>OZ005655.1:246399845-249376766 GCA_963930645.1 Salticus scenicus | reverse complement strand
GTATTACGCAATTGCTTATTCAACTTTGTCTTTGTAATTTCTTTCTTTTTTTTTTTTTTTTTTTTTTTTTTTTTTACAGCAAAACATTATTTAATTACTACAACTACATTAAATTGTGTAAGCCATACAACGACAGATGCAACTCAAATTTGAGATAACTAAATTAATTTTATTTGTGAAAAGACAAACACAGTATGGAATATAATGCATCCAGTGTTTAATCAGAAGGTTTTGTTTTTATCTAGTACTAAAAAAAACTAATAATAATTTTATGTAAATTAAATTTATTGCGTATTGAATAATTGTTTATTGTGTTTTGGAATCCACTTGTCATTACAAACTATTGTCACGTAAATGGAACCAACTTGTTTTTGTGTATTCATTAAAAGAGGAGAGAAAGCAGAGATCGTTGATCTCGACCCTCCACCAAAAGGAGAAATAAATTAAATAAATTTATCAAACTTACACGAATTATAATAGCTATAATATTCCGAATTTACACTGAGAAAAAAAATATATACTGCTTTCACCTAGAACAAATTAGTGGTCTGTTTCTAAATCACTAAACTAGAAATACAGATATCTGAGCTTTGTGTATGAGGCACGTCAATAAGCTGAATAGACGAAATGAACGAGAATTTTCAGTCAACACATTTCTAGATGGTGAAAAAATGTTCTGAATATTCTGAATCCTTTGCAATGCGAGAAATTCTCGCTTGATTTTCTAGAATTGGGTCAGATACCAAGATTATAATTGCTAAAACTCGCTTCTTGTGCTGACATTTATTTGCAGAGATTTTCAAATAACTTTGACCGCGATAAAATAGGAAAACGTTCTAGAATTCTAATAGGGATTTCTAGAACTCACTTTCAAAAGGAATTAGAATTTATAAAGATGACATGGAACTATTTTTACTAGAGCCACAATCAAGATTCTAGATGTCAGTTACAGAATTTTTTCTCAGTGTAGAAAAGTTTAGAAATCGAACTGCGCAAAAAATAAGAATTTCCTCAAATGAATGATTAAAGAACAAAAACTCATGCGGTTTTCATACATTATTAACACTTTCCTACTGTACATACTCGTTGCGTCGTTTAACCTTGAATGTATTTTACCTACGTGATTACACAACCACTGACAGAATGACAGAAAGATAGTTTTTGATCCATAATCGCTCTTAAGTATTATTCGAAAGATTTCAAAATGCTTAACACAAACGGATATATAGTTCCAGCAAATAGCAATTGTAGTTTTAAATGTATCTGAATATTTTAATGTAGCCATAAAAATCTTATCGCCTACCGTACCATATTCTATGTAAAACATATTTTTAGTATATTAACAATAATGATTTGCGCTGTACAATTTATTTAAATAGGATTTATTAAAATGTCTTTCATGAAGCGCAAATCATTGTCATTTTTTGGATGTCCCTTATACAGTATTGTAACCAATTATGCTATTTACACCAATTTAAATAGGAAAAATTCCATAGTGAATTAAAAAAACATATGTCATTTTGAAAAAATTCTGAAAATATTTATGGAGACTAGAGGTGGATAGACGGATTGAAAGACAGACAGATAGAAGGATTCAGATCATAATACGTCTTAAAATTTCTAATGAAGTGTTAAAAAAGAATAATTAAAACAAAATTGCAATTTCAGCTATTTCTTGTATAGCCTTTAATGTATTTGAATATTTTTGTGTGCTCTGTAAAAATATGTTCTATAGAAATTTATTTTTATGTATATCAATAATAAATATCAATTTCAATATGATTTGGGGCAAAATAATATTATTATAATAGGATTCATAGACATACCTTCCATAAAGCGCGATGCTTTGAAATTATTTCAAGCGTCAGTGTACGCAAACCAGTGGTGGTATTTAAGCCATTTTAAATCAGGCACATTCCACAGTAAATATGATTAACATATATCAGTTTGATGTAATTCCATTCGTATTTCCGGGAACGCGGACAGACAGATAGACGAACCAAAATCATACTCATTTTTAAACTTTGTTGGAAAATGTTTAAAACAAAAAGGACGCTTTTACCAAAAATTAATGAATGATGAATTGCCTTTTCTAAACTGAAATTTGCTCCATTTATTTCGTATACAGATGTTTCACTGCTGTTTTATAACGTTTTATAACGTATAACGTAAAGGGGAAAAGAAATTTGGTTGCAAATCTTTCAATTACGAAATATCTGTAAAGCTATGCAAGCAATATAAGTTTTGGACGTGATTCAAATATAAAACATCCCAGTTTTATTTAAAATTGCGCTCTTAAGATATATTTCTGATATTTCTAATTTCATACAATTGGTCTTAAATGTTACACACACATTTTTTAACGATTGTTGTACAACATCTTAAATTTTAGCAAATAACACATTTAATATCCACGCAAATATGCTTATTTTTTTATTACTGTAAAATTAATCGAAATATTAGTATTCACTGGTAATGAATAAAATACTTGTAAGCAAACAATTCGAGATTTTTTTTTTCAATGTACGGATTTTACTTTCAAAATGTTTTCATTATGTTTTTACATTACATATTTTTAACTAAAAAAATTTGGTTTATAATAAAAATTTAACTTTAAAATGGCGATTATTATTTTTTAAATGTAATTCCTAATTGTTTTTGTTGATTTATATCTACTTATTTATTTACTATTACGTACTGTGTTGAGAAATTTAAAATATCTTACTAAAGATACAGTATAAATTATCGTAATATTCATTATTTAACAATTCTTAAAATTTAAATTAGACAATGTGGTAAAATCTGTAATATTCTTTGTTAGTATAATTTAAAAATAATTTTATAAATATAAGGTAATTTATGTGCTATGAAATCTTTTGTATTTTTATTCAGAGAATTTCAGAAGCAACAATAAATTACAAATTCGCAATAAATCATAGCGTAAATAACACAGATCTCATATAAGAAATTTTCTAAATATATGTTGTAAAAAGCCTGAAATGGTCATCTTAAAAATTATAAACTGTGGATCGCAAAACCTACTTCCTCAACATTTTAAGTTACCTTTTATAAAAACAGCTTGTTGACGTGATCATAGATTACTACGCAAATTTTCTAGAGATTCACAGAGTAATTCTTTTAATAACTAAGTCTTAGGGACTGGAAACTCGAATTTCCTATAATCTGTAGTTTCTCGTCAAAATCGACGAAATGATGAAGATTTCCTATGACCTTTGACATAATATTGTATCCGTGGCTTTCAAATGTCCACCTTTGGAAATTGTGTTTTGTTAATCTAATATAAGTAGATAGAAAAGGCCGGTTCTAGCCCATGAGGCGGGTGCACTGGTGCACCGGCAAGTCGTGCGGGTGCCGCACCACCCCCTGAGGGGTCTAGATGGGTTGACGTTGACCTTGAGACATCCTCTAACTTGATCGTGAAAGATGACGAGGGTATTAATGAAGAAAATTAATTAAAAAATTTAATGAGTGATTTATTGTAAAAGGTGACGATGGTTTTAAAGTGATGTTTGCGGTATAAGGTAAAAAGCATGCTATTGTTTGTGAGTCATTAGGAAATTAATTAGGAGGTTAATTAAGAGGTTAATTAAGAAATTAATTAATAAATTAATTTAAAAAAATTGAGAAAATAAGAAATCGATTGAATTTAAGAATGTGGATGTGCATAGAGTATGTAAGAAAAAGAGAGGTTTGACTGGGGTTCGAACCCGACACCTTGCAGTAAAAATATTTCCATAAGACAGTAGTTTTCGTTCGCGAAACCGCTGACCTATGGAAATATACCCTGATGGTTCTATTTTAGATATAAATATGTATTTTTCGATTGAATATCATTTAGTGTTCATGATGTTACCGTCCCGAGAGGAAGGGATTTTCGTGTTCTGCATTTATTTTGTGATGTGTGTTGTTTTTTCGATTCTTTATATTTTTTCTGAAGGTGGGAAGTTTAACGTCGATTTTATTTTAAATTTAAACGATACGGGAAATTTATCTTTTTCAATGTGATGTCTTCACATACGTGCTGCCATGGAGGAAACTTATCGGGACCCGAAAGCGGTTGCAAGTTTTGGAGGTGTAGATGCCTTACACCGTGCTGCCCGCGGCAAGTTATCAAAGAAAAAAATTCGAGAATGGTTACAAGGAATAGATGCATATTCACTTCACAAACCGATTCGAAAAAAATTCCCCACGAACCGTGTCATGGTATCCAGAATTGATCAACAGTGGCAAGCGGATTTAGCCGATCTGACGTCTCTTCAAAAGTTTAACGATGGTTTTCGCTACATTTTAACTTGTATAGATATACTCTCAAAACGAGCGTGGGCGGTTCCTCTGAAATCTAAAAAAGGTGAAGAGATTGTGAAAGCTTTTAAAAAAATTTTCTCTGAACGAAAACCCAACTGTTTGAATACGGATGCAGGAAGGGAATTTTTGAATAACAAGTTTCAAAATTTTCTGAAAGAGGAAGGTGTGAAATTTTTCAGAACTTTTAACAACACGAAAGCGTCCGTAGTAGAACGATTTAACCGTACTTTAAAAACTAAAATGTGGAAATATTTTACTAGTCGTCGTACTTATCGCTACCTAGACGTGTTAGATCAATTACTTTATAGTTATAACCATACTTATCATTCGAGTATTAAAAGGGCGCCCGCCGAAGTAACTCCGGAAAATGAAAGCGACGTGTGGTTTACTCTGTACGGAGACATGGGGAATGAAAAGAGAAAGTCAAGTCTTGTGTGTTTAAACCGGGAGATACGGTTCGAGTATCCAAACAAAAATTAACCTTTGAAAAAGGATACGAAACTAATTGGACGGAAGAACTCTTCGTCGTGACCGAGTGCGTGCGACGAGATCCGCCCGTCTACCGGATCAAGGATTTGATGAACGAACCTATCTTAGGGACATTTTACGCAGAAGAACTTCAAAAAGTTCAACCTAAAGAGAACTTTGCTATCGAAAAAATCTTAAAAAAGCGAATGAGAAAAGGGCGATTAGAGTATAAAGTGAAATATAAAGGATATCCTTCTAAATTCGACCAATGGATACTGGCTTCTAATTTATTCCATTTATAAATTGAATCGACATTTCTTTTGAGAATCATTCGCCAACATGTCTTTCTACGTGACGCTACCTTCCGACAGTTCTTTGAAATTTTACCCAGAAAATAAAATTTCACATTTTATTACGAGATTACCTTCCCCTCTTGATCTGAAAGGTGAATGGGAGGTCGGACTTGTGGAATTGATTTATCCGCATATGTGGAGTAATATATTTGACGGAGGAAATGAATACGAATACGATGCAGGTATTGGAACGATGAAAAGAACTAAAATCCCCTTTGGATTTTTTGAAAGCCCTTCAGACATTATTAAATGGATGAACTATCAAGACTTCAACGGTTTAATTCAGATAAGCTATAACAAACATACTAGAAAAGTGAAAATTGGATTAAAACCAACAGCTAGAATAAAGTTGTTACCGGGACTTGCCGAAACTTTAGGCTTTTATCCGATCGAATTGGCTAACAATGAGGATCCTATACGCGATAGCCCTTTTAAATACTTTGAAGGGATTAAAGAAGCTGACCCGAATTTCGATTTAAAATTACTTTACATATATTCGGATATAGCAGAACCTCAGATAGTTGGTCATATAGTTTCCCCTTTACTTAGAGTAATTACTGTGAAAGGTAAAGATGGTGATATGATTCACGAAATGTTCGACAGACCACACTATGTCCCTCTTTCAAGGAAAAACTTTCAAACAATTGAAACTGTTATAAGGACACACACAGGACGATTGGTGTCATTCGAGCGTGGACAGTTGATCGTGAAACTTCATTTTAGACAAAAGTACCTCTCATAATGTTCGTTCCTTACAAGTGTTGTGCGAAATCTTTTGAAGATTATTACATTCACCAGTCAGGTAGTGGTTTGAACTACTACCAAGGATCTACATTACAAAAAGGATATGGATTAGGTGGACTGTTTCGATCTCTTTTTCGAGCTGCAGTACCCCTTTTTAAATCGGGTGCGAAAGCTGTCGGTAAACAATTGTTTCATACGGGTGTAGATGTGTTGAATGACTTGTCACGAGGTGAAGATATAAAAAATGTTGCTAAACGTCGGTTGAAAGAAGCTGGGAAAAATTTAACCGACAAAGCTGCTACAAAAATGAAAACAATGATTGGTTCAGGACAACGCTATAAAAAGAGAAAGCGATCTAATAAAACCATCATTCGTCCCAAAGTGAAGAGAGTGAAGACACACGATATTTTTGCTTAATCATGTCGGGTCTCATTCATAAAGATTCACCTGCCTGTGTCAAATCTGAACTGGACTTGTTTTTGATACCACCCACACAGACAGCTATTGAAAAAGGACATTTCGTCGAATTTCACCCTCTCGCGAATATTCGCGATGGGGGACCTGTGGAATTTAACATTACGGGTAATGGTGAAGAATACATAGATTTATCCTCCTCACACATGTACCTAAAAGTGAAAATTGTGAATGCTGACGGAACCGCTCTGGCTGATAAAGAACCTGTTGCACCTGTTAATTTATTTTTTCACGCATTGTTTTCTCAAATCGATGTGAGTCTGAACGAAAGATTAATATCTTCTTCGAGTAACACCTATCCATACCGCGCCTACATTGAAACTTTGTTGAATTTCGGTGAAGATGCTAAAAAAAGTTTACTAACCTGTGAATGTTTTTACAAAGATGAAAATTTAACTGTATCCGACCCCACACAAGCTACTCCCCAAAACCCTGGATTGGTAAAAAGACATGAACTCACCAAGACAAGTAAAATTTTAGATATGATCGGTCCTTTACACTGTGACATTTTTCAACAGAATCGACTTTTACTGAATATGGTGGATTTGAAAATTAAAATGATTCGAAGCACTCCCCAGTTTTGTTTAATGGCAAAGCAAGTGGCTGGTCAGGAAAAGAAATATAACGTCGTGTTAGAACATGCCTCGCTGTTTATTCGAAAAGTGAAAGTGAACCCCGGAGTTTTATTAGGGCATGCTAAAGCTTTGGAAAAAAATTCTGCAAAATACCCCATTGATCGAGTTTTATGCAAGACTTATACAATACCTGCTGGAAGTATGTCTTTTATGCAAGATAATGTTCTTTTGGGTGCTATGCCAAAACGTGTCATAATTGGATTGTTAGATAATGCCGCCATGAGTGGTTCGGATCCCTGATTTTGAAAATCTTCAATATTATTTTCAATTTTTTTAAACATATTATTTATATTATTATTTAAGTTATCGGAGGTTAATTCTATTATACATTTGGATGAGAAGTAAAATGATGCTCTCTCCTTAATTTCATCTCCATCCACCTTCACGAATTCTGCCTTCATCACCCCGTGCCATTTTATTGATTTTTTCTCATGAATTTCATTAGATAATATATTATTAATTTCATTATGGCTATTATTGGCAAAAATATTTATGCTACTTTCCTCCTCAGGCTCAGGATAAAGATAGAAATTTTTAAAAACGTTGAGGGCTTGTGTGGTTTTTCTTATTCTATTATTGTTATTAATTTTTATTTTTTTCGAAGCTTGATCGCTACTACTAGCCACGCTTCCATGAACAGTTCTTTGATGTTGCATTATGTTCTGTTTAGTTGTGAATTTTAAATTGCAATTTGAACAGGGGTAAGAAGGGCTTTTTTCATGAAAACTGTCCCGATGTCTTCTCAAATGATCCTTTCTATTAAATATTTTTTCACATTCATCACAATTGAAAGAAGTTTGTCGCTGATGAATTCTTAAATGACGCCCCAAGTCATCTTTTCTTCCGAATTTTTTGTTACAATCTTCGCAAGAAAACAGTTTTTGTCCTTCATGGGTTTTTTCGTGTCTTGTAAGATGATGCTTATGTTTGAAGCCTTTACTGCAAACTTCACATTCGAAGGGTTTTTCGGTGTTGTGGGTTCTAACGTGTCGATTGAAAGTTCCCGTATGAGTGAAAACTTTCCCACAAACAGGACATGTCTGAAATAGACAAAAAACCCTATTTTAGTATTTTAATTATTTTTAAAAAATTTTAATTATTTTTTCACTAACAAGTGTTTTTAATCTATCAAGATTTATCTCCTAACATTTTTCTAACTTAGAGGAAACCTAGCAAGATTTTTTATCCACCTAACATTTTAAAACTTAGAGGGAAATTCGTTTTTTTCTTCTAACAAGATTTTTTTCTAACCTGTGTTTAGAGAGAATTTATTTTAAAACTTAGAGGGAAATTCGTTTTTTTCTTCTAACAAGATTTTTTTCTAACCTGTGTTTAGAGAGAATTTATTTTAAAACTTAGAGGGAAATTCGTTTTTGAAAACCTAACATTTTTGAAAAGTAATGGAAAATTTTTTCCCACCTCATGCAAAAAATAAAAAATATACCTTCGATTTTACAGTTGTCTCTTCCATGTCATCAGAACTATCGGCGTTCATCCCATCATCGTTAGGCATAGGTGTGACGTCGCTGCAGCTTCCCTCACCTCCAGAAACTACTTGGATAGAATTCTAAAAAAATAGTAAAAAGAAAAGAAAACAAGCTTTAATTATTTTGTCAAGTTTTTTCAAAAGAGGATTTTATTATAACTTTTTAATTTTATTTTAAGTTTATCTAATCAAGTTTTTTAATTACTTTAAAGAGTGAATTTAATTTGTATTCTAAGTAAAAATTTATTTTAAGTTTATCTAATTACTTTAAAGAGTGAATTTAATTTTTATTCTAAGTAAAAATTTATTTTAAGTTTATCTAATTACTTTAAAGAGTGAATTTAATTTTTATTCTAAGTAAAAATTTATTTTAAGTTTATCTAATCAAGTTTTTTAATTACTTTCAAGAGAGAATTAAATTTTTAACAGAAATGAATGTTGAAAACTCAACTTTAACGCTAAAAAATTTTGAAACTAACATACTTGAGGTTCTGAAGAAGCTGATCTCGACATTGGTGGAGTTGGTTCTACAGCATTAATTCCAGCACCAGTCTGAACAACCTTGAACAAAAAAAGAAAAGAAAACATATTTTTTAAAACATTGTATATTATTCAAACAGTTAAACAGAAAAAGTGAAATAATTCGTACCATATGACTTTTCAGATGAAGTCTAAGCTCCCTTGTATTAAAATAAGCACCTCCACAAACCGCGCAACGTAGTGTTGGCTCTACAGGTGCTTCACTCAGATGTGAAGGGCCAGGTTCGTTGTTTAATGCAGATGCCTAAGAAAAAAGCATAAAAATATTTTAAGTACAAATCGTATGCTGAAATTTTCCTAGAAAATAAAAAAATGTATTTTTCTTACAGATTTTCGAAGAAGCGAGCGGTTAACAAGTCCCTGGTTCGAGCGACGGACAGGATCGTAAGCTTTAAAACCGGGAGGAACTTTGATGGTTGATTCAGTGGATGATTCAATCTGAAATAAGAAAAAAGAATATTTTGAGTATAAAAATATATTTTAAAATATTCTTCAAGTTTTTAAAGAAATTATATTTACCATTGAATCGTCATCTGAGAAATTGACCGGTGATGTCCAATCGATACAGTTACTCTCTAATATCTCACCCAAAATAATATCTTGGCTAAGTCCAAAATCAAATTCAAACTGAAAAAAGAGAAAAAAAATATATTAAAGTATATTTTTAAACATTTTTTTTTTTTTTTAAAAATAATCTAAACATTTTGAGATATTAATAAATGTTTTAAATACATACGTTGGAAATTGCTGGCAAATTTTTGTCGAAAGCGAATTCCATTGTAATAATATTGAACTTCAAAAACACGGGGAAAGTAAAAAGTCGGAGTTAGATTTGAGATCTACTCGAGACGAATTCTGGATGCAGAATGAGAGAAAGGTGTATGATTTTCACCATCCTGGATAGGGCGCGTCAAAGGGGGGCAAAAGGTTAAAAATTTGATCTTCGCTGCAGGGGGGATGCGAGGGGATGATTTTCTCTGCATCTATCCTTTCTCAAAAAAAAAAGAGGGTTGGCTTGAATTGTACATCCCCCCCAACCTCATAAAATATCAGAGTTGGATTGTAGACGTGACTTTGTGAACGAAATAAGATTTGATACGGTTTAGATCTTGTTAGTGTGGGAAATACTTTTCACTTAACAGAAAATGTGAAATTCTTGTCAGATATTTTTTGAAAAACAAGTTACTATCGTAAACATTTTGCTTCAAAGTGAAATAAATATTTCGCTTTGAAGGGAATTTAATTTTTTTACTCATACTAAAACAAATTAATATTTTGTTTTTATCCCTCAAATAAATTACTTCATGTAAATTAATATGTTTTTTTAAAAAGAATTATTCTTATTTCAAACAATTTTTAATTCTTAAGTAAGATTTTTTCTCGAGTTTCACTTTATAGAAAAAGCTAACAATTATTAAAAATGATTTATTTTTCAAAAATTAATATATCCCTCATTATTATTTCTTTCTTATAATAATAAATAATTTATGAATTAATGTTTTTCTTTTATTTTTTTCTCAAAAATAAGTTTTTTCCTAGAAAATAAAATTCGTAAAGTATCTTAATAAATAAATTAATTATTTGTACTCTTTCAGACATATAAATATTTTTATGAATTAATGTTTTTCAAGTAATTTTTTTCATCCGATTAAATATATTCTTTTTATCAAATAAGCTTTTATTTCTTTTTTATTTTTTCTTCTTTTCTCAAATAAGCTTTTCACCTATAAAATAAAATACATATATTCAAAAATAATAGATTTGAAATAAAACATAGACAGATTTTATATTGAAACAAAAAGTGATTTATTCAAACCATTTATACATTATTTGAGAAGAATTTTTCAAGATAAGTATGGAAATATTGCATTGTCAACTTATTAAAAAAGGATTCATTGAAATTACATAAACAATGTTTTGAAATAATGTTTTGAACAATTTTAAAAGTGTTCAAATGTAGCAAAACAGTTTCTTGAGAAAAGATATATTTATCAAAAGTGTTTAACATTAAACAGTCGTGGTCGAACTGACAATCTATATTCAAATCACACCCGTTACATTCGAAAAATGTATTAATATTTGATTGAATTTCACTACAAATTGATGTTAGATAATGGTTTTGTGCTTCATCGAAAATCATATGTTCCTCACATTCAATTCTCTTGTTTGAAATCAAAGTTGGGATTTGTTTCACGAGAACACTTTCCATAAGGCAATGTGAAATCTGACTTTTCAATTCGATCAATCTGTTGATCTGATCTTTGAACAATTTTATACCATTCGACTTGAGATAAAATCCTGCATTATTTGTGTAAAACATTTGTTGCAACAAACACATGTCTTCATTCACAAACGCTGTTAAAAGTTGGTTGTTTGATATAAAACTATCCTTCACAGAATTGAATTTAAACGAAGATATATTTTTTTGGAAATCTAGCCACGTTATCGATGTCAATGTAATACCCAATTTTGTAGGAAAACGATCACCAGTACTATTTTCTGTAAAATTACGAATGTGCACTCGTAAATTTTTTTCATTTTCCAAAATGATTTGCAAAAATGTACACCAACCTAAATCCCATTCCCCGAGAATAGGATTTGATTTCTGTCTACGTTGGAAAAATTTATCCAACCAGTCATTATTTGGAATTTCGCAAGACAGTTCACCACTAGTAGATTGTTCATTTTTAACACAAGAAAGTTCGTTATCACATTTTGAAGCTAATAGTTCAATAGAAGATGATTGTCCAATATTATCAGAGGGCGATTGTTCGTTTTTTTCACCACAAGACTGTCCACCATTATCAGGAGACGATTGTTCTAAGTCCAATCTAGGTCTTTTTAAAGGTCGAGAAACAGTAATAATATGACGAAACGTAAGACTTATTCTTGCATTCTTTATCGAAGGATCTACAGCAATACCGTGAGTGAAAAGTTCATTCGTAGGTTTAGCCATAGTGTATAAAGACCCATTGTCTAGTTCAATCACTGTAGAAGGTGTGTTTGGCTTTTTAAATTCAATTTTCCTTGGTACACCAAAACTGAGTACTGCGATAGGGAAAGTATCATCCAGACTGAATTCGTTATCTTTATGTTGGGAAATGTAACTTTGTCCGTTCGGATACAGATTTAATAAAACATAGTTGTAGGCACATCCAACATGCTTTTCGACGATATTTCTAAGTTCCATCATGATTGGGATCTAAGGTTGGGCAACAATTTGAACACCGCTGAATGCATACACCAGGCCCTCGTCGCCAAATGCTAACATTTTTCGTTTCGGTATAACATCTTTTCCCCAAATGTTGAAAGTGGGGGTGTAAAACGGTAAAGTTTTCAACTCGTTAAAATAGTCATCAGCTTTTTCTTTCTCGATAAAGTTAGGATAATAACTGACATTAAGACCGTTTTCATAAAAGTGGATACTCATTTTGAAATAAAGTTTAGCACGATGAAAAAATACAACTTACAAAAGCGAGAACAGGAGTCAGAATGAATGTTACCTCCTCAACTCGTGACGTCAAACCCACGCCCGCAATTGTTCAAAAATAACCAATGACCAAGCTGTGACGTCAAACGCGGGAAATCAATAGTTGCCACTCACCTTAAGACTGTTAAAGGTATGTCGTCTACCTGCACCTGGTACCTTCCAACCAACCTGTGTGGTCAACTGTGGGAACCCAATTGTTACCACATACCCTAAAGCTATTCAAGGTATGTCTTCACCCCCACCACCTGACCCCTCTCAGGTCTTGTCCAAACTTGCACGTGTCTACATATTTTAATGAAAGAATGAGGAGACAGAAAATAATAAAAAATTAATTTTATTTAAGACTAATCCAAAATGGGTTTACATGAGATTGTTTTCGAGCTTTAGGCATTGACATAGGACGTGATAACAAATTTTTATTTTTAATGAAACTTTGAGGTACATGCATTTCTTTGAGAACTTGTAACAATTCACCCTGTGCGTTAATAGGTACTTTTTTGTTTGTAGAAAAAATTAAATGAAAAAAGTCTGCAATATTAGAGTTCTGTATTTTTTTATTTTTAAAAGATACTATTCCTTTTTCGTTCCACTCTAGTTTGTGGGGGCTCGTCTTAAGAAATTCTAGTAATTTCAAAGCTTGTTTTTTCATTCTTGAAGGTACTAAAGTTAAAGGAAGTTGGTTATAGTCAATTTCTTGTTTGATATGTTCAGGATTCACACTCTCTTGTGTTGGTGTGTGTTCTTGTTTCACAGAATCTTGTTTCACAGAATCTTGTTCGGGTTTTGCAGGTTGTTGCTCAACTTCTTCATCAGAACGTTGAATCCACGGTAGATTGTTTTCTTGTAAATTCATTTTTCTTTGCAATAATTCATAATAGCGTTGCACTTTTTCGTAATCTGGTAAGGAACTGTTTAATAATTTTAGCAAAGCTTTATCCAATTCACTTAGCTGCTTTTGAGAAGGTGTGTGTTTGTTCAACACCTCTTCAGGTACCAAAGCAAATTTTTTAGCGAATTCCATGGAAGAGTGTGCTGATGGCTGATATGGCAGCGGGGATTAAAATGTTTAAAAATCCACCTTGTTGAACAATCAGTTTCTTTTTAGTGAATAAGGATCCTTTTTTCGTCCCAATCTTTCTAAGAGTCGATTTATATTTCGCCAACGATCGTTTCTGAGTAGTAGAAAGAGGCACGTTTCCTTTTAAAACATTCAACGTACACTCGCAGATAGCTTTAACAGTACGATTAGGTAATTTTTTAAGAAAATGTTTACGTAATTTTTTGGGACATGAGTGAATTAATTCCAGGTCTCTAAGTTGTTCTCTTGACAAAGTCATGTTAGCAACTAACTCTTCACATACACTATTACTTTATTTATACTTGTATAAAAACTGGATTTGATTGGGTAGAATTTGTGTTCGCAATCTCATATCTTCATCCGTTTCATTTTTTAAATCGATAAACAAGTATGAGAAGGGTTTCTTTGTAGCATCTTCATACACTTCTTGAAAAAATTTAGAATTTTTAGGGTACAACTGCCTACCCAAATGCATAATTTGGCTCATGTCGCGACGATTTTTAAACAGAAAAATGTACTGAGCATTTAAAGATACTGTTCTAATTTCACTCCCTTTTTGAAAAAAATTTTGGGTTAAAAAAACAACACTTAGATTTAAATGGTGACTACCTTTCGTGAATAACGAAGTCAAACGTTTATCGTTACTGCATTCGGCCATTAAATCATCTATCACAAACAAAGTATTACCATTCAAGTAATCTTTATAATTCGATGGGAAACCTTCTACAAAAGTTACATTAGGTATTTCATCATATAAAGTTTGATAAATACCATAAAACCAAACCACTTTGTCGATGGTAGGATGAAAAATTTGTTCTTTAAAATGTAACAAATCTCTCATAAAAAAAGACTTGCCACATCCCGTTGGACCGGCAAGAATCATAGTAAAAGGATGTTGTAGACGTGGAAACTCCATGATAAATGAACACAGACACAAAATGTATACAGTTTAAATAAGTGTTTATTGATAAAAATTAGCATACACACGAAATCTTTTGGCAACAAAATTATAGACTCGATGGTCGTTACAGATATTCTTGGTTACAAACATAGACAAAAATTCTTTCAGGGTTTTTCCCCTACATCTACAATATAGATAATAAACACAAAATTGGCCACAAACGGCGGTTATAGCACTCTGAAGCATCAGAGGATTATAGTTCACATGCGAAAATCGAGATGCAAAGTTCAAGATAGGCCCTTTAAAATAACTGGGGTCGTTTCCATACGAATCAAAGAATTCCACTTCATCATCAGATTGTATGAAAAAGGCTAACCAGTGAGTTCCAGGTTCAGACGAGTCATCTGTGTTACATACGAGGCAAGCTGGATAACGCACGACCACCTCGGGTAGATGATCACTTGGGAAAACATCTAAAAAATATTTTTTCGTAATTGTATCACTGGATAAAATATTCTTGATTTGCAGAGAATCCATTTTCATTAATTGGCAAAGTCACATAAAACGTGTCGAGACTTGGTAATTTCAATAAGTTTTCAAATTCTGCATACACAAACACAGAAATGGTGGATTGTAAAGCTGTGGAGAATTTTATCTCAATTCTAAAATTTCCTTGTTGTTGTAAGTTGAGGTGGGGACCGTCGCACAAATCAGGACTTAGATCGAAAGCATACAAAGTATGACCATTCACGAAATCTTCTCGTGAAATATAATTTCCAGCATCACGATTGAAACCAGAGAATAATCGATGATAAGCTCTTATATAGTTTTTATCCTCGAAATTCAATTCCAAAGGTTTGCTAGGAACAGGTTGACCGTCCATATACACACTTAAAAAGTTAACATTGTAGTGATGAAAGTAAAAAGGGTTTAAGTCATATTTACCACTCATGGCGGCATTATCTAACAATCCAATTATGACACGTTTTGGCATAGCACCCAAAAGAACATTATCTTGCATAAAAGACATACTTCCAGCAGGTATTGTATAAGTCTTGCATAAAACTCGATCAATGGGGTATTTTGCAGAATTTTTTTCCAAAGCTTTAGCATGTCCTAATAAAACTCCGGGGTTCACTTTCACTTTTCGAATAAACAGTGAGGCATGTTCTAACACGACGTTATATTTCTTTTCCTGACCAGCCACTTGCTTTGCCATTAAACAAAACTGGGGAGTGCTTCGAATCATTTTAATTTTCAAATCCACCATATTCAGTAAAAGTCGATTCTGTTGAAAAATGTCACAGTGTAAAGGACCGATCATATCTAAAATTTTACTTGTCTTGGTGAGTTCATGTCTTTTTACCAATCCAGGGTTTTGGGGAGTAGCTTGTGTGGGGTCGGATACAGTTAAATTTTCATCTTTGTAAAAACATTCACAGGTTAGTAAACTTTTTTTAGCATCTTCACCGAAATTCAACAAAGTTTCAATGTAGGCGCGGTATGGATAGGTGTTACTCGAAGAAGATATTAATCTTTCGTTCAGGCTCACATCGATTTGAGAAAACAATGCGTGAAAAAATAAATTAACAGGTGCAACAGGTTCTTTATCAGTCAGAGCGGTTCCGTCAGCATTCACAATTTTCACTTTTAGGTACATGTGCGAGGAGGATAAATCTATGTATTCTTCACCATTACCCGTAATGTTAAATTCCACAGGTCCCCCATCACGAATATTCGCGAGAGGGTGAAATTCGACGAAATGTCCTTTTTCAATAGCTGTCTGTGTGGGTGGTATCAAAAACAAGTCCAGTTCAGATTTGACACAGGCAGGTGAATCTTTATGAATGAGACCCGACATGATTAAGCAAAAATATCGTGTGTCTTCACTCTCTTCACTTTGGGACGAATGATGGTTTTATTAGATCGCTTTCTCTTTTTATAGCGTTGTCCTGAACCAATCATTGTTTTCATTTTTGTAGCAGCTTTGTCAGTTAAATTTTTCCCAGCTTCTTTCAACCGACGTTTAGCAACATTTTTTATATCTTCACCTCGTGACAAGTCATTCAACACATCTACACCCGTATGAAACAATTGTTTACCGACAGCTTTCGCACCCGATTTAAAAAGGGGTACTGCAGCTCGAAAAAGAGATCGAAACAGTCCACCTAATCCATATCCTTTTTGTAATGTAGAACCTTGGTAGTAGTTCAAACCACTACCTGACTGGTGAATGTAATAATCTTCAAAAGATTTCACACAACTCTTGTAAGGAACGAACATTATGAGAGGTACTTTTGTCTAAAATGAAGTTTCACGATCAACTGTCCACGCTCGAATGACACCAATCGTCCTGTGTGTGTCCTTATAACAGTTTCAATTGTTTGAAAGTTTTTCCTTGAAAGAGGGACATAGTGTGGTCTGTCAAACATTTCGTGAATCATATCACCATCTTTACCTTTCACAGTAATTACTCTAAGTAAAGGGGAAACTATATGACCAACGATCTGAGGTTCTGCTATATCCGAATATATGTAAAGTAATTTTAAATCGAAATTCGGGTCAGCTTCTTTAATCCCTTCAAAGTATTTAAAAGGACTATCGCGTATAGGATCCTCATTGTTAGCCAATTCGATCGGATAAAAGCCTAAAGTTTCGGCAAGTCCCGGTAATAACTTTATTCTAGCTGTTGGTTTTAATCCAATTTTCACTTTTCTAGTATGTTTGTTATAGCTTATCTGAATTAAACCGTTGAAGTCTTGATAGTTCATCCATTTAATAATGTCTGAAGGGCTTTCAAAAAATCCAAAGGGGATTTTAGTTCTTTTCATCGTTCCAATACCTGCATCGTATTCGTATTCATTTCCTCCGTCAAATATATTACTCCACATATGCGGATAAATCAATTCCACAAGTCCGACCTCCCATTCACCTTTCAGATCAAGAGGGGAAGGTAATCTCGTAATAAAATGTGAAATTTTATTTTCTGGGTAAAATTTCAAAGAACTGTCGGAAGGTAGCGTCACGTAGAAAGACATGTTGGCGAATGATTCTCAAAAGAAATGTCGATTCAATTTATAAATGGAATAAATTAGAAGCCAGTATCCATTGGTCGAATTTAGAAGGATATCCTTTATATTTCACTTTATACTCTAATCGCCCTTTTCTCATTCGCTTTTTTAAGATTTTTTCGATAGCAAAGTTCTCTTTAGGTTGAACTTTTTGAAGTTCTTCTGCGTAAAATGTCCCTAAGATAGGTTCGTTCATCAAATCCTTGATCCGGTAGACGGGCGGTTCCCGTCGCACGCACTCGGTCACGACGAAGAGTTCTTCCGTCCAATTAGTTTCGTATCCTTTTTCAAAGGTTAATTTTTGTTTGGATACTCGAACCGTATCTCCCGGTTTAAACACGCAAGACTTTCTCTTTTCATTCCCCATGTCTCCGTACAGAGTAAACCACACGTCGCTTTCATTTTCCGGAGTTACTTCGGCGGGCGCCCTTTTAATACTCGAATGATAAGTATGGTTATAACTATAAAGTAATTGATCTAACACGTCTAGGTAGCGATAAGTACGACGACTAGTAAAATATTTCCACATTTTAGTTTTTAAAGTACGGTTAAATCGTTCTACTACGGACGCTTTCGTGTTGTTAAAAGTTCTGAAAAATTTCACACCTTCCTCTTTCAGAAAATTTTGAAACTTGTTATTCAAAAATTCCCTTCCTGCATCCGTATTCAAACAGTTGGGTTTTCGTTCAGAGAAAATTTTTTTAAAAGCTTTCACAATCTCTTCACCTTTTTTAGATTTCAGAGGAACCGCCCACGCTCGTTTTGAGAGGATATCTATACAAGTTAAAATGTAGCGAAAACCATCGTTAAACTTTTGAAGAGACGTCAGATCGGCTAAATCTGCTTGCCACTGCTGATCAATTCTGGATACTATGACACGGTTCGTGGGGAATTTTTTTCGAATCGGTTTGTGAAGTGAATATGCATCTATTCCTTGTAACCATTCTCGAATTTTTTTCTTTGATAACTTGCCGTGGGCAGCACGGTGTAAGGCATCTACACCTCCAAAACTTGCAACCGCTTTCGGGTCCCGATAAGTTTCCTCCATGGCAGCACGTATGTGAAGACATCACATTGAAAAAGATAAATTTCCCGTATCGTTTAAATTTAAAATAAAATCAACGTTAAACTTCCCACCTTCAGAAAAAATATAAAGAATCGAAAAGACAACACACATCACAAAATAAATGCAGAACACGAAAATCCCTTCCTCTCGGGACGGTAACATCATGAACACTAAATGATATTCAATCGAAAAATACATATTTATATCTAAAATAGAACCATCAGGCTATATTTCCATAGGTCAGCGGTTTCGCGCACGAAAACTACTGTCTTATGGAAATATTTTTACTGCAAGGTGTCGGGTTCGAACCCCTGTCAAACCTCTCTATTTCTTACATACTCTATGCACATCCACATCCTTAAATTCAATCGATTCCTTTTTTTCTCAATTTTTTTAAATTAATTTCTTAATTAACTCCCTAATTAACCTCTTAATTAACCTCCTAATTAATTTTCTAATTAATTTTCTAATGACTCACAAACAATATCCTGCTTTTTACCTTCTACCGCAAACATCACTTTAAAACCATCGTCACCTTTTACAATAAATCATTCATTAATTTTTTTAATTAAATTTCTTCATTAATACCCTCGTCACGTTTCACGATCAAGTTAGAGGATGTCTCAAGGTCAACGTCAACCCATCTAGACCCCTCAGGGGGTGGTGCGGCACCCGCACGACTTGCCGGTGCACCAGTGCACCCGCCTCATGGCCTAGAACCGGCCTTTTCTATCTACTAATATATTCCGAGTCATCAATTTTTGAGTCTGATTTATAAATTTTGCGACAATATAAAAAGTAAGCTGTAAAATTCTCTTAACTTGCGGTCGAAAAGGATTGAATGGATGAAACGATGGAATTTTTTATATTATTGAATAGACAAAATGTATTTTATTTTTTATAAAAATGGAATATATTTGAGAGTTGTTTGAGTTGAGTGGGTTTTACATCGCACTAGTGCTACGCTATGGGCGGTCTAAGACTTGTCCCTAAGGGTTTTCAGAAGACTAAATATAAGGGTACAGCAGAAGTTCAATATATATATATATATGTATATATATACAGTGGAACCTGTCTAAAGTGACCACCCTAGGGACCGGCTAAAATGGTCACTATACGCAGGTGGCCACTTTATAAAGGGTCTTTAAAATTGGAAAAGGGTCACTTTAGTCAAGAAAATGGTCACTTTAGTCAGGTGGTCACTTTACCAAGGTGGTCACTTTTACAGGTTCCACTGTATATAAATATATATATATATATATATATTTTTTTTTTTTTTTTTTTTTTTTTTTTGAGATCTGACTCTGAAAATTTTTTTAGCAATGTTATTTATTACATAATTTTTATACTGTTAAAAAAATAATAGTAACTATTTGATTTTTTGCATAGTGATAATAATAATAATTATTATTATTATTTATAGCCAAAATTTATTCAGATTTGAAATTTTTAATATTTGAATCCCACACAACTGTTGCATGATAATAAAATTTTGTTAAGTTAATTCTATTCAACACATACATTCATTTACTGCAATGTACATTACATCCTGGTTTATATAAATTAAAATAAAAGACAAATTAAGATACATTTGAATTTTTCACGTATTTCTCTAATTTCTTTACGTTTATACGATTATACGTTTTATCCATAAAAAGAAGGAATTATAAACATTGGTAAGTTATTAAGTTTGAAAGAAAATAAAATTTATCAAATTTAGGACAGAATGTCATTTTTATAATACAATATGTTGTAAAATATTTCTTTCATTGATTTTTTTTTTCTTCTTTTAATTTGCAGGGCATCTAGAACTATGATTATAAATATTAACATCGATTGAAAATAGCTTTTACAAACTTTGTAGTTGATGCACATTTTTTATTTATACTTTAGATAGTCTCTCTATAAATTTTGTATTTTTGCTACATTTTACTTTATAATGTTGTTTGGAGAGCTATTTCAATGGCTATTACACCGGCGAAATTTAAATCAATAAGTTCAAAACTGAGCTTACACATTTAATATCTTTTTAAGCATCTTTTGAAATATATATATATAATTTTGATATAAGTAGCAGTAGCATGGGAAATCCAGTATATATAAATTGCTTTAAAACTTTTTTTTAATTATAATTTTATAAATATACTATAATATTATTAAATAAGATTTACATGTACAACTTATAAAATAAAGCTTATAACTATAAAACAGTTTTTTTTTTTTTTTTTTTTTTTTTTTTTAAATAATGCATGGACTCGTACTTTTGGCATGATAAATATAATTCCAAAATTTCCAAGTTGTTTTTAAGTTTTAATGATGATTTATTTTCTTCCGCAGCGATAATTCTTTTTTTTTTTCTTTCTTCTTTTCAGTTTTTCAAAGCTATCTATAAATTTCAATTTCACGCTGTATCGAATTGGCTTCTTGAAAATATGTTATTTTATCGTACATCGTTATTTCTTTATGTTTTATTACTTTTTTTTTTAAACTTATCAATGAATTTATTAAATTCTTCTCACGCAGAAAACAAAACTTTATCGCTTAATAACACCCGTTCACCTGTATTACAGTGGGAGTTCAAAATCCCACTTTCATCTGTTATTATTCTGAAATATATCTTCTCCACTGGCACGAGGAGAGCAGCATCCCGATAAGAGAAAACATCTTCAGAGCAGAAGGATGATCAGGAGACTACGCATGCTCCGTCCGGTGGCGCTGCCATCTCCAGCCTGCTCTCTTTTCGGCGTTCTACTGCAGACGATGTAGTGACCGAAAGCCTGGAACGCGATGGCTGTGGACGCCAACCGATACGCCAAAGAAGGTAGGCCCCATTTCGTATATTCAACTCTCACCTTGCCCTTCTACACCACATTTTGGCTTGGCCGAAGGTCATGGCAGTATAAATATCTGTGCAATCTTTAGTTCTAAATGGGGGTGCACTATGGCGGGACGTCGCATTGCGTAGTGAGGGATGATGCGAGGGTGGAGAGGTGTTCTGCAATCGTTTACTGTCACCTGTTGGGATAGAGACAGTGGCTGGGCCCTTCTTCTTACCCCTTGTTGAAAAACTTGACCTCCTTTGGGACAAAGGTCAAGTGTGAATGATTCTAGCATCCTAGATTCACTAATTAGTTCAACATTGGATAGTTGTATAATCTCTTTTGACAGCTCTTGGTCCTGGAAATGTTTACTTCCATCCGAAAATTCGAGTCAAGCAGGAAAACTGACTTTTTAAAGTTTCTCCATACAGCATTCGACTTTGTTATTAACTTTCATTGTATATAAGTTTTGAAAATAATTCGTTTATAGATTTAAACTTAATTTAAACTTTCTAGATATAGATATTACTAAAGGTTGTTTTCCGAACTTAATTTACATTTCAAAATATATATTTAATTAATAATGAGAACGAAAAATTCATCACCAAATATTTTTTACGGTGGATACCATGGTAATTTTTCACTTATAGGAAATCAATAGTAGAAATTAAAGAATTTTAAATATCTCTCTCTCTATATATATAATATTAGTTTGATGAATTTAATTTGTATACTCTTAATCGTTTTAATAACACTACGTATTTTTTCATACACGTCATCAATCGAAACCAAATCTTATTCCATAAATGTAAAATTACAACACGTTTTACATATTAGCGTGATAATTTATGCTATTTTATGCAAGTTTTGTGTATTTTTCTGTGTTTCTTAGTTTTTATTCCGTTGCCACAATTATTTTGTTTATTTGATTTATGATATTAATTGAGTTTTAATTTTTGTTTATTTATTTATTTATTTGTTAAATAAATACAAGTAAAATTTAAATAAATATTTACTGGAAGTTAAAAGTATATGAAATGAAAAGAACTTTAAAACTGTAATATATATATATATATATATATATATATATATATATATATATACATTACATGCCAATTATTGAGAAAAATTCTTATATATATATATATATATATATATCGAAATTTTATTCGTTATTAAATGCATTTAAAGATTTTTTTTCTTATTGAAGAGTCAATATAAATAACACAACCCGTTAATTTCAAATTAAATTCTCATGAATTATACCAAAGAACTTTATACGCATTAGTGTATCATGTTATTGTTTATTAAGGAGAAAAAAATTCAAATTACATATTCACATACAAATTCTATACTAAATTATACGTTTGATCGAGGAGTTTTACTGAAAAAAACCCTTCTTTTTTATTGTGTTTAATTAAGCGTATTAATTTTATAATTTTTCGAAAAAAAAAGAAATGATCCTTGACCATTATAAAATTTTTTGAGTTATTTTAAAAAGAATTAATAATAATAATAATAATAATAATAATAATAATAATAATAATAATAATAATAATAATAAAGTGATCAATTGAAACACTTGAACTAAAGATTTTCAAAAGTTGTAAAATTCCTTAATAAGATGTGATTTTTTTTTTTTTTTTTTTTTTTTTTTTTTCAATCCTGGGAAGTAAATAGGTTACTAAATAAATCATCAAAATTGTTTTATTTGAAAATAAAAAATAACAACATACATTAGTCTAGGTTGGATGGAAATAAAATATTCAAGTACGATAAAAATTATAAGAAAATCAGTAAGTATTCTGAAGATATTTGAAATGCAAAAATCAGTGGTTATTTTATGTAAAATGAATTTTAGTAATTTTTAAATTAAAATATTTAAAATATTTTACGTCTATTCTTTCCATTTTCAAGCTATTATTTCATTCCAAATGCTAAAAATTAATTAAAGTGATTAAGAAAAAAATCGAAAAATTTCCAGGTAAATAAAAATAACATGGATATGATTTAAATACTTTAAATGCTTTTCGAAAAATTATAAATATTAAATTGATTACTACAAAATATCCCCATTTTTTAAATATATTTTATTAATAATTAATGCTGTCAAAAGGAATCTGATAGGTGGATTATTTACTATATTACTATTATTAACATATGCATCATGGAAGAAACTTATTATTTAATACAGCTTTTGATTTATTGTACTATTTTTTTTATTGAACTGTAGGGTTTTTTTTTTTTTTTTTTTAATCCAACAATAAATTTTATTGACCATATTATTATTCGCAATATACAATAATTAATGCAGAAAATAAGAATGAATTAAAAAAATATATATTAAAAATTTTAAATTAAACATAATTTTAATTTATAACAGAAAATTACGAAATTAAAGTGTATGTTCATTTTTGTTTCTTCGAGTATCTATATTTGCATTTATAGAGACTCTGAATTATTAACAAAATTATGAAATTAGCAAAAAGATATACAATACTAATAAATGTTCTGTAAAAGAAAATATAACAAATTTGTTTGAGCAAATTTTTTGTTTATGACAATTCATATTTAAAAATTATGTACTTGTGATTCAACTTTCTTTTTTAATGCACCGATTTATTTTTATTCTTTCTTTCTTTTCTTCTTTTTTTTTTTTTTTTTTTTTTTTGTTAAGTTTTGCATTTGTGTTTTTAATGTTTAAAAATAAATTTTCATAAAGTACATTCTTTTGAAAACAAAAGTTATTTACTTTAAAACCCTTTATCTACTGCATTATGATACAGACAAAAATTGTGTTTGAAACATATATTTTTAGTTACTAAAGTGCATTACTTAAAGATATATATGTTAAAAATTATGCATATCCCCTCATCATAATAATTAATGAGAATTTTGTGTGATCGTACTTTAGTGTACCACTGGTACATAGAGGACGAAAAAATTATTTCGACATGAAAAAAGTGTAGAGAAATATTTAATCTTTATTTTCCTCAAATTATTTCTAAGATTAGTGGAACATTCTTGAAATAATATAGGAATTAATTATAACACACATGAAGATCGTGAAAAATATCAAGCAAAAATAGCAAGTGCACTCCATAAAATTCCTTATGGAACAAAAATGGCTATATGTATCGTCTAATGCTTTGTAGTGAGATTAATGGGAGGTACATCTGTTCCCTTCTTATAAATATCTTTGACATTTCTTCTATAAATTCCATTTTATACTCTTTTAAAGTAATGGTACTTAAAAGTACCGTCAGTAGAAAAAGGGTTAATGTTTACATGTTTGTGTGTGTGATTTTTTTTCATCTATATTAAATATTTATTTTAATTAAAGAATGAAATTTTATTGATAGAATACAATTTCCTTATACTCTTTTAGTAAATATTTCTCGGATTACTTTTATTAAATGTTGTAATAAATTATTTAAATACCTAATTAGTATTGAAATAGCACAATTTGATAACGCAGTGTTATAATATTTTATGTGCACTATAATAAATTTTGTTTAGGAAGCTATTTTGTGTTTTAATATTTCTTACACTTTCAGATATTAAGTTAAAAGAATGTAAACCTTCTTAAAATTTATGATTTCCGTATGTAGTATCAATAAAAAAACAACAACATATGTTTAGAAATAATATACATTTTTTTTAAATTTATAAATCGATTTTAGTAAGTGTTAAATATATAAACAATTAATTTAAAATTCTTTAAATATTTAAAAACCTGTTTTTAGACACAATAATATTTAAATATTTTTAATCTGTTTATTTTAAAATGGCTTTTATCAATTTATTGAAGTAGCAACGATACCTTCTAAATCAGCGTCAGGTATTATTGATTGCTGATAATTATATTTGGTGTCAGCAAGCGACTGGCAGTTACTGATCAAATAAATGATCAATTTATTTTATAACAAAGAAAATATAATCACACGCGTAAAATATAAATAAAAAATAAATTAAAGCTAAACTGTTATGCAAAGTCTTTGAAACAATTCAGAAATAATTTCAAATGTACATATCAATTTTAAAATATCATTGTAATAATATACAATTGCGATTAATGATTTTAATTTTCTTTATCAGAAATAAGACTTACTTTTATATACGCGATATTTTGTAAATTGACATCTTATAAAAAAGTATTTATTACATTATCGTGTAATTTATTTCTTAGCTGACGTTAAAGCTGCTTCTTCAGCTACTTTATGTGGTTGAATTTAAATTTAATAACAAAAACGAAATAACTGTATTGAATATATTAATTTGAGGTAAGAGAAAATTGTGCTATTATTATGATTTTAATATTTATTCGTAAATCCTTTTACATAAAATATTTTAAGTACTTATTTTTCTCTATAACGTCTCAATTCATACGTAGTTTTGTATAAATAACTCTTTAATAACAGAAAAAAGAATCAAAATTATTAAATAATTTCTGAAGCTTTTAAAAAATTAGGATTTTTAAATAGTTTAATTATGTGTCTAATACTTGTAACTATTTATATACATAATATATAACATTGTATATATAACTGACGCATAAAATGTATTTATTTATATTTATTTTGTGTTTTAATGTAATGAAAAAAACATTTTAAATATTGGAATGTTTTCTAAAATACTTTAAAAGATTAAATTTAAATACCTTTTGCTTAAAATTTGGTGAACTAAAAAAAAAAAAAAAAAAAGTATTGCGACAATTGTATTTATTTTTTGCATTCTAATTCCTTTTGAGAATTTAATGTGCTCACTATAACAACCATTAAGTAAACTTATTAATCAATATTTACTTTTCTGTGTGATCGCATGTAAATTTTCTCATTTTCTGTCTATATAAACATCATTTCAAATCGAAATATACGTATAACGTTAAATACTTAGTATTAAGCTCTTAATTCTATCGGACATTAACAATATTAAATAATTCTAGAGTTCTTTTCTTTCTTTTTTTTCTTTTGTATGTGTGTGTGTAATTTCGTATAAAAATTCTTTTTAACTATTTATATTAATGTCATCATAAATGGAAATCAGTATGTAATATTCTTTGCTCAGCGCTAAGCTTTTAATTCTGTGTTGCATTACAAATAATAAATAATTAGATTTAATAGGGATAAATTTCTTCCTGTATAGTTTCACATAAATATTCTCTTTACATTTTTACATTAACACCATCTCAAATAAAAAACTATATGTATTATCCTTTACTAAAGATTAATCTTTTAATTCTGCTAAACATTAACAATATTATATATATTCATCATGATATATTTTTCCCCTGTAAAATTCCCTGTAAATAAATTCCCTTTACCTTTCTATATTAACATCATCTCAAATCGAAATCTATATGTACTATTCATTACTCAGCATTAAGCTTCCAATACTGCGGGAAAGGGGAAATCCGGATTCCTATATAAACCCTCGTCTGAGACATGCCTTTAATACAATTTACCGAGCGGGGACATGGACCATGAGGGTAAACAAACATTGTGATGTGAGAGGTAGAAGAAAGTGAGCGGAACGAAAGACTAAGGTAGTTCTTGGATCGAGGGAAAAAAAGATCTCTACGGAAGAGAAAACCCCAGATCGGCAGTATTGTTTGTTTATCTTCCTTTTCTATTTCTTTGCTCTTCTTTTATTAAAACGGCCATTGTAGAACAGAAATAATTGATGTATGTATTTGTTGTATGGGGGGGGGGGGGGAAGAAGGAAAACACAATGACTAATATATATTTATTCAAATAACGAAGAAAAAATTACCATAGTTGACTGAAGAAAAATAATATATTGTCCTTTGAGGAATGTAGCAGTATTTGAAAGTGTTTTTTGAAAGTTTATTTATTTTATTTATTTATTCATTATTTATTATTTATTTTATTGGACAGTAATAATCGATTTAAACAAACTTTTGTGGTAAACTCAAAAATATTGTATAAATTATTACAAAGAATTAAATGGTAGTAATTATATTTTCTTTGTTTTTTTATGGATCGCGTGGAAAAAGGAATATCTGTGCAGAAAGAGGGTGTCTTTAATGATGGTTGACCATTTTCCTTGCATATCCTTACCTTATAATATTTGTTTCAAAAGATTTTATAATACAATTGATCAATTGATTTAAAATACGTTTATGATATTTATCAACTGGAAAAAGTACATTACAGCAAATCGATATGTGATTTAAAAACTAGAACCTTTTTATTACATGATTTTATTTAGTAATCTTTGACTGAAAATAATTTCTTATACATTATTGAAGAAATCTCATTTAATGTTAATGAGTTATTTTTACATCATTAAATTGATCCTTAAAAGCAGAGGTGATAAAATAATATTCAATGTTATCTCTTGTGAGTAAAGCTGTATGCAGTGTAGTCTTGTTTTTGTTTCTCTGTATCTGAACTTTGTGCTAAATTCGAAATGTACTATATTGAATTCATAACCTAAATATCCCTACTTTAATTTATGTAATTAGCAATATAAATTCTTTAAAAGTATTCAATTAAAAATAATAGCTCAAACAGACAAGGCTAATTTATGTTTGACGACACCATACATTTTAAAGCAAAGTCTTATCAATAGTCGATCAATACTTTACCGCTGTATCCAGTAGCTTGCCAACAGAAAGGCAATGAGTGAAAGCCAGATTGATTGATCGGGATAATTTTTACGTATTTCGAAAAATTTGGAAAATTACAAATTATTTTCCTGAATCAGCATGCTCGGACACTAAGATAAAATATAAATTATTAATTTATTCAAATGCATTTGTATGATAAACCAAGAAAATAAAATATTTTTCACATAAATTATTTTTATTTAGAATGTTTTAATTAAATAAATTAAAAACATTGCGTTTGGAAAGTAAAAGTAATAGAATATAATTAACTTAATCAAATAAAAATAAGTTGAAGAAACTAAATTAGTTCTTTTAATCATGTTAAAAGAAATTAACTATGAAGCTTCTATGGAATTACACAAATAAATAAAATTTATCATTTTCAATATAATACTTGTGTTAGATTTTTATAGTTGTTCAGTATATCTATAAGCGTTTTTAGCGTTATATGTAACATTATCATTTTATATAAACTATGGGTATTTTAAAAAACTGCTATCGTTAAAAATTTTAATGTCCTAACTTTATTTAAAATTGATTGAATTATTGAATCTTTAAATTTAAACTTAGAAGAAGCATAAATTTGTTTAACAATGGAATTTTTTTTTTTTTATTTAAACGATTTACTTATTAAAATTTTAACTATTTCTGACCATTCAATGAGGTAATTTTATTATCTTAGAAATAGTATTATTACTAGAACACGATTTTCATATGCAATGACAGATTGTGTTAAACAATGTAAATATTTAAAGCTAGTTATCAAAATTTTTAACATAGTGATTTTGATTGTTTATATAGGTAATATCTCTTAAATTTATAAGAAAAATATGGGGTGACACTAACATTAAGTAATTAACTATTATTTTAATAAATTAAAGTAAGAGAAATTATAATAGGGTACTTGAGTACATTTGAGTATGTGTAATTTAACGCTCTTGCCCTTCAAATAATTTGAAAAAATGCAAATTAGAATTCCTTTCTTGAAGAGCACTAAATTCAAGCCTAGGACCCTAGCGATACCATCAGCTTTACCTGTGTCCCCTGTAAATGAACTATAAAGTATACATCCATAAAAATTTATACCAATCGTGCGACGGTAACCTATAACTTACCCACCAAATTTTATCTATAGGATAAGACCTTTCAACTCTATCCCCCTTCAAATAATTTGACTCTTTTGGTCATAATTATAAATAATATTTCTTTGTCTCTGTAAAATAAATATAAGTTCTGCACTCATCAAAATGTATGAAAGTCGGTGTCCTATACCCTAACTACAATTTGTTTTTTCTTAATAGGATAAGGCATTTAGACGCTATCGCACTTTAAATAATTTGAGTTCATAAGTCATAAGGGTAAATAATGTTTCGTTGTAGCACTGTAAAGAAACTATTAATGCTAGATTAACTGAAATCTACACAGTTCTTGCGACGGTAATCTATAACATGACGTTTCAGCACAATCCAATAAGGTGCTTAGACGGTATCGCACTTTGAATAATTTAAGTCCATAGGCCATGTTTCATTTTCCCCTGTTTAGGAAAAAAAACTATGAGTTCTATCTACCAAATCCATTCAGTTCGTGCTACTATTACCTATAACATACATACCAACTTTCAGCTCATTCAAATACAGCATTTAGAGACTATCGTGTTTGCTCACACACATACATATACACACTTACATTTGTATATAAATCATCGTAAAAATAGCAAATATGAACTCGAGAGACTTCAAAACGTATAGATAAGCCAGAATCTCAAAGTCTAAATTTTGTGATGATTACAGTTACAGAGCAGCCAACTTAATCCGGTGGATTGTTTTTTCCCACGCCAGCCTTTTTTGGAGTATTTTTCTTTTTAATTCATCGTAAATACTTTTCAAGAGAATTACTCTAAAAATTAAGTGATGTGGGAAAAGGGGCGGTACTAACAATCCTCAGGATTAGGTTGGCAGCTCTGCAATTATTTTTTTACATGTCGTATATTCGGAAGTCAGAAGGTAAAATAAAACAATTTATGTAAAATTTCCTTTTTTTACTAAAATTTCCACGACAATTAGAGTTAATTATTTAAAGTCTAAATTTATTTTTTATAAATTTTCATATCCTTTATAAATACTAAAAACTTACATAAAATGTTCATGAATTATTTCAAGTCTGTCATTTTATCTTATTATTATAAAACATACTTATTTCATGTTGTATCAACAAGCTTCTTTTTAATAATTTTTTTTTCAACGTATTAGTTGCACTGTAATACCATAGCCTTCTAAACTAGATGCCTTCCGCGTGGCTCGGAAACTTGGCAACAGTTCAAGTAGTAGACAGCGCCACCTGGTACAGATTGCGCGACATTTTTTATTCAACTGTCACCAATAATTTCAAGAAATGATTTATGATATATATAATCGACGTTTTTTCGATTCTATTCGCCTTTTATGTATATTAAATCCCACTTTTAAAATCTTTTGGTGACTGTTGAATAAAAAATTCGTGCAATCTGTACCAGGTGGCGCTGTCTACCACCAAGTTTCCGAGCCACGTGGAAGGCATCCAGTTTAGGAGGCTATGGTAATACAAACTAATACTATTATTATATTTATTGATGGACTTCTTGTTACACCATGTGTTTTTAAATTATTGCAAATAAGCTTCCTTATAGGACGCTCTTTATATTTCGTGTGTTCCTATACATTTTATCTATTTATTTATTTATTACTATAATTTTACTTTTAAAATATACAACTTTTATAAATTATGTTTTAAATAGTTCTCTAACTCGATTCTAAGTACATTTTTTCATTATTTTAACAGAAAAAAAATAAGCAAATAAATAAATAAAAAGCAAAACAGTATTTGTTTCATCATTTACCCGCCCATTTTTCTTCTTGGCTTTCTCGTTGCGAAAATTTAAATTAAATAGAACACAAATAATTATTCTAAGCATTAAGTGATAATGCAATTTCAATGATTATTTTAAATTCATGCTATCTTTGCATTATCGAGCAAAGCCTGTTACAGGATGATTATTTGGGCTGATAATTGTCCCAACAAACTCCGAATTAAAGAAAATAGAAACTGTCAGTGAAAAACCGTTAATCTTAGCAGTAACGTTCTCCTAGACTCTGATAACAGTGCTGGAGAAGCTGTTAAAATATCATTACGCTTAACGACCTTTTAACTTCATGAATATTTACTATTTTTGGAGTCTTTCCAGTTTTTAAAGAATTGATGGCAATTTTTTTCAACTATCATGTTATTATTATTATTATTATTTTTCAAACTATAAAAATAAATAATTTTATCACAGAACTTAATATATATATGTATGGTGATTTTGTATATTAATTTATTTTCTATAATTAGAATATCTTGTAATTGAAATTAATAAATATGCAAATTATTAGCTTCTGTTTTTTTATTTTTTTTATTAGGTTTTTCTAAATAAATTAGAAGAAAACTTATTTAAGTAAAAATGCTAAAAATATGTTTTAAGTGCAGTTTTCTAAACAGTTACTTGATGTTATATACTATTATAGTTCAAATAACTGAATTAATAATCTTAAACAAATTATGGGAATGATAGCAAAATATAATATTATTCGAAATTTGTGATAATATTGTTGAGTGGATATTATATATGGCAATTTGTTTAGTAAAGTATGGCAATTTGTTTAGTAATTTGATTAGTATTGTTGAGTGGATATTATAAAGGCAATTTGTTTAGTAAAGAGGGTCATAGAAAATAAGCTTTCAAAGTACTTAAATAGTTTTACCTGCTATCAACTTTAAGTTAAGCACTTTAAAAGTAAGTTAAAGACTCCTTTATTCTTTAGCGATTGAAGTATATATATCGTTAAAGTAAACCTAATGAATGTATTAAAAAAAAATTGTGTTCTGTATTTTACACTTATTAATATTATTTTTACACTTTAAAATTCTGTAAGGTCTTAAAGCTGGATGAATTAATTCAATATGTTCTTAAAATGAATCGTAGAGATATCCAGAAAAAAAAAAATTAAAGATATTTTTTAAATAATTCTGAATTAAACATTATGCAGTTAAATAATTATTTTAACAATTACTGTCGTTTTTTGCTTAAAAGAATACAACAAACAAACTATATTAGATTTATATGATTACTAATATTTTTAAGTCGTAATCTTATTAATTTTCTGTTATCAAAATGAAATTACTGTATTGGTAGCAGAAAAAAATCTTTATAATCAAGGGTGCAAGATACATGTTTATATAAAAGATTAAAATGTTTAGATTCATTTAAGTTTTAAAATTTTTGATATTTAAAAAAAAAATTCTTTAAAGATTTTTAAAAGAAAAATGATTGAATTTTTTATTTTCTATTTATTTTATTTTATTTTTAAGTAAGCAAACATCAAAATACATGCTGTACTCTCTTTTTTCTTATGAATACTTAATTTCTAATTATTTACTAAACAGGGCCAAAGAATTTTGTGTAAATCCAGTTCCTGGTTTTGGTCTAACGAATAAACATTTATTTAAGTACTTTTTACATCTTGGGAAATTTTCATGGGGATTAATGAAATCAGCGATTTATTTAATTACACAGGTCGACATGTAAAATTTTGATTTTATAATTTTGGCTGATTTTTATGTTTTTTGGTGTGCTGAAACCGAAAATGAAGCCATTTTTTCTCTATCACGTACAGATTTTTGTCAATACAGGGTGACTGCCTATACAATTTCTTCCATTACTCTTCTACCAATATAATTATATAGTAAGTTTTATAGTATGTTTCCATGAATAATTAATCATAGATGCTTATTGTTGTAATTGTGAAGCACTAGTGCGACTTAAAACCATATCAACCAACCAACCAACCGATTGTTATGATGGTATATATAAGAAATCGTGTCGGTAAATACCCTGTATTGACAAAAATCTATATGTGATAGAGAAAAATGGGCTGCATTTTCGGTTTCATCATATCAAAAAACATAAAGATCAGCTGAAATCATCAAATCAAATTTTGTCAACTTCATTTCTGTCGGTCTGTGTTATGTATGCGTCATTATTATTAAAAACAAATTCGTACATATGTTCTATTCCAGCAGAATATATTTAAAGAAAAAGAAAAAAAAAAAAAAAAACACGAATATTAAAATAAATAAATAAATAAAAATAGGACTAACTTGTATTGTAGAAGTATTTGCAAATTATCAACCCTGGTTACATTATGTTTATGGATCATTAAGAAGTGAATGAACTATAAGCATAAATATACATAAATCTTTTTTTTTTTTTTTTTTTTTTTTTTTTTCATTTATTATTTTAGATATCATTATTATTACTCTCTACTTTGAATCTTATACAAAGTGTCATTTTTCTCATAATTTACCAAACTCATGGGACAAAAGTAACAACCTATCCATCATCTGACAAGAAGGAAACAAGCAATATTTATTGGCAAAAATAAACTAATATAACTCAGGGAGAGGAAAAAAGATGGTCCTATATATGAATTAGAATCAAAAGTTGATAATAATAATACAGAATACATAAAAAAAAAAAGAAGTAATAATAAATTTATTTTGAATTTAATGAACCGTTGTTATATTTGAAAAAAAAAAAAAATATATATATATATATATATATATATATATATATATTAGAGATGAAACGGGCTCAGCCCGAGACCGTAAGCCCGAGCCCGATCGGGCTCAAATCTTACGCAAGTCTTCGGGCTCCGGGCGGGCTCGGATTCAAGCTAAAAGTTCCGTTTATTTTATTCTTCACTAACTAGAAAATGTAAAAAAAAAAAAAAAAAAAAAAAAAGAAAAAAAAAAAGAAATTTTATTCATTTTGAGAGCACCTTGAGTAATGTCATAATAGTCATTATAGGTTATAAATTACGAAATAATCTTGCAAACCTTAGTAGCTTTGACTTTCCTTTTTCTAAATAGAACTCTTTTTTCAACGGGATGCATATTATTTCATAGCGTTATACAGTAATCCTTCCTCCTTCGTTATATCGGGCCTCATTATATCACTCATTCGGATAATTTTTTTTCCCCCGATAGGCGCGTTATAAACAATGGGCTGCACTATAAATATCTATTATATAAATATATACATGTATACAGAGACACAGACATTATAAATTGTTATAATAACATTTATAGTTATTTAAATTGAGGATTGATAATAAGAAAATTAATTTGAAAATGAAAACGGTATTTAATTTTACTATTGTGTATGCGTTGCATAGCGTACCACTTTCAATATCGGGCTCGGATGGGCTCAGGCTCTGATCACACAAAATTTTTCGGGCTCGGGCGGGCTCAGTTCAAAAATGTTTCGGGCCCGGGCGGGCTCGGAATGCCAAAATGGAGCCCGAACTCACCTCTAATATATATGTGTGTGTGTGTGTGTGTGTGTGTGTGTGTGTGTGTGTGTGTGTGTGTGTGTGTGAGTGTACTTTAAATGGTACTTTAACTCTTAGGTTATGAAAATAAACTAATATTTTTACATCTCAATAAATAAAAAACATTTTTCTAACTACGAATGTGGTAGTCTAATTGTTAAAAGCAATATAATTTCAAATTATTAAAAAATAATAATAATTTAATTATGATTGTATTAATTTTGATCTTATTTCTTTTAATATTTAAATATTGTAAAAACTTTCTTACCATCCACTGTACTTGTAATTGTTTTTTTTTAAATGGTAACATTCTTAAAAGAAACACTCTGAAGAAAAACCAAATAAAATGCATGAATTCCTAAAAATAAGAACTTTATTTTTTCTTTATTATTATTATTATTATTATTATTATTATTATTATTACTTCTATTTCCTTTCTTTTATCATTAATCGCTTGTCATACATTGCATAATTATGAAATTATGATGAATTTCGAAACACATTTTAAGAAATGTACAAGGATATATATATATACAGGGTGCCCTATAAGTCTGTAGACATTTTAAAAATTCATAACTGTTGAACGAATTGATAGAATTGTACGCGGTTTGCGATTTTCTTTCTTTCTTTTTTTTTTTTTTTTTTTTTTTTTTTTAAGAAAAAAAAATGTAGTTAAATTTTTTGTCGACAAATAGTTAATTTTTTTGCAGGGATGTGATAGAAAAATATGCAAATGAAAGTTCTATAAATTGCACAATTTTGCGATATGAACAGTTTATTTCTTATTTTGCCTCTTACTTGTGCATACATGACGCTTTAATTGCGATGCTGACTTGGAGGATAAAGTGTTATGCATAAAGATGTTTTCTCTCGGGTAAGAACCGCCGACTGAAGCTGCAGTTAACAGTGTTATAACTCGTTTGCAAACTGTAATTTGTGGTGACGACGGACACATAGGATAGGATTTATATGCTTGTAAACATTTGCATGTGAATAAGCAAATTTGTTTTATGAAAATGGGTGATCTGATCGCGCACAGCACCCTCCATCGACAAATAAATTAATTATTATTTTTTCTTTACCCCCCCCCCCCTAAAAAAAATAAATAAATATAAATAAATAAATAAATAAATAAAATAAAAACTTTCACGAGAATGATGTTTTTGCAAACCGCGTTCAACCCTATCAATTCATTAAATAGTTATGATTTTTTTAAATGTTTACAGACTTATGGGACACCCTGTATGTATATGTAAAGAGAAGAATTTAATAACGTTATAAAATTTAGCATTTAATAGATACGTAATACCAACAACACTCAAATAAAAGTCATTGTATTTCAATTTAAGTGTTAGCACATATTTTTTCTATGATTCAATTACAGTATATCATTTAATAGATAAATTCATTTTAAATTACTTACGATGATGGTAGCAATTAGGACCATAAAATTAAGTCCAACAAAGTGTGATACATAATTTTATTTAATCTAACGTTTCATTTAATTTTTGATGTAGTAATGCATGAAGAATGATTGTTATGTGCCTTTATTTCTTACAATTGCCTTAAAGGGATAGTATTATAGTTATTTAATTTATTTAGGCTCTTGTAGATTATTATATCAATTTATTATTTGTTTAGTTTTTGCAATCTATTTATTTTGTTACCCTATATATACGTATACAGATTCCAAATCATGCAATGATCAAAATTATTATTAAAGCGTAAAATGAAAAATAAAAAAGTTTAAGGTGAGTAAGTACTCTTTGAATATAGTAATATTATTAACTTAGTGACAGCATTTATTAAATCGAGATATATCCTATATATCTTGTAAGTTAAAAAAATATATAATAATAATAATAATACAACAATTAGCTTAGAAAAATAAAAGTGTTTTTTCTAGTTTTTATTTAGTTTTATTCGATTAAAATTTGGAAGAATATTTTCAAGTAGCAAATTTCATTGTCTCTCTATGAAAACAATGCAATAATTATAATTTTATAATTCTCATTTACCAATAAATTATTATTTACATAACTTGAAAAATATTTTTATATCCAAAGGTATTGGCCATTAAAATTCTAAAACACGTTAATATTTAAATTTCAGTCTATAATTAATGAAAATACAATATCAGCAAGATAATGCAAGATAATGCAGGATGGCAATAATTAAACTGACAGTGTTTACAGTGTTATGTTCAGTGATCTAATTGCGCGAATGGCGCCAAATTTTGTAGAATGATTTAACAAGGTGGGGGACAAAGGATTGCGATAAAAAATAATAGTTTCAAAAGTCACCGCTAGGGGAATGTGTGGCGCACTGTAAAAGAAATGAGAGTTCTAAAAAACGCAGAAATACTACTGAAATAAAATTACCTGTTATTTAGCACATTCAAATCAGGTTCAATGTGTCCACCGTTTTTGTGGACCACATATTGCATTCTGTGCACAGTATTCACAACAGCAGAAAGTAACATGTCTGCAGGAGCCTCCCGTACAATCCGAAAAGCGTTTTAGGTTGATCTGTTGGCAGATTCTGTCCAGATTCTTTCAATGTCATCTAGTGAAAATAGATCATAAACGTCAGCCATGTTTGTTATTGTTTACAAAGATGAGCTGCGAAGTGCGCATGCGTCACGAAAAGATCCGACAATTATCTCTTTAATCCTCCGATATTCGAGGATCAAAAACGAAGTGTTAAAGTAGCCGGTGAACTGCGGATTTTCGTTGGAGAATACCGATTTTTGTATGATCGAGCGATTACCGCTGATCCGAGGTTTAATCCTAGTGTTAAGAAGTTGGTGAATACGGGCCTAAGTCTCTTAACCGGTCAACAGATCAAATTTTCCAACACTCGGAGTTACCGATCCATTTGGGGCGACGACTGAACAAGTCCCCAGTAAGTGAAATTGCAGATAAAGGTACTTTATCACTGTTTAAGTAACTTTTTCGCTTTTTTTAAAATTATTACCACATTGAATGTGAATTAAATTGCTGAATGTAGCTAAATAAATGGTAATTTTATTTCAATATTGTTCCTGCGCTTTTTAGAACTCTCATTTCTTTTACACTGCGCCACATATTCACCTAGCGGTAACTTTTGGAACTAATTTTTTATTTATTTATTTATTTATTTATTTATTTATTTATTTTTTGCGCAGTCCTTCGTTTACAGTTTTGTTATATCGTCCTACAAAATTTCGCGCCATTCGCAAAATTAGATCAGTCTACAACTACAGAACACTGTAAACACTGTCTGTTTAATTATGGCCACTCTGTATATTAAGAAAAATAATAATAATAATAACGTGTCAAATTGACACCATCACTGCTATCATATAATAATTCAAATAGTTTTCAAAATTCAAATAGTTCTCAGAATATTTTATTTATGCATTGGCACAAATTTGAATACAAAAGCATTTTTCCGAAATTACTTTTACGCCCCTTTTCTTGCGACGTTGAAAACAAAATCTTTTTGCTAATTTCAGACTATAATTAGATTTAGAGGTTTCCCTTAACATTTTCATAATAATAATAATAATAACAATAAAATATAGAATTGTGATTAACTAAAGGATAAATTATTTTTTGAGCTTATTCTATAAAAATGCGTATTTCAAGAATCATTGCACACAATGTGAGGATAATCATTAAGTAAAATATACCAATGACACATTTATTAGAAAACAGCCAGTTACTACACTAATACAAAAATTGATCACACCCGCTTATAAAATCTTTTTCAAAACTCCTATTCTGCATATCCACTTCCCATTTTAGTATTCATTACATCACTACAAAATATTCAAGATTATCCTTTAAAGAACTAACATAAAACGTAAAAAAAAAGAAAAAAAAAAAAAAAAACTTATTTTTCACGTATAAATTTTGTGTTCTCGGCTTGTAAGTAGATTTTATGCAATAATACAAAGCCAGGAATATTCTTCAACAAATTCCAAATAAGCTGTTTCCAGAAAACGGAAAGCCCCACTCGACTAAAATTTTAATTCTTGGCTAGTTGCCACATTTCCTTTCATGACGGGATCTGGGTTCTCTCTGTACTTTTACGATGATTCATAGTACACACGTTGCGATATGAAGCTCTTCGAGCTTTTTTCGCTTTAGGCTAAAGAGATGAATGATTTTCGCTAGGAGGTTCTTAAGTACAATTTTCTAGCCTTTAATAAGTTTCATTTTTTTAAATTATATCGAACTAGTATGATGTTTCCACCACATGACTTTCTTCTATATAATTTTACACAAAATTTATTCAACACAAATTGTTTATTAAATTATCAAATTATTTTTCATCATAAGTGCAGACGATTTTTAATCTGACAGAATTACATCACTAAATGCCGAAAGAAAGTATTTTTTTTTTTTTTTGCAATTATCAGAAGAAATGCGATTTTTTTTCTAAGTTATTTTTTTTTTTTTTCGTTAAAAGTAAAAAAAAAAATCGATAACTTTGTTTTAAACTATCACAGATCTATAGTTCAACCATTCGTTTTAAAGGTATTGACGAGACCTTTCGAAAAATACCCATCTTGAAAATTTACTCCCTCCGGGGGGGTACTTCCCCCCCCCCAGGTGGGGGATGCGATGCCCCCACATGCACATTTTTTTTCCCTAGTTAACTACTACTATTATCAATAATTCATATTAATTTTACATTCACAAGTTAAAAATAAATTTCATTATGTACATTTATCCGAAATTTTGTCCTATACTGCCATGTTGAAAATTTAGAAAAAATGCGATTATAGCGCCACCTGTTAAGCGATTGATCCTCAAATATAATCAGAACCAGTTTATAGAACCCAACTAAATACCAAGTTTGGTGAAGTTTCGTTCTTTGGTTTGTGAGATACAGCGGCCACAAAATGCGTGATACACGCACACAGACAGATATTTTCTAAAAACTATCAAATCGTGTTGAGGACATCCCAAAACGTGTAAATCCATCGAAAACCGGAGTTCGAAAATTTTCACGAATCCGATACTATCTCTATATTACATATAGAAGAAAGTAAAAATTGCTTTTGTTTCTTGAAAGACAACTGGTTTAGAAATTTTGATACTCTGGTTATATAATAGTGTTGCCAACGTGTAAAGACTTTTTAATTTAGTAATCCCCACGAATTTTGTAAAATGATATTTTGTATATTTAATAAATTAGACAAACATGCAATAAGACAAACATTACAATATATATAATAAAGAGAGAGGGTGGTATAATTAAACTTCCCCTATAAACAGCATCCTACACTGTTAAAAATTTCAACAGAAAACTCTGTGTAATCTATTATCTTAAGTCTTACATAAAATTACAGAGAAAAATAAACGGAGATGTTAAAAAACTTATTTTATACATTCATTTTAATAAAAAATCATAATTTAATTAATTATTCGTGAGAATATATTTCGAACTTAGAATGCTGTTTCTAAAGTAGAAACAATCAATTTTTAATTTTAATTAAAAAATTAAATAATAAAATCAGGCAAAAATACAGAATAACGATTGAGAATCTCAATTATTCTCTTTTAACTAAGAATTACTGTCAATTTACAGAAATTCTGGATAAATATTTACATTAAAGTTGCAGAAATTTTTAACAGTGTACAGCGCAAACGGGTGAACGGAATGCAACGAAATTTGGTATGTAGACTAAACAGGAGATGCTCTCACGGAATATCGAGGGGGGGAAAATGTTAGTTCCAAAATGTCCACTAGAGGGCACCTTTTCTGGAAAAACTTTAAATTTAACACAATAAACGACCAAAACGGAATATAGAAGCAATATTAACAATCCAGAACAAGAATTATGAATAATAAAATGTAAAACCGGGAAAAGTTGTCAGTTCTAGGGAAAAAATGTCGAGATTTGCATGCTCGCGAAGAAGAGGAAGCTTTATACAAAACAGGTTTTTTTTTTATCAAACAGAGTATTATTTTTTCCTTATATTTACTTAAGGGCCCTCTTTACTCACCGCCGCCGGAAGCCGAAGGTAATGTTATTCTATGGGAAATTTTTCTTTACAAATAACTTATTAACTAATACATATTTTCAAATTCTGTTTTCACATTCTGAAAATTCCCAGCTGTTATATTGACGGTCCTTTTTTAAAAAATTATTTTATTTTTTATTTTTTTTATTTTATTTTGAAGCTGCAAAATACGAATTTTCATTATGTGAAATTTTTTCATTTTGCAATTTCAAAATTAAATAAACAAAATTAAAAAAATACATTTTTAAAAAATATCCGTCAATTTAACAGTTGGGAATTTTCTGAATGTGGAAACAGAATTTAAAAATATGCATTAGTTAATGAGTTATTTGTAAAGAAAATTTCCCCATAGAATAACATTGGCTCGGGCTTCCGGCGACGGTAAGTGAAGAGGGCCGTTAATATGGTTCGATTACAAGATTATTAGAAACTAGTCAATAAATGTTAATATTGTTTCAGTAGTCAGTTTTGGTCGTTTATTGTGTTAAATTTAATGTTTTTCCGGAAAAGGCGCCCTCTGGCAGACATTTTGGAACCCCCTTTTTTTTTCGAAATTCCGTGAGCGCATCCCGTGTATAGTCTATATACAAAATTCCGTTGCATTCTGTTGACCCGTTTGTGCTGTAGGATGCTTTTTATAGGGGAAGTTTAATTATAACCACCCTGTATAAATGAAAATTCTGCCTACAATCTTTTTAAACAGAATTTTATTTAGTACGACAGGATATATTTTAATCTATTCTTCCATATAAATACATTGAGTAACTGTATTTCTTTCCCAATCATCGGTTACTGTATTTATTTCTTAAAATTACTTTGGTATAGCTATAGCATAGTAAAATGGATATCGCAGTTGTGTAAGTAAACATCTTCGAAAATAACGGCCAATTTACTTCGGTGGAAAATTTCAATTTCCGAATATTCGTTTGTTATATCCAGAAGTTATAGCCAACAAACATTCAGAAACCATCATCGATACATATCCAGAAGAAATAGTCAACAAATATTCAGAAACCATCATGAATACTGATTCAGAAGATACCACCAACAAATATTCAGAAACCATCCAATTTATGAATAGCAAAAAGGTCTCGGATACCGAAATCAGCAATTGGATTTACATACAATCATAGATGAATTTCTCACTTATCAGTAGGTTTTGTAAAATGTAAATTTTTTACAGATTTTTCATAATATTTTAGGATAATTTGGGAAATTAAATGGTAAAATTGGATGTTGGCAGGTATCCTGGCCTATTTAATGTGGAACATAAGAAATGGCGACAACACAAAATCTCAAATTGAAAGAAATAGTCTTGTCGTTCAAACATTTTTTTTATGGATATCGAATATAAAAGTCGCCACAACGTTGGTAACACTGTTATAGAACAATTCAGAGTCTAAACGTTTATTACAATCGGCAGCAAAAGTATCCGATCACTAGCAAAAATTCGTATATAAAAAAAAAGTACACTTAATACAGTTTTGTTAAATAAATCCTTGTCGAATCCTGTTCGTAGTCAGTCTAAGAAAATGATTCGACAAGGATTTATTTAACAAATTAATAATAAGTGCACTTTTTTAACATAGGAATTTTTGCTAGTGATCGGATACTTTTGCTGGCGACTGTAAATATACTATAAATGTTATTATTATTATTATTATTATTAGATGAAAATTAAATCTTTGTTGAATTTTTTAAATGCATGTATGCATATATTTAAACTATATGTATTGTATGCATCTTCCTATGAATTAAGTACATACAGTCGGTAACAAAAGTGTCCGAACACTAGCAAAAATTCCTATGTAAAAAAATACACTTAATTCTGTTTTGTTAAATAAATCCTTGTCGAATCCTGTTCTTAGTCAGTGTAAGTACAGGATTCGACAAGGATTTATTTAACAAAAGTGTTTTAAGCGTACTTTTTTATATAGGAATTTTCGCTAGTGTTCGGACACTTTTGTCACCGACTGTATATGTTCTATGAATGTGCGTGTTGCAGGTATGTGCACTGTGTAGGGATAACGAGTTTTGTCTTTCGTGTATATGTTCATTGCTTAATGCAATATAATAGAATGAATAAATTAGCTTATGACTTATTTACATGATTAATGTAAATTTTTAAAACCGTCTAATTTTAATCAGTTATTCATTCAAACAAAATTTCCTAACGAGGCATTTTTTTTTTTTTTAATCTTATTTATTATTTATATTTTTAATACCTTTAATTTTACAAATTTGTTTTTACATAAAACATTCGTGCATGCTATAATATGTAGCATTATTGTGATAATTATATAACAATATATATATATATATATATTCATAATAATTATTTGAATTATAGTTATTTACAGTATTTCCAACACAATCAAGTTAGATGGTAAGTTTTATTTTCATATCAGTTTATGTATTCATTAGCACGTTTGATTTAGATTTGTAGTTTAAAAAATGCTTAAAAAAAAAAAAAGAAAAAAAAAAAAAAAACTAATGTTTTTCAGAAATAAAGACCGTATAAATACGTTCGTCTAGTTAAATATATAGTCAAATATGTAGTAATACTAAATAAATGGATAAAAGTAAATAGTACTATATATTAGAAATTAGTACATCACGATAGATAGATGTTGTTGATGCATAAAATTTGATGCTATTTTTTGAAAAAATCGGTATTCAGAAATTCTTTCGTTAATATTTACGTTTGACAATACATAATTTCCTTTAAAGATGCTTAGTGAATTTATCTTATTGTAAGAGCTTAAAAAAAAAAAAAAAAAAAAAAAAAATCAAAGTACTTTTCTCTTTGGTGTAATTTTATATTATATTCAAAGACTGTAAGAAATAGGATGACTGTGTTAAAAAGAAATTAAAAAAAAAAAAAAAAAAAAAAAAAGATTGAAGTAGTTTAGAAGTCTTTTTAAAAAATATTTACGCATCTAAAATAATTCTATTAATAACAGTTTAAAACATTCTTCAGTTATTTAACTATTAGTTGTAATCCATTTCTCTGTAATATTTTGAAAGACAAAAAAAAAAAAAAAAAAAAAAAAAAAAAATGGGTTTTAAAATATAGACAGATTTCAAATTATGTAAAATAATCGATGCGCGATTTAACGCATAAATATTAAAAGATTTTTATATCGTTAATTAAAATAAAAATACTTTGAATGGTATAATAACAGTTATATTCGTTTGCTGAAAAAATTGATATTAAAACTTATAGAAAAGTTGCTGTTATTTCTTCAAGATCAAAATTTAGCATTGCTGCATGCATTAAATGTATGTACTATAGTGTAAGTATAAAACTGTATTTTGTATGCAGGCATGTGTGTGTTGTGTGTATTGGCATGCAATGAACGTATTGGCATGTATTGTATGTAATTTGTTGCAAACATTTACTGAATATTGTGTTGCTTAAGTACCTGTTGAATATGGTTGTATGTGAATATTTATACGTACGTCTTTATATTGTGAGATGCATATCGTAAGAAGTTCGTTGTATTTACAAAATTCCAATATGTGAGAATAGATTTCAGGATTGTTAGATTTTAACAATTTTAAAATCAAACGTTATTTTAGTATTTTTTTTTTTTTTTTTTTTTTTTCAAAATGTTAATATATGAGCATTTATAAGCAAATTTTTACCAAACTTTTCTGCTTGTGCGAGACTTTTTACACTAGATTCAAGCTAATGAAATTTAATTTCTTGTATACTGCCCACTAATATTGTACTTATCAGTTTTATGAACTTATTTCTTTATGATATTTTCAAAAATCACTAAAATACAAGAGTTTTCGTAGAAGGACATAAAATTTTTCAAATAAATAATTAAATAAAATTAAAGTACCTATAAAACTATTAAATTTATAGATAGAGCTTATATATTAGTTCAAAATACATACACACGTGTAAAATATATTCTTAATTTCACTAAAATATTGTTAAGATATTTACAACAATAAAATTCATCGCACACAGAAATAGTGTAAAAAATAGTTTTGCATAAATTTCTCCGTAAGAGTTGTAAATACTTGTCTTTAAAAGCTTTATAACTTTGATTCCAATATCATCATATACACATACATAAATATAATCCTTTAAGGGGACTCTCCACCTATCGTCTCCAAAAGCCAGTGTTATTCTATGGGAAAATTTGCCCCATTATAATTCATTAACTAATACCTATTTTTAAATTTCTCTTTCACTTTCCGAAAATTTACAACTAGTTATGGCTTTCAAAAAATTGATTTTTTTTTTTTTTTTTTTCAGATTTCATTTTTAAACTCAAAAATGAAAAATTTCACATTACGAAAATTTGCATTTTACAACCTCAAAATAAAATATTAAAAAATTTTAAAAACAGTTTTTAGAAAGCGATAAATTGTTTAATAGTTGTGAAGTTTCTCAATGGAAAACAAAATTTAAAAATATATATTAGTTAATAAGTTATAATAGGGCGAAATTCTCCATAGAATAACATTGGCTCTGGCTCATGGGAACAATGAGTGGAGAGGGCTTCTTAAAGGTAGAAGAAAAACGCATTTTTTTTTACTACTATAATTATTATTAGTAGTAGTATAAAATATAAATTTTTTTATCAAAATTTTGAGCATATAAAGAAACAACATTTAAACAATATTTTACAAAATGTTCATAAAAATTTTTTGAAAAATTTAGCTCCAGAAAATGGATTTTTGGCGGCCATTCACGTGATTAGAATTACTCGAGATAGCTTTACCTGAAAAAAAATAAATAATAATAACAATAAATAAATTAAATAAATTAAAAAATAAATAAATTTGTAATTAAATAAGTATAGATACAATTTGAGTTTTGTTAGTAGATGCAACTTGGATTTTTGGAAAAGTTGCATGGAAAAACAGTACCATTTTCGGTACATTTTTACCACACGTATAGCCTTGTAAAACAACTTGTAATCGAGAAAAAAAAAAAAAAAAAAAAAAAAAAAAAAACATTGTTCAGTCACTAGTCAATTCTACTTTGAAATATTGGACAAATTTTTAATAAGATCAGTGCATTAATTTTTGACAAACCATGTTCACCGAATTTACAGTAGGCAGCAAAAGTATCCAAGCACTAGCCAATAATTCCGATATAAAAAAAAAGTACACATGGAACTGTTTCGTTAAATAAGTCGAATCATATTCTTAGGTTGACTAAGAACATGACTCGACAAAGATTTATTTAACAAAGCAGTATTAAGTGTACTTATTTAGACAGGGATTATTGCTAGTGCTCGGATACTTTTGCTGCGGACTGTATGAATATCGTTAAAAAAAAAAAAAAAAAAAAAGCGAGTAATGTTTTGAAATAAACGAACTTAATGTGAGAAATTTGCAAACGTTCTTGTTCACAGACATTTATTCCAATTGACTTGAAACTTTGGGAAAATATTTCAGACAAATTGTACTATTCGAATATATATATATATTGACTTTTTAAAATTTTGAAATCCATGCAACTCCTTAAATATTAAGGAATATTTTTGACCATTTCAATAATAGTGCATAGTGTTTATAAATAGGTTATGTAGTACAAAGTTTTATGAATATATATTTAACAATATTTGACTTTGAACAAAATTTAAATTTTAAAAATTAGTATAGTTCAAAATGCTCCTCGATAAAAGTGTGCATTGAACATTAATATACATTGAACATTACTCTTATAAATAATCATTTCATAAAATAATAATAAAAGAAAAAAAAGCTATTAATTTTTACCAATTAAACACGTTTATAGACTTAATTTGACTTTTCTTTCTCTCTCTCTCTCTCTTTCTTTCTTTTTTTTTTTTTTTTTTTTTTTTTATCAATTTAAATTCTATGATAAAAAAAAGTTTTTAACAAAGTTTTTTACGTTAATAACCTTAAAAGAAAATAATTTCTATGGACATGCGTTTACGCATATACAAAAATTACATATTAAGAGATTCAAAAATACTGAAGATAATAAATTTTGCATGGAACATTTTAAACTCTTAAAAGATTAAAATGTCCCATTTCAGAAAAACAAATTCATACGTACATAATTACTGCAAATTACCATTAATTGTACATTGAAACAATCACAACTATAAAGAAAGATATCATATTAATTATAGCTCATATAGCGGAATATACTATTTAGCGGAATATACTATAGCGGATTCTTTCGTTTCACGTAATCGTTATGAAATTTGTTCGAATACCTTTATCGATAAATTCGCCTAATGTTTCTTTGTTTCTGCATTTTTGCTCCATATCTAATCTAACAAGTACAGTCGGTAACAAAAGTGTCCGAACACTAGCAAAAATTCCTATGTAAAAAAAGTACACTTAATTCGGTTTTGTTAAATAAATCCTTGTCGAATCCTGTTCTTAGTCAGTGTAAGTACAGGATCCGACAAGGATTTATTTAACAAAAGTGTTTTAAGCGTACTTTTTTTATATAGGAATTTTCGCTAGTGTTCGGACACTTTTGTCACCGACTGTACATATACTAAGAATGAAAATAAATGCCGAAAAAGAGCGAATGTATGAGTTTCCTAAAATTCAATTGTACGAGTATTTATTTTTCTTAAGATGTGTCAGCAAGATAAAAAATCTACATATAAAATAAAAATTAATTTAAAAATGGTTCCTTTTCTTAGAGGTGTAGAACCAAAGCATTTGGGCCATATATACATTTATATATATAAAGTAATGGTGCATTAGAATATTTTTCAGAATGAGATAGATTTAAGAAAAGAAACTCATTTACTTTGTTATATAAAATCAATTTGATTTACTCCTATAATCCTTTACAAGGCCTTGAGAAGTATATGCTTACCACTGAATCTCTTAATTTTAAATGAGAAAGGCGAGGTAAGCTACATTACCACGCCTGTTGTTTTTAGTTTAAGCATCCATTTTTGTGAGTAAAATTGCTTATTACAGTCTTAGAAAAGAAATTTCAGAAAAAAAAAATGAATCAACACAGAGTGCAACATGTTGTTCATTTATTTTGATCTTTCATGCATTTTTAGTAGAGTAAAAACGCAGGCGTATCCCGTACCTACCCCACGTAAAAATTGGTTATTTTGGTGGCAAGTGTATTTACCACTACCCGTTACAGAGTTAAAATTGCTCATTTAAATGAAATAACAACAATAAAAGAAACAAAAATGTAAAATTTCTGTTGAAATGGGGGAGTAGTTAAATACCTTAAAAATTAAAAGGTATTTAATATTTGTAATTTAGATGCATAAAATGTACCAATGAGAAAGTTGTTTTCGTAAGATATAACTTTTTTATGTTTTAAGAAATATGATTGATTAATTTTAGAAGCGTTATACTAGAAATATATATATATATATATATTATAAATGTATTCTAAAATGGTATTTTAGGGGCTTTTTTAATACCAGTTTAAAAATCCATCGTTTAATTTAAATTTAAAAATTATACAATACATTTCAAATTCAGCTGCCTATTGAAGAAAAATATTAATTTAAATTCATGTAAGATATAAGAAAAGCTAAATCAAACCACATATATCTCTTTAAATAAAATATTTGGTGTGAAACTACCAGACGACTTCCATTACCCGCTGTTACACGTATTATATGCATTTTTTGGAGATAATGTGATCAGAAGGCATAAAAATACTAGCGAAGTAGATACCTAACGAAGTAGATACCTAAATATTTTCGGTAAGAGAAACTTGATGCACGTGTAAAGACATATAAAACAGAGTTTACATAGCGAGTTAAAAAAAAAAAAAAAAAAAAAAAAAAAAAAAAAGGTTGTACTTTTATTTTTTAGACACCAATTTCCGAGATCTAAAACTGACCTACCCTATCGGGATTGTTAATTTTCCTGTAATAGCCACGTATTTATGTAACAATTTTCAAGAAATCGTTAGAGCCGTTTTTGAGATACCAACTTTTACAAAAACTTACACACACAATTATTGACCAGAAAACAATAATTACATGCAAAAGGATATTTAAAAGGCAGTTAATATGGCGCGTTTGTAAGAAATCCGCACGGCCGTTTTTAAAGAAACACACTTCCGTGCCTTGGAATTGAGCTATTTATACAGAACGCCTATCAATTTTCTGGAACTAAACAACTATATCATTCACAAAGACATCTAATAGAAATGTTTAACTTTGAAGAAAATTATTAGAGCCGTTTTTGAGATACGGACTTATGGTCCTACTTCCGGTTTACGATGTCCCACTTCCAGTTTCCTAATTTTCACCAAAATTTGGAAAATTTATCTGTACACCAGACCTGCTGTAATTCTGAAGTTTCGTAGTTCTATCTTTAATAGTTTCAGAGATACGATAGCCAGAAGATTTCCCACATACATACATACATACATACATACATACGTACACACACACACTGACCAATTGCCAAAAACTAGTATTTTGGACTCAGGAGACATTATAACATGTAAATCAGGTGAAAAATCGATATCGAATTTTTCGACTGAATACAATACTTCCATTATCTACGGTAGTCGGGTAATGGAAGCAATAAAATTTTTTTTAGAAAGATGTAATAATTTTCACTCACATAATAAAAATTAAATATATTAAAATTAAAATAAAAAATCGTAGATCTGTTAATTTTAATTCATATAGCATTTTATTTTTGTTAAAAGGAAATGCTGTATGAGTTCTCTGAGCAAATTATTATTATTTTTATACTTTATTATTATTATTATCAAAATTCATTTTGCGGTATTTTTTTTAATATCATTTTCAAATTTTAGCTTTGATTTTATGTTAATAACTATAGAATTAAATTGTAGCAGCCTATTATATATATATATATATATTAATTCATGTAAAATTAAAGAAAATCTAAATAAAATCACGTATGTTACTCAAATAAAAAAAATAAAATAAAAACGGGGAGAAGGTTTTCAAAAAAAAAAAAAAATAATAATAATAATAATAATAATAAAATAGAGGGGGGGGGAGGGGAGGAAAAGGAAAAGAAAGAAAAAATCATTCTTTTCCTGTCGGAAAATTATTTACAGTTTGTGAGGTACCATATGTTCAAAAATAAATACACTTTTTTTCCCAGTAAACTTTTTTAAAAGTTTAAGGAATACTCACGTAAACATAAACCGGACGTTATACTTGGTGTGTTTTATAAAAGATACTCTCCGCTGGGAATTTTTTTTTTTTTTTTTAAGCTGCATTTTTTTTTCCCTAAGGGTAAATGTTTGAACAAAAAATCGGTTTCAAGTTTGTTATGCAATATATTTTTCCGTTAGTGACACATCTAATAGAGAAAGAAAGGGGAAAAGTAATTTTCTCTCAGTTTAAATCTAGAAATTTATTGCTTGCTGTCAAAAAAATATTTTCGGTTTTAAATTATTTTAAAGAAAGATTATAATATTGAATTCATAGTAGCATAACTAAAGGATAAATAAACGATGAGACCTAAAGATTCTTTTAAAATGTGATTTTGTTGCTTTGTTTAATTTAAAAAAAGAAGGATGGCTCAAAAATTATGTAATGTACAATTGGCAAAAAAAAAAAAAAAAAAAAAAAAAAAGAAAGGCACCTTCCAATTAATTTTGTTGTAAATTGTCCTATAAATATGCAGTTGGTGCCAATAGATTAATAATAAAGTCTAATTTATAGCGGTGTAGTTAGATTTTTCAAAGGGGGTCGTCTACATATTAAAACTGTCATCAACTTCACTTTTTTTTTTTTTTTTTTTTTTTTTTTTTTCAATGGCAATCCCCATTTTTGACAATTTTGGGAGAGATTATTTGGATCAGATGAGTGTGGAAAATGGTATATTTTATGTATTCCTCGCAATTTTTCAAAGATTTATAATTTGTGAAAACATGGGGATGCTAATGTTAAATGAATGTGACAAACATTAATCCATATCTTGGCGAAAAATTATTGCATTCAAATTTAATATATATATATATATATATTTTATGCGATAAAACATTGCATATTTTTGATTAAAAAAGGTATTGTGAATTAGGAAAGTTATAAAAATTTCATATTTCAAAAAATTATGAATCACGACTTATATTATTTTTTACACGAGTAGAACGGACATCATCAAAAATATCAGTTACCAAATTTACAGATTTTTCCTATCATTATTTTTCGAGTTATAGTGATATTTCAATTTTTATTGCTCTTGCTCTAAATTTTCTCTTGCACTAATTTTTATTGCTATTCCTATTGCTCTAGTGGGGGGGGGGGGGGGCTACAACTTGTTATTGTTTTTTTTATCTATAATTTTACATACGCATGATTTAAAATAGTTATTCAAATAATTAGCTACTCACATCATTTCATAATTGACATTACTTTAGTTTATTTTATTTTTAAAATTGTCATACTTCTAGTACGGTTGTTATCTGAATGGACCTTAATTAATTAATTTATATATTTTAAATATAGGGATTTACACCTGAAACATTTTTGCTTGTAACTCTGTCAAAAATTAGTTTAAAGTATATATGTCATACATTTTTTCCGAACCACCTTGATCTCAGAAATTAGAATATGCATTAGAAAACGGCGTTACCTTTCAAAAAAGGAAATTGAGGTTAATTTTAATATGTAGATGACCCCCTAAGCAAAATTTAACTATTGCATTAATAACTAAACGTTAATACAAATCAATCACCACTTGTGTTGCCACATCTGGTGGATTTTTTATTCAATAATCACTAATAATTTTGAGAAGTGGTATTTGATACAACATAATAGATTATCAATCTTGGAACTGATTAGGTCGACTGTACGTTTTTATGTATGAATGGTTTGATTTTCTTTCAAATAATGAACGTAAAATTTGGATTTTAACGGTAATTTTTTTTTTCTTCGCCCAGTAAAAACTTAGTGAAAACAGGAATTTAAAAATATGCATTTGTATGCTGAATTTTCTTACATACAATTCCCATCAATTTTAACTAAATTCATAAGTCATACCTTCTCAGATACTTCCGAAATAAATATTTAAGAGAACTTATTATTATTATTATTATTATTATTATTATTATACGGTGTTACAATAATTCTTAAGGGATTCTACTTTTTATACAATTTTTCCTTTTTCTAACAATCTTAAAATTATCAGAGAGTACTATCGAAAACTGGTATAAAAACATAATAGAAAAAATAAACGTTTAAAAACTTATGACTAAGCGTTATCTCTTAAAAGAGGGTATACGGATACATTGTATAGGAACACAATGACACTTTTTAAGAAGTTACGGCAAACAAATAAAGGTCGATGATTTCTTTTAAAGCAAAACTGACTCATCAATTATGAAGAAGAATTTTATTGTATTTTTTTTTTCTCGTGTATATCTAAAAAACGTTTATTGTTAACAGATTTTTTTATTTACTCACGAGTAATTTTAACCCGTTAGTAGTCGCTATACACAGCGCCACCTATTACAGAATGCGCACTTTTTATTTAACTGTCACCAATAATTTTAAGAAGTGATGTGATCGACGTTTCTTTGATTTTATTCGCCTTTTATGTATATCAAATGCCACTTCTAAAAATTTTTGGTGGCTATTGAATAAAGAAATCTGGCAACACTGAAGGATGGGCGGAAAATCGACCAACTAGCAACTACTAACGGGTTAAATAGTTTTGAGAAATATGTAACTAAAAAATAAGGTTTTGAATTATCTTTCCAAAGTTATTAAAATATTAGTTTACAAAAAATATTATTTATTAGTATTTTATTCGTTTTTTTTTTTTTTTTTTTTTTTTTTTTTGTTTTGTTTTGTTCACTTTTACTTTCTTATATATGCAACAAAGTGAGTATTGAAGACATTTTCGACGGATTTAAACACATCGACATGTTCTAAACACGATCTGACCATTTTTAGAAAATGTTTAACTCTATATGTGTGTGCTTTTGCACATGTTATCAAAATGTTATTGGGGAATTCCAAAAAAATTTGTGTTTAGTTGGACTTTTATATAAGTAGATGCTGTTTAGATTTTGGCTTTTTATTTTGGTTATTTATTTTGGTTATTTCCTAAATTATGCTTCCAAAACATAAATTTACGGATTATGACCGTTTAGGTAGCAAAACGGTCATTTCTCCTAAAATTATACGGTCAAATATCGTGATTTTACAATTTTTTTTTACAGGGTATAAGTAGATGCTGCTTAGATTTTGGCATATATCGCTAGTGAGGTGGCGCTATTATTCTGCAACTTTCAGTTGTTTATGAGAAGTAGAGGTCTGCACGGGCCGGAATTTTGAGGCCCGGACAAGGCCGGCCCGTAGGAAAGCTTTGCTTACCCGGTCCGGTCCTTTTCTTTTTTGCCAGTGTACGGCCCGGCCCGGACAAAAAAAGATACAATCAGGAACGACCCGGCCCGGCTCGATTCAAAATATGAAAAAAAAAAAAAAAAAAATGTATGCCTTTCTATGAAAAAGATTTTTAGTATGTGTTTTGCAGAAGTTTTATATAGCGAAGCAATAGAATCTTCTTTAACAAAACTGCTGAACTTTTACAAGATAATTATAGATAAACAAAAGTTCATTATTACAGACGTACAGAAGGCACAAAGGTAGACAGAAAGCCAAATCGAAAATATTAGCACTCATGAAACAATATAGGACGGTATTTAAAATGGTTATTACTGCTAAAAATGCACGTTCAACCATTTCCTATTATGTACCGTAATATATACGAATCTTCCATGTGATTCGGTAAACAAAATTTTAATGGTAATCCAACCATATTCTATAGAAAAGAGGCTTTTGGACATGCTAAAAATGATGCTACTTTCATTCAGTGCACTGGAGAAAAGAAAAAGAAGTTAAGAGAAAAAGTTACAGCGGATTACACGATGTTTATAGCCTTCATACCACCTAAACTCTACAGACCATAGGGCACAAAGCCTACAAAGTAACGTATCTAATTTCTTTTGTCTGAACATGTGCGCAAACTAGTAGTGACATGCATACTATTTTGAATAGGAAACCATTTAATATTACTTGAAATTAAATTGCAGTTACAGACATTTTTTAACGAAATAAAATTTAATGTGATATACCAACCTGCAAAATTATGTGAAATGAATGACTGAAGAAATATTTCATCATTTTCCTTTTCCGCTGATTAACGATGAAACCAGAAAAAAATTCGGGCCGACACGGCCCGGAAAATATTTCATTCAGGCCCGGCCCGGCCTGAGTATACACAAAAAAATTGAGCCCGAGCCCGGCACGTGCAGACCTCTAATGAGGAGGTTTAAAAAAAAAATTGTTTTGTTGATACAACAAAATTTTTATTGAAACAACCAAACTTTTTGTTGAGCTATGTTAACAAAAATATTTGGTTTATTAAAAAAAAAAAAAAAAAAAAATATTTTTTCAATAAAATTTTTATTTTAACAAAATGTTTTACTGGAACAATAAAAATTTTGTTAAATCAACTAAAATTTTTGTTGATATAGCCTCAACAAAATTTTGGTTGTTTTAACAAAACACGTTTTCTTTCGCTGTATACCTCAACTTCTATAGTATATAAGGGTGCAAACTTGATATGTGAGATTGCCGTAATGAAAAACAGTGCTGATTTAATTTGGGTATATTTTGACTTGCAAATGTCGCCCCGAAGGAGTCTTTGCCCTTTTGCAACTTTTAGCTGTTTATAAAAGGCTACACAGAAAATAATTTGTTATAACAACGGAACGTTTGTTGACTCAACGAAATTTTTTTTGAAGATCAACAGAGGTATCAACAGAAATATTTGGTTGATTCAAAAATTTTTTTGTTGTTTCAACAAAATTTTGATTGTTTTAACAAAATGTTGTATTGAAACAATAAATAATATACGATTTTGTATGGTAATAAGTGCACCAAACTCTAAATTTGAGATGGTCATTGTGAAAATTATGCCGTTTAATTTGACTGTACATCGCATTACAGGTACCGTGACATTCTTTATTTTCTACGTTTTTCCGGAGTAATATATACTCTGTAAATCAGATTTTAATTTTAAATAAGCATCATTTTCAAAGTTAAACAAAGCATTCGATAAAACTTCAATGACTTTTGCATTTCGACAAGAAACCAAGTAAAGTAAAAAAAGTACTTTTGCTAATACATATTTTTTGTATACTAACTTTCTTATATCAAGTATACAAAGTGATTAAGAACCCATGCAAAATGTATAAAAAATCTTTTCTGAAAAATAATTAAAGAACAAGCTTTAAAAAAAAAAATATTTACTCAGGAATTGTAGTTTACTGCAAATTGAATGAAAATTTTTGTTCCAAACTTTAAAGAAAATAATTTGAAGTTTTTTTTTTTTTTTAAGGAATACTTCCCTTTGTATTAATTATGATAATATCATAAGAAGTTTTTAAACAATACACTTTTTACAGAAGATATAAGCATACTTCGAAACCTCAGTATTGGCTGCCTCAAGTAACACCTGTCAGTATTATCTTTACGCGGATGGTAAACACAGAAGATGGAAAACATTTTTTGACATCACCAGTTACACATAAAGCAATAAAAGTATACTAAAAATAATGTAAGAAACTTAGTTTTCAACATACATAAACATTTGTTGTAATATAATCGATCACATTTGAAAATTTTAACATGAGTTTTAAATCACCATTCTACAAATTGATGTTAGAAATAATTCAAAGTGCTTACGGAAATATATAAATCTACATAAAATTTATCGATAAATTCTTCAATAATGTTTAAAATTTAAAAATCTAAAGAATTGGTATATTTACCCACTTTCTATCGGATATATTTAGCTTTCGCTGAATTAAAAGCGCTGATTACTTCTGAATTCCCAATGCAATGTAAAATAATCGATATATAAAGTTTATAGTAGCGATTACTTTCTGAATAAATGATTACGAACTAATTAGAATGGAAGTGATAAATGTTTCTCTGCATGAATTATTTTTACTTGAATTATTTCCGAAAAGTTGGCATCAGTTTCTTATTAGAAGTCTAGATTACACTTCAAAGATCTTTGATGAATAACTTTTCAGTTCATCTTTCACGGGTTACTGCAGTATTTCAAAATATTTAAGATATACTCTTATGTTTCTTGAAATGTGAATGATAATTCTGCCATTAAAATACTTTTTTTTTTTTTTTTTTTTTTTTTTTTTTTTATGACTATTGTCACTATCAATATAAAAAAATATTTTTTTTATTCTTGTTACAAAATGTGCAAAAAGAAAACGTAGTGTTGTGTAGGAGTTAAAGCTGATTCATTACACATAATTTTATTCCAAAGTTGAGTGCACTCCGTATGTGTATGTGTGTAGGGGAGGGTGAGGAGCTAAAGAGTCCTGAACCATATTACGTGAATTTCAGAGAAAAACACGGAAAACTCCTAAAGAGCTAGGCGGACGGAGTTACCTGGAATCTAACCCAGCAAATCCCATGTACCAGCTTGAAAAGCAAATACTGTGAGCCAATGGTGGAGCAAAATACAAAACGAAAAGGTATTTTTGAGAAAACTTAACCAATTACTATTTTGTCATTTTTTTGAGCTAAAATTAAGTATATTATTACTATTATTATTACTATTATTATTATTAAATTAGTCTTGCAATCAGTCAGTCATACTACATTTAATGATTCGAAGATGGAAGGAGGCCGCTCACAACTATGCAGCAGTTTTGAGCGATTTTAACTTCCAAAGAGGGGCTCTTACGACAAATGTCACATTACAATGTGAAATTTTGAAATAGCCGTTTTTAGAGGTTAATTCTCTCCCGCTGTTGTTTGCATGAACATTAAAAAGAAAAAAAGGTCAATTTCTGCCGGATATAAAATCCCACACGACAGAGAGCAGCAGTTAATTAAAAAGACAAAATTTAGGCTTCTAATGAGGAAATTAATGTGTCAGTCAATTTGCAGATGCCCACGTACATAAATGCTTTCATCTAACAATAAGTATCAGCAGGGCTCGTGGTATACGGTCGCTTGGTCGCCATTGGCGATCAATATATTTTAATTTGCGTTTATGATTTAAACTTTCAGAAAATTCAACCCTTTTATTTTTAATTCCTTTTTCAATATTTTCATTTTTTTTTCATTTCAATATATATATATATATTCATTTTAATAAAAATTTGGTCCCAGAATCGGCTACTATTCCACTCTCGATATAGTCTGACTCTCTCCATTTTGATTTCCGCTCCTCTCACTATGTTTTGTGACACTGTTTTGAATGAATACAAATGCTAGATTTTAAACTATTCGTGTTCGACCATAAGTCATGTAAATAAACTAACACTATTCTTTGTGTTTGAGTTTTAAAATTTTTATATTCAATTTAAGCTATTAGCTCAATTTAAACTGTTTACTCAATTTAAACTTCTTTATTCATAATATATGAAACGTATTATGCATAATATTTTCTCTGTTTAATAATTTATTTTTTCCTGGGTTTAATATGCATGTTTCGTATTGCAGCATATAGAAATAATTTGTATGTTTTAGAAGTTATAAATCAAAAGAAATTGAGAGGCTCATATAAAAACATTTTGTTTTTCACTTTTAAGGATAAATTACATTAAAAATTTCAAATAAGGATTAGAAAAATGTTTTGATGAAAAATTTATTCGTAAACTTTCAGACTTTGTTAATAACATTATTATAAACAGAAAAAATAAAAATAAAAATAAAAAAGAGGCGGACTGGAAAAGACGATAACTTACTTAGTGAAATTTTCTAAATCAGCGCGCAAAGAGAATTTTCAAAGCTTTTCCGGAGATTTAATTAAAACCGTATTTTATTCGGTTTTAAAACTGAATCTTTAAAAAAGTAAATTCTTTTTTCAGTAAATCTTCTTCAAAGGGTAATTTTATAATAAACTTTCAAAAGATTGGGTTTTTGAATTTGTTCCTCCCTATTTTCTCATTTGAGGCATTAAAACAAAATCAGATATAATCTTAGTGTAGGTGGTATTTTTGGATTTGGATTTCTTACATCGTATAGAACATATTTTTGTGTTCGTTTCTTTATGTTTTATTTTTAAAGGCATTTGGTTGCAAACAATAGCATTTGAATTAAAATTTATTTTTAAACGTGTTAATAATTATTTTATTGTGTTTATTTTACGTTTCGTAAACAAAATAAGTAAAAGCATATGCTCAATTTATAACTATCAAATTGGATTTTAAAAGATAAACAAAAATATTTTTAAACTAAGCAGAAAATATGCGACTTCAACTTTTTTTTTTTTTTAATAATATATAAAACTATAATTTTGTGATAATATGTATTTTGTATCGATTGTAATATATCATTTATAAGTATATAATTGCATTTAAAAATTTAAAAACAAAAGTAGTTTAAAACTAGCCAGAAAATATAGGAATTCAACATTTATTTAGTAACATATTAAGCTATCCATTTGGGATAATTTGCATTTTGTATCTATGGTTTGTAGGTTTTTACGACAATTGCTTAATATAACCATTGTTCTTATACTTAGTTGGAAAATCCTTTTCTAAGGATTTTTGATACGCAGCATGTTTAACTCTTTGACGCAGATGGGACACCGGTGTCCCTTTTGCTTATTTATTTTTTGACGCTCTTATTACAAATATTATTGTTATATGATAGTTTTTTATTATAAAAGAGAGTCTAATAGTTACTATAAAAAATCTATTAGATTATCAGAGTATTTATATAGATATTTTTATATCAGATATTTTTACTAAAATAAAAATGTTAAATAAAAGTAGCTTAAAAAATTTTTATCAACCAATTTCAAAAATTTATTTCTAATTAAATTTGATTATTTAAAAAAGATCAGTAATGAATTATTGCTACTCCTATATCTAAGTAATTGTAAATAAGTGCAATTTGTAAAAATATTTATTCATGGGACGCCCGTGTCCCATGATGAATTTACCTTTAACGCAGAAAGGGACACCGGTGCCCCACTCTATATTTTAGAACCAAAATTAATTAAAATTTTAAATATAACATTTTCCACTTATTTAGATCTAAAATAACTTAAAATTATCAAAAAAGCGTAAAAATTATGTTTGATGAGAAATCTGCTTCAAAGGGTTAAATACAAAAATATATGCTGTGTGTTGAAATTTTTTTTTAGAAAGTAATAGTGATGATTATACCCGTTATTAAAGGCATTCTTTACTATTGAACCTAGGGTTCTATTTTATTCTGTAAATAGAAAAACTTAATTTGAGATGTTGAAGTTAAATGTCAACAATGAAAAGGTAGAGAAATAACGAAAGTATCAAATTCACAAGCCCATTTATTGACATCATACAAAGATTCAAAGTCGACGAAGTGTGATATTCCACAATACACACTAACAAATGAAAGACGTGAATTTTTCAAGGACTCCTCTTCTCACTTATAACCTGTCCGTTCCCCTCAAAAAAGGAAATAAAACAGTAAAATAAAATAAAATAATTGATTCTCTACCAGATCTCAGTGCACTGGTACCAATTTGTATCAATATTGTAATTGAACCGCAAGTACAAAAAACTTCTTTTACATTCTATTGGTATTCAATCGATAAGAAGTGCTCTGGGTTTAGATTTGGTATTTAATGAAGAACCTTAATAAAAGTTTATGTACTTCAGCTATCTGTACTGTCTCTTTCTAACGGAAGTGTACGCTCAGTACCTGAAGATGGTGCTGCGAAGATGTTCTTGCAGGAAAGAAATCACGTCAGAAGTGACGACTTATGCTTGCTTGCTCTATCCCAAAAACTCTCTTGGAATATCTAGAGTAGAATAGGACTATAGGTTCTAGAGTAAAAATTGTACATATTGATTGGTATAATCAACCTTCTTATTTCGTCAAAAATCTTTTTTAACCGACTTCAAAAAAAGAAGGAAGGTTCTCAATTCAAACCGTATGTTTTTTTTATGTTTGTTAGCTCATAACTTCTGAACGGATGCTCCGATTTTGATACTTTTTGTTTTGCTGAAAAGGTCTTGGTCTGCAATAGGTCCCATTGTAATATCTTTACGATCTAAAGAAAATACAGGGTGCCCAAAAAAGTTAGTCCCAACTCTTTTAACTGCTAAACGGCTGCAGCTATAGTGATAAAAATGGTATGTAAGTATAGTAAAGTGGCCCTGCAGTACAAGGTTAAACCGCTTGCTGCCCCACCTGGTGGAAAATGGTTGAGTTAGTGTTCCTATCTCGAAAACGGTTCTAGAGAAAAAAAGTGAATTAGAAAGTTGAAGATTATCATCGATTTAGTACAAAAAGATAGTTTAGACATTCATGCTAGCGTTTCTATCTCGGAAACGGTTCAAGACAGGGGAAAAAAGTGAATTATAAAATTGCAGAGCGTCATCGATTTAGTACGAAAAGATAGTTTTGACATTGATGCTAAAAGTACAAGGCTAAAAACGCGCCTCTTTTTGTTCGCAATTTCTTGCACTATACACACTTGAGCTACATTGCTCACGTAGTAGCGTAGCTGGTGAGACATACGCTATATAGTTCAAAATACGGTTACTTGATACTTTTTTGCTTTGTTGTAGAGATCTTGGTCTGAAGTAGGTCCCATTATGACATCTTTACAATCTAAAGAAAATAAAGCGCCATCTGGTGAAAAACAGCGGCATTAGCGCTCCTGTCTCAAAAACGGTTCAAGATGGGAGAAAAGTTAATTACGAAGTTGTAGAGTATCATCGATTTACTACGAAAAGACAGTTTTTAGATATTATTGCTAAAAATAGAACGCTTAAAACGTGCAATTGTTTGTTCGCAATTTCCTACACTGTGCACACTTGAACTACGTTGTACGCTTTACAGCGTAGCGGATGACACGTATATTCTGTGGTTCAAAGTACTGTTACTGTAAGCGGTCACATCGATTAGCGCAAAGTCCTTTTCAACCAACTTCAGAAAGGAGGGTATTCTTAATTCTTGCTATGTGTTGTTGGTGGTGTTTGTAAGCTTATAACCTTCGTAAGAAATGCTCTAATTAACCGACTTCAAAAAGGAGAAGGTTCTCATTTCAAAGAGTATGTTTTTTTGTTTTTGTTTTTGTTTGTTAGCTCATAACTTCTGAATGGATGATCCGATTTTCATACTTTTTGTTTTATTGTAAAGGTCTTGGTCTGAAATAGGTCCCATTGTAAGATCTTTACGATCAAAAGAAAATACAGGGTGCCCAAAAAAGTCAGTCCCGACTCTTTTAACTGCTGAACAGCTGCAGCTATAGTCATAAAAGTGGTATGTATGGAAAAGTAAAGTGAACATGTGCTACGCGATTCAACCGCCTAAAGCGCCACCTTGTAGAAAAGAGTGGAGTTAGCGATCCTATCTCGGAAAAGTTTCAAGACAGGGTAAAAAGTGAATTATAAAATTGCAGAGCATCATCGATATGGTACGCAAAGATAGTTTAGACATTAATGCTAAAAACAGAACGCTTAAAACGTGCATTTGTTTAGTCACAATTTCCTATTTTGTGCACACTTGAAAAACATTGCATATATTGTAGCGTAGCGGGTGACATTTATGCTATGTAAAATTCAAAGTATGGTTATTGTAAGCGGTCACATCGATTAACGCATAGGCGTTTTAAGCCGACTTCATAAAGGAAGAGGTTCTCAATACAAACCATGTTTCTCGTTGTTGTTGTTGAAATTTGTTAGCTTATAACTTCGTAAGAGATGATTTAATTTTAATACTTTTTTTGTTGTCGTAATGATCTTGGCCTGAAATAAGTTTCATTAAGATTTCATTAAGATATAAACAAATTACAGGATACTCACAAAAGTCTGTTCTCATTCTAACTGCTGAACACAAGCAGCTACACTGGTAAAAGCAGTGTGTAAGTATCGATGTTGAAACTTCTGTCCATCAGCTGCAATGCATATTTTGCTCTTTGTTTGAACTTTACGCTGCGCAATTTCCAGCGCAGCGGGTGACACGTATTTACTGTAAAGTTTAATATATATGCCTAACAGAATTTTTGGTTACGAATAGCGTATCCTTTCTTTACATTTCTAAAGACTTTTTAATTTAACGTATGTTCGTTCAACAGATAGTTTTTTAGTCATATCCGATAAAGGCAAGAAAAGTGACACAATTTAAAAATGCAGCATTTGAGAAAAATCAACTTAAAAATATCTTGACTAGAATAAAACTGGCACAACTGTCTCTCGAGTGCATAACTTTCTAGATGGAGATGTAACTTTTTTGTTCACATTGGGTGCATTTAATGTATTTTTCAGTGACATAAACCATTTTTTGAGTAATGTCACTTTCCTTGGAAGTTGTGATTTGTGAAACTTCCGTCGAACGTCTTCTGATGCTCTGCTATATAAATAAGTTTTCACTGAAAAGAGAAAAATAAAATCTTTTTGTAAAAAAATAGAACCGACTCCAAAAAGGAACTGCTATTCAAACAACTAAAAATGAAAGAAAATTGGCAGAAAATGGAACTGTAGATTGCGCCTAAAAGTATAAAATAATTTCCTTTACCAAACAACCTATAACACTACAATTAATCATAACTTTTGAAGTAGGCGCAAAATTAAATAAAAATTGATACCTTCATTCAATAGAAAAATGAAATCCTATTCAAAATACACGTCTCACATTGTTACCTGCAAAACGCAGCCGAAAACTACTTTGATTCAAGAAAACAAATAAGACTTCGTAAGCAGCAAAAGTTGGCGAAGATGCTGGTATCTGACGTCCTTGGTGAACGAAAAATCGCAAAATTATCTGGCAAACATATAAGGTATATCAAGAGAGTAATCAAGAATGTGAAACAACACATCGTACAATAGATATTATGAAAATATACATCTTGCTTGTATATTTTTGCCTTACGTTTCTATCGCCAAATTCAAAAGCCATCAAGGATGATCTAACTTCGTAGAAACTTAAATACCGCATTGTGAAGAATGTTCACTGTTCTATGTAGATGCTACTAATGGACCGATTGTATACAGTGATAAAATAATAAAGGAAACATGAAAATGGATCATTCGAGATAACAGCATTTGTTGCTACCGATCTAAAGACAAACCTTTAAAAAGTAATTAAATTTTATTTAATTTTGCGCCGACTTCAAAAGTTATGATTAATTGTAGTGTTATAGGTTGTTTGGTAAAGGAAATTATTTTATACTTTTAGGCGCAATCTACAGTTCCATTTTCTGCCAATTTTCTTTCATTTTTAGTTGTTTGAATAGCAGTTCCTTTTTGGAGTCGGTTCTATTTTTTTACAAAAAGATTTTATTAACAAGTTGTATTACAGTACGAAATGTTTATATTATAGATTTTAAATATATTTAAAATTTAAAGAGTGCAAATTTACCCTCAAATAATTATTTATTTTTAAAATGAATGTATTCGAAATTATGCTTTTTAAGTTATTTATGTGTCGTTTTTTAAGATTGATATATTTTTACATTTTGAAGTATTTTAATACGTACCGAACTTTACTTTTAAATATGTAGGTGAATATATATTTATATATTTTATTTCTCTAACTAAAACAGTTATCAGAAATTTCAGCTCTACTCACTAAGTTTGCCGCTTAATATAATGATTAGTTTAAATATAAAATTATGATATTAAATAATATCTTTTTTTAATTAAAAATTTATTAGTGGGATTATTTTTAAACTATTAAATGATCCCTTAACAGTCACTATCACAAATATTTTTTTTTTTTTTTTTTTTTTTTAAGTTATTAAAACTAGTAAGTGTTCCTAAAATAAGCACTAGAAATTAAACTTTTCTGTGATTAAGTTTTTCGAAATTAATATAAACAGCCGAAACACTCAAATCTTGTGCTCTATACCTTATGCTGCAAACTTTAGTAGTCCTTTTTTTTTTTTTTTTTTTTTTTGGTATCGATGATAAATGGTTTTCTGACCATGCCTTCTCGACATAAATATACAACATGATGTTTTCGGAAAATACATTTCAGAAAGAGCAATGACTTTATCAGAGTCTTGGAGGTTGCATTAATTGTATTGTATTAATTGGTTCTTCAAAATCTTATATGACCCTTCTTAGATATATAGAAAACAGGGAGTCAGAAGTTTAAATAGCTCGAGAGGATAACAAAAACGTAGGAACCCTTTAAACTACTTTAGATATAACTTTTTCTTTTCTTTTCTTTTCATTTTTTCCTTTCATTTTTTTTTTTTTTTTTTTTTCATTTATAAACATTTAAATCGATGCATCCTATGAAGTAGGGATGCAGCTATTTAATCTAGCAATATATAACTTTTTAAATATTTCATTTTCAGTTAATAAGAATTTAAAAAAAAACTCCTTATTTATAATATTTATATTAAAAATTACTTTCATCAAATCATTTTCATTGAAAATTAACTTTTATTTAGAAAATCCGAACATATAATTTCATTATAATAGAACACATGTGGGTGACATAAGTGCCAATAAAAACAAATTTAAAAGGTAGAAAAAAAAATAAAATAAGTTTTTCTCTTTCAGTTGACGAAAATGCACAGAAAATCCCAAATCTTCTCTCATAAATAAACTCCGGAAGTCCCGAACTTCCGCTCGCTCTCTTAGTGGGCAATGATAGATCTCGGCCATGTGTCAGATTTTACTCTCCTCTTCCATTTTAAAATTCTTTTCACCTCCATAACAATCTCGTTAAAAGCAGAGCTTAAAAAGGAAAAAAAAAAAAAGATTGTAACATAAGTTCCTTCTGAAAATTGTTCTTTTTGTGACTTACCAGGCAAACTTTATGCTTCGTAGCATGTGTGTTTGAGACGAAGTTATATGTGCATCACGAGTTTCAGGAACTTATAACGTCGGATGAAAGATTTCTTAAGCGATTATTTCTATGAAATAAAAAAAATATCGAAACTCCATATTAACAACTTTGACTTACATTTTTTTTTTTTTTTCGAGCAAAGTATTTTAATATTCTAAGGCTTCCGGGGAATTTGGGTATTGTCATTTGAGTGCAGCTCTCATTTATCTGTGCATGATGTAGATTTGTAACAGATTAGAAGTATTATGTATATTTTAATCCACAAGGAAAATTCCATTTTTAGTTGTAATAATATATTTTTCTTTGTAAGATCTTAATTACATTTTTTTTAACAATTCTGTATTTTAAGTCGCAGTTAGTTACATTTCCAGTTAGATTAAAACCTTAAAAAATTGCATGACTGGATTAAAAATAAATAATTTTGAAATAATAATAATAATAATAATAATAAATTGTATCTGTTAAAATGAAAGAATTTGGTAAAATTGTTTTTTAGATAAATAATATTTTCTTTTATAAAAATTATATATTTTGCTGCAGCTGGATCAAAATGATATAATTCTAATCTTTTTTGACACTGTTGCTCAGGAGCAACATGTGTTATCATTGGCTATTATAATCTGTCTACAACTCCAAGTGACCATTATTACACATCACCACTGTCTTTCAATATCAAGCTATATAGAAGCCAACTGACATAGTCTTATTTTGATGGGTTGCTGCTAGATGGCAATACACACATTTCACCATTTTCCAATTTAAGGGTTAAGGATGTTTCGATTCCACCTGTTAAAATTGATAAAATAAAGTTTTTTTTTTTTTTTTTTTTTTTTTAATTTTTATTTTTTTATTTTTATGAAAACAATGTGATACAATTTTAATTTTTTAAACATATCTTTTTCAGTTCACAAATAGAAAATCAAATTACAGAACACTTTTTTTTATGGGCCTAAGCCTGCTCTAAGTATTTCTCCTACTACTTTCAGGGTTTCTATTTACAAGCTTTTTAGTAATAAACATAAACATTATAGACAATGGTGTAGTTTTTATGATCAAATGTAAACAAAACAGCTAAATCTTAACTGTCCTGATCTGCGTCGCATGGAAATCTTAAAGTTTGAGGAAGGTTACTGATATTCCTACAGGTCACTGTGCACTAAGGCATTTGAACATTATGGGTATTCTTACTGGTCTTATTTGTCGTGGTTATTGTCTGAAAGAGGCGACTACGCATTTTATATGACAGCCAGTACCTTGGGAACTGCAGGATATTGATGTCAGGTGTCTGCTGAACTTTTCTTCCGTTACGAGACTTTTCTTTTAAAGGTACTTTTTGGTTTGGTACAGTAGACCTCTAGTTGGTGTGTCTAGTTCTAGTTGTGCTACCCAGGACTATCCTTTTTTAAGCCATAAGTCACAGCAGTCCTAAAACAGAAAAAACAGCTTAAATGTGAAATACTGCCTTCTTCTCTCTTATTTGGAAATGGTATATCTCAACATTCCAAAATGTACTCTACTTTTCCATTTTAAAATTACTTTTCACCTTCATAACAATCTCGTTAACTGGAGAGCTGGAAAAAGAAAGAAAAAAAGATTGTGTGATAAGTTCTTTGTGAAAATTATACTTTTTCATTTTTTCCAAGCAAACTTTCTGCATTGCAGCATATGTGCTTGAAAGTTATATGTGAATTACGAGTTTCGAATATCAGGAACTTATAAACGTTGGTAGAAAGCTTTCTTAAGCGATTATTTTCGAGGGAAAAAAAGCTTCATGTCAACACCTTTGACGTAACTTTTCCTTTTAAGAAAAAGTTTTCTTAATATTTTAAGGCTTGGGAATTATCATCCAAATGAAGCTTTTATTAAGCGGTGCATGCTATGGATATTCTCGGAAGGTTATAAGCATTGCATGAATTATGAATTTTAAAGAACGACGCGTTCAAAAAAAAAAAAAAAAAAACGCGCAATTTTACTTATAATGTAAAATAGTCTTTTTAACTATAAGATTATATTTTATATGTATTTTTTATAACAATTCTTACTTTTATTAAAGAAAAAAAAAAAAAGAAAATCATACAATTTCCGCGATAAAAAAGAAGCCCTTTCTTATAAATGAATTGAAAGACGTAATTTTCACCGATTTTGTTTAATAGTATTTGTTCAACTTATCTGATACTGGCGTTAAATTTCATGGAAAATTCTACATATTGTAAACAACCTCATGTTGAATTTTTAAAAGTTTTTAGAAAAACGCTTATAATTTTATAAATTGAAATACTATTCTTACAAAATGTATAAAAAAATTGTATACAGGATCTTTGTTAGCGTTTGATACAGTTACATTTCATTATTTAATAATACAATTTGATTGAAAATATTCCTTTGTTACTCAATTTGTTAACTGGCCTCTGACCATTGTTGCAACTAAGTCTTTACTTTAAAAAAAAAAAAAAAAAAAAAAAAAAAAAAAAAAAAAAAATGTAAGAGAAATCTTGTTCTTTAAATAATTAAAATTAAACCTTTTGTAAATCTTACTAACATTTTAATGAAGAATGCATATCAATTTGCCTGTCTGAAAACCATATGTATATAGTTATAGTTAAGCCTACTTTATGTGATCTGAATTGTAAAAATTTAAAAGTAATATATATTCATAAGTTGTACTACATAACATTTCCAAATTCTTTATTCTTTGCATTCTCCACAAAGTCAAATTCTATTAAATCAATTAGTTAAATACAAACATTTTTCAGTGATAAACATTTAAGATACACAATGAACTATAAAAGTTCTCAAACAATGCTCACGAAGTAAATTAAATACACAAAATCAATAATTCAGGAGACTGAAACAATCAAACTTTCATTACAGACATTTCCCCATAAATTATATAATTTATAATTGAAACTGCAACTTGAATTAACGTACGCAGAAGATAAAAGCATTATTACAGTTGAATAAGTATTACAGCCTTCTGAACATTTGTTGTGGGATTTCTGAGCTAATTATCTTATACCTGGCTGAATATTATAAAAACGAGATAATAGTGATAGAAATCGTTCAAATTTAGAATTTTTTTTTTTTTCGAAAAAAACTTATTAGAATACTTTTTTAAATAAGTATATTGTAATAAAAAACGTACTTTAAAAGATTTTAATATAGAATAAGATCTTTTAATAATTATAATGAATGTCAAAATTATTTAGAACTAGCAGGCTACGTCCGCTTCACTGGTCACTATATTTAAATGAATTTTCAAAAGAATTTGATCAGTATTCATTTTTTACATCACATTATAAATAAAAGCTAAAATATTTACATTGAAATCGCTCTAAACCTCGCTTCGGGTGCCCGCTGCCTACGACAGCTCTTCCTCCATCTGCACTGCATCGGGACTAGCCTCCCACTGCCTGCAGAAATGTCTTTCCCGGTCACTTCAATTTGGGTAATTATCGATGATAAGTCGATCTGTTATTATTTAAGAACTACGATTTTAAAGAGGACGGTATCTCAGCATCTGTTAAATATTTTAGTTTTTGAACCATGTATATTAAAGTCATGCTGTTTACACTATATTACGATTTGATTCCAACCAATATAACAAAATAAAATAAAAAGTAGATTTTCTTTTAAAAGGAATTAAATACATGAAAAACAAATAAATTTTAATCAGTTTAATCCTTTCTATTATATACTACCATTTTTTCGCGATAAATACTAAAATAAAAATCCATTAAAGGAATTAAATAAAAAAATAAAAAATAAAATGTTGTTATACTATAAAAATTATTCATGAACATAACTGTTATAAATAAGTTTTTAAATTTTTAATTTAATATACTTAATTTTTTCTAGAGCGTTAACATTTTATTTTCAATAAATGTAATAAATTTAAAAGAGAAAATAGATTTAGCCTTTAAATGAATGTATAATTAAAAAATAACTAGCGTATTAACCGTTGCTAGGATATGCAGACGATTACAATGGAAGAATAAATTTATGATAAATGAAACATAGAAGTCAATATTTAAAATTGCAAAAAAATTAATTTAAAAAATTTAAATTTGAAATTTGAAAAAATCTTGATGAGGTGCGCACTACAGGGTACCAGGTACCCGTATGGCAAGTTTTGTAGCTCTGCGAATGGTAGTTTAAGCACCAAATAGCAGACAGACACACACACGCACAGACACTTCTCTTTATTTATATAAAAGATAAATAAAGTAAGCTTTGTAAATTAAGAACTCAACATTATAAAAGATGCTATAATATTTAGTTATCCGCGTTTGTAATGATCGATAGGTGGCGCTTTTTCAGCTCTTGTTGTTAGTAAATATTACAGCCACGTGTATCTATTTTTGTTCTTTTTGTTATTCTACTTAATATTCGTACTATAATTTCTCCGCCATTACATCATGGAAAATTGATTGCTTTTGGAAAAAAATATTTTAGTTTATTCAAAGTTCGATCGGAAGTAGATGTTTGACTGAAGCTGAACAAATGTTAGTTTCAAATCATCTGATTAATTTTTACTTCCATTAGCCGAAGCAACTGAAATTTTAAATTTGTCGTTTGGGAAATAAATGAAAGCTTAATTCTGGATTTCTTGGTCCTTTGGAGTTACACTGGAGCACACAACAGTATGTGTTATTTTTTTTACCGGATTTATTCATTTTTATTCAACAAATATATGTGAAACTAAACATCGGCTAGCAATGGCGGCTTGATGGAATTCGAATTAAAGCATGTTTATTGTAATTTCCCCTTAGCCTACCAGAGGGCGAGCATTTCATTACAATCGCGGATTGTCTCTTGAATATTTTTTGTAGATTTTCATAATATGTACAAGACTTTTTTTTTTTTTTTTAAATCTTTATTTCTTTTGTTAATTAAGAATTTCTTTTCAGTTTTAAAATTTTTAGCTTGTATATGAATGGAATTAGAATTAATATTAGAATTTTCAGCTTTCATATTTTGCTGAATGCATTAGCAGGTACAGTCAGTAACAAAAGTATCCGAACACTAGCAAAAATTACCATATAAAAAAGTAGAGTGAATACTGTTTTGTTAAATAAATCCTTGTCTAATCGTGTTCTTTTTTTTTTTCAAAAATAAAAATAAAAATAAAAAATAAAAGTAAAGAAAAAAAGAGAGAGAGAGAGATTTTGATGAAATTCTGGCAAAAGCAGAATTTAATTTAGTACGGAGGACTATTAGTTTTTTTTATTATTATTATTATTATTTTTTTCTTTAAACTATAACATTGTTTTCAAATTATTCAATTATATTTTCGAAAAATTTTCGATTTCGATAAATGTCCAACCATCGTAAAACTGGCGACAACGTTTTATCCGTAGATTGATACTAATAGTCCTCCGTACTAAAAAGAAATCTAATTTCGAAAGTTTTTATTTATATCGGATATATATTTTTTTTCAACATAACATTTGTATATTCTCCTTTTTATTCATCCAAATTAGACAATTATTATTTTTTTATGCGTTGAATCCATTTTAAATTTTAAATATTCTTGGTAGGCAGTTTCATTTATTATCATTAATAAAAAAAATATTAAATTCGTACTCTTTCTGTGATTGTTTTTTTTTTTCTTCTGGTAGAAGTAGAATTACCACAGGAGACCAATATTCTCCTATTCTCTTATATTTACAGTGTCAGATTGATTTCTAATCTTACAAAGCCATTAAACTTTTTTTTTCTCTTCTTTAATGCAAATAGTTAAAGTAATCTGATGGCTTGGTAATCAGTCATGGATAATAAAAAGAGGACTTTGGTTTCAGCAAAAAAAAATCATGGTATCCGTAATCTAGATGGATCTGAGGATTATGATGGGAAAACCAATTTAAAAATAATTCATTCATTAATTCATTAATTCATTAAATTTTAGAATGAATGGATGAATTCTCTTGGTTCTTTGTTAATTAGTCCAGTTACACAAGGATGTAAGCCAAAAATTAAAGTGGTAAATATTTAACTAAGTAGGACAAAAAAAAAATAAATAAATAAATAAAAAAATAAATAAAAAAAAGGCGGAAATGCCAAACATATATATATATATATATATATGTATGTATATATATATATATAAAGGGGGTGGGGGTGGGGGAGCATTGAAAAGAAAAGAGAGCTAAAAAAAAATGCTACAAATAATATTTAAGATATTTAATTGTCCAAATATTATCGAGAGTTAAAAGTGATAGATTTATTTTTCAGTTCTGGGATGAAAGTCCACTAAACTTTTCCAAAAGCCAAAATGAAAATCTAGCCTAAACACACATTTATGCATATCCAAATTCATTAAAGATCTAATGGTTTAAAAAATGGATAATTACGCAAAATTACAGTTAAAGTAAACAGATTGATAAAAAAATAAATAAATAAATAAAAAAATAAAAATGACTGCAATACTCGGGCCCTAGGTATCGGGAATGAACAACAACAACAAAAAAAGTACATAAATTTAGAATGTAAATTGAAAAAAATCTGGAGTGATTCCACTCGACTTTCCGAACATTAAGTAATTAACGGTTTTGTAGATAAAGTAAAGTAAGAGGAGTTGTTAAATAAACAAAAGAGAAAATTATAATAGGGTGCTTGAGTATTTTTCTTTATGTAGTACACGATATCTAATTTAACGCTATTTTTCCGAACACGTAGATCATAATGATACAGAATAATTTATTGTGTCCCTGTAAAAATCTACGAATGCTAGATTCACCAAAATGCTTATAGTTAGTGCAACAGTGACTTATAATATTTATATAGATTTTCAGCTTCATCGGATAAGGCATTTAGACGCTATCGCACTTTAAAGTTTGAGCCCATATGCCACAATGATAAAGAAATTTGCATTTTGTCCCTGTAAAAAAAGCCATAAGTGGAACCATGTTCTCTGAAGTTCATAAAGTTCGTGTGATGATGACGTATAACATGTATATAAATTTTCAGTTCATTTGAATAAGGCGTTTAGTCGCTGTCGCACTTAAAATAATTTGAGCCTATAGGTCTTAATGATGAACAATTTTTATTTATGTCCCTGTAAAACTCGTTAAGTGCTTGAGTCACCAAAATCTATGCAATTTGTGTGATGGTGACCTATAACTCGTATATAAATTTTCCACTCAAACGGATAAGACATTTAGATGCTATCACACTTTAAATAATTTCACCCCATAGGCCATAATGATACAGAATTATTTGTTGTGTCCCTGTGAAGAATCTAGAAGTGCTAGATTCACCAAAACCTATACATATCGTGAAACTGTGACCTATAATATGTGTAAAATTTTTTGTTCAATTGAATAAGGCGTTTAGACGCTATCGTTCTTTTTAAAATTTGGTCCCATAGGACATAATGATAAAGAATTTTTCTTTATGTCCCTTTAAAAAACAAACTATAAGTACTAGATTCACCAAAATCTATGCATTTCATGAAACTATTACTTATAATATGTGTATAAATTGTTTGCTCAGTTTAATAAGACGTTTAGACGCTATCGAACTTTATAAAATTTGGTCCCATAGGTCATAATTATAAAGAATTTTTCTTTGTGTCCCTGTAAAAAAAAACTATAAATGCCAGATTCACCAAAATCAATAGGGTTTGTGCTATGGTGACTTGAAACATGCATACCAACTTACAGCTCATTCGAACAAAGCGTTTAGACGCTATAGCGTGTTCACTCTCTCTCTCTCACACACACACACACATACACACATAAATATATGCATCATCGTAAAAATAGTGAAAACGGACTCAGGGGATCTCAAAACGTATAGAAACAGCAAAATCTCGAATTCAGATTTTTGACATGATTACAATACTTTCCTTACATATGTATGTTCGGAAAGTAAAAATTAAAAAAAAAAAAAAAAAAAAAAAAATAGCATGTGTAATAAAATTTTGAATATAAATTGAAATTTTAAAAATCTAGGTTATTATTACCATTATTATTATAATTGGAAACAAAAGACATTTTTCTTTCTTTTCTCTCGCGCTAGCAATCGATGGAAATATAGATGGAAGAAAAGGGCGAATTTTCTCTGATCTACGTGACGTGATTTGCAAGTTGCGGACGTGAAGTGCTTGTAGAAATTTTCGAAATTGCAAAAATCTGATATTCGAGTGTTTGACCGGAATGTGACCGATGTTCGTGATAGCGAAAAAAAAAGTTAAATAAAACAGTTTTTTTGCAAATAAAAATCTAAAGTCGAATGTTAAGAAAAAAAAAATCTGTAAAAAAACAAAATCTTAAAAGTCTGACGTCTGTTATTTCCAAGAAAACAGTTTATGGGACATACGTGTTAGAATTAAGGAAAAGAAACAATAAAAAAGAAATAGTTCATTCATTTTATAATGATGTATGTAAGTTATTTGTAAATTATTTTGTTAATTATTTTGTAATTTAATTTATGTGTAAATTATTTTTGTAATTAATTCATTTGTAAATTACCATGGAGATCCCTTGCAAGATTTTTTTATTTATTTATTGCGATAAAACTAGTATGGTATGGTATCACAACTGTCTTCTATGTTATTATATATAGCAACACCACTTACTAGTTAACTTGTATAAAAATTTAATCATCACAATTTCTCACAATAAAGATTTTAAATATTCAATTCGGTAATGTTAATCAATAAATGCTTAGATATAGCTATCTGAAAAAGATAAAATAATAATAATAATAATAAAAGCAGCGTTGCTTGCAATACAGTATATAACAAAACTAATGAGCATGAATTTTCATATTTTTCTCACATAATACGTGTGGTGCATTTCTACAATACCCATTTCCCATACCGAGGTGCATTTATATATATTCGAAGCTCAGCTATTGCTTTCTTGTAAATGAAGATAATATGTAGCATAGCAGCGTCACCTGTTGGCGATATGCACCCAAACTTAATAGTTTTTTCTCATTCCCATCATGCATATCAAGTTTTGTGCACTTATATACTATATTAGTTCGGATATAGCCTTTTTCTTCAATCAAGAATATTGCAACATAGCACAATTTCGTGGGCGATATGTATCAAAAGTGAACGAGCACCAATTTAGGTCAAAACCTAACTAAATATCACATTTGCTTAAAATCAAATATATAGTAATAAGACATAGATTGATCAACGAGTGGGAAAAAGTGATTCCTTTTTTCTCGGGAAAAGTCACTCTAATGGCTGCTTTTCCCCGAGTAAATCACACACAGGAGTAAACACTGATAATTTAGTAAATAAAATTTGTGAATAATTTATTTACCAAAGGTGAATGAAAAACTCCAGATACAGTTTCAAATTCATTTTTCTTCTTTTTCTTTTTTTCAATACTCTCTAATGTTTGATTTTAGAACTTTTTTTCGGCATCAACAATTTTTGCTCTATAACATGGGGATGATAGAACTATATATATTACTATATCTATGCTTAAAATTCGCTCATTAGCTCATGAGATATGGCATTTTCAACATTTTACTGACACAACACAGAGAGAAAGAGAGATAGACCTTTTCTAAAAATGGTAGAATCGTGTTTAGAATATCTCAAAACGTGTAAATTTATAGAAAGCCAAATTCAAAAATCTCGACGAATCTAATATTTTATTATTATATATATAGAAGAAAGTAAAAAAGTAAATAATATTTCTGATTTACACCCCGCGACAAAAAGATAGGTACAAAGGTTTTTTTTCTTTGATTTTTCATAAAACAACATTATCTAAAATGTGCTTATCATTTATTATTATCATAAAATAACACTATTCCCGGACTAATTTTTGTTTTTAAGACTAATTTAGAAAAATTTTAAGACTAAAATTTTTTCTAATTTAAGACTATACACCGCGACAAAAAAGATAGGAACATAGGTTTTTTTTTTTTAATTTTTGAATACGATTATTTTAAATATGAATATTTTGAATATGATTCAAATATTTAATGTGTTTTTGATATGATAATATTTTGTTATGATAATAAATGATCAGCATAATTTAGATAATGTTATTTTATGAAAAATTAAAAAAAAAAAACCCGTTGTTCCTATCTTTTTGTCGCGGAGTGTAGTCTTAAATTACAAAAAAATTTAGTCTTAAAACTTTTCTAAATTAGTCTTAAAACAAAGATTAATCCGGGAATAGTGTTATTTTATGATAATAATAAATGATAAGCACAATTTACATAATGTTATTTTATGAAAAATCAAAGAAAAAATCCTTTGTACCTATCTTTTTGTCGCGGGGTGTATACCGTTCTATAAATCTTCTCTATAGTTTTGTAAACTACTCGGGAAAGTACCGATACGGAAACAGTAGAGAAACACATATTTATGTTCCGAATTATTTCGCAAAGTATGGCAAAGGTTTTCAAATTCGTAGGTAACTAGTTAATAACGCAAATATCTTGCAGTTATTTTGCTCATACAAGGGAATACTGCTGTAACTAATTATAGTGTATTTTTGTGCACTTTCATTTCTATATAATAAGAATTTGTATTGCCATTTTTTTTCCTCTTATAATTAGTGAATATATATAAAGAATCATATTATGGAACTAAAGTTGAGAGGTTGAGACTACAGAACGTCTCCACAGTTGTTTGAAATTAAGCTGGATCTAGCGAAGTATAAAGTTGGGACGGTTAAATCACTTCGTTGCCAGTGACTCGGCAAAAGTTGAGGTCGGGTTAGTTTCGTGTCGGCAGGGTGCTGCAACGAAGGAATTAGGCAGTGAGAGTTAGATGAATGTGAAGTGATTTTAAAAGTATTGATTGAAATGAAGGGAAAGGAGGTTAGTACGAAGAAGTATAAGATTGAGATGGTTTAAGTAGATTGGTGTGGATGGTGGAGTATATTATGGTGGATGGTGATGTATATTATAGTGGATTGTGGAGTAGATTGTGGAGATTCTTATTTTGGCGAGTATTGAGAAGTGGAGTAGTGGAGATTTAGTTGCGTGAAGATTAAGTAGTGATGAGTGTTGGTGTGCGTATCTACTAGCATTCGTAAAAGGTAAAGTTGGATCAGAAGGGAATCCTCTGATCCACAGTGAAGTCGCAGTAGCGGAGTAAACGAGTGCAACCGTCTCTACACCTTCGACTATTCGCTGGGGTGAGATATTTAGAATTATCTAATTTAAGTTGTGATACATATATTTTGATAAAATAATTAAATACGCTGACTGAGCTAGTTTGATTGCCAGACCGCCCTCCCATTAATCTGTTCAAATAAACTCTTATTTAATGTTTAATTCAAGTCTTGTGCTCTCTTTACTTACCATTTAGTTATCTAATTAAGTAATTAAGATGGAGTTCGCATCAACGCAAACCTCACAAAGTGTTATATTAGTTCAGTTAATATTGTAAAAAAATGACAAGGAATCTAAAAAAGAAAAAGTAATATATAAAATATTATTTTTAAATTATAAATATTGTTTAAATAATATAGCAATAAAGACTTGCTTTATTAAAACATTTTTTTTTCTTTTTCAATCAAGAATTTCTTTTCATTTTTATTATTTTAAGCTTGCACATGAATGAAATTAGAGTTAATATTCGAACTTTTAGCTTGCACATTTTATTGAATGCATTTGTAGGTATTCCGCAAAAAAGAAAGTCTCGAATAAAATTGCTTCAAACTGTCCACGTGAAATCTTTATTTCTAGAAGCTATGATTAAATTTTCGTGTTTGCAAACGGTAACTAGTATATTGAATGGTATAGAAGAAAATTTGTGATACAATATTTTCTGATTGTTTCAAAGTGTAATTGCATTAAAGTGGAACTTCTAATAACTTATTAACTTATGAAAGTGATTAATGATTTAATTTTAAATATATGTTACAAAATATTTAAAATGTACACGTAATGACTGGTAAAATATATATGTGTACAAATAATTATAAAAATAAATAACAATAGTAAAATAGAAGGTACGGGAATAATTTGTTTTCATATGTGTTTGATTATTTACAAATATTTCAAACGTAAAATAATTCTATATTTCTAAAAATGAGAAGTAAACAAGTAATTGACATTTATAATATTTTTTTTTATGATATATACGTAGCTTATACTAAAACAATAATAATAATAATAATAATAATAATAATATAATGAAATAAATAATATAAGTAAGAATTTGTAGATAATATCAACGCAGAGTGTGCAAAAGTTACTTAACCCATTAGTAGTCGCTAGTTGATCGATTTGCTGCCCATCTCATTAGTTTTTATTCAGCAGCCACCAAACATTTTTAGAAATGGCATTTGATGTAAATAAGAGGCAAATCGACTCGAATAATCGTTGATTATGTATATCAAATGCCACTTTTAAAAATTTTTCGTGGCTGTTGAATAAACACTGAAGAAATGGGCGGTGAATCGACCAACTAGCGACTACTAACGGGAAAATGTGTGAAATAGTTGCAAACTAATTGGAAAAAGGGGTGTATTAGCTAATTTCTTATTTCTGGATTATTGTAGAAATAAGAGTGCTTACAATTGCGTAAAAATACTCTCTAATCACCTCGTTCTGAAATATGGATAAATAAATAAATAAATAAATCTAAAATCTAGAATTATATTCTAACAAAATTTTCATTTAAATAATAAATTAGAAAATTAGACTTCTAAAAAAATACCTTACTCTACCCATCTACTCTTTCTATCTTCATATTTACAAATTTAGCTATTGATTCCCATGAAATATGCGATAAATAATTAAACCTTAAATCTTTTTGAAAAGTATATTCGAACCCCACTTCTCAAATCATAATGACAAGCTTATAAAGAAACTGTCAAGGTAATATATATCACTATGATTCATAAAAGTATCCTTGCGTAAACATTATACGTCCCCCCATATCGAGTATCTCAAGCTTCTTTAATTTTAAAGACGTCAATAACCCTATCCAAGCAACCACGTGTGCATTCAAACGTATCACCTATCAAAACTAGCTATACGCTAAACGTTTGGGTTTTGGCCATCAAGCTAGCACAACGTACTGCTATAGTACATTCTCGATTCTCGACTATTTTGAACGGGTTAATGCCAGGCGTCCGTTTCTCAATTATTCAAGACCCAGCTTTCAAACGAGAGGAGAGGGTGCCGGAGACTATGAAACGGGGAGTGCTAAATGCTGCTTCCGAACGATTCCTCCTCTCCCCCATCCTTTCCACAGCAGCATTTCCATGGCAACGCTTACTCTCCGCATCTTCCTTCGTTCAGTGATGTTGAAAGAGGAAGAAAAAGGCGCGTTTTCCTAATGTTACTGCCCCAAATAACTCTGACATAGGAAATAATTAAAGGCGAGAATCTGAGTCAATAGGCTGTCTTACAAAGCGCCAAAACGTGGACTCATTAGCTGCAAATGTTCACGCCCTCATGAGTTCATAGAAAGCTTGGAATGTTCTCAGAGACCCATGTGTGTACCCGCTAATATATGCTGATATAAAAAAGAAAAAATAGAATATGAGAACTAAGTTTTAATAAATGTCGAAAGGATTATTTGAATACCGTCGGTGATTTCACCTATGAATGTCAGCCGATTGTTGTGAGGAGATGCAGATCTGAATTTCTTTTATTAAAAGCTTTATACACTTTATGTTGAGGGGTTGTGTACAATGACCTCTGTTAAACAGTGTGAAATGAGATTAAAGGGCATATGTTTCTTCCAATTACGCATAAACTATATAGACTTAAAAGATAAAATGTGAATTGTACTTCTATTCAATACAAAAATTTATTTTTATAAACATGTATTATCTTTATAAAGCAACAATAGTATATATATACATATCTATAACATACACATATCTACAACATACACATATTTCTACATTATGTATAGATGTGAGTACATGTGTTTGTCCCTTTAAATACATATTTAGTACATCTATGTACATTGTGCATAAATGAATAATAGCAGTTGTCCTTTGCGTCGTAGAATAACAAAGTTTGTTCTGAGTGAGAAAACAAAATGATTGGTTCGTTGATTGATTGGATTTAACATCGCACTAGTACGCTGAGGGAGAAAACAAAATGAAAATTTTTCTCTAATGTTGTATATTATTTACTTTCTGAAGTAGACTATCGAAGAAAAAAAAATACATACATATATATATATATATATATATATATATATATATATATTAATTACTCGCAATTTAAGTTTACAAATTTACAAATGATTTTTTTCTTTTTTTTTTCAATTCAACTGAATATCTTCTGTTTAAACTAAATGTAATTATTAATTTCTTTATGTTTCAAAACACATTAAATATTTTTATACATTTTTATTGAGATCATACATGACAAAATAAAAATGAATAAATCAATAAAATAAATCAGTATTTAATTGAGAATGAAACATGAATTGAAACGGTATTGATTTCGCATCGGTTGCAGGTTTCTAGATAAATTATAGATTTATTTATTTTATTTATTTATTTATTTATTTATTTGTATTCGTTATGAATAAATATTCAGGACCTCAAACTCATATTTTTAAACAGATTGTATAATATTTATTCTTTTTCTACTGTATGTTTTGAGATGTATATTGTATTTTAAGCTATATATTTTAAATATACATTACTTGCTGAAAGAGATAAATGTAAAAGAAACTTTTAAATTTATCCCTTGATTTATAAATTTCTAAACATGTATTATGTAATTAAATTTTTAGTAATGGAGAAAAATATTAGTAGTATATTATAATATAGATACACATAACTGTCAGTAGTTTATCTATTCTTGATAATGAAAAAAATAAATATGTGGTAAACTTTAGTAATTACCTAACTGTGTATTATGTGTGACTAAGTTTCGATTTATAATAATTAAATTGGGATCAGTACTTAGATTTTTAAGAATGTTTTCTATCTTTAAGCATATTCTTTATTTGTTATGAATTGAAAAATTATATCAGCTGCAAAATGCGTTTTGGGATTTTTGGAAAAGTGATCAAACAATATAAATTAGAAAAATAATTAAGACATAGAACTCTGCTTTGTGATTTTTTATGAGGTACTTTGGTACATCTGAAATTGTTAAATAAAAAATAAAATAAAATAAAAATTTGCACAGGAGTACTAGTATTTAAAAGTAATAAATAAAAAAACTTTGTTGCGACTTATGGTGTTCCTATAAAGTTTTTATTTATTATGAGATAATTTCTGCACAAATCTATGTGATTTCTTTACCATGAAATCAACGCTATTGTATTTTATGCATAAATAATTTAATTTGGCAGTAATTATGTTATATTCAGTTTTAGCGAAATTTCTAGTTGAATTATAAATTATTTTCATTGTATTCTAAGCATGCATATTAGTTTGTACTTCTTTAAAATTTACAATTGGTTAATATGATGCAAAAATCAATACGAAATCAACATTTTTTTTTTTCTTTTTCAAAATGTTAAGAGCATCAATAATATTGGTAATAATATTTCAGCGAATTTAAACAGTAAGATTGGAAATAGTTTTGAAAAATAGTAAGAACAATGGTTTCCAGGAAATCAAAGAAGCAGTATCGATATTAATAATATCGCTGTTTTAAAGATATACTTTCCCAGTATAATACAAATTAAATTAATCACTATAAGATAACGGATGTGGTTTTATTGCGGGAAACAAATATGAACTTCATTCAGTGAAATATTTCAGGAGAGCTCCCCCATGTAGGGAAGGAAATATGAGTTTAGGGAGGGGGGGGGATTTCAATTTTCCTTTGATTATTCGAGTTTGTCCAGTATGTATTTATTTTTATTAATATTTATATTCTTGTATTTTATTCTGATGTATTTGCTTATATGCTTCATTTATTAATTCAAGCTTTGTATTAATTAAATTCGTTTGCTGTATGGTCTTGCTTCCATCTGTGAGAAGTTGGGGGCTAGAAACGTATTTTCTGGCTAAATAGCCAACGTTTCGTCAGAAACTTCTCATATTTCCTTCCCTGCATGGGGGAGCTCCCCTGAAGAAGGCCCTCGTGTGTTTTGCGATTAATTTTCATCTATCCTTGGTAATTTTGCTTATATATATATATATATATATATATATATATATATATATAATACATAGGGTTCTTAGCAATTTAAGCAATCTTTGTATTATTCTTTCGTAGAAATGTACTACAAACTATTAATGAAGATTTCCATATTAAAAAAGTTGTATAAAAAAATAGGGACAGCCAAGAACCCTGTAATACATACATACCTATATATAAACATAAACATATACATATACATACGTATACACACACACATATACATATATATATATATATATTCTGGACATTTCATCTCTATTACAAAATCTCAAATCCTTAGAACGTATTTTTCTTAAGTCTTATAATTGGAAAGATATACGTAATTTTATATTTGGGATAAAAAAGAAGTATCTTCTTAAATATTTTAAAGTCTTCCATTCTCATTCTTTTGATTCACACTTCAGTGATGTATTTTTTGATATTTTACACTACAGGGCTGAGTGTTTTAATATTAAACTTGACTTAAAATCTGGTCAAAAAATAAATAACTCTCTCTTGGTAACAAATTTTTCTCATCCTGTGTTTAATAAACTTCATATCCACAATTTACTTAATGATCCATCCAATCCTTTTCCCATCAAAAACTTCATCATTCAAAAAACTTTTAAATACAATATTACTTTAGGCAGAAAAATATTTAACTACAATAAATTTGCTAAATTTCTTACATCTATTGATCAGCCTCCATGCTATTGTTCTGATTCCAAATATAAATCTTTTTTCAATCCATCTCATGGTCATATCATTACTGGCGATATCAATATTGTGGAAAATCATACTTTAAGATCTTTGATGAAATATGGCACTAAATTTCGTATGCCTTCAAAATTCAAATTTATTGATATCATTACTCAATTTAATTTAGACTTGGATCTCTTTATATACAAAATTGCTATAATAAACCAGTGGAATATTTTAATGAGTGGAAATTTAAGCTACTTGAGAAATTTAAACTTGATTTAGTTTATAATATGCACCATCTTTCTAATATCAAGTACTATAATTTCAAAGAAATTAATTCAGCAATTCTCGACCTACAGTCTAAATTTATTATTACTTATGTTGACAAGGCGGCTAATAACTATGCAATTATTTGCAAAAAGTATTATAAACAACTTCTTTTTGATACTATGGATACTAGTAATATTTTTGTTAAGATTAATGACAGTATCGAAATTAAAAACAGGCATATATTTAATTATTACAAGTTGATAAAAACTAAAAATAATAACTATAATTATCCTTATTTAGTTGTAATTCCGAAATTTCATAAAGATCCAATTCAATTTCGTACTGTTACTGTTGCCTGTAATGCCTACACTTCTAATGCTAATATTATATTATTAAATATTCTTAAAAAATTACATAGTTATATTGTTTCTAACAAGTGTAATTTTTTTCTAAAAAATAGTTTTCAACTCAAAAATAAAATTAAAAATCTTACTGATATTACTGGTATAAAAACTTTTGATTTCAATGATCTTTTTAATAATATAGTTATTAAAGATATGTTTGATATTATAAATAAACTTTTTGTAGAAAATCTGCAGTATTTAAATCTAAATGTTAACATTACTCCTTCAACCTTTAAAACTCTGACTAGGTTTATACTTTTCCATAACTATATTTTATTCAATAATTATTTATATAAACAACGTTTAGGATTGCCACAAGGTGGCATTGCTTCTAGTATATTAGCTGATCTATACTTATATTATTATGAGCGTGATATTGAGTGTACTAACTTTAAATTACTACGATACATAGATGATATAATTATATTATACTTGGATAAACATCACACCAATCTAAACTTACCTGTTAATTATCCTGAAAATCTCTCTCTTAGTAGTACTGATTTGGAATCTAATGTCATTAGTTTCTTAGATTTAAAAATTATTCTTAATTGTAATGGCAAATTAGAATTTGACTTATATGATAAAAAGAAAGATTTCCCCTTTAAGGTAATTTTTTTTACTAATTTTCAAACATGTTTACATAAATCTGTATTTGTCAATATTCTTCTTAATTTTAATCTACGTATCAAAAATTTAGTGTCTGATAAACATCAAAAAGTACAATTTCGATTTTTTAAAAAATTAGCATTAATTAATGGCTATCCCAAACACTTGATTCAAAAATTCTTTTAATCATTTATTTATTTATTTTATTATTGTAAATATTATTATTTATTATTTATTTATAATTTTTATTACTATTATTCACATTAAAATAATTATGAATAATTCATTTTATTTTATTTTACTATTATTTTCATCTCAATACTCTAGATAGCAGCACTATCCATGCTAAAATAATTATGAATCATAATCTGCTTTTTTTAGGATCTGAATACGTATGAATCCTTAATTTACCTGAATAACACTGCGCATCCTTTATTACTCAATGGTCACTGCAATTTTGATCTGATTAACTGTGTGTTTAACTGAGTTCTGATTGTTAAATTTTACATGTGCATTGTATCTTAGTTTTTCTGGATTGAATTTTTCTGGTTTTTTCACATGGGTATCTTGTATTTGAATCAGTTTCAAATATATTTTATTAAGTAATTTTATATGTTTATTTCAATCTCCAATAAATATGTCTTAGGATTATTTCAGGTAATATTGTGATTTTGATATTCTTTTTTATGGATTTTCTATGGATGTTTCGGGCCTGTGAACAAAGAAATTCTTAGCTTTTGCTTTCTTTGTGACAGAAAAACATCCATTTCTTAGCATATTTGCATTCTACCAGGCCCTTGAAAACGTTGGAATGCAAATCATGCTTTTTTCTCATCTCCAAAATTCATTTCGATTTATCTTTAATTCTTTTCTGATTTGATATGAGTGGTCTGCGATTATGATCTGAATAATTGTTTTAATGCTGAGGTTGAATCATCTTTGAATTTCATAAAATTTTGCACTGATATTATTATATTTTATTATTGTATTACTATATATATATATATATATATATATATATATATATATATAATGATTTAATAAGAATAAAATTATAATAAATAATAAATATAATGAATAAAATATAAAATATAAATAATAAATAATAAATTATGAATAAATCATCATTTTTTTTTCAATTTAAATTACAGTATATATATATAATGTTTTGTCGAAATGAAAATAAATTCGTTGAAAATAGGTGCATAAGTAGCTTAGATTTCTGATAGAAAAGGGTAATTTGCTGTAATTAATGATAAATTAATATATATATATATATATATATATATATATATGCATAGTGGAGTGTATAAATATAACAATAAAATTACAATAAAAACAATTTGAATATTAAACAAACTTGAATGTAAAAATTCATAAAAAAAGGTTAGTTTAAGTCAATATTTTCCTCATCAGCAAGTTAAATATAGCGAGAAAAAAAAAAAAAAAAAAAAAAAGGAAAAGAGAGAAAAAAAATCTTAACAGGGTTTAGAAAGTATGGCAAACTAGCATACACAAAAAATAAATAAATAAATAAAATAATTAATATTATGAAGAGATTATTTATTAAATCACACTTCATAAAAATATGAATAAATAATTTTTTTAAATTTAAATTACTGTATTTAAAATTTACAATAATTTAATTTAATCAAAAATTTTGTTTTATAGATTGTGTAAAGCAAAATTCTTTATCAAATTAAATAACTTCACTATGACTTGTTAACAAGAATATACTCACACCTGAGCACTTGTTTGAAACAAAAAAAAAAAAAAAAAAAAAAAAAAAGTAAAATAACACTCACAACCTGAGAAAAAAGTTTGATTTTTTTTTTTTTTTTCAAACAGGTACAGATGGAGTACATTCTCACTAGCATCTCCTATTATAATTATATGTCTACTTTCATATTTCATAAGAAACATACCAATCTGATGCATGTGTCCATATTATTTTTAAGTTCGCACGTCTTGGATTCTTATTCTTACCTACTTTATGCCATCTTTAAGCTTCTTATCCTTATCTACAAAGAAAAGAACTCTTATTAAGTAATTTATACTAATACAAATATGCATATATAAAGTTGTACAATGTCCTTGAAATATCGTTTAGATAATTACTGTCACGAAACAATAATTTTCTCTTTCGTATGATCCGGTTAAGTATCTACTAATGTTAAAAGCCCAGTTATGTATAGAGAATATATTCTAGTGATTCTAATGATTCGTATATACTTCATTTTATTTGTAATGATTAACACTCTGTAAGCGCACTTCAGTTGATTAAATTTGCATAGATTATAATGCAAAGAAACCAATACAGCATTGTAATAAAGAAATCCATAGCCTCTAAGTGTAGAATTTACAATAGTAATCAAGTACGATAAATTAATTTAATATTGATCAGTAATTGTTTATCAGGGAACAGTTTTGTTTCATCTCTGTATAAACTCTCTGCACAGTAAACTTTAGCACCAATTAGTTTTAATTCTACATTTTTTTTTTCTTTCTGTACTCAGATTGTGAGATAAAAATTTAATTATTATTATTATTATTTATCATATAAAATTATTTTTTTCTCGGTGACGACTATGACGTCATATATCCTATTAATTTATCCCTTTTATTAATGTGTTCGAATATATTGTTCTAGCAGTGGCGTCACAATTTTCCCTTTACGAAAGATTTTACATTTTTAAGAATTATCACAATTTTATTTATATATTTTTTTAATGTTAATAAAAGATCAGATTAGATAAGAAATATCTAATAATTATTAAAATTCTGCCTTAAACAAAAATTAATTTTTAATAAACTATATAGAGCACATTCCGTAAGTTTTTCTTTTTTGTAAAGGGTTATAAATTGTTTATTTTGACTTGATGCCAAAGGAAAAAAAAAACGTTTATATTTCGTCTATTTTGTCTGAAAAAAGAAGTCTTTAAATATATAGTAATAAATAAAATACATTTATATCTATATGAATTTAGGAAAATGTCTATTTGTTTACCTGTTTGTGTGCTCAAGCTACTAACCGTAGAGCTACAACGATGATAGAGAGGCACCCATGGAGGTATAGGAGGAGGTATAGGAGGTATAGATATTACATTACAATGGGGGTACCTTAGACCCTTTAGAGGTGCATATCATCAAGAGTTTTTATATTATCGAAATGAATTTTTAAAAAATCGATTTTATTCATCGATTTTGTGTTACATTTTCTTTAATTTATCCTTTCACCGTCTTTGTGCGCTTTGGAGCTTCGCTTTCTGATCACAAAATTATAAAACTTGGGAGAGGGATAGATTGGACCCTGCAGAAATCCAATCCATCATGAGTTTTTCGATTTTCGGATTTGAATTTTTTTTAAATATTTTTTTACAATTCTATCCATTGATTTTTTCATCTTATTTCCTTAAATTAAGTTTTTTATTTCAACCGCTCGTGTTTCTTAACTAAGGCACTAATACACTAATTCTTTTTTAATAATTATATCAGTAATTCTTTTTTATTTATTTAATTAATTCCTTTAAAAATTATTTTTTTCTGTATTTATTGGAACCAAATGATAATATAGTTGAAATAATTAAACTTATTAAATAAAAAGTAAATTACATGTATAACAATCGAATATTTTTTATGATATGACTAATGACAATAAAATTATATAAATTTACTGTACTCATAATTTCATTATTACAGAGCGAGTATTGGAAAAACCGTGTGACAAGGTTTCGCTAATATATAAAGCCAATCTAAAATGTTTAATATATGCTGAGATATAGAATGAAATACATTTTAATATATACTATGAAATCGTAGTTCTTGACTAATAGCTGCACTACCTGTTGTCCAAAAAATATTCAAATTAAAGTACTCGGGTAAGGCGTTGTCGTGTTTAGGAACCCAAACCCGCCACAGTGCTGGCGAGAATGACGCAGCCAGAGGTGGCGAGAACCCATGGCGAGGTTAAAAGGGATTTCAATAACAAAAATATTTTAAGGTTTCTTTTTATAAAGTGATATAAAAAATATATTATTTATTTATTTATTTAAAATTCTTTTGAATATAGTGAGAAGCAAAGCGGGTAAAATCTGTTAGTAACTAAATATTTAAAAACTTAAAAATGGAAACTATAGCAAGAGCGATAATTTTCATTTTAATGAGTTTAAGAAAAGGATTCAAAACTTGAAATTGTACACTTTTCATGCGAAAAAGTGAAACTTTTTTTTGCTTAGTTATGTAGTTAATCTATTAACATAAATAAGCTAAGACAGCATAAAAAGTAGTTCATTTAAGTTTATTTGATATAAATATCATATGCAAAAAAGACAAAAAGAAAGGAAAGAAAGACAGAAGGAAAAATTTAAAGCTGTTGACGGGGATAAAAATCTCAAGCGTAATAATTTTACTAATCAGTTTACGCCGTATCTAAATAATAAGTACTCTTTACTAAATATAAAATGGAGAACTGCAGACTCTAGCATCTTTTCACTCATTCATTCATTTAAACAGTCCAATCCAAAAATAGCTAACCATGGCGACTTAATTCTGAATTAAATTACTTCACTCTTTAGCTAATTAAAGTTGTTTGAGTAGAAATATTTTACTACGAGAGTGTAAGTAATTCATTTCTTACGAGTCAATTACGAGGCTAATTTTGAGAAATTGCAAAATAAATAATTTTTGCTCTCTATCGTTTAATGAACCCATAAATTGAAATAGAACTTAATGTTAGGTGCATATTGAAGTCTGGCGAGTACTTTTATAGTTGAAATAGAGACTTTAAAAATTTGTAACAACTTTAAAAAATTATAACAACTAGAAAATTTGCAATAAAAATATAAAAAAGCAGCAACTGAGTGCGTGTTAATAATAATCTTTTCATGCTTTTTTTTTTTTTTTTTTTTTTTTTTTAAATAGGAAAATAGTAAAAAATAATATTACTTCTTGAATAACTCATCTAATTTTTAAAATTGTTCATACCTTTAAGAAAATTACATTACAGTTTATATTCTCAGTAAAGTTATGTCAAGAAATTTAAAGTAGTAGTTAAATCTGGAAGTTTATAGCTATTTATTTATTTATTTATTTATTTATTTTTATAATTCTCGTCACACCAGTATTTATAGTGTTATTCGGTGTTATTTGTTTTAGTTCATCACTTATCGGTTTTGTGCGCTGCCGCTTTGTCTGTAGCACTTCTGCCTACATTTTTTGCCTGACGAAAGGTCGTGTTTTCTTGTTGCGAGTTTCTTTTGTTTGCGGGTTTCTTTTTGTTGCAAGTTTCTTTTTTCAGTTCGCGGTGTTGATGCAAAGTTTCTTACTACGCAAGTCTTCTGGTGAATTTTTATTATTTTTATGTTATCTTTAGTTATGTATAAATATTAGAATGTTTGTCTCACTTAAAAAAAAAAAAAAAAAAAAAAAAAAAATCGAATTTATTTGGTTATTAATATCGAGTTTATTCAGTTAAAGATAAAAATATCAATTTATATCAAATATTAGTTAGAATCGCAATTTACCTGATCCGAGTTTATCTATTAAACCGGCAGCCAAGAAATTGTGCGATATTACACTGGTATATTCGTTGAAGTTTTCACGAAAAATCTTTCGTAGCTAGGTCTACCGCCAATTCCGGTTACAAACAAGTGCTATAATTACAAACAATGTTTACAAATGTGCAGTTCAAATTTTCATGATTTTTCACAAAACATTCACTTGTATCGTATCATACATGCGCCAAAAATCAGCACACACGATCACAAAAAATTAAATTATTTTCAAAAATTGGTCATTTTTGCTAAAACTGTTTTAAACTTAAAAAAAGATCAGTTACGAAGGGTTTGCTAAAAGAAATTAAATATCTTTCTTGGTAATTTCTTAAGCAGCAGTACTTATTACATATTCAAAATTTGCATATTTTAAAGTTTAAATTGCGTAAATTGTTTTAAAACATTAAATATATTGTCATACTTACCCATTACTAACAGTTACAGGTTCTTTGATAATAGATGTAATTTATTAAGCTTTATTTGGTGCAACAGCTCTTTCAATACGTATAAGTAATTTTTCACCACATTGTTTTAAACTTTGATTAGGTTTCACATTAATATATACAAAATGGATTCGCTCGAAAAATATTAGCTGTGACGGCACGAATAGAAAAGCCACAGTGCTAATCTTCGTGAATCTGGAACTATTCGAATGTTTAAGCTATCTCAGCTCGTTACATACACTAAGCGACAAAAAAAAAGCCGCACTGCAGAAAAAATGACTTATACCTTTTTTATTTGTAATAACTTTAAAATTAATGTTTGAAACAAATAAAACTGTCTTGTTTGCATAATACTAAAGGTATGAAATGATACCTATGTATATTTTCGATTTAATAACTCGCTTTATTGCACTCTACGAAGTACTTTTTAAAAATCTGCGTAAAACTTTCTTTTTGAACATAATGCAATGACCATACACTTTGCATTCTATTATAATTTATTATATGACATAAACAAGTTACATTTTAATATATGAAATAAAACTATTTATTTGTTAGATCTAAGCAATTTTTTGTTAAAAATATGTATTCTGCATTGGGTTAATTCCACCTTTATATGGAATTACTGCATTAATGCGCAATGGCATAGTTTTATACAGTGTTTTAATATAAATCTCAGAAATTTCAATGTGCCAAATATCACAAATAAATTTTTCTAGTTCTGGCAGAGTTATAGGCTGCAAATTTCGAATCCTCTCCCCTCTCCCCCGCCTTTTTATAGACGAAACATTTTCGAGCGGATCGCGATTTTGACCATTTCCATGTCTGGTAAAGAAGAAATTCTACTATATACTTCGTGGTATTTAACTTAAAGTGAAAAAAAGTATGATTACTTACAGAATTATAGGTTCTCATGGGAATGTATAAGAAATTTTGACAATTTGAAGTGAATAAACTTACCACAGACGCCGTGTAGTAAGGTACCTGATTATCTTCAAATGCTGTTTACGGAAATGTCTAAGATATCTCCAAAATTGTCGGTCAGGCACCACTTTTATGCAGATTGTGTTTTATTTCGAGGTAATTAATCCCTTGAGCATAAAAATTTCCCCGAGTGTTTGAAAAGTTATGACCTCCGTACCATAATGTACGGAGAATGTGTCACTGTTTTAAAAGTGCGATTTTCATTAAGTCGGTCACATTTTCGTCTTCATTCTAGCTTTTTTCAACTGCACGAAATAAAAAAAACTTGATTCATCAGAGAAAACCAGTTCAGCCTAATAATTAACTGATAATGTTTTTAAATTTTGGTGAACTAAAGTATTGTTTTTTCTAATTCTTTTCCTTAATAATGGCTTTTTTCGCAGATCTTCCGTTCTTTAACCCGCTTTGTTTAATTGTTCCCGCATTGTTTTTGAAGAAAGCAATTTACTATACACTTTTTAAAAATCTTTTTTAAGTTCTGAACATGATACAAATCGATTTTTTAAACATTCGCATTTTAACTTGCGGTTATCTTGCTTGGATGAGCAACATGACCGCCTGAAGCCAAATTCCCAGTTTAAATGTCCAAAAAAATTTATATTTTGCTAAAATTCATTTTACCAATATTTCGTTAGCATTTAATTATTTTGCCATCTCACGTAATAAAATATTTTTTGATTTTCATTCAAAAATTAATACTTTTTGTGGCATCGTTAACTGCCTTATTCTTACCATTTTTGAAATAAATTCTAAAATTACAATTTTCCTGACAATTGCATTTTGTTTTTAACACTAGACTCAAAGTTAAAGTGTATGTGGAGGACAACATAGTAAAATCTGTTCGAAAATTTGCTTTTTAAACGATAAAATTGGCGGTTGTAGAAGGCGAAAAGGAAAACATCCAAGTGCGGCTTTTTTTTTGTCGCTTAGTGTAGTTGTGGTTGGCTGTCTGGGTTTAACGTCGCACTAGTGCTGCGCAATTTATAGAGTTGTGAACTTTTCAGCAGGCACTTTACAAAATTTGCGAGTTATGCAGCTAAAAACTAAAAATCTTAGCAGAATTAACTTCTTATATTGTGGTTTTTTGTTGGTAGATCTCCATTAAATTCATACACTAAACCTTTTTCCTTTTCTTTCTTTCTTTCTTTCTTTTTTTTTCTTTGTACTTATGATATGATTTTAAACGTAAAAGTTGGAGTTTAATGTAAAAGAAGTAAAAGTTGACAAAATTTCTTCGAAAACATTATTTGAATTAATTGTGATAGGTTCAAGGAGAATTTTGACATTTAAAGCATTAAATATTAAATTGGGTAAATATAAAAAAGTCAAAAATAAGCAACAATACTTTAGCAAATAGCAGATCAAAAATATAGATTGAATATTGTGGGATACAAAACTCAAAGTTCAGTTTTCCCTACGTTCTAATTTAGGCTCAGGAAGAATTGTAATAATGCGTTTTGATAATACTTTTATCTTATTTTATCTTATATTTTGATTTGGGCCTGAAAGGTAAGTAAGGTGGGAATTCTATTATTTACAAGGTGCATGGGGCAAACGTTATACAAGGGTGGTTACACTAGCCGCGTAGAAAATGTTACACTTGCCTCACGTACAAAATTTTTGGGACAAGCGTAACTGTAGGTGGCAAGCTGAACGCTTAAAACATAGAACAAATCTGAAATTATATTCAAAATATGCATACAAAAACTTGGTTTGCTTACCAAAAACTGTAGAGTTTACTTAACAAATAGAGCAATGGTAAAATTCCAAATTTTGGCATCAGTATTCTGTCAAAGAGTGAAAATCTGAGCAAATTTTCGGACTTTTAAAGCTATCACTTTTTTATATTTGATTTCATTTCCTGTAGCTAAATATTACAAAAAAAAAAAAAAAAAATTCTAACAAACAGAAATGATGACTATTAGGTCAAAGCAGATGTTAAATTAAAATCATGGTTAAACTTACACCACTTCCCTCTATATATAATGCGTGCCCCATATAAGATGTTACAAACTTCGAGGTAAGGTAGGGTACAGCTAGACGACTCGAAATCACATAAGAATGCCCGGTCGGAAACGCCTTCCTGACACGGTAGAGGTTATTGAATAGGCGCGAGTATTTCGGGCGCTGTGTTGCCTGACTTAGCGACTTTTTTATTGAATAGTCACCGAGAAGTGGTGTTTGATATATATAAAAGACGAATCGAATCACAAAAAGCATCGATTTTGTATATCAATTATCACTTCTCAAAATTATTGGTGAGTATTGAATAAAGAAGTTGCCATATCTAGCATCAATGTTCGGGTGCGCTTGTCTCGAAGCTTCATTTCCCATTTTTAGGACGCATTTTTAGAAGGAAAAAAAAAAAAAAAAAAAACATACGTTTATTACTCGCCGTTCATAAACATAAAAAGAAAGTAACAAAAAGGAAGTATAACTAATATCATAGGAAGTGATCGATTTGACAACCACCTCACATCTTTTATGCATGGAAGTTCGAACATTCTGAAACATTACAGGAAAGTCTTAGATTTCTCCGTCAACTGCAATGGTGCCTGCTGTAAGTACTTCGACACTGTCAACAGGTATTTCGTAGAAAGGGATTTTACATGCCCCCAGAAGAAGTTACCCATTCATTGTAGGTCTGGTGATCGGGCAGGACAATTCACTGGACCACGACGGCTGATTCATCGTTGACCAAATGTTGCATTCAAATGGTTACATAGAGAAAGGCTGAAATGGGCGGGAGCTACCTGCAGTCTCTCTGTCTGCGTGCAGAATAAAGGACCCTTCAGAGACTGGCAACTTAAAGCTTCAATTTCGGTTTCTTTTGATATTTCTTTGATGTGGTTTTTGAGAATCGAAGCTCGCTCGGCCCTGGCTCACAAACCCCCTAGTGCGATAATTGTATGGAAACTGGTCTCTTTTGTAAAAGAGCAATAAAAACTAATGTCCTTCATTGTAAATGTATGCAAAATTTCAAGGGTCACTTTTGGACAATGGATAATTTATGACTTTTGAAGCTGTGCATGGTTGCCAGTCTCTGAAGGGTCCTTTAAGCTTCATCTCAGCGTGACTCCTCCTTATCGAAGAGTCCTTCTACGGCTAGTTCAACTCTCCACAGAGAATTTCACATATTACCTCTTTAATACTCTAACGAAAAACTTTGCACAGAGAACCGTACCCGACTTACCACTGGTCTCGCAACTCCGAAGCTAGGGATCAGCTTTGTGTCATCCAGACTTTTCAATGCCCTTACTCAGGAAGCCGTTTCGGACCCGGCATTCCTAAGTGATTCTGAGTCATCTAGGTGTATCCTATCACCCCCTCTAAATTTGTAACATCTTAGCTGGTACACTCTGTATATGTACATACAGGGTGGTTCTAAAGTCATGGGACAAACTTGGAGGAGGCATGGAGAATATCACAAGGTTTTTAGAATTGCATTTGCGATACAATACATCGATAAAAAGCAGAATTTATTTAGTTATGTAAACATTATCATGTAAAAACATTTTTTTAATGCAACATTTGAGAGCTCGGCCTTATTAACGCTAAACTTTTCGGTTCTTAAAGGGTTAAAATTATGCTTGCGGTCATGGGCTCCGGTAAAATTCTCAATCCTTGTGGTATTTTCTACCTCCCCTTCAAGTTTGTCTCATTACCTTAGAGTCACCCTGTATATATATATATATATACTTATGTACAAAGCTACAAACATCCTAATTAATAATCCGGAGGATTGTTAGTACCTGCCTTTGTTTTCACACCAGTCTTTTTTTAGAGTATTTTTCTTATTTTATCATAAATACATTTAAAGAGAATTACTATAAAGAATAAGTGGAGTGGAAAAGGGGCCGGGCACTAACACCACTTCGGATTAGATTGGCAACCGTACATACATACATATATATATGTGTGTGTGTGTGTAATGTAACCTTTTCAAACATTGCACAAGATGAAATCAAGTATCACATGAAGAACCAGAAAGGACATAAAGTGTTAAAAAAAAAAAAAAAAAAGAATTAAGAATTCTTTTAATGAAGATATGCAACACACAATACTTTTTCAAGGGCTTTGATTGAATGTTGCATGCAAAATAGGTATTATTTCTGTCATACTGTATGCAATTTGCTAAATATTTACAGTATGCACAGCCTGATAACATCTAAAAGACGTGTAAATAATTGCAAACTCAAGATTTAAAAAAAAAGTAAAATCAAGCATACTTTTAAAAACTTTAATCTCTAATGTTATCTAAAAGTTTTTAAAATATCCATAAGAAAAATAATAAAACTAAAATTATTACTTACATAACAACTGCAACCGTCAAATTTTGCCTCAAATGTTCAGTGTAGCCACGAAGCTAATTACAGTTAATCTTGCAGTTACATGTAAAATCTGAATTAAATTCTATACTTAAAGATTGAAAATAAAATTTAACTAATAATTAATTTTCCAACTAAACCAATAAAAGGGAATTTAATTAAATTTAATTTAAAATTTTGTTGTCATACGAAATTATTAGTTTCATAAATTAAATTAATTTGAATTTGCAATTACAGTTGAATAAAAGTTCGAATTTTAAGGCTAAATTGTATTCGAAATGAATTGAATGGTAACGCCATCTATTAGACTATAGACAAATTAGTCAAAATTTTAAAACCAAGATAAGTAAGAATAACCCTCTTAAATTGAGGCATAAAAAATAATAAATAAATAAATAAATAAATAAATAAATAAATAATAATAATAATAATAATTTTTTTTTTTTTTTTTTTGCTCAAGTAAACCTCTATAAATGGATTCTTACAAAAAAAAAAAAAAAAAAAAATCCAATTCAATAAAACCGTACTCTTAATAAAAACACCATACTATATAATCCATAATAAATATAAGATGCAAAATGTAGATCTCTTGAAATTCTCCACCTCCTAGAATTTATTAATATGAAGTGTGAACCTCGGTAACAATTTAAAATTTCAAAAAAGCTTTTTAAAAAACTCCAAATGTCGTTAAAAAAATTGGGATAAATAGAAAGAATAACTGAGTTTGTAAGCATATACAGTTAAGCTAAATAACTTTGTAAATTTTATTATTGAAACTGATGCTAAGTATAATTCTTCGCCAAACAAATGCCCCATATAAATAATATCTCTTTAGCGAATTTAAAGCGCAGAAATGCAAACTTTGCCTCTTTTCGCTTACTCATTCAAACTAAAGTTTAGAAATAATTAGTCACGGCGATTTAACTTCTAAATAAATTGCTTCGCTCTTGAGCTAATTAAAATTGTTTGAAAAGAAGTATTTCACTTCATGAGAGAGAATAAGCTGTTTTCACATGAGTCAATTACTACAATAGTTTACAGAAAATGTGAGATAAATAATTAGTCCTTTAATACATCTATAAATATGTGATAAAATTATTTAGTAAATTCATTTATGTATCAGAACAAATGCAAATAAAATTTCAATAATCGATATAAATGTTAAACTTTACAATTAAAACATTTAGACACAATTCATCAAAACGTGTAGCAAAACGTGTACACATGGTATTTAGAATATTTTGATACAGTGTAAAATCGAATAAATTGCATAATTCTATTGTACAAAAAATATAAATATTTGAGATTTGATGAACTCAAAATAATAATAATAATAATAAATATTAGACATCTTTTGACATCGTATTTCTCTCTCTCTCTCTCTGGGTATTGATTTTTCATCATTGTGAATTGTTTAAATATAGGTCAAAGCACATTAGAATGTAAAAAATGGGGGAGGAGGGGGGATAAAAAATCCATAGAAAAAAATCACACTTTCGAATGTAAAAAACGAGGAAAAAGAGACAAAAATTCAGAGAAAAAAGCATGGGATGAAAACGAAAAAACTCATAATCACAAATATGTTGAAAAAAAGAAAAAAGACTAACACCGGAAAGAATATAAGGTGAAAACTCGGTAAAGTATCCGGCTCGGGGCCCTGAAGCTGTCGTCGTGGGTTTGCTACGTCTCTCCTAATTAATATAAGTGTTGCTAATATTTAAAGAAACATTTAATTAATCATCAGCCCCCATTTCTATCTAGAAATAATTATTTAGAGGAAAAAATCTCAAAATTATATTTCAGTTGTTTATATAAAGTCATCTTTTAACCAAATCCTGTAAGTTTCTGTAATTATTCTTAACTATCAATATTTGTGGAAATACATCTATAAGTATATAATAAAATTGTCTTATTAAATTCATTTATGTATTGGAACAAATGCAAATAAAATTTCAATAATCGATATAAATGTTAAACTTTAAAGTTAAAACTTTTAGACACAATTCATCAAAATGTGTAAAATCGAATAAATTGCATAATTATATTGTACAAAAAATAAATATATGAGATTTGATGAACTCAAAATAATAATAATGATAATAAATATTAGACATTTTTTGACATCATATTACTCTCTCTCTCTTTCTGTGTATTGATTTTTCACCATTGTGAATTGTTTAAACATAGGTCAGCGCACATTAGAATGTAAAGAAAATTGGGGAAAAGACCAAAAATCCATAGAAAAAAATCACATTTTAGAATGTAAAAAACGAGGAAAAAGAAAAAAAAAAAAAAAATTCATAGAAAAAAAAAAAAAAAAAAAAAAAAAAAAAAGGCTAACACCGATATAAGGCGAAAATTGACTAGAAAAAGTCATCGAAGTTCGGTAAGGTATCGGGCTCGGGGCCCTGAAGCTGTCATCGAGGGTTTGCTACGTCTCGCCTAATATAACTATTGCTAGTTTTTATAGAAACATTCATTTAATCATCAGCCCACCTTCTATCTAGAAATAATTATTTAGAAAAAAAAAAAAAATCCTCAAAATTATATTTCAGTTATTTATATAATGTCATCTTTTTTACCAAATTCTGTAAGCTTCTGTAACTGTTCGTAACAATCAATATTTGAGTAAATACATCTAAAAGTATATGATAAAATTCTTTTAGCAAATTCATTTATGTATCGGAGCACATGCAAATATAATTTCAATAATCGATATAAATGTCAAACTTTACAATTAAAACTTTTAGACACAATTCATAAAAATGTTACACATGGCATTTAGAATATTTTGATACAGTGTAAAATCGAATAAATTGCATAATTGTATTGTAGAAAAAATGCAAATATTTGAGATTTGATGCACTCAAAATAATAATAATAATAATAATAATAATAATAATAATAATAATAAGTACAACCCGAAATAAAAACGTATTTTAATTGTGTATTTAAACTTTTATTGTGTACTCAAAACATTAGACAATTTTTTACATCATTTTACTGTACTGATTCCCCCCCACCCACCCACCCACTCATTCTGAATTGTTTAACTATAGGCTGCTCTTAACTGTTGATAGTTTTTATAGAAACATTTAATTAATCGTCAGCCCACTTTCTGGGGCCGCGGTGGCCCAGTCGGTAGAGCGCCGGCCTTGTAATTGGAAGATTGTTGGTTCGGTACTCGAGCCGGCCAAAGACCGTCGTGTACACTAATGGTGGCTGGTGCACGTAAAATCTGTCGTGGCCGCAATGTTCTCCATGTTCCCATCAAAAATTATACCTCTGGGGGTCACCGAAGCGGGAGAGCCATCCCTTCCGTGGAGGATCAAAATTGTGATGGCATGTCTCCGGACCATTTTTAGGGGTGAGTCCCAGACCGTCGCCAATTGCCCATCTGCGCAGCACTAGTGTGACGTAAAAACCCAGCAAACCAACCAACCAACCAACCCACTTTCTGTCTAGAAATAATTATTTAAAAGAATAAAAAATACTCAAAATCATATTCAGTTGTTTATATAATGTCCTCTTTTTTACCAAATTCTGAAAGATTCTGTAATTTATTAGACATTTGAAAATTATTAAATTTTGAGAAACAGAAGCTATAAAAAACAGAAGCGAAGGCTTTACCACAGTAATAAAATATCATATTCACACCAGATTTATAAAATATAAAATACTTTTTAATAAGTGTCTTATTTAATAATTAAATGCGTTGAAATGTGCTAATTGTAAATAATTTCATCCATTATTAAAATAAGAAATTAAGTGTATACAGATGCTTTTCTTAGAACTTGTCGACCCGGTGTCACGTAGCATTTATACACAACCAGATACCTTAAACAAAATTTCTCTTAATTTATCGTCTTAAAAAAAAAAAAAAAAATCATTGACCTTATTATTTTTTTTAAATGTTACTTTCCTTATAAACGCTAGTGTTTTTCATTAACACAAATGCTACTACTTGATTACTTCAATTTATTCAGTACAAGATAAATAATAGGTCAAGGCAGTTGACGTATATTTGATTAAACAGATGCATTATAAATACATAATTTTAAAAGACGTCTACGATTGACTGAAGTTATAGAAAAAATTTACCATTAATCCATCAGATTATCAAAATCTTAAAGTTCAACGTAAAACTGTTTTTGTAGAGATGAAGATTTTTTTAGAAGAAAAAATAACTTCCTTTCACTGAAATAATAAAAAGTAAGAGGTGTAAACATGTGGAAGAAAACACAGTGTTCAACTGAATTAACTTCATACAACTCCTAAAAGACAAAGACGCAGTGTGTGTGAAACAAACGCATTTTTATAAACATTCCTGCAAGGAAAATGTGTGTATTTTTTTATCTTATCATATTACTTCAAATAAAAAGAACCTTTAAAAAAAAACTACATTTTTTTGTCAAAAATTTATCAAATTAAGGTCATTTTTGTTATATTAATGTAAAATGAATTTATTAATTCTTCACTGACATTTAAAATCAGAGCGTTACTTTAATTAACCATTCAATAGTATTAATATTAAGAAGTTTAAGTGTGCAGAAAAAGTTAAAATACTTATATTATAAAATCTAAAAAGTTATTTTAGATAAAGAACATTATAAAGTTTTAATTGTTTCTTAAAATTAACACTTAAAAATAATCCCTTAAAAAAATATATTACTTAAAAAAATAATTACTTAGAAAAATGTCTTATTTTTTCTTTTCTGAGTAATATATGTAAAATTCGCCTTGAAAAAGAATTTACCTTTGTACGACAAGACCTTTTTATGTTTATTTTTTCCATATATAGGTATGTGGTAACTGTGTTGCGTTCCTTAGACACGGTTACTATAACCATTTCTTAAAACTTCTTTGGTAGAAATTTAATACACGTCACCCTTATATCAAGATCAAACCAAATATAAACCTTTTGGGAATCCCGTTTATTAGTTCGTGATATACAGTGCTCATAAAATTTGGTAACACATATACATATGCACAGTTACACAGACAGACAGATGTTTCTGAAGAATGGTCAAATCATGCTCAGAAAATCTCGAAGCGTGAAAATTTTTGAAAACTAGTGGTCGAAAATTTTCCCAAACTCTATACTTTCATCTTGTGTGTAGAAGAAAGCAACGAAATGAATAAATTGATATTAGAAATATATTTCAAATTTTTGAATATATATTTGATAATATTTGATATCGCATGTATATCAAAGTTAACAGAATATATTGTTGATCGCTACATTTTGTGATTATGTATTAATACTTTTACAATCAAATTCGAGCAGTAGAGCATAGTTAAGTTAATTCTACTGAAGTACTGACTTCAGAAGGATTTTAACATGGTTTAGGATGTTTTTATCGTTGTGACACACAGCTTATCATATCTTTGTAATGTTTATTAGAATTTTTTTATATTTTAAATAATCTGGGATGTTACTGATAATCCCTGGGTTATTTTTCCTGGACAATACATTTAAAATATGTAATATAGAATTAGTGTGATGTAAAACATTACTCAACTTTTTTTGTATATTTCCTCATACAAATTCACCAAGTGCGAATTATCTATAAAAATAACTATTTATAAAAACTACTTTTCATAATAACAGCAAACGATTTTTATCTCAGAGAAATGTAACATTGTCGTAAGAAAGTCAAATTTCTACACTATAAACGACATTAATATATATATATATACATATATATATATTTTTTTTTATGGAAAATTATCAATGGCTTTGTATGAATTTTCACAGATACGGTGTACACCTATTCGATTTAACGGCAATGACAAGCTCTTTCAAAAATACTCCTCTTAAAAAATTGTACCCCTCGGGATGGGGGGGGGGAATGGTATGTATATATATAATTTCACAGTGATTGGTTAAAAATAATTCTCACTCATTCTGTACATTTATACGGAATTTTGTCCAATTTGCCATATTACAATTTCTGTAAAAACAAGATGTCAGCGCCAGAGATGTATTCACCGATTTAAATCAAGACTCAATTAAATGTGATGTTTCCTTAGATTCTGTTGATTGGTTATGAGATACAAACTCCCCAAAAATTTAATAACACATATATATGCAGACAGACATTTTCTAAAAATGGTTAAACCATGTTCAGGATATTTGAAAGCGTGGAAATCCATCGAAAACAGAAGTCTCAAATGTACACGATTGTCAAACTTTCTTCTTAGGTATATAGAAAAAAATAATAAATAACGCGCTATCTATGATAAATGATTTATTTAGGGAGACAACAGAAAAACGTAATATGAACAGCCTTTCGTCACAGGTGCACTTAATAATCATTACTCATTTTCGACTGTGATTGCTGCAGAAAAGCGATTCAACTTACTATGTTTGCTCAAGGAAAGAAAATTTCTTCTCTTAATTCTTAGTGATTAAGAATAAAAGAGTCGAATATCTCACCGATCACTGAGAGCGTAAGAATTTTATTATCTACTTAAAATTGATAATTTATCACGCAGGGGATGCTGCAATAAAGTCAAAGAAGTAATTAAGAATTAGGGTAGAAAAAAAATAAAAACTTTATTGCCAAATTTTATTTTTTGAAATATTTAACACTTATAATTATTGTCGTTATACGATGTCTTCAATTTTAGATAACTTAATTAAGTATAATCACCACTTTACTTGTCATTGTCGAAAGATGTGGGATGTTTTGCATGATTAATGATCCTGGAAAATAACGTAGCACAAAAGATAAATAAAAATAAGTTTATAAGAAATTTTTCTAGATAAAAATTTTAGAGAGAGAGAGAGATGTGCAAGGATAATTATAAAAACGCTTTTGAAAAAATAATAATTTCTATCAAAATGATATTTCATAACAATCAAAAATTTTTTTTTATTAAAATGGATTATTTTTAATTATTTTTATTATAAATTAATCCCCCCCCCCCCCCAAAAAAAAAAAAAAAAAAAAAAAAGTCAAATTGAACACGTGTCATTTGTTAATTATATTAAAAACACTTTAAAAAGACGTAAAATTAAATTTTATTTAAAAGATGTTAAAATTTTATCCGAAGCTTTTCGCTTTTAAATAGTAAAGTATCTCTCATCAGGGATTTTTTATTACTCTTTTCCAATAAGCAGTTTTTAAATATTTTTCCTTTCACAGTCAACAGTTAAGTCTTTGAATAAAGTGAATAGCAGCAAAGTCAATTTGAAGTCCGGTGAAGGTTGGACCAAGGAGTTACGGAAAGTAAGAGAAGCTAGAACTATTGGAAAATTACACGAGGCTATTGTAGGAGAAAAACCATAATGAACTAGCAGAAATAAACTATTAGCTATTTCATAATATTGTGTCAAATTATTGGCAAAATTGCAGCATCTTTAAAATTTATTGTATTTTTGCATTTAATTATATTAATAACTTCGGAAATGTAAAGTTCTTGGATAGTAGGTGGTGCTGTAATAATTTTGGCTTTATCTCATATAGGGTTAGGGTTGGCATAAATGAAGTCGACCAGAGTAGAACTATTTCCTTCTTTGATATTACGTATATGTTCTTGTATTCTTTTGTTTAAAGTCCTCTTAGTTTGTCCAATATAATAGAAAAGTTTTTGTTGTTTTCCACGGATTTTGATAGACACCTACAGTGGGTCCATTTAAGTCACGGTCATGAAGGATTAGTTGTTTAATAGTTAGAGGAGAACTGAATAGGATAAATAAATTTAATTTACGTTGTATATCATGTTTAAAGCTATAGAATTCTTTACAGAACGGGAGACTATTAGTATAACGAAATTTTAGAGTTGAATCTAGAGTGTGATTAACAGGTTTAATTAGCATGCGACTTTTTATTCTATTAACTATTTTTATAATACTAGATTTACTATATCCTGCAGCATTACCTATTTGAATAATTTTGTTCATTTGTTGTTTTTCATTAAGTTTAAATTAGTATAATTTATAGCTGGGGTAATGTAGGAATTAAAAAAAGCATTTTTATAATTCGTAGGATGAGCTGAATCAGCTGGGATAGGTAAATGTATAAAGTAGTTTTTGAAAAAGACGCCAAACCATATAGTTGTATTATCTTCATCACGATATATCTTAAGGTCAAGAAACGAAAGCGTACGATTGACTTCAGTTTCATATGCAAATTTTATCGATGGAAATTGGTTGTTCAGACTATCTATTAAATCAAGAAGTGCATTTTTTGAATAAGGCCCAGAGATAAAAATATCGTCAACATATCGTAAATATATAGTAGGTTTGAGTATGGAAATTTCAAATACGCATAAACGCGTATAGGGTTATTAATAGGGTCCTTGCCAGTGTTATAAATGATATTTTAAAATGATCTGACCTCATTTCGATCATTTGTTCGTGAGATATCGTGTACACAAACATACTATAGGACTAATGGACTATCACACTAAAGGAATAACAAACTAACAGACACCCTACAGACGGACACCATACCCATTTTGATATTTTTGGATTCCTCACACCTGAAAGCATATAAAAAAGTAAAAAAAAAAGAGGTAGAAAATTTTCACGATTACCTAAGTTCCCCATACCTGTAGTATGATGAGGAACTAAAAATAAATAATTAAACTGATATTGTAAATCTATTTCAATTTTAAGCTACATATATAATGCATTTATCACATTAGTTTCGACATCTAAGTACGTGTTTTAATCAGAGAATGTATAATCATCGTATTAAGCAGAATAGATTATCGATTGCTACATTTTACACTCATAATTTAATGATTTTAACATCATATTCCAGTTTTACAATTTTAATTAAGTTAATTTAATCATTGTAAAGTGCTAATGTCAGCAGAATTTTAATAGTTAAAATGCTTTTAACGTTTTGAAAATCAGCTTACCATATTTTCATACGATTAATTAAAGATTTTTTTTTTTTCCAAAATAATCTGGAACACTGTAAATAATCCCTTGGATATTATTAACTGCCCTAACATCAATACACCCACATTATGTATTAGAGAATAAATAACTCATTATTTATAATAAATGACTTATTTAGGCAGACGACAGAAAACCACTGTATGAGCGTCCTCCCGTTACAGGTGTGTTTAATAATCATCACTCATTTTCGCCTGTGTGATTGCAGCAGAAAAGCAATACACCTTTTCTGTTTGTCTTAGGAAAGAAATTTTCTTCTCCTAATTCTTAGTGATTAACAATAAAAGAGTCGAATGTCTCGCCAATTGCTGAGAGTGCAAGAATTTTATTATCTACTTAAAATTGATAATTTATCACGCAGGGGATATAACAATTAAGGCAAAAAAGCAATTAAGGATTAGTGTAGGGGGGGGGGGAACTTCGTTTCCCAATTTTATTTTTTGAAATATTCAACACTTGTGATCATTGTCGTCATACGATATCTTCAATTTCAGGTAACTTAATTAACTGTGATCACCACTTTATGTGTCGTCGTCGACATATCTGATTTTTTTTTTTTTCTTTTCCATGATTAATGATCCTGAAAAAAAAACGTAGTACAAAAAATAAATAAGAATACAAAGTTTATAAGAAAGTTTTTCCTTGGTAAGAATTTTAGAGAGAGAAAGAGAGAGATGCAATGAAAATTTAGGAAACATACTAGATAAAAATATTATTATTATTAACAACAAAAACAAACAAACAAAATTCAAAACAAACGAAAACAATTTTTTAAAGAAACTTTTTTTCATTTTTTTCATTTTATTTCATTTATTATTACACAGTAAGCGACTTCAATAAGTATATTCATTTTACTTAGGATTTTAATATTTGTACGAGAAAAACAGGAATTATTAACTTATGCTTTTTTTTTTTTTTTTTTTTTTTTTGAGTTTTTAATAATTTCATTCGTCAAATAAACGAGATTAATGAAATGTATATTAAACATATGTTATTATTTATTTATTTTATTTATTTATTTATTTTATTTTATTTTATTTTATTTTACTTTACTTATTTATTTATTTATTTTTATTTTATTTTTTTACTGGAAAATTATTTTTTTTAGTACATGCATTATTTACTCTCATGGAGAGTAACTTGTATGAAAATTAATTTTAATATAACCTTAATTTTTATTTAATTTTTATTTTATGTTATTATTTATTTATTTATTATTTATTTATTTTATTTTATTTTATTTTATTAATTTTTAATTACGTTCATTTTTCGTGATGCAAAACGCCCACAAAGGTTTGCTAAAACACACACAGAGACACACAGATAGTTAAGCTTTTTACTAAATATAGACAAATAATGTTCCAGGCCTCTCAAAATGTCTAAATCCATGAAAACCTGGATAGAAAATAAATAAATAAATGATAATCCATAACTTTTTTTGTATGTATAGAAAAAAGTCGAAACAATGATTAAATTCATATTGCAAATCTATTTTAATTTTTTGTAATATAAATTAAAAAATATTCTTTCACTCTCTTTCTGTATATACACAAAAATAAACATTATTATTATTATTATTATTTTCAACATCTAAATACACATTTTAATCACCGCATGTATAATAATTGTATTAAATAGAATAACTTGTTGAGAGCTGAATTTTATGATTATGTTTTTTAATGATTTTAATACTATATTCTAGCAGTAGACCATAATTAAGTTGATTTAGTCACATAGTTTGGAATGCTTTTAATTTTACAAAATACAGTTTATCATACATTCGTTGTGATTTTTTTTTTTTTTTTATAAATAATTTGGAATATTTTTAATTAATCACCTGAATATTTCTGACGGCCCTAATATCAATAAGCATTGCAGAAAAGAAAAAGCTCAAATATGTACACTATCTACCAATAAGTATTTGGACACTTTCGAATTTAGAAGTTTTGACAAATATCTAGAAAAGTTCTTTAGAAATCTTTTTGAAACTTTGGAAGTATAAAGAAAAGGAGAACATGTTATATCTCATATAGTTCAGAAAAAATTTATCATGAAGAGGAAAAGGAGACCAAAAAAAAAAAATTAAACGAAAATCAAAGTTTTTTGGATCACCCTGTAAAAATTAATGCTTTAAATACATTTTGGCTATAGCATTTGATTATGAGGATTCTTTTAATTATTGTATAAATTTGTAGGAAGCTACCACACATATTCAAGAAGATATAACGGTTTCTTTAAAATTTTGAAAAAAAATATATATTTCCACTTTTTTAATTATAACATGTCGGGTATTAGACCCAGTGCAAAGCTATTTTTATGAAACTTGGCATATTATATTAGACACATCATACTGCAACCCTACTGCAAAAATGTGAAAATATCTTATGAAATATGAGAATTTTTACTAAATAATTTTTAACTACGCATACGCAAGCTTAAAAAAAAAAAAAAAATCATTTTCACAATTTAATAGTAGTACGTAGCCAAATGTATTGAGCTACGTCTATAAAACCCCCAAACAAATATCGTGTAAATTCAATAACTTTTGAGAGATAGAATGAACAGAATTTCTGTTCTCTCAAAATAAAAGCTAAACTATAAAGGATTCTACTCACATTTTTATTTATAATCAGTGAACACTGCATTACCATTGGGCATTCATTGAATCAAAATAAAAAATAAATAATCAAAATAATAATAAATAGTGTAAATCATTTATGATAACGACATGGTAACTCATATAAAGCCTAAATAAATCATGATAAATGATTTATTTAGGCTGACAATAGAATAGTGCTCTCTGAGCAGCCTTCTGTAACAGGAGCATTTAAAAATCATCACTTCTTTTCATCTTTGATTGCAGCAGAAAAGCGATTCACCATCTTATGTTTGCGGAGGAAAGAAATTTTCTTCTCCTAATTCTTAGCGATTAACCATAAAGGAGTCGATTATATTACATTGAGAGCGTAAAAATTTTATTATCCATTTAAAATTGATAATTTATCAGGCAGGGGATGTAGCAATAAAAGCGAAGAAGCAATTAAGGATTAGTTCAGGAAAAAAATATATATTCTTCCTAATTTTCTATTTTTGAAATATTTAACACTTAGATCATTGTCGTCATACGATATCTTCAATTTTAGATACCTTAATTAAGTATTATCATCACTTTACGTGTCTTCGTCGACGTATGTGGGAGTTTTTTCATGATTAATGATAGTAGAAGACAACATAACACAGAAGATAAATAGGAAAATAAGTTTAATGGAAACTTATTCCGTGATAAGAATACATAAAAAATAAATAAATAAATAAATAAATAAAAATGCATTGTTGAAAAAGTAATTGTTTTTATTAAAAAGATACTTCAAATTATTCGAATAATACAGATACATATCTATCTATTTACACACACACACACACACATATATATATATAATAAAATTCATTTGTAGGCTTCCTTTTTTTTTTTTTTTTTTTTTTTTTTTTTTTTTTTTTTTTATTACAACTATTGTAGGCATATTTATTTAACCCGTTAATGGCAGAATTAATTTTGCAAAAGATTATTAGCTTATTATTTCACTTCTAAACTAACATAGACAACTGACAGTAAAATATATTAACTTAAACAATTCTTCTGATAGTTTTAAATTTAAAGTCTATCCGCATTTATTGACGTTTAGTGTTCTAGCGAGAAAGCATCGAGATAGAAAACTTTCAGATAACAGATTAATTTCCTATTACATGTTGACAAAGATCTCGAAAGTAAAGTATTATAATATATATTATTATTCAACTTGATTTAAATTAGTATACCTACGCAAAAAGCAAATATTGGTGCGACGAATGAAAAATCATAAAATGACTATTCAAATTATGAAATAATAATTAATAATAGACACATAAGCATAGAAATAGAAAACTATAACAAATTAATTTCTTATTATATTTTGACAAAGATCTCGGAAGTAAAGTATTATAATATATATTATTATTCAACTTGATTTAAGTTAGTATACCTTCGCAAAAAGCAAATATAGGTGCGACGAATGAAAAATCATAAAATGACTATTCAAATTATGAAATAATAATTAATAATAGACACATAAGCATCGAAATAGAAAACTATAACAAATTAATTTCTTATTATATTTTGACAAAGATCTCGGAAGTAAAGTATTATAATATATATTATTATTCAACTTGATTTAAGTTAGTATACCTTCGGAAAAAGCAAATATATGTGCGACGAATGAAAAATCATAAAATGACTATTCAAATTATGAAATAATAATTAATAATAGGCACATAAAACTTTCAAGAATCATTTAGAGTGACGCTATAAACTGTCACTAAAAAGCAGAAATCCTTCCGAGAAACCACAAAAAATATATGGGCTGTTTTATTAGTTGTTCTCAAATGAGGATACTGGGCGCTAACAGGTTAATGTGTGTAGTTTTAGCTTTTACATGAGGGACGAAAATAAGTAATTCATATTTTTTCCCCAAAATTAATTTGATATTTTCACCAAAGAAATAATTAAATTAATACTAAACACACACATACGCAAATAGGTCTTCTTCACCCATATAATCTTCGCTCCATGTCATATTGCCTGCGACAACATCCTGCCCGTGGACTTCAATTTAATTACTTATCGAATGACAGTTTCAAAACGAACAGTATCGACAAAATCAAAGCAGCACTTTTATATTTAAATCGCAGTTGCATATGAACCATATTATCTATACATAGTATTTACTGCCACGTTATTTCATGCATTTTATTTATTTATCCTGTAGACCATAAATTGACAGCAGTTTAATACCAAATATAGTACTGCATGAGCGCTATTTCAACCACATAAGCCAAATTTTAAACACCAGTGAATCCTTAAAAATTACCGAATGCAAATCCTATATCCAGTTATAAATACTTAAAAAAAATTTCTAGTACAAAATTTTTATAGTCTGTTTGAATTCATTTTAATAATTTATTTACGTATCAATGTTAGTACATTGAAATTTTAAATGTACTTACTTTTATTTCCCTTTTTTTTTTCCTTCCCTTCATTTTTAAAAATATTTTTCTTTTTCTTCCTTTCATCTTTAAAAAATATTTTTCTTTTTCTTTTCTTTCTTTTTTTTCTTTTTTTCTTTTTTTCTTTTTTTTTTTTTTTTTTTTTTTTTTTTTTTTTTAATCTTAGTTTATTTTTTAGTGCAAATTTCCATTAATTTCCATTAATATGATCTGACATATGGTTACAAACTATGTCAGTATAGAATTGACGACAGAAAATGAATTTAAAAATATCTACTCTTCCTTGTAATATATTTTTTACAATCACTGTGTCAGTATCTAATTTAATTCTGTTTTACGGAACATACTACGTGATATGGTGAGAATTTATAAATATGCATGGAAGTTTAATAAACACGTTTACGTATTATCTAATACCACTATTTTGTGAAATTCTGCAGTAATCACGACAAGCAATAAATATATTACTTAATTAGTGCACTTTAAGAGAATATTGGACATTAAAATTATAAATTATTGTTTTTGAGCCAAAATTTGCACATATTGAAGTGCAAAAACTTGAAGAAGTATATTTTAATATATGGAAAATTGTTAAAAGTTTATGAATAAATTTCAAAAATTTAAAATTAAAAAAAATTAAATTGTTCTTTGCTAACTAATTCTTACTTTCCCCGCGATTTTACATTATTATAGTTTAATGATATATTCTAAACATACCAGGGTATTACTTTAAGAAACCATTGATAAGTTATTTCTTAAAAAATATGTTTATTGATAAGTTAATGTTTATGTTTGAATGCCATGAATTCGTATTAAATTTCAACATTCAAATACAAATAATTAAAAAAAAATTATCAATAAATTCACAAGTTAATACACAGATATATTTAGAATATATTGTTAAACTATAATAATGTAAAAGCGAGTGGGCAAAATTAAAAATTATTTAACAAGAATGTTAAATAATGTTTAATTTCTTAAAAAATTAAAAAATTAAAAATTAACAAGAACGTTAATTTTTTTCAATTAAAATTTTGAATTTTATTTTAATAAATTTAAATAATTTTCGAAAAATATTGTTACCCTTAATGTTTTTATATTTTAATGCATATGTATGCAAATTTTCACAACTCAAAGACAGTGATTTTTAAAAGAGATTTATAACATACTCTATTCTCTTAAAGTATTTTATTTTATAGTTATATTTGAATATTAAATTTAAATAGTCAGATTTAGAATTACTCAAATACTTTTAGAAGAATATGAAACAATCGAAATATTTGCTTTTTAAAGAGAAAATTTGTTAGGTCTCACTAATTATCGATTAAGAAGTGTGTCTCAAAACAACATAACTCAATATCGAGAAAGCCTGTAAGTAACATGTTTAGAAGATGTGATTTAAGATAACAACTTTGCTAATCATACTTGATTGCAAGAGCTCCTGAAATAATTTCATCAGAAATTAAGTCATATTTTGAAAATGTTCCAACGAACATGGGAATTTTGCGCATAGACGGATATTTTAAGGATAAAAATTATTAATTCCAGTTTTAGCAAATGGGTATTCTGATTAACAGTATTTCATTTAATCTAGAAAAGTACATTATTTCCAAAAATAGTCTAATAATGAAATTACTCAAGATTTGATTATCACGTGATATATCCGTTTCTCTTTTCAAATGAAACCCTTGAATACAAAGGTGATTGATAAAATAATTTATCAAAAATTTTATTAGTAAATTTGTAATATACATATATATTATAATGATTAAACACCAAGAAGAAAGACTTCAATTAATCTATCGACAATTACATATGGAAGTTACTTTTTATACAAAGCAAAAGATATTTAAAAAGTTAATAAATAAAGGAAAATAACTTTGAAATTTCCCAAATAACTGCTATTCTTTATCAAGGGAAATAATAGCTGCGACAAAAAAATTAATTGTTTCTGTGACAACGATATTTGAAATTATATAAAATGAATAATATTGCATACGATGTACTATTACTGTAAGGCACAATAAAGTTAAACATCCTAAACAATTAACATAGTGACAAATGAAAAAACAAACATTTAGATTTATTAGAATAAAATATAATTACAATTAAGTAACGAAAATTGTAAAAGTTTTCACTTTAAAAGTAGCTAATTACAAATATATAATTATAAAACAACCGTTTATCCGTGGATTTACCCAACATTCCTTAAAAAAAAAAAAAAAAAAAAAAAAAAAAGGGCAAATTGAGTATTTTAATAGCTGTCATAAATTATGTTAGGTAGTATTTCAAATTATTTAACGATACTATCAAAAATCAATTCCAATTTAATATAATAATTAAACTGTTTTCTTAAACCCTTTCATAAAAAAAAAAAAAAAAACTTACTTTTTAAAGTATACAATTACTATCATGTTAATTTAAAATTATGTTATTTATCAATACTTTTCATAATTTTCATTGTAAATCTGAAATAGTTATTTAAAAATATAAATGTTATATAGTAGTGATAATTAAAATTAATAAAATTGTTATGCTATACTTCAAACCAAATAAGTGTGCAGAATAAAATACAAAGGATCAAATTTCATTTATAATTGTAATGAAGTGATATTTTAAAATTAAATTAAGTAACTTACTGAACCAACCAAGCCAAACAACACTACTCTACCTCCTTAATAAAACATATATATATATAAATAATTGCGTTACACATTCTCGCAATTTTATGATTTAGTTACAGTAAAAATGACACACTGATTATGAATTGTAATGAAATACACAATTAAACTGGTGTTGAAGAATGAAGAATAAAGAGTTTTAAGAAAATACCATAAATTGAAAAGTCACACCACATTTGTATCGGTTTATTGCAATTAAACACATATGTTGCTGTTTTAATGCGGCACTGATGCTGCTGCTTATTTCTGTCCTTTCTTTCTCATATTTTCTTTCCATTTCACTTTATCTTTCTTCCTTTCTTTTTCTTCCTTTTTTTTTTTTTTTTTTTTTTAAATAATTAATGAAGGGTTGCGCTTAACTATTTCTACCCAAAGCAACTGTTGCATATTTTAGCAATACATGATATTTTCTTACAATTATTACTATTATTATTTATTTGCCAATGAGTGTTTGAGTAAATGCTACAAAAAGTATAAATTTGTATGCTATGACCATCAAAAACTTTGTTTTGTATCATTCTATAAAATAGCGCATTTACCGGTTTATATAAATATCAAAATTTAATTAACATAGCGTCTCACAATAAAAATTTTCCACATGCGATTATGTGTAATTTTATTCAATAGATGCTAAAATTTAATTAGCTGTAAAATCGCAAAAGGTAAGTAAAAACAGCGCCACCTCTTCGCCGATACACACCCAAAGCATAGTTATTTATGACATTTCACATATCAAGTTTAGTTGTATTTACATACCATGGAAGATAAATCGTAACCATCTCGGAAACGAAGCAAATTACAGCTTATTAGCGCCACCTGTCGGGACGATTTAAATCAACATTATTTTTTATAATGGTGGTGTTTAAAGAAGAAAACCATAAATTATGTTACACCTGCTTTACCACAGATAGCACACTAAAATTACTCCCAATTTTACTGTCTAATTTTATTTATTTTTACGCGACTTCCCTAGTATTTTTGCTGACGATATTTTCCTATAATTTAGGATGAATTTACGGTGTACTTGGTATTTATTTAACGATATTCAAGCTTTCTAATTGTATGTAGAATACCTCTTTGAAAGAAAAAAACTTCTCTAAAATATTTTACATTATCTTCATTTTCAAAATACAATATTACAAAGTAAGATGTTTTAATAAATAAAAAGTTTCTCTTTTACTTATCTTTTTTAAATAATTAGCATACAACGAAAAGAGAATGTCAACACCCAGAAATACGTTTTCTTTTTTTCAACCATTTTTTTACTTGTATCATAATGACTCAATAAAATAAAGAAGAGTATTACGTCATATGCTTTCCGCAAATTTCCTGTTCCATTCACACAACAATAATATTGGTTACCTCACTATTAATATTGTTCCGCATGCCTTCTTTCGAGTCGTTGCAAGTAAAGAAATAATATATTTATTTGAATCTATGCGATGGCAACAGTTCCAAAGATTGAAATTATTTGTATCGAAGGTAAGTAAACTAAATATAAAAAAGTTTTCATTTTTTTTTTTTTTTTTTTTAATTCCTGTGTCATAAGTTCATCGTAATTATTTATTAGCACGGGGGGCTATTAGTCTCAATGTACGGATTTTTATGATACCAGTTTTACTATGGTTGGACATTTATCGAAAATATAATTAAATAATTTGAAAGCGATGTTATAAATTGAAAAAAAAAAATTAGTAATAGTCTTCCATACTAAACTAAATTCTGCTTTTGCCAGAATTTCATCAAAATCGTTATTTATTTATTTTATTTATTATTTATTTATTTATTTATTTATTTATTATTATTATTATTATTTTGAAGAAAAAGAAAAGAAAAGAAAATTAGTAATAATCACTATCAAAACGGACAGTCTCGTTTTTTTTTTCTTTTTTTCTTTTTTTTTTTTTTTTTTTTTTGAAGGGGGAAGGGTGAGAAGGTTAAAATGTTATATTTTATTAATATTTTAGGCCAAAGCCGCTGGTTTATTTTGGTGACGTGTAATTTCTTTATTTAAAATTCTATATTGTTTTGCAAGATTTTGTATTAGTTTAAAGGAATACAAATATCAAAAGTTTTTTAAATTGTAAATTTAATAGATAACAGTGCAGTAATAAATTATGTATTTCTTACTGCACTGAAGATTTAGTTGCTCATATCGCTCTAAAGCAAAATAATAATCGTTTAGTAATGTATTTATTGAAGCACAGTTTTAACCTATATTGGTTTTTATCAATGTTATCAATTAAAGATAATCTACTATTTGCTCTTGTCAAAGACCATTATTTTGAAATAAATATTGGTATGCATTGCTATTACAGATTTCTTAATTCAAGTAACTATTTCACAGCGACTCTGTTATATCTTTTTTATCTACCATTGCATATATACTTATCTAATTATATTGTAAATATTTTGTGTAACTGCTGTTGCATTATTTGTATGTCCCAGAACATATGTGTGCGGGTGGATTTGTTCGCGAAAGATTAATTGATGCATTTAAACATTTATTATTAGATGGGTAAATTAAATAGTGAATAGTCATTGGGATTTAATTTAATATAATTTTAATATGTTATTTATGACTACATAGTTGACTTCTTTGACTCTTTTTTTTTTTGGGGGGGGGGGGGGGGGGAGATGTTTTTTTTTTTTTTTTTTTTTTTTTTTTTTTTTTCATTCTGCATTAATTTACATGCTGTTCTTAAAGTAATCCATCAATTTCAATTTTCATGAATTCTCATTTCATATTTTAGAAATATTTTACATTTTACATTTATTTCTACTCTATATTGTGTACATATTGATATTTTAAGCATAATCATAAATATAGCATAACTTTTTTCGTATAACTGTGTATTTTGCAGTTTTTGACGAAAAGCCATTTTGCATTATGTATTCAATTGTACTTTAGAGTTTTTTTGAGTGGAGGGGAGGGGGCCCATTTATCTTTTAATATTTTTTACTAAATATAGATTAATTAGAATGATTTTCATATGAATATTTAATGAACAAAGCCTCGCATCAAGAACTATTTAAGCTTCATGTAAAATAATAATTTAAACTTTGTCAAATATTTCCACTGTAAGCAATTGATATATCAGCATATATATATATATATATTACTTATGAGAGTATATAATTAAATGTCACAAAAAAAAGAAAGAAAAATGGGTAATCAGTACAAATGATTTTTAAAAAAATACATATAGAGCAATCAATAAAAGGCCCCACCTGACACAATAATTAAGATAATAATTTCAGCAACTTAAACATTCGAACTATTTTTCTATTTTTTAAAATATAATGTTTGATGATAAGGTATTATGCTAAAGCAACTTTTTCTTCGCACTTGAACCATGACCAAAAATTTCCATGATACGATCTTTTTTTTTTTTTTTTTTTTTTTTTTTATTTACCTTGTAATATATATAAACTAAAACCCGAATAAACTACTACGTCAGAAATGCCAAAGAAAATTTTTTGAGATGCATACAGCTGTTTTGGTAGCCTTAAGCGTACCGTCTTCAGTGCAAAAAGAATTCTGAATCTGGAGAAATGCTCGTATATGTAGGAGAGGGACCGAATTTAGTTCAACCAGTAGAATTACGGTAAAGGTGGGGAGTGTGGCCAATAGGAATTTAGGAATGTTATCTGTGTAAACAGAAGAAAAATTAAGAAAATGTGGACTGAATGTAAAATTTCCAACAATCAGACAAATAGGGAACAGCGAAATCACAATTTACAAGGTTTTTAAAATTTTTATAAATATGAAAAGCTTCAAAGAAATCGAGTTCATGAATGGATTTAGGTCTGCAAATTATTTTAGCTGAATTAAATTTAAAATTATGATTTTCCTCCAGTAATGTTTAGAAATAGCCGATTTATTGGTTTCTTGTTCGCGGACGTAATCCATATGTTGTTTTACGAAATTTAAGACTGCGTTTTGTTTGACCAATACATGATAAACCACACTGACAGGAAATACTATAAATGCCCCAAGAATTGTGCATATCACTGGGATCTTTTAACTGAGAAAAGGTGAGTTTATTGGAAGGCGAAAATATTATTTTAAAATCATATTGTTTGAGAATTTTAGCTATGGTCTGACTGGTTTTAGGAAAATAGGGTAAAACAATACTGATATTAGAAGAGACTGATTTAGTAGACGAAATGCGAGGGAGTTGTAATTTTTGGATAGCTTTGTCTTAGACAAAGCTTAATTCGTAATCCTATTTTCCGTAATCCTACTGGTTGAACTAAATTCGGTCCCTCTCCTATATATACGAGCACTTCTTCAGATTCAGAATTCTTTTTGCACTGAAGACGGTACGCTTAAATCTACCGAAACAGCTGTATGCATCTCAAACACTTTCTTTGGCGTTTCTCACGTAGTACTTTATTCGGGTTTAATATTCCAACGCCAAGTCTCCTGTTATTATATATAAACTAGCTTAAAATATTGTTTTCAAATTTATTGGTCATAAATTTATTCAAACAAAATATTCTATTCTTATCTTGCAATAAGTATTATGCAAGAAGAAGTTTGATTAAAGTTGTAATGAAATATTTAAAACATACTATATTAATTACGATTTAAAAATAAGTGAGATATATATTATTTAAAACAAGGCTTTGATTTAATTTAATGTCATAAATATGCCACAAAATGATTTTTTTAGTTTGGCAAAACTGCTTCTCGTATTTGTTCTTGAACAAAGGGTTTTTTATTTTTCAACTTCAATTAAGGAAATTTAAAACATGAAAGTATAGACTTTTTTTTTTTTTTTTTTATGGAGTATATTACAGAATTATTACTCTACCAATTCGTAGTATTATAGACCAAAATTGCTGAGATTTTAACTTACAATATACAAACAATTTTTTTCTTTATTACTTTCTATTTCTGTTTTATCACTTTAGAACAGAATTTAATATATTTCCTCACGTGTAAAGTTGTTTTATAGGAAATACTTCTTATTAACATAAAATTTGATTACATTTATTTGGGAATAACTAACTCATTTACATAATTGTCGAAACTTCCTTTTCAATAATATCCTCAAACTTAACATAATTATATTTTCACATTTCATTTTAACAATGAAATTAATTGTTGAAATCAAACAATAAACTGTAATAAATATTTTAATAAACAATTTCATTTGAACAATGAAATATGACTTTATTTTTTTCTCTATATTTCTATTGTAAAACAAAAATTTTCTACATAATTTCTCTGATTATATAGACTTGTTCGTTTATGTAATATGTGGACTAATTAAGAAACTGGAAAATTTGATAAAGCTTCAAAAAACTCAAGTATAATGGTATTATTGTTGATAGGCATTTTATCAAATAACTAATATTCTTTTGTAAAATAAGTCATTGGATTTACAATACTGACATTTATAAAAATATAACCTTGAGTGCCATGTATTACATCTGCATTCATCTATTACATATTATTTATCCCATCATTAAAAAAGAAAAAAGAAGAAAACTTTTTTCATTTAACAATCTCAAAGAATAAATGTGTTTAGAAAAATGGCTATGTGGCTGCCGAGTTGCATAACAAAAGTAATCTATTTTATCTTTACATTTCTGAGTTTGTGCAGTTGAGAAATTGTATGCAGTTTTTTTAATAAGTGTATTCATAAAAAATTAAAAATATATAACAATTAAACCGAATAAAAGATAGTAAATATATGCAGTAGTCATGTTCCAAGTTCAAGGACGATTTCTACAAAAGGAATCATTAAAAGTGCAGATTTTTAAGTAGATGTAGAATAATATTCTTGTTTTCAGAAGAACATTTATTCTTTCTTTTTTTCTTTTAAATTAATTTTAATAAGCATTGGCGTTTTTTTTATTTAAAAATAATTCTAATAAACATCGATGCTCTTTTTATTTATGAGTGCAAAATAAAGTCTTACTGTCACAAAATTTCCTCTTATAATCGCCAAAAATAACTAAAAATGTTTTGACGATGATAAAATATCAGGATTAACTTCAAACGCAATAATAATAATAATAATAATAATAATAACAATAATAAAGCATTCAAGAAAAATTGGCAGGATGGGGATTATTTGTTAGCTTTATCCTATAAATCTGAAAGTAATGCAGTACATTAAAATTAATTTTTAAAAACGTAACTGCATTATTTAAAGTTTATTAGAATTATTAAATTTTTACCTCGTTCATTTGATTTGTTATATAAACTAACTAAAATCATCTCTGAGTAGTAATATAAATTAAAATTTACATATGTAAGACTAAAACATTGTATAATTTGCAAATCTTGATTAAGTTTTATTTAATTACAATTTTTTGCTCAGTCAAAAAAAAAAAAAAAATCATTTATTAAATAGATGCATGTAGTGTTAATTCCTAATTAATGATTTATTTAATTTTAAAGACATAAAAAGTTTTATCTTTATTTCATGAAACTTATAAAACTTATCCTTCAAATATTTTTTATAATGTCTATCATTCAAACTCATAGCTGTGTAATGGGCCGCGGTAGCCCAGTCGATAGAGCGCCGGCCTCGTAATTGGAAGATTGCGGGTTCGGTACTCGAGCCGGCCAAACACCGTCGTATACACTAATGGTGGCTGGTGCACGTAAAATCTGTCGTGGCCGCAATGTCCTCCATGTCCCCATCAAAAATTAAACGTCTGAAGGTCACCGAAGCGGGAGAGCCATCCCTTCCATGGAGGATCAAAATTGTGATGGCATGTCTCCGGACCACCTCTGGGGGGATGTCCCAGACCGTCGCCAATTGCCCATCTGCGCAGCACTAGTGCGACGTAAAACCCAACCAACCAACCAACCATAGCTGTGTAATATTATCATATATTTTCTGATGATGTCTTGGTAATTATATTATGAAATAATGCTGTGTTGATGACATATTATCCTTAATAAATTTTTAATTTAAACATATATAAGTTAACCTTATAATTCAAATAATAATTTTTTAATAAATAAATCGCTTTGTAAGTAAGTATTATAAATTTAAAAAACAAGCAACAGTTGTTTCAATTCAAAATTATAACACGATATCAGGTGAAAAAGACTAGGAACGAAAGCACCATGGAAGCAGCAAGTTGCATTTGCGCTTACTAAGAATGTTATGGCTTATTCTGAAAGATCATGTGTTAAATTTCGGAGGAATGCTACTATCTAACAAACAGGAGAGGAACAGAGGTTTAAAAATCGATTAAAAGAAGGAAAATATATTCAAATATTGTTGCATAAAGAATATATTTTATGTCCCAATGTCCAAAACAATAGGCGTTAAAAATTTTAGACTATTTATTTTAGATGTCTTAAGCAATTTATTGTTAAATTAAAGATAAAAAATTCTTTTTTTTTTAAATTGAGATACATATTTTAAAAGTTACCTAATAAAACTTTATCCTACATCTATTTTATGTACTTCAGAAACTTATCATAATAAATATATATCACTCCGTATTTTATTGATATAGCATACATTTAAAAAAAAAAAATACCATTATTCTAAGCTTTTAAAAATCGATAAAATATATTTATTTCTCTTTAGAACCTACATATTTATAGAAAAATATACGACAAATAGAAAAAAAAAAAACTTTAAAAGAATACATTTTCCAATGCAGCAAAGAAACTTTATATCAAAGAATGTGATACAGACAGTATACGTTCTGCCAAAAGCAACATGCCCAATGAAACATAACCGCATTTTCATTCCAGTATATCCTCCTATATCCCCCAATCGACTTTAACAAGGGGCGGCTTTAATAAATTCCGAGTTGAGTTTGTAAAGGGGAAAACAAAAAAAGAATTCTACTATCGATTTTCGATTATCCTTACGAGGCTAGTGCTGAATTTGCGACTTGAGAAGGATGTGCGCTTTTGTGAATTTTAGAGATGAGAGGCTAATACGAAATCGTTTAACAATTATTGTTTAAATTTGCAATGATTAATCAATTAAATGGAGCTATAAAATGAATGTACAGAGATTACGATGGATCGACGTGAAATCGACAGAGAATTGGTGATGTTGATGTTAAAGAAGCTATTTTCCAATTGTTTATATTGAGCTGTTTAGAAATTTTTATAGTTTCTTCAGTGTAGAATGGTAATAACTTAGGCGTCATTGCAGGGAAAAAAACGCATTAGATAATTATTCAGTTGTCAGTTTATGAGATCTGACACGCAGTTTTCGTATTAGTGTCAGAATTTGCAAATATTTGTGAAGGTTTACTTAATTTAAGTGATTTATTTTATATGGTTAAATCAAGATATTGAAGTTGTATTAGACTATTGTAAAGAAAGACACGGATGGAGTTGCGAGTTTTAGTTGAGTTGTGACTTTTGATGCACTGTAAAAATTTTCTCTAGTACATAAAAGCACAATGTTCTGGTAAAAGTATTGCCTTCTCACTGTGCTGCATTTTTACAATGTGCAGTAAAATAAATTTGCTGCGATTTTTACTCACGTGTGCTGTAATTTTCACAGTAAACTTTAAAAATGTTTCAAGCAATTATTACACATGCGTGCAGGGAGTAATCTACAACGCATTTATTTTTTTACACATATAATTTACTTTTTCATGTGGAGCAAACGACCTTGGATAGACCGGGATTCGAACTCACAATCTCTTGTTCTAGAGGCCAGCACTTTGCCAATCGCACCGATGGGCTCACAATGACTTTTCTTAACAAAAACAGATAAGGTCAACATTAGCACTGGTTGGTTGTTAAATTAAGTAGTGAACGTTAAAGGGTTAAATCATGTCATACGCACCAAATCTATTTCATAAAAATTTTTGATACCGATTTACAGCACAATGTGAAGTAATCAGTCTTCAATTATTTTTACAGAACTAGCTGTAAAAATATACAGCAACCTATGCTGTATTTATGTTAAAGAAGTGCTTTATTTTTACAGAAATTTTTTACAGTGTGAAGGTTTTGTGGTGTAGTTGAATTAGGAAGTACTTTGGGTGAAAATGAATCGGGATTGTTATAAGAAGTGATTCTGTAATCTGTATATATATATAAATTACGTGTCACGATGTTTGTCCGGGGTAAACTCTTAAACTAAGGAACCGATTTTAATGAAATTTTGCACACTGTGTGCAGTTTGGTCCAACTTGAGAGATAGGATAGTTTTTATCTCAATTTATTGTCACAATATTGTTTTATTGCAATTATTTGTTAATTATAGACCTTTATTAAAGTTGCTGCAAAATATCTGTGAGTTCCATTAATTTAATTGTTGCCAAAAAAAAAAAAAAAGAGTTCCTTTTCTTTCGACATAAAAATAAATACATTTAATCATACGTGAACGTTAAAAAATTATAAAAAGTTAAATTATGCATCTCACGAAAATTGACGTCATAATCAATTTAAAGATTTTATACACATTGATAAAGTGCTAATGTAGTTCTATCATAGATATAGTAATATATATAGATCTCTCATCCCCATGTTATCGTACAAAGATTTTTGATGCCGAAAAAAAAATAAATAAATAAATAAAAGCTTTGGAAACAGCCATTAAGTGGTATTGAAAAAAAAAAAAAAAAAAGAAAGAAATATGAATTTGAAACTGTATCTGGAGTCTTCCATTCCCCTTTAGCAAATAAATTATTCATAAATTTTATTTGCTAAAATATTAGTATGTATTCCCGTGTGTATTCACTCGGGGAAAGACGGCCATATTTTGGTAAAAACGTCGTCTTTTCCCAAATGAAAAGGAATAACTTTTTTCTCCCCAATGATCACTCTGTTCTATATATACTATACTATATCTATGAGTTCTATACGCAAGCGAAGTGTGACTCACTGACCGTCTGTGCAGCCAAGAAAAAGATTTCCTATGTTAATTGCCCACTGGATTTTTTGTAAGAAATTATTAAAAATCGAGGAAATTTATTTCCCGATTTTAATCCTTATATTTGGGTATAGATATGTATTAGTTATCGCGGGTGTTAGATTGAATTATTTTGCTGTCAAATTGACAAAATTTTAATTTTAAATTTTTAAACTCTGTCGCCCTTGGCTTTTTTTATTATTATTATTATTATTTGGCGATCAAAAGCGTAACACGAAAATATACATGCCAGATGTATGCATTGTACGAAATGTAATATGTATTATTCATTGTACGTATGTATGACATGTAATATGTATTGTACGAAATATTGTTTCATATTATTCATTACTCTTTTAATATAAGTTGTTAAAATAACCATGATTTTTGAAAGGAATTAAATATTTTCGCCAGATAATTTGGCGATATTCTTTTTTTTTCGCCAAGGATGACAGAAATGAAATCTATTCCGCTGCAAAATATTAGTATCTTACATCAGATATTTTATTTAGACATTTGAAAACAAATTTGACTTCAAACTATGATAGAATATTTATCATTTTCCTTTTAATTTGTATATTATTAGTATATTAAAATTTAAAAGCATGGTATATAAAAAGTTTTTTTTTTTTCTTTAAATCTTATAATTATTCTTATCTTAATCCTCAATGTTTCCCATCTTTATTGACTTGAATTTACTATTAAAATTTTAACATACTCAAAAACTTCTCATCACTTCGTTAAAATACACTAAACTTTTCCAAAATCTTTTTCTATTTAAAATGATACATGTATTTACTTTAAATGTCCAATATTTCATAAGATTTCCAATTTTAAAGTTTTAAAATATTTTCAAATTTACTTAATTTTCTGGTTTAGCCTTAATGTTTTCCTTTTTATAACTACAGCTGTTGCCCTCTTTAAAATATTTAAAATGATGAGGTCATTTTATAGTAAAATTATCCATTATAGCATATATTATATTTCACTCCTCCATAAAAATTGATTTTAAAATCGTCTGTTTCTTTTATACTTTTATTTTAATAGAATTTTAATAGAATTTAATTTATATATTAGTCATTTTAGCAATTTTATCCAAAGTAGCATTAGAAATAATATATATCACTTCTCCATTAAAATTTATAGGACCCTACAATAAAATTAATTTGTGCTTAATATCAACACTACGAAAATTTTTATCAATCGCTTCCAAATTTTGACCTAAGTTTCAAATCTCAACCCTGTGGGTTTTTACATCGGCTACAACGTTTTCGTCTTTGTTCGTAAATAATAATTTGACTGTACTAAATAGTTTACAGCCGTATAATTCAACGTATAACTTAGTCACAGCAACGCGTGGCCGGGTCTGCTAGTATACATTATATAAGTATAACTGACATATTCGAAGTTAGAGGAGATTTTAAAAGGATTATTGAGAAGTTTCTAAGACAGTTTTGTGAAAAGATCTAGTGTAAATTACTACGATTTTTATATAGCCAGTAAATAAAGGCAAACCGAACTTTTACTTAGTTTAACTTTCATTTCTGACACTTGAACGCTTTAGTTAGCGCGTAGCAGCTACCCCGTTACTTAAGTTTTCGTCTTTCGTGTCCTACATTTTCCAACTGAAAGAATGTCTCTACAGGAGACAGTCTTCAGTTGCTTTTTCTAGTTAATTTTTACTGCATTTTACACTGAAGTTCGACATTTTTTTTTTTTTTTAACACACTTGTGATTTCGCGTTCTCTTTCTCTCTCTCTCTTTTTTTTTTTTTTTTTTTGCTATTTTATTTCAATTTTTGTGTTTTTCCCCTATTCTTTCTTTCTTTTTTTTTTACTAATTGGAAGGTTGCGGGTTCGGTACTCGAGCCGTCCAAAGACCGTCGTGTACACTAATGGTGGCTGGTGCACGTAAAATCTGTCGTGGCCACAATGTCCTCCATGTTCCCATCAAAAATTATACCTCTGGGGGTCACCGAAGCGGGAAAGCCATCTCTTCCGTGAATGATCAAAATTGTGATGGCATGTCCCCGGACCACCTCTAGGGGTGTGCCCCAGTCCGCCGCCAATTGCCCATCTGCGCAGCACTAGTGCGACGTAAAACCAACCAACCATCTTTTTTTTTTTTTTTTTTTTGTCATTCTAAAGTGGCCGAGTTGTCCTCTTCAAATGATTCGTGCCGCAATTGGTCAATGACGTACGATATTATTTTTTGCAATCGATAAATATGGCGGTCAATTCGAATAAAATTATTTTAGGTGAACTTTCATTTATAGTGTTCATCCTGTGGTGCATTTTTTTTTTTTAATTATCTGTACAATAAAATGGTTCAACCTTTATAACACTACTTTGTAGCCCCCGTGTATTTTATTTATTTATTTAATTTCTTGATTCATAGAATGCATGATTAGTGCACTGTAAAATTTATTTAACAGAGCAACTTACAATTTTTTCCTTTCTTTCTTATTTGTTGAAGAAAGCATTGGATTCTAAAAATATTTGGAATTCCAGATTTCGGTAGCTTTACATGTTTTGAGATCGCCCTGAGCATGATTTAAACCACTTTTACTAAATGTCTGTTTGTGTATGTGTGACATTTTTTTTAGCGCTCTAGCTCAAGAACTAATTTAATAAAAAACATAATTTAATAAAAAATTATATTTAGTTGTACCCTAATGTAAATCAGTGCCTACCAACTTCAGTGCGAAATATCTAACAAATGTTATTGCTGTACTGAAAATTTTACCATTTACGATGAGCTATTGATTATATTTATTTAAACACTGACATAGTGAAAAGCCATTACGAAACACTATGTCGATTTAATTTGGGCGCATATCAGCCTATAGGTGTCGCTGCTATGTTAGAATTTTCCATGTGAACAAGAAGCTTATATCTCATATAATTTACCAAATTTGATAAGTGAGATGTCCGTTATGAAAAAGAATTCTGTCTTAATTATGAAGCTTATCGGTCCACAGAATACGATGCTATTTCTAACCTTTTGTTATTTTTCTTTACACGTACATCTCAGCATCTGTTGTTTGAAATTGCGCCGAATTGCATATGTAAAATCTTTAAAGTGAGAAGATAGGTTTAAAAAGTTGTTTATGTTAACCTGTAGCTGGGAATATTGTTTAAAGAGATATAGAAGAGAGTAGTTTTATGTTGGTTATAACATATTATGTTTTAATTGTATGCATATATATATATATATATATATATTAATTTTTAAAATCAATATTTCGTTTTCTTTTCCCCTATTTTATGCTAAATATAAATACATTTAAATATACAACGTAATATAATTTTGCATTTAATCTTTGAAGAAGCAATTATACAATTTATATTTCTTGTTTCTTCAAATTTTCTTTTATTTAAAGTATTACATTTAAGTAAAATTTTTACAATTCTTCTTTAACAATACCATGTGGGATAACTGTCATATTTGCAAATTTAGGAAGATTTACAATTTGTTTCAAACTTCTAGTTTGTTGACACTAGTGAATTCAATACCCTTTTATCACACTCGTGTATATCATTTGCAGTTTATCTGCATGAACCAAATTAAAAATAAAGAGAAAAAAGTTTTTTTTTCGCCCTCGACAGCCGCATAAATCCCACAATAGAATTTGGACGTCATCTGACTGTCTAAACTGCCGTTATTCCGTGTCACATTTCCTATACTCCAATTACATACAGAAACATTTGCGGGGTTTCTTTCTTAATATTGTAACTGGCATTGACTTCCATTTGTAAGCACTGATATACATATCAAAGTACATAAAAAGCTATATGAATAAGGTATATCGCTCTTTTTATTTTTATATATATATAAATCGATATTATCGGACCTTGTCCTTTTTTTTTTCTTTTCGACTTGATTTCGATAAGGGATTTCTATTAAATCCTAGAAATTCTAAGAAACATAACTTTATTCGAAATGCATATTGTATTATTAATATTTCACTATTATAACATAAGTAGGAAGCTTTTTTTTTTTTTTTTTTTTTTTTTTTAATGAATGAATTTTCAATAAATGTTTTCACTTTAGCATTATGTATTTAGCTTTTAATTTTTAACTGTTACTTTTAACTTTTGACTTTTAACTGTTGTTGCGTGTCACATTTTCTATACTCCAGTTTCATACAGAAACATTTGTGAGGTTTCTTATTTAATATTAAAACAGACATTAACTTCCATTTGTAAGCACTGATATATATATAATCGTTTATAAAATGACATATAAATAAGGCTTATCCTTACCCCCCCCCCTCTCTCTCTCTCTCTCTCTCTCTATCTATCTATCTATATATATATATATATATATATATTATATATGTATAGATAGGGATACAGATATACACTGTAAAAAAATAACTATTACCAGCTGCAAGAAACTCTCTGTGATTGGAGAAAATAATTATTTTCTCCAATCACAGAGAGTTTCTTGCAGCTGGTAATAGTTATTTTTTTACAGTGTAGATATAACTGGACCTTATCTTTTTTCTCTATTTTTCTCTTTATTTTGGTAAAAGATTTCTATAAAAAGCTAGAAATTCTAAGAAACATCACTTTATTCGAAATGGATATTGTGTTTTTAATACTTCACTATTAGAACACAAGTATAAAGCAACATTTTTTGTGTGAATGAATTTTTAATAAATGTTTTAACTTAACTTTAACATTATGCTTTAACGTTTAATTTTTAACTGTTATTTTTAACATTTCACTTTTAACTGTTATTACGTGTCAAATTTCCTATACTCCAGTTACATATAAATCATTTGTGAGGTTTCTTTCTTAATATTGTAACAGACATTGACATCCATTTGTAAGCACTGATATAAATATCAAAGTACATAAAATAACATATAAATAAGGTTTATCTTTATCGCGCTATTTATATACATATATATATATATTACTGGACCTTATCTTTTTCTTTATTTTTTTATAAGAGATTTCTAATAAGTACTAGAAATTCTAAGAAACATCACTTTATTCGAAATGGATATTGCATTCTTAATATTAGAACACAAGTGCAAAAGCAATTTTTCCCTTTTTTTTTTTTTTTTTTTTTTTTTTTTTTTTTTTTAATGAATATGTAGTAATTTTTTTCACCCTGACATCATGTTTTTAACTTTTAATACTACAAACAAACAGTAAAAAACAAATTGTTATGATATTTTAGATAAATTATTAACTAGTTATATTTGAATTCGTATTAATATTTCCTCTCTTAAGAAATCGTATAAAATATGTAGTACAAATACAATAATAAAAATGATAAATTATGTGATTGTATCACTTTTTCTAGATCTTTTACATTTAGTATGAAATATATTAATATATACTTTCGCGTTCGCATATTTTCATTATTTTAAACAGTATATATAGACTTTTAAGGTTTTTCTAAAACATTAAATATTTGATAAAAGTATTTTGGTTCTTCATATTTAAGTCATTTAAATTTTACCTTCAGCCATCTCACCACTCACTCATTTTGCAAAATACTGTAAAGTTTTAGAAAATTGGTAAATATCGTTTTTTTTTTTTCGGGGGGGGGGGGAGGATATTGGAGGAGTTTAAAAAATAGCCTTTCAGTTGGCTTCCGGTGGATTAGTTTCTAGTAAGTATTAATAATTACTAATAATAAACATCCCAATTAAACTAAACTTGGAATTCGTTGTTGTTTAAATTATAACTTTACTAGCAGGCAACGCCCGCTTCGCTGGTCCCTATTTTTAAATGAATTAATATAATTATTGAATTCTCAAAATTGCATTAATTTTATCACGTGAAAAAAAAGAGAAACAAAATCTGATTAGGAAAAATGTCGCACCGGGTTCTCACTGCCTTCAGAAAAAATTCCCAAAATTCTCTAACTCTTATTTATATTATTTTCCCCCATCGCCCCCCTCTACCGTCTATCCTAATAATTTTACAAATTCGAAAATTTCCGCAATCGATTTGTATTTATCGAGAACCTCTATGTACCAATTTTGAACAATCTAACTCTATTTTTATTTTTTTTGGAACCCCTCTCTCCCCTCCCCTTTCCCGGCCCTCCTAATAACGTTACACTTTCGAAAATATTCCCATTCGACTTGCAGGCCTCTAAAACCTATCTGTACTAATTTTGAACGGCCTAACTGTATTTCTGTTTGTTTTTGCCCCATAGCTCCGATTACCGCCCCACCCCCTCCTAATAATTTTACAAATTCAAAAATATCCGCAATCGATTTGTAAGTATGGAAAACCTCTATGTACCAATTTTGACGATCTGACACTATTTTTATTTTTTTTTGCCCCCCTCTCCCCTCCCTGCCCCTCCTAATAACTTTACACAATCGAAAATATCCCCATTCGACATGCAGGTCTCTAAAACCTATCTGTACCAATTTTGAACGGCCTAACTGTATTTCTATTTGTTTTTGCCCCATAACCCCCCTTACCGCCCCACCACCCTTCCCGCCCCTCCTAATAATTTTACAAATTCAAAAATATCCGCAATCGATTTGTAAGTATCGAAAACCTCTATGTACCAATTTTGAACGATCTGACACTATTTTTATTTTTTTGCCCCCCCCTCTCCCCCCCTCCTTCCTGCTCCTCCTAATAACTTTACACAATCGAAAATATCCCCATTCGACTTGCAGGCCTCTAAAACCTATCTGTACCAATTTTGAACGCCCTAACTGTATTTCTATTTGTTTTTGCCCCATAGCCCCCCCCCTCCTGCTGCCCCACCTGAGGGCTGAATTTCTAAAATTCCAGAAATTCGTTTTTTGATATTTGCATTAGCTATATTTTAGAGCAAAAATTTCATGTATATCAATTTTTTTGTTTGAGATATATAGGATTATTCGAAATCACGTTTTACGCATGTGAAATCACGTTTTGCCCCCTCCCCCCCTGCCCCCCTTGGGGACCGAATTTTGAAAATTCCAGAAATTGATTTTTAGACATTTTTATTAGCTACATTTTAAAGCAAAAATTTAACGGATATCTGTTTTTTTTTTTGTTTGAGATATGAAGGATTTTGTGAAATCACGTTTTGCCCCTCTCCCCCCCTTGGGGGACGAATTTTGTAAAATCTCTTTTTAGTGGATGGCCTACGTCATAGAAAGATCATGCTTCTAGGTCCATGGGTTTGGTCTGGGCGATGATGAATCACCTCTTAACTCACTCACTCAGTCAGTCAGTCAGTCAGGAAGAACGATTTTATATATATAGATTTAAAAGACACAGAACATGTAAAACAACAACAATCTTTAAATTCTCATTATTAATAATAATTTTATAATTTTAATACAGAAGGTGTGCTTGCATGATAACCATCAAACATAATAACACAAATGGACTTATTTCTTAAAAACAATTTTTAAATGATAAATTTCGTAAAAAATAATTTATTTGCCATAAGATTATATATATATATATATATATATATGTATATATATTCTTCAGAGAAATGTCTAAAATTTAAAGAAACAAACAAATCCTTAAATATTTTAGTGTGCAAATAAATATCTTTATAAAAGTTAACTAAATATCATAAAATAATTGCTGTAAAATTAATTTTTAATAAAATGCTTCTCGGAATTATATTATGTAAGTATACACTAACTACTAGCTAATAAATCTTGCTATTAAGTTTATATATATATAAAATTATTATTAAAAATCTGTAAAATTATTACTTAGTTTATATCTGAATACGTAAATATCTAGTAGTATGAGTTTTCTTTTTTACTAATTTAATGTTAAATTGCCTATCTTATATGCATCACTTATTCGAAAATCTTCAATAGCACACGTAAATATTTTCCCAAGCTATATATTATTGGTTTGCTACAAATAAATATGTACATTTTTATTTTCACAAGGAATTAAAATTTAACACTGAAAAAAGATATTCTTGCACTATATGTATTTCTAGATAAATAGTTAGAAAAGGAAATTGATAATTGAAATAAAAAATTGAAATAAAAAATTGAAATAAAATTGAAATAAAAAATTGAATTAAGTTTTAAAAATAAGGATTAACAAATTTATCATAATATTATATGCCACGTACATACTTGCCAACCATCTCATTATGAACCTTGCGATTTTTAGTACCCGCCTTTTTTTTACACATCAGTCATTTTTAGAGTAATTTTATTCTTATTTAATCATAACAACATTTGGAGAGACTTACTCTAAAAATAAAGTGGTGTGAAAAAAGAGGCGTTAACCATTGCACGGTTATTAATGAGATGGTTTTCACGTATGCACGTATAACTATTTTTTCATCAAAGGAACGCAAATTATAGCATAATTTTCTATAATCTAATTATAAATAAAATATTTAGTATTTCAACCCTTAACGCACGACATGTTTTCCTATTTCGAACAATAAGCTCCCCTTTTTGGCATTTCTTTAAAAGTTACGCGAATTATTAGAAGTTACGTTTCTGTATAAACTGATAAGTATAAAGGATTTAAGTCCATATTCTTGATTTTTCAGGAGACGAAAAATAAAGTTCAAAAAATGCTGAATTAAAACTTATCTGTTCAATACAGTTTTAACCAGGATATTATCATAATATACAATTTAGTAAATAAACTACATACATTTAATTTTGAAGTTTGTTTATTTTTAACTGATTTATATAGTTTTGATTAATATAGTTTTATATAGTTTGTTTTATAGCAAACATGAACGCTAAATTTCTGACTTGAATCTTTTTTACCAATGGATTTTCTCAAAGACTAAATGACATGGACATAAATTTCTTATACCAATCGATAGAGAATTTTTTTTCTGAGTCTGACGATGTACTTAACTAAAAATTGACATTTTTGGACTTAAATCCTTTATACTTATCAGTACAGATTTTATCTTCAGAGAAACATGATAAGGTGTGGCTAGGATTTTTAATGCCGCCGTGAAAGCGGCTTTGCTCTGCTAAGGGTTAAAGATGTTTTTTAAACTAATTTGCCCAGACTTGTCGCATTTCTACATCAGATATCTTAAATTTTAGAATTAATAAAAATAGTTTATGCTGATTGGTAACGCTTTTAACAAAAATACATTTTCTATTAAAAACGTAATATATATATATATATATATATATATATATATATATATATATACATATATATATATACAGGGTGTTTCAGTGAACCGTTTCAGAACTTCTAAGAGGGGTAGGGTACATCCTGACAACTCGAAATCATATAGCAATGTGGGGTCGGAAATGCTTTCCTGACGCGGTAGCTGCCGGAGGAATTCGAGATATGCCTGGAGTATTCCAAAATGTTCGGATGTCCATGCGTCGGAGATGTGAGGCGTGCATTGTAGCCCGTGGAAGAAACTTCGAACACTCACTTTAATCCATGTACCTTTTGCTTCTTTTCATGTATTATTAAAACGATTTATCACTTACGGTCTCTTTTCTTTATGGTGCTTCTGTGTACAACACCGCTTCAGGAAAGCATTTCCGACCCCACATTGCTATATGATTTCGAGTTGTCAGGATGTACCCTACCCCTCTTAGAAGTTTTGAAACGGTTCACTGAAACACCCTGTATATATATATATATATATTATATCAATTTTTTATATCCATTTTTATGATCATTATTATTGCAAACTTTTTCAAAGAACGTACTTTTAAGATAAACTGCTCAATAGATAAATTGTTTGAAGATCAACTGTACACTATACGTGAAGATATATTTCTATTACGCAAATCTGAATTCTTTTTTTTTTTTTTTTTTTTATTACAAAAATAAATGGTATATTTTAAAACATCGAACAAACAACCTTAATAAATAATAATATTAACTATTTAAAAAAAGAGTTAAATGGACACGCGACATTTGTTATTTATATTAAAAACTCTTTAAAAACACATAAAATTAATTTTTATTTATTTATTTTATTTATTTATTTATTTATTTTTTTTTAATATCATCCGAAGCTTTTCGCTTTGAAACTCCGAAGCATCATCAAGGATTTTTATTACTGAATTAAATGAGCAGTTTTTAAATAAATGTGAAAGGAAAATTATTTAGAAACTGCTCATTTAATTCAGAAATAAAAATACTTGGTGATTTTTTTTTAAGTTTCAAAGCGAAAAGCTTCGGATAATATTTTTAAAATTTTTTAAATAAAAATTAATTTTACGTGTTTTTAAAGTGTTTTTAATATAAATAATATTAACTGCTGTTCATCAAAATATTTCTAAGTTATATGAGAATTTTGTACATAAAACTAGTAATATTATCTCTGACATTTAAAATCTTATAACAAAAAACACAGACTAACATTTTTCATAAATCATATCGCTGACCCCTCTGAATGTAAGGCATAATTATTATACAAATCCGATACTCTCACTTCCCCATAAGAGATTGTCTTTTCACTATTTAGTTATTATTTTAGAGACGTAAAACGATATACTGTCTAGGCTAGATTCATAATCGACGCATGCACACATTTTTTTTTTCTCTTTAAAAGAACGAAGATTATATCTTCGACAACGAACAAAGAAGCGCTTTGTGTTTGACTTTTCTTTAATTTGAGGGCTCAGATCACAGAAAAACTTTTAACGATTTTCCGAAGGCGATGACCTCGCAGTATATTGTCTGTGGGAAGATACCCCTTTCCTACCCTCTGACATTCTAAAAAGTCGCTCTTTTTTTAATAACGGAAATTGAAAGTTGCGACAACAACAGTAACAAGAAAGATAAATCGTGACGTTTCCATAGATTATAAAGCATTTTCTAACTGTACTTACGATGTTCTTCGTTACGATAACCTTCAGTATATTTTACTTCCGGAGTAACCGTTTGAACCTATTTTTCTGAAAAAATTTTGTAGTATTATACAAAGATTTTAGTATGAGTTTGCTAGTATATTTCGCTATCAAATTATGAAAAGTACATATATATATCGTTCCCACATGTACAATTAAAATATTAAAATGAATTATAAAAGGGAATATTTTCTTCATAAATTAACCGTTTAGATGCCAATGTTCCCAATTGGGAACATCAAATTAAAACTTATTTAAAAAATTAAATTGCACTAATATTGACTGTAAAAAACTAGCAGACATATTTTAAAAGATCACTTGATTTTTTAGAATAGAAACAACATTCCTATCATTAGTTGGTAACTGTACAAAAAATTTTTAAAATGATCGTTTTCATATTTTTTTCTGCAGAGTACAACTCAAAGAAATGCATAAAAATTTGAAAGTACAGTAGAGCGCCGGTTATCCGAACACGTCGGGACAGACCCTAGTTCGGATAAGCAAAAGTTCGGATAATTGGACAGACAGTTTAAGGGATATTGCGACAATAGAAAAACCTTTACACTTTATCCAGGCTTAGGACGGACACCACCAATTTGTGCTGGTGTGTTTAAAAGTTTTTTTTTTTTTTTTTTTTTAACTCTAGATTTTATAATTTAATTATTCATAGCTGTTTCCAAACATTCAAAGGCTTCGTCATGTGATGGACCTGGATCATTTTCAAAGCATTCGTTTTCATTTTCTTCATTTTCTTTTTCACCTTGAATCTCATCCACAATCTCATCATCATTTAAAATCGGTTATCCAGGGTCATGTACGTCACTATTTAACTGTTCGTTAATTTCATTTTCTTCATAACTTAGGATTCTTCCCATCTCCTTAATAGTTTTTCATTCCTCATTTTCTTTACTAGATTATTCTACTCCACTATCATTTTTTTCTTTATTTAAAATTGTATTCCAAGCCTTTTTTAATGTTGAGGATTTTTCTAGATTCCAACAATCAGCAGCCATAATGCAACAATCTTTCAAATCAGTTTTCGTATATTGGGAATCAGGAATTTGGATAGTTGGAAATTCGGTTAGGAATTTTTTTTAGGGGGAGAAATAGGCTGTTCGGATAAAGAAAAATAAGCTGAGAAATAAGCTGTTCGGATAATTTGAAGTTCGGTTAATTGGAGTTCAGATAATCGGCTCTCTACTGTATTCGATGCTTCTGAAAATCAGTTGGTATATTTTAAAAACTCTTATTATTAAAAAGGACATCAAATTTGATAATATTAAACCGATGATATTAATAATCTATAATATTAATCTTTATAAGCTATAATAATTAGTATTTATGATAATTACTATTTATGTATATATATTTTTTTCATTTAAATGATTGATATCCCTTAACTAAAGCATTATAAGGTGAAATATACAAACAACTAATGAAAAATATACCTGGATCTACATTCGCTTCTAAACGGTTAGCATGGGTCTTGTATGACCTAGTTGCTAAAAAAAAAAATCTTAAATATATATACAACTTAAATTTTAGCGATAATAAATAATTTATTTTTGCTGCTCATAATTTTATTTTAAGAAGTATGTAAGGTAGTAAGTAATTCCGATGTTTAATGCGAGGCGTGGGAGTACATAACGTGAGCAAACAGGAATTTGCAGGGTTAGACTTTTCACAGGACGCGAACAATCTGGTGGTGCTTGTCAAAAAGAGGGGTTGCCTAGACACTTGCGATCGCAAGTTTCCCATAGTCAAGTATTTCGCGGTGTGCGAACAGCCACATATTGTTTGTTGCGACCATAAAGTAACAATATATAGAATTGAGAGTACTGCATAATAACTACATAAGACATCGGAAAGAACGGGTATTTCCTACAGTCAAAGTTTTCATGAGTTACAAATCAGTTGGTCGCTTTAGGTGGCCAGTTATAAATAAAAAATAAGTTAAATGTTTTAAAACCTTTTTTTTTTTTTTAAATTACTCGTAACTCTATAATTTGATATTCTATTACAAAACAATTACATCGAAAATTGATATGTTTGCATTTGCTACTGTTAGATGCTTTCACATTTAATGATACAAGATGACTATAAAAACTATATTTCTTAGGTTATTTTTTTTCCCTGGATTTCGATTTAGTTTGAGTTTTTCTGTTGGGATTTGGTTGAGTTGGTTTGTTGTATCGTTTGTTTTGCAGGCTGTTAAAAATTAAATTTGGTTTCTTTAAATATATGTATTTCATCTCCTAATGAGTTTTTTTTTTTTTTTTTTTTTTTCACCTTTCTAAGCTTCTCCTACACAGAGAATTTGTTCATTCTTATTGGTCTTTGTGGTTTTGGTGATCGTGTGCCTATTGCTTGGCTTCTACTGCGCTTAATGGGTCATTACTGTTCATTACAGGGTTCTCTTTTTTCACCTTGAAATATTGTCCTAGAGTCAACCTTCTTTTCATCAGAGTCTAATTACACGGTCCTATTTCAATTTTCAACAGGTATTGTTGTACAGTGGATTGGCGTCAGTGATATTGTTGAACTTGATAATTGAATCAATTTGGGAAATCTTGTTGCTTTGTTTGGCGTGTGTATGTCTCTTTGGTGAATTGTTTGACTAACTATTCTTCGTTCTCATTCTTTGCTTCTACTATAAAAAGGATTATACATCTATCTATCTATCTATCTATATATATATATATATATATATATACTTTTTTCTTTTTTCTAAATTTGTTGTCTGACCTTCGAATTTGTCGTAACCCAACCTTGACAGAAAAACATGAGTAACATCTTGTTCTATACATGTCAAAGTGTGATATGTCACAAAATAATTTTTGCAGCTATATTTTCTGTTATAAATTCTAACTTATAAACTTTTTTTTTTTTTTTTAATTATTATTATTTCCTTGATCCTAATGTTTATGTTCTTGTTTCAGAGGTGACGACAAAGGAGAAAAAAACGTCCCGCATCCAGAAACTCCGAAAACATCTCAGCTGTGGCTTCGGGAGGCTCTGTGAGTACATCACAGGTTTACAAAACTACTTTTTTGTTTTTATTTTATTCATGTCTTTCGTAAATTTATCCTTATCTACAAATGAATCAAAATTATTATTTAGTTTATTTATCTAGAATCTTTTAAATGTCAAATAAATATTTGCGCCTCCACTTTTTTTTATTTCTTTACTTTTTGTCGCAAAAAAATATTAGACTAATTTCTGTAAAAATTTTAAAAGTATTTAAACCTTTTTAGTAATTTTATTTTTAGAATTTTTTCTTCTGTAATAACCTTACTTACAATAAGATTTTGTAAATTATTGATTATTAATAAATAGATAATTTGATGTACTGCATACAGAATAATAATCACCTAATCGATAGGTAATAATGAACATCCGGGTTATTCTGCTTAGTCCATATAAAGTTATAAAAACAAAAATTGTTTGACTAATCAAACATGTATCTGATAGAGACATGAATATGAAATTATCCTGTTATATGATGCTTTCTTTAAATTTTCTAGTTTTAATAAACAAAAATATGCAAGTTTATAGTTTAAAAAAAAGTACTGAGATATTTGATAAGTTTGCTAAAATAAAATGTGCAAAATGTTGAAATTTCGTAAAATATGAGTCGGATATAATTTTCAATATTATGTGCTCAGATTGAAAAATTCCTTTTTTTTGTGTGTGTGTGTTTTAAAGTTTTATATATATATATATATATATATATATATGTGTGTGTGTGTGTGTGTGTATTTTTTACTCTGTTTACATTAATAAGTATTTTTATTTATTTATTTATTTTTTTATATAAAATTTTTTATCAGCGATTTAATGTGCTAACTTATATAGTTATTTAAATATAGATATAGTTGTATTACTCACAAATCGAAACAATTTTTTTATCATATTTTTATTTTTATTTTTCACATGATAAATAGATTTTATTGTTTATTTTTTTATATAAATAATTTTACATAATTTATATCTAAAGATACGTATATAAGATCGTTCGCATTTCAAAGAAGAAGGAATTTAAAATACACAATTACTATTAGCTGCAGTGGCAGCCTAAGTATAAAATATTTCATTGAAATTTTTAAAATTGCAGGATATCATATGAAAGACTCTCTTATTAAAGAATTTTTCTTTAAGAATTCTTTAGAATAAAAAAAAAGTTTAGTAATATAAAATTTTAAGATTAGTGAAAGAACTAATTAATGTTGGGAAATATTGGCTTTTTAAAAACTGAAATCAGTACTTTATAGTCAAGTTTTAAAGTGATATTTAACTTACATATATATAAGGAAATCTTGTAAATTTTCTTTCAAATAATTGAAATGACTGTTTGATGCATTGTTTTATTTTCAAATTAATTTATATTTTACTCAAAATCTGTACGGTTCCTGAAGTCGTTTGTTTTTGGTTATTTTTTATGCTTTAAACAAAAACTACTTGTACTAAGAAGGAAAAAAAATCTGCACACATACTAAAAGTCTGTGGAAATCATCAATAGTTGAAATATTTTTCACGTTGACATTTTATATGTTTTTTTTTTCTTTTTTACGCATTTAATTATAGATTTACTATTTCCAAAGAAAAATTTAAAATAAATAACAGAATCATATAACTTCCTTCGTGATACATAGTCATATCTGCCAATATCCTAATTGATATTCCGTAGTATTGATAGCCCTGCCTTCTTTTCCACACCAGTAATTTTTTACAGTATTGTGCTTGTTATTTAATCGTAATTGCATTTGGAGAACTTTATTCTAAAAATTTACTGGTGTGGAAAAGAGGGCGGGACTAACAACACTACATAATATTAATGAGGATGTTGGCAGGTATGAATATTGTAATAAAACCTTACTATATAACCCGATGTAATGAACTAAACGCTATATGCATCAGCGCGAAACATTTAATAATTATACGATGCATGAATGTATGTATTGTTATAAATTTTTATAGTTATACTTTAAAATCTTACATATGCATGTTGTTTCTAAAATTTTTCTTCATTGATGTTAATGTATGATATCAACTTTGTGTGTTTTTTCTAAAACATTTAAAATGTATTCTTTCTTCAACATGGATATAGAAATCATTATTTATAACTAACCCTATAAGACATGTTATCATGTTATCCTAGACGCATGTTATCTTTAACGTCTTTTTTTAACCCCAAAATTAGCTCTGAAAAAGTCGGTATTCTTTATTTTATTTTCCAGTCATGCATAAATGTGTACAAACTTATATAAAAGAAAGATACAAAATATATCGCCAAGGAGATTCTTTGCCAAGATTCCATCTATAATTATAAGTACCTTGGAAGAGCGAATCCAGATTTTGTTTGCTCAGCTGTTAATCGAATCGGAAGCTCTTCCGGAAAAGCCATAATGACCTCTTACCAGGTCCAGAGAAAAAGGAAAAGGGAAAAGTAAGGCACCACACATCGTAGAAGGTTCGATAAGAATATTTTCAGATGATTGCGTCGCTTTCGGCTAAATTCCGGTCCGATGCGTAATGCATGTAATCTACTCTTCTTCCATTTATCTTGGTGGCACGAAAACGACACTGAGATTCTTTCGTTTCGTGTTATCGTTATGAAATTAGTTCGAATACCTTTATCGATAAATTCCCCCTAATGTTTCTTTGTTTCAACATTTTTTCTCCATATCTAATCTAACAAGTATTACATGTATAATAATTTTCCGAAATTCCAATGTTTTTATCTTAAGGGAAAAAAAAAAAATACTCTGGAGTGACTCCACTTGACTTTCCGAAGTATAGGTAATTAACGGTTGTACTCAGCTCAATAATGTATGTATATTTCATTTTCTTTAATTCAGTGTAACCACGTTAAAATACGTTTAAAAGAAATTATGTCAGTGAGTCGTAATAATAAAAAAATACTTTGGCATATCCCTGTACACGAACCATAAAGAGTATGAATATAAAAAAACTTTACAGCTATAGTATAGCACCTGAACATGTGTACGAACTTGCAAATCAAACGAGGTAATTTTTGCAGTCTCTATCATCGTAAATACAAATTATGCTAGTAAACCATAATGATAAGTAAAACTTTGATGTATCCTTGTACACCAACTACAAAGAGAAGCACGCCCAAAGTTATACAGCAAATTCTATGCACCATATGTACATGTGTATCAATTTGCAAGTCAATCCGATAATATTTGCAGTCATTTTTGTGGTACACACATTTTTGTGGTACACATTTTGTGGACACACAGAACCCAAAAACTATTCGAGTCTTCACATGCGAATGTGAAGACCCGAATATGATCCAAAGAAAAATGTTAAGTATAAAAAATTGAAATAAATAATGATGTCCATCTATAACGTGCTTAAAAAAAAATCCTACACATTATTTTGTAAATTTTTTGTATTTTGTTGAAATATTGCTCTATATTAAAAATTATTTAACGATTTCTTCTAATATTCTTTTTTTTTTTTTTCTAAATCAATGTGAGCTTTATTTAAATGTTTGTTTAACTTTGGAATCATATGAATTATAATTTTACAATTTAAAAACTACATCTTATTCCAAAATAACAATACCAGATATTTTTTTTTTTTTTTTTTTGGATGATTACTATATTACTTCTAGCCCAAACTGGTCTTTTCATAAAATATGATTGATATTTGAATATTAAAGAAATTAGCATAACAAGAGATAAAATGTTCAGACGTCAATCACGACGATCTATCGTATTTATATTTGATAAAGGTCCAAGATTAAAAAATTTATTTTCCCTTTTTACAAATATAGATCATTTTTATGCGCTTAAGTGTCACTTAAAATAATTCGCTTATAACAAAATATATGCGAGATATACTGCATTTTATTCTTTACCATACACTTTTCTGGTGATTAAAAATATTATTATAAAAAATTCTACATATAGTATTTTAATATATGTGGAAATAGTCTAAGTCAAAAAAAAAAAAAACTAATTTCAAAATTAATTCAGACAAACTATTTCATTAAATTACTTGGTGCATTTTCCTGAGATATAAATTTAAATAAAAGTTATGTGGTCCGATAAATTTTCAGTTAATGTATGTAAATTGTTTAGGTTGGTTGGTTGTAAGGTTTAGGTTTAGGGCCGATTGGCTAAGCTAGGGTCCTAGGCTTATAGGTAGAATGCCCTCCATGGTAGTTTTTTTAGGGGTCCTAGCCCGTATTTACGCGAGTTTTGAAGAAAACCACGGAAACCTGGGATTGAACCCTGCACTTCCCCATCTATCAGCTTTAAACGCAGAACCGTTCGGCCGCTAGTGGGCTCGTAAATTGTTTAGGACATGTATCTATCCATGCCAGCGTTACAAAGCCACAATTGTCACTCACTCTTCAACAAATGTGAACAAGATCATAGTTTTATATTTTTATTAGTTTTAGTTATATAGTACATATTATAGTTTAAAAAATTCGATATAAATATTATTTAAAAAAGAATAATAACCATTAATTAACAGTTTAAAAAAGAGAGAAAGAAAAAGAGAGAGTAGAATTTGTTTAGAATTCGAAATCCACGTATTTAGCATGTTCTTCTAACTTTAATTTCCCTTGTATTTTTTAGCAACATTGTAAATAGTCAATATTAAATTTCTTCTATTTTTTGAATTTTGTGTCCTCGCTGCTTTCAGGCTGGTACAATGTGTTATTAATTTCACACTAGAATTATACTTACTTTTTTTTTTTTTTTTAAGACAAGATTCATGTTTCTACCAGATGGAAAAAAAAAATTGTCACCATTTGCTCTAGACCATCTTTAATTTTGAGTAATAAGAAATATTGCGGAATCTTAAAATTTTACAATACAAGAGAAAAAAAAATTAAAAACCAGGATTTGAGTACAATATTAACTTCTGACTAAGAAATTATTTTTACTTAAATTTTGTTTTAAAAATGAAATATTCATTAATTTTCATTGTAAACATTTTCATTGGAGTTGAGTGGGTTAAAAGTTACACAAGAGCTACGCATTAGGATTATTTGAGACGGTCTGGAATTCACCCCTGGGAGTGTTTTCGAGACATGCCATCATATGTCTGGTCAATAGACATCATCAGTACTCCGTCACTTCAGTAAAACCTAGATGTGTTAAATTTACTGACCATGGGGAATATTGAAGTCATGAAAAATGGACTTTCTTCGTATTGGAGTCCGATTAGACAATCTTCCGATTACGAGTTCGACGTTTTCTGCAAACTAAGCTACCGCGACTTTCGTAAACTCTTTAAAAAAATGAATATATATAATAAGTAATATAGCCTAGCAACCACACTTTTAATCTAAAACTCTTATCGACACTTCATTCACAGAAAAAAAGAATTAGTTTCTGAGTTATAGTGTTATTGTTGTTCTCATTATTATCTAATTTTTTGACTGATTAAGTGTTTTGTTTAATTAGATCAAACTAATCAATTGTTGGATATTTTTGGAATTTATAATTGCTTAGTTAATTTTTCCGTCCGTCAACAGCAATTTTTCAGTGCATTTTACAGCAAGTCGTTAAAAATCTGTCTAAAAATATTATTACACACAGAGAGCCTGTTTGTGTTTTGAATATCTATATAACATTTTTCTAACGTGGAGCAGTTAGGATTAAATTTTGTCGAAACGATACGATAATGAGGTAAGCAACTATCTGATTGGTCAACCGAGATCGGATTGTTAAAAGCAAACATTCGAGATTTCGGCTACGGAAATTTAATCTAATACTCTTGAAATGCACATTTTCTGAAAGAAATTGAAAAAATATTAACTTTTTGTGCTGAAACATATGCTCAAAAGCTCATATTTAGAAGTATATTTGGGAGAATTTAAAGCCAGTTAAGCCTCACTATTCTTATTGTTATTATTCAACAAGACGGTGGTGGCGCCGTCTATTGATTAAAATTGAAGTCATCATATTAAGATACAAATTTTTGAAAGCTTGTTGGCCTTGGTTTAGAACAGCGGTTCTCAATCTTTTTTCTTTCACGTACCACTTGCTTAGAGTTTTCTATTTTTATTCTCATAAAGACAAGCTCACACAACCACATCGCGTAAACACACACACATATATATGTATATACATATATATTTGTGACACTTTCTAACAAAGTTGAAATATGTTTATCACTTCAGTCTGTCCTTCTGCCGTCTCTCTCTCTGTCCGCGCCCTTACTCCCGTAAATATTCATGGAATTTATTGGATGTTTCCTACTGAAAACAGAGTAAATACCACCAATAGTTTGTGTACAGGTACAACCAAAAGAATTCCAAAGCACTGCGTTCTATAAGAGTTATTTCTATAAACCATAATTAATGCCTTTATTTTGAAAAAATCATAATGAAATTTATATTTATCATTCATAACCCCCCCCCTCCAATATATATATATATATATATATTAATATTTACAGTGTTACACAAAAATATTCTAATACATTAAGGTATACATAGGTAATTTCTGCAATTGCACTTTTTATTTTATTAATTTTTTTATTAGCTTTTTAATTATGTTTAAGACTGATTATGATTTAAATGAGTCAACCTGTCTGTCTTTGTGCCCGTCTAACTGTATGATTGCCTCTAGCGTCTGTAAATATTGTTATAATGTATTCAAAACAATAAATATTATTGAAATCCACTATGGCATGCTCCCTATTTAAGATGGTATGAATAGTACAACTGGTTATGTATACCCAAAAGAATGCCAATACATTGCGTCTTATGAGAAGTATTTTTATAAATCAAATTTAAATAACTTTGTACTGCATAAACCATAATTAAATCAACATTTAATATTCATGTGCTAAAAGAATGTTTTCTATAATATATGATGTGTTATGCGTTAAGATTACATAGCTAATATACTAAAATATTCCTATGCATTAAGGGCTACAGTTATAAATCGATGATATTGTACTTCTGTTTGTGTTAAGCGTTTTTAATACTTTCCAACAATGTTTAAGAGTGATTATGAATTCAACTATTTTACCTGTCTGTATTTCTGTCGTTCTGTCTGCTTTTTATGTAACCACACAGACGATGTAAGTTCAAGGTTAAATAATGCAACGAGTATGTACAGTTGAAAAATATTAATAATCTATGGGAGCCGCATGATTTTTTGTTCGTGTTTTATTAATAATCTTAGATTAAAAAGAGATGGCAAGGCTGTATTCAAACTGGAATGTGGTTTTGTGTGTAATTAGTATTGAACAGGAGTTACTAATTTTGAGTGTAATATATTAAAATTACACTTGAAACTATTTTTGCAATCTAAAACTATAGAATTTTCTTTATATATTTTAAATTGAACCGTTTTTGTGATTTCTTCCACTGCAAACAATCTTTTTACATACCCTGAAGAAGTAATCCGCGTCTGATTAATGATTAAGTTTGACTGTTCTATAATTAAAAACCCAAGTATACTGAGCAAGAATTTTATTGTTAAAATTCTTAAGTAATCATAAAAAAAAAAAAAAAAAAAAAAAAAAAAAAGCAAAATAAGGTAAACTCATTTACAAATTAATGAACAATTTGAATGTGCCTTATGAAATTTCTTTTTCTTCGTAATTAAAATAGGGAAAAGCCTTTTTTGAAACTACCCATTCTTTCGGACGCATTTCATTTGGCGGGACAACAGGAGCGAAAATTAATATCATTTTTCTTCATACAAATGCCATAATTAATGTAATAAATTATCAGCGAAAATCATGTGAAAAAAAAAGCAAGCCAGAGCAGTCTTTTGTAAATGATAATTAATCTAACAAATTGCAAGTTGAATAATTTAAAAAATATTTCTTTCCAAGTTTTATTTGTAACAGAAAAGTAGTGGTAATTAATACATAAATTTATTTTTTGAAATTGTTATGGTTTTAAAAAATTTGCTTTTAATTTTCTTTTTGTTATAAGAAAGCTTTAAATTACACCATATCAAACATTTTTTATCAATATATGATTTTCTTCAGAGATTCTTTCGAATTAAAATAATTCTTTATCATTAGAACTATTCCTGCTCAAAAATTCAGCAAGATTTATAAACCCACAGTTTTATTTATGAATTTATTTATGTTTCAATTAAAAAATTTCCGACTTGGTGAAGTGTTCTTAAACTTATAATAAAAACTACAACCTGCAAATGCCCCCTTTAAAAAAATAAATAAATAAAATAAATATAAAAATAAAAGACTAAAAAAGATATATAATCAATAACTGGGAATAACACAGTATTTAACATATATCATTCTGAAATGTTGCGATATTTAATAGACGTTTTAGTATTATTTCATACTAAAGGGCATGTCAAATATCGTAAAATTTCAGAATGATATATGCTAAATACTATCTTTTTTCCCATGTCAAACTATTAAAAAAAAGAAAAAAGAAAGAAAGCTATTATTTTTTGCACATGCGTAGTTAAAGCTTTTTTTTTTTTTTTTTTTTTTTTTTTTTTTTAATACGAATGCTCATATTTTATAAATATTTAGTATATTTGTATCGTATTTATGTACGTTATTTCTTAAAAAAAAAAAAAAAAAAAAAAAAAAGAGAAAGTAACGCTAAATTTGTTTCAAAGCTCAGAAAATTATAAATGAAAAATAAGCTAATTTGCTGATTTCTTTTTTTTTTTTTTTTTTTTTTACGTTTTAAATAAAGGCTGGTGACGTTTTTATTTGACATGCTATTCTTATATAAATGCATCGAAAATATGAGTAAATCATTTTCTTTATACCATGAAAGTTTAAGAGCATTTCTTCAAGCAGGTAATTCTTAAAATGAAATAAAATAAAATAAAATCGTTTGTAAAATTTTGGGCAAAGTTTTGGGCAGTAGTTTATAAACAAAAATTTGCATATTGCCGTTGGTATATTTATTATAATCTAAATATTTATTATAAGTAACAAAAACATAGTGGCAGGCGGATCTCTAGTTTCAACCTACAGCCGCTTTATATAGAAATGAGTCTAAATCTTTTCATAAATTTATAAAGTATGGTAAATAATTATAAAAATTAACATGCTTTAGTATAGAAAAGATATAAATTTCATTGTAAACCGGAATTTTTACACAAAAATGATTGAAGATAAGTTAGAAGGAAATGGATTAATATTAACAAAATGAATAAAAAAACTTTCATATCAACATATTTTAACCTAATTTTGTTTGAATGGTTAGGGATTCCAAAGGATAAAAAAAGTATATTTTTTCTGTTTATTTTATTTAAAATTTTAATAATGCAGAGTTTTATGCAAAAAATGTCATTTTCGATACAGTATATCCATGTATAGCCTTGTAAAATTAATTGTAAGCAGAAGGGGGGGGGGGGAGAAGATCTTCATTCAATTTGTAATGAATTTCTTTTTAAGAAGTGCGCGAAACTGCAATAAGATTGGCTCATTGGTTTTGGAAAAATCGTGTCCACTGAATTCAAAAGTAGTATTTTCAGAAAAAAGGAATTAAAGTTTTGAATAGCAATAAAAAGGACCTAATGAGGGAAATTTCCAAAGACTCTGTCTCTTAGAATTTTACTCTGATTGGTCTTAAAATTTGGGAACATATTCCAGATATATTGTTAAATCAGATTTTAGAAAATAATAAAATATTTGAAATTTTCATATATTGTAACAAGACTTATAAACAGAAAATTAATTCCACCCTACAAACATTAGTATTGTCTTGAATATGAAATCTCAAAGTAGACATCAATCTGGTTTTAAGGCATATACACCTGACAAATCAACTCTTTATTATCTATCTACTTCATATTTCTTCCTCATTCAGTAGCAATATTTCATATTTTAAGTCTTCCGGAAAACCTGCAGTTTAAAGTGGCTAAACGATTCATGCAGCTTCTCCCATCTCGCTTATACGGTATCTGGAAAATCTATTAAGACATAATATTACCAAATACCGCAGATATTTGACAACATATGGCAGAAGTAATATCTGTAAGTTATTTGGGAACTTAGTTAGGACTGAATGATTCATACATGTATTTTGAGACTTGGCTTTTATTCTATATATATATGCATTTAAAACATATAGGGTAAGTGCACCTGTGATTGGCACTTTTAGAGCAATTTCTGTTGTTTTTAATGTTCTAGTCATCAGCAAATATTTTTAGAAATCTTAAATTAGTACATATGGTATGAAAGACATTCAGGACCACATATATCTTAAAATATATACATTTGATAACATTTTTTTTTTATGAATTTTTATTTGACACTCACTCAGTGTTCCAGTAATTGACACTGCCAGTTTTTCATTTTATAAGTAACTGGCACCCTATGTTCCAGTGTTTGACACTGCTGGTTATTCATTTTACCAGTTATTAGCTCCTTATGTGCTCAAGTGTTTAACATAAAATGTTAAAATTTTTATATGTAAAATAAATGATTTTATTATTTTTATTATTTATTAATTATTTTGGGACAGATGTCAATTACTGGAGCATGTCAATAACTGAAGAACGTATCCTAGTTTGCTTTTGAACTTTATTTTGCATGAAATGAAAATTTTTATTCGCATTCTTTTTAAAATAAAATTTCATTTATTTATGCTTAATAATTTAAGGATATCGATAATAAAACTGAAACATTTTAAATAATTTGTGTTTTGCCTTATTGGAAATGGATAAAAGAACATCTAAAAAATAGTAATAAAAGTTTTACGGAAAATTACTATATAGTATGCTTTATATATATATATATATATATACATATATGTTAAAATACGTTGAGACATAAAAATTAAATTACGCAAGAAAGTCAGTTGAAAATAGAAACGTATAGCTGCTTAATGTATGTAAATACCATAGTAGTTATACAAACTCATTATATAATTGCTAATAGCAACGGTTTTGCAAAGTATGTGACAATTTTTTCTTTATTTAAAAAACAAAATACATCGCGACATTGTTTTGAACAGTTAATGTTTCTACCTCTTTTAAATCTGAATTAAAAACTAATAATTTTTCTTTCTGGCTATAAACCACATATTCTACAGCTTGAATACTAATGTCGCGTAAAACCCATTCAATAAACCAATCGCACCTTGAGCACACTAAAGTTATTAATTGCATCCCCATAGAAATTGTAACTCTGTTTATATTGGTGTAACAGGCAGCTCTGGGGCTGTAAATCTGAAAAAACATGAACGTGATTTTAAATCAGGAGATAAAAAAATATAAATACATTAGTCATAAATTAAATACAGACCAATGTACATGATTTTAAAAATGTAAAGATTCTTGCTTGTCATATCAGTAACTATAATAGTCCGTTTTATTCTTGAAGGAGTTTATACAAAACTGTAACCGAAACCGTTAATGGAATCGTGCTAGATACCGGCTTAATATCCTGTTTTAACGTTTCCGAAAGTGTTCTTGTAATTATTATTATTATTTTTTTTTTCCATAAAATGTTTTAAAAATGATAAGGGGTCGAAAACGTCGGTACGAAACGTCTGTTCAATGTACCTTTTTGCCTGTTCTGTAATGTGGACACAAATGTCTGTTTTATATGTTTTTTTTATATCAAAAAAAATTTCAGTTTATCTGAGCGTGATATGTTTGTATAGTTAAATATATAACGAAACTTTATGCAAATTAGTTGATTTCCTTTTTTTTTTTTTAATTAAAATTACAAATTTATATATATGTGTTTCATTTTTTATTTCATAACACGGTTAACCTATTTACAGAATGATGAAATTTATTAGCTCCCATAAATATACCTAATTTCGATTTGTTATTAATTTCTGTATAACGATTAAAGAGTTTGATTGCACAGGGAAACGCAAAAATTATACGATTCTTCTTCATCTTCTTTTTTCTTCTTCTTCTTCTTCTTCTTTTTATTTATTTTTATTTATTTTTATTTTCTTATTTTTTTTTTAATAATAATTCTAAAGAATAAAACTAAGCTTTTTATGCTAGTACGGAAAACTGACGTCTATTTCAAAAATACTGCTAAATTAAAATACTGACAAAATAATATTTTATCATATATAAACATTGCTATACATGGAAATTTTTATGAATTAACATTAAAATTAGACATTGATATATATATATATACATTAATATGCAGTTAATTAAAATCACATGTATGTTGGTTGGTTGGTTGGTTGGTTGGAGGATTAAGGCCGATTGACTCCTTATGTGTCCTAGGCCAATAGGGGGAATGCCCTCCGTGGGGGTCTTTCTAAGGGGTCCTAGCCCGTATTTACGCGAGTTTCGGAGGAAACCACGGAAAACTCCGAACGGCTAGGTCGATGAGCGCGACCTGGGATCGAACCCGGCACCTCCCATCTACCAGCTTTGAGCGCAGAACCGCTCGGCCGCTGCACATGTATGTTGGAGTCATGAATTTAAGTTACATAATTGATTTATCGAATTATTTATTTATTTAATTATTTTTAATGCGCAAAGAAAAAATGATATTTATCAGATGCTACACGAGGACAATTTTATTAAACAAAATGTACTAGATTTCTGTAAACCTGGCTTAAAATATAATTCCAAATTACCTGATTATAGAATATTACGTTGTTCTAAAAATAGACTACTGTTTTGAAATCAATAAATTCTAAAAGGTGGATAAAAATATAAGCATGTATATGCAATTTCTAAAGTTCTTTTACCTCATTAGCTTTTAATGAAATAAAATGATAACAGAATTCTAATGCAGGCGAAATTCTTCTAATTAAAACACAAGGTAAAAATTTAAAATAGTAATTAACATTTAATTAAGGAAAAAGCGCGTCGCAAAAAGAAACAAAAGAAAATCTACTCCTACTGATTAAATAGAGAAAAAAAATCATTGAGATATTCCGTGGAGTACTTAGATGAAAGAAAAAAATAAACTTGACACGAAACAAAAGAAATCTAAGACTAATTAAAATTAATTAAATGTCAAGAATGTTTAACCATACTTACAGGAACGTTTTGTGTTTCATATTTAAAATGCAGTTAACCTTATTTTTATGTTACTTTATTATCGATTTAGATGATATTTTTTTCTCCTAACATTTAAATATGGGTGGCATTTATTTTTCTATATGAATATTTATGATTTTTCAAACATAAATTAGAAAATGTTATAAAAAATATATATTTTTTTTTTATTTGTGGTCATTTTTGTAGTATTATTTTTCTTTTTATATATGCTTTTTTTAATAGATTAATCTCAACCTAACACTTATATTTTTACAGTGTTGTGTATGATTATGTGATATGCTCTATGCAATTGAACAGATTTTGGCACATAAATTACTTCTGTAGTTATTTGGACGTCCAAGGTTACATCACGTAACAAAAAATCAATTAAATGCTTGCCAGTAGAAAGTACAGTACTTTCCTGTGTATAGTCCGTGGTGGCGTATAATCCGCCGGATGTTATTTTTCAGCCCTAGTGAAAAATTTCCATCAACTACTGCACACCACCGTATAATCCGCGGACACAAATTGTAATCAACATGCAAATTATTGATAAACCGCTATGCATCATAGCTATTTCTTTAAAAGATAATTATACTAAAAATATAAAAGATTACGTCTTATAATAATAAAAATAATTGTCATTCTTTAGTTTAAAAAAAAAGAAAAAAAAAAAAATCCGTGCAAAAACAGTGCGGTTTTAATAACAAACTTAAACAGAAGCTTGTTGCCATTAGGTTAAAAAGTATATCTTGAAAACGGAAGCCGCTCCTACTAGCACAAACACGTCATACATAAACCAATTACTATTGGCTCCGAGATAGGCCAAGTAGACACACAATCTGAAGTTATTTGTTCACCTCTTGTTGACATCATATATGCAGTCAAACAGTCACTTAAAAAAAAAAAAAAAAAAAAAAGAAAGAAAGAAATCCGGATGATACTCCGCATTTAAAACTTTTAAACATTTTAATAGATAATCAGCTTATTATTTACAGGAAAATACGTTACTTCAACTCGTATTGACGTTATTATTAAATAAAAATTCTTAACTACTTAATGGTCGCATCATTGTTAAAAAAATTATCCTAAAAGTATCTGATTTGTTTTGTTTCAAAAATAAAATAATATATCGTAGTTATTAGTATGAAAGGTCGAGCTATTTCTTTAAGACAACGTTGCTACCAATTTTTATTAATCACTTTGAATGAACGTGCAAACATTTTTTTTTTTCATCCAAATATATAAAGCTAAAGTTTGCATTATGAAAATGGAACAGCTTTAGTATAGAACTCCTTGGCGAAATTTGAAATTTGGCACTGCAATAGCTCGGTTGTTTCTCACCAAGATCTTTAATTACACAATTGTGATAGCCATTTCAATTCATCGCCAAAATGACAACAAAAATTTAAAAGCCGTTTAGTGGCTCCCATGCTAAAATTATATCAAACAAATTAAAGAAATGGATATAGTAATTATTGCTAGGGAATAAAACACAGTTACTGCATGTCTGTATATGGAAGAATCGATAAGTCCTGTCGTACTAAATTAATTTCTCTTTTGTGCGGAATTTTATATATATTACTTAGAAAACAAAATTAGTCTTAGGGATTTTTAATTATTTAATTAGTTTAAAATAAATTAATTATCTCCCATTATAAATTCATTAGACTGGTACTAGCATGTGATAAGTAAAATAAGAAATAAAAGCAAATTTCGGATATGAGTATAGACTATATTTATTCATTTGTTATTACTATTATTATTATTTTAGTACGTCTAATTTGAAATATTCAGACCAGAAATAATAAGAGCATGGTAAATAGAAAGCAAAATTTCAACCTCGTTATTTTGACGGGAACGAGAAAAAAGTAGATAATGTGTAATTAATTGTTAAAACGGAATATTAAATAATGAGTTAAATTTGAATTTCTTTTAGATTAATTTATTCTAAAATTAATTTCTGAAAATTATCAATTTTTTTGGAAAAAATATTTTAACATTTTTATAATTATTAATTTCGAAATAAAAGGATACATATAAGCTGTATATTCTTTAAATTTTTCTTCCATATTCTTCTTATTTTACCATGATTTTATTAACTTCCATTCTCGTTTGGTTGTGTGTTTGTTTGTATGTTTTTCCAGTACAAATCTTGCAATCTATTTTTAACTAACTTCCCTACTAGCTAGACTTTTGAAACTTCACAGCAGCTCAGAACCCAGTGACAGCACAATACTTCGAAGTCAGATTTTCGAATTTTCGAATAGTTTTCTTTTAATTAATTAAAATATGAAAATAAGTAGCTCCTAATAGCAGTAAAAATAGTCATTAAAATATTAGCTATAATTTAATTGTTGCCAAAAAAAAAAATTACGAGTTCATTTTCTTTCGACTTAAAAATAAATGCATTACATTAAACGTGAGAGTTAAAAAATTGTAAAAAGGTAATTATGCATTCGGCAAAAATTGACGTCATTATCACTTTAAAGATTTTCTACACATTGATAAAGTGCTAATGTAGTGCATGATGCAAATATATGTCGTTTTGAGAAGATTAATATTTTATTTTTAAAACCAACTTTTTTTAAAATTCAAATTCCCCGTAACTCTTTAACCAATCACATTAGAACGTCCATCTTTGGAATATCGATAATAAGGATTTTCTCACCAAAAGTCGTCAAAAAAGTCGCCAAGGGCAAAGAGTCGCCAGATTTGGTCTCCTATTGTAATAAGAGTCGCATATTGTAATAAAAGGGATCATTAATAGTATGAAAGATATGATTAAGGAAATAATAAATTATTCTCAAAAAAAAAAAAAAAAGATAGATAGATTAATTTCATATGATGACAACAAGACAGACCAAAATACCTTTATTTTTATATACTTTTCTATTTTATACACATAATCTTCTGTATTTAAAATTCTGTAGAATAAAGTTATTTAATCTCTCTATTATTTAAAATGCAATACAATATCTTAAGATTTCGCCTATTCTCTGGATATTTCCCTCTTAAAAAAAAGGAGGGGGGAGGGGTCTTTTTTTCTTACATCAAACATAGCACCATATCCTAGAATCACTTTATGTTGCATTCTAGCATTATTTTATCATTTGTTTTTGAAAACAGAAGCTATATTTTGTTTTTCTAAAAATTTCTTTTATTATTTGTATGATGGAAGAAATGGCCAGAAGAAGAACATTGACAGTTCGAGTTGTACAAGAATGCAGACAAAAATACCTTTATTTTTACATACTTTTTCATTTTATACGCATAATCCTTTGTATTTAGAATTCCTAAAGAAGACAGTCTCCATACACTATTATTTCAAAAACAATATAACTGTCCGTGATTTATCCTATTCATTTGATTTTATCCCTAACTATTTCTTTAAATCATCTACTGTAATACTCATACAAGAATCACTCTTTGCTACATTCTAAGGTTATTTGATCATTTGTTTTATATCAACAGAAGCTAGTACATTTTATTTTTCTAAAAGGTTCTTTTATTATTTGTCTTGTGACAATTGAAGTGCCAGTACATTTTATTTTTTCAAACTGTTGACACATTGTTTCAATATATAAAATGCTCTTTGCTATTGAAATGTCCAGAAGAAGAACTCTGACAGGTCAGATTGAAATACAAAGCGACAAAGAAGTTCATGGGAATATTCATCGTCCTGTAAATAAAATGCAGAGAGTGTTTCTTTTATTTAAGAGTAGAGTATTTGCCAAGAGCATTGTTTACGTAAAAGCTTCGAATTTCTAAATTTATTATTTAAATGTTTACTTAAAAAAAAAAAAAAAAGGTTGATCAAATTTTGACCAATGCTAGGTCATACTAGTCATAATAAAATTATCGCGCAATATATTCCATAAAGGGAAATGTAACACGGTAAAAAAAAAAAAAAAAAAAAAAATTCCATAATAATTTTATGGTGAAACATTTTTTCAATTGTGAAACACATGAAATAAACTACTCATGAATAGATTTAAGCATATGAGATATAAAGATTTTTTTTATAAAGAAGATACATAGTGTTTTATACTGAAACACAGTAAGTACGCTTTAAATACAATTGAAAAACATATAAATATGTAGACTGGTTACTTTTTTCAACAAGTTTTATTTTAATGTCAAGTAATATAAAAAAAATATATTGTATCAGAAATTGCTATTTAATTAAATAGTATACACAATCTGATAAAATTAAAATTATGTATTTTATTTGTTTTTAAAAATCTAAAGACTATTTTGAAAAAAAATTGATTTTAAAATAGTTTTCGAAGTAATAATTCTGTTTCATAGCGACTATTAAAGAATTTTAAAGAGAAAAAAATGACACAATAAATTTTTTGAAAGGTATTTTTATTTTTATTTTATTTTTTATTTTTTTATTTTTCATTATTTTGATTCCGTTTTAAGATATCCGTTGTTCCCTGTAGCAAAAATTCCAAGTTACAAATCTTCCAATTCTTTAACAGCATTGCTTTAGTCAATAAATTTCTACTTTGAATACCATTAAAAAAAAAAAAAAAAAAAAAAATGATTAACAAAAATACCCTAAAAATCCTACATTTAAAAAAATTTGTGCCGTGAAACTTCTTTATATATATTATTATTATTATTACTAAGAAATACTATACCAGATTAACCATGAAAAGGTAGGAAGGTCCTTTAAAATTATCCATAAAAAGATATAATAAATAACTTCTCTGTGTTAATTTTTTGTAAAAAAAAGAAAAAAAAAAAATTGAAATGGCCATTTATTGTTCAACTACTCAGTATACACAATCCTGACAGCTAAAATTTAAATTACGTATTTTATCTATTTATTTTTTAATCTAAAGATTTTTTTTTAGGACTGAGGACTATTAGTCACAATCTGGTCACAATCTGGGATTTTTGCGGTGTCATTTGTCGATAGTTGGACATTTATATATCAAAATATAAAATTTATCGAAAATAAAATTGAATAATTTGAAAACGATGTTATAATTTGGAAAAAAAAAACTAATAGTCCTCCGTCCTATACTAAATTCTGCTTTTGCCAGAATTTCATCAAAATCTTTTTTTTTTTTTTTTTTTTTGGAAAGAAAAAGAAAAGAATAAAAAGAAAATGAATAATAATCAGTATCGAAACAAAAGCTATCGAAAAAGTTTTTCTTTACATAATTTTGAATTAGGAAATAAAAAGTGCGCGTGAAAAATGAAATAAAAATAACTACAAAAATGAATTTAATGATTTTATTTTTATATAAAACATGATCACGTGCTATCTTAAAAGTAGAGGTAAAATTTAAATATTATGTGGTGCGTGTGGCATCTACAATTATTTTTTCACTTTATTTATTTGTTTATTTGATTTCATTCATTTATTTATTTATTTTATTTTTTTAATTTATTTTAATTTATTTATTTATTTATTTTATTTATTTTATTTTTTGCAAAATGCTATTTTTAAAATAAAATTTTAAATAAATTCATATTATTAAAATCAATAGGAATATTGAAAAAGGAAAATGCCACAATAAAATTTTCAATTTTTCTTTTTCTTTTTTTTCTTCTTCTTCTTCTTCCTTTTTTTTTTTTTTTTAAATTCGTAATTTCGATTCATTCGAGAAATATATCCTCTAGCGACGAAAATTTCGATTCACGGATCATTTGATGGTATTGTTTAAAACATGCATAAAAATTTACCCTTCTGCGTTTTCAATACCATTAACAATGGAAATGAAACACGCTAAAAAATCCCTTATTAAAAAAAATCCCTGCGGTGAAACTTGATGTTTTCCATTATGAAACACCTCAACCAATTTAATCATGACGATATCTAAGCGCATCGTTTAAAAAGGTTAGAATAAAAAAGAGATGTAAAGAAAGAAACGTGATCTCACTAACATTCGAAAATCAAGTCAATAAAACAGGAGCCTGGAACAGAGCCAGAGGAAGAGTTGTAATGGATTTTTTTTTTTTTTTCTGTAGAATTAAATGTACGGTACGTTCGGGGTTTTCTTAAAACAATTGTTCCCATGTTACTCTTTTGCGCTAGATACCGTATTTTCTGCTGATATTTGGGGATTAAAATAAAGGCGTAAATGTTATTTTTTAAAATTGTTCTCTTTTTTTTTTTAAGTTAAAAAAAAAAAAAAAAAAAAAAAAAAAAATGCGTAATTGTGCATTAAAAATATTTTTTAAATTACAATTAAGTCAACCTAATTTTTTAAATGTATTTTTCTAGTAACTGTGTGAAAAAAAAAAACAAGATTTAATTTTAAGCAGCTTAATTATTAAATATTTACACAAAGTAAGAAGAGGAAGCTTTCTTTGTACTAGTTATCTTTGTCATTCTCTGTTACCTAGTTGTTTTTTTTTTTTTTTCCCCCTAATTTTGAACACTCTTGACGTCTGTTTTTCCAGAAGCAGGGCTTGTTATTTTTAAAACATTTGATAAGGAAAAATTTATTATTTCGAAGCGCTTTACTTTTCTAATTTTTACTTTCTCTTACCCATAGGTTCGTGAAAGTATTGTTTTAGGGTCAAATTTTCGAACGTGAGTTTTTCTTACATTACATGTTCTGGGTCCCCTGAATACGAAAATCATGTTTTTAGCGAATGGTCTGTGTGTCTGTCTGTGTGTCAGTGTGTATGCTATCAGCATATCTCAAGAACAAATAGTAGCGGAAATTCCAAACTCGGTATTCTAAATCTGTATCATATAGGGATGCTACAGTAAGCTTTTCGTTGAGATGAAGCAAATGGTTCCTGTACAGGGACACTCAAAAGTATTCAAATACATTGCATCTATGGGGGAAATTGCAGGTAAGTAGAGTTTAACATCTATAGACTGCACTAAATGAAATGAAACGAATATATATATATATTAATAGGGATAGTCAACTGGGAAAAATTTTTTGTGTATGTAGGAGCCTCTCTTCCCCCCTCGAGGGAAGTAAATTTTCATGATCGGTATCTCTCAAAAGCCCTCGCCAATACCTTTAAAACGAATGGTTGAACCATCGATCTATGATAATTTAAAATAAAGTTATCGATTTTTTTTCATTAAAATATATATATATATATTCTTATTTAGTGTTATACTACTTTTCTAATATGGAAATATTCTGCATTATCATAAAAACAGAATTTTTTTTTAATAACCGAATTAAATTCTATATAAATGTAGGTGCATTAATGGAACGGGGGGTTGAGGGGGGCGGCAGCCCCCCTCACACAGAACTAATTATCATATAAAACTCTTCCGAAGCCTAATTTGAATTGTTTAACACAGGTTTACATAACACTACTCGTTATCTTACCTCTTAATCTGCAATCTTTATTTATAGTATTAAATTTCAGGGTAAGAAAAAGTCGTGTGAGTGACACACCAGATTATTTATAGTTATTTTCAGATGTAATGTAGTTTCTCTTTGTTTATGCTAGCTTCTTCATGATTCATGTCTGTACAATCCTCTATAGTTTAGCTTTATGATTCATGTCTGTACAATCCTCTATAGTTTAGCTTTAGATTTTGTAAAGATAGTGAGTAAGAATGTAATTTTTCAGAGACCTGATAAATAATACTTTAGTGTACAAAAACATTTTATATTCTTAATTTTTTATAATGATTTTAAGAAGTTTGATTTTTTATTGTTATGTTTGTTTTTCTTCTTAGAGTCTGTTTTTCTCATTTTAAATCACTTTGAGATGTCTTGCTATTATAAAGCAATATTTTCAAGTCAGATTTAGTAACGGTGAACTGTACTTTTACAGACTGTACCTATGCAGAAAATCCTTTCTTATAATTAATTTAAGAATTCCGATTATTATGTTTATTCAGTCAAATAAGTTTAATTTAAATTTCTTAAATATGCCATTTTTGAAATAATGTATTACCTATATAAGATGCGCATTAATTTTATGTTTTTGCACAGAATTATGACAATTTTTTATACCTTAATAAAACTAAAAATCATTTGATAAAATTTTATAGAGTTAAAATCCGTTGCAAGTTTAAAGAAATAGAGAGAAAAAACACAAATTATGCTTTATTCTAGAATTATGCATTTATTCTTTGTTAAATTCCTTAAAAAGATTATTTTTAATTAAATAAATAACACACATAAGTGAAAGGTATTATTAATATTAAATATGTAAAATAAAAATTAATTAAGGTTATGAAATTTTTTTTAAATATTAATTTCAGAATTGTTAATGATATACTGGTATTCAGTGCAACTGGTACTTCAGTGGCTTCAAATACCCTTAATAGGCGGCTCAATGGGGTTAAGCTCAGTCTCCGGATCTCTCTTCCACTGAGTACGTTTAGAGCATCATAAAAAGGGTCCTACAACCAGCTCGGGATTTTACCAATCTAACGCAACATGTGGACAGAATTTGGCATGATACTTCACAGGAGCACATCTGCCAACTCTATCAATTAATACCAAGCCGAATAACTATGTACATAAGGTCCAGAAGTGGACCAACGCGTTATTGACTTGTTTACTTTGTGAGGCCCTTTCTCTTGATTAAATCATTCAAATTTTTTGAAACTGTAATTAATTGTTTTTCTCCACATGCACATCACTTCTACCAATTTTTGTTCCATTCGGACGACCCATTCCACCCCATCTACCAATTTTTGTTCCCACTTCCTTGGTGCGTCTTTTTTTTTTTTTTGTTATAGAGTGTACTTGTATACTTTATTAAAATAAAAACTATTACCTTTGTTATTTTTAATTCATTTTCAAAAAAATGTTTCTATTCATCTTGAAATTTCAAAATTTCACCATTGTTAAAAATATAATACTGATATTGAAAATAATGCAATACCAAAATTTGCTAAATCTTGTATAATTTCAATATTTATTTTATCCATAAGCATCAAGAAATGGTTATTTTAAACAATGAAGCATAAATATTTTTATTCCGAATTGTTTTACATTATGCATTCTATTATGCAGAAAGTCGGCACTAGCTGTGAATGAAAATTGTATGATTTATTTTGTTGAGAAAACCGCACTTAAGATGTATTTCTTCACGGGTAATTGAATTTGACGCGTCATGTATTTCCCATATAAATATTTTACTCAAAACCCATTATGAAAAAAATGGCATAAAAATTCAAGAAATCTTAACACAACCCTTTTTAAGGAAACAGTATAAGGTTTAACAAGTTTAGTTATTTCGTTTCCTATAGAAAAATACCTATTTTACGATAAATATGGTGAACATTATAAATATTTTCCTTGCACTGTAAAAAATAGGTTCTTAAAAATAAGTATATATTGTCTCAAAAAGCTCCGAAACAATATATACTTAAATTTGAAAACCCATGTACTCATTTTTGAGTACATTGACATGTCAAACATGGGGATATTGGGATTCTTATTGGTCAACCCCATTTTTGAGCATGTCAATATACTCAAAAATGAGTACATGTGTTGTTAAATTTAAGTATATATTGTTTCGGAGCTATTTTGAGACAATACATACTTATTTGTAAGAACCTATTTTTTACAGTGTATAAATTAATATTTTTGAGTTATGAAATTTTACACACATGTTCATTAAAATATATCAATATTTAGTAAATTGAAACCCCCAAAAAACCACTTACATAAAAAAATACAATAAAATTTGCAATTTTGTATTTCCTGCTAATTAATATTAAAATTTCTCACTCAAATTGAAATTATTATATTTTAACAATATATTCTAAACATATTTTGATTACATACGAAAGGATTTGATATGATAAGAAATGAATACGAAATTTAATATATACGAAATGAAGAATTAGTTAATTGTTTCAAAATACTTTTTTATGTTTCTATGTTACAAATTTGCATTAAAATTCACTATTGAATCATAAAAAATAAGAATAACATAACGAACATAAAATAAATAAATAAATAAATAAAAAGCAGCATTCTTAAATTAGAACTTAGTAAACCTTCCTACCAACTGAAGCTTGTTAAATATAAATCTCGTTCTCGTTCACTCTCTCACTCAGTGTGCTTATAGGAACAAGGTTTAAAAAAAAAAAAAAAAAAAGTCCATAGGAAAAAAAAAAAAATGTTTTTTTTTTTTTTTTTTTTCAAGTTATTATACATGATGTCTCAAAAAGTGCTGTATTTATCATCACGGGCGATTTACAGTAAAGTTCTGTGTGCGATCATTAAATATTTACAGTCTAATGGCGATGCATGTCTTAACTGGCAACAAGGAATTAAGGCACATGTATTTATATAGACATTATTTTTGTTTCGACGATCAAAATGAGGTCGATATGCATGCTTAGTTGTATTTCTCATACACTTGCCTTTAACATAACCCACAAGAAAAAAAAAAAAAAAAAAAAAATCACGCGGGTGGAGATCCGGAAAGTAAGGAGACGGATTATGCTTACGCTCTAAACATTTCTGTAATGTATTGTAATAAAGAATTTTAAAAAAGTTATTTTTGTTAATTATCCTTTTAGCCAGGTATGAAATTCTGATATGTTCTAAGTCTGCGCTTAACATTTGGTAATTTTAATTGAAAAGTACAGATAAGCTTTTATTTCCTTGTCAAGTTTTAAAGGACAAGAAAATAAGCTCTTTTTTATATATTTTTTAACACCATGCATATTAATAAGCAATAAATTTATCAACATTTAATAGCTGTATGCATCATGATGCTCTTCGTTGCTTTGCACTTTATTACTTCTCACTCAGACTAAATTTCTAAGCTGCACGAGCAAAGTGGGCTGTTACCAGTTTTCAATAAATTTGTGGCTCGTATATCTATACAGCAAATATCTTTGCTTTTTACATAGTCTTCCCATGGTCTGACCATTTAATAATTTTATAAAAAGTTTGACACCTTTATTATAATAGGTTTTAACTTGTTTTACATATGTAAAATCCAATTTTAAATGGGCCTTTTCTTCGAAATTTGTAAATTTGTTAAGTAAACACTTAATCGACCGCAAATATTAAAGTTAACATACTTGCCAACATATTAATTAATATTCAGTAGTACTGTTAGCCCCACCTTCTTATTCACACCAGTATCTTCTTAGAGTATTTTCTTATTTAATCGTAATTACATTTGGAAAATATTATTCTAAAATTTTACTGGTGTTAGAAAAAGGGTGGGACTAACAGCACTACGGAATATTAATTAGAATGTTGGCAAGTATGAGTTAAGAACCTTAAATTTTGAATATCCAAATAAATAATTTCTTCTTCTTTAATAAAAAACACACATGTCATTGAATGGCCGCATATTTCTCATTCATTCTCGCCTAACAATCAATCTTTTTGTATTTTTTCTTATGTGTAAATGTATTTCTTTCTTTCTTTCTTTCTTTTTTTTTTTTTTTTTTTTTTTTTTTTTTTTTTTCAATGGCGATTTGTACTCTAGAAATATTTGGAAAAAAATTCTAGCTGGATTGGGCGTAAAATTTGACATGTATAATAAATCTTTGAGAAACACTGAATATAACTCAGCTCACGCACACGTATGAATGGCCTTCAAAGATTTATTTATTTTATTTTATTTTATTTTCATATTGGTTTCTTTTATTTTTTACTCTTTCTCTGTGGCCACGGTACATGACAGTGAGGATATCCTGCGAGATCTTACCAGAGGATCGATAGGCCACCGGTCAGTGACCTCTGCATAAAAAAAGGCGCGAATATCCTGGTGAATAATCCTGTGAAGAAGGGAAAAATATCCCCCTTTATCTGGACCATCCCTAAGATAAAAAATAAAACATGAGAACAGAGAAGTTACACATACGAGAAGTGGAATATTGCATTATCGATCTAACACATCAATTCATTCAGACAGAGAAATGGATCTTCTTAGTTAAGTAGAATAGAGAACTAGTGAACTAATTTATTTTTCATACAAAGAAGAAATTGTGTCACTTATCGTATTTATAAAGTGCAGTTCTTTTAAAGTTAATTAGAGAAAAGTGACAGAGTAACTAAGAAACGAGAACGAAAACTCATACGGTTCACATAGATTATAAACTTGTTCCAACAGTACGCACCCGTTTCGTCGTTTAAATTTCATTGTATTTGCTTCCATAATGACACATTAAAAAAAAATGTTTTTAATTAGGACGGAAGAAAATTCGTAAAAATTATTTTTATACCTTTTTTACTCATTTTAAAGAAAAACCATATAATAAATTGCTTCCGTGAAAACCTTGCGCAGTGATTGCTTTTGTAATCTACCATTCTAAAAAAAAAGCCCTCAAAAGTGTCTTTTTATTTATCTATACAATAATGCATTTCATAAAGTATAGCTTCTTTTCTAAAGAAAAAGCATTAAAAAGCATTAAATGCATTTCATAAAAAAATATTTATAGTATAGCTTCTTTCCTAAAGAAAAAGCAATAAAAAGGGTTACCCTGAGAAAAAATTCTGTAACTGACATCTAGAATCTAAATTGTGGCTCTAGAAAAAATAGTTCCACGTCATCCTTATAAATTCTAGTCCCCTTGTAAAGCGAGTTCTAGAAGCCCCTATTAGAATTCTAGAGCGTTTGCCTATATTCTCGAGGGCAAAGTTATTTAAAAATCTCTGTAAATAAATAAGACTACAAGAGGCGGGTTTCTGCAATTACAATCTTGGTTTATTACAAAATTCTAGAAAATCAAGCGAAAAATTCTCGCAATACAAATGATTAAGAATATTTAGAGTATTTAGAGAGTAGAGTTTTAGGAACTATAAACTTGATTTATGACCCAATTCTAGAAAATCAAGCTAGAATTTCTCGCAATGCAAAAAATTCAGAATATTTAGAATATTGTTTCACCATCTAGAAATGTGTAGACTAGAAATTCTCGTTACTTTCGTCTATTCAGTTTATTGGCGTGCCTTATGCGCATAGCTCGGAAATCTATATTTCTAGTTGAGGGATTTAGAAAATGGCCACTTATTCATTCTAGAGAAAGGCGGTATATTTTTTTTCTCAGTGTATTTCTATGTTACATTTTTGCATATTGTCGAGATTTTGCATACGCACATAGAAAAGACATAGGAAAAACATTTAAGTAATAAGGGGAAAAACTCTGTTATTAATGAATTTTATATTCATTCTCCATAATTCATAAATCAAAAAATTCTAAGTTTTATTTAAAAACATAAAAAAAAAAAATTTTTTAATGTATTTTGTTTAAACTATAAATAAAGTTCATTCTGAAAAAAAAAAAAAAAAAAAAAAAATTACACAGTTCATGCAATAACAATGTAATCTACCAATACCTCTTGTACAATTTGGGTTTTCATGTTACTTTGAAAAGAGAGAGAAAGAGAGAGAGGCGTGTGAAAAGAGTGTTACATATACACACACATAAATACTTTGTCTGTACTTATGCTATAAAATAGTTAATTTACAGTAAAACCTCTTATCCAGTATTTGTAAATTTAATATAACATGCAGATAGTATATTCTTATCGAAAAGATTCAAAACTGTGCTAGAACAGTATATTTACGCGGCTTTGTTTGAAAATTGTTTATTTAATTATTTGTCTTTGTCATTTGTTTATTTATTTAATAGCAATTTTCATCAATTTTAGGGTTTCACTTTTCTCTTTTTGTAATGAAAGTGGATGCTTCTTTTTCATTATTAAGATTTTATTTTTTTAAATATTATTCAACTTTATTTGTAATTTAGATTCTAAATAATTCCTATGCTGAAGGCTATGAATATTTGAATAAAATTAAGACAAGATAGAGATAAACTTTGAGACCAAATGCTAAGTTATGGAAAATAGCTACGTTAAGTTTTATAACCAAATTTCTATATAATTAAGTTTGTAAACCTTAATTATCATATTTTAAAGAGATTCATCTCTGAACATTTTGTTTGAAATGCATAATATATATATATATAAGAAACAATACTATAAATGTGTAATTTGCATGAGTTACTGATAGGTGGGGTGGAAAAATCAAAATAAGAAAGTGGACTTTGTACAGAATTTCAAGAAAAAAAAAATTGAATTCAGAATAATTAAAATCCCTATATGAAAAGATATTTTTAATTAAGAATTTTTTAATTATTATACAAAAACTTTCATGCAATCCTCGGGAAAGGACAGGACACCAGACAAAGGCTGAAGCTGAATGTCTTTATTGGTTGAATTCCATTGTTCGTCGTTGAATATCCATGTACCAGCGAACCCAATGCATTGTTACAATATATGCAATTCTATTATTATTACCATTATTATTTCTTGTTTTTAAAGTCTTTTTGTAGGTACGTCCATCATCTAACACAAAATTTAATTTTGTTAATTGTACGAACCCCTTTGGTTTAATTGACTCATATTACACTTTCATTTATTTTATGTTATTTATTTATTTATTTATTTTTATTTATTTACTCCTCATTTAATTCAAAGTGAAGTCAACATAAAAAGTACATATTATTAAACTTTATGTTCTAATGCTCTAGACTAACAATTATTAATTGTAGTCACTGGTTATCAGATGAATAAACATGGTAGCCACTTATTTACACTTTTTATAGCCACTTTAAGGTATAAGTAAGGTAAAAACACCGGTGCTCGTCAGCCTTAAAATCTGCACCAAAAGACAGGTTAAAATAACCGTTAATTAGTATCTGTGGATTTAAATCCGCTCAAGTTAGATTCTCTGGTTGTGGGGAATCTAGAGTCGGTGGTTTGAAATTCATAGATGTTACTAAACACTTATTTTAGCATGTATTTTGTGAAGATGACGAACACTGGTGCAGATTTTAACCAGTTTAACGGTTGTGAATTTCCAGAATGTGAAAACTGAATATAAAATATTAATTAGGACTATAAACAATTTCACCTATGAAATAACGTTGACTTTGGCTGATATTGACGATGTGTGATTAAATCCGATATATATATATATATTTTTTTTTTCCTTTATTTCGCAGCATTTCAACAAAATTTCAATAGTGCAAATTTTCGAAAGAAATGTTAACGATTTTGCATTTAAGTAGTTTAATCTCGTAAACATTTGCTTATAAAAAGGGTTTTTAAAAATGTTTTTCGTTGCGTTTTGGTAATTAATGGGTTAAAATAAAATATAATAATAACATTTACAACAAAAAATATATTTATCAAAGTTATAAAGTCGTTTGCGGCAACAGAATTTTTTTACTGTATCAAAGCAGGATTATTGATATAGCCATATTTAAGAAAATCATTTTTATTTTCTTTCATTAACAATAGATATTTTTAATTAACTAAATCTTAAGCATAATATATTATCTTTTAGAAAAAGATAATGAAAATAACAAAAATTTAACCTTTATACATACATATATATATATATATTCTTAAACTAATGATTGATAATAAAGAAAAGTTCCTAAAAGTTCTTTTACAGTAATATCTTAAGAAAAGAAAACTTTCATAATAAGTAAAGCCATAAATTTTTATATCACGGAAATAGCTATGAGAACCGCATTATAGTTTAATAAATAAAAATTATCAAGGTCCAAAAATAGTTTCGTCCATATTGTTCAATTTTTACATAATAGCTTGAAGTGATTCATTAAAACTATTTTTAGCAAAAATGTCATTAGCTATTAGTGAAACAAAGATAGACAGCTTCTGATAACAAAAATAAGTTCATTACAACAGATGCGCCGCTTTCACTTTTCTTTTACTATAAAAAGAGAATAATAAAATATTACATAAGCGAAACACAAAAGCCTTATATTATTTTCCTGTGGAGAAAAAAAAAAAAAAAAAAAAAAAAAAAAAATCAATAGCAACGTATGACGTCAGAATTATTTTTAGCTTTGTCCATGTGTGCGCCTTTTTTTTTCCCTCGTATTTTTTTTTTTTTTTTTTTTTTAAAGATATTTTCTATGGAAACTGACATGTTCGACTTGTAAAATTTTTTATTACATAAACGGGAGATTTGAGCTTACGCAATATGTTCCCTTCACATATATAAAAGACTAGTGTACTTACACTTAAAATCTTTTAAATTTTTAGTTTATAATAATTATGGCTATGTTCCCTTCATATAAAATAACCCTTTTTTTTTCTTTCTTTTTTTAAATCACTTTCTTAATTTTTACTTGTTTACTTTTTCAGCTTTTAAATTTTAATATATGGTAAAAACATATGTTTTCATCTTAACTGTGATAAGTTTGAATTTTTTCTAATTATCTTTCGAATTTTATTCAAAATGTAAATAATATTAACTCAGGAATATGATTATTATAGTAAACAAGTAATGAAATTTTGTTCGCATATTTCAGGATTTATTTATTTATTTGTATATGTTATTGTAATATTTTGTGGGGTTTGACAAAAAGTGCATTTATTTATGTATTATTATTATTATTAACATTAAGCTCTTTTGACTATAAAGATTATATTTATAGACATTGATAATAAGTTTATTAAATATTTTAGTGGATGGCACTAAATTGCAAAAAAACGTTTCCCATGCAATGTGTTCTCTTCATATATATATATATACATATAACCAGTGCACATATCATTAAAAAATTGATTTTTCTAATTATATCTCCATTTTTATTCCAAAATGTAAATAATATTGACTAAGTATTATAATTAATTTAGTAAGTAAGTCATCTAATTTCGCTCACTTTTTTTTTTTTTTTTTTTTTTTTTTTTTGGGGGGGGGGGGGGGTGAAGAAGAGTTTTAACAAAAGAGGAAAATTTATTAACATTAAGCTCTTTTGATTATAAATAATATATTTACAAACAATATTGCTAAGTTCCTTAACTGTTTTAATGAATGTCACTAATGTATGTGCTAAAAGCTTGTATAAGTTTCCCAACTAAATATTTTATTTATTTATTTTTTAATTCTCGCTCCTTGTTTATATTTATTTATTTATTTATTTATTTATTTATTACTTAATTCTTTTTAATGCATGTATTCATCAAATGTTTTTTTCATAGTTTTATATTGAAATATTAAGAGGATTGAAAGTTTTAAGTATTGTTCTCGTAATTAAATTTCATGCTTTTTCCTTTGTATAAATGAAAAATAATAATACAAAATAATAATAATAATAATAGTAATAATAATAATAATACATTATTTGTAAATTTTGTAAATTATCATTTGTGTTTTACTTATGTATAATCCTATATTTCTTGAATAGCAATAACAGTAATTTCTTCCATTGGAAGAAAACTAAATAACATTCGCTACTATTAATTTTTACCTACTACTTATTTTTCAAATAAAGGATTATAAAATATTTTTAAATGCTTTTCATCTAACAACTTTTTATATATTTACTATGAATTATTGATAAAAATTGCGAATATTGTTCCCATAATTAAATTTCAATCGTTTTCGCACGTATGTATGAAATATAGTAATAAAAAAAAGTATTACTAATAAAATCTATAAATCGCCTTTGATTTTTATCTATTTTCACCAATTAATCATTCCTCTAACTTAAGGATTATTCAAACTTTTTAATTCATTTATGAATAAAAATATTTCAACCAACAATTTTTTTATATATTTACCATGGAATATTCAGACAATTAAAAATTGTGATTATTGTTCTCATAATTAAATTTCAACCTTGTTCGTACGTATGTATGAAATATAGTAATAAAAATAAAGTATTACTTATAAACTCTATAAATCGCCTTTGATGTTTATTTATTTTTATCAAATAATTATTCCTCCAAGTTTAAGGTTATGCAAACTTTTTAATCCATTTATGAATAAAAATATTTCAACCAAAAATATTTCAACCATATTTCATGGATTTACCATGAAATATTCAGATTATTAAAAATTGTGATTATTGTTTCCATAATTAAATTTCAACCTTGTTCGTATATATTTATGAAATATAGAAATAAAAATAAAGTATTACTTATAAACTCTATAAATCGCCTTTGATGTTTATTTATTTTTACCAACTAATTATTCCTCCAAGTTTAGGGTTATGCAAACTTTTTAATCCATTTATGAATAAAAATATTTCAACCAACTAATTTTTTATAGATTTACCATGAAATATTCAGACAATTAAAAATTGTGATTATTGTTTCCATAATTAAATTTCAATCTTTTTCGTACGTATGTATGAAATATAGAAAAAAAAAAAGGTATTACTAATAAAATCTTTAAACCGCCTTTGATGTTAATTATTTTCACCAACTAATCATTCCTCTAAGTTTAGGATTATTCAAACTTTTTAATTCATTTATGAATGAAAATTTGTCAACCAACAAATTTTGCATAGATTTACCAAGAAATATCCAAAAATTAAAAATTGTGATTATTGTTCCCATAATTAAATTTCAACCTTGTTCGTACGCATGTATGAAATATAGTAATAAAAAAGAGTATTACTATAATAAAATCTATAAATCGCCTTTGATGTTTATTTATTTTCACCAATTAATCATTCCTCTAACTTTAGGATTATTCAAACTTTTTAATTCATTTATAAATAAAAATATTTCAGCCAACAATTTCTTTATAGATTTACCATGAAATATTCAGAAAATTAAAAATTGTGATTATGGTTCCCATAATTAAATTTCAACCTTGTTCGTACATATTTATGAAATATAGTAATAAAAATAAAGTATTACTTATAAAGTCTATAATTCGTCTTTAATGTTTATTTATTTTTACCAACTAATTATTCCTCCAAGTTTAGGATTATACAAACTTTTTAATCCATTTATGAATAAAAATATTTCAACCAACAAATTTTTTATAGATTTACCATGAAATATCCAAAAATTAAAAATTGCGATTATTGTTCCCATAATTAAATTTCCACCTTGTTCGTACGTATGTATGAAATATAGTAATAAAAATGAAGTAATACTTATAAAGTCTATAAATCGTCTTTGATGTTTATTTATTTTCACCAATTAATCATTCCTCTAACTTTAGGATTATTCAAACTTTTTAATTCATTTATGAATAAAAATATTTCAGCCAACAATTTTTTTTATAGATTTACCATGAAATATTCAGAAAATTAAAAATTGTGATTATGGTTCCCATAATTAAATTTCAACCTTGTTCGTACATATTTATGAAATATAATAATAAAAATAAAGTATTACTTATAAAGTCTATAAATCGTCTTTGATGTTTATTTATTTTTTCCCAACTAATTATTCCTCCAAGTTTAGGATTATACAAACTTTTTAATCCATTTATGAATAAAAATATTTCAACCAACAAATTTTGCATAGGTTTACCATGAAATATCCAAAAATTAGAAATTGTTATTATTGCTCCCATAATTAAATTTGAAGCCTTTCCGTGCGTGTGAATGAAATATAGTAATACATAATAGGCATATTACGCCTATTACGTATGTATGAAATATTGTAATAAAAAAAAAAAAAGTATATTTTTTAGCTGTAATTTCAAACATTAATCATTTGGTATAGCGATAAAAAAGGTATTTATCGAATAATTTATCTTCAAGCTTTCACATATTGAAGGGGTTAGAAAATCCACCATTTTCTGCAAATAAAGTCTATAAATCGCCATTGATGTTAATTATTTTCACCAATTAATCATTCCTCTAAGTTTAGGATTATATGAACTTTTTAATTCCTTTATGAATAAAAATATTTCAACGAACAATTTTTTTATAGATTTACCATGAAATATCCAGAAAATTAAAAATTGTGATTATTGTTCTCATAATTAAATTTGAAGCCTTTTCGTGCGTGTGAATGGAATATAGTGATACATAAAACTTCTTACTAATAAATTCCCTGAATTGCTTTTGATGCTTTAGGTTTTATTTATTCTTTTTTCCAAGACATAATTCTATAACCCCTTCAGTAGTAATAACAATAATCCCTTTCATCGGAAGCAAATTGAAAGAGTCATTGTTCCGTACAGAATCTCGCATATCCTTACAGGAAGTGAATGAAACCTCCGTTCTTTTGTACAGGAAACGGAAAAAATAACATTAATTAAATTTGCCATGTTTTAATTTTATTATTTAGGTAGCATGAATCTTAAGGTTGGAAAAAATTATGTCTACAAGTCATTACCTACCTGTTCTTAATAATTGTTAGAACTTATTTTTTACGGGGAAAAAAGGATTGTTTAACTTCCAAGATATTTTTTAGCTGTAATTTCAAAAATTAATCATTTGGTATACAGATAAAAAGAGCATTTATCAAAGAATTTATCTTCAAGCTTTCACATATTGAAGGGGGTTAGAAAATCCACCATTTTATGCAAGAATGGATGGGATTCCTGCATAGAAATTCATTAAAACGAATTTGTTGTTTTTGTAGTGCAACTTAAAAAAAAAAAAAAAAAAAAAAAAAAGGTTGATTCTATCATAAATCTTAAATCTTATACTATTAAGTGAGCAATATTTGTATGTATATTTCACTGATCTCGAAAACGGTAGCTCGGACAGTCACGAGATTTAACACAAAGGTGCATCCCGAAGGGTCATTGTGCACATCGAAGTCAGATTTTCGAATTTTTGATTAGTTTTTTCTTAATTAATTAAAATGTGAAAATCATAACCTTCTAATTTCTGATTAAAAAAGCCATTTAAATTTTAACATTTTATCCATAATTTAATTGTTGCCAATTTTTTTTTCGACAAAATAATAATAATAATTTTAAAAAAAAACGTACATTTATTTAAAATGAGGAAAATAAATCAGAAAGATTAGAAAATAAATTAGAAATATCAGTCGCATCGTTACAAATAAGATAGCAAATGAAAGGGAAAATTTTTTAAAATCTGATGCATTAAACAGCTTATCAATCGGACAATTAGATTTTTTAAAATTAACTAAAGTATGAATTTTAGGTGGCAACAGCAGAAGATTGTATGGAAACCATTAGGAGAAAAAAAATGAAAAATCTGCTTCTCATTAAGTCACATGATTTTTAAAAGGGATTAAAAATTGCAGTTTTCAAATTCTTTTAAATTTTCTCTCACGAACACAAAAATATAATATACAGCCTGTACCCCACAAGACCAACTTGCATTTCAAATTTCATCAATTATTTTGGTTAATAAACAAAAGTTATTATTTTTTTTTTCAAATTAAGTTTTATTCTATTTTCGAAAAGATTTATGTGATCATAGATATAATAATATATATAGATCTATCATCCCCATATTATCGTGCAAAGAATTTTGATGCCGAAAAAAAAGCTTTGGAATGAGCCATTAAGTGGTATTGAAGGGGAAAAAAAAAAAAAAAAGAAGAAGAATGAATTTGAAACTATATCTGGGGCTTTTCATTCACCTTTAGTAAATAAATTATTCATGAATTTTATTTGCTAAAACATTCGTGCACATTCCCGTGTGTATTCACTCGGGGAAAGACTGCCATATTTTGGTAAAATCGCCGTCTTTTCCCGAGTGAAAAGGAATCACTTTTTTGTCCCCAATGATCAATCTATATATTATTACTATATCTATGTATGTGATACGATAGATTAATAATTTGGGTTTTAAAAAATTTTTTAAATAGATTATTTAAACTCTATGAACCATATTTTTATTTTATCAGCTTCATTAACAGATTCTGTTGGGCGATTTTTTAAATTTTGGTGTTGAAGTACACCGAATGTTTTTCGACAAGAAGTTTAATATAGCAACAGCCATTTTAATCTAAGTAGCGCATCAAATATATAAAAACATAAATGATTTATTTTTACACAAAATTTACAGAACAAATGCAGTTTTAAAGATAGGAAATTTATTTCAACAAGCACTATTTTAAACCTAAAAAGCATTAAAAATATAAGCAGAATATAAAGGATTCTTATGTATAAACAAAAAAGAGTCTGATAAAATTATTAGCAAAATAGTCTTCCCCTTTTCATACAAAAAAAAAAAAAAAAAAAAAATCCATCGCTAATATGGCGACAAAAATTCAAAAGCCGCCAATGGAGCGACATAATAAAGTTGTGTAACACGATAATGTTTACCTATTTATTTATTTTTTTATATAATAATCACTATGCTAATTTATAATACAAACAAATGAACCTCTGTGTGTTACTGCACTCTCACGCTGTCGAACAGAAATATTTGAAAAATTCAAATTAATATTTAAATAAATAAATAAAAATATGTTTAATGGGAAATAAATATAACCATAAAAAGATTAGTTGTCTAAAATACGGCAGAAATAGCGCTCATAGCATATTGTTACAATGGATTAAGTCTTATTGTTACAATGGATTAAGTCTAAAATGGTGACAAAAATTCAAAAGCCGCCAAAGAGAACTATATTAAGGCTGTACTATCAGGTTTACAACCCATGAATTATATATAAACACAAAAAATTAATTGTCTCATGCGACAGACGTAGCCGGTCACAGCATATTGTAATATTTGGCGTGAAATTGCTGTCATTTAATGGTTGATTGGCTAAACAAAAAAAAAAAAAAAAAAAAAAAAAAAACATATGAAATAACGTAAAAGCAAATATTATGTTGTCTAAACCCAGTTACGTTTGAGTCCAGACCGAGTTACATGTGAACAACACGTATAGTGATGTTCACATGTAACTGGGATTCAAATATAAAATGGAAACTCCAATTTTTTCGATACTATCTATTTCGAAACTGTTATATAATAAGCACCTAAATGGAAGCTCATTGGTAAACTATTGTCGCAGGTAATAGGGACAAGCGCCCGAGTTGCAGTGGATGACCAAATCGCTGCTGAATGCAGCAGGGACCTGGAGCGAGCTTTTGAACAATTTCAGTAATTTATTTTATTTTATTTTTATAAAGCTATATAGAAAGGAGTTTCCTTTAAATTTAGTGGCCAGCGAAGCGGGCAAAGCCTGCTAGTATTCACTAAATTAACAAAGAAAGGGTTTCTAATGGTAAATAAAAGTTCTGTTAATTTTCTGAAAATGCAGAAAATTAGGGTTAGTATAAAAAATTAACATAAGGAAATGCATGTTGTTAGAAATATTTTGTGGCAGACGATAATTTATTTTCAGATTGATTGTCTACATATTGTACATCTATTTTTTATACTTTTATGTTTGTAGAATGACAACAGCTATATCATGTTAGAAAATGTGGTTTAGAACAACGAGATATATAAAGTAGATTGATAAATGGTAACCTTTGAGAAGGTCCAAGATGAGTCATGTGACATGCTCTCCTTGCACCTGCGTATTCTGTGGTTCCCTTGGTAACAGCTTATTTTCAGTAAATTTCTATGGCAATGGTTTGGAGATTGTTGTTCGAATAAGTCATAACCGCCAATGTTTTTGTTTACTTACGTAGTTTAATATTCTTTTGTTCTAAATCATTTTGATTTTGATTTTACTTCTTTTTTATTTCGTGTAGTTGAACTTTAACCGACAAAATGCTTAAAAATAGTCGAAAAAATATTATTTGTTGTTAAATTTAGCTCTTTAAAAGTTTAAATTTTTTCTTTTAGAAACACTTTTAAACTTCGTTGGGAAACGATGAAAAAAAAAAGGTATTTTATTATTTATAAAAATGTGAAATATGTGTAAAATTATTTTAAAAACAATATATTTCGGTCATAGGACTGTCATGTTACCTAATAATAATGATAATTTGTGGAACTGATATTTTAAATGCCAAAATAGCGATAAAGGGTCAAACACCGCAACCTTTTGTAGCATGTCAAGTGATTCATCTTGAACCCCAGAAAGCTAATAGTTCATCCATTGAATCAGAACTCTAATTTATATATCTCGTTGGTTTAGAATTAAGCATCTTGAAGCTTCAACTTAAGCTTGAATCTTGAATAAAAGTGTGTGAATCCTGAAAATCTGGAGATTTATTTGGAATCATGAAAATATTTCTTGTTTATTCGTATTTTTAATCTTCTTTTATTTCACATGTGCCTTTCTTTACTTTCCTTATATTATAATACTTCTGAATAACAACATGATTTACGTAATGTTATATATAGGCAGGCAAAGTTGTCTAGACAAACTGACTTTAAAATTGTCTTGTGATCTCTTTTTCACTAATAAGGAATAATTTCGGCATTTTAATTTTGAAAATTTATGTTACAACATTGCAACTGAACGAGTAATAGCTTATTTATTTATTTATTATTTAAAACTATATGAAAATATTTTAGAAGAATTGAATATAAATCTGAAATATTTATCTAGAATCTCTCTCTCTCTATATATATATATATTAAAGATAAATTTAACTTTTTTTTTTAGCGATATACGAAAATTTATCCTCTATCAGGGAGAAAAAAATCTAAAAATTGATTAGTTTTAAAAGACAAATTATTCATCATTCTAATTTTGTGGAAGAAACTAAACAATCAAAATAAGCTTTGAAAGAAGAGTAATAAATGCATTTCCAGAAAACTTTCTTGATCAAATAAAAACTGAACATTTTACAATACTATGAATCATAATAAATCTTGTCATGTTATCAAATTCAGTTACATAGCGTAATAAATTATGATTTCAGTTGAAATATTTATCGATAACATCGCAGAAATACTTGCATTTAGAACATAAGAAAATAAAACACGTGTTTTAACAGTGTTTATATTCTATGTCCATTTACCAACTATTTAAATGAAGAAAATAGAAAGAAAGGTGATTTTACTATTAATAAATATATATTGAATTTAATAACATTTTAACAGCATTTTTAATTCAATTTATCCGTATTAAAGCTTCTGTTTTATTTTGATAATCACTTTAAACATAATTTGATTTATACAACTGAGTGGTTTGAAAAAAGTATGATGTCACATCCTGGTAATTATTACCATTACAAACCATATATGTAAATATTTCATAATTTTTCTACATTTACATTTCATATTATCCATTTATGATTTATTCTTATAAAGGAATTAGTTTTAATTAACATTAAAACAATTCAGTTTTTGTTAAGTTACTATCAATAGTTAAATATTGAAAATAATGATAATTTATCAAAATTTAGCACATATAGAAAATATTTTCTTTTTTGTTTAATTACAGTGAGAATATTATTGATTTATATTTTCATGGTACAATTATCCACTGAATAGTTATAAAAATTACATTCAAAGTCGCTTATATTCTTCCGTCTATACATCTAAGAAAGATTTATTACCGATATAAAATAACTCACGACCTAAAGTCTTTCTTCTTATCTTCTTCTTTTTTTTTTTTTTTTTTTTTTTAATTTTATTTTTTTACATATGTATTTCTGAGAGTTAAAGGAAACTTTCTAGTGATGTGCGAAAAGACATGAAAAACTAATTTTTAAATTATGTATGTCTGTAATAATGACATAAAAATATATTTATGCTTAAAAAATTAACAAATCAAAGATATATATAATTAAAGAGTACTAATTCGTCAAATATAATTGAATATATGTACACAAACATAAAGTTTTATGTTTAATATTATTAAGGTTTTTATTATTATTTTAATTTATAAACTTTGTTTGTTGTTATAAATTATTATTTAAGTTCCATTTTATACATATTGTCCTAAATTTATTTTTCATTTTATATTTAAATCAACTCGTTCCATTTAATTATTTTCCACTAAAGCATTTTCTAATTAAAATATTAAGAGCACAAACACATATGATTTTAATTAATAATGTCATCAAAATAAATTAGTTGAATTCTAAGGCACAATTATTCAATGAATATTTAAGAAATTACGTGAAATGTACATTTGTCTCCGTTACGTACAAGAAAGACTTACTACTGGCAAAGAATAACTTTCAGGTAAAATTATCTTTTTTTTTTTTTTTCAAACGTATTTATGCAAAAGCAGAGAAATTTTCTGGTGAAAAAAAGAAATATAGAAAGTATTAAAATTATGGAAAGCTAAAATTATATAGCATTTGTTCTTGGTTGGTTGTAGGTTATAGGGTTTAAGGCCGATTGACTACAGTAGGGTCCTAATCCTATAGGTAGAATGCCCTTCGTGGGGGTCTTTTTAAGTGGCCCTAGCTTGTATTTACGCAAGTTTTGGAAGAAATAGGGAAAAACTCCGTACGGCTATGTCGATGAGCGCGACCAGGGATGGAACCTGGCACTTCCCATCTACTAGATTTGAGCACAGAAGCACTCGGCCACTGGTGTTTGACATAATATTATAGAAAAACATATTTTCGACTAATAATCAAACATATATTAAAATAAATTTCATTTGAGTGATATTTTTGAATAATAGGTTATTTAAATGTTATTAATGTTGCTTTATATAAATTTAAATTAACTGAAATTCATTTCATTGTGAATTATCTTATTAGGCTTTTTAAATAAAACAAAATACTTTTAAAATAATATGTTCACCATTTTGAAACACCTAAAATATATCTTTCCAATAATTTTAATATGCAGATAATTCTAAAAAGTTTAATTTTATAATTTTAAATTAGCCTTATTACATCATTTTAGAATAAGCACTATAAAGAAACCCCCCCTTTTTTTTTTAGACTAATACTTCAAGTATACTTTTGTCTATGTATACGAAAAATATATCTTTTATTTGAATCATTCGTTAAGGATTTAAATTATTTTATTTTAAAAATATTTTTCATTATTATAAACTTTTAAGATTTTATTAGAGTTAATGATTAATAATAATACAATCAAAACTTTCCATTTACATTTTGGTGCCATATTCATTCAATGAATTGCTTTAAGTTATATGCAATGTATAGTTTTATTCTGTACTGTGCCGATAGAAGAAAGATTTACTGCTGACGCAGAAAAGTTCACCTGTAAAAGTACTTTTTCCTTTAGAAAGACATTTCTGCAGGTGAAAGGAAATTTTCTAACAAAGATAATTAGAAGATACTTCATTTTTATGATTTATTTATTTATTATTTTTAATTTACTTATTTATTGCTAAGTCATCTTCAAATTAAAGTTTAAACAATATAAATAAATGGTCAAAATAGTAATGTGACTTAAAAAAACTAATATAAACAAAACTTTTTGTTTTCATTTAAATGGCATATTTACTCATAAAATAGTTTTAAGTTATATGCAAGGCATACTCGTATTCCGCATTGTGCGTATCGAAGAAAGATTTACTGGTGACATAGAAAAGTTCACCTGTAAAAGTACTTTTTCCTTTAGAAAGACATTTCTGCATGTGAAAGAAAATTTTCTAGCAAAGATAATTAGAAGATACTTCATTTTTATGATTTATTTATTTATTGCTAATACACCTTCTAATTAAAATTTAAATAATATAAATAAATGTTCGAAATTGTAATACGACTTAAAACAATTAATATAAACAAAACTTTTCGTTTTTATTTTAACGGTATATTTACTCATAAAATAGTTTTAAGTTATATGCAAGGCATACTCGTATTCCGCATTATGCGTATCGAAGAAAGATTTACTGCTGACATCGAAAAATTTACATGTAAAAGTATTTTTTCTTTCACAAAGGCATTTTTGCAGGTGAAAAGAAATTCAAAAACAATGCTCGAAGATAATCAGAAAATATTTTAATTTTATTTCTTTTTTTTTTATTAATTAAACATTTAATTAATACTTAATTAATTAATAATAATTTATTCATGTAATAATTAATTTATTAATTTATCTATTTTATTAATTAATTAAATTTAATTTGTATTTATTTATTTATTGTTTATTCATTTATTTATTTATTTGTCAAGATATCTTCTAATTAAATTTTAAAGAATATAAATGTATGTTCGAAAGAGTCATATGATTTAAAAAATCAAACTAATACTAATTCAAAATAATAATATTATTTAAATAGCAATCAATTTAATTAGCTAATGTCATTAATACTTTTCGTTTCGTTTTTAATGACACGATTCTTTAATGCATAATTACGGAATTATATTTAGTGATCAATTCCTTATCACTTTTCTTTTGATTGTATTAGTGTGTGTGTGCCACAAAAAAATCTTACAACTAACATAGAATAACTTGTCCGAAAATGTACTTTTTCATTTATAAGAGTATTTCTTCACGTAGAAAGAATTTACCAATTATACATGTAAAAATTATGGAAAGCTAATTTTTCATAATATTTTGCCTTGATATAATGTAAAAAGAAAAATATATATTTATGTAATCGAGCTAGAAAGTTTTGTATATAATATAAGCTATATAAAATAATTATATATAATGTAATGTATATAAAATAATTATATGTAATATAAGTTATATAATATTTATAAAATATAATAAAATACAAATTATCAAAGTTCCTTTCTCCCCAATTCCTTCAAATTTTAAATTCTCGTCGTTATAGAAAAAATTTGCATTTGCAGTACTTTTAATAATCAGATATTCTCGACATTTTGTTTTAATTCGAAATAATCTTACCACAACATTTTAGATATTTTTATTTGCATGATAATTCAATCTATAGTTGCAGAAGAAATGTTCGTATCGAAGAATTATGACTAACATAAAATAATACGCTTGTAAAAATGTTTTTTCCTTCACAAAAATGCTTCTGCAAAATAAAAGGAAATTCTTTGGTAATACAAAAAATGAAATTCATTGCGAATAATTTTTTTTTTTTAGCATTTGTTTATTGTTTAATATAACTTGTATTTTATTTTTTTAGTTTTTATTGATTTATTTATTTCGTTGATAACGGTATTTCACTGTAAAAATATTTTTGATATTGGCGCGAAGGATTGTAAAAATATTAAAGTAGCGTTTAAATAGCGATTTTTTAAAGCGTTTTTAACGTTGATTTAAATAATTTTGCTGTATGAAATAACTTGCCTGTAAAATTATTTTCTCTATATATTCAGAAAACCTTACTACCGCTGGTGTCAGTTTTTTTTTTTTTTGTCTGCGACCACATTTTCTCGCGAATGGAGTATCCCCAGCGTCATATAAATGTTTATTAAATACTTCAAGGATTACATTTCTTTTGATTAAAAATTTTTATTGCCTTAATTAACGATGTCATCAATTAAAAACCTCGCGTTAACAAAGGTTCTCTATTTGCTTACCTGCAAGCAGTTTCTCTCATTAATTTGTTTTTTCTGCCTCGTCCTTTTCTCCATAAAAATGAAAATGGGATCAAAGGTGTAAAACAAAGTATAAAAAATGTCAATGTCGCTATTAATAACAAAGAAATTGGTCGTCTGCAAATAAATAAAAAGCATTATATTAGATTATTTTCAACGAAAATAATGAATTTAGAATTGTAAATTATTCTCTACAGACAAGTTTTTATACAAGTATGTATGTGTTACGAAGAATTAACACAAGGCTATGAATAACAAAAGAAATATATACAGATAATTATAAACAGACAGATACAACGGGAGGGGGGTAGCAGACTTTTAGAAGCGTATATATTTATATACAGTTATTTTAAATAATATGGAATAAATAGAAATGATCTGCTGGGTACTAAGAGACTCAAATAAGACGTTGAGGCTCCTGATCTGCTGATCCAGCAGTAGAAGTCATTTTAAATTTCTTTGAAGACGCAAATGCACCTTCCAGTTTTGATGATGCTCAATAGCTTTTTGTTAATAATTAATTTATTAAATTAATTATCATTTTAATTTAATCATGTTACAATACAGGTGTTTCAAACCAACTAATTCTCAACAAAGAAAAATGCCTAAAAAGAAAAAAAAAGATTTATGATCAATCTGATTGTCTAATAGTTATTTTTGAAATAAGCTCAGCAAATTTGGAAAGATATTAATTAGTAAACGTTAAAGGGTTAAAATTCCTCGAATTTATATTTCTACTGTATTCATTATTCGTATATTGTCATGCATTATATTTTAATTTAAAGAAAATAATTTTGAGTTATTCATTTATGACTTATCGCCACGATTATTGAATTAATAAACATAAAATTAAATTCAATGCGCACTTGTATTCCGCTTTGTGCGAATCAAATAATGATTTACTAATGACATGAAATAAGCTGCCTGTAAATGTGTTTTTTCCTTTAGAAAGGTGTTCTTGCAGATGAAAGGAAATTCTTTAATAATGCGTTAAAAAAAAAAAAAAAAAATGGAAACTGATTTTTCATTTATTTAATATAACTTCCTTGAAAAAAAAAATAATAATAATTTTCAAGGATTTTTCAGCAAATAAAAGTAAATTATCTACTAATGCATAAAAAAGTCTCGAAAAACTGATTTTTCGTAATATTTATTTTTTTTTTTACATAGAGCATGAGAATAATAAATTTACACTTATAAAATCGAATTACAAAAACTGATTTGAGAATATATATACAGTTTAAATTATCTAAGGTCTGTTCAAATTTTAATTAACTTATTGTATTTTTGTACTGAAATTTTTAAAATTTATCCATTTCGAAATATAAGAAATTTATATTTGTAATATTTTTCATATTGTTGCAAACGATTATAATAATAATAATAATAATAATTTGTCATTCCCTTTATTTTAACTGAAAATAAATAATCTCATTAGAACAATTCATTTGTATTTTATTGACACAAATATTCAATTAATGGTTAGAAAATTAAATTCCATTTACACTTGTAGTCTGCTTTAGTAGGATCGAAAAAAAAGATTTATTGATAACATGAAATAACTTGCCTGTAAAAGTGTTTTTCCTTTACAAATGTGTTTCTGCAGGTGAATGGAAATTCTTTAGACACCTAAGAATCTATTGAAATATGATTTTTCATAACATTTGTTATTACTTAATGTAACAAAGAAATGTATTCATGTCTATAGAGAAAACTGAAATATGGAAATTCATTTAATTTTTAATATTTCCAAAATTATTAGTTAAAAATCTTTAACATTATTTCAATTTCCTAAAATTTTTTCTTTAATTTTAGTTAAATTAATGTGTATATTTGATATAATATTTAAAGTTTTTTTTTTTTTTTTTTTTTTTTTTTGTCGTTTAAAATATCTAAAATTTGTGTTTGTAATAGTTTTAATCTTCAGAAAATTTCCTACGTTTTTAAATACATATTTTTAGAATATTTTAGAATATAAATATTATTTTTAAATATCTGTAATCTTAAATTTCAAAAGCGTTTTCACATTAAATATATTTCAGATTTTTTTATTTTTACATATTCAATAACTAATTTTATGGTTTAAATAAAAAAAAAAAAAAATTTGTTGTTGTTTATTATTATTAAAAACTATAAACTACGTTTTGTAAATTGTATAGTCGGTAACAAAAGTGTCCGAACACTAGCAAAAATTCCTATATAAAAATGTAGAGTTGTAAAAATGAAATTAGATTAAAAAATTAAAACTCTCTTTTAAAAATAATATTTATTTATTTATTCTTTGTTCCAAAACATTCATATAAAAAAGAAATATGCTTTTAAAAATTACTTAATTTCATTTAAATTAATAAAAATGTAAATATTTTAAATTAATGATTTTTATTATATATAGAACGACACTATGTAAAAATATCGTTCCATAGAATGTCGTTTTTTTTTTTTTTTTTGTTTTTTTTTTTAATGAGTTTTTATAAGTGACAATAAAGCTTTATTATTTATTTATTTATTTATGTAATATTAATGATTTATATGATACACATATTTTTTTCTGTTCCTCTAGCCATAGAAAATCTGTACACAAATAAACTAAGTATTTAAATACTTATGTGGTTTAAACTTTAAAATTGCGTAATAAATAGAATTTAATTTAGAATAAACTTATCCCTTTACAATTGTACTTATTCTTTACGATGTGAATAGCTCACAATACGTACTAGAGTATTTGACTACAATATCCAATAGTAAAAACAACGAAGTCTTCCATTTATACCAATCAAAAATTTTAAAATTTATTGATCAATTTAAAGAGAATAATGTCCTTGTTTATTAAATCTGAACTTTAAACGTACGTTAACGCAATGATTTTAAATTTACAATTAAATAAAAAACAATTCTAGATTTTAATTTAACATTTTGTTTCTTCTCATTTTAACCATTTCGTAAGCGTCCCTAAGTACAACTAGAAGAATCGATATCAATGACGTCACAAATGACGTAGAAGAAAGTTCAGAACTGCCATGAAAAGATTTTGGATGTGTTTCTCTCTAGACTCCCCGTCTGCTCGCTCAATTGTAGATACCCACGCAAGGAGGATGAGTCATCGAAGCCAAAAATGACTGTGTTCTCGACTAAATCTTCAAAATGAATAGCCAGCTTTGATTGAAAAAGTCTAAAACTTGTACTCTTTAAAACTATTCGTATTTTACCTAATTTTAATCGCAATTAAATTATTAGTCATAATAAAAATGAAAATTTTTAAAGCAATGAGAATCTTTAATACTTAGCTTTTACAGATTTTGTAATTTAATTTTAAAAAAGCAAATTTAAACAATATATAATTAGAATATATAAAAAGAATGCATATGTTAGTGGATACGTATGCTATGGGTGCTGGCTAATATGAGATGAAAACTTTATTGTTAATAAAATTCTCATTAATAAAAATCAATAAAATGTGTTTAAGTGATTGAAGTGTAGTTGAAACTGTAAACTGAAAAAGGAATTGCTTACTTTATTTTGTTTAACCAATTACTGTTTACTTTCAGTTAAAATGTACTTAGGATACAACAGTAGCGCGAACAACTTTTGGTAAATTATAAAATATATATGCTTAATGTGCAAAACATTCCGTAGTGCAAAGTGACGAAAAGCATATGTTTGCACGGGGATAACCTTTTCTTCTGAATTTGTATGCTTAAACTAACAATATTTATGTATTCAGGAGACTATGCTTTAATTCTAGAGGAAAAAAAAATCATTTTAAGGTGTTAAAACTTCTGTTAAAATTATAGCAATTTAATACCTAAATAAAATAAATTAATTAATTAATTAATTAATCTAAATTTTTAGATTTCGAGGTAAAATAGCATACAGGAAAATGTTTTAAAATATATACTTCAAAACGGAAAAAAAATTTATAGAGAAAAAATTTCAGCAAAAAATAATCAATTAATTAATTAATTAAGAAAATAATAATCGGTTAGTTTACTAAACATATTAAAATGTTTAGTTTTAACAATAAGTAAAATAAATACGATACGTTTAAAATCAAAAACTGAAAATGCTATCTTTAGGAAATACGTCCCAAAATAATCCCCAGAAATCTCACAATATATACAGTCTAATCTCATTAACGTGAACACTGTATACGTGAATTACTTTTAACATGAACTCTTTCCACAATCCCCATCAAAATGAAGATTAATTTAGTTATATGAAGATTAGTTATTGATAGTACGAACTACTAATAACATGAACAAATTTTTTATTCCCCTTGAGATTCGCGTTAACGAGGTTTGACTGTATATATATGTATATATATGTGTCTGTGTGTGTGTTAATAATTTTTACAACGTAGTAAAAGCCGACCAACATATTTAAAACCACTGAAACCACATAGACCAATATGAATAAAATTTCGTCAAATTAAAATTACCTGTGAAGACTGATTGTTAATTATTGAAACAATTAATTTTACTTTCTGTTTTTTAAAACAATACATTTTACTTATTGATTTTTTTTTAATAGAATTTAATTTAACTTCAAACTTACCTTAATTTTATTTCTAGATAGTTGCTATTTAAATAATGTTGTTAGTGTGTTAAAACGACATGAAACCCAAAAACAAAAAATGCAAATTTTTACCATTGAACAACAATGTACGATTTCGTTCGCTAGTGGCTATAATAGCAAATTACAAGCGGACCCCCAATCGTACATGAAAATAATTGAAGTTAAATATGAGAAAGAATGTGGAAAGAACTAATTATTTTGAGAAATAAAATAATAAAATGGAGCACAATAAATGAAACAAATTAAAGGTTTAGTTGTTCATAGCATTCGAATACAAAAATGAAACATTCAAGTATCATGGAGTCTTTAAATTGAGTCTAACCATACATTAAACACCTAAAAAATTATTTTAATTACTAGATTAGATAATTATTTTGTTTAACTTTATTAGAACTGATTCACTGTTCGAAATAATAAATTAAATTTATTCTTAATTTAATTTTTAGTATTGCGGTAAGAACATTGGTTTAAATTGTTTTCAGTTTGATTAATTTAACGTCATCTGGTGGTGATTGTTTACACTAGAGTTAGTATTTATTTATAATAAGATCACTTAAAAAGGTATTTTTTTTTTTTAAGTTATTTTTGTTCTGACTAACGTTTTCTCGATTTTGTATTATATATATAACAATACCATTAAACAACTTCTCATTTCACAATATATCTTTTAAGAAACTACAAAAATTATGTTCTGCTAAAGATTTAATCAGGAAAACTGTTGGCAGAAAAACTTATGCACTTATTAAGTCTACATAACGGGAATATGACAAAAATTTTCAAATCTGTAGGAAAAAAATATTTTTTAGGTGCGCTATTTTAAAGAATGTTAACTTAAAATGAACACAGCATAAAAAAAAAAAAAAAAAAAAAAAAAAAAAAGATAACGAAAACCTAATAAGGGAAAATAGAAGTATATATCATTAAAAACCTCTGAATATATATGTGAAAAACATCGTTTATCTAATTTATTCTGTAACAGTTTTAACTACTTAAGATTAAGAATTTTTATAGCGTATGAAATAATTCTGGGGTAGAATGTCATACTTTTCAATCAATGTAATTAACTAACAAACAGAAATAAATATAGAAAATGTGTCTAATTTAAGCAAAGAAAGTCATAATTATTCTATATCAGTTATTTCAGTCTAAAAATAAATAAATGAATAAATATCAGTCTAAATTCAGTTTAAAACTAGTTGGAATAGGTGGACTCTGCTCAGTTCCCCATCATATTTATACATAAATTTCTAGAACAGGACATTCTCTTAACATAGTTATGTTAAGAGAAATGAATTTGAAAAAACGCTTGACACAGTGACAGAATGAAATCACCGCCTAATAGGCTATCCACCGTTCACTTCGATATATTTATCTTATTCTAATCTATTAATTTATTTTATCAGGGTCAAGTCCGTTGTTTAGTTTTCATGCTACTATTTCCAATGCAACAATCCTCAAAATGCATATTTACATGGAAAATTTTCAATTTTGTTATGTTGATAAAATCTTAAATAACGAATAGCTTACGAAATTTTCCTATTAGAATATTTGTAATCAGTCATGTTGATACAAGTATCATTAATGATATTTTGAAGTTGTCTGATATATTTATGATCCTGAAAATGGCCGTTTATGCTCAATTTTGTATTCTTCTGTCATTTTAAGAGGATCATAAATTCCAAATAACTTACGAATTTCTTAAATAAGAAAATTTATACTCTATGGTATTCATGTCAGTATCCTAAATAATATTTCAAAAGTGGTCTGACACCTTCACGATGAAAATATCCCTGAAGATTGACGCTTGTGTGAAATTTTACCCTATTCTGCCATGTTAAGATATTCGTAAATTTGTAATAACTTACGAAATTTTTATAATGGAAAATTCCTAGTTATTACATGTAATACATGTTTATTACTTAAACTAAATATATTCTTTATCATAATTAAGCTAACAGTTTCTTTATGATCTATTTAACATTATGTGTTCACTATTTTTGCCTGTGAAGCCGTTTCTTCTTCTTCTTCTTCTTCTTCTTCTTTTTTTTTTTTTTTTTTCTTAATCCCCCCCCTTCCTCCCCCATTCATTATATTTTCAATTTTGTATTTTTTGCCTTTAGTTTTACTTTTATAATATTGTTTTAAAGTAAAAAATAATTAGTAAACATGTTTGTATAATGAATTATAGGATCACAATTTTCATGATTTCGCGCAAAATTCAACTAAAAATTTGCTTTTTGCAACTAAACTAGGCGTGATAGAATTTTTTTACTTCGTTTCTTGCTTTCATCGAAAAACAAAACTATAAGAAACAGCCAAAAAAATTCATTCAGTTTTTCAGTTGTAGACGTGTGTTGTCTTTGCGTAATCGAAAAAAAAAATTAATATTTGTAATTCACTGTATAGTATAAATAATAAAAATTGCCTAAAATAATATTAAACATTAATAACAAATATATCCATAAAAAGTCTTTATTATTATTATTATTATTATTATTATTATTTACATAAAAGAATTACAGATTTTCATAGAGGTCATGCGATTAAAGATGTGTAAATATTTTAAAATATGAAAATTATGGAAATTTAATAATTATCTATAGTATTATTTCTGGACAAGTAAAAATCACACTGTAGAGCAGTGTGTCTTATATATATATATATATATATATATATATATATACATAATGTTTTCTTAAATCTGCTTTCCTAAATTCTACTACTTTGCATGTATACATATATATGCGTGTGTGTGTGTGTGTGTGTGTGTGTATAATTCATTAAAATGATCAAACGCCTAGAAGGAATAGCAGAAGAAGAAGGATCAGAGGCCCCCCACGGCTTAAAATGGATGGAGCGGGTTGAACAAATTTCTGGGTTCACAACTTTCCTCAAAATCTCTGCAAGACCATATAGTAACAAAGTAAAAAATTAAAATGAAGTTAATAAATACTACAAAATGAAAACTTAAAACTTAACAGGAAACCATGAAATCTTTATTAATATAGAATTTATATGACTATGAGGTGAGAAATTTCTATTTGGCTTAAAATGAGATTGAAGACTGCTTATTAGCAGAGATATTCTTAAGATATAAACGATTGTGTAGGCAAGATTTGAAATTATTTAAATACATGCATTAAAATCAATTTATAATGGTAAACAGATAGAAGTATTGGTTGACAGATAGATATAAAGACAGATTATTAAAACGAAATATTATTTGGAAGGTTAATAAGTCAAAACAAAATGCAAAAACGCAAGAAAGTGTAGTTAAAACTAGATATGCAAAAGTTAATAAATTATTTATCTTATTATCTTTTTGCATATCTTTTTTTTTATATACATTTTAATTAATATTAGTTTTATATATATGTACATTATATACATATGTTTGTGTGTAACTTAATAAATCCCACTGGACAGATACAATTAAGTTATAATGTAAACAGTAGTAAACAATTTATTTTTTAAAGTTAAGTGTTTTAGTTGTTTACATTTACTAAAATAATTTTTCTTTTTCTCTCTAGCCATATCTAAAGAAGAGATCATTCCCGAATACGCACAAGACAACGAGGTGAATATGGAATTTGTTTTCCTTGTGGAAATATCTTGAATTATTTAAGCATTTATAATATTTTCTGCAATTAAGTATAATTTTAACCCATTAAAGCCCAGTGTCGTCATTTGAGGACACCTAATAAAATAGCACGTATATCATTTTTTTTTTTTTTTTTTTTGGTTTCTTGGAACTATTTCTGCTTTTTAGTGAGAGTTATCACTCTAAATGATCTAACAAAGATTTGTGTAATGTTCTATTAATTATTTCTATTAATGACGTTCTTTTAATTATTATTTCATAATTTGAATAGTTATTTTCTTATTTTTCAATCATCACACAGATATATGCTTTTGACGCAGGAATACCAACTTAAATTAAGTTGAATATGAATGTATATTATAATACATTACTTTCGAGGTCTTTGACAGTATATTATAGGAAATTATTCTATTATCTTGAATTTTTCCTATCTGGAAATTTTTCATTGGAACATTAACGTCCTCAAATTAGGACAGGCTTTAAATTTAAAATTTACTTGAAGAATTGCTTAACTTTAATATATTTTACTCTCAGTTGTTCATATTAGTTTAGAATTGAAATATTCATCAAAATATATTTTGTAAAATTAATTCAGGCGTTAATGAGTTAATGCAAATATAACTTTTTTTTTTTTTTTTTTGTATGAAGAAAAAAGTCAAACTATCGTGTCAAGAAATGTCGGTTTTATTTTAATAAAAAATATATTGGTTATCTTTACTTTTTCTGTCATAAAAAGTAAAACGGATGTTTAAATATAGTAAATATTACGTTACAAGTTTCTTATAGTTTTTACGGTATTTTAATTTATTTATTTATATACAGTCAAACATTTTAGCTTTACAAATTTTAACGCTAAAGCTGTTTTAACGAATACCATTATTTTTTTTTTATTTTAAGTCATATTTGGCGAAAAATTCATCTTCAATATCAAGCTAAAATTCTGAGTTTTATCATTCACTAATCCCTACTTTTGTTTAAAATTCGACAACTAATTGTTAAGGGCCCTCTTCACTCACCGCCGCCGGAAGCCGAAGCCAATGTTATTCTATGGGAAATTTTTCTTTACAAATAACTTATTAACTAATATTTTTAAATTCTGTTTCCACATTCTGAAAATTCCCAGCTGTTAAATTGACGCACCGTTTCTAAAAAATTATTTTTTTAATTTTTTATATTTTATTTTGAAGCTGCAAAATACGAATTTTCAATATGCGAAATTTTTTCGTTTTGCAATTTCAAAATAAAATATTTAAAATTAAAAAAATCCATTTTTAAAAAAGGTCCGTCAATTTAACAGTTGGGAATTTTCTGAATGTGAAAACAGAATTTAAAAATATTTATTAGTTAATAAGTTATTTGTAAAGAAAATTTCCCCATAGAATAACATTGGCTCGGGCTTCCGGCGACGGTGAGTGAAGAGGGCCGTTAAAAGTAAGTGAATTTTCATTGGATATTGTTTAATCATACTTTTTCTAATGCTAAGCCCCCCCCCCCCCCCGCAAAAAAAAAAAAAAAAAAAAAAAAAAAAAAAAAAGTTTTTTCTAAGATCATTAACAATTACCATTACAAATGAATTTAATTCAAAATATATTTACGAATCATGTTCGGGTTGTAAAAGTATAATAAAAAATAAATAAATAGAGGAATTTTTCGAATAATAATATCAATTTGTTTAAAAATAATATGATTTTTTGAGGAATTTTCTAAGAAATAAAAGGATATTTTTGCTTTACATATGTATCAAACAGAAAAAGTGTTTTTGTATACAATGGAACTTTACTTTTCTATATAATGCAGAATATAAAATAACTTTATAGTTATTTTAAGATAATTATTATAATTTTGTGTACCAGAATTTCACGAAACGAAAAAAATTCACCGCATTTTCAGTGTGATAAACTGAACTATCCTTTATATACGTTGTCGTAATGAAATATCAACGTGAGCTCATATTTATAGTTCAAATGATTAACAAAATGCTGTCGTATATAAAATAATATTTTTCTACAGATTTTTTCATATCTTCCTATACTTTCATGTTATTGTCTTTCAATTGTCCCGAAATAAAAAAATAAAAATAAATAAATAAAAACATGTAAATGCTATTATTTTATTAGGAATATAGTAGTCAATATGTTTCATAACAAATTGGTGTGATTCTTATGAAAATTAATATCTTTATGTTGTCTGAAATTAGCATTATACGCTGACAGAACATTACACACTCATTTATTTTATAGGTATATAAATATGATATGACAAAATTGTCTTTTTTGTACATGCTTGAAACTAATATCGATATGTATTCGTATACAGTAGATATATAAGGAAATTAAATTGCAACAGATTTGCGAACAATGATTTTAGTTCTGTTTATAAGTTATTGTTTATATTTCAAATAAAGGTCCTTATAAGTGCGGTGGAGCCATCCTCTCCGTGTAGGAACAAAATTGTGATGGCAAGTCTTCGGACCACCTCTAGGGGTGAGTCCCAGACCATCGCCAGTTGCCCATTGTGCAGCACTAGTGAAACGTAAAACCAAATCAACCAACCTTATAAGTAAAAGAGATTTATACATATATATATATATATATATTCACTACTAAGTTTTCGAAATTGCAAAAATCTTTTATCTTTAAAATTATTTATCTGATCGACATACTACCTCTTGACTCTTTTAAGAAACAGTGTCAAAAAAAAATATTTTCTTTGTCAAATATGTTATATTTTGTACTTTGCTGTATATACTCAACGGAAAATTATATAAAAGCACACTAAACTTTTAATTATATATTTAAAATATATGGATAGAATGTCACGTTGTCAAGTAAAAAACAGTAGTTGCTTGTAGACCTTACTTTAGTACAATGACATTTATGGAAATATTCAGTTTTCTACCTTGGATTTAGAAGAAGTGGAATAGGAAAATTCTGATTACAGGCGATGTGCTAGCTTTTCTTTTCACCCCATGTCATTACGGTCCAAGCTAAGAACTGGATGCAGACACTATCCCCAGGACACCGAAAAGAAAATCATTGAGAATAGGAAATTTTCGTCGTTATGCTGATTGTCGAAAACCATGGTTCTCTATTGATGTAATGTTTTTCCCCATCTGGGGAGCCATCTGGTAGATATAACAATATGCGGAATGGATAAAGATTATTACATAAGTTTTTCGAGTGAAGCATTTTCGATATTGATTTTATAATAGCAATCACTTAAGAAAAACATTTCTTTGAACGATAACTGAATAATGCAAAGCCAATAAATCTGAAACAGCAGCTTCCATGTTGGTGTATTTTTTTAATATTTAATTTATTTTGTTTATTAATATGGATCGTAATATTTTCTTTATAAATGACCTAATGAGGATGTTGCATTACCTGAAATGTTTTTAAATGTAAGCAAAAATAAAAATGTTTAAATAAATGCCTCTAAATGTTGTATCAGCAGCTATAAAAATTCATAAAAACAACTTTCAAATATTTTTATGCTTACATTACCCGACTACCGTAGGTAATGGAAGTATTGTATTCGGTCCAAAAATTTGATATCGAGATTTCACCTGATTTACATGTTTTAAGGTCTCCTGAGTCCCAAAAAGATGTTTTTGGCAATTGTTCTAATTTAAACTATTTTCTATTTGAAATTTTATTTCTTTTACACATGTAGCCCATCTGGAAAAAACATTAAGGCCACAAACTTCTAATATTGCAAAAACTTCCAATTGTCTATTGCGCAGCACTTGTGCGAGGTAAAACCCAATCAACCAACTAAAAACTTCTTTTCCTTTTTCAATTAATTTAATCATTCTCGGGGTCCCTTTTTTTTTCTTTTTTCAAAGTGTCTTTTGAAATGATTTCCAGCTGTTTTAAATGGCCATTTTAAGCTCATCTTTAATTTTGTAAGTTTTACTATTTCCATAAACGTCACGTACCAGAATTTCCCATAAATTTTCTGTTGGGTTTCCCAGAAATTTTCTGTTTGGTAAGGCAGTTGGGCATAATTAGCTAGGATCAAAGATTTTGTGGAGCTTGATTTGTGAATGGATGCGATGTCCAACTTAAATTTTTACTCGCTAAATGTTATCAGAAGTGCCTCTGGCAATAAATTTCCTTCAAGGATATCTTTTAGGATTCAGAATGTGTCTTTGTTTTCAGATATGCATTTAGTGTGGTTCTGTTTGCATCGAATCCACCCCAAATCATCACGGAGCCATCCCCAAACTGACGCTTTGAGGTTGGTTGGGTTGGGTTTTAACGTCGCACTAGTGCTGACCAGATGGGCATTTGGCGACGGTCTGGGACACACTCCTAGAGGTGGTCCGGAGACATGCCATCACAATTTTGATCTTCCACGGAAGGGATGGCTCTCCCACTTCGGTGACCCCCCAGAGGTATAATTTTTTATGGGAACATGGAGGGCATTGCAGCCACGACAGATTTTACGTGCACCAGCCACCATTAGTGTACACGACGGTCTTTGGCCGGCTTGAGTACCAAACCCGCAATCTTCCAATTACGAGTCCGGTGCTCTACCGACTGCGCTACCGCGGCCCCTGACGCTTTGAGGAAAAAAATCGTTCACTACGCCAGTAGTACACTGGTGTTCAGAATTAAAGGAACAACCTGTTTTCTAGCTTTCTTCTTTTGCGCATAACTTTCAAACAAATAAGCATATGAACATAAAATTTGAATGGCATGTTTAATATCATATCATTAACAGAATTTTATATAACTTCATCATATGTAATAAGTTTTAAGCTAATAAATATTCATTTTTTCTCAAAACAAAGCTTCGGAAAAAATGAAAAATTTCAATAATTTGTCAAAGGAAACTTAATGAAAAATTATCATAAGGATGCATTACAAATAGGTGAAGATGCACATGTATTCATGTGTTAGATTAAAACCGGATCTTTTCACCTGTATTCATTTTTTCTGTTTCTTCTTTTTTCTTTTTTTTTCGCATGTGAATAACTCTTTAAAAAATATACATATAAACATGAAAATTGGATAAGATGCTCATTATAAAATTATTTATCGATATTTTAATTACTCTATTTATGCTCATAGTTTACAAATTATTAATTATATTTTATTTTTAAAAGTCCATTATAAAAGTAAAAGAAAAGTTAACACAGAAAGAAAAATTTCAAGGCATTTGCGTCTGTAATGCATCCTTAACACCACTTTTCATAAAGTTTTCTTTTCTAAAATTATGGAAATTTTTCATTTTTTCCAAAGCATACTTTAGAAAACAAAATGAATAATTTTTAGTTTAAAAATTATTACTCATGCTAAAATTATATAAAATTGAAATAATGGCATGATAATGTACATGCCATCTAAATGTTATGTTCATATGTTTATTTGTTTAAAAATTATGCACAAAAAAAGAAAACGAGAAAATAGGTTGTTGCTTTAATTTTGAACACCAGTGTATTTAAAACTGTCCAGCCCATCTAGAATGACTTTATTTTCGTACTAAAAAAATTACATTTTTCCGGTTATTCCCCAAAGCAACATGTTTCTTTTTAAACTCTAGACTCGTCGTTTCATGCTCCTTACTTACAGGTGGTTGACGCTTCATTTTAATATATTTTATATTTGGATTTTTTAATAACACATTACGTACAGTTCCACTGTTGCAAAAAACCTCCAAATCATTCACTATTTGATAAGAAGAAGGCTTTTTATTCGCTTGCTGATGTTTAATGACTTTTTTCTTTGGACTTAACAATTTTTCCAGCGCTGTATGAACTTCTCTTTGGTAGAAATGAAACTATTATTATTTTATTATTTAACTCAATTGTATTTAAAAAAAAAAAAAAAAGTCATTTTATCGGAATTCATCCTTTTAAATAAATCTGTGAATTAAAAGATAGCGTAGTTATTTATATCTTTACTAGTATATAACCCGTCAAAAATGACGGAATGTGAACGATAAATCTTCAAAACAATGTTTAGATCATGATGGTTACCACGTGATCATTTAAATGTATTTTTAATTTTTGTTTATAAATCGAATGTGTTTCGATATTTTATAATTTTCGTTCTTTGTGAGGTCTAACTGTAATAGAGACAGTGTCCGGAGATGAGAGAAGTCGTGTAGAGCCACACCAGATCGTAAAAACGTGAGAAAAATGGAGGCTTTGGCCTTTATCACGGTTCTGTGAGGTCTAATTGCAACGTTTCCGGCTGCAATCTTTAAGAGACAGTGTCCGGAGATGAGAGAAGCAGAGCTGCCAACCTAATCCGGCAAATTGTTAGTACCGCCTCTTTTTCTACACCACTTAATTTTTAGAGAAATTCTCTTCAAATGTATCTACAATGAATTAAGAAGAAAAATACTCTAAAAATTAAGTGGTGAAGAAAAAGGGGCGGTACTAAGGATTTGCCGGATTAGGTTGGAAGCTCTGGAGAAGTCGTGTAGAACCGCACCAGATTTTAAAAACGTGAGAAAAATGGCGGCTTTGGTCTTTCTCATGGTTCTGTGGAGTCTAATTGCAACGATTCCGGATGCAATCGTTAAGAGACAGTGTCCGGAGTTAAGTGAAGTCGTGTTGAGCCGCACCAGATTGTAAAAACATGAGAAAAATGGAGGCTTTGGCCTTTATCACGGTTCTGTGAGGTCTAATTGCAACGTTTCCGGCTGCAATCTTTAAGAGACAGTGTCCGGAGATGAGAGAAGCAGAGCTGCCAACCTAATCCGGCAAATTGTTAGTACCGCCTCTTTTTCTACACCACTTAATTTTTAGAGAAATTCTCTTCAAATGTATCTACAATGAATTAAGAAGAAAAATACTCTAAAAATTAAGTGGTGAAGAAAAAGGGGCGGTACTAACGATTAACCGGATTAGGTTGGAAGCTCTGGAGAAGTCGTGTAGAACCGCACCAGATTTTAAAAACGTGAGAAAAATGGCGGCTTTGGTCTTTCTCATGGTTCTGTGAAGTCTAATTGCAACGATTCCGGATGCAATCGTTAAGAGACAGTGTCCGGAGTTAAGTGAAGTCGTGTTGAGCCGCACCAGATTGTAAAAACGTGGGAAAAATGGAGGCTTTGGCCTTTATCACGGTTCTGTGAGGTCTAATTGCAACGTTTCCGGCTGCAATCTTTAAGAGACAGTGTCCGGAGATGAGAGAAGCAGAGCTGCCAACCTAATCCGGCAAATTGTTAGTACCGCCTCTTTTTCTACACCACTTAATTTTTAGAGAAATTCTCTTCAAATGTATCTACAATGAATTAAGAAGAAAAATACTCTAAAAATTAAGTGGTGAAGAAAAAGGGGCGGTACTAACAATTTGCCGGATTAGGTTGGAAGCTCTGGAGAAGTTGTGTAGAAACGCACCAGATTTTAAAAACGTGAGAAAAATGGCGGCTTTGGTCTTTCTCATGGTTCTGTGAAGTCTAATTGCAACGATTCCGGATGCAATCGTTAAGAGACAGTGTCCGGAGTTAAGTGAAGTCGTGTTGAGCCGCACCAGATTGTAAAAACGTGAGAAAAATGGCGGCTTTGGCCTTCCTCACGGTTTTGTGAGGTCTAACTGTAATAGAGACAGTGTCCGGAGATGAGAGAAGTCGTGTAGAGCCGCACCAGATTGTAAAAACGTGAGAAAAATGGAGGCTTTGGTCTTTCTCACGGTTCTGTGAGGCCTAACTGCAACGTTTCCGGCTGCAATCTTTAAGAGACAGTGTCCGGAGATGAGAGAAGTCGTGTAGAGCCGCACCAGATTGTAAAAACGTGAGAAAAATGGCAGCTTTGGGCTTTCTCACTGTTTTGTGAGGTCTAACTGCAATAGAGACAGTGCCCGGAGATGAGAGAAGTCGTGTAACGCCGCACCAGATTTTAAAACAATATACAGTATATAATTATTAACACATCACATTAGCAAGTTAATTGTGTGATACATTATTTGTATCATACAAGGATGGAAAGCGTTTGCTGACGATGACGCGAATTCAATGATTTTTCTTCACCCAAAAGTTTTCACTTCAAATGGAAAGCGTTAGCTGACGATGATGGGAGTTCAATGATTTTTATTCACCCAAAAGTGCTCAACGCGCCAAAAGAAGTTTTCACTTCAAAAATTTTACCCGATCAACAAATATGAATGACAATAAAAAAACGGCTGGTTGACAAAAAATATAGGCCCGACGACACAACAGCAACAACACATCCCAGTGTTCCATTAAGTGCTCTATACGCAAGCGAAGTGTGACGTCACTGACCGTCCATGTATGTAAGAAAATGATTTCCTATGTTAATCGCCCATTGGATTTTTTGTAAAAAATTATTAAAAATCGAGGAAAATTATTTCCCGATTTTAATCCCCATATTTGGGTATATATATGTATTAGTTATCATGTGCATATGTTAGATTGAGTTATTTTGCTGTCAAATTGACAAAATTTTAATTTTAAATTTCAAAACTCTGTTGTCCTTGGCGTTTTTGTATTTGGCGATCAAAAACGTACTACGAAAATATACATGCCAGATGTATATTTTCGTAATTTGTGTTGTGCGAAATATTGTTTCATATTATTCCTTACTCTCTTAATATAAATTTTTAAAATAACCATGATTTTTAAAGGAATTAAATAATATTCGCCAGATAATTTGGCGATATATATATATATTTTTTTTTTCTGCCAAGGATGACCGATATCAAATCTATTCCGCTGCAGCATATTAGTATCTTATATCAGATACTTTATTTATACATTTGAAAACAAATTTCACTTCAAATTATGATAGAATATTTATCATTTTCCTTTTAATTAGTATATTAGTTGGATATTTATTGTGTAATATCATCCTTTGAAATGAAATATTTATGTTTTCATTGGAATATGGAAGTTTTTTGAAATTTAAAGTTTTGAAATTTAAAATTCAAATTTTATCAATTTTAGAACAAAAATAACTTAATCTAACGCATGCACATGATAACTAATACATATCTAAACCTAAATATGGGGATTAAATTCGGGAAATAATTTTCCTCGATTTTTAATAATTTTTTACGAAAAATCCATTGGGCGTTTAATATAGGAAATATTTTTCTTGTATCCACGAACCTGCCAGTGACGTCATCACTTCGCTTGCCTATTTAAAGTCCTCATAATAAGAAAAAACGATTCACTTCATTTTACCAAAATACTTTTTTTTAAGACTATCGTAGATCCTGTTTTCAAATTTTCTAACTAACTATCCAATAACTACAGACACTCCATGCTAACCCAAATTCAGCTCTACTCGATACCTCCAACCAGCTATCTCACCCTCAACATCGCCAAAATATCCAGGATCCAGCTAGGGACTTTCTCATTCTCAACCGAACATTTTACCTTGACTCGACATTATGACATTAGACTACTCTAATTTCAATACTCATTTCAACTGGTGACTTTTACTTGCCCAACCAAACATTCTATCCCAACTATCATTTTACACTAATTTCAAAACTAAAATCAACTGGCGGCATTTACGTACTAAACTCGGCGCCAATCATACCTTACAATGTAAACAAACAATAAAGTTTGATAAAAATATTTAAAGGCTTTAATGCGTTTTTACAAATATTTTAAGATTTTTAAGGCTTTAATATGTTTTAGAAATATTTTAAGCGTTTTTTTAATGAAGCAGTCAAAGAGTCGTTCATTCGGAATTAAAAAGTTGTCCATTTGGAATTTGTATTTTCTGAATGGCAACAGTTTTGGTTTGTTTTTATTTGGTCTTGCTTTGTTTATAATCATGAAGTTACATAATTCTATTTATAGGTTCATGTTTATAATAGCCAGTGATCCGTTATACTTAATTTAGAGATTTAAACATTACAATTGAATAGTTTTTCAAGGTTTTATAGGAAATAAGAATATGTGCAATACAAAACATGTATGAAAATGATATGTATGTTTCCTAAGTTGAATTAAATAAACGGAAAAAAAATGGCTGCCAAAAGTTTCTGTTTTGAAGCGGTACTAACCGGATTCGTTCATGACATATGAGGATCATTATATATATTAATAATTCATCGTACAATATAATTCTTGGATATTAACTACCTTTAAACTCTTTCCATTTTACCACTAATACTTGTCCAGTTGGTGTATATAAGTGTTATAAACTACACTTAATATCCAATAAATTTGATTCTAAGTAATATCTTTTATGAAGTTAATAATAACGTTTCAGAATCAATATATAAGCCTCATAATAACCTTCATCATTGAAACATTAGTAGATCCATAATTCACTTTCAAAATAGCACTAATTCAAAATTTATTTAATAGATACTTCTTGATTACATTGGAAAGCTCCAACTTATAACAATTTAAATATTTTTAAATTATGCATCCCTTTATAAGCAAATATTAAATATTAACAATAATCAATTTTTTAAGTATCGTAAATGCCATAATTCGTTATTTAGAAGAAAGGTAAATATAAAGTTAAAATAATCTCAAACATAAGTTTTACTACAGAAAACAGTAACCAAATAAAAATCGTGAATTACTTCTTATGTCTTATATTATAATATGTGAGGTTTGCGTTAATGCAAACTCCATCTCAGATAATCTATTAGTTAACTAAATAGATAACTTACAGCACAAGACAATGAAGTAAAATCAAATAAGCTTTTATTAGCTGAATTAAAGGAAGGTAAATCTGGCCTTTCAACTCAAGCAGCAGAAACTTAAGTAACTTAGGAAAATAACTACAAGAAATAATTTAGATAAATATAAAGTAACTCTTACCCAGAGAAGATAATTGAAGTAGATTGAAGACTCTTAGACCACTAAACGATGTAAACACAAACTTGCCGGCTGGCTTCCCACGGCACAACAAATTTTACACGCAACTTTACTACACCTTACAACTTCACTATATACTTCAGACTAGCGAACTCCAATAGCACATAACTTTATCCTTCGTATAATCATTCAACTTCAGCAATACATCACAAACTATAGTTTAGTCTAGCATAAGAACTAACCCGTCTACGCCACACCCTTTACGAAAAATACCTTCCTATTTATTCTTCATTCCACCAACTCATATCTCTTCCCTTTAACAAAATTTTAAAGCAGCTTCGCATTCGCCAACACTCCGCAACTTACTTACTTCGTTGCAGCACTACGCTGATTCAAAACCATTCCAACCTAAAATTTCGCCGACTGCTGGCGTCGAAGCATTCAACTCTCCCATCTATTGCGTCGCTAGATCCAGCTCAATTTGAAAAACTGTGGTGACCTACCATAGTCTCAACCTTACAAATATACTACATATATATAAATAAAAAAAATTATGTGAGCTTTGACTGAGTCATAATAGAGTAACTTAAAAATATTATTCTAATACCTTTTATTAAATATTACTCTAACGAAGTACTTTCATTTGAAAAAAGTTCATATAACACACATTATATTGTAATTACTTAGCGCTGTTCAGTACATCAGTACTAGAGATATTATCAGGTAAAAATAAGAATTCGGACGAACTGATGACGTGTGTGAAATAGATCACATCTTCTGTTGGATGATATATCCATTAATTTTCCCACCCTGAAATACAAAAAATATCTCAAAAGAGTGACGAATGAGGAAGTACTTCCCTCTCTAATCCCTGGAACAGAAACTCATCAATATTCAGAGCTTAGAAATCCCATCGAAGACCCGTTTGCATGGGGTTAGTCTTGCTCCTTCGTAAGCAGTATGCTATACTTTTTCATGCAAATATGATTCAAGACTTAAGTGGTTTACGAACTCCTGCACAACATAAGGAATTTAAAAATACAAAACTTTTTTTATTATTATTATTGCTGTAACATTTAATTGCACACTCTGATTCTTTTGTTCAGAAATTTAGATGCTTGAAGCAATTGGGAAAGTTTTAATCCTAAAATACTTACAGAAATTTTTCAAGTCATTAATAAAATGACACAAAAGATTTATATTTATTTAATAAATATATTATACATAAATTCATGTACCAGTGGTACACAGTATTTTTGCATGCAAAACAACATTTGGTATTAAAATATATTGTTTTATATAATAATAGCCCTAGCAGCAAAATGTAATCGGTCTTTGAATGGCCTTTCATCGAAATCCGATGAACTGATGAATGACAGATAAATGGAACATCATTGGTAAGGATGAATATCATTGAAAATTCTCCTGAAATGTCTCACCGGGGACAGTTGAATCCGATGATCGGAACCCGGTTTTCAAACTGACCCAATAAAAATCCGATGGAAAGACAATTTCAATCGAGTTTTGAGGTTATTTATTATCTGTTCGATATCTGTTTTTAATAAGATCTTTCTCATCGAAAACCAGTCTTATATACTGCTTGAAACGATATGTTCATGTTAATTTTCCAGCAAATTTTGAGGAGTCGATGAATGGCCAAGCAAAGTACGATCTATCAGTGTTACTAAAGGCAACGTGTCTTTTTTCCTATAACTAGATTCGTTTTCAAATTTAATAGTGATAAAAATCTTTCAACATCATTTTCGACAGATGTTCTTTACTTTTATGAAATATGAGTAAGAAGTCCTATTCGTACCCATCATAATTTCGAACAGCACAAATCTACGAGGTTATTATTTCTGAAGAAAATTATAGACAGTAAATAGAGTGACCAAATTACTGTGCATCTTTAAAAAAAATCAGTTGAAAATATTTTCAGAATATCAGCTTTATAAACAAAATATTTCTTTATTTTTAATTTTTAATTTTTACAACATTAATTATAATATTAATAGTTTCAATAGAAGTTCTAGTACATTATATCAAATGAGAATTTTGCAGTATACATTCTGATAAAATTAAGTTTCCCATTTTTACCATACCTTTATGTTACTACCCAGTAATATTTATTACAAACATTTTTCAAAACAGTGTATTTATATAATTATTATATGCGCTTTGCATGCTTTTTTTTTTTTTTTTTTTTTTTATTGATATGTACGATTTTCTGTGATATTGTAAAATAACACGAATATAAACTTAAGATTGTGGATTAATTTAGTCAGATTAGTGCAAAAGGAGACGGTCATAACTATAATAACATTTCATATTAAAATTATTAAAATTTTTCGCCAACTAAAACGTTGAACTCTTAATCTACATTTATTTACACTCAAATCTGCCTAATACAAAAAAGAAAAGTTAAATGAGTTTAATTTTCCATAACTACTCGAAACATTCACGTGATAACTATTCACATAATAACTTTATTATTGTCGTGTCTTAAGATTTGTATACTTCAAATTTATATTCTGTGTCCTTTCCTTCAAATTCAATCCATTTAAAAATATAGTAATATAGAAGGAATTTGAAATTGTATAGAACTAAAATAATTTAGATAATTTGCATTTAATTATTTTTATATACCAATCATTCACAAAACTAATAAACTTTATGTATTTTTTTTTATAAATCTACTGTATAATATAAAGCTCTTCTAAAATTTAAGCACACTATTAGCCGTATAAAAGTATTAACCATTACCGCTGCAAAGCTATAAGAGCTGCAGAACGGGGAGTTTTTGCAAGACATCACTTTCTTCATTTTTTGGTATAGCTTCGAATAAGAAATAAGAAAGAGTTGAATAATGACAGCTTGAATGAAATATTGCCGAATAAACTCCACGAAATTCTGTAGAAAAAAAAAATACATAAATATTATTTATAAATGTTTGAATAATTTGATTATTAAGAAGTATAATATACAGATTAAATAGAAAAGTATAAATAAATTAAAGCAGTGACACCTGTTAAAAAAAAAAAAAAATCAGTTTAGCACCATTTTATATCAGTTTCAACTACATATAAAATATTCATGTAAACCTGGTTAAAAGACACACATTTTTCAAAAAATATACTTATAATACATCCAAGATATCTTTAAAAAAAACTTAAAACATAAAAACTAGAAATCCATAAAAACTAGAAATCGAATATTTTTCCGAGCACATTTTTCTTATGTGTGTAGAAGAAAGTTTAAAAGACAAAAATATTATTTTTTCTCACAGCATGAGACTTTTATTTTTGTCCAATCCTTAAATTTACAATGAAATAAAGTAAAACATGATATTTTTATATACAAAATTTTGAGTTTGTTTTGAAAAATACACGGCTTTTTTTTTGTAAAAAGAAACCTGAATGCGGCCGAAACGGGAGAAGATGACGCTGATGTAGTCGATTTATAAAGCAAGGGGCGCAACTGTTTTTTGCCGTTACGCTTCCCTAGTGGCCAACTAACTTATAGTAACTCTTGAAATTTTCTCTAAAATTTCTTTTACTGTGTGCATGTATACAGATGGCAACAAGAAATACGTGGTCGTTCCAATGATAGCTACGCAGGCCATTTTCCAAGTGTGATTTTTCTTGGAAAGGAAACATGCTGTATGAATTGTGAGCAGCATTACAGCATCTTATGATTCAAGAACATATAATCCGAGCAATTTAGAACATATATGATATTCATTTATTTAAAAAGTAAAAGAATTCCTTGTTTATTTTTTTATATTTTTAAGAAAAAAATTTTATACATTTACAAAATTTATAAAGTTACAGAAATGAAGTTACAAAATATGTTGGGAATTTACCAAATTTTTCAACTTCTATTTTTTGAGAATGTTGCTTTATTTTTGTTTGTTTATTTATCTATATATTACCAGGCAAGCATAAAATTTGTAGTCCCTTTTTAACATATTAATTATGGGAGTAGAGGGTTGAAAATGGTATCATTCGAAAGGTATGGTTAGCCGGAAGGTGCGAATACAAATATTATTTTCTTACGATGTCAAGAAGGTATTTAAAAATACATTTATTTTTTATGCATTTTCCCCCATTTTTCCCTTTTATACACGTATTCCTTTACATTAAAAAATACCTAAAAGTAGAAAGTTGTTAAATCTGGCAATTTCATAAAGCTCAAATAAAACCATAGACACAGTAATTTGTATAGCGTAGCATCACTATACGCAAGCGAAGTGATGACGTCACTGTCTGTCCATGGGGCCATGAAAAAGATTTTCTATGTTAATCGTCCATTGGATTTTTTGTAAAAAAATATTAAAAAATAACGGAAATTATCTGCCGATTTTAATTCCGATATTTGGGTATAGTTATATATAAGTTACTGTCTACATGTGTTTGATAGAGTTATTTTTTCTGTAAAATTGATAAAATTTTAATTTAAAATCCCAAAACTCCAGAAAAAAAAATGGCAAACTTCCAGTTTCGAATGTAAACATAAACATTTCATTTCAAAGGGTGATATTTAAACAATAAATATTCAACTAATATACTAAATAAAAGGAAAATGGATATGTTACTAACTGCTGCATGTATAAGTAGACGATATTAAAAAAATTCCAATTTCCGTTTTTTGCTGAATTTACATGTTTTGAGCTTTCTTTACGTTTCAGTTAACTGAAATTGTCTACTTATTTTTTAAAAAAGTGTCTTTATTGCTAGCTTTTATGGGTAGAAGAACCAAGTAGAAGATACATAAAAATTTTTGATTTCCGGTTTTCGATGAATTTACACGTTTTGAGATTTCCTTGCATTTTAATTAAGTGAAATTGACTACTTATTTTTATTTTTTAAAAAGTGGATTTATTATTCTTTCCTCTGCATATATAAGTAGAAAATATAAGATTCAGAAAAGTTTTAGATTTTCGGTTTTCGATAAAGTTACACGTTTTAAAATTTCCCGAACTCAATTCGACCATTTTTGAAAAATATCTTTTTTTTTTTTGTTCAAACACTGTACTTCATGAACCAATCGAATTAATTTAACAGAATTTGATACTTGGTTGGGCCTTGGTTTGACATGTACCTATTAGCTTCTGGGCTGAATCACAAAACAAGGGGCGTTTTTACGCTGCGATTTTCTCTCATTTCAGGAAAGGCTAACATCTACAGAGAGAAATAGTTATATTAAGTAAAACTCTGCTGATTCAGTTAGAGTGAATATCGGCAAACAATTGCCGCAGCTGTGTTGCAATTGCATTCCGTTTAGGACAAGGCAATAACTTTGCTTTGCCTCGCTTTGCAAAAAAAAAAAAAAAAAAAAAAAAAATGGTCGAGTTTCGACCACTGGGCGATACTAGTTTTAATAAATATATAAAATTACTTTGAGATTTATTATTATTTTTTTAGTGTCTATGGTGTTTGATAGACAAACAACGTTGATACGTTCAAGATTTAACGCATTTAATTCCTGAAAATCTCTTTTTGCTTGGTCCTAGTTATAAAATTATTATTCAAGTAGACATTTTTAAAAATTGTTATAAAATTTATATTTGTATTAAACTTTTACATAAATAAAATATTTCGTTTCCAAATTCAAGAACATATATTCCGAGCAGTTTAGAACATATATGATATTCATTTATTTAAAAAGAAAAATAATTCTTTCTTTCTTTCTTTATATTTTTAAGAAAAATTTCTTATAAATTTACAAAATTTATAAAGTTACAGAAATTAAGTTACAAAATATGCTATTAATTTAACAAATTTATAAACTTCTATTTTTTGAGAAAGTTGCTTTATTTATTTTTATTTATTTATTTATTTATTTTAATAAATCTATAAAATTACATTAAGATTTTATTATTATTATTTTAAAGGCTATGGTGTTTGATTGGCAAACAATGGTGGTATGTTCAAGATTTAACGCATTTAATACCTGAGAATCTTTTTTTGCTTGGTCCTAGTTATAAAATTATTATTCAAGTAGACTTTTTAAAAATTATTATAAAAATTATATTTGTGTTGAATTTTTACATGAAATGAAACATTTCGTTTCAAATATAAATGCCAACTTAATCCGGAGTATTGTTAGTACCGCCCTTTTTTCCATACCGCTTAATTTTTAGAGTAATTCTCTTCAAATATATTTGTAATCCAATAAGAAAAAAGTATTCTAAAAAAAGACTGATGTATTAAAACGGGCGGTACTAACAATACTGTAGACTATTAATTAGGTTAGTAGCAGGCATATAATGATAATCAAGCCGCTACGTGAATTATTGTGTAAGTTTTAATAATACTTATTGCGATAGTACAAACAGCTCTGGTAATGCTAAACGCAATTTTTTTTTTTGTTGTTGTTGTTATAGTTTTCTTTTTTTATCCGTTTATAATGATAGTATAAAAACCACAATTAAAAATATTTATTGATATATAATACATTTTGTATTAATTTTTGTTAAATATATACAACAATCTTTTTTTAATCCTTACTCACTTTTACTCACTTTTACTGACTCTACATACATTTAAAATGTTTTTTTTAACATATCGATCAAATCCAGGGCAAATATTGTATTAGAAATGTAAGAAATAAAACAAACAATGCTATGAATAAAGAACCGCAAGGACAAATACACAAACAAGCAGTTTATACTGTAACGATGGCCCCGAACGCTACATTAATCCGTGGATATGTGCCCCTATTTCATATTTATAAGAGCATTTTCTGAGTCTTTCTGGGATTTAGTTTCTTGTTACGGATTTTGAAGAGATATGTATGCCTGGATAACATTTGAAACCCAGTCATATTCCAAAACAAACTTCTCTTTCAATCATTATGAAAGATATCTTTCCCTTTTAGAAAATATTTTCTATTAATGCATCATATTTCATTGCAATGAATGCATCTTAGATGCATGTGCCTTAGATGATTGTAGAATATTTAAATGAATGTAAGCATAATGATAGATTCGTATAGTTTTTGTTGGAAAGTTGATAGTAGAAGCATTACATTAGATTAATGTTTTGCAATATATGCACTAAATTTTTTGCTATTTGAGAACTAGAAAATCATTACATGCTAGGTATCTAATTGATGCTTAATAAAATATTCTTATCGTTTATAATGGTCGCACTAACCTGGTTGGTAGAGCGCTGAACTCGTAATTGGAAGACTGCGGGTTCGACACGCCACGCGACCCGGCCGAAGACCCTCGTGTACACTAATGGTGGCGGGTGATCATGACCAACAAGATAAATAAAGTAATAGTGGGTATTAAATGGATAAAGGATTAGCTTTCCGTGGTTCAACATGAATCACGTGATATGAACCAATTGATTGCTATGTTTGGCCCTTCATCGCTATTTTGGCATTTAAAATTTCAGTTCGGCAAATTATCGTTATTATTAAGTAACAGGACAGTTCTATAACTGAAATAAATTGTTTTTAAAATAATTTTCACATATTTCACGTTATAATAAATAATAAAATACTTTTTTTTTTCATCATTTCCCGTCAAAGTTTAAAAGTGTTTATAAAAACAAATTAAACCTTTAAAAGAGATAAATTTAACAACAAATATTAATTTATCAACTACTTTTAAATATTTTGTCTGTTAAATTTCGTCTATACGAAATAAAAAAGAAGTAAAATAAAAACTAAAATGGTTTAGAACAAAAAAGTATTAAACTACATAAGTAAACAAAAAAAATTGGCGGTCATGATTTTCGTTAAGTACAATCTCTAAACCATAGAAATTTATTGAAATTAAGCTGTTACTAAGGGAACCAACGCATAGAGGGTTCGTGGCACATGACTCATGTTGGACCATGTCAGGGTTACCATTTATCACTTTACTTTATTTATCTCGTTGATCATGACCGTAATGTACTAAATTTTCCCATCCAAATGGTATCTCTTTGGAGGGTCACCTAAGCAGGGAATCCATCCCCTCCGTGGAGGACCAAAATTGGTATGTCTCCAGACCACCCTTTATGGTGAGTTCCAGACAATCGCCAACTGTCCGTAGTGTAGCACTAAAACCCACTCAACCACAGCCTTAACCTGAATCGTTTGTATGAGGACATGCAATCCCGAGATTGCTGAAAAATTATTTTAATAACATATTTAAATTTAAATATAAGAGTTTCGAAAAGAACGAGAAAACGAGCAGTAATAAAGAAATAGAAATTTTCACTTAAAAAAATTAATAAATAAACAAATACATAAGCAAAATAATTTACAGATTTTCGTTTCATAAAGAAGTTTAATGGCACCTCTTGGTGAAGCTTCTTCCGATTAAGAAAATATTATGAAAGAACGTAAAATTAAATGTTGTACCTATATGTTTACAATTTTCAGTTTCATTTCCATTAAAATAAAAAACTCACGGTGTTTTCTATTCACGATTTTATTAAAAATATATTTTATTTGCTTATAAAGAGCTTAAGGCTGTACATCAGTCAGATTCCACCTTTTCTAAACCACACCCATTTGTGAGTTTTATTGTTAAATATTTAACAAAACTATCCAGTTCTTAAAATGATTTTTTCTGCCATGGTTCCTAAGCAAATTTTAAATCTTATGATATGTCCTACCTCCTTTAAAAGTTCGTGCGTTGGGTTTTGAATCACCTTGTATATACAGGATGGTATTAATCAAACTTCCCCTATAAACAGCATCCTACAGCGCAAACGGGTGAACGGAATTCAACGAAATTTAGTATATAGACTATACACGAGATGCGCTCACGGAATTTCGAAAAAAAAAATTAGTTCCAAAATGTCCACCCGAGGGCGCCTTTTCCGGCAAAACATTTAATTTAACACAATAAACAACCAAAACGGAATACAGAAACAATATTAACAAGCCAGAACAAGAATTATGAGTAATAAAATGTAAAACCGGGAAAAACTATCAGTTCTAGGGAAAAAATGTCGAGATTTGTATGCTAGCGAAGAAGAGGAATCTTTGTACAAAACAGGTATTACTTAATGTGGTTCGATGACATGGTGATCAGAAACTAGTCAATAGATGTTAATATTGTTTCTGTATTTCGTTTTGGTCGTTTATTGTGTTAAATTTAATGTTTTTCTGAAAAAGGCGCCCTCTGGTGAACATTTTGGAACTTTTTTTTTTTTTTCGAAATTCCGTGAGCGCATCTCGTGTATAGTCTATATACCAAATTTCGTTGCATTCCGTTCACCGTTTGCGCTGTAGGATGCTGTTTATAGAGGAAGTTTAATTATAACCACCCTGCATATTTTACTTCATGTTGTACTATTTGAAACAATATATATTTGAAACAATAAATTGTTGTATAATTTATTGACAACTCTTATGAGGCTTTTATTAAAACTGTTTAAAATAGATGTCTTAAGGCTAATTGATATATATCCCATAAATTTTTCTACTGGATTATGAATTTTCCCTCAGGTGATGTGTTACTTTTATTGCTATTTATTCTCCTGCTTTTCTAGAAAGTTTCCTTTTTCAGTAATTTTAGTTCCTTGCCAAAAAGTATTTCTGCATATCTTTTTATTAATGCATTTAGTATTGTTAGAATCGGTAAAGTCAAGTGAACCTCTGAGTTATAAGCTAACGAAATAATTGCAATATCTTTCAGGCTCATAATTAACTGCATAAGTGCATTCAATAAATAATCCTGTACGAGCTATTAATATAAATCCTGGATGAGCTTGAGATGTACTTACTCTCGTTAATACTTGAGTTATATGTGAGGAATAGTATATATTATCTCTCATGTGACTGAAAATACGGGATTATGTGGTAATTGTTTAGTTGCTTGAGAAATAGGTTTCTCAAAAGAAATTTGATAAAAAGGATGCAAAAAGTTTCCTTTACAAGCCGTTATCTAACATGTTTGGGAATTTTTCGGACAGAATTCTATGTGTAAAATATTTAAATGAACAGTCTAAAATTTTTCATATATATATATTTTCTAGAATTCCAAATATATATATGTAATGCTAAAGATCTTTTGTAACATTTTACAATACAAGATAATCACTGGCATCTTGATTTCATTTTCATTTTCAGTTTTATTTATTTATTTATTATATTTATAACGTGATTTTTTTAAAAAGTAGTATTTAAATTGGTTTTTAAATACCAAAATTTAAACGTGCTTTATACAATTTGGATTCATAATGCATGTTTAATTATAGTATATGTAATATATCAATTCATTCATGAATGTTTGAATTCTGTTCATGTCAAAATTCAAATTTAAAAGCAAATGATTATTCAGGATTATTTTCATGCTCAATTTATTGAATTTCTTATTTCCTTTAATAACGGTCTTGTACATTTATACATGACATATTAATTGAGTTTCTTATATTTTTACTATACTTGTATAATTATGCATATAGATATATGTGTGTATATATATGTGAGTGTGTGTGTGTGTTTCAGATAGTCTGGGGAGATAAACTGAACTAAATTCTGTTAAATCACTAAAAAATTAAATTTTTCTTTTACATTTCATTAAAAAAAAAAAAAAAAAATCACAATATCCAGTAAAACACCGTTTAGATGTTTTTCAAATTTATACGTACAGTCGGCAACAGAAGTCTCTGAACATTAGCAAAAATTCCTATATGAAAAAAGTACACTTAATACAGTTTTGTAAAATAAATCCTTGTCGAATCCTGTTCTTAGTCAATCTAAAAATAGGATTCGACAAGGATTTATTTAATAAAACTGTATTAAGTGCACTTTTTCTACATAGGAATTTTTGCTAGTGTTCGGAGACTTTTGTTACCGACTGTATATTACAGAAGTCCTGATTCATTCCTATTCATTCTAAAGCAAACATTCTTCATTTATGCACCGTTAAATATCAGTTATACCTCTATTTATTTATTTATTTAATTTAACTTTCCTGAAATTCTCAGTATTTTTTGTGAGATTAGTGTTTTCCCGTTCAAAATAAGGTCTAAAATATGTTCTAAATATCAGTTTTGATGTGTATTTGCACTGTGATATCGATATCGCATGAATTCAGAATTATTCACAATCAATGAACTACCATTTGTATGATGCTAATTTAAGTGATAATAATGTAAAATGTGAAGAAGTTATTTCACTTTCTTTTCAAGATTTAATGCATTGCACTGAAAAATTTCGAACTTTTGTAAAAGTACAAATGGAAAAACATTTAATGAACACAATTCATTTTCGAACGCTGTTATTCATACTCACAGGCAATCAGCACATCAGGCGAATGTTAAAGATTTTTTAGCGTAATTAAATATGTACATTTACGGACATAAGTCGTGTAATATTTAATATTAAAAATACGCAATATATTTAATTAATATATAACTCAAGATGTATTCATTTAGTGTTCAAGATGTGTAATATAATATTCAAAATTACAGATGCATAATTGTTATTCAGGTCATGCATAATAGTATGCTTTTTTTTTTTTTTTTTTTTTTTTTTTAATTAAGTTATTATTTTCAAATATAAAGTCCTATAAAGTAATATACTAGTTAATATCTTTAAAAACTTTATTAATTAGTATTTTCAAAATTTTGATTTAGAGATATTAAATTTGTAGTAAACAAAGTTATATATATATATATATATACATTTATACGTCCTTTTACGTCAGTCCCCTGAAAGACGACATAGACGTATAAACAATGCTTTACTTTATCATTATTTCAATATGTAATAACAGATGTTAATTCTCTGCAAAATAATAGCAAAGAAAACTCGATTCTATATCTATAATTTTAATTATTTTAATTATATTTTTCTTATTTATAAGTTCTAAAGTACAGCATTATGAATGAATGAAATAATATTCAAAATTTAAAAATAATGGTAATTTTCTTTTATTATTTAAATTCATATTTTACGAAGGTTCTTTTTCTACAAAAATTAATTCTCTTTAAAAGTATTTGACAGCATTTTCGAATAGATAGTCAGTTTTGGTTAAAATAATATGCTTTCAAAATTTTTTATTTCTAAAGAAAATTCAGAAAAAGGCATTTCAGTATCATCGTAAATTACTCACTTTTCCGTTTTTCCTATAAATTATATTTCTGAACTATGATACAAGTAAATTAAATTATGTTCATTCACAATTGTAAAAAAAAAATCAGTTTTTAATTATTTTTAGATCATTTTCCTATATTATATAAGTGCATGTATACATATATACAAGATGATTATAATTAAAGTTACGATTAAATTATCATTATTAAATTATCATCATATTATTAGAATTGTCATTTAATTATACTCCAGAGCAATCTTGAGGCAATGAAATTTTGTTTGAGGAAGGAAAGAAATTATATTACTTACAAACATTGAATAAACACCATAAAATGCAATAAACTCGCAACAATTGTTTCGGGTCGAAAAACACGCGACCCTTCATCAGGCGAATAAAGTACGCACGAGTGCTGCAGTCAAAGCGGCAACGCACAAAATCGTTTAAAATGAAGAGAAAAACTTTATAAAGTAGAAAGTAAATATAACTACTGGTGTGAGTAGAATTGTAAAAGAAAACAAGAAAATAAATAAATGAGTGAGATTAAACATATAACAATCTAAGGAAATCAAAAATTAAACGAAAATCTAAGTTACGTGAGTAATTTCCAAGCATCAGAGAAGAATGGAGTGGAAGAAATATCATTAACAAGATTTTTCAAATTTTTAAATATGTAAAAAGCTTCATGAATATCTAAATGGGAGGAACAGACAGGAGATGAAATTATGTTAGTATTGGAAAAATCAAAACGATGACCTTGAGAACAGCAGTAGGAAGCAATAGAAGATTTGGTAATATCTTCATTACGAACATTCCGACGGTGCTCATTAATTTTGTATTTCAATGGTGTATTCATATGGTGTTCATTTAAAGTTTGTAAGTAATATTTTTTACAACGCCAGTTTTGTGGTGCTTTTTTATTAAAAAGGAAAGAAATTGTTCCAACATGTTCCTATAGATGGCGCTGTCAGGATAATGTCAGGGAAAACGCCTAAATTGACTCATTAATTACTGGAACGTTGTTAGAAACACAATGGAATAGCAGAAAACAAATGACTTCAAGGGTTTACTACAATTCTTTAGCAAAAAGACAAGAATACGTGTTTACAGTGGAAACAGTTATAGTGAAAAGAGAAAAAGAGGAGTTTCATGAAACAAATACTTTACGGATAATTAACGGCACATTTTGGAACTTTTTTTTTTCTTTTGCCAAACAAAATTTGCTCTGATAAAATATCAAATCGCTCTGATGGATAGTTTTAAAATTACAGCGTTTTGAAATCGCAATTTTAATTATAATCACCCTGTATATATATATTTACATACACACACACACATATATATACAGTTGGTAACAAAAGTATCCGATCACTAGCAAAAATTCCTATGTAAAAGAAGTACACTTAATACAGTTTTGTTAAATAAATCCTTGTCGAATGATGTTCTTAGTCTGTCTAAGAACATGATTCGATAAAGATTTATTTAACAAAACGGCAGTAAGTGTACTTTTTTATATAGGAATTTTTACTAGTGCTCGGATACTTTTGTTACCGACTGTATATAACATTAATAATATTCAAAAAGTTTCAAAATTTTAAACAAGGATGAATTTTCAAAGTTAAACTTCATTTAGAAAGTTTAAGCGTACTTGAGTCATCACTTGTGGAAAAGAAGCATTACGCATCGCGTAATCAAAACTTGATGTATTTCTCACGAACGAAAGAAGGTGGAGAGAGGAAATACATAAAGGAGGGAAGACAATATTAGACCTGGAACATTTTTCTTCGAACCCCACCCTCTTTTATTTTCAAAAAACCTGCGAAGTAGCGGGGCTGGAAAGGTGAATTAATTTTGTGCACTAGCCATCTGGGATACTGAGTCTGAAAAAAGAAACTTTATGTGTATATATATATATATATAACTATAAAATAAAAAAAATAGACGAAAGAAAATACGGAAAATTTAAATGAGAAGGGATGAATATATTGATGCATTTTGAAAGTAATTCTTCGTGCTTAGGACGATTATGCATCTTTCTAAAGATAAACAATCGAGTGATTTTTATTATACATGCATATTTTTTTTTCAAAAATTCATTTTAATGCAAATATTTTGTAAAATAACATATTGTAATTTGTCGTTAAGTGATGATAAAATTTTAATAAAAATTGGATAATTTCATTAAAACGTTTTTCCTCCTTTATACTTTACATTAGTGATATATTTTATATTAGTGAAATATCATTTTAACTGAGGTTAAATTCAAAGCGTTTATAAATAACATTCTTATAAAAGGGAATCTTGGCATTACATATAAAACAATATTCATCGTAACATTTTAAAAATTGTACAAAATTATGGATAGAGAAAATATTGAATCGAGATTCGCTTCCCAGTGCCACCATTTTTCACACAGGCGCGTGTGTTCAGTGTTCCAGAAACATTCCCTTTCTGACTCCTCCCACTCCCTACCCTAACAGCACACTTATCCATAATACATCCTGAGGATGTCCATGAGATGTCCTGTCGTCCATAGGATATCCTGAGGATGTCATGTGGAAAGGGTGTGTTGTTAGGATACCTTCTTTGAAATAAGTAAATCCTTTGAAAACACTGCCATGGTCATTTAATTGCAGTCTGAAGCCGACAGACCAGTTTCACTGGTAGCAGCGTAATACAAAGGATAGTACTTCGGCGAGACGTATATATACGCCCAGGGCAGTTAATGCATCGACATAGCGAGACGAATATGTACGCCCGGGGCAGTTAAAGGATTAAAGAAGAGCAAAATTTTATCATATTTTTAAAAAAAAATAACACAGGTCGACATGTAAAATTTTGATTTTGTAATTTTGGCTGATCTTTATGCTTTTTGGTGTGCTGAAACCGAAAATGAAGCCAGTTTTTCTCTATTACGGATAGATTTTTGTCAATACAGGGTGCCTGTCTATACAATATCTTCCATTACTCTTCCACCAATATAATTATATAGAAAGTTTTATTGTATGTTTCCGTGATTAATTAATAATAGATGCCTATTGTTGTAACTGTGAAGTACTAGTGCGACTTAAAACCATATCAACCAACCAACCAACCGATTGTTATGATTATATATGTAAGAAATCGTGTCAGTTAACACCCTGTATTGACAAAAATCTATACGTGATAGAGAAAAATGGGCTGCATTAACGGTTTCAGCATATCAAAAACGTAAAGATCAGCTGAAATCATCAAATCAAATTCTGGGAATTCAATTTTGTCGGCCTGTGTAATAGATGAAAAAAAATTGTGCATTTAAGAACACATTCGCTTTTAAAATATATTGTTAATGTTTTTAAATATTTTTAATTACATGCATTATCTTTAGAGTTAACAGCAATGTTTTTCTTTGAAAAATAGCGCAGATATGCGAAATGGCATCATTATCATTTTAACGGATACGTTACTATACCATATTCAATTACAAAAATATTTAAAAGGAAAAAAACACGCACGGATGTATGCATAAGTTGGGAAATGTTACTCCAGATAAAGTACCTGGTCTTATGAGGTTTCCAACGGTGATGTAATATCTAACAGAAATATCTCCCTTCAGCTGACTTACGAAGCCATACCGAGTACAGGATCTCATGTCACTAAAGTTGTGAAACTTGTAAAATCATAAAATAAAAAATAATAATGTCTTTATAACGCCAGAGTACCAGTTTTTTTGCTAGTTGTCAAAGGTCGTTAAAGTCGCCGTTTGAAAAAGTCTATTTTTGTCGAAACAGTAAAAACAATGTTATCAGTAATTTGTCAGCAAATTAAAGAAGAAGCTTTTAGAAGTTTTTATGCTTAAAAAGGAAATAATTGTTGCTGTCATTATCCGTTCGGATTTCTTTCAAAACAGATGCACTGTTTTTAAGTTGGCACTTTAAAAACTAAAAAATTTGAATCTTTCATATCCCTCTTTTTTTTTTTTTTTTTTTTTCTTATGAATAGAATTTCCGCAAATTTATCAAAATAATAAGATTTTTGAAAATTAAGTAAAATTTTCAGATTTAATCAAACTTTTTTTTTCTCTGATTTGTGCCGCATTTCTTGGCGATGCTGAAAAATCCCCATTTATGATAAATCGATTTTTCAGCACTTCTTTCAATCTTTTGAATTCTTAAAACATTCATTTGATTGTTTTTAATGTTTTAAATGGAATCTAACATACATTCAAATAACTATTATAGAATATTAGAGTTCATATCTTTATAAAGTTATGTAATTTTCTTTCCTTTTTTTTTTTTTTTCTTTTTGTTTTTCAATTTAGAAATGAAAAATGTATAACTTTATTCTAACGGGAGAACACTTTCTCGACGAAATTAGTTCTAGTACATTGAACTCAAGATGAAGTTATTTTCATAAAAATATTCAAATTAAAGAATATTGTAATTTTTAAAGGCGAACAAAAATTAAATAACATTTATCTTCATATTAAGTGTTTATTTTATTGGAGTGGCTTAAATTAATTAAATTTTTTTTTTTTACTTCAAAATTGCTTCTTCGTTTTAAATATAATTAAAAATTTAAGTTAACCTTTGTATAACACAATTACATTTAAATTTATCTTTATCAGGAAAATATTCATTTTGATCGGTAATAATATAAAACAGCATCAGCTTTATGTAGAATTTTAAATTTATTTAACACATGAGTTATTTTTTTTTTATTCTATTACATATCATTTTTCCATGTTAAACTTCATAATCAAATTTGAAGAATATGAGATTACACAACAAATATATATATATTCAGTCAATCGATGGAAATTATATAGTATTTATTGATTTTGTTAAAAATGATTTTTTTTTTTAAATAAAACCAATGTATAGTGTGATTTTTATTTATTCTTCATTTTTTTTCCAATTAATGAATTTTCTCTTTATATATACCGTAATCCTTAGCTATCTGACCTAAGCTAATGGATACAGTCGGCAGCAAAATTATTGAAGCACTAGTTATAATTCCTACTTAAAAGATAGGCGAATAGTATTGTTTTGTTAAGTAAATATTTATCGAGTCATGATCTTAGTCTTATGCTGTGTATAAAAAGACTAATTTCATGATAAAACTTAGCAACCAAAACTAAATATATATATATATATATATATATATATATATATATATACAGTCGACACCGGTTATAACGTACCTGGGATATAGCGTACTTTCGCTTATACCGTATTCAGATGCTTGGTCCCGAATGAAACCCTATATAATGTAATGGTTTACATCTTCGGCTTTAACGGACTATGCAAAAGCCTTAATCTTGTTATAACGTACTTTTTAGACTAGAACGAAAAGCCAAAATTGGATGTCAACCTTGCATTTCTGGTTTGAAAATCGGTATTATCAGAATGGTTGAAAATGCAGAACATCGAAAATACTGTTCCTCAACAGGGCATTGAATCATACGTTTCCATAGATGATGATCTGACGACATCCGAAACACCATCCGATATCGAGATTGCTGCATCAGTCTCTGGATCAATCAATGAAGACAGTGAAAGTGGTGATAATGAAGATGAATAATATGAAGAGGAGGTGCCAAAAGTATCTGAAGCATTGAGTGCTATAAAAACTTTATCGCGGTTCGTTGAAGTCCATACTGACTATTCAGAGACTCTGCAAAGTTCCATTATAAATATTGAAAATATAATTTTTACTGTGTCATCTAATCAAAGAAAACAATGAAAAAATAACAGATTATTTTTGAAAATAAACATGTAAGTTGTAAAATGTTTTTATTTTTATTTTTTCTTATTTTATTTTGAGAAACTCATAAACTTTTTATTAAAATCTCTATTATTGCGAATGATATTATGCACATTTTTTCTTTCTTTAGGCACTAAATTTTATTGGAAATATTGCTTATAACGTACTTCGGTTATAACGTACCATATTTTCTGGTCCCCTGACAGTACGTTATAACCGGTGTCGACTGTATATGGAAAGTGTAGATGTGTCCTTCAGTAATTTTGCTGCCGGCTGTAATTCAAAATTAAGTAATTTTGGATTTTTAGGTTGTTTTTGAAATTTGAAGGTGACAAATAATTGCCATAATGTTTATATTTAGATGCCTAGTCTTATTTTTATTATCAGGTTTAAAAAAGCATTATTTTTGTTCATTGTAAAAAGAGTACATCGAAAAAACATTACAATTTGCTTTTCTTAAAGCAGTCACAGGGTTAAAAATCTACTATATTAAATTACATTAATTTTCTAAAACAATTTCTCTAGCCTGATAACCGTTACATGTATGTTGTAGATGAAATTCTGCCAGACATCTTAAATCACATTTATCAGTGAAAACCATTAGCCACTTCATGAAAAACTAACAACATATTAGTCACTAACATGACATTGCTGTGATGTTATCTTTACCTTTGAACTTTTTTGGTTAGACATTCCTTTTTCCGAAATCTGTTCTAATTCTGTAACATAAAGCAAAACAATACACGATAGCATATAATAAGTATAACAATTTAAATGAATTTCTATAATAATACTGAAAAAAGGAACTTAATAATTAATAAAGTATTGGTGATATCTAAATGAAATATGGATAATGATTTAATGGTAATACATTTTAAGTATTACAATCTAACTTAATTTATGGAAAAAGTAAAGTAAATACACAATCAAGTAAGCTGTAAAATTACGATTCCTTTATATATTTTTTTTTTCTAGAAAAAAAAAAGTAAAATAAATGTTACCTTTTTCATAATTAGAATTAAAAAATGTGTGTTAATTGGAATAATATCCTTGTGAATATTAGTAATAATAATAACATTAACAGTTATATTCGGTTGAGGCATAAAATCTGTGGAGAAAGAACGAAAATAGTTATGTAAAAATAGGTTTTTCTTTCCTCGAATCAAAATCGGTTCTTCATGACAAGAAACATATAATTTTATTGAATACAATTGTTTATTTGTTACTATGTGTTTCTTTTATAGTAATAAAAAGTGGGTCTTTTTTCTTTTCTATTTTTAATATTCGATAATCAGAGTAGTTATCAGAAAAAATAGATATTAAATAAATTCATTTTAATAAACATATTAGTTAACAAATTATGTTCAGTCTAACTCCATTTTCAGTTATCTCACTTCCAATAAAAAAATTCAATTTCAATTTATTAACATAAAATTTTGTTTTGTTTAAATGTAAGAAACTACATTTTTAATGTAAAATACATTTAAATACGTTATTTTTCTAATAATTTTGAAAAAGGAAATAGTCAAAGTAATTTTAGAATGAAAAATATAATTAAAAATAATTATAATATTTATAATTTTAAAAAATCTTCTGTTTTTTTTTTTTTTTTTTTTTTTTTTTAAGAAAAGAAAAAGAAAAATTACATTCTATATGTTTTATTCTTATTTTATCATCGATGATAAATTTCCCTTAAAAGCCAAAAAAAAAAAAAAAAAAAAAAAAATGTAGCACCTAATATTTTTTTCCTTTCCCTACCTCTCTGCAAATAAAAAGATGCAACAATAAATCTGAAAAAAAGTAAAAATATCATTTTTTGAGCATATCTTATATAAAGAGAAAACTGAAAGTTCAAATATGAATAAATGGTTTTTCCTGTAAAATGTAGGAACAAAAAATGTAACGGTAAGTAAGCTAAAGAAAGAATAATTCAACGCATATGAAATTATTTATTACTTCACCATTCATTTTTATACTAAATAATGTTTGCCTTTTCATTGTATTTCACACTTTTGTTTTATCTAATTCTGACATAGTTCTTACATTTTACTGAAGATTGAAATGCAATAAATGCTAAGTTGTGAGTTTAAAAAATATATACATATGGAAATTTAAATTTGTAATTTATATATTGAAAACGTGTATAGATTTAATACGAAACTGGCTCGGTTGAAAATTTGCCAAGTGCAGTAGATGAAAGATAAAGGAGTAATATCTGTATAACATATGTATATATATATATATTTAACGTGTTGGCATTTTTTATAAATATAGAATTATAGACGAACTAAAAGCTTATCAAGCGATTTTTTTAAATTCAGGAATATTACCGTTAAAATCAACCCAATTCTTTAGATAATTACTTTATTTGTAATATTAATTTGATATTTCTTAGCGGATTCATTTGTTTCATTTAGTAAACAAAAGATTACGTTAACTGAATTTCAATAATCCTATACCAAGAAGGAAAATTGCCACACACAATGGTGCTTAACTATTTACTTTTAGAATCAAAATTTGTGTTAATGTAAAAGACATTTGATAGAAAAAAAAAGAAAGAAAAAAAGAAAATTATAAATGTCCAATATTTATAAAAGATACCCGGTTCGAATCTTGATTCGAGCAGAGGTATTTGTAATGATTCGAAATCTACGTTAAGCCATAGATCCCGTGTTTAATAATCCCCCGTGTGCCAAAAAATTACTCTAGAGGGACAACTTAAACAAAACCTCCATATTTATAAAAAATATATTTTTTTAGCTTTTTATATAGACAAAAGAACACGTGATTCAAAACTTCTTGCGTTTATTATTACTTTTTTTCTAATAGTAGTTTACATGCGTTATATTTGGAGGACAAAACTTTGCTGTTTACAGAGCTAAATCTTCTTAAAGTCAAAATATTTCTTTAACGTAATGTTCTATATATGCATACATATTTGAATGCATACATTTGCAAAGGTGAATAAACATATGCATGAATAATCTTTACAAAAACTTACCAACAATAGATTTAAGTAAAAAAAGATATGTGCTTTGCTAAATATGTCAACTTGGTTTTAAGAAAATTTTTCCTACAATCTGCTCTCTAAACAACCCTCTAAAAATTACAATAAAACGTATCTCGCATTTCAATTTCCAAATTACTCATTAGACATTAGCTTAAATTCTGAGTATTTTGTCTGAATATTAATTCTCTTAAGCATATCATCCTGTATAAAAGAGTAGAGTCGCATGTAAATACTGAGACATGAGAGAATTATATATTTGAAATAAATTCATAAGTCTGATTAAAGTGAAGCGAGCAAAATGCGTATCTGTATATCTATGTATATGCATTTATTACAATTTGTACAAAGATTTTATTAACAATACATTTACGTAACAATACATATATGCCTTGCCAAATCTGGTAACTCTATATTAAGATAACATTTCTTGATATCTACTCTCTTAATAATTCTCTTAAAATTAAAATAAAACACGTTACGCATTTCATTCTCCTAACTTACTCACTAAACGTTAGTTTCCATTCTTGTTATTATTTCTCATAAGCATGCTCATCGTGTATATAGGAGTCATATATTTGTATATTTAAAATAATTTCAAAAATCTACATAAAGTTTTTTTTCTTTCTTTCTTTATTTTTTTTTTTTTATGTATTAGGTTACGGGCTACATTCGCATATACTACATTCGCATATCCACATGTTTATATGTGAATACATGTGCAAACTTTACAAAAATTTGATTATCAATAAATAAGCGTTAAAATAAATATATACTTTAACCAAAACTGCAATTTCTGTATTAATTATACTTCCAGTCAGCTTTCTACACAATTTTCTAAAAATTACAATGAAACGCATCACGTATTTCAATCTACAAATTACCCATTAAACATTTGTTTCAATTTTGATAATTTGTCTCAGTATTAATTTCATAAGCATACTCATTATGTATAAAAGAGTTGTGTAATCTTATATTAGAAATAATTTTAGAAATGTCCTCGAAACGATTTTATTTTCAAATATACTTCCGTATATACTTGTGCACACGTTTATAATTGTAAGCATGTGTATATTTACAAGGATTTGTTTAACAAAACCTTTACGTGACAATATATATAAGCCTGGCCGAATCTGCATTCTTATGTTTATATGCGTATACATGCACAAACTTCAAAAAAAAATTATTATCAATAAATAAACGTAACGATAAATATATTCTTTAACCAAATCTGCAGTTTCTGTAACAATTATGCCTGCAGTCTGCTTTCTATACAATTTCCTAAAAATTACAATCAAACGCATCACGTATTTCAATCTACCCTTTAAACATTTGTTTCAATTTTGTCAATTTGTTTCAATATTAATTTTATAATCATACTTATTATGTATAAAACAGTTGCATAACCTTATATTAGAATTATAAATAATTCCATAAGCCTACTCAAAGCGATTTCTTTTTCTTAAATATATGTATGAATATTGCTGTGCACATGTGCACAAATATAAGCATTGCAAAGATTTATTTAACAATACATTTACGTAACACTAAATATATGCCTTGCTGAAATTATTCAAACTCTATATTAAGATAACAATTCCTACAGACTCGTCTCTAAACAATTTTCTAAAAATTACAGGGAAGCACTTCGCGTACTTCAATCTCCAAATTACTCACTAAACAATAGTTTAAATTCTCCGTATTTTGCCGGAATATTTATTCTCATAAGCATACAGTTCATGGATGAAAGAGATGCATATTTCCCTAGAGATGTTGGGGGTGAGAGCGCTTATATTCATTACATCTTTCAAAATATTCACGCCATTGTCTGTTACCTGCAGTAGGCAGGGAAACGTGTGTAAATGGATACCGGTAGTATGTCTTACAATAGAAACAAGAGTGTTCTGGGCATTACAACTCCCTTTTAATTTATTACTTTTGCTTAACACTTATCAAAGTTTAATCCAGTTTCGTGTGTTAATAATATTGATCAGATGCACATCTATATACTCCATGGTTTTGATAAGCTTTATTAAAAAGGTGCATGTATAAGTTTAACAATATAAAATCAAGAGAAAAGTTGAATAATAGTTAGCGGGGAGCATTTTAAAAATAAAAATAAAAATAATAATAACAATAATAAATTTCGAATTTTACTTTTGAAAATTTAAACAATTCTCCAGAAATTTTAAGACAATTATTATTTCCTGCATCTTTATGGAAATTTCCATAACTCTCAGATAGTGATTTGTATAAATGGTTTATCGCATGCACAATCGCCTTATTGATTAAATATTAAAATTTCATTATATTTTTTATAGAAAAAGCAATGTAATCAAATATTAATATTTAATCAATTTAATAAAATTTGTTTCATTAAAAAAAAAACTAAAACATTTTGCTTAGTTTCTTTATGCTGCATTTTCACTTTAGATAAGATATTTTCTTTTTTAAATTTCGTGTAGCTGTGAACACTTTTTAGCACATTGTTTTCTTGACAAGATAAGCCCTGGGAAATGGCGTGAAGTAAAGCAGTATTGTTTTTATTTTCAATGCCTTCGCAAGGTTAAACTTACAAATAACATTTTTCATTTTCTTATAAAAAAAAAAAAAAAAAAAAACATAGTAACACCTATGAAGGATTATTTAAAAAAAATTAGAAACAAATATTAATAAGTTTTAATCAGATTAATGAATTAATAATTAAACATTATTTTAGTTTCACATAAATTCAAAAACCACCAGTATTCGGCAATATTATTAAATGTATTACTTAGAAACTTTGAATAAACACCATAAAATGCAATAAACTCGCAACAATTGTTTCGGGTCAAAAAAATACACGACCCTTCATCAGGCGAATAAACATAAAATAAGCACGAGTGCTGCAGTCAAAGCGGCAACGCAAAATAAAAATGCGTTGCCGCTTTGACTGCAGCACTCGTACTTACTTTATGTTTATTCGCCTGATGAAGTGTCGTGTGCGTTTTCGACCCGAAACAATTGTTGCGAGTTTATTGCATTTTATGGTGTTTATTCAAAGTTTGTAAGTAATATTTTTTACAACGCCAGTTTTGTGGTGCTTTTTTATTAAATTATTAAATGTATACATTTACCAGTAATGATTATATAGGCATTTCGACAATCTTAAGTGTGCATATATAAAACTTCTTCATTGTATAGTATTCAATTATTATTATATAGTATCAATTATTATATAGTATTTAATTTTCTTTTATATATATATATATATATATATATATATATATATATATATCCGATAATTTTTGGGATTTAAATACGCATATCAACTAAAATCCAGTTAGCTTTTTGTTTATACCAAAAGTGTTTTGTTTAATTTTCTTTTCCTCTTTCCTCTTACTATTCTGTTACAGTCCGTTTAGTTTAGTGAAAAACTTCTATGTTTTTCCGTATATATTAGACTGGCTTTGATATCATCAAAATAAGTGTGACAGAAGGATAGAATCTATATGATTTAAGTGCACGCAAGAAAAATCGTGGCTTCGAAATGTATCTATAATAGCTTATGACCTCTTTCTCTAGTTGAATCTTTCAATAAATTAGCTCCAGCTTTCGAAAATGAATATTAGCGTAAACTTGTTTCAATTACTTTAGATGTATAACCAATTAATTTATGACTTTTCATGCATATATATATATATATATATATATATATATATATATATATATATATATATATATAATTTTTTAAATGTTAAATTGTTTCCGAAACTGTCTCTTAGTTAATTTTTAGTCTTCTAATTTCAATTTCTCGATTTTTGCAATATTTATCTATGAAATACTAAAATAGATCTAAGGGAAAATACTGTATATTTTCAATTAATACAAGACCATGTTAACAGTGTCTTTTTTCATACTTTTATATTTTATAATCACAAAACGTTTTCTTTATCAGTTTTAGTCGTGCATTTAATGTATTGCCTAAAATCTCATCTTTATATACAGGGTAATTCAAAATGAATATAGCGATTACAAACGGCTATAACTATTTAATGGAAAAGAATTTATAGATAAGATTAACACACAATGTGGACGGAACTGCAAAATTTTGTATACATACATCATAGATTTTCTATGTGACTTTCCTCGGTCACACGGACAACATCTAGGCGGTAGTCTATTTCACGCCATACATTCTGAAGCATTTGTTGAGTAACCGATGCAAGCGCATTACAAATGCGTACTTTGAGTTCTTCAATTGTTTTGGGCATGGGAAGCACATACAGCCTGTCTTTCACATAAACCCATAGATAAAAATCGCAGGGTCCCAAAGAACGCATTTGTAATGCTCTTGCGTCGGTGACTGCAGGCATGCTTCAGAATGTATGGCGTGAAATGGACAACCGTCTAGATGTTGTTCGTGTGACAAAGTGAAGTCACATAGAACATCTATGACGTATGTATACAAAATTTTGGAGTTCCGTCTACATTCTGTGTTAATCTTATCGATAAATTCTTTTCCATTAAATAGTTATAGCCGTTTGTAATCGCTATATTCATTTTGACTTTCCCTGATATATATATATATATATATATATATATAATAATAATATCTGTATTATTATGTACTACAAACTGTTTACGAAGAACACTATTATATATATATAGTATTCAAAATAGTGTCTGCTGGAAATCAAGTTACCAAAAAACTTTAATGCACTGTTAAATATAATAGCTCAACATCTTCATCAAAATAATGGTGCTATATAGGTATTGTTTAGCTGAAACCAATATTTTGGTGCTAAATTTCATCATTTCAGTGGTGCAGAAATTATAGCAATGCTGGAATGGCACCACTAAAATGGAGAGATATTGTACCAAAATACCCGTTGCAGGTAACTATTTTTCTCGTGAAAAATAGGATTTCTTTTTTAACAGTGTAAAGCATTTTTTATACAGTGTTATGCATTAAAATCAACTTAAAGTAATTTAACAATTACAAAATTTTATCTTTCCCTATTTCCTGAATTTAAAACATGTAGTATGATTAATTGGTCGTATTGTATTTCTTCAGTTAATTTTTATCGCAATTATAAAATTTCTCATAAAACATTTTACAACCTACATAAATAAATTTTTTTAAATATGTTTAGTGTACTCTTCTGCTGATAAACAAATAAGTTCTGTTGTCAGGATAGTAGTGTCTTTCTATTTCGTTCTTCCTGAGATATCTTAAAACTTTCTCATTTGGCCATCTTATATGCTGATATAGAACTTGGGAAAATTGTTTCTTAGCATCAAGGGATTAGATCTACACGCTATCCATCCAATCTTGAATCCTGGTAGAGGGGAATGGAATCCCCTCCATATTTATAAACACGTGTTCCAGGGGATTAAGTGAATCCTTCCAGTGTATAGGGGGACGTTTATATTCTTGAAGTCCATATTTCTTCTTATCACTTCGCTTCCTCCAGACAAACTCAGGGAGTAAAGAAAGTGATGATGCAATGCTGGCAGTAATATCACTAGATGAAATATGAAAAGACGTCAGGAAACAGAATGTGACCATTTATAAAACAACCTTTGCATGGCAGCTGAATCTAAAAATATATTTTAGTGTGTTTCATGAAAAAATGCAAAGAAAATCTACACATTTTGACGAATTTTATCTTTTAATAATAAATCATTGGATTTTTTTCCTACAAACGCAGTATCGCAAAAGCAATCCGATTATTTTGTAAGGATTTGCAAATAAGTCAGTAAAATTTTATTAATCATTATATTCTTTGGGAAAATATTTTTATTGCATCTAAAAAAATACGTTGATTTCGTAATATTTAGTGTAGTACAAAAATATTGAAATGTGCTTAAAAGAAATACGTCTTTTAGACGCAATGTATCTGAATTATTATGTGAGTCTAGTATAAAAACCAGTTTTGATACATGTACGACCTTTAAAGGTAAAGAATCTATGGTATATCTAAAAACTTTGAATAATATATTATGATGTCTACGCAATTCTAAAAATATTTATCATAATGGAAACTCAGAGATACAAACAAACAAACCAAAATCTTTTTATTTTATTTTTTTAATTGTTGATAAATATCTTCCAAATCTTCTTAAAGGTTCAAAGATAAATTATATTAGCAAGTAAAGGTAATGTACTTCAATCACTGCATGTGCATAAAAAAATTGATAATATCCAAAAGTAAAAAATATACCTATAAGTATTCTAATAATTTTCCTACATCTATAATTTTCAAAAGATTTACAAATATCAAAAACTCGACATACTGTAAAACTCGAAAGTTCAAGAGTTCTAATCTAACCAATTTTAAGTGTAAAATCAAAAGTAATTTTTATGCATTTTTCTGATACATAAATTTATTTTCATAACGTTATTATTTGTCCCGTTGAAAATTTTGTTGTATTTCTATTCTACATATATACTGACATTGTTTTGTTTTATCTTACAGAATCTCGACGCGCTCGTTCTAACAAGTAGTCGATCGGAGGTGTTAGTAGAACCTGTAGATAACCTTCGACAATTGTTGGAACCAAATGGAAACGTAGTCGGTCTCCATGCAAACACATTTGTAAGACCATTCCTGCCCCGAACAAGTTCTAGTCATAGTCACCTCGACAAGTACCTCAAAAAGTTCGGAAAGTCCGGTAAGACTAATTAACAATAACTAGTATTGTTGCTTATAAACTTCATGTTATTTATATCCTTATAGTGTTGTGATTCACATCATTGGTGTTATTTTGTTATCCTAATAGTGCTTTTATTCATCTTCTTATTGTTATGTATATACTTATATTGCTATTTATATTCTTTAAATTACTGTTATCTATATCCTTATAACGGTGTTATTAGTCATATCATTAATATTATTTATATCCCAATAGTGTTGTTATTCATATCCTTATAGTTATGCATATACTTATATTGTTACTTATAATCTTTAAATTACTGCTATCTATATCTATAAAGATAAGTTATCTATATCTACTGTCATCTATATCTATGGTGAAGGCGTAAAAACGAAACTCGTGATAACGAAAAGAGAATATGGATGTTAATAAATGTTCAATAAACAATTTTTTTATATTGTTATTGTTATTGTTTTATATCCTCTACAGCCTACACAAAAGCCAAAATTTTCAAATTACAGATTTTTTGCAGTTTTTTCCGTAATTTATGTTGACAAAATAACATTGAAATGCTGCTTATATGTATTAACAGCAAAATAATTTTAAAAAATAGTGTACTTTTTTTCATTGTCACTCGTTTCATATTTTCAGTAGAGCATGTGCCTAAAACTAGCAAGGACAATTTTCTAATGGTAAGTCTTTATGCGTAATCTTTCTAAAAGGAACAGGAAAAGCATCATAAATAGAAATATGGCAAGAAACCCTACTAAATTCATTCTTAAAATGAAGTATAAGAAAAAAATTAACTACATAGAATTATATGGAAAAATTATGCAAACAGCTTGTTAAGATATTTTAAAGTTTTTTTTTTTTTTTTTATAACGTTGAAATTTAAAATGCAATAATTGCTTATTTATATTTTTAATTGTGCATGAAAAAATTACCATTCAACGATTCATACCTCTACTATTCATATTAAAAAAATTGATGGAATTAATTACTAAGTTATTTCCGAGCATTTAAAAATTATTAATTTTTATCATCTTACCTTAATTACAAATCCCTACAGGGTAAACCAAAATCACTAGAAAAAATAAATTTCAACTACGGGAAATATTCTTAATTATAAATTTTCAATTATATAAAATCTATATTGTACGATGTAGCAAGATTAGCACCTTTTTTTTTTTTCCCCACAAATTAATTTTTTAAAAATTTGAATAATAAAGAATTCGTATTATTCGCAATTTTTGAAAAGAAAACTGTTAAACCAACTCAAATAATGTGGTTTGGCATTCACTCTACTTTCTTTTACTTTGTTAGTTATTAAAAAGTTTAATTCGAAAAATAAATATCTGTGTGAGGAGAGCTCCCGCCCCCCTCTTTAACTCCTCATTTGAATATTTTACATGTATTTAATAAAACATTTAAGTCTTTTTTTTTTTTTTTTTTTTTTTTTTTTTTTTTTTTAATTTAAGAATTTATTTCAAATCATTACATAATTTATATTATTAATATACTAACAACACTTTTACTTATACCACACTTTGAAACTTACCAATCTTAGCTAAAAATTTCAAATGGAATTTATGTCCATTCATATGTTCTTCTAAATATCAAATTTGAAATTCCTTTATGTATTTGTTTTTAATTTATGCTCAAAACAGACATTTATGCTCAAAATCCCACCGTTGATATTTTGATATCCGTATTGAAAGACTGCAAAAAGCATAATTATAAGAAAATTCAATATCGAAAAATTTTACTCCAAGACGTTTATCATATGTTTAAGAGAATGTAAATTACTATTCTTAATTAATTTCCATGGACATAATACGGTTTTCTAAAGCCCTTTTATCAACTGTATTAAATGCAATATAATGTTTCGCTCAGATCGAGTGGACTTGTGTATTGTATATCACTTGTAAACGCAGGGCATAGTATATAGATTTTAAAACTTCTTTACACACCATAAATATTAAGCCAGTACAACCGGTTTCGAAAGGACGTAGCCTTTCTTCATCAGGTGCAAAATAAAAAAAAACACGTGCTACTGCCTTGGAGGCAAAAGCAAGACTGAAAGCAGGGCGAAATCCAGAGGGGGAGGATCAACGAAAACAGCCAATAGGAAGCATCAATCAGGTCTTTACACACCATAAATTTTAAGCCATCACAACCGGTTTCGAAAGGACGTAGCCTTTCTTCATCAGGTAAAAAAAAAAAATAAAAAAAAAATAAATAAATAAATAAATAAATAAACGTGCAAAAGCTTGGAGGCAAAAGCAAGACTGAAAGCAGGGCAAAATCCAGAGGGGGAGGAGCAACACAAACAGCCAATAGGAAGCATCGTGTTTTGTTTTTCACCTAATGAAGAAGGCTACGTCCTTTCGAAATCGGTTGTGTTGGCTTAAAATTTATGGTGTGTAAAAGAGTTTTAAAATCTATATATTGATTGTACACCAGTTTTGAATTTAGTTTTCGCAGGGCATAGTGTTTTGAAACTCAGTATAGTAAGTGGGAAAAAAGCTTTCTTTTAATACCTTAAACAGCCTGAAGAGTAAGAATTTTATATCCCATTGAAAACAATTATATTATCACTGTTTTCAATATCTCTGCTCCAAATGACTAGAAAATTCGAATTGAAATGGTAGTAAACGGACATTAATAATGCTTCGAAATCTGCTAATAGTAGAAGCAAATTTTTCACAAAATATTTAAGCAAACCACAGCCTGCTAATATAACATTTACGGTATCAAAAAATTTATATCTATCTCTCGAGTGATATTTTATATTACATTTGTAGTTGCATAAAAATAATAATAATAGTAATAAGCAAATTAAAAATGTCTTCTCTATAAACCACTCATGTACATTGAATTTGATTGAAATTTTGTTATTATTAAATTAGATATTCAGTTGGTATACGTAATATATTTTTTAGAATTAAATTTTTAATTCGAATAATTATTGTATTTCGACTTTAGAAATTTATGTTTTTGTGAGTTGTTTTTTTTTTTTTTTTTTTTTTTTTTTTACGTATGTTGGTAATTTTTTAATATTATTTAAATGCTAAATTTCATTAAAAATCGTTCTTCAGAAAATGTTATTGAACTTTTTCTTTTCAGATTCGCTGATACCAATTTTCTTTTAATGATATGTACAAACTATATGGTAACTACGTAATCATTTCAAAAACAGGATGAATTATACAAACCAAGATATTTTTAGTACCATTATAATATAGTAAGAATATGCAATATGTTAGATTCCATGGCAAAAAAAAAGGAAGAAAATTCGCGGCATAATTATCCAAAAGCTATAGATAAACCATTTGTACTTCTTAAAAATTATTTAAGCAAGTTTCATAACTAAAAGCAAATTTATAAATTAAAATAGTATTTATTCATTCGAAACTGATTGAGTCAGATTCTTATGTAAATCATTGAACGAAAATGAAACTTTAATAATAAATTGTGATAACCTTCTGAAACACTTCTACAGTTTAGTACATCCTGATCCTCAAAATTGAAATTTATATGGTGCGTAACAAATTTTAGTTGATGTAATAAATTTTTACCGGGTGTAACTAAATGGTCATAAGTTTATGGGGTGATTAAAGTGCCGAAGCAAACAGCTTCCATCATTTAATTTAGGATCAGAAAATTAACAATGAGCCATGAGAGCGCATTTTTCAATAGAATAGATTAAAAAACACCAATTACAAAATCCTCTTTTCAGCTGGTATTTGTCAGTAAAGATCAAAGTGAATAAAACATAAATGGTATTAACTAAAGGAGTGACGGAATGAAGGTTTTTTGGAAGATTTTTAACGGTTGAATTGTAAAATGTAGCATTTATTCAAAATTATTTACGAAATACTTTCACAAATTATGCCAGAATTCCTAAGAAAGTTCTTTTTTATTATTATTATTATTTTTAAATAAAAGTGTATCTGATGACAGAATAAGAAAAATATTTTTTGTAAAATTGACTTGATATTCATGGTCACTGGAAGAGGAATAGTCATCGCTCTGCAATTCGGTTTCAGGTGCAGTGTTCGAGTCGCAAATCAAGCATGGATGTTATTAGTGAGATCCATAGATCTCTGTCTAATTATTTTTAAGTTCAAAAAGTCATGTAGAGCAAAAACCGAAGCCCAACCCACAATATTTGAATGCAGAGAAGAATAAAATGCACTTTGTGTATGGAGTTCCACATGACAATGACGTAGAAGCGATGAGACTTTACGAAGAGCGTTTTTTTTTACAGAACTGTAGCGGAACATAGAACTTTTACATGCGTACACGGGCAATTCATATAGATATTTTCATTCTTCTCTAAAGGAAAAACACGGGTCGACCAAAGAGGCAATCCTTGATGCAGCGGATGACTCGCTTGAATGAAGCAAGCGAGAACTAAATCATGGACTTATTATCAAAAATATGACGGTATGGTACAGTACTGTGTAAGGAATGGGTACAATCTTAGTAACTAATTATAATAATAATTCTCTAGTCAAAATTAAATAACCTTAAGTTTCTTCACCCTGTTATCTTCCTCTGTGGTCGTCCGAGTTGCTGCTGAAGATATCCTCATGTAATATCAGCTCTAGATTCCAAACGTCCTGAAGTTGCAGATTACTCAGAAACTTCACCAGTACCCCGCTAACCATCCTAACGTCACCAGCAATCAAGGACCGACTTGAGCCTCAACGTGAATCTATCTACTTACAGATTCTTCCCATGATGTTCAGCAATTAATGCTGATTAAATCCATGCATACGCATGAACTGTTTCTACTAAAGGAACTGCCATTCTCAACCTCAGAATCTGCGTCATCAATTATCAACTGGTTTCGACTCTACAATAACAACTATCGTCAGCATGCCATTTGTCGCGTGGGGCCGGCTGGGCCCGGCATGCCGACCAAATACTTTATGTACATAAATATCTGTAAATACTCATCGCCCTCTGTCGCTGGTTGGCTAAGCCAGGCGATGCATGATGTAATTTTTTTTTTTTTTCAATAAAAGTCGGAGCAGCTCACGTGGATTATCCTAGAAGCGCTCAACACCGCTCCTCGAGCGGTGAGCGGGGGCTGCTCCCTGTTAAATAAATCTTAGTATTCGAGATGAAGATGATGGATTTAATTAAAGGGACTTTTATATAACATTTCGACGCTAGATGCCACAAAAATTGCAGCTACACACAAGGTTATGCTCACATGTTACGGCACATTTAATGTGTATAAGACTCATGTGTCGCAAACAATAAATTTGCATGAGACATGTTTGAGATGACGCCAGAAATGTTACTCCATGAATATGTGGGCGGGAAATTTAAAAGTCATAGATTACTTTTTAAATGTTCTAGACATTTTATTAAACTCGTAGATGAGCAAAAGTACTTCACCTTCATTCAACGAATGCTATCTGATTTATTACAAAAATAATGATAATAAAATAAATAAAAAAAATTTCTAGGGATTATGTAATTATACCATTCTAACACAATGAAGCGTTCGCATATTTTATGGCATTCAGAATTTAAGGAGAATTTAAGCGTTCCTAATTGAAGGATCTAGTTGAACTTTGCCTTTCAGAACAGAAAAACTGGCCGCGTTGGATCTGTTGCTGGGGCTCACAGATTTTTCTGTTTTTCCTATACCACATAGGAAAAACAGAAAATTCTTTTTCTTCTGGGGACAGCTGAAAAGGTTGCTTAGGAAACGTCCATTATGTTATTAGAGGACATTATCGTTAAAATATCCGTCGCAATTGCAGATGCTTATGAAATGTCTGGTATCTTCCGATATATATGTTATTTACCCCGATGATGTGAAGACTATATTACAGATGGTGGGAATTTATTTGAGTATTTGTCGTAAAGATTTTAATAATAAATATTCTTTTCGATTCAATTTTACAATGTTCACCCCGCATATGCCCTGAAGAGGCTCTCCTCTTACTTTCCCTCTGCATTGTGCCAGTGCATAGTGAAAGTTATTTGTTTTGCTGTGTTCTATTATCCATTACAGATTTGGCCATTACTGCTGTTACACCTCACGCGCGATAATGCCTAAATTTGTCAGAAAATAGCTTTTTTTTTTTTTTTTTTTAATAAATTATTTGGTATTTTGACGGAATTCTTCTGAATTTTGAGTTTTATCTTAGAAAAGCAGCTTAGGTTTAGGACTCTCTAAGACAATTAAATAATATACAGCGAAAAAAAAACTAGGGATAGGAATGCTAAATTCTTCATTTAGAATATACTTTCAAGATTTGTAAGCTTCAGTTTATTCATCTTCATCGTCAGCAAAATGTTTCCGAAATTATAAATGTGATAAAATAATGTAAGTGCGCAATATTTTGACAGTGCGTGTCCATTAATTTTGGTGGAGTATTTACATTTTTCAGACAGGAGATTCTTATCTCCTTATATTATTAAAATCTGTACGCGTGTGTCTGTGTGTCTGTGTGTCTGTCTGTGAGAAACGGCTTGACGCAGCAAAAGCTCGGCCGCTAACGGTCGCACCGGACTTCGAACAGGTACCGATGGACAGAGAATTTATCGCAGATCTGGGTTATCTAATTTGCTAAACGATGCGACCCTAATTAGCGGAGATATTAATTAAAATGTCGACCATTGTCTAACGAAAAAACGATTCGAAATCGGAGGCCACCGCCATTTTCTACCGCGACCACTTACCTTGAAAGAAAAAGCACAGAGAGAAAATTTCGTGGGTTTTTGTAAAGCGATCGCTTCCGATCTGTTGGAGATATCGAAAATACACCTGTACCACGATAAAGAGCATTTATTACCGATTCTTACGGTACAATTTTTTTTTTTAAATACGGATTTTTTATATTTTTAAAAAAAGTTTTAAAAAGGGTCGAAAATTTCTCTTTTTCGCGGTCGTCTTTTTTGAAACGCCCTGTACGACCGGGTAACCCTTCCATTTCTTAACAGCTGGTATATAAAGAAAGGCCATTTAATCCTCTTTCGAACCATATAAACTTTTTTACAAAATACGGATTAGCGATCCATATTTTTAGATTTTACGAAACACCGATTTTTTCACAAAACATTTTATAACTCAAAAGCGTTTAGAGATAAATCATTTCTTTTTTTTTTTTTTTTTTTTTTTGTATATAGATCTCGCTTTGATAATTTAATTTCCAAAAGATTGAGAGAAAATTTCAAAAACTGAATGAGTTATAATTTTTTTAATTTTCAGTATCGCGGCAGTTTTCGATGAAATTCTGAGTCTCTAAACCATTGCAAATGCTTTACTTCATTTGAAAATAAAAACCGTAATCAAATAATGTAGATCACCATGGCAACATGTTCAAAGAGGTTCATTTCTCGACGGAAGCTAAGGAAAAAAAAAAAACAGCGAGGTCACATGTTTTTGTTCTGCGATTAAAAATTGCAATATTCTAATACGCGTATTTTAATTTCTAATAACGATTAATTTATTTTTTATACATCATTGGAAAGATATTTTAAAGTTCTTTTTTTTACTTAAAGTTTTCAACAGCTTTACACGCTTTGAGGTGTCTTGAATTAATTTTCTTCTGTATCTCAGCTACTAATTAAAATAATTTCATAAGTAATGCATCATTAGAAAGCTTTTTTGAATTGGAATCGAACAGTGGAATACAGAAATTTGTACCGCCAGATGGCGCTGTAATATTTTCAAATTTAAATATTTCAATTTCTAATTATGATTAAATTATTTTTAATGCATCATTCGAAAGATATTTTAAAGTTCTTTTAAATTATCGAAAATTTTCACCAGATTTATACGTTTTGAGGTGTCCTGAATCAATTTTCTTTTATGGCGCTGTAATATTTTCAAATTTCAATATTTTAATTTCTAATTATGATTAAATTATTTTTAATACATCATTCGAAAGATATTTTAAAGTTCTTTTAAATTATCGAAAGTTTTCACCAGATTTACACGTTTTGAGGTGTCCTGAATTAGTTTTCTTTTGTATCTCAGCTACTAATTAAAATAATTTCATAAGTAAGACATCATTAGAAAGCTTTTTTGAATTGGAATCATACAGTGGAATACAGAAATTTGTACCGCCAGATGGCGCTGTAATATTTTCAATCGAAAGATATTTTAAAGTACTTTTATATTATCGAAAGTTTTCACCAGATTTACACGTTTTGAGGTGTCCTGATTACGTTTTCTTTTGCATCTCAGCCAATTGAGTTAGATCGTTCAAAATTGGTATAGGTAGGTTAATTAAGAGGGCATGAAAGGGTGGGGGAAGAAATAGGCATGCACCGCGCGCGTATCCCCTAACTTGTGCGTGCGCAGAACGCACGGGACTGCGCTGCCGATGGCAGTGGGGACCCGGTCCGAATTTGCACCCGATGAGAAATGATTTTTTTAATTTTCTTAAGAATAAAATTTTGACTTGAGAAGGAATATGTGCGCGCAGCGCACATATACCCTCACACGTGCGCGCGCAGCGTGCATGGGTCTGCGCTGCCGGAGGCAGTGGGGACCCGGTGGGAGTTTTTTCCCGATCAGATTTTTTTTTTTTTTCAGGCCCGAAGTGTCAGGGAAGGAATACGCGCGCGCAGCGCGTGTATCCCTTAAGTGACTGCGCTGCGGAAGGCAGTGAGGACCCGGTCCGAATTTTTACCCGATGAGAAACGATTTTTTAAATTATCTTAAGAATAAAATTTTGACTTGAGAAGCAATATGTGCGCGCAGCGCACGTATACCTCCACACGTGCGTGCGCAGCGCGCACGGGTCTGCGCTGCCGGAGGCAGTGGGGACCCGATGGGAGTTTTTACCCGATCCGATTTTTTTTTTTTTTTTTTTTAGGAGGCACGAAGGGTGAGGGAAGGAATACGCGCGCGCAGCGCGTGTATCCCTTAAGCTGTGCGCACGCAGCGCGCACGGGACTGCGCTGCCGAAGGCAGTGGGGACCCGGGCCGACTTTTTACCCGATCACAAATTATTTTTTTTTTAAATTTCTTTTCTTAACACTAAAAGTTACTGTTAGTGATTCATTAATTTTAGTGATTCATTTGAAAATACTGACCCGCTAGCGGGCGAAGCCAGCTAGTTTTTTTAATAAAATGACTGTATCATTATATGATTTATTAAACTTATGCAAATATTATATAATTATATATGTTTATAATTATATACGTATATTTTACTTACTTTGAATTTATGAATCCATTATTTCGTTTTGAAAGATTTAAAAGTTTTGTTTTAAAAGTTTTAGAAACTGATTATAATTTCTATGACGACTAACACTGCGACTTTTAATTCATAATTTCATTTATAATTATGCATAGTAAATAACTTTAAAATTTATTTCAATTAAAAACATTTTTTGACACATTACTATACATGTAATACATGTTATACATGTAATTTTAAGTTTTATCATCAGTAACAGAAAGATTTTAACATTTACTTATTTATTTATTTATTTCATTAGTGGGAGGACTCCGATCCCCAGTCAAACGCCAGTGGTCAGCTGGCGAGTCCAATTTAACCCGTGATCTCTCTCGTGACCTCTCCCGGACTAGTGATCTAGATGTCCGGCCACGTTTACCACCCAGACCAAAGTCAGAATTTTTCAATGTCGGCGATGCCAACAAATGTAGTAAAAGCTCAACGTATGAGGTAAGTTACTAAATCTTTCCAAATTTATTTCTTCATATTACTTTTTAAAAATGTGGCATGAAGATATATTTAATACCAATAAAATGTATAGTTAGAACTTCAAAAGTATAAATAATATACTTGATTTATAACGCGAGAAGTTATCATAACCAAAGCTGTCAGCTCTCAAATGCTAATATGGTGAAGGGGCTACGGCTGATTGGTTTTATTGTGTCTTAGACTTGGATGGCATGCCCTCCGTGGGTGTTCTTTTTAAGAAGCCCTGGTCTATATTTACGCAAGTTTCGGAGAAAATCTCTTTAACCCTCAAATAATGTAATTTTATTATATATATATATATATATATATATATATAAATGGTATTTAAAGTTTTATAATCCAATATATATATTTTTTTTTTTTTTTAGCTTCAGATTATATTTTTGGAAAATTTGTCATAGAAGAGGATAATATTGTTTAATGTTTTCCGTGGAAAGAAAATTAAACCTAATTGATATTAAAGTATAAATATGCTAAAGTGTATTAAGGTTTCTCCTTTCTTCCTTTCCATGTTACCTTATTGGATATTTGTTGCTTTATTATATAAGGATATCTCGTTCAAAAAAAAGGTTTCTCTTTTTTTTTTTTTTTTTTTCATCTATTTTTGAATTCTACTTTTTGAACATGTCGGCTTTTAGCTTTTTGAGTAATCTTTTTTAAAAAATAAATTCAATATTTTATCCCATTAAGTAAATTTTGGACACTAATTTTCAATCTCTAAAAGAAATATTAAATTTATTTTTTCAAAAAATTTCTCATTAACCTGAAAATACGACATGTTTAAAGAATAATATTCAAAAGAGAAAATACGAAAGACTTCATTTTTGCATGAGATATCTTTATAAAACGAAGCAACGAAAATCCGATTGGATAATATGAAAAGTAAGAAAGAGGGAAACTAATTGATGTACAGCTTAAGGCTTTTGTAATTTTTTTTTTTGTAAAGATAAAAACTTTATCGCTGTTATTCAAATGATTTTTATAAAATTTTAATAGGGTGAAAAACAAAGCAAGAACATTTTTTTGTGAATAACTCAATCAGTTTACGTGCATTTTAATATTAGTCAAGAATAAAATGATACATATTAAATTACAATATAAATGTTTAAACTCATGTTTAAACTTAAATTCTTTTGTGGTGTTATAAAAATTTTATAACACCACACAGTATACTAATGCGATATCGAAAGTATTTTTACTTTTTACCTTAAATATATTTGAGCTATTTACCGAACAGTATTCTATGAAACTTTTGTTGCCGATATCTTCAAAACCTGACAAACAATTTGCAGATTTGAAATCAGCATACGAAATTACATTAGGAAATGCTTACAGCATACACTATGCTTAGATATCTCCAGCTGTAATAAAGGTTAACTATCTTCCTTTCTAAGAGATGGAAATATTCGTCATTGTGGTAATGCAGCGTAAAAACTATTTAGCCGGTTGCAGAATTCTGGTAAAATAACAAAGAGTTATTCAGTCAGCTGTTAGAATGAGATTCGTTTTGACGTTGTTACGTTATTTCAGTTTGTAATGTTCTATCGCATTGTAGCTGTGCACGAAAGTGTCGTAAGATTTAAATTGTACATATGTGAATATTGTTTTATACTTTTTATGTTAATAAATATGTTTGGAAAACTAAGAACTGTGGATTATACAGCTTGTTTATTAGTATAATATATCAAAATAACAGTAATAATTGCAGTAAAATATAAGAAATAGAAATACATAAAATATGCAGCTATTTCTTAGAATTCCTATATCATTTCTTAATATACGATATCGAAACGTTAATTTCCTATTTTCCGATCATTTATCCAATATCCATACAGTGGGGACGACATCTCTTTGTTTGGGATGGAGTCTCCAAGGCAACTGATCTCTCTCTTCTTTTGTCTACCTCCTTTCCTTTTGTACTTCTTTTGTTCAAGCACGAATGCGATTCCTTTACTAAAAACGGTGGTTGTACACATTTTCTTTTGCGTCGAATGGATGGAAACCCTTTACAAGTGCATGTAGCTTAAATAATATTTCATTAAGTTCATAGATGCAAAGTTATGTCATCGTAAGCACTTTTGATATAATTCATTCATTATAATGGAAACATCCGGTTTGAAAATTAGTTCTTGCTTAGGGCTAATATCATTTTTTATTTTTTATTTTTCCTATGTTTTCGAGGTTTTTCCTTTCCATGTATCAAACAGTTATGCTAAGGAAAGCGAAATATTTATAACACTTTTTAAAACTTCGTAAATCTTTTTTTTTTTTTTTCCCGGTAAAGTCTAATTTAATATAGTATAAAAGTATTATTATTATTATTATTATTTTAAAGTTATTTAAAATTTTTTAGTAATAGAAAGCAACTTATTTTTCTTGTGACTACCACCTGTTCTTCTGAATTTCCTTTGTATCAGGAAAAGGCAAATATGCAATTATTTTACAACAAACGGTTGCTTGTACACATTTTCTTTTGGGTCAAACAGATGAAAACCCTATACAAATGTATACCGCTTAAATAATCTTTCATTAAGCTCATAGATGCAAAGTTATGTCTTCATAAGCAATGTTGATGTAATTCGTTCATTGTAATGGAAAAATATGGTTTGAAAATTAATAATCGCTTAATGTAGTCTTTTTTTTTTATGGTAATTTAAAGATTTTCAGTTTTTTATTAGCATAAATCTGTACCTATGTCCCATAAATCCTTAGACATTTTAAAAATTCATAAAATTAAAGGGACTTGTAGAACTGAACGCAATTTGCGAGAAAATTATTCTTGGGAAAGAAGATTTTTTTGGTAAATAAAAAAATAACATAATAGTTAAAATTTTCGTCGACAGAAGGGGCTGTACATAATCAAATCATGCATTTTCATGAAAAACTATATTTATTTTCATGCAAATGTTTACAAGCATAGTACTCTTATTCTATGTGTCCGCCATCACCACAAATTACAGTTTGCAAAAGAGTTACAATTAAAACACCGCGAACTGTAGTTTGAGTTGGTGATTCTTAGTTGAGGTAAAATACCTTCACTAATAACGAATATTTTATCCTCTAAGTCAGCACCACAGTTAAATTTTCCTGCACAAGTAGGAGGGAAAAATAGGACTTGAACTGCTGATTATAAAGCCGTGCAATTTATAGGACTATAATTTGCATATTTCTCGTTACGGGCCAGTGCAAAACCTTCTATCAAGGGGAAAATTTTAAGATTTTTTTTTTCTTTACACCCCGCCACTCCCCCCCTCAAAAAATAAATAAATAAATAAATAAATAAATAAATAAAAATATCCCCCTTCGTCATAATAACATTTTTTCAAACCGCGTTCCATTCTACCAATTACTTCGATCTATTATGATTAATTTATAAATCTTTGAAATAAATGTTTCGATAAATATTTATTAGACTGTAATACTCATACCTTAAAAAATTTAAAGACATGAAATGAAAAAAGGATCTTTCAAATTCTCATTATACCGAACTATTAACATGTACCTTTCAGCTAAACAGATACCTTAGTAACTGTGCTTGATCTATGTTTATGATGAAACTCATCATACAATGCTAAGATTTGAAATAAGGATTTTTCAATCCTTCTCATAACTTCCTGATTTTTTTTTTTATCTCCAAAAATTCTGCAGCTAGACGAATTTGTCCTTGCTGCTAAAATTTTCAGCTTAATCATACAGATACGAAGTTACTTTTGTAAAATATGAGTTGCATGTAAGTTGCATGTGAGTTTAGGTGCGTAGAATTAGTTTCGTAAAAATTTTAAACTTCAGGTTTTCGATGGATTCACATGTTTTGAGAGGTCCAGAATTAGATATGATTAATTTCAGAAAACGTCTGTCTGCGTGATAAAACTTCTATGTCAACTATAGCTCGAGAGCTAATGCAAAGAATCTCATTGAAATTTATATGTACTTGCCCTTTGACATAAATCAGTGCTTATCATCTTTTAATGAAAATTGCCCAACTGGTGTCGCTGTCATCTCGTTTTTCCACAATTTTTAATGTGACAGTAGAGGACAAAATGTCGTATAAATATACAAATAAGGAATTATTTTTAACCAATCATTGTAAAATAAATAAATATTTAGAACTGCAATTGTAAAGAAAAAAAAATTATTGTATATATAGGATCATTGTTTTCCCTTGGAAGAGTAAATTTTCAACATGAGTATTTCCAAGTAGAATTCGTCAATACTTATAAAATGAATGTGTAGCAACCAAGGATTAACGCTTCAAACATTAATCTTCCCTCATATGAGTATTTACTCTCTAATTATTAATCATATGCTATCAGATATTAATATGTACAGATGAGATAATACGTACAAATTACATTAAAAGAAGAAATCAGAATTAAGCTATCTCAGATGCGACGCACGCATCCTCTTTTACGAGCTAAGAGATAAAGCTCAACTAACTACTGAAACACCTTCTGCTGCTCACATCGGCATGGAAGGTTGGTTGAGTGAGTAAAATTAAAGAGGGAAGTGCTTTATTAGTTGAGAGAATGATTTCGTAGATCTGAGATAATTTTACACAATATTATAGATTTTTTTCATTTTTAACATAATAATAATAATAATAATAATAAAATCCCCCTCCCCCCCCTAAAAAAAAATAAATAAATAAAATAAATAAAATAAAATAAAAAATACAATTATTTAAAGGTTTTACTTAAAAATCAGAATTAAGCTATCTCAGATGCGACGCACGCATCCTCTTTTACGAGCTAAGAGATAAAGCTCAACTAACTACTGAAACACCTTCTGCTGCTCACATCGGCATGGAAGGTTGGTTGAGTGAGTAAAATTAAAGAGGGAAGTGCTTTATTAGTTGAGAGAATGATTTTGTAGATCTGAGATAATTTTACACAATATTATAGATTTTTTTCATTTTTAACATAATAATAATAATAATAATAATAAAATCCCCCCTCCCCCCCCCAAAAAAATAAATAAATAAATAAATAAAATAAAATAAATAAAATAAAATAAAAAATACAATTATTTAAAGGTCGTCTTTAGAACACAAAATTGACATTTGTTTGACATTTAGTGCTATACTTCTCTGAGATGAAATGCGTTTATCATGGAAAATATTTTTGATAAATAATATTTTTAATAAATTATTTCCCCTGTGTGAATTGTTGTATATGAAAATATAGAAGAAAGTTTTGTGATAGGCAAAATATACTAGTTTTTCAAATATATTCATTGTACCATATGACTCCTTTCAGTTCACATTTATACTATTTCCAATTTATTTTTTATCCGGTACCAAAGTCTAGATCATATCGAATGACACAAATAGGTCAAGTTTGCCATCAGTTTTTCTAAAAGAAGGAAGCTATAGTTAAATATTCAAGCATCTTCAATTTCAGTTCTTATACAATTAAAGTGTTCTTCATGATGCGTAGAAGGACATTCTATTGTTTGGATTAAGTTACCATGGTAACCCCAACCTTCAGTTAACATTCCATAGAACAATACCGTATCATTCAACTCTTTATTGTGTAATAGTCGATAAAAAAAACTTCGTTGAAAGAGGTAATCTCTTCGAATGAGAAACTTGTAATTTATAATCTCAGTAATTTTTCATAAAACTTTTGCTTCTTTTTTCTTATTTAATTATTTATTAGCATTCTTACTTTCATTATCTGACTATCGCAGGTAATGGAAGTATTGAATTCGGTTAAAATTTCCGATATCGGCCTTTCTACTGATTTACAAATTTTAAGATTTCCTAAACCCAAAAATGTATTTTCTTTTTTCTGGGTGTGCATATGTGTGTTTTCAAGGGAGGCGAAAGTGAAATCATTTGAATATATTTTCTCCAAAACAAAAAACGATAGAATACTGAGAAAAAAAAATGTAACGCCTTTCTCTAGAATGAATAAGTGGCCATTTTCTAAATCCCTTAACTAGAAATATAGATTTCCGAGCTATGCGCATTAGGCACGCCAATAAACTGAATAGACGAAAGTATAGAGAATTTCTAGCGTACACATTTCTAGATGGTGAAACAATATTCTGAATACTCTAAATATTCTGAATCAATTATACTGCGAGAAATTCTCGCTTGTTTTTCTAGAATTTGGTAATAAACTAAGATTATAGTTGCAGAAACCCGCCTCTTGTAGTCTCATTTATTTCCAGAGATTTTTAAATAACTTTGCCCTCGAGAATATAGGCAAACGCTCTAGAATTCTAATAGGGGCTTCTAGAACTCGCTTTCCAAGGGGACTATAATTTATAAGGATGACATGGAACTATTTTTTCTAGAGCCACAATTTAGATTCTAGATGTCAGTTACAGAATTTTTTCTGAGTGAACAAGTTTATATTTGAGACATGTATGGTGCATTTGACAAATTTGAAGAAAAATTAGAAAACCGGAAGTGGGAAGCCAGAAATGGGAGATTTTAGTCCGTATCTACAAAACGGCTGTAATGATTTTCTTCAAATTTGTCATATAAACCCACTTTTTAGACGCCCTTTCGTATGGATTTGTTGGTCTACGCTAGAAAATTGGTAGGCATTGGTAGATTTTATGGACCAATATTAGGTCTCAAAAGGAAAGTCGGAGTCTTATAAAAACGGCTTTACGGATTTTCTTTTATTAATTTCCTTTTGAAGATATCACTTCATACGTGTTACTTGGCTTACACTGTACAAATGAGTTTGCGAAGTTTTGTTAAAAATCGGAAGTAGGGCAGAAAGTCAGTTTAAAAAAAAAAAAAGCTCCTATAATTTTCTTCAAATTTGCCACATAAACTCCTTTTTAAATGTCCTTTTGCATGCATTAGTTGGTTAGCATCGGAAATTTGGTAGACTTTCTGGTTAGGTACGTCAGTTTTAGATCTCGAAAATGAGAGTCTCAAAATGGCTGGTGGTTTTCTTTAAACACACTATATAAAGTTTCTTTATAATGTATTTATTATTTGATTATTACAGAAAAATTGGTAGGACTCTAAATATTTAGGCCAAATCTAATTTAACTAAGTAACTAATTATTTAGGTCAAGACAGACACAGTGAAACGTAGCAGTTTTCTCTATGAAAATGCACGTTTCATCGTAGAATGACTTATAAGAAATGATATCATTCTCAAAGACGATAATACTTCATTAAGGAGATTTTCTGAAAGTGATTTCAGTCTAGCATATTATAAAAAATATTTTAATTTTAATTTTATATGGACACTACATCACTTTGCCATATTAATAGTAAAATGCTTAAATCACATGCTTGAAAATTTGACGACAATGTAATTTTAGGAAGTTTTTCAGTCATTTCATCTATTTTTAATTTAGAATTTTAAACGACCCTACTGAGAGAGGATGAGTATAAATAGCTTGATTATCAAGACTGAAGCATTTAAATGCAATATTACAAAAGAAATCATACAAAAATGTAAATTTCAAGAGGGTTTTTCCTCACCCCCTTCCTATTAAGTATCCGCTAGAGATATCAAACTCCGAAAATACTTTAACTTGGTAATAAGCAGTAATTGCATGAAATTCGCTTGAAATACGTTTAGTAGTTTGTAAAGAAATATAAGTCGTACATACCAACCAACAACCATGCATACAATGACTTTTATTTACAAAAAGATTATTATTATTTTACATGCTACAGTAAGTACAAAATATATTCCTATTTTTATTGGGATATCTCTAAAGCAATAACTTATTAGTAAAATTTGGATCATTCAAAACATTAAAATTATAAAAGAAACATTTAAATAGGCATTAATGATCTTCGAAGTATGCGTGCAATTTTCCACCGTTAAATTTTCTAATGGCATTCTGTAACGGTTTTTTGTATTTAAACATCTGAAAATATTGCTTAGAAAAAGATAGTAATAATGTTTTCTGATAATTGGGAAGCTAAGACCAAACATAATTTTAAAAACCACCTTAAAGGTGTGTCTTGGGCAATTCTAAATCACTTCTTAACAGTATAAACGTAATTTTCTATTTTTACGTGCTTGCAATATAAGCACAAAGACAGACAGCCTGTTATTTTATCATGTGTAAAAAAAAAAAAAAAAATGTTTTACATTACGGTAAGATATAATTTTTTTTAGTTCTGCAATCTCTTATGCTTATGATATCATTTGTTATTTCGTACTGCAAGCTTATAAATTCAACATATCTATTAAATGTTAAAAAAGAAATTTAAAACATTTATTTGAAATTTATCAGATATTAAAATCGAAAAATCAAATAAATTAACAACTGCCATTTAGAAAATGTGTTAAACTATACAAAAAGATATAGTAACCAATACCAGCCAAAATTAAAAATATTATTTAGAATATTAATAAAAAAGCACCACAAAACTGGCGTTGTAAAAATTATTACTTACAAACTTTGAATAAACACCATAAAATGCAAAAAATTCGCAACAATTGTTTCGGGTCGAAAAAACACAAGACCCTTCATCAGGCGAATAAAGTAAGCATGAGTGCTGCAGTGCACTCGTGCTTACTTTATTCGCCTGATGAAGGGTCTTGTGTTTTTTCGACCCGAAACAATTGTTGCGAGTTTTGCTTACTTTATTCGCCTGATGAAGGGTCTTGTGTTTTTTCGACCCGAAACAATTGTTGCGAGTTTTTTGCATTTTATGGTGTTTATTCAAAGTTTGTACATAATAATAATTATTTAGAATAGTTTATGAAATTATAAATAAATAGATTTATATTAGCATTTCTTTGACAAATGTTATGTTAATCAAACTCGAGTGTATATTTGTTTTTTGAAAAGTATTTCTTACTTTTCATGAAAAGATTCGTTCTTTTCTTTTCTAAGGTTTTTCTTACAGTCGACAGCAAAACTATTGTAGCACATGTCCACACTTTTCATATATATATATATATTGGTTTAATCACTAATTTTCATCATCAACTTAGTCTTTTATAAGCAGCATAAGACTAAGATCATGACTCGACCACTGAGCTGAAGAACAACTGGAGGAAATGCTAGACCGGGTTTTGCGTGCCGTTTTTGGAAGGTTTGTCTTCCGAGCGTTGCACGGCAGAAAGCAATTGATATCTTTATATTTCAAAGTAAAATTGTGTAAAGGTTGTCTGTTCGAACAACCATATGCTAAACATGATATTACAATTGTAAATTTTAATTCTTTAAGAAGTATAATAGTAATAGACGACCCGACAAATGTTGCCTGCCGTGCAAGATTTGACTCTGCACGGCAAATGATTGCAGCAAAACTGGCACGCACGAACACTGTATAAAGGTATTGGAAGCATTTGCTCCAGTTGTTCTTCAGCTCAGTGGACTCGACAAATATTTACTTAACAAAACAGTATTAGGTGTCCATCTTTTAAATAGAAATCATTGCTAGCGCTTCAATAATTTTGCTGCCGACAGTACTTTCCACATTTTGTTCACTTCTAATAAATTTAATTTTTTAATCAAACTTATAAATGGAGAATAAATAATAATACTCATATTATATTTTACATCAATTTACAAATTCAAATCCACGCTTTCTTCTATCCCTGGAACAAATAGATAAATGTGATGGCAATACATCATAACCTCGGAACAATATTAAAGAAAATATCTGACATTTCATCCGCAAGATCAGTGTATTCGCAGTCCCCCTGTCTTCAAAAGATCGCCTTTTGTTTGGATGCAGTTTCCATGGAGACCCAAATATCTTTCATTGTTCGCTGTTCGCCTTCTTTGTCCTAAACTCCATGTCCATTCACCTGGAGAATAACTGGTATTGAAAATGACTGAAAATGAGCGATTAGAAGTAAAGCAAACTATCAAGCAATTCGTTCGAGAGTAAACAGGAAAGACATAAATTTCTTGTATTTTTCTCCTATTAAAAAAGAAATGAAAGTTTTTGTATTCCCTATAGGTAGCATTAAGTTGAGTTGTTTTCGTTTTCCCCACAACTTTCAATCTTTCGAAAGTAAGAAAAATGGGAAATTTTTTCTTTAATAAAATAGTCACTTCCAAATAAACAAAGTGAGATTCTACCATTGTTTTACCCATTAAGCGTCAAAGCTTCCGTCGCGGGTACATTTGATTAAGATTTTTTTTTTCTCTACAAGTAATTAAAATAAATATGTATTTTTATTTATTTATTTATTTATTTTATTTTATTTTATTTTATTTTTAATATTAAAGTGTCTAACTTCATTGATATTTTTTCCAAAAACATTTTAATGTGAATTTTATTTTATTTTTTAATTATTGAAACAAAATTGCCTGTTTTTACTGCATAAGAAAAAAAAATTCTCCGAAGATAACACATTCGAGTGCAGGGATTTAAAAGATTGAATGTGAAAGAAAGCAGTACTTTTCTTAAATTATTACAAAAAGGGATCGTGAAAACTAATTTAAAATGGTTTCGCAGTTTATCTACCTGTATTCTACCCCATTACATGTAAAATATCCCATTTTGGAACCATACCACATCTTCTAACAAATATATATATATATATATATATATATATTTAAACTGCATGTGATTAGAGATTAAAACTCAAAACATACGAGAAAATTCAAAATTTTTCAGAGGATTCATGAAGCGGCATTTAATTGATAAAAATAAAATTAAATGTATGAACTATGTTATATTAAAATATGCTGAATTATTGGTTTAGAAAAAAAAATGAATAAATCTTTCTAAGCAAGTTTCATAATCTATCAAAACACAATAATGTAAGAAGGATTAGAGAGACAATCGTCTACAAGCACCACAATTTAAAATAATATAAACATTAAAAACTTTGCTTCTCATTTTAAAAACGTCGGGCAAACACTACGCAAAGAAACGGCGTTGAACATAAAATATACGTGAAATATTTACATAAAATAAAATAAATATACTTTGTTCTTTTTGTACTTCAAAATATTTAATCTCAGTATTTGCGATAGATTTCGTTTATGTTTGCAAAAATTTAAAACAATTTCTACAAGTATTACAAATTTAAATATATGTAATTAAATCTTTGTTAAAGAGAAACAAAGACTTAGTTAATGCATTTAAATCTTTTTCAGGCATCAAATAAGCACTACGCAAACGGGAAAAACATTATAATTTAAATTACGCATCAAATACATAGAACAAAACGAAACGAATTTTCATGTTAGTACTTGCAGTAGAGTTCCATTCGACTTGTGAGAACTGCATTTAAGAAAACTACTACAAACAACACAAATTTAAATATATTGATTATTTGTTTGTTTCTCACTTACCAGTTATCAAATAAACATTACACACACACACAAAAAAAAATATATATATATATATATATATATATATATATATATATATATATATATAATTTACACAACAAAAATATCTAGAATAAAACGAAACGAATAAATAATAGAAGTTAAAGACAAATTAAGCATAGAGGATTGATTGATTATTTATTCATTTTTGCTTAGCCCCTTATCTATATCAAAATGTTTCCCATCGATACTTGCAGCCGAAGTCGTGGCTAATTAAAATAACATATTCATTAAAGATTTTGTTTTGCATTTAAATATATAAGATAAACTTTACTCTGGTAGAAAAACCTTTAACGTCAACAACACATGGAATGGTATTTAGAGTAAATCAAAATAAATACAAAGTGGAGTAACTAACTGTAAGTTACAGTAAATAAAGACTAACGGTTCTAAATTCATGTTTACTATAACTTTTTTCTCCTTCAAAATCTTTCATTCCTGTACGAGTATTTATAACAGATTTTGTTTTATTTGCATGAAATGCATTTAAAATCTTTTATAAACATCACAAATTTAAATGCTATTTTCATTAAGCAATTAGCGATGTGGCGAAATAATCAGTTATCTACGGAAGGCCAAATATTTGCAGCAAAACAAAGTAAATGCAAAGTGGAAGAAAAGCAAGTCAAAATAAATAAAAAACGAAATATTCTGAATTTATACTTACTTCGTCTCTTTCATGCTTCAAAATCTTTCATATTTGTACTTGTTGTAAAGTTCAATTTGATTTGCATTTAAAAAAAAAAAATTACAGTCAACACAAATTAAAATAATATTTTGTTCAAAAGCTTAATTTCACATTTAAAAAAACGTCAGATTACGACGCAATTCGAGAAAAGATATATATATATATATCTTTTCTCGAAAAAAAAATATATATATATTTTTTTTTATGTAAAAATGTAAATATTGAATAATGATGTATGATAATAATGAATATAAGTAATGAATTTAAATGTCAAAAGATATGCTGTTCTCGCTAAGTCATGCTTGCTTTGTCCTTTTCATCAGTCAAAATCTTCATATCTTTCATAAATTTTGTAAATTTTGTGACACAAAGTGGAAGACGTCATAATAATGTAAATAAAGACCGATGATTCTGAATTCATGCATGCTTTATCACTTTCATCTATTAAAATTTTTCATATTATGTACTTGAAAATTTCGCATCCATTGCCTACGACTTGTGCACATTACAAACGATTTGCGAAAATTGCATTTTTAAAACTTATACAAAAGCTGCTCAAATTTGAACAATATCGTTTTATTTCCCTATTAAAAGCAAGTCATAAATATTACTAGGATAGAAAATTTGTAATGTAAACTACATATCAAATATTTAAAGTAAAACCTTTTCAATACAAAATGCAAGGAGTCAAAATAAATTAAATAAATATAGACTATTCTCAATTCGTGCTTGGTTCGCCCCTTTCATCCTGCAAAATCTGCCGTATCTGTATTTGTAGTTGATTCCGCTTTGAATTGCGAGAACTGCACTTAAAAGAAAAAAAAATACAAGCATCACAAATTTAAATAATATATTTATTAATTATTTTAATTTCGCCTTTAAATCAGATGAACTAAATATTATAAGGTGAGAAAAACATTTTTAATGTAAACAATATATTAAATATTTAAACTAAAATGTTACAATTACAAAATGGAAAAGTCGAAATAAAGTAAATAAATAATAATGTATGATCCTAAATTCAAATTTGCTTCGTTATTTTCATCCTTCAAAATTTTTCATAGCTGTATTTGTAGACGACTTTGTATTGACTTGCTAAAACTGCATTTAAATAATAATAATAATAATAATAATAATACAAGCATAATAAATTTAAATAATATATAGATTAATTACTTTATTTCGCAATTGAAAGACATTAATTAAAATTCGAGAAGAGAAAAACATTTTTTAATGTAAGCGATATATTAAATATTTAAACTAAAACGATACAAATATAAAGTGGAAAAGTCAAAATAAAATAAGTAATGAAGAATGATTCTAAATTCATGTTTGCTTCGTCTTTTTCATACTTCAAAATCTTTCATGTATGTACGTGTAGTTGATTTCGTTTCCATTTGCGAGAATTGCATTAAACAAAACTTTTACAAGCTTCACAAAGTTCAACAATATATTTAAAAATTACTTTTTTTTTTTTTTTTTTTTTTTTCAAAATTAACAAATATCAGATAAACATAGCAAATAGAGAAGAAATTTTAGAATCAAATAATTAAAATAAAACAATACAAATATAAAATGGAAGATTCGTCAAAAAATTATTAAAGACGAAAGAATCTAAATCATTGTTTGCTTCATCAATTTCTTCCTTCAAAATATTTCACATCTGTACTTGTTGTCGTATTCGTTCTGACTTTGAAGAACAGCATTTACAAAAACTTTTACAAACAACATAAATTCACATGACATATCTATTAATAACATTATTTCGCAATTAAAACACATAAGAAAAACTTTACGAGTAGAGGAAACTTTTTAATGCAATCTACTTATGAAATAATTAAAGAAAACGATAAAAATATAAAAGTCAAAATGACATAACTAAAACCGAAGGATTCAAAATCGTGCACGATTCTTCTCTTTCTTCCTTTGAAATCTTTGATAATATCCATGTAACAAATTTTGTTTTAACTTGTATTTAAAAACAATCTTCTACAAGCATCAAAAATTTAAACAATATAATTTTTTAATAAACTCACACAATCAACTGTGGAAGGAAATCATATTTATTGAAATTTAATTTTTCCGACTGAGTGAAAATAATGCCTGGACCGGGACTCGAACCAAGGAACTTTGACTTACAAGGTCAAGGCTCTACCAATTGAGCTATCCAGGCCGACATCCCGGTCAGCATTACTCACTCAGACAACCATAGGCAGAAACAATCTGGTCTATCATTTAGATAGCTCAACAGAAATAAGCCGCAAGAAATGGAAAACACCATTAAACAATGGGAGAAAGAAATACAATTTTTTAATAAACTCACACAATCAACTGTGGAAGGAAATCATATTTATTGAAATTTAATTTTTCCGACTGAGTGAAAATAATGCCTTGTCCGGGACTCGAACCAAGGACGAACAATATATTCAATAAACAATATATTCATCATAGACGTTATTTCATCAGATGCGTCTTTCACACGACTTTCTCTTACCCTGAAAATTAATACTATAAGAACAGATTGGAGATTAAAGGGTAAAATAATGAGTATTGTTACATAAACCTATGTTAAAACAATTCAAATTAGGCTTCGGAACAGCTTCATTATAGTACATAAATTTATTTAGAATTCAAAACTGTTATTGAATTCAAAATGTCAGTTAAAATTATTCAGACAACTTTCACACGCAGCATTCCTTGAAACGTATCAATTTTGAACAACTTTTTACAGTAACAAACGTATAAACTTCAAAATACAACATTTGGATCGCCTTTTTTTATTTATTCTAAGAGACAAAGACCAAACGTTAAAAACTTGACTTCGGTATTCAGGAATCCTTAAAACGTATAAATATACAAAACACCAAGCGAGGAATATTTATCTTAAAGAAATGCATTATTTACTATAATTCTATGAGGAATCTATTTCAATTCCTGAGCATATTTCCTGGACACGGTAAAATATTATAGTAAAGTACTTTCACTAACAAAATAAAAGAATGTTATGGCTTAAATATTGGCAGCCCTGTATATCTTCTGAAAGTTATGTACACATCAAATGATGTACACAAATCTAATACTATAATTACAACACACGGCACAACCTGAAGTACACTTCCATCAATTTTCAAGTATGGTCGCACTATAATTTAGTTCTTTTGTGTAGCCATGTAAAGAAACAATGAAAGATTTCTATACCATATTCTACATTAAACATGTTTTTACGCATATAAAAAATATATATTCGTTTCATTTGGTTTAGTGCAGTCTGCATTTGTTAAACTCCTCTTATACCTGCAATTTCCCCCATAGACGTAATATGTTTGAATTATCTTGGGTGTCCCTGTACACGAACCATTTGCTTCATCTCAACGGAAAGTTTAGTGTAGCATCCCTATATGATACACATTTAGAATACCAAGATTGGACTTTCTGTTATAATTTGTTTTTGAGATTTGCTGATAGCAGACACACACACAGGGACCAACTACTAAAAACATGATTTTTAGATTCAGGGAACCTGAAAACGTGTAAATATAACAAAAACTCAATTTCCAAAACTTGACCCAAAAATAATACTTTCTCTACCTCATGGGTAAGAAAAAAAAATATCAGATAAATTTCACCAATAGAGAAACTTGTTTTATGTAAAATATACATGAAATATTTAAGGTAAAATTAATATGAATTGGAAGAAATCAAAATATAGCAATGACAGACAAATTATTCTTTCATATTTTGCTCCTTTCGTCCTTCAAAATCTTTAATAACCGTATTTGTAGTCTATTTTACTTTGAATTGCGGGAACTGCATTTAAAAAAAAATATAAAAAAATAAATAAAAAGTTTTTCTACAATTATGAGAAGTTTAAATGATGCATTTATAACACTTTATTTCAGAATTAGAACACGTGAGATAAATATTACGAGGAGAAAAAAACATTTTAATGCAATCTATATATCAGTTATTTAAAGTTAGAGATTCAAATACAAAATAGATGAAATCAATGCAATATTTTAAAAAAATTATTCTAAATGTATGTTTTCTTCGTCCCTTTCATCCTTCAAAATCTGTCTTTTCTGTACTTATAGTTGATTTTATTTCGATCTTCGAGAATTGCATACAAAACAACTTCTACATGCATCACAAATTTAAAGCACCATATTTATTTCGCAATTAAAAAACCTCAGATACACATTAGAAGTACAGAATATTTTTTTAATATCAGGTGTTTTAAATAAAATTATATAAACTGAACGAAGTCAAAATAAAGTAAATAAAGATGAATGATTCTAAATCCATGTTAGCTTCATCCCTTTCATTTTCCAGAACCTGTCGTACTTGAATCTGCACTTTCAGTCAATTTTGTTTTGACTTCAACGAATTGCATTTAAAACAACATCTACAAGCATCAAAAAATCAAAATATGTATTCATTAACTACTTTATTTCGCAGTTAAAAGACAACAGATAAACATTAACAAGTAGAGAAAACTTTTTAATAATAAATATTTAAAGTAAAACTGTACAAACTGGAAGAAGTCAAAATAAAGAAAATAAATACGAATGATTCTAAATTCATGTTTGCTTTGTGCCTTTCATGCTTCAGAATCTTCAATATGTGTACTTGCAGTCGATTTCGTTTTGACTTACAAAAACTGCATTTAAAGCAACTTCTACAAAAGCATCGCAAATTTAAAGAACATATTCATTAATTACTTTATTTCGCTATTAAAAGACAACCGATAAATATTAAATATAGATAAAACTTTATAATAATAAAAATGTTTAAAGTAAAACGATACAAATTCAAAAATGGGAGAAGTCAAAATGAAGAAAATAAAGATGAATGATTCTAAATTCATGTTTGCTTCGTGCCTTTCATACTTCAGGATCTTCAATATCAGTACTTGCAGTCGATTTCGTTTTGACTTGCGAAAACTGCATTTAAAGCAACTTCTACAAAAGCATCACAAATTTAAAGAACATATTCATTAATTACTTTATTTCGCTATTAAAAGACAACTAATAAACATTAAATATAGATAAAACTTTATAATAATAATAATGTTTAAAGTAAAACGATGCAAATTCAAAAGTGGGAGAGGTCAAAATAAAGAAAATAAAGATGAATGATTCTAAATTCATGTTTCCTTCGTCCTTTTCATCCTTCAAAATCTTCTATATCTGTACTTGCAGTCGATTTCGTTTTGACTTGCGAAAACTGCATTTAAAAATAAAAAATAAAAGTCTACAAGCTTCACAAATTTAAAGAACTGGCAAGCAAAAATGTAAAAAGCGGTATTGACATTTTCCTTTAAAAGCTTTCCGTAAAGAGAAACTTTTTTCTTATTGTCAGAGCATTGCATGAAACCTAAACCCAGCCGCTTCGAATGCAAAAGTGCTTTTTTTGACTTGAACAATCCCGGAAACGTGACGTTCGATTGGAGAGATGAGGAGGTGGACGCAGCAAAAAATTTTCTATTGTCGTTCTGATCTATTTGCCAGTTTTGACGATTTCTCCCCCCACTTTATTAGATTATGGTAAGTGTGCGCGCCGTGTAACGATATATTCACACGGAAACCATAAAAGAGTGAGAAGTGTTGAATTTACAATGCTTCGCAGCCTGGAAATGTTTAGCTGGAGAGAGATGATGGAAAAAAAAGATTAAATTTGAAAATTTGCAGCCTTGATTTTAATTTTCAGTTTACTTATCGAAATAATTTCTTTATTTTGAATTAAAATACATTATTAACAACATATTTATAACAGAAAATATTAAATAATATTACACTTTTCAGCGAAAAAAAAAAAATTGAGATTTTGTTTTGAGTGGTGAAAAATAAATCAAGCAATTTTCAATTTTTTTTTTTCTGCATTGAGTAAATAGACGTTACATAAACCACATTATCAAAATAAATATTAACCCTTAAATGCATGAATTTTTTATGTTTAATAAATAACATTTGAAATCAACCGGAAGCAGATGTAGTTATTGAGAAAAATACATTTAAAAAAAATAAATAAAAATCCACATAAGAATTTAATATATATATATATTGATGTATTTATACATAATAATAAAAAAAAGCGACATTTTTCTTGCATAAATTTATTATTATATGTAAAAAAATATATTCGTTATAGTCTTACCTTGTTTCTATCCGAAAACATTTTTTTCTGTATGTTTTTATTGCTTTCTATATAAATAATCGTAATTAGTAACACCCACGCCGAAATGAAATTGTACTGAGATAGCACGCCAACAATGAAAATTGTCACAGATAAAGAAATAAACTATCAAAAATTCTAGTTGCGCTTCGAAACAATAAAATAGTTTTGATAAAAAAAAAAAAAAAAAAAAACACTATGCAAAGGTTGTACATAAAGAGACGTGAGATTTAAAACATATGATGCAGATCTACATCTCTATGCATTTTAGGGTTAAATTTGTATCAATACTGAATAGTCTCTTTAATGTAAATTAATACTTTATACTGTTTGTATTAAGTGTTAGAATGGACTTTATCAGTGTTACGTCATAAAACCCCTCACATGTGACCATTGCAGGGAAAACTGCAACACTATAATATTTTTATTTTTATTGTATGAGATTTCGTATTTTATAGGGAAATGTTTGTATTATAAATAAATTTGACAAGGAAATGGATAATATGAAATCACATGATGGGTGTGATTAAGTTCTGAACACACAAACACACACACACACAAAAAAAAAAGAGTATTGTCCATTTTAAAGGAATAATGATAACAGTTTTTCTTCTTTCAAGACGATATTTTTCGTCTTTAAAACATAGCCTCGAGATAAGAACTAAAAGTATAGATTGTTAAAATAATTATTCTACTGTTAAATTTTAATTTTGAAAATTGCTAAACATTTTGTTTTCCGACATATTCAGGAATAGTAAGTACGCTAATACCAATTTTGGAATCAGAAAAGTTTAAACTTTTGACAGATGGAGTTATTTTTTTTTATAATCTAAAATAAAATACTAGATCAACATTGATTTATTCTTATAATTTCTAAAATTGTAGTTAGATTATGTTTAAAATTTCATTTCTTATAATTTTAAATTGATTTTTTTTTTTTAATTAGTGTGCTGCGAGGCACACTGAATAATGTGCAACGGGGAAATTTTCATAAGTACTATACCATTTTAAAACAATAAAATTTTGTACCTGTAGAATATCATTATTTATACGTCCCCCTTTATACGTTCCCTTATTATTTTAACTCTTAAAAAGTCGCAGTTCTTAGCATTTGTTAAAGCAGTAGGTATTTGCACGATATTTCATTATAACATTTTAAAAAATATATTTGCTTTTTACTTTCTCTCACCCATAAGGTAGAGAAAGTATTGTTTTTGGGTCAAATTTTCGAACGCGAGATTTTGTTATATTTACACGTTTTGAGGTCCCCTGAATACGAAAATCATGTTTTTTGCAAATGGTCTGTGTGTATGTCTGTGTGTCTGTATGTCTGTGTGTGTGTCTGTGTGTGTGTCTGTATGTCTGTGTGTGTGTCTGTCTGTTATCAGCATATCTCAAGAAAAAATTATGGCAGAAAGTTCAAACTTGGTATTCTAAATGTGTATCATATAGGGACGCTACAGTAAGCTTTTCGTTAAGATCAAGCAAATGGTTCGTATACAGGGACAATCAAGAGAATTCTAATACATTACGTCTATGGAGGAAATTGCAGAAAAGTAGAGTTTAACGTCTATAGACTGCACTAAACCAAATGAAACGAACATATATTTTTTGTAATAGAGATAGTTAACTGGGCAAAAAATTTTGTGTATGAAGGAGCCTCGCCTCCCCCCTTGGGGGGGAAGTCCCCCCTCGAGGGGAGTAAATTTTCATGATGGGTATCATTCAAAAGAGCTTGCGAATACCTTTAAAACGAATGGTTGAACTATAAATCTGTGATAATTTAAAACAAAGTTATAGATTTTTTTTTTTAATATTGAGAGTAAAATGGACTTTTTATGGATATTTAGTGTTACACTACCTCTCTAATATGGAAATCGTCTGCATTATCATAAAAAAATAATTTTTTTAAATAATAATTTTAATAAATTATTTTTTAAAAACAAACAGAATTATTTTTTAATAACCGAATTAAATTCTATATAAATGTAGGTGCATTAAGGAAACGGGGGGTTGAGGGGGGCGGTAGCCCCCTCACACAGAACTAATTATCGTATAAAACTCTTCTGAAGCCTAATTTGAATTGTTTAGCATAGGTTTACATGACAGTTCTCGTTATCTTACCTTTAATCTGCAACCTGTATTTATAGTATTAAATTTCAGGGTAAGAGAAAGTCGTGTGAGTGACACACCAGATTATTTATTTGATTTCTGTGAAAATTACTTGTAATTCTTACTATTTATACGCGATGAACATTTCTGTATATAATCTTTTTCAGGGGAAAAAAATGGTTGCGTTATTTTGAAGGCATAAAAAGGTATTTTCACAATTTATATAGTAGATTATTTGTGGCAAACTTATGGTTGAGCTCGTCAAAGTCAAGTGATTGTTTGGAAATCAATTATATCTAATAAAAGTTTAAATTTATTGAGAAAGATTTATTCTTTAATTAAAATTGATTAAAAGAAACCCGCTGCTAATATGTTATATTATTGTACTCAAGCATATCAATTCTGTTTCCTGCATTTATTTCATACTAGTATCGCTCAGTGATCAAAACTTGACCAATATTAAAGTATGCATTTAAATATAGAATATAGAAATTCTAAATCTCCATGCAAACAATATTTTCAGTAATTACTCTATGCTTAAAAAAAAAAGTCAGGATCAGCAATTTTTGTTTTTCTACATGACGATTCTTCTGTGTCAACAGTTAAAGAAAAAAAATATGTATATACTCACATCCGTTGTTTCATATTTGCGTATTAATTTATAGATAAGCGGAAATGCTAAGATAAATTATAAAGGAAAATTATTTTCGACACTTTTACGTTTCAGATATTATCAGTGCATAACTAAATAATTTGACAGCTCTTTTTTTTTTTTTTTTTTTTTTTTTTTTTAATAAAATCGCTTTGACAATTGCATATTTTTACCACATATTTAGAAAATACATATATATATATATATATATATTTTTTTTTTTTTTTTTAACATATTTTTGTAACAAACGAGACTGTGTTACATTAAAAAACTTATAAAATCAAATTAATGGCCTAATTATTATGTCAAATTAATGTCAAAGACATTTATTAAGATATATATTTTTTATTTTAGCACATTTTTGTAACAAACGAGACTGTGTTACATTAAAAAACTTATAAAATCAAATTAATGGCCTAATTATAGTGTCAAATTAATGTCAAAGACATTTATTAAGATATAGTTTACTTTAATCTCACTGTGAACAATTGCTACATGTAGCTATATTTGTTCAAAAAGAGGTTTTATAGTATTTTGTAGCATACCCAAGGATATTGCTGAATGAATAAGTTTTGCCACATTTACTCTGCCATAAAAATCGCGATATAAATAGCCTGAGTGTTAAATCTCAAGTTTTTTGCACTAGGCTAGGTAGAGTGACTTCCGTAGCTAGGCTTCCAGAGAAAAACACGTTAAACTGGAAGTGGTTAGGCAAATGAACGTGACTTAGATTCGAACCTGTCACATTCAGCTTCAAGAACAGAACCTTTCGGCTACTGATGAAAGATTTGACGTTTCAGACTGTTTTACTTACCAAAAGAAGCCTCAGACTACCAAAAAATTAAAAACGAAATTTTCGTTTTCGGCATTTCTGCCTTAACGTACTTATAAGTTACAAATAATAGTTTGGAATTTCGTCAATCCTATTTAAAATCTGAGATTGTAACATTTTCATATTTATTATGATCAGTCAATTATACATGAAAGAAATACGGTTAAAAATGTTCTTTTCCTTCTATTACTCCTTATTTATCGACAAAGAAGAGAAATAATTCTAAACAAGACTGTATCACAATTTACACATCTAACATTCTTTGAAAGACGTTCCTTCAAACTGCAAGTGACTATTTGATCAACCGCAGATCGTTCGAAAAACATTTCAATAAATAAGATAGTCTGCTGACACCCAACAAGGAACAGCCATCAGCAAAATGACCATTCCTTCCCCAAACAGGCCAATAAAAATGGGCAGGGAGGGTTGAATTCGAATTTCTAGGTACTGACAAATGACTTCTTTCGGTACCAAGATCTCCTGTTCCGTCCGAAAGTGAAGTTTCGAATGCAATAAATTACTTCCGGGCGCGATTCAATTCAATTGATGTCGATCGGTCTAAAATACGAGCTGCTGAGGGAATATAAAGAAACAGTAGAAAACTACGAGTGATAGCTTCGGAAGCACTTACAGTGAAGAATTACACATTGTGAAGTCAGGTAGTATTTTACAGTTTTAATTTTATAAAGAGATTTATACTGAAAAAAAAAAAAAAAAAAAAAAAAAAAGAAAAGAAAGAAAGAAAGAAAGAAAGAAAAAGAAAAAGAAAAAACAGATGCAATCATTTAAAGTAGTTTTTGTCAACCTAAACATTAAAAAGACGATAAATAATCCTTTCAAAAAAACATAATGAACCTTTTAGTACTGATAGAAATGTATGAACGATGATATTTTTAATATTTATTACAATTATCTACATTTTAAGTAAAATTTTCAAAATATTATAAATTATCTCTAAAAAAAGAGTGTTAAGTTAAAACACGTACCATTAGCTATTTAGGTTAAAAACACTTTAAAAACACGTTTGTCTAAAATTAAACTTTATTTAAAACATTTTAAAAAATTATCCAAAGTTTTTCGCTTTGAAATATTAAAGCATCATCAGGTATTTTATTACTCGTTTCCAATGAGCAGTTTATATATATTTTGTATTTCATGGTTAACAGTTAAGTCCTTTAATAACTTGAACAGAAGCACAGGCAGTTTGAAGTCTGGTGAAGGTTGGATCAAGGAGCGAAGAAAAGTAAGGAGTGAAACTCTTGTGGTTACCAAGGAGCTGCAAGTAGCTATAGCTATTGTAGAAACAAAGGTGCTACAAGCAGAAGCTGTCACTATTGTGGTTACCAAGGTGCTGCAAGTAGAAGTTGGAACTATTGTAGGATCAGGAGGTGCTGCAAGTAGCTGCAGATGCTGGATGTGCTGATCCTACAATAGTTCCAACTTCTACTTGCAGCACCTTGGTAACTTTGATGATTCTACAATAGTTCCAGCTTCTACTTGCAGCACTCAATGTCCTACAATAGTTCCAGCTTCTACTTGCAGCACCTTAGTTTCTACAATAGTTACTGCTACTTGTAGGTCCTTGGTAACCACAAGAGTTCTACTCCTCTCTTCGCTCCTTGATCCAACCGTCACCAGACTTCAAATTGCCTTTGCTTCTGTTCAAATTGTTAAAGGACTTAACTGTTAACTATAAAATACAAAATATATATAAACTGCTCATTAGAAACGTGTAATAAAATCCCTGGTGATACTTTAATATTTCAAAGCGAAAAGCTTTGGATAATTTTTTAAAATGTTTTAAATAAAGTTTAATTTTAGACAAACGTGTTTTTAAAGTGTTTATAACCTAAATTTTAAAATATTATTAATCTTTATCTTTAATGGAAAAAAAAGATGAAAATGGTGTAAAAAAGATTGTACATTTAAAAAACATTTTAATGCAATAAATTACATCGCTGTTTGATTGAATTTTGTTGATATCGATCAGTCTAAAAACAGGAGCTACTAAGAGAATATAAAAAATAGCGTAAAACAAAGAGACGATAGTTTTAGAAGCACTTACACTAAAGAATTGCACATTTTGCTTTAGTAGTGATGAATATGCTACGAATACCAGGGTAATGGCGTAACGCATTATCGAAGAAAGGCGGTCAAAAATCGTAATAGGCCAAATGCCAACTGCTTACCAATGAATGTTTATTAAAACATCTGTTTAAGAAGGTAGACGGAAAAACAACTGAATCAAATGGATTTCGTTGACCTGATAGTAAAAGTTTAATATCTTGTCATACTTAAAGTCTTGTAAACTTATTGGTTCAAGATAAATGACTTTTTTTTCTGAAAATAGGGGAAACCTAAATACAAAGCAACATTATCTGTATGATGTTTGTAAGGTTGTCTCCACTGATAAATGCTCAAATGGTCTGGCAAAAAAAAATCTGATTGAGCTAATTTATGCTAGATGGTAACAACAGATAATAGAAACTTGCGATTGTATATAAAGTACTGAGTCACTATCAGAAAATTTTAAAAAGTTAGCTACTTCTTTTGCCTGACTGTACACTACAGGATGGTACTATCAAAAGCAAGTGTAAAATAACAAATTAGTCAGTATATCTGTTAAAAAAAAAAAAAAAAAAAAAAAAAAAAAAAATGCTATATCTTCATACTTTGGCAACGATAATAAAAAAGCAATTCAAAAACTTTTTCAGGCTAATGGATATTTTGTTAATTTAAAAAGCTGCTCTTAAAAATACTAAAAAATGAGCGAGAACATATAATAAAACTATTAATGCAGTAAGGAAATAGAGCAGTTTGACAGAAGAAATTAATCGATTTGAATTCCCAGATATTAATATTTCTCCAACTGTCATTGATATGATTTCCTTGTCAGATTTAGAGCCACTGACTTCTTCTAACGCATCATTTATCAAACAATGAACTGCAAAGAATATTATTAATGAAAGAGTCAATATTGACTCTGAGACGGTACTTATTGAATTGCCACCTCATACACAATCTGTAGAAAAAGCAGTACAAGAAAATGCAGCAGCATCTAAAATTGTTTCTGACCATTCCCAAGAAGATAATCTCGGAACAGCAAAAATTCAAGACAGAATTGTATTCAATTTTTAATACCAAATAGCAATTTAAATCTTGAAAAGCATGTCCTGGTAGTTGGGACATTGATCAGGCACGGGTGAGGCTCGACCGGCAACCATCTTCTCGTGCTACGTACTGAATATTTAAATTCACTGAGGAAAAAAATATATGCTGCATTCACCTAAAATAAATATGTAGTCAACAACAAGAAATATAGATTTCCGAATTATGCGTATAAGGTAAAGAAATAACCTGAATCGACGAAATGATCGATAATTTCTAGTCCATATTTCTCTAGATGGTGAAAAAATATTATGAATATTACAAATCCTTTGTACTGCAAAAATTCTCGCTTGGTTTTCTAGAATTAGGTCATAAATCAAGATTATAGTTACTAAAATGCACCTCTTGTGGTTGAATATATTTGCAGATATTTTTAAGTAAGTTTGATCACGATAATATGGGAAAATGCTCTAGAATTCAAATAGGGGTTCTTAGAACTTGCTACCAAAGGGAACTAGAATTTATAAGGATGACAAAGAACTATATTTATTAGAGCCTCAATTTCGTTTCTAGAAGTCAGTCACAGAAATTTTTCTCAGTGTTTGAAGTATTGAAATGCTGCATACAAAATGCACTACATTAACTATAACTAACTATAACTTTATTAAATGAACAATTAAATAAATGAAAAAAGAATATAACAAGGGGGAAAATAGCAAAATTAAAAAAAATAATCAAAAATATTATAAAATTTACCTAAATTTAAACCAGTATCTCATCCTGAAAATACGAAATGTGTGACAAATGAAAAAAAAAAAATTCAGAGCTGTTTTTAACACATTAATGTTATTCTAAATTTTATTTTGTCTATATAAATTGAGAAAAATAATTACAGAAAAATCACAAAACATCGCAGTTATTTAAACTTTTAGACCTGATACGCAGATTGAAAATGAAATGCAAGATATTACCATGTTTTTATTAACTTTTATTCTTGTTTGTTTGTTTGTCTGGTACAAATCTTGCAATCGATTTTTAACTAACTACCCTACTATAGCTAGACATCTAAAACTTTCAAAATATTTTAGAACCCGATGACAGTACTTCGAAGCCCGATTTTTGAATTTCTGCTTAGTTTTCTTTTAATTAATTAAAATATGAAAATAATAACCTCCTAATAGCTTTAAAAATAGCCATTAAAATATTAGCTATAATTTAATTGTTGCCAAAAAAAATTTAAGAGTTCATTTTCTTTCGACATAAAAATAAGTACATTTAATTAAACGTGAACATTAAAAAATTGTAAAATGTTACATTATGCATCTCACAAAAATTGACGTCATTATCACTTTAAAAATTCTATACGCATTGATAAAGTGCTAATGTAGTTCTATAGCTATGATTCAACAGAAAATTTATAAACATGGTATATAAAAAGTTTCTTTTTATCTTATTATTATTTTTTACATATTAACATTACCCAAAATTTTATCTTGTCTACATAAGCTGAGAAAAATAATTATAGGGAAAACGCTAAACATTGCAAACATTTCGAAATTTTACGCCTGATGCTCAGACTGAAGATGATACGCAAGATAAATTTTATTTTGCAAAAATGTTCATAAAGCCATACTTGCCAACTTACTAATTAATATCCCGTAGTATTGTTAGACCCGCCATTTTTTTCACACCAAAATCTTTTCAGAGTATTTTTCTCCTTATTTAATCGTAATTGCCTTTGTAGAATATTACTATAAAAATTTATTGGTGTGAAAAAAAAAAAAAAAAAAAAAAAAAAGGCGGGACTAACAACACTACGGAATATTCAGGATGTTGGCAAGTGTATGATAAAGCCAAGTCTCAACAAATAATAGGTGCCCGTTTTGGATAACAAGACTTTTGTTTTTTCGATCTACTCTAATACACAATTATTTTTAAACATACTCTAATGCATTTGACGATAAACAAAACAAACAAACAAACAAACAAAAAGGGTTGACACTATTTTTAAATTCATACTTTATCTTGAGATATATTACACTTTCAAATATATCTACATGTTTATATAGAAAACACAGATAGTTACTCAAATATGCAAAGATGTATATACAAAGAAACTTTTATCATCGTATTACTTCCCAGCCTTTTTAACAATATGTCGATATATTGAATAATACACACTGTTAAAAAAGAAGTGTTCAAAAATGAGTAAATGAACATTCTCATTTCGAAATGAGTAATTTTGACACAAAAAGGAAAACATGCTCGCCTCATTTATGATATATAGCATGTTTTCTCTCCCAAATTAATATCTGTTCAGATCATAACTTATTATAAATATGCTGAACTAAAACAAGTTCTCTACTAGAATTTCTACTAATTGGAATAGAAAGAGTTCAAACACGAAATTTATTCTCTCAAATCTCCAGAACTATATTTCATGGCGGTTTCATACTGGTTTGCGGAAGAATACATTAATCTGAATCTATGACTGGGTTATTGGGATTTACAATGGTCGATGCTAATTTTTAGGCATGCTGATATGTCCAATAATAAGAACATAAGATTTTTAAATTCGAGTAAATTTGCTTCGGAATTATTTTAAGTATGTGACATAGTTAAATTTGACACAATTTTATTCCTTTTTGAGTAATTTAGTTCTTTTATTTTTTTTTTCAGTGCGTACATATATACATAATATATATATATATATATATATATATATGCCTAAATATGTTGTATATAAATATTAATTTGCAGTCAGACATATAACTATATTGTATGGAAAAACTATAATTCACACACATAAATATATTATATGCAAATGTACACATACATAAAAGTATTATACATAAATATTATCCCATAAGCACATACATAAATATAACATAAATATATCAATACTTTTTTAAGTTTTTCTATTTATAAATAAAAATTTCATGTAAAATTCAGTAATTTACACTATCTAATCTCGTGTAATCTTATGCATGAATTTTTCAAACTTTCAAATGTTTAAACTTCTGTTCTTTCTAATAAATTTTTCTTGCACGAAATACCGTTCTACTCAGTCGAAAAGAAGCACTTCCACGCAACACTTTTACGATGATCATAAAAGACGCCGCAAAAAGTGATAAAAGGCAAACCCTTGGAAAACTAAGAGAAAAAAGTGTCCCGGGTCCTGCTAAATACACCATAAAATTTCCAGAACAATTTGAATTCAGCTTAAGGAATACTCAGAGAAACGCAAACCAAATGTAAATTTCCCTGATTTTTTTTTTTTTTTTTGCCTGTAACATCTGGAACGTCTAGTTCAGAAGAACAGAAGTTTCATAATATTTTATTTTATTTTATTTGTATAAGATCTCTTTTTTTTTTCAGAAAAAGCTGTAAAAATTTATTTTTTAATAAAATTCCACTCACATTCATTTTTGTAAAGGACAATTTTAACATAGAAATTTTAACATAAACAAGCCGTTTCAAATTAGTTAGAAGAGTATGTTAATTTCTTCGTTGATTTCAAGTGATAGCAATATTGAAAGAAGATGGCGGATTGAATTGATTGATAGGCTTAATTGAGTTTTTTTTTTTTTTTTTCATTGGCTATGTATGTGTTGTTTTTCAAGCAAATTGGTTCATAAATATGCATTTTTACGAGTTTGGAATTTTCAAGCGGTCGCCATGTAAGACTTTGTAAGAAAAGTTTTTTTTTACAAGTACAAACTTTGATATAAATAAAAAAGATGATAAAATTTATTCGAAAAAGTTCATGAAATATAATTATTATTAAATTAATAGTACTAAATTTTAATTTTTTGAATATATATCTAATTTCAAAATATATATTTTTCAAAAAAAATTTTAACATAAAACACTGACTTCGTATGATATTTTACTGTTTTGTTACAAAAGTTATTCAGTAAAACTTAAAAAATACAGTGATGATAAATTTTAGGCTCTTGTCTTAAAGTTTTCTTTTCTTTTCTTTTTACTTTATTTCTATTTCTTGTAATCATTATTTTATAATCAAGTAAACTCAGAATGTCGCTTACAGGAAAACTAAACAAACTTTCAAATTTACCTAAGTGTCTATGTAAACGGCATCTGGTAGTATTTCTGAGTAGCCGGCATTTCCCGTTTACCAGCTTCGAACGCAGAACCGCTCGGCCACTGGTGGAGATTTTCAATATTGGGATTTTAATTAAAATACATACAGTATTTCATACATAAATTCAACATATAATATACTACATACATATGCAATAGACAAAAAGCAAAATATGTTCAGGTATTTAATGTGTTTTCTGTCTCCATAAAATTGTAAAATTTATCCAGGAAAAATTGGTGGTCTGATAACACCAAATCGAAAAAGTTCACTTTTACAGTTAATATTGAATATAACAGACAATATTGGACCTTCTGGACTCTTTTATCGAAATGTTGCCAAGTTACTGACTATATACACAGACAAAATACACCTAAATATCTTGTATATGACAGAAAATTTACATAGAGTTTAGAAAAAAAAAAAAAAAAAAAAAAAAAGATGCACTTTTTTAATATAGTTTCTTACTTTCATGTTTAAATGTTCCGTATTCGTGATATAAAACTGTAATCGATTATTTTTAAAATGTATTGATCATAATCTACACGATGTAGCTACGTTTATTTAATTTTTTATGAAGCGTTAACATTTATATTTTTAAACTAATTTAGTTCATGTCCAATGCAAAGTGTTCTATTGATGATTATACATAAAAACAAACATTCACCTACATAACTGACCAATTTACCCTGAACTGTAAGATTCTCCAGTGAAATAATGATCAGAGAGCGATTTTTCATTTGGAGAATACACACTGAAAGAAAAATTCCCTTAAAAAATGTAACATCTCTTGTAAAATATGTTTTTGGTATATCAAAATGATTTTCAGTAATCTAAAGTCGTATACACAAGTATATTAAATATACCATAACCTTAATACTTGAAGGCAAATAGGAAATCATGTATAATCAACGAGATAAATGAAACTGAGTGATAAATGGTAACCCTGACATGGTCCAACAATGAGTCATGTGACATGAACCCTCTATGAGGTAGTTTCCTTGGCAACAGCTTATTTTCAATAAATTTCTATGGCAACAGTTTGGAAATTGTATTTGGCGAAAGTTATAACCACCAATGTTTTCGTTTACTTATGTAGTTTAATATTTTTTTGCTCTAAATCATTTTAGTTTTTATTTATTTATTTATTTATTTATTTTTTTTTTTATTTCGTGTAGTCGAAATCCAACCCACAAAATATTTAAAAATAGTTGATAAATTATTTTTCGTTGTTAAATTTAGCTCTTTTAAAAGTTTAACTTTTCTTTATAAACATTTTTAAACTTCGTTGAGAAATGGTGAAAAAAAAAAGTATTTTATTATTTATTATGGTGTGAAATATCTGAAAAATTATTTTAAAAATAATTTATTTCGGTTATAGGACTCTCGTGTTACCTAATATTAATAATAATTTGCCGAAATGAAATTTTAAATGCCAAAATAGCGATAAAGGGCCAAACGTAGTAATCTATTCGTTCATATCACGTGGTTCATGTTGAACCACGGAAAGCTAATCCTTTATCCACTGAATCAGCACTTTACTTTATTTATCTCGTTCTGTATAATATCTAATAGCTCTAGATTTCCTATTTTCAAACAGAAATTATTTGTTTTACGATGGCAACAATCATCAAACAGCTTATAAAATAACTTCAGACTCATATTGAGTGTGGCATTTATATCTTTCTATTTCTTTCTTAATACATTAATTCACTGAAGGGAAAGTAAAGTAAAGAACCTTAGTAATACCTCTATGAGCATTAAGTTAGGGATATGTGTCCCACAAAATGTTGTGTGGAAAGAATCTTACGACACCGATAAATGAAATACGGCGACCATCAAACTTCTTTTATCACAGCAAATTAAATCACGGCATTTGCCATCATCCCTTTTAACAGAAGCAGTAGTTTCCCTGAGAATTTATGGCTTTTAGGAGTGATAAAGCAGAAGGTGCAGCAAAGAAACTAGCTGTAGCAAAAGGAAATCATCTGTATCTTTATAATATACAAAAGCAGTTAAAAATTTTTCATTGGTAGTTTTTCTCTTCCATTCTGGCAATAATATAAAGAAGATGATTCCAAGAAAGATTCGTATCATGACATACGTCTTAGTGTTAAATCAATTTGTCATATTTGTCTTAGTGTTAAATCAATTAGAATTTTGAATTTAGGCGTGACGGTTGAAATTGCAACCACAAATTTGGCTTAATTTTTATGCGCCAACAAAGACGGTTAGAGCAGGTGAAAGTAATTATATTATTTATTGCGACATAAAGTCTGAAAAAATAAAACAGATATTTGACAAAATAATGCGACAATTCTGAACTTAGACATTTTGTCGATCATTTAAAGAAATACCCTATGAATTATTTTGGAACTTCTTGGGTGTAATTAACATGTTATATTACATGTATTTTAGCGTAGATTTTGTCCCATAGATTCTACCTACGATGTCTTTCTAAATTTTCACAGTCATGTTACTTTTTTTTACTGTATGCATTTAGCTACTAAATTATGGAAAAAAAAAAAAAAAAAGTAAATGCTTACACATGTGCTGTTAAAAAATTATTTAGTAAAAAAGCTCATGCATCACCAGATATTTTTAATGCAATATGAAAATTTTCGAAAAATAATATTTGACTGGTTTGAAAACTCTACATGTTAAAAATAAATAAAGAAATAAAAGGTGCATTTTTTTTCCTTAAGAGACCTTTATATCTCCATTCTTATACAAATGAATTATAGATAGTTAAAAAAAAAAAAAATTCATAACCACATGCTTCATTTATAAGGCATTTCAAGTATTATTTATTACAAGGCGATCACATTTTTTTTTCTCCTAATTATTTACCTTTGGGAAAAAATCTTCGCTAAAATATATAAGGTGTAAAATGTTCTTTACATCCACAAAGTTCCAAGTGAATACATGAAGAATTCCTCTAGACATCCGACAAAACGTCTGAATTCGAGAGCGCCATTTTTTTTTTTTTATCACACATTTGTCAGTACAATTATTACTAAATGAATTATTTCATTGTTAAATTGTTATGATAATAGTTGTATAAATATATTTAAATTAATTTTTTTCTGTATACTGAATAAAATTATCTGTAACATACGATATTACCTTTTAAATATTTTTCTTTATATTAAAAACAAGATTACAAAGTTTAATAATTAATTTCATTTAATGAATGAATTTTTATTAAATAATAATCAATCCGTAAATGGCGTTAAAAACAATGTACGTATAAGTCTTTGTATTTGCAATAAACAGACATAATTGAAAAATGAAATTAATCATTTAAAAAAAAAAAAAAAGAAAGAAAAAAAGAAAGAAAGAAAGAAAAAGAAAAGAAGAAAAAAGAAAAAGAAAGTTTTTTTTTATTTTTTCCCCCTCTTTCTCTCTCTTTGTCAGTATTTTGCATTGTATTAATCTGTTATTCAGTATTTTAATCTTGACTTAAAATTTGTAATTGGTTAATATTAACGTCAGGTTTATTATTATTATTTTTTTTATTGAAATTATCATTCATAATTAATGAAATTCAAAGTATTTTACAGTAAGTCTCGTGTAACGAACAATAAAAATTATGCACTGAATTAATCGCATATAGCTATTAACGCATTTCGTTATTTCTATTATACTTATATCAACTACAATTATCGTGCACTTTACATACTCCAGCTGTTAGCCAATATTTATATTGGGCCACTCAGTTTTGAAATTCTATTTGTACCTGAAAATAATCTTTCTGTAAATCTTTAAAGCATACATAAAAGTTCAAATATTATTTAAAAACTCGCCAATTAAATTCAATAACCTTAATTTAGTTCTAAATACAATGTATAACGTACACTAGGATTTAATTCAAAGATAAACAAACTAATACGTTCCATAGTTGCCAACTTTTACGTTTTTTTTTTTAAGGAATAACCACCACTATATCCTAATAATATTTTCCACTGCTATTAACCGTAGATAATTATTATAAATTGTGACTAAATTTCAATTAAAAACTAGTGTTAATAAATCTTCTGTGAAAATCTGGAAAACATCGCAATTATAATACTCATATTTTTAAACATTTCATGCATTTATTCTAAACATAGATAGAGCAGTGAGGCATAGATTGATTATCGCGGGGGAAAATGTCATTCCTTTTCACACTAGAAAAGGAATTACAGGGGAATTGTCACATAGAATTAATGAAATATTAACTTACTGATGAAAACTAATCTTATTTCCTTTCATACATTTATTAGTACAATTAAAAGCAACGCATGATTTCGGCATTTTTAAAATTCATCAGTAACCTATTCTATTCTTATTGCCAAGTTCCAAATCCCTGTAATGGCTGATGCCAAAACTTTTTTTCGACACCAAGAATCTTTGGTTAATAACACGGGGATGATGGATATAAATAAATTACTATATCAATGGTTCTAAAGTAAAAATAACCCTAGCAAGAAAATAAAAAGCCCAAATTATTAGAATTCCTAAATTTCACCAACACAAAAATAAATAAGCTTTAAATAAATAACTGTTTAAAGCTGAGAAATATTTTTATATGTCTTTTATATTTTCGTTTTTGCCCTTTCTTTCGAATGACATTCACGTAATACGCGTCTAATAAGTCTGAGAATTCGCAGTAATAGAATAATTCGTGTGTCATTTTTCTGTAGTATTATTCATCGAACATCCCACACTAAAACAGGTGCGGTCAGAGACCATTATTATGTCCGGCACCAGACTGACCGGCGACTGACCATTGATCTAATACCTGCGTTCATTTGTATCCCAAGTTACTCCAGGTAAAGATCGATGATTCATGCTGTTTTACTCATGGGGATATAAATTACCATCCTAAAGAATGATTTTTAGGAGCGATAGCTTTGAAATAGACAGCATTATATAATTAAAATGTGTTGTAGATTAAATATGTTTTATTTATTTATTTTATTTTTGTTTAATTTTCTTTTAAGATTAATTTAAAAACACTTAAAATTTTTAATGAATATTTCAATACATTAAATTAAATAAGCTAGAATAGTAAGTTATAAACTAAAAAAAAAAATCAAGCAAAATACAAAAAAATAAAGACTTTTGTTTAATAATAATAATAATAATAATAATAATAATAATAATAATAATGCATATTATACTAGTGACATAACATTAGACTTTCTAACAATAATATTTCTAATAACAATGCATTACCCCGTTAACGCCCGAATTAATTTTGCAAAATATTATTATCTGGTTATTTCACTTCTAAATTAATATAGACAACTGACAGTAAAATATATTAGCTTAAACAATTCTTCTGATAGTTTTAAATTTAAAGCCTATCCTCATTTATTGACGTTTAGTGTTCTAGCGAGAAAACTTCGCGATCGAAAAACTTTGAGATAACAGATCAATTTTCTATTATTGACAAAGATCTCGAAAGTAAAGTATTATAATATATATTATTATTATTCAACTTGATTTAAGTTAGTATACCTGCGCAACAAGAAAATATGTGTGCGACGAATAAAAAATCATAAAATGACTATCCAAATTATGAAATAATAATTAATAGCAGGCACATAGAACTTTCAGGAATCATTTAGAGTGGCGATGTAAACTGTCACTAAAAAGCAGAAATCATTCCAAGAAACCACTTAAAATATACGTGCCATTTTATTAGCTGTCCTCAAATGAGGGTACTTGGCGCTAACGGGTTAAGCAAAGTAATTTTGTCTTATACCGTATTTTTATTAATTTATGTTTAAATAGGTTAGTTACTTAAAGAACACGCAGTGAATATGCGTGTGTGTGAATATGCATATTATTTATTTATTTTAATCCTTAAATCATTGTAATCCTCTCTTAATTTTTTTTTATTACACTTATACATCTATAAGAATAAAACAGAAATGAATTTCCAGCTTATACAGTTTCTCGCGTGTTCTGAATTATCACCGTGTAGTCATCTTATCAATCTGTAAACCTCTATCGTGTCCGCATTAAATTTTTAATTAAAATTCTTACATTTTATAACAGTTTAAGTATTAAAGAAAATCATGTATTCACCATGAATTATGCACCATCATTTTCAATATTAGTTTTGCATTTTAATAATTTGAGCGCATGTGCGTACGTGCATTTGTGGTTACTTCAGATCAGAATGCTAAATTACTATTAGTTAAAATTAAGTTTCTTACCCCTATTGAGGAATAGCAATCGACGTCTTATCTAATAGCAGATAATAATTGCAAAATAATACTATTAAAAAAATTTAGTATAAATGTTACATTGAGAAAAAAAAATAGACCGCCTTTATCTAGAATGAATAAGTGGCCATTTTCTAAATCCCTTAACTAGAAATATAGATTTCCGAGTTATGCACATAAGGCATGCCAATAAACTGAATAGACGAAATGGTCGAGAATTTCTAGTCTACACATTTCTAGATGGTAAAACCATATTCTGAATATTCTGAATCTTTTGTATGGCGAGGAATTCTCTCTTGATTATCTAGAATTGGGTCGTAAACCAAGATTATAGTTGCTGAAACCCGCCTCTTGCGTTCGCATTTATTTGGAGATATTTTCAAATAGGTTTGACCTCGATAATATAGACAAACTCTCTAGAATTCTAATAGGGATTTCTAGAACTCGCTTTCAAAGGGGACTAGAATTTTTAAGGACGACATGGAACTAAGTTTTCTATAGCCACAATTTAGATTCTAGATGTCAGTTACGGAATTTTTTCTCAGTGTAAATTACTACCAACAAAAATTAAGGTTCTTACCACTATTTAGGAATAGCAATCGATGTCTTATCTAATCGCAGATAATAATTGCAAGGGAATACTATTAAAAATTTCAGTATGAATTGTCACGAAAAGTCCATAATAATTTAACACTTCTGCTTATGAAGAAAATAGATCATATAAATGTAATTATTCGTATTTATTCGTTCTTCCTCCTGTTCATATCCAATTTGCAAGAAATTAAAGCGATCTATATAGGACAGATTTCGGATAAAATCGGTGGACAAAACCCAACATAAGTCAGTTGCATTTTATGCCTTATTCAAATATACGCGTAAATATAAGGAGAATGTGACAGTACTTTGATGTGATAAATTACTTGCATATGTAATTCAGAATTAAAGCGTTATTTATTATTTCACTAAAAATAAATAATAATTTATAAAGTGAAAAGTTGTTGGTGTTCGGTTTAAGACCATTTGTCTACACTTGGCACCTGGCCCTGAAGGTAGATGCCCTCTTTAGGGGACGGGAGCTCTTTCTAAGGGGTCCTAGCCCTTATTCATGCAAGTTTCGGAGAAAACCGCAGAAAATCCTAACGGCTAGGTAGACAAACGCGATGAAGAATCGAACCTGGCACTTCTCATATATCAGCTTTGAGCGCAGAATTGAAAAAAGTGAAAAGAAAATTACTGCAAAATCGATTTAGGTGAATTAAACGGCGAAAGTAGAAAAAACAAGTAAGTTTTGATTAAAAAAAGAAAGAAAAATAGACAAAATTATAGAAATTAGAAGCATACACTGTATTATAATTTGTCCTTATGTGTGTGCGTGTGTGTGTTTTGTAAAAAGCTAACTATTAAAATTTATATTGCAACTGTTAGAGATTTTTTTCTAATTTCAGTGTAGTGATTTAAATACAGCAGTAAATTGCATCTTGATTCAATAGTTATAATTTGAAATTAGAGTACTTCATGCACAAAATTTCAGTTTTTCGCTTAATATGAAACCTTTAATTTCATAGAAGTAAAACAAAAACAAGTATTTCATAAAACAAAACTGTTCGTCCCTCTGCAAAAATCAGTATTTAAATTACCTAAATAAATTTTAAACATAACTCCTTCTTAGATAGTTAATAATTCATCCATATGAACTCTGAGTTTTCTCTGATATTCATCATTCCTTTATTGCAGAATTCATCATGCTCAACATATTCATGTTTATTCTTTTAGCAGCTTTTCTAATTTTTCATTTGAAGCTTTTGCTATAATTCTTGCCTAGACATTTCTAAAAATATTTCAGTGTTCCGTGGAGTAGTTTCAGAAATATTAATAAATTTATCCTTTTCCTTCATTCTTCTACGAGGTTCGATTTCCCCCCTGAGAAACACCTGCTGTTGCCAACAGCAAGTCATTAATATCTTCTTTTCCTGACACAGCGATGACTTAAAGCACTTTCAGGATCGAAAAGAATCTTACGCTTCAGTAACGATCACTTACCTATTATGATACGGGTAATAGTTCCAATATTCTTTGTTTAGAAGAAAGTATTTTCAAGAAATTAGTATTTTCTTAAAAAGAAAAAAAAAGGGTAAAGTAAAGTAAAACACTAAAAAATATAAGCACTTAAAAATATCTGAATGCCTGCGAAACAAATTTTTAGTCAAAATATCAGTTTTACAATTTTAATATTATATTAAAACTTATTCTTTATCTTTCCAGATCTATTTGAATTTTTTCTATCTGATTTAGAACTATAATTATAGCATTTCCAGTATAACAAGGTTTCAGTATTTTACATAGAGGTAAATTGCATTTTAGCGTTTTATCAAATAAGGAATAGTTTAAAGAATTCTTCAAACAATATTTATCAAATTAATTTTAACAATGTTTATGACTTCACCTCGCCTTTCGTTTCAATGAATATCTTTAGAATTCCGTGAAACTCATATATGCTTTAAGAATTTTCAAATTTACTACAGTATCCTTCCTATCAAAAATTTTACGCATAGAAATACTGTTATGTATACAAGGACTCACAAAATAATTCGAATACATTCTTGTCTAAGAGACGTATTTAGATAAACACATTGTGACATCTTTATATCGCGCTGAAATCACCGTGTATTTTTGGAATGGAATAAAAGAGATTTGATTAACAGTAATGATTTATTTACAGGGCAACACAAAAATTATTGAATTCACAATGTGAAATTACTGGAGGTATAGTTTTAGTTATTTTATGCGTTCTACATTTTCCAACGATCTTGGAAAGCATTTATGTGTTAGTATTTATGATGTGACGAGTAAATATAGCTAAAAGGTACATTATGTAATTCTAAAACTATTCATGAATATGAAAATAACGACAGACAGTCAGATGAACTGAAGTTATAAACACTTTAAAACGCTCTTTATTGGAAAATTAAGCAAACTCCACCAAACCATTCTTAAAGAGTAAAAAATAAACTATGTCATCAAATGAAACTTTTTTGCAGTATTACTGTTTATTGAGAACACATATATTCTTCGACCACATTTTATGAAACCATGGAAGCATCTGCGCAAGTGCTAACTTAACGAATCCAATGCTAAAATAGAGGTGACAGTCATCTGACTCAGAGAAAATGAGCAATAGCAGAGCGTAGAATTATTGGATGTTTTCCAAATTTCAAACTGTCGGTCAAGCTGGCATCCCTCCAACATTTTAGACGCGTCCTCACTGCTAGTTTTAGGATATGTGGCCGCACTGTACATCATATTTGTATGCTTGGTTCGAAGTCCGCTTGTAAATCTTCGTCAGATGAAGACAGATAGCACATGACAGAATTACAATACGAAGAATTAGAAAAACACGCAGGGCCAACACGGGAATCGAACCCTCTCTTCTACGTTCGAAGGCGATTAGCAGTGTGGTGACATAACCACTCAGCCACGGAGAGCCCTTGCAGTATTATAAGAATCTTTAAATAAATAAATAAAATAAAAATACGATTTACAATTATTCTAAGAATTTTCACACGTCTGTAAAACCTTGAATTAAATGGATTTTTTTTTTCTGTGTACAAATTATTATAACTGGTTTAAACTTTTGTACACTACTTACCGATAAGTATTTTGACACTTTCTAATTTAGACATTTTGTCAAATATCTAGAAAAAATCTTTAGGATTCATCTTGAAACTTTGGTAGCGTAAAGAATACGTTATACCTCATATATTTCAGCAAAGGTTGTGTTCTGAAAAAGAAAAGGGGACCAGTAAAAAATTAAAGAAAATTTTTTTTTGGATCACCCTGTAAAAAGTAATGCTTTAAATGCGTTTTGGCTGCAGCATGTGATTAAGAGGAATTTTCTCATTATCTGTATACATTTTTAAGAGGTTATACCACATATATTCATGGAGATATAACGGTAGGGTAGGTAATGTATATTTATCATGAGTATCAAATCATTATATATTTCAAAACTTGTAGTTTGTTCAATCTTATATTTTCTTTACTTTCAAATTTTTGTGTATCTTATTTCGATATAAATTTAAATACTTACATTTGTCATTAACAAAAAAAAAAAGGTTGAAGAAAAAAAAAAGCAATCCTCTAGAATAAATAGAATTGCATAAATTCTGCTAAGTAATTGTGTTAATGTTTACGACATGAATATATAGCTACAATATACTTTGTAATCGAAACAGCATTTTTAAAATAATAGAATTTCATTTAAGACAATATTTTTCTTTTAGATTTTTTATTTACATAAAGTCCAATGAAACTAGAAATAATACTTTTAAATATATATAATACTTTTAAAGTACTTTTAAATGTATATATTATTTTTAAATAAACCTGAATATTTTCATTAAGATAAATTGTAATACTTATATTTCAAATGAAAATTAGTGTCGCATTTTCTTTTATTCTGTCTAATAATATGCCCTATTCTTCTCCAAAAATTGAAAAATATAAAGTGTACAAAAGTTTTTATTTATCGAACAGTAACTAATTACAACTTGTTTGCATTAATAATTTTCAAAAGCAAATTTTATGTTGATATTTTTTAATTCGCTTTTAAGGTTTTTGTTGTTTTCGATGTAACATGACAGGGGTGTCGTGTGACACTTTAAAAACACATTTACTTTAACCTAGCTTTAAATAAGACTTTAAATCTGCACCAATACATTACTAACGAAAATTTTCGACAAAGTCTGAAAATTTTAATAAAATTAAAAATATTAATATCATTAATGTACATGTAAATACATTTGCGAATATATTTCCGAATATAATTGCAAAATCATAACACAGCGTAAAGTTTCACTTTTCTTTATTACTATACACCAAAACGGTACGAAAAAGAAAGAAAAAAAAGACTGAGAGATAAAATGCAATCTTTTTCACAGAAATGAACATTTTCATAAAACTGAATTAAATATCATCTAGATGGCGACAGTAAATAGTAAATGTACTCATGTTTATTTCCTTTATGCTTTCGAATAACTGTGTGCAAGTATTAAATTCTTGTTTAAATTTTTAAGAAACTCACTTAGATAAGAATTTTACTAAAAAAAACAAAGCATTCTGGAGATCTTTAAACACATAAATGTTGCATGCTTTTATTTTTACATTTCAAACATTCGAAACAATCAAAATTTAAATTTTTAATCACAGTTTTAAATAAAGTTAATTATAATTCGTAAGTAAATAAGTATAATATATCAAGGATATTAGGAACGTTCAATAAAATATACAGTGTATAAACTAAAACAAGATAAATGAATAAACAAATAAAAATGAAAGCATAAATTGAAACTTTAAAAATATCAGAATAAAGCTTCATAATACATGTTTATGATCTTATCATGACTTTGTAACACTTTTGTATTCTTAAAAAACTGTTTACGATACTTTTATTTTATAAACTTTGAATTCTATTTTTCAAATGTAATGTTCCCTTTTTAGAAAATCTGGAGTGACTCCGAACATGGAGTAATTAACAGTTTTGTAGGTAAAGTAAAGAAAGAGCAGGTGTTAAACAAACAAAAGGGAGAAAACCATAATAGAGTGTTTGAGTATTGTTCTCCATATGTTACACGATGTTTTAAATATTTAACGCTACTGAACTTTGAGCCTATAGATCATAATGATAAAGAATTTTTCGTTGTGTCCCTGTAAAAACCTATAAATGCTAGATTCACCAAAATGCTTATATTTAGTGCAACAGTGATTTATAATATTCATATAAATTTTCAGCTCAATTGAATAAGGCGTTTATATGCTATCGCACTTTTAAAAATTTGGTCCCATAGGCCATAATGATAAAGAATTTTTCTTTGTGTCCCTGTAAAAAAACTGTAAGTGCTAGATTCACCAAAATCTATACAACTGGTGCAACTATGACCTATAAAATGTGTACAAATTTTTTGCTCAGATTAATAAGGCGTTTAGACGCTATCATACTTTTAAAAATTTTGCCCCATAGGCCATAATGATAAAGAATTTTTCTTTGTGTCCCTGTAAAAAAAACTATAATTGCTAGATTCTCCAAAATCTATACAGATTGAGTATCTGTGACCTATAATATGTGTATAAATTGTTTGCTCAATTGAATAGATCGTTTAGATGCTATTGCATTTTTAAGATTTTGGTCCCATAGGCCATAATGATAAAGAATTTTTCTTTGTGTCCCTGTAAAAACACTATAAGTGCTCTAGATTCATAAAAATCAATAGAGTTCGTGCTACTGTAACATGTAACATGCGTACCAACTTACAGCTCATTCGAGCAAAGTGTTTAGACTCTAGCGTGTTCACTCACACACATACATACACACATACATACATCATCGTAAATTAGTGAAAACGGACTCAGGTTACCTCGAAACGTATAGAAACATTAAAATCTTAAATTCGGATTTTTGACATGATTACAATACTTTCCTCACTATAGTGTTCGGAAAGTAAAAAGGAGTAATATAGTAACAAATAAAACAAGAATGGAAAATCAAGCAGTTTTCATAAAAGTATGAACATTTTCCAACTGTACGTAGTCGTTGTCGTGTTTAACTTTTAATATACTTTGGCAATGGGATCACACAACGGACAGACAGAATGACAGAGAGACAGACAAAAAGACTATTTCATATTCACTTCTAAACAATGTTGGAAAGTGTTAAAAACATTTAATATCGAAAACTGTACAAAACCAGTAGTGGTATTTACCCCTATTTTCAATAGGAAACATTCCACAGTAAAAATGAATACACATATCAATTTCAAGGAATTCCATAACTATTTATAGGGGTTAGAAAGTGGACAGATAAGCAGACGGTTTGTCAGATGGACGGTAAAAGAGGCAAATGGGCTAATTGAAGTTCTATTTACTTTTAAACATTATCAGAAATTATTTACAAATGATTAATAAAATCGAAAATGCAATTACAACAATATCTGATTACAATCGTTAATCTATCTGAATATTTTTGTGTGGCCCTGTAAAAATTAATTCCGTAGAAAACACTTTCTTTCTTTCTTTTTTTTTTTTTTTTTTTTTTTTTGCACATGAATAATAAATGTCAATTTCATTATGATATGTGGAAAAGAACGTTATTAAAATGCGGTTTAAAAAAATGCCTCCCATAGAAGGCAATGCTTTGAAATTCTTTCGTGTGTCCCTATACACAAACCATTGGTTGTATTTACCGCATTTTCAATAGAGGAAATTCCATAGTGAACTTGAATAACAAATATCCATTTCAACAAATTTCATTAATATTTAGTTAAAGTACGTACAGACAGACAAGTCTAAATCATAAACACTTTTCAACTTTATTGGAAAATGTAATATATATATATATATATATATATATATATGATTATTTTACTATAAAGAAAAAGCAAGAAAGTTTGTAAAAATTCTATTCCCAAAAGCATGAAAATCTTTTAGAGGAATTTTATTCTTGAAAAATGTATTCTCAAAAAAATTAATGTTGAATAATCCAACAATTATTTGTGTGTATTTTGTATCCAAACTTGCTCTTGAGTAAAATATAGATCAGTTGATTGATCTAAATGTTATTAATTATCGAATATATGTAGCTTGTAGCTTAACTGGAAATCCATGATTATTATGTTTTAATTATTATATAATCTTTTCCAAAAATCAGAATTAGAATATCTATTTTTATTGTAATAAGTTAATAAATGAGAATTTTGCTATTTTTACGCACAGAGGTTGGTTAAGAATTTTAGGGCATGATTTTGTAAAAAAGATTTTTTTTTTTTTTTTTCACTTTTGTAAAAAAAAAAAAAAAAAAAAAAAAAAAAAAAAAAAAAAAATTACCGTGTAATACCTTCTCTTTCACCAGTCTATATAATATTTAATTTAAAATTAACAGTATTTTATTGAACCAAATATTGGCTGTCATTCGAAATAATGTAAAAAACTGAGAAAATTTTATAAAAGGATATTTATTTTTTTTTAATCTAAGTTTTAATGACATTCTTTTTAAAAATTTTAATATTTGTAAAAGGAGCCTATTCTATGAACTTAAATTTTGTAAAAGAACTTTTAAAATACCCAATTTTTTCCCGTATCTCCCCCTGACATATTTAAATAAAACATAAAAATCAAGCGATCAGAATGGAAAATGTTGTATGGTATACTCTTACTAATGCGTACTTGTACACCAACCAACAATTATACGTACATGCTCTTTTTGATGAATGTTTATCACTGTCTGCTTTATTCAATTTTTATTCAGTATACATATAGGGTAATTTACCAATTGTTATACAACTGAAATTTGTATTCGAATGCTTACAAAAAATCAATTGAATAAATGATATTGAAATGCATATAGGATTAAAATGTCTACTGTTCGATAATTAATAATTATGTTTAAAATTATCGGATAAATTTTATAGAATAATTATATTTTACTTTTAATCAACAGAAAATTGTAAAAGAATAGCTATTATGTTGTACATTTTTCTATTTACTACTTCTCTTTGAAATGTAATAAGAATCATACTCTACTATTTAACGAATAATACAAAATGAATTTTAAATTATTTCTTTTGAGAAAACGTAGGTTCTGGTTTAATGGGCTTTAACTTGGGTTTAAAAAAAGTAAGAAGAAAAAGACGAAGAAATGACGTAGAGTGAAACCTTAAGCTCAAACCCACTTTTGGCAAAAATATAATATATATTTATGCATAAAAACAAATTGCAAATAATAAAGATACTTTTCTTTATTTATTTCCTCTAAAAATTTTGTTTTTTCTCTATCCACTGTTTATCTTTCTCTCTCTCTCTCTCTCTCTCTCTCTCTGTGTGTGTGTGTGTGTGTGTGTGTGTGTATTTGTTAATTTTGAAATTAAAATAGCATATTCATTTTATGCTTTAAAATTCGAGTCACATACATATTTCTGTACTGATAATTATAAAGGATTTAAGTCCAAAAATGTCGATTTTTGAGTTAAGTACATAGTCAGACCCAGAAGAAAATCCTCTATCGATTGGTATAAAGGATTTAAATCCATGTCATTTAGTCTTTGAGAAAATCCATTGGTAAAAACAGATTCAAATCAGAAATTTAGCATTAATCTATGTATAAAATATTTAATTCGTTTTTTTTTTTTTTCCTTTATTAAATAAAGATTGACAATCACTGAACGGTATAAAGGGTATAAATCAACATAATCCCTTTTTCCTAATCGATTCTTGTGATTAGTTTTTCTTTTAGTCAGTTTAACTTTATTTTTCGTCTCCTGAAAAATCAAGAATATGGATTTAAATCCTTTATACTTATCAGTACAGATTTATTGTCACAAAATACAGCCAGTTCAATAAAATACTATCTAAAAATTCAATTTCCAACTGCATTAAATTTAAGGATAACTTTGACGCTACGGAAATTGTATCTATACTTTTTCTTTAGTATTTTCTGTGTTACCCTCATACATGTTATTCAGTACATTACATCCCATATAGCTATCGATATAAATACTTGTTAGAATTACTTTACGCACTTACTAGACTCACTTCTCTGTACTTTTTTTTTTTCTTCTTCTTCTTTTTCCTTTTTTACCTGGATAACGAGCTTCACCGCAGTCCTCGGTGGAAGCACCTGTTGTTGTCAGGTTGCTCCATTCATTTTCATTTCTTCTCTTTCACTCCAACATCGGTGATTAGAGGGAATACACGTTCTTCGAACAGGAACATCCCTGCATTCTCCATCTTTGCTCCGCTGACTTCTTTCTTCTTTCTCTCTCTCTGCCTTGATTCAGTCTGTGTGTTCTGATAGTGGAAAATAAGAACCTAGGAAGCACGTAGAACCACATATTAGTCATTCGTGATGAATACTAAGTTATAAGAAAAAGAATCTCAGTACAAAGAACATCTTTATTTAGAAATATAAGGATCCATTTCAAACACGTTTCACAATTTAAAATGTTTCGGTTTCTCTTTTAATTACACTTTAAAGAAAATTAACTAAAGACTGATAAAAGGAGAAAAAAAAATTCTTTGAAGTAAATAAACGAAAAGTGTTGAAGTAATTGATAATTAAAATGGGTTTACCTTTTCCTTGAAATCTGGTTCGTTTATCATTAAATTAAATTATTCCTTCAAGCTGATGTTGTAAAAGAGGTTTATGATGTTCTTTGATGGAATTTTCTTGAAGTTATTTTGTTTTTTTATATCAGTGAGTTCTTGGTTCCCCAGTATACATTTGATTTTGTGAATCAGAAACTTAGCAAATATTATTTCTTTACCGAAAACAATTACGCGTATCAAAAATAATTAAATTGACACACTAACTTAAAAACTTCTTGACACTTTAAACTCCTTTGTCATAAACTTCCTTTTTAACACGCTTTTATTAGCTTTACCTGTATGTATGTTTGTATGTATAGTGTATGTTTGTAACAATGTATGTTTGTAACCGCTCTGGGAGCAAACAAAAAATCTATATTGTAAAAAAAGACTTTCCCTACGTGAACGCTATGGCTGTGAGGTAAAGCTCCGCGCTACGAACCTAAAGGTTTAACGTTAAAGCCCAGTCAAGGAAAATTTTTTAAAAAATGGTTTTTGTTTAATTCTAGAGTATTTTAATTAAAGATTTAAATGTATGTAAATATTATGGTGTGTCACTCACACGATTTTCTCTTACCTGCATTTTAATACTAAGATAGATATTTTGTGCTTTTTAGTTCACATTTCTATAAAAGCGTGTTCTTTAATTTTTTAAAATTATAATGTTATTTACTGTTAAAAATAATCTTCAACAATTCACAAAAAATAAATGCCAACTTAGGTTCATTTAACTAAAACTTATGTTTTTAGAAATTTAGTGCTGAGTTTCGTAGTGCCGTTTTAGTAGTACTCATCACTAAAGTGATATTACCAAAACCGTGAAACTCAACTCCAAATCTTACAAAAAATATTATGCTGTTAAAAATTTAGGGCTAAGTTTACCAAGACGTGGTACTACAGTAACTGCAACGTGCTTGGTTAAGCCAAAACTTGGTACTACAATTACAACAACGTGCTTGATTGAACTAAAACTTGGTCCTATAGTAGCTGCATCGTGTTTGGTTGAACCAAAATTTGGTACTACAGTAACAGCAACGTGCTTGGTTGAACTAAAACTTGGTACTATAGTAGCTGCAATGTGTTTGGTTAACCCAAAACTTGGTACTACAGTAACTGCAACGTGCTTGATTGTATTAAAACTTTGTACTATAGTATCTAACACGTGTTTGGTTGACCCACTGCATCGTGTTTGGTTGAACCAAAATTTGGTATTACAGTAACAGCAACGTGCTTGATTGAACTAAAACTTGGTACTATAGTAGCTGCAACATGTTTGGTTGACTCAAAACTTGGTACTAAAGTAACAGCAACGTGCTTCATTGTATTAAAATTTAGTACTATAATAACTGCAACCACAAGATGACGTAATTTTATATCATGATTTAGTGTTATTTTTACAAAAGTACTAAATCATGGTAAAAAATTTTACCATCTTACAGTTGCAGCTACTGTTATACCAAGATTTGGTTCAACCAAACACAAAATCAAGATAGAAAGTTTCACTATCTTATAGTTGCAGTTATTTCAGTACACAGTTTTCTTTTATTTGTAATTAAAGTGACGTAAACAACGATCATGTTTTTAGTGAAACGTTAGACTTTATATTTAACAGAGTTCTTTAACGTTAACAATGAATTTTTTGTATTTTTCAGTAAAAAATATTTATTTTTTCTCAAATATTGGAAGACTTTTCGTTTTAAAGAAAAAGATAATTCAGAAAAGGCCATTTTAGGTTTCTAGTAATCTAAGTTTTAAGTAGTGGTTTTTCTTTATTTTTTAATTCTCCATGCAGGTGTACTATAAACCACATATCCCTGAAAAATGCTCAAAATGGACATACAAATGACGACGAAGTTCTCCAATACTGAAGAATTTTAATTAAAATAGAGCAAAAATTTATATTATTTTAGCTTTATCATTGTAATCAAAACAATGCATTTTTCACCGGGGCAAAGTAATTTGAAACTAGCCTCTGTGTTCAATCAACAGTTGTTCTTTTCAAAGAGACATTGCTATGGCGCTTCTTAGGGATTTTTTCTGTCAGAGTTCCAAATCAGGATTGATTGAGGCAATAAAAGAAAAACCAGAATACGAACTGAAATGGACAATTTTTTCCCTATTCTTTCCCCCTCAAGGATTTCTCCAAATCTTCTGCTGTAGAATTTCTCATAAATGGGTTTTACGCAGGTATTTTTTTTTTCTTTAACAGTACCTGTGAATCAAGCCATGAAGAACAGCTTTGCTCGAACTTGTTTCCTAAAGCTTTAGAAAGAAAGGAAAACAGTACAGAATAGTACTTCAGTTTCATATAAGACTCTTAATGTAAGATTGAATAATAAAAAAATCTTTGTAAACTTTGTTGTTTTTGAAGTTGTTTCTTCTTTAAAAAGTTTCAAAAGAAAGAAAATTTTAACAAGGGGTAATCCTTTTGAGTTACTATTTCTTTATGAATGAAAACATTGTACACAAACACCATGAATTGAAAAATTCGCAACAATTGTTTTCCATGGAAATAATTACTCTGCCTGAGATGCTGATTTCATGCTACATTCATGCCTGATATTTTAAAATTATAACTCCTCAGTCTTTATTTCAGAATTGCAAATTATATAGAAGAGCATAAGAATAAAAAATTAAATGCATTGCTGTTTTTCTGTGCTCTTGCTTCCTATTTTTCGTTTGAAAAAGGGTCGTGTTTAATTATTTTGGCTCAGAACAATTGTTGCTATTTTTTTTCAATCTACAGTTCTTACTTACAAATTTTCATTCACATCCAATCACCATATGTATTTTGGTATATTTTACTGCTACCTTTGTTCAACATCGATTCTTTAAATATTATCAAAAGATTGTAAAGCGCATCAATCAAAGTAGTTTAAAAAGTTTTGTCGATTTTTTAATCATATTAATAGTCTTTTTTGTTTGGCCATTTTCATAGCTCTTTGGTAAAATCTCCTCTCGCTTACTTAACAAAAAACAAACTGGTTAGATCATTGTGAATCAGAAGGGTTGAGGTTGAAATGGAGTGGGTTTCAAGACACATTAGTTTAAAGAGTTTTGTTGATTTTTTAATCATATTAATAGTCATTTTTGTTTGTCCATTTTCATACCCCTTTGGTAAAATCTCCTCTTGCTTATTTAACAAAAACAAACTGGTTAGGTCATTGTGAATCAGAAGGATTGAGGTTGAAATGAAGTGGGTTTAAAGACGCATTACTTTAAAGAGTTTTCTCGATTTTTTAATCATATTAATAGTCTTTTTTGTTTAGCCATTTTCATAGCCCTTTGGTAAAATCTCCTCTCGCTTACTTAACAAAAACAAACTGGTTAGGTCAATGTGAATCAGAAAGGTTGAGTTTGAAATGGAGTGGGTTTAAAGACACATTAGTTTAAAGAGTTTTGTTGATTTTTTGATCATATTAATATTCATTTTTGTTTGGCCATTTTCATAGCCCTTTGGTAAAATCTCCTCTCGCTTACTTAACAAAAACAAACTGGTTAGGTCATTGTGAATCAGAAGGGTTCAGGTTGAAATGGAGTGGGTTTAAAAACGCATTAATGCTGCGCATTGGACAATTGGCGATGAGCGATGGTCTTACAACTCTTAGAAGTGTTCAGAAACATGCTATCAAAATTTTGATGCTCTACGGAAGGGATGGCACCCGTCATCCATACTTGCCAACCTAACCCGAAAGATTGTTAGTCCCACCTCTTTCCGCCCATTTTTTCACACCAGTCTTTTTTTAGAGTACTTTTCTTCTTATTTAATCGTAAATATATCTGAAGAGAATTACTCTAAAAATTAAGCGGTGTACAAAAAAGGGGGCGGGAATTAACAATCTTCCAGGTTAAATTGGCAAGTGTGGGCTTCGGTAATAATCAGAAATATTAAACTTAAAGAACATGGAAGGCATTGCAGACGACCGATTTTACGTGCACCAGCTGCCATTAATTCCAGCTCGAGGATTGAATCTACAATCACAAGAGAAATTTTTCAAAATTATGTGCATAACTAAAATTAAAATTACAGTTAAGCTAAATTCGTTTACGTTTAGTTATCAAGTTTTGAGAATGTCAATATCTATAAATTCTCATTAATATAACTACAGATGACAGATTGAAATTTATCTTAAAAAGAAAAAAGGTGATTTTATTAGATCGAAGTGGAACATTTTAGAAAATCCCAAGACCTTTTTAAAGTGTGTATAGTAAGATAAAAAGGGATAAAATTTGAAATATTTTTTAATGCTTAAACTTTTCTAAATTCCTCTGTAAAACATGTGAATTTAAAGTCCCATTATTTATCATATGAAATTTTATATTTTGTAAATAAAAAAACAATTCCAATTTCTAATTATTTTTCGAAATATTTGAGATGCAACTGATAGTTCTTTTTTTTTTTTTTTTTTTTGCTTTTTTCAACAAAATCATTCTCGAACTTTTCCATTATTTTCCCTCCCAAATCACATTCCCACATTGCTTTAAAGAGTAGCTTATAAAAATAAAAATAATAATAAAAAAAACTTCTAAATCTAAAAACAAATTATAGATTATCTTTTTTATACATTAAAATCATGTATTTGGGAGGAAGGGCTGTTAAAAAAAAAAAAAAAAAAAAAAAAAAAATTATAAAGTAAGAATTTTCAAGATCCGGTTAGAAGAAATTTAAAAACGATAACAGTATAGCAATAGCTAAGCAAAACAGAATTGATAATATTTAATAAAATTATCAATATATTTCACCAAAATAATTGTAAAATTTGCAAAAATAAAATTTAATTTAACCATAATAGCGCGATATTCTTCATACAATTTTGGAATCAAAGGCTTTTTTAATTCTTAAATATAAGTCAATATTCGAAATTTTTTCATATAAAATTATAATTTCAAGCCACTCTCTCGGACTCTTTTTTACTAACTCCTTTAAAAAATTTTTACTGATTCTACAGATGATATTGAAAACTAAGAGAACAATGAACCTGAGAAAAATTTTTCAACTCTTTTGTCAGCTATCTTATCGAACAATTTTCTTCTTTTTCACTATGTGACGTCATCGGTCTTCATTTAGAAGATGTCAGCCATTGCTGTCACCATCGAATCAGAAGGTAAAGCCGCAATAAAAATGTCATCCAGAAAATCGAATTCGGTGTGAAATGGAACGTTTCTCTGACCCTACCTCCATTAAAGGATCAGTGTCGTAGCATTTTTTCCTTCAAGAGAAAATCTGTTTATTGTCTTTATGTCTTCAACTTTCATTCTGGCATCATCCCTGTAAACACTATTCTAAGTTTAATGGCTTCGAATAAAACTTCTATTGTTCTTAAATTTGGATCTATTGAATGGCTATTTCTTTTAAAAGGTTTAGAGATTTGTTTACTTTTTTTTTTATATATATAAGATAATATCGCGCAATAAGTCTTACACTTAATTCACATAAATCTGGGTGACTTTTAACTACCTTCTGCTATTGTCTTTATATTATACGGAACGGCTGCCAACCGTTCTCATTTTCGGATACCAGTATGTTTTTTTATAGAAATTGTTTACTAACTTTGTATGTGTTTGTAAACGCGGTTTTTCAATTACATATTAAGTAATAAATTTTTCTCTCTTTTACGACGAAAACTTGCTTTAGTTCATTTAAATGTAATTAACCCTTTCATTCCCAATTTTTTCCATTCGTAGAACAATAAATCTTATATTTAGTCATAAATTTATTTCAAAGGTAATATGTATAAATATTTTTTTTAAATAGGAGTAATAGCAGATTACGAATTAATATAGCTAACAAAGCAACTGAGAGGTGTTTATTTATGTTTAATATAACCACTCATGCCATTTAAAATCATAACTTTTCAATCAATAAAAATATCAAAATTTTGGAAGAAATACATATTGCAATTAATTAAAATACAAATTAAAAACATTAAAAAATAAAATAAAAATTATTTCAAACAGTTAATTTACTTAAATTGTCCAAAACAGGAAACTGATTCCGATATTATTATCAGAATAGAGTAAAATATACTTTCATTTACAAACATAGTATAGTGAAATCATCTAAAATATATATTTTTCGGTGGGAAAATGTATATAGATTTTTATATTGTTGATTTTGAATCAGCGGGAGTATTAAGTGGTAAGAAAGAAAACCTGAAATGTTATGATTCCAATTGGCATCACGGGGAATGAAAGGGTTAAAAAAAATCAATGCAGATCTTTACTATTCTTATTCTTCTTAGTTTTTTATGCACTTTCTCATAGCGATATTTTATATTATTATTTTCGTTAAACTGATAAGATTTTTAAATAAACATAAAATCCTATTTAAATATTCTTAATAAAAGTTCTATCAAAAAATCACATAAAAGAAAAAATAAATAAATGAATAAATAATGTAGTCTCACATTTTGTAAAATGCAATAATCTTTTTTATTTAGATTGGATCTATTTAATAGTTGTTTCTTATAAAAGGCTAGGAAATTTGTTTACTTTTTCTATAAGACAACAATCGCACAAATCTTACAGTTGCATTCACATAAATTTTAGTGGATTTTTGTTTGGTTTTTGATATTGTCTTCATATATTATCCAAGTTTAAAGAAAAAAAAAAAAAAACTCTTTGTAATTGCATCCTTTTGTTCAGAAGATTAATATTGAGACAAAAAATGTAAAGCATATTGCTTGTGTTTGCCTTCTGGAAACATTTAAAAATTGTTTATTTTAAATTTATGCTAAAGAGAACGTAAAACTATTTATTGAGGCTACTATAAAACTTCCTCTTTCTTCTATATTTCCCAATACAAATACACTCGTTACAAACTACTTATTAAAAATAATTTTTTTAATTACAATTATTTTCCATGATGGATGCTGGCAATTTTGATCTCAGAGAAGTATAGTACTTAAGGTCCAAGGAAAGTCAATTTTATGAGTTACAGATGAAAACTTCAAAAACGTGTTTCTTTTTTTAGTTAAAATTTCAAAATAATAATAATAATAATAATAATAATCTACAACTTTCTTTTAAATTATCACAGATATATGGTTCAACTATTTATTTTAAAGTTTTTGATGATATTTTTTTTTTTTTTTTTTTTAAATCTGCTAAATTTAGGTTTAATAATAAAAGGAGACTTGGCGTTGGAGTATTAAAACCCGAATAAACTACTACGTCAGAAACGCCAAAGAAAAATATTTGAGATGCATACAGCTGTTTCGGTAGCCTTAAGCTGAAGACGGTACGTCTTCAGTGCAAAAAAAATCAATTCTTTTTATTAATATAAAAGAATCAATTCTTTTTATAATTCTTTTATTAATCTAATTCACTATTCTTTTTGCACTGAAGACAGTACGCTTAAGGCTACCGAAACAGCTGTATGCATCTCAAACTTTTCTTTGACGTTTCTGACGTAGTAGTTTATTCGGGTTTTAAATTTAGGTTTATATACAGGGTGCAAATGGTCACAGACAAATACTTCCAATTACAAAATGTTTTAAAAAATGAAGCACTTATGATATGGCATATTTAAATTTAAAAAAAAAAAAAAATCAAATTTTTGAAAATTACAAAAACTAAATTTTTATGCAGTCTTCAGATATTTATAGACATATTTAATAAAAGTTAACACTCATCCTAACAAATATAACACAAAAACTTTCACTTCAATGTGTCCAAATTTGAACGAGATATTTAGTTTCAAAGTTTGGAATTTTTTCGTATTTTCTTGGCCTTTATTAACCCTTTGCGGCGCAGGGTAATTTAGATCATTTAAATTACACTGCCACCGGAATTTACGAACAAAATTTAAATAAAAGAAATTTTAAATTTTCACGTTTTAAAAAAGGGTCTTTTCTGCTATGTTATAAACGTAAATTTTTGCTAAAAAATTTCCGGGATGGAGTGATGCCAGATTGGGGATTTTGTCCTCATTTTGGGGATTTTTGAGGTTTCTGGGGACAATTTTGGGGACCAAATGTTTGTGGGGACTTTTTGGAGGAATTCTAAAATTTTTGGGGACAAATCTGGGGAGTTCTTCAACTTTCTGTCAATGTTGGCAACGTACAGTCGGTAACAAAAGTGTCCGAACACTAGCAAAAATTCCTATGTATAAAAAATAGTCAGTGTGAGAACATGATTCGATAAGGATTTATTTAACAAAACCGTATGAAGTGTACTTTTTTTACACAGGAATCTTTGCTAGTGTTTGGACACTTTTATTACCGACTGTAATGATTTATCCCTACGACTAGAGACTTTCAATAGCTTTATTGTTATTTGGGGATTTTTTTTCAAAAATTGCCTTCATTTGGGGAAAAATCTGAGCTTAAATCATAGAAATATCTGATTGATTTTTTTTTTTTTTTTTTTGGAAAAATTTTATTTTTTTCCTTTTTAGTAGAAATCAAGTTGGGGATTTTTTCGAAAAAAAAACCCTGATTTGGGGAAATTTGAAGACCGGCTTGGGGAAATAATTTTCGACCATCTGGCATCACTGCCGGGACGAGTTTTTGCACTTGAGAATAAAAATTAGGTGTTCCATCAGCGGGAACACTGCGACTGAAAGGGTTAAGGACTTTTAGCCGACCCCTTAATAAAGACCGATAAAATATAGAAAAATTACAGACTTTGAAATTAAATATCTCGGTCAATTTTAGGCACACAGAAATGAATTTTTTTGAGATATTTATGGAATGAGTGTCAACTTTTACTAAATATGGCTGTAGGGGCATATATAGCTGTTAGGCATATATGTCCCTATATGCATCCCCTATATTCACCTGGGAATTATATAAAAAGTTGATCTTTGTAATTTGAAAAAAAAAAAATAAAATTTAACATTCCATATCAGAAATGCTGACACTTTTAAAAATATTTTGTAATTGGAAGTATATGTCTGTGGCCACCAACAGTTGTGGAGATAAAGGCCTTCTCACGACTTTATATTACACCATGTCTATATAGAGAGAGACAGATACACTGAGAAAAAATTCTGTAACTTACATCTAGAATCTAGTTTATGACTGTAGTAAAAATAGTTCCATGTCATCCTTATAAATTCTAGTCCCCTTTGAAAGCGAGTTCTAGAAGCTCCTATTAGAATTCTAGAGCGTTTGCCTAAATTATCGAGGTCAAACTTAATTAAAAATCTCTTCAAATAAATGTGTATATAAGAGACAGGTTTTAGGAACTATAATCTTGATTTATGACCCAATTCTAGAAAATCAAGCGAGAATTTCTCCCAATGCAAAGGATTCGGAATATTTAGAACATTGTTCCACCATCTAGAAATCAGAAATGTATACACTATAAAATCTCGATCATTTCGTCTATTCAGCTTATTGGCGTGCCTTATACGCATATCTCGGTCATATATATTTCTAGTTTAGGGATTTAGAAACTGACCATTTATTCGCTCTAGGTGAAAGCGGTATATTTTTTTTCTCAGTGTAGATAGATAGACAGATAGATAAATAGATAGCTAGATAAAGATAGATATACTCGTATATAGATAGATAGATACATAAATAACAGCTATATATGCCTAATAATAGCATATTAAAGAGCAATTTCAAAGATTAATAAAGGATATAAAAATTTTTAAAGCTCATAAAATAATATGTATTAAGTTTGTGATAAAAATGAAAAATGGAACTTATAATGCATTTTGTTGAATTTCAAAGCCTCCTGTTCCCTTAAAAATAGTTTGAAGTTTAACTCTAAAAAGTGACATATTTTGTATTTCATGTGATATTGAAAACATGTGATACACTTTTTTTCAACTCTAAGAAAAGTTTCCTTTCCTTTCCAGAAAAACTATCATAGAGAAATAAATTCTAGAGAAAGTTACCGAATACCCTCAACTTGTTTAAATGTTAAAATTCTATAAGATTTCACAAGTATGCGCCTAGATTAATCCTAAATGAAAATTTCCAAACAAATTTAATGGAAAGGGAAGAAGACGCTTTCGTGTCGGGAAAAACCTGTCACATGCAATTGAGAGGCAATAACACAACTTAACAGTCTAGGAGGGCTTCTTCCCTTTTGCAAAACTTCTACTTCCCACTTCTCCCTCTGGCACAAAAATGCAAGTTTATAAAGAAGAGGCCATTATATGCTAGACTGGAAACGTAAAGAAATAAATAAAGAAAAAAAATATCGTTTAGAATTTTCAGAAAAAAAAAAGAAAGAAAGAATAAATTCGGAGGCGGAAATTTCATAATAGATAAATAAAATAAAATGAAATGAAGAATGGAACAAGAATTTTAAAAAAGTACAAGACTGAACTGAAGTGAAAAAAACTTTAGCGTTATTTTCATAAAATAGCAATAAAAATCATCGACAGCTACAGAATTTCTTAAATATATTATACGAGTTTTCTTTTAGGAAATAAAAAAATAGAACAATTCTTATAAGATTTATTTTATTTATTTTTGAGATTTTTACTTTCCGAACACTATAGTGAGGAAAGTATTGTAATCATGTCAAAAATCCGAATTTGAGATTTTGATGTTTCTATACGTTTCGAGGTCCAATGAGTCCGTTTTCACTATTTTTGCGATGATGTATGTAGGTGTGAGTGTATATGTGTATGTATGTGTGTATGTGTGTATGTCTGTGAGTGAACACGCTAGCGTCTAAACGCTTTGTTCGAATAACCTGAAAGTTGGTACGTATATTGTAAGTCACCATAGTACGAACCCTTTAGATTTTGGTGAATCTAGCACTTACAGTTTTTTTACAGGGACACAAAGAAAAATTCTTTATCATTATGGCCTATGGGAGCAAAATCGTGCGATAGCATCTAAACGCCTTATTCAATTGAGCAAATAATTTATACACATATTATTGGTCACAAATATTCAATCTGTATAGATTTTGGAGAATCTAGAACTTACAGTTTTTTTACAGGGACACAAAGAAAAATTCTTTATCATTATGCCTATGGGGCCAAATTTTTAAAAGTGTGATAGCATCTAAACGCCTTATTAATCTGAGCAAAAAATTTTTAAACATGTTATAGGTCACAGTTGCACCAACTGTATAGATTTCGATGAATCTAGCACTTACAGTTTTTTTACAGGGACACAAAGAAAAATTCTTTATCATTATGGCCTATGGGACCAAATTTTTAAAAGTACGATAGCATCTAAACGCCTTATTCAATTGAGCTGAAAATTTATATGAATATTATAAATCACTGTTGCACTAACTATAAGCATTTTGGTGAATCTAGGATTTATAGGTTTTTACAAGACACAACGAAAAATTCTTTATCATTATAATCTATGGGCTCAAAGTTCAGTAGCGTTAAATAAAACACCGTGTAATATATGGAGAAAAATACTCAAACGCTCTATTATGGTTTTCTCTCTTAACAACTCCTCTTTCTTTATCTACAAAACTGTTAATTACTCAATGTTCGGAAAGTCGAGTGGAGTCACTCCAGATTTTTTTTATAACTGAATAAAATTTTGATTAAAATATTTGAAATAAGGGTAATTTTTTTTTTTTTTCAAGTTTTTAAATATACGTTCGTTGCGTAAAAATGTTAAGTAATGTTGAAACATGAAATCAACGTTTATGAATTATTATTTAATACAAATATTAAATATATAATGGATAATGTAACTATTCTTTGAGACGGTACATTTTAAATAACAGTTCTGAAATGCCCTCTTCAAAACATTATCATTACAAAACATTACTAAATACTGATCGAGGATTCTGCAATAAAAGTCAAAAAAATTTTTTTTTTTTTTTTTCAATAAACAATGTTTAAGTTATCATATGACTGTATCTGTCATAAATAAAGATTTATGACAAATCTAGCATTCAAAAATGAATATAGAATCTAGTTCAGTGGAATTTATAGTTCTGTTAAACGTTGTTTCAGTGTTATACATATTTTATGTACGTAGGTTGTGACGACCTAGCTGTCGTCGCATTCCTTTAACTTAAAATTGAAGCTGAAACTGAAATACTTAAGTAAATTATGAAGTGAAGACAAAGTCAGATTTATAAAATAAATGATGAGCTTTTATTTTGAGCTTAAATAAAAAGGTGGGCGTTGGACTTTAATTATATTTAATAACTTGTAAACTTAGTTGGGCAGCCTTCTTAAATACTTTTAATTTTACTTAATCAACCACAAATAATTTTAACTACTACATTTAACTTCATTCACCCTCGCGGCTCAGTAACTTTTCGATAGCAGGAGGATTCCCTGACACCGCTATCTACTCGACTTACATCCAACTAACCTCTAGCCGCTAACCTCCCGACTATTATCTCTTCCAACTAACTCTCTTACTCTCCTTCCAACAAACTCACAAAAGCAATCTTCCTTCTCCTTTTATACAGTTTCTTTCCAAAATACTTTATAAAATTAACATATTACAATTTCGTTCAACCCAGGAACTAACTCTAGTGATCAGCCGAATCCTAAATACTTCACATTCACGTTTTACTCGTAAAGTGCGAATTTTAATTGTAGCTAACTTTGCTATACCTCACAAGGTACGCATGTAATAAATTTTATTATTTTAAGTTGTATTTATTTTATGAACATATGTTATAGTATATAGTATAAGGCGCGTGTTGTTATCCTATACATATACATATACTGGGTGTCCCATAAATCTGTAGACATTTTAAAAATTATAAAATCGAAGGAAGTAGTAGAATTGAACGCGGTTTGCGAAAAAGTGATTTTCGTACTTTTTTTTTTTTTTTTTTTTTTTTTTTGTAAAGAAAAAAAAATAGTTACATTATTCGTCGATAGAGGGCACTGATTGCTGGCGTAACGAGAAAGATGCAAAGCAGAGTGAAATAAAATGCATAGTTTTGCGATTCGCACAGCTTATTTCTTATTTTACCTCCTGCTTGCGCTTACACGAATGCACGAAGTTTTAATTGTGATACTGACTTGGTGAATAAAGCGTTATTGGTGAAGATGTTTTTTCTCAGGTAAGAATCGGAGACTGAAGCTGTAGTAACGATGTTATAACTCGTTTTAAAACTGTAATATGTGAAGATAACGTACGCATAGAATAACATTTATATGCCAGGAAGCATTTACTTGCAAATAAATACAGTTTTTCACGATATTGTGTAAGTTTCTCACGTACACGCCCTCTATCGACAAAAATTTTAACTATTATTTTTTTCTTTACCAAAAAAAAAAAAAAATCCCTGTTCATGAGAAAAACTTTTCCGTAAACCACGTTCAATTCTACCAATTCCTTCAATTTTTATTAACCAATTACTTTAATGTTTTTTGCAAACTATTATCTCATCGTTAGGCTTATGTGTTATGTTTGTGACATTTCTCTTCTGCGTAAGTACTTTAACTTGTTTTTACTAATCATTGGTACTCAAATTAAATTATCACCGTGACAATAATTTTATTCGAAATAAATCTCATTTAAAATATAATTATATGCTGGTATTTTCATCTATCTTTTGTTTGCTGAGTGTTACAAAGGTATTAAATTATTCAAATTATATATATATATATATATATATATATATATATCCAAGTTATGAGTTTGTAAGATGTATATATGTATGTATGTCTTAATTGATTATTTGATTTAATCATACATGTTCTGTTTAATTAAATTAATTGGTTGACTTATTTTTGGCAAAATTTTAAATTAATTCATAGGTTGATTAGCAGATAGTTCGACAGATTGATATTAAAATTTAAAATAAATTGATCTTTAACCATTTTGATTAAATAATATATAACAAAATATTTTAGGTTTCTTTGATTGTTATTTTTATATTTTATTTTTTTTATATTTCAAATAACTAATTCTAACATAAATTTGTTTTATTTTACGTAATCATCGTAACCATTTATCGTAACCATTTTCAGTTGAGCATAGATATTATTGATTAATAACCATTTGAATTTTCATTTAAAATTTAAACAATTGTCTTATTTTATCTATTATGGATTTTTTTTTTTTTTTATCTCATTCCAATTATTATGACGAAATAATCACTGGGTCTATTTTATCTTTTTCTTTGAGATAATCTTATTGTTATTGTTATATATTTATTGTTATTACTATTGTTATTTATTTTTGTTGGAACTAATTTATTCTGATAAAAATTTGTAAAACTTTCATAGAATGCATTGACTTTATTAATAAATATCATTAAAATTTTAAACAATAGTCTGTATCTCCTTTAAGAATTCTGTAATGAAAGTCAAATGAATCTTTTTTTCTCGTACATTAACCTTTCACTGTTATATTTTTTTTATGTTCATTAACTAACGGTACAAAATTTATATTTCCTTCTTTCTTTTTTTCAGCCTTCCCTTGGTTTCGGTAGGTCAGAATCATATATAAAATTAGAACAACTAGGAGAAGGTTCCTACGCAACAGTCTACAAAGGATTCAGCGAGTAAGATCCATTTTTTCCATGCCTTTATTTCTCTACCGATAATTAAAAAGTAATCCAGAAGTTGATACGGCTTCTTCAGTTTTTTGCTACTTTTTTGTCCTACTTTAAACATTTTTTCCAGTTGTTGTGGTCTAATACCCACGTATAATATTTCATTCTCGAAGCATCATATTTACTTTTCTTTCATTTTTTCCAGAAGTAGAGTAATATATATATATATATATATATAACACCTATGTGCTTAGAACAAAACATTGTGCATATTACACAGAGTATGATACATTTTCTAAAATCATGTATTTCTGTGTGCTACCATAAAGTTATTGCAAACGCTACATAATCCATTCTCTCTAATATTGTGATATACATAAACGATTCATTTTGATTCCATTGCTATCTCAGTTCTTCATTGACAATCAGAATGACGAAGCAAAATGTAAAAAATATATAAACAGAAGTATATTAAAAATAAATAATCAATTAATATTTATTCATAATCACAGGATAAACTTATAAGGAATTCTAGATTTTATAAAATAATGAAAAAATTTCGTTGCTGTGTAATAACTTATTAAAATGTAATTTAGTAAAAGTACAAATAAACCTACATGCGAAACAACCTATAGGAAATATAGAATACTAATTTGTATATGAAAATCTACAAGAGAAAATGTCTTACCACATGCCTATTGTTGTCAACTTTATTTCCTTTTATAGATATTTAATACCACTATTTGGATATTATTATTATAGAGAAAAACTGATACTAACTACTGGTAATACTATGCACGCCATTATTCTTTAAAGGGATATGTCATAAGAATATAGCAGTAGCATATTCAAATTCCTCAATGGTTACTCTAGTTTTTTTTTAACAAATTCAGAGAGTAAGCAAGCAGACTGATCTAAAATCGTAAACAAATTTTATTGTTTTGGAAATTTTTGGGAAGCTTATATAGACACTAAGAATATATGATTTACAATTATTATTATTATTATTATTATTAAGGCGGTAGTACTTATAAATCTATTCATTTTTATGTGCTAACAAAACACAAATAAACAATAAACCAATGAACCCATAAAGAATATCATACAGAAACACTGGGGGGAAACAGAAATAATCTATAAATATTAATGCGAATTCGAATCTACGTCGCACTCATCGACCTAAACGTTCGGAATTTTCCGCGTCTTTTTCAAAACTCTTGTGAATACTGGCTAGAACTTTTTACAACGCCCCCCACATGTAAGGCATTCCACTCAGACCATATGCTGCCAGTCAACCATACTATTAACATGAAAAAAAATTACAGCTGTACATGTACAAATTATGAAATTGATGCTAAAATTTCATTGTTTTGCCTTTCTAACTTGCAAAAAAAAAAAAAAAAAAGAAAAAAACAGATTTGACTTTGTTTTTCCTAAATACATAACTGAAATGAAAATTTTCAAGAGAAAATGTCTTACCACATGCCTATAGTTGTCAACTTTACTTTTCTTTTATAGAGATTTAATGCCACTATATTTTTAATGGTATTTTTCAATAAATTTGACCGTAGATTATTAATATTGGATATCATTATTATAGAGAAATACTGGTACTAGCTACTTGTAATACTATGCATGCAATTATACTTTAAAGGGACATGCCATAAAAATATAGCGGCATGCCACAAACTGCATTTGTATTAGGTATTATCTTTGAGTTTTTGCGCTTGTAGTCCAAAATCAAAGATTTCGTTAAAATATCAAATAGAAAATAAAATCCTCACTAATCTTCACTACATAATAAATACCTATATTTAAAGGCAATATTTAATTTAGAAATCACGTTGTATTCCGTTTTTGAAATATGTATTAAATGCCAAAAAGTGAGAAATTGATACTCAAATGTTATGTATCTGAACATTTACATAATATATACAATTTTGTGAGTTATCCTACTCCATAAAGCAAAACCTTTCATCCGTATATTTTTAAATTTATATTTCACTACACGTGAACCTAACTTACCCCCATCACCATATGCAATATTTCACTGGAGTCAGTCCCGCTTTCCAACCTTTCCATGAGGGAGTTGCGTCAAAATGTTTTTGAAGTATTTTCCCACCTTACTTCATTCAGTTCGGTTATTGAAATACGTAACAACTAAAAAAAAATTTTTTTTCAACTTCACCTGCAAATATTTCTTTTCGTGGATAATTCCATATTTATGTACTTTTTTTCCATCTTGAATATGTTATATTTTTTATAATAACTTATTTTTGTAAAATTCTCAACTTTTTCATTTTAAAGCTGAAAATTGCTATATATTATTGAGAAAATGAATTTTAAACTACAGTAAGAATTAATTGATGAAATGAAAGACTCTTTTTTTTTTTTTTTTTTTTTTTTAGACTGACAAATATATAACAGAAATATCTATTTAATGAAATAAAATGAACTTTAACATTTTTTTTTTTTTTTATTATAATCTCTACACTCATTACTTTCTTCTATATTCATAAACAGAAAGTACTGGATTCAAAAATATTTTCTACTCTCAGTTTTCGATGGATTTACATGTTTAGAGAGGTCCAGATCAGGATTTGTCCGATTTTAGAAAATGTTTGTCTGTGTGTCTATTTATATGTGTTATCAAAACTTTTAATGGCTGTATCTTCCCCAAAATACCGGGTACAAAAACTTATATTAGGTTTACAGAAAAGTTTACAAGTTATCTGGCTTGATATGGATTTTTGTCTATCAACTTTTAGTACATGGTCTCGCAGGTGGTGCTGTCATTCCGTTTTTCATAATTTTTAATATAGCAGCATAGGACAAATTTTCGTATAAGTGTGCACATTGAAGATGTTTCACAAATAATTGGGAAATATATATAAATATATATCATTTTTACTATTATATATATATATATATATAAGTGAAAGTTTACCAATATAATTTTTCTTTTTATATGTAGGAGCAGCAAATAGGTAATATTATTATATTTAAACGCATATGTATACAATTTTTTTTATAATTCTAAGATAGTAATTTACAAAAAAAAGATTTAGTGTCTACCATATCTTTTTATCTTAGAGACCATCAGTGTTTTTTTTAACGTTTCAGCAACAATATTTTCCATCGGGCGTGGTCGTCTAGCCTACTAAAACTAGATTTATGTCATAATTTCAAGTGAAAGAGAAACTCAGTAATTGTATTAAATTTGTGTAAGACATAAAACGGTCATAAAAATAAGAAAAGCCATTCTTCCGATAGATAAACAAAGCTTAGAAATAAGATATTTATTTATTACTTTTTTTTTCTTGAAATAGTGAGGGATAATTAATTTACAGAATAAAAAAATATTTGTCTAGATATGAAGTTACAGTTTATGGTAATTGAAGAATACTTCTTATAGCAATTTTATGAAACATATAAAATTTCAATTATACTTATATACTTATTTAGGTTCGTGATTATTCACTACAAATGAAAACTTTATTGACAACAAAAATAGTTTTGAAAATACAGGGTGGTCTAAAACTTCCTGACACATTTCAAACTCTAAAATAAAATCAAATATTTGACGTACGACAGTGTAATTTGACTAATTTGCTTTTAAGAATGAAAAGTTTTGTTTTGTAGTATAAAAAAAATTAGTTCCAAAATTTTCACATAGATGGCGCAGTGCTTAAATAAGGCAGGAAGACATTAATAATGCAAGGCAAACAATTACACTCGCAAGCAACCGTACGAAAGAACGTTTGTACTACAATGCATCCTACGTTTATACTACAATTGGCAAGCAACCATGCAAAAAAACGATTTGTACTGTAATGCATTTTACAATAAAAAGTTTTGTTTAGCAAAATTAAAAGAATTAGTTTTAACGCATTGTGGAAGAGGTTACAAAGTATACTTTATAAAAGAGAAATTTGTATTAAAAATATTATATATCGTTTTTAATTTTTTTGTAATTTTCTAGATTTAGGACAGTGGTTATTTAATTTTCTCTTATTTTTCATGTTAAATTTTAATCTAAGAGCTTATCTTGTGACAAAATAAAACGGAAATATTAAATTACTAATTTGTTGTTCGTAACTTTTTTTTTATTGTGTGTATCGTTTAAATAAATACATTAATTGCATTTTGCCATGCGTCTGTAAAATCCAGGCGTTTATTTTGTGTATATTATGATTATATTTGTACAAGAATTTAAAAAAAATATCCTTGTGTTAAATGAAAACAATTCTAACAATCATCATAAATTGATGAAAACGTTCAGCAATTTTATCAGATCGAAATAATTAATGCACAACACTTTATCAAGCAAAAGAAAAAAAAAGTAATCGTGCCTACACATAGACAGATAAGCTTAAAAGATTTTAATTATGATTTCGTAAATTAAACTGGATTAATATATTATAATCAGTAATCTAATCCAAAATCACTTTTATGAAATTCATATGTGGTTTTCATTCCTTTACTTCAATATTTGGATTTAATTAAAAAAAAAAAAAAAAAAAAACTGTTTTAAATTTATTGCATATTTCAGGCTCAACAATAAAGTGGTGGCTCTTAAAGAAATCCGTCTACAACCGGAAGAGGGCGCACCATTCACAGCCATCCGAGAAGGTATTTCAATTTGCTTCTATTTCAAATTCTGGAATTTAACATTTCAGTAAAATTTTATCTTTTTTTTTTTTTTTTTTTTTTTTTCTTATATCATTTTACTGAATTATAATACAGAGTGTTTGGTAAACCTTGACTTCAGATTTAGTTCTATAAATATTAGCATAAACGCAAAGATGCATTTAAAAGAGTGTACAAAATTTTATAAAAGTAATTAAACATTTCAGGAAATTTAATTTGGTTAATAAAAAAAACGTAATACTTTACAATAACCACAAAAGAAAAATTTCAATGAGTGAAATGTGCGCCGCACATTAATAAACTGATATACAAAATTTCCCGCATAATATAAAAAATTTCAAAGATATGACAAAGTGAAAAAGCTAAGCCAAACTTTTTTTTTTTTTTTTTTTGAATGCTTCTACGAAATTTCTCCGATAAAAACAGTTGGCTGATTGCACTTGAAGAATCATATACAAATTACGAGCGAAAATATTATTATATAGATATATAAAAACATTTAAATTTTTATTTATGATTAAAATTTAAACTGTGTATAAACATAATTCTAGGGAGTTTTATAGCATAATATTGAAATTTGTATATCCACTGTATGTAGATCATTTTACTTATTGTAAAATTTTTGCATGCGGAGATGTGTACAAATCTTATTTGTGTAATTCTTGAAAATTTTAACCAATTTTAAATGCCATTTACTTTCTCCATTTTAGATAAACATTTAAAAAATTAAAGACATGGTCAAAGTTTTTAGAACACCATGCATGTTTTTAGAAATTAGATCTAGTTATTAGCAATATGAATAATTTCTGATCTGTTTATTAATGTGTTAAACTATAGAATTTGCTTTAAAAATATAACAACGCTATATTAATATCATTTGAAGATTTTCTTATATAGGGTAAGTGCAACAGTGATTGACACTTTTAGAACAATCTCTGATGTTTTTAATGTTCTAGTCATGAGAAAATATTTTCAGAAATCTTAAGTTAGTACATATGGCATGAAAGACATTCAGAACCACATATATGTTAAGATATATACATTTGATATTTTTTTTTTATGAATTTTTATTTGACACCCACTCAATGTTCCAGTGTTTGACACTGCTAGTTATTCATTTTACCAGTTATTAGCACCCTATGCTCCAGTGTTTGACATACAATGTTAAAATTCTTATATGTAAAATATGTGATTTTATTATTTTTCTCATTTATTAATTATTTCGGGATAGATGTCAATTACTGGAACATGCCAATCACTAGAGCACCTACCCTTTATCATATTAAATTTAAACTATAATTTTTAAATTATAAATAAGGAATTTTTCTTTATATTAAATATATATATGTATATTTTTTAAAAAGAACAAATAGCATTTATGTATATGTATATGTATACGTTTTTTAGTTGATTCATATTTGTATCAAAAGCCAAATAAGGATATTTTCTCTTGCCATAAAAATCTAGAAACAGAAAAAATTTTTTCAAAATAAAAAATTATAAATATCTATTTCATTTTTATATACTATGATATACTTGTTATTGCTACACAATATGTTTATCGAAACCTATTCCCGAAATTTAAAGTATAATATTTCTGTAGAAAATTCATATTTTTTCATTTATTTCATTTCAGTCTTAAAAAAGATTTCTTAAATAATAACTAACTTATGTGCATTAAAATTATAGTAATATAAAAATATTAAATTAGATTGATATTTATGTTATTGTATCTTTGCATTTTGTCTTACTCTTCACGGTGAAAACATTGTTGAGTATATATTTTGAAAGATTTTTATATTGAAATTGTATATTAGTAATCAACAAAATATTATTAACTAAAGAAAAAGTAAGAAATTCTAATGAATGAAAAATTCGAAAGCAGGGTTTTGCTGTTTAAAGTAGATAATCAGATGAGCAGTTAATTTATGAAATTTAGTTCTCCCCATACATTATAGCAGGAAAATACTCTAACGAATTCATTACGTTAAAATGCATCACATATAAATATCCGCATTCAAAACTATATATTAACGTTAATTATCATAAAATATTATCTTATTAATATATATCAATGTAAAACTATCAGCATCTTACCACAAAAAATTTTCATAATCTTGCCAAAAAACGTTGAACAAGACGTAAATCCGTTTATTAACTTTCAAAAAGAGGAACCGTCTGCTTTTAAACTTTGGTAGAAAAGCCAAACACTGTACTTTTAAAAATTATCCGAATTGTTTTTTTTTTCTGTTTAAACTATGGTTTAAATAACTAATTAAAAAAGAAACAAGTAAAAAATTTTAACACCTTCCAGTGAAGAAAAATAGATTATCGATCCAAAATGATCTAAGAAATCACAAAAAAATTCAAAAAAAATGTAACGTACTCTCCTTACTGATGTACCTGTCCTATGAATGGCCGGTAACTCCTTGCAATGCCTGTGTTTAGGGAAACCAAGTAACACGCCACCTTGTCTTCCGTGGCATCTCATTCCAACTTACCCTATAAACTAGCAGGCTACGCCCGCTTCGCTGGCCACTATATTTAAATGAATCTCCAAAAGAATTGGATCATTATTTATTTTTCACATCACATTATAAATAAAAACTAAAATAATTACATTGGAATCGCTCTAGACCTCGCATCGGGTACTCGCTGACTCTTTCTCTGCCCGCACTGTATCGGGAGCAAGTTCCCACTGCCTGCAGAAATCTCTTTCCTATGTATTTCAATATGGGTATTTATTGACGATAGGTGGGTCTGCCATTATTTAAGAACTACGATTTTAAAGATAACTGTATCTCAGCGTCTATTAAATATTTTAGTTTTTGAACAAGTATTTTAATTGCTCATGCTATTTACACTGTATTAGAATTTGATTCCGACCAATATAATGAAATAAAATAAAAAATAGATTTTCTTTTAGAAGGAATTAAATACATAAAAAACAAATAAATTCCAATCAGTTTAATCCTTTCTACTATATACTACTATTATTTCCTGACAAATACTATAAATTAGAAAAAAAAAAACTTTTAAAGAAATTAAATTAACAAATGAAAAATAATTGTTGTTATATTACAAAAATTATACATAAACATAACTGTTATAAATACGTTTTTAAATTTTAAATTTATTATATTTAATTTTTTCTACGGCATTACCATTTTATTTTCAATAAATATAATAAATTAAAAAGAGAAAAAAGATTCGCCCTCAAATAAATGTATTAAATAAAAAATAAATTGCATAATATAGCCGTTGCTAAGATACGCAGACGATTACAATCGAAGAATAATGAAAAATGAAACATAAAAGCCAATGTTTAAAATCGAAAAAACATTAATTTAAAAAATTCAAATTCGAAATTCGAAAAAATCTCGATGAGGTGCACACCTGTAGGGTCCCAGGTACCTATATGCCAAATTTGGAAGCTCTGCGATCAGTAGTGTGTTAGTATTGTTCATGTTTAGATAAATTTATTTATTTTCCTTTTGGGAAAAAAAAAAAAAAAAAAAAAAACTCGTTTTTTTTTGGCAACAATTAAATTATGGATTAAATTTAAATGGCTAATTTTTTGCTATTATTAGCTTATTAGTTTCAAATTTTTATTAATTAAAAGAAAACTAAACAGAAATTCGAAATTCTGACTTCGATGTGCGCAATGATCCTTCGGGGGGCACCTTTGTGTTAAATCTCGTGACTGTCCGAGCTACCGTTTTCGAGAACAGTGAAATATACATACAAATATTGCTCACTTAATAGTATAAGATATGTATATAAAGTTAGAAAGTTAGAAATAAATAACCATGGAATAACTTCCGTAAAAATAGTTATATCTTTATCAAGGGCAATTAAAAAAAAGGGGAGGGGAAATATAGTTGTAAAAAATTTCTAAAATATAGATAGATAAATATCCAAAATATCACTGTTTATTACTCGATTTCTCACAAACACTAAAATGAAACATGAATTAAATAAATAATAATCCGAGGAAATATAAATACCTAAATGCGGTAAGAAAAACTTGATCAAATTGTGGTAATTATAAGGACATTGAGCATGAGAGTATAAAATTTACAGCTGTACCAAGAGAAAAATGTGCTAGGAGATATAACATAACATAAATAATCAAACGTAAACGATACATTGATATATCGATATGTTTGCACAGATAACATAAACGTTAAACGATAATAAATAACATAACGACAATCATAATATCAACAATAACGATACATATACTATATATAATCAATAACCTAAACAACATAAATACAAATTGCATAAATAACATATCGATATTTTTGCACAGAAAAAAAAAAGATAATAATAATAATTGACTAATTTAAAGTGAACATATAAATTAAATAATTAAAATAAATATTAAAAAGAATTATTATTTATAGAAAATATTTCCTATTTACTATACGATGAGTTACAATAATTAAATAAATATTTGAATAATTTCCCTACAGTAAATAGCAGACTTTGTATCGTCATCTCCTAAATAAAAGGAAACAAATCAAATTAGCGCAGGAATTGATTTTGAAAAATATTATTCGTGATTTTATAAACTATATTATAAATAATTTATATTATTGCTAATTATAACAAAATTTAAATACCTATTAAGGGCAAATGTGCAATAATAAATATGTATAAATGTGGTGTCGAAATATAATATTATATATACGCATATTTATAATTACGAAGTCACATTCAGTTTTCAAAGATAATTTGCTTTTCAATGTAAACACTTTGCTATATAAATCATTAAAAAACAACAGTGAATATTATAAAACTAATGCAATATTATTAAACAAATGCAAAAGTAATAAAATCTATGTCTCTAATGAATGACAATTTCATAAGTTGGGATTTGCTGTTTAAAGTAGATAATCTGCAGTTAATTTGGGAAATTTAGCTCTCCCTGCTCATTCTAGCGGGCAAATGCCCTGACTTCCTCTATCAGTCGAATTCATCATGTTAAAATGTAATGCAGATCAAGATCTGTATAATAATCTCACGGCTTTTCTCTCCCTTTGCAGCCTCCCTCCTGCGAGGTCTGAAGCACGCCAACATAGTCACGCTTCACGACATCATCCACACTAGGGAAACACTCACATTTGTCTTCGAATATGTGGTGAGTATAAGCTTCATCATCCATTTCCAGATACATTTCTCATCTGATTCAAAAGCTTTCAACCCTTCATGTAAAATTTTGAGATATATACATGTTTTATTATATGGCCTTAAATAATTTCTGAATTTCTTTAGAAATGGATGCAAAAAAAGATTGTTTGAGCTTTCGTTGTTGCAATAAATAAATAATCTCCCGTCCCTTCTTCTTCATAAAATATTCAGAATATAAGCTTCATTATACACCTTTAGATACATTTCTATCTAATTCAAATATTCGCAACCCTACATCTAAGTTTTTAAGAAATTGGCATTGTTATAGAAACAAACATAATTTCCGAAAAGGATCAGTTGAAGTTATGTTAAAATAATAAATATATTTTTTTTTCTTTTTATGCAGAATGTAAGCTTCATAATCAATTTTGAGATACATTTTTCATTTGATTTAAAGGCTTTCAACCCAGCCCTTATAGTAAACTTTCGAAAAATAGGCTTTATATTTGAGCCGAAATAATAACCAATTTCTTTTTAGAAATGAAAAAGCAAAAGATAGTTTGAAGTTTCGTTGAAAATATAATATATATATATGTATATGCAAAAGACAGATTGAAGTTTCGTTGAAACAATACTATATATATATATATATATTCTAACTTTCTTCTCAATCCAATAGAAGTAAGTAATCAGTTCTTCAAAACTTTCTACTTCCAGTTTTCGGTGGATATACACGTTTTTTTTTTTTTTTTTTTTTTTTTAAATACTATCTGTCTGTATGTTTCTGACAAAACTTTTATGGCAGCGCTTGCTCAAGAATTAATGCGCAATATTTCATACAAATTTATTTGTACTTCCACTTTGACATAAATTAGTGCCACACAACTTTTGGTGCAAATCGCCTAACAGATTGCGGTGGTCTACTGCGATTTCTTCCATTTAAGGGAAGGTTATATTTCAGCTTCTATTGCATATGAGTGCAGAAAACTTAATATATGAGATGACCTTTATGAAACATCACGCTGACTGAATTTCGATGTATGTCAGCCAACAAGAGACACTTCTATTTTGCACATTCTGGAATTTTGCACATGGTCACATATCAGCAAAACGGCACTAAACCTCATACGTAAAATATTTATTGTGAGAAGCTTAGATTAAATTTTTGTGCATATTAAATAGTTTGTGGCGCTCTTATATAGAGTTACATAGAAGAAAGTTTTGAGGTGACCACAAAATATTGTTTTTTTTTCTACTCTTCACTGAATATGCAAAGTATAAACTTCATCATTCATATGCATATACATTTCTCATGTAATGCATAGGCTGGCTATCTTCCATGTAAAAATTTGTAAAATAGCTTTTATTATGGAGCCAAAATAACTTTCGAATTTCTTTAGAACCGATTCCAAAAACGAGTGGTTGAAGTTTTATTAAAACAACAAATAAATAATCCTTTATTTTCTTCCCTTCTTCACTGAGCATGCATACTATAAGCTTCATCATCCATTTCCAGGTATAATCATATCACATCAGCTTACAGTTTCTCATCAGTTAAAAGACACCCAATACTATATGTAAAGTTTTTAAAAATAGCCTTTAGTATAGATAGGGTTGTAACAACTTCTGAATTTCTTCCGAAATTGGAAATAAATCAAAAAGTTTGGTTGATATTACGTTGAAATGATATATAAATGACTTTTTATTATGCCCCTCTTCACAAACTATGCAGACTATAAACTTCACCCACGTACTCCATTTATACTTTTCATCTGACTCATAAGCCCTCAAACCTTCAACTAAAATTTGGAAAAGAAGTCTTTATTATTCGGCCCAAAATAACTTCGATTTTTTTTTTTTTTTTTTTTTAATAAATGCGGAAAAAAACTGTTGGAGATTTTATTGAAACAATTATTCAATATTCTTTTACATTTCTCTCCTTCGAGAAAAATAAATAAATAAATACCCAAGTTACTTTGGTTAATGTGATGCAGTATTATAATTACAACGTCTTTTAACTCTCAAAATCATTAAAAGTTTATAAATATATAAATTCAAACTGTTTTAAAAGACAAATTTATTTAATATAATCAATCGTCATAAATAGTTAAAAAGGGATGTAATCATTTTCAGTGAAATGGTCATTAAAAAAAATTATTTAAGCGAACAAAACTCATGATAATTTTCAATCCGTGTTTTTGTTTGACTTAATTATACTGCTTTAAATATTTCTGTTAAAAATTCAAGTTCAGTTTTTTTTCTCCTAAAAATAATGGCTCTGTAAATTTATAATTTCTGAAAAAATAGTGTATTGATTAAAAAAATAAATAAATAAATAAATAAATAATTCAAAAATATATTCAAGATTAAGTAAGTACTTGTTTTCAAGGCTGTATCCAGAAATTCTTTTCGGAGAACATTCAAACATTAATGCATAGTACTGAGTATTAAAAATATAGTGTAATTTGAAAAATTTGCTCGCTTTTTCAATTTTAATAATAATAATAATATTTTTTTAATTTTAATTTTAAATCCTCATTTTATATTAAATATTTAATGAGATATTTATAATATATGATGTATGTTAAACTGAGCTTTTGATCTGTGGAATAAATTCATGGTAATTTCACTTCGTAAGAAGTATAAAATAAAATACAGAAAAAAAAGGAAAAATTTATTTTGGTTAAGCATAACCCCTGAAGTAAGAATTGCATGGTTTTCCTGTTGTTTCCTTATTTATAATTTCCTCAATTCATGTTAGTTTGTTATTTTGTCTTGAAAATTCGACTATAAACACCCTGTTTGTAGTAATTTTCATTGATTTCTATCTCATGTAAAAAAATGTATTAATAAGATCTAGAATTCAATGAATTTTTACTGTTACATAAACTTAGTTTACATTTATTATTCACATACTTAGTTTACATTTATACTAATATATAAAGAGAAAAAGTTTGTATGTGGAAAGAATGTAATCTCTGGAACTACTGAAACGATTAAAAAAAAAGAAATCACTTAACAAAAACTACACTATGCCTGAGTGATACAGGCTACAATTAATTTTGATAAAATAAATTTTTTTGTTACAAATTTTAATATTTTAACTAAAATCCCCATAAAATCCATAAAAAAAAATGAAATACTAAAACTTTAGGATGCCACGAGAAAAAAAAAAAAAAAAAAAAAATTACATGTTCATTTTCTTTTTACATTTTTTTTTTTTTTTTTTTTTACATGAACAGAAAGATGCTTATGTGTAAATAATAAAATTGATATAAAGCTTTCCGAAAAGTTAAACTTGCGCGGTAAAATTGACGTTACTATAACTTTAAAAGTATTTTTTTTTTTTCTAGTGATATAATTTATTTTAAAATATTTGTGGGTATTCTAAATATTAACGTTTAAACATTTTTATACATTATATTTGTACTTATTTTTATACTTAGTATTTATTATTAAAATAATAATAATAATAATAATAATGCTTCAGAGGAGTTTTTTTTTTTTTTAATCTAAATTCTTTTACATTATTTTTAATGTATAATATAATTAAATAAACTAATCACTGAAATGCATGATTTTTTGTTTTCATGTTTTCTCACCGCTAATTTTCAGTTAGATGACTGTCACACAATGTGCCGCATTGTGTGTGTGTATGTCACTTTGTAGTCATGCGGCTGACCACAGAGTTTCAGAATTTTGCAGGGAGATCCGACTTAATCCCTCCTGATGCACCTCGAACCCCGATTTTCGATGTTTTTAATTAATTAAAATACAGAAACAAAATCTTGTAGTAGCTCTAAAATTAGATTTAAAGCATATTATTGATGCCAAAAAATGTATTTTTTTTTTCCAACATGAGAAATATTTTTATTTACACGTAAATTAAATATATATATATAATTAAATTTGCTTATTTATCTGTCAAACTGCTAATAACACTGCTCGGCATGAAAGTTGCCTCTGACACCATTTCAACATATTCTCCTGTAAAATGTCCCCTGAATCCGAATAGGACGCCCATTTTGCCCTATCACCCACCGTTTTTTTAGGAATGGCCCCCTATTTTTATCATTTTTCGGGGGTTTTGTGGCTATAAATTTGATTTTTAGGAAGGGGGAGGATTACTTAAACCGTTAAATATCTTCTCAGAGGCTACAGTGTCTTAAAATTCTAAAACATGGACATTTGTGACAAGGGAAAAATTTTGGGGGGGGGATTTGCCACTGAAATTATGCATTGCATTTCTTATATTTTTTTAATCTGTTATTAATGTTACTTTTTTAAACTTTATGTATTTTTTTTTTTTTTTTTTTTTTGTGTTAAATTAATTATTTTCCTTCTTCAAATCAAATTCAGGGTCACAAAATTATCGAACAGGAAAAGAAATTGAGGGAAGGGTGGTGTGTCTAGTAAACGGTGGGTGACTGGGCAAAATGAGAGTCCTATTCGGATTCAGGAGGTCATTTTACATAAGAATCAGCAGGAATGGTATCAGATCTCGATCTTTTTTTTTTTTTTTTTTTTTTTTTTTTTGCGGAGCAGTGTAATGGAATAAAATTCAATTACATCCGTTTATAAAAAGTCTTTATTTTGAGGATGCTACCCTCTAAGAGATAGCTGATTGAAAATCGCCTAAATATTGTTTTAAAAAAAATTAGAATTTAAATTTAGTTTTATTGTTAAAACAATTTTATTAAATAATTTCATGTTCTTTATTTCAGCATACAGATCTCAGTCAGTACCTCGAAAAACATCCCGGGGGCTTACACCCTAAAAATATCAAAGTAAGTGAATCTTTGTCCATTAAAAGACAATATATATATTTATAAATAATATAAATCTTTAATTTTTTAAATTATAATGTGCTTAGTAATTTTTCGCTAAATTAAGCCTATAAAATTTCCATGCATGCTATAAATATAAGTTTAAAATTAATTTCATCGATTCTAAATTTTCTTTATTAAAAAAAAAAAAAAAAAAAAAAAAAATGGGAGATACATTAATAAGTTTGAATAAGCACCGTAAAACGCAAAACACGCGCAACAATTCTTCCGGATCAGAAAAAACACGACCTTTCATCAGGCGAACAAAGTAGGCACGAGTGTTGCAAAATCGGCAACACTCGAAACCGATTTGAGTAATGAACTAAAACAAATAAAACTGAAAGTCAATGTAAATACTGATAAGAATTGTGTATATATATGCGTGTGTGTATATAAGAAAAAGTTAAACTATAGAAAAGAAATATATAGTGAACCTGAAACAATTGTTGCGAGTTTTTTTTTTTTTTTTTTTTTTTTTTTTTTTGCATTTTATGACATTTATTCAAAGTTTCTAATCGATATTTAACTAACTTCCCTACTAGTTAGACATTTGAAACTTTCAGAATTTCTCAGAACCCGATGACAACCCAATACTTCGAAGCCAGATTTTCGAATTTTTGTTTAGTTTTCTTTTAATTAATTAAAATATGAAAATAATAACCTCCTAATAGCTTTAAAAATAGCCATTAAAATATTAGCTATAATTTAATTGTTGCCCCCCAAAAAAAAAATTACGAGTTCATTTTCTTTCAATATAAAAATAAACACATTTCATTAAACGTGAACGTTAAAAATTGTAAAATGTTAAATTATGCATCTCACAAAAATTGATGTCATTATCACTTTAAAAGTTTTACACACATTGATAAAGTGCTAATGTAGTTCTATAGCTATGATTCAACAGAAAATTTAAAAACATGATAGATAAAAAGTTTTTTATCTTATAATTATTTACCATATAAACATTACTCCAAATTAGTTTTGTCAATATAAATTGTCAAAAACATTCAGGAAATATCATAAAATATTGCACGCTGAAAATATATATATATATATATATAACTGACATCTAGAAAATAAATTGTGACGCTAGTAAAAATAGTTCAGTGCCATCTTTATAAATTCTAGTTCCTTTTGAAAGCGAGTTCTAGAAACCCCTATTAGAATTCTAGAGCGTTTGCCTATAGTATCGTCGTCAAATTTATTTAATAGTCTCTCCGAATAAATGCGAACACAAGAGGCAAGTTTTAGTAACTACTATAATTTTGTTTTATGATCCAATTCTCGGAAACCAAGCGAGAATTTTTGCAATACAAAAGATTTGTAATATTCATAATATTGTTTCACCATCTAGAAAAGTTTAGACTAGAAATTCTCGACCATTTCATCTAATCAGTTTATTTGTTTTCCTTATACGCATAATTCGCAAATCTATATTTCTAATTAAGGGATTCAGAAAATGACTACATATTCGTTTTAGATGAAGGCGGTATATATACTCTCAGTGCGGTATATATACATGTATATACTCTCAGTGCAGCTATTTCAAAATATATGCACCTTATACATGATACTAAAATAAATAAGTAATGGTTTGTAAATTATTCATGAAACTAAGCCACAACTGTTATGTGAATGTATATTTTACGTGGATAAAAATGTATTCGCAACAGTTTAATAAAAAATTTAAATACTTTTTTAAAAGTGTATATCAAGCAAAATGTTTAATTCTAGCAAGTATTATAAAGATTATTTTTAATATAATTTTTATTATAATATTTTAATAAAAATAATAAAACCACAATTTTTTATTATTTTTATTCGTATCATTATTATTGTAACTATTACTATTTTAAAATTGAAGAAATGTTTAAATTTACATTTAAATATGAGTCGAATGATCTAAAAGCGAAAAATCTGAAATTTATACACAATCTCTAACAATCTTTCTTAGTAAAACAAATATAACTACCAATTCATACCACTTGATTTTATAAAAATGAGATGTTTTGCAAAAGAAGAATCTTGGATTTTGTAAAAGTTATATCAACTATCTAACGGGGGGGGGGGGGGGGGATCTCCTATTTTTTACTCGGTCAATCAAAATAATTTCTTTTAAAAGAAAATAATTAAATTTGACTTTGTCAAATAGAAAAAAGACTTTAGGATAATTGATGTTTGGATTGATCAATGTTGATTCTCTATTGTATAAGGTAATATGAAATAGTAAAATATATTCATTTCTCATATATTTATATGTTGGATATAATACTGTATATAATATTTTTCTTTTTCTTTTTCTTTTCTACCTATAGCTCTTTTTATTCCAATTATTAAGAGGTCTTGCTTTTTGTCACCAAAGAAGCGTTCTGCACAGGTAAACTCATTTTTTATTTCTTAAATAGAAATATTTCATAAATCTATCAATCTTCAAGAATTTACACGTTACATTTAGTGCAAAGCTTTAACCCTCTGTAATTCAAGAACTCCAATTTTTAAAATATTTAGCCACATATTAAGGTGCATTATTTGAAGTATATAAAAAGTTATTTTTAAATATGAATTAAAAAAAAAAAAAAAAAAAACATTTATTGACAAAAAAAAAAAAAAACCATTTATTGACAAAAAAAAAAAAAAAAAAAAAAAAAAAAAAAATTATTGACAAAAAAAAAAAAAAAAAAAAAAAAAAAAATAGTTCTTATAGCATGTCTGGAGAATCATACAAAATGACAAGAAATCGAAATATTCAAGATTACAATTTATCTGTAATTTTTTTAAGCAAATGTTAATTTTATAATAACTACATTTTTTCATATTGTCTGTTAGAGCCACTAAATAAAATAATAGGCCGGCGCATAACCACCATTTTTTTGCCTCCGAAGAGGACAGCATTTCCCTTGGCGTCCTTATCGCTTCCCTAATGATTTTAAGAAATCTTGATCTCAAGCTAATCTGGTTAAGATAAAAACAATAAGCAACAATAATATTCCTAAAAACACATTTTTTTCACAGTACATTCTCAGGATGTCATTTTATTCTGAGGATATCCTATGGATGTAGGATGTGTTGTTTGGGCGGTTTCTATTTCTTTTACAAAATGTCGCCAAAACTCAAATACACAGTAATAGATTGTCTGTGAACACTTTATATTCACTTCTTGAATGATTATAGCAGTTTGTCGCTAAACAAACTTCCATACCATAGTTTACTTAGCTGAAATTATGAAATATAATAAAATAAGTTGCTCTAAAGTAATGTAAGACGATAAAAAAAATGTTTGTGGTTTGTTTATCAGAGAAACGAGCTGGGTACATGTGGCAACCCTAAGGCAACAAAATGCCTGATGCGCCAGCTCGTATATATAGGTGCCTTAGTCTGTGAAAACCTTTAACACTTGAATAGTATTTACATTCGAACTTTTTTCTTGATAAATTAAACTTTGGTACGAAAAGATATCATAATATCGCCATCTGTTGGGAAATTTAATGACATATTGTGTTAACTGTATGTTGCAATACAATAATAATCAATAAAATCAATTTCGCAAGCTTGTTGTGGAAATGATATTGACATTCTGTGTATATTACAGATATGCACCGAGGTAATATAAAGAAGTAAACATTTTCACGTTTATTTCAAATATTTTCAATGGTAATTGTTTCTATAATCTTGAACCTTTTCTTTCATTAACTGACAGTTTGGGAAATAAGAGATTTGACAACAAACTAGCTTTTGTTTTACTAAAGATGAGCTTTTTTTTTTTTTTTTTTTTTTTTTCCCGAGATCCTTAATTATTACTAAGGATGAACTTGGTGTAATATATATTTCAGACCTAGATGTTAATAAATTATTTAATTTGTTTTCACAATCAATTACTTAATAGTGCTTAGCGACAGAAATCAACAAAATCAAAATTTAAAAATTAACAGAGTATTTAGAAAAACTGCTGTTTCCTATTAAATAAGCTGTTATTGTATTTTAATTTTTTTCAGTAAATACGAAAAATTCGTTTTACTTATGGCAACGAAGTTTACTATATTATGGTCATGTAATGACTATGATTTAAATCTTTCAAGGATTTCTCATTAAGTTTAAATTTTTGCTTGCTTAATTAATTTTTATTTGCATTAATTATCATCTTTATTTTAACTTTTGTTTCTTTGTTACCATATTGGTCTTGCAGAGGATTTGGAAAAGTTCGGCAACCAAGCCTCTGTTCCTTCTTCTTTTTCTATTTATTATTATTTTTCTATTATACTTTGTTCATATTTGATATATATGATCTTCTCTATAAAAGTCTCAAAAACAACTCTCATTAACTTTTCAGTGTCTTTTGCTTTGTATGAGAATTCACTTTAATATGTAATTGTTCAATTGTTCATTGATTAACTCAATTCTTCCTTCCTGGTATTTGATCAGTATAATTATGAATTACGATTATATATATTTCTTTTCGTTCCCAGCTCTCTAATTATCAATCTCGAAAAAAAAAATTATCCGAATTTATATTAAAAAATTCTCACTAAAATAAAAAGCGACTTGTTCAAAGTGAAAAATTCAAAGAGCAGAATTCGGAAAAATCTATTTTTTGTGAGATATCTGTAAAATAAAAAGCAATGAGAATATCATAGTATTTCATGGGGGGGGGGGAATAACGATAATCTGACTTATGTTGAGCCTTAAAAGATATATAATGTCTCAAAGTGACAAGATACTTAACAGCTAAATGTCATAGTCATATAACAATCCATCTTATTTTTTGCAATTATTTTTTATTTTAATTAAACATATTATTTTTTACGATTATTTATTTAATTACTTATAACTGTTTTATTTATTTATTTATTTATTTATTTTTAATAAAAGCATCAATTTCATTTTATGCTAGATTAAAACGATAATTTCTATCCTTTATACTTTCTTGTATATTCATAAGAAAGATATATTGGATTTACGAAAAGTTTCAACTTTCAGTTTAATAAGTTTTAAGAGGTTTTAAAAGGTATTTTACATTTTTTTTTAAATGAAATTTGTCTGTATGCGCGCGTCTGTGTCCGTATATTTGACAAATTTTTGCATCAGCACAAGATCAATAACTAATCCACAGACTTTCATGAAATTATACATTTGTTTGCACGTTGATATAAATTAGTATAGATAAACATTTCGTGCATATAGCTCAAAAAAATTATGCTATTATTTTTTTTTTATTTTCTTCCTCAACTGGAAAGCTATATATCAGCTTCTATAAATGCACAAACGATCTATGTGATATGGTTAGTATGGTAAACTATTACTCGCAGACATACAGACCGACAAACATTTCAAAAACTAATGATCGAAAATTTTTACGAATCCATTATTCTCTTCTCGTAAATATAAAAGAAAGTAATAAGATGATAAACTAATCACGCAATCTTATTTTCATAGAGATTATCAGTATTACATTCAGTTACCATAGTAAAAATGTTAGAAACATTGATTACACATTTTTTTTCGAATATGGTGAAGTTACGGTGAAGAAGTTCTTGCTATATATATATAAATATATATTTAATCCAGATACAAATGGTATAATTATTTTTAGCGACTAGTCAATTGTCTTCTTTTTTCTTTAGAAATTTCTTAATAATTTTGTAAGTTTTAATTAATTCATTTATTTGTTTTTCACTGGTTAAATTCACTTATATGAGCTCAGTTTCTATCAAAAAATATTTTACATAAAAAAAAAGTGCATCAAATATTGCATTACTGGGGTATTTCATTATTAATATTGTCATATATTGAGTATGAATCATCTAAATATTGATGCATACGTTTTTATGCGAATACAAATAAATAAATAAATAAATAAAAATTTAAATTAAATATTACATCCAAATATTTTAAGATAATACTTAAAAAATTTGGTAAAAACTTAAATTAAAACATTGAAGAAATGTTATTTTCTGTATAACGTTTCTCGACAACATTTAAAGTAATATTTATTCATTAATATAAATTAATTTTTGTACCAACTATTTTATATATTTTTTTATTCTGTGAAAATCATTTTAACACGTTGACTGCTGACTACTTTCCAGAACACTGCAGCATACATAACAGCATTTTATTAAAAAACAAAAGGAACATAACTTTTTACTTTGTTACGAGTAATAAAATCATACTTTTAAAAAATTAAAGAACACGCTTTTATTGAAATGTGAATTAAAAACACAAAATATATACCTTTATAGTATTACAATGTAGGGTAGGAGAAAGTCGTGTGAGTGACACACGACATTCACACTTTCAAATCTTTGCACACTTTTAAATCTTTGCATATTTGCACACTTTTAAATCTTTAATAAAATATAATAACAATTGATTAATTGTTGCCACTCGACGTTATGCTAATACGGCTAAATCCTGTGCCACATAAGATAGAGTTTTATATTTATGGGGGGTTTTATTTGCCCCTAGAACCTACCCCTGAGGAGATAGGAGCCTGGAAACACTTGTATATAGTATTGTCCTCGATGATAAAGTCGTGTGCAAAATTTCAGGTCAGTAGAACGAACAGAAGTGGCCAAAAATTGAATTGCAAGATTGCGTTACATACATTAATAGTTACATCATATCAAGTTAATAAAAGCATGTTAAATAAATAATTTAGAGTTAAACAAAAACCATTTTTAAAAAATCTATCCTGACTGGGCCCGAACGTTAGACCTTTTGGTTCGTAGCCCGGAGCCTTACCTCACAGCCACAGCGTTCACATAGGGACAGTCCTTTTTTTTACAATATAGATTTTTTGTTTGCTCCCAGAGCGGTTATGAACATACATACAGATTAAGCTAATAAAAGCGTATTAAAAACGAAACACATTTATAAAATTACATATACATTTGTAAAACAATTTGAGCAGAGTGATTTGGAAGCCAGAAAAATGTACATTCCCATACAAAACATCAGAAACTATGTTCTATAGTAGTACTTGCGACCCTAAATCTGAATATTGCTATAACCCATCGGTGGTTCGCAATGATCTAAAAATAAACATATCATATCATGTTCCGTAGCAAGTAAAGTGCTAAATATATATTTTTTTAATTATGGATTACAGTATGCTAAAATGAATTTTGCAAATTTTATGTTTGTAATAAACTATTTACGCATTAAGTTTATGCATATTTACAATAATCATTAAATTTGACCATTTGTAATAAAGATATTTTTTATATTTAAACAGTTTTATGTAATTTACTTTTGTAAAAATATAAATTTTTTTAAATTAAAATATTCCTTTTAAATACTTCATCAGATCATTCATTCTTAACTTATATTCTTTTCCAGAGATTTGAAACCTCAAAATTTATTAATAAGTGAAATAGGAGAGCTCAAACTTGCAGATTTTGGTAAGTTATATTTTCACAAAACTCATCTCTCCCATTTGTCTCATCTTTCACGTTTTTCTCATCTTGATTTCGAATATTTAGAAAATTTAGCTGAATAGTTAAATAAAATTAGCATTTTAATTAAAATAATTTGAGAAATAGATTGACAAAATATTTCAATTTTCTTACCAGATCAATTTTTTATAATAGAAAATATTTATTATCATTAATTGCAGTTGTTGATGGATAAAAAGAGTGATATGAGTTATCCAAAATATTTCATTGTTCCTATATTGACATTTTCACGTCGGCATATTTCCTCATTTTAAATAATCCTGCTCTGCAAAAGAAAAAAAAAAAGAAAAGAAAAGGAAACATTTTTTTGAGGTCTGATACCATTTTTGCTGGTTCTTATGTAAAATGACCTCCTGAATCCGAATATGACTCCCTTTTTTCCCAGTCACCCACCGTTTTCTAGAAACACCAGCCCCCTCTCTCAATTTCTTTCCCTGTTAGATAATTTTATAACCATGAATTTGATTTGAAGAATGAAAAAGAATTAATTTAACACCTAAAAACAAAAAAAATAAAGTTTTAAAAATAACGTTAATAACAGATTAAAAAAATATAAGATATGTAATGTGATATAGATTATCACATATTATAAAATTTATAGTTTTCTCTTTAAAGGGATAGGTAAATTATCTAAATAAATTAAATTATAAATTAAATTCCTTAATCTTAAACAACTACTTAAAATAAAACGATTTTATCCTATAAATAATAAATTTTACATTATGCGTTTTCTAATTTTTATATCTTCCCTTTCATCCCTTTTTCAATGTAGCTGAAACAAAAATCTTTGATCTGTTCCCAGTATTCACTTAACATGCTTAACGTACTGAAAATTCTTTTCGCTTTGTAGATGATAATGTTTTGTCTTATTTCTATCCTTTTGTTTTGGGAAACCAGAAAATAATTAATTCGGTCTCTTTAAATCTTACATCGAAATGTAACTCCTGCAACTTCTTATCACCAATTTTACATCAACGATCAAATAAAATATGTGCTTAGTTAGTTATTTTCCCATGGGTCTAAATCTTGGCGAAATCATGCCAACATTCCCTAACAACGGTCAATAAGTTACTCGTCACTTTTTAAAAATGTACATGTGAATATTCTTAAAAGTAATGCAACCATTCTCTATCATAGAACTTTGAACTTGGCGTATAATTCAACGCCAAAGGCATTGTCATTTGTTTTGCTTCAGTTTAGGAGCTATCACTTTTTACTGTTTACTGACCACGAAAGATGTAAAAGCCTCAAGAGCGATTCGGGCCTAGGGCCCGGAAAGATTCTCGCGATTGTTTCCCCACTCCATGCTGTATGCTTTGTACTGATATTCCATCTATGGTCACGCTCCCCATTAGATGTTTTGGAATATTAAATAGATTTGGTTTAACCGATATTCTGCCTCGTGGATGCGTTCTTCTTTAATTAATTCTAACGTATCCGACGCATAGAAGATCAACAGTTTAGAAATTCATTAGGTACTGTGCTAAATATATACAACATGTAATGCATAATTTCAGTGGCAAATCCACCCAAATTTTTTCCCTTGTCGCAAATGTCCACGTTTTACAATTTTCCAACTCTGTAGCCCCTCAGAAGATATTTAACGGTTAAAATAATCCCCCCCCCCTCCTAAAAATCAAATTTATAGCCATAAAAATCACTGAAAAATTATGAAAATAGGAGGCCATTCCTAAAAAACAGTGGGTGATAGGGCAAAATGGGCGTCCTATTCGGATCCAGGACATCATTTTATATAACAATATGCTGAAATGGTGTCAGAGGCAATTTTTATGCCGAGCAGTGTAATAATTCTCGCCTTTTGCAGTTGCTCTAAAACATTCCATTACAAAAATATTTTGCGTATTTCTGTTAAAAACACTTAAATTTTTTCATCAGAAATCCTTATGGTAAATGTCACTGGTCTAAATATTCACCGATAGCACTTAAGAAGTTAAGGATGAATTCGCAAAATCCGTTTTTATAATAATGTATTGTTTTAGAAGAACGCCTAAAGGCTGCATCTTTTATTATTATTATTAAACAATATTTCTTGTGTTTGGTCATCGATTTGTTACGCCTAAAATGAAGTAATATCCGATGCATAAAAAAGCAGAATAGAAATAATAACTTAAAGATGCTTAAAGAAAATATCACACTACGATAAAGATGTCATTAGTTAAGTAGAATCTCATATTGACGTCGATATAATGTCGCCCATCGTTAAGAACTAGCAAAGACCCTCACCGACACGAAATCACTTCTTCCTAAATTAAAATTTCTTGTGTCATAATATTTATGATAAATATTATTTTATGAACAGAGCATAATATCCCTAATAATTCAAACAATGCACTACTTTTTGTGCTCAGAAGAGATAAATTTATGTCAAGGTTTAGGTGAATATATGACAAAAATATATATATATACTGAAAAATCAGCAAAGGATAAGATTCATTAATGATATGAAATATAGGTCTTATAAATGAGAACGGATTTTATACATCTAGCAGAGCTTAATGCATTTGGTGCATACTCTTTTTACTATTCATGCATTTATATGCTATTTTGCAGAGTTCGAAAATAAATCGAAACTAACAGCGCATTTTTATTTCGAAAAATGTTTTATTCTAACTTATACTTTTTCTGAAAAACTTTTTTTAAAAACAATTTATTCAACAGCTTTTCTAAGAGCAGTCCAAGTGAAGGAAAAAATATTACTTTGAGGTACTAAATCGAAACTGCAACGCAAAATGCTCCGAAATCTGATGATAAATGATTTTTAAAAAAGTAAAATATTTATAAGTACACACTATAAATTATAAAAACATACATTAGTTTCAGCTCAGCCTTTCATTAAATTCTTTATCAAATAGCAAACACGACTATGACGTGAAAGCAACAGTGGCATATTCTACTTTGTCAAACGGAATTACGAAAAGAATATTGAATTTGGTTTAGTTATTCAAAATTAAACATTCGTCTATTTTGAAAAACAATGTGACTGGAATCGTAAAACTCATTTTTAAATCTCCATCGCATAATTCATATACATAAATATCATTTATTTTTATTTTTATATTATTTCATTTCTCTTCTCTGTTGATTCGTTTAATGATTAGTCCCCCCCCCCTTTTTTTTTTCATACTTATCTTCCTGTTGTTTAATATATAATTTCTTTTTATTTATTTGCCTTTATAAAATTTAGGTCTCGCCAGAGCGAAGTCCGTCCCAAGCCGTACCTTCTCCCACGAAGTGGTCACGTTATGGTACCGGCCGCCAGACGTCCTTCTAGGATCTACAAACTATTCCACTTCCCTTGACATCTGGTACGTATGGAAAAAACTCATCATGCCACAATAGCAATTTTATCTGAAAATTAAAATTACAAAACAGTATTTTGCGGTTGCATTGACAAAAATTACGTCTATATTATGACTCATTTGTTTGAGTGTTTCGAGTTACTATGGTAACACGGTGAATTTTGATTTATCATTCGTTTTGTGAAATTAACTCTAATTTAATTCCAATTTTGAAAGTAAAGTAAGTCCAATGCAAATGATTGTTTTTACTATCAGATAATTGTAAAAGTGTTCATATAATTATTAAATGTGTTGAGAGTATTTTACTTAGAAAATATTTTTTAATTATTCGTGTGTTTGCAGTTTTGAATTTTAAACAAACCAAATCAATAATAGAAAACAAAAGGGTTAAAAGAACAGTCTACAAGAAACAAGACAATAATTATCAAATTTATTGTTTTATTGGCTTGATGATTTTTATTATTTCATTTTATTTTAGATCAGCTGCAACTTAAACAGTAGAAGGCTTCGGAACATCTTAGGATACATTAGCTACTCTTATTTCTAAATAACATATTTAAATTAAAATAAGTTGTATTCATTTTATTTTTTTTTACGTATTGAAATGGGCGTAAAATAATCATAGTGTTACGATTAGCTTCTAAAAATTATCAAAGCAATGTTTTTATTTAGATGTTTTTATTTAAAGAAAAAAAGTGATATATGCATACATACTTTAAAAAATAAATAAATAAATAAAAATCCCTTATAGGCATTGTATTTAACAAGAATGTGAATAAGAATGGTAGAATGTTTTGAATAATTATATAATAATAATAATAACTAAGGCTTATCGGACTCACTTTTTTTTTTCTTTTGAAATTTACTCACAATCACATGTTTGTAGATATAAGTCTTATTAATAAGATTTTTTATAAAAATCAGTTTAGTTTAATAACTATTTTTTTTTTTTTTTTTTAAGAATCTATATTGCACAGTGTCACTTTTTCGCATTATACACGTATAGACTGATAAAAATGCATATTTCTCATATTAATTAGGACATTGCTGTTAGAATTATTTACCACCTTTTTATAAGACTCCATACATACAGAGGTATATACAGTCACTGGATTTAGAGATATATAAACGTCGACATATGCAAACACCGACATATGTCGACATATGCGTCAACATATGACTTTGCGACATATGCAAACGATATGCAGAAATCTATTTTCTTGATTTATGATGGTGCTAGACATGATACACATACGCTATATTGTATGCAACTGCGACAGAAAACTCCGTACTACGGGAAAATTCTAAGAAATTATTCAAATTTGAAGAACAATAGCGTAATTTTTGAATAAAAAAAAGAAAGAAAGAAAATAACAATAGAAATCTATTGGGTGTTGAGTGTATAGGAAGTACTAAAAAAAGGGACAGTATAAACATTAATTGGTAAAATTATATCTGAAGAATTTACACCTATTTACAATTCAATAACTTAGAAATATAAGTTTCTAGAAAATGATGGCTGCACCAGTGACCAAATAGTTCTGTGCTCAAAGCTGGTATACGGGAAGTACCTGGTTCAATTGCAGATCGCGCTCGTTGCCCTAGCCGTCCGGAGTTTTCCGTAGTTTTCTCCTAATCTCGCGTAAATAGGAACTAAAACACCTTAAAAAGACTCCCCACGGAGGACATTCCACCTATAGGTATTGGATTCTAACGTAGCAAATCAACCCACAACCAAACAACCAGAAAATGGTGATGTAGATGATATTTAAACTAAACAGATAATCCGTGCTCTTTTTTTTTTTTTTTTTCCTTCTTTTCCCGATGCAAACTGCGGTAGCGACTAGGTATAGTTCCGAATTATATGAATTTGTCTAGGAAAATATACTTGAAAAGTTTTATGAAGAGCAAAACTTGCAAGTTTCTATTACTTGTTTTTATGTAATTACTTTTTATTTTCTTATGAGATGAGACGCAATTGTTTTAATTCAGCTTTAATTTCGGAGCAAAACATTTCAATTACGTTTCAAAGATTTCAAATATTCTTCTTATTAACAATATTTTTGCCATTATTGCCAGACCGTTACAATGAGCATTTTAATTACAATAACCTCGGTGTTTAAATTTAGAAAAAAATTTATAATTTATGTAAATTATTATTTGTATTATAGTAGTTGCACTGACTACATTATAATGTAGAAGCACTTATAAGGGAAGGTGGACTAAAACGATTCTCTTAAGGAAAAACTTGTGAAAAATAATATAACTTTGGCCGTTTGCTAAGTATGTTTTACACTATATTTTGCCTTATAAACATATTTTAATAATATTTTAAACCTAAATTGAGTAATGAAAAAAACAAATTTTTGAAAATGTGTCCAAAGGTTCATTTAACACTCACCAAAGGGCAAAATGATCCTTCATTTAAAAATAAGCGTAAATTGCTTTTTATCGGCAAAATAAATGATATAAAAGTAATTATGACAATACATAATGAAATACAACAAGTAATAACCAGATATGTTCGGAGAGTAAAACATTAAAAATTATTTTCAGAAAAATTGAAATAGTTTTTAGTTAAAATAGTTTTCGAGAAATTTTTAAATATTGTCATATTTCAATGCATACGTATATACATTTTCATATTTTTGAAACAGTAATTTACAAAAATGATATATAATGCCCATAATCCTATTAATAAGATGAAATTTGCATAATAAAGAAGAAAAATACAAGTTAACTACAATAGTGTTTCAACAATACGAAAGTACAAAAACAACAACCACAATTCCTTTTTATTTTACTATCAATGAATGTTTTGTCGAGAATTGCATGGTAAGCTCTATAACATCTTATAATATTTTAACTGTGCTTAATTAAATATTAAAATGAAAGTATTCCACTCTCATTTAATAAAAATAAATAAATAAATAAAACATTTTTTCTACTGCAGAACACTGAGTTTTCCAATTTTGAAGAGAGAAATTAATAAATTATTTTTCAAGACGGACACCATTTTGAAATTTTCTATGAGAATATGTTTTATATCAATTAATATCGATTTAAACTAATAATAATAAATAAAAAAAATTTCAAACTTCTATATTATTATTATTATTTTATCTTTTATTTTAAAATCTATAAATTCGTAATAAAAAGATTTAATTTTGGCATAGGTACTTTAAAAAATGTTACCATTTTTAACTAAGCTTTTTGTTTTTCTTTCAATTATTATTATTATTATTATTATTATTATTATTTTAGCCGTATTTAATTATGCTTGAATTAATCTTTTTTTTTTTTTTTTTTTTTGAGTAATTTTATGCTATTTATTTTAAATTTAAATTTCTCAGATTCGTTTTATGCATTCAAATGAGGTTTTAAAAATATGTCTGTAATTATATACATAATTATATAATGATGCATTATTTTCTTATTTTATTTTTATTTTTTATTATTATTTTTCCCCTTTACTCAAAGGACTTTACCCAGAAAAACACATTTATTATTTGTTTTTATTTAATCTACTCCATAGATGTCAGCACTAGCATAGATAAAAAGTAATTTAAAAAATCGTTCTCATGGACTTATTTCTATGGTCGTTTTAAAGATAATATATTTTACATAATTTATTTAATCAGATGTCTGTCCTTATATAACGCTGATTAATTCCTTAAAATTTATATTTATATTAATATGATTGATGTTTTTTCTTAAAACAAAGCAATCGTTCATTCTAAATTTTTCCTAATGGGATGTTATTATGATAAAATAATTTTAATATGTTTTAATGTATTTTTTAATATTTTTAAGCTAAAATAATAAGGTACATATACATACATATATATATATATATATATATATATATATTACATTAAAGTGCAGTTTATTAGTTTTTTTTTTTTTTTTTTTTTTTTTTTTTTAGCTGCGAAATGAAATGTTAAAAATTTTAAAAATAAATTTTTGGAAAGGAGTACCAACAACGAGACGCATATACATTATGTTCAAGTGCAGTTTATTAGTTTTACTTTATTTATTTATTTTGTTTCTTTATTTCTTTTAACTGCAATGAAATGGTAAAAATTTAAATATATATATTTTTTGAAAAACAAGTACCAACTGAATGGTTAAGAATTTTTCGAATTTAAAAATGTTTAAAATGGAATTTAAAAAAATACATTAGATTATCAGTCATTGAATAAATTTCTCCAGAGTTTTTACATGACTGTGGAGAAAACTGGTGACCGGGGCGGAAAAATTGTAAGGGAGAGAGAAATTTGTTTACCATCTACTGTGTAGATGGCAGCACTATGAAAACTCAGAAAATGGTTTAAAATTCGTTTAAAATTTTTTCTTAGAGTCATAGAAAAGACGTGAGGAGAAAAGAAATAAAGAGAGAAAGAATATCTAGAAAAAATAAAAAAGAGAAGTAAAAGAGAATAGAAATATTTCTTCTCTATGTTTAAAATTATTTTTGTTGTTGTTGTTGTTGAATATAAAAGTGATAATTTTTTTCAGTGTTCATTAACTATTCGTCTTGCCTTTCTTTTATTTTCTTTAAAATTTTAAAATATTTGCTCTTGTTTGATTAAACGCCACTCTTAATCTTCTAACAATAGAATTAATAATAATAACAATAATAATAATAATAATCATGCTAATAATCTGAAAAAAAAAAAAAAAAAAGAAGAAAAAATAGAAAAGGAAAAAACGTATATTGCACTTACATTATATTATACTATGGAAATTTTTTACAACACTAATTATCTACTTAAATATATTCTCTGAAATAATAATATATAGTCCATGTGAATAAGGTATCTCTTGATATTCCTGTTTGTATAATATTTCGATATCAATTAGGTCATTATATTAGTACCTTTCTTTTTACTTTTAATATATATGGTGTTAATACATGTATAATAAACAAGTTATCATTAGAAAAAACGAAAATATATTTATTAAAGTGCTATGTAAAAATTTAAAAATATATGATCAACTTTTTACTAAAATTTTAAAATTTCTCATAGAGCAGCACTAGTGTGATGCAAAAAACAACCAGCAAACCAACCCAAAAATTTTAATCTCTTAATAGATTAATTAATTTAATTTTTCTTAAAATTATTATTATTATTATTATTATTTAAGTTTTATGATAATACTTTTCAATAATAATTTTGAGAACTGTTGCAGTACATAATAAAATGAATAAAACATCTACTTTTGGTGACATTTTACAAAGAATTTTGAATTTACAATAATGATTTTCTTTTGATTTATTTTTAAATCCAAATACTTCTTTATTTATTTAAAAATTATTATTTATCAATTTCCAGTATTCAGGAAAAACCAAAAAGAAACATAAAAGTGATTTTTTTTTTTTTTTTTTTTAATACTGTTGCTCTGGTGAAACAAATAACATTTTTTTCTCCCTATTAATTTGCAATAAATACGATTATTTTTAAGAATGTGAAACCTTTTAATTGTAAACATAAGATCTTAAATGTTTTAAATTTCTTTCACAAGGACAAATAATATAACATTATAATCCTTTAGAATAAGAGTTGTATACAGTTATACGAACATATAATAAATATTGCAGCTTACAAATGGAACAGAAAATAAAAATAAAAATAAAAATAAAGAATCTGAGCTTGAAAGCAAATTACAGTTAGTAAAATATATCGAAGAGCATGAGAATAAAAGCCATTTCATTAGTCATCTGGTAGGGTATTGGTGTTGGTGGCGTTGGGGTTAAAACAAAATTAACACTAGGGTCCTAGGCCTGGGGATGGCCCTCCATGACGGTTTATCTAAGCATCTGGCATGGATTAACATATGTGTACCTAACCATTAATTCTATTAAAAAAGAGTTAAATTATTAAGAAATTATTTCCATTAAAATATAAATTATTATTATTATTATTATTATTATTATTTCACAATTCATCCATTATTTCCTGTATTTTTCACAGGGGCGTCGGATGTATTTTCATAGAAATGGTGACGGGGAAAGCTGCCTTCCAAGGAATGAAAGATACCATGGACCAGTTGGACAAGATATGGAGGGTAAGTGTCATTTATGCGAAAAAATAATTTCACGTTTCATATTTTTTTTATTCAAGAAATGCAGTTAAGCGCTACAATATCTCTTTTATAATATTCACAATAAATTTACAATAATTAGTAATAAACGAATATATAAACTTCTGGAGCAATATGAAACTTTATGAAGTAATACACTATGATACAAGCTAACTTCAGCTATCGATTTATGCTTATAATAAATTTATCAGTAGACAATTGTCCAAAATCACAGACTTCTGGAGTTATATCAAGTATTAGGACGTAATATAACATTAAATAAATAACATATAGTATTTATGTTTATGAATTTAAAGTAGTTAACTAAATAAAAAAAAAAAAAAACATATATATTAAAATTTAATGGTTTATAGCATTAAATTCAATTCCTTGTAATAAGTATTATATAATTAGCAGTAAACAATTGCCCAAAACTACAAAAGTTAAAAAACACATATTATTTCCGAAGTAATATTAAATTTTATGACATTAAATAATATGACATAAACTAACAAATATAAATTTATATTTAAAATAAATTTACGTGTATATAACAAGTTTGAGATAATTATCAGTAAACAGATACCCAAAAATACAGAAACCTGAAGAAATACCATGTTTTATGGCGAAAAATGATAAATTACTTTCAAATATCGATTTTTAAATTCTTAAGAAAGAAAGGAGAAAAGTACATCTAATACAAAATGTCTTTTATGCTACGTCTGTAATGGAATCTGAAAAATAAACAAATAATACGTTTTATCATAAAATAAATTTATTTTTTGGAATATATAAAAGCTTCAGAAGTTTTTAGAACCCTAACCAAAACTAGGGATGTTATAAATTTTAAGCCTTTGTCTGTCTGTGTGCGTATCTGTCGTCTGTGATACTGTACCTTCCAAACGATTGAACCAATTTCATTGCGGATATTATTATCATTATTATTATTTAACTGATTTACTAGATACTGTTCTTACCTATACTTGATGAAAATTTGTTTGATTAACTTTTTTAAATTAACTGAAATATGTTTCTGATAAACTGTTTTAAATTAATTGAAATATGTTTCTTCAGACCTTTTCCATTAATATTTTAAAATTTCTGTGCAGGCAGCCAACGACCTTCCAAATCATGCTAGATAAATTCTGCGCGCTGGTTAATTACCCGAAAAAAAAAAAAAAAAAAAATGAGCGGTGATTCGGAAATCTTTGTCTGTCTGTGTATATATCTGTTTGTGGCACTGCAACTTCCAAACAAGCTTTCTAGCTAATAATTAATAATTAAACAACTTTGAATAAACATCATAAAATTCAATAAACTCGCAACAATTGTTTTGGATCGAAAGAACACACGACTCTTCGTCAGACGAACAAGGTAGGCACGAGTGCTGCAGTCAAAGCGGCAACGCACCTAGCTTTGACTGTAGCTTTCTAGTTCTCCAATCAAGCTTTGTAGTTTGCCACAAACTGTTCACAGACCCTAATCTATAGAAATTATTTTGAACCCTACCAATGGGCGTGCAGTTCTGCTCTTTAACTCCTTACTTGCCGAGGAAAAATTACGAGATTCGATTCCTGAGGGTGAGTAAATCAAGAGAGAGGACGGTAAATGAAAAATGAGTAAATCTTTCGAAAACACTATCAAGATCACTTTCAAGGTTATTTAATTTTATTGTCAAGCAGTGTCAGAAGTTCTACTGATAGCAGTACAATATAAAAGATGGTACTTTGAAAAAACGTATATATACGCCCGGAGCAGTTAATGGGTTACGTTATTAAACAGTAGCTAACTGATTTCAATGCATCTTTTTTTTTTTTTTTTTCTTTTCGTCTCCTTATAGTTAGTAATATAGTAATAGTATAGTAATAAGTAGTATAGTATAGTTAGTAATAGTAGCATAGTATAATAGATAGTATAGTAATAGTTAGTATAGTATAGTAATAAGGGGACAAAATTGACTAGAAAAACACATCTAAGAGCGGGAATCGGGCGGGCTGGGGCGTGGGTCCTATCGTCCAGGATTAATACGACTCGCCTAGTAGTTTTTTTTAACACACTTGACATTGTGAGTTTTTTTGCTTTTCTTCCCATGCTATTTCTATGGGGTTTTTAGCCTTTTTTCCTCTCTTTTTCTACATTCTAAAGTGGCGGTACTGTTTTAATCGAGATATGTTTTAGATGTGTTAAAGGGTTGGGGAGAAAATCTCGCGGGCCAAAATCTCGCGAGGACAAAATATCGCCTACATAAATGAATTGAAAGCAAAAAAATTGGTAATTACTAATAATGTTGTACCAAATTTCATGGCAACACATACCTTAGTCAGAGCATTGACATACAGACAAACCCACCAGAAAAATTGTTTTAAATTTTGCTTAAAAGACTTTAAAGACTATATTTATAAACTTTGCCAAGATGAGTCATAATGAATTCAAACGTGCATATCTATTTTAAAATTTTTAATTCAGGTTTGAAAATAGTGTTTAGCTTTGATGTCAACAGTGATGTACAATATTTTAAAAGTGTATTTTGAATGGTGAAAAGCAAATGCTAAAATAATTTAAAATTAGGTATACATAAAATAATGAAATCCCATTCTGTGATATATTTATTTGTGTATTTATTTATTTTAATTAATTAATTTATATGTACAAGTACAAGACCCTGTGGCGCCCACCAGAGATTACACATGACATAAATACAAAATTTCAAATAAATCATATAATTATTTTGACGCGATATTTTGTCCGGTGATATTTTGTGCCGCGATATTATGCCCGGATATCCCTGATTAAAATCTGTTAATCAAAGATTTTTGTGAATACTACTGCAGTAAATATAGACAAACATATATCACAAATATAAAAACGTTTTCAATCTGAACAGAAAAGCAGAGTTTCCAACTTTCTTAATTTACTTTCGGAACATTTTTAGCTCCGCTTTTAATACGCACCACTTTATGTATAAAATAATTTTGTCCAATATACAATTATAATTAAGTAACAAGAAAAAAAAAAAAAAAAACTCTTAAGTAGTGGTATGGAAAAAAAGGCGGGGCTTAATTATTCCGAAATAAATTAAGAAAGTTGCAACTCTGAAAAAGTCTCAATGGTGTTTCAGAAATTATTATGTGAACAAATTATATCACCCCTCATAAAATCACGAAATTAATTTAGACAAAGATATATTCCTCATTATTAAATCTAATAAAATCAATTTCATTATGACATTTTTTTTTCCAAAAAATTAATTTGCGTATATTTTTAAATTAACGTTATATATTTAATTAAAATTCACCTTTTTTGCAGGTTTTGGGAACGCCGACGGAAGAAACATGGGATGGTGTAACAGAATTTCCAAATTATAGACCACGTAAGTTATTCATTTGTGTTTTGCATCTATTATATGCACTCATTATATACTATTAGTCTAATATATAATTATATACTATTTGCCTCTGGTAATTTATTTTTACTGTTTTTATCATACTTATGAGAATTTTTAGGTATATTTTATATTACTGAAACAATTTATTTGATTTTTTTTTTTTTTTTTTACGTTAATATTTAATACGGAACGAAGATAAACTATCATAAAGGACAAAAAAAAAAAAAAAAGGCGTTTATTAATTTTTTTATTTGTTTATTTATTTACTTTTTCAAAAGCTACCAATTTCACCATTTAAGTATATGGACAAATAATGGTTATAAACAGCTAGTGATTTTTCCGATTTTTTCTGCTGGATACAGAAATCTAATATCCGGAAAAAATAACAGTTCGTTTTATTTCTATTTTTGAATGATTAAATCAGCTGTTTTTCAAAAGTAAATAAATAAATTTATGCAAGTACGGTTTCTTTTTTCCTCTTTAGTTTACATAAATTCATACATTTTGAAAATCAAATGGGTGTAATTAGATTTCCTACGCATCACACCCCGGCAAGAATAGTGACAGAAATAAAAAACAATTTTGAGTTTAGGTCATTGAAAAATGTATTTGAAGTACCTCAACGTGCACAAAAAGCATCACATCTTTATCTCGAAAATTATCCACGTGAGGGGCAGTTGTATAAATTTTATGTCAATGTTCGTTAATATTTTATCGTTATCCTTAAGTTGATTTTTCTCAAATGCTGCATTTTTTAATTGTGTCACTTTTCTTGCCGGATTACCACATATTACTGTGTAATAATTCAATTTAGAGTACCTTTCCTTGATCAGTTCTAATATATGTTTAACATTGTTTCTCGTTTTTATTAAGTAAATAATAATATGAATTAGAAATCTTCAAATATCATTTAGAAGAGCGTAATATTTTTAATATTTTGTTATTTCATTTCAACTTTACCATATCCCACGTCCAACTCCTGTTCTTTCCACATTTCGTTCTTGTTAGAAATTATTCGGCTTTTACTTCAAAAGTGTGAAGACATTTACGCACTTTTGAAGAATTTAAAATATTCCACGACAGGATATGAAAGTTAACTTTTAAAATCTCGTAATTGTCTTAAAAGATTATTCATAAAATAAGAGATTAGTAAAATTTATATTACAAATAGAATCATTTAAATTATAAATGGTTTCATTCATTTAACTAACTCATTTGTTTACGTTTTAAATTGTTTCTTTCATTGTAGTAAGTATTTCCTTCATTGAAATATTTATTTACTAATTTATTATATTATATGTTATGCATAGCAATAAATAAATGTAAATTAAGAATTATTTTAGTTAGACCATCTCTTTTTTTTTGCCATCTTTCTTATGACAACATAAATCCTGTTACAGAAAAATTCGGCCACTATCCCAGTCAAGCTCTTTCCGCCGCTTTTCCCAGGCTCACAGAGATACAGCTAGGAGAAAAACTGGCAAACAGTTTCCTACAGGTAATAACCGTTTAAAATATGCTTCTCTTAAATAAAGCTAAGCATTGATTAGTGAAAATAATTTAGAACTGAAGGTGTTCGGATCCTTTACAAAATAAATAAATAAATAAAATAAAATAAAATAAAGTTCATTTGATTATATAATACAAACTTACAAAAAATTGGATTTTAAAATAAGTCGAATTTTCAAAATGTACAAATTGGGAAGAAAGGAAAGAAAAAAACAAAAATGGAAAAAATGTGGGGGGAGGGGAGGCAGCTGAATGTTGATAAGTAATTAAATATATAAATGGAAATACTATGTAATAAAATTGGTAAATAATGGGTAAAAAATAAAAAAAAAACTTTTTTTGAAACTGAATATTATTAATTTTCTTTTCCTTTTCTTTCAAAAAAAAAAAAAAAAAAAAAAAAAAAACGATTTTGATAAAATTCTGGCAAAAACAGAATTTAGTTTAGGGTGGAGGACTATTAATTTTTTTTTTTTTAGTACTGAGAACTATTAGTTTCAATCTACGGGTTTTTACTATACCAGTATTACGATAGTTGGTCATTTATCGAAATCAAAAATTTATCGAAAATATAGCTGAATAATTTGAAAACGATGTTATAATTTGAAACACAAAAAACTAATAGTTCTCCGTACTAAACTAAATTCTGCTTTTCTCAGAATTTCATCAGAATCGTTTTTTCTGTTTCTTTCTTCTCTTAGAAAGAAAAAGAAAAGAAAAGAAAATTAATAATAATCAATATCGAAACGCACAGTATCGATTTTTTTTTTTTTTTTTCCAAAAACTTTAATATAGCATTATAAGACAAAATTTCGTATAAACGCGCGTGATGAGAATTATTATTATTATTATTATTATTATTATTATTGTTATTAATATTTTCAAATTATATCATCGCTTTAAATTTTTCAATTATATTTTCAATAAATTTTCGATTTCGATAAATGTCCAACTATTGTAAAACTGGTGTCGTAAAAATCCGTAGATTGAGACTAATAGTCCTGGAAAAAAAAAAAAAACTGTACCAGTGTCATAAGAAAAGTATAAAACAATGTGACACTACGATTATATATTGTCTGTCATACATCTTACAAATGCATGTCTTCATAAAGAAATGCGTTAAAGTAAGTTTGCAATTTAAGAAATCACAGTAGTGTGAAAAAATGAATTTATTATTTAAAACGCTTTCAATTAAAAGATTGTTTCATTTTACAGATATTCGGAAAGTCTGTATTCTAGTTCTTTTATACTTAGTTAGTGTAATTTCTTTTTATGATTTTTTTTTTTTTTTTTTTTAACACTACCTAAATTTCCCTAAAGGAAACTTAAATAGAACTAGTAAAAGATTAAAAGTAAGATTTTACATTGTTCTTTGGCAGATTTTAACACTGCTTAAAGATTTATAGAACGACAGGTCGTACTATTTCTTTCAGACAACGATTTTGCGCTGCCACCATTTTTAATATTACACCTTGAATAAACGTGCAATCATCTATATATTAATTTGAAACATGTTTTTGTCTGTCTCCACTATATTGAGAGAACGGCTAGGTGTAAAAATTCGGTTGAGGTGTCTAAAGAAAGGTCTTGGTCTGTAGATGTGCTATGAAAAGAGAAAAATAAAAAAAAGTCGAATGGTTTCCCCCCAGGGGCGAAACCGTTTTCCCCCCCGGAGGTAACGGGTGGGAAACCGTTTCCCACCCGTTTGGGTTAAAAACGAATGACCTCATTTTCGGAAATGCAACAATACAGCGAGTTTATCTGAATTTTTATTGCCTTATAAAAACAAAGTTCACGTGTTATCATTTTATTTTTTAATTATTGATCCTTTTTTACAGTGTGGCAACATGAAAAAATCTATATATTAATTTGAAACATGTTTTTGTCTGTCTCCACTATATTCTACTTGGTGTAAAAATTTGGTTGAGGTGTCTAAAAAAAGGTCTTGGTCTGTAGATGTGCTATGAGAAGAGAAAAATAAAAAAAAAGTCGAAGGGTGGGAAACGGGTGGGAAACCGTTTCCCACCCGTTTCGGGTTAAAAACACGTTTACGAGCTTAACTAAGCTTCAAATTACTTCACGGCGAAGAAATTGTGCATATGAGGACTAGAGTCGAATACTAAAAAATCAATATCTGCGAATTTAGAATTTTCGATTTTAAAGGGGGAAAAAAGGGGGAAAGTAGATTTGGAGGGGAGGGGAAAGGGGGGAAATTAGTTTGAGAGGGAAATCCGTTCTAGACCCACGCATGTAGCACCTCATTATAAAGGCCTTGAAATTTCATGTCGATTGGGGATGTTTGTATACAGTACAGTCCGACCCCTGGATGTGAAAAATGGAACTAAGTGATTTTGCTGTAAACCCTATCATGTTACATCTTATTTTAAAGGTATTTCCTGACCGTTGGTGATGTTCGTACAGAACACAGTGCGCCCCCTGGCGGTGGAAACTGCAACTAAAGGATTTGGCAGTTGACAAAAACCTGTGACACCTTATTAAAAGGTCTTGGAAATCCAAGGCGATTGGTGATAGAGGTCTTGAAATTTCATGTTGATTGGGGATGTTTCTATACAATATAGTGCACCCCCTGGTGGTGAAAAATGGAACTAGGTGATTTTGTAGTAGACCCTATCATGTTATATCTTATTTTAAAGGTCTTGGTATTTCCTCACCGTTGGTGATGTTCGTACAGAACAAACTGCGCCCCCTGGCGGTGGAAAGTGCAACTAAAGATTTTGCAGTTGACACCACCATGTGACACCTTATTTGAAAGGTCTTGGAAATTCAAGGTGATTGGGGATGTTTGTATACAATATAGTGCGCCCCCTGGTGGTGAAAAATGGAACTAGGTGATTCTGTACCAGACCCTATCATGTTATAACTTATTTTAATGGTCTTGGTATTTCCTCACCGTTGGTGATGTTCGTACAGAACAAACTGCGCCCCCTTGCGGTGGAAAGTGCAACTAAAGGATTTTGCAGTTGACACCACCATGTGACACCTTATTTGAAAGGTCTTGGAAATTCAAGGTGATTGGTGATGTTCGTATACAACATACTGCGCTCCCTGTTGGAGGAAAGTGGATTTTGCAGTGCTTGCGTAGCATGACTGCTATACGGTGCCGCAGCCGCAGGCAGCGGTAACACGAGTCAGAGGTTCGTTCGGTTCAAAGTTAATTTTTGAGAATTTTTTCATGTTAATAGCGGCCTGCATATACGTGCCACAGGCACTGGGATACGAATCCGGGTTCCGTTCCCTTTGAAGTATTTTTTTTTTTTTTTTTTTTTTTGTTACAGATTATTATTATTATTATTATTTGTGATGTTTTCATTTAAAAATAGAAAATCAAACAAAATCGAGTTAAAGATATAAAACCATACAAATTTAAGGTGCATTTAAGGTTATTATTATGGGCCGGCCAACACCAGGCGGGTTCTTTCGGTTGCAGGTTAATTTTTGGGAATTTTTTTTTTTATGTTATTAGCGGCTCACGTATGTGCTGCCGCAGACACCGGTGTCACAAGACTGAGTTTCGTACGGTTCGAGGTAATTTTTTTGTTACAGCTGATTATTTTTTTCGCGATGCCTTTATTTAAAAATAGAAATTCAAACAATATCGAGTTAAAGATATAAAATCATACAAATTTAAGGTTCAATTAAGGTTATTATCATGGGTCCGGGCAACGCCGGGCGAGTCAGCTAACATGTAGCCTTAGTATTAAAAGAAACAGAAAATAAAAGATAGCAACTGTTTTATTTGGAGTCAGTTTGACGTCACATTGACAGTACTTTGTAGAAAGTGATGTCATATATAGTATTTCAATTTATAACCATTTTTGCGAATTTCTTTTTTTTTTTCAAGTGAAATGTTGTAAATTATATTAGATGTTTTAACTTGAAATACATTTAAATAATGATACGACGATTTTTGAAACATTACGGTCAATAAAGTGACCGTCGAAGTCGACGGGTTCCAGCTAGTTTTTGTTTTAATCTAAATATATAAAGCTGAAAGTTTGTCATTGTATCTGTCCGTATTATTAGATTTTTATTAAAAATCTGGAATACTAATTAATAAGGCCAAAAACTAGCTAATGCCATATTTTTAATTCAATCGGATATTGGTTTAAAAGATATTAAATAAAAACCCTCGTTGTAACTTTAAAATTAATAAAAAGAAAAAAAGATGCCAAAAGTAAATAACTAAGCAAGTAAATATATTTAAGTCAAAAAAAAAGTAAACGTGTATTTTTATGTTTATTTATTCTTTATATATATATATATATATATATATATATATATATATATATATATATATATATATATATATATATATATAATTAAAATAAAATTGAGAAAAATCGTGCTAAAGAAATGAGACACCTTCACTATAGAACGATATGTATTATCTATCATTATTATTATTATTTATATATATTGGGGAAAAAAACTAAAAGTAAAGTTAAATTGCATATATTTATTATGATTTCAGAAGGATATGACGTTAAAAATTTATATATATATATATATATATATAATTAACATTTTTAAATTACTGGTTGGTTTATTGGTTGGGTTTTAATGTCTGCGCAATGGTTAGCTGGCGACGCACATCTAAGGATGGTCAAAAGACACGCCATTTTAGTTTTAATCCCCCACGGAGGGGATGGTTCCCCAGCTTCGGTGACCCCAAAGAGGTATAATTTTTTTAATTACTGAAACGAAAATTAAACTTTCTAAAATAATGATGACAATATTTTTTTAATTAAAATTGTAAAAAAGTCTTAAATTTATTAAAAGAAATGGAAATTTCTGAAAGTAAACAAATATTATGACATAAGTATGACTATTAAAAGTTTATTAAAACTATAGAAACTATATATCGAAAGATTTTATGATTCATGAGTCAAAAATAAATAAGTAAATTTTGCTTATTTTCGTGTAAAAAAAAAAAAAAAAAAAAAAAAAAAAATTAACGTGCAAACCTTTTATTTATTTATTTATTTATTTAATAATGAAAAAGGAAACTACATTAAAAACGTACGTACATTAAAAAGAAAAAACAAAACAAAAAAGGATAACGTACATTAAAAAGGAAAAAAACACTGAATAGTTTATTGTATCAGTTTCGCATTTTTCCTTTTCTTCTATTATCTTAATCTGTCCAAATCTCGTTTATTAATTAATTCTATTCTATTTTCTGTTCAAAAGGATACTTGACAAATTCTAAAACTGTTTAATCTATTCAAAGATTTCTTAATTTTTAAACGAATAAATGAACAAAATATATATGAAAATAAGTGTTTTAGAAATCAGTTTGGAACTTCGTTTACCTTTTTCTACATTTTGTTTTCCAGTAACTTAGAATTTAATAATAGCAAATTATTATATAAATAACATGTAATTAAAATATTGTATCTGTAATTATTTTAACTTTTATTTTATTTTATTTTTTTTAATAGTGCGTAAAATAAATAAATGTTTAGAGAGTGTAAGTGATTGCCAATCTATATATTAATAAGCAAACAGAAAATTTGTAGTACACTTTTAACATATTAATTATGGAAGTAGAGAGTTGAAAGGGATATCATTCGAAAGGTGCGATTCGCCATATTTGCAGAATATAAAAATTATTTTCTTACACTATCAAGAAGGTAATATAAAATACTTTCATTTTTTATGTACTTTTTACGATTTTTTTTTTTTTTTTTCCAAAAACTTTAATATAGCATTATAAGACAAAATTTCGTATAAACGCGCGTGATGAGAATTATTATTATTATTATTATTATTATTATTATTATTTTCAAATTATATCATCGCTTTAAATTATTCAATTATATTTTCAATAAATTTTCGATTTCGATAAATGTCCAACTATTGTAAAACTGGTGTCGTAAAAATCCGTAGATTGAGACTAATAGTCCTGGAAAAAAAAAAAAAAAACTGTACCAGTGTCATAAGAAAAGTATAAAACAATGTGACACTACGATTATATATTGTCTGTCATACATCTTACAAATGCATGTCTTCATAAAGAAATGCGTTAAAGTAAGTTTACTATTTAAGAAATCAAAGTACTTCAGAAATCAAAGAACTTCGTTTACCTTTTTCTACATTTTGTTTTCCAGTAACTTAGAATTTAATAATAGCAAATTATTATATAAATAACATGTAATTAAAATATTGTATCTGTAATTATTTTAACTTTTTTTTTTTTTTTTTTTTTTTAATAGTGCGTAAAATAAATAAATGTTTAGATTGTGTAAATGCTTGCCAATCTATATATTAATAAGCAAACAGAAAATTTGTAGTACACTTTTAACATATTAATTATGGAAGTAGAGAGTTGAAAGGGATATCATTCGAAAGGTGCGATTAGTTTAATTTATTTTCTTACACTATCAAGAAGGTAATATAAAATACTTTTATTTTTTATGTACTTTTTCATTTTATACACATATTTTTTTATATTAAAAAAATCCTAAAGAAGAAAGTTGATAAATCAAGCAATTATTTAAAATTCAAATAAACCATGGACGCAGTAATTTATATAGGTGTAGCATGCTTAAACTCTCGACTACAGATTTTTCATTCTAAATGGCAGCAGCCATTGGAGTGGTAAAAATAATTATGTGTGAATGACTGGTAGATCGAAGTTTCATACAATTGAACATATATGCAAATTAAGAAAGGATTTGATTTATGAAAGTTCTAATTTATTTTTGATATAATTTCTTTTCTTCTTCTCTCTTTCTCTTTCTTTTTTTCCCCTTTGTATGTGTGTGTGTGTGTGATTTATGTCAGCTTTAACTTGAAGACACATTTTTTAGCTAAAACATAATGCATTTCAAATAACAGAAATTGATTACTTATTTTTAAACAAGTGGATTTATTATTATATCTTCTGCACATATATAAAGAAAGTATAAGATTCTGAAAATTTTTCAATTTACGGTTTTCGATGAATTTACACGTTTTGAAATTTCTTGAACACGAATGAATATTGATTATATTCATTCAATTTTTGTTCATGTTAATCGGTAGGTGGCGTTTCATATAAAATAATATAGAAGAACGTATTGGATTCGTGAATATTTTTCACTTCCGATTTTCGATGAATTTACACGTTTTCAGGTGTCCTAAACATAATTCGCTCATTTTTAGAAAATGACTATTTCTCTATGTGCAAGATATAATTAGAGAAATTTTGTAGTATCTCATGAACCACTGGGCCAAATTTAAGTACGATTGATTGATAATTGGTTTGGTTAGACCTTCATTTAAATTGGTGCTGATTATCTGTTGGAATATATCACCCAGTAGGTGGTGCTACTATTTTGTGATCCCCCCCCCCATTTAAGTCAAGGCTATATCTAAATATCTGTCATGTATAGACGCACGAAACAGGATATATGATATGGACATTGTGTAAAACTATGCTATTTTATTTGAGAAAATTTTGGAGTGGAAGGCTGATTTTTTATACCAACTATGTGAAAAATACCAGAGCCGGGAATCGAACCCGGGCCTTCCGCTTTACGTGCGGATGCTCAAACCATCGAGCTACCCTGGCTGATTACCAGCTAAACATTTCTCAGATAACATTCGTTGGCAAAGTCACCGAGTCTGTAAACACAGCTGTCTCAAGTGGCATTGTTAATCATGGCACAACTCCAACAGACCATGAAATTTTCAATTTAATTTAGAAATTTATTCATCAAGCCTGAAAGTTCATTTTAGAAAATTTTGGAGTGGAAGGCTGATTTTTTATACCAACTATGTGAAAAATACCAGAGCCGGGAATCGAGCCCGGGCGTTCTGCTTTACGTGCGGATGCTCCAAAATTTTCTGAAATGAACTTTCAGGCTTGATGAATAAATTTCTAAATTAAATTGAAAATTTCGTGGTCTGTTGGAGTTGTGCCATGATTAATAATGTCACTTTATACAGCTGTGTTTACAGACTCGGTGACTTTGCAAACGAATGTTATGTGAGAAATGCCTAGCTTGTAATCAGCCAGGGTAGCTGGATGGTTTGAGCATCCTCACGTAAAGCGGAAGGCCCGGGTTCGATTCTCGGCTGTGGTATTTTTCACATAGTTGGTATAAAAAATCCACCTTCCACTCCAAAATTTTCTGAAATGAACTTTCAGGCTTGATGGATAAATTTCTAAATAATGCTATTTTAATTTGGGTGCATATCGACCAACAAGTGACTCTGCTGTGTTGCAATTTAATTTCGTGTACAAGAAGGCAATCACTTTGCTTTGCAAAAAAGTGGTCGAGTTTTGACCACTGGGTGATACTAGTTTCTATAAAAATTTATAACATTGCCTACAAAAAAAAGCAAATACAGTTCAGAATAAAACAGTATAAAATATGCGTTGATTTCTCAACTAATGAAAATGATTGTTTAAAAATGGAATGAATGCAGGCAAAAAAAAAAGCGAGGCAGAAATTTAAAAAATATTGAGGAACATTGCCAGCTGAGATCCTCAATGCAGGGTCGACATAGATATGCGTTTCAAGAGATGCTAAAAACAGCTAATTTAGATGGAAAAAAAAGCAGTTAATCCATTTTGCAAACAGGAAAATGTGAAAATGTTTCATTATTTATTTCCGCTATTTTTTGTTTTTTAACCTTTTAAACATTATTCCTTTACATTATAATATATGTTTATACATTATGTTTATTGCATTATATATATATGTTTATAAAATATTTAAAAAACATTTTGTGGGACATTGAAATGTAAACACTAAATAACTGTATAGTGATAAATATAGTCTACAACTTACTTCTTTTTATTTTCTCAATCTCAGTTCTTTCAAACGTGTAACCTATTCCAGAAACCATTCAAGAAATTTAGACACAGCCTCAATTTCTACAAACAGATATAACAGGTGTCTTTCTTTCTCTCAAATTTCGGATAAAAACTTGACCTCAAAACTTGACCCTCTCGCTCTTGTCTTGGACAATAATTGCTTTCAAAAGATCCTTTTATACATTCTCTTTCAAACCTAAGGTGGGAACATATATAGTGGTCATTTCACACAAAAAGTTAAATGAAAAAAAAAAAGTACCGTGTAATATTTTGGGAAATAATAATAGAAAACACAAATGTTAGGAGGTTATTATAATAAATGTTTCTGTAAGTGAAACAGAAAAAAGTATTAAAATATATAACGTATATATTAAATATATCTCAGAATAAATGTGTTATAACTAATCCAGTGTGACACTCACGTTACTTACTCTAACCGTACATTTCTATAACATACAGATTATTACAGTGAAATATAAGAGATACTGTATAAGAACATTTCCAAAGCGCATTAAAAAATGTTGAAAATGCTTTAGAAATAGTTTTATTTGCATACATTACTATGTGAAAGAGGCTAGCATGACCACACACACACTTCCCTTTTCGTCATCGTTTGAATATTGTATATGCATTAATAAAATATTTAATGTTCTTTTTTCAGGTAATTCTCATTTTTTGTGTTTAACACCTTAACGTTTACTCCCTATTTTCTTTTGAAAATTGGTAAACTAACTTGAAAATTGGCTATTAGACACATAGATGACCATAAATATGTTTTTTTTTTTTTTTTTTTAAGTGAAAACTTCTTTAGGCGCGTTGAGCATTTTTTGGGTGAACAAAAATCATGGAACTCGCGTCATCGTCCCCGAACGCTTTCCATGAGCTATATGTATACTGTGTATATATGTACATATATATATACCTCCGTGCGTTATTAGTATACATTATATATATACAAAGAGTATATCTCTCTACATATATATCCATATATGTAGCGCACGGCGCGGCATGCCTCATATATATCTGTACAGGTAACTATTGTAACGAATTTATGAGTTTTAAGATAATAAAATCATAAAAGGAGAATTGCAAACCAATGCGAGAATTGCTGCATTTAAAATGTATACTAATACGAGTAGTATACTGGCTACTGGCATCTGTCTCTTTCTAGTTCTATATGTATGTATGTACTTTTTCCACAATATATACATAGTTCACAAAGTGCAAGCACGTGTTTTTATACAGACTGTTATATTCTTCTTTTTTGCTTTCAATATAAATTTTCAAAAAAATAATTAAAAAAATGAAAATTATTTTAGTCATATTACAATATTAACACTTCTTTACAAACCAAAAATAATTCAAAAATAATAATCTAATAGCTCGACGATAAAATTCACAAGTTACTTCGTTTTCACTTCTATCGGCAGTCCCCAATGACTGCCCTGTTGATTTTTTTTTTTTTTAGCATTAATATTTCAAACATCTATCTGTTAATTGGATAAACTCATGTAATAATTGATTTAATAAATAAATAATTTTTAAATAAACACTATAAACTGAAAAAAAAAAAAAAAAAAAAAAAAAATCGCAACTGTTGTTTTAGATCAAAGTAATAAATAGCGAGGCCCTTTATCAAGTAAAAATCTATCGGATGCGTCGTTAAAGCAACAACGATGAACTTCCCCTAGTAAAAAATTTCAAGTAACTTCTGTGTTTGGTTTTCTCTCAAACATCGTTTGTTGAATTGCTGATTAGGGTTTGATATCTACCGAACAAAACAAAAAAAAAAAATAATAATAAAGAGTTTAAAAGTAACCTGTACATTGAAACTATGTCCATTTTTACCCCAGGATTTTCCGAATAAATATGCGGAAAGCATTTCTTTTATTTTTATTTATTTATTTTTTAAATGCAAGAAAAAAGTAACTTTACTTGACATTTAAAGTTGGTTTTTAATTAGAGAGAATTATTTCAAAAATTTCGGAGAATAATCATCAAAAAAAAAAATCTTCAAAACAAATGCGACTAATTTTCAATAATCCTCCATATTGATTAGGAATTGTATGAAAATTGCATAGTATACCTAAATCCAGCACAGTATGAAAAATATGCAATACAATATTAAATGCTTTTCAATCAATTCCCTGCTATAACCTTAATATAATCAATTATTTTGTGTGGCTTTATAAACAAATGGTAAATGCATTTCATACCACATCGTATATAAAACTCACTTTAGTGCATATAAAAATATTCGGGAGTTGTTAATTTCATTATGTTTACTGCAGTCTCAGAATGTTAAAATATACCAGAATGCAGAAAACATATAATACACATGCATACAAAATATGTAAAACTCAAATTGTTATTCTTTTAAACGATTTCTAACAAAGTTGAAAAGTTTTCATAACTTTGGTTTGCCTGTCTGTCCGTCTATCTGTCCACGCTCTAACTCCGTAAATATTCATGGAATTTTTTGAAACTGATACATATTATTCAGGTTTACTATGGGTTGTTACCTGTTCGAAACGAACTAATTACCACCACTGATATGTATACAGAGATGCCAGAAAGAATTCCAAAGCTTTGTGTTCCATGAGAGATATTTCTTAAAGTTTTAGCGTTAAGATTTACAAGACCACACAAAGATATTAAGTTGTTTTAAGAGTTGTAAGTGGAAACTGCTAGAATTGCATTTATGCTTGCATTAATCGTTTTGAACAATTTCTATCAATGTTAAAACGTTAAAAGTAATTATTTGAATTAGTCTATCTGTCTTTCTGTCAGTCTGACTGTCCGTCTCTCTGTGTATTTTCCTGACTGCTTCTAGCGTCCATACACATTTCCAGAGATTCTTCAAAATTATATATATTATTCAAGTTCGCTATGGCAAATTCCCTGTTTAAAATGTTATTAATAGCACAACTGGTTTATGTACAGGGACATCCAAAAAATACCACAGCAATGTATTTTATGAGAGGCATTTTTTTTTTATAAATCATATGCGTAAGTAGCTTCGTACATACACAAATCTCAATGAAATTGAAATTTATTGCTCCTATTCTAAAATATTTTGAAACATTAAGGGCTAAAATTGGAAACCTCTTGTATTAAGAGTTTTTAAAATTTTCCAGCAATGTTTAAGAATAATTATGAATTCATTTAGTCTGTATGCCTGTATTTCTTTCCCTGCAAGAACATATAAAAATAGTTTATTCCATGATTTTGAATTCGATTATCTAAAAAGTTCTGGTTAATGAAAATGGCACTAGAAGTAATATTCGTGACGCATGTAAGAAAAATGGCTAATTTAAACATTTAATTTTATTTTATTTTATGTAATTTTTGAATGTTTTGAAATTTTTTCTTAGAAATAAGGGACTTTAATATAATTACTTTACTACTTGTCAATCCAATAGTTAATAATCAATATTTAAATACGTAAAGGCTTTTTTACAAAATTACATACAATGATTATCTTGCCCCTTAATTTAAATTTAAAAAAAAAATTGCATGATTTTTTTTTTGTACGTAAAAAGAAATATATTTATTATTCATTTCCAAATAAATTTATTTTATTTTATAACGAAAAAAATTAACACATAATTTATTTATTTATTTTTATTTTTGGTATTTTATTAATTTTTTACTTTTTGCATCAACTTGTTCTTCCTTTTTAATAATTTTAAACCTAAAATGAGGCCTTTGACTAATATCTTTTGAACTAATTATCCAATTGAACTAATAAATATGACGTTAGCTAGATTTTGTCCTAATTAATAAGTGCGCCATTTTTCGTAGCCATCGATTGAACAGTGTAACTTTCTACAGCAAAAGACCTGACATATTCAAGATCAAACATAGCAAATGATAAAGAAATGAAATATCTGATTGAATGCAATAGCCCTGTCATACTAATAATATGCAATTCTACTCAAAATTAGCCAAATAATTTTGGAAGTGGCGTGAAGGGTAATATTCTGAATATTTTCTGTTTTTTTTTTTTTTTTTTTACTAACAGACTTAAATATTTTATGAATGTAAAGGGGAATTGGGATAATTTGGCCCTTTTTCCTCAGAAATGTATTTCAAACAAAAGTATTTTTAAAACAAGTTTCAACTGTTATTTAAATTACACTTATCTTCCACCTTAATCTTCATTAATATACCTGTAGTAATAAAAGGTAAGATAAAGTAAATATGTTTATTAGTATATTAATACTTTAAAAATTCTAAATCCCAGATAGAAAAATCTTTTTTTTTTTTTTTTTTAATAAGAACTAATAATGCGATAATATTTGCCATTGTCGAAGAAACTGACACCCATTACAAAGAAGATATTATTATTATTATTATTAGTGAGGAGGAGAAAGGGATTTAAACATTTTCTGTATTTTTTTTTTTTTTTTTTTTCATTTTATAGTATATATATATATGTATATATATGTGTGTGTGTTCAAATTAATTTATTCTTTTTAGTTGTTCATTATTCGTTTATTATTCATTATCGTTTATCTCTTTTCTTAGCTGCAGCCACGAAAGAGGATATCTGCGAACGAGGCACTTCACCATGCCTATTTCAAGGAATTGCCGCCCAAAATATATGACCTGCCAGAGCGTAAGTCCTTATTCACAATATTGTAAAAAATATATAATATTTAGAAATGCTATACCTATGTAATTTACATGATTTGCCCTATTTTTTTTTTTTTTTTTTTTTTTTTTTTTTAATGTATTTCAATTTATGTCCATTTATAGTATAAATATATATATATGTGTATATTTATAGTATATTTATATTTATAGTATAAATTTTTCTTTTCTTTTCTTTTTATTATTATTATTGTTATTATAAGCTGCCCAATAAATATAGCATAATAAAGGGTATATTACATGGGATTATTACATGGTGACGAACTAACATTCATAACGAGTTAAGCTAATTTTTTTTTTAACTTCAATCGCATGAAAAGTTGCACTTTTTCCCCTATCTATATAATATTATAATATATTCAGAAATTATAAAAACACTTCTTGAATAGTAAATTTTTAAATTGTTTTTAATAGTTTTTTTTTAATAAAAATTTGTGACGACTATAATGTTTTTTTAACATTATAAAATAATAATTTAACAAAAATATTTTTCTGGAATTTACAATCGTACAAGTTTCTATTTTTTCAATTTTAAAACCTAAGAATGTGAGGATTGATTTTTAATATGTCATGAACTCCAATTACTTTCATAAAATGCAATATTTTAGTATTGGTTAAGTTTTATTATACACACACACACACACACACATACACACACACACATATATATATATATATATATATATATCTGTACTTTTAACGGCTATCTGGTTATTAAATTTTACATGTGACACATATTTCATACATTTTTATGTTGCTTATTTCTTGATTATTTTATTTGGGATTATTGATGCATAGTTACAAATTTTTTTGGTGTTTCATCACTCATAATTTTTTAACTAATTTATTGGTTTATCATATGTTGTGGTGAGTTTATTTTGATATACGTTTTTTCTTATTTTTATTTCCAATGGATGTTTTGGAACTGTTCACAAAGAATTACTTAGCTTTTGCTATCTTTGTTGTGACAGAAAAACATTCATTTATTTAGCATTTTTGCATTCTACCAGGCCCTTGATAACGTTAGAATGCAAATAATGCTGTTTTCTTATTCCATCTTGCTTTAATTCATTTAGATTTGACTTTATTTCTTTTTTGGTTTGATTTGTGTTGTCTTTGTTTTTGATCATATTAATATTGTTTGAATACTGATATTAAATCATCTTTAAATTCCAACTGTTTGTACTGATAATATTACATTTCTACTGTACGTTCTGATTATCTCTCTCTCTCTCTCTCTCTCTATATATATATATATATATTACATTGTGGTTAGTTCTTTTTTTTTTTTTTTAACGCTTAGAGGAAATTTTAATATTTCATTTAAGAGTACTAAGCCATACAAAATACACTTCCTTCCTTCCAACAAGCATCATGAGTAGTCTCTTTGAATTTAGTATTACCTTTTAGGAGATTTTAATTTCTCCTCATGGGAGATAACATAACTTTTATATCATTTATCATCACTATATATAGTGTAATATGTTATATTAATTACTGTTCTATTTTATATTATTATTACAAAATTGTAGGAATCCAAATATTCAAAAATTGAGTGTAAACTTGATTAGGAAACTGTTAGATGTTACGGTTTATATAAACTTTATTTTTTTCTTCTGAGGTTTAAATATCCATAGATCAACCCTAAGGATACGATTCTGTATGATTTGTATTGAAAAATATATACAATAAATATTTCCCCCTCCGTAAATAAATACTTTGCAATAAAATGTTATATATAAGTAATCAAATCTGAAGACGAATGAAGTAAAATATATTTTTTGGGTTAATCGTTTGGGATAAACTGAAATGTGAATAAATGTATATCCCAGGTCGCGCTCGTCGATATATCCGTTCGGATTTCTCCACGGTTTCCTCCAAAACTAGCGTAAATATGGACTAGGATACCTTGGAAGAAAACCCCACAGAAGGCATTCCACCTATAGGCCTAGGATCCTCGTGAAGTCAATCGTCCTTAATCCAAAATACAAGCGAACAAATGTATTTCAATAAGATATATAAAACATTGCCATTATTTCTACAATGGAATTACTGCATTTGTAAAATAACTCTACAAAAATGCATATAAAGGTATTAAAACTTCTTTTTTGGGCTCAGGAAACCTTAAAACGTGTAAATCAGGTGAAAGCTCGACATTGAATTTTTGGACCGAATGCAGTACTTCCATTACCTACTGTAGTCGGGAAATGGAAGTAAAAATAGGTTTAGGGATTTTGTTTTCTTTTGTCTTTCACTTTTCTTTTCCACCTTTATTTTCATTCATTAGAAGAAAATTCATGAAAATACCTGATTTCGAGACTTTAGAATAAACTTAATTATTTTTTAAACAATATCCATTATATATAGATTTTAAAACTTCTTCACACGTCTTGCTTTTGCCTCCAAGGCAGTAGCAAGTTTTTTTTTTTTTTTTTTTGCACCTGATGAAGAAAGGATACAGTCGGTAACAAAAGTGTCCGAACACTAGCAAAAATTCCTATGTAAGAAAAGTGCACTTCATACGGTTTTGTTAAATAAATCCTTGTCGAATCCTGTTCTTAGTCAGTGTAAGAACATAATTCGATAAGGATTTATTTAACAAAACCGTATGAAGTGCACTTTTTTTACATAGGAATTTTTGCTAGTGTTCGGACACTTTTGTTACCGACTGTACGTCCTTTCGAAACCGGTTGTGCTGGCTTAAAATTTATGGTGTGTGAAGAAGTTTTAAAATCTATATATTGATTGTACACCAGTTTTGAATTTAGTTTTGGTGAATATCCATTATATTCATAAAATTTGTCAGCGCTTTCATTCAAAAAATTATGCTCAAAATGCTTCATGTTTAGTTGCATCTTGACATACTCGTAAACTATTGCTGATTAAATTTCGTTGTACGGCGGGGCGTTTACAATGTAGCACTCTAAAGACGTAGTGAGTGATTTTGTTTATAGATACAGTTGGCAACAAAAGTATCCGAGCACTAGCAAAAATTCCTATGTAAAAAAAACACACTTAACACTGCTTTGTTAAATAAATCCTTGTCGAATCATGGTCTTAGACTGACTAAGAACAGGATTCTGTAAGGATTTAATTAACAAAACTGCATTAAGTGTACCTTTTTTACATAGGAATTTTTGCTAATGCTCGGATACTTTTGCTGCCGACTGTATATCTTACAGTCGGCTGCAAAATTATTCGAGCACTAGCGAATAATTCCTATATTTAAAAAGTACACTTAAGACTGTTTTGCTAAGTAAATCCTTGTCGAATCATGTTCTTAGACTGATTAAGAACATGACTCGACAAGGATTTATTTAACAAAGCTGTATTAAGTGTACTTTTTTTTTGGCAAGGATTATTGCTAGTGCTCGAATAATTTTGCAGCCGACTGTAGCATTTTACATAATATTTCATCTTAATTATTAAGTGATACACATCTTAATATCCTGATTCAATTTTATAACTATTACTGCCGTGCTGCTGCTTTTCCTTTCTATATGCGTGACAAACAAGAAATCCTGACATGTATTGAATTGCAACAAAATTACGTGTGAGAGTCAGAAAACACCTGACTCCCACATCCGAGTTCAAATCCTAGACAAAGCATACACTGTTAAAATTGAAGTAAGTGCTTAAAAATAAGTAAATGAACGTACACATTTCGAAATGAGTAATTTTGTTTTAAAAAGGAAGACATCCTTGTCTCTTTTATGAAATATCTCATGTTTTCAAATTAATATCTGCTCATTTCATAATTTATTTTGAATATGCTGAATTAAAAGGAGTTCTTTAATAGAATTTCTGCTAATTTAAACAGAAAGGGTTCAAATATAAAATTTATTACCTCAAATTTCCAGAACTATTTTTCGTGGAGGATTCATACTGATTTGTGGAAGAATACATCAAGGGGGAATCTATGGTTGGGATATTACATAGGATTCAAGATGGTCGATGCCAGTTTTTGAGTATGTTAAAATACTCACCAATAAGTACATGGGATTTTCAAATCTGAGCATATTTGATCGAAGCTATTTTGAGCATTAACATACTCAAATTTGACGCAATTTTACTCTTTTTTTAGTATTTTTGCTCCTTTATTTATTTATTTATTTTTCTGCGTATATGTTTCGTCCTGTTTTAGAAGTAGCGATGGTTGCTTACTGGGTTTGCATTCACAAATGAACATCAGTTTGGCGATCCCCGGCTTATACTTAGGTAGCAAGGATTGAACCTGTCACCGAACCTTTAGCGTTATATTTTTAACAAGCAATTTTAACTACTCAGTTTTATTTGTATAAATCGGTATCAAATTTATGTATCATCTTCATAATATTGAGAAAAATGTAACTCGTCTTCAAAAATATATATTAAAAAAAAAAAAAAAAAAAACATAAAATTAAGTTTAGTAATGTCCGTGTTATATTATTGTTAATTAGTTTTGCATTTAATAACAGGAGACTTGGCTTTGGAATATTAAAACTCGAATAAACTACTACGTCAGAAACGCCAAAAGAAAAATATTTGCATACTTGCCAACCATCTCATTAATAACCGTACAATTGTTAACACCCCCTGAAAAAACGCCCGTTTTCTCACACCACTATATTTTTAGAGTTATCCTCTCCAAATGTTGTTGTGATTAAATAAGACTGAAATTACTTAAAAAAATTATTGTTGTGAAAAAAAAAAGGCGGGTACTAAAAATTGTACGGTTTATAATGAGATGGTTGGCAAGTATGTATTTGAGATATGCATACAGCTGTTTCGGTAGCCTTAACCGTACCGTGTTCCTGTAATCTTATTGGTTGAACTAAATTCGGTCCCTCTCCTATATATACGAGCACTTCTCCAAATTCAGAATTATTTTTGCACTGAAGACGGTACGCTTAAGGCTACCGAAACAGCTGTATGCATCTCAAATATTTTTCTTTTGGCGTTTCTGACGTAGTAGTTTGTTCGGGTTTTAATAGTTTTGCATTTATTGTACTAAGTCTGCTGCAGTGTTTGATGTTGACGTTTATCATTACACAAAAATGTTATAGAAACTAATTTAAACGAATATTTATTTTTAAAAAAATGCATTAGCTGCATTAGTAAACAGTTAATTCTACAAAAATAATTGGGAATTTTTCTAAATAATGAATATTTAACAAAAATAGGTGAAGTTATCAAACTTTAACGAATAATAGGATACAATTAAAATCTATCTTTTTATTGTATTTTTTAATGTAAATAGAGATCTTTGTTATAAATCTTAATTTTCTTATATATGACCTTTTAATAAGAAACTCAACTTTACTTAGGAGACAGTGTGTTCATTTGATCTCATAATTATTGTTTCAGAGGTATCCATCTACACAGTGTCTGGCTGCAAGTTGCATACGGAGACGAATAATGCTCAGACTGTGATCAAGATCCGGCAATGATGATACAACTGTGAGTGTTTTTCGTTTTAATTTTTTTATAACAAACTTAAGCAATAATGAAATTATAATATATATATATATGTATTACGTTAAATGAGCTTTAGCAATATCAGTAAAATACACAAAGTACTGTTTGTTTTCTCAGTGAAGTCTATTCCCCACTATTAAACATACATCAGGTCTTGTAATTTTATCAAAATAAGGGTGAAGGAGAAAAATGAATCTTTACTCCTTAGCAGCTATAATTTTTCAGCGCTTGCATAGCCTCCGCGATCACCCCTTTTCGCAATAGAATCGGCTCTTTTTTTTTTTTTAGTGACTAGCGGAGCAGGAAATGCCTGGTAGTGCTAAAATATATCTTAGAAATTCATTTCTTCACTTGCTGTTTGTGAATTAAAAAATAAAGAAAGAAAAATGTGTTTTTTTATAATACATGAGTCAACAACTTTGGTAAGAAAATCATATTTTATTAAATGATTTTGAGAAAATCATGTCTTGTGACTTCTAGAAGGAAAAAAAGTCCTTCGGCTCAGTCGAAAGGATCGATTCATTTCTTTGGCTCTTTTCTAGTAGCCGATAATTTCAAATAAGTTTGAGCATTGATCTGACACATAAACATGTTTGAGATCTTGATATGAGCTTTATACATACTGAGTTTCATGAAAATCAGTTCTAAAATACTTTTTCTTAGCTGAATTTTAAATTTTCATTAAATTTGGCCGTCAAGGTTAAAAGAAAATGGCGGATTGAAGTCATTAAAACACTTGTTTGATACCTTGATATAGGCTCCATACATATCAGGTTTCGTGAAAATCGCTTTATAAATACATTCTTTTAAATGAGTTCAAAATTTTCAAATTGCTACTACTTGGAAATAAAAAGGCGGATAAAGTTGGTAAACGAATTCATCCAAGATCTTTTTAAAAAAAAAGTTCACTGTCCAACTTTTGTAAGAATTGATTTATTATTTCGAAAGTTAACTTGATGGCAAATTCTCCATTATATGTAGACAGTTTATCTATCTATATATAAGATAAACTAAGAGATAGATAAACTAAGAGATAGATAAACTAAGAGATTGTGACAGGTCGATTTCTGAAAGAAATAACTAAAAAAATATGAACAAATGCCGAGTAAAAATTGCTTTCACATCGTATCCATACTTATATATATATATATATATATATTAGAGATGAGACGGGCTCAGCCCGAGCCCGTAAGCCCGAGCCCGAGCCCGATCGGGCTCAAATCTTACGCAAGTTTTCGGGCTCCGGGCGGGCTCGGATTCAAGTTAAAAGTTCCGTTTATTTTATTCTTCACTAACTGGAAAATATAAAAAAAAAAAGAAAAGAAAAGAAATGTTGTTCATTTTGAGAGCACCTTTAGTAATGCCATAATAGTCAAGATAGGTTAAAAATCACAAAATAATCTTGCAAACCTTAGTACCTTTGACTTTCCTTTTTCTAAATAGAACTTTTTTTTCAACGGGATGCATATTATATTATAGTGTTATACAGTAATCCTTCCTTCTTCATTATATTGGGCCTTATTATATCACTCATTCGGATAAATGTTTTGTCCCCCGATAGGCGCGTTATAAACAATGTGCTGTACTATAAATATATATTATATAAATATATACATGAATACAGAGACACAGACATTATAAATTGTTATAATAACATTTATAGTTATTTAAATTGAGGATTGATAATAAGAAAATTAATTTGAAAATGAAACGGCATTTAATTTTACTATTGTGTATGCGTTGCATAGCGTACCACTTTCAGTATCGGGCTTGGGCGGGCTCGGGCTCTGATCACACAAAATTTTTCGGGCTTGGGCGAGCTCAGTTCAAAAATGTTTCGGGCCCGGGCGGGCTCGGATTGCCAAAATAGAGCCCTAACTCACCTCTAATATATATATATATATATATATATATATATATATATATTGTTTTATGAACCGATATAATTTCGCCTGTTGTTCTAAAGTGTTTTTATTCAAAACAATTTATTGTGTATTTTTGCACTGTATGGTTTTCGTTAAATAGCTAGTTTAAAATTTAAAACCTCTTCACACACCATCAAATAAATGCAAGCACTACCGATTTTGAAAGGACGTAGTTTTTCTTCTTCATCTGCTGCCTCCACGTGTTTTTTTTTTTTTTTTTTTTTTTTTTTTTTCACCTGAAGAAGAAAGGTAACGTCCATCCGAAAACAGTAGTGACGTTTGATGTTGTGTGAAGAAGTTTTGAATATTTATTGTACACCAGTTTTTTAATTTATTAATTTCATTTTTCCTCATTTAATATGTTTAAATTTAGAAAAGTATATTGTAAGTGTAAGAATAAGAATACGGAAGTAATTAAATCAACAGGAATATCTTGTAGTTTAAAAATTAAAAATTTCCTGTTTTGCCACTGACTCTATAAATTACTTGTATACTCAAAAGCTTTCTTGTTTTGTATGAATCAGAAAGTACACTATTTTTTATTATTTTGTAGTATTTACATTTTTTTCTTTCTTTCAGGTTGATGTGCAATTTTTTGGTTTTTCTAGTGGAAACGTCGATTTTTGCCGAGGTTTTCCAGCGGAATTTTTCAAAAGCAAGCCTCTGTCATATCAAAGGAATACTTCCTTTTATACAAACATTCCATGGACAATTTTTGTGGAATAGGTTATGGGATAAATTATCCCTGGCCAACTTTGTGGATTGGAAAAGGACAATTTTATCGCGATTTCTACTCGATTGGATGATGAATAAATGGAATTATGAAGTGAATGATAGATCTGTTATTTCAACTTTTGTAGCATTTTACTGCTCGCGTACATTGTATAATGTTTTCATTAATTATAAAGTTTCTTAAAACACCATTCAAAAAATATCAGCAATGCACGTTTCTAATTAACAAAGTTGTTCTTTTTGAACAAGAATACGCACAAGCGCGTAAAAAGCAAGAACTTCGGGTGTTTCTGCACTCGAATTATTTATTTTAAACGCCATATATATAATATCAATATCATATGTTTTGAAAGAAAAGGTCTTCCTATTCAGTGCAAATGTATGGGCAAGCTACTTGGAGGAAGAAGCAAAAACATCATTGCAATATTTATTATTATTATTATTATTATTATTCTATACACAATTAATATCATCGTTATATGTTAAAAAAAATATATATATTTCTTTTTAGGATTGAAAAATACGGCAACCACATAACACACGGTTTTATTTATTTATTTATTTACTTATTTATTTATTTTTATTTATTATTATTATTTAACAACAATATTTTTGCTGAGGCTATATCAACAAAATGATTTGGTTGATTTAAGAGAATCTTTGTTGTTTCACCAAAACATTTTGTTGAAACAATAAAACAATTTTTTAAATTAACAAAAAATTGGTTGTTTTATTAAAACATTTTGCGGAAACAATAAAACAATTTGTTAAATCAACAAAAATTTGTTGTTTTATCGAAACATTTTGTGGAAACAATAAAACAGTTTGTTAAATCAACAAAAATTTGTTGTTTCAACAAAACATTTTTCTTCTGTGTAGAGGTTCAGAACAAAAGTACATTATTCACGCAATCATTTTTTTTTTTTTTTAATACACTATAAAATGACATTAAAACTATGTATTTTGAAGGAACAAAGTCTTCCCTCCTCGGTTACAAAAGCACATGCAACCACCTTGAAGGCAAAAACAAGAAATATAAGTGTTCTTGCAGTTCGAATTTTCTATGTTATTCGTCATACAATATTAATGTTATATTGAAAGAAATCATTCTTCTTCTTTGGGTACAAAAGGACATGCAGTTGTCTTGGATGCAGCGGCAAGCAATCCAAATGCTCTTCGAATATAAATATTACATATTTTAAAACAAAAAATTCTTCCCTCTTCTAGTACAAAAGGATGGATAATCACCTTGAAAGCAGAGGGCAGAGGCAAGAACTCCAAACGTTCTTGTAGTCGAATTTTCTATTTTACACGCCATACAAATAGTATTAAGATTACATATTTTGAAAGCACAATGTCTTCTCCTCCTCTGGTGTAAACATAACGTGGAACCACCTTGGTGCAGAGGCAAAAACTACAAATGTTCTTGTAATCGATTTTTTTTTTTTTTTTTTTTTTATGTATATACACCCTACAACTATTATCTAAATTATATGTTTTAAATTTTATACGTCATACAAATCATATCAATATTGTGCGTTTCGAAAAAACAAAAGTCTTCCTACTGGTGCGATAGGGCAGACCAAAAATTCTATCTTTTGCAACCATAAATAGTTGTGCATTATTTTGCACCTCAGAAAAGAACATAAGTTATATTTGGAAATGCTTTTCAATATATTACTATTTTGCACCGTTTTCGCTACATGTATTTGAATAAGTTGTTATTGAACTTTATATTGTTTAGATCAAGGTGTTATTTATAATAGAAGATCACATTATTTGCATCAAGATCTCATAATAGAAAGAAAATCGAAAAGTTATGCCGTTAAACTCTACACAAATTTTTTTCATGGTGTGAAAGCAAATGTTACAGAATAAAATGCTCTTTTTGTTTTTATGAATTAGGTAGTTCCATATCAAATGAAATGTAACAAAAGTAAAATTAAAGAAAAAAAAATATACATAAATGATTTTTTTTTTTTTTTGTATTACGTATTCCTTATACAGTAATGAAGCATTGAAAGTATTAAAGATTTCAAGGGTTTGAGAAATGTTATCGTGTTTACTAACTATAAATTTTAAATCGAAATTTAATTCTTTTTCAAAGTGTTACAATTCTTAACAATAACTTTATTCACCAATAACATTTCTTATACAGGGTTAATACAATTTAAAAGAGTACCCGTTGGTTTTTCTTATAAATATGAGATATGTCGCAACTATTCTAACACTGAACTATAATTGTTTGAACCTTGTTTAAGTGTGGGAGACAATTTCCAACACTGTTGGACTGTTACAACTTTATCTGTGGGGTAAAACAGAAATGGAGACGCACAATTTTTTTAATCCTGTAATAATTTTATTTTTGAAAAATAAAATTTAATATTTTTTTTATATTATCATTCCTACATTACATTTACATTATCATTATCACATTATCATTTCACAGTCTTTTCCAGAGAAGTCCTACAAACATCGATGAATTAAAACAGATCATAACTGAAGAAATCTCGTCAATAACACCAACAATGCAGCGAAGTGTGTCACAAACTTGCTTCGACGTGTTCATGTTTGCATTGAAAATGGTGGCGAACATTTTCAACATTTTCTGTGAGGAATGATAATGTAAAAAATTTGAATTAAATTACGTTTTTCGGAGATAAAATTATAACAGGATTAAAAAAATTGTGCGTCTCCATTTCTGTTTCACCTTACAAATAAAGTTGTAATAGTCCAACAAATTGTCTCACAAACTTATACAAGGTTCAAACAATCATATTTCAATGTTAGAATGGTTGCCGCATCCGTCAGATTTAAGGGTTATAAGAAAAACCCACGGGTACTCTTTTAAACTGATAACCCTGTATATTGTTCGGGCATTTACAAAAATTCTTAAAATTTGTATAACAGGTCTGCAGTGAAATTTTTTCTTCGTATGATGTGTCTTTTTGGTGTATTTTTCGGATGCTGTTCAAAAAACTGTTCAAAAATTTCTATAACACATATAGTTTTGACAAAAAATGGAATTTTGTGACGGAAATGGGCTTAAAACTGAACTATCTTAAAGCCCATCTCAGTTATTTCCCGGAAAATCTAAGCGATGTGACTGAAGAACGAGGAGAGTGATTTTATCAGGGCATCAAAGAAATGGAAAGGAGGTAAAAGGAACGATGGAATGTTAACATTTTAACGGATTATTGTTGGATGCTGTGAATTCCTTCAAACTACGCACAAGTGAAAAAGCTCTAAATGTAACTTCTGTATAAAGAAACAGAGACATTTAAAAGATAATGTGCCTGCACTATTCGTACCCTGTTCCTAATGACGTTGCACATTTAACATGTTTACATTCAGATGATTTTGTCCAATTTTGATTTTTTTTAATCAGCTCGTTAGTATTGTCTTAATATATATGTATGCGTGTGTGTATGCATTTATATCGTTTTTAACTAAATCTTCTAAAAAAGTTTTCCTACATATATATTTATATATACAGCACCTAGAATAAAAGAAATCTACAAAATTCTAGAATGAAAGAGATACTTATAATGAAATGCCAAATTTAGACATAAAATTGAAAATACATATATCAGAACTAGTTAAAGGAAATTAAATAATCCACAATAGTCACATTTTAATGAACCATAAATACCCACACTCACCAATAATGAACAGATTAAAAATAGCATATTGTCAACTACGTTGATCCATACCGAAATCTTTTACAAAAAATAAAGATTGATAAATTAAATTAAAAGTAGAAAAAACATTCAAAAATAAAAGTATTTCTTATCAAGGAATGCACATTTTCCACAGAGCAAAAATATCGCAATATTTCAGAAATGATATAGTAGCTGTGTTAAGCCAAAATAATATAATGTACGTATTATCTTGAGATTTTTTAAAGTGTAATAAATAAAGAAAAATAAATAAATAGTCCAAAGGAAAATTATCACAAATAATTATAATAGACATGTCACATGCAAAAGCAACATACAAAACACAAGAAATGGGGTGCTTCCAGCAATCCATGAAGTTGAGTTAGATCAGAGTAAAATATACATTAAAAATAATACACATATGATGATCTTGCTATATAAATTAATTAGCAAATCAATAAATTCAGTATTTCAATAAGAAGAGGTCAATAAGGAATAAGTGTTTTGGCTTACTGTATTAGGACAGCTTTTTTTTTTTTTTTTTTTTCTTTAGACAGAGGAAGAAGTAAAATATATTTAAAATAATACGCATGCAATACTCGCAGCATTTTAGTTAACTGTCAAAATTAACAATGCTGTGTAGATTTTTAGTTAATAACAAAGTCAATAACTAAACAACCAAACTTTATTAGTTATTAACAATATCAATAACTAAACAAACGATCTTTGTTAGTTATTAACTTAAGAAAGTTAATAACTAATAAGCTGTTATGGATTATATAAATTGTGATTATTTGTAACTAAAATACAAAAAACAAATATATAAGCAAAACACATATTTTTTAATCGTCAGAATACATTTATTGGCGCCTTAAAAAGCAGGAAAATAAGATACTGGGGAGCATCTAAAAGGAAGTTTCAGCAAAAATTCAAAATAATTTAAAGCATTCGAGGTTAATTATCAACTGTAAACTATTAATTATCAACTGTAAACTATAGATATATGTACTGGTGAACAACAAAATAACAATAACAATAATAAAGAATAATATATATATATATATATATATATATATATATATATATATATATATATATATATATATATATTTTTTTTAATGTGTGTGTTAGCCTCATATGCTTTTTATTTGCTAAAATATTGCTTCTAAAGGTGCTCAAAATCTTAACTTCTTTCTTTATTTTAAGAAAGCTAATAAACGTATTTTATCAATTTAAATAATGTTTTTGCTTCTTTGATTTATATTTTTATTCAAACTAATCTACTTATTTATTTTTTATTGCGAATATGAATTTCTTTACAAAGTACTTTTTCATTCTCAAAAAATTTTTCAACTTTTATAATTGCATTTTAGGTTTGTTTGAAAACTTTTTAAAGCTATTAATTACATTAATAATTTTCCTTTTCACAATTTTTATAAGCACATTATATGCATTTTCTATATATGTAACATTTACCATCACAGTAATAATTTTTGACCTACTTTAAAGACATACGCAAAATTGTATTTCTATTCAGGGGTGCAGTAAATAATGACTTTGCAAATATTTTCTCCGAAAATGTAACTAACTTTGACCTTCAAGGAGAATTCTCTAAACAAATAGAAACCTCAAAAAAAAAAAAAAAAAAAAAAAAAAAAAAAAGTGGAAATGTTTGACCTACATTTGGTATTTCTATACAAGATGAGATTGTCAAAAATGAGCTTTTAACTAAAATATATAAAAACAAACATCCGGGTATTGAAACAAAACTAAGGTCTACCGCTGTTTAAACGATTCAAAAGTTGATGTTTCAAACATATATGATTTTCCCATCTTGCATGCTGTTTGTGAAGAAAGCAATTTACGCTAATTACGCATTGTTCATTCTGAATATTTTCAAAACTCTAGTAAAATTTGCACTAAATACTTTGCTTTGAAAGAAACTTTACAATGATAGTCTTTTAGATGAGTTTTATTAATTCCCCAAAATTCGGTAAACTAAAGTGGTTGACTTCAATGCATAATTAAATCGGTATGCCTCCATTTTCAACTTTTTCGCGAACAAGCAATTATTATTTGACACAAAATAAAATATGTCTGTTTAAAAAAATTGTTACAATAGCACCATGATTAAAGTTATGAAAGAAAAAAGAAATTAGTTCAGCTTGTCTTACTGATAATTAAATACGTACATTCTAGCCCCGATTTCTTTTATGTAAAATTTTCGTTGCTTTATCATTCCTTCAACTTTTCTCTTGAATTTCCAGGATGTCCTGTATATCTTACATAATTTAAAGTGATTTTTAAAGCATCTTCGAATGTGTGAATATCCTACAATTGAAAAATAGTTAACTCGAAAAATACTGAAAGAGTACATTTGGAGTTGTTGTTTTTGGTAATGACCTTTACTTCAGAATTTCTTTTCCACGACAATTTTTTTCCAAAATTTTTGTCGACTGCGTAAAAATAGTTTTCACTACATCAATTGCCGTTTGAAAATAACCATGATAATTCAGAAACCATTAGCTGTTAGATAATAGAAATTTGTTGTTTGTGACTTGCATAAAATGTAGCTGTGCACTTCTTATATTGGTCATTGCATAACCGCTGGTTTTAAAATTGGAAATTAATATTTACATTATAATAAAAAAAAATTGGAATGATCCTGTCGACTTTTCAAATAGCTAATTAACGGTTGTTTCAATTAGTGTATCTACAGATCGAGTAGGAAGCTTCAACGTCCTAATTGCATCCCTCATTACTCTGTAGATAATTTTATTTATTCCATATTATTTAAAATAATTAATATATAACAATATTTAAAATAATTATATGTATAAAAATAATTATATAATTATACATTATTTCATTTCAGAAACTATTTCGATTAATCGATTCTCTACTTTTAATCATTTCTTTTCAGTTTGTTCGTTTTGGCAACCGCTCGGACTTTTATCTACTTATTCGATTTGGATTTGATTTACATGTGGCCATCACCTTTCACGAATACCAATTTTCATTATGGATAAGTTATTTTATACGCTAATTTCCTTTTATCTTTCTATTTTTTTGCAAGATTGAAACTAGTGTTGTATATTGCTGAAATAGCTATACAATATTCAGAAATCTTGCAATCCATGCTGACAGTACTGCTAGTTTCCTGATGAGATCTGCACTGGGTTTCAGCATTTTTCACTCTATTTTTCCTTCATGCATTCCTTTTTATTTCAATAGTATTTTTGGTTAATTTCTTTCAATTTTTATCTTGTGTTGCATGAATTTACTGGATTAATGGATCATGAAAACTATCTCATAGTTTAGGCTTAAGTGATATATACGTCATTTCTCTTCTGCGTAAGTACTTTAACATGTTTTTACTAATCAGTGAATTTTAATTAAATGGTAATTGTGACAATAACTTTATACATAATACATCTAACTTTTAATTTCATTGTTGGTATTTTCATCTTTCTCTCATTTGCTGAGTATTGTAAAGGAATTAAATTATTTATTATATATATATATATATATATATATATATATATATATATATATAATTAACTCGCTACATAACCAGATATATTTCTGAAGAAGGGCCGTCCTCCACAGCCTCCCGTTGAATCTATCTACCTATATTATATATATATTTCATTCTAACTCATAACCTTGTGTTGGTTCCTTTTGACTTAGAAATACTTATAACAAATTTCGAAACAAATGATTTTATAAAAATCGAAATAATTTTGCTCAGCCTTGTAAACTAATTACCAATTTTATACCTATCACTTTCTGCAGAAACTATACCTTTAAACATTTTAATAACATATGGGTATTTTACTGTGTTAAATGAAAAGTACACTGAGAAAAAATATATACCGCTTTCATCTAGAATGAATAGGTGGTCCTTTTCTAAATCCCTAAACTAGAAATATAGATTTCAGAGCTATGAATATAAGGCACGCCAATACACTGAGAAAAAATTCCGTAACTGACATGTAGAATCTAAATTGTGGCTCTAGAAAAAATAGTTCCATGTCATCCTTATAAATTTCTTATAAAAAATTTTTAGTCCCCTTCGAAAGCGAATTCTAGAGACCTCTATTATAATTCTTGAGCGTTTGCCTATACCATCGAGGACAAACCTATTTGAAAATATCTCTAAATAAATGTGAATACAAGAGTCGGGTTTCAGCAATTATTATTATCTTGGTTTATGACCCAATTCTAAAAAAATCAAGCGAGAATTTCTTGTAATACAAAAGATTCAGAATATTCATAATAATCAGAATATTGTTTCACCATCTAGAAATGTGTAGATTAGAAATTCTCGACCATTTCGTCTATTTAGTTTATTGGCGTGCCTTATGCGCATAGCTCGGAAATCTATATTTCTAGTTTAAGGATTTAGAAAATGACCATTTATTCATTCTAGATGAAGGCGGTATCTATTTTTTCTCAGTGTAGCCATATTAAAACGCATTTATAAGAAATATAGTCTATAAGTAATGGTACAAAACTGTTCTGTGTGTCCCTGTACGGGAGTCACAAACATTTTATACAACAATAAAAACTATATAACTATTTCCTCGTAACTCATTAATATTTAGACCCTATTTGACATCATTTGGATAATTACACAATGTCATCGGATTATTATTTTTTTTTTTCTCTTCTGTGGTTCTGTAAATAAATTATTTAGGTTATACGTACCTTTTTACTAGATAAAGTTTTTAAGTATCTTAATAATAAGTTAATTCCATTGTGTTAAATACAGAATAAACGATTTACAAAAACAGATTGGACAAAAATCTGTCCATAGGCTCTAATATCACAAAATTCTTTTGTGTGTCCTTGTAAGCGAAGCATAAGCATTATATACACCGGTAAAAAACATACAACGTATTTTATGTATCTCATGAAAAATTGTTTGCAATTTGACAAAATTTGGGTGATTATGTGACATTTTCTAAACACTTTTATAAAGTCTTGTACAATAATTATTACGTCTAAGCACACATTTTCTACAAAAAATATGCTTTTACGAGATTTTTTTACTTTCCGAACACTATAGTGAGGAAAGTATTGTAATCATGTCAAAAATCCAAATTCGAGATTTTGATGTTTCTATACGTTTCGAGGTCCCCTGAGTCCGTTTTCACTATTTTTACGATGATGTATGTATATGTGTGTGTATGTATGTATGTATGTGTGTATGTATGTGTGTATGTCTGTGAGTGAACACGCTAGCGTCTAAACGCTTTGTTCGAATAAGCTGAAAGTTGGTGCGTGTATTGTAAGTCACCATAGTACGAACCCTATAGATTTTGGTGAATATAGCACTTATAGTTTTTTTACAGGGACACAAAGAAAAATTCTTTATCATTATGGTCTATGGGACGAAAATCTGAAAAGTGCGATAGCATCTAAACACCTTCTTCAATTGAGCAAAAAATTTATACACATATTATAGGTAACAGTTAATCAATTTGTATAGAGTTTGGAGAATCTGGTACTTACAGTTTTTTTACAGGGGCACAAAGAAATATTCTTTATCATTATGGCCTATGGGGCCAAATTTTTAAAAGTGTGATAGCGTCTAAACGCTTATTTAATCTGAACAAAAAATTTGTACACATGTTATAGGTCACAGTTGCATGAACTGTATAGATTTTAGTGAATTTAGCACTTACAGTTTTTTTTACAGGGACACAAAGAAAAATTCTTTATCATTATGGCCTGTGGGACCAAATTTTTACTTTCTTCTATATTCAATAGAAGAAAGTATTGGATTCGTAAAAATTTTCGACCTCGGGTTTTTGATGGATTTACACGTTTTGAGAGCTGTAGAACACGATTTGTTCATTTTTAGAAAATGTCTGTCTGTTTGTCTGTCAGTCTCTGCGTGGGTGTGACAAACTTTTGTGGCAACTGTATCTCAGGAACTACTTCACAGAATTTCATACAAATTTGTATGTAGTTGCACCTTGACATAAATTAGTGCCTATCAACTTTTGGTAAAAATTGTCTTACAGGTTGCGTTGCCATCCCGCTTTTTCTAAATTTTTAACATGGTGGTATAGTACAATTAACTTTCAGCTTTTTGACTTTATTGGAAAATGTTAGAAATGTATCCTACAACTTGAAATGCATTTTGAGGAGTTTCAAATTATATATTATAATGTATCTGAATATATTTGTGTGGTCCTTTGATGAAATCATTAATAATAATTATATTTTATAAGAAACAAGATTTTGTGTAATTGAATAATGTATGCTAGTTTCATTATATTTTCTAGAATAGGGGTCCAACCCTCAATATCAGATAAGGTAGCCCGCGGTGGAATTCAGGGAATATATTAAATTATTAATTTTTATTATTTTATTTAAAATTAAAAAATATTTTGCTATGGTATTTGTTTAAAATTAATAAATATACTCTGTTATAATTATGGTAACTGTCAAAAGAAAACAGCTAGGGAAAGAAAAGAGAAACAAATATCGCACTGGATTTTTCAGATAAAATATCATTCGATTGTTTTAGTTATTATTATTATCAGATGTTTTTTTTTTATGTACAGTCGTAGTTTAATATTTCTATTTTTAATTTAAGGATAGAAAAAAGTATAATATTGATGTATTCCATTTCAAATTTTCGTATATATGTGTGTATGTGTATACGTGTAAACACACACGCATAAAAACGCGCGCATACAATGTGGCCAGCCGAAACCTTTAGGTTGGACAGGCCAGTTATAGAGTATAAAGATATTAAAATGTGCTATAAAAATACTTCACACAAATTGCAAATTAACCGATTTTTTATATATATATATATATATATATATATATATATATATATATCAGAGGGAAAGTACATAAGTCAATTCTGTTTTTTACACCATTTTTAATAAAAAATATGTTTCTGAATAATAAGTTTCACACCGAGAAAAAATATATACCGCCTTTATCTAGAGTGAATAAGTGGTCATTTTCTAAATCCCTTAACTAGGAATATGGATTTCCGAGCTATACGCACAAGGCACGCCAATAAACTGAATAGACGAAATGATCGAGAATTTCTAGTCTACACATTTCTAGATGGTGAAACAATATTCTGAGTCTTTTGTACGGCGAGAAGTTCTCGCTTGATTTTCTAGAACTGGGTCATAAACCAAGATTATAGTTGCTGAAACCTGCCTCTTGTATTCACATTTATTTACAGAGATTTTTAAATAACTTTGCCCTCTAAAACATAGGCAAACTCTCTAGAATTCTAATAGGGGTTTCTAGAACTCGCTTTCAAAGGGGACTGGAATTTATAAGGATGACATGGAAATATTTTTTCTACAGCCACAATTTAGATTTTAATGTCAGTTACAGAATTTTCTCTCAGTGCAAAACATTCTAAAAATATGTACGGATATAAACAGCACGAACAAAAAAAAAAAACAAAAAAAAAACATATTTATTAACATTTTAAAATGTTATTTAAAAGTGTTAAAAAGAGGACTAAAATACGTGATAATCAAAAAACTGTTTTTTTTTTTTGTTTTGTTTTTTTTTTACCAATGATGGTCCATTTAATGTGAGCGAGGCCGATAAGGCTGATCTCCGTTGAGCCATTAGAGTATTGTCGTTTATTTTGCCTTTAAGTGTATTTTTACTGCAATAACAGTTCTATTGAAGATTATGAATTTTATCTTTTTTGTGTGAACTATATAACTGGAGTTAAAAAAAAAAAAAAAAAAAAAAAAAAAAAAAAACTTAAAACGGTATATTTGAGTTTTGGAATGCGGATGACTCAATACGCATAAGTCCTAGGTAGGGATGGGATGCGCTCCGTGTGACTCTTTTTTAAAGAACCTAGACAATTCAATTTCTAAAATTCGACCTAAATATAATTTTGAAAAATGGATCAGTGGGTGGTAACTGGAAAAGCTGGACTGGCGGTAACAACTAATGGAAAAAATTGTAGAATGGTCCAAAAAACTTGTAGGAAACGTGCAGCAATTAGAAATCATAGTCCACTGGAAAAGTCAGTGGATGGGAACTGAAAAAGCTGGACTGGAGGTAACAACTGTTGGAAAAAACCGTAAAATAGTCCAAAAAGCTTGTAGGAAACTTGCAAGATTAGGAATCATAAAGTCCACTGAAAACCAAATGGAAGTTAAATATCTGGTTGTATAAGAAAATGTCAAATTTTTGGTAGAAATGCTGAATCATTAGAATTAATTGCATTCTGCTATATTTAATCGATATATTGATATGTTAGGTCATACATTTTATACTTTACATACATTTTATAATATTAACAGCTTACAAAATAACAGTTCTGTTATATTTTGTGGAGTTGCAAGGAGCCTGCTTGATCCCCCTCTCGGATCAAGCAGAAATTAGGTATTATCAAGTTTAACTGTATTTGTCGCCTGTTATTTTAATATATGTAATTAAACGCATATCTGCACATTATGTGAAACTAAATCATGTTAATGTCTTGATGATGCCCTGTTGATCAGGGAGAAAAGCTTTGAAATGTATTTTATTATAAATGTCTCTTTTAATTAAATATATTTTTTCAAATTGTACATGTTTTAAAAAAAAGCCTTTTTCATAAATTTAGAATGATACACGTGTTTTAAAAATATCTCTTTTTGAGATATATTCTCCCTTAAATATACTTCTCTCTTTGGAAGTGTAGGTTAAAAAGTAATGATTTATTCCTCCCTTGATAAATAGTGCCTAGCAACTGAAATTTGTTTTATTAAAATGAAATGGTTGTAATAAATCTTATTTACAAAGATTTTTCTTATCTGTATTAAAAAAATTAAATTAAATTAAATTAACTTAATTAAAAGATACATAATGATTTATATATTTATTTTTCTGTTTGCATGATATTTTTTTGAGGGGGGGGGTCTTATAAGTAGCTTAACACTTTTAGCTACTAAACTATGCAAATAAAATTTTTTTAAGGCTTCCCCATTGGTAATTATAATTTATTTAATAAAAAATATTCATATATTATTAAATGTTTAGTATTTTTGCACTCTGATTGCCCTATGTTGGGTCTGACGTAGTATGTCAGATTTCCTAAAAATGGCTTTGCACTGGATTTAATTTCCAGCGTGTTATAATTTAAAAAATGGCTTTCTTTCTTTTATTTTTACAATTTTTTATATAAACTGTTATATCTCCATAAATACATGTGGTAGCCTCATAAATATTATTCAGATAATTAGAAAAATCTTCATAATCACGTGGTACAGCCAAAATTCCTTTCAAGCGTTACTTTTACAGGGTGATCCAAAACATTTTTTATTTTTGTTTAATTTTTTACTTTGCTTTCGAAGCAAAACTTTTACGTAAATATATGAGATGTAACATGTTCTTTATACTCTCCAAATTTCACGATAATTCTTAAAGAATTTTTCTAGATATTTGCAACATGTTCTTTACACTCCTGAAGTTTCAAGAAAATTCGTCAAATACTTTATTAGATATTTGACAAAATATCTAAAATCGAAATTGCCCTGTCATTTATGCAAAGGTATTATATAAAATTAATCGGTTATCAAAAGTGGCAGTTTCTGAAAATGTAAAAGCAGAAATTCTTTTAAAAACTTGTTATCTTTAAGACTTTTTTTCTTGATGTATTTTATCTTATGATCTTTAGCATCGATCTGAAAAGTAAAATCTATTTTTAAATAATCTCTTTTTTTACAACAGAAGCAGAAATAATGCTCAGCTAGATTTTTTAAAGATAAAAATAATACCTAAGGGAATCCATTTTTCAAATTGCCGTTTAAAACATTAACCAAATAATTTCCATATTTTAAAGAAAATGTCTGCATTTTTTTTTTTTTTTTTTTTTTTATTATTATTATTATTTCAAAATTATAAACTCATAGATATATTCAAAAAAATAATACATTTTTTTAAGTTCGACCTTCTTTATATATATATATTACATAGTTTAGAAATTGTCATGTCTATGATTTCCGAATTAGAGAATCAATTTATACTAAAATTGGATAATGGACTTATCTTTTAAATATCTATGAACGGATTGCCATGAAATTCGGTATGTAAATAGGTATTGAGGTTTTACCCAACGGTCATTTTAGAAGAACAAAAATGCATGTATATATATCAACTCACTTGTTGCGTGTGAAACTTGCCTGAATAATTTTAAATGAACTTTTGAATTAAATAACAAATTTGAATTATATATAAATGTAGGTACAATAATGAAACGAGGGGTTCGGGTGGGCAGTAGCCCCACTCAGACAGAATTATTTGTCAAATAAAGCTGTTCCGAAACCTAATTTGAATTATTTTAACAAAAGTTTACACTAGCAGGCTTTGCCCGCTTCGCTGGTCACTAAATTTAAAGGAAACTTTTTTCTATATAGCTTTATAAAAATAAAATAAATTACTGAAATTGTGCAAAAGATCACTACATGTCCCTGCTGCCTTCGGCAGCGATTTGGTCATCCACTGCAACTCGGGCGCTTGTCCCTATTACCTGCGACAATGGTTTACCAATGAGCCTCCATTTAAGTGCTTATTATATAACACTTTCGAAATAGATAGTATCGAAAAAAATGGAGTTTCCCTTTTATATTTGAATCCCAGTTACATGTGAACAACACTGTACGTGGTGCACATAATATTTGCTTTTACGTTATTTCCTATGTTTATTTTGTTTATCCGATCAACCATAAAATGACAGCAATTTCACGCCAAATATTACAATATGCTGTGACCGGCTACGTCTGTCGCATGAGACAATTAATTTTTTGTGTTTATATATAATTCATGGTTTGTAAACCTGATAGTACAGCCTTAATATAGTTCTCTTTGGCGACTTTTGAATTTTTGTCACCATTCTAGACTTTTAATCCATTGTAACAATAAGACTTAATCCCCTGTAACAATATGCTATGAGCGCTATTTCTGCCGTGTTTTAAACAACTAATCTTTTTATTTTTATATTTATTTCCCATTAAACATATTTTTATTTTTATTTATTTATTTAAATATTAATTTGAATTATTCAAATATTTCTGTTCGACAGCGTGCAAGTGCAGTAACACACAGAGGCTCATTTGTTTTTATGATAAATTAGCATAGTGATTATTATATATATATATTAAAAAAAAAAAAAAAATAGGTAAACATTATCGTGCTACACAACTTTATTATGTCGCTCCATTGGCGGCTTTTGAATTTTTGTCGCCATATTAGCGATGGATTTATTTATTTATTTTTGTATGAAAAGAGGAAGACTATTTTGCTAATAATTTTATCAGACTCTTTTTTGTTTATACATAGGAATCCTTCATATTCTGCTTATATTTTTAATGGTTTTTAGGTTTAAAATAGTGTTTGTTGAAATAAATTTCCTATCTTTAAAACTGCATTTTTTCTGTAAATTTTGTGTAAAAATAAATCATTTATGTTTTTGTATATTTGATGCGCTACTTAGATTAAAATGGCTGTTGCTATATTAAACTTCTTGTCGAAAAACGTTCGGTGTACTTCACCACCAAAATTTAAAAAATCGCCCAGCAGGATTTATTAATGAAACTGATAAAATAAAAATATGGTTCATAGAGTTTAAATAATCTATTTAAAAAAATCTTTTAAAACCCAAATTTTTAATGTATCGTATCACATACATAGATATAATAATAATAGATTGATCATTGGGGAGAAAAAAGTGATTCCTTTTCACTCGGGAAAAGGCGGCGATTTTACCAAAATATGGCAGTCTTCCCCGAGTGAATACACACGGGAATACACGCGAATGTTTTAGCAAATAAAATTCATGAATAATTTATTTACTAAAGGTGAATGGAAAACTCCAGATATAGATTCAAATTCATTTTTCTTTTTTTCCTTTTTTTTTTTTTTTTCAATACCACTTAATGGCTGATTCCAAAGCTTTTTTTCGGCATCAAAAATCTTTGCACGATAATATGGGGATGACAGATCTATATATGTTATTATATCTATGATCACATAAATCTTTTCGAAGTTAGAATAAAACTTAATTTGAAAAAAAAAATGCAAGTTGGTCTTGTGGGGTACAGGCTGTATATTATATTTTTGTGTTCGTGAGAGAAAATTTAAAAGAATTTGAAAACTGCAATTTTTAATCCCACTTCAAAAACATGTGACTTAAAGTGAAGCAGATTTTTTATTTTTTTTTTTTTCTCCTATCGGTTTCCATACAATCTTCTACTGTTGCCACCTAAAATTCATACTTTAGTTAATTTTAAAAAATCTAACTGTCCGATTCATAAGCTGTTTAATGCATCTGATTCACAAAAATTTTCCCTTTCATTTGGTATCTTATTTGTAACGATACGACTGATATTTTTAATTTATTTTCTAATCTTTCTGATTTATTTTCCTCATTTTAAATCTACGGTTTTTTTTTTTATTTATTATTATTATTATTCTGTCGAAAAAAAAAATTGGCAACAATTAAATTATGGATAAAATTTAAATGGCTTATTTATCAGAAATTAGAAGGTTATTATTTTCACATTTTAATTAATTAAGAAAATACTAATCAAAAATTCGAAAATCTGACTTCGATGTGACCAATGACCCTTCGGGGGGGGGGGCACCTTTGTGTTAAATCTCGTGACTGTCCGAGCTACCGTTTTCGAGAACAGTGAAATATATATACAAATATTGCTCACTTAATACTATAAGATAACAGTACTCGTTATCTTACCTCTTAATCTCCAATCTGTATTTGTAGTATTAAATTTCAGGGTAAGAGAAAGTCGTGTGAGTGACACACCACATTATTTTCTTTTATTATAATGAAGGTAATATTAAAATTTTCAGTGATAGTATAACGTTTGTTGATTTTGGGAAACATGTTCATCCTGTTTTAAATAGACGCCACATGATGCCATCCATAAATATCTGAAAGATGGCTTTAGTTTTAATTGCTAAGTCTAATAATAATAATAATAGTAATAAGGAAAATAAGGAAATTAAAAAAAATATATAAATAAAAAAAATCTTGGTGAAAAATACAGTGGCAGACAAAAAACTGCATCACCTGCGAAAAAAGGGGAAATGTTTACAGATAACGTTTTTCATGCATATGTTTTATGCAGTGTGTGGTGATACTGTTACGATAAAATACAGTTGTAGGATTATCTCAATCACATTTAATTAGGATTACTAAATTTTTTACACTTGATTATATATATATATATAAAGGTGAAAATGCAGTATTTAAGAAAACGTGGAATAAAGCAACTGGCACACAAATTCTATAGTTAATGTAAATTCTACATAACTGCAGTCATATTACATAAGCTTAGATGTGTATACACGGATGTGGATCAGTTCAATATTTAGTAAGTCCTCCACGAGCTTCGATAACAAGCGGTCCGTCGTAGAAGGTATCAACTTCTGAATATAATCTTGGCTAATTTCATGGAACCAAACCCTAATAATGCTTTCCTACAGTTTTATCGTAGTAGCAGACTTTTTAGCAGCAACTTCCATATCCAGTATATGGCAGCAATTTTCAACGGGATTCATGTCAGGATTATTCCCAGGCCAGTCTAAAACATTAATGTCAGATTTTTTCAGATAGGCCCGTACCTAAAGGAAGGAAATTGGGAGTAAGTTACTTTTTCAATATGCGTAATATTGTTGAGAGGAAAACTTTAGATTAGGCAAAAAAAAATCGTTCAAGAATAAATTGGATTAAAGTTACCCATTTCGCTGCATGATAAGGTGCAGAATTCTGTTGAAAAATTCAATTTCCAGCTCCTTTCAAATGATCCTCAGAAACAAATTCCTTTGCTAAATTTTATAACTCTGCAACCACGGTCTAGCCACAGAAGGAACAAAAACACATGAACACTTTTATTTATACCAGAAATTTGTTTATTTATTTATTTTATTCTAAAGTAATATGCTATTACATGCTACAAAATAACGCTCACATCGAATTTTATTCTGATATATATATTTTATATTTAAACGATTTAAATGCATATGTTGATCTTTTTTTTTTTTTTTTCGAATTTTAGAACAATTATAATAATAATAAATTTTAAATGTCTTCTAAAACGCTAAAAACGCTTCAATCGACTCTTTTCACTTTCTTCTACTTATATGCCAGAAAAAGGTGATGTATTCTTGAAAATTTTTGACTTTCTGGATTTTGATGAATTTACAAGTTTTAAGATATTCTGGTCACGATTTGACCATTTCTGTCTCTCAGTGTGTCTGTATGTTAACAAAATCTTATTTCCACTGAATTTCACGAAATAACGAACAAAATTCAATACAATTTCAGATTTGGTTGAACCTTAATATTAGAGTTAATTCGATTAATATATTGTAACAAATTCAAACCTAAAACATGCGTTTTTAGATTGATGTAAGTTCTTTTTATTTATTTTTTATTTTTTTAACTTTTTTTTTTTTTTTTTTTTTTTTTTTTTCTTATGCAAATTGCGATGGTCGTGGTAAGAACAAACTTGGGGAGTTAAACGACTATTTTTATATGGCACTAATTTTTGTATATGTAATAATATTTTATACGTAACATTTTGAAAATGAATTAATTTTTCCTAATATCCCAGTATAATAGAAAAACAACTCAATTTGACCATTTTTCTGATATATATTCAATCTCTCAAAAATTAATTAAATGCAAATTTTGCTTTTCTTCAAATTCAAAAGTAATAACAATGCATCCTAAAGATTTTCTAAAATGACAAAAACATTTCAATTATTTTCTTTCTTTCGTTATTTATTTTTAATAATTCTAATGATACGGATATAACAATAGATCATTTTAGAAAATTTAGTGAAAATGTGTCAATTAAGAAAGCAATTTTAAAATAATATTAAGGACAATTTGAATAATAGAAAAATGGATGTTTCTTAAAAACAGAAAATAGCATTTAAACGGATTTTATCTTATTTATTAATCATTTTTCTTTTTTACTAATATTAAAATATATATGGAGAGAGATGTTCTTATTATCCCCCCCCCCTTTCCTGGATCATCAATCCTGTTTGTATCAGTGACTTTATATAAAGTCATTCACAAATATCTGAGATCTGACCTTAATTTAAAGAGGTTTATTTGCTCTGTAGATTCACATTTTATTTTCTTAAAGGGAAAAATTAAAAAAAAAAAGCTTCAGTGTAAATTCCGGATGCAGTTAGATTTTATCTCTTTAAGCTAAAAGAGTATACATATATATTTTTTAATATTCTGCTGATATAGTGCCAGTTGATTTTTTTATATCTATAATAATCAACGAAAATATGTCAATTGTAAAAGCAATTTTAAAACAATACAAAAGAAAATATGGATAATAGAAAAAAATTAATATATATAAAAGCTTTATAAAGTCATTAAGTACATTCAAACGGATTTTAAATTCGTTTTAACCTTCATTGATATTAAAACAGAGATGTTATTAATTTTTTTTTTACAGATAATGTAAGTTTTTATTGATTTGCATCCTGTTTGAAATAGACTGAACATGGAGGCACTTGCAAATATCTAAACATGGCCTTATTCTAAAAGAGGTTTATTTGCTCTGCGCATTTTATTTTATGAAAAGGAAGAACAAGAAAATGCCTCCATCTAAATTCCGGAAGCAGCTCCATTTTATCTCTGCAAGTTGAATGAGTGCTCATCTAATTGACAGAATTGTTCAGGATTCAGACTCCCGAAGAGTAATCGAGTGCAGTGGGTCATATACTCAAGCAAAGGGTGCTGCAGACAAGGCATTCCATTTCGCACTCCCATTAAGGGACTGGTAATTGTTTTACGCTACACCGGTCTTCTGAACCACAAAAGGTGCATTTTAGAGAACGATTAGCTTCCTCTGGCAGTTAGACCGAACTGGGTTAAGTAGAGGATTGACAGATGTGTGTGCGCTATTGAATCAAATGTAAGAATGGAAAATGATACATGCCATTAAAGATTATAACTTTTTGTTCAGACGTCGGTGAAATCAATTGAACGGAAAAATGTATCACTCAATCGAACATCAGAAGTTACTTTTTTAAAACGAACGTAGATGTGCTTATTTAAATTACGTAACAGCGAAGTAATGAGAATATCTGTCAGGTGTTAAGGGTGATTGAGAGCACTTTGATCTTACGCCTGAATGGAATGCCTTCCGTGGGGGTGTCTTTTAGAAGTCCTAGACCGTATTTACGCGAGTTTCGGATAAAAACACGGAAAACTTACATGCTATGTCTTTCAGAGGAAAAATCACGTCAATTTCGGATATTTAAGAAATAAGGGTGGATTTTACAATAAAGGAATAAATATTAAAATTAAAAAATAACAAAAATCAGGGGTTTATATATATATATATATTATTCTCTCATTCCTTGTTTGAATCTTACATCTTTTGAATACATATACAGTAAGACCCTGCTTAACGCTGTTTCATTTAACGCTGTTTCGTTTAGCGCTCTTTTATTTCAACCCGGGGATTCCCCGAAATTGCTGGCAGCAGTACGGGGATTCCCCGAAATTGTAAATAGCCTCGTTTAGCGCTGTTTCGCATTACGCTCTAATTTGATGGAACGTATCCCCCGCGTTAAGCGGGGTCTTACCGTACATATATATATATATATATTTTTTATTCATGTCGTTTTAACGCGCAGGCAACATTATTTAAATAGCAACTATCTAGGAATAAAATTAAGGTAAGTTTCAAGTTAAATTAAATTCTATAAAATAATCAATAAGTAAAATTTATTGTTTCGAAAATCCAAAAGTAAAATTAATTGTTTCAATAATTAACAATCAGTCTTCACAGGTAATTTTAATTTGATGAAATTTTATTCTTATTGGTCTATATGGTTTCAGTGGTCTTTAAATCTATTGCTCGGTATTTAATACGTTTTAAAAATCATTAAAGTGTATGTAATTGCTTTTTCTTCTTTAACAGGTAAATATATATTGAAAAAGAGGAAGGGGACAGAATCGAAATAAAATTTATGTTTTAAATAACATCAGTACCAAACGGAATTTAATTTTATTTATTTATTTATTATTTTTAGAGAGCGTGGAGACACGATTGGTAGAAGAAAAAGTTCTCTGGGCTTGGATATACTTAAGATATTTGTAAAATTGATAGATTTTTCAGATCTTGAGATTAGAAAGGAGATTAGAAAAACAAACAGTGAATTATTATAAAAAGGTTATTTTTCCCATGAATTCAATGTCTGAAATTGTATTTTGTTTTCTAAATAAAAGATGAATTTAGCAATTTATTCATTAAGCATTTTTAATCAATAAAAATATTTTCTATGTTTATTTTTTTTTTATTAACTGTAAACAAAGCTTTGACTTGAGGGAAACTGAGCTTTAGATGTAAGAAGAACAATAAATAAATAAATAGATAAATAAAAACATTAATTCCAGTGCAAGATTCATAATGTGTTTTATTCTGATGGTTGAACAATTTGTTTTCTCTCATATAAAAAAGTTAATTTCTGTGTGTGTCATAAATAGCACTTTTCAACCGAACTATGATTTTTTTTTTTTTTTTTTTTTTTTTTAATGATCCAGCATCTGTTTAATTGTGAACTTGTAGCTCCAAGATTTGTACTTGTAGAAAAAAAAAAATCTCTGAGGGTATGAAGAGTTTAGTATATTTCCTTTTAATTTTCTTTACCTTAATTTTTTTTATTTTAATGTCGAAAGAAGAATCAATTTTAAAAATTAAATAAAAATGACGTCATTCTAATATTTCAGTCTATAAGTGGCTGAGAGTTTCTGCTCTCAAAGATAACACTGTTCGGTATGAAAATTGCCCCCAACACCAATTTTGCAAATTCTTATATAAAATGACCTCCTGAATCCGAATATGACGACCATTTTGCCCTATCACCCACCGTTTTTGGGGGGGATCCTCCACCCCCCCCCCCTATTTTTAACCCCTTTTCGGTAAGTTTATGGCTATAAATTTGATTTCTAGTCGAGAAAAGAAATATTTTAACTGTTAAATATTTTCTTGGGACCTAAAGAGGTTAAAAATTCTATAACATGAACTTTTGCAGCAAAGGAAAGATTTAGGGGGGAGGGGGGGATTTGCTACAAAAATTATAAGTTACATTTATTATATTTTATTAATCAAAGATTAATATTATTATGCATTATACATTATCTTTTTTTATTTTTAAGAGTTAAAATAATTATTTTCCATTCTCCAAATCAAATTCATGGCCCTAAAATTACCGAAGAGTCATAAAAATTGGGGGTAGAGGTGACCTCCCGAGAAAACGGTAGGTGATGGGGCAAAATGGGGGTCATATTCGGTTTCAGGAGGTTATTTTACATAAGAATCAGCAAGAATGATATCAGGGCTCGATTTTTTTTTCTGCGTAATGTAATATGCGAGGCATGCGGGGTTTAAAGACGGGTCACATTCGTCGGCCTAACAGCTAGTTTTCTAAGATTTTCTCCAAAACTCTTGTGAATACAAAGTAAGACCAGATTCAATGAATCCCACAGAGCGCAATCCATCCACATGTAGGTTCCTAGTACAGGCCTTAAAGTTATTTGTCACCACTGAAGATTTTATATAAAAGCTTATATTTCCATTTGATATTTATAAATTGAACTGGTATTAAATTTGTTCAATACAAGAGATATTCAGGCAACAATTCTTATGGTTTTCAATACATTTTTTACTAGTATAAAGTCTTTAAACTGCGTTTTGTCAGTTTGCATTTTCTCATGAATCCGTGATTTTCAAAATGCTAAAACTTCTACAGGAATTTAATAAAAGATTTAATATTTATCTTTTGGATGCTTAATAGAACCTACTTAAAAGAATTGGGAATGGATTTTGCAATATCTTGAAAATAAAAAAATATTAAAAATGTAACAAAAATCAGAGGGTTTTTTTATCATTCAGAGGATTTTTTTTTTTTTTTTTTTTTTTTTAATAAACATGTAATTTTTAATTTTATTCTGAAAAACTAAATAATAAATTTCAAAATTCATCCCCAATTCTTTTATGTAAGTTTTATTAAATATCCAAAATAAAATATTAAGTTTTTTTTTTTTTTAAATATCTGTGGAAGTTTTAGCATTTTAAAGATCACGAATTGCTGAAAAAAAAAAAATAAAGAAAGAAAGAAATAAATAAACTGAGAAAACGCAAATTAAATATTTCAAATCTGTAAATATATATATATATATATATATATCAGAAAAACAATAAGAAATGTTTTCTGAATATATATTTTCTGAAACAACTATGAACTCTATATATGCATATAGAAGAAAGTAAAAGGTGCATGTCTATGTTAAAAATACCCCCCCCCCCCCCAAAAAAAAAAAAAATAAAATAAAATAAAATAAAATAAATAAATAAATAAAATATATATATATACAGACACGACATTATTTCATTATTACAGACACGACATTATTTCATGAAAATCTGACATTGACAGATTTTAATTTAGTGCCAGAGGCCTACTGCTAAACTTGTTAATATCGACAAATTCTTCTTTAGTTAATTCGAGACGATCTAAATTCCATGATAAAGTTTTCATTAAATCAAACCAATGTGTTTCAGCTGCAGATACTGTAACAAATAATGTTGGAAGTCTAAACTGTCTTATAGCCGCAAAACAACGTTTTTTCTCTTTTCCCAATGAGGGGGAGGTGTGCCTTGGGGGGGACTCAAGTCAAAGTTGTACCTTGGGGGCGACTCATGTCAAAGTTGGGCCTTGGGGGGACTCCTGTCAAAGTTGTACCTTGGGGGGACTCACGTCAAAGTTGTACCTTGGGGGCGACTCATGTTAAAGTTGGGCCTGGGGGGGACTCATGTCAAAGTTGTGCCTTGGGGGGACTTCATTCAATAAATCCCCATTCAATAAACCGACTGAAATAGGCCCTTAGCACTATTAAGAGTGACGTATAAAAATTCGACAACGCTGTACCGACTGAAATAGGGGTACCTTGGGGGGGGGGGGGACTCATGTCAAAGTTGTGCCTTGGGGGGGCCTCATTCAATAAATCCCCATTCAATAAACCGACTGAAATAGGCCCTTAGCACTAATTAAGAGTGACCTATAAAAATTCGACAACGCTGTACCGACTGAAATAGGGGTACCTTGGGGGGGGACTCATGTCAAAGTTGGGCCTGGGGGGGGGACCTCATTCAATAAATCCCCATTCAATAAACCGACTGAAATAGGCCTCTAGCACTAATTAAGAGTGACCTATAAAAATTCGACAACGCTGTACCGACTGAAATAGGGGTACCTTGGGGGGGACTCATGTCAAAGTTGTGCCTTGGGGGGACCTCATTCAATAAATCCCCATTCAATAAACCGACTGAAATAGGCCTCTAGCACTAATAAAAATTCGACAACGCTGTACCGACTGAAATAGGGGTACCTTGGGGGGGGGACTCATGTCAAAGTTGGGCCTTGGGGGGGACCTCATTCAATAAATCCCCATTCAATAAACCGACTGAAATAGGCCTCTAGCACTAATTAAGAATGACCTATAAAAATTCGACAACTGTGCCGACTGAAATAGGCCTCTAGCACTAATAAAATAAAATAAAATAAAATAAAAACAAACATGATTTTTGTTAGATTTTTATTTTTAATATTTTTTCTTTTAGATACATTGTAAAATAATACATCCCTAATTCGTATATTCCCCTCAATTTTTTTTTTTTTTTTTTTAATATCTGTATAAGTTTTAGTATTTTGAAGATTATGAATTCAAAAAAAAAAGAAAATTGAGAAAATGCAATTTAAAAGTTTCATATCTGTAAGAAATATATATAAAAAAACATAAGAATTGTTGCCTGAATATATATTTTATTGAAAAAAAAAAAAAAACTAATATAATTCAAGTTATAAATATTAAATGGAAATATAAGTTTTTATATGAAACCTCCAGCGGTTCCAAGTCCCCTTAATTTCTTATTTTTATATGTTTTTTATATATAATAATAATAATAATTTTTATTTGATTACAATAAAATAAAAACATTTCGTTCATTTAATCTAAAATAAAACAATTAGTCCTTCCCAAAAAAATAATGTATAACTTTGAAGTTACTATTATAATTTAATATTATTATTATCCTTATTATTAATGGCTTGTTTTGCATGCAATTGCAACCATAGTATAGCTAATTATTTTATGAGTTAGTTTATATATAAAAAAGTTTTTTTTTTTTTTTTTTTTTTTGTTTGTTTGTTAAGATGAATAAGTTATAATGTAAATTTAATGACATAAGCGCTTTCCTACGCTAATATTTCGTACAATGTGTAATAATTTAATGTTAAATAATCAAGTACCTTTTAACGGTGGAAATATCACTAAAAATTTATCTCTTTTTAATAACTTGAAAAATGATTACTTTTAAAGTTTGCAATTTTTATAGGTTTAAACAAAATTTTTTATCTCTGTTACAGCTGTTAGAAGAATTGTACTTTTTTTTTTTTTTTTACTCAAAAATTTCAGATATAATTTTTTGTTAATATAAGACTTGTGCGCAGAATTGCACGCAGATGATAAATCGCATGAATCTAATATATATGTGCTAATTTTTGCACTGTGTTACAATCAGTTTTATTCTTGTTGTGTTGGTATTAGCAATATTAGCATGTATCTATTAAATGCTATAATTTTAATGTTAAAATTTATTATGATATCTATCATTTATATATATATATATATGTATACACATGAGAAAATACCCTATAATTAAAATGACGAAAAATGTTTTGTTGGAAAACTATATTCTTTTGAAAATATATATATAGGTATATATAAATGGTAGATAACTTAATAAAATTTAACCTTAAAATTTTAGCACTTAATAGATACATGCCAATACCAACACAACAAAAATAAAACTGATTATATATTGTAATTATTATTAAAAATTTTAGGCACAATTATGCTTATAATTACAAAAATTTTAATGTTCAAAGACTTATTGTTCGTCATTTCATATATTTGTATGTCGTATAAAAAGTACTAAACTTTCTTTAAATTACGCCAAACCATCAAGTAGATATTGTGCACGCAATATTATACATCGACAAATTTTCCTCTCTAATATTTTTATGAAAAATAAATAATTAATTAAATTATAGCTTATTTTTTACTGGCTGTAATAGAGAGATAAAACTTTTCTTACCATCTGTTAAAGTTTATAATTTTTAAAAGTAATTATTTTTTTTAATTATTGTAAATAAAATTATGGTCCTATTTTTGCTATATTTTCTCCTTTCAAAGGCATCTGACCCCTTAAGCATTTACAAAAATAATAATAATACGGCATTTTTTAGATTTCCTAAAAAAAATCTTACATCATATTAGCCCACGAGCGGTCGAGTGGTTCTGCGTCAAAGGTGGTAGATGGGAAGTGCCAGGTTCGATCCCAGTTTGTGCTCATCGACCTAGCCGTTCAGAGTTTTCCGTGGTTTTCTCCGAAACTTGCGTAAATATGGGTTAGTACCCTTTAGGAAGACTACCAGGGAGGACATTCGACCTATAGGCCTAGGGCCTTCACGTAGTCAATCGGCTTTAAGGGGACAGCTAACTTTTAAAAATGGGAAAATGAAGAAATTTGAGATTATTTTTCAGAATGCATGTACAAACAAAACTTTTTTGTGTTAACTAGTATAGCATTACTCTATTGCTTAAAAATATTATTTTGGTTTACTTTAAAATAGAAAAAATTTAAAATATTATTTTATTGCAGATTATTTTTCAGGGTGCTTTCTCACTGCGCGCATGATATTTCAAAAAGTATTTCAGATATAAACTTAAAATTTTTCTCAACCATACATTTTAACATAATGAATAAAATGAACTAAAAATAAGAAGTTCTGTTCAATTGAAAAAAATATTGCGGAAATATAAAAAAATTTTAATGATAATTTCATATTTCAAATTTAATTATTAATTAAACTCCATATTATTAAAATAATTAAAACCCCTTTTAGTTCAGATTTTTAATTTTAATGTTTTGTTTCGTTTAATGTAAAAATTATAAGGATAAAGGAAACTGTAATTGAGGTATCCTTCGCGCAGTGAGAAAGCACCCTAAAAAAAAATCTGCAGTAAAATAATATTTTAAAAATTTTCTATTTTAAAGTATACCAAAATGATATTTTTAATCAATAAAGTAATGTCGTAGTAGATAACACAAAACAAATTTAGTTTCTACATGCATCCATTCTTTTTATACAAATTCTGAAAGTTGATCGATGTTTTTTCCCCCCATTTTTTAAAAATAGGCTGTCCCCTTAAGCCCTACAACCAACCAACCTTACATCATATTATAACCTTTATGTTCTTCTAACTTGTAATACACCCTGCGACAAAAAGATAGGTACGAAGGGTTTTTTCTTTGATTTTTCATAAAATAACAATATCTAAATTGGGCTTATCCTTTATTATTATCATAAAATAACACTATTCCCGGACTAATTTTTGTTTTACGACTAATTTAGAAAAATTTCAAGACTAAAATTTTTCTAATTTAACACTACACTCCGCGACAAAAAGACAGGAACAAAGGTTTTTTTTTTTTTTTTTTTTTTTTTTTTCCATAAAATAACATTATCTAAATTGTGATGATCATTTATTATCACAACAAAATATTATCATATCAAAAACATATTAAATATTTGAATCATATTCAAAATATTCATATCCAAAATAATCATATTCAAAAATGTAAAAAAAAAAACCTTTGTTCCTATCTTTTTGTCGCGGTGTGTAGTCTTAAATTAGAAAAATTTTAGTCTTAAAATTTTTCTAAATTAGTCATAAAACAAAAATTAGTTCGGGATAGGGTTATTTTATGATAATAATAAATGATAAGCACGATTTAGATAATGTTATTTTATGAAAAATCAAAGAAAAAACCGTTTGTACCTACCTTTTTGTCGCGGGATGTACATTAACATATCCTTATATTTTATTTTAGTGTGACCTTTACTCTCCTTTTAAGAAAGCAGGCTGATTATGGCCACGAATATTATCAACAAATACCCTTTAATCTCCTTTCTTTATGCTGAAAAGATATAGAATCCTTAAGTTCGAAAGTCGCATTTTATAAGGCCATAATGAGACGTGTTTATTCTTAAGCATGAATGAAAAATCCTCATTGCACTCCGAGGGCCTTAGAGACCTGCATTCGGCGTTGTTTGCAATCCATGCCAGAAATAAGCGTCATCGACCTTCGGAAGCCTCCGGGTCTCTGGGTCAAGTTCGGGAGAGTTCAACGCATTCCGACGCAAGAAAGCGAAGGGGGCCCGACCCAGAAGGCTGACTTGACCTGGAAGAAGACATTTATATATATATATATGTCTATGATAGACAAGTTGTAACAAATTTTAAGGCTAGTCATCGTAGTAAGTGGGCTGGAAGATGCGTCGAGAAAGTCATTCACAAATTCCAATTTATTTCGTTACATTAAGTTCATTTCATTTGTTCCATTTTCTGATTGTCTGAAATAAAAAATAATTTAGCTTTAATCTAGAGATAGAAGCCATTATTAAAGTTATGTTAGAGCCCATTGCTTTTAGGGATTCAGGTTATTCAAGCAACTGGATGACAATAATATTAGTAATAATAATAACAATAATAATAATAATGTTATTTTATAAAAGTAGAACTCTAAAAATATGAAAATGAAATAATAAAAATTCAAGAAATGTAACTACAGCCTAAAATACTTTATGCTTACTTAAAAATATCTTTCATGAATTTCTCAGGGATAATTCCACCGTTTAGTAAATTATACCTCTGGGGGGTCACCGAAGCGGGAGAGCCATCCCTTCCATGGCGGATCAAAATTGTGATGGCATGTCTCCGGACCACCTCTAGGGATGAGTATCAGACTGTCGCCAGTTGCCGATTGCGCAGCACTAGTGCGACGTAAAACCCAACCAAGCCAAACAAATATCCATCGTTTAGTGTTTAGTTTATTTTTCTTGTTTGGAAAACTTTTTTTTTTTTTTTTTTTTTTTTTTTTTGTGTGTGAAAATTACATCAGTAAGCGCCACACAACTGTAAAAAGAACAATCTTAGAGCTTACTATCTTGATCTTTGCAAAAGTTTGAGCAAAGAAAAAAAAACTGGTGGGGCACTCATACGACTTTCTCTTACCCTGCATTTCAATTATTGTATATAAGCCTACTTTAAAAAAAATTCAAACTACACACACACACACAAAGACCAACCGCTAAAAATCTGTTTTTCGGTTTCCAGGGGCCTCCAAATAATGTAAATATAACAAAAACTCCATTACGAAAATATAACCCAAAAACTATACTTTCTCTACTATTTATAGGAGAAAGTAAAAAGCTGAAGAATTAATTATCGTTCAAACATATATCTTTCTAATCTTGTTCAATATTAAATTAATCTAATTATTAACTTTGTCAAAATGATAGTTTCTTGGATCAAAATCCAACATGCCATTTTTCATTATCTTTATCTGAGCTACAATTAATTTATGTACCTCAAAATGCTTCAATAATCTATTATTAATGTCAGAAAAAATATAAATATAAAAAAAAAAAAAAAAAGAAAGAAAAGAAAAAGATAGAGAAAGAAAAGAAAAAGAAAGAAAAATTCAGATTTGCTATTTTTTTTTTTTTTTTTCCTTAGGACTGAGGACTATTAGTCTCAATCTTGGATTTTCCCGGTGCCATTTTTCGATAGTTGGACATTTATCGAAATCTAAAATTTATCGAAAATATAACTGAATAATTTGAAAGCGATGTCATAATTTGAAAAAAAAAATATATATATACTAATAGTCCTCCGTAATAAACTAAATTCTGATTTAATTTCATCAAAATCATTTTTTTAGGACTGAGGACTATTAGTCTCAATCTGCGGATATTTACGATACCAGTTTTCGATAGTTGGACATTTATCGAAATCTAAAATTTATCGAAAATATAATTGAATAATTTGAAAGCAATGTTATAAGTAGAAAAAGAAAAAAGAAAAAACTAATAGTTCTCCGTCTTAAACTAAATTCTGCTTTTGCCAGAATTTCATTAAAATCTTTTTTATTTTTATTTTATTTTATTTTATTTTATTTTTTTTTTGAAAGGAAAAGAAGAAAAGAAAATGAATAATAATCAGTATCGAAACAAACACTATCGATTTTTTTTATTTTTTTTTTACCATAGGCTCATCACCGTCCAAGAGGTTCTGTTCTCGAAGTTGGTAGATGAGATGTGTCGGGTTCGGTCCCAGGTCGCGCTAATCGACCTAGCCATTCCGAGTTTTCCGCAGTTTTCTCCAAAACTTACGAAAATGAGGACTAGGGCCCCTTAAAAAGACCCTCAGGCTGAGGGCACTCCCCTCTCAGGTCTAAGACCGTAGACTCGTTAATCGGCCTTAATATTAATGCATTTTTTTAACACTATGTACAGTGGTACATTGAAATACCACACCATTAAATCCTTACTAGGACGCAGTGATATGCATCACTTTTATCATTCATATCTTTAAATATAAATTCCTCTTAACTAACCGAAAAAGTATATTTAAAGTGTTCTTTTTTTTTTTTTTTTTTTTTAAATTAGGACATAAAAAAGCGAGTATATTCATCATTAGAAAAGTGGTCTTGAAAAACGAATCTATTGCATATCGTTCGATAAATGATATTTTTAAGCATATGCGGTAATTTTCAACTATTCTATTAGGATTATGATTTTTTTATTTCTATTATTCCTTGCATAAATATCAATACTAAAAATATAGAGGGTTTTATTTGGTCACCGATTTCCTCGGGTGAAGAACAAAAGACAAAAATTGTAAAATTTTAATACAGTACGACATTAGAATTTTTTTATTTTTTCCAAAAAATAATAATATATATAAATTATGTATACATCATCTACTATAAGTTATGTATACATCACATAGTATACTTAAATATTGTTTTATATTAATAACACACAGCATAAACTGTAAGACCGAAGAATTCGGAGTTTCCCATCTAAATTAAATTATTCCAGTTAGTTAAAAAGCTATCAAATTAAAAACAAAAAGCGAGTACAAAATAAGTGGGATTACGTACTTCTTAAAATAAAAAAAGAAAGAAAAAGAAAAGAAAAAAGTCTGCGAATAACCACTCCAATTGCTTGAAGGGATCGGGCCTCAAAATACAACCAACAACAGAATGACAGGTTAAAGAAATCTTTTAAGCAAATTAGTGCAACCGCACGCGCACAAAACGAAGTTTAGCCCGACTTCCCCGGTTATATATATATATGTAATTACATTTTTAAAAATGGTGATTCAGTTTTTGGATTCAACCCTTTTCTTTAAGTTTTAATAAGAATTTTTTTTAACTCACTTCTTTTATCAGGAATTTACTTTAAAATCACTTTATTAAAGCATTAAGATGATGATTGCACAAATCCTTTTACTTTGTTTTTGTTAACTTATCAATGTGTACATTTGCATCATTTTTAAATGCATCGCTTCATCTTCCGTACGCATCAATAACTCACAAATAAACATCTCTGTCAATGAATATTTTGAAGAGATAACCGAATTGAAAATATTTTGTTTTCTGAGAAGACTCATGCTTTAAAGGATACTGCTTTGACGAACAGAAAAAGAAAAAAAAAATCGCGGATTTAAATTTTTTTCTCAGAGCGCATGGGTGAGCAGGCCCCTCATCTTTCTGAATTCCTCAAGGCCCTGAAGACACCTTGCGTGTTTGGAATGTGACACCATGGATCTTCTCTATCCCCGAGCAATATCGTGCGCGAAGACGCCACGCGCCGTCGCATGTTTGACACCAAAACCTTGGCGTAATAGCGACCTGCAGTGTCATGGTGATGCTTGCGGGGAAAGTTTGAACTTCCTAATCGCCTTTAGTGGAAATAATCCATCCGAATGCTTCTGGAAGTCCCTCTTTGACCTTACAGCCTACCTTTGATTTGACAACTTATAAATAAATATAAAATGAAATGCCACAAATGCTTTGTCACTTACGCCGACGACTCTGTTATAGGTCGTTATATTTTTATATGGAGAAAAAAAAAAAGTGGCTAAGAGGGTGAAATATTTTACTCCGATGTAATTCTTCATGTAAACTACAGTAAAGATAAAATGCTTCAGTAAATAATAATTAAAGGCAGGGTTGCAACTACAGAAAAAGCAAAAATTTAGTTCAAATCAGCACAAAACTTATAACAGCTTATATGTAGGTGAAAGGTGATGGTGCAGAATTAAGGCCAGTCGCCTATCATTAGGAACCTAGGTCTTGGTGAGATGCTCTCGGTGGGGGACTTTCTAAGAGGACCCAGCCAGTAATTACACGAGTGTGTATATATACATATATAAAATTAAAAAAAAAAAAAGGAAAACTCCGAGCAGCTAGGTCGAGCTAATGCGACATGAGATCGAATCCGATTTGACAGCTCTCGTTTACCAGTTTCGAGATCAAAACCTCTAGGACAGTGTATATATCATTAAGACTATTTTTTCAATAATAATAGTAATAATAATAATGACCTCAGCTACAATATTTTTACTTTGTTTACTTTTTCGTATATAAAACATTCTTATGTATCTATAATTTCTTTCCTTAATCTATTCGACAACACAACAGTACCATTATGTATAAAAACAGAAATTGTGTGTCTGTTTGCGTGATGTTTGCAAGTGAAATGCTGTGTTCCGCATAATAATCAGTTTCAAATAAGAGTTTTTAGTCCAAATATATTATCCTTAAAGCCCTTTTTCTGCTGAATTGTTTCTTAACCTTATTTAAATTTAGATTAAAATGTGTGATTTGTAAAGCTACTATTGGATTGCTTGAAAGCGATTTTTTACCTTAGATTAAAAGCATTCCCATTAGCAAACGATGATAATAACGTTAATTTAAAATGATTCATTTGTGATTATGATTCACTTCTCTATATCGTTTTTGAAGTTTTATTATTTACTAGCAGGCTACACCCGCTTCGCTGGTCACTATATTTAAATGATTTTTCAATAGAATTGAGTTACTAAGTCTTTTGTATATTGCATCATATTAAAAAAAAAAAAAAAAAAAAAAAAAAAAAAAAACTGCATTGAAATCGCCCTAAACCTTGATTCGGTTACCTGCAGCGTACGGCAAGTCTTTTTTCGCCCACACTGCATCGGGTCCAGGTTACCAGTTACCACTGCCTACAAAAAGGTCTTTTCCGGGAATTTCAGTTTGGGTATTTATCAACGGCAGGTAGATTTGTTATTATTTAGGAACTTTGATTTCAAAGATGACTGTATCAGCATATATTAAATATTTGTTTCATCATTTAGTAGCAAATTTTTCATCATTCGCGTGAAAATACATTTACTTTTTTGTCGAAAAAATTGAAATGCAAAACTTTTCTGGCAGCAATTAAATTTTAGATTAATATTTAAATGGCCAATTTTAAAGCTATTATAAAGAAATTATTTTCATATTTTAACTGATTTAAATATATATATATATATAACAAATATAAAAAGAATCTCGAATGCTCCAGTTTTTTTTTTTTTTTTTTTTTTTTTTTTCACGTAAATTTTTATTTTGTGCGTTTCAGTAACTAAAAGAAAACTTAAAAAAAAAAAAAACTAATCAGAATTTCTTGGGATATTTTAATTATTTAAAATATTTCATCTCTTGCAAAAGTGAAACATCTATATTTTTATAACAAGAATAAATACTTCAAGAATAAATATTTATTTTAAGATTTTTAGGGCTCCATTTTTTTTTTTTTTTTTTTTTTTTTTTTTCCCTTTACTTAAATTTTTATTTTGAAGTTTTAGTAACTAAAAAAAAAAAATAATAATAATTGAAAATTTTTAAGATACTGTTCAGACAATGAAAAGTTTTCTTTTACAATTGACATCTTATCTATTAATTATCCGCAAGAGAAGCAACACAGCTGCCACCGAGTATCGAACCTACGACCGTCGCATTAACAACTTGATGCTTTAACCGACTAAGCCATTGACCGACATAACGAAATACTCACATTTATTTCAAAATGGAAACGCCTTGTGTTTTAGTGTAGCACAGAAACACTGTGGCAAAATCCAGTTTCAATACAACAAAAACTTTTAATAAAAGAAAACTAATCAGAAATTGAAAATCAGGCTTCGAGGAGCATCAGGGGAGGTCATTACGAACGTCCTTGCAAATTTGTGTAGCTCTGTAATCAGCCGTTTTCCTAAAAAGCTCCGGACATACACACACGCTGACATACACACACACACACACACACACACAAACATCTTATTTTATTAGATATATAGATATTCGCTCACATATTTGATATAAAACTGAACAAATTATTTTGAAAAGAATTTGTCCTAATAAAATGCGCAAACAAAAAACTAAGAGGAGAATTGTTTAGTAAAACCAGTGCGCAACTAAGAGGAGAATTGTTTAGTAAAACCAGTGCTCAACTAAGAGGAGAATTGTTTAGTAAAACCAGTGCGCAACTAAGAGGAGAATTGTTTAGTAAAACCAGTGCTCAACTAAGAGGAGAATTGTTTAGTAAAACCAGTGCGCAACTAAGAGGAGAATTGTTTAGTAAAACCAGTGCGCAACTAAGAGGAGAATTGTTTAGTAAAACCAGTGCTCAAGTAAGAGAAGAATTGTTTAGTAAAACCAGTGCGCAACTAAGAGGAGACTTGTTTAGTAAAACCAGTGCGCAACTAAGAGGAGAATTGTTTAGTAAAACCAGTGCTTTATCACTCGGCGCGAGCACTGTGTTCACAATAAATAGGAACCACTGTACAAACATACCATGTCTGATGTGAAAAATTTGATAACGAGAGAAGGTTACAGGTTAACTACAAATAAGCAGTTAGTATATAGAAGTAAAATTATCAAGTGAAATATTTTTTTTTTTAATCATAGTAATATTATTAATACTCTTTATCTCAATTAAATATTTTTGTAAAATAATCTAGTGTGACACTCATACAACTTTACCTTACCCTGCATTTGAATGCTAGAAAGACCGATTATGGGTTAAGGGGTATAAACCCCAATAGTTCCTGATATGGGTAAATGATTAGGTACATACTTCTTTGTAAAAGAAATATAAGTAAAACGTACATAATTTCATTTACTGATTACATTAGCAAATCAGATATACATTAGCAAATCAGAAAAAAATATATCTTTCATTTTATCTTTTAAAGAATTTAACATTATTAAAATGAACTTCAAACAATTCAAATCCATAGACTTCAATGTATAAAAATTCTTCTTTGTATTCTTGTGAAAATTTATAAGTCCTACAATCAAGAAAATCTAATACTTTGAGAGCCGAATGACCCGAAAGGACTTGTTTTTTAAATCAATACATTTCAAAAAATTTGTTCAACTGATTCAATAGATGACTGAAAAAAATCTGCGAAACTGCACTACAAAGATTTTCTGAAATATTAGCCAAGGTATTTTGTATTTAAACTACTAACTTATAAGTCTGAAACAATATTATATTTAGTGGCACTGTAAAAAATTATATTACTTATCGAGTTAAAGTAAATATTAAAATTAAAAAAGTTATCATTTGTTGTAACTTTAGCTTATTCTTCACAATCAGCTGAGAACAATATAGGTTACATGTATTAAAGTTTAAAAATTCACGTAAATGTTATCTAAGAAAAAGCTATAACAGTCGAAAAAAATTAATGTAGCACCGATATTAGTATTTTATATATTGTTAAAAAAAATTTTAAATTCTTAAAATATCATTTTCTACATGATAATGTTGTTATTAAAATTTTCTGAAAAGCTTTACTAAACATTTCTACTAGATGCAGTTTAAACAATACTAATATCGCCCAATGGTCGAAACTCGACCATATTTTTTTTTTTTTTTAATAAGCATTTAAATAATGAATATAAAAATTCAAAATTTTTCTGTGTAAACAATGTTTTTAGTAATTACTCTTCCCTTACGAAACTAGTTGACGCAGGTGGACTCTGCTCAGTTCCCCCATCATATGTATGTTCTCATAAATTTCTAGTACCCAACATATTATATTCATGTTAAGACAAATGAATTTGACCAAACGCTTGACACAGTAAGAGAACGAAATCCACGCCTAATAGACTACCCACCGTTCACTTCGATATATTTATCTTATTCGAACCGATTAATTTATTTTATTGGGGTTAATTTCGTAGTTTAGTTTTCCTGTTTTCATGCTACTATTTCCAATACAACAATCCCCAAAATGCATATTTATTGTTTGTTTTCGTTAGCTGTGACCCTGCTCACCTATGCGCATGCGTGAGGTCTGCATTGATTTTGTTAAAATAGGGTAGAAGCGTAGAAGATGAGAGAATGTTTACATTTTACGAGTGAGAGATAAGTTGCGGTTTCTTTTTTCTTTTTTTTTCTTTTCAGGACATTATTGAATTTTGAGGCGATACTTCTTCGTTATATTCGTATAAAGGCAAAATGCTGATTTTTCCCCCTTGTAATTTTTAAATAAGTGTAGAAGATCAGTTTTATTCTTCGATGCAAAATAAAATCCGTAAACTTAAAAGTAAATGCCTGTTTTCTTTCTTCTTCTTCTTTTTTTTTTTTTTTTTCAGTTAAAATTATTTTTATTTGCTTACTTGATCTCTAAATTCGTACTATATCTGTCATACCTGAACACTTGTTTCATGCACTGATTATAGTAGTAAATTAATTAAAAATGACTTAAATTAGGTAAAATTTACATAATTCATTAATAAAAGAAGAGAAAAAGAACAACGTTTACAGTAGACTTTACCTGTAGTAAAAGTAATATATTTTTTTCTTTTAAATTATACTGCTAAAATAAAAATACCATATTTTTGGATCTCTATTTTACAGAAATTTACAGAAAATCGTATTTAAATCAAATCATTAGATTTTTTTATCATGATTATTTTACACCTTTTATTTTTCGCGCATATTGTCATATAAATTACATTAAATAAAATATTGTTAATTAAAATTAAAAATTAAACTTTAAATTCGCGTAAAAAGGTAAAATAAATATTGAAGACTCATAAAAAGAAAACGAACACGTGTAGAACGAAAAGCGCATTTGGCTAAGTGCTCATCTCATTCAACGCATCACCCCTTTTCCGAGTAGGATCGTTCCGCGAGAGGTAGACATGGTTTACGAAAACGGACAGTATATGAGATATCGCCCCATTTTGCTATGTTGATAAAATCTTAAATTTCTAATAACTTACTAAATTTTCATATTAGAATATTTGTAGTCAATGATGTTCAAAGAAGTATATAAATGTGATTTTGAAGTTGTCTGATATATTTATGATCCTCAAAATGGACTTTTATGTTCAATTTTGCCCTATTCTGCGATGTTAAGTAGATCATAAATTCCAAATAACTTACGAAATTTTTAAATTAAAAAATTCATTGTCAGGGATGTTCATGTCAGTATCTTAAATGATATTTTAAAAGTGTTCTGACATCTTTACGATGAAAATATCCCTCAAAATGGACATTTATGGGAAATTTTGACATATTCCGCCATATTAAATAAATCGCAAATTTACAGTGACTAACGAAATTTTAAATTGGAAATTTCATAGTCAAGTATGTTTATACCAGAATCTTATATAATATTTCAAAAGTAGTCTGAAAACTTTATGATGAAAATATCCCTCAAAAGGGACATTTATGGGAAATTTTGCTGCATTCTGCCAGGTTAAGAAATTCGTAAATTTCGAATAATTTCCGAAATTTTCAAAGTAGTCGTTCTATTAATTTAGTTAATGTTTATTTCTAGTTAATGATGTTCATCCCGGCATCAAAACTGATTTTTAAAAGCTGTTCTTATATCTTTACGATAAAGATATTTATTTTCATGCATGTTTAAGGGAAATTTTGCTCTATTCTCCCATGTTAAGAAAATCGTAAATTTCAAATAATTTCTGAAGTTTTTTAATTAAAATGTTGCGAATGAATAGGGTTCTTGCCAGTTTTATAACTAATACTTTAAAACTTGTCCGACCTCTCTGCGATCATTTGTTCGTGAGATATCGTGTACACAGACTAACATACTAACGGACTATTAAACTAACCAGACACCCTACAGACGGACACCATGCCCATTTTGATATTTTTGGATTTCTCACACCTGAAAATGTGTAAAAAAAATCAGAAAACCGAGGTAAAAAATTTTCACGATTTCCTAAGTTCCCCATGTGACATATTCAAGGCTGTGTTCTTTGTGTTCGCTAGACTGCGTGAGGTCCCGGGGTGCCAGGTTGTCTGCGGTCCCGAGAAGCCGGGCTTTCAGGCGATTCTTTCATCCTCATGGCTACAAAGTAACCGCGATTTCACAGATGGCTTTGATGTGCCGCTTGGGCACCTCACGCTAGGGTGGTACCCCGCCGTTTTGTCGCCAGTTGAAACTCCAATGAACTGTTGACCTGAGGATACTCCTCCTGACCAAAGACTGTTTGATTGGTGTTTGTCGAGTGGGAAAAATTGTTCCCCCTTTTCAGATCACTAAGATTTTTGGAAGGACTAAGAATTCCAGATGATTAAATGAGAGACTTGGATTTATGACTGGAAAGAGAACGGACGTTCTCCTGAATCTTTTAAAATGTTAGGTTTCCACAGGTATCTGGGATGCCTGTAGTATGCTATAAAATGCTAAAAGTAGTTTTAATTAAAATTATGTTAAGTTTTGCAATCAAGCCTTATTATTCTTTGTGTGTTACTTATATAAAGCGTTGACTACTATCAATTGAGAACATGTGTTCCACGCTACTTACCTACTATATCACAGCTGAAGATAAAGTGGTGGCAGCAAGGAGGATGTGCGCCTAGAGTAAATTAGGTGCAGCCCAAGCCTTAGATGATAAGAAACGCATCAAGAAGATTACCAGCCAACAGATGTCTCAGAACTACGAGTGGTGAGTCCCTTTCTTTTTCTATTTAAGTATCAGGGAGGTCTTAGTTGTAGGAGATTAGCTGTATTTTGGGGTAACTTTCTTACAGGTGTTAACTGATCATAGGAAAGATTTTTCTTTTGGATTTTCAATGGTTCTTTTGTAGTTAAAAGAAGAAAAATTTTTAACGAAAGTCTTGGGAATCAAAAGGAAACGGGATCTTTGTTTCTATTTGTTTTGAATTTGCTTAACTCAATATTAATCCAAGTTGAGTGAAAAAAAAAAAAAAAGTTAATTAATAATTTTTTTTCTGTGCAAAATAAAAGGCATTTAAAATCGGGTTAATTTTAATGTCATATTTTATTTTGGGGTATTTAATTGTTTTTACTTCGTTTTGTCAATTGAATTTCAAAATTCACTCAGTTGTGGTTGTAATAGGAACTGAAGTTCAGTAACAGTGAAGTGTTTTATTGTAGTCATTAATTGTTTATGTATTTTTTATTATTCTTGTGAGAAAAAATATATTTAGTATCAATTATTTTTTTTTCCCCTTTCTCTTTTTTCTTTATTATTATTATTTTTTTTTTCTCTTTTCTCTCTCGAGTGCTTGATTTGTTTTTTTAAAATGGCTTATTTAAGAAAATTGAATAAAAGTACTTTGCTATTATTAGCAACAGAATTTGAGACCGACGTATCGGAGGATACGAGAAATAAAGATATTATTCAGGCAATTTTAAACGCTTCTGATTACGATGAGGAAGAAGCAAAGGATTATTTAGTGAGAATTGTAAATGATTTAGAAAGAGTTGAAAGAGAGAAAGAGTTAGAAAGGAAGGAAAGAGAAAAAGAGTTAGAGAGGAAGGAAAGAGAGAAAGAGTTAGAAAGGAAGGAAAGAGAGAAAGGGTTAGAAAGGAAGGAAAGAGACAACATTAGGCAGTTTGAGCTAGAAAAATTGAGGCTTCAAAATGAGGCAGAAGTCAATAGCACAGCGTCAACGGTAACATCAGTAGAACCGGGTAGAAAACGGATTCAATTAAGAGAATTGGTGCCTAAATTTGACCCAAAGCAAATTGACATTTCTTTGTTCCTTATGATTTTTGAGCGCCAAGCGGTAAAAGAAAAAGTCGAAGAAGATTGTTGGGTATCCCAATTAATCCCGTTATTACCGACGGATATAGCGGAGCTAATTGTAAAGGAGCCTGCGGATAAATTTGAAAATTACCAGCACATAAAAAAACTATTATTTAAGCGTTTCAAGTTGAGCGCGTTGGCGTTTAAAAATAAATTCGAAGACCATAATAAAAAACCAGCAGCTTTATGGGTAGATTTGGTGTACGAATTAAAAGGTTATTTAGACAATTGGCTAGAAGCCGTAGACGTTAAAGATTTTGAATCGCTGAAAGAATTGATACTCACCGAGCAAATTAAAAAAAGGGTTCCGTTTGAAATCCGAGAACATTATTTAGATAATTGGGAAGAGATAAATAATGCTACGAATCTCGCCGAAAAATGTGATAAATTTGAAGCAGTCAGACGTGATCACAAAAAATTCGAACGGAAAAATTCCTTCAAGAAAGAAAAAACAAATTTCGGGTATTCTAGAAATAGTTATGACGCGAAAGGAAAAAGTGATAAGCAGGGAAAAAGAGAACTAGGTAAGAAAGAATTGGTTCAGAATGAGAAAATTTTCGAGAAACCGAGAAAAATAATTTGTTATCTCTGCGGTCAAGCTGGACACATAAAGCCACGGTGTCCTTTGAATAATAAAGCAGAAGCACTCGTAAATAATTTAAGTACGGAGTGTAAACTAAGCGAATGTTTCGAACCCTACGTTAAAAATGCTATTATTAATGGGATAGAGCGGAAGTATTTGCGGGACAGTGGTGCGGAAATTGATTTGTGTGACAGTACATGGGTTAAACCCTCAGATTTATTAGGGGAATCTGTCTGGGTTAGGCAGCCTCTCGATCTCGTGTGTAAAAATCTTCCTTTAGCAAAAGTCATTATTGAAGGGGATTTCGGTACGATCATTACGAAAGCTGCAGTAAAACCTGCGGAATTAAGTCAAGGTTATTACTTAATGGGGAATAAAACCGCTAAATTGATCGAGGAACAGAATGAAAATTGTTTTCAGGTGAATGCGGTCATTACTAGACCTACAGCGGAGAGGAATAGGAAAAGCGAAAACGAAACTCAGCTGTCCAATTTAAAGGCCGAGTTTGAAAACGGAGGGAATCATGACGAAGAAACGGGGATTATAAGTGGGGAGGAAAGCTACCTCGTAAATTTTCCGAGGGTGAAAGAAGAAGATCGCCCATTGTTAGCCAAAGTGACAGATGTTGATTTTGAAGAGGCTCAAAGAGATTGTTTCACACTGAAAGAATGTTGGGAGGCGAGTAAACTGGAAAATAAAACTGAATTTCAAGTGAGAAACGGGAAGTTAGTTCGGGTTTCCAAATCAAAACGTGGGGATGAAAAGATTCAAATTTGCCTTCCGTTAGTGTATAGAAAGGATATAATGGAATTATGTCATGATGAGATTGGGGGACATTTGGGAGTTAATAAAAGTAAAGATAGAATTCTTGCGCATTTCTTCTGGCCTAATTGTTACAAAGAAATAGAAGAATATGTAAGAACTTGCGATCCCTGTCAGAAAATAGGTAAAAATAAAGATAAGAGAAAAGCGGAAATGAGACTTGTACCTATCATTTCTGAAGTTTTTAGACGTTTGAGCATTGATGCGGTAGGTCCTCTCGTACCGAGTGAAAATAAAAATAAATATTTGATTACTGCTATATGCTTGGCCTCAAAATATCCGGATGCGATTCCGGTAGAGAATTTATCATCGAAATCAGTTATTCAGGCATTAATACAAATTTTTGCAAAGACCGGTTACCCTAGGGAAATTCAGTGCGACTTGGGGAGCTATTTTACGAGTGAGCTGACTACGGAATTTTTTGATAAATTTGGAATTAAAGTAAGTCACTCATCCGTCTCACACCCCCAAAGTAATGCGGTTGAGAGATTTCATTCCACGTTGAAAAAAATACTTAAAGCATTATGTTTGGAAAGGGGGAGTGATTGGGAGGATATTTTGCCTATGGCCCTTTTTTCGTTGAGAACGGTGCGTCACGAAAGTACGGGTTTTAGTCCAGCTGAATTGGTACATGGGAAAAATTTGAGAATGCCTCATACTATTGTGTATGAAAATTGGATAAATTCGGAAGAAGTGAGTCAAAATATAGTTGAATATATCTTAGACTTGAATGCTCGATTAAAACAATGTCAAGACCTGGCAGTAGAGAGAATGACAGAGTGCCAACAAAAAAGGAAGGTTTGGTATGACCGAAATGCGGTGAGGCGGAAATTCAATGTCGGAGATCAAGTTTTAGTGTTAGCAACGTCGAAACCCCATAAAATGGCCGTAAATTGGCTTGGTCCGGGAGTTGTCACTAGTATAATTTCCGAAACTAATTATACTGTAGATATTCCAGAGAAACGCGATAAAAATACAATTTATCACGTCAATTTACTGAAACCGTATCATAAGCGACCCGAATTTGTAAACCTGATCATGGAAGAAGAAAGGCACGATATTGAGGGGGACGCGAACATCCCATATCCTTTAGTCGACCCTACTCAGTTAGATTTTTGGGAGATGGTTAGAGAATGTAATCTCGAGGAAAAGGCTTCAGTAGAACAGATAGAAAATTTTAAAGAGGTTATTCAGAGACATAAAAATGTTTTTTCTACAGATCCAGGAACCACCTCTTTGGTAGAAATGGATATAATTTTGACGGACAGTACCCCTGTTAGATCAAGACCATATCGTATGTCGCCGCGTCAGTCTGAGATATTAAGAGTGGAGGTGAAAAGGCTTTTAGAGTTGGGAGTGATCGAAGTGGGTCAGTCGGATTATGCATCTCCCATGATACTTGTAGAGAGTCCGGGTAAGGATCCAAGGCCCTGCGTGGACTATAGGGCCCTCAATACTAAAACTAGAATAGAATATTTTCCTATGCCTAATATTGAGGAGGTTGTCGAAAAGGTTAGTGCGGCTTCCTTTATTTCTGTGATGGATTTGACGAAGGGGTATTTTCAAATTCCGCTCACGAAACAGGCCCAGAGGTACGCGGCTTTTGTGACCCCTTTTGGCAGCTATATCCCAAAGAAAATGATGTTCGGTCTAGTAAATGCACCTTTCTATTTTTGTAAATTAATGTCTACTGTATTAGGAGGTTTAGAACATTTTGTATTACCATACATCGACGATGTCGCCGTGTATTCGCCAACATGGGAACAGCATCTCAAAGATGTCGAGGTCGTATTAAAAAGATTAGAGGGAGCTAATCTTAAGGTTAAACCCTCAAAGTGTAAATTTGCGCAAAACCATGTGAAGTTTTTAGGCCACGAAGTGGGGTCAGGGAAGCGAACGCCGAATGATCTTAAAATACAAGCGATTAGAGACTTTCCTATACCCACCAATAAAACACAGGTGCGGGCTTTCTTAGGCATAACAGGATATTACGCACGTTATATTAAAAATTATGCGGTAATCGCGGTTCCTTTAACTGATCTTCTTAAAGGTAAAAGAAAGAAGGAAAATATTGAATGGAACGACTCTTGTAACCAGGCTTTTGAAAGATTAAAAGCGGAATTGACGCAGAGTCCGGTTTTGTTTGCTCCCAATTTTGGAAACGAGTTTATTGTGCAAACAGATGCGAGTTTGTTTGGGGCGGGCATTGTTTTGTCCCAAGTGATTGACGGAGAAGAGCACCCTATTTTGTACTTGAGTAAAAAGTTTTCTAAAGCAGAGAGAAATTACAGTACAGTTGAAAGGGAGCTCGCAGCGATTGTGTATGGGTTAAAAAAGTTAAATCATTATTTGGATGGCCAACGATTTATTATACAGACAGATCACAATCCTTTGACCTTTCTAAATAAAATGATGGGCACCAATTCACGGTTGACCAGATGGGCGTTGTGTCTCCAACAATACAACTTTAGGATCGAACACAAAGCTGGGAAATTACATGGAAATGCCGATGGATTGAGCCGTTTTGCAGGGATTGCGAACTAAAAGCATCTCTATAGTGAAAAGAAAGTTTTTTTTTGTATATAGGTGTCTAATTGATTAACTGAATGTCATCTCTATTATTATTTTTTTTTTTTGTATATAGCATTGTGTAGGAATGTATGAAATTTTAATTCTTAGACGTAATAATTTTTAGCATTTTACTTTTCAAATTTATTTTATTTTATTATCTTTTTTTTTGAACTTGAGTGGTCTATTTATAATTTATTTTTTGTGGACTATGATTTATTTAATATTTTAAAATTTTTGTGTGGTCCTTGTGAAAGAGAAAAAAAAAAGTGTGAAAAGTTTTAAAAATATTTGAAATCTTTCAGAAATACAATTTTTATTTATTATTAATTTGGCATTTCAATTTTACGGTGGAGTTAACAATGTTACGTAAAGAAATTTTAATTTTTTTTTGTGTTTATTAAGTGAATTAAGCATAATTCTGATGTTAGGAAAACTCCAACTGAGTGGATTGTTTCCAATTGTTTTTTTTTATTACTATTATTCATTTTATTTAAAGTTAACTCACTTTTAAGGGGTAAAATTGGAAATGGGCTTTAAGTTTATCTGGGGAAAGACCTCCCTGGGGCTTAATTGAAAAATGGGGGTCGCCTACTGGAGTGCTGTTGGACGCCTACTGGAGTGCTAATTGTCGCAAACTTGTGTCGCCAACTTGTGTTATGAAGTTTGTGTCAAGAGCTGGATTTTGCTCTCCATAGTCGTGCAAAATCTTTTTATGGGGAGAGGAGCTGTGACATATTCAAGGCTGTGTTCTTTGTGTTCGCTAGACTGCGTGAGGTCCCGGGGTGCCAGGTTGTCTGCTCGCTTTCAGGCGATTCTTTCATCCTCATGGCTACAAAGTAACCGCGATTTCACAGATGGCTTTGATGTGCCGCTTGGGCACCTCACGCTAGGGTGGTACCCCGCCGTTTTGTCGCCAGTTGAAACTCCAATGAACTGTTGACCTGAGGATACTCCTCCTGACCAAAGACTGTTTGATTGGTGTTTGTCGAGTGGGAAAAATTGTTCCCCCTTTTCAGATCACTAAGATTTTTGGAAGGACTAAGAATTCCAGATGATTAAATGAGAGACTTGGATTTATGACTGGAAAGAGAACGGACGTTCTCCTGAATCTTTTAAAATGTTAGGTTTCCACAGGTATCTGGGATGCCTGTAGTATGCTATAAAATGCTAAAAGTAGTTTTAATTAAAATTATGTTAAGTTTTGCAATCAAGCCTTATTATTCTTTGTGTGTTACTTATATAAAGCGTTGACTACTATCAATTGAGAACATGTGTTCCACGCTACTTACCTACTATATCACACCCATACCTATAGTATGAAGGGGAACAAAAAAAAATCTGATGTGGGCACCACATGCCTTCCTTATACACCCATTGATTATATGTTGTCACGAATTTGTAAATAATAGTAGTTATTAGTTCCCCATCATATTATAGGTATGGGGAACTTAGGTAATCGCGAAAATTTTAGTTCAGTTTTAAAATATTACTTCCGAAACTGACAAGAACCTGTTCATTTGCAACATTCGAATTAAAAAACTTCGAAAGTTATTAGAAATTTACGATTTTCTTAGCATGGGAGAATAGGACAAAAATTCACTTTAGCGTGCATTAAATGGAAACTTTTTACTGTAAAAATGTCAGATCAGTTTTAAAATATCAGTTTTGATGCCGGAATGAACATCAGTAACTATAAATATGCTACTTTGAAAATTTCGCAAGTTATTGGAAATTTACGAATTTCTTAACATGGCAGTATAGGGCAAAATTTCACATAAACGTCAATTTTTTTAGATATTTTCATCGTAAAAATGTCAGACTACTTTTGAAATATTATTTAGGACACTGGCATGAATATTAATGACTATGAATTTTCCAATATAAAAATTTCGTAAGTTATTGGAAATTTACAAATTTCTTAACATGGCAGAAGAGAGCAAAATTTCACATAAACGTCAATCTTGAGGGATATTTTCATCGTAAAGATGTCAAACCACTTTCTAAATATTATTTAGGATACTGGCATGAATATCATAGACTATGGTTTTTCCAATTTAAAAAATTCGTAAGTTATATGGAATTTACGATTTACTTAACATGTCAGAATAAGCAAAATTTAGCTTAAACTTCCATTTTGAGGATCATAAATACATTAGACAACTTCAAAATTACATTTATGATATTTGTTTGAACATGATTGAATACAAATATTCTACTAGGAAAATTTCGTAAATTATTCGTAATTTATGATTTTATCAACATAGCGAAATTGTAAATTTTTCATATAAATATGAATTTTGAGGATTATTGCATTGGAAATAGTAGCATGAAATCTAAACAACGGAATTTACCCTGATAAAATAAATTAATAGATTAGAATAAGATAAATATATTGAAGTGAACGGTAGATAGCCTATTAGGCGGGGATTTCATTCTGTCACTGTATCAAGCTTTTGTCGAATTCATTTCTTTTAACATGATTATAATATGTCTCGCACTAGAAATTTATGAGAACATAAATATGATGGGGAACTGAGCAGAGTCCACCTATGCCAACTAATTTTTACACAATTTCATTCAGAGAGGTTTAGTCAGACTATAAAATGTTAATTTTATGCATTTATAACTTGTTTTCGCATTAAAATAGCTAATTTTCCTTTAAAAATCCGTTCATAAGCTTCACCAAGGCAGGTAATGGCCTTGGCACCAAATTAAGTGAGTTTTTCGCTTTTTGGCGATTTTTTGGCCACCTTGGCGAGAAAATCCCTATTATTGATGTACCAAATATCTAAGCTCTAACCTGACTATTTTACGAGTTACTGAAAAATTCTGGAATATTGGAAGTGTATATAAAGGATTTGGATATTGGCCATCAGTCAGTTTCACGTGAGTCGCCTTACTGGAGGATGCTTCTAACTGAACCTCGTTGAATGCAGCCCATTGCTGTGTGTTAATGCCATGACACAGTTTGTACGGTGAATTTGATGCTGTCATCTATTATTTAAGCTGTGTTTTCTGGTGAAATTGAAGTTGATATTTGGTTTATAAAACTGTACTCTTCTAGATAATTCTGTAAATAAATTGTTAAGCCTCTGCAAGATTCACCTTTCATTCTCAGACAATTCCCGAACCCAGAGTACGCAACAATATATTGCTACGAAAATATTCAAATTTTTGTGTGAGGTAACTGATGTGTAAATAAACAGGTAGGTTCAAGCCTACAAAAATTCCTGAAAACAAGCAAGGGAAAAGAAAAAGAAAAAAAAAAACTAATACTCCAGTCAAAAGGTACGATAATTGGATTATATATATACTGTGGAGACAAATATAGTAGTTTTTTTCAGGAATAGTGCTTCACGGCTTATTACAGAATCTTTCATTGCCAAATGAACTACTTGAGTTCAATGAAAATCATTCGAGTATAGTTCCCTACTTTTGTTCTCTTTGGCGAAAATTAGCGGCGAGAAACGATACATTTTACCAAAACAATTAACTCCATTGAAATTGAGAAAAGGTTTACTAATTCTAGCTATCCTGAAACAATATTTGCCACCAAATTTGATCGTTAATCTCGCCAAGTCGCAAATTTGTTGCCAACGCATATTTTGTTCTTGGCATCGATTTTGGTGGTTTGGCATCGAATCTGGCAACTTAGAGTACGAATTTGGCGAAAATTTGTAATTTAGGGTTGCCAGGGTTTGGAAGCTAAGCTCTAATTCCAACAAGAGCAGCATTCTAGAATTTTCCCGAAACTTACATTGATTTATAGCGCAGAACCATTTTTTTTTTAATTCTATAAATAACTAACAAGACTTTAAAAAAAAAAAAAAAAAAAAGAGTGATTATTGATGATTATAGACTAAAACTTGATTATGTCTTAACGTGCTACTTTCTATACGGTGTTACAGTAAAAGAGAAACAGATGGTAGTTTTTTTCATTTCCACGAGGGTCAGCGTTGACTTAGTGTCAAATTAGGCATTCAAATGGGGCGAAAAGTGGCAATTTAGAATTACCGAAATTTGAACACTTTAACTTTAGTAGGAGTCGATTTCTAGATTTTATAATGATTCAGTAGTTTCTAACGCAGAAATACCTCGAAAATTCGAAAAACCACTGTGACAATACTCTCAGTGATTTTAAATTCCATTTAGACTTCGAAATTTTCAGTTGTTCCTAAATTAGCAAAATTTCTGCTCTGTGGTGTATTTAACAGTGTTTATTTTATTTCTGTACTAAGAATGACTGTTTCATTGGATTGTTTCGAGAATATTCATTGTTTTTGTAGCACAAAAAAAGTGTTTTATTCAACTGTTTCTATAATATTCAGTAAATAAAATGCATTCATTGACTAGAACCTACTTATGTCTTTAGAAATTACTTTCTTCACGCAAAAATGTAGATAGATTTCATAACAATAACATTGCGGACGATATCTACGGGCTGAATATTTGTTAAATAAAGATCATTCCTCGATTAGAACCTGCTTATGTCTTAAAGAATTACTTACTGCACGCAAAAATGTCGACAACTTTCCTAACAATATTATTACCGGCTGAATATTCATTAAATAAAGTGCATTCGTCGACTAGAACCTGCTTATGTCCTTAAAAATTACTTTCTACATGCAAAATTGTCGAAAAGACAGTGCCATTACGGGCGATACGTACGGGCTGAATATTAAAAAAATAAAATGCGTTGGTCGACTAGAACCTGCATATGTCTTTAAGAGTTACTTTTTACATGCAAAAATGTCGAGAATTTTCATAAGAGTATCATTACGGGCTCTATCTACGAGTTGAATATTCATTAAATATATTTCATTCATAGACTGGAACCTGCTTATGTACTTTCTACACGCAAAAAAGTCGATAACTATTAAAACAATAATATTACGGACTGAATATTCATTAATTAAAGGGCATTCGTCGACTAGAACCTGCTTATGTCTTGAAAAATTACTTTCTATACGCAAAACTGTCGACAAACTTCATAACAGTATCATTACAAGCTCTATCTACGGTCTGAATATTCATTAAATAAAATGCATTCGTCGACTAGAACATGCTTATTTCTTTAGAAATAATTTTTATACGCGCAAAAATATCGACAACTTTCATAACAATATCATTACGAGCTCTATCATTAGCTTGTTTTGAAATCTGTATGATGGTAAGTCATATATAATGGCCAAAACCTTTGTATTTTTATTCATTATAAATATAATTTTCGTAAATATCTCCAAAACGGAAAGTCGCAGAAAAACCAAAAGGGGAGGTGTACAACTAGATGTTTCAATAAATCTATATACCAATTTGCAACGTTCTACATTGAATCGTTTTTTGAGTTATGCGAGATACAGACACACTTCCATACAAACGTCACGAACAATCGTGTAAAAGTCGTAGATATCTCTAAAACGAGAGTTCATATTAAGACCGAAGTTCCAGGTGTACAACTAGACATCATGACAGACACTAATATAAGTTTTCTTTTATTCTACGATTATTTGTTTTTGAACTATGCGAGATACAAAATCCATTTCATAAATCGGAATTACTATACTTCCTTATACTTTGTATAAGGAAGTATAAATCGCTGTCAGCATCTTTATTTGTATGACGATATATATATCTACAAACCTTTCTATCCATATGACTCTCTATCCCACCGATCAAAGTTATTTTTCTGGACATTTCAATCCGCGATTGTAATGAAATGCTCGCCCTGTGGTGGGCTAAGGGGAAATTACAATAAACATGCTTTAATTCAAATTCCATCAAGCCGCCATTGCTAGCCGATGTTTAGTTTCACATATATTTATTGAATAAAAATGAATAAATCCGGTAAAAAAGATAACACATACTGTTGTGTGCTCCAGTGTAACTCCAAAGGACCAAGAAATCCAGAATTAAGCTTCCATTTATTTCCAAATGACAAATGACAAATTTCAGTTGCTTCGGCTAATGGAAGTAAAGAATTAATCAGATGATTTGAGACTAATATTTATTCAACTTCAGTTAAATATCTACTTCCGATCGAACTTTGAATAAACTGAAATATTTTTTTTCCAAAAGCAATCAGTTTTCCATGATGTAATTGCGGAGAAATTATAGTACGAATATTAAGTAGAATAACAAAAAGAACAAAAATAGATACACGTGGCTGTAATATTTACTAACAACAAGAACTGAAAAAGCGCCATCTATCGATCATTACAAACGCGGATAGCAAAGAACTCTGAAAACACTATCTGTATCCAAAAGAGTATTTCAAAATTTAAAAATAATAATAATAATAATAATAAAATATTACACTCACTTCTATTGCCAGACCAGAAAAATAAAAACTACAATATAATACAAATAAAATACATGCACTTCAGTTGCCAAAAGACAACTATAACCCTATAACCATACTTTTCGAACGATGTTACTTTAAAATCTTCCTTCTTATTAAAAATAGGCTAAAAGCGTACGACAAATTTTGTTTGCGAATTAATACCATAGATATAGTAATAAGACATAGATTGATCACTGAGCGGGGAAAAGTGATTCCTTTTTACTCATGAAAAGACGGACATTTTACTCTCATCGTCTTTCCCCGAGTGAATAATACACAGGAATACACACAGATAATTTAGCAAATAAAATTTATGTACTAAAAGAGAATGAAAAACTCCAGATACTCATTTTTCTTTCTTTCTTTCTTTTCGTTTTCCTCCCCTTTCTTTTACTTTTCTTTTTTACTATACTCTAGTATACTCATATCAGCACAAAACTGACTTTTTTTTCGGCATTTATTATTATACTTATTTGAGATAAAAATCGTCTGTATTCATCTTGAAAAATAATTTTAATGAATTATAATTTAATAAATTATTTGTATTGTGTAAATTTGCATAGGATTATGTATGGAAGAAAGTCTTGTGGTGGCCACAGCATACTAGTTATATATTAAAACTTTCGCGGCTGCTAACTACATTTAAAAGAATTTTAAGATTTCCATATTACTTACTAATCCGCGATTGTAATGAAATGCTCGCTCTCTGGTGGGCTAAGGGGAAATTACAATAAACATGCATTAATTCGAATTCCATCAAGCCGCCATTGCTAGCCGATGTTTAGTTTCACATATATATATATTGAATAAAATGAATAAATCCGGTAAAAAAGATAACACATACTGTTGTGTGCTCCAATGTAACTCCAAAGGACCAAGAAATCCAGAATTAAGCTTCCATTTATTTCCAAATGACAAATGACAAATTTCAGTTGCTTCGGCTAATGGAAGTAAAGAATTAATCAGATGATTTGAGACTAATATTTATTCAACTTCAGTTAAATATCTACTTCCGATCGAACTTTGAATAAACTGAAATATTTTTTTTCCAAAAGCAATCAGTTTTCCATGATGTAATTGCGGAGAAATTATAGTACGAATATTAAGTAGAATAACAAAAAGAACAAAAATAGATACACGTGGCTGTAATATTTACTAACAACAAGAACTGAAAAAGCGCCATCTATCGATCATTACAAACGCGGATAGCAAAGAACTCTGAAAACACTATCTGTATCCAAAAGAGTATTTCAAAATTTAAAAAAAAAAAAAAATAATAATAATAATAAAATATTACACTCACTTCTATTGCCAGACCAGAAAAATAAAAACTACAATATAATACAAATAAAATACATGCACTTCAGTTGCCAAAAGACAACTATAACCCTATAACCATACTTTTCGAACGATGTTACTTTAAAATCTTCCTTCTTATTAAAAATAGGCTAAAAGCGTACGACAAATTTTGTTTGCGAATTAATACCATAGATATAGTAATAAGACATAGATTGATCATTGAGCGGGGAAAAGTGATTCCTTTTTACTCAGGAAAAGACGGACATTTTACTCTCATCGTCTTTCCCCGAGTGAATAATACACAGGAATACACACAGATAATTTAGCAAATAAAATTTATGTACTAAAAGAGAATGAAAAACTCCAGATACTCATTTTTCTTTCTTTCTTTCTTTTCGTTTTCCTCCCCTTTCTTTTACTTTTATTTTTTACTATACTCTAGTATACTCATATCAGCACAAAACTGACTTTTTTTTCGGCATTTATTATTATCCGCGATTGTAATGAAATGCTCGCCCTCTGGTGGGCTACGGTGAAATTACAATAAACATGGTTTAATTCTAATTCCATATAGCCGCCATTGCTAGCCGATGTTTAGTTTCACATATATTTATTGAATAAAAATGAATAAATACGGTAAAAAAGATAACACATACTTTTGTGTGCCACAGTGTAAATCCAAAGCATCAAGAAATCCAGAATTGAGCTTCCATTTATTTCCAAATGACGAATTTAAAATTTCAGTTGCTTCGGCTAATAGAAGTAAAGAATTAATCAGATGATTTGAAATTAATATTTGTTCAACTTCAGTTAAAAATCTACTTCCGATCGAACTTTGAATAAACTGAAGTATTTTTTCCAAAAGCAATCAATTTTCCATAATGTAATGGCGGAGAAATTATAGTACGAATATTAAGTAGAATAACAAGAACACTATTGGAACACACGTGGCTAATGTTTACTAACAACTGCAGTGTTCACAAAGCGCCGTCTATCGATCATTACAAACGCGGATACTTATTTGAGATAAAAATCGTCTGTATTCATCTTGAAAAATAATTTTAATGAATTATAATTTAATAAATTATTTGTATTGTGTAAATTTGCATAGGATTATGTATGGAAGAAAGTCTTGTGGTGGCCACAGCATACTAGTTATATATTAAAACTTTCGCGGCTGCTAACTACATTTAAAAGAATTTTAAGATTTCCATATTACTTACTAATCCGCGATTGTAATGAAATGTTCGCCCTCTGGTGGGCTAAGGGGAAATTACAATAAACATGCTTTAATTCGAATTCCATCAAGCCGCCATTGCTAGCCGATGTTTAGTTTCACATATATATATATATATTGAATAAAATGAATAAATCTGGTAAAAAAAGATAACACATACTGTTGTGTGCTCCAGTGTAACTCCAAAGGACCAAGAAATCCAGAATTAAGCTTCCATTTATTTCCAAATTACAAATGACAAATTTCAGTTGCTTCGGCTAATGGAAGTAAAGAATTAATCAGATGATTTGAGACTAATATTTGTTCAACTTCAGTTAAATATCTACTTCCGATCGAACTTTGAATAAACTGAAATATTTTTTTTTCCAAAAGCAATCAATTTTCCATGATGTAATGGCGGAGAAATTATAGTACGAATATTAAGTAGAATAACAAAAAGAACAAAAATAGATACACGTGGCTTAATATTTACTAACAACAAGAGCTGAAAAAGCGCCATCTATCGATCATTACAAACGCGGATATAAAATATTAAAATTTTTAAAAAGTATTCCATTAAATATGAAGACAGTAATTATTTCATAATAAACAAAGCAACTGATTATAAAAATTATATTTTTCATAAATTACTTAAATATAACTTATTTATGAAAACTTATCCCATTTCTTTTCATGTATTTATTAGAACACTTAAAAGCCGTGCAATATTTCGGCATTTTCAAAATTCATTAACATTCTATTCTATTAGGTACTATTTTCGAGTTTTATACTCTCTGATGTTTGATGCCAAAAAACTTTTTTGGCATCTAAAATCTTTGCTTGTTAACATGTGGATGAATAGATTTATATAAATTACTATATCTATGATTAATACATAGATAATAATAAATATAAATAATATTTATATCGTCTGCTTTTACATATTTTTATAAATTTTCTTTATTGTTGTATAGATTTAAAATCCCAGATTGGCAACAAAAATAACTGTTTTTTCCATAGCTATATTAATGTAATAAATTACTATCTGTGGTTTTTTCACAGAGATTATATTTCTTTAATGTTTGCTCTATGTTCTTTTTATTGGAAAACAAAATTTTTATTTAACAAATATATAAAGAACTGTGATATTATAGTTTCTGATAATTCTAATGCAAAATACCTCCTTATTGACGATGATACAATTGAAAGTTCTATTAGAAATCAAAATAATAGAGGCTGTAAAGAAGCAGTATCATAACTTTATAAAGTAAGTATAAAAATTCCATATTTTTTTTTCTGTGGCATTCCATAATTGCAGCGTACAACTTATTCGTTTAAGACAAAACTCAACGACGGTTAGTATGTAGCCAAAAAAAAAAGTTTAAATAGTTCAGTAAAATTCCAGTCACTTTTATTAGGATGGAATTTATTCTGTGCTATGTGACAATGAAATATATGTTCGAGGAAATGTTCGCAGTCCATTACCAAAAAGAAAAAAAAAAGTAAAGCGCAAAATATATATATATATATAATTAATTCTTAATATTTATTATTCCATTAATTAAGTATATTACATACGTATAGTACCCGCATACAATATCGAATTTTTTATCTTTTACCAATAAAATTGAAAGGTGTTCATGATATCGTTATATCTGTCTGTCTATCCCCACTAATTTCTGTAAGTATTTGTTGAACACCTTGCATCGTATATATGTTATTAAAATTCGCTATGGCATTTTCTCTGTTGAAAAAGGTAAGAATAGCACACCTGGTTTGTGTACAGAGCCATCCAAAAGAATTCCAAATCAATATTAAGAGAGGTATTTCTATAAAGCATATTTTATTACCTTTATGCTGCACTATACCACAAAAGTGCCATACAATGCGTAAATGTACATTAGCATGTTTCTTATAGATTAGAGTATAATCAGAATTATTGACAATTTTACAAGGAAACTTAAAATAATCAGGTGCATTTAGAAAGGTAATTGAAAGTGGTTCAAAGGGCATTTTAATTGCAAGAAAAAAAAAATTGTTAACATATTATGAGAGTGGTTTTTTTTTTCTTTTTTTAGCCCACAATATCAGACTATTCGATGTTAATACATTATACAAAGCTATACAAAAAACAATTTAATTATTTTTCCTCTTTAACAGTAAAGGTATAAATATAGTTTCTTTTCTTTACGATTTCATCCATCATATTGGTATAAATACCACTATTGGTGGACTCACAAAAGAATTGTGATGCATTACATTCTATGAGATATACTTTATAAATAATTTTTAATGTCTTATTAATAAGACAAATTATTAAAAGTGAGTATAAATTCCTATAAATGATATTTTTAGTTATATCATGAGGTTCGGTTTCAGTATTTTAAATATTTAGTTCATTATAAAAAGTGTGTTTTATTTTCAGCCTATATACAAGGCTGCATAAAAGCAATTTATTTTATCTTTTCTCTTTATAAGTAAAGTTATATAATGGCTTCTCTTAAATTTCTTCTTCTACATTTCAAACAAATTGCATAAATAGCACTTCTGTCCTATATACCAGGACCAATAAAGTAATTTAGATACAGTAAGGTCCATGAGATAAATTTCTTGAAGACATGTTTACTAATTCTATTGTGCAAAAAACATAACAAAATTGAACTTACGCATCTAGGTAAGAAAATGACGTAGCAATTTTGAATTTATATCATTGAAATCTGTGCATGAAGTATTAATTGTTGACAGTACCTTTTAATTTTTTTTTTTTTTTTTTTTTTGGGGGGGGGGGGCATATTTTTTGTTTATAAAAAAAAAATAGTATCTATTTTAATTATATTTTTTATCATTTCGTTTTTTAGTCAATTTATGACAATAGTTCATATTTTTTATATATCTTTAAAATATTGCTAGGTTTAAAATGACGCTTGCAAAGAATGTAAAGATGCAACTTTTAAAAATAGATTTTTCTATAAAATGATCTCATAAGACAAAAAATCGTCATTTATTTTTTTTATTTTATTATTTATTTATTTATTTATTTTTTAGATCATTGAATTGAGTCCACGGGCTTAAATATTGTTTATGTGTTATTTTTTATCCTCGCGTATTTTATTAAGTCACTATCGAATCGTTTCTATAAAATTTAATTGTAATTGGTCCACGTTAGAGAAATATTATATAGATGGGAATTGAAAAAATAGAGCTTTAAGCTCAAAAATTCTTCTTTTTCTTTTTCTTTTTTTTTTTCTTTTTTTTTTTTTTTTTTTTATCCAAAACTCAACGTGATGGAAATTCTTGAATAGTTTTTCCTTAATCAGCATCCAAATATACACCAGAAAAACACATCGCCTTCAGAAAAAAATTTCATCACAGACACGTGTAATTTTATAACTCATGCGAATTTTATACTCGTATATAAATATTTTGTAAAATGTTATTAACGTATATAAAAATACACACACACACAAAGAAACAGGAAAAAAAGGGAAGAGTGACTATAGGGAATACAATACTATTTTAACTTAATATTTTGAAACATGTGCATCATTGCTTTTTACTTTCTTCTATATGTAATATAGAGAAAGTATTGGATTCGCGAAAATTTTCGACCTTCGTTTTTTGACGGATCTACACGTTTTGGGGTTTCCTGAACACGAATTGATAGTTTTTAGAAAATGTCTGTCTGTCTGTCTGTGTGTCTGTCTGTCTGTATCATTTTTTTGTGGACACTGTATCTCACGAACCAATGAATGAAATTTAACCAAACTTGGTATTTAGTTGCACCCTGACATGAATTGGTGCTGATTAGATTTGGGGATCAATAGCTCAACAGGTGGCGCTGTCATCGCATTTTATGCAAATTCTTAACATGGCAGCATAGGACAAAATTCCGTATAAATGGGCATAATGAGAGTTATTTTAAACTTGTTATTGTAAAATTAATATGAATTATTGATAATAGTAGTAGTTAACTAGGAAAAAAAATTTGTGCATGTGGGGGCATCGGTTCCCCTCCCTGGGGGGGAAGTACCCCCCCCGGGGAAGTAAATTTTCAAGATGGGTATCTTTCGAAAGGTCTCGTTGATAATAGTAATAGTTAACTGGGAAAAAAATTTTGTGCATGTGGGGGCATCGGTCCCCCCCCACCGGGGGGGGGAAGTACCCACCCGGGGGGGGGGGGGCAAAGTTTCAAGATGGGTATCTTTCGAAAGGTCTCGTCAATACCTTTAAAACGAATGGTTGAACTATAAATCTGTGACAATTTAAAACAAAGTTATCGATTTTTTTTACTTTTAACGAAAAAAAACTTAGAAAAAAAAATCGCATTTTTTTTTTTTTAACGAAATTTAACCAAACTTGGTATTTAGTTGGTCCCCGAAATAAAGTGGTGCTGATTACATTTGGGGATCAATAGCTCAACAGGTGGCGCTGTGATCGTATTTTTTCTAAATTTTTAACATGGCAGTATAGGACAAAATTTCGTATAAATGTACACAATGAGAGTTATTTTTAACTTGTGATTGTAAAATTAATATGAGTTATTGATAATAGTAATAGTTAACTAGGAAAAAATTTCTGTGCATGTGGGGGCATTGCTTCCCCCCCTGGGGGAAGTACCCCCCGGGGGGGTAAATTTTCAAGATGGGTATCTTTCGAAAGATCTCGTCAATACCTTTAAAACGAATGGTTGAACTATAAATCTGTGATAATTTAAAACAAAGTTATCGATTTTTTTTACTTTTAACAAAAAAAAAAAAAAAAAAAAAAAAAAAAAAAAAAACTTAGAAAAAAAATCGTACTTTTTTTTTTTTTTTAATATTGTTACTGATTGAATATGTATTACTTTTAACAAAAAAAAAAAAAAAAAAAAAAGAACTTAGAAAAAAATCGTACTTTTTTTTTTTTTTTTTTTTTTTTTAAATATTGTTACTGATTGAATATGTATAGGAAAATATAGAAGAAAGTCTTGTGGTGGCCACAACATACTAGTTTGTAATGCATCCGCAACACCAGTTCTCATTTAGTTTTCTTTTCTAAAATTGTTTAAAATTTTCATTTTTTCTAGAGCTTAAATGTATGGAAAAATGAGTTAATTATCAGTTTAAAAATTATTACTTTTGTTAAATTTACACGAAATGAGATTAATGAACTGATAACGAGCATGTCATTCAAATTTTAAATTCATATATTCATCAGATTAAAAATTATGCTTTAAAAAATAATTGTTGGTTTAATTATTAATGCCAATGTAAGTTCAAATTTATATTTTTAGTTACTTAACATGAAGTTTAAAATGTACAAGTAATAAAAATTCTATATAGCACCTCAATATATTATTTAATGCACCTGACGTCAGAGGTCACATGATATAGTTGTTTTAAACCAAGAGGAGACACTGATTTTTGGTACTTAAATCATTAACAGTGCAACATCGTATGGTGTAAAGCCATTTCGGCCAGTAACTAAGTTAGTTAACTCGTTGTAGCACTCTTGCGCAATTAAATTTAACTGAGAACGTTTTAAATTAATTTCAAATTATAATCCATAAGCATACCACAAGAATAAGTTGTTTATTGCTAGATAAGTTAGTGTAACAGTTACACTACAACACACAAAAATAGGTTCTCACATGTGAAAATAAATAAACATATAAAGTGTTTTTCTTTTCTTTTTTTTTTTTTCATGTTAAATTTACAAATACAATCATTCTACTGTTTACAGATGCACAATATGACTTTTATTTTATTTTATATTAAATAAATATTTTTGTTCTTAAGAACAATATTTAATTGAACTCGATTGTCAGACTTCGGTTCTTTGTTATTTCTTCATCGCGTGATTTACCAGACGACACTGGGAAGAGCCCATTAGGATTTAATAAAGTGGTATTTTAGTATACTTTTGTTATACAAAGGTTGAAAAAAAGCAAGACGTTCAAATATATAAAAAAAAATTATACTTATTTTTACCATGTTTATATTTTTTCTAAGACGCATGGTTGAGTTTCCAGGTAATATATAAATTGATTATATAACATAAATAAAGATCATGAAAAATGGCAATCAAAAAAGAGCACGGGGCAGCTGTAAATTCTATTCTTTAACAAAAGTGATTTAATATATCGTTTAATGCTTTAAAGTAAAGTATATTAGTTCGATTATTATAAATATACTTGGTATTCCATACATAAATTTCGATTTTATATGCTTTTCAATCTAACGGTTTTCTAAACCGCCAATTCGTTAATCTTTTAGACTTCACCGATCACTAAATTCATAATTTAAAACTCCACGCATCACAAAATCCATAATTTAAAATCTTGCAGATCTCTAGTGTTGTTCATTAAAAAACGTGAATATATGTGTATTTCTAGAATAATAATTAGATAATTCCATTTTATAAATATAAATAAAATTTATTTAAGATAAAGTATTGTAATTGCTTATTTTATTAAAAGAAAAATGTACTGCCGGCAAAAAAAATGTTTACACTTGAGTGGCAAGAAAAAAACTTTACATGTTCAACTGCCGTTCCTGACATAAAAATATGTCGAACCCCAGTGATGACAGTGTTGATAGGATAGGGAGAGGTCGTCTGTGATCGACAAACCACATGTCATCACTGGGGGTCGACACATTTTTATGGCAGGAACGGCAATTGACGTGTAAAGTTTTTTTGCCGCTCAAGTGTAAACATTTTTTTTTTTTTTTTGCCGGCACTGTATATATTCATTTAATCCAAAAATAATTTTTTATAGATTGATTGATCGTAATAAAATAATTATAGGGTGAGAACATGAAAACCTTTTTATTGCTTCAATCTTATGAGAAATTAAGAAATATTAACTACAGTGATGAATTGCTATTTCCAAATATAAAACTGTATTTACAAAATTTAATTATTTGTATATTATACTGTTAGATTATTAAAATCCAATGGAAAGTTATATTTTTTATATGCATTTTAAACCTTTGAAGACTTGAAATTTTCTAAAAAATTTATAGCAAGTATCGAATGCAGATCATAAATTCAAAACGATGGCTATGTCTAATTACCTATAATTCAAATTATGATAAAATATTTTTCCATTTTTCCTCTCTGCCATCCAGAATATTCTGAAGTGAAGTGAAAGTGTGAGTATGTTGGACTGAGAAAATTTTAAAGTTAAAGTTAACATCAGCATTATTTGTATATTCTGTTAGATTATTAAAATCCAATGGGAAGTTATATTTTTGACGTGCATTTTAAACCTTTGAAAACTTGGAATTTTCTAACAAATTTATAGTAGTTCCTAGCTAAGAATCGAATGCAGATCAGAAATCCAAAAACGACGGCTATATCTGATTACTTATAATTCAAATTATGATAAAATATGATTCCATTTTCCCTCTCTGCCACCCAGAATATTCTGAAGTGAAGTGAAAGTGTGAGTATGACGGACTCAGAAAATCCTAAAGTTAAAATTAACATCAGCATTATTTGTATATTCTGTTAAATTATTAAAATCCAATGGGAAGTTATATTTTTGACATGCATTTTATATCTTTGAAGACTTGGAATTTTCTAACAAATTTGTAGCAGTTCCTAGCTAAAAATCGAATGTAGATCAGAAATTCAAAACGATGGCTATACCTAATTACTTATAATTCAAATTATGATAAAATATTACTCCATTTTTCCTTTCTGCCATCCAGAATATTCTGAAGTGAAGTGAAAGTGTGACTATGACGTACTCAGAAAGTACTAAAGTTAAAATTAACACCAGCGTTATTTCTAATGAAACATTAAAAATGTAATTAAATTCATGACTTTCTACGGGTCCCCAAAATTTTCTCGAGTTTAAACCGTACACACCAACATAAATAAAAGAGCTCTATAATTTTAAGCCTCTCTGGACATCCCTCCAGCTTTATAAATAGAAATAAATAAAAACCTTTATAAGTAAACACCATTAATTGCAAAATATATCGCAACGGTTATTTCGGGTTGAAATAATACCACGATTCTTCGTCAGACAAATTAAGGTAGGCGCGATTTCAGCAAACAAATTAACAACGCACGGTTTTGTTTTATTCAATATGTGTCTACTTTGTTCGCCTGGCGAAGGGTCATAGCATTATTTCGAACTGAAACAATTGTTGCTAGTTTTTTCAAATTTATAATGTTTACTTACAAAGTTTTTATGCAGTATTTCTCATCACCCGTCCTCTGGTGCATTTTTTACTGTTTTTTATATAAGTAGAACCCTGAACTTTTGCGAGATTCACGAATTATATACTTTATTCATATTCATAATAAGCACATCAGAAATGATCTGCATACATATATACTGAATAAACACACATAAAATAAAATAAAATAATAATAATAATAAAAGTAAATAATATAAATAAAGGATTTTTGGGAAATAGGTTTTTAAGTTGTATGAAAAGTTCAAGTTTACAAACGTAGGTTAAATGTATGTGACTTGATTACATAATATTTTTGATCTGACAGAAGAATAAATAAACAAGATCCTTTCTGAAGCTAGCCGGTTCTATATGATTTCCAAGTGAATAAGAACAAAATAACATAACTTGTCAAAATCGCGTACTTCGACCCTTGCGGCTCACCTTTTAATTTATCTGGTCGTTCGCCGTCCAAAAACGCGTAAGTTTACGAGGTTTGAAGGTCATGGAGTACTTACTCTGGGCCATCCATGCGCAGGTGCTTATTACCGCCGGCAATTTCGATCCATTTATGGATTCTATTTTATTCCATTTTTTTCTCCTCTCTCTTATCCATATAATATCTTTCTCTCTAAGAACAGCTTTCCATCTCAAATATCTGTTTCTAGCAAGTAGAAATCCTTTACAAAACTGTAATTTGCAGTCATTTCAAAGGTGGGAGGCTCCCTTAGATAGGTCTGAGCAGCCAGCAGATTTTATCTACTAAACCTCAGATGTTAAAACATGTAATTGAAAATTCCCATTCAAGATGGCTGTCATTAATTTCACTAAGTTATCAAAGTCTTCTCGTATCTAGATTTTTTTTAATTAAAGTTTTCTTTCGAGAATAATGTTTGGGAAAATGATGACCTAAAATTTATTCTGCCATTATTTTGAAAAAGACCAAGAACAATAAATTTAAATGGATCGCAGTAAATGAGAACATGTTTCTTATTTGTTGTATTTTTCATAATTACCTAGAAAATTATGTGCTTCTTGCTAAATACTAAGAAATATGCAAATCAAAATTAAGTTAAGATTTAAGATTAAGACTGAGTCCTTACCCTTGGACTTTAATTTGGATTTTATCAGACGACTGTTTCGAAACAGACAGTAAAAAAAATATTTTATATATTTAAATCGCGATTACATTAATCAACACTATACAGACTACATATAGTATTTACTATCAAGCAATTTCTTATATTTCATTTGTTTTATTCGGTTGACCATAAAATGATAAAAATTTCACTCCAAATATAGTGCTACAATATGTTATAAAATTTAATTCGGTGTCAAAATGAAAAAAAAAAAAAAAAAATCAATTTATAAACGCACAATTGGAATTTTTAAAAAAGTACATTTTAAGGCATTTTTAGCGCATTAAATGAAGAAATAGCAGAATCTTCGTTTTTTCCCTCCGATTGTGAAAGGAAACTTTTCTTGGTGAAAAAATTCGCAAAAAAATCTCGATATCGGAGATATTCCAGGCTATGTGTGTACCAAATTTCACATCTATAAGTGCGGTAGATTTTTCTGGAGACAGCTGACAGACCGAGGAAAGGACAGACGCTATTTCAGTTTTATTAAAAGGATATTAAAATAAACTAAATATGCATTCACATTAGAGAAAAGCTATACTATAGGACCTCGTTAGCGAAATTTGAAATTTATTAAATTTAAACGTACGAACTTTAGCTCGGGCGTTTCTTGCCAAGGTCTTTACATATGCAATTGTGATAGTTATTTTTATTTATCACCAAAATGACAAAAAAATATTAGAAATTGCCATGGAGAATTTTTATACTAAAGCTGTACCCACATTACTTCGTGAACGATAAAAAAAAAGGCTATTTGATTAAATAAAATTAATATTTTAAATGTAAATAAATAAATAATTTTAAAATATTAGGTCGTCAGTTTTTTCAGAAATTTTTGATGATACATGTTTAATTTTTCATTATTATTATTGTTATTATTAATATTAATATTACTATTATTGCTGTTATTATTATTATTACTATTACTATTATTATTATTTTCACGTGCAGAGAAATATTTCTTTTCATGTTAGAAAAAATAAATTAATTAAAAAGTTGTAAGCGTTACATTTTATTGGGAACAGGCTGAAATTACAATGCATAGAAAAATGTCGAGAAATTTAATAGAGTTAAATACATTAATACATTTTAATTAATAATTTTCTTCCTATTTAAAAATTTTTAAATTCAGCTTCGAGGTGCACACGGAGACGTTACAGATTATCTGTGTGTCAAATGTCATTCCTGTAAGTGCGATAGATTTTCCTGGAGCCAGCTAATAGACAGAGGACATTTCACTTTTACTAATAAGCTTGTATTTTCTACTTGTTTCCATTCCAATATAATTTAAAAGTGACGCAATATTCCTATAAACATTTTATCCCTCAATGGTTCACAGAAAGTGTTGTTACTTTTTTTTAATTTCATTTTTAATAATATTAATTTCGTATTTTCTTTCTTATTTTTCATAACAATGAAAGACCCTATTACAACAAATTGAATTTTTTTTTTTTTTTTTTTTTTTTTGGAGAAATTTATTAGTAATTAAATTAGTATCTTGGAAACAATTATTTTTTATTTTATTCAAAATCCCTTTATTCATCTTATAGTTAACTCTGGGGAGATAATTACTATATCTATGGAAGTATAGTTAGGAAGTATAAGTATAAGATGCGAAGGATCAAAATTATGATGTCATCGAATCACCCCTAGGAGTAAATCTCAAATGGTCACCTATTAGCACAACCTAACTCGAGTGCGACATTAAACTCACTTAACTTCAACCATCTTATAATACTTAAGAGTAACTCATGCATTATCATTCTTCGAATTCTTAAAAGAATACATTTGTTTGAACAAAACTATATATATTCACAGCTTTATGAAGTGCATGCCCCCTGATGAGTATTTACTTCTAATTTTAAGCATTTTTATCAAATTATTTCTGTGGTCATTCATTTATTTTCTCTGTCATTAGGTTTAATGGTCTTTTTTTATTATTATTATCAATCATGTCGGAGTAAGTAATTTAAATTGTTTTTGTCTCTTATTGGTTCTTAATCTGTATCGCAACATTTTTGTGTCAGTCTTTCCTGTAAGTTAAAATCAGTTCTATTTTTTTGTGTTGGTATTGTTTTGTATCTATTAATTGCTAAATTTTAAGATGAAATTTTATTACGATATCTATCATTTATATATATATATATATATATATATATATATAATTCAGTCCAATGACTCTAAACAAATTTTAAGAACAAGAGGCGTTATTTGAAATTTATGTAAGGAATATACTGTAATAAGTGTATGTCACTGCCCATGTATTTAATTATTTTATCTCGTGATGTATTTAAATACGGCATATTTCATTATCTATTATTTTTCAAGTATTCTCGTGGCAGTAGAATGATGATAATGCTTTTCTGCTTTCAGAAAGACAGAGTCCTCTTGTCCTAATAAAAACATATAGTCAAATTTTAGGGCATAAGACAAGAAAATTTTATATGCTTCCGCGTTAATTTATAACAAATTTATTTCCTCAAAAATCCATGATGAAGCATTTAGTCTGTATATGTTAGTTTCCGTGGGAAAGTGACCCACAATAGCACCAGAACCATTTCAAGATTCTTTACATTCCGCCTGGAGCATCCAGAGGAACTAGAAGAAGCAGACATACGTGCCCAGAATAAGCTAACGGGAACTGTCTTTTCGGAAAGTTTGGCATCAGAAACCCCTAAGCGCTAACCAATATTTCTAGGTCCCCCAAATAACAAAGTTCATGGTCATACGTTAGGACACGATTTAAAAATGTGGGTCAAGGAAAATGACGTATAATATAAAGGTAACCCTACATCATTATTGTGTTAGTTAAGCCTGATTTTATGTAAGGATTTGTTTTTTTTCATTTTGTAATATCCACTTTTGCGTGGTTTAATTAATCTACATACATATGTGCATTTTGCTTAAGTTTTAGAAGCACTTATGCTGATATATAAGCTACAGAGTGCGGAGAGATGTCGATAATGGATTTGATCTGAATTTGAGGTGTCGCTTTATGGTCATTTTTTTTATGGTCAAGAAACTCATTAGACCCAGGACCATCTGCCTAAAGTAGATTCCGAAGCCTATGAACACTGTTTGAATCGGGGTTCGAATCCAGCACCTGAGAATTGAAGGTCAGGGCGCTAACTATCTCTAAGCTACAATAATGTAATCATTGTTTCTTTAAAAAAAAAAAGTGCCCGAAATTATTTGGAATTAAGCTGAACAAATCTGAAATTGTAAGCTTTATTAACATTACACGATTCTAATGCTTTTCCACATAAAGGATCATCAAATTTTGATATTACATGTTCATTCAAACTTTTTAACTAATCCTCGAATATATTAATATATACTTTATGCATATTTGCATAATCATTTGTGTGTATTAATTGTGTATATTTGCATAATCCCTTACGCATTATAAAGTTTTGATATTACACGTTCATTTTAATTTTTTAACAAATCCTCGATCACGTATTCCCATACGTTTTGATATATTAATATATACTTTATGTATATTTGAATAATCCTTTATGTGTAATTTACGTGTGTATATTTGCATAATCATTTACGCATAGATGCTAAATGGGTTGAAATGTGACTTTTCGACAACTTTCGACTGCAAACCCTTATAAAACATTTTTTTACAAATGGAAAGAATATCAAAATAAAAAATCTCCATAATTGCAGACTTTTTGACACAATTGATTCTTTCTGTACTTTCTTTACAGTAGGTTTCATTTATTTAAAGAAGGAATTGAGGGAATTGTTCTTGCTTTTCATTCGCATTCAATGAATGCGTAATGATTTTAACAATGAAAAAGAAAATGGGACACCCTCTATTGTGTATCCCTAATTTTTTCATACAGAAATGCAAAAATTACCATTACATTGGAATAAAATTAATTAAGGAGACCGCCTCCATACTGTTTGAATAAAATCGAATACTTTCTTTTATATAATTATTTTAAAGCATTCCAGTAATAAAATCGTGAAATTTTGAGCTTCAAACCTTAAGTGTGTTATAGCAATGCTGATTGCATAAAATTTCTCTTTATGAGTAACAGATGCCGCTTATCTACGATATAAATTGCGAAAAGATGACGTCGTAGCAACACCTGCCATATAATATACGGAAAATTAATGTTAATTTATGCTGAACTGCGCATAAAGTTTCATGAAATTTTTTAAATTATTTCTTAAGACTGAGTCCGAATCGTGCTTTCTTTCTTCCTATGTTATACTATGAGATTTTTGTCGCTTTATTTTATAAGGATGTATCATTCACTAATTAAGTGTTTCGAATTCTGATTTTTGAATGTCTCTCTTTGAACATTATTTTTTAAATTAGTAAGCATTTTTTTTTTAATTAGAGTACTAAGGTTACTTAATGAAATAAAATACTTAAATTTATTAATATATACATATATATATATACTAGCAGGCTACGCCCTCTTCGCTGTTCACTATATTTAAATAAATTTTCAAAGGAATTCAATCACTATTTATTTTTTATGTCACATTATAAATAAAAACTAAAACAATTACATTGAAATCGCTCTGAACCTCGCTTCGGATATCCGCTGCCTACGGCATCTCTTTTCCGCCCTCACTGTATCGGGTCCAGGTACGGACCAGAAAAAAAAAATAATAATAATAATAATAATTAAAAACATTCATATTCGAAATTTGAAAAAAAAAAAAAAAAAAAAAAAAAAATCTCGATGAGGTGCACCCCTGCAGGATCCCAGGTACCCATCTGCCAAGTTTTGTAGCTCTGCAATTAGTTGCGTGAGCACCAGAGTGCAGACACACAGACACTTCTCTTTATTTTTATATTAGCAGGCTACGCCCGTTTCGCTGGTCACTATATTTAAATGAATTTTCAAAGAATTAGATCAGTATTTATTTTTTACATTGTATTATAAATAAAAACTAAAAAAAAAAAAAAAAGTTGAATTTGCTCTAGACCTCGCTTTCATTTGAAATTAATTCCTTTAAAATAAAAGTCTTTCTATATATATATATATATAATATTTATTGAGGGAAAAAATGGTAGTATATTGTAGAAAGGATTAAACTAATTAAAATTTATTTGTATTTCATGTATTTCATGATTTTTTAAAAAGAAAATCTACTTTTTAGTTTAGTTTATTATATTGGTCGGAATCGAATCGTAATATAGTGTAAATAAAGGGGCTATAAAACACACGGTTCAAAAACTAAAATATATAATAGATGCTGAGATACAGTCATCTTTAAAATCGTAGTTCTTAAATAACAGAAGATCTACATGTCGTTGGTAAATATCCAGATTGAAGTGCCCGGGAAAGACTTTTCTGCAAACAGTAGGAGCCTGGACCCGGTGCAGTACGGGCGGAAAAAACGGCTGACGTAGGCAACGGGTACCCGAATCGGGGTCTAAAGCAATATCAATGTTTTTTATTATTATTATTATTATTTATTTATTTATAATGTGATGTAAAAAAATAAATACTGATCCAATTCTTTTGAAAATTCATTTAAATATAATGACCAGCGAAACGGGCGTAGCCTGCTAGTGGAAGAATAAATTCATGGAAAATGAAACATAAAAACCAATATTGAAAATTGAAAACAAAAATTAATTAAGAAAATTCAAATTCGAAATTCGAAAAATTCTCGATGAGGTGCACACCTACCGGGTCCCAGGTACCCGTCTGCCAAATTTTGTAGCTCTGGGATTAGTAGTGCGAGCACCAGAGCGCAGACACACACACACAGACACTTCTCTTTATATATATATATATATATGAATAAGCTAAAAGGCGACATGTTCAAAGAGTGTAATATAAAAAACAGAATTCGAAAAACTTCATTTTCTAATTAGATATCTTTGTTGCATGAAGCAACAAAAATCCTATAGCATAACGTGAGAAAGAAGAAAGGGGGAACTGACTAAACAGCATATAATCATACAAACTGACTCAAATAAACTGAAATCGTTCTTAGAATATTTCAAGAGGTTCGAACCCTTAAAAAGTCGAATGATGAATTTTTTCTAGAATTTAGCATTTATTATTAATTTTTAACAATTAACTATAAAATTAAAGTATAACAAATTATAATTTTTTTAGATAACACTAGCTAACTTTATCGTTGTATTGTGTGTAGTTATTCGGATTTCAATAATCCACAATCGTTTATCAAGAAAAAAATATTTTGTATGAATGCAGATACAAAGCAGCAAAGCATTTTTGATTTCACACTGCGTAATAGACATTAAGGTTGTTTCTCAAATTCTACATTGTATATATGGAAACGAAATTTACAGGTAATACACAGAACAATGAGAATGGATTACGAGAAACTATTTATATTGAAATGGTGAAATATATTAGAAGGGATGTATAAATGTTATGTTATTAAAACTAGTTGGCATAGGTGGACTCTGCTCAGTTCCTCTTCATATTTATGTTCTCGTAAATTTTTAGTGCGAGACATATTATAATCATGTTAAAAGAAATGAATTTGACCACAGCTTGATACAGTGGCAGAATGAAATCCCCGCCTAATAGGCTATCCACCGTTCACTTCGATATATTTATCTTATTCTAACCTATTAATTTATTTTATCAGGGTCAATTCCGTTGTTTAGTTTTCATGCTACTATTACAATGAAATAATCCTCAACATTCATATTTTTATGAAAATTTTACAATTTCGCTATGTTGGTAAAATCGTAAATTACGAATAATTTACGAAATTTTCCTATTAGAATATTTGTATTCAATCATGTTCAAACAAATATCATAAATGTAATTTTGAAGTTGTCTAATGTACTTATGATCCTCAAAATATAAGTTTATGCTCAATTTTGCCTTATTCTGACATGTTAAGTAAATCGTAAATTCCAAATAACTTACGAATTTTTTAAATTGAAAAAAATCATACTGTATGATATTCATGCCAGTATCCTAAATAATATTTAGAAAGTGGTTTGACATCTTTACGATGAAAACATCCCTCAAGATGGACGTTTATATGAAATTTTGCTCTATTCTGCCATGTTAAGAAATTCGTAAATTTCCAATAACTTACGAAATTTTTATATTGGAAAATTCATAGTTATTAATATTCATGCCAGTGTCCTATATAATATTTCAAAAGTAGTCTGACATCTTTACGATGAAAATATCTCTCAAAATTGACGTTTATGTGAAATTTTGCCCTATACTGCCATGTTAAGAAATTCGTAAATTTCCAGTAACTTGCGAAAATTTCAAAGTAGCATATTTATAGTTACCGATGTTCATTCCGGCATCAAAACTGATATTTTAAAACTGGTCTGACATTTTTACAGTAAAACGTTTCCATTTAATGCACATTTAAGTGAATTTTTGTCCTATTCTCCCATGTTAAGAAAATCGTAAATTTCTAATAACTTACGAAGTTTTTTAATTCGAATGTTGCAAATGAATAGGGTTCTTGTCAGTGTCGAAAGTAATATTTTAAAACTGATCTGACCTCTCTGCGACAATTTGTTCGTGAGATATCTTGTACACAGACTAACAAACTAACGGACTAACACACTGACCCACTAACAGACTAACACACTAACAGACACCCTACAGACAGATACCATACAAATTTTGTCATTTTCGGATTCCTCATACCTGAAAACGTGTAAAAATGTCAAAAAACAGAGGTCGAAAGTTTTCACGATTACCTAAGTTCCCCATACCTATAGTATGATGGGGAACTAAAAGTTTCGTATAATTATTTCTGAAACAACTGCATGTTTTTGAAATATACCTTTTTTTTTTTTTTTTTTTTTACAGAGTTTCTATTTTTCTTATACGATACTTAACTAACCGTGATACAACAAATTACTGCGATCACTAATAAATGATGTGATATTATAAATAAAATAGCATAAGATTATGTAACAGGTTATTGGGTCAAATAAAAATTTCTATGAAAATAATAATAATAATAATAAGGTTAAAAAATGTGTATGGTATTAATCAGATTTTTTTTCCCCTTATACGTTATCCTATTTAAGTTCTTTTTCAAATATCTTTTATCGCTTTAATTTATTTACTTAAAACATACTAGGATATATTTTTAGAATAATAAAAACATCATATGTACATCATAATAATTCAGATATCTTAGAAAGATTCATACCTTTCAGCTATTTACAAAATTATGACCATTAAAATGCAAAATGTAATTTACCATATGTCATAAACTGCGTAATACTTAACTAAAATATCATTATGTATTTACAAACATAGTATATTTTACTCCATCATTGCCTTAAGCAAGAAAAGAACCAATTTTTGTAACAAAGAAACAAGTTCGTATTTTTTCCTTCTCTAGATACTGTAATATTTATTCATAGGATAATTAAAAGCAGTTAAATGTAACCAATAAATATTTCAGGAAAAATAGCACAACGCATACATTTTAACCTTATTTATAAAAAAAAAAAAAAAAAAAAAAAAAAAATCTTATAGTCTAAAAAATCTAATATAATCTAAAAATAATCGAGAGTGACTCCATTCGACTTAAAGTAAGAGAAGTCGTTAAATAAATAAAAGAGAAAATTATAATTGAGTGTTTGAATGTTCTCCTCCATAAACTATGTTCTTTAATTTAACGCAATTTCACGTCAAATAATTTCAGCCCATAGATCACAATGAAAAAGAAATACTCGTTGTGCCCCTGTAAAAATCTATAAGTGATAGATTCACCAAAACCGTTATAGTTTGTGCGATAGTGACCTATAACATGCATACAAATTTTCAGTTCAATTGGATAAAGTATTTAAACACTGTTGCGATTTAAATAATTTCAGTCCGTAAGCCATAATGAAAAAGAATTTTTTGTTGTGTCCTTGTAAAAATACTACAAGTATTAGAGATTCTGCAAAATTCATGAAGTTTATAGGGAGTGATCTACACTCCTTCGCATTTTATAAGGACACATTATGTTTTTAAATAACTAATGTAAAAATAATTGTGAACAAGATTATACTAAGTGCACTTAATATATCTAGTATTCTAAAAACCAAAACTGTTATTATTATTTTTTAATATGAATCAAAATTAATAAAAAATTGTGCAAAATATTTTTTTCTCCACGTTTTTAGATGTTCATAATTATAGGGACAATCCAGATTTTTTTCGTTTTATTTAACTTACTAGCGGATAAATTACAGTTGGCATGCGAATTTGTTAACTACTGGGCTAAATTAATTCATATATAAGACTTCAATTTTTCTTGGACGGACTTTACTGATAATTCCTCGAAAAAAAGAACATTCATGTAGTGAAGTATGATAAATGTGTTTTTTAAGTGGAGGGATAATTTCAACCCACCGTATTTCTAATGAAATTCGAAGATCTAAAATTGCTGAAGGAAATGTGATCAAACGTTGAACTGCTGATGGTTCGACAGGAGAGAGATCTGATGCAAAATCAGAGTTGTTTTACAGAGATCGAAGATTCATAATTCCTCTTATTGTTCTACTCAAAATGACTGCTGCTGAATTTGCTCGTAATTTTTAACGAAAGGTTGGGGGTCCACATTTATGCATGTTTAAAATAATTAATAATATGTTAAAAGGAATAAAAGACCTGTAATAATCAATAAGCACTTAATGGAGGAAAGAACGCGTGTGTTAAAGTTGAATAAAAACAATACGAAATGGTAAAATGTTACATTTTCGAATGAAAAACATTTTATTCTTGATTAACCAAATGGTTTTAACAGTTACTGGAACGATCTGAAGATAGCGAAAGACAGAGCAGATTTTTTAAAGGCAAATATGAATCAGGCATTTTAAAGGTGGATCTATGGCGCTCTGGGTAGCTGCTTCTACTGAAGGCAGCAGAATGAATTTAGTAATTTTTTCTATTATTATGAACATCAAGAGAATATCCGCAAAATTTAAAGGTGGAATTCTCAGATTTTTGTTAGATTTTAGAGAGAGGTGTGTGTGTGGGTAGGTGGGTTTTTTTTTTTTTTTTTTTTTCAACAAGACTTACATATTTGCTTTACTTCTAGAGCAATAGAAAATAGTTTGAAGAATGAAACTTCTGTATTATTGCCTTTCCCGTGGCTTGAAAGTTGAAAAAACCTTAACTTATCATATTAGAATTGTGCATACAAGTGGAAAGTAATTTTAAATAGTTTAAATGTATTCAGAATATCATCTATGCTGTATAAAATGGCACTGAAACTGAATATTAATATATATATATATATATACATATATATACCAGAGAGAATGTCTGACTGTTTCACCCTAAAAAGAGACCCCATAAAATATTAATTTAACGAATAACTGCAAAAAAAAAAATGGGTACATGACACTTTGGTCCCGCCGTTTTGGTCCCGCCACTTTGGTCCCGCCGAATTGGTCCCGCCACTTTGGTCCCGTGGAAATTTTGGTCCCGCCGTTTTGGTCCTGCCGTTTTGGTCCCGCCACTTTGGTCCCGCCATTTTGGTCCCGATATCAGGAATAATCAAAGTATTACAGAAAAAAAGCGAAATTCTTCTTCATATTTCGAATTTTTGTCATTTGACTTGGAAACATGGGGGTAGGAAAATTATTATTGTTATTATTATTTTGCAACAGAAAGTTCTAGTAACAAATAAACCTGAAAAAAATGTCTAAAATTTTGAGATTTAGATTTTATCTTTGTACGATAGTGGAAAAAGGACAGCAAATACTCGTACATAAGGGAACTTCGGGCAAAAGAGAACTTAGACGAATATTTTCAATTGGAGAGTTGAATACCTATAACCTTTGTTGAAAATGATGTAACTATAGGACACATGGAACAGAAAATTTAGTATTTCGGATCGAATTTTGAATCATAAAGGTATTAGTTATCAGCGCAGATCGAAGCATTGTTAATTTATCTAAGTCTGAAAAATTTTAGTTTAAATAAAATACAGGGTTTTTAATATAAAACACTGTAATGCGGCTCTTAATTATCATATTCATATTTAGAGTGCTCGACTACAAAAGTTGTAGGAAATCAATGCTTTATCGAAGCATCTCCTAAATGTTAGAGTTTAATAGTAAAAGAAGATGCGAGGAACCTAAATAATGATCTCAGGAATAATTTGTACAGATCTGCTAAACTTAAGTCATTTTCTTCTCTGTCAATCCGGATATATTTGTCAAACACAAGAAATAGTTACATATCACATAGAATTGGAAAAGCATTTTTATTCCATTATAATCCCTTACAATATTGTTTAAGAAAATGTCCATTAAAAAACCCTCCCATCCCCCTTTTTTTTCAAATGCGCTGAAACAAAACAGTGAAATGCCTTTTTATTGTCTGTGGGAGAAACAGGTGCGAAACGAATCTCAATGTGCTACAGAGATTTCAATGTGGGCATTGCTTTTATTCATAGAGACATATCAGACAGATTTTTTTTTTTTTTTTTTTTTTTTTTTTTTTAAACATAATATTAAACTAAAAAGATAAAAAATTGTACATCAACATTATTATTATTATTATTATCAATATACACAGATTTTGAAATAAATTCCTCTTAGATTAATGATAAAAATTAAATTCACAATCAAATCGAATGAAACGTATCTCTCTCTCTCTCTCTCTCTCTCACACACACACACACACACACATGCATATATTTATGAATAAATTCATACATAAATTCAAGAACTTCATAAATGATCCCAAGCTTATGCTTATGAAGAAGAGTCTATGATGGGAGCAGGTCAATAATTAATTCTTTGAAAGAAATAGCATTCTGCCACTAAAAGCAAATTATATTTAATATCGTAAGGTTTTTCTTTCTTTCTTTTTCCATTTTTTTAAACAAATTTTTTCTGTATTTTATTATTTTTAAAATAATTGAAACTTTATCTACTGTTGTTATTGTTAACAATACTTTTAAAATCACAAAATGTTGTCGCTAATAGTAAATTAAAATTCAAATTGCATATGAAGTAAGTTAAATCGAAATCAAATGAAAAAAATATCAATTAAAAAAAAAGTGCAATTGCATAAAATAAATAAATAAAATGTTCGTAAAAAAATTAGTACAAAATTCTCCGAATCTCAATAGTTAGGCAGCAATCGTAATGTCGAAAATTTATATATTTGTGTGTAAAATATTCCTTAATTAAAGATATTCTCAGAGCACTTCAATTTTCCCGTATCAATAAATATGTTATCATATTAAACAACTGATACATATTTAAAGAATTGCAAAAAATTGGTGGGACCAAAATGTCTCGGGACCAAATTGGCCAGGGACCAAAATTTCCTCGGGACCAAAACGGCAGGACCAAAATGGCGGGACCAAAGTGGCGGGACCAAAACGGCGGGACCAAAGTGTCCTGCTTCGAAAAAAAATTACTAAGATTCGATCTGTTCTTATAATTGTGAACACCTGAAAAATAATTTTTTTGACCGTATTCAAAGTTTTTTAAGATAGAAAAACAATAAAACATTTTAAATATCGTTTATTAATGAAATTCAAATTAATCAGAAATATATTTGTTTAAATAATAGCGTTCAGTGTTTAGTTAATATATAAAAACGGGTGTCCTTATAATATGTATATAAATTTTCTGCTCAATTCATTAAGGCATTCAGACGCTATTACATTTTAAATTTGAGCCCATAGGCCTTAATGATAAAAAAAAAATTTCTTTGTGTCCTTATAAAAAATTTTAAGTGCTATATTCTCCAAAATCAATAACGTTTGTACTACAGTGACCTATAACATACGTACTAACCTTCAGTTCAATCAATCAAAACGTTTAGACGCTATCGTGTTCACTCACATACATATACATAGATACACACACACATACATACATACGTCACCATAGAAATAGCAAATATGAACCCAGGGAACCTCAAAATATACAGAAACACCAAAATCTCAAAATCAAATTTTTTATCACAATTACATTACTTTCCTTACATATGTTCGGAAATAAAGTTCGGAATAAAGTTCGTATATGTTCGGAAAGTAAAGTTAGTAATAATAATAAAGTTTTTAAAATTTATTCAGCTTGATAAGAGAAATTTATAGCTTATTTTGTGACTAGCAGGCTTTGCCCGCTTCGCTGGTCACTATATTTAAATGAATTTAAAAATGAATCAATATTTTTTATACCGTTCTACAAATTAAAACTAAAAAGAAAATACATTGAAATTGCTTAAAAACTTTGCTTCGGGCCCTCGCTGACTTCGGCAGAGATTTCTTAACCGCGACGTCTTGGTACTGGATAATTTAGTTTAATTTAATTTATAGAAATGTCAACAATACAGAAAAAACTGCATTAGTCCTTTTCTTTTTGATAATAAACAGAACGGAAACAGCATAATATTTTACAAGGAGATATTTTGTATAATTAGACAAATTAAAAAAAAAAAAAAGGCTTTTCCCTTCTTCCCTTCCCCTCCCCCCTCGCATTACAAAAATATTTAAAATAAAATTGAGAAAAATTGTGCAAAAACATTTGGCAGAATTTGAAATTTGGCACTGTAGTAGCTCGGATGATTCTCGCCAAAATGTTTACTTATGCATTTGCGATACCCATATCAACTCATCGCCCAAAAGACAACAAAATTTTAAATAATTATAAGACAATATATATATATATATATATATGCCATGTTTTTAAATTTTATGTTGAATTTTATAACTATAGAACTGCATTAGCACCTTATCAATGTGTAGAAAATTTTAAAGTGATAATGAGGTCAATATTTGTGAAATGCAGAATTTAATTTTTTACACTTTTTTAACGTTCACGTTTAATTAAATGTATTTATTCTTATGTTAAAAAAAAAAAAAAAAAAAAATGAACTCGTTTTAAAAAATTCATCAGTTTTTACTAAAAAGAAAATGGCCAACTGTCATCACCAAAGTAGTTAAGTCTAGACCAATCAAAAATAGGAGTGGTCCACCCGGATATGTTCCCGACAAATTCTTTGCTTTATTTATAAGATAGACAGTTTTCATGACTCTTTGTAGATACAAATATTTTCTAATATATAGATGTGGTTTTATACGAAATGTAGAAACTGAATATTTCCTTGTATATTTCTTAAAAGCATGAACTATTTTCTTCAGACGATCTTAAATGGTCGTACTGTAAAAATCAGAGTGCAACACTATTACGGAAAAATAATATCTCATCAGAAATTTTAAATCATGGCACCATTTAAAAATTCGTGTCATCATTAAAATGCAAAATGGAATTTTCCGTTTGTTGTAGACTATGCAACATATGATTTAAATATCATATTTAGATTTTTTTTTTTTTTTTTTTTTTTTTTGTAATAAATCTTTTACTTCCTTATTGTCTTCAGTATAAAAACAAATCCCATTTTCTTAAAAAAAAAAAAAAAAAAAAAAAAAATGTTCTTCTTCCTTTTCAAAAAAAAAAAAAAAAAGAAAATATAATCTTCATTCGTGTTTTAATCTTTTTATTAAAAAAATAATCTGGTGTGTCACTCACACGACTTTCTCTTACCCTAAAATTTAATACAATAAATACAGGTTGGAAATTAAGAGGTAACATAACTGTTATGTAAACCTATTTTAAAACAATTTGAATTAGGCTTCGGAAGAGTTTTATATCATAATTAGTTCTTTGTAAGGGGGGCTACCGCCCCCATCAACCCCTCGTTTCATTAGTGAACCTATATATATAGAATTTAAACCTGTTTTTAAAGTTAAAAGCTCACTTAAAATTATTCAGACAACTTTTACACAGAACATTCCTTGAAACTTTTCAGTATTGATCAAACTTTCCAGCAACAAATTTATATTAATTTGAAAATATAACTTTTGGATCTCCTGAAATTATTCTTTTTAAGTTACTCTAAGAGACACAGACAAAGATCAAACTTTAAAAAACTTGACTTTGGTAATCAGGAAGCCTCAAAACGTGTAAATACACAAAAAAACAAGCGATGAATATTTAGCTTAAAAACATGCATTGTTTACCATATCCAGGGATGGAACACGGGCGCAGGATTCACACCGGAATCTGTTAAAGAAATTTCTCTACCTATAATATCGTTGATTTAAGCAGTAGAAAATTTTCTTACATTGATAGTGGTATGAATTCTGCGCCCGTGTTCCATCCCTGCATATCTCTATGAGGAATTTATTTCAATTCCCGAGCAGCTTTCCTGGAAATGGTAAAATATTATTAGTAAAGCACATCCACTAACAACAAAAACAAATGTTATCGCATAAATATTTGCAACCCTGTATATCTTTTGAAGAATATGTACAAGCCATATAGTGCACCTAAATATAATCCTATAGTAATAATATACGGCACAACCCGAAATACACTTTCATCAATTTTCAGCTATTGTCGCATTATAATCTAATTATTTTGTGTAGCCCTGTAAATGAACAGTGAATGATTTCCCTGCCATATTCTACATGAGGCAAGTTTTTATGCATATAAAATATATATATTCATTTTATTTGGTTTAGTGCAGTCTATAGATGTTAAACTCTACTTATTTCCAATTTCCCCCGTAGGCGTAATGTATTTGAATAATCTTGAGTGTCCCTGTACACTAACCATTTGCTTCATCTGAACGATAAGCTTATTGTAGCGTCCCTATACGATAAACATTTAGAATACCAAGTTTGGAATCTCTTCTGCTACTTTTCTTGAGATATGCTGATAACAGACACACACAGAGACAGACAGATACACAGACAGATACACACAGAGACCAACCGCTAAAAACACGATTTTCGTATTCAGGGGACCTCAAAACATGTAAATATAACAAAAACTCACTTTAAAAAAATTTACCTAAAAACAATACTTTCTCTACGTTATGGGTAAGAGAAAGTAATTATCGTTATATAATTAAATTTATATAATATATATATATATATATATAAAGTTTTAAAAATTAATTCCGCCTCACAAGACAAATTCATAGCTGATTATTTAATACATAGCTATCAGTCCTGCCTCTTTTTAGACTTAAGTATTTTTGCAGAAAATATAACTTTTTATGACTTCCTATGGAATATGTATAAACTGAATATATATACATATATATATTCTAGAACTATAAATGATTTTCTTTCAACTGATATCAAAAAGTAGCACTAAATTTATTGTAGAAAAGAACTTATCAATAAAAATTAAATATAATATTTAAAAAAAAAAATGGTATATTGTAGTCATCACAAAATTTTCTTCTATATTTTCTTATACATATTCACGTAATTTAAACCAAAGCAGTGATCACTGTATCTTATATTGTAAAATTTTGAAAAAAAAAAAATAATAATAATAATAAGCGAGTATGTTACGCTCAATACTAAAGTTTCTTTTACAAATTCACACAGTACTAATTAATTATTAAAATTATTTTTCATGATGGATGCAGACGATTTCCTTCTCAAAGAAGTCTATTACTAAATGGTAAAAGAATGTAAATTTTGTGCCTTACAAAAAACATCTGTTGAAATGCTTTTTCTCCTTTTTCTTTTTCTTTTTCTTCTTCTTCTTCTTTTTTTTTTTTTTTTTTTTTTTTTTTTGTTAAAAATTGGTAATTTTGTTTCAAAATATCACAGATTCACTGTTCAAGCCATTTATTTTAGAAGTATCTGCGAATTTTTTTCAAAAATAATCATATTGAAAATTTATACCCGCAAGAAGAAGATGCGATTCTCCTACATATACAAAAATTTTATCCTAATTGGATAAAATTTTGTATTTTTTTTTTTTTTTTCACTAATCATATTATAAATGAAATCTTTCTGTTTCAGAATGGTTGGCTAAAAATAATAATAATTAAACAAATTTTGTCTTATAATGTCTTATTAAAAATTGTGAAAGAACGTGACGACATCGTAACTTTTCAAGCTATATAATATATAGTAGAAGTTGATAAGACACCAGTTTGTACCAAATGCAACTAAATACAGCTTTTACAACTTTTGCAACTAAATACAAGTGCAAATAATTTATTAAAACTGTTATTTATAAAAATTATTTAACATGATGAAAGCAAATGGTTTTCATCTTAGAGAAAACTAACACTAAATATCCAAACACAGACAGTTTTATTGTCTATAAATAACATCTTAAAATATGCGTTTTTATAATGGTTACCTCACATATCAAGATCCGTACAGTTAGATTCCATAGAAGATGAGCTATAGCCTTCCCGTTATCGAGGAAATTTGCAGTATAGCAGCGTCACCTATTGGACGATATGCATCCAAATTCAATTAGCATAATGTCTCATAATGGCCTTCTCCTATATCAAGTTTTGTTAGATGATGGGCAATAGAATCTGAGATGTAGCCTTCCCTTAAATTGCGAAAATCGCTGTGTAGCAGCGCCACGTGTTGAGTGGTTGGTCCCAAAAGTTGACAGGAACTAATTTATGTCAATTTGCATCTGCATATAAATTTCTATGCAATTCTGCGAAGTAGTTCCTGGGATATAGCCTTCCCTTAAATTGCGGAAATCACTGTATAGCAGCGCCAGCTGTTGACTGGTAAGCATTCAAATTGAATCAGCATGTCTCATAATGGTCTTCTCCCATATAAAGTTTTCATTGATTATACGCAATAGAACCTCAGCTATAACCTCCGCTTAAAAATCGCTGTACAGCAGCGCCACCTGTTGAGCAGTTGACAGCAAAAAATGATAAGCACTAATTTAGGTCAAGATGTATCTACGTATAAATTTATATGCAATTCTGAGCAATAGTTCCGGAGATAAGTCTCCACAAAATTTTTGTCACGCACACACAGAGACATACAGACATTTTCTAAAAATGGTCAAATCGTGTTCTAGACCTCTCAAAACGTGTAAATCCGTCGAAAACCAGAAGTCGAAAATCTTTATGAATCGAATACTTTCTTTGATTGAATATAAAAGAAAGAAAAAATGTACGCCTTTTTACTTTCCGAACACTATAGTGAGGAAAGTATTGTAATCATGTCAAAAATCCGAATTCGAGATTTTGATGTTTCTATACGTTTTGAGATCCCCTGAGTCCGTTTTCACTATTTTTACGATGATGTATGTATGTGTGTGTGTATGTGTGTATGTGTGTATGTCTGTGAGTGAACACGCTAGCGTCTAAACGCTTTGTTCGATTAACCTGAAAGTTGGTATGCATATTGTAAGTCACCATAGTACGAACCCTATATATTTTGGGGGATCTAGCACTTATAGTTTTTTTACAGGGACACAAAGAAAAATTCTTTATCATTATGGCCTATGGGAGCAAAATCTTAAAAGTGTGATAGCATCTAAACACCTTATTCAATTGAGCAAAAAGTTTATACACATATTATAGGTCACAAATACTCAATCTGTATAGATTTTGGAGAATCTAGCACTTATAGTTTTTTTTACAGGGACACAAAGAAAAATTCTTTATCATTATGCCTATGGGGCCAAATTTTTAAAAGTGTGATAGTGTCTAAACGCCTTATTAATCTGAGCAAAAAATGTGTACACATGTTATAGATCACAGTTGAACTAACTGTATAGACTTTGGTGAATGTAGCACTTACAGTTTTTTTACAGGGACACAAAGAAAAATTCTTTATCATTATGGCCTATGGGACTAAATTTTTAAAAGTACGATAGCATCTAAACGCCTTATTGAATTGAGCTGAAAATTTATATGAATATTATAAATCACTGTTGCACTAACTATAAGCATTTTGGTGAATTTAGCATTTATATGTTTTTACAGGGACACAACGAAAAATCCTTTATCATTATGATCTATGGGCTCAAAGTTCAGTAGCATTAAATAAAACATCGTGTAATAAATGGAGAAAAATACTCAAACACTCTATTATGGTTTTCTCTCTTTTGTTTGTTTAACAACTCCTCTTTCTTTACATTATCTACAAAACTGTTAAATACTCAATGTTCGGAAAGTCGAGTGGAGTCACTCCAGATTTTTTACTTTCTCTTACCCATAAGGTAGAGAAAGTATTGTTTTTGGGTCAAATTTTCGAACGCGAGATTTTGTTATATTTACACATTTTGAGGTCCCCTGAGTACGAAAATCATGTTTTTAGCAAATGGTCTGTGCGTATGTCTGTATGTCTGTGTGTCTGTGTGTCTGTATGTCTGTGTGTCTGTGTGCCTGTGTGTCTGTGTGTCTGTGTGTCTGTCTGTTATCAGCATATCTCAAAAACAAATTATGGCAGAAAGTTCAAACTTGGTATTCTAAATGTGTATCATATAGAGATGCTACAGTAAGCTTTTCGTTAAGATCAAGCAAATGGTTCGTGTACAGGGACAATCAAGAGAATTCTAATACATTACGTCTATGGGGGAAATTGCAGGAAAGTAGAGTTTAACGTCTATAGACTGCACTAAACTAAATGAAACGAATATATATATTTTGTAATAGAGATAGCTAACTGGGAAAAAAACAATTGTTTAAGCAGGATCCTCGCCTCCTCTCCTGGGGGGAAGTCCCCCTCGAAAGAAGTAATTTTTCATGATGGGTATCTTTCAAAAGAGCTCGCCAATACCTTTAAAACGAATGGTTAAACCATCGATCTGCGATAATTTAAAACAAAGTTATCGATTTTTTTTTTTACTTTTAACGAAAAAAACTTAGAAAAAAAATCGTACTTTTTTTTTTTTTTTTTTTTTTAATATTGAGAATAAAATGGACTTTTTTTGGATATTTGGTGTTATACTACTTCTCTAATACGGAAATCGTCTGCCTTAAAAAGATAATTATTTTTTAGTAACCGAATTAAATTCTATATAAATTTAGGTGCATTAATGAAACGGGGGGTTGAGGGGGGCGGTAGCCCCCCTCACACAGAACTAATTATCATATAAAACTCTTCAGAAGCCTAATATGAATTGTTTAACGTAGGTTTACATAACAGTACTCGTTATCTTACCTATTAATCTACAACCTGTATTTATAGTATTAAATTTCAGGGTAAGAGAAAGTCGTGTGAGTGACACACCAGATTTTTAAGGAAATATTTTGTAGTGCATTTGTACGAATTATATTAAGTCACCATATTTCGCATAACATGACGTTCTTTCTGTAATTTATGCGTATATATACGTTTTTTTTTTTTTTTTTTTCATTTATATGCTCATCTTTATGTATACCAAAAAACAGTGGTCCATGTACTAACTAAATAACAGTAGCCTTTATGTCAGGTGGTAATTTCATAGCAGTCAAAGTGTTGTTACGAAGACAAACAAAAATACAGGTTTACGAACCAAAGTGGTAAGTCCTTAACAAGCTTATTGGAAAATATTAAAAACAAATATTTAACACATTTGATAAGTGTATTTATTTTGAGTTTAAAATAAGAGTACTTGGTTTAACATGGTTTTAAAACATTTTACCTTTTTTTTTTTTTTTTTTTTTTTTTTTTAATGTGTGTGGTTTTTTTATGGGTGTTCTCTTAATCACTCATGAAATAAACAAGAATATATACATAGAGAGCACCAAATAAAAAAAAATAATAAAAATAAATCTTGAATTACTGTCATGTAAGGAAATTTTGAGCAAAAATGGGTACAGAGATATCAGTTTACGAATTGCTTCATTTATTTATTTATTTATTTTAATATGCTTTCTTGGAAAGTATAAATCAATAAATTAATCATATGAATTGTTCCTATCATCGAGCTATAAATTATTACAAGGGACAGGAGAGTGACAACCTTTTTATATGGCAAAGATTATTAATAATAAAATAAAATTATACTTTTAAAAAATTAAAGAACACGTTTTTATTGAAATGTGAATCAAAAAGCACAAAATATCTGTCTTTATAGTATTAAAATGCAGGGTAAGAGAAAATCAAGTGAGTTATACACCATAATATTTACGTACTTTTAAATCTTTAATAAATAAATAATTTAGAATTAAACAAAAAGCATTTTTAAAAAATATCCCCTGACTGGGATTGAACGTTAGACCTTTAAGTTCGTAGCCCGGAGCTTTACCTCACAGCCACAGCGCTCACGTAGGGACAGTCTTTTTTTTTTGCAATATAGATTTTTTGTTTGCTCCCAGAGAGGTTACAAACAAACATACAACCATACATACAGGTGAAGCTAATAAAAGCGTGTTAAAAAAAACCATGTGATATGGAACTACAGTAAGCTAAACTGGCCAACATTGATTTTTTCTTCTGAAGCTGTAAACTCTGCGTTTTATTAAGCAGACGATATCTTTCCTTATTTTTGAAAGTTCTTTTTAAAATATTTATTTCTCTTTGAAATTTAGATTGTTTAGAGCATTAAACATATTTTACCGCAAGCAATGTTGGATAAATGTTTTTTAAAAGGCTGTAAAGAAAGGTATGTCGAAAGAGGATCTAACACATTTCACTGGTAAGTTTTTTAAAATTTAATTATTTCGTACTTTTTAAATAATTGTATTTTCAAAATGCTTATAAATGCTATATTTAGTTCTTTAAATAAAAAAATAGCAAATGCATGTATTATCTAAAAATGGAAAAAAAAAAAAAAAAAATCAATATTGTTTATCTGCTTGTATCCATAGACAGACGGACAGACAGACAAACTGAAGTTATAAACAATTTTGAATTTTGTTGAAAAGTGTTAATAACAAGCTAAAAATAAATTTCAAAAACTGTAGGATTTTACACAAATTTCGCTTGCTTTATGTTTAAATAAAAAAAAATATATATAATATAACATTCAAAACAGATAATCGCCAGTAACACGATTATTGCCAAAAACTTTTGATAACTCACTCATCTTTGCCACACTTTCTTATACTCCCGTAATAAAGAAATGCCCCGTTCACTGTAATAATAGGTCTATTTTCGTATTGTGCATGCATGTAAAAAAAAAAGAAAATTCATTCTGAATTAGTTCAAAAAATTTTAGCTCATGCTCAGGTACTACCATATTGGTCTTACAAAAATAGCTTTGTGCTTTAATATATAAGATGGTATCCGTGACTCAGTCGTGATGCTCATGGTGGTAAATGAATATATTATCTATATAAATAAAATTTTAAGTAAAAAATCCTTTTTTAAGATTAGAAACTTTTCATTGTGAAGCCCTAAAAAGCATAAAATAAAATTATATTGAGGTAAAGAAATGCTATAAAGAAATGAAAGTTTTAACACTGACGACCTGTGGCAATCTGAAGGTCCAAAATTAAATATTTTGCTGTCGCTTCGCGCTTTCTTCGAGCCGATAATGACAGAAAATGGTCTTGGGATTAATTGTTGCGCTTGTTCGCCCGTGACCAAGCTGTCTATCAGCTAATCCAGTGCTTAAAAAGCAAATCCAAACTTTAGATATGACGCTATAAAAGATATTGAAAATCTTGATCGACCTCCATTTGTGTTTAACCTCTCTCGATTCTACCAGTTATTCGTCACTTTTGACCTTCACTTAAATGATGCTTTTGAGCCATAATTAATGTATGCTGCTCACTCTCATAAACCACATTTACTTTAAACAACACTATAGATCGGAATTAAAACATGCGTCTACTGCGCACCACATTATCAATCCCCGAATTTGCATATTTTTGGTGCTAACGTACGCGCGGAAGTGCAATTTTCTGTTCAATTGCATTTAATTAACATAAATAATTGCAGCATTGGAGATTGGTTACAACATTAACTTAGTGAGTATATTTTTTATCATTATCCTTTAATTTTGATTACCAGTGTATATATAACACATTTTTTCTAGATACCGAGATAAGGTGTTAATTCATGAATGATTTTCTTTTCATTTATTATATAATTTTCTTCTTTCGAATGTACAATAATTTCGTTTTTTTATGCTCTCATTTGTAACAATAGATTTATATTCTTTTGTTTTTGTTTCTTTCTTGTCATTTTGTTCATTAACATAATTAGGATAATTAGGCTTGCCTTTGCTGCAATTTTTTTAATTTAATTTATATCATTTTTCTGTCAGATATATACATTATTTATTTCAAATTATGGTGTGACATCTTCTGCTTGTTTTGCGATGCAAAATTAGATTACTAATTTCATTTTCAAATATATTGTTGAACTTTTAAAAAATATATAGATGAATGTATTATAATAAATGGAGCTCAACTTCTTCACACGCAAAGCTATCACTTCACATTCAAACAATGCATGCGTGTCTCAATCGATACCGGATGTACCCAGTGATCCTTTTTATCCCCAGTTAACGGATCATTTGAGCGGTCACTCTTCTAACCTGTATCTACAAGAATGACCATCAACAATTCATCACGCACGGACGGAGCGTCTCGTGCAAAGTGACACTGAAAAAAGCACGCGTATATATATATTTATACGCTGATCTTGTGACACAGTTTCCCTTGGTGTATTGTTGAATGAACTAATAATGACATTGATTGTTCTTAAAAAGAATTCGCTGCCGGTAATTTCTAATCATATTCATATAAAACCACCCTAATTTCTAATAATTTAAATATAAATAGAGAGATGCTGAGTGATTATATTGTGGCTGCTAAAGAGTCATAGTTTTATAAATTAAATGTTTATAAATCATGGTTTTATAAATAATAATTAAAAAAAAAAGTAAAAAAGTAAAATTATCATTTTAAACAGAAAAATAAAATTTTTGTGTATATGCGTGTGTATGTACATCTTAATAAATATTTTAAGTGTCACAATCGTTGTCAAAAATTTACATTATTCACAAAATAACCGGATATTATATTATACCTGTGCAATCATGTTTAAAAGTAGTCGAATAATAGTTATTTATGTAAGTAAAAGTATTCTATAATATGTACAAAACTTTGAATAAACACCATAAAATGCAATAAGCTCGCAACAATTGTTTCAGATCGAAAGAAAAAACGACCATTAGTCAGGCGAACAAAGTAGGCACGAGTGTAGAAATCAAAGCGGCAACGCACAAAACCGTTTTAAGTGAAGCGCAAAAATATATAAAGATGAACGTAAATATAAATACTGGTGTGATTAGAATTATAAAATAAAAGAAGAAAATAAATAAATAAATAATATTAAAAAGTATAACAAAATCTAAAAATCTTAAAGTATCAAAAACTAAATGAAAATAGGAGTTTTGTGAGTAATTGCCAAGCATCAGACAAGAGCGGAGTGGAAGAAATATCATTAACAAGATTTTTAGAATTTTTAAATGTGCTAAAAGCTTCATGAATATCCAAATGGAAAGAGGAGACAGGAGAGGAAATTATGTTAGTTTTAGAAAAATCAAACCGATGACCATGAGCCCAGCAGTGGGAAGCAATAGAAGCTTTGGAAATCTCTTCCTTACGAACACATTCCGACGGTGCTCATTTATTCTATATTTCAAATCCTAGTTCGACCAATATTACCTAAATTGCACGACGAATACGGGAATAAATAAATTCAGTAGGAATGGGATCTTTAAGAGAAGATATTAATTTTGTTGACGGGTTTGTAAATGACTTTAAAACCAAATGGTGAAAGACGTTTAGAATTTTTAAAAGAAAGTGGTGAATAAAAAGTTAAAACAATTGGAAAGAGACTGTGATCATCCAGTTTGGGATCAGAACGTTTAGGATACTTGAATTTATAAAGAGCTTTATCGATAATAGAGGGATTATAACCGCAAGAAAGAGCAAGTGATTTCAAATAATTAATTTCTTTCGAAAGAACAAATATGTAAGGCACGAAAAACAGTATAGAAAGCAGACATTTTCTGATAAGGGGCGTGGCTAGAGAGAACATGTGGTGGAAGAAAGACAGAGAATGGTTTTCTAAAGACAGTGGATGAAAACCGATCCTTGTCTTTAGATACAAAAACGTCAAGAAAAGCCAAAGAAAGTAAACTAGAAAAATAGACATCAGAGGGGACTAGAACGAAAGTGTCATCAACATACCGAAACCAGTGAGGAAATTTATACACACTGAAGAGTTTTTCTTTAAAATAGTGCACATAGATGTCGCTAGACAAAGCAGAGAGAGGACTGACTGCCCATTGCCATACCCTCATTTTGGAACAAACTGCCTTCATCTTTAATCGTACTTATCATTCCCAAATTATTCCCTTATTATTTCCGAGAATAATTGATCATCATTACTTTCGTAGAAATTAAAGAGCATTTTCAAATGTTAAAGTAAGACAAGTCAGATAATCTGAGATCGTAAATATTTTTAAGCTATACTTCAAATGTTTTTCTATAAGATTGTGAAATAAAATAAAAAGTATACTTTAAGGTACAATAAATGAACAATCATTAGTTTTTCCGGAATCTTATTTTTAATAATTTTGTAGCAATTTTATTTTTTAAATTATCCAGAAATGTTCATAATTTCGATTCGTCTATTTTTACGCTTGTATGTCCGTGCTCTAATTTTTTTAAGTAAAGCTACATTGAAACGAAATTATTAAGTTATCAGGATTTCCTATATTATGTTCTTTATTACTTTAAATGATATGCATAATATTTGTTATTAATTTACATAAGTGGTTCAAATATGTGTTCAGACTATAATGATTTATGAATGCAAAATTCATCCAAATAATTTTAATGCGTTACTATTTTAGAAATAATAAAATTGACTTTTCTTTCTTTCTTTCTTTTTTTTTTTTTTTTTTTTTTTTTTTTTTTGAGATGCATGGGAATATGATACTCAAAATAGTTATTGTTAGACCAAGTTGTTTGCGACCATGGGAGCTTCTGCGCATAAGCTGAATGAACAAATCCAGTGTAAAAATAGGGGTGATAATTTTGTGGTCAAGAGAAATAAGTGGTAAGGGAACGCGGAATGACCAGAGTTCAGTTGGTGATAAAAACACCAAAGCAGGTAGAGTTCATATTTGAAAACACGTAGAATGCATCTACAACTACAACCAGAAACACTTTAGCCGGAAACTCATTTTAGGTATTTCCGTCAAAAACAAAATGGTGGCTAAAAAGCATTATTGCATTGTGTAAATAGCTATATTTTCGGTAATTGGCATGAAATAAGGAAAATTTTCAATATGAAAATAAAAAGGAAACTAACATTCCTAATATTCGACCTGATTCGACCTAAATTTTGGATTCTTTGGATGTTTTGTATTCATTTTGTTTATCTTCATTTTTAATCCGATTATTTAATTTTAGCGCAAGAAAACAGATCCTAACAGAACTTAATTTTACACATGGTACAAATGCGTTACTCGTTGAATGAATTTGTAGAAAAAAGTAGCTTGAATGCTAATTTTCATATAAAATGCTCTATTTAACTCGTAAAGAGTTTTGTACTTAAATATCATTGATATACGTGACAGAAAGTAAGAAGCTGGGGGAAAAAAATTGTCCTTAGGCTTCTTCTTATGCAAACATCAGCATTGCTTTACTGAAAAATACCATGTATGAAACTACGATGCCTTCTAATTTTACAAATCGTTTCATTTAAACGTTCATCGCTTACGTATTGGAAATAAGGGCAGAGTATCGAAGTACATGGCCGCATTTCTAAAAAAGAGGAAAAGAAATATGCTGATCTATAAAATCGCTTTCATTACTTTACAGAATAGTAGAAGGATGACAGAATACGTAAAGATAAAAATCTGAAATAATATTAGAGAAAATAAAAGTATCGTTGTGTAAAAATAATTTGTTTTAACCCTTTCATTCCCCGTGATGCAAATTGGAATTATAACATTTAAGCTTTCTTTCTTACTATCTAAAACTCTCCCTGATTCAATATGAACAATATTATAATCTATATGAATTTTCTATTGAATATATATATAGATAGATATAGATAGATAGATAGATGGTTTCATTATCCCTCTTGATGAGTGAAAAGATGTATTACTCTATTCTGATGATAATATCGGAATTAGTTTTTTTTTTTTTTTTTTTTTTTGGCAATTTAAGTAAATTAACTGTTTCAAATATTTTATTATTTTTTATTTTAATGTTTAAAATTTGTATTTTAATTAATTTGAATATATTTCTTTCAAATTTTTGATATTTTTATTTACTGAAAAGTTACGATTTTAAATAGCATCAATAATTATATTAAATACAAATACCTCAATTCGTATCTGCTATTACTCCTATTTTCATAAATAATTTATATTTTGTTACTTTTAAATACATTTATGACTAAATATAAGGTGTATTGTTTTATGGATAAAATTAATTGGGAGTGAAAGGACTATACATTTCGTTTGTAAAGAGATATTAAACTGATTTTGAGAAGTTTCAGCTAATTCGAGAATGGATATTAAATAACAATCGTTTATTTTATAGTTTTTTTTTTCTAATTTTGTTTATATTTATGTTCGACGGACAATGAAGAATAAAATTATGAATGAATTCAAAGAAGATAGCAAAAATTGTCTAATTAAGCTCCTTTAATAAAGTAGCACCACAAAACTGGCGTTGTAAAAATTATTACGCCGCTTTGACTGCAGCACTCGTGCTTACTTTATTCGCCTGATGAAGGGTCGTGTGTTTTTTCGACCCGAAACAATTGTTGCGAGTTTATTGCATTCTATGGTGTTTATTCAAAGTCTGTAAGTAATAATTAAGCTCCTGCTCAAAAGTTTAGCAAGATTTTCAAACGATCAGTTTTTTTCAATTAAAAAAATTATCCCTCGATGAAATGTTTTTAAACATTGAGTATTTAAAAGACTTGGTTTTCCTCATGTTTTTCAGTTAACATTGGTTTAACACAATATTTAGGGTGCCAGTAACAAATTGAGCAAAATCAATAATGTTTGTGATCACTCTATATCGTTAAGTGAACGAAATCTAAAAGTTTAGGATATCTTAATCTAGACCAAGTACAATTTGTTAATGAATTTGTTTGACGTTAGCATATTAAATAACGGAGATATAAGCAATTATTTTAAATCTCAAAAAAATAAAATATCCGCTATTTTTTTTTTAATATACAAAGTTTTTAGCGATGTCATTTCCACTTTTCGATAAATTGAAAAAATCTGGAGTGACTCCACTCGACTTTCCGAACATTGAGTAATTAACAGTTTTGTAGATAAAGTAAAGAAAGAGTAGTTGTTAAACAAACAAAAGAGAGAAAACCATAATAGAGTGTTTGAGTATTTTTCTCCATCTATTACACGTTGTTTTATTTAACGCTACTGAACTTTGAGCCCATAGATCATAATGATAAAGAAATTTTCGTTGTGTCCCTGTAAAAACCTATAAATGCTAGATTCACCAAAATGCTTATAGTTAGTGCAACAGTGATTTATAATACTCATATAAATTTTCAGCTGAATTCAATAAGGCGTTTAGATGCTGTCGTACTTTTTAAAATTTAGTCCCATAGGCCATAATGATAAAGAATTTTTCTTTGTGTCCCTGTAAAAAAACTGTAAGTGCTAGATTCACCAAAATCTATACAGTTAGTTCAACTGTGATCTATAACATGTGTACAAATTTTTTGCTCAGATTAATAAGGCGTTTAGACGCTATCACATTTTTAAAAATTTGGCCCCATAGGCATAATGATAAAGAATTTTTCTTTGTGTCCCTGTAAAAAAACTATAAGTGCTAGATTCTCCAAAATCTATACAGATTGAGTATTTGTGATCTATAATATGTGTATAAAATTTTTGCTCAATTGAATAAGGCGTTTAGATGCTATCGCACTTTTAAGATTTTGCTCCCATAGGCCATAATGATAAAGAATTTTTCTTTGTGTCCCTGTAAAAAAACTATAAGTGCTAGATTCACCAAAATCTATAGGGTTCGTACTATGGTGACTTACAATATGCGTACCAACTTTCAGGTTAATCGAACAAAGAGTTTAGACGCTAGCGTGTTCACTCACAGACATACACACATACACACATACACACATACACACACACATATACATACATCATCGTAAAAATAGTGAAAACGGACTCAGGGGACCTCAAAACGTATAGAAACATCAAAATCTCGAATTCGGATTTTTGACATGATTACAATACTTTCCTCACTATAGTGTTCGGAAAGTAAAAACACATTTGAAACAATATGCTGCAATCGGAATACAAATATCTTAAATATCTCATGAAATATGAGCATTTTAATGAAAATCGTTTCCACTGCGCATGTGCGAAAGATAGGAAAAAAATTTATTAGATAGGTTGAAAGCTAGATTGGCAACTTTTATCAAAAGTTCATTTTAATGAAGTACAAAAATGCTCATATTTCATGAGATATTTGCGATATTTGCATTCCGATTGTAGCATATTGTTTCAAATGTGTTTTTTCAATTTATGGGAAAAGGGAAATAACTTTCGTTAAAAGCTCTCGATATTATAAGTGAAAAACATGCTGATTTTTTTTTAGGTTGATTTCTTTAGAAATCAACCTATTGCAATCACTTCGTTTATCTCTCTCTATATATATATGTGTGTATCTATCTATAATGAAAATTTTGTCACCACGATATCTCCCAAAATAATACTCCAAATCGAACCAAATTTGGACAGTGCACTGATCTTATAAATATCTTGGATGAGTTCGTTAACCAAGTTGCTCCGACTTTTTGTTTTCAAGTGGCAGCCACTTGAAAATTTCAAACCGACATTGTAAAAAGCATATTTAAAGCAAGATTTGCTTGAATTTTGATGTAAATACAGGCCACATAAAGGTCTCAATGAAGCTTATTAATGAAGTTTATCCGCCATTTTTAATAAAGTGGCAGATATTTTAAGTTAAGCGGGGCCACTTGAAATCAGGCTACCACGTAAAAATTTAAAATCACTTAACTTCCGAAATAATACTCCAAATCGAACCAAATTTGGACAGCGTCTTAAATTATTTTATAAATATCTTAGATGAGTTTGTTAACCAAGTTGCTCCGCCATTTTGTTTTCAAGTGGAGACCACTTGAAAATTTCAAATTCAAATTGTAAAAAGCGCAATCCGAATTTTTTTTAATTTTGATGTATACATAGTTTATACAAGCGTCTCAAAGTACTTTATTAATGAACTTTATCCGCCATTTTTAATGAAGTGGCGGATATCTTAAGTTAAGCGGGACCACTTGAAATCAGGCTACCACTTGAAAAGTTAAAACCATGATAACTTCCGAAATAACACTCCAAATGGAACCAAATTTGAACAGTGTCTTAACTTATCTTATAAATATCTTAGATGAGTTTGATAACCAAGTTGCTCCGCCATTTTTATTTCAAGTGGAGACCACTTGAAAATTTAAATTGTAAAACGCGTATTCCGAATTTGTTTGAATTTTGATGTAAATACAGACCACATAAGGCTCTCAATGAAGTTTATTAATGAACTATATCCGCCATTTTTAATAAAGTGGCAGATATCTTAAGTTAAGCGGTGCCACTTGAAATCAAGCTACCACTTGAAAATTTAAAATCATAACAACTTCTGAAATAATACTCCAAATCGAACCACATTTGGACAGTATCTTAACTTATCTTATAAATATCTTAGATGAGTTTTTTAACCAAGTTGCTTCGCCATTTTGATTTGAAGTGGAGACCACTTGAAAATTTCAAATTCACATTGTAAAAAGCGTATTCCGAATTTGCTTGAATTTTGTTGTATACATAGACCATATAAGGGTCTCAACCAAGTTGATTAATGAACTTTAACCGCCATATTTTGGAAAGTACCGGATATCTTATACTCGTACTAAGCTGGCCACTTGAATTCAGGCTCCCACTTGAAAATTTAAAATCACGATAACTTCTGAAATAATACTCCAAATCGAACCAAATTTGGACAGTGATATTATCATATAATTGTCTTGAACGTGTTCTGGACAACATGTCCCGACATCTTGTTTCTAAATTGCAGCCTCTTGAAATCACACTGCCACTTGAAAATATGGCATTACGATAAATTTTAAAATACTAAACTAATTCAAATAAAAGTTGGATAGTGAACTTATCGTTCAAATATCTAATATAAGTTCACTTGGTGACTTGATCCGAAATTTTATTTCCATGTGGGGGCTACTTGAAAACTTGTAATTATGGTAACTTTAATAATACTGAATCAATCCGCATCAAATTTGGATAGTGGATTTATCATTCAAATATCTCAGATACGTTTGCTAGGCTTTTTTTACTAAGTGGTGCCACATGAAAATTTCATATGACGATAATTTTTGAAATACTGATTTAATTTAAACTAGAACTGGACAATGAACTTTTCATACAAGTATATTGGATGATTTCGCTGAGCAAGTTATTTCGCCATTTTGTTTTGTCAAGTCGCAGCCACTTAGACTGCCACTTGAAAATTTACCATAATAATGACTTTTGAAACACGGCACTGATTTGAACCACAGTTGGACAGTGAACCTATGCTTCACATATCTTGGATGTGTTTGCTGAGCAACTTGTTCCATTGTATTGTTTCCAAATGTCGGCCACTTGAAAATTTGTTATCATGATAACTTTTGAAATACTTAATCAATTCAAATCAAAGTTGAAAGATGGATTTATCATTCAAACAACAGAAATCTAGAAATATCACGTAACTCGTGAACCAATCACGTTATTGCGTCTACCTTTGGTCTATCGATAATAAGTATTTTCTCGCCAAAAGTCGCCGAAAAAGTCACCATGTGGGAAAAGTCGCCATATTTGGCGCCAAATCCATTACCTGCCTCATTGGATATTTTTAATGCGTTTTTAAGGGAAAATTAGGCTATTTTAATGCTAAAAGAAACTAGAAATGCAGAAAACTAACATTTTATCAACTTACTAAGCCTCTTTGAAAGAATTTCTACAAGAAAAAAAAAAAAAAAAAAAAAAATTCAAATTTGCAATGATATCTTAGATGAGAAACTTTCTCACTGCCATTTTGAACCAAGTGGTAGCCACTTAATTTTTCAACACGATGACTTTTGAGATTTTGAATTTGTTCGAACTATATGTGTACAGTAGACTTATCTCACAAATTCATTTGATATATTTGTCAACTTAACCTACCATTTTGTTTCCAAGCGCCGACCACTTGAAAATTTTAAATTCACATAAAAAGGTATTTATGAACCGATTTGCTTAAAACTCCATGTGTGCATAGCCTACATCAATATTTCTACCAATTCCATTAATAATTTGTAGCCGCCATTCTGAAACAAAATGGCGGCTACTTGATAAGAAAAAAGAAATCAACCTACCCTTCCGAATAAGCTGGAAGGACTTGTTTAAGTTTTAAAATAAATGCTTATATCTCCGTTATTTAATATGCTATCATCACACAAATTCATCCACAAATTGTACTAGGTCTGTATTAATATATCCTAAACTTTTACATCATTTCGTTCACTGAACGATATAGGGTGGTGATCACAAACATTATTAATTTTGCTCAGTTTGTTACTGGTCCCCTAAATGTTGGCTGAAACCAATTTTCACTGAAAAACATGAGGAAGACCCAGTTCTTTAAATACCCAATGTTTGAAAACATTTCATCGAGAGATAAATTTTTAAATTAAAAAAAACTGATCGTTTCCAAATCATGCTAAACTTTTGAGCGGAAGTGCATTATTCACAAGAATGAAAAAAAAAAAAAAAAAAAAAAATTAAAGAGAAATTTTTAATAAACCATGTATTTATATATATATATTTTTTAATGTTCATGGAATATTGAAATTAAAATTCATTTGTTAAAAAATATTATTCATGTAGATTAGAAATTTATTGTACTGGAATTAATCAATATTACGACGTTTCTCTGATTATAAACCCTCTGACGAAAGGCAAATTTTTAATATTGTTTTCACTGCATAGTATCTATAATTTGTTGAAGTGAATGTTGTTATAACATGAAATTACAAATCGGTCCCCGACAAGAAAAATGACACAACACAAATGCCATATTTGATAAAAACCAACTTAAAAGATACAATAAAAATTAACTAGACTACAACAAAACTGAACAATTACTTCTCAGGTGGATAAAATGAGAGATAGATATGTGATGCTTTTCGTGCACGTTGAAGCACTTTATACACATTTTTCAAAGATAAACTGAAAGTCGACATTTTTTGTCTTTTGTCATTTTTCTTGCCGTTATGTGAAATATAAATATGCATTTGAAGATAAGTGTTATGGTTATTGTGTATGAACTTCTCAGTTAAAAAACTGTATAAAAATTCATAATTATTAATTTTTAATTATAAGTGCAGCGTACTGAACAATAGGTCACAGAGCAGATTTAACTGATAAGGGTGGTCAGAAGATCATATGTGTATCTATCTATAATGAAACTTTTGTCAGCACGATATCTCCCAAAATAATACTCCAAATCGAACCAAATTTGGACAGTGAACTGATCTTATAAATACCTTGGATGAGTTCGTTAACCAAGTTGCTCTGACTTTTTGTTTTCAAGTGGCAGCTACTTGAAAATTTCAAACCCACAATGTAAAAGCAGACTTAAAGCAAGATTTGCTTGAATTTTGATGTAAATACAGGCCACATAAAGGTCTCAATGAAGCTTATTAATGAAGTTTATCCGCCATTTTTAATAAAGTGGCAGATATTTTAAGTTAAGCGGGGCCACTTGAAATCAGGCTACCACGTAAAAATTTAAAATCACTATTTCCTGCAGTCATGAAATAGTTAGATAAACAGGACGAGACTAAAAATTTAAATTAAGTACTTAATAGCCAATTTTGACATCTTAGTTCGAATTTAATTTCCATATAATTAAATTTTATAAAAATGTAAAATTATGAATTATTTTTAAGTTTGCTATATAACGTAAAAGCAAAAACTTTCTGCAACTGTACATTTTTAATAGTATACTTGAAAATTATAATTTTCATAACCTCTTTTTTCTGAAAACCTGTAACGGAAATTCCATTTAACTAAATATTTACTCTGAATACTAGATCCTCTTTTAACGATGATAACCACTTCTTACTTTAACCTAACTAATTTATTCAAATAAAGTCCGTATACATTATGGAAAAACAGCGAGTGCCATATTCCCGCAGAGAATGTCATTCAGATAATGGTATTAAAATTAGAACCGACGCAGCGGTATCAGTGAAGCATAAACGTGATATAACTGGTAAGAAAACGAATATTTCTTTTCGGAATTTTGCATAATTCAATAGATGGTTAATGTATTTTAATATATGTAGGTTTTTTTTTTTTTTTTTTTTTTTTTTTTTAAGCAATATGTTTCTTCATGTTTAAAATTGTCGTGAAACGGCAATTCCGTTGACTTAATCACCCTGTATTAACGGATGAGTACTTCACTGTTTTAAAATCTCTTCTACTTAAAAGTAATCTGGTGTGTCACTCACATGACTTTCTCTTACCCTGAAATTTAATACTAGAAATGCTGATTGGAGATTAAGGGGAAAGATAACGAGTACAGTTATGTAAACCTATGTTAAAATAATTCAAATTCGGTTTCGGAACAGCTTTATTTAACAAGTAAATTCTGTGTGAGGAGGCTACCGCTCAATACCCCCCCCCCCCCGTTTCATTACTATGAGGAATCAATTTCAATTCCTGAGAGTTTTCCCAGATATGGTAAAATATTATAGTAAAGCACATCCACTAGCAATAAAAAAGAATGTTATGGCTTAAATATTGGCAGCACTGTATATCTTCTGAACGTTATGTACACATCACATAGTGGACATAAATATAATCTTATATTAATAGCAAACGGCAAAACCTGAAGTACTCTTCCACCAATTTTCAAGTACTGTCGCAGTATAATCTAGTGCTTTTGTGTAGCCTTGTAAATGAACAGTGAATGTTTTCTACACCATATCCTACATGAAACATGTTTTTACGTATATAATGTATATATATTCGTTTCATTAGATTTAGTGTAGTCTATAGATGTTAAACTCTACTAACCAGTAATTTTCCCCATAGACGTAATATATTTGAATTTTCTTGGGTGTCCCTGTACACGAATCATTAGCTTCATCTCAACAAAAAGTTTAGTATAGCATCCCTATATCATGCACATTTAGAATACCAAGTTTGGACTTTCTGCAGTAAATTGTTTTTGAGATATGCTGATAACAGACAGACACATAGACCAACCGCTTAAAACATGATTTTTGGATTCAAGGGACCTCAAAACGTGTAAATATAACAAAAACTCAATTTCGAAAATTTGATCCAAAAACATTACTTTTTCTTCCTTATGGGTATGAGAAAGTAAAAAAAGAATTGTAGTTATACTAGATAATACTTCTTAGTTAATTTCATTTGTGAAGGGTTAAACATCATACAGCTTTCTTGTTTGGTTTTAAATACTAAATATTAATTTATTTTTAGGAATTCTGGTATGGCGATATATATACATATATTGCTTATAAATAATACAATACTTTTAATTTACGAAAAATCATTTACTCTTAATAAGGTAAAAATGTAGTGTGACAAAATAGAGATGATTTCAGTAACTCATCTTTATCAGTCAATTGCTCTAAATTGAGACACATTTAAAGTTCCGAAATTTTTATTTATACATAAACAGGATTTTCATCTGTTATGATGAAATATAGAAAACAAATTCTAAAATTTAAATGAATAAATACATAAAATTTATTCATTAGTATGACAGACATGATAAATGCAAAAATTTAAAATTAACTTTTTAATTAATGATATAAAAAAAAAAAAATTGTATATATAAAATATATTTTTGTTACATGCATTAATATATTTCATGTGTTTCATATCAAGAAAATTTTTCAAAAATTTAATTAATTGAAAAGTAAAAAACGAACTTCTTGTCTATTTTCGCGTGAAATTAAACTTTTACCATTATAGACATTGAAGAAAATTTTAGTGCCTAAAAGAGGGAAGTGGTGCTTTATTTCCTTTCAAAATAGTAAAACTACATGAATTATTTCTGTACCCCGGAATTAAAGGACATCATGTCCAATGTCTTTGATGCGCTATTATGAAATACATTTATCTATATAAATAAAGCAAAGAGTTTGTTGGCGGAACACATCCGGGTGGTCCACTCCTATATTTGATTGGTCTAGATTTAACTACTTTGGTAATGAAAGTCAGCCATTTTTTTCTTTTTCTTTTTTTTTTTTAAGTAAAACTGATGAATTTTTTAAAAAGATACTGCATAGATATTATACTTTTTTAAAAGAGTTCTAAAAACTGTTCATTTCTTGTGAGGACACTATATACATCAAGTTATTAGATTTAAAGATATTACGTTGCAAAGTTTCAGAACGCGATATCATTCAATTGCTTTTATCTTAAAATAAGATTTCAATATTAAACAAATAACAGTATAATATTAAAGAATAATGAATAGCTTATTAAAAATTATCAGTTTTGAAGTTCTAAGAGCTGCAAATTTTAAATTACAGCGTACTATTTTTCATACATAATCTATTAAATTTGTAAAGAATTGTTGATTCATTCTTGAGAATCATTCACATAAGACCGTAGAGTAGAGCATTGTTGCAAAACGAGTGCATGGTTGGTTGGCTGGGTTTTACGTCGCACCAGTGCTGCGCAACAGGCAGTTGGTGACGGTCTGGGATTCACCCGTAGAGGTGGTCCGGAGGCATGCCATCACAATTTTAATCCTCCGCGGAAGCAAAATAAGTGCAAAACGGAAAAAATATTTTATTTAATATAATAAAAAGAGCGGGGAACATAGGCAATGGGTACCCGAAGTGAGGTTTAAAGCGATTTCAATGAAGTTTTTTTTTTTTTTTTTTAGTTTTTATTTATAATGTGATATAAAAAATAAATGGTGATTCAATTATTTTGAAAATTCATTTAAATACAGTGACCAGCGAAGCGGGCGTAGCCTGCTAGTCATGAATAAAGAAAACAGGCATGGTTTTACTTTCCGATGTCTTATCTCCTTTATAGTAACTTGACATTAGAGCTTAATGTCCTTATATAAATCTAAAAAATCACATAAAGGATATGGTGCTAACTCTTTTCACAAAATGGACGTGTTATTCTTTACCTCCGGATTTAAAAAATTGCATAATATTTTTCCAATTTGAACTTTATGTTACAGTTAAAAAATTAAAATATCAAGTTAAAATAACTAAAATATGCATGATTAATTTAAAGTGTGAAAATATTCGTTTTTTTTTTTTTCATAAATTAAATTGTTTTACAAGAAAATTGTATTTTTCTTGCAAATTGAATTAAATATTGCATTTAATTTTCCATCAAAATCCAATAATGAAATTTATTAACAATATCATTACTAGAGACAACATATAAAATTTATTTTTAAAAAATCAGAAAAGCAATTTAAGTTTATAAAACGAAAAAAAGAAAAAAGGAAGATGATTAATTATTTTCTTAGTATTATTTTTTTAAATAAACAAAAATAAATTTTAAAAGCTTTGTTATAGTATTATATTCTGTTAAATACAAATCTTTAAAGTATATGGGTTACGGTTTGCTAAAATAAAGTGTTTTTAAATTCTTGTATTTATATTAAAAACAATTTAATAACAAACCAAAATATAAACTGTTCTATAGAAATACAGAATATGTTAATAAACCTTATAATATTACATTACAAGGATTTATATTCGGCTTCTTGAAAACTACGCTTCAAGTTTCCTTAAAAATTTGCTTATAAATAACAAAGGAACTCAATCAGTAAAATTAAATCCGCTAAAAAAAAATTAATTATCTTTTATTTTTTTTTTTAAACAGCTTCAGTTTTAAAAATACGTTATAATAAAATATAAATATTTTATGCACAGAATATATGGTGTTACGGGGAAATGTTTTATATGAAATTTCTTAACGCTTGAAAAATACAGGTTTTCAGTTGTTAAATCAGACGATTTTATAATTTACTTAATGTGTTTGTTGAAATGTAATCGACCATGAATTTTCATTAACTCGTTATACAAGATTTTCTTTCTCTTAGTCTATTTCCGCTTTGAAGGTTATTCCACTTACAGTAACATTTTAAAGGGTCATGTAAGATCGACAAAAAAAAACAGCCTGTCTTTTAATTAAATAAACTCTTTTTAAAACTGTATGCTGTAATAATCACAAAGATATTTTCCACACAATTACAATAAGTTAATTTTAATATTTAAGTCATGTCTTTTACTATAATATGGGTGTTTGAATTTAATATTCAAGTCATGAATTTCACCATATTGTGAATATTATATATAAATGGACCATATTCCCACTTTGGGTTCGAGGCTACAAGAATATCAGCTGGTTAGGCAAACAATCCTCAACTCTACCATAGAAAAGCATTGTGGCTTGAAAATTTTTATCTTGCAATATTATCTATAAGAGTTACAGATTATATGAAATTGAAGTAAGAGTGATATAGTGATACCTTTGTTTTGTTTTTAATCCAGTTTTAGTAATATACTTTAATATTAATCAACATATGTAATATTAAAAGTTGCCATGTGAACTGTGGCGATGTTAACAAATTTAAATGGATGTTCCATTTAATAAATTACTTTATTAAAGTGATTGACATTCTAATTATTTAAGCTTTGATGTCTATATATATATGCGTGTCTGTATAAAATGTTCTTATTAATCTTTTATCCATTATATATATATATATATATATATATATATATATATGTGTGTGTGTCTCTCTGTGTGTGTGTGTGTGTACATAAAATGTTCTGCAATTTTACGATATGGAATAGTCTTAACTTTATCATTCGATTCAGTTGTTTACATTTCTCTTTTGTTCTTGTTTGAACAGATATCTGATTATTAAGTTTCACTGGAGAAATATTTAGGAAAATGTTATGCGTAACAATAAAATAGCATCTTGAATCTAGTTTGTTTACAAAATATCGGCCACGTGTTCGGCGATTTTACCTACTGTGACGTCACAGGAATATTGTCCATTTGATGATAAATGAAACGTTCAATGTGAAAGCATAGCGTTGTAACACCTCCTACTGAGTTATATACTACACCAAAATGGATGCAGCATAATTTTCCTTAAGGGGATGATAGACATTGAAAATCGTTCTTTATAGTTACTGTCAAAGATATGTGAAAGTTAGTGTACATAAGCATTGAAATGTATAAATATTAAGTAATATTAAAATTTCTCGAAAATTATTGAAATTAAAAAAAAAAATAATAATAATCTAAATTTTAATATTTTTCAAAAATAAATTTAAAAATTATTCAAGCTACATTAATTTATAAGTCTTTTTTGTCATTTTACATTATTATAGTTGACTAATACACTCTAAATATAATTGGATATATTAATCAACCGCCATATCGTCTGCTTCATTCTATCATTTACACATTAGAAATATATCTCTTTTACCATTGGCCCACCAGCAAATGAGAAGTTCTGTCCTCGAAGTTGGTAGACGTGAGGTGCCAGATTCGATCCCAGGTCGCGCTCGTTGGCCTAGTCGTTCGGAGTTTTCCGTGTTTTTTTTCCCCCGAAACTTGCGTAAATACGGGCTAGAACCCCTTAGGATGACCACCACAAAGGGCTCTCCCGTTCTGGCCAAGACCCTAGAGCCGTCAATTGGCTTTAATGCTAACATCACCTCTTTTACTTCAACATAAATTTACACAAAAGAAATCTTAATTTTTAGTAGATTGGTAAAAAGATTATGTCCACTTGAAGTAATATGATGTATACACTAAAATGGCAAAATATAGTTCCGTAATTTGTTAATTTACGGATTTAATTAATTTAATTAATTTAAAAAATAAATAAATAAATAAAATCTGCTTTTCTTTTGCTAATTTCGAAATAAAAAGGTTTTTTTGTATTTTTCTTGGCACAGTTTGCCAGATAATGTGTGTCTATATTGCCGATCTTGTACGTTAAAAAAAAATTTCTTTGTTTTGCTGGACCATCCTAACCCGCTTGAAAATCCCTCTTTGTTTTATCAGACTGTCCTAATTCGTTTGGAAGATCCATCTTTGATTTGCCGGCCAGCCAACGTCTGGACCCATAAATACTTCTGATTTAAATTTAGAACAGTAAGAAAAATGCGTAATACAACATCAGAAACTCTTCATACAATTGCCAACAATAGCCTTAATATATCCAAATTCTTTTGTGTGTCTCAGCAAATAAGTAGAGAATGCAGTTCATATAATCTTCTTAATGATAAAAGCCCAAGTTTCTCGAAACTAACGCTGAAAACGATGCCACAACTAAAACAATATATTGGAATAAAGAAATGAAAATGTTATCCATGGTTTCCATTCGTATATTTCATTTGAATAAAATAATGAAACAGCTAATATAAGGGGGGAAATTACATCAAACTCACAGCAATGCATTCAGATAAATAAATTAAAATTTAATCCATGGTTTGTATGTTTTTGGAAGATTTGTTCATCGATTTAAATAATAAATTAAATATAAAAAATTCTTCAGGGGAAAATAATAATAATAAATTAAATATGTAAAATTCTACTACATTATGAGAAATTAATAATATAAATGAAAGCATGTGGTTATAAAATTTGAATTCATGGATTCTGATATCATTTTTAATACGCAAGCGAAGTGATGACGTCACTGGCCGTTCGTGGATGCAAGAAAAATATTTCCTATGTTAAACGCCCATTAGATTTTTTGTAAAAAATTATTAAAAATCGAGGAAAATTATTTCCCGATTTTAATTCCCATATTTAGTTTTAGATATTAATTATCATGTGCATGCGTTAGATTAAGTTGTTTTAGTTGTAAAATTGATAAAATTTGAATTTTAAATTTCAAAACTCGAGAAAAAAACATGGCAAACTTCCATATTCGATTGAAAATATAAACATTTCATTTCAAAGGATGATATTTGCACAATAAATATCCAACTAACATACTAATTAAAAGGAAAATGATAAATATTCTATCACAATTTTAAGTCAAATTTGTTTTCAAATGTCTAAATAAAGTATCCGATATAAGATGCTAATATGTTGCTGCGGAATAGATCTGATATCGGTCATCATGGCAGAAAAAGAAATATCGCTAAATTATCTAGCGAACATAATTTAATTCCTTTCAAAAATCATGGTTATTTTAACAACTTATATTGATTTATATTATACAACTTATATTAATTTATATTTAACTTATATTAATTTATATTATACAACTTATATTATACAACTTATATAATATGAAACAATATTTCGTACAATACATATTACGAAAATATACATCTGGCATGTATATTTTCGTATTACGTTTTTGATCGCCAAATACAAAAACGCCAAGGACAACAGAGTTTTGAAGTTTAAAATTAAAATTTTGTCAATTTGACAGCAAAATAACTCAATCTAACACATGCACATGATAACTAATACATATGGGGATTATAATCGGAAAATAATTTTCCTCGATTTTTTTTTTTTTCTCTTGCATCCACGGACGGTCAGGAACGTCACACTTCGCTTGTATATTTCTTGGAGACTTTTGGACTTCAAAGCATATAAATATCATGATGTAAAAGATAAGGCCAGTTGTTTTAAATATTATGTAAACCAATGTTTAATAATTTGAACTGACAAGAAGAAATAAATTTATAAACACATATGTGAAAATCGATGGCTAGACACAGATCGAGCAGCATTCTATATTAATATTGATTCTATGAATATAAAAAATATCTAAATACATGTTAATTTTATTATGTTTAGTGCAGTCTAAATCTAAAAAACAATTTGACTATGTATAAATTACTTTGATTTTTTTTTTTTTTTTTTTTTTTTTATGCAATATAACAAAGGTTATACTTAGACAACTTAGTCCATGCTGCATACTATAAATAAATCGGTAAAACGCTTGAGACTATCTATTTGATAAAAATCTATTCAAGCATCAAATACGAAACCATTCACCCAAATAAAAGGAAAAGGGGGGAGAGAAAATGGATGATATCGAATAGCGTCGTTGCAATTTTGTTGTGTTTTCACCGATACATTTGTTTCCAGAACCAGTTACAAAGCGCCTTGTTTCAAACTTCAATAGACCATCAAATGAACATTTGATGCGAAGCGGCAAAGACAGCTTTTGAATTTCTGTATCCGGTGAACTGAAAAATATTTTTCTATGATAAGTTCGACCCGACTCCGGTTACGATGAAAGTATAAACGTTTTGAAAAAGGTCATATGTAAAACTGTAAGCATTAGTAAATTGTTTACAGTGTTTATACGATCATTCAATTGTCATTTTTTTTTTTTTTTTTTTTTTTTTTTTCAGCAGCCATAAAGATAGATACATTTTGTAATTTTCCTTTCAAGTATTTCTTGAAAAATATAAATATCAAAATAATTATGCAATACTTAAAGTTATTTTGTTATTAAAAGCCATTAATGTACTTTCTTTATTACAAGCACTTTAAAAACCATGAAAACATATAAGATTTATTTTTTTATTTTTTCATTTAGGAGAAGAAGGTCGTTAAACTGGTTAATTCGTACAATTACTACTGATAAAAAAATTTCCTGTATTTATTTATGCACCATAAAATAAGTATAATAAGTCGTGATTTCTTTTTTGTAATTTAAACATTGTATGTGTAAAGAGAAAAGTCAAAATTTAAAACGAATTACTGTTTATGAAAACTAGTTTTTCGGTGTTAATGGAATGTTTTTATGATATTTATTCAGAAAGATGAATAATCTTCAGCGGTGAATAAATGATAATATTAAATAATTTTCATTATTAATTTTTTTTTCTTGCTTTATTTTAAGGCATTAAAAGAAACATCTTAAATAACAGCAAAAGAAAGCTTGTTTGAATTAGTTTATTTCATAAAAATATAAATTTTGATATAGGTATAGGTGAATATGGAATATCATTTGTATTTGAACTCACTATAATAAACTGAAGTATTTTGGATCATTACTGTTTCAACTGTTTCAATAACTTCGTTATTAATTTGTTTTGATGATCTTGTGTTACACAAAATCATGAAAAACGACAGTTTTTTGAGTGACGCAAGCGGAGGGACAAACGGGACACTACGAACTCATATATACGGCTAGTTTGACATCAAAGAGATTTGTAAAAGCCGACACTTAATATCTCAGCAAATATGCCATATTTTGTTCTGATCTTTTCAAAATAATCTTTTATCTTCGGTCTTAATTTATCCTGAAAATTTTACATTTCTGCATGCAATATGTTTTGAGATCTGAATCTCAATTTTAATCCAAAAAGGGAAAACGCTTGGTGTAATAGACTGGAATTCTGAAAAATATCTCTAAAACGGCTCGAAGGATTTTCATATAATTAATATATGTTGTTAATAGGATCTTTCTGAATCTAGTAACGTTTTCGTTTTTTTCAGGAAAACTCTTGTTTTTTATATAAATCGCTTTAAATATGGAACTATATTACTCCGCCAATTACATGTGTTTCTTCGGGTGAAAACGCTGTTATGCGGTTCTTACTTGTGAGGTATGTGGGCTGGTTGATTGACCGACTTCAATGCAGACAATGAATTATTTAGATTTTTTTTTTTTTTTTTTTTTTTTTTTTTACGCAAAAGTACTTTATTACATGTTTAAAATATTTATTGTATATATACTAAGTCAAATTCACTTAAATATATTTTCTCTTCTGTTATGAAAAAAATATTTTTGATTTCAAAATTTCATATTTAGTCAAAAAAAAAAAAAAAAAAAATTATATAATATTTTAAATAAGGAAGTATTTTGTAATTTTAGATATTCCATTTTACCATAATAATGATGAATTTACAATTCTTTAAAGCGAAAAAAATTTTTAATCATTCATGAACATCGATTTTATAATAGCTCAATGATTTGCGATTCATATTCATGTATCAATCCGCGCCGGGAATGGAAAAAAAGAGCAAATAGAGTTTTGGCGCCATCTATCGTTTTTTATTTAAAACATACACTTCCGTAAATACATATGTATATTTTTTTCTTTTTAAAAATTAAAAATCTCTTTTGAAAATACAGTTAGAGTTTATTCATTTATTTATTTTTCAGACTTTAAAATGACACATATTTTAAATATTAACATAATCAATTTTTTTTATTATTATTTAAAGCAATAATGACTAGGGGGTGATACAGTGCTTACACTGTTTATTAGAAATAACATTGTTTCATGAATTTTATTAAAATTCATGAAAAATGTGTCAAATAGCAATTATTAAAAAACACGTCAAAATAAATAAATAACAACTTTACTTTGAAACCCATAATAATGTATTTAAAAAATATTATTATTTCTTTTATTTTTTTAATTAATTAATTTCTGTATGAAAAATTCGATTTCATAAATATATTTACAGTTACAATAAACAAAAAATCCTCCTTTAATTTTAAATAACTATTTCTACCTGTTTCTAAACAAGTTTTTTTTTTTTTTTAAGGGGGAAAAAATAATAAAAAAAAAGTTAAATATATATGTATGTGATTTTAATATAAACTACTAGATGGCGCCACTACATTTATTTATTTTTCTTAAAAAAATAAAGAAAGAAAAAACTTTTAATTGCTTTGAAACATGTAGAAATAATTATTTAAAATTAAAGCAGGGTTTTTTGTTTATTGTAGGTGTTAATATATTTATGAAATAGAATTTTTACGCAGAAATTTCATTTTTTTTCAAAGCTTAACTTATATTTTCAATAAAATTTTTCTCCAGGTGATTTTATCTTATTTTTAAAATTATAGAAATGTAAAGCTTAATTTATATTTTGTCTATTTTTCCCCCAAACGTTTTATATGAAAATATATATGAAGTAATTTTTACCCGCAATTTTGATGAAAATTTAAACTGTGAATAATGGAGCATACTTAGCCTCAAAAGGGGAAACAAAATATACAGATTTCCACTTTTAACATTTACTTGATTTTTTTTTTTTTTTTTTTTTTTTTTTTTTGTAATTGTTTAATTTGTAATTCTCTAAAAAGAAACTTGCAAACTGTAAATTGCGTAATTCGAACTTAAATTTGAAATTATCCACTTATTTTTCTTTCTTATTTTTATTTATTTATTTATTTATTTATTTATTTATTTTTAAGAGTTTGAGAATCCCAGTCAATAAATTTTTCTAGTGCGAAGCTTCTCCATTTTGTTTCCAAGTGGCAGGCTACTTGAAAATTTGTCAGTATGATAACGTTTGAAATAGTGAATTAATTCACACTAAATTTGTAGTGTAGATTTATCTTAGAAATGTATTTGATATGTTCATTTGCCAACTTAATCTACCCTCTTGTTTCCCTGTGCTAGCACACTGAAAATTTCAAATTTACGTTAGAAAGGTTTTATAAACCGATTTGCTTAAAACTCCATATATACAAGCCTTCATTAATAAATCCACTAAGTCCATTAATAAATTGTAGCTGCCATTTTGAAAAAAAAAAAAAAATGGTGGCAACTTCATAAGAAAAGATAAATTAGTTTACCCTTCCTAGGAGCCAGAAGAACTTATTTTATTTTTTTCATCAATAAACACTAAAAAGTAATGCTATCAGTTCAAAAAACCCTTAACGGCTTAAAAGTTTGTGACGCCGCTACTTTATGGCTATAAGAATTTGAAATATGAGTCTTAAAAATAATGATATCAAATTTTAAGTGACGCTTTGCAATTAGTTAAAGTATATATATAGATTTTCTTATTTGATCATTTACTTTTATCTTTTATTTATATTTATAATGCAAACGTAATATTTTTAACTTCAAGATCAGACAGATATATAAAATAACTCACTGATGCTTTTTCATTCGCACTTCAAATTCAAAATAACAGTTTTAAAAGGAATTATATAAAAATTCCAGTGGCGCCTCGGTGTTATTTTAAAAGATATGTTTTTAGATTCCATTAAAATTACTTTTGTTTTGTCTAATAAAGTATATTTACACATTTACACAGTGCTTTTAATTTTCAAATATACTGTAAAATAATTATACTTTCACTGAGTTTGCATTATAAAGTAAAATTATTTATTTCAATAAATTGATTTATCTTTTGCGTCACGCTATCCAAAACTGCAAGTAAAATTTGTGTAAATGTTTTCTTTACGTCACACTACCTCTTGGAGCAAATTTTCACTTAGTTGGATACTATGATACTATGTTTTGGATAGCGTGATGCAAAAGATAAATCAATTTATTGAAATAAATAATTTTACTTTATAATGCAAACTCAGTGAAAGTATAATTATTTGACAGTATATTTGAAAATTAAAAGCACTGTTTAAATGTGTAAATATACTTTATTAGACAAAACAAAAGTAATTTTAATGGAATCTAAAAACATATCTTTTAAAATAACACCGAGGCGCCACTGGAATTTTTATATAATTCCTTTTAAAACTGTTATTTTGAATTTGAAATGCGAATGAAAAAGCATCAGTGAGTTATTTTATATATCTGTCTGATCTTGAAGTTAAAAATATTACGTTTGCATTATAAATATAAATAAAAGATAAAAGTAAATGATCAAATAAGAAAATCTATGTATACTTTAACTAGTTGCAAAGCGTTACTTAAAATTTGATATCATTATTTTTAAGACTCATATTTCAAATTCTTATAGCCATAAAGTAGCGGCGTCACAAACTTTTAAGCCGTTAAGAGTTTTTTGCACTGATACAGTTTACGTGAAAAAAAAAAAAAAAAACCTTACAAGGAAACATTCAATAGGTGTCGTCTTCAAAAAAATATATATAAAACACCAGAAAGTGAAAAAAATTATCGGATGATAAGAATTACAGCGACCACAAAAAATTATGAAAATTAAGAATATTTGGCGATTTCACACTGTTAGATGATTGATTTTGAGTACTTGGAGGAGAAGCAAAGCACGGTTCTGTCCATACATGGCAATCTCAGTGCTAGCGAACTTATCGCCTAACAGCACTAAATAGCCAAAAATGCTTAATTTTCATAATTTTTGTGGTCGCTGTAATTCATTTCAGCCGATAATTTTTTCACTTTCTGTTGTTTTATGAAGAGTAGACTCACATATATATTTTTTTCAATACTTTTTGAAGACGACACCTTTTGAATGTTTCCTTGTTAGTTAAAGGGAAAAAAAAGACTTTTTTCGAGTAATATCGACCGAGCAGGTAATAATGAAATATTTATGAAAGTAAATATAGAACACCCATTTCCTTAAAGAATAATATCAAGTAGGGCAGTAAATTTACAGAAAATCATGAATAATTGCAATATAATTATTTTATCTTGAAATTATTATTGAAAATAAACTGTATTTATAAAAATACTGTGAAACAGTTGGTATTCCATATTACCCGAATCGTCATCTTGGTGAATAAATTCACCTCAACCCCCCTCTTGGCAAAAATAAATTCTTGGGAATCAGACAACTAACTAACTCAACTCTCCTACCGGAAATAACGCTAGATTTTCACTTAGTTTACTTCTTCGTAAATAGATCACAGAATTTGTAATACTTACCTCCAAAAATGTCTGAATCTTGACAAATTGAAGAGATTGTATGACACAAAAAACTGCTCTTCTCACAGACGCAAGGTGCACTGCCGTTCATATTTGAGGTCCAGTGAAGACGTTTGACATACTTCTGATAGGTTATAACATCGTAAATACGATAAGTAACGGTATTCCATTTTACCTGACCATTCCATATGCCCCACCGTTCCTCTACATATATAATTACACCAATTTTAGTAAACTTACATACGTCTATATTTCAGTCCCAAATTATAGTTTTTACTTTCTTCCCGTTCACTAATGAAAAAAAATATTTATTAAATATAGTTAAATTAGTATTCTATAGGTATAACAATTTTAATAATAGTTTATAGGTATACTAATTTTATTAATAGTTTATTAACTAAACACTAATTATATCACAATACCATGTGTTAAAAAATATAAAACCAAAGTTTTAAAAGAAACACCTTAGATAACTTAAAAAACAAATCATATTTAAGAGTGTATTTGGTTTAGTTTGTTTCATAAAAATATAAATTGTGACTTCTTCTTTTTTTTTTTTTTTTTTTTTTTAATTATTATTAACTTTAATAAACTTACATACGTCTATATTTCATGGCCAAATTATAGCTGTTACTTTCGCTATGTACACTAATGAAAAAGTATTTATCAAATAAAATGAAATTACCATTCTATATATACATATATATAATATTTTTCATAATAGTGTATCAACTAAATAATAAATTTATTTCAATACCATGTGTTAAAAGAAAACCGAGGTTTTAAAGAAAACACCTTAGATAACAGTAAAAACAAAACATATTTAAGAGTATATTTGGTTTATTTTGTTTCAGAAAAATATTTATTATGATTTTTTTTTTTTTTTTTTTTTTTTTTTTTTTTTAAATTATGGATTTCAATAAACTGACATGTGTCTATATTTCATTGTCAAATTAGAGATTTCAATTTCTTTATGTATACTAATGCAAAAAGTATTTATTGAATAATATTGAATTAGTGTTCTATATATATACTTTTAATAATAGCATACCAACAAATACTAATTATATCCCAACAATATGTGTTAAAATAAAAGCAAAGTTTTAAAAGAAACACTTTAGATTAAAAAAAAAAAAAAAAAAAAAAAAAAAAAGCAAATAATATTTAAGAGCATTTCTGGTTTAGTTTGTTTAATATAAAAATATAAATTATTGTATTTTTTTTTTAATTAGCAACTTCAACCATCTTACATCCGTAGCTCTTACATTCGTGTTACACTAATGCAAAAAATATTTATTGAATGAAGTTAAATTAGTGTTTTATAAGTATACTATTTTTGAAAATATTTTATTAACTTAATTATAATTTTATGTCAATACCATGTGTGTTATATAATACTTATCATAAAAGAAAATTTTCAAAGAAACACATTAGATTTTAAAAGAAACGTCTTAGATAACGAAAAAAATAAATCACGTGTAAGAGTATTTTTGGTTCAGTTCATTTAATATAATAAAAAAAAAAAAAAAAAAAAAAAATTACTTTCGTATATTCCAATATCATGTGTTAAAAGAAAATATTTTGAAATTAATGAGAGTAAAAGATAATAAAGAATGATATGAATAGAATTCATGCCAGCAAGGAAAATTTAGTATTCAAAACAGATTACTTTAGGTTGAGCTTTAGTGATCGAAAAATATAAAAATGTAGACAAAGAAACAGAAATGCGCACTTTTTGTACACATTTTTTACTGTATTAATAGTAGGCAGGGATCGATCCAGGTTTTAATATTTGGGTCCCTTTTTTGTGAAAAACAAAATATTTTTGTGAAATTTTTATTTATTTTTGTGAAATATAAAATATTTTTGTGAAAAAGTTAAAAATTGTGTAAAATCTTCAGTTTTTACAATCAATTTATGTAATGTTTAATATCAAGTTAATATAGTTTCGTTGAGCCAAATTAAGGCATTAATTAAAAATAATACTGAAAATATGAGGACATTTAATAAAAGGATCATTTTTATAAAACAAAATCTTGTGAAGGGACTCATTTTATAAATTTGAATTTTGTGAAGGGTCCCTTTTTATGGATTTGAATTTTGTGAAGGGTCCTTTTTTATGAATTTGAATTTTGTGAAGGGTCCTTTTTTATGAATTTGAATTTTGTGAAGGGTCCCTTTTTATGAATTTGAATTTTGTGAAGGGTCCCTTTTTACTATGTGGAATTTTGTGAAGGGGCCGCAAAAGGGACCCAAATTTTACCTGGATCGACCCCTGGTAGGTTACAAACAATTTGCAGAAAAGTGCGCCTAAAACTGGAATTTAAAAATAAATATATATGAACAATTATCACAAAGAGCAAAAATACCCAACATTTGTTTCCAGGTCGAAATAATTAGCAACGAACCTTCATCAGGCCAAAGTAATAGGCCCGAGAAAAGTTTTAAATCAACATGCGAGCTTTTAACTATGCTTATAAATAAATAAAAAAATATTTTTTTTTTCTTTTTCTTTTTTTTTCTTTTATAAGCTGATATTTTGTAAAAATCAAAATAAAATTTAGCCCCCCCCCCCTTTTTTTTAATAGAAAATGTAAGTTTATAAAAAATGTTTTAGTCATTAAATTTGTCACCCATGTAGATAATTTCAGAAACATTTGTTGTCGCCTTGGCGACTGCTGTCGCTATATCGTCCTACTGACATAAACCCTACACATGAGTAATTTGTATAATGTTTTTAAGGAGGTATTCCTTATTTCTTTAATTTGTTTATTTTTTTTATTATTAATTAAAATCTCTTATTTTAAGAAGTTTCGAAAGGAAAGCAAAAGTTAAATTTTACATTTATAAATTATTCTGATTCTATTAAATTAAGTCTATCTGGTAGATTGTGGATTAGCGCTGTGGCGTATAGGTGCCAAGTGTTGAGTTCCAGCCCTGATTCAGGCATGGTTATTTGTAGTGATTCAGAATCAAATTTAAACTGCAAGTCCAGGTCTAATAATCCTAAGTAAGCATAAAATGATGGTATATTGACAACCCTAAGAAAACCCTATTTAAGTTCGAAATCTTAAATTAACCAACATAAAAGTAGTTTAAATCCTATTTAGCATTTGCGTGTGAAATCCACATACTTTATATATAGAGTGATTAAAATTAAAGAGTGGTTAAAATTTAATTATTAATAGGAGGTTTGGTGCAAGATAAATAAACACAGGAAAAAAAAAAAAAAAGGCAACATTTTGAATGTCAAAGTAAATAATAAACTAGCAGACAGCTTTTTCGGTACTGCTTAGCATACTGTCATCAATGCATTAATTAACGCATGCACTGGTGAAGGTACGCTAAATGCTACCGAAATAACTGACTACTAGTTTATTATTTATTTTAGCGTTCAAGATATTTATTTTTCCTGTGCTTAAAATTAAATTATTCAGAATCGATGGCTTTGATTCTGCTGATCAAAAGAAACTTCAAATGTGTGATTATTACTATGGATTATCATGGAGCCCAGAATTAAATGGTAAATAGTAGTTTCACAAACAGACAACGCCTTGCGGATTAAGCAGTTACAAATAAATTTTGTTATAAAAGCTATTAAACAAACCATTTGACCCCACTGACCATGTCACTAGAATAGAAGGTACACCCATGTATATATATATATATACATACATATATATATATATTCATTCGGTTTGCTTTAAACCACAAAATGTCATATGTTGCATCAACAGGGCAACAGTGCCAAGCGTAACAAGTATCAACGGTATAGGCTGCTGTCGAAAATAAAAATATTTTTTCATTATTTTTATTTTTACATAAAACTCGTGATCTAGATAGCATACATTTTAACTTATATCCGATCGGTAAAACCGGGGCAATTTGTGTTGAGTAGTGTCTAATTTTAACCACACTACGTATATGTAGTAATACTATGGCATATAAACTGGTGATAGCAAACGGAAGTTTAAAAAAGGGAAGTTAACACCTATTAAAAAAACATTACAGTAAATAGTGACATTTAGGTTTTGTCACGGGATGTACTTTTTGAGAAAATGCCGTTCACCTCAAAAATTACAAGACTATCCACTAACATGAATACCATTCCATCTTTCATCCTCCAGCTCTAAGGTTCTGGGTCACTGTGGGTTTGCGAACTTCTTTTGTGCATCTTTCTTTCAATAAATTCCTGCGGTAAATTCTTAAAATATTTTCATTTGGTAAAAATCTAATTACTAAGATCCGTGTAATATATTTTTATTATTCTTTTGAAAACATTCTCATTTTCGCTTAATCATTTTTTTTTTTTTTTTTTACGAGAATGTTTTTAAGTGAGTGTTTTTAATGGTGTAAATTGAAAGGATTCAATTTATTTAAAATTGAAAATGCGAATATTCTGTTTTTGTAAGTATTAAATAAATGATGTGTCATGTAAAGATCAATATAGGCTAATCAAAGGAATAGAAATATTTTCTTATATTTGTTTAGGGTCAGGTGTTTAGGGTCTGGGTATAAAAACAGCCTTTTTTTTCCGTTTTCATATAGAAAAATGTAAAAAAGCCTTGCAATTGATAAATATTTTATACATTACATTATTGTAGACTTACATTGAACTAGCATTTCCAAAAATTACAATGAATTTAATATTGCACTAAGTTAGTATTTTAACATTGTTGTACTAACCACATTACCTCAGACCATGTCGAAAAAGGGTAATTATTGGGATAATATTGTATAGTTGTATTTAGAAGTATGTACATGTTAATAAATTAAAATTCCTCCACAATAAAAATATTTTTATGGCGTTATGATTCAGTTGTAACAAAATCTATGCAATAATTAGTGAAAAAAGAAAAATAATAATCATTTAAGATAGAATTAAAAAAAAAAAAAAAAAACGTATTAAATAAGTAATGGCCTTAGTTAACAAAAGTAGGTTCTTCAAGTATTTTTACAATGTTTTAATATCTACTATCCAAGACAAAACAAAACAGTGTACATGTATTTTTCAGCATCTGAATGAAGCATATCATGAACATATCAGAATTTCCCCAAAATCATTTGTGGAAAGAGAATTTGTGGACAACTCTATTTCATTTGCGTTAGAATTATCTCGCGCTGATCTTGTAAACTGTTGTCACTTTAAAAGTTTTTCGTGTAAACTAAAAAATATAATAACAGTATTGGGTATGGCATGGTATGGTATTAGGATTAAGGCCTATTGACTGCATTAGGGTCCTAGGCCTGAGGGGAATGCCCTCCATGGGGGTCTTTCTAAGGAGTCCTACACTGTTAAAAATTTCAACAGAAAACTCTGTGTAATGTATTATGTTAAGTCTTACGTAAAATTACAGAGAAAAATAAACGGAGATGTTAAAAAACTTATTTTATATATTCACTTTAATAACTAATATTTATTTAATTAATTATTGGCGAGAATATATTTCGGACTTAGAATGCTTTTTCTAAAGTGGAAATAGTCATTTTTAATTTTAATTGAAAAATTAAATAATAAAATTAGGTAAAAATACAGAATAAAGATTGAGAATCTCGATTATTCATTTTTAACTAAGAATTACTGTAAATTTACAGAGACTCTGGATAAATATTTAAATTAAATTTACAGAAATTTTTAACAGTGTAGCCTGTATTTACGGAAGTTTCGGAAAAACCACGGTAAACTTCGAACGGCTAAGCCGACGAGCGCGACCTGGGATCGAACCCAGCACCTCCCGTTCAGGGCCTGACTATCGCACGGACACCCAGGGCTCGTACCCAGGTCATGAAATTTCTAAGGAGTACAAAATTATACCGATTGTTAAAAAATATTCCGTTTTTTCTTGAATTCAGCTGTCTTTCATTTGTATAAAATAATTTTTATAAAATATATTGTTAGGAGTAATTATTTATTTTTGAGGCAAAAAATAGAAAAAGATTTATCTTTCACCAAATATTTTGTCTGCTGGCGCATTTGCTGTTGAAATTTGTATCAGAATAGAAGTCAACTAAAAAAAGGATTATATATACCTTTTTTTTTTCTGCAAGCCAAATATTTTCTTCAAGTTTGTGTTGAAGAGGGGGTGGGGAGGTTCAGTCTGTTCCCTTGGCCTATCCCCTTGATAGTTTCTACAAATTCTTGAGCTCTAAGGGGTCACGAAAAATTTTAAGGGCCCTGGGCACAAAAATTTGTTAGTCGGACCATCGGACCCTGCTCACGTCTGTTAGTTTTAAACGCAGAACCGCTTGGCCGCCGGTAAGCTTACACTATTGGGAGATAAAGCTGTTGCTCTAGCTTCAGTTAATATTCATGTTGTTAGCTTTCTTAGTTTTTTAAACCATAGTTACCGGAAACCTTGTATAAAATGAATTCCCGTCTTTCCGTTTGGAAATGGATTAATTGAGTTTTTATTAGTTTTAAAATAGATTTCAATTAAATTTAAAACATCACTTCTTTCAAACAGATAACCACATCTTCCTAAAACTTGTAAAGCCTCAACAATGTTATTGTCAAAAGTGAAACAGGATTTTCTACCTTCCCCTAAACGTGTTGGCTTTTAATCATCCCGCTTTAAAATTTCATATGGGATAAACAGCAAGTTCTTTAGATGTATAAATTGATTTCCTCTCTTCTACATTTCTTATTCCTAACTCTAAAGTTGCATTTGATTTTTTTTTTTTTTTTTTTTTTTTTTTTTTGTTGTTGTTTCACATATGTTCTAGGTACATTTACCAAAAATATGAGCGATAACATCATTGTCACTCAAAAAATAACTTTCAATTTAATCATTATATATATAAACAAATGATACAGTAACACTTTTTACTAATATTACCTTTATTTAAAAAAAAAAAAAAAAAAAAAAAGAATTTTAAAAAAATATGTTTATATATAAGTTGATTTTATTTCTTAGTTAAGCCTAATACTAAACCTACTTTACCCCCATCTCATATAAAAGCGTTTTATTTTAAAAAAAGAGAGAGAAAGAGAAAAGTAATTGAAAATTTCCTAATTCGTAGTTGATATCTGTTAACAAAGTCTTTATCTATTTCAGAAATCCAAAAGAATTGAAAAGTTACAAAAAGTTACAAAAAGTTAAAAAAGGAAGAAAAGTTTACCAAGTCTTACAAAAAAGTAGGCATTGAAATCAAAACTTACAAAGGATTCATGCTTTGCAGAAGTTGTTGCTCCTCAAACATTTTTTTTTTTTTTTTCTTGAAAACTAATTTTTATGATCCAAATACTATTTTCTTCCATTACTCTTGGTCTTGATAGTGAAAAATAACTTAAATCGATACTATACACAGATTACTCCCACCTGATCTTACAATTTCTCTTTATTATTTTTTTCCTCTTTGTATATAAATATGAAAATATCCTACAAAAAATTGTTTCTTAACACTAAACCTACCGATACTTCATGTATACCTATTCCTACCACAGCGGGTCAAGTGACCCGTCTTTACACTGTTATATATATTACTATGTATAGCAAAAATATATTATTTAGCACAATTTGGTATATGAAACATGGACGATGTGATAATGTTATTTGCAAGAAATTCTGACAAAAAGTTTAAAATGGATCATTTGACCCGTCGTGGTAGGTTTAGTGTTAAATTTATTTTAGCCAATTTCTTACTGTTATTAAATAAGGACTTCATATATTTCACAGTAACATATGAAGTAAAAGCTATATGGATATTATTTCATTTTATATGGTCTGTATAGAATTAATTTCATATATTTTGTATAGTTATAATTTTATTATTTAGATTTTTAATACGTAATAATGAAATTATGTTTATCAAAAAATTCTTTTAATTATATATTTTATATAAATAAATAATCTTAAACACAATTTTTTCTTTATTAAAACGCATCATTACACTATGATTTTGGATAAAAGTATTTTATTTTTCTGCAAAGGTATTTTATAGTTGTTTTTCAAAAAAGATTAAAAAACGGCTTATCAGACGTTTAAAGCAGTCAGTATTTTTTTTTTCTGTCGAGTATTAAAACGTATATATGACATTTTGATCAAAACTGTTAAATACATAAATATGTTAAATTTTAATAAATTGTTATATATTTATAACTATTTTATATACTATAAAATATAACATTTTTTATGTATTCCATAATCATAATAATTGCATTAAAATTAACAAATGTAAAAATATTGGATTTCATATTCTAATCAATGCACTATCTTTTTCTATTAGTTCATAAAAAGTCGTGTATTCGGTAACCAGAAATAATCCAACAACTCAAGAAACTGTTCGTTGTTAATATCCCGAACATGCTGTCCGTAACGCAAAATAAAAAAAAACTTTGAATGTTTTTTCTAACTTCTTAATATTTTCTAAGAAATAATAGATGAACTTTGTTTACGTGATGAACGAGTACGTAGCTTCCAGCAATGTCTGCTCACCGGAATGATATATTCCTTATCGGGCAATTCGATTCAGTTTAAACGTTTAAGATTTAACGTGTAAATATTTAGAAATTATTCTATTTCTGAAGGGTAACGTATCGCCTTAATTTAAATAAAATGTGTTGGCATCAGATTGTACATCTTCTATGGAATGAGCTTCCAAAACTACGGTGGAGTTATTAATACAGATGGTTAAAATTAAACTTGCGGCGGTACTCAGAGAAAAATAACTTCGGATCTGTGATCATATCTGAATAAATTTTGAAATATGTGTTACGTAGATTATGAGGTTTAAATTTACGTTAAAAAATTTTAGAATTTAGTCAAAAATTCTCACTGACTCTGTTATTTTCTTGACGCCTATATATATATATATATATATATATATATATACATATACTAAGGGGCTCTTCCCCCTGCTTGCTCCGCTCACCAACCCCTGACTTCCTTCGCTTATCAACCCCTGCTGGGCTCTACTCGTCTATTCGCTGATTTGCCTTTCACTGAATAGGAATTTTAAATGTGCATAACACAAGACAAAAGCAAAACAATATTATAGAAAACTTAATATTCAATGTCAGACTGAAATATATAATATTTAATACTTTTTATTTATTTATTTATTTTAATGAAATATTATGCTAAAAATCAGTAATTTTTTTTTTTTTTTTTTCTTTTTAAGAATAGAAAGAAAATCGCAATATCTAGACCACATTACCTTACAGCTTTAGTATAGGATCCCCCTGGTGACTTTTAAATTTTTATCACTATTTGGTGATGAATTTTTTGGTATAATTGCTTGTTAAAAAAATAATAATAATAATAATAATAAAATAAAAAATATCTGTTACTTTTAAATATCGTGATCTTTTTGAGGACCAGAATTTTCCCTCTATCCATTATAGGCAAGCGTTTAATTTGGTGATATTTTTACTTCCATTACCCGAATACCGTAGGTAATGGAAGTATTGTATTCGGTACGAAAATTCAGCATCGAGTTTTCATCTGATTTACATAATTTAAGTTAAGCCCAAAAAAGTAATTTTTGGCAATTGGTCAGTATTGATCAAACCATATCTCCGAAACACCGAAACTAATAAAGATAGAACTACGAAACTTCAGAATCAAGATGAGTTTGGTATACAGATGATATTTCCAACTTTTGGTGAAAATTAGAAAAGCGGAAGTGGGACATCGGGAACCAGAAATGGGACCGTAAGTTTGCATCTCAAGAACGGCTCTAATGATTTTCTTCAAAGTTGCTACATAAGCACTCTATTAGATATCCTTTCATATGAATTAGTTGGTTAGTTGGAAAATTGATTAGCGTCCTGTATAAACTCGGGTCTCGCAAATGTGTTCCTTTAAAAAGGACTGTACAGATTTTTTACAAACTCGCCGTATTAACCCCCTCTTAGATATCCTTTAGAATGTAATTGTTGTTTTCCAGTTAAAAAATTATGCGTGCCAAGTTTTGATAAAAGTTGGTAACTCAAAATCGGCTCTAATGATTTTCTTGAAAATTGTTACATAAATCCATTTCATACATCCTTCCTCGTGTATTACGTGGTTATTACTGGAAAAACAGTTATCCTGATTAGATAGGTCAGTTTTAGATTACGGAGATTGGTGTTTCAAAAAATGGTTCTACCGATTTTTTCTTATTTTTTTAAGTGGTTATGTAAATCTGTTTTATATGTCGACATGTATCAGCTCTCTCCTTCTTTTACCGGAAAAGTTTTAGGTGTTTACTTTGTTAGGTCAATTTTTTGCTTTTTGATCAACATTATCTCCAAAAAGTGTATATAATACGTGTAATAGTGGGTAGCGGAAGCCGTGTGGTTGTTCCACTCCATATTTTTTATATTTATATTTGTACTAGCAGGCTTTGCCCGCTTCGCTGGTCACTAAATTTAAAGGAAACTCTTTTCTATATAGCTTTATAAAAATAAAATAAAATACTAAAATTGCTCAAAAGCTCGCTTCGGATCCCTGCTGCCTTCGGTAGCGATTTGGTCATCCGCTAAAACTCGGGCGCTTGTCCCTATTACCTGAGACATTGGTTTACCAATAGGCTTGCATTAAGTCCTTATTAGATAACAGTTTCGAAATAGATAGTATCGAAAAAAAAAAATGAAGTATCCCCTTTATATTTGAATCCCAGTTACATATGAACAACACTATACGTGGTGCACATAATATTTGCTTTTACGTTATTTCCTATGTTTATTTTGTTTATCCCCGATCAACCATAAAAATGATAACAATTTCACGCTAAATATTATAATATGCTATGACCGGCTACGTCTGTTGCATGAGACAATTAATTTTTTGTGGTTATTAGTATTCATGGTTTGTAAGCATAATCATAGCACCGCCTTAATATAGCTCTCTTTGGCGACTTTTGAATTTTTGTCACCATTTTAGATTTTATCCCTTGTAAAAATAAGACTTAATACCTTGTAACAATATGCTATGAGCGCTATTTCTGACATATTTTAGACAACTAAACTTTTAATGGTTATATATATTTCCCATTAAGCATATTTTTATTTTCATTTATTTATTTAAATATTGATGAAATTTGAACTTCAATTTGGTCTAGTGTTGTACAGGCTGTATACTACACGTTTGTGTTTGTGAAAGAAAATTTATAAAATACATACATTAGTTAATTTTAAAAAATCTAATTGTCCGATCGATAAGCTCTTTAATTCGTTGGATTCACAAAAATTGCATCTTTCATTTGGTATCTTATTTGTAACGATACGACTGATATTTCTAATTTTTTTAATTTACTTTCCTCATTTTAAATACATGTAATTTTTATTGTTCACCACGGAGTAATATTAATAGGAGTTGAAGGTCCAATGGGAGAAAGCTACGAAACTGTGATCTAAATTTTTGGTAAATATTGAGGGCGCCACTTGACATTCCTCCCTACCTCGGCGCAGATATAGTGTTGTTTTCAATCGAATTTTGCTGGAGTACATTTAAATTTTTTTATTTTAAGCAATTTAATTTCTTTGTAAGTTCTTAAAACTGCATAATTCAGATGTTTCAAATAAATGCTTCGTTCCTAGTTGTAAAACAGGCTATGATAGTGATAAGAAGAAGAAAAAAAAGCCCTAGGAGAAAAATAAAGTCCGAGTTCGTGTTTTCTGCACCTAAAGTAAGTTTCTTTTTTTTCTTTACAAAATTTCATCCATTTTCCTTCCTTCCAATTGTCTGTTTTAGCTAGCTTCGGTTCATAAGAATCGTCATTTTTTAAAAGCCTTCTTTCAAAGTAAAATTAGCATAAAATGGCTCTTAAAAAAAACATGTTGGTTAGAATACTCTATTTAATGAAATTTGCTTTCAATCGAAATTTTTTCAGCTTGATATTATTTTTAAAAAAATAATTAAAACGAGACATTTCCCCATTGAATAACATTGCGGAAGCTGGAGAGAAGGAAGGATTGCACGCTGGCGCCATCTGTAAACATTAGAAAACAACATCACAAAATTTCAGCGTTACCTTCTTCTCCTGTCTTATTACTCCGTGTTGTTCACGTTTTTTTTTTTTTTTTTTTTTCCGTCGAAAAAATAATGATAATTTTTTTGGCAACAATTAAATGAAGGAATAAAATTAAATATTTTAAATAAATGTAATTTTTATTGTTCACGTTTTTTTTTTCTTTTTTTCTGTCCAAAAAAGAATAATTTTTTTTGGCAACAATTAAATTAAGGATTAAAATTAAATGGCCAATTTATCAGTTATTAGAAGGTTTTTATTTTAACATTTTAATTAATTAAAAGAAAACTAAAACAAAATTCGAAAATCCGGCTTCGAGGTGCATCAGGGGAGGTCATTACGAATCAACATGCAAATTTTTGTAGCTCAGCCATCAGCCGTTAGGAACACACCTAAACTTTATTGAATAGCAATAAAGTTCAAATTGACTCTAGAAAACGTTTGTATGGGAAATAGAAAAGGGCTGTTTTTAGGGTTTTCCCGGAAATTATTCGATTTTTTCTCGCCTTTTAAACCTTCCCTAGACCTCCACGAACATTTCAAGACTAAGATAAGATAAATCCGTTCAGCCGTTCTCGAGTTTTAGTGAGACTAACGAACAGCAATTCATTTTTATATATATAGATTAGAACAAGTTAAAACAAATAATAATAAAAATAAAATAACTGAATTTAGGATTGGAAATTCGATAAACAAAATAGTATTGCTTATTATTCAAATTATTTATTCTTTTTTAAAATTACCATCCTGGTAAGCTCTCATAGTACCATCTCGCAGGAATGTCAAACAAAATTTTATATTAAACTTTTTCTTGAGAAAAAGTTTCTAATGCCTAAATATTTTGAAAGAGAGGGGGGGGGGATATTAAATAATATCTGTATAACTGACTGCATTTCTTTTTATCTTTAAAGTATATTTGTCTTTTTTATTTAATATATATATATATATACATATATATATATTTATTTATTTAATATATACATATATATATATATATATACATATATTAAGTACTTCAGACATATTTTGAAATAAAAAAAAAATATTTTATAGTCAAATTCAAACTTATTCATAAATGACAGCATCTTCTAATTTCGCATTGATATATTTTATCATTACAGAATTAAACATTTTTATGATACATTTCAAATTTCTAATTATTGGAAGTAAAAAATTCATTCTTAAAACTCTTATACTTTTTATCCTTCGTTATATTAAGAAGTAGGCAGGGAATAATCAAAATTAAGGATTAAGAAGATTTTTCCAAACTAAAATAATAATAATAAACTTTTTTTTTTTTCAGATATTTTCGAATGTGTAAAATTATCACCTAGCTGTACATTAGAAATATATAGAGAGAGTATTATATATTGCCCTAAATTAACTAAAAAAATCAATACTAAAAAGAATAGGCATTAGGTATTTCATTATTTAAAAAAATAAATAAATACACATAAGAATAAATACACATAAAAATACTGGTAAACAACATAGGAAATTGCCAGCAAGAAATTCAGTTTTCTAAAAGTAGAAAGAAAGGTGTCAGCAGACGCTAAATTTTTCTTATCAAAAATATCAAAGATAGCGCTTTTTATTTGATTAAAACGTGGGATCTTGGATCCACTCGTATAGGATGACTTCTCAATACCTTTAAAAGGAATGATTATTTGAAACAAAATTGACATCTTTTTTTTTTTTTTTTAAGAAAAAAAGCATAAAATTGACATGTTTTGGACATTAAATGTTATAATTTTTTAGATAAAAATCGTCTGCATTCATCATGTAAAATAATTCTACTAATATGTACTGCATGATTTTGTATAGGAAGATATAGCAAAAAGTTTCGCAATGGTCACAATATACTACTTCACTTAAGTTTTGATAACCTTTATTTTGATACATTATGGAATAAAAAAATGTAGTATAAACAACATTACAATTCTTTCCTTTTCAAGGCGGTCAAAGGGTTAACATTACAGGAAAGAATCTTAAACATTGTGAGATATGTATATCCTCGATACGCGGAGTCAATAACCGACTTTCAGTTCTATAGCAATAAATGATTGGCAGGAAAGTGCAACTCGACATTGAAACTGGACTATACCTCAGAGGAAGATCATCTGACCGATATAAAAATCAGTTTCTCTTACAGTAATATGTGTCATATGAAAGAAGTATAAAAAATATGTTTATTCACATTAGAAAATGGAAATTATTTTTTCTTTCCTCGCTTTTTTAAGAATTTAATATACAGCAATTTTGATTTTCTTAAAAAAAAAAGTAAAATAAGAAAAAATATTTAAAAATTTGTGTTTGTATGTCTCAGTGGCAGGTGTTATATAATTTACATTATAGAAAATGGCTATACAAAAAATATTTTTTTTTTTTAATCCTAAGCCTATTTTTTTGTTCTGAGTATTCGATATAAAGTTCTGCACGAAACAGAATTTAATTTAGTATGACAGGACATATTTTAATCTATGTTTCCAAAATTAAGGCATTCAGTAATTGTGTTTTATTGCCTGGCATCGGTTACTATATTCATTACTTAAAATTTCTTTGGTATAGCTTTAGCATAGGAACACCTTGGCGGCTTTTAAATTTTTTTAGTCATTTTGGCAATGAATTAAAATGGTTACCGCATTTGCTTAAAATAGATCTTGGCGAGAAGCGTCCGAGCTACTTCGGTGCCAAATTTCAATTTTCGCCAAGGGATTCTATACTGAAATATTTCCATTTATTTAACCCAAATTTTTTCAATTTTATTTTAATTATTTTTTTTAAAAAAAAGGTTGTACGTTATTTTTTTCCGACGTTAAAAAAATATATTTACTTATTTATTCATTTTTTTTTTAATATAATTTTAAAATTAAAAAGGGGTTTATATTTAATGTTTTTTGAACCAATTATTCGAGTGAAATAAAAAATACGTCGTTGACTACATTTTTGTCTTGATTAATAATTGTATCAATTTTTGATAAAATCTAATAATCCGGATTAAATATCCGGACAGATATACAATGACAAACTTTCAGTTTTATACATTTTAAATAAAAACAAAAAGGTTTGCGCGTTCACCCAAGATGTAGATAAAAATTGGTAACAACAAAAACACATTTATATAAGTGGCTAAGTTTGCCTTCATAATTCTAAACTGAATTAGGATATTTAAAAAATTCGAAAAGTCTCCGATTCGTGAAAACGTTTACTATCTAAATATTTAAACCACATGTCTCTTAATGTATTTTATATGTATGTAGTAAGCTGATATTTCTCATACCATAGGGCAGGTGAAACCACAAATACAAAATTTTCATTAATTTTTTAATAGTGTCACAATGTTAAATTATAACGAGTTCGTATTTTTTAAAACCAACTAGTTGTAGTTTTTGCCCAAAAATGTGAGAATTGTAACTGTTTATCGAAGACCACACCACTTTTAATTGAATAATATTTAGTTTTAAGTTTTACTACACAATTGGGTGAGTAACAACACCAACTGCTGTTTTCACATGCATTTTTAAATTTTTTAGAAGAAATTTTGACAATTTATAAGTGTAAAAACGTTTCATACGGTCTATAGCAAAATTTTGCAGCTCATCTATTTTATTTTATTTACAAAGGTAAGTCCAATACTTTTCTCTCATTTCTAGTACATAATTTTGCCCATTATATTAAATATTAAATGAAATAAATAAATTAAATGAAAAATAATATAAATATAAAATGAAATAAATAGTAAATAAATCTCTTTTTTTATCCGAGTTTTATAGCAGAAACCATTTTGAATGAAATTAGCTAATCTTGTGCTTAGGACCGCGTAGCTGCTTTGCCCCTAGGTCCATGGCCCTAGGTACAGTTATAATCATATTCTTTACGTTGTTACGATTTTATTTTTAAAAAATTTATAATTAACTGAAGAAAAATGGTTTTAATTAATTGAGATTGCGGAAAGAGTTGGGAAATCCTATCCTTTGGTTTTTATTCCTACAAACATTCTAGCGAGCTTTCATGTTTCTTATGTATAGCCATAGGGAATCAAAAACATTTCCAACGATGCTGAATATTTTAGTTCAAGTATGACTGATGACTAGATCCCTTCATAATATGCCAAAATAACGATTTTCCTGGGGAAGAATGTGAATCAACAATGACAAAACTAGGCGTTTCTGCATCAAACTCGGTTCCTTGTTCGGCAGAATTTTCGAAGCCTTCGACATCTAACTTAATGCCAAAACAGATGCGGTTTTTTCAGAATGCAAAACCTAATACATTAATTAAAAAAAAAAAAAAAAAAAAAAAAAAAAAAAAAAAAGGCGCTGAAAACCAAGAAGATGTAAAATCCTGACAGACACTCTTGAAAAGCCAACCTCACTTTTGGAATTAGTTATTGAAAGTTGAATAATTTATAACGATACTTCTATCTCTAATATTTTTGCACATGACTATTCAAATAATTATTATATGATAAATAAATGCATTACCTAATATTGTTTCTTTATAAAATACATGATTGTATGTTTGTTTTCTATTTATTACGTTTTGAAATCTAACTTTCGGGGAATGGCCTAGGTTGAAATGAGGTTTTGTATTTAGTGCCACGTGTGAATACTTTGAAAACTTTCTATTTGTCAGAATTTATTATTTTAAATATTTATATTACTCGCAATATTGGAAGTAATTAGTACTAATGATATGTACATATCAGTTTCACAATTTTAAACAGATCAGGGGCATTGAAAAAAAAGCGGCACTGTGTGCACAGGTTTCCTCCGGAATACTTCTATAATATGACACACGAAGGATTTCATGAAGTTTTAATTATTATTAAAAATAATGGAGATAAAAACTTAAATTTTTATTTGTTATTCTTAAGGCTGCATATCACTCAGATTCCCCCTTTCTTCTTTCCCACATAATTCTATGGGATTTTTTTTTTTTGTTTTGTGTTATAAGAATATCTCATTCGAAAATGGAGTTTTTATTATTATTACTCTTTGAATATGTCACTTTTTAGCTTAGTAAGCATTTTTTTTCTTTTTTTAATAAATTTAAATATTTCGTTTAGAGATTGAAAATCAGAGTCCTTAAGTTTATTTAATGAAATAAAATATTTTTTTTTTTTTTTCAAAAATTGCTTACTATGTTAAAAGGCGACATGTTCAAAGAGTGGAGTTCAAATAACAGAATTCAGAAAACTTCATTTTTGAATGAGATATCCTTCAAAAACGAAGCAACAAAATTCCCATAGGAAAGGGTATATGGAAAGGAAGGAAAGGGTAATCCGGCTGGTGACTTTTCTGTATATTTGTCATTCAAATTTACGTTTATCACAGAGTTTCTTGACATTTGAAAAGCCGTATTGTAGGATAGGACAAAAGTGGGTTATTTTAATAAACGGCTTTCTTAAATAAAATGAAATAACGATAAGGTGTTTAATTTACAACATTTTGCACATAAAGATGAATAAATGTGCAGAATAATTGTTATTTAGATAAATCTTTTTTTTTCTCCTTAGTATGTAATCTGGTGTGTCACTCACACGACTTTCTCTTACCCTGAAATTTAATACTATAAATACAGGTTGCAGATTAAGAGGTAAGATAACGAGTACTGTTATGTAAACATGTGTTAAACAATTCAAATTAGGCTTCGGAAGAGTTTTATATGATAATTAGTTCTGTGTGAAGGGGCTACCGCCCCCTCAACCCCCCGTTTCATTAATGCACCTACATTTATATAGAATTTAATTCAGTTATTAAAAAATAATTCTGTTTTTAAAAAATAATGTATTAAAATTATTATTTAAAAAATTTTTCTTTTATGATAATGAAGACGATTTCCATATTAGAGAAGTAGTATAACACTAAATTAAAAAAAAAAAAAAAAAAAAAAAAAGTTAAATTTATTCTCAATATTACATTTAAAAAAAAAATGTTAAAAATGAAAAAAATCGATAACTTTATTTTAAATTATCGCAGATAATTAATAATGGGGTTCAACCATTCATTTTAAAGGTATTGGTGAGCTCTTTTGAAAGATACCCATCATGAAAATTTATTCCCCTCGAGGGAGGACTTCACCCCCCCCCCCCCAGGATGGGGGAGGCGGGACTCCTACATACACAATTTTTTTTCCCAATTGACTATCTCTGTTACAAAAAATATGTATTCGTTTCATTTGGTTTAGTGCAGTTTATAAATGTTAAACTCTACTTACCTGCAATTTCCCCCATAGACGTAATGCATTTGAATACTTTTGAGTCTCCCTGTACACGAACCATTTGCTTCATCTCAATGAAAAGCTTACTGTAGCATCCCTATATGATACACATTTAGAATACCGAGTTTGGAATTTCTGCTACTATTTGTTATTGAGATATGAGGATAATAAACACACAGACATCCATCCACACAGACACACAGACAGACAGACAGACCATTCTTTAAAAACATGATTTTCGTATTCAGGAGACCTCAGAACATGTAAATATAACAAAAACTCACGTTCGAAAATTTGACCCGAAAACAATACTCTCTCGATCGTATTGGTAAGAGGAAGTAATTAAAATTTTAGAGTACCCTTCGTTGGATATGGGGATTTGGCGGATGTGAATTTCTTTAACCTGTGGCTTTCGGGATCCAAATAAATCAGTATCAGTAATTTACTAGAACGTTATATACATAAGGATCAATTAATGTATAGAATAAATTTTATCCAAATATCTCAGTTATGTTTGTTATAATCAAATATTTACTAGATACCACTACGTAAATTCAAACGTTAAATGGACAATGTCTTTTTTTTTTTTTTTTTTTTTTTTTTTTTTAATTACTTCTCTTGGGGTATGAAATCACCTAGAATCGAGAGAGCCCTTGGCTGTGTAGGAACGGTGTATACTGGATGTTAATAATTTTTCCGCGTTCTCTAACGGTCGTTCCACTCTATCTAGGTAAAGTAAGGTCAAGGCCATGATGGAGAATCACGCCCGTACAAAATGATGCAACCATTTTTTCTTCAGGAAGGACGGGGGGAGTGATTATCGCTGAATTCGGAAGACTTTGAAGGATGAAATTTAATGAACTTAAATTTATTAGCAGAGAATTTCTGCTCTTTATGATTGTAATTTGGAATGTTTAAAATATACTTGCATAATCTGCTAAAAAAGCAGGAACTGCGGGAAAAAAAAAAAAAAAGTCGACGAAGAAACGCAATAAATATATATATATATACATATATATATATATATATATATATATATATATATATATATTAGATAGGTAATGAAAAAAAGCGTAAAGCAAGTTATACATTTATATATATATATATATATATATATATATTTATTTATTTTTTATTTTTATTTTTTTTTTTTGACGGTGAATTTAATTAAACATTACTTTTCTATAAAATCTAAAATTTTCAGTAGGAAGGACGCTAACTTGCAAATTATATATTAACCAGGGCCATCATCAATAGTATTAAATTAAACTCAAGGCGGCATTGAATTGAATTGAATATTATTTTTCCTTAAAATTGCTAATTTTCAACCGAATTTTTGAATTGTGAACTCATAATCTCATAATCACTATTTATAGCCAATTTTTAGTTTTTATCAAAAATTGTTAAATCTTGATCTTTTTTTTATTATTTTATTTTATTTTTATTTATTATTTATTTATTTTATTATTATTATTATTATTTTGTTGTTGTTGTTACTCTAATTAAAAGATCACCTGACTTATCTTCTAGGTAAATTAGAAGATTAATGGCTAGCTTTATATATCTATATATATTAATAGGCAAGCATAAAATTTGTAGTCCCTTTTTAACATATTAATTATGGGCGTAGAGGGTTGAAAATGGTATCATTCAAAAGGTATGATTAGCCGGAAGGTGCGAATACAAATATTATTTTCTTACGATGTCAAGAAGGTATTTAAAAATACATTTATTTTTTATGCATTTCCCCCCATTTTTCCCTTTTATTCACGTATTCCTTTACATTAAAAAATACCTAAAAGTAGAAAGTTGTTAAATCTGGCAATTTCATAAAGCTCAAATAAAACCATAGACACAGTAATTTGTATAATGTAGCATCACTATACGCAAGCGAAGTGATGACGTCACTGTCTGTCCATGGAGCCATGAAAATGATTTTGTATGTTAATCGTCCATTGGATTTTTTGTAAAAAATTATTAAAAAATAACGGAAATTATCTGCCGATTTTAATTCCAATATTTGGGTATAGTTATATACCCTGTGGCAGAAATTTATTATGCTTTCTGCGACAAGCTTCATCAACACCAAAATCTTTCTGCAGGAATAGTTTGTGAAGTTAACATTTACGAATTCAAAATACATTAATTTTAAATAGTAAATAATATTCGGTATAACTAATGTATTTATATTTTAACTAGGCACAAATGCATACATCTGCACAATTGCAAGAAAGTACTCTTTTTTTTTTTTTTAAAGAAAGGTGAAAATAAATCTATTGATCTTAATTGCTTCAGATTTTTTGTTCACATTAATATACAATATTGTTTATAAAATATTCAATGAATTCAAACCATAAAATGCAGTAACACGTAAAAAATAATCTACAATTTTTTTTTAAGGCATTTGAATCCTGAAATGTCTAAATTAAACAAATGTTACAAATACTTTTGAAATTTCATTACTTTTTTTTTTATATTAAATATATATATTTAAATACACAAATGCACTTATTTCATTGGGTGCAAACCAAACAACATAAAATCTAATACAGAACTCAAAATTAAAAGTAAAAATTAATATAGAATACTGACTATTATAATGAAATATAAATAATTTACAACATTTATAGTTTTTGAGATTATTAGAAAGATGCAAGATAACATTCCAATACACAAGATTCATTTTTTATATTATCCTATACAAAAAGCATAAAGATGTGTATTTGAAATCTAAAAAATATTATTTGACATTAAAGAATTCAGAATGTATAATTATACCATCATTTAAATACATAAAGTAAAACAGAATACAAGATCTAAGTAACACAATTATAGACAAAGCATAGTCAAAATGTTTTCATAACGATTGAGGCAAGTCAAATATTTAATTTTGAAGGAAATGTTGAAATTTGAAATGTAAAAAATTTCATGGATAAAATCTATAATAGAAAATAATGATTACAGAAGAATGAAATAAATAGAAATCAATTCAAAATAATATTTGATATTGATATCTATGCGAATAAGTAAATAAAAATAAATAAATAAAAGCATTTGCTGTTTAATTAGTATTTATTCAAAACAACTACTATTAGATAAAATTCCTTTTGCTTACAAAAAAAAAAAAAAAAAAATCTACAAAACCTTTGATTTGATTTTTATTCAAAATAACTATTTAATTTGCAATATTTCAATTAAAAAAATAAACATTTTTTAAAAATTCAGATGTTTAAAAAATGAAATGAACAAGCTGTAGAAACTAATGATAAGAGTATTTTTGTAAAATAAATTAATAATTTTTTTAACGACTTCATATGCTTAAACAACAAAATTTAAAGCTAAAAATTTTAATCACAATTAAAATAATTAATGATTAGTAAAGAAAAAAATTAGAAAAATTACCAGTTTTATAACTTAAGATACCCATTAATATTTATTGCTACGATCTTTTACTACATATAAACGCTAAAAATCAAAGTATTTTTAAGATTAATTTCTTAATTTTCTATTTTTTGAAGCAAGGTTTGAAGCTTCATTTTTTATTTTGCGTATAACTACAGACGTTACAATTTTACCCATAGTCTTATTTCTGTATATATTTGTGAAATGTATTGCATAGTTTGAACCAAACATTAAAATTAATGCAGCTTTTAAAAATTTACGTGTATTTACTACTACGCATGTATGCACGCTTCGCGTGCATTAAAGAAAAAAAAAATCACTAGATAAAACTAATTTGTCGTGCGTAAATCAGAAAATGTATGAAAATCGGTACAGCAGCAATCACGCACTTATTAAAAAATAAATAAATAAATAAATAAATAAAAATACTGGATGCAGCTATTTTGTTATGAATTAATCTAAAAATGCATGAAATATGAAATTCGGAAAAGGGTCGCAAAGCCAGATTCTTTCGAAGAAACATCTTTTTGCAATACAATAAATACACACGACACGAGCGGTAGCCACGGAGCGAAAACAAAATTTCGAGACACGAAAATGAAGTTCCGATGTGAAGATGTTACCAGTGAAAAGTGTCGATACACCGAATCATATCACCGCATCACGAATCGCTAATGCATGCCGTATCAAAGCTAGCCCAAATGAGTTACATCCGCTTTATCTCCTCTCCTTATTCAGGATTCAGGCGATCGTATCTGCAGAAACGAAAATTTGTTCTGCAGAACAGTTTATAAACCATTCTTTGAGTTTCTTTCTTTCTCTCTCTCTCTTTTCTTATTAACACAATGTCAAAATTTATTTGACTTAAGTAAAATCTTTCTGCAAGAGCATTTCTGTTTCTGCGACATTGTCGCCGTGTCGCCGTGTTTCTGCCACGGGGGTTATATATAAGTTACTGTCTACAGGTGTTTGATTGAGTTATTTTTTCTGTAAAATTGATAAAATTTTAATTTAAAATCACAAAACTCCAGAAAAAAAAATGGCAAACTTCCAGTTTCGAATGTAAACATAAACATTTCATTTCAAAGGGTGATATTTAAACAATAAATATTCAACTAATATACTAAATAAAAGGAAAATCGATTTGTTACTAACTGCTGCATGTATAAGTAGACGATACGGAAAAAATTCCGATTTCCGTTTTTTGCTGAATTTACACGTTTTGAGCTTTCTTTACGTTTCAATTAACTAAAATTGGCTACTTATTTTTTAAAAAAGTGTCTTATTGCTAGCTTTTGTGGGTAGAAGAAGCAAGTAGAAGATACATAAAAACTTTTGATTTCCGGTTTTCGATGAATTTACACCTTTTGAGATTGCCTTGCATTTTAATTAAGTGAAATTGACTACTTATTTTTATTTTTTTTAAAGTGGATTTATTATTCTTTCCTCTGCATATATAAGTAGAAAATATAAGATTCTGAAAAGTTTTAGATTTTCGGTTTTCGATGAAGTTATACGTTTTGAAATTTCCCGAACTCAATTCGACCATTTTTGAAAAATATATATATATATATATATATATATATATATATATATATTTTTTTTTTTTTTTTTTTTTTTTTTTTTTGAAACACTGTACTTTATGAACCAATCGAATTAATTTAAAAGAATTTGATACTTGGTTGGGCCTTGGCTTTACATGGTATCTATTAGCTTCTGGGCTGTATCACACAACAAGGGGCGTTTTCACGTTGCGATTTTCTCTCATTTCAGGAAAGGCTAATATCTACAGAGAGAAATAGTTATATTAAGTAAATCTCTGCTGATTCAGTTAGAGTGAATATCGGCAAACAACTGCCGCAGCTGTGTTGCAATTGCATTCCGTTTAGGACAAGGCAATAACTTTGCTTTGCCTCGCTTTGAAAAAAAAAAAAAAAAAAAAAAAAAAATGGTCGAGTTTCGACCACTGGGCAATACTAGTTTTAATTAATATTTAAAATGTTATCAAACAAACTTTCATCAAACATAATCCCAATTAAATCAGCGTTCTAATTATAACATTATTAGGCTTCAAAATTATAACATTCCATTTTTTTCAGTTGGGGGTTAACAATTAACAGTCATTGTTTCTTATGATCTAATTAAATAAATATTTTTTTGCTTTACAAAAATAAAACGTGTAAAATTGTTTCTCTTTTCTTTTCTTTTCTTTCTTTTTTTTTTTTTTTTTTTTTTTTTTTTTTGATGAATATTTCTAAGTTAAATAAAAATAATAAAATTTTGAATAATTTCAATTATTTTAATGTAAGAAATTATACTTCTTGTTAGTTACAAGATTAACTTTTATATCAGTGTGTAGCATTTATTTTAATCAACATACTTAATCAAAATTTGATGAATCGAAACACTGTTTTGAAAATTATTTTAGAACATTATAAAGTACATATATCAAACAGAAAAATAGTTTTAAAGTATTATAAAAAGAATACGTTTAGTTCACTAAAAAAATGTTTAGAAAATAAAATCACAAAAAAAAAAGTATTAATTTTAGATTAAATTTTTGGTTTTTCCCATTCTTCGAAAGAACAGAGGATAGTAATTTTTCCTTTAAAAAATAAACATCAATAAATCTTCATTAACCTTTATAAGTTAGCAAATTATAAATGAAAAGAGGTGAAGGTGATAGAAAAAATCTTTATGCAATAATAAAAAAGTTTTTTTTTTTCACTCCTGTTTAAAAAAAAAGGAAAGAAAGAAAAAAGAAAACATTAAGATTAGTACAACTAGTTAAAACTTTCTTCAATATTTTACTATACAAATTCACTTCATACAAATAATTAATTAAAATTATTATTTTTTAAAATTACTATTTATTAAAATTATTTTCTATAGTGAATGCAAACGATTTCCACCTCAGAGAAGTAAAACACTAAATGTTCAAAGAAATTTGATTCAATGCTCCACAAACGATATTTTAAAAACTGCAGGTTTTGTATGTACTTTAATTTTATTTTTGTTCCACAACACACCTAATATTGTTAAATGATCTCTCTAGAAAAATATAAAATATCTACCTCATTATTTTTTAAATTCCACACAATGTTATAATTAAATTATTTATTTGAAAGTTAGTAAGTGTTCCGAAGCTCTATTGCACCTCATGCAGATTATTAATTTCTTCTATATTCGATATATTAAAGTATTGGACTCGTAAAATATTTCTCGATTTCCGGTTTTCGATGAATTTCCATGTTTTGTGATGATCTGAACATGATTTGACCATTTTTAGAAAATGTCTGTCTGTATGTGAGAGAGACCAAACATTTTATGGTAAATCTATCACAATAATTAATGCCCAGAATTTTACATAATTTTACATGCAATAGCATCTTGACATAAATTAGTCTCTATCAAGTTTTGGTGAAAATCGTTCAATAAGGGTGTTGCTACACTACTTTTCAAAATTTTTAATATGTGAGTGAAGAACAAAATTTCGTATACATGTGCACCATCAAAGTTATTTTAACCGATCATAGTAAAATTAAAAATAATTATTTACAATAGTAATAGTGAATTGGGGGGTTGGATTGTGGGGAGTAAGACCGATTGACTGCTCTAGGGTCCTAGCCCTTAAGAGGAGTGCCCTCCATGGGGGTCTTTCTAAGGAGTCCTAGCCCGTATTTACGCAAGTTTCGGAGAAAACCACGGATAACTCCGAACAGTTAGGCCAACAAGCACGATCTGGGATCGAACCCGGCACCTCAAGTCTACCAGCTTTGAATTCAGCCGCTCGAACCGCTGGTAGGCGAAATAGTCAACTGAGAAAATTTTTCTGTGCATATAGAAGCAGTATTTCTCCTCGTAGGCGAGAAGTAACCCCCGGAGATGTAATTTTTCAATATGAATATTCTTCAAACCAACTCATCAGTACCTTAAAATGAATATTTGAAATATAAATCTGTGATAATTTGAAAGAAAGTTATCTTTTCTTTTTTTTTTTTTTTAATTACCTAGATGTCATCTGTAGGTCGAAAAATTTACTTTCTTTCACCAGTGTTTTGCCTCTTTGAGATGAAAATCATGTACATTCACCAAGCAAAATAACTTGATAAATAATAACCCTAATAAATAATATGTACTGCGTGAATTTCGGTAGCAAAATACAGTAGAAAGTTTTGTGATAGCCAAAACGTACTATTTTGTTTTATTTCCTATAATTTACAATCCATCAATGGTGATAATAATGGATCGACGACTCTCCATTCAGTATTAGTGTCGCTTAACTTTAATGTCGTTACAAAAACTTTAAAATTAAATTTTAGGACTGTCATTTTCCTCCTTATACCTTATCAGTACAACGATATACAGAAGTTAAGTCTTGAACAACACGAGAAAGTAGAATAAAAAAAATAAACTAGTGTTTTATAGAACACACTTCATTTCCATTCACAGGAGATTTAAGTTGAACGTACTTACAAATTATTTCCTCTATTACGTGCATCTGAATCTTAAAATTCCTTCACAACATTGCCCGCGGATTGTAGGTTACGGTCTCGGTCAAGGCTGCAAAGCTGCAAGGCGAATACATGTTGGCATCGTCACCCACATCCGAGATGGTCGCAACCGCATGCGGAAATCAATAAAAATGGTGAAAATGAAAAATAAAAATAAAAATAGACCTTTTTTTTTATTTCAAAATTTTACATCAGTCTTATTTAAAATTGCGTCTTCAAATAAAATGGAGTTCATTAATGTACACGTCATGCATAGCTATTTAATGAATTTTAATTAAGTAATTTTAAGTGCGAAAGCTTTTGTTTATTTTTGATGTATATACATTTGTATCTTTGTTGTAACTATTTCAAAATTATAGCAGAAACTGAACATACAGGAGAGTGAAAATTATTTAAATAATTGTAAAATTTTAACTTTATTTCTTTCTTTCTTTTTTTTTTTTTTTTCTTTCCCATTTTTTACTTTCTTCTATACTCAGTAGAAGAAAGAATTGGATTAATAAAAATTTTCTATTTCCAATTTTCAATGGATTTGGCCATTTTTAGAAAATAATTGTCTGTCAACCTATCTGTCTGTGTACGACTAAAATTTTGCGTCATCTGTACCTCAGGAACTACGGCTCAGCATTTTATATAAATTTATATGTAGGCTTACCTTGACCTTTATTAGTGCCTATCAATTTTTGGTGCAAATTGCTTAACAAGTGATGCTACTATATAGCGATTTCTCCCATTTAAGGAAAGGATATATCTCAAGTTAAATGAATGATTCGTTTTGCGCTTTGCTAAATACAATAAACACAAATTTTTATCTACCCTAATAAATCTCTAACTATATTTTTTCTATTGAAGTTCTAGTAGAATCACATATCTTTTCGTGGTTGATAAATACAAATCATAGGGGTAAATGCCTTTTTACTGTCTTTAGAATTTCCCTTGCTTTTTAAAATGTTATTCATTGTGCTACATTTACTTTAGAAACCTATTTGTTTTCAAGATTGAGATGAGGGAAACTGATGAAGGACATTTTAAGAGCTTTATTTATTTATTTATTTATTTACTTTTTAATGTATAGCAGATGACTGGAAGATAGATTTTACTTCTTTCCCTCCTTTCGTGTAAAATAGTAATATCACGGCTTTTTGTGACTATCATTTCAAAGTAGCATGACTAGGAATTTTTAAGTTGTTAATTGAATAAAATAGAATAAGGGATAAAATATAAAATGGATTGATTTTATATGAATAAAATAGAAATGGCCTGGAAAGCTGTATGAAAAACAAGTGGATTAAAAAACATCCTATACGATTGCCTCCAGATTGTGTCATAAGACCGAAAAGACGACTTCAGGTAAATATGAGTGACAAAAGTTATAAGAGTGTCTATAGTAAATTTGATAATTAAAGTACTAAACTAAAGAATAAGACAAATTCTGGGAACTATATTTAATAGTTGATTGTAAAGAGTTGGCCATGATAGCGAAGATAAGGTTGAAGACTATACAATTTACATTATTGACAGTATAGTGACAGTACATACAATGTACAAAAACATATCTAGGTACAATATAGATATTAATACATTTGAAGTTGAAAGTTCAATAATTTTATTTTGATGGTGTGATAATCTAGCACAGAGCTCTCTCGACAATTCCTGAACCGATTCTGTTATGGGCAAAACAAAATGTAAAAATAATTTAAATAAAATTATTAAACTTTCAACTCCAAATTTATTAATTAACTAAATTGAAATGAAAAATCTAATTTTTAATATATATATATATATATATATATATACACACACACATATTGCTGTACAGTGTGATTTTATATGCATTGTATATATAATTGCTCAAGTTTGTTAAAATGGAGAATACGAGGATGAAATCAACCTCGAACCTCGAGAGAAGTATGTTGGTCGGGAATTGTCCGTGCCAGCGCTAGAGCATTGGCACGTTAAACCGTAGCTTACATGTTTGATTCCTGACTTAGGCATTTTTCACTCTGGAAAACATTATTCATTTCTCTTTATTAATTCTAAATTTATTATTTAAACAAGTTTAAGCGAAAAATATAATTCTTAACAATATGGACATATCTAGGTACTTATAATATATGCTTATAAAAAAAAAACTATTTTTCTCAGATAAAAATCATTAATATCAGATGAATAGAGTTAAAGCGACGAAAGCCAATCACTGATTCAAAAGCACAAAATTATCAAAGTAAAACAAATACGAATATGCACGAGAAGAAAATACGTGAGTAAAATTCATTTAACTGATAGTTTCTAATCCAGAGCTGCCAACCTAATCCGGCAAATTGATAGTACCGCCCCTTTTTCTACACCACTTAATTTTTAGAGTATTTTTCTACTTAATTCATCTTAGATACATTTGAAGAGAATTGCAATAAAAATTTAGTGGTGTAGAAAAAGGGGCGTTTTTCAATAGGCGTTAACAATTTGCCGGATTAGGTTGGCAGCTCTGCTAATCTGTATTATAATGCTTTTAGACGGATACAAGCAATGACAACTTTGCCAATAATCTTGAGTATACTAACCAAATTTATATATGGTGTAAATAAATATCGATAAATTCTTTTTAAACTTCATCAAAGAAATGTAACCCTTCAAACTTAATCTATATTTGTTTTGATTGATGAACACATACATATAGTAATAAGACATAAATTGATCATTGGGAGGGGGAAAAAATGATTCCTTTTTACTCGGAGAAAAGTCCACAATATGGCCGTCTTTCTCCGAGTGAATACATACAGGTAATTTAGAAAATAAAAATTATGAATAATTTATGTACTAAAGGTGAAAGAAAAACTGCAGATACAATTTCAAATTCATTTTTCTTTTCTTCCTTTCTTTTTTTCTTTTATATATTTATTAATTTGGTTAATATTTAAAGTTAAACTCTTTTTATATACTAAAACTAACTTTCTTTATCTACGCCGCTGCTAACTATAGTTAAAAGAATTTTGAAAATTTTATATTACTTACTAATATAAAATCTTAAAAAATATCAAACTTTAAAAAACGTATTCCATTAAAAATCAAACCAGTTTTTATTTCATAATAATAACAAAGCAGCTGATTATAAAAATTATATTTTTCATAATTTAGTCAAATATAATTTATTTTTATGATAACTTATCCATTTCTTTTCATAAATTTATTAGAAGAATTAAAAGACGCAATATTTCGACATTTTGAAAGTTCATCAACATTCTATTCTATTCTATTACAATTGCCGAGTTTCAATGTTTCAATACCACTATATGGCTGATGCCAAAAACATTTTTCGGCATCTAAAATTTTTGCATGATAACATTGGGATGATAGATCTATATAAATTACTATATCTATGGTTGAACAAGTTAAATAAAGTGCGAATTCTAAAGAATTTTGTTAATTAAAATACGCAATTTATAGACGGCCAATATATATGTATACACCCCGTGACAAAAAGATAGATACAAAGGGTTTTTTCCTTGATTTTTCATAAAATAACGCTATCTGAATTGTGCTTATCATTTATTATTATCGTAAAATAACACTATTCCCGGACTAATTTTTGTTTTAAGACTAATTTAGAAAAATTTTAAGACTAAAATTTTTCTAATTTAAGACTACACACCGCGACAAAAAGATAGGAACAAAGGTTTTTTTTTTTTTTTTTTTTTGAATATGATTATTTTGACTATGATTCAAAAATTTAATATGTTTTTGATATGATAATATTTTGTTATGATAATAAATGATCAGCACAATTTAGATAATGTTATTTTATGAAATTTAAAAAAAAAACCCTTTGTTACTATCTTTTTGTCGCGGAGTGTAGTCTTAAATTAGAAAAATTTTCTAAATTAGTCTTAAAACAGTCTTAAATTAGTCTTAAATTAGAAAAATTTTAGTCTTAAAACTTTTCTGAATTAGTCTTAAAACAAAAATTAGTCCGGGAATAGTGTTATTTTATGATAATAATAAATGATAAGCACAATTTAGATAATGTTATTTTATGAAAAATCAAAGAAAAAACCCTTTGTACCTATCTTTTTGTCGCGGGGTGTATATAGGATAAAAGTTGATAATATATTTCCACAGTGTCTAATGTATATTGGCACAAAGTATGCAAATGATAAATAAATAAATATATATAACTAATTTTTTTAAGAAAAACTTGCAAGAAAAATTTATATCATGAAAAATTAAATTGACGGAATTTTTATGACAATAGTTTTAATTTAAGGTACATTTATTATCTGGATTTTCCTAAATTGTAAAATAATATTTACTTTTTCAAATTAAATGAACGACCTAGAAATTGTTACTGCATTTTAAACAAAAATGTAATACTTTTTAAACCAATTTATAGTAAGTTCAGATATTGGATATTTTGAATAAAAAATAAAAATAATAATAAAGATAAATCCAAAAATCTAAATGCATGCATGATAGAACAAATATAACAATAATTCGTAACTTACGTGATTTTTGTAAATGGGGGGGGGGGGACGAAAATAAGTAGTAAAAAAGGGCATCAAATATATACATTCAAAAATCAATAAAACAGTTCCAGTTACATTAAACTCAAATTTGAAATTTCTTTTTCTGGAAGTTCCTGTTACAGTTACAGATAAATAATATACTATGCAAAAAAAAACTGTTTCTTATAAAATCCTTTTAATATTCAGGTTTATCTCAAACGTCTTTATCTCTGTAGTATTTTCTTCTTTCAAAAAAGATACATGAATGAAAAGGGTTAATGCATTTCTCCTTGAACCATTAGTTTCACGCTTACGATTTCATAACAGTTATAAAATGCGCTGTTAGAAAGAAGAATTCGTGTGAAACGAAATTGAAGTAAATGTAATTAAGTGAACGATTTTCATCATAACAATAAACTCTCTAAATAGAAACTAACAGACGAAAAAAACTGTTTTAGATGCCAAAAACATCTGGAGCGAAGAGAAGACTTAAAAAAAAATTGATGTCTCGTTTGCTATACGATAAGCAATGCTACTGTCTGCATTAAAGAAGAATAAATAACTTGTTGATTTTATATGAAAATTCATAATACATGCATAATTCAAGAAATGCGTGAATTCGTAAAAAATATTTGGAAAGATTAGGAAAATTACAATATTTTTAAGAGGATTTTTTTAGTGATTTGTTCTAATAACTCTTTGTAATAACTATTTATTTATTCAATCGCTTTTCTTTTATATATATATATATATATATATATATATATATATATATATATATATATTAATATAATATTTAAAATCATAGAGGTAACGAAAGAGCAGATTTTTGCATTAAAACACTCCTTGAGAAGTATATATATGGTAAAATATGCATTTAATAATAATTATGTTAGATAATTAAAAGTGTTATAGTTTCAAAAACAATATTTCTATAACAAACAATGCACAATAATAATAATAAATAATAATAATATGTAGAGAGACCTCATTCTGCAGCTAATTCGAGACATTACAAAAGAAAATTAAAATTAGTTTTGTTGGTGTTATTTACTTTATTATACTTTATTTTATTTTATTTTTTCTTATGTTGTACAGTTGTACAGTTATGTTGTACAGACAAACTTATTTGTTTGTAGCTACAAAAAACTAATTTCATGTACACGTAAAGAAAAGTTTCCCTTTTATCTGAATACCTAAGTTGGCTTCCCCTGCATAGCAGTTAATATTTTCCAATGAGCTTATTTCCAAATTTTCTGCTTACATATTATTCTGACAAGCCATATTTTCCAAATCAAAAACAATGGGCAAATGTCGTGACAAATGACCAATAATTAAAAAATATATAAAATTTAACAGTTTGTGTGTGTGTGTGTGTGTGTGTGTGTGTGTGTGTGTGTGTGTGTGTGTGTGTGTGTGTGTGATGCAATTTAAATTTAACTATTTATAAAAATAAATTTCAGCGTAGATTCATTAAAATCATCGCTACTTTTCAACAGGATAATAGTACGTAAATACCGCAAATTTATTACTTTTTTCTCATGCCATTTTAAATTCCTTATCATTGATTTACGTGATATATAGTTATATATATATATATATTAAATAAGAAACAATAAAGATTAAAATACACATATAATTTGTGTTGCACATGTCGAAACAGATTCGTTCTAATGTCAGAGAAATTATAATTATAATATGCGTATATATATATATATATATATATATATACAGGGTTTAAACTGCCGTTCGCTTTTTTCGCATTTTGCGAAAGGATATCGTATTTTGCGAAAATATGCCAGAGAGAATTTCGCTAAAAAGCGAAAACAAGATGATTTCACAAAATTTCTCAACATAAAAATCTCTAATTTAATTAAAATAATCCCTGGCAAAAAATTACGAAACTACTAAAAAATATCGGAACGTTTAATTTATTTAGTATATTTTGATTTTATTTCGATTTTCAATGGGCTAAGTTTTAATGGGGCCGCGCGAGAACAAACAGCTATCGTCTGCTTAAACGAACGAGCAATCTCGCGTGGCCCCGGTTTCTTTTTGGAAGTCAGCTTTGAAGACAGTGCGAATTTCGCCGATTAGCGGCAAAATATTTATATTTTTCGCGGATCGTTGTTGATAAAATTCTTTATTTTAAAAAATATTGAGTATTTCGGCAATCAAACATAAGTAGAAGCCATTTATTGTTTTCGATTTGTGACAAAGGTAATCGCATATTTTAGAAATCAATCTTAAAATGTCGATTATCGGCAAATTAATCACGATTTTTCTGGAATTGACCTTGATAAAAATCCTTCATTTCAGAAAATATTGCGTATTTCGGCATTTAGAGAAGAAAAAAGCAGGAATTTTGAGTAATTAGCCATGATTAATTTTTTTTCTTCCCAAAAAACAATGAAATGTTCCAGATTTCGGCAACAGATCACGAAAATGATGCGTATTTCGGAAATTTTATATCAAAAAAGAAATGTTGATTTACATTTATAGCTTTGAAAATATAATGAATTTGGGGAATTGGCGGCAGAAAATATAAATAATTCAGTAATTAGATGCTATTAATCTGCATTTTCTTTCTTTCTTTTTTTTTACAGCAGTAAAATAAACCCATATTTCGGCAAATAATCGTGAAATAATCACATATTTGGAATTAATGAAGAAAACATTTAAACAAGCAGCAGATTAGGAAAAACTATTGAATGAATTTCTCAAATGCCTTATTGAAGGAATTAAGGGAATGGTTTGGAGATATCAAATAAACTATTCTATTTAATATGCTACTTTCAAAAATATTTGTGAAAATAATAGCAATATAGATATAGACTGGAATAGATGAAATAAAGAAAATTTCAAAAATAGTCCTGTATACAAAAATACATTTATTGAAAACCAAATGTTGTCTGAATGGAACGTATTCAAAAAAGTAATTAGAATCAGATGTATAGACAACACTTTTTACAATTTACAATTTCTAAATGAAAATGAAATGCTTGATGAATATCCTTTGTTATGCTCTATAGTGGAATATGCTTCGAGCTTACCTGTACACATAGCAGACTGTGAAAAAGCTCTTCCTCAAATGAATTTAATAAAAACAGTTATAAGAAATCGTTTAACAACAGAAATTGTAAGTCGATTACTTATGATGAATGTAGAAAGACTTCCAAGCAAAGAATTCAATTTTCAAAAAGCTTTCAAAAATTGGTGTTCTTCAAAGCCAAGGAGAATTGTACCATAAGCCTATTTAGTTTTAACATTTGTAATGCAGCTAACTGGATTTAAACCACAATATTTATTTAGAGGTGAAGTCATATATTTTAGTTAAAATTATTTTGAAAAATTCAATAATAACATTTTATTCCTCTATGCAGAGCAATCATATCCCTCATCAGAGGAAAATAGTGTGTGTAAAATTTATGTATGTCAAAATAAAAGTAGCAAATTATAATTTTAGATTCAAGTTCTTTTTCCCCCTTAAAGTATTTAAGTATTTTTATAAACCCTCCCCCCCCCTCTTCTTTCCCGAAAAGAAAAAGCTAAAGTACTTTTGAAAAAGCTAAAATACTAATTGGTCATTTTAGCTAAATTGCTAAAGAAATTTTTTCGCCAGGTCATACCCTGTATATATATTATAATTTCTCATATGACCCATATATATATATATATATATATATGGGTTATTTCAAGGGTCGCAGCGTTCCGATATTTTTACGATTGTTTTATTATATTCTCACCAAAATTTTCAAAAAGAAAATTTTCTTGAAGGTTTTTATGCTATTTTAGCATGAAAGACATTAGGAAAATTTTCTTTTTGAAAATTGTGGTGAAGGTAAAACGAAACGATCGTGAAATTATAGGAACACTGCAACCCCTGAAATGACCTATATAATTATATACATATAGTATATTGATATATACTCATAATTTAAAAAAAGGTAAAATCTTTGAGAAAGATTGTTGACCAGCAGTCTAAAACACAGGTTTTTTTTTTTTTTTTTTTTTTTTTTTTTTGTCATTTTATGTTCTTTAAATAGATGCTTCTTAAATTTTTACATTTTATACAACTAATCTCAGATTTAGCCATCGGATATGTTGTGATTTAATTCTATTTGAAAAAGCAACGAAATCCTATTCAGGTTATCAAGAAGAATTCGTTTTACTTTTTGCGTCAACAAAATGTTGAAGCTATCACCAGCATCCAATTTACTTTTAAATATATGACGATACTTTTTTTTTTTTTTTTCATATTTATTTAGGGTAGGCGTTCCAGTGATTGCCATGTTCCAGTAATTGACATCTATCCCGAAATAATTAATAAATAATAAAAATAATAAAATCATATATTTTACATAAAAGAATTTTATCATTTTGTGTCAAACACTGGAGCATAGGTTGCTAATAACTGGTAAAATGAATAAGTAGCAGTGTCAAACACTGGAGCATAAGCAGCCAATTACTGATAAAATGAAAAACTGGCAGTGTCAATTACTGGAACATTGAGTGGGTGTCAAATAAAAATTCATAAATAATAATAATAATAATTGTTATCAAATGTATATATTTTAACATATATGAGGTTCTGAATGTCTTTCATGCCATATGTACTAACTTAAGATTTCTAAAAATATTTTCTGATGACTAGAGCATTAAAAACATCAGAGATTGCTCTAAAAGTGTCAATCACTGGTGCACTTACCCTATTTATTTTGTTCAACAAACAGAATTTGTTTCTTTATTTACCTGCATTCTGCTAATAAATCTCTATAGATTTTTATAGATTTATTAACAGTTTTTGTATTTTTTAGAGACACACTTTAATATTTCGAGAAACGTTTCAATTTCAAAGACAGTAATAATGATGTTTACAGTGATAATGATAATAATAATTTCTTTTATTTCGAGTGCGATTACAAAATAATTCTGTCTAACTTTTCTTTTAAAAAAAATTATTCCTTAAAAAAGTGTCTTTCAAAACGTTTTATCCATAAACAAATTTCATTTTTTATAGGAATAATGGAGTCAAAAATAAAGGAATTTTTTTTTTCTAATTTATCAGAATATCTAAATTCTTCAAAGTTTTCAAATATATGTCAAAAATATATTTTATCATTGAGTTGTAATAAGCTAATAATGTAACATGCATATTACTAGATTTGGCAAATACAGTTTTATATATGAAAAGAGAAATACATCAGTGTAATAAAACCTTTCTCCTAAAGTTCTTATAATGTAGAAGTCCTAAAAAGATGTTCACGTTCTTCTCCTATAATTGTTCGATTATAATCAATCAATTTTTAAAACATGTTCATTTAGTTAAATAAGTATTTACATTTTTCTTGTAATAAAATAAGCACTTGTGGCGTTTTATTTAAAATAAGTTTATATCATATTTTTAAAATAAGTATAATATTATTCTAAACATATATTTAAATTTTTAAATAATTTAAGTTTAAATTTTTATATGTTAGTGACCACAAGATTTTAAATTAGGAATTTAGTGGTCCGGTTACATTTAAAATTAGGAATTTAGGGTTCCATGAAGTCGAAAATTTGGCGGTCGCTGGTCTACATATGTTAATGTATTATTGTCGAGATATTATATAGTCAGCGATCCTGTCTACGCGCAATATCCTAAGTGGAGAATATATTCTCCGAACTACTACAGCATTTACATTTCATTCTATTTTAAAAGGAATAACAATATTAAAATATCATCAAATACATACCAACCAGAGTTATAAAAAAAACTTTTGTAATTCTCTTTCAATAGACCTTTATATACTACGTAGACAATATTCAATAAAAAATAGATTATAGTTATTCTTAATAACGCGTTTAAATTCGCGCAAATACATTTACGAAACTTCGATTACGATTACGAATTATTATACGAAGAGGTTTCATAAATAATATTTTCCGAGTATTCTGAAACGTGTTAAAGTTTTTAACACTTTTAGACTTTACTAAAAACTCTTTAAGAGAAATTATTATTTTTCGCGTTTAAATTTATAAGTTTTCCTTCACGATAGAATTTGCTGTATTATACATCTATTTCTTTGTTTATAATAGACTTCAAGTATAGAAACTTCAATATTCTAGACTTAAATATCGAAGAATATTTTTTTTATTACTAAGTTCACTGCAATTTATTACGTATTTCGAACAATTAAAAATAATTTTTAAACAAATATATATATATATATATATATATATATATATATATATATATATTTAAATGTTAGAATAGCTCAATTGCTTAATTTAACTATGCATAAATTATAAAACAAAATTCCTTATTTTATAAATCTAAGTACTGAATAATTATTTTATATATTTTACGTTAATTATCATTAAAAGAAAAAATAAATAAACTTTTCTAGATTTAGAAAAAAAAAATGAGATGAATATAATTTTCTTAGGAGAAAGTTAGGATATCAAGAAGAGGAGAAACACGATCATTCGATAGCCACATTTTTTGTAGGATATTTCAAACTGATTAATTATTCGAAAAGAAAACACTTGCATCAGAACCTTCAAATAAACGCGGAAGGCATCCGATTCTTTCTCTCTGATCTAATTCAGGTAACATCTGTGTTGCCCACGGGATCATTTCTCTACAGCCGGAACCGCCTCTCGTTCTCATCCTGACATGCAACCAATTAGAAGATTCAGATGCTCAACGTCAGGTAGCTGGCGCCTCCTCTCAACATACAATCCGTTTAAATAATCCGGGATGCGGGCGAAAACTTCTCAGTGAGCAGAAAAGACGTTACGAAGCGTGTGGATTAGTTGTGACTAAAATTTATTGAATTTGTTTTTTTTGATCGTAAGAAGCCGAGGTAGGTTTTTGTGATCTCTCTTTCTGTGGATAAATGGATTTTTTATATGTCTCTGGATTATAATTCAAAAAAAGTGGGTAAGTTTTGGAATGATAAATCTTGCAGAAATTAACTTTTCCTTTTTTTATCATTATTAATTAACAAATGTAGAAAGTGATGTTACATCAAGTTGTATAGATAACACGATTTGAAGAAATTTTTAAAGTTAAACGTAATGTGATAATTATCTGCATCTATTTGAAAATTAGAAATTTGATACCATGTTTAAAAATATTTTAAATTTTAAAAGTTTTAATTCTTAAAAGAGAATTATAATTTCATGACAATAAATTTTACATTATAGACTTAATTTTGATCAAAAATATATAAAGTCGTAATAATTCATTCATAAAAGTTTTGGAATTTTTTTGGACAAAATAAAATGTCTTACTTAGAACTTGTCCTTATATTCTTGCTTAAAGTTTTCATTATTAGCATAAAAGATACTTCCTTTATTTATTTATTTATTTATTTATTTTGTTTTATTTTTCAACAAATATTAATTTTTGGATGTTTTATAAATATCTAACACCAAATAGGAATAAATGCATTTACTTTCTAAGAAATAAAGTTCTTCTTGTTGATATCGAATTCTTTAAGTATTTAAATAAAGAAAAAATGTACTATCTTAATTTTTCTAAATTATATTTAAGAATTGTTATATTAGATCTTTCTCTGATTCTGTTTTGTTTGATATGAAAATTTAAAATTTACTCTTAATTTTTGTTTTTTCGTTAATGTAATGAAAGGGAAAAATTATACTAAAATATGCATATTTTTTTTTTTTTTTAATCTCAATAATAATTGTCAATAGAAAAAAGTTTAATTACTTTCATATTTATGCACATTATCATCGCATTTTTCAACAAAACTCCTAAATATTTAATCAGAAATACTCTAAGGAAAATTTTTGAAATTTTTTTTCTATTTTTGATCGATAGTAGAAGCCAAAATTAAAGTGATTTTTCAAAACGAAATTAATAAGAAGTTTTATATATTTCATTTAGTGATAAGTTTCGATTTAGTTCAAGAAATAGATTTGAAATATTTTTATTAAATAAGATTTTCTTTTTTGATTCAGTAATAATAATAATAGTAATAATAATAATAATAATAATAATAATAATAATAATAATAATAATAATAATAATAGTAACAGTAATAATAATAATAGTAACAGTAATAATAATAATGCCATGTAGTGAAAGTTAAAAAAATAAATTAAAATTAAAATTAAAATTAAAAAAAATGCAATGAAGTCTTTGTTTTATTTATTTTAATATTCTATTATGATTTAAAATTATTAAAGATAAAGCAATATAAGTTTTCAAAGAGTTTTCAAACATAATTTTGATACCTTATTAACCAAGCAAATGGTTAATTATTTTAAAAACAGTACAATAATAATTAAATTTATGTTAGATGAATAATATAGTTAATAATATTTTTTTTTTTCGACTTTCTTTCTTTTATTTTATCTAAGATCCATTTTAGTTATAAAAAAATAAACAAATAAAGTAAAAATTAATCAGGTTTTTCCAACAGGTGAACGCTATAAATAAATATATTTCTAATATGTTAAATAGTAAAGCCACCATAAAGTAAAAAAAAAAAAAAAAAAAAAAATTAAATGTAATTACAAAAATTAATTGATGTTTTATATTATCCTTTCATAAAACCACGCAAACAATTTCTTAATGTATTTTGTATATTTTCTTTTAAAATTTTACTGAAACACTCAGAAATTAGATAATATATTTGAATTTAAAAGTTTGTAAAATAAAATAAATTAAATTAACCACAGTAGCGAAACGTACAATCGGTATTATTATTATTATTATTATTTTATTTTTTTACTGAAATTTGAAATGTACGCCTCACTTTTTAAAATTATTTATAAAATATGTATAAAAAATTTAGAGTACAAATGGATTTCATATTTGTCATTAATTTTCAATTTGGACATTTCTATGAAATGAATAATTGTTCAAAAATAATTAATGCTGCAAGATTTATTATTCTTTCACTTACAAATTGTATATGAATTTGTGCATTACTTTATTTTCAAACAGTTTATTATAAACTTATAGCTTGTTTGTTAAAAATGTTACCTTTTATTAAGTATCATATTTTTTCTACAGAGACGCTGTAATTTAACAGTATAATGCGAATTTTTACTGCGTAACAGTAACATTCAAACAATGTGTATTTACATCTTTGTAGACAAACCAAGTTTAATTGAATTAGTCTAATGATTACTATGTCAAAGTTTTGCTTATGTGTGTGATATTTATTTGTGAAACATTTTTAACTGAAAAATTTTTATTTTACTTTTTTTTACATATTTACAGAATGTTTAAATAATTTTTTTAACAAAAAGGTAATATATATATATATATATATATATATATATGTACGATTATAAATAATAATAATAAGTTTTAGCACCGTCTTTTTCCAATCACACCTGAATTTGATCCATAAAATTTCTAATATCTCAAAAATTAATTCATATATTACATTTTCACAGTTTTTCAGTGGAATTGTGGTATGTATATACGATCATAATTTTATCGTATATAATAAAGCCTCATTTATACTTTTATACGTCGATTTATTCTAGCATTCATTCCTATTCATTTTAAGACAAAAATACTTTGTTTATGTGACATAAATATCAGTTATACGTAGTATAACCTCTCTAAAATTTGCGAATTTTCTATTTCAATCCTTTTTTGTCTGTTATTCCGTTTATTAATTTTTTTTAATTTCATTAGAAACTTCAATTCATTATCACACTAACGAAAAAACACCCATTGAACTTAATTGTATTTTTAAAATTTTATATTCTCCGTGGAGGATCAAAATTGTGATGGCATGTCTCCTGACAACCTCTAGGGGTGAGTCCCAGACCTGTCACCAATTGTCCATTCCGAAACACTAGTGCGACGTAAAACCTAACCAACCAACCAACCTTAATATTTTATTTAATATATGTAATCTGTCAGCATTTAAGACTACTATTAAAGATTTTTCGTAAAAAAAAAAAAAAAAAACTTACAGTCGGCAGCAAAAGTATCCAATCACTAGCCAATAATTCCGATATAAAAAAAGTACACTTAATACTATTTTGTTAAATAAATCCTTGTCGAATCATGTTCTTAGACTGACTCAGAATATGACTCAACAAGGATTCATTTAACAAAGCAGTATTATGTGATTTTTTATTTTTTTTATTTTTTTTTTTTATTATTATTTTTTTAGAATGTATGAGCATAGATTGTTTAATAATTAGTACTTAACATAGGCAATATATATTATATTATTACTCAAGATTATTTGTACTTAAGCTAAGAAATCGGTACTTAAAATATGCAATTAAAATGTAATTTTTATTACTTTTCTGATAATTGTTTAATTTCAAAATTTGTTTGTTATTTTTACATAATACTACTATGAAATAATAATTACTGTCTTAAAAAACTTTTAAAATCTTACTAAAAAAATTTCATACAAGGGGAGAACGAAAAATCAGAATGTAGCTCTAAGTTTTATAGTCAATCTAAGAACATGATTCGACCAGGATTTATTTAAAAAAAAAAAAAAAAAAAAAAAAAAAAAGAGTATTAAGTGTACTTTTTTTTATATAGGAATTATTGCTAGCGCTCGAATAATTTTGCTGCCAACTGTAAATATAAATTCTTACACCTTCATTTTTAAAATTTATTAAATATAATCTATACTGTAAAACATTTTCTGTAAATTTACTTAAATTCTGTAAATGTTTATCCAGAGTCTCCTTAAATTTATAATAATTCTTAGTTCAAAATAAATAATCGAGATTCTTGATCTTTATTCTGTATTTTTATCTATTTTTATTATTTAATTTTTAAAAATGGCTGTTTCTACTTTAGAAAAAGCATTCTAAGTCACAAATATATTCTCGGCAATAATTAATTAAACTAATTCTAGTCATTAAAATGCATAAATATAAAATCGATTTTTTAACGTCTCCTTTTTCTGTTTTTTCTCTATGTAATTTTACGTAAGATAAAGGATTACCAGTATTTTTTCGTTGAAATTTTTAACAGTATATAATGCGTGTAAAGATTGAGTCAATATAGAGAAAAGAGATGATGAACAAAAAAACTGTTGTATTTAAGATAGAATATAATATTAGTTTTTACGGAGAATAAAGTTTGTTTTTTGGATATCCATAAAGTGGTTTGCTAACAGTAAATATACTTCATTTCGCTGGATGTGGATTTTCATTTTTAATCAGAAATAGCATTAAATGTGAAGCTTTTTTTTTTTTTTTTTTTTTTTTTTAATATATATATATATATATATATATATGTGTGTTTATTCCTAATATTAAAACTAATGATTAGAATTTTTTTGTTTAATTAAGGGAGTTATCTCTATTTTTATTCTAATAAGGACCGAAAAAAGTATATGTTTTCATTTATGGTATTTCTTAATTGTGTTACTAATTAGTAATTATAATTACAAAAATAGTTTAATACAAACTTATATATGCATATTATGTTCGTGTTTTTAGAAAGTATCTTTTTTTTTTTTATGATAAAAGTACAATAAAATTAAAATATCATTCTGCATTGTGCTTTTAAAAAATCAAGTTTAGTTTTATATATAAGTCAATCTTATAACAAATCAAATTTCCTTAACATCCATATGTCTATCTGTCTATAAGTATTTTGAAGAAAATAAAAGTGTTACTTATGATTTTTTCTTAAGTCGATTAGCATTAACTCTACTGTGTGCATGCATTACTATCTTTTTATTTATATATTTATTTTTATTTTTATTTATTTATTTTTATTTATTTATTTTTATTTATTTTATTTTTTTTTTGGGGGGGGGGGCTTTTGTTATTTATTTACATATAATGCATATATATATTATCTTTATTTTATTTTTTTATTTTTTTAAGAATATCTTATTATAAATGCAGATTTTATGTATTGTTCCTTTTAAATAAACATGTGCAGACACTTTTGTTTATGCTATTGCGTCATTTGTTATAGTCTGTTAATATGATGCGTAAAAGTTTACTGTAGTCGATATGCAATGCGCAACATTGATGCTATTTTCTACAGAAATGATTTTTTTTAATTATATCGGCATAACTAACCTTAAATTTTATCAGCATAATTTCTGAACTAAAAGTACAATATAACTTCTTTTCCCTTTAAACGGTTTTATGTAAATAAATTTTAGCTATAAATTTTCAGGTTTATAGATCAAATAGATCATTACTTTAAACATAAACAATGCTCTTTTGATTTTTAATTCAATTTTTTTCTTATTATAATTTGATTATAGCTACAGTACTGCATAAATAGGAAATTGAAACTTTTAAAACAGATATGATTACTTTTTAAATAGTTATGGAAAATGTGAAAGAAATTGCAAAAAAAAAAAAAAAAAAAAAAAAAAAAAAAATGGACCATTCTGTAAGGTATCATAAAACTTTAAAAAGTAATTTTAGAAAATAAATAGTTGAATTATTTTGCTATTGCTTCAGAGTAATAGCGTAGTTTCGTACATTATATTCAAAAGCAATAACGAAACACAACTGGGAGATGGGAGATGCTGAGTTCGATTCTAGATCATGCTCGTTGGTCCAGCTGTTCGGAGCTTCCCATGTCTTTTTTCTTTAACCAGAAACTCGCACCCCCATATAGACACGGCGCGCATTCCATACAGGCCCAGGACCCACGCGTAGTCAACCAATCTTAATCCAAGCACACCAAACATTATAAAAAATAATTCAACTCTTTTTTTTTTTTTTTTTTTTTTTTTTTTTTTTGGGGGGGGGGGTGACTAATGTGATATTTTATTGAATAATCTAAACAAAATAAACAAATTCAAATGTAAATGTAAATACTAAATAAAATAAAGTATTCATATTCACATAATAAATAAATAATAATAACATGAATAGAGGTTTCTCAAATTCATTCATAAAATTATATTACTATTGTTGGCCTTGATACAGTTTTAACACGCTTAATTTTGCTTTTAAAATGCCGAAATTAATATTCACATATTAAATTTTTTTTCCTGGCACTAACAAAAATGAAAGAAGGTGTTTTGTTTTAATATTATGTCATATATAAATCACTCATTTAAAAAACTACTATGCTCCAGTTTACAGAAAATTCATTCTATTAGTTATTCTAGTTGAATTTTTAATCTAGGTTGGTAGGGCTTCATTGCAAAGAGTCATTTCATTCAGTCCTATTTTTTTTTTTTTTTTTTTTTTTTTTTTTAACAATAATATATATGAAGTTATTAAACAGTGTATCTACAGATATTTATCAAAAACTACTGAAAGCTTCAGAAAATCATAAAAGTTTGAATAACTTTGTAAATCAAGTAGTTTATAAAAGTTTAAAGTTTTTCACGCTTCAGTCTCCAGACAAATTTTTCAGTCCTGAGTCACTTTCACTTCTCAAACTTTTTTTTCCTCCTCTCTTTTTTTTAGTAGTATATGTTTTTCTACTTGAAGAAGAAAAATTAAATGTTTCTGAAAAAAGAGTTGCACCTGTTTCACTTTTTACAGCATTTATAAGAAATGTATTTCATTTCAATACGTTTTATATCAGTTTTTAAAATTATCCCTCATAATAAAATAGTATTTATTAATTTAAAATCTTACCAAATTCGATTATTCGAAATCATCGAAATTATTATATGATTTTTTATAAGTCAAAATCATCGAATTTGTTTAAATTCTAGAGGAGGGTGAATATTGCATAGAATTCTCTATATCGAAACAATATTGATTATTATAATTATTTTTAACTTTCTAATTTATACAAACTATTCGATTTATTTTTATCGCCATAAGGAACCGTGTTTTTAAAGAATTTCTGTTATTAATTAAATTAGCTTAAAATTCATTTTAACCCTTATCAAATTTATAATATTTAATATAAAGAAAGAGAAATAATCCTTTTAATATCATTGAATATTATTCATTAATCACTAAATGTTATTCGTTAATCACTAAATATTATTCATTAAATACAGTTAATTTTTACAAGAAAAAAGAAAGAAACACATATAAAATGACAAGTAATATTTATTTCCCGAAAAAAGATACAATCTCTTCAAGGTCAGAATATCTTCTTTAGGTAAGCGACCTCATTTTCTTTTTCCCAAACTGTTGACCTCTTTTTGCCCCAGAAAGTCTGGACACAAAATTATGAAAAAGCAGGAGTGCGTTATTACAAAAAACCGGTTAGGAGAAGAAAATTAAAATGATATAAGATATTGATATCATTTCTCATAACCTTTTCAAGAACAAATATAAGATGAAACAATTTCCTAAAAACCTTTGAAGGAGACACAGAGCTTAACAACACACTTTTTAAATTAAAAGTTTATCAATTATGCAAAAGAGACTCATAATACATGAAAATTATAAAACATTATTTTACTCCTCAGAAGATTAAAAATTATTTAAAAATAACAATGGTTCTCAAAATTCTAATTTCCTGATTACAGTAAAAAACAACATATATATATATATATATATATGTGTGTGTGTGTGTGTGTGTGTGTGTAAGATATATCATTTATCGTAAATGCTCAAGAATAAGTTGAAAAAATTCATAATAAGAAAAAAATTCATTAAATATATTTGAGATGAAAAAGCTCGCTAGCAAAGATTATTTTAAATTCAAAATTTTCAGAGAAATATTTTAAATAAGTTACAAGAGGGATTGGTTGTGGATGTTAGAATTTGAAAATATAAAATCATAATTTACCAATTGGTATACGAAAATAAATTTAAAACCTAACTATAGTTTTGAAAATTTTACCTAAATAAAAAAGTTGAATCTAAGATAATAATATCCTTTCTTACAACCTCTTCAAAGTTAAATGTACGCTGGAACATTTTTTTTTAATCAGTAAATATACTTATAGTGGAAAGCTCGCTAAAAACTTAGAAAAAATTGAATTTAAAAAAAAAATCAAAACAGATTATTATGCATGTAAATCCTTTGAAAATTATTAAACCATATTTACAGATAAGTGGATAAAACTAATTTAAAAAACAATAACCATAAATCTTAAAATTCTGGTTAAAATAAAAAAAGGTAAAGTTAAGATACTACTGAAATTTCTCGTAATCTGTACTGAAATAAATATAAGCTGAAACAATAACTTAAAACTCAATAAATGAACTTGAAATGACAAAGCTCACTATTAATTGATCACTTTAATTAAAAAAACTATTAATAATAATTTTAAAGGATTATAATAAAGGTAAAACACTTTAAAATAATAAAATCATGTTTTCCATAACAGCAGATTAAAATTATTAAAAAAAAAATTCTCAAAATTCTGGTTAGAACAAAAATATAAAGTGTTCGCGTATCCTGTTCAAGAATAAATATAGGCTGAATATATATATATCCTAAATATTAATAAGTAAGCTTAAAATGTCGAAATTCACCAGCTGCTGATTGTTTTAATTAAAACTTTTCCAAGAATATTTTAAATAAATTACGAAGTAAGCTGATTATATATAGATATATTTATTTATTTATTTATACCAGTAGACAAAACATACTTTGATAAAAAAACAACAATAATTTTCAAATCATCGAATAAAATTCAAAAATACAGTTAATTTTAGCCTTATTTTTTCATGTTTCTTAAAACTTTCTTCAAAGAAGAATTAATAACAAAAATTGATTTTCTATGCTAGGTTTAGAAAAAAAAAAGTGTTTTGACACCTAAAATAAAAATGCATCCATTATACTTTTAATCAAGCAACTAAAAAAAATTTTTTTTTTTCATCTAATTAATTAATGCATTGTAATGAATCTAATTTGAAACAGACGTATTTATTTTCACTCAAGCATATTAATGTGCCTTAGATCGGCCAGACAAACAGATAAACCAATTTCATGAACAACTTACAACTATAACTAAAAAAAAAAATAAATAAAATAAAAATAAGAAATTTGTCAACAAACACCATAAAATGAAAAAGAAAATAATCAAATGCTATTCCTATAATATATATATATATATATAATCCATTTAATAATAAAAGAAAAGAATGAGAATAAGAAATTATAATCCTTCATCATTGAACACTAATTTTAAATAGTTTTAGCTGCACTTCAGAACTGTGTTTCAAAGTATTAAAAACTACAGCATTAAATAAAAAATATATAATTACTCTGCTTGAATATTAACAAAATATTATATTGATAAATTAAATCAGATAAAATATGTCATATATTTTTCACTACTATTTATAGCTATTAAAAAGTCGTTTTAAAAATAGATAACTTTTTAGTAAAATGATATATTTTCCAATTTTCATAGCCATAATAAATTATCATAATAACAAATGTAATTTCATACGTTATTAAATTTTAAAATTTAATGTTGGCATTAAATTCAATTATTTTTTTTATAAATTTAATAATAATCAAAGTTTGAATTGACTCCTTTAAATTTTATGAATCTTCATTTAGAAAATGATCCAAACATCTAAATAATTGCATAAAAATAATTAGCATAAAACCTAAATTATATTAACTCAAATCATATAATAAAAATAGACAATTTTAAATTTATATTTTAAAAATAAATTATAGTTTTTAATGTAAAAAATAAATAAATAAATTAGTCCTATTACAGAGCATTCGGAGCCTCTAAAACAAGTTTCTTTGCAAGGATACGCTTCACACTGTAGAGAAAACACTGTGAGTTTTGTTACCCACTCGCGCATTTAGAACCTCTAAAACAACTTTCCTTGCAAGGATACACTTTGCATTGGAAAGAAAACATTAAAAGTTTTATGATGGTTGACCATCGTGAAAAACTGAAACCTTTGAAATAAAAAATGAATCAAAACTTAATACAATTCTTATATTATTACAGTGTTTGAATTGAAATTGCTATAAAAGGTATTATTTTAACCCTTTCAGGGGCGGTGGCTAGAGGGTCTATCCACCTACTTTAGAAATTTTTCTCTAAGTGTGCAGTGGCTACTTTTTTTATCCACTTTTATGAAAAGTTAATGTGTACTTCTAAAATTGAAATAGAGATGGCAGAACTACAGTAACTTTAAGCAGGATGTGCCTGTGACGTTTTAAATGGACAAGTTGCGGGAAAATTTTTTGAAGTTTCTTTTACATACTTTTATGAAAAATAATTTTTTATTCAAAAGTATTTGGTAGTGTAAATATACTGTAATGCACCTTTTAAATACAACAGGTTTACATATTATCTTAGATCATTAATTTTAGTTTGATTTTTAGGAGCATCTTTTAGGTTTATAGACACAGTGGCTAGAACGCCTAGCCACCACCCACAAAAAAATCCCCACATGCTGAATTTTTTTCTTCATCAAATATGACTTGTAGGGGATGTTTACTTTATGATATATATATATTTAAAAGGAAATTCAATCATTTTTACTTAGTGCCCCTGAAAGGGTTAAAATTTTAAATAACCTTTTCGTGTTCTGATTGTTTTATTCTAGTGTTTAATCTAATATTTTTCCTTCGTCAATCTTACTATACTTTGAATAAACAGTTATTTTTTACATTTTATATTACAAAGCCTAAATTAAAAAAAAAAAAAATAAATAAATAAAAAATTCTATTTTTAAAGAACTATTTAATATTTGTATATGGTACAACTCCTTTATTTATTTTTTATTTATTTATTTAAAGAATATACACAAAACTTACTCCTAGTTTTTTTTCCTTCTAAAGTCAAAAACTCCTGTCAACATTTTGCCTTAAGTACATGAATCTGTCATAAAAATTAAATTCATGATCATAGCAATACAAATCTATAAAATAATTAGCTATTTTCTATTAATATAATACCTGTTAAAAGATTTTTTTAATTCCGTATAAAACTCATTAGAATATTTTTTTTAAGGAATGTAATTAAAGTTTGAGATAGTTAAAAAAATAAATATGCAATACATTATTAACTACAAAATAGTATAGAAAACGTTATAAAAAGCATGTTTTTAAATTTTAAATGTATGAAATTCATGATCAACTATGTGATCCGGCTTTTCATTGCAAATAAATATTGCCTGTCAGATGAAAGATTAACTCCTATTTTAACCTCTCGAAGTTAGTAACTCCATATTTTTCTGTTAATAGAACTACACATAGATCCAAATATAAATTACATTTTCTTAAGTTTCTTTCATTTAAATGTATATAATATTACATTTTATTTGTATTGTTTTAATTAATTTATAAATAATTATATTTGATCAAAAACTCGATAGTTAAGTTTGTTATCAATTACATAAATAGAAGTAACTTTTTCATCGTCGTGTATACTTTTAATTTACTTATGTTTACCATGTAAAGTAATGTTAAATTATCGTGAAAATTAAATAATGATAAATATTTAATATTTATTTTTCCTTTTCCTTTTCTTTTCTTTTCTTTTTTTTTTTTTTCTTTCTTTTGTCTTAATGTATATTTTAATTTATTTATCTTAACATACAACGCATCCCTAATTTTGTCTCTTTTATAAAAACAAGTTGGTAGCATTTTTTTTTTTTCCCCTCACGAAAATCAGGCGCTGAGAAGTTATTTTCAAATTGCTATTGTTATATTTTCAAAGTTTCAATGAAAACTAACAGAGTATAATTTTGCATCAACTTTCTTATAAAATTACTCCAACATCCAACTTTTGTTCAAATTTGACACAATAAAATCTTCTTTTTCACATATATTTCTGATCTTTATCTTATTTTATTTTATTCAACAGAAACATATTAGAGAAACAAATTGTTTAACAGTATACATAATTTGACACAGCAAAGTCTTTTTTTTTTTTTTTTTTTTTTTTTTTTCTTCTTCCCCTCATACATTTCTACTTTTTTTCATTTTTATTTTATTTTTATTATTATTATTATTATTAATCAGAAACGTAATAAAAAAATTAATAGTTTAACACCATGAATAATTTGACAAAACAAAGTCCTTTTTTCTCATGCATTTCTGTCCTTTTCATTTTTATTTTATTTTATTTTATTTTATTCAACAAAAACATGATAGAAAAATTAATAATTTAACAGCATATTATATATATATATATATATATATATATATATATATATATTGCTTTATCCTTTAATTTTTTTTTTTTTTTTGCTAGTTTTTATTAAAATATTTTATTACACTAGATCTCCGGTGACAAAATTAATTAGTTAAATTTTAATTAAGTTTACGATACCAAAACTGCAAGTTTGCTTTTAGTATTTAATTGATAGAACAGATTTCAGTATTTTTCTTTTTAGTTTGTAAAACCATCATTTTAACTTAACATTTTTCGTTTATTACTTTATTTAAAATTTTTAGACAAGGCAAAATACATTTTAAACAAAAACGCAGTATGTATTTCTTAAACAGATCAAGATTTCATTAAAATTTTTCTAGATAATGTTGAAAATAACTAATTTATTTTCATAAGCTATATTGTCATTGGTTACCTAAAAGTATTTAGATAGAAAAGTTGCCTAAAGATACAAACAATGATAAAAACATTCTCATTCAGCCATTAAAAAAAAATAATAAATAAATTAATTAAATTAAATGAAAGAGTTTTTTATAAATTCGTAATTTTAATTAATAATTCCTGTCGCTAGTTAGAAATTTACTTTCAAAATTCAATAAACAAATAATTATTTTAAAATTTCTATAAACATTTCAAAATAAAAGCTGTATTTAAAAAAAGCAAAAAAAAAAAAAAAAAAAAAAAAAAAAGAGAGAGAGAGAGAGAGAGAAAGAAAGAAAAATAAAAGAAAAAATGTTTGATTGATGATTCTTGCTAACTTTCAAAATGGGTTTTTTATTGTTGACATTTTTATTAAAAGGACTTTCAAAATAATCCTGCTCATTTATAATTAAAACAAAGAATTATTTTGCTTTTAATACAAATACCATCGTTACATTTCAGACATTTCAGAATTTTGTTTTCTATATTATTAATTTATTAAGTTTTAATCTGAAAAATACGTCTATTTTCAATCTTTTAAATTTATCTAGTTTTTTAGTTATTAGTTTAACATATATGACACCAAAATATTTCAGCAAATACTCTAAAGAATTATAAGTAATTTGTTCTCCGATTCAAATCAATTATGACATCAGCCCTTCTTCAGCGGCATTACTAGAGACGGCCTTTGTACGGCCATGCGCATATATTAAGAGGTTAATTGCCCCCTCCTTTCGTCAGTATACCTGAATTAAACCTTCGATCACGGAAGTAGGGTGAAGTCTTCTTTTCAAGGTCACTCCCGCTCCGCCGGCATCTTCTCGTCCCGAAAAAGTTTCCACTTGTACGGTTGGCGCGTTTTCGAGTTCACGGCGCGTAAGAGAGAAAGAAAACAAGAAATTCAATGGTTGAATGAACTCGCGCCGGAGTTATGTAGAGCAGTGGTCCGTGGCTCTGCGAATGACCAAAAATAAAAAACAAAGAGAAGCGCCTCTCTCAACCTGAATGAGGACAGAAAAAGACGCCAGATAAGATGCTGGGTACAGATGAGATTCTGATCATCAACGGACTTCCGCGATGCATCTTGTACGGTGGAAAACGGGTGATTGGAAAAGACTCGGGGTCAGAATTGGCACATGATAAATATCTAAATTTATAAAATTGATTCGAGACGTTATAAAAAGATAGCGTGTATTTTATTCATTGTTACGTTCTGATTAATTTAGAAGCTTAAAACAAAGTGACAAATTAAATAAGAAGCACGTTATTATCAGGAAATTTCATTTATGCGTCGAAAATGATAAATATTAATATATATATATTCATATACCAGATCTTATTATTCAATCATATTCATGTGTTAAACTCTAAAAGTTATCAGTATGAAAATTTTAAACTAATACTTGAACTTTATTTAAAATAATATTTAAACTAATATGAACACCCAGCATTGGGGGAAATTCCTCTCTTTTTATGTCGAAATTTATGACCAGATACAAAATTTTAAGTCGTTAAAACAAAAAGTTTTAGGATCAAAATTATTCAAAACTTTAGTCTTCTGAGGTTGGATTATTTCCAAAATTATTTTTGTCTGCATTTCTTATAATAATAATTTTATCATGATCAATTTTTGTGTGAAACACTACTTAAAGAAGGAGGTTACTACTCATTATTGCTATAGGCTATTAAAATAATTATGTTGTAGACGAATGGGTAACACTTTAAAATTTGTTGCCAAATGCCGATTTCAAATCCTTTTTTAACCATAAATGCTTGTAATGGTTTGAAATCCACTTTAAGCCGTAAATCTGGCGAACGGACCTTAATCCTTTAACCAGCAGTTTTTTTCCAAACAGCAAAGATTCATCGCAGAATTTTTCAACAAAATTTTACTTTTAAAACTTAGCGGGGGGAAAAGTTATTTATTTCTTTTATTTTAATTTTGTTCATACATTCTAGTAATTGTTGATATTAAATCAGCCTAACTGCCTTGCCCCTCAAACAATTATTGAAAAAAAAGTGTATAGAGTCACCCCAAATTCAAACCTTATTAAGTTAGTAAAAATATCGATAGATCTAAACTTTTATTTGAGTCAAATAACATAGTTTATAAAATAAATCGGTAACAGATTTTTCCAAAACACAACGGTATAAATGTTATGAAACTTTTTCAGAAATTGAAAGCAAAATTTCTACTTAAAAATAGTAATATTTGATTAGACACATACATTTAAAAAAAAAAAAAAAAGTTTTTTTTAATATTAAGGTTCAATTAATATTGTCAAGAAATTTTTATTAAAAATACATCATCTAAAAAGAAAAAAAAACTTAAAATAATACTTTCCAAATAAAATTCTTTAAAATAGTTCTTTTCTTTCCTCTAAAAATTTGTTTTCGGTTTAATCATTAAATAAGGCATGATGCTGGCGGAAAAATCTATTGATCGAAATTCCTACAAACAAGAAACCATAAAATTTAACTAACTGAAATTTTATTATTTATAATAATAATAATAAAAGTAATATAAAAGTAAGCATTTATACTAAATTCATGCGAAATTATTTAGTAAAATAGCTAGTTCGTACAACTGAGTGACCTCAAGTGTCTAACGAACGTCAACTCACTCCATAATAATTAAGACTAAAAATTCAAAAATTAAAACTAATTTTATTAATATGCTTATCGAAAATTCTCTTTAACTATAAGTTAGGCTAATAAAATGATTCGAGTCACTTGAAACCTTTAAACATGTGAAAATTTTCATTTGCTTCATTGTTTAAATTAAAATTTTTAAATATTTTATATTTATACTTCTTTTACACTTTGAACGAAAATTAATGCAAAAGTCTATATTCCTTGAGTTTCACAAAATTTGTTAAATATTTTTAAGCACCTCCTTGAGGCACCTTCACACGGCACCGACATTTTTACCCTCTATCATGTGCAGGTAACGGGGGCACATCCGCATTGCTGGGAAGCTAACTTCCTTGGCTGGATGAGAGGCTGTTGAGGGAATATTGAAACCGGTTGACCGCGTATTGAAGAGTTATGTCGAGACGCATGCGTGAAGACCTTGACAAGAAATCATACACTTGAATAAACCGTGACACTGAAAAAACAGAACAAATCAGTCTCGGAAGGTATCCGGAGGAGGATTTTTGTCGCAGCATCCGAAGGTAGACAAAAAGTAGGTCGTTGTTTATGGCTTTTTTTTTTTTCTACTCAAGTTATTTCTTTCGAGTTATAATCCTTTAAAAAAAATAACAAAACTGCTCAAACCGATTTCTTAAGTTTGATTGCATTTTATGTGACATAAGATAATCTGGTTTAACAAATAAAAATGAATTGTGATTGTTTTTAGCTATTTAATGATGTGGTAGAAGCATATTATTATTATTATTATTATTGCATTAAAAATTAATTCAGTAATATTATAATCATATATATTTTAAATCTAAGCTAGTCCTTTATCTGTTTTTTCCTTTTAGATTACATGCATCATATTTAACATGTACTTAATACATTTGTCTAAATCCAATTATCATGATAACACATGGCTATAACATTTGATTATCTTAAGTTATCAAATATTTCCGACGATCATGTGAGATTGGAACTCAAACCCTTCAAGGAATATCATTAATACTATTTTAGTAAATCTCAATAATTGAAATAAACAACTTAAACTGTTACTTAAATCGAATACATGTAGCATATAAAAGAAGAAATTGAAAATGCAGCCAGTTAATTGTAATTTTAAGATTTTAAATCTAAATTATTCGTTTATCTACTTTTCCCCTTTAGATTACATGCATCAGATTCAATACGTATACTTAACACATTTCTCTAATTCCAATCATAACGCTAATGCATGGCTATAACATATGATGATACTAAGGTATCGTATTTCCTGGGCTCATACGAGGTTCGAATTCAAACCATTCAAAGAATATGAATAATATTCTTTTAAAGTAGCTCAATAACGAAAGTAAATAATTTAAACTTTTACTTAAATCGAGTAAATCTAGTTTACATTTAAGAAGAAATTAAAAATATAGCCAGTTAATTGTGATATTAAAAGTTTAAATAATATTAGTAATTATTATAAATTACCGAATCTGTTTGATTAACAAATTAATCCTGTATATTAGAAATAGCTTAAAACTACATCAACACTTCAATGAATAACAATGAGATTCCTTTAGTATGTTTCAGTATGTGTGATTCCAAAGTAAATAACACCTAAAAAGTTTAAAGAAATTTTAAAAATTTTATACTAATAATAAACTAAATAATAAACACTATTAGCCGTAATATTATTCAAATTTTCAAGAGCCGTTATTTAAAAAATATTAACAGTAATGATAATAAATAAATAAATAAATAAATAAATGTTAAATTTTCTGAAAGTTGAAATCATTCAATATAGCAATAAAATTAATCACTGGTCAAATTTTGTTTGAATTTATTTAATATTCTGATTGCTATAGTAATGACAAGTTTTAACTTATTAGCAGGTACATCTACTCATATTGTTTTTCCTTTTGCAGGTAATATGATTCGTGTGTGGTGCACGCTGTTGCTGTTAGTTGCAGCTTCCCAAGCTGCGGCACCTTCTTCTTCGTCGTCTTCATCTACGAGTACGAAGAGAGAAGACCCTAGCAGTGGTGGTGGCTCCAGTGGAGGACAACCTGTATATTCCCCCTCGGCTTCTTCTGCCAGCTACAGCAGTGCTGCTTTTGACAGTTCTGATGCTGCTGGGGCTGCCTACAAAGCACAACAAAACTCTCAGGGAAATCTGTATTATTATTATTATCCAGTGCAAGACAAAGCTCAAGATAATGCTTACGCAAGTTCGTCAACTCATAATTATGCTACTGCTCCAGCCAACTCAAATACATATGAAAGCCAAGACTCCAATCAAAACAACTTTCATGCAGCTGCTCAGGGGCAAGATGCCTATGTATCTTCTCAAGATGCAGCCGCCTATGCTGGCGCCTTCAACCAACTCAGCCAATATAATCTAGGTCTAGCTAATGGATATTCTCTTGGAGGTGGAGGTATGTCAGGCGCTAACGCATATGGAGCTTATGGAGCTGCTCCAGCAGGATATGCAGCTGCAGGAATACCTGCAAGTGCTTACGGTGCTGCTGCAAACTATCCAGCTAGCAGCGCAGCTGTGGGAAGTTATGCTGCTCAACCCTCTACACTTGCTCAATATGCTGCCCAATTGACCGGCTATGGCGGAAATCAGTACGGTGCTGCTTCCACTGCTTATGGAATGCCCCAAGCTTATGGCCAGAACAATAGAAGGTAAAAACCTTTATGAGATAATTAAAGAACATCTTATTTCTAATATACAAGTAATTAAAGTTAAATAAAAGTATATTATTTTAACGACAGTATATATATATATATATATATATATATATATATATATATTATTTATTTACTCAAAACAATCATGATTAACTTTCTAGAGTACCGATTTATGCTGAACATTGTACTAAACTGTACTAAATAACGTTACAGTCGGCACCAAAAGTATCCGATCACTAGCAATAATCTCTGTCTAAAAACAGTACACTTAATCCTACTTTATTAATAAATCATTGTCGAGTCATGTTCTTAGTCAGTCTAAGAACATGATTCGATAAAGATTTATTTAAAAAGCAGGATTAAGTGTACTTTTTTTATATCGGAATTATTGGCTAGTGCTCGGATAATTTTGCTACCGATTGTAAATACTTCTAGTAGTACTATAAACTAATTTCAATTTCTAAGAATAAATTCTAAATTTTGTAGTCTTGATATTCTAAATATTCCGTTTTTATCACTGAATTTTGGGAGAATTTTCTGACACAAAAATAAAATGACATTTCGTTCATAGTTAATCGCTTTTTTAATATATTAAAGGGGAACATTTTATTACTTTTATTATTATTATTATTATTATTATTATTAAATAATAAATACATTCTTATTTCTTAGGTATGGATTAGGCAGTCTTATTATGCCAATGCTTGCTTTAGCTGGACTGACCATGCTTGTTCCAACCATCACTAGCAACTTAGGCAGTCGAACCAAAAGATCCATTGACGATCCAACCCAAAAGCATCCTCTTGCAGTCTTCAGCGAGTATAGAGACAAGCTAGAAAAATACTATTCTATCTACAAAACAGCCGTGGAAAAAGAAGAGTGCATGAATAGGATCATTTGTGAATTTGGCTCTGCAGTTAGTGATGTGAAGGGAAAAGGGGCAGTTGTGCTGTAAGTATAAGCGTTATATTAATAAATTTTACTGTACTGAAGTTCTCTTCCACAAATCCTGACGTATTTGGGAATTCCGGGGGACGAGTTCTAATGCTCTACGGATGTTTTCGAGCAGCTCCTCTTTTCCGGTTAATAAATAAATAAAATTGAACATTTTAGGATTATTTTAACTACAAGATAATATGAAACGCAAAATAAAAGATATAAATTAGAAATGAAGATAAAAATCAATTAGTACTTCTTCTATATTCAATAGAAGAAAGTACTGGATTCGTAAAAGTTTTCGACTTCCGGTTTTCGACGGATTTATACGTTTTGAAAGATCTACAACACGATTTTACCATTTTTAGAAAATGTCTATCTGTCCATCTGTCTGTCTGTGTGTGAGAGAGACAAAAATTTTGTGGCAACTGTATCTCCGGAACTACTGCACCGACTTGTATATAAATTTATATTTAGATGCACCTTGACCTAAATTAGAGCCTAACAACTTTTGGTATCAATCTCTCGACAGGTGGCGTTACTATACAGCGATTTCCGCAGTTTAAGAGCTATATCTCAGATTCTATTGCGTATAATCAAACAAAACTAGATATTTAAGAAGATCATTATGAGACATTATGCTGATTCATGTTGGATGCTTACAGGCCAATAGATGGCGCTGCTATACTCGAAATTTCCTCGATAACGGGGAGGCTATATCTCAATTTGTATGGCATATAACAGTGTGAAACTTGATATATGAGGTAACCATTATAGAAACGCCTTTTTAAGATGTTATTTATAGACAATAAAACTGTCTTTCTTCGAATATTTAGTGTTTGCTTTCTCTAAGATGAAAATCATTTGCATTCATCATGTTAGATAATTTTTATAAGTAATAGTTTTAATGATTTATTTGACCTTAGTGAAATAGAAAGGTAAAAATGTGATAGGAAAATATAGAAGAAAGTCTTGTGATGGCCACGACATACTATTTTTTTTTTCTTTTTTTGTATATAAAACTTTAAAATTAAATCAAAAAAAAAATTGTCTTCAAATAAAATTTTTTAATAAGTCTTATATTTTTGTAAGGGGATGTTGATGTCATAAATCATTTTTGTAAATTACTGTCTTGGAGTTGTGAAAATTTGCATACATATGCATTGAAATGTATTAACATTAAGCATACTGAAACTTTTTCGAAGACAATTTAAATTAAAAAGTAAATCAAAATAAAATTTTTGATTATTTAAAAATTTTACAAGTAGCTTTTTGCTAACTAATCATCAATTTCCAAACTCAGTTTTACATTTTTATAGTTTGACAATATAGTCTAAGCATATCTGGGCATTACTTTGTGGAATCATTGATAAGGATAAACGTTTAGTTTATTACTTTTAGTACGTTGATAATAATTTATTTATTTATTTACTTATTTATACATACTAAGCAACTTTTATTTATATTATTAATATTTTCTCCGTCTACGATTGGTAACAGAAAAATGTTATTTACACTTTAAAACACACACACACACACACACACACATATATATATATATATATATATATATATATATATATATTGAAGAATTTAATTTCGTTATAAAATTTAGCAATTAATAGATACATGATAATACCAACAACACTCAAATAAGAATAATTGTAATTCAATTTAAATGTTAGCACATATGTTTTCTATGATTCATTTACAGTATATCAATTAATAGATAAATTCATTTTAAATTACTTGCGCTAATGTTAGCAATTAGGACCATAACACTAGTCCTACATACATATATATATATATATATATATATATATATATGTGTGTGTGTGTGTGTGTGTGTTAAAAAAGTTAACGAAAATAAATTTAAAGCATCACAAAAAAATGAAATAATAATAATAATTTTTGAAATTAAAATTCCCTATTAATTACACTATCCAATATTAATAGTACTTGTATTAACGCATATTAATTTAGTTTTTTTTTTTTTTTTTTTTTTTTTTTTTTTCTTTAAATAAACATACATTTAAAAACTTCTTAAATGTTTTTATTCTTTTTATTTTTTTAGCGTCCTTGAAAAACTTATTCCAAAGCACATGCGACCTAAGATGAACGTATTTAAGACAGGGGCGCTTTCGCCGGAAATAGGTAAATGTAAGAAAATGTTCAAATGCTGAGAAAATGACAAACAGAAGAAGAATTGCAACAGTGATGCATCCATGAGTCGGCCAAGAAGGTTTCTTTAAAGAAAACATGCAACGTAAAAAGAAAGACATTTTTTTAATCCTGTGACATATCCTCTTTGTAAAAAAAAAAACTCTCAAGAAATCAAATTACGTAATTTTCGGAACATATACTTTACTTTGCATACACTACAGATGCTTATTTTTACCTGTGCCACAAAAACTGGAGAACATAAAAGTCATTTATTTTCAAGCTTTTAAAGGAAATCTTTGGGGAACTGTATACAGCTCACAGGACAACTAAGTCACTATATTCTTTTTTTTTTTTTTTTTTTATCTGGACATCTCCCCTACTCGTCATGTAAAGAGGAAATTACTTCTTGCTTTTGAAACAAATATTTTTTTTTAGAGAGCAAAATGCTCTAAGCAATTTATTTTCTAAGTATGCACAGAAAAGATATTTTCCGAATATTTTGTTATTTTGATTCAGTGGATATGCCTGGAAGACTTTTTTACTGTTTCGACCTTCTTGGCCTTTTATAGATATTATATTTAAATATTATGTGCATTTTTTTAATATTTAGATGTTTGAGGTCAGCTTGGAAAGTAATGTTGAGAATTTTAAATCGCCGTGCAATGATTGTGAATTATTGCTTTCACTGCAGTCTCCTGCGCTTACTCTTTTAACATGAGTGCCAAATTCAGAGAGTCACTCTTTGGGAGAGAGTGCATTCTTGAATGGAGGCTTTTCATATAAATACTTCAAAGCTATAAAGGTTGAAGAATAAATTTTTCTTAAACTGCAATTAATAATAACTTAACATAGTACAAATTAAACTATTTATGTTTTTTTCTGCACGCACACACTTTGGCACATATAATGCATTTTTTTCCTTGTAATTTCTTTGCATACGTTACTATAATTTAACTTGCATCTTCTTTGCTGTGAATCTCTGCAATGTATCACAAATTAAGTCTTTCCCCTTTTTCTCATTTCGCATACGTGTTATTATTGCTTTAATACACCTTAATATTCTCAACAATTTACTTCCAAGCCTTCCTATGTATAAGGAACTTCGCAATCGTGTCCACTGTCTCTTTTACAAGGAACTGCGTTCCTTTCCTCCTAAATGTGAAACTCTTTTTTCGCATGCGCGCGATTGTGTTGTTCTTTGGATCCTTCTCGAGTGTTCGTCTGAGAGTAATATATATCCATGCAATAAATGCAGCTACTCTATTCAGGGAAGATCAACCTTTTTTTTATTATCATTAGTCCACCTCCAAAAAAAGCTTTGCGGGGACAAAGCTACAACGGCACTCCCTAGCTCTTTTTGAGCATGCTTATTTCAATGTGTATCAATCTAGTTTTCATTGCAAACTCTTTTTCTTAGCGTATGTACATTCACAATATATTTATGTTTTATATTTATATGTGTATGTATATATGAACGCATGCGTATTCGATTGCGGAGAGGAGTGAAAAAGTCAGTTTGAGACTGGACTTTTTTTTTTTTTTTTTTCTTTTAGGGAAAGTAAACATAATCACACGTTTTTCCATCCATTCGCAGTACTTAGTTCTTTATAGTGTAATGCGTACGAAGATTAGATCGATGATAAGTTAGTTGAAATTCAGTGATCGATGTATTAAAAAAATAATAATCATAAAATAAAAAAATAAAAAAATCGAATTTGTTAAAAATTCGAAAGACTAATAATCACTCATAAATGTTGAACATTGTTATACATACATATCTATTTAGTTTTACGACTAAATGTTTGATTAAACAAACGGCAAAGAAATTAGAAATTCTGAGAAACTGCATCCGTTATCTTAATATACGACGCACCAATTCATCTTAGTCAGTTGACTTAAAACATTCTGGCCGCTTCGAACGGCTATATTCATTCACTGAAAAGTCGTTGTTTTTCCACAATACACTTTTAATTTGAAATTATTTAATTAAAAGTTTTTACTAGTATTAAAGTGTGATGATCATATATAATATTCAGAAGGTTTAACTTCCTAGTTATGTTTTTTATGACAAGATTATATAACCTTCGTTTTTGTACATTAAAAAACTGTGCAGTGAAAATAATATTACAACTTTGCCCTTTTTCGAAGGCGGTCAGGTGGTTACGACAAAATTGATGAAGTTTCAGTGTCCGTCTGAATCTTCCAAAGCATCCCAAAGAGGTATTATTTTCTGGGATGACCTAATTTGAGATGAAAGATCGACCTTTAAAAAATGACTGGTTTTCAACTAAAGGTGATTGTCCGGGGCGAGCGTTCTGTAATGCCCAGCGCGACTTACAAGTACTGCGTTGCACTTTTATTTATTCTTCTTTCATTTCATTAATTGCTGTGTATATGCTGTTTGTGTGTTTTGTTTGTGAATAAAAATAAATTTATTCATTTAAAGAGTTTTTGTCTGTCTATTATTTCACATGAATTAAATTGAAACAGATTTACAGTATCAATTCTGCTATTTATGCAAGCGTAGTTAACGTCAAACATCTTTAAAAAATAATATAAAATACACCTCATGGTAAATATTTTTATTTCTGTTAAAAAGGTTAAATTGTAATTTTTTTTTATTTATTTACTGGAAAAGACATGACATACAGACTGTTTGAAAATGATTAAGCTTTTCGCATTTCTAAAATTTTCATTGTAAGTAGGAAATATAAACAAAACATAACTACATATAAATATAATATAATACAATATACAATAATATAAATATATAAGTATTAAATACAAATATAAACAAAACGGCTTTCCTTATTGGCAAAAGTTGGATCAGGATTTATAAGCTAGTTTTTCTTTTCCTCTAATTTTCTATTTTTACATTTTTCTTCTTCTGCTTTTTTTTTTTTCTCTGTTTCATTGAAAATTACTGAACAGAATGACCTTGAACTTTACGCATGCAAAAAAAAATTATAAACACACACTTTCCAGTATAGATTTAGTCACGAGTGCAATTAAGGGACCAACAACAAATTGAAGAAAATCAGAAAAATTATGGATTACCCTGTATCATAAAAAACTAGAAATGACTTTGATAAATGATTGCACTTGCTATGTACAATATTTGTATGTTTTTGTGAAACTCGTACGATTATTACTTATACAGTTTTTTTTTTTTTTTTTTCTTTCTTTCCTTTTTCTAAGGTTATTATTATTATTATTTTTTTTTTTTTTTTTTTCTAATAATGAGAATGGATTTAAAAAAAATTTACAAAATTTACAGAAATATTGACAAAACGTTAAAGAAAGATTATTTTGAAACATAAAATTCATATGTTTAATTTTCGTTAAGATATGAGTATTTTCGGTAAATACTTTTTTACTGTGCATGCGCGAAGGATAGAATTTTTTTTTTATTATTATTATTACAAACTTTGAAAGCTATATATATTTGACAACTTATGACAAAACTTCGTTCGAATACATTAAATAATAGACAAAATATCGGCAAAAGAATGATCTAGATTTTAACTATTTTCCAGAGCTGAAATTTTATAAGGAGTTTTTCGCATGCCACATATTTAATTTAGAGATACACTTATTTCACCCATATTCAAAAGGTTTTGTCTTCTGAAAAAAACCCTTATGGGCTTACTTTTCTAACATAGTTTCATTTTTTTACAAAGATTTTTAAGTTCATAAAGGGTTTTAAACAAAAAAAGAATTTTTGCAATGTGTCTGAAATAATTGGATTCAATTTTTTTTTTCAAATTTAATTCGCGGCATGTGAAAAACTTTTTATGAAATTTCAACTCTTGGAGTATCTAAAATCTAGATCATTCTTTTGCTGATAATTTAATTAATTTTGATTGTATGCAAACGAACTTTTGATATAAGTATCCAAATATATCTAGCTTTCAACCTATGTAATAAATAATAATAGTCTACCTTTCGCGCATGCGCAGTAAAAAATATTTAATACAAATACTCATATCTCCACTACAATCAAACGTGTGCATATTCTGCTTCAGAATACTGCTTCACTATTTTATTTTTTCCCCTGCGAGTTCTGTAAAATTTTGTTAAAATTCATGTTTGTTATAAGTAAAAAACTTGTTAAAGAAATTAATAACTTTCGGGAAAAAATTATGTCTGTCTAACAAATTGTGTAATTTTCCCAAAAATGTATAAAAATACTGTTAATAGTAATTTAAATCATTTCTTAAAGTTACAAATCACTTATAGTTTTTTATGACAGGGTAATCCAAAGTATTTGTACTTTTCTTCAATTTGTGGTTGGCCCTTTAATTATACTCGTGATTAAATAGATATTGCAAAGTATGTATTTATAAATGTTTTTTGCCTTTCCAGGCTATTTCTTCCAGTAGCTTTTTTAGAAAATAGAAAAAAAATGTTAAAAACGAAAAAAATAATAATAATAAGCAATACTATGAATGAACCAAAACGAAAATCAATGTATAACGAAATTTAATAAATAAAGCAAATTTATTACATATGGTGGTAACAAAGTCTTTCCCTATTTACAAAAAAATTATTGTAAATATATATATATAATATTATAAAATTTAGCATTAAGGCGATACGTTCTCAATGTCAACAACATTCAAAACGTAATTTTAAATCGGAGTAAATTTTAGCACGCAGGGTATACATTATTAATACTTGTTACCTTCATTAAATAGATGATTAAAGCCTTTATTGGTGATAAAATTTGAAATAAATACTTACGCTAAAAATTACTTATTAAATCCACTCACGTAACCCACCAATGAATGAACTTTTTGTTTGAAATTTAAGAAAATTTGTCATCAGAAACCATCAAGTTAAAAAACAGAACAAAACTATTTTAAATTGGAATTGGGATTATAAAAGGCTCAAAACTAGAAAGACTCCATCTTCAGGAGACGTACAATCCTCCAAAAAGATTTGCAAAATCACAAAATTTCGAAAACTGTATAGCTGTATTAAGCCAAAAAAATAATAATAATAATAATAATAATAATAAAGTATATGTCACTATCTTGCGACAATACCCAACATGGAAAAGGAAATAAATGAATTATTTTAACAGTTCATAGAATTATTTCCTCAGATATTCAAGAACGAAAAAAAAAAATTATCCTCATGTTTTGAAAACTCCAAATCCACACAAAACGAACAGCCAACATTATTTTATCTAAGTAAGTAGAAAATATAAGTGTCATAATTACCTCAATTGAACTAGTGAAAACGTTTCAAGCGAATGATTACCAAAATTATTAAAATTATTAAATATTTGATATAAAAAGTAAACTCATGCATTTAATATACGAACTAAAAATTATGTGAAACAAGCGCTATAACTTGATAATAACATACTTAAATTTAGGATCCCAGATTCTGTATCTAGTGTGATAGGAGAAATGTCGACGAAAATTGGAATACTGCATTCACATCTAGTGCATTGGTGTACCTCATTAGATAAGATGTAGTACAGTCACAAAGCCGTTGAAATGCGCTTTAAATAATTGCTACCCATACAAATAATTTATTTAATTGAAATTTAAATAATTATAAGATAAAAAAAACCTTTTTATATACCATGTTTTAAATTTTCTGATGAATCATAGAGCTCTTATCAATGTGCATAAAAATTTTTAAGTGATAATGACGTTTATTTTTGTCGGATTTATAATTTAACTTTTTATAATTTTTTAACGTTCACGTTTAATTAAACGTATTTATTTTTATGTCGAAAGAAAATGAACTCGTGATTTTTTTTTTTTTTTTTTTTTTTGCAACAATTAAATTATAGCTAATATTTTAATGGCTATTTTAACGCTATTAGGATGCTATTATTTTCATATTTTAATTTATTATAAGAAAACTAATAAAAAAAATTCGAAAATCGGACTTCGAAGTATTGTGTTGTCACCGGGTTCTGAACTACTGTGAAAGTTTCAAATGTCTAGCTAGTCGGGAAGTTAGTTAAAATTCGATTGCAAGATTTGTACCGGACAAACAAACAAACAAACAAGAATAGAAGTTAACAAAAACATGGTAAAATAAACTAGTGTAATGCATTTGTTTTCTCTTTTGTATCCCTATAAATGAACAATTATATAGGTAAAAGCAGCATTAAAAAAATAAACAAATAAAATAAAATAAATATATATATATACTACATATTGTAAATATATTGGATGATTGAAAAAGTTCCTGTTCGACTTTGTAGATGACTTTATCCATGACTTAATGAATTTGACTCAATGAATTAAAATAAAAAGATTACTAAGACAGTAAATACTGAAAATTCTATTGTTTTTCACCACTTAAAGGTCTTAGATATGCTCCGAAACTTGATTTCTCTACAATCCTACTAGAACATGCTATCACTGGATGCAATTCAGCCTTTGACACAAATTCTTCTCTTCCATTTTTTTTTCCTGTTGTTATGACAAACACATATTTCCTCTCCAGTTATGACTTGATTAAAAAAGGATTCGTTTTGTTAATCAATTGTGTAAATATGGCACCATGTGCTTCGTTCTGTCAAAATGTGCGAAGCCTATATACAGTAAAGCACCGTTTATACGTCTTTCAAGGGACTGGCGTAAAAGGACGTATAAATGAAAAGGCGTATAATAGAAATTTTAATAATAACTACAAAGTTAGTTACACTTAAGCAAAATATATATGAAACTACTAATTAATAAAGCTTCTTAAGTTAGTTAATGTGTATTACGCTTTTTTTTTAAGACAATTTAAAAAAAAAAAAAAAAAAAAAAAAAAAGAAGAAGAAGAAGAAGAAAAGAAAAAAAAAAGATTTATTATAAAAAAAGAGAAAAATCAAACTATTAATACATGGCTGGGTGCTAATTACATATATTATATATTGAATATTATATTACATTTCTTAAGAACTATATGAACACATTTCGAATATCAATTATATATATTGCGTACCTTTAACACTTTGACTGCCAAGCCGAAATTGCAAATGTTCACCACGGTGCCGAAAAATTCTGTTGTGTAATTTGTATTTTTTTCGACATAAAATTATATGTAAAAGAAATATTTTTCAATCTGATTCATTTAGCAACACGTGGGGAGATTCTCATTCTCCAACTATCAAACTCCAGTACGATTTTCATGTAACTGATATCGTTTTTATAGCCAAGGACTGAAGAGTTGAAAATCCATGGCTATCATATCTGATATCCAGTGTCCCAACGGAAACATCACTGGCTATCATACATATGATAGCCATGGCAGTCAAAGTGTTAATAATAAGCATACGATTTATGTCCATACTGATAGCTATTTAATAACATTAAAAGAACTTTGATATTCGTCTGATTTGCTGTTTGTCTGTGAATATTAAAAATTATACTTTGAATTCAATTGATTCTTTGATCAGTATTCTTCGACCTTTCCTGTGTTCCTTCATTTAAGACGCTTTCTAGGAAAAATCCGTCTTATATAGAATGGAAAATAATGACAGGTCGAGAAATTTTGCGAATTTTAGTAAAGTGGAAAACACGTATAACCGATATTACCGGCATATAAACGAAGAATTTTTGCATTAAAATGAATAGGAATGAATCGGGACTTCACTAAAAGGACGTATAAACGGTGCTTTACTGTAATAGATTTTTTCCGTATATTCATGTCCTTTAAATGGCGAAACACAAACAAAATCAATATTTAATATGTCAGTAGTATTTTCGAAAGCAATTGATGAAGTACAATTAATTACATCCCGGATAAAAGTATCTATGAAAGCAGGCAATAACTTTTGCAATTACCCAATATCACAATGAGTTTCGAAACAATTCGTGTAAATATGAAAAAGTTAAACTGCTCTGCTGGCATGCCTAAGTCAATAAAACAAACATAAGCTATAAATATTTTTCGACTATGGTTGATGAGTATCGAAAACTTTCGTTAAAAATTAGAATAATATCATTAATTAAAAATTTGAAATTTCGTTAAAAAATAATTTATAATATTGCTCATACATAGAAAAGTGTTGTCCTTTACTTGAATTTAAAGAAATAGAAAGAAAATTTATAAGTCTTATTATGTATATATATTAGATCGATAAACAAACAGAAAATTTTTTACTTAGTCAGATTTCAATCGTGTTTATATTAACATTCTAATAGAAAAGATTAGTAATGTAGTCTAGCCCTTATTTTCAATTTTGTGACCATTAGGCCTATCTACTGGCCTATTCAGATTCCAAGAGCCGATTTTGTGTCCCTGTTCAAGCATTAAAGCTCGTAGTGATTTGGAATCATATTTAAACCATAAGTCTCGGTATAAGGACCCTTAATGTGCAAAAAATGACCGTAGAGCGGCAACCTTAAACCAACCGTTATTTCTAAAGTAATTTCTATTTCATTATTTATAATTTTCTTATTTAATACAATTTTCTGAATTTTAAATTAATTTGAAGTAAAATAATTTCAATGAAATTCATTTAAAAATTTGAATAAAAAGAATAGCAGCAAATTTCTTTCTTTTCCTTCTTTACATTAATATATTTTGCATAAATTTTTATTTAGTTAAAAAGCAAATTTCAGTACCGCTTTTAATAATATGTAAATAAATTATTCAAAATATTTTAATAATAATTTTTATAAAGTTAGACACGGAGGGTGGCTATCAAAGATTTTTTTTACTATACAGACTCAGCAATTTTTCAAGTTTACTACACGAATGGCTGTTTTAATATTTAAAATAAAATATGAAATGAAAATTTATAGCATTTAAGTCAGTTAATACAACAATCATGATCAATTGAACGCAATAATGAGGTAAAATTTCATTGTTATTTTTATTATTAAAATGATAATGAGGAGTAATTTCCATTACACTGACTTATCTACACAACCCAATAAAATTTAAATATTTCTTTTAAATACATTTTTTTTTTTTAAGTATTATATAGCCAAAATTAACTGAAACTTAAAAGGCATTTTTGCATTTCGTTTATAAAATGAAATAGTAATCTGAAAAATAAATTAATGTCATTTTATAGTCGCAGGTAAAAAGTTACTGGCGCAGCAGTGAAAAGATTACTGATCAAACATCTGATCTTAAATACATGGCAACATAATAAAAACGTCATTATTTCTTTAAAGCAATCCATCACTCCGTGCTTTATACATATATCACCATCATAAACCTTAGACTACATGAATGTTCATGGATTTAAAAAATAACAATAATAATAAAGACTTTTCATAGAATATCAACCAGAGTTACTATTATGAAACTGCCTCGATGTTTGTAGTAGAAGACAATGGGATGAATAAAAGGTTATAAAGCAACATAAAAAGGGGAAAACAAAACAAGATCATATTACAAAACAAATATCAAACAAACTTCGTGTATTGCAGTTCATTCAGTCTGAAATTTGAACTCTGCATTGTCTCTAAAAATAAATAAGTCTTCACAAAATGTTTTATTTATTAGGTCACTCAGAGACCAAAAAAATTGTGTTTTCTTAACACTTTTTTTACTGACTGTATACTTTAAAGTACTATTAAATTTGAAGGCGTATAAAATCGAATTGATGCAAGAAACATCAAATAAATTTATGAGAATAGAATGTACATGCCTCATTTTAATCTCACTACATGGCACACGAGACGCTACATTGTACAAGAAAAGAATTGTACAGAGTGTTATCACTGTTTTTGGTCGGCGTTTTTCCCGATCTTCACATGTGTTATTAATTCCTACTAGTTAATACTCGTCAAAATTTGACGAATAATGTGCAATTAAAATCTTTTCACGGCATAAAGTTTAACACCCTTGTTTGAATATTTCGCATTGCTCTTAACCGATTTAAAAACCCCTGCTTTAACCAATTATTCTTTGGTTGGAGGGAGGAGGGATAAATTTCATGAAATTTCAATATACAAAATTTAAGTATACTTCATATATTAAAAATAAAATCCCAAGGTTTGCCATGACAATTAGTGCATTTTAAGTGTAAAATAATAGTTTTGATTCTGATTTTTTCTTCTCATATTTGTAAAACCACTTGGATATAATCCAAAATATTAATTAATTGTATTCTAAAAATAAACTGCAAATCGGAATACAGTTAAAATTTGTTTTTACTGGAATAGTATTATAATTCTTTATTCTATCAAAATAGTATATTTCAACAAAAGTATACTGTTAAAAATAAATATATAAATAAGAATGAATTTAATACTTTAGCAAATTAATTTGCTCATTAAATTTTTAATAATAAACTATACAATGTAAATTATTACTCATATAAATTTTCAATATTTCAATGTTATTCTTTTTAAATTATTTTTACTGTAATATGGTATCAAAATGAAGTATCAGTGATTATAATAATTAGAATAAAAATAAATAAAACATAAAACCTCCTTTGATTTTAAATATCTATCTCGATCTTTTCTAAACAAAGTTTTCAACTGATAAAATTTTACTTTTAAAGAACAATAAACTCTGTTAATTTTAAAAGAGTTTTTCTTTTATTTTTATTTATTTACTTATTTATTTTTTATTTATTTATTTTTTTTTTTTTTTGTGTAACAAATGGAAAAAAAAAAAAGATGGCGCCACATCCTGCGTAAAGAAATTTTCGTCGTAAAAGCTATTTCTCACTCCGTGAAGCATACGATGATAACCGATCATAAATAAATGTAACCGATAACTATTCGCGAATTGCTTTGTTTTTAATATACTTCCTTGGGAAGTATGAATCAATGAATTAATCATGTGAATTATTTTTATGATTGAGTTTTAATTAGCGTCTGCCACAGACAAATGATCTAGGGGAAAGTACCCCAAAACGGGATAGCTTATCTATTCTTCGCTTTATTTCTTATTGTGTACAAGGTACATTCCAAAGCTAGACGTCATTTAAAAGTATACACCTTTTCAACTACTTAAAATACCTTTGTCACATTTGTTCAATAATATTTTTGTGAAAAATACTGGTTTCACAAAGTCTTACACGATCCCGTTTTACCCTACCAAGGGTGGGTAAAAAGGGATAGGGATTTTTATGTTATTAGGTTTTTGCTGATTTTACTTTTGATTTAGTTTTTAGAACAAAAATAGGCTACGTTTTTGTAGGAAGAAACTTTTTAATTGTAAATTTTAAAAATTACATAACACAGAAATCGCATAAAAATGTGTCGCCTTCTTCTTCTGCTCTGGAACAGGCTTCGTGGGCCCATCCCTGGCAGCTCGAGCATTGTATCCAGCCTTCTCCAGATTTCGATTCAAGATACAGAGCGTTGCAGAAAATACATGCTTCATCATTTTCAGCTTCATCTTCTGAAGACGACGACGTCCAACCTTGGCTAACTGATGATTTTTTTTTAGGTTTTCTAATGTTAGGTCTATTTTCTTCGATTTTTGCAAATGATGATTGTGGTTTTTTTTTCAGGTTCAGAGTAACCTTTTTTAACTTTATCTGCCTGTTTTGCATCTCCACTTGGTTTTCTTTTACGCCTCGTTTGTTTTATCTTCGGAACATTCAAGAGACTTGTTTTGGCAGCCCTTTTTTTCAGCTTTTGAGTTCTTTCTCGTTCTTTTTTTTCACGCTCTTCTTCTTCCAACTCAAGTTTATATGGGCTTCCTGTTATAATTACTGTTTTCCCTCTTCTCCTATCGTGTTTATTTTGAGGTCTTGGTCCAATCACTCGTGGTGGAGGTAGAATTTCTTTGGGTGATATAGAAAATGGCAGTGAAGGACGATAGTATAGCCCAAGTCCTTTGTTTCCTGTTGAAGTGGACGGTTGGATAAGTCCTGCGTTTGTGCTAGTGTTATCGGTGCCCCCATCACTAGGTGATTCATTCAATACATTCTCTAGTGGTTGTGATGATTGCAAACTCTTAGATGCTATGACTGAGCTTGAAGATCTTCGGATCTGGCCTCGTTTTGTTGCAGATTTAATGGTTGTTGGGACGTCCTGTTCTAAGCATCCGGAAACGGGTGATCTGTTGAAAGAGAAGGAGCGAAGAGATATTCAGGAAAGACATCTGGGTTATATGGAAAAATGCCTGTTTTCCTGAACCCATTCACAGCAGTTTGGACAAGAGCTGCTCGTTGAAATGCTGCATTGAACATCTTTCCTACTTCGTATATAGTAATCCCTCTGCCATGGTGGTTGAACACCCACTTGCGAACTTCTTGCTTGTAGAAGATGCTCAATGGAGACATAACTGTAACATCTAATGGCTGCAGCCGATGAGTAGTGTGGGAAGGGAAAGTCAGCATGATAACATATTTTTCTCTTGCCAGATGTATTAGTTCAATACTTATAGTGTGGCTGCAGTGACCATCAAGCAACAGCAGAACAGGTCTTTCATGGGAAGGATTTGCTATCTGAACGAATTTCTTGAACCACACAATGAATGATTCCTTGTTTATCCAGCCTGTCTTGTTGTATGCCGCGAAAGAGCCTGGTGGAGCATCATCCATTAGCCTTGGGTTTTCCCTTTGCCTGGGGAAGACAAACATGGGAGAAAGATAATTCCCTGCAGCACTTACACAGGTTTCTACTGTGACCAAGACTCCTCGCTCACCCGATGTCAAACTTCCCACTTGCTTTTTACCTCGCAATGCAAGAACTTTAGAAGGTTTGTTAGGAACTGTGAGAATCCCAGTCTCATCAACGTTGTAAATGTCATTAGAACAAACTTATACTTTTCATAGAGAGAGGCCAATAGGTCATAAACCTTTTTCATGGCAACGCGATTGAAACATTCATCAGACTAAGGGTTTTATTTCTTCCAAGAAAATTGTACAACCAGTGCTTACCCACCATTTTTTTAACGATGTTAAAACAGTGCTGAATATTGTTAATTTCAGCTAACTCAAAAGCTAGGATTCTCAAGTCGGTTAGGGTAATTCCAAAGAGCCTTTCTTCTAATATCAGTACATGTTGAGCTAGCTTTTTTTCCTGATCTGCAGTAAAGACGTTTTCAAACCCGCCCAGCTTTTTTACAGCAGCCACTTCTGGTGTCAAAGCATTTAAGCGAGCTTTTTTCACTTTTCTCTCCAGTGTAGATTTGGGGAAATTAAATGAATGGGCAGCTTTCAGAAAGCCCATCCTCCCTTCTAAAGCTTCTCGAACAGCCTCTGCCATGCTCTGCTCGTCCCAGCTATTTCTAGATGAAGTTCGCTGATAATTGCGAGGCATCTTGTATTCTGAAACCAAAATAAATTATTAGCTTTTTAAAAATTGCCAAATAAAATATGGTCAAAATTTAATTGTGATTAGCTTATGTTTTTATAATATTATAGTGCGCACAACGTATGGTTTTCTGGTTTATCTTTGTATAAGCCGCCCCCCTAAAAAAGATTTTTTAAAAAACTCAACTTTTTTTAATTTAAAACTTAAATTTTTTGTCAAAACATTTTTCTGACTTACAGTTTTAACCTATAACTAAATTTTGCACATAACTCAGGCCAATTATTTGTACACCTAAAGTAAAGCAAATTATTTTATTTCGAAAATATAATTATTTAAAATTTAAATAAATTGTTGTAATTGATTATACATATTTTAATTCATTACTTATTTCAATTAAAATAACTTAAACACATTGCCAAAACATTAATGGAAATGGTCGGGTAAAACGGGACACATCAAAATTGTATCTCGTTTTGGGCACCCCAAAAGTGTCCCGTTTTGCCCGACCGTGATGCTTTTGACAACATAAATGGCTGACCCCTGAACCGTCACTCACTAGCAATATTTAAATACATGAAATTGTTGTTAAAAGAGCTATGAACAAAACACAGTACTTACCGGAATTGTTCCGAAGGACGGAGAAGCACTAGGATAGTTTTTCTGCAGTCGAAAAAAGTGCAAAGTAAGTAAAAATCTCACTTGAAAACTATGAAAAAACATTTCTTTGCGAAACACGTGGCTAGCGTTGAGAGATCAACTGAGAATGCTGTCATGGAGGTCGGGGACCAGTTTAGCCTTTCTCCCGCGAGGTAGCACCACCAGTCAAGATACGAGGCTCAATATCCCGTTTTGCCCGCCTATCCCGCTTTGGGGAACTCTCCCCTACAGTGACATCATCAATGATTAATATTTTATTTAGCTGATAAAATAAAAATTTAGTTCGTTTTGCTCTTAAACATAATCATGATTCAATATTTCTGCGTACAGTATAGAAGTTAAAATTTTATTTTCTATTTCTTTTCACTTTTCTGAACATCACCAAAAACAATTCTGTTTTTAAACAGTGAATCAACAGCCAAATCAAGTTTAAATTAAATTACATTAGACATTCAGAAACATTATTAGAAAAAAATTTGATCATTGACAGTTTTTTATTGAATTTTTAGTTATTTTACAAAAAGAACCAAATCGTTAAAACTTCAGTGTTTTTCTGTTTTACAAAATTCTTATTAAAATTTTGTGTCTGCCCAATTCTATCGTCAGGTTTACAATAATAATAAAATTCATATTTAATTTACAGTAGAAAGTATAAAAGGCAAGGTAAAGTTTTGAATTTAAATAGTATTTTTACTCTCTCTTATCTTTTTATATGGTAGAGAAAATATTGTTTTTGAGTCAATTTTTCGAAATTGCGTTTTTGTTATATTTACACATTTTGAGGTCACGTGAATCTGAAAAACAGGTTTTTAGCGGTTGGTCTGTATGTCTGTTTGTGTGTATGTTATCAGCATATTTCAAGAACAAATAGCAGCAGGAAGTCCACACACTTGATATTCTAAATTAGGGATGCAACGAATTTGGCCGAATACCGAATATTCGTTGGCCGATTACTTACTTTTAAAAAAAGTTTCACTGGTGATTGTAATTTTGTAATTTAAATATTTTTCAGATTTTAAAATGAAATAAATATTAACAGAATTGTTTTTGTAATTTTTGGATATTTATATATATATATATATATATATATATATATATATATATATATAAAATAAAATAACAATTTGATGCATTTTTAAAAAAATATTTAAATATTTTGATGGCAGTTGGCTTTCATAAACTTATAATTAATAATAGCATTTTAAGCTAAAATATGCTATTATTAATTATTTAGCTTTGTAAGAGACATATTGCCTTAGTATTGGCCTCAAGATATTTAAAATATTACAAATAATCTGGTGTGTCACTCACACGACTTTTTCTTACCCTGAAATTTAATACTATAAATACAGGTTGGAGATTAACAGGTAACATAACGAGTACCACTATGTAAACCTATGTTTAAACAATTCAAATTAGGCTTCGGAAGAGTTTTATATGATAATTAGTTCCGTGTGAGGGGGACTACCGCCTCCCTGAACCCCCTATTTCATTAATGCACCTATATTTATATAGAATTTAAATCTGTTATTAAAATTAGAAGTTCACCTGAAACTATTCAGACAACTTTCACACGCAACATTCTTTGAAACTTATCAGTCTTGATCAAACTTTTCCCGCAATAAACTTATATTAATTTTAAATACAACTTGTGGATTGCCTTAAATTAATTTTAAAAAACTTGACTTCGGTAAACAGAAAGCCTCAAAACGTGTATATATACAAAAATCAAGCGATGGATATTTAGCTTAAAAACATACATTATTTATCATGTCTATGAGGAATTCATTTCCATTCCTGAGCAGCTTTCCTGGACATGGTAAAATATTATAGTAAAGCACTTCCACTGACAATAAAAAAGAATGTTATTGCTTAAATATTTGCAGCCCTGTATATCTTTTGAAGATTATGTACAAAACACAAAGTGCACGTAAATATAATCCTATAGTAATAATATACGCCACAACCTGAAATGCACTTCCATCAATTTTTCAGGTATTATCACACTATAATCTAGTTCTTTTGTGTAGCCCTGTAAATAAACAGTGGATGATTTTTCTGCCATATTGTACATGAGACATGTTTTTACGCATATAAAAAATATATATTCCTTTCATTTCGTTTAGTGCAGTCTGTAGATTTTAAAATCTACTTACTCCCATAGATGTAATGTATTTGAATACTCTTGAGTGTCCCTGTACACGAACCGTTTGCTTCATCTCACTGAAAAGCTTAGTGTAGCATCCCTATATGACACACATTTAGAATACCAAGTTTGGACTTTCTGCTGCTATTTGTTCTTGAGATATGCTGATGACAGACAGACATACACACACATACTGAGACCAACCACTAAAAACATGAGTGTTGGATTCAGGGGACCTCGAAACGTGTAAATATAACCAAAATTCACTTTCGAAAATTTTACCCCCAAACAATACTTTCTTTGCCTTATGGGTAAGAGAAAGTAAAAATACATCAAGCTGTTAAAATTAATTTTTAACTTTAGTTATTTATATATTTTATTTAAAATAAGAATTCATAACTCATTACCACTGTAAATGTTTTTTAACTTCTTCTTCTTCTTTTTTTTTTTTTTTTTTTTTTTTTTTTTTGGGGGGGGGGGGGGACAGAAAAATTATTAAAATCCAGAAAATTACAAACTGACTTACTTAAATAAATATATATATATATATATTTCCGTATAACAAATTAATTTCCTTTAATTCATGATGTTAAGTTATTTAGATAAAATTCTTCACGTCTACTTACTATTCAGTGAGTATTTCTCCTTTCTGTCTGTGTGCCATCTAATCTTTTATAAGATAAGTAGTTTTGTTACAGGATGTTCTATTATTTGACGGTATAAAACTTTTAAAAAGTAGATACTAAAAAATTTTTCATGGATTTTTTTTTTTTTTTTTTTTTTTTATTGTGCCCAGATTTTATCGTTTTTTGTCTGGCAATTGGTATGCAAAAGTTTCTTACGGGCCAAGCTCAAAAATTCGACCCGTACAGACATCTACATGCATTATCTGCATAAAGAAATATAACTGACCTTATTGCAACGGCTAAAGATATTGTGGATCAGTTCAATCATTCATCTCTAGCATGCTCTAGATTGAAAGATATTCAGATTGAGAAACTCTGTATGCAAGGGAAAACATTGATCCAAGATATATCAGCGTAATGGAACAGCACATTTTATATGCTAGAATGTTTAAAGGACCAAAAAAGTGCTGTTTTCCTATACACAACACAATACGTAGATCTAATTAATTTAACTGGAAATCAATGGATGATTTTGGAAAAACTTTTAAATTTGTTAAAACCTTTTGAAGCAATGACAAAAGAAGTTAGTTCTACAAAATGCTTACTATTTTAATGTATAATCTTCATTAAATATATTTCAGCAGTTTAAAAAATAACTTTTTTTATTATCATGAATTTATTCGACCAAATATCAAACAATGTTCGACAATAGATATTCGGCCGAATATCTGTTCAGTGTTCGGCCAGACTGAATATTCGGCAAAAGGATCGAATGGATCGAATACCGAATAGTGGCCGAATATTCGATGCATCTCTATTCTAAATCTGTATCATATAAAAATGCTACACTAAATGTTTCGTTGAAATTAAGCAAATGGTTCGCGTGCATCCAAAGGACATGCAAGAGAATTCAAATATATTATGTCTATGGGGGAAATTGCAAATAAATTGAATTTAACATCTATATGGGCTGCACTAAACCAAATAAAATGAATATATATTTTTTATAGGCATAAAAACATGTTTCATATAGAATATGGAATAAAATACTTCACCGTTCGTTTACAGCGCTACACTACACGAAAGAACTACACTGAGAAAAAAATTCTGTAACTGACATCTAGAATCTAAATTGTGGCTCTAGAAAAAATAATTTCATGTCATCCTTATAAATTCTAGTCCCGTTGAAAAGCGAGTTCTAGAAGCCCCTATTAGAATTCTAGAGCGTTTGCCTATATTCTCGAAGGCAAAGTTATTTAAAAATTTCTGCAAATAAATGAGACTTCAAGAGTCGGGTTTCAGCAACTATAATCTTGGTGTATGACCCAATTCTAGAAAATCAAGCGAGAATTTCTCGCAATACAAAAGATTCAGATTATTCGGAATGTTCAGAATATTGTTTTACCATCTAGAAATGTGTAAACAAGAAATTCTTGACCATTTCGTCTATTCAGTTTATTGGCGTGCCTCATGCGCATAGTTCGGAAATCTATATTTCTAGTTAAGGGGTTTAGAAAACGGCCACTTATTCATTCTAGAGGAAGGCGGTATATTTTTTTTTCTCAGCGTAGAATATAGTGGGATAATACTTGGTTATTAGGGGTCTGTCCAGACTTTTCACACAGGGCCCCGTTTTTGTGAAATTGTGAAAATTTCTACACGTAATTTTGTGAATTTAAATTTAGTGTGAAAATAAATTTCTTCCAAACTTTTCGGCTAGGTTCCTCTTTTTGTGAAATTGTGAAAAATGTAATTTTGCAAAATAAAATTACAATTAAGGTTTCATTTTTGACAATGACAGTTCAGCTTTATAGAACTAAACTCACACATATGCATATAAGTCCTTTATAAATTAGAAATTGAATATCAGCTTTTCGGAAGAAATACAACAAAAACGTCCGATTATTCAGGCAGTCTGCGTTCGTTCCACTGAAATGAGAGATTTATCAAATGTCTAATGAGAAAAATTTTGTGAAGGGTTCTTTTTTATGATAAAAAATTTTGTAAAGGGTCCTGTTTTCTGATAAAAATTTTATGAAGGGTCCTGTTTTGGGATAAATAATTTTGTGAAGAGTCATACAAAAAGTACATACGGAATCCATTTTTTAATTTCTTTTTTAGTTACTTAAGAGATATATTTAAAGATAAAAGCAATGAAAGTTATTTATGTAACCTTATTCTAGTAATTTATTAGTAATTTATGAGGATCTAGTGAGGCGGTACTAAAGTGTACTATTTGTACAAAGAGGTCGAAAGAAGATCAGGACCTTTTAAAAAGAAAAAAAAAGTGTTTTTCATGTTTTCTAAGATGGATGGTAAATTCTTGAGGTAATATCTATTACATTAAAACACAAAGCCTTTTTTGTAAGACCAAAATCGTACGATATGGGCATGCGCGAGAAAATTTTGAACCAATTCGGAAGGGAATATTCCTTTCTCTTTATGCAGTGCACTACGAATACCGATGATAAAGATTGAGCAGACAACATTAATACGTAGGGGAGAGTTCCCCAAAACGGGATAGGCGGGCAAAACGGGATATTGAGCCTCGGATCTTGACTGGTGGTGCTACCTCGCGGGAGAAAGGCTAAACTGGTCCCCGACCTCCATGACAGCATTCTCAGTTGATCTCTCAACGCTAGCCACGTGTTTCGCAAAGAAATGTTTTTTCATAGTTTTCAAGTGAGATTTTTACTTACTTTGTACTTTTTTCGACTGCAGAAAAACTATCCTAGTGCTTCTCCGTCCTTCGGAACAATTCCGGTAAGTACTGTGTTTTGTTCATAGCTCTTTTAACAACAATTTCATGTATTTAAATATTGCTAGTGAGTGACGGTTCAGGGGTCAGCCATTTATGTTGTCAAAAGCATCACGGTCGGGCAAAACGGGACACTTTTGGGGTGCCCAAAACGAGATACAATTTTGATGTGTCCCGTTTTACCCGACCATTTCAATTAATGTTTTGGCAATGTGTTTAAGTTATTTTAATTGAAATAAGTAATGAATTAAAATATGTATAATCAATTACAACAATTTATTTAAATTTTAAATAATTATATTTTCGAAATAAAATAATTTACTTTACTTTTGGTGTACAAATAATTGGCCTGAGTTATGTGCAAAATTTAGTTATAGGTTAAAACTGTAAGTCAGAAAAATGTTTTGACAAAAAATTTAAGTTTTAAATTAAAAAAAGTTGAGTTTTTTTAAAAATCTTTTTTAGGGGGGCGGCTTATACAAAGATAAACCAGAAAACCATACGTTGTGCGCACTATAATATTATAAAAACATAAGCTAATCACAATTAAATTTTGACCATATTTTTATTTGGCAATTTTTAAAAAGCTAATAATTTATTTTGGTTTCAGAATACAAGATGCCTCGCAATTATCAGCGAACTTCATCTAGAAATAGCTGGGACGAGCAGAGCATGGCAGAGGCTGTTCGAGAAGTTTTAGAAGGGAGGATGGGCTTTCTGAAAGCTGCCCATTCATTTAATGTCCCCAATTCTACACTGGAGAGAAAAGTGAAAAAAGCTCGCTTAAATGCTTTGACACCAGAAGTGGCTGCTGTAAAAAAGCTGGGCGGGTTTGAAAACGTCTTTACTGCAGATCAGGAAAAAAAGCTAGCTCAACATGTACTGATATTAGAAGAAAGGCTCTTTGGAATTACCCTAACCGACTTGAGAATCCTAGCTTTTGAGTTAGCTGAAATTAACAATATTCAGCACTGTTTTAACATCGTTAAAAAAATGGCGGGTAAGCACTGGTTGTACAATTTTCTTGGAAGAAATAAAACCCTTAGTCTGATGAAGGTTTCAATCGCGTTGCCATGAAAAAGTTTTATGACCTATTGGCCTCTCTCTATGAAAAGTATAAGTTTGTTCTAATGACATTTACAACGTTGATGAGACTGGGATTCTCACAGTTCCTAACAAACCTTCTAAAGTTCTTGCATTGCGAGGTAAAAAGCAAGTGGGAAGTTTGACATCGGGTGAGCGAGGAGTCTTGGTCACAGTAGAAACCTGTGTAAGTGCTGCAGGGAATTATCTTTCTCCATGTTTGTCTTCCCCAGGCAAAGGGAAAACCCAAGGCTAATGGATGATGCTCCACCAGGCTCTTTCGCGGCATACAACAAGACAGGCTGGATAAACAAGGAATCATTCATTGTGTGGTTCAAGAAATTCGTTCAGATAGCAAATCCTTCCCATGAAAGACCTGTTCTGCTGTTGCTTGATGGTCACTGCAGCCACACTATAAGTATTGAACTAATACATCTGGCAAGAGAAAAATATGTTATCATGCTGACTTTCCCTCCCCACACTACTCATCGGCTTCAGCCATTAGATGTTACAGTTATGTCTCTATTGAGCATCTTCTACAAGCAAGAAGTTCGCAAGTGGATGTTCAACCACCATGGCAGAGGGATTACTATATACGAAGTAGGAAAGATGTTCAATGCAGCATTTCAACGAGCAGCTCTTGTCCAAACTGCTGTGAATGGGTTCAGGAAAACAGGCATTTTTCCATATAACCCAGATGTCTTTCCTGAATATCTCTTCGCTCCTTCTCTTTCAACAGATCACCCGTTTCCGGATGCTTAGAACAGGACGTCCCAACAACCATTAAATCTGCAACAAAACGAGGCCAGATCCGAAGATCTTCAAGCTCAGTCATAGCATCTAAGAGTTTGCAATCATCACAACCACTAGAGAATGTATTGAATGAATCACCTAGTGATGGGGGCACCGATAACACTAGCACAAACGCAGGACTTATCCAACCGTCCACTTCAACAGGAAACAAAGGACTTGGGCTATACTATCGTCCTTCACTGCCATTTTCTATATCACCCAAAGAAATTCTACCTCCACCACGAGTGATTGGACCAAGACCTCAAAATAAACACGATAGGAGAAGAGGGAAAACAGTAATTATAACAGGAAGCCCATATAAACTTGAGTTGGAAGAAGAAGAGCGTGAAAAAAAAGAACGAGAAAGAACTCAAAAGCTGAAAAAAAGGGCTGTCAAAACAAGTCTCTTGAATGTTCCGAAGGTAAAACAAACGAGGCGTAAAAGAAAACCAAGTGGAGATGCAAAACAGGCAGATAAAGTTAAAAAAGGTTACTCTGAACCTGAAAAAAAAACCACAATCATCATTTGCAAAAATCGAAGAAAATAGACCTAACATTAGAAAACCTAAAAAAAAATCATCAGTTAGCCAAGGTTGGACGTCGTCGTCTTCAGAAGATGAAGCTGAAAAAGATGAAGCATGTATTTTCTGCAACGCTCTGTATCTTGAATCGAAATCTGGAGAAGGCTGGATACAATGCTCGAGCTGCCAGGGATGGGCCCACGAAGCCTGTTCCAGAGCAGAAGAAGAAGGCGACACATTTTTATGCGATTTCTGTGTTATGTAATTTTTAAAATTTACAATTAAAAAGTTTCTTCCTACAAAAACGTAGCCTATTTTTGTTCTAAAAACTAAATCAAAAGTAAAATCAGCAAAAACCTAATAACATAAAAATCCCTATCCCTTTTTACCCACCCTTGGTAGGGTAAAACGGGATCGTGAAGACTTTGTGAAACCAGTATTTTTCACAAAAATATTATTGAACAAATGTGACAAAGGTATTTTAAGTAGTTGAAAAGGTGTATACTTTTAAATGACGTCTAGCTTTGGAATGTACCTTGTACACAATAAGAAATAAAGCGAAGAATAGATAAGCTATCCCGTTTTGGGGTACTTTCCCCTAGATCATGACAAACTAACAGAACTGAATAACTTCCAGAGTTTAAGAGACTCGACTGAAAGAGGGAGCATTGTACTTTTTTTTTTTTCTTTTATAACGTAGATCTCTTATAGAGACCCCACTAAAAACCATATCTACATTAAATCAGTGTTGCCAGATTGGGGATTTTGTCCCCATTTTGGGGACTTTTTGAGCTTCAAAGGACACTTTTGGGGACCGAATGTTTGTGGGGAACTTCAAGGGGATTTTTGAAATTTTTGGGGGAAAATCTGGGGAATTTTTCAACTATTTTGTCTTATATTTCAACTATTTTGTCTTAAAAGCTCACAATCTCTACACGTAGACTTTTAACAGCTTTCTTTAGCATGTGGAGTTTTTTTTTTAAGGTATCTCTTCTTCCCAGAACATCCTCGGGATATGCTGAATATGAAAGTAAATCCTATGTACATCCTCAGCACTAACGTACTTTATGCAGGTTTAAAATTTTTCTATAACTAGTGCATAAAAAAGTTTTTCTTTTTTCATATGGGGACTTTTTTCAAAAATGAGCTTCATTTGGGAAAAAATTTGGGCTTAAATTTGCCAAATATTTATTTTTTTATTTTATTTTATTTTTTGCTTTTTTAGTAGAAATTGAGTTGGGCATTTTTTTGCAAAATACCCCTGGCTTGGGGAAATTTGAAAGCCTGTTTGGGGAAATTGACTGTCGATCATCTGGCAACACTGTGTTAAATGTGCATTTTCATTATTGTAGAGAACACAAAACTTTTTCTTTTTTTTTTTTTTTTTTTTCTTTCGAGAAATTTTTCAGTTAGTGCTTTGCATGCAATCCAGTTTTGATAAATATTAATTTTTTTTATTAAATTACACATACTTTTATCTTGACAAATGCATTAATGTTTCTGCGCCCAGAGATGCAGCTTTTAAAAACATTGTTATTTATAAAAGTTTATGTATTCAATAGAATTTCCGTATATTTATTGAACATATTCAACAGAAAAAGAAAATTGAAGTAAATACTACTGACATTTCACTTAAAAATTGTGATAACCAATCACACATTAGACGAGACGTAACACACAATCGCAAAATATGCTTCATGTGTATTGTACTGGGCAGCTGTGATTGTGTGTATATAGTAAGTGGAAAAATGAAGAAATGTTTGATCAACTTTCAAAATTTAAAAAAAAAAGAAAGCATTCATATACAAACAAATTTTTTTGTGTGTGTTAACTAGTATGACAATACTCTATTGATTAAAAATATTATTTTGGTTTACTTTAAAATAGAAAAATATTTTATTGCAGATTATTTATTAAAAAATTCAACAGTATTTTCTCACTGAGCACATGATATTTCAAAAAGTATTTGAGATATGAACTTAAAAATGTTTCTCAATTTTGACACAATGAATACAATGAACTAAAAATAAGAAGTTCTGTTCAATAGAAAAAAAAAATTATAATTGTGGAAATATAAAATTTTTAATAGTAATCTCATATTTCAAATTTAATTACTAATTAAACTCCATATTATTAAAATAATTAAAACCTTTTAGTTCAGATTCTTAATTTGAACGTTTTGTTTCGTTTAATGTAAAAATTATATGGATAAAGGAGACTGTAATTGAGATATCCTGCGTGCAGTGAGAAAGCACCCTTGAATATTTAAAAAATAATCTGCAATAAAAATAATTTTCTATTTTAAAGTAAACCAAATAGTTTTAATCAATAGAGTAATGTCCTACTAGTAAACACAAAAAAAAAAAAAAAAAAAAAAAAAAAAAAGAACATGCATTCATTCTTTTTTTAAAAATTCTAAAAGCTGAGCAAAAATTTTTTAATTTTCTCATTTTTAAAAGCAGGCTGCCCCCTTAATGGGAAAAAAACTGGATTCTAATTTTAAACAGTTATTAATTAATATAAATTTTAAACAGTTAATCATGACCTATAAATTTTTTATAACTTATTATTACATTGCTATAATTAAGTAATTATAATAAATTATAAAATATATAATTTATGATAATTTACCAATCATAACTTTAATAAAATCAAAGTTAAAAATTACTTTTACACACCACGGCCCAACTAGATCACTCCTCAGCGCCAACGCGCCAACGTCGTGAAAGCGGCCATAACAATCGACGATTTTTCCGGAATCAAATGCATTGGATGTTAGGGTTGGCGCACAGCGCCACCACGGCAGAACTAACTTAGTTTTGTATATGAAACTGCATAATTTTTTTTCCGTTTGCAGAGCATTTAAATTGATTTAATTAAATTTAAAATGCAGTCTTCCGATACGCAAAAATATATGAATCATAAAAATAATTGTGGCAATAATTTTAAACCAATTCATTGAAAAATGATAAATGATGTTAGTCGTTTTCTCTTAAATAAAAGATACTCTTCTTCCAATTTCTGTCTTGCATGAAAGAAAATAAAGAAGAATTAGAAAGACATAAATAAATAATATATATATATATTTCTATTTTCCCATTATTATCCTAAAATCAATTCTAGCGAAAGTGAGTGTCATTAAAATATATCGGAAAATTCGGCTGTACTTTTACTACTTTTATAAAAATAATTTTAAATTTTGTCTTTTTAAAAATTATATTATATACATATACTAGTATATAAACCCGTCAAAAATGACGGAATGTGAACGATAAATCTTGAAAACAATGTTTAGATCATGAAGATTACCACGTGATCATTTAAATGTATTTTCAATTTTTGTTTATAAATCAAATGTGTTTCGATATTTTATAATTTTCGTTCTGAAATTAAAAAAATTCTACCCGATCAATAAATATGAATGACAATATAAAATATACAGACACGACATTATTTCATTATTAAAAACATGAAAATCTGACATTGACAGATTTTAATTTAGTGCCAGAGGCCTACTGCTAAACTTGTTAATATCGACAAATTCTTCTTTAGTTAATTCGTGTCGTGACGATCTAAATTCCATGATAAAGTTTTCATTAAATCAAACCAATGTATTTCAGCTGCAGATACTGTAACAAATAACGTTGGAAGTCCAAACTGTCTTATAGCCGCAAAACACCGTTTTTTCTCTTTTTCCCAATGAGGGGGAGGTGTGCCTTGGGGGGGACTCATGTCAAAGGTGTGCCTTGGGGGGGGACTCATGTCAAAGTTCTAACTTGGAGGGGACTCATGTCAAAGTTGGGCCTTGGGGGGACTCATGTCAAAGTTGGGCCTGGGGGGGACTCATGTCAAAGTTGTACCTTGGGGGGGACTCATGTCAAAGTTGGGCCTGGGGAGAACTCATGTCAAAGTTGGGCCTTGGGGGGACTCATGTCAAAGTTGGGCCTGGGGGGGACTCATGTCAAAGTTGGGCCTTGGGGGGACTCATGTCAAAGTTGAGCCTGGAGGGGGACTCATGTCAAAGTTGGGCCTTGGGGGGAACTCATGTCAAAGTTGTGCCTTGGGGGGACTCATGTCAAAGTTGGGGCTAGGGGGGACTCATGTCAAAGTTGGGCCTTGGGGGGACTCATGTCAAAGTTGGGCCTGGGGGGGACTCATGTCAAAGTTGGGCCTTGGGGGGACTCATGTCAAAGTTGAGCCTGGAGGGGACTCCTGTCAAAGTTGGGCCTTGGGGGGGACTCATGTCAAAGTTGTGCCTTGGGGGGACTCATGTCAAAGTTGGGCCTTGGGGGACTCATGTCAAAGTTGGGCTTTGGGGGGACTCATGTCAAAGTTGGGCCTGGGGGGGACTCATGTCAAAGTTGGGCCTTGGGGGGACTCATGTCAAAGTTGAGCCTGGAGGGGGACTCATGTCAAAGTTGTGCCTTGGGCTGAATTCATTCAATAAATCCCCATTCAATAAACCGACTGAAATAGGCCCTTAGCACTATTAAGTGTGACGTATAAAAATTCGACAACGCTGTACCGACTGAAATAGGCCTCTAGCACTAAAAAAAAACTGCTCGCTGAAAAAAATATAGGCCCGACAACACAACAGCAACAACACATCCCAGTGTTCCGTTAAGTGCTCTATTTAAAGTCCTCATAATAAGAATAATCTGGTGTGTTACTCACACGACTTTCTCTTACCCTGAAATTTAATACTATAAGTACAGGTTGGAGATTAAGAGGTAAGATACCGAGTACTGTTATGTAAACCTATGTTGAACAATTCAAATTAGGCTTCGGAAGAGTTTTATATGATAATTAGTTCTGACCCCCCTCAACCCCCCGTTTCATTAATGCACCTACATTTATACAGAATTTAATTCGGTTATTAAAAATAATTCTGTTTTTAAAAAATTATTTATTAAAATTATTATTTAAAAAAGTTATCTTGTATGATAATACAGACGATTTCCATATTAGAGAAGTAGTATAACACTAAATATCCAAAAAAAAAGTTGAATTTATTCTCAATATTAAAGTTAAAAAAAAAAAAAATTTTTTTTGTTAAAAATGAAAAAAATCGATAACTTTATTTTAAATTATCGCAGATCGATGGTTCAACCATTCGTTTTAAACGTATTGTCGAGCTCTTTTGAAAGATACCCATCATGAAAATTTTCTCCCATCCTACATACACAAAAAAAATTTCCCAGTTGACTATCTCTATTACAAAAAATATATATTCGTTTTATTTGGTTTAGTGCAGTCTATAGATGTTAAATTCTACTTACCTGCGATTTCCCCCGTAGACGTAATGTATTTAAATACTTTTGAATGTCCCTGTACACGAACCTCTGGCTTCATCTTAACGAAAAGCTTACTGTAGCATCCCTATATGATACACATTTAGAACACCGAGTTTGGAATTTCTGCTACTATTTGTTCTTGAGATATGCTGATAACAGACACACAGACACACAGACATCCAGACAGACACACACACACACACACACACAGAGAGACCATTCGCTAAAAATATGGTTTTCGTATTCAGGAGACCTCAGAACATGTAAGTATAACAAAAACCCACGTTCGAAAATTTGACCCTAAAACAATACTTTCTCGACCCTGTAGGTAAGAGAAAGTAAAAAACTATTCACTTCATTTTACCAAAATACTTTTTTTTTAAGACTATCGAAGATCGTGTTTTCAAATACGCAAGGGAAGTGTGACGTCACTGACCTTCCGTGGATGCAAGAAAAAGATTCCCTATGTTAATCGTCCATTGGATTTTTTGCAAAAAATTATTAAAAATCGAGGAAAATTATTTCCCGATTTTAATACCTGTATTTGTGTATAGATATGCTATCCATGTGTTAGATTGAGTTATTTTGCTGTCAAATTGACAAAATTTTAAATTTAAAAACTGTGTCATCTTTCTCGTTTTTTGTATTTGGCGATTAAAAACATAATACGAAAATATACATGACAGATATTTATTTTCGTAATATGTATTGTACGAAATATTGTTTCATATAATTCATCGCTCTCTTAATATAAGTTGTTAAAATAACCATGATTTTTGAAAGGAATTAAATATGTTCACCAAAATAATTTGGCGATATTTTTTTTTCCGCCAAGAATGACAGATATATTAAATCTATTCCGCTGCAACATATGAGTATCTTATATCAGACACTTTATTGTCTTTGCATTTGAAAACAAATTTGACTTCAAATTATGATAGAACATTTATAATTTTCCTTTTAATTAGTATATTAGTTGGATATTTATTGTGTAAATATCATCCTTTGAAATGAAATGTTTATGTTTTGAATTGATTATGGAAGTTTGCCATTTTTTTTTTCTAGAGTTTTGAAATTTAAAATTTAAATTTTATCAATTTTACAGCAAAAACAACTTAACCTAACACATGCAGACGATAACTAATACATATCTATACCAAAATATGGGGATTAAAATCGGGAAATAATTTGCCTCAATTTTTAATAATTTTTTACAAAAAATCCAATGGGCGATTAACATAGGAAATCTTTTTCTTGCATCCACTGACGGCCAGTGACGTCATCACTTTGCTTGCGTACTTTCTAACTAACTATCCAATAATTACAGACACTCCATTCTAACCCAAATTCAACTCTACTCGATTCTTCCAACCAGCTATCTCACCCGCAATATCGCCAAAATATTCGGGATCCAGCTAGGGTCTTTCTCATTCTCAACCGAACATTTTATCTTGACTCGACATTATCATCTTAGACGACTCTACTTTCAATACTCATTTCAACTGGTGACCTTTACTTGCCCAACCAAACATTCTATCCCAACTATCCGCGATTGTAATGAAATGCTCGCCCTCTGGTGGGCTAAGGTGAAATTATCATACCACTGATAGCTTTCACACTGAAACAATGATAGAACAACAAGAAAGCACAATAATAAATGCACGTGGCAATTATTACACGTGGCAATATTTACTAACAACTGCAGTTGAGAAAGCGCCATCTATCGATCATTACAAACGCGGATAAATTTACACTAATTTCAAAACTAAAATCAACTGGCGACATTTACGCACTGAATTCAACGCCAATCATACCTTACAATGTAAACAAACAATGAAGCTTGATAAAAATATTTAAAGACTTTAATATGCTTTTACAAATATTTTAAGAGTTTTAAGGCTTTAATATGTTTTAGAAATACTTTAACCGTTTTTTTTTTTTTTTTTTTTTTTTTTTTTTTTTTTTAAGAAACAGTCAAAGAGTCGTTCATTCGGAATCCATTTGGAATTTGTATTTTCTGAATGGCAACAGTTTTGGTTTGTTTTTATTTGGTATTCCGTTGCTTACAATCATGAAGTTACATTATTCTAATTATAGGTTCATGTTTATAATAGCCAGTGATCCATTATATTTAATTCAGACCTTTAAACATTACAACTGAATAGTTTTTTAAGGTTTTAAAGAAAATAAATAAGAATACGTGCGATACAAAACATATTATATGTATGTTTCTTGAAGTTGAACCACCTCAGTGAGTTGAACAAACGGAAAAAAAAATGGCTGCCAAAAGTTTTTGTTTTGAAGCGGTACTAACCGGATTCGTTCATGACAGATGAGGATCATTATATATATTAATTATTATTTTGTTGAACCATGGATGAATATTTAATGTTTCTTGGCATTTTCCACGTTTGCTAAAGCCTGGAAAAGTAGATGGCGCTTGTTGCCGACCCTGAAAATCGATTCCGCGGCTTGCATTGATCTTTGCAGTTTTGTTACGGCCGCTTACGACGTTGGCGTGTTGGCGCCGAGGAGGGATCTAGTAAGGCCGTGTACACACAAATCAAGTATGCATAGTGCTGCCATCTGTTGCCAAGCTCAGAATCAACAAATTCCTTATGAGGTTTCAACTACATCCTCACAGTTAAAATATACTTCATAAAACTACTTGCTAACAAAGTAGAATAATGAAGAACATTTTAATATATTTAGCAGTTGAAAGTATTCTTTTTATACGCAAGGGGGGGGGGGAGGATTTATGCATTATTTCACTACGAACAAAAATCTAAATTACAGAAATGGTAGCTTTCTTTCTTCACTGAAATACAAACATGCAATGTTTTGCCTTAAAGTAAAAATTACGATTAACCGTTTGAAGGGCGGTGGGATATATTTTACCCCATCTAATTTTAATTCTCAACTGCAAAAACGCACATGGAAATTTTTTTTTATACAAGTTTACAACTTAGAAGAAAAACTTCATTTATTTCTTCTATTCTAACATTTTTCATAAATTCTGGAGGTTGTTAATTTTAAATGAGCAAAATTACTACATACCTCAAAAGGCTAAGGAAAACTCAGCCTTATCGGCACAAGAAAATCTATCTCACATTATTTCTATAACAGCAAATTGTAACTATTAAAACAAAACTAATCTATTACATCAAGCTTACACTCCATGGATTTTAATAATTTTATTTGCGAGTAGAAGTGTTTAAATAACGTAGAACAAACCAGCTTTTAACTACATGTATATTCACCTTGTTATTCTACAGAAATGCATTTGTACATCAATTTCTAACTTATAAGAAAGAAAGTATGATTGTTTAAAAATCTGATATTATTGTAATAGAATTTTAAAATGAGTTTTCTGAATATTATCACAAAAGGAAAAAGCATTATAAATTATTTAAACTCCTCAAAAAAAAAGTAAGAAAAAGAGCAAATAAAAAATTAAATAAATTAGCATCTACGAAAAACTTTATATTAATTTCAAAGTAAGATTAATATGATCACCACTTAAAAGGGGATAGCCAAGGCCTATGTTATTGCATGGGAAAATTTGTTTCCACAATTACTTATTAACTAATGTATTGTTTTAAATTCTGTTTTCACATTCAGAAAATTCATAACTGTTAAATTAGTACTCATTTTCAAAAAAAATTTTTTTTTTTTTTTTTTTTTGTATTTTAAGTACAAATATGCAAATTTTCCCAGAGTATTTTTCTCATTTTTTAGCCATAAAATTAAATACCAAAATTTTTAAAAATCAATTTTTGGAAAATAAGTAGTAATTTAATGATTATGAATTTTTTGAAAGTGAAAACAGAACTCCAATAGAACATGAAATTTTTCAATTAAATTTAGAAATTTATTCAACAAGCCTGAAAGTTCATTTCAGAAAATTATGGAGTGGAAAGCTGATTTTTTTTTTTTTTTTTTTTTTTTTAATATATTAAGAAATGAGTAATTATCAAAACGAATTTTTCCATACAATAACACATGGCTGCCAGGGAGATTAAGTATTATCCGCTCCTAAGTGAATTTGTAATAAGTGAAATGTGGTAGGTTTATCTTCTAAATTTAATTCATCATTAATTATTTACACTCAATCAAAATAATACTATACAAGTTTTAGAGAGTATGAAGACCCACAAAATTAAGTTACAAAATTTTTGTCTTATTAAACACTGTTGTGCCGAAATAAATCTGCTATAACATAATAAATGGAAAGGTATTCTCAAATAACGAAGAGATAATCACAAAAGACATGGTATAGAAATCCAGTTGGCATATTTTATTAAGTTGGCTTCAGTACATCTGATCTATTTTGTGCCACCTTCTCAACAGTATTCACATTACATTTTTATTATTGGAGTAAACAAAACTCCAACTCCCTTTGATTCATTCCCAACTTTCATCACAAAAAACACCTAAAAAGTTCAATAAGAAACCACCAAATTTAGCAGCATCAAGAAAATGCTTGTTTCAGTTGAAAACTATCCAGATTTAAAAAAAAAAATCCAATTAGGAAGATTTTAATAATGTACTTCAAACAACTGGAGAAAAGGACTTCAAGATATAACACAGTATGAACAGATCTTATTGCATAGCATTACATACAACACAAATATATTTCACGGAATAATTATCAACTAATTCAACAGTGATTTGTTTCTAAAAAGCTGAAACACTTAAAATATTAAAACCCGAATAAACTACTACATCAGAAACGCCAAAGAAAAATATTGGAAAAGCATACAGCTGTTTCGGTAGCCTTAAGCGTACCGTCATCAGTGCAAAAAGGAATCTGAATCAGGAGAAGTGCTAGTATATATAGGAGAGGGGCCGGATTTAGTTCAACCTATAGGATGTTCATATGTTCAGAAATAGCTGATTTATTGGTTTCTTGTTTGCGGACGTAATTCATATGTTCTCTAAGACGAAATTTAAGACTGCGTTTAGTTTGGCCAATATATGAATCCTTTTTGCACTGAAGACGGCACGCTTAAGGCTACCGAAACAGCTGTATGCATTTCCAATATTTTTCTTTGGCGTTTCTGACGTAGTAATTTATTCGGGAGAATAAATCTTTTTCAATTTTGGCGATGGAGGTACGAGTTTCCTTAATAACTGCACGGAGAATATTAAAATGAGACCCGAGTACTGCTTTGTTAACAAAACTGGAACCAGAAATATTGCATTTTAGTTGAATGAATTTAGGGATGATGCGGTGTCTCTTGCACTGTAAAAGGAACTTCAGACGGTTGAGGGCACGAAACTTTTTAGTACGTAATCGGTAGAACCGGTTAACTAATTTGCACATTCTGAAATGGAGAAAATGGCTCAAACTATTACTGACCTAATCTCCCCCTCATATGAGGCTTCTCAGACCAGGTTGCTCAGTAACAATAAGAGCAGAAGACTAATAACTCAACTAAGCCCGTAGAAGCTTAACAAATAATAACAGGAGACTTGGCGTTGGAATATTAAAACCCGAATAAACTACTACGTCAGAAACGCCAAAGAAAAATATTGGAAAAGCATACAGCTGTTTCGTTAGCCTTAAGCATACCATCATCAGTGCAAAAAGGATTCTGAATCAGGAGAAGTGCTCGTATATATAGGAGAGGGGCCGGATTTAGTTCAACCTATAGGATTACGGGAAAGGTGGGGAGAGTGGCCAATATGAATTTAGGAAAGTTAGCTGTGTTAACAGTAGAAAAATTAAGAAAATGTGGACTGAATGTAAATTTTCCAACAGTCAGCCAAATAAGGAATAGCGAAATCACAATTTACAAGGTTTTTAAAGTTTTTATAAATATGAAAAGCTTCAAAGAAATCGAGTTCATGAATGGATTTAGGTCTGCAAATTATTTTAGCTGAATTAAATTTAAAATTATGCTTTTCCTCCCAGCAATGTTTATAAATAGCCGATTTATTGGTTTCTTATAATAACAGGAGACTTGGCGTTGGAATATTAAAACCCGAATAAATTACTACGTCAGAAACGCCAAAGAAAAATATTGGAAATGCATACAGCTGTTTCGGCAGCCTTAAGCGTGCCGTCTTCAGTGCGAAAAGGATTCTGAAACTGCAGAAGTGCTCGTATTTATAGGAGAGGGACCGAATTTAGTTCAACCAATAGGATTGAGGGAAAGGTGGGGAGAGTGGCCAATAGGAATTTATTAAACTTAGCTGTGTAAACAGTAGAAAAATTAAGAAAATATGGACTGAATATAAAATTTCCAACAGTCAGACAAATAGGGAATAGCGAAATCACAATTTACAAGGTTTTTAAAATTTTTATAAATATGAAAAGCTTCAAAGAAATCGAGTTCATGAATGGATTTAGGTCTGCAAATTATTTTAGCTGAATTAAATTTAAAATTATGATTTTCCTCCCAGCAATGTTTAGAAATAGCTGATTTATTGGTTTCTTGTTTGCGGACGTAATTCATATGTTCTCTAAGACGAAATTTAAGACTGCGTTTAGTTTGGCCAATATATGAATCCTTTTTGCACTGAAGACGGCACGCTTAAGGCTACCGAAACAAGGTGCATTTCACCAGCCCGCACACTTTTGAAATTAAAAAAATCAATTATGTCATTCGAAAGTACTTCGTTAGTACCGGATAGTACCGCAAAAATTTTCGTTAGTACCGACACCAGTACCAAGTACTGAAGAGTACAAAAATTCGGGCTGGTGAAATGGTAGCCCGCACACTTTTGAAAAATCAAATTTCAACGATGTCATTCGAAAGTACTCCGTTAGTACCGGTTAGTACCGCAAAAATTTTCGTTAGTACCGACACCAGTACCAAGTACTGAAGAGTACAAAAATTCGGGCTGGTGAAATGGTATCCCGCACACTTTTGAAAAATCAACTTTCAACGATGTCATTCGAAAGTACTCCGTTAGTACCGGATAGTACCGCAAAAATTTTCGTTAGTACCGACTCCAGTAACAAGTACTGAAGAGTACAAAAATTCGGGCTGGTGAAATGGTAGCCCGCACACTTTTGAAAAATCAAATTTCAACGATGTCCTTCGAAAGTACTCCGTTAGTACCGCAAAAATTTTCGTTAGTACCGACACCAGTACCAAGTACTGAAGAGTACAAAAAATCGGGCTGGTAAAATGGTAGCCCGCACACTTTTGAAAAATCAAATTTCAACGATGTCATTCGAAAGTACTCCGTTAGTACCGGTTAGTACCGCAAAAATTTTCGTTAGTACCGACACCAGTACCAAGTACTGACGAGTACAAAAATTCGGGCTGGTGAAATGGTAGCCCGCACACTTTTGAAAAATCAAATTTCAACGATGTCATTCGAAAGTACTCCGTTAGTACCGGTTAGTACCGCAAAAATTTTCGTTAGTACCGACACCAGTACCAAGTACTGAAGATTACACTAATTCGGGCTGGTGAAATGGTAGCCCGCACACTTTTGAAATATCAAATTTCAACGATGTCATTCGAAAGTACTCCGTTAGAATCGGTTAGTACCGGAAAAATTTTCGTTAGTACCGGCACCAGTACCAAGTACTGAAGAGTACAAAAATACGGTATAGGAAAATGGTAGCCCGCACACTTTTTAAATATCAAATTTCGACGATGTCATTCGAAAGTACTTCGTTAGTACCGGTTAGTACCGGAAAAATTTTCGTTAGTACCGACACCAGTACCAAGTACTGAAGAGTGCAAAAATTCGGGATGGTGAAATGGTAGCCCGCACACTTTTTAAATATGAATTTCCAACGATACCATTCGAAAGTGCTTCGTTTGTACCTGTTAGTTCCGCAAAAAATTTCCTTAGCACCGACACCAGTACCAAGCAGTACCACCGTAAAGTAAAACATACGTGCGTGATACTGATTGCTGCAAAAACGAGTTACACGCGTTCTTAGAATTACTTACACCGACATGAATTATAATAATAATGAAAAAAAAAAAGGACCCTTAAACTTAATGACGGACAAAGTAAATAAAGGACCACAGAAATAATAATTGGATAAAAATGCTTAAAATTTAAAGTATAAACTCTTCATGGGGCATGTATTTCATAAAGCAGTGAAAGCTGCATCGATTTCGTAAAACAATATAGCTAATTATAGCAATTTTTATTGTTTCAGCCCCGATCGAAGCAGAAAAACCAGATTGAATGAGAAATTAATTAAAATATTAAATTAATTCTTCATAGAAATCAGAGAAAAAACTAGAAAAAAGCATAGTAGCCACATGTAAATATTTTAACACAAACAGGAGAATAGGATGATGCCAAAAAAATAAATAAATAAATAAATAAAAATAAAAATAAATAAATAAAAATAAAAGCTTTGCAAACATCGATTAATCGATAAAGAATGAACGACTGAGCATTTTCAGGAACGATAAAATACACAGAGTAATTTTTATTGAGTTAGTGAAAGTATTTTAAAGTTAATTAAAGCTTAAGCTAGTTAATTGTTAATTTAAATTGTACGTAAATCAAGAAACATTAAAACTTTCAAAGAAAGGATTAAAGAAAGAAGACATTAAGTCTGCAGTGAGAAAGCGCGATCTATCGTTTAGCTAGATAAACAATAAGTCAGTTAAATTATTTCAGGATCATACTAACTAATCCAATAAAGAATGTATTTAAGAAGTTTTAACTACATAATTAACAGGAATTGTGGCACCGATTAAATAATTAGAGCTATGATTAATGGATCTTGTTAATGTTAAATCTAAAATAATTAAACTAATAGTTGACCTTAATTTTATTAAAGCTAAATTATTTAAACTTAAGATCAAAGTATTAAGGATAATTAAATGTTAAGTTGTAAAAAGAATCAATCACAAGCAATAATTCCAAAAAGCACACAAGTAAGGATAAGCAATACAAGGCAGTCTTCAATAATTAAAGTTATTATTTTAAATGTGATGATTTTTTTTTTTTTTTTATCATTATTGTTATTAAATTGGATTGATTGTTCAAACTAAACATGGGAAGCCACTAATAGCCAAATGCACACAATTAAATTTTACGAAAAAAGAGTTCATATTTCATAATGTCAACCAGAAAAAATAAGATACACTAAGCGACAAAAAAAAAAAAAAAAAAAAAAAAAAAAAAGCCGCACTGCAGAAAAATTGACTTATACCTTTTTTATTTGTAATAACTGTAAAACTAATAGTTGAAAGAAATAAAACTGTCATGTTTGCATAATATCAAAGAGATGAAATGATACCTATGTACATTTTTGATTTAATAATTCAGTTTCTTACACTCTACGAAATAATTATTAAAAATCTACATAAAAAATTCTTTTTAAACGTAATATATATAAACATATACTTTGAACTGTATTATGATTTATTCTACGATAAAACAAGTTATATTTTAATACATGGAATAAAACTACTTATTTGTTAGATCTAAGCAATTTTTTAATAAAAATATGTATTCTGCATTGAATTATTCTACCTTTTTATGGAATTACAGCTTTAATGCGCAATGGCATAGTATTATGCAGTGTTTTAATATAAATATCAGAAATTTCTCTGTGCCAAATATCATAAATAATTTTTTCTAGTCCTTGCAGAGTTGAAGGCTGCAATTTTTAATCTTCGCCCCTTTTCCGCTCTTTTTTATAGACTAAATATTTTCGAGCGGATTGAGATTAGGGCTATTTCCAAGTCTGATGAAAAAGAAATTCTACGATATTTTTTGTGGGGTTTAACTTAAAGTTGAAAAAGATAGGATTGCTTACAGAATTATAGGTACTCATGGGATAGGATAGGTAGTTTTAACAATTTGAATCGAATAAACGCACTACCGACTCCCTTTAGTATGGTGCAATATCATCTTGAAATTCTGTTTGCAGGAAAGTCTGAGATACCTTCAAAATAGTCGGCCAGGTGCCGTTTTTATAATGGCTGCGTTTTATTTCGAGTTAAATGGTCTCTTGAGCATAAAAATTTGCCCGACTCATAGAAAATTTATGCACCTCCATACCATAAGGTACGGACAATGTGTCACTGTTTTATGAATGCAATTTTCAATAATTCGGTCACATTTTTATCATCTTACTAGTTTTTTTTTATCAGCCTGAAATAAAATGAACTTGACTCATCAGAGAAAACCAGTTCGGCCTAATAATTAACTGATAATTTTTTTTTAATTTTTAGTCAACTGAATTCTTGTTTTCTTAATTCTTTTCCTTAGTAATGGATTTTTTCGCAGATCTTCTGGTTTTTAACATACTTTGTTTAATTGTTCCCGCGCTGTTTTTGAAGAAATTATTTTGCTATGCACATTTTTTTTAATTTTTTCTAAGTTATGAGCATGTACAAATCGATTTTTTTTAAAACTTTTGTTTCTTAACTTGCCATCATCTCGCTTGGATGGGCAACATGGCCGCCTAAAGACACATTTTCCGTTTAAACAGTCAAAAAATTTTATATCTTCCTAAAAATAATCTCAGAAATATTTCGTTAACATCTAATTAAATTGCCATCTTACGTATTAAAATATTTTTTTACTTTCATTGTAAAATTAATATTTTTTGTGGAATCGTTAAATGCCTTATACTTGCCATTTTTCAAATACTTTCTAAAATTATAATTTTCCTGACAGTTGCATTTTATTTTTAACATTGGGCTCAATCCTAAAGTGTACGCGGAGGGCGACGTAATAATATCTGTTCAAAAATTTGCTTTTTAAATGATAAAATTGGCGGTTGCAAAAAGGAAAAAGAAAAATATCCAAGTGCGGCTTTTTTTTTTTTTTTTTTTTTTTGTCGCTTAGTGTATATAAATTGAAAATAAAAGTTATTCAGTAATGAATATCATTTTTAAATTATAATGTAATTAATGAACAAATTTATATTTACATATTCTTACCTGTCAAAGCAAAAGTTACATATTCATTATCCTCTTTCATTAAATTTAAATAAGATAATAATATTTCAAAAGTGTGCGGACTACCATTTCACCAGCTCGAATTTTTGTAATTTTCAATACTTGGTAATGGTGTCTGTACTTAAGAAAACTTTGTTCGCTAGTAACCGGTACAAACAAAATACTTTCGTAAGATATCGTTAATACTTGATATTTAAAGCGTGCGGGCTGAGATTTCACCAGCCCGAATTATTGTACTCTTCAGTACTTGGTACTGGTGTCGGTACTGACGAACAATTTTCCGGTACTAACCGAGTACTTTCGAATGGCATCGTTGAAATTTGATATTTCAAGAGTGTGCGGGCTCCCATTTCACCAGCCCGAATTTTCGTACTCTTCAGTACTTGGTACTGATGACGGTACTAACGAAACTTTTTCCGGTACTAACGGAGTACTTTCGAATGACATCCTTGACATTTGATTTTTCAAAAGTGTGCGGGCTACCATTTCACCAGCCCGAATTTGTGTACTCTTCAGTACTTGGTACTGGTGTCGGTACTAACGAAAATTTTTGAGGTACTAACCGGTACTAACGGAGTACTTTCGAATGACATCGTTGAAATTTGATTTTTCAAAAGTGTGCGGGCTACCATTTCACCAGCCCGATTTTTTGTACTCTTCAGGACTTGGTACTGGTGTCGGTACTAGCGAAAATTTTTGCGGTACTAACCGGTACTAACGGAGTACTTTCGAAAGACATCATTGAAATTTGATTTTTCTAAAGTGTGCGGGCTACCATTTCACCAGCCCGAATTTTTGTACTCTTCAGTACTTGGTACTGGTGTCGGTACTAACGAAAATTTTTGCGGTACTAACGGAGTACTTTCGAATGACATCGTTGAAATTTGATTTTTCAAAAGTGTGCAGGCTTCCATTTCACCAGCCCGAATTTTTGTACTCTTCAGTACTTGGTACTGGTGTCGGTACTAACGAAAATTTTTGCGGTACTAACCGGTACTAACGGAGTACTTTCGAATGACATCGTTGAAATTTGATTTTTCAAAAGTGTGCGGGCTACCATTTCACCAGCCCGGATTTTTGTACTCTTCAGTACTTGTTACTGGTGTCGGTACTAACGAAAATTTTTGCGGTACTAACCGGTACTAACGGAGTACTTTCGAATGACATCGTTGAAATTTGATTTTTCAAAAGTGTGCGGGCTACCATTTCACCAGCCCGAATTTTTGTACTCTTCAGTACTTGGTACTGGTGTCGGTACTAACGAAAATTTTTGCGGTACTATCCGGTACTAACGAAGTACTTTCGAATGACATAATTGATTTTTTTAATTTCAAAAGTGTGCGGGCTGGTGAAATGCACCTACCGAAACAGCTGTATGCATTTCCAATATTTTTCTTTGGCGTTTCTGACGTAGTAATTTATTCGGGTTTTAATTATTGGTTTCTTGTTTGCGGACGTAATTCATATGTTCTTTTAGACGAAATTTAAGACTGCATTTAGTTTGGCCAATATATGATAAACCACACTGACAGGAAATACTATAAATACCCCAAGAATTATGCATATCAATGGGATCTTTTAACTGAGAAAAAAATGAGTTTATTGGAAGGCGAAAATATTATTTTAAAATCATATTGTTTGAGAATTTTAGCTATGGTTTGACTGGATTCAGGAAAATAGGGTAAGACAATACTGATATTAGAAGAGACTGATTTAGTAGACGAAATACGAGGGAGTTGTAATTTTTGGATAGCTTTGTCTATAATGGAAGGGTCATAACCTCTGTCAATTGCAATGGCTTTCAGGTATTTAATTTCAAATTTTAATAAAATAGGATTTGAACAAATATTAAGGGCATGGTTTACAAAAGTATAGAAAGCAGCCATTTTTTGGTTAGGTGGGTGACATGAACGTGCATGGGGAGGAAGGGAGACAGCAAAATTTTTTCGATAGACGGTGGTTGAAAATCCATTTACAGTGCGAGAGACGAGGGTATCAAGAAATGGAAGGGAGCCATTATTTTCTATTTCATATGTCAACTGGATATTACTGTCAATCTAATTTAAAGTTTCTAAGACATGGTCAATATTGTGATGAGATATGTTGATAAGCGTGAAGGTGTCGCCAACGTAATGGGTCCAAAAAGGAAAAGATATTTTCTTAAAAAGCTTGCTTTCGAAATAGTGCATGTAAATATCTGCGAGAATTAGGGAGAGAGGGGAACCCATGGCTAAACCTTCAGACTGACGACAGAATTTATTTTGGAAACAAAAAGTGGTTTGTGATAAACAAATGCGGGTAAAAGAGATTAATTCTTGTATTTCAAAAGATGTGAAATGAAACTCTTTTTATCTATTTTCGAGACAGCAGAGGGCGCCACTTATTGGAACATTAGTGAAAAGAGATTTCACATCAAAAGAAACCATAGTGCGATTAGTGTGAGGGCAGTTTTGAATGTTTTTTGCAATTTTTATGGAATTTTTAACAGTATAACTATTAGCAGCAAGAAGGGGAGCAAAAATTGTGGTGAGAAATTTAGCTAAATTATAGGAAGCAGTACCGATATTAAAGAGACTATGGGACAAAATGGAATATTGGGTTTGTGAACTTTCGGTAAAGCATAAAATCTGACACAATTAGCAATAGAAGGGATAAGATGAGATTTAGTCGAGTCCAATAACAAGGGGCAAGATTTTAGAGCAGATTTTAATTTTATTTAACTCTTGAGTAGAGGGGTCACGGGACAGAGGAATATATGGGCCATCATTAATTAATTCGGTAACACTTTCGATGTATTGTTTTTTATCCAAAATAACAATCTGACCACCTTTATCAGCTTTAGTAATGATGATATTTTCATTAGATTTTAATTCCTTCAAGGCGTTTTTTTCTGCAGGGCTGAGATTTGATTTAAAATTTTTAGAATTGAAATTGGCATTATTAAGAATTAAATGACGAAGATTTTCTTTCTGTTGGTCAGTCAGTCGAGAATTTTTGAAAGCTTTTTCAACCAGTGCAATTAACTGAGGAAAAGAAGGAGGTTTAGAAATGGCAAAATTTGAATTGAGTTTGAGAACAGAATATTGATTATTGGTAATTTCAGCATTGGAAAGATTAATGATTGCATTTTTGACAACAGGAAAGTCGTTCGAATGAATAGGACTCTGTGAATTACAAAGTCGGGTGAATTTATCTTGTAATTTAATTGGGTGTTTATGAGAGCGGTTGTCACAATGAATCCAGGAATTGCGGTCGATCAACATAAAATTAGGACGTTCAAAAGCTAACTTTAAGTGGAGAGAGAATAAATCTTTTTCAATTTTGGCGATGGAGGTACGAGTTTCCTTAATAACTGCACGGAGAATATTAAAATGAGACCCGAGTACTGCTTTGTTAACAAAACTGGAACCAGAAATATTGCATTTTAGTTGAATGAATTTAGGGATGATGCGGTGTCTCTTGCACTGTAAAAGGAACTTCAGACGGTTGAGGGCACGAAACTTTTTAGTACGTAATCGGTAGAACCGGTTAACTAATTTGCACATTCTGAAATGGAGAAAATGGCTCAAACTATTACTGACCTAATCTCCCCCTCATATGAGGCTTCTCAGACCAGGTTGCTCAGTAACAATAAGAGCAGAAGACTAATAACTCAACTAAGCCCGTAGAAGCTTAACAAATAATAACAGGAGACTTGGCGTTGGAATATTAAAACCCGAATAAACTACTACGTCAGAAACGCCAAAGAAAAATATTGGAAAAGCATACAGCTGTTTCGTTAGCCTTAAGCATACCATCATCAGTGCAAAAAGGATTCTGAATCAGGAGAAGTGCTCGTATATATAGGAGAGGGGCCGGATTTAGTTCAACCTATAGGATTACGGGAAAGGTGGGGAGAGTGGCCAATATGAATTTAGGAAAGTTAGCTGTGTTAACAGTAGAAAAATTAAGAAAATGTGGACTGAATGTAAAATTTCCAACAGTCAGACAAATAGGGAATAGCGAAATCATAATTTACAAGGTTTTTAAAATTTTTATAAATATGAAAAGCTTATAAAAAATCGAGTTCATGAATGGATTTAGGTCTGCAAATTATTTTAGCTGAATTAAATTTAAAATTATGATTTTCCTCCCAGCAATGTTTAGAAATAGCCGAATTATTGGTATCTTGTTTGCAGACGTAATTCATATGTTCTTTTAGACGAAATTTAAGACTGCGTTTAGTTTGGCCAATATATGATAAACCACACTGACAGGAAATACTATTAATACCCCAAGAATTATGCATATCAATGGGATCTTTTAACTGAGAAAAGGTGAGTTTATTGGAAGGTGAAAATATTATTTTAAAATCATATTGTTGGAGAATTTTAACTATGGTTTGACTGGATTTAGGAAAATAGGGTAAGACAATACTGATATTAGAAGAGACTGATTTAGTAGACGAAATACGAGGGAGTTGTATTTTTTGGATAGCTTTGTCTATAATGGAAGGGTCATAACCTCTGTCAATTGCAATGGCTTTCAGGTATTTAATTTCAGATTTTAATAAAATAGGATTTGAACATATATTAAGGGCACGGTTTACAAAAGTATAGAAAGCAGCCATTTTTTGGTTAGGTGGGTGACATGAACGTGCATGGGGAGGAAGGGAGACAGCATGCATGATGGCTGCTTTCTATACTTTTGTAAACCGTGCCCTTAATATTTGTTCAAATCCTATTTTATTAAAATCTGAAATTAAATACCTGAAAGCCATTGCAATTGACAGAGGTTATGACCCTTCCATTATAGACAAAGCTATCCAAAAATTACAACTCCCTCGTATTTCGTCTACTAAATCAGTCTCTTCTAATATCAGTATTGTCTTACCCTATTTTCCTGAATCCAGTCAAACCATAGCTGAAATTCTCAAACAATATGATTTTAAAATAATATTTTCGCCTTCCAATAAACTCATTTTTTCTCAGTTAAAAGATCCCATTGATATGCATAATTCTTGGGGTATTTATAGTATTTCCTGTCAGTGTGGTTTATCATATATTGGCCAAACGAAACGCAGTCTTAAATTTCATCTAAAAGAACATATGAATTACGTCCACAAATAAGAAACCAATAAATCGGCTATTTCTAAACATTGCTGGGAGGAAAATCATAATTTTAAATTTAATTCAGCTAAAATAATTTGCAGCCCTAAATCCATTCATGAACTCTATTTCTTTGAAGCTTTTCATATTTATAAAAATTTTAAAAGCCTTGTAAATTGTGATTTCGCTATTCCCTATTTGTCTGACTGTTGGAAATTTTATATTCCGTCCACATTTTCTTAATTTTTCTACTGTTAACACAGCTAACTTTCCTAAATTCCTATTGGCCACTCTCCCCACCTTTCCCGTAATCCTATTAGTTGAACTAAATCCGGCCCCTCTCCTATATATACAAGCACTTCTCCTGATTCAGAATCCTTTTTGCACTGATGACGGTACGCTTAAGGCTACCGAAACAGCTGTATGCTTTTCCAATATTTTTCTTTGGCGTTTCTGACGTAGTAGTTTATTTGGGTTTTAATATTCCAACGCCAAGTTTCCTGTTATTACACTTAAAATATATCGCTCAAAACCTAGTATGCTGTGACCAATACAAAACTTTCTTCTGTATTTTTCTAATTCATGCAGTATATGTTATTTATTAAAATTATTCTTTATCAAAATAATCTTCCATGATAAATGCAGACGATTTTCATCACAGAAGTATGATTACTAAATCTCCAAAGAAAATCAATTTTAAGCTGTACAAAAGATATCTTAAGAAATGAGTTTTTTTTTTTCCCTAAATCCTTTTTATTTTAAATTTAAAAAGAAAAGAAAAAATCAATGACTTTATTTAAAACTATCACAGATCGATAGTTCAACCATTCGTTTTAAAGATATTGATGAGTTCTTTTGGATGATACCCACATTAACCCTTTAATGCATTTGCCCATGTGTGACATGGGAAAAAGTTACCGGCAAATTTGCACTTGTATCTTGCTTTATTTTATTTCTAATGCTCGTCGTGTCTGAGGTTTGTTCCAGTAAAAATAGATAGGCTAGATTATAATTAAACTTATTTGATGACTAGCTAAAGGTTATTAAGAATTCTTTGTCAAAAAAAAAAAAAAATCCTTTTTTACCAGTTTTTCTGAAAAAAAAAAAAAAAAAAAATTGTGCTTCAAGGGGTTAAAAATTTGCCCCATTGTACCCCATATATGAGGTACAATGAGATGATGGATAGAACACAATGAGACACAACTTACATTATCAAAATATTTAATTAAAAAAGAAATATTTTGCAGGTATGATATTTAGCATTGTAAAAGATTTAAAAGTTTGAAATGGAATAAAAAACTAAGCACCCTTACTTTCTTTTTGTTGCATTCAGTTAATAATAATGAACTGAAAAATGACTTCAAATGATACAAGAAATTTTTGTCGTTTAGTAAAACCGAACATTACAGGTTGGGATAATATCATTTGGATGTTCTTTTCTGATACGGATGCCATGTTGACAAAATAAGGCTGTTGAAATTTACAGACATCTTATCACTTTTCCTCAAGAAATTCACTATATCCTCTTTACAGTCTTTACCTTCAATAACTTTTACAATGTAAAAGGCAGATTTCTTTGCAGAAAATTTCATTAAAACACAATCTCCTTTTTCCAGACTTCTGTCCAGTTCTTTAACCCGGCAGGACGGGCACGGGGTGTTTTGACACCCCATGCTCAGAAATATTCATATGCTATCTCTCAATATAAACAGAAGTGGTTGAGTCCTTCAGTACCTGCCTCCAAGGTCATCCTCCGTGCAGAGTGTATGAAAACAGCGAATTCAGACTCTTTTATTCTTATAGAACAATTTCGGGTGTAAAAACAGCAAAAAAATCTAAAGCTTCTGATCCATATATACCCTAATTATTATGAAAATTAATGTCTCAGTATTCTTATTCACAGTAATGTATCATTTTTATTATAATAAATATTGTAAAGAAAATTATTAAGTGCACCACATGGGAAAAATTAAGTTTTTCTAACAAACAAGGAGAAAAAGGGTGAGTGCTTTTAATTTATAAGAAATAAAATAAACAACCTTACTCAGGCTTCATTCTTTAGCAATAAGCTTTTCTGGGGAGGATCCTCCCCCTTTGTCAATTGCAGTAGTGTCCTCTGGCACCGGCTCTTTATAGCATCGCTTCTTTTGTAACAAGCAGCGCCACTGCGGATCAATTCTGGCCGATTCGTGGTCATTAATGGCGCTGTCGTCATTAACGATTTCAACGCTTTCGTGGAAAAAAGCATACGTAGGATTATTAAAATTGCCTATTTTTTCAACGCTATTAAAATCGACTTTTATTTCACTTTCGCAGTATGCTTTGGCTAACGCGGTAGTAGAACGGGCAAATTTTATATCGCTTTTATGCTCTTTAAGACGGGTCCTGATTTTTCTCTTGGTAACTCCTATATAGCTTCCCTTTCTATTGTCTGGATATTCGATGGGAATTTTATAAACACCGGCGGTTTCAAGGGGGGAACAATATCTTTATCATTTCTAATGATCTGGAAAATGTTAGGGTTCGGTTTAATCGGAATATTTAGATTGAATTTATGGGCAGTATTTTTTATTTTATCAGAGGTTCCCTGGTTATATGGAATGGAGAAAGTATATTTTTGTTGCCTTTTTTGCTGGTGTGGGATATGATTTAGCTGCTTCATTCTTTTTTTGTAGAGTTTTTCAACAATAAATTTTGAGTATCCGGCCTCAATGGTTAATTTTTTAATAAATTTAAGTTCTCTATTCAGGTCATTTTTATTATTACATATAAGTATAGCGCGATTAACATAGCTACGGATTGTGTTAATTTTATATCTAAAAGGGGTTTTACTTCTATTGTCGATAATTTCATTACTGGCCATTGGTTTTCTGTAAACGGTAGTTCTTATTTTATTATTTTCGCGTTTAATTTTAACATCTAAGTAATTTATCTCGTGGTTCTGTTCGGATTCATAAGTAAATTTAATATTATCGTCAAGCAGATTTAGTTTATCAAGTATTTCGTTTACATTTTGATCTTTCTGAATAACGGCAAAAACATCGTCTACGTACCTGACCCAAAAAATAATTTTATCCCTCATTAATTCAAAAATATCATTTTCAAGCATCCTTAATTTAAACTCGGCTATTATTCCTGATATAGGGGACCCCATTGGCACCCCCATATTTTGTTTATATACAACATTATTAAATTTAAAGTAACTTTCGTGTAGGATAAGATTACTAGCGGCAATTAATGTGTTCGCAACGGCTTTTTCATATTGACTTTCTATTTTTTGATTAATTTTATCACAGATTTCGTTAATATTGATAGACGGAAATAAATTGATAACGTCAAAACTAATAAATTTTTGGTTATTATTAATTTCTAAATCATTGATACGTTTAATAAAGTCTTCTGTGGAGTTAAGGCTATGATCAGAGGGGGGCAACAGGTTACGGCAGATATGGGTCATATATTTTTCGAGTGGGTAGGTAGGACCTTCTTTTTTATTAACTATCGGTCGGAATTTGGGTGGGTCTTATTGCTAAAGAATGAAGCCTGAGTAAGGTTGTTTATTTTATTTCTTATAATTATGTTTGTGCTTCGTTTGGAATTTAAATAAAGCTTTTAATTTATTTTTAATAATTTTTAAAGTTAACGATAATTGAAAATTTCAGTTATTTATTTTCACGAGAAAGAGTGTAATTATCATGAATTTCCTTAACAGATTGAATTCTAAAGATTTTTTTCGTATTTATGTTATTTAATGTGTTTGGGGTGTGCTGACACCCCATGCCCGTTCTCATGTTACATTTCACGGCGCCCGTTCTGCCAGGCTAAAATCATCAAACCATACAAGCCTAAGTGGCAAACTATCACCTGGCTCATAAACTATTGCTCTCTCATGAATGATCTTATCTTTGCACAAATCAAACCTTCAAATAATTTTGCCCTTCAAGAACAGGCTTACTAATGTCACCAAATGTGCTAGTTCACTGGATTCCTATTTTTGTAATTTCTTCATTTTATTTTCTTTTTGCAAAAGGCCCCAACTCAATAATGATATATCTGTTAACATTTCTGGTAGTATTAACTATATAATTGGTTAAAAAAAAATAGAAATAGAAGTTCATTTTATTAAAACAGAAATCTTTTGAATCTACAAAAATGATTTTAACAGAATGAAATTTCAAAAAAAGAAAAAAAAAAAAAAAAAAAAAAAAAGAATTGGTAACTAAAGAGTAGACTGAAGAAAACCTTGTAAACTACCTTTTTAAGATATTTGACAATAAAAATACATCTTTGCAACTTATCCGCACAACAATTTTAAATAGTAAAGAAAATTACTACTTTAGTACAAGTAATCCATTGGTCTTTGTGGTTTCAGTGATCTTGTATCTGTTGCTTGGCTTCTACTATGCTTAATAAATCATTATTATATATATTATATGAAAGATATAGTAAAAAAAAGCATCTCATATAACAAAAGGAATGTATTAATTCATGAATGTACACATTCAGACAAATATTTTTTCATAATGAGATACAATGAGAAAAGTCTCATCTCATAGTTGACCCACCATTTTTGTCTCATTGTGTACTATGTGACATAGTCAAGGTTGTGTCCATTGTGTTCGACTGCCTGCGTGAGGTCTCTGGTGCCGGATTGTCTGCAGTCTCGAGAAACCGGGCATACCAGGGGTTTTTTCATCCTCATGGCTACAAAGTAACCGCGATTTCACAGATGGCTTTGATGTGCCGCTTGGGCACCCCACGCTAGGGTGGTACCCCGCCGTTTTGTCGCCAGTTGAAACTCCAATGAACTGTTGACCTGAGGATATTCCTCCTGACCAAAGACTGTTTGATTGGTGTTTGTCGAGTGGGAAAAATTGTTCCCCCTTTTCAGGTCACTAAGATTTTTGGAAGGACTAAGAATTCCAGATTATTAAATGAGGGACTTGGATTTATGACTGGAAAGAGAACGGACGTTCTCCTGGATCCTTTAAAAATGATACTCATGTTAGGTTTTCACAGGTATCTGTGATGCATGTAATGCTATAAAATGCTAAAAGTAGTTTTAAATTAAAATTATGTTAAGTTTTGCAATCAAGCCTTGTTATTCCTTGTGTGGGATTTACAACCAATTTTTGACTACTATCATGTGTTCCACGCTACGTACCTACTATATCACAACTAGCTGCCCTGGCAGATTTTAAGTAGTGGCCATCTTGCCAGTTATAGGCTAGGGGATGAGATATTATGCTGATTTGTTCTTTAAATACCAAGGTAATATCATGTAACCACTTGTTAACTATTGAATGAAAAAAGTTAAAAATTAAAACAAAAATTAAAATCAGTGTTGGGCATAATTGATTAAAAAGTAATTGAATTACAATTAAATTACAACTATTTTACTGTCAATAAATTAACAAATAATTGATTACAAATAAATTGAATTAGTTATTCAATTTATTCGCAATAATTCAATTTATTTGTAATCCATTGACAAAAAAAAAAAAATTATAATTATAATTTAATTGTAATTTAATTACTTTTTAATCAATTATGCCCAACACTGATTAAAATTCACTTTTCTTACCTGAAAATAGTGTTTTATAAGTATGATTTCAGAAAATGGTGCCACACTAACTAAAATTGAATGACAACAGTAGATAACACTTCTCAATTTGCCATAGCAATATCAATGTTATACTGCCAGATACAAAAATACAAAACACTTTACCCCATTGTGTACAGTGTCTCATTGTTGATCACCCTTCCCTCACTAGTAAACCAGAAATAAAATGCACATACAGGAGCATTGCTTCCCTTCCTGCAGAAGTACCCTTCAATAACAATATACAATCAAACCTCGTTAATGTGAATCCCAAGGGGGATAAAGCATTTGTTTATGTTATCAGCAGTTCATGCTATCAGTAACTAATCTTCATATAACTAATCTTCCTTTTGATGTGAATTGTGGAAACATTTCATGTTAAAAGTACCGTAATTTTGTGTATATAACCTGCGGGTAATCTATAATAAAAACCTGACTTTGTATGTCCTGCGGGCTATCATCTGGTACGGGGTGTATCTATCACGAACAGCGAGAAAATTAACACCAGTCTCATTTTTGTTTCGGAAGTCTCAATTATTAACGCATAATAACTATGAAATTGAGGACAGTGAAAAGGAACTTGATGAGGAGGATAATACGGATGATGAAGACGAACTGTCCCAAACAATATTGCAACATTTTTATTCTGATACGGCAGAATCCGATTTCAATGGATTTGAATGAATTTTGTAAATAAATTTATTTTTAATCTATAATTTTCTTATAAATTGAATAAAGGTGTTAATCATTAGAAGTTACTCCAGTTCATAGTAATTTATATAGAAAGATTAATACTATGTTATGATTATTTGCTTTTTCATTATAGATAAGTAAATTTATTTGTTTATTATTTATATTTAGTTATATATTTGTTTATTATTTGTATCTTTACCTACTTATTATTAAAATAATAACAATTAGTGTTGAAATTATAAATAGCGATTGCCGACCATGTGATTTTGGAAGTGCAGGGTGTCTTCTAGTGTGAGATATCTTTCGGTTATAATTATTTTTAAATGAATTTTTTTATGCTGCGGGCTACCTTCCGTCGTGGGTTATATACGCGAAATTACGGTAATTCACATTAAGCGTATTCATGTTAACGAGGTTCAACTGTATAAAAAATTATTAAATTTATAGTGTCCATTGGTGTTCTTTAAGAACCATCTTTGAAAAAACAAACTTCAAACCTGTGTATATGTGAATACAACAATTTAAATTTCAATTCTTCAAGAGATCTCATGTTTCAACAAACACTTCGTTACCCTTCATTTAAATCATTCATCAGTAAACAATTTTGTAATTGACTCTTAAAGTTGACAAAAATTTCTTACTAACTAGCAAAGAATTTTTATTAAGAAAATGTTATATTTGTGCTTAACTTCAGCGAGTAAATTATGATTATAAAATTTTACATGTTTTGTCGACATTGACATAGTTAATAATATCACATAATTAACTATACATCATATTTTATTCAAAAGCAAGATGAATAGAGAAATTTTCAGATTAAAGTGGTTTCTTTTTATAATAGATGCAAGAAAGTTTCAATTTTACTTTATTTTACTTTTGTAGCTAAACAAACATTTATTCATTTTTTCTTATTATTATTAATTCAATTTAGATAAATTATTCAATCTACAGAGTATCCAAATCAGATATTCCAAATTTGGAGAAGCTCTTACACTTAACAGAAAGTTTAAAAAAATAAAGAAAGAAAAATATAAATTTCATGGATGAAATTAGCAAAAAGACAAAGCTGAAACTGTACACAAATGTTGAAATGACATACTAGAATTTTTATGACAAAAACCTATTCGAACAAAACATGCATTACAAAACATTATTATAAACATGCATTTTAATTTTTAAGCTATAAAAGAAAGAACAAATGATTATGCTTTAGTATTCAATCAAGTTTCATTTAATTAACAAATGCACATCAGAAACACACACAAAAAAAGAAAAAAAATGCTGAAAAAGTTATCTCTGAAAACTCGATAAAACTCAGACAGTTTTTAGGGGAAAAAAAAAAAAATCTGAAAAGAGCTGAAAAATTTCATCTCTGAAAATTTGATAACAAGACTCATACAGTTTTTAGAAAAAAAAAAAAAAAAATCTGTATACTTCACATGGGATCCTTTGGTAGCCCTGGGGATATCTATCCTGTGCCAGGCCTGTTGGCTATAACATTTTTATAATTAATCACAGTGGCAATAGCAGTGGTTATTGAGGCACGGAAGTTGAAAAATATCAAAGGGTTGTAAATGCTGCATTTGGGGTATTGCCAAAATTTGCAATATGTCCAGGTAAATATTTGTCGTCAAAAAAAAAAAAAAAAGTCTCAGCAAAGGAAAATGACCTTGTGCCTTAATCGCATGAAAGAGAACATCACACATTGATTTTTGGATTGTTTTTTTAACACCTCCTGTAGTATATGCTGATTATCTGAGCTCACAAATCAGCAATTCCACTTATTCAGATTGTTTCTCCAATGAAATGTTGAGTCATCTGAAAAAATGATGTAGTTTAAAAAAACAAGGGTTGATCCCGGTTTTAATTTTTGGGGCCCATTTTTGTGAAAAAACAAATTATTTTTGTGAAATTTTTATTTATTTTTGTCAAAAATCAAAATATTTTTGTGAAAAAAATAATTGTCACTGGAAACCTTTCATTTTAACAGTTACTAATGTTTAATATCAAGTTAATAGCATTTTATTAAACAAGTATAGTCACTCATTAAAAAACTACTGTAAACATGGAAAAATTTTACAAAAGTATTACTTTTATAAAACAAATTTTGTGAAAGGGCTGCTTTTATAAATCTGAATTTTGTGAAGGGGCTCATTTTCTAAATTTGAATTCTGTGAAGGGACCCATTTTATGGATTTGAATTTTGTGAAGGGGCCCATTTTAGGGATTTGAATTTTGTGAAGGGACAGCAAAAGGGTCCCAATTTTTGCCTGGATTGACCCCTGAAAGCCATATTTATTTTCAATGCGAGATAAGATCTTCCCACCAGATGTTAAGGCCCATCATTTAGTTGTAGTTGACACTTGGAAGATCATGTGCATCACACACACGAAAAATAAAAATTAAAAAACTCTAAGAATTCTTTTTTTTTTTTTGACATTCTGTGTATTATTGTCAGAGTTACTTATTTATTATTATTATTATTATTATTTACTTCACAGTGTAATATTTCTATGTATTGAATTTCATTAAATTATATTTTTATGGCATTTAATTTCAACTCTTATACATTCATCATAAGGAGAAAAAATGGATAATTTTAATAAATAATGCGTTCTGTGCATACTTTTACAAAAAAAAAAAAAAAAGTTTAGTAATAGCCACAACATATTAGTATATGTTTTTTAATTTAATGGGATAAAATACCATTGGTAGAGAAAAAGATTAAAATGTGCTATATCTTTAAACTTGCAAATATACATAAATTTCAAATAATTAATAATAATAATAAAGCAATTTTTGAAGTGATTTTGTTGCAAAAATGTGTAACTTTTTTGATAAAGAACAAACAAAATAAAATGATGAAATAGTAAGTTAATATTTTGAGAGATAGTATTAAAGAAGTTCTCCTAGTATGTACCAAGGAGAAAAAGAAAAAGAAGAGGGTGGGGGGAGGGACTTGCCTATTTAGTCTTAAAAAAAAAAAAAAAACTTTTAGTCTTTTTTTTTTCACTATTTTACTTTTAGGCAGTTTTTTATTTATTTATTTTCTTCTTTTTTACTCTACCTTTATGTTTATTTTAACTGAAACTTATATTGTGCAATTGAAACCGGAATATTGCAAGCATCAGACTAATATAAACTGTGCTTAGGTGTGACTAAAAATATTTTGAGAATAATTCCACATTTATATTTCTTGAGTTCCAACCATTTTAAAACAAGATGACAGTTCAAGCTGACAAAGAAATTGTCTACATTTTAAGTAAGTCTCATGTGCATGCTAAAAAAACATTTTTTAAATAAAATAAATATACACATATATTGCCATGTTTTGAATAGAAAAGGGGTTTGCGGGACTGGAAATAACAATCAGCGAAAATTTACAGTGCATAAAATGTAGACAAAATCTTTTTTTTTTTTTTTTTTCACAGTTATAAAATATTCTTAACAGAGTTGTAATTTTAGATACTGTAATTTCCAAAACGTTATTTAATTTCTATAAGTTATTTAATCATAGAATTTTTGTCATCAAATTAAACAAATAATTCTCTTAAAAATAATTGGCAAGAAAAAGAAGGTTTGGCAACTCAGTCTTAATTATTTCATGTTATGATTTGGCTGATAGTAAAATAACATGCAAAAAATTTCCAAATTAATTTTAATTTTGAATCTTTATTACAGACATAGTTTCAAATAGAAATTATATTAAACTACACTTTCATAACTTAGTAAATTCAAAGTTACAAGTAAAGTCAAAATTCTTATTAATGGTCCTCCTCTTTCTTCTCTAAATATGGGAAAACTGGCCTAGGTGGATCGGTATGAGGCCAGAAATTGGGATATTTGGCAACATTTCCAGGGTTATCGGGCCAATAATCATAGTAGTCATCCATAGTCATTTCTTCAAATGGAATCATTTTCTTATACCAGTCGATCTGTAAAATAAATAAAATTGATAAAATATCAAAATAAGTGAATAAGTAGATAATGCAATCAACATAAACATATTAAAATTAAGTAATAAAATAATCTCTTAAAATACATGAAATTTAACTGTTTGAAAGTATAAAAATGCAGATAAACTGAAAATTAATGATTTAATTATTTAGGAATTTCTGTACCATTTTCATAACTCTTAAAACTTTTTCCAGCATATAACTAATTCGGTAATTTTGATATGAAATCATAAAAGCAATTTGTGAGTTTTATATACTTGTATTTAATAGTCTATTTCTTACAATGGTCCTATCAAGATTAGAAAAAGTTAAATCAATATTCAATACATTTAAGTAACATACAAGAAAGAAAGTATATGGAGAAATAATAATCACTTGAAAAGTGAGCCACAGTCAATTCTAAATCAAATCTCAAAATATTTTAAGCTATATTGAAATTGCAGTTTATTTTAAATTAAAAGTATATTTTTGCAATAGACTGCTTAATTCTATAAGCTATGATGTAGATCATTTTACTATTCAGACGACTAACAGCCATTACTATTCTGACCCCAGTGGCAGCGACACGGCGACATAGTCGCGGACACAGAAAAACGGCTTGCAGACAGTTTTTGTCTGCACTGAGAAAAAAATTTGTCCATAACTTTCGGATAACAATTCACTTATAAAAATTTCTGTATCAAAACTAAAACTAATACTTTTATTATTTATATTGTGTTGTGTCAAACATTGCTATAAAATATTTAATTGAATGAGATGAATTGAATGAATACAATTGTTTATACTATATTGTTTTGTAGTGAAATTGTATTTGTGTATTGTTGCACGAGATCACCACTGATATTAACCCCCCCCCCCCCCATCCCCATTTAAGTGAAAGCCATTTTCACCCCTGATTACACGCAGATTTTGCAGACAGATTATAACATTTTAAAAGCCTGTCGCAGACAGCTTCAAAACTTTCTGCCACTGGGATTCTGATTTGAGCTTACAAATTGGCACATTAAGGGGACTCTCTAATCGTCCCTGAAAGCCGAAGCCAATGTTATTCCATGTGGAATTTTGCCCCCTTATAACTCATTAACTAATACATATTTTTAAATTCCACTTTCACATTCAGAAAATTCACAGTTGTTAAAGTGGTTATCGCTTTTTAAAAATCGATTTTCTTAATTTTCAAGATTTCATTTTTAAGCTAAAAAATGCAGAATTTCAAATTGTGAAAATTCATATTTTATAAATTTAAAATAGCATTAGAAATTTTAAAAAATTATAATTTTTAAAAAATGATAACCAGTTTAACAGTTGTGAATTTTCGGAATGTGAAAACGGAATTTTAAAATATGTCTTAGTTAATGAGTTATAATGGGGCAAAATTCTCCATAGAATAACATTGGCTATGGCTTCTGGGGACAATAACAGGGTTCCTACTCAAATATGGGGAAAAAATTCCCTGAGTTTTCAAGACAATTTTCAAGAAAATATTAGCGACTATTACAAGAAACGCTCCTCTAGAGAGGAGAAAATACATCTACTTCCCTTGTACGATGTCGTGATAGAAATTCAGGTACAAATCATTGTTTACATGTGTAATTTCACAATACTTAATCATTTGAATCTTGATATGAAGCTAAACAAGAAAAAAAATAATTTGAGAGAAAAGAAATATTTGTCTTTTTAAGGTTTTATAATCGATTTTTCCTGACTTTTAATGAAAATTTTTATTTTCCCTGACATTTTTTTAACAAAATCCAAATTTCCTGAGTATTCTAGTTTTTCCCTGATGAGTATGAACCCCGAATAAGTATTGACTCAGTCCTCTTAAATGTTCATTTTATCTGGATAAAAACTGGCTATCTCATTTCTCAAAAGGCTATTTATACTTACTACATTATTCAATATTTTGACTTTGACTATTTAAGCAACTTCCCTTCTTAAGATTTCCTTCGCACAAAAAAAAAAAAAAAAACTTTAATATACTTTAAATGTTTAAGCTGACCTATTACCCTTTCCTGTTACCACCCACTGTCACAAAGAAGCTTGTTTTAGCAATATGTTATTTAAATTATTTTTCTTCTACATTTTACTGCCCGTTGTTGCAATGTAAATTTTCTCTGGCAATATTTGCATTCATTTTTAATAAGCTATATTTTATAATAAACATTTCTGAGGGGTTAGGGACTGCACTACATGCTTAGTATTTTGCTTTTTTTTTTTTTTTTATCGAAGAAAGTCTTATAAAATTGAAAAAAACAACTGGGTCCGACTCAATTGGGTCCAACCCAGCCAAACCTGCATATAATAGTTGCTATACAATTAAATAAATGCTTTTTTTCCTATCATCAGATACTTTTCCTTTTGGAAACAAAATACAATTTTTGAATAAAAACAAAATAGCTGATCCATGATAGCATTTTTAAGATGCCTCATTATCTTCCATTAATTTTCAAAAATGTATCCTATGAATACCTTTATTTATTTATTTACTTATTTTTAAATACACATAAGCAAGCACAACAAAATAAAAAACTGTAAAAGAATCATCGTAAATAGCAAACTCTCTCAATTACTTTGGGTTGAAATAATGTCATAATCCTTTTCCAATCAAGCAAAGGATACACAAGTGAAGCATGAAAAACAGCAATGAAGATGCCACATTTAATACAACCTACAATGTTCATATGCAGTACTTGCATCTACCTATTATACTTTATGCATAACAGTGCTACTGTTTCAACTTGAAATTGTTGCACACTTTTGCAATTTATGGTGTTTGCTTGCAAAGCTCAGTATTACATTTCAACACAAGTTTTTGGTACATTTTACTGCAACAAGCAGCATAGGCAAAAAAATCTCTTAATTTGACTTTTTTTTTAGAACAGCTTGAAACAGTTTCTTCAAACAATTTTGCTTAAAAAAGTAACATTTTAAATGACTTAACACAAAACGTTTAGCTTAATAAACAATTGTAACAATTTCTTTTGCTGATTTACATATTTTTACTTTCTTTTATATTCATAAGAAAAAATGGATAACAATCTTAAATTTTGACTCCTGGTTTTTAACAGTTTAATATTTTTTGAGAGGTTCTGAATGCATTTTTAAATCATTTGTAGAATAATACCCAACTCTCTGGTTAAAAAAAAAAAAAAAAAAAAAAAACTGGTAGCAACTCTAGATCAAGAACTAAACAGAGAATTTCATGAGATGGGTTGGATTGTGGTGATAAAGGCAAAACAGGGTCCTAGGTCTGAGGGGGAGTGCCCTCTGTAGGGGTATTTTTAAGGGATCCTAGCCCATATTTATGGAAGTTTTGGAGAAAACCATGGAAAACTCTGAGCAGCTAGGCCGACGAGAGCGACCTGGGATCAAACCAGACACCTCACATCTACCAGCTTTGAGTGCAGAACCACTCGGCCGCTGGTGGGCGAGAATTTCATGAAATTCTATATTTAGTTGCATCTTAATATAAATTAGTGTCTCCCAATTTTTGGTACATATCTCTCAATAGGTGACACTACAGATGATCCTGTTTTTTCATAATTTTTTATATAGCAGTATAAGAAAAATAATTCATACGTACACAATGAATATTCTTTTTAACCAATCATTGTGAAATTTTTTTATTATTATTATTTACATAGCTGCCAACATTTGAGAATGAAAATTAGGGAGATTTCATATACGACATAGTTTATGCTGTAAACAGAACATAATAGCACAGTAATTGTTGGAAAGAGAAGGAACAAATAAAAGGGAAATTTTGCAGTATCTAGAGGCTTTCTTCTTATTGCAAATATGAGAAAAATAGATAAATAAATAAAGCATACTGAATTTAAAATACTACTACATTATATTAAATTTTAACCTGAAATTATATATATACATAGGTTTGTGAAAAATTTCCCTACCTGAAAAATATATTCATTTTTTTTTTCCATGTTTACAAATTTAGTACAGATATGACATATAAATATTTAATTTAATCAAGAAAAAATAAATAGATTCATTAAGTTCAGCAATAAAGTCTAAAAATAATGACATATGAGAGAAATAATAGCAGGAGACTTGGCGTTGGAATATTAAAACAGGAATGAACTACTACGTCAGAAACGCCAAAGAAAAATTATTGAGGTGCATACAGCTGTTTCGGTAGCCTAAAGCGTACCGTCATCAGTGCAAAAAAAGAATTCTGAAACTGGAGAAGTACTCGTATATATAGGAGAGGGAACGGATCCTATATATACGAGTCGATACTATCCGAGAATTCTGAAACTGGAGAAGTACTCGTATATATAGGAGAGGGACCGGATCCTATATATACGATCCTATATATACGGATCCTATATATACGGATCCTATATATCCGGTCCCTCTCCTATATATACGAGTACTTCTCCAGTTTCAGAATTCTTTTTTTGCACTGATGACGGTACGCTTTAGGCTACCAAAACAGCTGTATGCACCTCAATAATTTTTCTTTGGCGTTTCTGACGTAGTAGTTCATTCCTGTTTTAATATGAGAGAAATATTGAGCACTTTTATTGCTTTCTTGTTTCTAGAATACATCACTGATCACTATCTGGAAAAGGGGGGGGGGAGGGGATAAAAAAAATAATTGCAGTAAGAAATATTAACTCTTTCTATTCTATGTCTAGAATCTAATAAAGCAAATTTAAAATGAATATTATCATTTATGTTGCAGATGGATAAAGATTAGAAGATAAAAGACTTCTGCAGAACATCTGATTGCTGATCGCTAGTAGGAGATAAATAAAGGGGGGGGGGGGCAAAAAATATTTAACAGTTCCATTTCTTTATAGGTTCTAGAATCTCATAAAGCAAGTTTGAAATTAATTTTGACATTTCTGTTGTGGATGGAGAAAGATTAGGAATTGGGAGCTTCCGTAGAACATTCGGTCGCCGATTGTTTCACGGGGTTTCTTTTTATAAAACGAACGACATCCGCGACTTTTTTAAAAATGGAAGAAATAAATACGCGGAATTCCGTGAATTAGGCAATTAAAAAAAATAATAATAATTGCGGATTTCTGCGAATTTGCGGCAAAAATCACATGCCTGAAATGTCAGCATGGAGAAGAAAGAGGTAAAAAAAAAAAAAAAAAAAGCATGGCAAAATTTAAAAAAATTCAGGAAATTGCCTCAAAATTCGGGAGTCTCCCGAATTTTTCGGGAAAGTTGGCAGCTATGTATTTATAATAGGAATAGTAAGCCAGGATAAAACTTTGGTATATTTAGAAGTGCCCCTCCCATGTGGAAGTACCCCCTTCCAGGGCGCATGTGTTTCATATGAGTATTTTTCATTATCTTTAAAACAAGTAAATGGACCATATATGTCAGGGCTCGAAATTAGCAGTGATCTGTTGATCCAGGACTACAGTAATGTTCAACAGACAAGCAGAATATAAATTCTAATGATTCACCGGGCCAGTGAAGTTTTTTTTTTTTTTTACTTTTATCTAAAACTGCCTGCAAAACTGTTACTGAATAATAAGTTATAACAATAGTAAGTGTACTTCATTATAATTGTCAATATCACCTATTTTTTGTAAATTTTAATTTTATTTCACTTTTATATATACAGTGAAATACGTTTAACATGAAAAATCGGTTAACACGGAATGATATAGCAGTCCAGACAGTGTACTATGCTATTTAATACGTTTTTGTTTCTTTTAATACGAAATAAAAATCGTTTAACACGAAAAAAACTCACTTTTGATCTTCAGTGACATGTTTGCTACAACAGAGATGCCAACATTTTAATTTATTCCGGAGCATTTTTAACTCCTCCTTTATTTCCATACCACAATTTTCTTAAGAGTAATATTTCCTTATTTTATCGTAGTTATGTATTGAAGGAAAATAGTCTGTAAATAAAGTGGTGCGGATTAAAGGCGGGGATAAAAATGCTCCGGAATAAATTATAATGTTGGCAACTATGCTACGATATGTTGCCGTCAATGATCATGCGTGTACAGCACCAATAATGAGATTTTTGACATTGTTTATAATTAAAATGATTCCACTTATGTAAATTTTGATGACAAATCTGACAACTGACTCAACGATGCATTTCCTGTCCCTTCTGCTTCAGAAATGAAGAAAATAATGAGAATCCTTATTCAGATGCACATTCGAATTGAGAGATGAATAAAACAATGGATGATCTCAATCAATTTTTGAACAATATGGTGCTGAAAAAGACACTTCAGTAAAAGGTATCTGAATTTTTTTTCCAAAAAACAATAATATTTGTACTTGATTTTTATCCTAATGGATGCAAGTTAGTACTAATTTTACAGGAAAAAGGAAATAAAAATTGACGACATGGAAAACATTGACGAATTTTGTACTTTTTCTACGAATCTTTTTACATGAAATTCTTTTAAACACGAAAAAATATTTCGGTCCCCTTAGTTTTGTGCAGTGTTTCTGCTACGGTAGCATTTTTTTGTAAAATGCTAAAAGTCTTATCCAAAATGCGAAAATGAAATAACATGTTTTCGCTTTTTTACTAAAGCATCTTACTAAACACAAATTGAAAAAAAAAAAAAAATCTTCAGCGAAAATATTATAACGAATCTTTCATGGGAAAAAAATCGCAACATTGATCAAGAAAAATGCATTGGTTCATGCATATAAGGAAAATCAAACACTGAACTATGCATAAGAAACGCATACAGGAAATCAACTTGTAAATAAACATGAGGCATTTGTAAAGTGGTCTAATATGAATGAAAGAAAAAGTTCACTTATATTACTTACCTTTTTTTTTTTTTTTTATTGTAAGTTATGTTTTTATTTTCAGATACAGTATAAGCTTAATGAAGTTTTACATGCTATAGTGATAATTATATCTCCAGAAAAAGAATATAAGTCGTATCTAAGACGTTCATATTGCTTTAAAAAAATTTTACAATATAAAGTAATAATCTAAAAAGTTTAATGTTTTTCATGTCTGCCAATAAATGAGTTAAAATATATGCTTGTACAATATTCAAATTGATCTGGTTACAGTCTTACTTTTTTGTTTTTCCTTTCAAATTAAAAAAAATAATTACCTTCTGTGTATAACTCTTTAAAGACCTGATTAAAAACTTTTAAGTTTAAATGACAAATGAAAATCAAACATATCGAGGCATTTAGAATAATGTGTAAACTGATATTCATCTTTTTCTACTATTTCTGGCATTTTAGCATTTTGCTAAAGCCTTTTTCTCTGATTTTAGCTTTTTTGCTAAAGAAAATTTTTACTCAGCTTAAACCCTGGTTTCGTGTTAAACGTTTTTCACTATATATATATATATATATATATATGTGTGTAATAATGATCTATTAAGCATAGTAGAAGCCAAGCAACAGATAAAAGATCACTGAAACATCAATGGCCAATAAGATTTAAAATTTCTTTGAGAAGTTCAGAAAAATGAAAAAAAAAAAATTTATCAGTGGATGAAATACACAAATTTCAAGAATCCAGATTTATTAATTAACAACCTGCAAAACATACGAATCAATAAACTATCGCAACAAATCTTAACTTAAAACCATAAACGATATCAAAATTTATGAAAAAATAATTTAAGAAACTTAAGTTAGGTAGGAAGGAGGCAGGCGGCAAGACTTGACTTGTAATATATATATATATATTTTACTTATAATCTTTAATTTTTTACTGTTAATCTTTAAATTTTTATGATAAATACTTGACATTTAGCTTGCATAAAGCATAAATTTTCAATTAATATAAGACTTCATTTAGATTTTCCACTTTACAAAAAATTATTTATCATATTTGCCATGTGAATTTATTTGGTTTTACAAATTTTTAATAATACAGTAGAAAATCTTTATTACACAAACTTAAAAACATGAGATTATGCCTTATACAGATCATGTTTCATAGCTCATTAAATTTACCTTTTATACATGACAGCCAAATGTATCTGAAACAGGGCTCGAAATTAGCGGTCGTTAGTTGTATTTTGCAATTAAATATTTCATTTTGACGACCACAATTTTATGCCTAGTCGTCACTTTGATGCCTAGCATTCTTTTTCCCCTTCAATGTGCAGTTCTAATGTACAATGAAAATAAAGGCACTAGCAATAAAGTAGAAGTAAATTCCTAGCTTTCTTGTAAAAATATTAGCACTAGCAAATTTTTAAAATGGAAAAAACTAACTAGATAAAGTATCAGTATTTTAAGTAATTGTAGTTTATGTAAAATGTTTACAAATATGTTTCTATGCGTAAATAACACTTTTAAAACGGCACTTAAGTACAACATAATGGTAACTAAGAAAACAATGTTAGTTGCCATTTGGCACCCAACTTTCTGATTCTAATTTAGACCCCTGATCTGAAACATATCAAAATAGAGTAGAGTATCTTTACGTTACTTTTCTTGGAACCAAATTTGAACAGATATAAATTTCATTGTTGAATTTACTTTAGAGTGATTCCATACCAACTCACCTAAAAAAATAAAAGTTGGTTGCATGACCGTCTCAGATTTTCTTTAAATTTGGTACACAGATTGATGATATAGAGGCATGAAAAAGTCCAAATTTTTAGCTACCTGCTCCACTTATTTATAGATATACAGGTCCTCGAAGTTTGTCCGCCCCCTCAAAATACCAAGAAATTGATGTTATTTAATTTTTTTTTCTTAAAAATTGTGCTCATGTAATATGAAAGTGTTAGGTATCTATGGAAACTAGTTATCCCAGGCATTCAGAAAAAAAAATACTACAATGTTTATAATGAAAATCGTTAAGGTACAGTACTCTTAGAAGTTGCAACCACAAAAATTTGATTTTCCCGATTTTGCTAAAATTGAGACATCAATTCCAAAAAAAGGAAAATAAAACCAAAGGTTTACTCACTTTCTGGTAGAGTACATGTGTTCACCATAAATTACTACACAATAAATTACTTGGGTTTCTCACTCCTTTTTGGAAATATTTAAGCTTAAAGACAAACCATAGGGCAAAAACATGCAATTTCGGCCATCTTGGCAGCCATTTTTCTCCTAAAGGGAGAGCACTAGAAACTTTTTAATTTTTTTTAAATAAGCTACTGATGTGTTAGCTATTCACAGGGAAAAAGTTTACTTTTGGTTATTATTTGCATAAAGAGATATCTTGCTGATAGTATATGCATGTTTTTCTCTAATACCATATGCTTGTGTTTCAGGAACTTATACTTGCAGTTGGACACAGGAACTTATACTTGCAGTTGAATAAAATTCTGTACACATCAATTTTTAATATATTGCTGTATTTCAAATATATTTGCTTATGAAATAAGTATTTATAGCTCCTTTATTTTGATTGATTTTTCAAGAAATTATTTAGTACTTTATAATTACGGATGGACAACGTCCAGTTTTGGAAAAATTCTATTTCTTGTTTTCATCAAATATCTAACTTTGCTATAAAATGTGGAAATTATTTTTTTTTAAATTATTAAAAAAGAATTTAATATATTAAATTTCTTGAATTCTTGTATAGATAGTGCAGCTATTAATATATGCATTATTATTTTTCCTTTTTATTAATGTTAAGTCTATGAGACGGGGAACACAAGCATATGGTATTAGAGAAAAACATGCATATACTATCAGCAGGATATATCTTTATGCAAATAACCAAAAGTATACTCTTTTCCTGTGAATAGCTAACACATCAGTAGCTTATTTAAAAAATATATAAAAGTTTCTAGTGCTCCCCCTTTAGGAGTAAAATGGCTGCCAATATGGCCGAAATTGCATGTTTTTGTCCTATGGTTTGTCTTTAAGCTTAAATATTTCCAAGAAGGAGTGAGAAACCCAAGTAATTTATTGTGTAGTAATTTAGGGTGAACACCTGTACTCTACCAGAAAGTGAGTAAACCTTTGGTTTTATTTTCCTTTTTTTGGAATTGATGTCTCAATTTTAACAAAATCGGGAAAATCATATTTTTGTGGTTGCAACTTCTAAGAGTACTGTACCTTAACGATTTTCATTATAAACATTGTAGTATTTTTTTTCTTAATGCCTGGAATAACTAGTTTCCATAGATACCTAACACTTTCATATTGCATGAGTACAATTTTTAAGAAAAAAAAATTAAATAACATCAATTTTTTGGTATTTTGAGGGAACGGACAAACTTTGAGGACCTGTATATCTATAAATATGTGGAGCAGGTAGCTAAAAATTTGGACTTTTTCATGCCTCTATATCATCAATCTGTGTACCAAATTTAAAGAAAATCCAAGTCGGTCATGCAACCCTCATTAGGTGAGTTGGTATGGAATCGCTCTTTATAGACATAGTCCAAATATGTTCGAACCAAATTATTTGTTATAATACTTATTTTTTGAAAAAAACTTTTTATTAAAAAGCTTCAAATTAGGGAATAAATAAAAACCAATGTATCACATTAAGTCTTGTAGAGAGCAACAATTTTTTACAATGTGGGAATGCAAGAGCTTCTTAACTGCAAAATTCATTGTTTAAGTTTGAAAGATTTTGCATTATATAGAGAATAGCATTATAAAGATCTTCTACTGTATAATAGAATGGTGAACAGACTGAAAATATGTACAGACAGGTGAAATCTTCAAAATTATAGGTCCTGCAGATCAGTGACTTAATTTTCTTAATTTCTACCCCAGTATGTGGTAATTTGAAATAAAATTATTGATCTTTTTAAATATATATATATATATATTTTTTTTTTTTTAAGTGCATTTCCTAAAACATCATTGATAGATTGATATGGGGTACTGCTGCACAATGTACAAACCTACAGGGATTGTGTAACACTGATTGTGTTTTGGCCTAAATTATATGAACAGGGTTCCCAATCTTAAAAAGGAAAAAAAATTCAAGTACTTTTAAAGGCCCATTTGAAATTTTTCAAGGACTATGGGGGGAAAACTGCAGAATGCTAGGCAAGTACACAAAACTTTAGTAAATCACACAACACTAGGCGTATGCACAAAACTTTAGTAACTACTTTTATTATTATTATTTTAATTAGAAAAATAACTTTGCCTGTTTTCCCAATACATTTTTGATGGATTGACCAAATTAACTTTTACAGAAGTCAAAAAATGATTAGTTTAGGATTTGGAATTGGGATCATTATGATTATTCCAAAGTTCTTAGGTTTGAGTTCTGGTCTGGACACTTTCTGCTCAAAATTAATGACTAGTCAACCAAACAGGTATGAGATTGGCAAAAAAGATAAATAAGCTGAAACTATATACAAAAGCAAGATAATGAAATGAGAATTTTGCAACAAAATGCATTATATTAGACAACGGCATGTGCGTGTGGAGATGGAGATAGTTTAGCCTTGATCAATAGTTTGCTAGAGCAAAAAATTCAAGGATTTTCAAGGACTTTACGCGAAATTTGAGTAATTTCTAGGGCCCTTGAAAAAGAAAATGAAATTCAAGTACTTCTTAAGGACTTTCAAGACCCGTGGGAACCCTGATGAATAAACAGTAGTATGTCCAGAGGAAAATCTGGGTCTGTTGAAAGACCCTTCACAAAATTTTATATCTTAATAAAAGACAATTCACAAAATTGTTTATTTTAAAAAAAAGACCCTCACAAAATTGTTTATCCTACAAAAAACCCCTTTACAAAATTTTCTCTGTTTAAAACAGCCCTGTTGATAAATCTGTTTCATTTCAAAAATTTATCTTCCATAGAACAAACAGGCCACGTGAAAAACATGACATGCTTCGCTGTATTTCCCTGTAAATCTGCTATTCAATTTCAAATTTATAAAAGCTTTTTATGCATATGTGTGAATTTAGCTCTATAAAAATGAACTGTCATTGTTTAAAATGAAACTTGAATTGTAATTTTATTTTGCAAAATTACATTTTTCACAATTTCACAAAAAGAGCACCCTAGCCGAAAAGCTGGGAAGAATTTGATTTTCACAATAAATTTAGATCCACAAAATTATAGATTTTTCACAATTTCACGAAAACAGGACCCTGTCTGAAAAGTCTGGACACACTCCTGATATATATAATTTAAAAAAAGAAGAAGAAAAGTTGTGATAGCCACAAGGTACTAGTTGAATGTTGAAATTGATAAAGGTAATTTGACAATATCGAAAAAAAAAAATTTAAAATAAATTAAATAATAAGACACTTACATATTTCTCAAACACTTTGCCTCTTAAATCACAAATTTCACTGAACTCTTTAATTTCAGCAAGCTACAAATAGAGGAGGAAAGTTTAAATGTGACATTTACGCCAAGTTATAAAATAAATACAAAGAACAACATATTGTTATCTAAAATTAATGTGCATTACAATGTATTAAATAATTATCTCATCTTTGCAAAAATTTTACAAATCATAAAAATATTTAAAATCAACGTTTATAAAATAATTATAGTAATGCTTTAACACAGGGTTCATACTCAAATATGGGAAAAAAATTCCCTGAGTTTTCCCTGAGTTCCCATACAATTTTCAAGAAAATATTAGCGACATATTACAAGAAACGCTCTTCTAGACAAGACAAAATACAGCTACTTCCACTGTACAATGTCATATTACTGCCGATCATGATAGAAATTCAGGTAGAAATCCTTATTTACATGCGTATTTTCACAATAATTAATTATTTAAATTTTGATACGAAGCTAAAAAAGAAAAACATGAATTAAGAGAAAAAAAAATTGTTTTTCTAGGTTTTATAACTGTTTTTTAATGAAAATTTTTATTTTCCCTGAGTTTTCCCTGACCTTTTTTTTAACAAATTCCAAATTCCCTGAGAATTCCCTGTTTTCCAGGTACTGACACACAATACTGTAAGACACAATACATATAAGAAGTACTGACACACAATAAACATTCATGTATGAATTCACTTGTCTCTTCTTCATATTCACTTTTCTTTTTATTAATATAGTATCCAATATTACCATACAGTTACAATTATTCATCAAAAAAGGAGTAAATTACATTTTAAATAATTAAAATACCTTATAAACATTCCTTTGTTTGTGAATGTTTATAAGGTATTTTAATTATTTAAAATTATTATATAGTATAGTATTCAGAATTATGCATCGATAAATTCTACTCTGCAATCAGCTGAGTTAAGAGAAATGATTGCATTAATGTTATGCAACTAATGATCAGAAACAGAAAATGATTGTGCGTAACTCAGCTAAAATGATTTTAAAATTTCTCTTTTAATTGGATCCCTCATTACAATCTGATATATCTTTTAAATTTAATAAAGCTTATTTCAGGCTACATCTGTAGTAACTATGTCCTCTATGGTACTATCCTATCTAAACTTTTCGAAATGAGTAATTTTTAAAACAAATTTCCCCATGGAAAAATGTGAGGTTTGGGTGAAGCCTGAAGCATTCTCTTAAACCTGCACCACTATAACCAGATTCATTTATTCTCCCTCTAATGCCATCCAATGGGAGTTTTGTTGCTTCGTATTACAAGGATATCTCATTCAAAAATGAAGTTTCTTGAATTTTGTTTTTCAATTCTACCAGGGTTTTGGACCTGCCCACAAACACAAAAAAAACCCGGGCGGGTTTTTTGGGGTTTACCCACTTAAAAAAACCCAATAAAACCCACACTCAAGTGGGTTTTATGGGTTTTTTTTTTAAATCTAATAAAATTTTTCACTCTTAAAAAATAATTTATTATTTTTTTACTTATATTTTCTTACTTGACATTATTATATATAATAAATATTATGTAGGATAATAATTATATGTATAATTTTTATATTATATATATAATTATTATTATATCTACATAACATAGCATATATTAGTGATATAATATATGCCAGTTTGAAATTATATAATTATTTTTCAACTTTGTTAGAAAAATTCCTTTCATTTCAACCATTTATCTACAATATCTCTTTTGAACAGAACAGTTTTAAAAAATGAAAGATGAGAAAAAATTAACAATATTGCAAGCCATTTTTGTATTTGTAAGTCATGGTGAAAAAATAAAAATAAAAGTAATACTTTGCCTAAAATTCTAAGGATTTAACAACAAATATTAAACATAACTAACAAACATAATATATTAACCCTGTAAGGTTCGATACAAGCAAAAAATAGGGTTCTTTTTTTGCCCCTCGAAAACTTCAAATTCATTAAAACTGCCTTTTTAAAAGATTTAGTTTTATAAAAATGACCTTTCTATAAAAAATTTTCGTGTTCCAGAATTATTTTTAATGCTTGGTTCAATGAAACGCTATTAACTTGATAATAAACATTTATATAAAACAACTAATAAATTGGAAGGTGTTACACAATTTTTTTCTTGCAGAAAAAAATTTCACAAAAAAATTTCGTTTTTCACAAAAATGAGCTTCAAAAATTAAAAGCTGGAAGCACTCCTGACATGTAAGTGTAAAAAGTAGGCGGTGATAATTTTGTTTTGTATTCCTTTATTAAGTTTTCAAATGTGAATCAAATGTCCGTTATCAATATTAACAAAAATTAAAAAAATATTTGCATATTTTTTTTACTTTAACCATATAAAAATACATAATTATTTGTAATATGAAAATCGTACATGGTAGGTTTAAAATACAGGGTTGTTGATTTTTTTTATTTTTTTCAAAAAAAATCTATTTTTTTTTATTTAAATCGGATTTATTTGATTTAAATCAAGATTTATTTGATTTTAATGATTTTTATTATGTAATCATACATTATTGCACAACATTTGTATTTTATTATGTGTATATGTGTCTATATATATATATATATATATGTGTAATAAAGATGATCTATTAAGCATAGTTATATATATATATGCACAATATACACACTATCAATTATTTTACTTAAACTATAAAAATATAAATAGTATTCTATTCCCATAGAAAAAAATCCACGTAGACATTTATTACCAATATTTTTATTCAACATGGGTATCTTCGTAATATGTGTAATTTTATGGCAATCATAAATGCGGTAGTATGAGCCACTCAATTGTAACTTTGACTTTATAGCTACAATAATGTATTGAAATAAAGTAAAATCTTACGCACAGTATTGAACACGTAAAATAACTTTGGAAAAGGATAATTTAATAGGAAAAATGACATAAAACTGAAGCAATGGATTAAGAAAAAGAAATTTTTACTCATAGTTTCTTATCAAAATAAAAAGAATAGAGAATTAAAGGGGAAAAAAATTATATCCTAAAAAATTCTTTAAGTTTAACAAATATCATTTGAATCAAGAAAATTTTTTCATACTTTACCCATTAATAGAATTCACATTTTCATTACCATCTTAATACTTTCACTTATTCTTTTATCCTTTCTTATATTTCAGGGGTCTGTTCAGAGGCAAACCTGGGTCCATTAAAGGACCTTTCACTTTATATCTTAAAAAAGGACACTTCACAAAATTATTTATCCCAAAACAGGACCCTTCACAAAATTTTTTATCATAAAACAGGACCACTCACAAATTATTTTAGCCTAAAAAAGAACCCTTCACAAAATTTTTCTCCTTAGACCTTTGATAAATCTCTCATTTTCAAAATTAATCTTCAGTGGAACAAACGTAGACTGCATGAATAATTGGATGTTTTTGTTGTATTTCTCCCGAAAAGCTGATACTCAATTTCTAATTTACAAAGGACTTCTGTGCATATGTGTGAGTTTAGTTCTATAAAACTGAACTGTCGTTGTCAAAAATGAAACCTTAATTGTAATTTTATTTTGCAAAATTACATTTTTCACAATTTCACGAAAAGAAGACCCTAGCCAAAAAGTTTGTGAAGAACTTTATTTTCACACTAGATTTACAAAATTATGTGTAGAAATTTTCACAATATCACAATGACCCTGTGTGAAAAGTCTGGACAGACCCCTGTATTTAGAGGGTACAATTCATTAAACAAGCAGTGAGAGCAGCCTCAAACTATAACTGATTGTATGTTGTTAAATTAAAAGATTATGATGTTTTTAAAACTTTTTGGAGCCTTCAGGGCTTTTTAAACACTACAATGTAAAATATGCTATTATTTTTTAAATATCATATGAGACATTGTTAAATGACATAAACTGGTATGAGAGCTAAATAAACAAGGAAATATTTTCTTTTTGATATATCACCTGCAAGGTGGACAAAGGCGAACTGGAATATATGTATAACATTTATTAATGAATTGTATACTAATTAAATATTTACAATTCATAAACCAGTGCTTGTATAAATAATTAAAATATAATGAATTATTAAAATATATAATAATATGTATAAAAATAATTAAAAAAAGTTAAGGTATAATTTATTTTGTGTTTATTAATGTTGCTTAGTAGAGATGAATCTAAAGTTAAGAAATGAGAAATATTAGTTCGTCTAATGAAATATTTTGTTATATTTTACAAACCTTTTTTTTAAATTTACATAAGAAATAATTAAAAATCTCATTTTTTAAAGTTAGATAAACAATTTCATTCCATTAAAGCCAATAACTTTGGTATTTAAAAAAAGTGACTTAAATCAGTGATTTTTTTCAAAAAAAAAATCAATTGATTTAAATCTTGATTTAAATCAGCGATTTAAATCAACTGATTTAAATCACTACAACCCTGTTAAAATATTTCGCTTTTGTTACTAGTTTTAATTTTACACAAAATAGCTTAATAAAAAAATAAATTCAAAATTGTGATAAAATACTGAATAGAATAAAATAAGAATTCATTTTACAGTTTAGGCCAAACCAATATTAAGAATAAAAAGGTCGTTTAATTTTTAATTAATTATAATAATTTATATTATTTTGTAATAAGTTTTCTTTTAGTCTAAAACTGTTCTCTTTTGAAATAAACTTAAAATTCAAACCCAACAGTGTTATTCTACGTTTAATATAAAAAAAACCAATTAAACCCCCCCAAAAAAAAAACGCCTGGGCTGGGCTTTTTAAAAAAAAACCCGGGTTTTTTAAAACCCTGAATTCTACTCTTTGAATATATTTATTGCTTCTTAGCTTAAAGGATTTCTTTTTTTTTTTAATAATTAAATTTAAATACTCCTTTTCAACATTTAAAATTAGAGCTCTGAGTTTACTCAATGAAATAAAATATTTATCTAAAAAGAAAACTATTTTTCAATGAGATGTCTTTAAAAAGTGAAGCAACAAAAATTACATGGAATTACTTTTTAAGGAGGAAAAAATTAATCTGAATGACTGCAGCATTAACATTGCTTTAACACGAGATTATTATTATTACACTCCATCCCTATTAAAAAATAATAATTAATCCTTCGCACTAATGATTACATAAACAATTAGCTTGCAATAAATATGTACATATTGCTGGTTCCTAAAAACAAGTATAAACATATTTTATTACCACAGTGAACAAAGTTTAAACTTGCATACAGTAAATTTTTAACATCAATATTTCCAAACAAATTTATCAGTGAATTTTAAAAACTTATATGATGTTAAATTAAAAAAAAATTATACCTAAAAAAAAACATTTAGCACATTTTTTAAATGAATCAAAACAATAAAAGCAAGTATATCAAATAGGTAAAATTATGCAGAAATCTACAAAGTGAAATTCTTTGTAAAACAAAATTTTCAAAATTTCAACCAAACAGTGATATTGAAAAATGCATATAAATTGATTTTACATATGTATGTATTTACAGATTAAAAGTAAGAAAAAAAAAATATTTTTATGGAATAACAAATGTATTTTCAACAGCTAAGATTCTATAAATATCAGCATTAAAATAAATAGTTCTCTGTATACTTTTAGAATGATAAATATAAAAAAGAAATGAAACTTACAACTTGTTTTTCTTGTTCATCAATCTGTGGTGTTAACTTATCAACAGGATATGAAACTTTAAGGGCATTATACTATACAGAAAAAAAATATTTAAGATTAAAACACTTATTAAATTAATCACTTAAAAAAAAAAAAGAAAAAACTTTTTCTGCCTTTACACACCTAATGCAGCTAGCCATAGAAGCAATGACAATGCATTTCAAAAGAAAAAGCACATATTTTACAATTATAGATTTATGTATAGATTTAATTTCTAAAAATTTTGATGAATTTGTTTTCTCTTAATCATTAAATTACTTTTCTTTTTAAACATTTTTTTAAAAAAGTTCGTAATTTTATCATTATTACTTTATAGCTTCTCTTACTCATACATGGTAAAGAAAGCATTGTTTTGAGGCGAAATTTTTTTAACTTAGTTTTTATAGTTATATTTACAAATTTTGAGGTCATCCGTCAACAACCAAGCACGCCACGTGACAAATTTCCCTTCCTTCCTTCCTAAATATAGTGCAGCGTTATTTAATTTCCTTCCTTCCCTCTTCAGAAGTTTGGATTGAAGTATATTTTTCTTCTTTTTATCCTTAAGAGAGTTATCTCCCCCTGTGCACACACACGTTTCATTCGCCGTGCAACATAACCTTGAATGAGTTGATGCCCTGCTGTCAGACATCAGTAATGCAATGACTTTAAAAACTCACTAGAGGGACTAGTTGTTCAGCGCTGGAAAATAACTTTCGATTGAAGAGAAACTTTGTTTTTTGTTTTAGAGAGGGAGTGATGCAACGCCGATGAGAGCGAATGCCGGGCTTCAGTCCTGCTCATTTTTTATTATTTGGTGGTCCCGAGATTTACGACCATTTTATACAATGTGTACTAAAGTATTTTCGTTTACTTTTTATGTATGTGTGTCTGTGTCGTATCATGTTTGTAAATTAGAAATAAAAATATTTCTCTAAAGAAAAGGAATCACCTCTTGATGATTTCCAGCCTTCGATACATCACAGTAACTCTTGGCACTGATTATGAATGCTATCTTAAAAGCACAATGCTGAAAGACAAGACTAGGTTTCTTGCAGTAATATGAAAAACAACTCATTTTTCCTGCATTCACTTTACTTACAGAAAAACAAAAAAAAAAAAAAAAAAAAAAAAATTCTTATCGAGAAATCAAAAAACTCTGGAAATTGACTAATAAGAACCCAGAATTTTAAGTGATCGACTGTGGTTCGCCAGAATTCTAGGGATTTCCAGATCTCAAATACCCCTGTATGCTGCAATCAATTCTTTTTTTAAATAAATTATCACTAATGATAAAAAAAGGTTCGCCTACAATAACAATAATCAAACCGTTAATTTGATGGGATTACAGAGATGTTGTATATTTTGATTTGCTTCCAAAGAGCCAAATGATCTACTTAGATATTAACTGCCAATAACTTATGAAATTCATGGAAGCAATCAAAGAAAAAAAAAGCAGAAGTGGCAAATTGTAAAGGAATCATGTACCACCATGACAATGTGACATCTTTAGCAACACTTAAATCATTGGAACTTAGTTGAGAAGTGATGTTGCATTCCCTATATAGCCTGACTTAGCACATTGAATGATCATTTATTTTGAAGTTTACAAAACTTAATTTCAACAGTAATGACAGGGTTCGTAGTAGAGGGTGCGAGAATCTTGCAATATTTTGCAAAATCCCACTCAAAAAATATATGATAAGGGAGATTTTCTCCCAATTTTTTCACATTGCTCATTGGGTATTTCCTCAAATTTTTTTTTTGTTTAGTTGGGTAATATATTAATTAATTGCCTTGAAGCCTATAGTTATCTTTTTTTTTAACTTCTGTAGAATTTCTTGATAAAAGGGAAAAAAAAAGTGGAAATATTATGTAATTATTTAAAAATACTTCTTAATTGTAAATATTTGTTAAGAGGATATATGAAGTGCTTACTTTATCAACAAACAACTACAAAATGTGAAGACTAAAAGTTGCAATAATTATATATTAAATAATTTAGATTATTCCTGCTACAGCACTTCTGTCAAACACTATTTCAGTACTCAAAATTAAACTGAAAATAAATTTTGAAACAGAGTAAGTAATAATCTGAGCAATTTGTTCAGCATTTTTGAAGAAAATTTAGATACTGAATACTGAAGCAGTGTCTGTCTTTAGCCACAAAAGGAGAAAAAAAAAAAAAATTTCCATTTTTAAAATTTACTTTTTTTTTTTTTTTTTTTTTTTTTTTTTGCAATTGTAATTCTCTAAAAATAAATTTGCAAATTGCAAATTATGTAATTTCTCACTTACATTTTAAAAATCCTATTTAAATCTTTTGTTAGAGTGGGAGAATCCCACTAACTATTTCTTTCTAGTGCAAACTCTGAACAATTACTCAAAATCACACTTGGTTGAGTTGTTTGCTGATAAGGACCAAGAGTTCTAAGAGTGTGGAATCATGACAAAAAGCCATGGCAGGGATTGGGAAGATATTTAACTGATTAAAAAATTCATTTTGCATATCGAAAAAATTGAGTTTTATTTCACATTAAAAAATTGCAATTACTTTCTTGCCAACCCAATATTTAGTACTGTTATTCAAAATTAAGAACATTCTCATTATCTAATACTTTCTATTATTTTACAAATTTATAGAAATATAATCCTAACATGGCAGATCATGATTAAAATTTAAAATATTTAAAGATTAAAAAAAAAAATATTGCATACATAAAAAGAAAACTAAATTACTTAAAGAGCTTAATGTAAACTAAAAGATTAAAAACTATTAAAAAAAATTTACTGTGATAATGCTTTCACCGTCGCAACACGACCGTCTACAAGAAAACAGCAGAAAGGATTTTAGATGTTTCTAACATGAAAATGGTCGTGTTACGACCAAAAACTTTATCACAAGATTCATAAGTAAAACTGAATGGTTTTTAGTTTATTTTAAATGTATTTTAATTTGCTTGTTTTCATTTTCTTTTTTTTTTTTTTTTTGTGCAAAATATAATTTGCAATTTTAAGTAATAATAAGTTTAAATACCTGTTTTTCAAATTCAGCAACCATTGCTTGATTAGGCAGACGAGAACGATACATTGCAAAATTAATAGTTGGTGGCTTTTCAGGTAAACTCATGAGACTAAAAAATAAAAAGAGGCAAAATATTTTTTAATATGTGCATTAATTATTAAACTTTTTGTCACAGCCAAATGAGATTTTTAAAAACCATTTAGTGCAAGTGTATTTTTGCAAATTGCAATCTTACAAATAAGATTGACAATTTCTCCTTCCCCATGTGTAGTCCTATGGGATTTCGAAAACTTTATATTTTACAGGTATATCTCCTTCAAAAAGGGAATTTTTCAATTTCTGTGCTTTGAATTCCAATCTTTGAATGTGTCACTTTTTATCTCAGTTGGAATTATATATATATATTTAAAATTTCATTGTTATGCAGGGATGAAACTGCCCAAATTGTAAAAACTGCTACTTGCATCCAGAATGAATAGTGAAGACACTTATTAATGATATGTCTATTATTTTAAATATTTATTTATATAATACCTATTTAAAAAAAGGTACAATTGAACCTTATTAACACTAATCTAAAGGGGGTTAAGAAATTTGTTCATGTTATCAGTAGTTCAAACTATCAGTAACCCAGAAACTAATCTTCCTTTAAACGTGGATTGTGGTAACAGTTCATGTTAAACATAATTTATGCTAAGCATGCTCACGTTAACAATGTTCGACTGTATTGTAAAGTTTTTAAGGGGCTACTTCACCAATACCATGTTCTTCTATGGAGGATGGAGGTATTTGTTTTAGAAATTACTCATTACCTAATGTATTTTTTTAAATTCTGTCTTCACACTTAGAAAATTCACGATAGTTGAAATATTTCTCTTTTTTTTTTTTTTTTTTTAAATACTTTATGCTGTAAAGTGCAGAAAATTAACTATGAGCATTGTTTGTGTTTGTACTTTATAGTTTAAAAATGAAATATTAAAAATTTTTGAAAATCAATTTTTGGAAAATTGGAAACATTTTAAATGTGAAAACAACATTTAAAAAAATACATTAACACGTTGAGCGCCATGTCAGCCATTCTAGATACTAGACATTTTGTCATATATCTCTAAGTACTGAAGGAATCATCTCGAAACTTTAGGAGTGTGTAGAACATGTTATACTTCAAACATTTCAGTGAAAGTTTTACCCTGAAAGTAAAAGCAGTACCAATGAAAAATTAAAGCGTTGAGCGCTCTGTCAGCCATCGGTGGCTGACAGTGTCAAATATGATATAAAGCCACGTCAACCATCGGTGGTGGATATAAAACTAAAAATATTACATTTAATGATTGAAAATTTATTAAAAATTTGCTTAATTTTTATTTATTACAGGAGGAGACATTATGGAATTTTAATAGATTTTAAGAATTTGTGTGGCGCTCAACGTGTTAGGTAATAAGAAATTTATAAAACAAATTTCTCACTAGAATAACATGGAGTCAAACTGTTAGTCAAATTAGATGAAGTATCCCCTTAATAGATTATAATTCAACATTCAAATAAGAAATTTCTATAAAAACACAATAATTTAACATGGAACTCAAAGATAGCAAAAATTTCAAAAATCCTGAATTCAGGGGCTGCCCCTAAAAAGTTCTAAATCTAGTTATGTAAAAACTGATTTTTAATTTTGTAAAATAAATATTTATATTTATTTTTACTTTATTCTATAGAAGACAGTATTGGATCTGTAAAAAATTTTGACTTCAGGGTTTTCAATGAAATTACCCATTTTGAACCGTCTAGAACACGATTTGCTCATTTTTAGAAAATGTCTGTTTCAGGAACTACTGCTCAGAATTTCATAAAATTTGATATGTAGTTGCACCTTGACATAAATTAGTGTATCAACTTTTAGTAAAAATGTCCAACAGGTGGTGTTACCATCCTGCTTTTTCTAAGTTTTTAACATGGCAGTATAGGACAAAATTTTGTATAAATGTATATAAAGTGAATTATTTATAGTAGTGATCTCATAAAAAACAATACTATTGTAAAAGTCCCCCCGCCCAGCAAAAACTCTTGCCTTTCTTATGCAGCCAAAAGAGGACTGATATCAAATTTCGCTGCCGCTATTGATTCTTGGGAACTCAATGCCTTGCTTAATGAAGATCTGCCAATAACTCTGCAAGTATGTATCTTTCTAATAAATCCTAATATCTTTCAACATTCCTTGTTACCTGTGTTAGTTTTTTGGCTGCATTAAAAAGTTATAATAATTTAAAATATTTTTACGGCTAGGTGCATAAATAATATTTTAATCTTTAATAACTAAATTTTTATTAATTAAAACTTCTACATAGGGGACACAACCTGCCATAAAAATACTTTAAATTATAACTTTTTAATGCAGCCAAAAAACTAACACAGATAACAAGGAATGTTGAAAGAGATTAGGATTTGTAAGGCCCTATGGCCCGGCCAAAGATTACACATGAAATAATTTTTTTTTTTTTTTTTTAGTCAACATGATATTTTGTTTGGCGATATTATGTCTGGATCCCATTACAAAGTTGCAGAAATCTACTATGTTTAAAGTTTAAACACTCAAACCAGCAACAGTTTTGGCATTTATATTTCACTTTTCAGTTTCTAAAATATCCTTTTTTTTTTAATTATTACAAAGTAGGCCTCAGCTATGTTTTTAATTGTAACATATATAATGTACTACTTTTACAAGTATTTCATTTGACATAAAATTCAAGTTATATTTACTTTACGCATTGAATTGTTTAAATGTATTTGTTTTCAGGATAAAATGTCCCCATAACTGGGATGCTGCATTTGTTTCCACCCCAGTGTTGAAACATATTATATAAAATTTAAGAATACAATTGAAAAAGTAAAATGTTATATCAAAGAATACAGTGTCATTTATAATAACTCAAAACACTTTAAAAATAACAATTTTATCAGGATAAAAATTTAAAAAATGGGATCAAATCTCTCCAGTCTTCTCTTAACTAATAAACTTAACGTTTTATGTCATTTAAATTCTTAAATAAATAATTATTCTAATTAATTCTTTGCAGTCATAACTAACTTTTAATTAATAATCTCTTATAACTGTTCACAAAAATAACAATTGTTGTTTAAATGCCCAATCTAAAACAGTAGCTTTTAATCAAATAGGTAACTTTACTCAATCCCATCATTTTTTTACTCTATTGATTTTAAGTATTAAACTTAATTATGATGAATGTATGTTCCAAACATGCATTATCAACTTGAAAATACTTTGCTCAAGTTTTGGATAATAATTGCAAAGCAATTCTTATAAAATTACATAGTTTCTTTTTAGTCACATTAACAGAAGTGGAGTTACCAATGCAGTGCTATTGTAGATTATTTTATATATTATTATATATAATTATTAGGATATATTAATATTCAATACGTAAATTTCCTTAATTTAAATTTTGCTTTTGAGTTATCTTTAAAGTTAGAGAAAAACCCCTGCAAATACAGAATATAGTTGCAAAGCAGTTACAAAAAAAAAAGTCAGGAAATTAGAGACATAAATTGATTGAATATCGATACTATTTTCAGTATAAAAAATAGAGCATTCTCTTGGAATAAATTACAAAAAATTATTCTTTTAAACACTATCAACAGGAAACATCCAGAAGCAAGATTATGTAAAATGAATACTTTTTAGTGTAATTATCCACTTTTGACTTAAACTGTTGAAACTTCTGTCTTTCCTTAGTAGGTATTCTTTCAGCAAAAGCTGCCCAGTCGATATTTGATTTTACAAATCGTCTCGCAGCCATGCTTAAGCTTCAGAAGGTCAAAAAATCAACACAGGTCAATTTTTCTCAATGTTTACGCCGCGAGTGAAATGCTGCCATTCTGAAATTGAAATATATTAATGAAAAATTAATAGACCTTTGGGTAAAGAATTTCTATGTACGTTTCAGAGAAGCATATAGTAGGGGGACCAACAGCCTGCTTCTGGAGACAGTTCCGCTGCCATGTCTTATAGCTGATGACGTCCTTCTCAATAGATGATCAATTAACGTACACAAACGCATGTTCATTTGCTCATTACAGTTTCCGGTATTGCTTACAGTGATTTCGATTAGTTATTATCAAAGTTTATAAAGAATTAAAGAAAATTCAAGGTAAATTTATTATTACAGTCGGCAGCAAAAGTATCCGATCACTAGCCAATAATTCCGATATCCAAAACGTACATTTAATACTGTTTTGTTAAATAAATCCTTGTCGAATCATGTTCTTAGAATGGCTAAGAACATGACTCGACAAGGATTTACTTAACAAAGCAGTATTAAGTGTACTTTTTCTAGATAGAGATTATTGCTAGTGCTCGGATACTTTTGCTGCCGACTGTACTTCGGCTACAATCGGTAACAAAATTATTCGAGCGCTAGCAATAATTCCTATGTAAAAAAGTACACTTAATACTGTTTTGTTAAATAAATCCTTGTTGAATAAGGTGACCATATTTTCAAACACTGATTTGAGGACAAATACTTTCCCCAAATCGTCGGAAATTTCGGGGGCATTCAAAATTCCATTTGGGGACTTTTTCGAGAACATATCAGACCAATACCTATATGTATTATTTTTAGGGGAAAGAAACACCGATTTATACATACAAAATGCGCTGAAACACTCTTTTATATAAAAAATTTTTGAACCTAAAGAATATTTAAGCAAACTAAACCATCATAGCATTAAATTTCTAAACTAAAACAGTAAAATTTAATTTATAGAGCATATTTGCTCTAAATTTATTATTATGATGGAAGACAATACAAAATAAGAGCATTTTACTTTAATCCTCAAATTTCCTACACCCAGGAATGCAGAAATTATTCCTGATATGTATACAGTGAAACCCCGATCTATCGTTCCCGCATTGATCGTTTTATTTCTATGGTCCCTGCACAAACTGTATTTAAATAATGTTAACGGAGCCCACATGTATCGTTCTTCAAAAAGTCATTTTCCCGCATTCATCGGGCGCATTCGAAAGTATTTCCCGGTCACTTCCCGAGTTGGGAAATGACGTCACGCGGGAAGTTCGGGAAATTAGAACTACCATATAGGAGCCATGTTTGCACAGGCGATTAAACTTAGAACAGTAACAGGGGAACTTTTTTTCTCTGATTGGTTCTTCAAATTACGTAGAACTGACGCAAATTTCGTCATTTCACGCATGCGTCTTGGATTTTGATCAACGAATCCCTATCGCGCTGCGGTGTGCAAAATGTAAACATAAACATCGTCAGTAAGATAATGTAAAAAAGACATCTCCAACCACAAGTTAGTCTTTCGTTAGAAGTAATCTAATCCAAGTCTGATGTTAAAAATAAACAAACAAAAAATAACACAAATATATTTAAGATTTCGTTTTGATAATTTATTCTTGATAATATGGTACTTTAAAACTTCTCAAATACATGCTTCAAAATATCTATTTTTGTCACGGGAAGCTTCGTTTATTTTCTTATATTTGTGTATGTTTATCTTAAATTTAATACCCTAAACCTTGATTATGCTGTAGTTCTAGAAATTACCTGAGTATTTAGTTTAGTACAGCATAGATGTTATAAAATTAAATATTGGAGACAAAATACGTTCATAGACGTTGGCGAATTTTTTTTTTTTTTTTTTTTTTTTTTTTTTTTTGTCTTAGTGAATGGCTTAATTGGAATAAGTGTATGATTGTTATAATAGTATGCATAACTTATCGGAGTAACAAGTGCATGCATTATTAAAGTAAAACTAAGTGCAGTATGTCTTAGTTTTTCATATCAAGTTTGTACAGAATCGGAAACTTTTTATTTATTTTTACTTTTTTTTTTTAGGAAGAAGTGCAAGACAAAAGATAAAGTTTATTTAAATTAATATATTAAACATCTAATACTCAGTTTTTTTTTTGTGCTTTTCCATTTTGTTGGTGCAAATCTAGCCAAGCAAAACTTTATTGGCGAAAGTGATGCACTAATGGATTATTATTTAATTTGTAACTTAGGTTTATTTATTTTTTAATTTAAAGTTAATTTACATCCGTAATTATGGATATGATAAAATAAATGTTGTATTTAGCTTTAAGCAAAATGTCAGAAACTTTACTTCTTAAAATATTAAAAAAAAAAAAAACTTAATAAATGATAGTTTCCTTAATTTTCTTATCATTACTCCAAGTGTTTTGAAACAATTACTTTCTTAGGTGCTTAAAGACAAGTGTCTGTTATATCATTTTGACGAGTGAAATGGAAAAGTACTTTTTTTTTCTCCCAATACCTGAATTTTTATTTTTTTAAATTTTATGAAGTATATGTCATCTTGAACATTTTTTTCATTTTGACAGTGTGTTTAATTTGCCAAAATTATTTCATATGTAATTGCATTTAGCTTCATTACTTTTTAGCTGTTTTTAAATAAAAAACACACTTCTTTGTATATTCTCTTAACAAATATTTAGAGTTAAGAAAAATTTTATAAAGACTTACTCAACTTTGGTTTTATTTTACTTTATTTTATTTTAATATAATGGGATTCTCGCAACCCCACTCTCTAATGTGAACCTTGTTTTGCCTGCATTACTTGGTTACCATAGAAAACTTTATAGGTAGCATAAGATTGGTCAGTTTTAGATATCAGAAATTATTGTTCCCAAAAAATTTTCTCTTCTAATTTTCTTTAAACTTACTGTATAAATTATCTTTTGTATGCCTTAAGACATATGTATTATTTTTCTATCACAGAAAAATTGTTAGGCAAGTGATTGATTACAAGGCTGGAAAATTGGTACAGAATTCATACCACAAGTAAATGAAACAGAATTTTCTTCTTATTAAACCAATTATTTAATAGGTAGAGAAATATTTTAAATGATTACTGCTATGAGTTCTGCATTAATTTTATAGCCTTGGTGGTGTCATTTATGTCTTCTGATCATATTACTTCCAAAATAACTTATAATAGTCAGGGGTGGTCCGACGGAATTTTGACACCCGTGCAAGTATCCATATCAGCCCCCCCCCCCCCCTTCAATCTCGAAAAAGGGTGGCTGCAATTTAGTGGTCATAAATTATGCAGATATATTATACTTTCTTCTCAAAAATCTCGTGTATTCATAGAAAAAAAAAAAAAAAAAAACTAAAAGCAGTCTTTGGGGACTGACGATAGAAGTGAAAACTAAGTAACTTGTGAATTGTATCGTCAAGCTATTAGATTATTATTTTCGAATTATTTTTGGTTTGTAAAGAAGTGTTTATGATCTGTATTATATGATTCGGCACAATATTTGTAGCTACCCATATTAAATGAACTAAGCCTTATATTAGGTAAAAATATTGATTACTTATGAAATTATTTTAATTAGTAGCTTAGATACAAAAGAAAACCGATTCAGGACACCTCAAAACGTGTAAATCAGCTGAAATCTCGAATTCCACTTTCAATAATATTCTTTAAAATATCTTTCGAATGATGTATTAAAAATAATTTAATCATATTTAGAATTTTAAATTTTAAAATATTACAGCGCCATCCGGCGGTATAAGTTTATGTAATCTACTGTTTGATTCCAAATCAACAAAGCTTTTTAATGATGTATTACTTATGAAATTATTTTAATTAGTAGCTGAGATACAAAAGAAAACCGATTCAGGACACCTCAGAACGTGTAAATCAGGTGAAATCGAATTCCACTTTCGATAATATAAAAGAACTTTAAAATATCTTTCGAATGATGTATTAAAAATAATTTAATCATAATTAGAATTTGAAATTTTAAAATATTACAGCGCCATCTGGCGGTATAAATTTATGTAATCTACTGTTCGATTTCAAATCAACAAAGCTTTCTAATGATGTATTACTTATGAAATTATTTTAATTAGTAGCTGAGATACAAAAGAAAACCGATTCAGGACACCTCAAAACGTGTAAATCAGGTGAAATCGAATTCCACTTTCGATAATATAAAAGAACTTTAAAATATCTTTCGAATGATGTATTAAAAATAATTTAATCATAATTAGAATTTGAAATATTTAAATTTTAAAATATTACAGCGCCATCTGTTGGTATAAATTTCTGTAATCTACTGTTCGATTCCAAATCAACAAAGCTTTCTAATGATGTATTACTGATGAAATTATTTTAATTAGTAGCTGAGATACAAAAGAAAACTGATTCAGGAGACCTCAAAACGTGTAAATCAGCTGAAATCTCGAATTCCACTTTCGATAATATAAATTGGTAAAAAATATGTTTCTTCTCATGGAAAGCCTTAGCTGACGATGACGCGAGTTTCATGATTTTTGTTTACCTAAAAGTGCTCTATGCACCTAAAGAAGTTTTCACTTCAAACGGAAAACCTTCGCTGACAATGACACGAGTTTCATGATTTTTGTTCACCAAAAGTGCTCAACGCGCCTAAAGAAGTTTTCACTTCAAAAATATATATTTATTTTTATAGAATATGATAAGACAGCTTTTCAATCTCTAGTGTTTACCTAGTAAAATTATTTAATAAATGCATTTTAAAGTTTCGAGTTTTATTTGTAAAAACAGCATAAATCAGCTGAAAGCTGCCATCTTGAGATACTTTTTCTTAAAGTACTTGTGACTTTATAGAAAAGTGAAAAAAAAATTTCTTTTTATTCTTTATGAGTAAACATACCAACCAAAAAATTATGTGTACAAAAAAGAAGGTTAAAGTTGTTAAAAAATCGGGTGATATGAAGTTTCCAATCCTAAATTCAGATATTTTCAACATTTTCTATTAAACTAGACAGCCTTCACCCCCCTCAGCAGTCATTATTTCCAAATGAACCTATTCCCAAATTTGCTGCTTACGTATTATCCTGGCAAGCCATATACGCCAACTCGAAAACAGGGGCGTGTAATTGATGAGGTGCGCTTTGTAAATGCACTCTCTTCTATGAAGATTCAGCACGACAATGAAAGATACAGAAAAATTATGCTAGTCCTAGTCTGTGCCCCTGCAATTGTTGATAGTCACCTCGGGGTGAGTGTGAGATACTCGGAAGAAATCATAAAACTGTCAAAGAGAAAATCCATGAGTGTTTCAAAGACAGGAATATAAGGAATTGGGGGTGGGGGGGGGGGTGGATAGTGGGTGTTTCGGTTTCATCTTCTCTTTGCAGTGGAATTGTAAATAAAAAAGTAAAAATTGTAAATAAAAAAGTCCCGAGAAAATTTTCGTCCTTTTAGCGCCCTTTCATTTGTGCATCGAGCGAGAGCCCCGTGCGACCGCCCCTGATAATAGTCGATACTGGAAGGTGGAAGTCATGTGGTTGTTAGAAACAAGATTAAAAAATAAATTGTGCAAGTCGTATTATAAGACATAGTATGAAGCAATGCTGAAGTTATTTTAGATTGAATCTCAGGTAGAATATTAGATCAGTTTAGTTGGCGCTAGAGTCCTGCACGGGTCAAGTAACCCGACAGATGAATTTTAAATCAACCCGACCCGAAAAAAAATTTTCATCTACCCAAAACCCGACAAAAAAATTTTCATCAACCCGAACCTGCAACAGAGAATTTTTTCGACCCGAAACATAAATCAACATTACTTATTCATCTAAAAGTCATGAAAAAACATGATTTTAATAAAGTACATTTTCATTGTCACACGGTAAATAAAAAAAATCTGGAGTGACTCCACTCGACTTTCCGAACATTGAGTAATTAACAGTTTTGTAGATAAAGTAAAGAAAGAGGAGTTGTTAAACAAACAAAAGAGAGAAAACCATAATAGAGTGTTTGAGTATTTTTCTCCATCTATTACACGATGTTTTATTTAACGCTACTGAACTTTGAGCCCATAGATCATAATGATAAAGAATTTTTCGTTGTGTCCCTGTAAAAACCTATAAATGCTAGATTCACCAAAATGCTTATAGTTAGTGCAACAGTGATTTATAATACTCATATAAATTTTCAGCTCAATTCAATAAGGCGTTTAGATGCTATCGTACTTTTAAAAATTTAGTCCCATAGGCCATAATGATAAAGAATTTTTCTTTGTGTCCCTGTAAAAAAACTGTAAGTGCTAGATTCACCAAAATCTATACAGTTAGTTCAACTGTGATCTATAACATGTGTAAAAATTTTTTGCTCAGATTAATAAGGCGTTTAGACGCTATCACACTTTTAAAAATTTGGCCCCATAGGCATAATGATAAAGAATTTTTCTTTGTGTCCCTGTAAAAAAACTATAAGTGCTAGATTCTTCAAAATCTATACAGATTGAGTATTTGTGACCTATAATATGTGCATAAATTTTTTGCTCAATTAAATAAGACGTTTAGATGCTATCGCACTTTTAAGATTTTGCTCCCATAGGCCATAATGATAAAGAATTTTTCTTTGTGTCCCTGTAAAAAAACTATAAGTGCTAGATTCACCAAAATCTATAGGGTTCGTACTATGGTGACTTACAATATGCGTACCAACTTTCAGGTTAATCGAACAAAGCGTTTAGACGCTAGCGTGTTCACTCACAGACATACACACATACATACACACATACACACATACATACATACATCATCGTAAAAATAGTGAAAACGGACTCAGGGGACCTCAAAACGTATAGAAACATCAAAATCTCGAATTCGCATTTTTGACATGATTACAATACTTTCCTCACTATAGTGTTCGGAAAGTAAAAATAAAAACTAGTATGATGTGGCCACCACAAGACATTCTTTTATATTTTTCTGTCAAATTCACTAAGTGCGAATAATTTATTAAAACTATTATTAAAAAGTTTCACGTGATGAATGCATATGCAAATAATTTTCATCTTAGGGAAAAAAGAGAGACAGTTTTATCGTCTGTAAATAACCAGAACAATGCATTTTTATAATGGTTATCTCGCATATCATGGTTCGTACAGTTATATGGCATAGAAGTTAGATATAGCCATCCTGTTATCGATGAAATTTGCAGTATAGCAGCGCCACCTATTGGCCGACAAGCATTCAAACTAATATATATTAAAGGGCACCTACATACAAATTTATATGCAGTTTTGTGCAGTAGTTCTTGAGATATAGACTTTCCTTAAATTGTGGAAATTTCTGTGTAGCAGTGCTACCTGTTGGTTGATAGGCATTCAATTTTAATCAGCATAGTGTATCATATTAGTGTTCTCACATATCAGGCTTTGATGGATTATACGCAGTGAAACCTGACATGTAGTCTAGACCTCTCAAAATTTGTAAAACCGTCGAAAATTTTTACTAATCCAATACTTTCTTCGATTGAATATAGAAAAAATTAAAATAAAATGTAATTACTTATTGTATTGAGTTTAAAAAAAAAAATGTTTAATAATAATGTTTCAACATTTATGTGAGTTGTGAACTTCAAGATTGCAAAAATATGCTTCATTTTCAGTGCTAGTAGTTTGTTGTTTAATGCTTATATTCTGAAAAAAAAAAAAAAAACGTATATATATATATATATATATCTTTATTTATTGCTTTTGTTCGACGTGAATGTTTATTATAATTTGGGTAGCAGGGATATATGATTTGCAACTAACACGATTTGACCCTTTTTAGAAAATGTCTGTGTGTGTGTGTGTGTGTGACAAAATTTTGTGGGAACTGTATCTCAGGAACTACTGCACAGAATTTCATACAAATTGGTATGTAAATGCAAATTTGACATAAATTAGTGCCTATCAATTTTTGGTGAAAAATTGTCTTACAGGTTGTGTTGCCATCCTGCTTTTTCTAAATTTTTAACATGGTGATGTAGGACAAAATTTTGTATAAATGTGCATAAAGAGAATTATTTTTTAGTAATTATTATGAAATTTACAATAATTATTTATAATAGAGATAGTCGACTGGGAATTTTTTTTTTGTATGTGTAGGAGCCTCGCCTCCCCCCCCCCCTGAGGGTGAAGTCCCCCCTCGAGGGGAGTAAATTTTCAAGATGGGTATCTTTCAAAAGGTCTCGTCAATACCTTTAAAACAAATGGTTGAACTATAAATCCGTGATAATTTAAAACAAAGTTATCGATTTTTTTTTACTTTTAACAAAAAAGAAAAAAACTTAGAAAAAAAAAATCGTAATTTTTTTTTTTTTTAATATTGAGGACTTTTAAATGGACTTTTTTTTATATTTAGTGTTATACTACTTCTCTATGGAAATCGTCTGCATTATCGTGGAAGATAATTTTTTAAAATAATAATTTTAATAAGTTATTTTTACTGAGACTGAGTGAATTTGTATAGGAAAATATAGAAGAAAGTCATGTGGTGGCCACAACATGCTAGTTTTATATGGGAATTTTTGCTAGTATTCGGACACTTTTGTTACCGACTGTACATGTATTTCATTGAAATGATAAAAGCTATTTGTTTTTGCTGATATGTTTTACCAGTTAAAAAGAAGTAAGCTATCAACGAAAATTAATTTTGCTCAAAATAAAAATTTGCCAGTTTGATTTCTTACTCATCAAAACCCCTCGTCTTTGGTTTTGACTTCACATTAAGTCAAATTTTATAATATTTCATCATAAGATTTTTTAATTTAAGAACACATTCTTTCTGTGCGTGAACTTCAGCGAATATGGAAAAAAGATATCAATTCAAATTATACTTGAACTTTGTATTTAAGTATTTATAAATTGTGAAACAAACAAAAACATATTTAGGTAGAGTCAGCAAGAACTGTTTATTTGATTTAATATGGTTTAGTTAGCTATAAGCTGCATTACTGATAATTTACTACCAGCGTTTTATAGTCAATCTTCTTAGTATATTTTATTAAAAATTCGTGACAATTCAGAATTGCCGAAGACCATACTTTTTTTTTTTTTTTTGCCATTATTCATAAGCAGCATTTTTTGCAATATGTTTAAGCAATTAAAAAAAAAAAAGCATACATTTCTAGATAAAAATAGTGGTGGAAAATATACAGGTGGTGGCAACCCTGCATATTTGGAAATAAAAGTATGAGCAATGACAAACAAATTAAACTGATGAACATATTTCAACTGCATTGGGAAGTTAAAAAAATAAACTTTCACTCAATACACCATAAAAGTATATAGACATAAAAAAAAATGTGTGTTAAGTTTTATTTGTATAAGGGAAAAAAGAGAAATTTTTGGAGGGGGCGACACACCCCCTGAAAATTTTCAGTGGTGGTGCATGCTTCAGTGCCAATGCATGTTAAAGTAAATATTGTGAAAATGTAATGAAAGTATTTAGCCATTGTCTTGTGTACATGCATAAAACTGATCCATACCTATTTAAAAAATTATGTACCTGTAAGTATATAACATACAGATTATATTATTATATAAAGACATTTTGTTGTTAAATTTGATTATACAGGGTTCATAATCAAATATGAAAAAATTTCCCCGAGTTTTCCAGACAATTTTAAAGAAAATATTAGCAATATATTACAAGAAACACTCCTCTAGAGAGGTGAAAATACTTCCATTGTATGATGTCATATTACTGCCGATCATAACAAATTTACATGGAAATCATTGCTCACATGCGTATTTTCACAATACTTAATTATTTGATTCAATATGAAGGCTAAACAAAGAAATTATATTATGAAAAAAAGGAAATTGACGTTTTTCCAGGTTTTATGATCAATTTTCCCTGATGATGTATGAATCCTGTTAAAAATATTTGTATTTATCTTAGAGAAAAAAAAATAAATAAAAACTTCTTTATTTAATGAATAAATTTTTAAAATATATAACATTGCACGACTCTATAGGCCTATTTAAAGCTATCAATTAACCTTGCTGTGGTAAATGTGATCATAAAAAAATATAACTATAAAACAATTGATTTGATAGAATAATAATAAGTAGTAATAAGTGCCCGAATTGCATTTTATGTTTAATGAAAAACTTATAACCAGTAACTGTGAAATCTCAATAAAAGATATTTTAATAAATATCATCCATTAAAATGTTTGAAAATGTGTTAAATAAAGAGAGTCTAAAACTTAATTTTTATCTCTTAACCAAAACTCCAATAATATGTACTATGTATGGAATACACACTATCAAAAGAAAAGGTTATTTAAGTATATATATATAATTTGAATAATTTAATTCCTTTCTCTCTTAATTCCTCTTTAATTCTCCATCTCCATGAATCTCTTTAATCCTGAAAATCGCTTTTCACAAACTAAATTCATGGCAGTTTTTCATAATATGCGTTTTAAGAGTTCATAGGAAAAATGAAAAATTTTTCAGAACTTGGTAAGGAACATATTTTTATCATAATGACTGACATATCTCCGTTTCTTTCTATCCTCACTTGCAATATTTAATTTCCATTCGTTTGTTGCACGGAGGTTTGTTGTTATTTTCATATCAGCGTCCTTTGTATGAAGAATGCTCATTGGCTGAAAGAAGGGCGCGACGTTTTCGGAGTCTTGTGATGCGGAAGAACGCTTGTACAATTTGCTTAAGTGTCTAGGCGCATGCGTAAAGTGACGTACTACCAGCTTATCTAAAGAACCAATCAGAGGAAAAAAGTTCCCTTGTTACTGTTCTAAGTTTAATCGCCTGTCATGTTTGCTTATATATTTGTTTCCTGGGAAGATGAGATGTGTACGGAAGTAGTTATATCTCGGTCATTTTTCGCAAGGCTCCTATATGGTAGTTCTAATTTCCCGAACTTCCCGCGTGACGTCATTTCTCAACTCGGGAAGTGACCGGGAAATACTTTCGAATGCGTCCATCGATGTAAAGTTGTTCTTCAGACCGAAATGAATTTGGAAATCAAGCGATTCCATATGGCACACAAACTTGAATTAATTCTTTGAACCTAAAATAACTATTTTCCCCATTTCCATGGAGGATGAAAACTGTGATGCCATATCTCCGGACCATCTATTCATTTTTTAATTCCAGCATGACAGGACGTAACTTCTCCAGTAATCCAGAAAATTGTTTCGTGAAATGCGGTTACGTGCGAAATACCAAACAGAAGGGCAAGAAAATGATGATGCTATAATGCAGAATTAAGATTGGTTGTGAGTAACAGAGGATGCGTCTGGTACAAAATTTAGTGATAACATTTGAATTAATCAAATCAAGACGTTACGACATGCGGTATCCTAAAGCATAAAAAAAACGTGTGATTTCAAAAAATGAAAATAATGGCGAAGAAACAGAGAATAATTTTCAAGCTGCTGACACAATTATGGCGTTTGAAAATGCACTAACTTTTATACAGTCACATGAAATTACAGAAAAGAACCAGAAAAATGTTGTAAATCTGGAAGAATTCCTGTATAATTTATAAAAGGAGCAAAAAACCTAACATAAAATTAATGATTTTTAAAATTAAATTTTACTTAATGCTCCACAACATTAATTTATTTCTTTGACTGTTTAGAAAGTAACAAATTAGTTTTTATTAGTAGGATACTGTATACATTGTGTCGTGTATTAATTCATAAATATTGTTTTCTTCGTGTTTTGACTTTAACCCGCATTCGTCGTTTTCCCGCTTTCATCGTTTTTTTCCCACCAACCCCGTGAAAAACGATGGATCGAGGTTCTACTGCATATCTTTTTTTTCCCTTAATTTTCTACCAATGCGCAATGCAACATGTGGGAGATGGCGGTCATATAATTGATGGTTTTTCAGCAGTTACTATTTTAAATACAATTTTTTTATGTACAGCAATCTTTATATTATTCCTTAAAAGATATATACTACAAACGATTAATGAAGATCACTACATAAAACAAAAAGTGGTATTCAATAAAGTGGCTGCTCACTGCTGTGAACCCTGTAATTGCTTTTTGTTACATGAAACAAGTTTTTGTTTATTTTAGAGAAATCCAGCAAGATAAAAATCCATAGCACGATGGTGTTTATTTGACGGTTTTGTTGATTCCCAAACTTGTGTAATCATTTGTGTATTTTGAGAGAAATATTTAGATTCGGGGACATTGAGTGCCCTCAAGCAATCAGTTTTTTTGGGGACAAATAATAAAAACATTTAAAATTTGGGGACTGTCCTTGAATTTCGAGGACATATGGTCACCTTATTGTTGAATCATGTTCTCAGACTGACTAAAAATATGACTCGACAAGGATTTATTTAACGAAGCGGTATTAAGCGCACTTTTTGTACCCAGGAATTATTGCTAGCGCTCGAATAATTTTGCTGTCGACTGTATTAGTATTAGCATAAGTACAGCGTCTAGAATAAACAGTGTGGCAATCGCCTATAACCGTGATGTTAAAATGATGCTACAAAAATTAAGCTTACCCAGATGTCGCTGTGATCGAAGCTATTGCTCAAATCGAAGACCTGATTGGCTTTTCCAAGTTTCGTCAGTTTAATCACGTGGTCTAAGCATATAATTAACCAATAGGGAGTCTCGGTTTTGTTGTCGTGACACTAGCTTCGATTACAATGACATCTGGTGACAGGCTTAATTTTTTTAGTACAATTTTATTCTCCGCTTTCCACACTGTTTATCTAGACGCTGTAGCATAAGCTACAGTCGGTAACAAAAGTGTCCGAACACTAGCAAAAATTCTTATTTTAAAAAAAGTAGAGTTAATACCGTTTTGTTAAATAAATCTTTGTCGAATCATGTTCTTAGTCAGTCTAAGAACATGATTCGACAAAGATTTATTTAACAAAACGGTATTAACTCTACTTTTTTTACATAAGAATTTTTACTAGTGTTCGAACACTTTTGTTACCGACTGTACGTATAAGTTAAATAATGTAAGTATTTTTTATTATAATTGATTTAGTAAACAAACCAATGTATGAAATGGAATGAAAATGTCTGTTCTCGCTAAAGCTTAATTCTATTTCAGTAATTTCATGTTTGTTTATTTATATATAAAACTAATTGCGATCTTAAATGTTTTCGATTATAATCCACATTCTGTTAGAAATATTAGAAAACAATTTGAAGTAAAACTAAGTAAAATAGCTTGTAATATAAACAAAATCTAATTTATTTATAGAATGGATCGTGTAATAATTATACAGTAAGACCCCGCTTAACGCGGGGGATACGTTCCACCAAAGTAGAGCGTAATGCGAAACAGCGGGGAATCAATTTCGGGGAATCCTCGTACTGCTGCGAGCAATTTCGGGGAATCCCCGGGTTGAAATAAAAGAGCGCTAAATGAAACAGCGTTAAGCGGGGTTTTACTGTATATGCCAAATCGTAGTTATTAACTAAATATCATGCCAAAATGAAAATCAGAAAATTCTGTAAGCTGATTTTTAAAAGTGATTTTCACCTTAAATTTCAGTTTATTAGTTCTATTAACATTTTTCAAATGTTTATATTTATGTGTATTTAGTTATGCCTGTGAATGTTAAGTTATATTTAAACATGTTACTTTTAATTCTTTTTTAAATTTAATATAGAAAAATAGTTTCTTAGTAAATAAATACAATTTGAAACTCACAAAATATTTTTTCTTCATTTACTTTTAATAATATATATTTTTTTACTTTCCGAACATACATATGTAATAAACTTTAATCGCATCAAAAACCGAGGCAATGTACATTAAAAATTTACACATTTTAAAACATTAAAATACACAAAACATAAATTTAGGCGTTTCGAGCCTTTTACAGGCTCCACATCAGTAAAACATCAAAAAGTAACGCTGAGAAAAACAAGGAAACTCCTTTAAGAGCGGACAATACCTAATCTCGCCGGCAGTCTTGGCCCATGTTATTCTATGGGAAAATTTGTTTACATAATTACACATTACCTAATGAATATTTTTCAATTCTGTTTTCACATTTAGAAAGTTCATAAGCGTTAAATTAGTACTTGTTTTCCAAAAATTGATTTTTTAAAAATTTAGTATTTCATTTTGCGACTAGAAAATGAGAAAAATGCATTTTGTGAAAAATCGCATTTTTGAACTCAAAATTAAAATGTAAAAATTTAAAAAAATGAATTTTTCAAAAATGAGTACTCATTTAACGGTTATGAATTTTTTGACTGCGTAAACTGAATTAAAAAATATACATTAGGTAATGTGTAATTGTCGAAACAAATTTTCCCATAGAATAATATTGGCCACGGTTGTCCGCGGGATTAGGTACAATCGGCAACAAAAGTGTCCGAACATTAGCAAAAATTCCTATGTAAAAAAAGTACACTTCATACGGTTTTGTTAAATGAATCCTTGTCGAATCCTGTTCTTAGTCAGTGTAAGAACATGATTCGATAAGGATTTGTTTAACAAAACCGTATGAAGTGTGCTTCTTTTACATAGGAATTTTTGCTAGTGTTCGGACACTTTTGTTACCGACTGTATTGTCCCCTCTTAAGAGAGTACAGCGTATTCAGCGGGGACTGCGGTTGACTTATTAAGTGGTGCAAAATGCTGTTTCGTATACCAGCCTACGAGGAAAATTCTTGAATGATAATTCGAACAGTTAGACATGATTATTTTAGTATTGTTAAAATCAGGTAGATGGTCGGTCTCTATAGCATGCTGCACTATTTTAAAACGTATATCACGGTTTTTGAAATTTCTTTTATGTTCGAGAATTCGAGCTTGAAGGGAACGACCAGTTTCACCTATATAAACCGAACTGCAAGATTTGCAAGGGATATTATAAATTAACACCTGTACAGGAAAAGGGGGGATTAAATTAAGAGGTTTAAAATTAGAATGGAAATTAAGAATTAGAAATTGAGGTTTATAAGATACAGATATATTAACAGTGCGTAAAATTTTGGTAATAGATTCAGATTATATATATATATATATATATATATATATATATATATATATATATATATATATATATAGTAAGGAATAGTAACGAAAGATTCAGGTGACTTGGAGGAATTAGATTCATGATTATCAATATTAAAGTCATACTCTTTTAATTTTCTTTTAAGCCAGCGAGAGGAATAATTATTACGTATGAAGTCCGAAAAAATTCTTTTTAATTCTAACTGGAAAAGCTCATCAGTACTGCAATTTGATTTAGCGCGATGAAGTAAAGTATGGAAAACAGCAGACTTATGTGAATAAGGGTTCGCTGAATTAAAATTTCAATTCAGCGAACCCTTCTTCTAAATCATATTGCAGTACTGATGAGCTTTTCCAGTTAGAATTAAAAAGAATTTTTTCGGACTTAAAACGTAATGATTATCCCACTCACTGGCTTAAAAGAAAGTTAAAAGAGTATGACTTTAATATTAATAATCAGTAAATTAATTCCTCCAAGTCACATAAATCTTTCGTTACTATTCCTTACTATAAAAAAAATTCTGAATCTATTGCGAAAGTTTTACGCACTGTTAATATATTTGTATCCTATAAACCTCAATTTCTAATTCGTAATTTCCTTTCTAATTTTAAACCTCATATCCCCCCCCCCTTTTTTTTTCCACACAGGTGTTATTTATAATATCCCTTGCAAATCTTGCAGTTCGGTTTATATAAATGAAACTGGTCGTTCCCTTCATACTCGAATTCTCGAACATAAAAGAAATTTCAAAAACCGTAATATACGTTCTAAAATAGTGCAACATGCCATAGAAACCGACCATCTACCTGATTTTAACAATACTAAAATAATCATACCTAACTGTTCGAATTATCATTCAAGAATTTTCCTCGAAGGCTGGTATACGAAACAGCATTTTGCACCGCTTAATGAGTCAACCGCAGTCCCCGCTGAATACGCTTTACTCTCTTAAAGGAGTTTTCTTGTTCTTCTCAGCGTTACTTTTTGCTGTTTTACTGATGCCTGTAAAAGGCTCGAAAGATCTAACTTTATGTTTTGTGTATTTTAATGTTTTAGAATGGGTAAATTTTTAATTATATTGTCTCGGTTTTTGATGCGATTAAAGTTTAGTATAACTGTGCGAGACGTTATGATTTTTAAATATACATATGTAAGGAAAGTATTGTAATTATGCCAAAAATCTGACTTTGAGATTTTGGTGTTTCTATACGTTTTGAGGTCACCTGAGTCCATTCTTACTATTTTTCCAATGGTGTGTGTGTGAGAGTGAGTGAGAGAGAGAGTGTGTGTGAGTGTGAGTGAGAGTGTGTGTGTGTGTGAGAGAGAGAGAGAGACTGTGTGTGTGTGAGAGAGAGAGATAAAGTGAGTGAGTGAACATGATAGCGCCTAAACGATTTGTTCGAATGAGCTGAAAATTGATACGTAGAATATAGGTCACCTTGACACGAACCCTATTGATTTTGGTGAATCTGGAACTTTTTTTTTTTTTTAAATACAGGAACACAATGAAAAATGCTTTGTCATTATAGCCTATGGGCTCAAATTTTTTAAAGTGCGATAGCATCCAAACGCTTTATTCGACTGAGCTAAAAATTTATACACATGTTATAAATCACTGTTACACGAAGCCGAAGCGTATAGATTTTTGGTGAATCTAGCCCTTATAGAATTTTACAGGGACACAACGAAAAATTCTGTATGATTATGATCTATGGGCTCAATTTATTTGAAATGCAATAGCGTAAAGTAAAACAATGGGGGGAAAATACTCAAACCCTCTATTATATTTTTAACTTTTGTTTATTTATTGGCTTGTCTTAATTTGTTTATACAACAGTTAATTACTCAATGTTTGGAAAGTCAAGTGGAATCACTCCAGATTTTTTTTTTATTTTAAGTTAATTATGATTTAGTATTTTTTTTTTTTTAACTTTTGTGTATTTTAAAAACAAAAGTTAATTAAACATCAATGTTATTTTTTCAACATTAAAATTAATAATAATCAAATCGCGTTCAGGATATCTTAAAATGCGTTAATCCACCGAAAATCAGTGGTCGAGAAATTTTCACGAATCTAATACTTTCTTCTTGTGCATACAGAGGAAAATAAAAATTATTTAAAATTAATTTTTAAAGTTTTTCTTTCCAAGAATTTATTTCTCGTTATTTAGGTATTTTCGACATAATATTTTAGCAATGTAAGTGGCTTTGAAGCCAAAGAAGAACATACGACTAATTTGCATTTATAGGAATCTCGATTGAATTTACATTAAAATTAGAATATCAGAATGTCTGTAATCCAGAAGTTCAAATTAGATTTTATTTTCTTCAATTTAACTTGATTATGAAATCAATATAACATGCATTAGATCCAATGAGAAAAAATTTAATCTACTCACCCTCTACCAGCATCCCGGGACCAGACAAATACTAGGGCTCACACAAATAACTCTGAAATCTAATACGTCTTTGACGAATAGTATTTATTTTTACATTAATTTAACTTACGTTATGTAAGTATAATAAGATTAAATTAATATGAATAAGATTTTATTATTTATACTAAGTTCTGATTTGACTGTTCAAAGGCGCAACGCACCTCTCGAGATTTTGTGAACGACTCGTAAACAGCCTGCTCAGAGCAGTCCAAAAGAGTTTAGTCCGGCGCAGGTTCGTATTCCTAAGAAAGTTTAAGGTCATTCTTTGGTGCTGCCATCTCTGTTTAATAATAGCAGTTACTTTCAATTCAATACTTCCTTCCAGTAAGAATAATGTATAATTATATATTATTTTTCGAGTATGAAATAAAATTAAATTTGGGAAGAATTCTGTCCGGAAACTTCAGAAATTTCGAAGAATTCTGCTTAAAAAAGAAAAAAAATACTTAAATAGTATCGATTTTAATAATTAAAACTTTTTTTTTTTTTTTTTTTTTTTAACTCTTAGAAGGAAAAATAGTTAGAATGCATCTTCACTTATCTCTTTTACAAAATAAATTATTTTCCTTTGTAGATGAAATTATTTGCCATTGTAGTATTATTGCTGTTTGTTTTTAATTGTTGTTGAATTCATCAAATTTTGGTTTATCCAATCATCCTTGAAATGTTCAAAAGATTTTAAATAAAACAAATTTGAAATTATAGCCATAAAAATTTGCTTCTGTTGCTATATTCAATTTATGAAAAGGACAGGGGAGAGGAACACCTTCTCCTGACTAAGAACATTATTCGACAAGGATTTAACAAAACAGTATTAACTCTACTTTTTTTTATATAGGCATTTTTGCTAGTGTTCGGGGACTTCTGTTACCGTCTGTACAGTTCGCACATGAATTTTATGTTCATCCTCATTTTTACTAAAGATTAAAATATCATGTAGATATAAAAAACAAAAGGAAAATTCCCTCAGAACCTGATTTATAAAGCGCTGGAAAGATTAACGGCTGTATTCACCAATAACTTTAACTCCCGGTTGAACACGAAAACTTGAAAAGCGTATAAAGTCAGGGTTGAACTTTTTAGCAAAGTTTGACGTGTTCAATCTGCCATCTAGTGGCTTTGTTATTTTCAGATATTTTAGCTGAAAATAACCAATCAAAAATTATATGAAAACTTTGACGCTAGGTGGCAGAAGCAGCGTGTCAAATTTTCTTGGAAAACTGCACCTGCTTTTAGGCGCTTTTCAAGTTTTTTGCGTTGAACCGGGAGTTGAAGTTAATGGTGAATAAGGCCATAATTCGAATGGGCCAAAAGGAGTACATATAGCTATTTTTTCAATATATTCAGGATGAACAGGTATATGAAAGTATGCACGTACAATATCTATCTTTGAAACAATTTCACAGCCGTAAAGCATGTTAGAGAAATCTTGTATAAGTGGTATTGGATATTTAAGGAAAGAGTAAGTGACGTCACTCGCAGTCAAGTTATGAGTAGAATGGCAAAACATTGGTATTTCCACCAATACAGGTGCCCATTCGAGAATGGCAAAGATTGATTGACGGAGCGTTTGTTTGTAAACATGCCCTTGTCTTATTGGTCAGGAGTTGTACATGCATGGAACTTCCGATGATCACCAATCGGACGAATGGAGCCAGAACTTTTTGGTACAACGTGCAAAGGTGAAGACCATGGAGATTTTGAAGGCTTACAAATACCTTGTTCCATCATAAACTGGAATTCTTTTTTAACCATGTCGTATAAGTTTGGGTTGAGTTGCCTTGGTTTGCTATGAACAGGTGGACCGGTTGTTTCTATGTAGTAATGTTTTGTATTGTGTTTAACCTGTATAACTTTGTGAGAAATTTTCGTTAAAACTGGAAATTCAGCTAGAATTTTATGGTAAAGGGAATCTCCAGAAATAAGTTTAATAGAACTATAAACAAGTGATTTTGCTGAAGTTCCAACCTGCGTCAGTTTTGTTATACTATTTATTAATAGACGGTGTTTTAAATCAACTAATAATCCAAAATTTTTCAAAAAATCGGCGCCTATGATTGGCATGGGAACTGATGCTATGAGGATTCACACTTGGGCCTATATTATACTGGGAAGTGTGGTTGGATTTTGAGAAGAGATGAAAACATATCTTCTAGTAAATGGAATATAAATTAACAATGTTTCCCTGGTAAAATGTTTCCATGTCCTATTTAAGGTCAGATATTTTCTCCTCGCATGATACGTCTTCTTGTAGAATAATTTTTACTGTAATATTTTTGTGGTTGTTTGGAATTTTCATTTCTGCAATGGCGCCATGTGCTAGTCAGCGAATAGGTTTCTAAAATATTTATTTTTTAGTGTTTTGCTGTATCGCTTAATAAGAATATTTTAAATGCCTTGAAACAATGTGATTTACAAGGAATACTCTTTTCAACAAACAGCGGCTGATGTCAAAATTTTCAGATTTATTATATTTTTGTGATACATTGTTTAATTTTCAATGACTTTGTTAAATATAGGTATTAAATATTTTTTTCCCTTTGTTGTATGATAAGATTAAATTATTTTTTATTTTGTTTACGCCATTAAACACATTAAAATGAAAAAAAAAAAAGTTTTTTTTAACCCCCCCCTTTTTTTTTCCTTTTTTTAAATTCTTACAAAATGTTATATTCTGCTAACACTTATTTTAAAACAAATTAAATATCTCCCATTAAATATTCACAGGGCTACTACAGTTATTTTGAATGTTAAAATATTAATATTAATAATAACTAGGGGTTCTGCCCCCTGCTCGCTTCGCTCACGAACCCCCGAAGGAAGCTTCGCTTACCCCGACTAGCTTCACTGATTTAAACCCTGCGGGGCTCTGCCCGCCCATTCGCTGCTTTGTCTGTCATTGAATAAGAATATTAACCTATTACCCGATGGTGTTGCGTTCACGCAACACCAGAAATAATCGCGTTTAACAGTTAACTAAAACAGGTATTTTATATTAAGTATTGTTTTTAAGTAAGAAAAGGAATGTTTATTTTATTACAAAAAAATTTGATCTGAAAAATAATTTTACATTTAAAAATAAATTTCCGACTTGAAGCACTAATCAATCCAAAACTTTTGAAAATCATCATGTTTGAACAAGTTTACATAACTTGTAAAAAAGAATGTTTCACAATCAAATAATTACTTTTGAAGTCATCTGTAGTGTTTGCTGTTTTATACTCCCGCAAGGAAATTTCTGTAAACATTTATTTGTCTTCATTATATACTCTTATTACACAGAAGTTGTACAAATACAACACCCTGTATTTAGTAAGATAAGACTAATTTTAATAATTTTATTTTAAATTATTGTTATATACGTTCAAAATAATGACTATTACTGTTTGTATTTAAAAAAAAAATTATTTCCAGTTTTGGCGGTGAATGGGTTAATAATGCATAACAGAAGAAAAAAACAGAAAAATATTATCGAAATCCACATATTCAATGTCAAATTGAAATACATATTTACAACCCCCCCCCCTTTTTTTAAATTAATTTTTAATGAAATATTATCTTAAAAATCAGTATTTTTTTCAAAATAGAATGAAATTCGTAATATCTAGACCATTTTGCGTTTCATCTTTAGTATATGACCCCTTGACGACTTTTAAATTTTTTGTCACTATTTAACGATGAATTTTTTGGTATAATTGCTTGTTTACAATAAATAAATAAATAATAACAAGATATATATATACAAAATAAATAACTAAAAAATAAAAAAATATCTGAACAAAAATCTGTAATTTATTGCCTCTATAATTTTTGTATTTTGTGAAACAATATCATAGGTTGCGTTTAATTATTTTAATTTAAGATTAATACCATTCAGGAAGAAGGAGGATGCAAACATATTTACTTAAATCAATATCGAAATTTACTTTTTGTTTCAGAAGTTGTAATTTATAAAAAAATATATAACATAAACATAGTAGCATTTTCTAATATTACATGACGTTTTCTAAATCTTTCTACTCAATCGGGTTCGATCCTAGGTCGCGTTCGTCAGCGTCCGTTCAGAGTTTTCCCTCGTTTTCTCCGAAACTTGCATAAATACATGTTAAGACCGCTTAGCAATATCCCCATGGAATGTACTGCCTGAGACCCTAGCGCAGTCATTTGGCCCTAATCCTAACACCAACATCAACTTTCTACTTAATACACCGAAATGTAACTTATTTAAAAATTAAGTCAACTTTGAATCAACACAACATCGAACTATTTACCTTTAAGTGTGTACCAAATAAATCAAGTTAGAAAGTTTAGTTAGAGATGGCGCCACTATCTACCTATGGAAGCGTGTGTGTGGGTGTGTTGTGTGACAGGACAGGCCGCTGACTGTCTTCACGAAAGACTTAGGCCTTAAGCCTGAATAATGTGCCCTCTGTGGAGGTCTTTCTACTGACGTTTCTCCCATTTTTTTGTCCGAAAAAAATTATTTCACTAACTCCTATCGAAATACAATGTGCATATAGAGGTAATGAAGGTTGGCGATAAATATAAACCACAAAAGATTAAAAAGTCTTATTTACATACTCAGTGCGCAATAAACCACAGAAAAACAAGATATGTAAAACAAAACAAAATAACAATAGGGTAAAAATTAAAAGGAAAACGAGCAGAAAAACTTGAACTAAATACTAAAATATAATTGCACCTCACCGCCTCCGACTCCCCCCCCCCTCCTCTAAAAAGAAAAAGGCTGAACAAACTGAATTCAAACATGTTTTACCATTTAACTAATGTTTCTCTGATGCTATCATTTATTTATTTTATTTTTTGTTGGTTGTTGGAGAGAAAGATAACATTTTTTTTTTTTTTTTTTTTTTTTTTAAACTGTGTAAACAGAAATGAGTCCAGCCTTGACATGAATAACTAATATACCCAACCAATGCATAAGATTTAAATTCAGTACTTAAAAGGAGTCTCTATCCAAATCTAATCGAAATTCTATATATAATATAACATAGTCTTCTTTTTATATTTAATTTTTCGTTGTTGTTAATAAAGAGAAACATTAGATGGCGCCACTACACGAGAAAGATGTTTGAGGAATTGGCCGAAAATTTTTTTTACACCTGTTAAAAACTGTTTTAATATTTAAAATTATGCAAAAATCAGTTTATTAACGCAAGGAAAAAAAAAAAAAAAAAGAAAGAAATTAAAAGCTTTGGAAAAATCAGTACCACTGTGTCGTCCAGTCATTGTGTAAGTAACAATATATAAGTAAACCACATTTTATCCTAATTTTTCAAAAGATAACAGCAGGCTAGAACCCCTTAGAAATACCCAACGGGCACTCCATTTATTTATTTAGTTAGTTAGTTTTAATGAATATTTTAATCTACTGCATATATAATTAACACATTGATATTTAATATATATATTAATTATAAATGCAATGGGCTGGTTTTATTATTATTATTATTATTATTATTATATATATTTTCATATGTTGAAATTTCCAAGTTCCCCACTGGATTATTTTTCATTGCTATTAGTAGAAATACAGTACGCCATTTAAACAAACACTGTATAATAGCATTAGTTCTCGGGGAAAACATTTTAAACTGTTAAAAAGTGTGTGTATATATATATATATAATTCAACATTATAATGACCAAACACCAGTTAGGAAGACTTGAATTAGCAAGATATCAAAAAGTAAACACATATGGAAGTGAAGCATTACACAAACAAAAGATATTGTAAAAATTAACAAATGTAATAATAATAATAATAATAAAATAAAAACAAACACAAATAAATAAATACAATAAAATAATAACTTTGACATTTTTCAAAAAACTGTTATATTTTTATCAAGGACAATTATAGCAGCAGGATAATGTATAATTAATTGTTTCTGAGATAGTGAAATATGAGATCATATAAAATCTTTGCCAAAAACTAAAAGATTTCAACAATGAATTAAAATATAAGCAATAAATGAAAATAAATAATTAAGACCAAAACACTTTTAGAAAAGTAGCATATTATGAATAACTTATTATACATAAGCCATTTGCATGTTAATTTACATAAAGCAAAAATAATTTAAAAGTAGTGAACACAATGCAAAATTAATATAAGAAAGGATATGATCAAATATTTTTAAACAGAAAAAAAAAAAAAAAAACATTTATCCCCTATAGATATACAGTAGGTTGCCAAATTAATGTGGATACTTGACTTTTTTTTACATTTTCGCGTTTTTATGCCACTTATAATTCTTAGAAGTGGTTCTTATGTTACTGAAACGAATTTTTATCAAATTTTACTATGTTACACATTATTTTTAGTGATTTAAACAAAGCATGCTGAACTTAGCGACATTTTTATGAGAGTCATTTCATTTTATGTTGCAGAGTGCTCTCAACGTGTAATATTGAACGTTCATTTTGGATTCTTCGAACAGAGATTTAGTGTGCATTCTGACGCATCTTTAGTAACATAAGTAAAGATTGATTACTAAATTACAGTTAAATTCATTTTTACTACATTTTTATGACTCAATTTTATTTTTAATTTTAGTATTTTCAGAGGAAGAGACACTTCTCCGAGGAAAAAATCCGAAATAAAATCTCTCCTCCAGGATGCACAGCATTCAAACGGAAGGTCGCAGATATTGTTGGGGTTTCTGAATATGCTGTTAATAAAATAAAAGTGAATTTTGACAAAAACCTGTCACTTTCACCGAAAAGAACAAGGAAGCGTGGTAGAAAATGTATAACTACGCACAGAACAGACAGAAAAATTAGGGACATTTGCTTATGAAACAGGAAAAACAGTACTGCTGCACTGACTCAGATTGTTCCGGAGTCAGGTATTGTCGTTTCAAAAAGAATTGTGCAGCAAAGATTGGCAGAAGAGGACCTGGCGGACCATAATCCATTTCGCAAGGCTAAGCTTACAGAGGCGACTCTCCTGAGAAACGAATCTCCTGGGCTCGAGACCATCGTTACATAACTGTGGAAGATTGGAATAAACAAATATATATTTATTAATAGTTTCAATAATTTCTAAGTCTTTTTTGCAATTAAACCATAATTATTTCAATTTCAGGTGTGTTTCTGAGACGAGTTAACTTTTGAAATTTTAGCCGATAAACGGGATTTCGTCCAGCGGCGCCCTGGACAGCAGTTCCATCCTGACTGCATAATAGAAAGGATTAAACATCTACTAAAGGTCATGGTTTGCTCTACTATAAATACCAAGGGTGTAGGGCGTTTATACATTGTTCAAGGAACAGTGAAACAGGAGAAAATAAGAAATTCTACGAACTCGCCTTCTTCCACAGTTTGAAGAATGGTTCCCGGAAGGTGAGCATGATGTTTTTATGCACAATTCTGCCCTTTGCCATAAAGCCAAAAGTGTTACTGAATTTACGGTCCAAGAATTTCGAAGAATGTTTTGAAAGGGATGTTTTGAAAATTAAAATTATACGAATACCATGAGAAACTTATGAGAAATTACAAAATCTTTTGTCAAGAAAATGATAAGAACCAAGAGGAAACAGATTGAAAAACTTAAAAATACCTAGCATCACAATCCTTTAATTAAAAAAAGTGCAAAATCCTGCATAGAAAACATGCCGCAACGCATTAAAGCATTAATATCAGCCGAAGGAAATGTCACCAAATATTAAGGCCTTACAAAATGTTACTTTTTTTTCCCTTTCCATTATACATTTTTTTATTATATAGCTATTAAATATATATATTAACATTAAATAAAGTAATAAATATCAATTGTAGCATATAATGTATTTTTATTTAGAAGAAAAACCCCGATAACTTGATTTTCACGAATGTCCACATTAATTTGGCAACCCACTGTAATTACAATTAAGTACCGAAGGGTATAAAACTTCATATTTTTCTTATAAATATACCCACTATTGAGAAATAAAGGAAAGAGTTGGAGTTCAATAATTTTAAATATATCATCATTGTATACTCATTTTTCTTTAGAAATAGAATATATATATACTAGCAGGTTTTGCCCGCTTCGCTGGTCAATATCTTGAAATGAATCCTCAAAACACCATAGCATTAATAATAATTAAAAAAAAAAAAAAAAAAAAAAAAAAAGAAAAAGAAATTAGTCAAAATATAAGTTTTTGTTTCGGCTATTTTCTGTAGAGGTATTCCCGCACGCCGCAGTCGATTCTCTGGGGGCGTACAACGAACACTTCGTAAAGCTCACGACGTGAGAACTTCACGATGCCGAGTTTGGAAGATCTCACCAAAATGTTTACGACAATCACTTTTGGCCCTACAATGAACTGATCGTGAGCGCTTATCGAGAGCTAAACGGTGAGTTTGAGATTCATTCGAAATCGGATAGCATTAACCAATCACAGTGAAGTAAAATCTCACCTCCATACTCGAAAACTTTTCGCGAGTTTCAGCTTCGTATACTATCTGACCAATCACAGTGCGTGAATGGTCGAAAATGAATACGCTCAGATATTGTCAGCCATGTTTTAATAAAAACTGGTGATTTAAAAAACAAAAATGATGAACATAAGTTATACTTTTTTGAAAAGAACTTTCAAAATTATAAATTTTTTGTGTGAACACTATACAAGTTTAATAATTTGCTTTAAAGATATTTGATTAGGAAGTTTACGAGTGACGATAGGTCTGTTGCTATCACCTTAAAATAATAAAACAAAAATAACCCTAAAATTAAAGACTAAAGAATAACTTTCTGAAAATAATCAATTTTGACGTCCTCAGAGCTATAAATTCTAAGTTAAATCATGTGAATTCATTATTCATAATAAAATAATTGTAAAAATGCTCATTTAAGGACTCTGTTATAAATAACATAAGTAGAACACTATACGTCTCCTAGTGGCTTGGACGCAGAGCATCTCATTTCAGATCAGCGGTACCCAGGTTCAAACCCCGTTATGTCCTTTTTAGGTTTTTTTTTTTTTTTTTTTTTTTTTAATTTTTTATTTATAAGTCTGGAAAAAAGAAGTTTAAAATAAATAATATGCCAGTTGTAGGTTTTAATTCAGCAATTAATTTCTACTTCATTATTAGTTGAATTTAACTTTTATTTCAGTATAAATTCAAGTAAATATTTCAAAAGTAAGCATTTTAGTTTTAAAATTTAATTGATTTTTTTTTAAATATTTTTTTAATTTAATTAAAACAAAAAAGTTAAATTTAATGAATAATTAAGTAGAAAAAAATTAGTAAGTTAAATAATACATATATACACAATAACAAGAGATTAAATTAAGAATAAAGAAATAAATAATAAAAAAATATATATATCAGTTTAAAGTTTAATTTCTGTTTAATAACTTTTCAAAAGCAGAAAAATGATCAAACATTTTATTTTTTAATTATTTTATTTAAACTAACAGAAAGAAGAGGAAAAAAAAAAAAATAAATAAATAAAAGAGAGAGAGAAGTAGAAGAAAGTTCCATTTTTGTTAAATTAAATTAATAACAACAATAATAATAATAATAATAATAAATTATACATTATCAAATTAACTTAAACATTTTTATTTATTTATTTTATTATTGGTGTACGTGCTCTTACTCTAGCGAAATATTTGAAGGGATAATAATAATTTATGGACGGAAAATTAAATTAGTTACAAATTGTAGCTTCTGGTATATAATAACTATAATTAAATTTAAATGTAATATATATATATATATATATATATATATATATATATATATATACATACATATATATTATTTTATTTCATTTAGAAAAGGGGGGGGGTTTCAACATTTAAATTAAATATTCATATTTTCCTTGTTAGTAATAAGAGATATTAGGGAATTGCTAATACATGCAACATTGCGTATAATATATATATATATATATATATATATATATATATATAACTGTGGTGCTTTTATCACAAAAACCAAGAGCATTAATTAAGAAAAAATAGTCTATTAAAGACTGAAGAATAAATTTCTAAAAATAATCACTTTTGTAGTTCTCAGACCTTTAAATTTATGCTAAATCATGTGAATTAATCGTTCGTAATGCTAGTTTCATAGCAATCCTATCTTAAAGAGAATATAATTATGATAACTAAGGTGGCTCCTTTGCTGTATCTTTTGTGAGTTCTTTTTCCTTTTCATCCCGTGCTTTTACTATGGATTTTTAGCTTCCCTTCCCTCCCCCCCCCCCATGAATTTTACATATTAAAGTGCGTTGATTAAAGAACTTGCTTATTGCCTTAAAAAAATTTAACCGAGGGTTCCCAAATTGAATCCCTGGCAAGGGATAATAGTTTATATACATGCGTATATTTTATTGCATTAAAAAAATAAAAAGTTTTATTTATATATGTATGTATTTTATGCACAATATTCCACATATTAGCAATTCCTTAATTTATTCTATTACTAATAAGAAATATACTAATATTTAATTTAATGGTTAGGGGAGAGAAAAAATAAAGAAAGAAAGAAAATCTTTCTTTCTTTCTTTCTTTTTTTTTTTTTTTTTTTTTTTTTTTTTTGTTTCTTTCTCATCGAAGTAAAATAATTTAAAAAAATGCTTATATTTCGACTTTTTTTTTTTTTTTTTTTTTTCTACATTTAATTTTATTTATTATTTGCCAGAAGTTAAAATTGTAACTAATATAATTTTCCCCCATAAGTTATCCTTTCAAATATTTTGTTAGAGTATGTATACAAGCAACAAAATAAATATATAATAAAACTTAAGTTAATTTGATAATATATAATTTTTTTTAATTATTAATTTAATTTAACAAAAATGAAATCCCCCCTCCTTTTTTTTTTACTTTATTACTAATAAGAAATATACGAATATTTAATTTAATAGTTAGAAAAGAGAAAGAAAGAAAGAAAGAAAATCTTTCTTTCTTTCTTTTTTCTTTCTTTATCTTTTTTTTATCTTTCTCATTGAAATAAAATAATTTAAAAAATGCTTATATTTCGACTTCTTCTTTTTTTTTTTTTTTTTTTTTTTTTTTTCTACATTTAATTTTATTTATTATTTACCAGAAGTTAAAATTGTAACTAATATAATTTTCCCCCATAAGTTATCCTCTCAAATATTTTGTTAGAGTATGTATACAAGTAACAAAATAAATAAATAAAAATGCTTAAGTTAATTTGATAATATATATATATATTTTTTTTTTAATTATTAATTTAATTTAACAAAAATAAAAATCCTCCCCCCTCCTTTTTTTTCGTTTTTTTAGTTCAAATTAAATAGTTTAAAAGTAAAATGTTTGATCTCTTTTCTGCTTTTGAAAAGTCATTAAACAAAAATTAAACTTTAAACAGAAATATTTTTTCTTTAAAATTATTTATTTAATTTCTTGTTATTGAATGGATTACTTTTAATGGTTACTTTTGAAATATTTATTTGAATTTATACTGAAACAAAAGTTAAATTCAATTCATAATGAAGTAGAAAATAATTGCTAAATTAAAACTTACATCTGGCAAATTACTCATTTTAAATTAATTTATTTTTATTCATATATATAATAATTGAAAAAAAAAAATCTGAAACAGAGTTAATGGGGTTTGAACCCGGGTACTGCCGGTTTGAAACGAAATGCTCTGTGTCCAAGCCACTAGGAGACGTATGACGATCTCCTTATGTTCTTTATGATTTTTTTCCTTAAATGAGCATTTTTACAATTATTATATTATGAACGATGAATTCATATGATTTAAATTAGAATTTATAGTTCTGAGGATGTCAAAAATGATTATTTTCAGAAATTTATTCTTTATTCTTTAATTTTTAGGGTTATTTTTGTTTTATTGTTTCAAGGTAAAAGCAACAGACTTATTGTCACTCGTAATCTTAATAATCAAATATCTTTAAATCTAATCATTAAATGTATACAGACTTCACACAAAAAATTAATAGTTTTGAAAGTTCTTTTCAAAAAGTATAACATACGTACATATTTTTTATTTTTTAATTCATCGGTTTTTTGTACTAAAAATGGCTGACTAAGTTCTCACTTCGTAATCGCGATTTCACTAGCTTTCAGTGGGTGAGATTTCAAAGGTAGATAACGAAGATAGATACCGGCAGTGAGAAGCTTACGATGAGTTCGTTGTAGCACTTTTTGGTGATTGTCGAAAAATGACGTCACAGCACAGAATTCTCGGCTAGAACTCGGCAGTGAAAAGATTACGAAGTGCTCATTGTAGGGCCCCTGGAGTCCCAATGCAGTCTGTTTTTTGCTCTCTTCTTTTTTACATTTTTTATGGACTATTTGGCTCAAAGTGGCTGTCGCGAAAAAAAGTTCCTTGGTGAAAATTGTCCTATCTACTTCAGCATCAAACGTTAAAAAAATACCCAGGATTACCAATAAATAAAGCTCTTCAATATAGATCTGAATTAGCTTTCATTTTATTATTATTTAATTTTGATAATGATATCATTTTCTCATGTGCCTGAGCAAATTTAATACTTATTTATTATTTTTTTTTTCTTTTTAATTACCTATTATTATTCGCGTGAAAATATATTTTATTATATGTCGAAAAATAAATTAACTCGTAAACTTCTTTTGCAACAATTAAAAATTAAAATAAATGTTTTTAAATCTTTATTATAGAAGAAATATCTATATTATACAAGATATAATGTAGATAACGTTTTGCTTCCTCATCCTCCCCTCGGGGACTAAATTTCTAATATTCGAAAAATTGGTTTTTTTAGGTATTTGTGTTAGCTATATTTTAAAGCAAAAATTTTACGGATATCTGTTTTTTTCTTTGAGATATAAAGGTTTTTGTGAAATCCCGTTTTGCCCCCTGTCCCATCTTAGGGGCCGAATTTCTAAAATTCCAGAAATTGGTTTTTAGGTTTTTATGTTAGCTATATTTTAAAGGAAAAATTTTACTGGTATTTATTTTTTTTTCATTGATATATGAAGTTTTTTTGTGAAATTACTTTTAGCGCATGTGGAATCGCATATTGCCACGCACCTCCTCTTGTAGACCGAATTTCCAAAATTACAGAAACTTTTTTTTAGGTATTTGTGTTAGCTTTGTTTTACAGGAAAAAAAAAAAAAAAAAAAAAAAAAAAAACGGATATCTGTTTATTATTATTATTATTATTATTATTATTATTATTTTGAGATATGAAGGATTTTGTGAAATCACGTTTTGCCCTCTCTCCCCCCTTCCGGGGCGAATTTCGTAAAATCGCTTCTTAGTGGATGTTTGCGTAACAGAAGGAACATTGTTACAAAATTTCATGCTTCTAGGTCCAGGGGGTTTGGGCTGGGCGATGATGAATCACTCAGGACAAACGATTATATATATATATAGATAGATAAGGTATTATTAATTTCGGTTTTAAATATCTTCTGTGACAAGTTTATCTGTGGATCTCTTTTAATTCAAATGTTAGAAAATAAAGGCTCGATGTTTTATTACCCATTATTTATTATTATTATTACTAGAAATATTTTTACTGAGCCTTTGAGTGATTTCTCACGTAGCGCAAATGCTACGCTACGGGCAATTGGCGACGTTTTAGGACTCACTCACTGATAAGGGTGTCCAGTAACATGCCATTACAATTTTGATATTTCATGGAGTGGATGGCTATCACGCGTTGGAAAAGCACAGAGGTATTGAATGGAAACGTGGAAATATTTCTATTATTTCGAAGATTTAATATATATATATATATATATTAAATCTTCGTATATATATATATATATATTCTCTATCTAATTTTACACGGCTATACGTGGGGTAAAATGCATCGAAAATTGTACCGTTTTTGCATACAACTTTGCCAAAAATTCATATATCAATTTGAAAATAAATAAACAAATAAACAAACAAATAAATCCCTCGTTCAAACACTAGCCAATTGTAATTTGAAGAAGTGTGAAAATTTTCAATAAAATCAGTGCACTAGATTTTGAGAAATCGTGTCCGACACTTTTTTGTAGGGTCTCCGAACCCACTGGTTGAGTTTTCTAACCTTTTTAATGAAAATTTTATGAAATATAAAGTCGACAATTAAACAAATAAAGTCGAATGTAAATTTAAATATTGGTGTGACCAGAATTATAAAATGGAAGAAGAAAGAAAGAAAAAAAAAAAAGTCAAAACTAAACCAAAATCGAAGTTATGCGAGTAAGTTTCAAGCATGAGATAAGAACGGAATGAAGAAATATCATTAACAAGATATTTTGAATTTTTAAATATGTAAAAAGCTTCATGGATATCCAAATGGGAAAAGGAGATAGGAGAAGAACGAAAAGATTTCCATATCTTCTATTACTTCCCACTGCTGGACTTATGGTCATTGTTTTGATTTTTCTAAAACTAACATAATCTCTTCCCCTATCTCCTCTTCCCATATGGATATCCATGAAGTTTTTTACATATTTAAAATTTGAAAAATCTTGTTAATGATATTTCTTCCCCTCCGTTCTTGTCTGATGCTGGGAAATTATTAATACGACTTCGATTTTCGTTTAGTTTTGATATCTTTTTAGTTTTTTAATTTTAGTTTAATTTTTTAATTTAATTTATTTACTTTTTAACACTTTCCAACAAGGTTGAAAAGTGTTTATGACTTCGGTTTGTCTGTCTGTCTGTCTGTCTGTCCGTCTGTCTGTCTGTCCGTCTGTCCGTCTGTCTGTCTGTCTGTCTGTCCGCGCTCTAACTCCCGTAAATATTTATGGAATTTCTTGAAACTGATATATGTTATTCAAGTTCACTATCGGACGGTCCCTATTGAAAATGGAGTTTATACCTCTACTGGTTTGTGTACAGGGACACCCGAAAATATTTCAAAGCATTGTGTTCTATGAGAGGTATTTCTATAAACCATATTTTCATACCTTTACTCTAGACATATCTTAATGAAATTGAAATATGTTATTCAAGTTCACTATCGCACGTTCCCTATTGAAAATGGAGTTTGTAGCTCTACTGGTTTGTGTACAGGGATACCCGAAAGTATTTCAAAGCATTGTGTTCTATGAGAGGTATTTCTGTAAATCACATTTTAATACCTTCACTGTAGACATATCTGAATGAAATTGAAATATGTTATTCAAGTTCACTATTGGATGTTTCCTGTATAAAATGGAGGGAATACCACCATCGGGTTATACACAGGGACACTCAAAAGTATTCCAAAGCATTGCGTTCTATGAGAGATACTTCTATAAATCAAATTTTAACAACTTTAGTTTCCACAAGTTTTAAGTAATTGAAATATGTTATTTATATGCACAAAAGAATGCTTTGCATACAATATAGCATGTTTAGCATTATATTTACAGGGTGGCACAAAAATATCCAGATAAATTAAGAGCTATTAATAAAAAAATTGCTAGATATGTAAATTCGTTTACGTTAAGCGTTTTTAACACTTTCTAATATTTTTAACACTTTCCAACAAGGCTGAAAAGTATTTATGACTTCGGTTTGTCTGTCTATCTGTCTGTCTGTCCGTCTGCCTGTCCGCGCTCTAACTCCCGTAAATATTTATGGAATTTCTTGAAACTGATATATGTTATTCAAGTTCACTATCGGACGGTCCCTATTGAAAATGGAGTTTATACCTCTACTGGTTTGTGTACTTGGACACCCGAAAATATTTCAAAGCATTGTGTTCTATGAGAGGTATTTCTATAAACCATATTTTCATACCTTTACTCCAGACATATCTTAGTGAAATCGAAATATGTTATTCAAGTTCACTATCGGACGTTCCCTATTGAAAATGGAGGAATTACCACCATCGGTTTATGTACAGGGATACTCAAAATTATTCCAAAGCATTGCGTTCTATGAGAGATATTTCTATAAATCAAATTTTAATAACTTTACCTTCCACGAAGTTTTTGGAAATTGAAGTATGTTATTTATATGCACAAAAGAATGCTTTGCTCACAATATAGCATGATTAGCATTAGATTTACAAGGTGGCACAAAAATATCCAGTTACATTAAGAGCTATTAATAAACAATTGCTAGAATTGTACTTTCGTTTACGTTAAGCGCTTTTAACACTTTCTAACATTTTTTAAGTGTGAATATGATTTCAGTTTTGTGTATCTGCCTGTCCGTCTGTCTGTCTGTCCGTCTGCCTGTCCGCGCTTTAACTCCCGTAAATATTTATGGAATTTCTTGAAACTGATATATGTTATTCAAGTTTACGATCTGATATTCCCCACTGAAAATGGAGTTTGTACCTCTACTGGTTTGTGTACAGGTACACCCGAAAGTATTTCAAAGCATTATGTCCTATGAGAGGTATTTCGATAAACCATATTTTCTTACCTTTATTGTAGACATATCTCAATTAAATTGAAATATATTATTCAGATTCCCTATTGGATGTTTCCTGTATAAAATGGAGGAAATACCACTACTGATTTATGTACAGGGACACTTAAAAGTATTCCAAAGCATTGCGTTCTATGAGAGTTATTTCTATAAATCAAATTTTAATATCTTTACTTTATACGAAGTTTTCGGAAATTGAAATATGTCATTTATATGCACAAAAGAATGCTTTGCATAGAATATAGCATGGTTATAATTAGATTTACAGGGTGACACAAAAATATTCAGTTATATTAAGAGCTATTAATAAAAAATTGCTAGAATTGTACTCTCGTTTACTTTACGCGTTTTTGAAACTTTCTATCATTTTTTTAGTGTTAATATAATTTCAATCTCTCTATCTGATTGACTGTTCTTCTTTCCGTCTGTCTGTCTCTCTGTCTGTTTTACTGCGCTCTAATTCCCGTAAATATTCATGGAATTTCTTTAAACCGATATATTTTATTCAAGTTGACTATCGGATGTTCCCTATTGAAAATGGAGTGAATACCTATTCTGTTTTTTTTTACAGGGACACCCAAAAGTATTCGAAAGCATTGTGTTCTATGGGAGGAGTTTCTATAAACCATATTTTAATACCTTTAATGTATAGAAACTTCAATGAAATTTTAACATGTTATTCAATTCCCTATCGGATGTTTCCTATGTAAAGTAGAGTACATTTCTAACTGGTTTGTGTACAGGTGCACTTGAAAGTATTCCAAAGCATTGTGTTGTATGAGAGTTATTTTTATAAACCAAATTTTAATAATTTTATTCTCCACAAAGCTTAATGCAATTGAAATATATTATTCGTATGCACAAAAGAGTGTCTTCTATGTAATATAGTATGGTTAGTGTTAGATTTACAGGGCCACACAAAAATAATCAATTACATTAAGAGCTATAAATAAAAATTTGCTGGAATTGCACTTTTGTTTACATGAGCGTTTTAAAACTTTCTTATAATTTTAGTGGGAATATGATTTCAATTTGTGCATCTGTCTGTCCGATTGTCTAACTTTCTATCTGTTTGTCTCCGGCTCCTATCATCCGTGAATATTTTGAGAATTTTTAAAAAATGATATACCCAAGTTCCCTATGGAATGTTCCTTATTTAAAATGCCATTAATTGGTCCTGTACAACTAGTTTGTTTACAGGGACAACAACAACAACAATAAAAAAAAAAACAATGTATTACGTTTTAGGAAAGAATTTTTTAAAAGTTATATTTAAAAATCTTTCTGCTATAAAAATCATAGAAACATTGACATGCATTATTAATATTCTAAAATGATGTTGTGTATAGAACATGATATGATTAACTTTCAGATTTACAGGGCTACACTAAAATATTCAGAGAGATTAAAAGCTGTAATTATAATCTGACGGCTGCGTTTTCTTTTGCGTTAAGCCTTTTTAACACTTTCCAAAATGCCTAAGAGTAATTTTAAAATCAATTAGTCTATCTGCATCTTTTTCAGTTGTTCTGTCTGTTGTGTGATAAAGTAGGCAAAGAATATTAAAAGTTATTCGATACAATTGCGTACAGTTGGAAAGTGTTACTAATCAATGCGTACTGCATGATTTTTCTTTCTTGTTTTTTTTTTTTTCTTCCATTTTATAATTTTGGTCACACCAGTATTTATTTATATTTACATTCGACGTTATTTGTTTTTGCTCTACACTTTAATTGACTTTGTGTGTTGCCGCTTTGTTTGCATAGCAGCACTCGTGTCTACTTTGTTCGCCTGACGAAGGGGCGTGTTTTCTTTTGACCCCTAGGTCGCGCTCGTCGGCCTAGCCGTTCGAAGTTTTCTGCGGGTTTTTTCGAAACTTGCGTAAATACGGGCTAGGACCCCTTAGAAAGATTTCCACGGAGGGCACTCTCCCCCAGGACTAGGATTCTAGCGCAATCAATCGGGCTTAATCCCCACAACCCCCCTTCCAACATGAAACAATTGTTGCGGTTTCTTGCATTTTATGGTATGTATTCAAAGGTTTGTAATTATAACTTTAATAAATGTTTTGTTCACAACTAGATTACTTTATTTGTGAAGATTGCTTTTTAAGACACCTCTGGATTAAACGAACCTAAAGTTATTATATTAAAAAAATTTAATTATTTACTGCGACCAACAACGTAAATAATTAATACATAGCTGATTATTTTCTGAGCTTTCTTCAATGGGCAATTCTTTTCAGACGATGGCCTTATTCGAATATTGAACCCATAATCCACCAATTACGAGCTCGACCCTACACCAACCGGGCTGCCACGAACCCATAAAAAGTAAGACAGTCAATTCCAAAAGAAGTATGATTTCAACAAAAACAATGTAAGTAATATGCTTTTGTCAAATGTGAAATATAATTAATATATGAAATTTCTTTCAACTATATCGAAATATTGAAGTTAAAGTATGCTTTCTGTCTTCAATCATTTGGATCCCTGCCCTAGGTCTGTATCAAATAGTAACAAACAGAATATTGGATAATGAAGAAAACCGGCATGCATTCATTAATTTGCGTCTGGTAGGCAATACCTATGTATCTATTATATATTACATTATAAGTATAACAATGATTACCTTGCTATTTGTCATTTGGATAATTTCGGAGCTAGGAAAATTTGGTTTTTAACATTTTGCGGGTAATTTTTGTTTTGCGAGAAAATTTCTTTAAAGTATAGAAATTTATTACGCTTGCATGTATTGTATGTTATTACTATTACATTTGTCATTTTACATTAAGGTAAAAAAAAATATATGTATACATAAAAAGATATTAATTTATATTACTTTTAGAAAATATTGATGAGACTAGTGTGATGATCATATCATAGAAATACCCAAAGCAATTTGCTCAAAAAATAATAAAAATAAAAATTTTTGGAAGGCTCGCATCGGAATCTAGAGTGCAGGGTCATTTTATGGTATAACCTGTTCTTTCCGACCTTGGGTCGCCGGCCGGTAGGCCAGGCATTGCTTGCTTGATCGCATCATTCCGTGCCTTGAATTGAGGGGGGATGGGGGGTGAAGCACAATCAGTAGGCTCAACCCCGTCATCATCAGCCGTCATACGACTTTGATGTCTCTATTTTCTGCTCTCCACAGCTCCGGGGCTACTTTCGATACCAGCATTACCAGCTCTGCAATTATGAACATTACGCCAGTTGTCTATTTATTTATTTATTTATTTTTTTTTCTAATAGAGCTAAGCGAGGTATTAAAGCAGATGCGTTCGCAAAATACACATTATTCCAACTAGCATAAAAACTACGTGTTGAATGATCTCACGAAATACAATAATAATTATTACGTAGTAGTAAAAGGAAGAGAGGAAAAGAAAAATACAGGTAATTACATAAAAAAAAATGATTTTTCTTATACAGTTAAATGATGCTGTTTAATATCGATTAAACAATAATAAAAAAAAAAAAGTATATTTTTTATTATCAATGTGCTGTTTTCAGGGGTTTTTCTCAAATCCAAATATAATACAATATCTTGTTAAACTCACCGCCAAAATGTAGATTTCGAAATATCTGCGAGAGGTTGCAATTTACCTACCTCCATCAAAAATATAATGTAAAACATAGATTTTCAGGAAAAGAAATAAAAAGACAAGTTTAAAGTTTCGTCACAGGAAAGTGCTTTACCAAAGCAAAATTCCACCAGAGAGAAACACCAGAAATAGAAAAAAAAAAAAAAAAAAAAAAAAAAGAAAAATGAAAAGGATAGAAAAAGAAATCCCTAAGTTAATTTTTCATTGAAAAATCGAAAAGACGACAAAATGTCTATAAAAACTAACGCGTGCGTTAACTGGACAAGAGTGGAAACCGTTTTAAATTTAAGGCGGAAGGGATTTGGGGAGTCCTAAGAGCGCAGAAAAAATCCTAGGAATTCGCTATCATATATATATATATATATTTTCACTGTCATATAATTTTTTAAAACAATATCTGAACAAATGTAACGCTAGCTTTATAAACCCCCCGATCTTTAATTTAATTAATTATATAAATTTTCTATAAAATCTGTAATTTTCATCTAGATTAACGACAACTCTAATTTTCAGCCGAGTTCAGATGTATTTTGGACTGTAAAATTATAAACACTATTTAATATTTATAGCTATTTTCTAATTTTTATCGAAATCGGTTAAAAATTCTTGATTTTTTTTAAAAAGATTTTTTAAATTCCAGTGCAAGCACTATATGACTCATCATACAACATGAGTTGAAAGTTGAAGTTTGATAGCTCAGAAATTTAAAAATGTCGATGCAAAGTGACCTTAAAAAACAAAAACAAAAAAATATATAGATATCTTTTTGAATTTAAATAATTCACTTAATTGATTAAATAGAATTTCCCATTTTCTTTTATTAGAAGCGTAATGTCTTCATTTTAAATAAATAATTTGTCAAAGATTCTAGTTGCGTTCGGCAATAAAACAGTTTTGGTAAAAAAAAAAAAAAAAAAGAAAAAAAAAAAGAAAGAAAGAAAGAAAAGAAAAATTCATTAGACTAATGTCGTCATTTTTTCGTATTATATCATCGAACTGAATCCACGAGCTTAAATATTGTCCAATCTTATTTTACTTTTTATTTCATTTTGCACGCGCGCTTTTTATTTCCTAATTCAAAATTATTAAAAAAAAAACTTATTTCGATACTGTCTCTTTCGAAACTGATTATTATTAATTTCCTTTCCTTAAAAAAAAAAAAAAAAAAAAAAGATGAAATTCTGGCAAAAGCAGAATTAGTTTAGTACAGAGGACTATTAGTTTCTTTTTTTCTTTTCTTTTTCTTTCTTTCTTTTTTTTTTTTTCAAATTATAACATCGCTTTCAAATTATTCAATTTCAATTTCGATAAACTTTCGATTTCGATAAATGTCCAACTATCGTAAAACTGGTATCGTAAAAATCCGTAGATTGAGACTAATAAAGACAGCTCGTAAATTTTAAAATATCAGTGCGAAATGGCTGAAAAGAATTACATTTTAATGGACCCGAAACAACTGTTGCGAGTTTATTGCATTTTATGGTGTTCATTCAAAGTTTTGCACTTATCACTTTAAAACGCCAGCTCTATGGTGCTTCCTTGTTATTATATTTATTTATTTTACTTTATTTATTTATTTATTTATTTATTTATTTATTTATTTATTTTTTTTGTTTCCTCTTACCCGTATATAGGGTAGAAAAAGTTTTGCTTTTGCATCATATTTTCAAAATCGATTTTTTGCTATATTTACTAGTTTTGAAGTCCCCTGAATTAAAAACATGCATTTAGCGGTTAGTCTGTGTGCGTATATGGTGTATGTCGCTGTGAATGTCTGTGTACGTGTGTATGTGTGTGTGTCTTTTATCAGCATATCTCAAGAACAAATAGTAGCAGGAAGTCCAAACTCGGTATTCTAAATATGTATCATATAGTGATATTACACTAAACTTGAGATCAAGCAAATGATTCGGTAACAAAACCATCCAAGAGAATTCAAATACATTACGTGTATGGGTGAAATTTCTGGTAAGTAGAGTGTAACATTTACAGGCTGCACTAAACAAAATGGAAGGAAAGTATATTCTTTCTAACTATAAAAGCATGTTTCTTGCAGAATATGGTATGGAAATTATTTACCATACGTATACAGGGCTACCCAAAAGAACTGGAAAATAGTGGTGTTATACAAAGAAATTGCTGGAAGTGCATTTCATGTAGCCCTGTGTGTTTTTAATATAAGATTATACTTAAGTGCACAATATGGTGCCTATATAGTTTATAGATAATATCCAGGGCTACCCAAAATTAAGCTAAACTTTCTTTTCTATTGAATATATTTGATGGAAGGCTTTGCTACATTTTACTCTGCCGACGAACACTGCTCAGGTAGAAAAATTTATTTCTCATTCGCATACTGTCAACCAAATATTTTTCAAATTTTGATTTTGAGCTCTGGTTCTCTCTCTCTTTTTTCTGTATAATATCACGTTTTGAGGTTTCCTGAATATCAAAGTTAAATTTTTAGCGGTTGATCTGTATGTATGTCTGCCATCAGCATAATTTAAAATAAATAAATATATAAATAACTGCAGGAAATTAAAATTCGGCGTTTTAAAGTTCATATGAGGTTGCCCCAGTTCAAAAGTTTGATCAAGATTGGTAAGTTTCAAGACGTATTGTTGGTAAAAGTTATCTGAATAATTTGAAATAAACTTTAAAATTTAATAATAGCCTTGATTTATATATATATATATATATATATATATATATATATATGTAGGTAATATAATTGAACGGCGCTTTAAGGGCGGGAAGTGCACCCCCCCCTCCCCAGAGAATTATACTTCAAATAAAACTGTTCTTAAACATATTTTACATTATTTTTTGAAGCAGATTGAACTTCCTTATCTTACCTAATTAATCTTACGCCTTAATCTAGTCTTTATAATACCGAAATGCAGGGTAAGAGAAAGTTGTGTGAGTGGCACATTAGATTACTTTTAATGAAATAATATTCCACAAATCAGTAAGCATTTTTTTTTTTTTTAGGAAATTTATAATATTGAGACCATTTAGCGTTACAGCTTTAGTAAAAAGCCCTTCGAGGCGATTTTTAAATTTTTGCCACTATTTGGTGAGGAAGTTTTTGGTATAATTGTTTGTTTAAAAAAATCCAGTATCTATTTTTTCTAAGGCCTATACTTTTTACCATTGCATTTTTAGTTACTTTAAGACAGCATATAATACTCTATACATATTTCTAATGAACAGCTAGGTAATAATTTTATATTTTCGAAAAAATTTGCAATCAATTCCTCGTCCCCAACAACCTAATAATAATAATAGTCTTCATGTCACCAGGGGAATACGTGGGTGGCACTGTGTAATAGAAAGGAAAGTTTTAAAAAATGGAAAGAGTCTCTAATTTAAAAAAAATAAATGGAAAGAAAAGCAGTATTTTAAAAAAGTACACAATTATGAATTTTAAATTACAAATTGTGACAAAAACTTTACGTAGAAAAATAGCGCCACATATTCCCCAACCGGTGAAATGTGATTTTTGTTTTTTCGGAATCTTTTTTCCCCGTCTGTTTAATCTTCCTACAAAGTTTGGGGACACCCCTGCAATATGATCGCGCTACAGAACGTTGTGAGCACATTATGATCACTTAATGACAGTTTAATTATGACAGTTTAATTATGTCAGTTTAATTATGTCACTTTATGACAGTTTAATTATGATCTCTCTGTATATTACAATGATTAAACACCAGAAAGGAAGACATTAATGAATAAACAACCACGTATGGGAAGAAACCTTATACAAGGCAAAATATATTTAAAAAATTAATATGAATTGTTTCTGAAACATTGGTGGATGAGATCGTATATAGCAAATATGTTCAATGAATAACAGAAAAAAAAAAAAAAAAAAAAAAAAAGAAGAAGAAATAATAATAATTAGAAGAAGAAGGAACAAAGGCCAAGACGGGTGGAGTGGATTGAACGAGTTTTCCGAGCGTCCAACTGTCCCAAAATCCTTTGCAAGACTATATGATAACAAAGAAAAAGCTAAAATGATGATGATAATAATTACTGTAAAAAAAAAAAAAAAAGCAAGAATAAATAAATAAATAAATAAGTAAACAAATAAATTTAAGATTTAATTAATTAATATAGTGTTTATACGATTATAATGTAGCGATATTGGTATTTGGTTTGAAATGAAATTTGAGACGATTTAAGAATTGAATAATTTTAAAGATATAAACACACACATATATATTATCCAAAACCCCTTAAATTCGTCTCTCTTGCTTACTTATTTTTCTATCCATAAAATAACCAACCTTATTTTTCCTCAACATATTATCTTATCTGCTTCTCTTTCAGGTAGCTGAAACTGGGCTCGTTAAGGACTGCCAATCAAGACTTTTTTCAAAAACTCGAGAGATAAAAGAGGAAAAGAATGCGTTTAATGTGAAAAAAAACTGAGGGTGATGAAAATAACAAACATATAAAAATTTAGCTCCCTGTTTTTTACTTCTACACTTAAGTTATTTATAAGTGACATTGTGACAGTTAGGCGAGGCTTCTTTTTGTGATAAGTCTCAGGGTGTAACTAAATTAAAAGAAAAAAAACCTTGCATGAGATAAGCCTAGAAAGTTGATCAGCAATGCCACGGATATAAATTGTAATCTATCTAACATTTTAACTAATGGTAAAAGTTGTTTGAACATGATGTTTTAATTTTAATACAGCTAATTAATTTTTACTTGCGAATTTAAGTAGTAAATGCGAACTAATTTTAATTCTTTCATATATAGTATTTTCTTTTTCCTTACATTAAAAAATAATAATAATAATAATCTCCAAATGTTGTGTTGGCGACATTAAATATACCATATGTACAGTCGGAGAAAAAAAAAAAAAAAAAAAAAAAAGAACATCCGCTGTAATTTCGTTACTAATTGACGCAGGAACATCTAATAGATATAATTCAACAGGAAATTAAATGCGCTTTCTGAAAATGTCGTCGAATTTTGAATAAGGGGTCATCTACATGTTGAAATGAGCGCCAACTTTGATTTTTTTTTCCAATAGCAACACCCAATTTTGACTTCATATTCAAATTTCTGAGAGTTTGGCAGTGCGGAAAAGTATACACTTTGTATATTTTATCTTTAGTACTCATAGAGTTATAATCAAAAATATGTTAGGGGATTCTCCGTAAATGTAGAAAAATAAAATTAAGATCCTACAAAAATTAGACAAAATTTTACTATTTCACACCGGAAATGTTTCAAGTAGAAAATAATTATAAAAATTAATAAAAACGCTACCTTAATTATTCTGAGTTCAGTTTTTTAGATACGTATACTTCAATATTTTTTCAGATAATACATTTTAGGTATATTTAAATACATTACACTTATGATTGGCCAGACAATGCACTTTTTGAAAAATGTGCGATATTTTTCAATTAAAAAGTGTCTATCATGGCTATACTGATCACCAAAAAAGCTTAAATTTTCTTTTGTAGGTGTGACATAATATACGAACTGAAATAATATGGCTATATATATAGAACAACGTATAAACTAATTCTTTTCAGATAAATTATTTTTAGGTTTCATAAAGTAAACTTTAAACAATTTTAATCGTACTTACCAGTTGTGGGTCAGTTTAACTCTTTGAAACTGTACGATTTGTTTTATAATTTCTGTGAGAATATAATTTCTTAATTAACACTTTCGCGACCGCTGACGTAGATTCACGTCATTTGAAAATCTGTAACTCCACCAGTGGGCGTTTCTTTCGCGATTTGTATGTTAAGCAAAAGATGTATGTCTTAAGAATACTCCCAATATTCATATTTGTACAATCAAATATACTATGGATACAAATACCTTGATTAGAAAGAGTATAATTATAATGTATAATTTTAATAGAAAAAATATAATTTTAATGTTGTAATATAAATGTGAATACAGAAGATTTTATTCTGAAATACCTTGGGAGAATAACGCCTGCAAGCGGACCTTACTGTCAAAAAGACAAAATCTTGCGGTCGCAAAAGTGTTAAAATATATTTGTAAAAGTTAAAATATATTTATAAAACAAATATAAAGTTAAAATATATTTATAAAAATTTAAAAGACTAAAGTATCCATAAAATAATAATCCTTTCCCCACAAAAAAATAAATAAATAAATAAATAAAATAAAAATAAAATAATAAATAAATAAAGCAATAAATGAACTAAATGATAAAGTCTTTAACTGTGACGGTAGTTAAAAAACGATTTTACAAGCTTGTATTCCAATTCCATTCATTTTTTTTTTTTCTTTTTTTTTTAATTGACAATTTTTACATTCGACATATTTTCCTATTTCAAACAATAAGTCCCGCCTACTTAGTCCATTCTTTTCTTCTAGTGTTCGTATAAAGGATTAATTTATCACCAGTAATCGATGAAGTAAATGTCACTTGTGTATATTTTTGCCAACGTAAAATAAGGGGTATACTCAAAGTCACATTTACTTTTATTTTCTCTATTGTTTTGTTTTAAAGCACGATGAAAGGCGGGGCTTGTCTACTTTAGAAAACAAGAATTCTTGATGCTAACACTGATGTCTAAAAATCCTCTTTTTTGTTTCATTTCTTTACGTTTGATGTTGTTGTTGTATAATTTGACCCATAAATAAAAAAAATAAAAAATATTTTGTTTAATTTTCTCTGTTATTTTTCAAGATTTGCTTCGTTATCTCATGCAAAACTTTATAAGTGATGACCCCCTAAGCCTCACCAAAAGAAACATTTATTTATATCTCGAAAACTAATAACTAGAATGAGCTGCAAATTTGCACACCCATATTTTTTAGCATTAGGATTCATTTTAAGTAAAAATTAATATAAATCATAATTCACAATTTTTATGAATATGAATTTATTAATATTTTTCATAATTAAAAGTATTTTTCGGAATCAAAAGTGATGATGGATTATGTTTGGGTTTCATCCCTGTATCTCGTAAAAAGAAATATTATTTTTTGTGAAGATATTAATAAAAGTTTGAAACATGAATTTAACATTGGCCCCTTCAAACTTTGAACGCTTATAACTCTATGAAAAAATAAGTAAAATGTTCAACCAATATACTTTTTCGCCTCTTCGCGATCCCAGAAATTAAAATATAAAATTAAAATAGGGCATTACCCCTGAAAAAATCAAACTTAGTGCGCGTTTTAATATGTAGACAACCCCCAATTCAAAATTTCACTTCACTTTCTGAAAGTACTCACAATTCCCCGTCGAATGATACCTATTGCATTTTTGTGCATTGATTAGCAACGAAGTTACGTCGAATGTTGCGTTTTCTTCCTCCGACTGTACAATGGAGATACCCAAATTCATTAATGAATGACTTTTATGCACACGTTCTCTCTCATTATAATTACTTTTCTTCATAAATGTTAGCTTAAAGATAAAATTTTTGAGTATAATAAAACTGACAGAAATAAATAAAATTTCACCTGTTCAATATTCATTCGGATATCACTCTTCATCAATCATTCGGATAAGATCTTGTAGTTGTTCATAGCTGGAGGACACTTTGATTCAATTCATTATAACTCGCTGCTAAAAAGCTACATTGTTTTCTTTAAAAATCATATCAGAAAATTGCTTAATAACAGATTATAAAATTTCTTCCCTGAAAGACAAAGATTATTTATTTACTGCATTTCTTTCAAAATTGACAAGTTTATTTTTATTATTATTTTGTTTATTTGATCTCCCAATTCCTAGGGATCAAAAATATTATCTTTATTAAATTTTATTTTTATAGATACTATTATTATTATTATTATTTTATTATTAAAATTTGTGCACTTAAAAAATTTCTCTAATAAAATCATTTCTTTTATTTCTGCACTTGTTACACACATAAGAATGCAAATATTTCTCAGGGTTTCTACTATAATTAAAACTAAGAAATTGATACTTACATATTAAATTCTTTTATCTGCTATTAAAAGAATCATTTTGGTATAAAGTCGACAGCAAAATTATTCAATCACTAGCAATCATTCCTACTTAAAAGATGCGCACCTAATACTGTTTTATTAAGTAAATATTTGTTGAGTTATGATCTTAGTCCTATACTGTTTATAAATAATCTGGTGTGTCACTCACACAGATTTCTCTTACCCTGAAATTTAATACTATAAATGCAGATTGGATTATCTTTATTCTTTGGTTATCCTTTGTAAATAAATCTTTTATTTCATCATATGATATTGCATTTTTCTTCCTGTGAAATACATATGTATGCATATATATATGTATATCATTTGAATAATTCAATACCATTGTAACACTCAGCAGACAAAAGGTAGATGAAGATACCAACATAAAATTAAATTTTAATTGAGATTTATTTCGAATAAAAATTGTCACGGTAATAATTTAATTTGAGTACCAATGATTAGTAAAAACATGTTAAAAGTACTTACGCAGAAGTGAAATGATACTAACATAAAACATAAGACCAACGATGAGAGAATTTGAAAAAACTATGAAATAGTAACAGTCAACATTTTAGAGAAAAGAGAAAGGATAAAATTACCAAAGAATTCCGTTAAAAGGAAAAAAAAAAAAAAAAAAAAAAAAAAAAAAAAAAAAAGGAATTCTTGAATTGAAAATTGGAATTTTAAATGCTGAAAAATAGAAATGTTCACCCATCAGGAAACTTGCATTTCTATCAGCATATGCAAGATTTCGGAAAACTGCATATATATATATATATATACATGCAGTCGGTAACAAAAGTCTCCGAACACTAGCAAAAATTCCTATATAAAACTAGTATGTTGTGGCCACCACAAGACTTTCGTCTATATTTTCCTATACAAATTCACTCAGTAACAAAAAAAAAAAAAAAAAAAAAAAAAAAAAAAAAAATTACGATTTTTTTTTTTTTTTTCGTTAAAAGTAAAAAAAAAAATCGATAACTTTGTTTTAAATTATCACATATTTATAGTTCAACCATTCGTTTTAAAGGTATTGACGAGACCTTTCGAAAGATACTCATCTTGAAAATTTACACCCCAGGGGGGGGGGGAGCGATGCCCCCACATGCACAATTTTTTTTCCTAATTAACTACTACTATTATCAATAATTCATAGTAATTTTACAATCACAGGTTAAGAATAACTCTCATTATGTGCGTTTATACGAAATTTTGTCCTATACTGCCATGTTAAAAATTTAGAAAAAATACGATCACAGCGCCACCTGTTGAGCGATTGATCCCCAAATATAATCAGCACCAAAGGGGCCAACTAAATACCAAATTTCGTTAAAAAAAATCGATAACTTTGTTTTAAATTATCACAGATTTATAGTTCAACCATTTGTTTTTAAGGTATTGACGAGACCTTTCGAAAGATACCCATTTTGAAAATTTACTCCCCTAGGGGGTTGGGGGTGGCGAGGCTCCTACACAAAAAAAAAAAAAAAAAAAAAAAAAAAAATTCCCAATTGACTATCTCTATTTTAAATAATTCTTGTAAATTTCATAATGATTACTAAAAAATAATTCTCTTTATGCACATTTATTCAAAATTTTGTCCTATATCACTATGTTAAAAATTTAGAAAGAGCGGGATGGCAACGAAACCTGTAAGACAATTTTTACCAAAAGTTGATAGGCACTAATTTATATCAAGGTGCAACTACATACTAATTTGTATGAAATTCTGTGCAGTAGTTCCTGAGATACAGTTGCCACAAAATTTTGTCACACACACACAGACAGACAGACATTTTCTAAAATTGGTCAAATCGTGTTCTACAGCTCTAAAAACGTGTAAATCCAACAAAAACCCGAGGTTGAAAATTTTTATGAATCCAATACTTTCTTCTATTGAATATAGAAAAAAGTAAAAAGGTACACTTAATAGAGTTTTGTTAAATAAATCCTTGTCGAATCCTGTTCTTAGTCAGTCTAAAAACAGGATTCGACAAGGATTTATTTAACAAAACTCTATTAAGTGTACATTTTTTATATAGGAATTTTGGTAGTGTTCGGAGACTTTTGTTACCAACTGTACATAATCCTTTTGTTAATAAAAGAAAAGAATGAGAACGAAGAATAGTCAGTCAAATAATTCCGCAAAGAAACATACACAGGCCAATCAAAGTAACTAGATATCTTAAATTGATATAATTTTTAAGATTAATAATAGTACTTACTTTAATTTATTAGACTACAATACCTGTAGAAAAATAAAACAGGACCGTGTAATTAGATTCTGAAGAAAAGAATGTTGACTCTAGGATAGTATTTTAAGGGGAAAAAAGAGAACTGTGTAATGAAATGAACCTATTAATTTTGAGATGAGCAAAAGAATTTCGGACCAAAAGCTCATAATGCAATAAGACGTTTTCAAGTGCTATCCTCATAGCATTGAGCAAAGAATTGTAGGTTTTCTGTAATTGATATGCATTTTAGCAAAATATCAATTGATAGCATGAACCTACAAGAAAAAATTACCCTGAAATGAATTAAATGAGATAAAGACAGAATATTTTTCAGAAAAATAAAAACAGTATACTTTCCAGAAAAATAGAAACACATCATGAACCTTAAAAAAATAATGAAACCATCATAATGCCTAAATTACATCATAATGAAACCATCATGAAGGTTCATAACCTGAACCTTCAAGAAAAAATTACCTTGAAACGAAAGAGATGTAATTTAGGCATAATATATCCTGATGTATTGAAACACGATTCATAAAAACTGAATTCAAAACACGAGCAAACAGAGAACTTAATAACAGAAAAGTCTTTCTAGAAGTTGAGTTGTGTCTTTCCTTGATAACTTATTTAAAAACCAATTTTCAACCAATTAAATTTTAATCTAACCTTTAGTTTTAATTTTAACTCTAAGTTTAATTTTTATTTATTTATTTATTTATTATTATTTATTTTATTTTTTCCCCCATTGTGTAAAGAATATTTACTCTTTTTCAGAAATTTGACCGTGTAATTTTATTTTTAACTGTGAAACTAATGATATGGATTTTGCTAGTACTACCATCTTTTCCTCATTTTTAAAAATTTTAGTAACTTAATTCATTTCTAATTTTCTTTCTGCTTAATGCTGACATCTATAACTCATTTTTAATATTTTTAGTAACTTAAATTTTACATCACTATTTCTTTTTACGAAGCTAACTTTTTTTTGAAAGTGAAGAAACTTAGTGTAATGCTTTACCATGAAATCAAAACTCAAACGGAGTTTCAGAGATGAGCTTAGCCTGAACACACACACACACACACACACACACACAAAAAAAAAAAAAAAAAAAAAAAAAACTTAGATTGTACGCATAACGGAAGACATCGAAATTAAATACCAGAGTATTAAAGACATAATAAATTATACCAAAGTAATAAACCTAGTTTCTAATATTCAAACAAGTTTTACCTATGAGCTGATACAATAAATGCATGTCAGAAATGCAAAAAAAAAAAAAAAGCTGAAAAGTTAACTTTAATTTTAAAGAAGTCATAATCAGCTGAAAAAAAAAGGAATAAAAAAATAAAAAAATTCTCAACCCTATATATATATATATATATATATATATATATATATATATATATATATATATATATGTCTTCTTTCGTCATATTTGATCATTGTAATGGTAAATTATTAATATTATCTATATGTATGTGTGTGTGTGTGTGAAAAAAACCTTTTTAAACATTTCACAGGAAGAAATGGAAATTTTAATTTAAAAAACGGAAACGAAAAAAAAAAAAAAAAAAAGAAAGAAAGAAAGAAAGAAAGCATACATACCCAATACGTCATCAAAGCATTGATTGAATATTGTATGAAAAATTAAGAGTATTTCTGTAAATCTGTTAGAAAATAGCCAAACAATGACAGATTTCAATGCCCTATTTACCTAAATAGGGCGAGACGAATTAAACAGGAATGCAAGATATTTAATCCAAAAATTCATATGAAGGTACAATGAAGCTTAAAAGTTAAATTACCTACTCACAGGAAATAATGAATGAGTTGAGATCCGTTTGCATAACAATTTTAAATATTACTTCACTGACAGTAGAAATTAAAATTGCTACTAGTCATACTATTATTTTATTGATAGAAATTTAAAAATAGAGCCAAATAAAAAAACGTAATTTTATACGTATAATAAACATACTAATATATACATACTTCGTAAGTGTTTAATTTTATAATTACTCAATGTAATACTAAATCAAATGTTAAAATAAAAAATATTAATAAGTAGTTATTTTAAGTAATTAATAACACTACACTGCTCGACATAAAAAGTGCTCCCAACACCATTTTGGCAAATTCTTATGTAAAATGAGCTCCTGATTCCGAATATGACGTCATTTTGCCATATCACCCACCGTTTTTTAGGGACGGTCCCCTATTTCTATCACTTTTCGGTAATTTTATGGCTATAAATTTGATTTTTAGGGGGGGGGGGTAGAAGGATTATTTTAACAGTTAAAGATCTTCTGCGGGGCTAAAGATTTGGAAAATTCTTAAACATGAACATTTGCGGCAAGGGGAAAATTTAGGGGGTGGGTACTTGCCATTGAAATTACTATGTATTACATTTCTTATATTTTTTTAAATCTATTATTAATGTTATTTATTAAACATTATGTATTTTTGTTTTTAAGTGTTAAAATTAATTATTTTTCATTCTCCAAATCAAATTCATGTCCATAAAATTACCAAACAGTGATAAAAATTGGGGGAGGGGTGGTGTCACGTGAAAACGGCGGGTGACCGGGCAAAATGGGAGTCATGTTCGGATTCAGGAGGTCATTTTACATAAGAATCAGCAAGAATGGTATCAGGGCTCGATTTTTTTTTTTTTTTTTTTTTTTTCAGCGCAGTGTAATTAAAGATATTAAATATTCTTTCAAGTATGTACGTCTATACGTGTTCGATTGAAGCGAAATATTGTAATTTAGTACTGGGAGAAACGAGAAGTTGTGCCATCTGGGTATTAGTGCAAATAATAGAATGTAATTTTCGGCGATTTTAAAATATTACGAATAAAATTACAACTAAATTGGAAACTAAAGTAGGATACTAAAAAGCCCCCCATCCCTTCTTTTTTTAAATTTTTACTTTATTTCACTTTTTAAAAATGCAAATTTTTGCGTATAATCTTGTGCTTTAGACGATCTTAATTGGCTATTTATTTTCATTTCTTTTCTTTTTTGTTATTAAAACTATACATATATATATATATATATATATATTATATATATATATACGCAAATAAACTAAGTGATTGCAAAATTATATATATATTTAAAATGACGTAACACTTGCACTTTAGCTTCGCCGAGGATGCTCCGAATTAATGACTATTTGTGTGGCTACTCCTAACAGAGACAACACAGGGCGAAACATCCCCGCCTTGTCCGGGATTCGAACCCAGGCCTTACCGGGTGGGAGTCAGGCACGATACCACCACACCTTTTAAGCGGCTAAAATTACTTATATCAAGTGAAAATGTATTTTATTTCCGAAAACCGTATTTCAGTGTTCAGTTACTTAACATAACACTACGGTGCAAAAAGAAATATATATATATATATATATATATATATATATTCGAGTTCTGATACAATTCTTGCTGATTCTTATGAAAAATGATCTCTTGAATCCGAATATGACCCCGATTTTGCCCCATCACCCACCGTTTTCTCGGGACGTCACCTCCTCCTCCAATCTTATCACTCTTCGGTAATTTTATGGCCATGAATTTGATTCGGAGAATGGAAAAGAATTATTTTAATTCTTAAAAATGAAAAAAATATAATGTATAATAAATGACAAAAAAATTGATTAATAAAATATAATAAATATAACTTATAATTTCAGTGACAAATCCCCCCCCCCCCTAAACATTTCCCTTGCTGCAAATGTTCATGTTATAGAATTTTTCACCTCTTAAATCTCTCAGAAGAGATTTAACAGTTAAAATATTTCTTTTCTTCACTATAAATCATATTTATAGCCATAAAATTACCGAAAAGTAGTAAAAAAATGGAGGCGTCCCCAAAAAACGGTGGGTGATAGGGCAAAATGGCCGTTATATTCAGATTCAGGAGGTCATTTTACATAAGAATTTGCAAAAATTGTGTTGGTGGCAATTGTCATGCCGAACAGTGTAATTTTTAATCAGACAAAACTTTTTAAAATCAAACCTCTTCAGATAATAATAATAATAATAATAATAATAATAAATCATCTATAGTTTTTTTTCTAAGTGAATATTCCATGCTTTCAGTTCAGTTCGTCAAAACTCTTTAATGAGAAAAAGAAAATAACTTTCTACCGAAAATTTACGATACACGCAATGGATGGGAAAGACTTGGAAAAAGTATATGAGAGAACCTTAATCTTAAAATTACTGATAATAAAATACTTCGATTCCGAAAAAAATAACACCATTAGTGTTTTCGATCGGACATCTGACTTCTAATTTATGGGTTAAGGAAATAACTTTATTACCAGGATTTAGGGATGGAGGATGCGTAAGAGGTCAAAGCAATTCATAATAAGTTCGTTTTATTGGTTTGCATTGTCTGCCTTTCAGTGTAAGAGGATTACCACTCCCGTAATAAGTATTACTCGGAAAATTTATTTCATTCTCCTCCCCATTTTTTTCCGTTTTTGTTAACTAAAGGATATAGTATAGCTTTTTATTCTGTTTCTTTAATGTGATAAAATATAGAAAATTGGTTATATTTTCCTGGATATATATGAATAAAATAGCATTTCTCAATCATTCAGTATTTGCGATCCGAATTTTAATCATAATTTTCATAGCCCTCTCTCATGCATTCTTCCCTCCCCTCTTCGCGGCTTCTTTGAAGTCAAATTATAGATCTTAACTAAATATAGAAAAAGAATTTATAACATCTTTTTCTAATATTAAATTTTCTTTCGAAAAACTTTGCTCTTCAAGACAAGCCCAAGACCGTGTGTCACTAATTATAATTATTATTATTATTTACTTTCTTCTATATTTTAAAGAAGAAAGTATTGGTTTCGGAAAAACATTCGACCTAGAGTTTTCGATGGATTTGCACGTTTTGAGAGGTTTAGGATACGATTTGACCATGTTTAAAAAATATCTGCCTGTGTGTGGCAAAAATTTTATGGCAACTGTATCTCAGAAACTATTGCACAGAATTTCATACAAATTAATATGTAGCCGCACCTTGACATAAGTTAGTACCTATCAATTTTTAGTGAAATTTGACCAACAGGTGGCGTTACAATCCCTCTTTTTCTAATTTATTTAACATGGAGGTAGGGAATAAGATTTCTTATAAATGAGCGCAATGAAAAAATTTTTCAGCGAATCATTATAAAATTAAGAAGAATTACTTATAACAGTGATAATCAACAAGGAAAAAATAAATTAGAGATGCAGGAGAACGTTTCCCTTCCTGCTGGGACCCCCGCTCCCTTTCCCAAGGGGGCAAAGTTTCAGTATGAACATCTTTCGAATTAACTCACCATTACCTTTAAAACGAATGGTTAAACAACTGATTTGTAATAATTTAAAATTGAGTTATCAATTTTTTTTTTCATAAAAAAAAAAAAAAAAAAAAAACATTAAGAGGGTAAAAAAAGAAAACAAAGCACATTTTCTTAAAAGTATCGTTAGTAGAGCCTAAAGTCATCTTTCATTGGACATTTAGTGTGATATTTCTATGAGAAAAAAATCGTCTGCATTTACCATGAAAAATAATAAAAATCTATCGAAAAAAAGAGCGATTCAGCATCTGAATATACACATGTGAATTTGTCAGAAAGTGGCTCAATTGAATCTGATAATTACAATAGAGAATCTGAAGATAGTTCAGAAGAAAATGTAACTGTTGATTGGAAGCAGATAAGCAATGTCAAACCGAAAGAAACTCCCATTCTCACTAGATATTACGTCGCCGTATGTTGTGCTAAAAGGGATAACAAAGGAAAAGGAAAGATATTATTGCTTGCAATGTTGGGCTATATGCTGCACCTTGCTTTGAAATATATCATACAAAAGATTTTATTTATTTATTTTATTTTATTTTATTTATTTATTTATTTTTTATTTATTTATTTATTTATTTTTGGGGGGAACAAGGTTTTAAAATGAAGCAAATGTATCTATGAAATAATATCGTATGAAAATTCTTATTTATTTATTATCATCTCAGAAAACCGCCATATGAGATATATTGTACAAACATATAGGTCAGTAGAATGATTAAGGAGGATGGATCGCGTTATTTGGCTTGGTTATTTGGATGAGTTGTTGAAATTATATTCTTAAAATAATGGAAAGAAAATTTCACTTGCTGTACGTATAAGTTTTTTTTTTCTTTCCCACTCGTATCATGCTGCTTGGTTGCGGATGATTCTATACATTTTTCAAATATTCCTTAAAAAAATTTCCCTTTTAAATTATCTATATATATCATCAGAAAGTGTATATAAAAAAGTAAATGATATGCAAATAAAAATCTACTTCAAAAATTTTCAAAATAAATAATATACAATAATAATAATAATAATAATAATAATAATAATAATAATTTTCTGCTTTTGGGGGAGGGGGGGGAGGAGTCGTTATTTAACGTAATAATGATATGTTGACAAATAAAAGCAGTGCATCTGTATCGAAGGGATATAAAAGAGCAATACTTATCTTTGTGTTTGAACACTTATTTCTCTAGACAGGGTACATCTGGAAATCTTCCAGGGCGCATCAGTGCGCCCGGACCACTTTTTGAGAAGCGTTGGTCTAGACTGTTTAGTTGTATGTTTCACTTTTTGGTCGCAACATGTCCCCCCAAGTTTTAGAAATATTCGCGATAACTTAAAAAAAAAAAAAAAGAAAGAAAGAAAGAAAGAAAAAAGAAAAGTTAGCCATATAAAAGAATGAAATTTAGTAGCACCATAGCCTCCTAAACTAGATGCCTGTCGCGTGACACAGAAACTTGGCAACAGTTCAATCGGTAGACAGCGCCACCTGGTATAGATTGCGTGACTTTTTATTCAACACCCACCAAAAATGTTTAAAAGTGGGATTTGATATACATAAAAGGTGAATAGAATCGAAGAAACGTCGATTATATATATCATATATCACTTCTTAAAATTATTGGTGACAGATGAATAAAAAAGTGGCGCAGTCTGTACCAGATGGCGCTGTCTGCCGCTTGAACTGTTGCCAAGTTTCCGAGCAACGCGACAGGCATCTAGTTTAGGAGGCTATGGTAGCACTTACATAATATCTAGTGGTTCCACTTACCTTTTTGGTCAGCCTGTATCAAGCACTCCTTCAAAAAAGGGACACAACTAAAAAAAAAAAAAAAAATTGTAATTTTGAATTTATATAATTGAAAAATGCGTATGAAGTGCTCAAAGGTAACAAAAAGCGTCATATGTCTATATGGAAAATTATCCACCACCTGAGAGGTAGTTTCATGCGAACACGTTATTATTATCTTAATTTTCCTAAATACTTTTTTTTTTTTTTTAGCTGTGTCACTTTTCTTGCCGAGGTGCGGTATGAGCCGTTTTTAAAAAGAAGAGTTGCCTTTATATTAGTACTTTATATTTTAATTGTTTAAAAATGTATGTGTAGTTTAACAGGTGTTCAAGGAAGTCATGTGGTGTCTTCATCAGATTTCGTTTTATTTTATTTACTTTTTGAAATATTTTATTATCCTAAACATTAAAGTTAATTCTAGGTCGTTGCCTTTTAATTCCCTTTTTAAATATGAATGAAAGAACACAAAATATCCTTCTATTTCTTTCTCTTATTTAGAAATGTGATATAATGGCGTCATTCAAGTCGTAGCTACAATAACCACCCAACAGCTGAATGTACCTCATATCTCGGGATTTATGTTTTCTCCAAATGTGAAAAAAAAAATACAGGTTGTTTTGATTCTTTTCCGTAGATTTACCGTGCAAGCACATAACTCTCATGCGGACATCTCTGTTCTATTTCTTTTTCCTAACGTCTGGGTCATTCACTATGAAAAAGGATTTAGGACTTAACCCCTCCTTGTCATAGGATACCTTCAGAGGAACATAAGATTTCTGGTTCGACAATACATCCAGATTGGTAATTCTTCATGTTTTTAGACAGATGCCAAGACATTAAACATTGTTATGAGAAAAATCAGGGCAGCTGGTTTGAAAAGATTTGTAGAAAGAGAGGGGAAAATGAATGAATATTTACAATATTTATTACATGGTAATATAATAATAATGTAACAATTGTGAATTATGAATCAAATCACTTGGTTATGATTATAAAATATTAATAACCATAATCTACAGTTTCTTATATGTTTTGAAATATGATTAGTAAATAATATAATTTTCTTTCATTCATGTATGTTAGAGAAAGTATTGCTTTTGCCTTAAATTTTTGCTACTGTTGCAGATTTTGTTGTTCTCTGAATGCAAAAATCAGGATTTTAGCGGATGGTATGTATGTATGTCTGTCAATCTATGTGTGTATATATGCCACTCTATATGTGAGACTGCTATCGATATAGTAACTCAAAAACAGATATTAGCACAAAGACCAAATTCGGTATATTAAATCTGTATTATCTATATAATATTTCTCTAACGTGGACCAGTTACGGATACATTTTGTCAAAACGATACAATAGTAACGTAAGTTATTATCTGATTGGTCAACCCAGATCAAATTGATCAAATCATAAATTTGGCTACTACTACTACAGATTTAGACTACAAAAATTTAATCTAGTACGCTTTAAATACACATTTTCTAAAATAAATTGAAAAACTTGTGCTGAAACATAAGCTTCAAATCACAGGTTTGGAAGTACGTTTAGAAGAATTTAAAGCCATTTAAGCCCTGTGTTTCATAGTTACCTATTAGGCAGGGCGGTGGTGGTGCTATCTATTGATCAAAACCAAAAACATTACATTAAAATACAATTTTAATATTACAATAATTTTTTTAATTAGCAATGGAAAAAAAACATTTTCTAAATATCTTTTATTGAAAAAAAAAAAATAATAATAATAAATAAAAACTGCAGATGTTCTGTCTGAGAAAAGAGAATACTATTTGAAACCTTTTTTTTTTTTTTCTTTCTTTCTTCTTTTTGAGATCGAACAAATTGTTCATGTACAGGGACGTACAAAAATATTCAATTGCACTATATCCATGGGCTAAATTTCTCTTTGGTATATTTTAACATATACTAAACTTAATGAAATTAGCATAGATTTTTTATAAGGACATATTTCATATAAAGTATGGTATGAAGAGCAGAAATATGATCGTATAGTGCAGAAAGGTAGACGAAATATTGTTAAATATTTGAAGTTAAGTTTTTGCTATAATTAGGTATTTTGAAGTCTCCTGAAAACGAAAATAAAATTTTTAGTGCTCTTAGTATCTGTGTTATCAGCGTAATTTAAAAACAAATAATCGCATCGCAAGAAGTTTAAAATTGTAGATCATAATTGAATGCCGCTTGAAAATTTTAACGAAATCGGTAAGTTTTAAAGGGTCACACAAAAATATATTCCAAATAAAACTATTTGTAAATCTACTGAAGGGTAACCGTACGTACAGTCGGTAACAAAAGTGTCCAAACACTAGCCAAAATTCCTACGTAAAAAATGTACACTTTATACGGTTTTGTTAAATAAATCCTTCTAGAATCCTCTTCTTAGTCAGTGTAAGAACATGATTCGATAAGGATTTATTTAACAGAACCGTATGAAGTGTATTTTTTTTTACATAGGAATTTTCGCTAGTGTTCGGACACTTTTGTTACCGACTGTACTTGAATCCTAAAGACAGTGTTCGAAGAATATCCTTCGCCCCCCCCCCCCCCAACCAGAAAAAGAAATTGAGGACGCCGGTTATAAAGTTATTAATGCTTCACTATAATAATTTGTTATCTATGTACAATAAATAAAATGAAATAATATAAGTTCTTTGAGATACTTCATTTATAAAAATTATAAAATTTTTGCAATTTAAAGTGATTTGTCGTCGAAATTCGGGACACTGACATATTTATCCTCAAGTTCAATCAAAAAATTTCTGCTCACCCTAAATAACAGGGGGTGTTTATTCTACAGAATGCAAATCAAATCTTTTAATCTAAAAATTAAAAATAAAAATAAAAACAAATAAATAAATAAACATTAACAGTAGAGGTATATAACACCAACATTGAATGCGAACTAGTGTACTAGTTATAAAGCTTATTACTGAAGTTTAAATTTAAAAGTGTCACTACTAGTACAATGTCCACGATTAGTCATATGCAACTTATATCTATTACAAAATGTATGAAACCGTGTAAAACTTTTAAAATAATAACTTTTTAGGGTTCCTGAAATTAAAATGACATACTCAGACAAAAACTTTTGTTGGATCAACAAAAATTTGGAGTTTACGATAAAAATTTCTTTTTAAATGTGTTCCAATATAAATTTTGATTAGATTAACAAAATATTTTTATTTATTTATTTATTTATTTATTTATTTATTGCAATTACCACAAAATAGTTTGTTTTTCTTATTAAAAAAAAAAAAAAAAAAAAAAAAAAAAAAAATGTTTTTTATATTCAAATATACAACAGTTATTGTAAAGTTAAACAAAATATTTGGTTAATATAAGCAAATAGAAATTTTGTAAATTTGTTGTTAATATATTTTGTGTTGTCGCAACAGAATTATTTTTACTTTCATTTACAGGTAGGTAATGGGGCTTCGGAAGAGTTTTATATGACAATTCAATTAGTTCTGTATGAGGGGGGGGGGGCTGCCACCCCCTTCAACCCCCTGTTTCATTACTGCGCTTACATTTATATAGAATTTAAATCTGTTATTAAAATTAAAAGTTCACTTAAAATTATTCTGACAAATTTCCCACGTAACATTCCTTGGAACTTATCAATCTTCATCATACTTTTCCAGCAACAAACTTATATTAATTTCAAAATACAACATTTGGATCTCCTGAAATTATTCGTTTTTAATTTAAGAGATACAGACAAAGATCAAACGTTAAAAAACTTGACTACGGTAATCAGGAAGCCTCAAAACGTGTAAATATACAAAAAACAATCGATGGATATTTAGCTTAAAAACATACGTTATTTACCATATGACTATGAGGAATTCATTTCAATTCCTGAGCAGCTTTGCTGGACATGGTAAAATATTATAGTAAAGCATTTCCACTAATAATAAAAAAGAATGTTATCGTTTAAATATTTGCAGCTCGGTCCCTAACAGCACAGTTAGGCTTAACTTATCCGCAGTACATCTTAAGGACGTTTCTGGGATGTCTTTTCATCCAGAAGGCATCTTGAAGATATCCTGGGGAGGCGATGTGCTGTCTGTGGTATATCATTTGAAGATTATGTATACAGATCACATGGGACACCTAAATATAATTATATAGTAATAATACACGGCACAACCTGAAATACTCTTCCATCAATTTTAAACTATTGCCGCACTATAATCTAGTTCTTTTGTGTAGCCCTGTAAACGAACAGTGAATGATTTTCTTACAATATTCTACATGAGACATGTTTTTACGCATATAAAATATATATATTCATTTCATTTGGTTTAGTGCAGTGTGTAGATGTTAAACTCTACTTACTTGCAATTTCTCCTATAGACGTAATGTATTTGAATTCTTTTGGGTGCCCTTGTACAAGAACCATTTGCTTAATCTCAACGAAAAGTTTAGTGTAGCATCCCTATATGATACACATTTAGAATACCAAGTTTGGACTTTCTGCTGCTATTTGTTCTTGAGATATGCTGGTAACAGACATACACGCAGACCAACCGCTAAAAACATAATTTTCGGATTCAAGGGACCTCAAAACGTGTAAATATAACAAAAACTTATTTTCGAAAATTTGACCCAAAAACAATACGTTCTCTTTAAGGTAGAGTAAAAATAAATTAGGTAATGAGTAATTGTGGGAACAAATTTTCCCATAGAATAACATTGGTAATGGCTATCTGCGGAATTAGGTAATTGCCCCCTCTTGATTTGCAGCTATGCTGCAAGTGTAAAAATTTTCAGCAATGAGCGATAATGGAGGTATTGTTGTGCTTTAATTTCTTTTTTATATAAAAAAAAAATCACAATGTAAATTAAAAAAAAAAAAAAAAAAAAAAAAAAAGTGTGGATAAATGATATTTTTGGCTTCTGAGAAGACAGTTTTGAGTTTATTAACTGGCGATGCCGATTTAATTAAGCGGCGGATTTTAAGTAGTTTGCATTGATTTGATTCCGGTCTTGGGAATTCGATCAGATTAAGCGGCTGATTTTATTAACAAATGAATTTATTAAGCGGCAGCTACTGTAATTACTTTATATGCTATAACATGCTTTTCCATCAAGTACGTGATTAGAAAAGCAATAGAAGGTGAAACAAAGAAAAAAATTTATTTCAACGTTCCTTTTCCATTTAATAAATCTGAATGAAAAAATTACAAAATATATTCTTATTTATCAGTAATTTTTGTTACTGAATACGTTAATAATGAGAGATAAAAAGGGTGTCCTTTGTAAGCATTTCTATCCACTCGCAACATCCCGAAATGTCTTTCGAAAAATTTCAGATTTCAAATCCCACACAGGTCTCACTAGTGGACAAACGTTCTGCGCTCAAAGCTGGTAGTTGAGAAGTGCCAGGATCGATCCCAGATCACGCTCATCTACCTAGTCGTTCTGAGTTTTTCATGGTTTTTTTCACGAAAATCGTGTAAATACGGCTAGGACCCCTCAGAAAGATTCCCACGAAGGTCATTCTATCTATAGGCGTAGAACCCTAACGTTGTCAATCGGCTTTTAACCACACAACTACATCCAAATGTTATATATATATATATATATATTTACTTATAAATAATAATTAATAAAACGCTTTTATTAAAATTACCAACAAATGATATGTATACGTTTGACAAAAACGTAATGTAACATTTACTTAAGTTTTATGAAAGTTATATTGTAATAATAATTACTATTACTATTATTATTTTCAAAAAAGAAAAAAAAAAAAGAGGAAAATTTATATATGTCTGTGTAAAATTACTTTTCTTTAAATTCATGATTGTGATAAAATATGAGTGGATTTATATTTCAAACAATACAATATTCAAGAAATTAATAAAATTTGCAAAATCTTTTATCAGATACAATTTTTATGCAAAACAGAACTTGTACAGAACATCAAATTCTTCCGATCGAAATAAAGAAAACAAAAACAAAAACAAAAAAAATAATTCTAGCCCCCTCTTTCTTTCTTACAGTTTTTTTTTTTTTCCTTACTTTTTTCTTTCGCTTTTCTGTTGGAACATTCCTTCGAAAAATGTTTTTGCCTCGTAAGGCAAAAGACAAATTTTCGGACAGCGCCTCACAGATAATCCCCCTGTCACTCCGACGAAAATATGTATTTCGCCTGTTTTCATTTAGTATTCCACTAAGACCGATGTCTTATCGTATTAGGCTGATAATAAAAAATGGTTTTCTGATGTCTTCTTCGCAGCTTAACAGTTGTGCGGAGATTAGTCCGTTCAAATATTCTTTGATGCAAAGCTCTAAGGGGAATAAAAAGATAATGAGAAATATAATCCATTATACATACCTTATGTGGTATTTATTGCAAAAATTATACGTTCCGTAGATGATATACTATTTTCGTTTATTATTTAAACTCAAAAGAATAGAGCAAAAATAGGAACGAGTATCAGACAAATAAAAAATAATCTGGTGTGTCACTCACACGACATTCTCTTACCCTGAAATTTATTACTATAAATACAGGTTGCAGATTAAAAGGTAAGATAACGAGCACTTTTATGTAAACCTGTGTTAAACAATTCCTATTAGGCTTCTGAAGAGTTTTATATGATAATTAGTTCTGCGTGAGGGGGGCTACGCTAGAAAAAAACGATTTTTTTTCTAAGTTTTTTTTCGTAAAAAAAAAAAAAAAAAAAAAAAAAATCGATAACTTTGTTTTAAATTATCGCAGATCGATGGTTCAACCATTCGTTTTAAAGGTATTGGCGAGCTCTTTTGAAAGATACCCATCATGAAAATTTACTCCCCTCGAGGGGGGACTTCCCCCCAGGGGGGGAGGCGAGGCTCCTACATACACAATTTTTTTTTTCCCAGTTAACTATCTCTATTAAAAAAAATATATATTCGTTTCATTTGGTTTAGTGCAGTCTATAGACGTTAAACTCTACTTACCTGCAATTTCCCCCATAGACGTAATGTATTAAAATTCTCTTGATTGTCCCTGTACACGAACCATTTGCTTGATCTTAACGAAAAGCTTACTGTAGCATCCCTATATGATACACATTCAGAATACTAAGTTTGAACTTTCTGCCATAATTTGTTTTTGAGATATGCTGATAACAGACAGACACACACACAGGCACACACACAGACACACAGACACACACACACAGACACACAGACATACACACAGACCATTTGCTAAAAACATGATTTTCGTATTCAGGGGACCTCAAAACGTGTAAATATAATAAAATCTCGCTTTCGCAAATTTGACCCAAAAACAATACTTTCTCTACCTTATGGGTAAGAGAAAGTAAAAAGCGAAATGTTAAATTATTAACGCCTTACGACAATGGAGACTACAGTCAGGGCCTGTTTACCGAATAGGTCCGTGAAGGGCTTAGTCAAGAATTTACAGGTACCCCCCCCCCTTTTTTTTTTTTTTTTTTTACTTTTTAAAATAAATTTTTAAATAATTTTTTGTCCAAGCACTTCTGTTTTTTTTTTTTTTTTTTTTTTTTTTTCTGAGAAACTTTTATCTAAACTGATGTTAATGTAACAATTATTGTTCTGACATCATTTGCATAAAAATGAGACAATGTTAACTTATAAGTTTCTTTTCTCTCTCTCTCTCTCTCTCTCTCTCTCTCTTTTGTTTCTTTAAAAAATTTTATGGCGAATAGTCACATTTTTTAAGCTTGCATAAAAATCTCTAGATATAATAAAGGACAAACGATTCGTATAGGATTGGGGGAGGGGGGAAGGGGGAAGGGGGGGGGGCTGAATGACACCTGGCTTACCTCGCTTTTGAGTCTTAAACGGACCCTGACTACAGTGATTAGATTTAAAATGACGGAATACGGTAAAAAGTTGTGCAAACATGTGACTGGATAAAAATGTTCAGCATGAAAGTTTGCTGGTTTGAATGCCAACGGGGATGCTGCATAAAAACATTTAAAAATTTCTTCCTGCAAAAATAGAAATTAGGAGAATTTATTTACTGAATGTTTTACCTGGATGTTATTTCATATCTAGTAAAAAAATGGCTATTTTCTATTACTAATAAATACAAAAAATTTTCCAATTCCTTCTTTTAGATTATCACTCCCAACCCCTATCACACATACGCATACCCTTCTCTTCTTCGACTATTTTCTTTTTTCTTTTTCTTCTGTTTTCTACGAAACATATCACCTCATAAGCCATATATAAATCATATTTTAAGACAGCAGCATGTCACAGATAATTTCCTTGTCACTCCTACAAAAATATGTATATCGACTGATTCTTTTTTAGCATTCCACTGAAACTGATGTTTTATCGTATTAGGCTGATAATAAAAAATGGTTTTCTGATGTCTTTTTTCGCGTTTTAAAATGGCTGAGATTACTCAGAAGAGACATTCTTTGATGTAAAACCCCCCACCACATGTCTGGAAAACAAAAAAAGGAAATAAACTGAAAAAAAAAAAAAAAAATGTATCGCAAAAGAAAAAAATAATCCAGTATATATATATATATATCAGGGCTTGTAGCAAAATTTATTTATTGATTACCTGAACCTGAAACTATTATTAATAACATGACTGGTTTGTGTAAAGGGCATTCAAAAGAATGGAAATATATTGCTTTCTATGACAGGAATTTTCATATATCATATTTAAATATTTTCGTAACCCACAAATCGTAATGAAATTGATATTTATTGTTAACATGCATACACGAAAAAAAAAAAAAAAAAGTTTTTAATAATATATAATATGGTATATGATTAAATTGAGTTTTATAGGGCTACGCAAAAATATCCCGATGCATTTAAAGCTGTAATTGGAAATTGTCGGAATTACAGTTACGTGTTCCGTTTGTGTTAACCCTTTTTAGCATTTTACAACAAAGTTTAAATATGATTATATTATAACTCCAAATAATTTATCTGTCCTTATTTCTGTCCGAATGTCGGTACAGGCTCTTTTTTCCGTTAATATTTATCAATTGCCTTGAAATTAATATATGTTATTCAAGTTCACTATATGGCATGTTTTCTGTTGAAAATGATATAAACAGCGTAACTGTTTTGAGTACAGGGACTTGCAAAACATTTACGGTGCATTTCGGTCTACAAGAGTTATATTTAATAATATTATAGTTTTAAAAAATTAAAGAACACGCTTTTATAGAAATGTGAACTAAAAAGCACAAAATATCTATCTTATTAGTATTAAAATGCAAGGTAAGAGAAAATCGTGTGAGTGACACACCATAATATTTATATACATTTAAATCTTTAATTAAAATTATTTAGAATTAAACAAAAACCATTTTTAAAAAATCTCCCCTGAATGGGCTCGAACGCTGTACCTTTAAGTTCGTAGCGCGTAGCTTTACCTCACAGCCACAGCGTTCATGTAGGGAAAGTCTTTTTTTACAATATAGATTTTTTGTTCGCTCCCAGAGCGGTTACAAACATACATTATACATACAAACATATATACAGGTGAAGCTAATAAAAGCGTGTTAAAAAAGCATATACAGTAGAACTTGGATAATTCGAAGTTGAAGGGACCAGAAAAAAAATTCGAAATATCCAAAAATTCGAATTACATATACTATCTTGTTAAGAAAAAAAAAAAAAAAAAAAAAAAAAAAAAAGAGATAAATTAAAAAATTAAAACTCTACGATCAAAGATTTAACACATAAACTTTATATCTAAGAATACTGCTACATCCCCCTCCCATTAAATCAATATTTTTTACGAGCTTAATTATTCAACATTAAAAAAAAAAAAAATAGTCAGATATTTTTTATTTCTTCTTTAAGTACAATCTTTGTGTCATAGCATATGACTTGATACAAAAATAGAATCTTCTTCATTAGATATGACTTTCAATTAAAAAAAAAAAAACCTCGAAGTTCATGTATATGCACCATATCTTCTGATGCACTAGTTAGGGGCTTCTCTTGTATTTCTTTATCCTTCTTTTGAAAGACTTAAAATATATTAGCTGAGAAAAATCTCGGGAACAAATTTTATAGTAATATTTTAAAGGTAATCGTATGAAAAATTCGAATTATCCAAAATAGAATTCGAATTATCCACAATTTTTTAACATTATTTCAATAGAAAATTCAAGGGACCGAGTGAAAAGTTCGAATTATCCAGAATTTCGAATTAAACAAGTTCGAATTATTCAAGTTTCACTGTATTAATATTTTTATACTACATACAATAAAATGAAATTAATATATATTTTACCATGTTTTTATTAACTTCGATTCTTGTTTGTTTGTTTGTCCGGTACAAATCTTGCAATTGATTTTTAACTAACTTCCCTACTAGGCAGACATTTGAAACTTTCAGAATAGCTCAGAACCCGATGACAACACAATACTTCGGAGCCCGATTTTCGAATTTTTGATTAAGATATGAAAATAATAACCTCTTAATAGCTTTAAAGATTACCATTAAAATATGAACTATAATTTAATTTGTTGCCAAAAAAAAAAAAAAAAAAAAAACGAGTTCATTTTCTTTCGACATAAAAGTAAATATATTTAACCCTGCTGTTATGCTCAGGTGTATTTGACCCAAAACGTTTTTCAATTCTTTATAAAGAAATGACAGTTTAGAAATAGTTTCTAGACATTTTGTGACTTTGTTAGACATATATTAATTTCCTGAAAATATTTTTATTTTATTTATATAGTTTTATAGTTTTTAAAATGGTACAAATGTAATGTATAGTAAATGGGAACAAAACAGCAGGGTTAATTAAACGTGATCGTTGAAAAACTGTAAAAAGTTAAATTATGCATCGCACAAAAATTGACGCCATTATCACTTTAAAAATTTTATACTCATTGGGAAAGTGCTAATGTAGTTCTATAGCTATGATTCAACAGAAAATTAAAAAATGTGACCATATTTTTAAATTTTATAAAAGGTATAAAAGGTATAATTTATAAAAGGTTTTTATCTTATAATTATTTAATATTACACAGTACCATTTTCTGTAAAATAAGGCATGAATAGCGTGATTCATAGGTTTACAAGACCCCACAAAATTGTTCAGATTTATTATGAAGTATAAGAGGAAACTGTTCGATGTCCATTATTAGTGTTGCGTTTTTTTTTTTTTTTTTTTTTTTTTTTTAGTACATTATATGATACGTACGTAAAGTTTAGACAATTTACATGGTTACATAAAAGTAATATTTTTAATGCTTTGCCTTTAGAAATAAAGCTATAAAGTTACTTTGTGAGACTCTTTACTCATAGTATATCTAAAAACTTTTGCAATCATGTTGTTTTGGGACAATGTTACTACTAAGGCAATCGCTAGGTAAGGGCTACACAAAACCAATCTATTACATAGATTTTCATTAAAGTAAAATAAGTAAATAAATAAATAAATAATAACTGAATTTTCTTTTTTCTTTTAAATTGAAAACAAAATGTTTTTTGAAGGTGTCATCATGGAGACAATATATATATATATATATATATATATATAGAGAGAATACGAGTATTAAACGACAAAATGACTGGAATGTGTTTATAATCTATGCGATCTGCATGATTTTTTCGTTCTTGTTTACTTTAAAACGGATTCGCCTTATAATCTGCAACTATCCATAATTAAATTAAGTTTTTAATTTTCCCTTTTCACAAGATGCATCTAGAGGTATATTTTATTTATATGGGAAAGTGTTTCAGAGTTTATGAATGTTGTGTGGTTTTACTTTCTTGTTAACACATTCCACCAATATCGAAAAGTGTTTATGATTTCTATTTATTTGTCTGTCCACGCTGTATTCACCTTAAATATTTTTTTTAAATACGTTGAATCTGATATGTGTTTATTTAAGTTCACTATAGCGTGTTGTATTGAAAATGGTATAACTAGCACTGATGGTTTGTGTACAGGGGCGCTTACAAAAGTGTTAAGGTCTATAAGAAGTTTTTCTCTTTAGATACTGTATTAGTAACAAATTTATATTGAACTAAATTAACATACATTATATATATATATAAGCAAATTTTCTATAGAAATCTCCGCTCTAATGTGTCTTAGAATTTGTACAATTCCTTGAAAAAGGCATGGATAAATGTGTAATCCAAGGATATGGTTATCCAAGAAAATATTTTCCAATGTTATCAAAGTTCACTAAGGTATATTATCTATCGAAATAGTATAAATAACGTGACAGATTTGTATACAAGTATTCACAAAAATGTCCGATGCAGTAGGGTCTGTGGGAGGTACTTTTTAAAGCATATTACTTTAATCTCTTTATTTCACACAGCACAAAGTATATAATAAATGTTATTAAAATGCAAACCATTTTCCTGTAAATTAAGGTATGAGGCTGTTAAACTGAGCTCTATCCTTTTATTTTATTTATTTATTTATTATTATTATTTTTTTAATAATAAGGAAAAAAATATATAAATAGTTTTTGAAAGTAGTCTTCCTTTAAAATTAAAGACAAAATTTATTTCATAGTGTCAACACGGAGGCAAAAATACATTGAAGAATAAACAATGTATTGGATAAATACTGCGTTTATAAACTCATATAATTTTTCTTTCTCGTTTTTCTTTAAATTACATTCACTCAAATATTTTCAGAATAACTTTCATTTTTATTATAGGACATTTATATATTTTTATTTATATCATTTTATTATTTCCCATTGATATGGGAAAGTGTTCCATAATTATTAAGCGGGGCATGGATTCACTTTCTTTTTATTTAATGCAATACAAATTTGTCCTGTACACATGTAAATATTTATTAAATTTCTCTCTTTTACATTTTTTCAGAAAAAAAAAGAAAAAAAATGTTATTATTATCATTGTTACTTTCCTAAAAATTTTAAACTTCGGATTTCCGATAGATTACACAATTTGATCATTTTTAGAAAATATCTGTCTGTGTGTTTGTACGTCGGTCTGTGAGTGTTTGTGCGACAAAAATTTTGTTGCAACTGTATTTCAGGAACTACTGCATAGATTTTCATAAAAATTGATATATAGTTGCACTTACACATAAATGCCTATCACTTGCCTATCAACTTTTGCTGAAAATCGTCCAACAGGTGGCGTATCATTCCTGTTGCTTTTTTTTTTTTTTTAACTTTATTTTAAACTTTTAACATGGTAGTATATAACGAAATTTCCTATAAATGTATGCACTGAGAAATATTTTTAACAAATCATTAGGAGATTAAAAAGAGTTATTTTTATAATAGTAATACTGAACTAGAAAAATTTTTTGGACACTTAAATGTAATCCCCGCCTCTAGAGGAAGGGGGAGGGGATTTTTTCCCTGGATATCTTTCAAAAAAAAAAAAAAAAAAAAAAAAAAGAAAGAAAGAAACTAGTCAATTCCTTTAAAATAAATGATAGAACCATTAACCTATGATAATTTAAAACAAAGTTAACATATTTTTTTTTTTTCTGTTTTACCAAAAAAGAAATAAAATAAAAATAAAAGTGTATTTTTTTTACAGATATCATTGTTGAATTCAAATTTGACTTTCTTTGAACATTTAGTGTCATACATACTTTTATTAAAAAAAATAATAATAATAATTTGCATTTATCATGGAAAATAATTTTAATAAATTATTTGCACTAAATGAATTTTTTGCACTAAATGAATTATTTGCACTAAATGAATTTTTATAGGAAAATATAGAAAAAAGTTTTGTGATGACCACAACATACTACTTTTTGATTATTTTCTATTTTACTATCCTACTACACCTGAAAATTTCACGTTTAATTTTATTCTGATGCAAATGTTTTGAAATTTTCATAGAAACAGCACTTTTACAGATCAGTAGTGTAAAATGACTTCTATTAATTTTTACTTCCATTACCCGATTACCATAGATAATAGAAGTATTGTATTCGGTCCAAAAATTCGATATCGAGATTTCACCTGATTTACATTTTTTAAAGTCTCCTGAGTCCAAAAAAGTGGTTTTTGTCAATTTAGTGTGTGTATGTGTGTATGAGTGTGGGGAAATCTTCTGGTTATCATATCTCCGAAACTAATAAAGATACAGCTACGGAACTTAAGAATTAAGACAGAACTGGTGTACAGATGAATTTTTCCAAATTGTGGTGAAAACTGGAAAACCGGAAGTGGAACCGTAAGTCCGTATCTCAAAAACGGCTCTAACGATTTTCTTTAAATTTGCTACATAAACACTCTATTAGATGTCCTTTCGAATGATATAGTTGGTTAGTTCAAGAAAATTGATAGGCGCCCTGTATAAATAGTTCAATTTCAGGTCTCGCAAGTGAGTTTTTTTTTTTTTTTTTTTTTTTTTTTTTTTGACGGCTGTACGGATTTTTTTTTATACTCGCCATATTAACTCCCTTTTAAACATCCTTTTGTATGCAATTATTGTTTTCCGGTCTATAATTGAGTATGCCAAGTTTTGGTAAAAGTTGATATCTCAAAAACGGCTCTAACGATTTTCTTGAAAACTGTTACATAAATCCATTTTAGATATCCCTTCTCGTATATTACGTGGTTATTACAGGAAAATTAACTGTAATCCCGCTTAGGTAGGTCAGTTTTAGATCTCGGAAATTGGTGTTTCAAAAAATAACTCTACCATTTTTATTTTTTATTTTTTCTTCTTCTTATTTTTTAACTCGCTATGTAAACTTTGTTTTACATGTCTCTTACACGTCTTATATCAGCTTTTATGTATATCAGCTTTTATGTATATCAGCTTTCTCTTATAGAAAATTTGTTAGATGTCTACTTCGTTAGGTCAATTTTATGTCTTCGGATCACATTTTTAAAAATTGCACATAATACGCGTAATAGTGGGTAATGGAAGTCGTGTGGCTGCTTCACACCAGATTTTTTTTATTTTTTATGTTTATTTTCATTTATTTATTTATTTATTTATTTATTTTTTAAGTAAAGCATACGCTTAAAATTAAATACATTTCCAGAAAATACAACTTGAAAATTTCAGAAATTTAGAATTATTGTCATGATATATGATACATAAAGAAGGAAAGGCAATTGTAAAAAGAAGTTCAAACAATTGTTCTGTTTTTCTTCTTTAAAAAGAAAGAAATTCCTTAATTAAAATAACAAGAGCTGCACTATATTTCACTGAAAGAATAAAAGAAGATGTTTTATCGTTTCTGGAGGTCGCAAGTCAAGTCAGGATCTTTCCACTGCAGTGCAATTGCAGTTTATGGTATCGTCTATCTTACTAAAAATCTGACAAGAATGTCCTGTTTCAGAGTGGAAATCTGTTGGACATGACACGGAATTACCAGAATCTAATTAACCACTTAGGTCGTGGGAGGGGTTAAAAGATGGACTTCTAGATTAATGGTAGAATTATGCTTGTCTTTAGAAGAGTGAGTAATTGCAAAACTAATTGTAGAAAACTACTATAACTTCACTACCTTTTATAAAGTTAGTCTTTGATAAGTCATAAAACGATATCAAGGTTTATGCGGTTGATTTCCCCCCCCCCCTCTCTCTCAACAAATGGCCGCCATTTTGAAATAAGATGACCGATAAGGTTTATTAATAAACTTTGTGGAGACATTGATGTGGGTTATGTACATATAGAGTTTTAAGCAAATTAATTCATAAATACCTTTTTCATGAGAATTTGAAATTTTCAATTATCCAACACTTGAAAACGCGATGACGGATCACGTTGGCCAACGAACATATTGAATGTATTTTTAAGATAAGTTGATTATAAAATTTAGTTCGAATTAATTCAGTATTTCGAAGGCTACCATAATTATAAATTTCCAAATGACCGCTACTTGGATAAAGTTAGCTAACGAACTCACCAAAAATATTTTTAAGATAAGTCCACTGTCCAACTTTGGTTTGAATTAATTCAGTATTTTAAAAGTTATCGTGGTGACAAATTTTCAAGCGGTCACCACTTGGAAACAAAATGAAGGTGCAAGTTGCCGAATGAACTCAACTAAGATGTTTGTAATATAAGTTCACGGTCCAACTTTAGTTCTAATTAATTCAGTATTTCAAAGGTTATCATTATGACAAATTTTAAAGTGGCAGTCTGATTTCAAGTGTCCTCCACTTGGAAACAAAATGCCAGAGCAAGATGCCAGCGAACTCATTCAAGATATTTGGTAGATAAGTCCACAATCCAACTTTAGTGGAAATTAATTGAGTATTTCAAAAGTTATTGTGATGACAATTTTTCAAACGCACCCTGATTTCAAGTGGACTCCTTAATTGAAGGTATCTGCTGTTTTAAAACAAAATGGTAGATCAAGTTCATTAATAAATTTGGTGGAGACCCTTATATGATTTATATATACATCAAAATTGAGAAAATCTAGTCTAAAACATCCTTTTTACAATGTGGATTTTAAATTTTCAAGTGACTGCCAATTGGGAACAAAATGGCCGAGTATTCATCCAAAATATTTCAAAGTAAGTCTACTGTAAAACATTGATTCGATTTAGTTTATAAGGGTGTAATAATTTACCCATCATTTTCCATTGACTTCTAAAACATCAATGATGGTTCAATATGGAGAGAGAAAATACTTTTCCCGTCTGCTAGTTAAGTTTATGTTAAAAATATAATTACATAAATTTATGTTGAACATTCTTGTTTGATATATAGTCGGCAGCAAAATTATTGAAGAGCTAGCAAAAAATTCGTACTTAAAAGGTGTGCACCCTGTTTTGTTAAGTAAATATAATATATGTCGAGTCATGATCTGGAACAACTTTAGTGTATCCCCACAACGATATTTGGCGATTTTTGTTGGCGATTATAGCTAAATCATAAACCTAAAAATCATAAATGATAAATGATAAAATCATAATCTAAATCATAAATCATAAAACATAAAATCATAAATCCAAAATAAACAACATATAGGCTGCCATATTATATCGCAAACAGTCCAGAACGACATCGTTATCGTTCAAAACGGCGCCAAAGAAAAATCGCCAAATTCAGCTGTGGGGATATACTAAAGTTATACCCATGATCTTAGTCTTTATGCTGTTTATAAAAAAGTAAACTGATGATAAAAAATTACAAGATAAAAAAAACTTTTTATATACCATGTTTTTAAATTTTCTGTTGAATCATATAAACGGTACCGAAGGCAGCGGGAACCCGGAACAATTGGCTAAAAGTATTAAAAAAATTCATTGCTATTGTGTGTTGAGCTATTATGAAAGTTTCAAATGGCCTAGTTAGCCGGGAAGTTAGTTAAAAATCGATTGCAAGCTTTGTACTGGTAACGCTGCAGAAGGCAGCAGGGTCCCGAAGCAGTTGGTTAAAAATATTTAAAAAATACATTTTCACCATGCTCTGAACTATTCTGAAAGTTTCAAATGTCTAGTTAGTCGGGAAATTAGTTAAATAAATTTTCTGTTGAATCATATAAACGGTGCCGAAGGCAGTAGGGACCTGAAACAGTTTACTAAAAGTATTAAAAAAATATATTGTCACCGTGTTCTGAGCTGTCCTGAAAGTTTCAAATGCCTAGCTAGTCGGGAAGTTAGTTAAAAATCGATTGCAAGATATGTACTGGACAAACAAACAAACAAGAATCGAAGTTAATAAAAACATGGTAAAATTAGCGATCAAACTAAAATAAAAAAAGAAAAGAAAAGAAAAGAAAAGAAATATGTGAATGTGTGCTTCAATAATTTTGCTGTCGACTGTAAGCAATAGGAAATAAAGCAATACATCTTACACACAGTATACACATACGCATACGCGCACACATACTGTATAAATATATTCAAAACGTACTTCGTTGAAACAATAAATAAATTAATATAAATTAAATTTTAAAACGTTATTGTTATTATTTCAACTTTGTATAATTTCGATGGACGTATAATTTAGTTATTTACAAAAGCGTATTTTTAACATCCCTAATATTCTTTCATATCGAAATAGATTTTTTCATGGTACTGAATACTTTAGAAGATAAACACTACGAAAAACTGATGTACTTATGTTTCTTCTTCCTATTTTTCACAAAATTTCATGCAAGTTCTACGCGATTTAAATAACATTATACCAAATTTATCTGAACATTACTTTACTTTCATATGAATATCAAGTTAAGGAAAATTAATGCATCATTGTCTGGGAAAAAAAAAAAAAAAAAAAAAAAAAAACTTAAATTTTGTTACAATGCTAAAACTTACAACAATGAACAAAAATACTATATTGTTACATTGTTTTCTAGCGTTTTTGTTTCTGTTACTAAAATATTATTTCCCATAAATGAGATTAATCTCTGGAAGCATTCTTAGATTGACAACAATGCAGAGATAATTTTAGAACTAAAAATTTCCTGTAACAATTAAACTTTAATTGCAAAATGATTCGATCGACTGTGTATAAAAGATAATTCAAAGACAGATTTTTTCTTTTATTCGCCTATTAAATTTATTATATAAGGTAAAAAACAGAATTTGGGTCAAGTATAAACGAACTCCTCCAAGCGACAATGTATAAAAGGTAATTTAAAAAAGATTTTGTCTTTTATTTGCTAATAAAATTTATTATTTACGATAAAAAATAGAATTTGGTCAAGTATAAATGAACTCATCCAATCGACAATGTATAAAAAGTAAATTTTAAAAGATTTTTTCTTGTATTGCTTATTAAATTTATTATATAAGATAAAAAAAAAAAAAATAGAATTTGGTCAAGTATAAATGAATTCATCCAAGCGATAATGCATAAAAAGTAATTTTTAAAAGATATTTTCTTGTGTTTGTTTACAAAATTTATTATATAAGGTGAAAAATAGAATTTGCTCAAGTATAAATGAACTCATCCAAGCGATAATGCATAAAATGTGATTTTTAAAAGATATTTTCTTGTATTTGTTTATAAAATTTATTATATAAGATGAAAAGTAGAATTTGGTCAATTATAAATGAATTCATCCAAGCGACAATGTATGAAAAAAAAAAAAAAAAAAAAAAAAAAAAATCTTGTCTTTGCTAATGAAATTTATTATTTGGTATAAAAATTAGAATTTAGTCAAGTATAAAAGATGGAAAATTTACAAAAAAGTTTTTAGAGTAATTTATTATCAAAAAAGAGAATCGTGATAAAACAATACTTTCAACCATTTAAAGTTTGAATGTTTGTAATTATGACTACATTAAAAGTTTTATAGTATTAGATCGATATGTTACAGAAAAGTCATAAAAGTGCAGCATCTAATTCATAAAAATCTTGCAGTGCAGATTGTGCTATACGAATATGCGTCTGAATGTCAAACGAATATATTGCCGTCATTTTGTCATGGAAATATATTCCGTCTTTCATCGAAATAGAACTAATAACAAGAAATGTCAGCCTAGACTAGTACACATTTTATGCTTTAATAATATCATTTTTTAATGAAAAGTTACCATGCTTTAATACCATTTTTTACTGAATGTTTGGTTTTGCGTCTAATTTCAATAGTTCCTATAAAGGAGGAAATGACCTATAGTAAAAATTTGTGACTGCAACTATCACGACGTATAATGACAACAACTTCCATGGCCCATAGTAGAAATTCATGAGACGAACTATATGAAAAGGAACTGAGCAGAATCCACCGATACCAATTAGATTTTTCAATTAAAAGGCAGTTAAACTTACATAATATATATATATATATATTACCATTAGTTTCGAATGTACACTGAGAAAAAAAATACCGATTTCATCTAGAACGAATAAGTGGTCTGTTTCTAAATCCCTAAACTAGAAATATAGATTTCCGAGCTATGTGTATAAGGCACGCCAATAAGTTGAATCGACGAAATGATCGAGAATTTCTAGTCTACTCATTTCCAGATGATGGAACAATATTCTGAATCCTTTGTATTGCGAGAAATTCTAGCTTGATTTTCTAGAATTAGGTCATAAACCAAGATTATAGTTACTAAAACCCGCTTCTTGTATTCACACCTATTTGCAGAGATTTTTAAATAAGTTTGACCTCGATAATATAGGCAAATGCTCTAGAATTCTAATAGGGGTTTCTAGAACTCGCTTTCAAAGGGGACTAGAATTTGTAAGGATGACATGGAACTATTTTTACTGGAGCCACAATCTAGATTCTAGATGTCAGTTACAGAATTTTTTCTCAGTGTAATTAAAAAATTAAGAAACTTAGAGCAGTAAATATAGAAATAGAAAATAAATAAATAAATATCTAATCTGTTCGAAACTATTTAACAGTGACGAGGTCATCTTTTTTTAAACTAACAAAAATATGAGACCCGGACAGTTCCGGAGATGATAATTTGAGCCGACTAATTTCAAACCATGTTCAGCTAACATGCCTTCAGAAAGAACATGCAACTTGTCAAGTTACGAGGAAGATGGACGGTTTCATAAACTACAATGGCAGAAGCAAGTTCGTGTTTGAATATCTGGATGATGAAATTGTTTCTTTTATTCTCTTCGTAAAATAATACTGTAGACATGTTATCCGGTTCTTTCAACTGTTAAAGATATTTAAAAAGAAGTAGCTGTGTTCTTGGAAACTGATTTATTTTTCATTTCCATTGAAATGTAGTTGCTACCAGTTCTGTAAACAATGTGCTGCTACATGTAAAAATAATTGTAGAATTATTACGATTTCAAGAACTACCTTGATATACAATAGGAGTATTACGATAGTTCGATAATATATATTTTTTTTTTAATGGTATTTTCGAATTAGTTTCGTGTAATAGGAATTTTATGTTATAAATGGAAACTGGTATAAAATATCCAAAAATTATACGTTAGAGCTATGAAAGGAACGAAATGTTTGTCTATGCACCAATCTCTTGTTGATAACAAAGAGATTTTTTTAGACTACAACGAAGGCAGATACACCAAAATACTTATAATAGAATTATTATTATCTTTTTTTTTCGCTCACACAGTATACTTGAAATTAAATAATTAACTCTAATCCATTGAGGAAAAATAATGAGTCTTGATCATCATCTTTTTTTCATGCCATATCGTATAATAGCGAGTTTAGATCGTTACTGGCTTTTCACGACATGCCATACAATAATGAGCTACATTTCTCTTGTGATTAAAATTACTATTAACTTTAATATGGGCTATGTATATCAAAGTTTTAAGCAAATAAGTTCATACATACTTTTTTTCTCCCTTTTTTTCTCCCTTTTTTAAAATGTAAGTTTGAAAACCTCAAAATTGCTGCCACTTGAAAACAAAATAGTGGATCAAGTTAGCTAACGAATATATTTAAGATATTTGTAAGATAAGTCCACTGTCCAACTTAAGTTCAAATTATTTGAGTATATCAGAAGTTATCGCGATAACAAATTTTCAAGTATGGCAAATCAAATTGATTAATAAACTTTGTTTAAACCTTTATATATGGGATAGGTATATATCGAATTCTAAGCAAGCAAATAGATTAATAAACACAAATGTGAAATTTCAACCGTAACAATCGATGCTTGTTTTGTATAAATTTCACAATATCAATTGGCCGCCAATTAGAAACAAAATTTCAGATCAAATTGGTTATTAACTCTAGCGAGATATTTCTACGGTTAGTTTACTGACTAGTTTTGATTCAAACTGATTCAGTATTTTGGAAGTTCTCGTAATGACAAGTTTTCCATTTAGATAGATAAATAAACAAAGTGATTTCAATAAGTTGATTTCTAATGAAATCAATATAAAATTGAAAGCACCAAAATTTAAGTTATCAGGCGCGTGTGACCTCATAACCGCCTTAGAAGTTGTAACAGTATCACAGATCATTATCACATGTTATTTTTAAATAAAAATTGATGGTTATTTCTTGCATGATTACACAGATCTGCGATGAATTTTTTTCTTCAAAGTAATGTTTTTTTGAAGTGAAAACTTCTTTAGGCGTGTTGAGCACTTTTGGGTGAACAAAAATCATGGAACTCGCGTCATCGCCACCGAACGCTTTCCATGAACTATATGTATACTGTGTATATATGTACATAGATATACTCCGTGCGTTATTAGTATACATTATATATATGCAAAGAGTATATCTCTCTACGTATATATCCATATATGTAGCGCACGGCGCGGCATGCCTCATTTACATAATACATATATGTATAAAATGTATACTAATACGAGTAGTATACTGGCTACTGGCATCTGTCTCTTTCTAGTTCTATACTCTATATGTGTGTACTTTTTCTACAGTATATACATAGTTCACAAAGTACAAGCACGTGTTTTTATGCAGACTTATATTCTTCTTTTTGCTTTCAATATAAATTTATAGTTTAAATGATTAAAGTTTAAATTGGTCATTAACACTTCTTTACAAACCAAAAATAATTCAAAAATAATAATCTAATAGCTCGACGATGCAATTCACAAGTTACTTAGTTTTCACTTCTATCGGCAGTCCCCAAAAACTGCCGCGCATTTTTTTTTTTTTTTTTTTTTTTTTTTTTTTCTTGGGAATTTTTGTTGCTGTTTATGGAAAAATATTCAAAAATTTCCCTCACGTACAATTTTGACAGAAAATAAGATTTTTTGATGGAAATGAGCTTAAAAATCTACTTTCTGAACTGCCATCTCAGTTATTTACCGAAAAGTCTAGGCGATGTGAGTGAAGAATAAGGAAAGCGATTTCACCAAGACATCAATCAAGTCGAAAAGAGGTATCAGCGATATATTATCAGATTATTGTTGGATGCTACATAGAGAACGCACTCAAGCTGTGAACAAGTGAAAAAAACTCTAAACGGACTTTCGACGTAAGGAAACAGTGACATTTAAAAGATAATGTGTAAACAATAGCCTATTTTAATGTTTTTACATATACAGCTGTTAGATTCTGTTATAACCTCTGTATCAATTCTTTAGATATTCACCCGAACTTTATGAAAAAAAAATACGGGATTTGAAGAAAAGGTAAGCATTTCTGAATTCAGCGTATCAAAAAACATTAGAAACGTCCAAAGCAATTTGGGGAAAAAAGAAAAGAAAAGAAAAAAAGAATGAAAAGAAAAGTACAATTTTTTAGAACTGATTAAATCATTCTTTAAGAGATGCACATTATTGAAAATAACGAAAAGAAAGGAAAAAAAAATAAAAAAATACAAAATTGACTTTAGACCAGTATCTGCGGAGGAAGTAAAAGCCCTCTAAGAAATAAATAAATAAAAGGCTAGTGAGCTTTAAGTACACGAATAGTACAAAGAAATACAAGTATTAATGTATTACATAACGTTCATCCGTTTATATAGTTCAAATGAAATTACTTGAAATAATAAAAGCCTTCTTTCGCGCCGGCATTCAGTTTTGAAGCATTGCTGATCAATGCTAAAAATGTAAATTTAATTTTATAATTAAAGTTAATAATAAACTTATTATTAAACAATAAAAGGATTTATTAAATGTTAAGAGAAAACTCATCAAGTATGATGAATGATAAAGATATTTTTTCTCTCTATATTTATTGAAGAAACTTGTTAAATTTCAATAAAACAAAAAGAGAATAGTTAAAAAAAAAAAAAAAAAAAAAAAAAAAACATTATTTATTTAGAACTATTGTTTTATTCACTGAAGCAACATTTAATCAGAAAAAATAAAAACAAATCCTTTGATATATCAAAAATAGCTTTTTTTAAAATGAATTGGAAGAAAAGCCAGTTCAGCAATAATTAGAAATGGGCTTTATTAGAAAAACTTCCGTGGAAGAAATGTCGATCAGAACTTTTCAATTGTATACGAAATTATGTAAGAGTTAAATTCGGAGAAAAAAAAAAGTTTATTATTATTATTATTATTATTATTATTTATTTGTTTATTTATTTTAAAATTTCGAAAAACGTAACATTTGCTGAATAGATGTATTGTAAAATTTTTAGATCATATGGCGACCCTTATGACCAGGGCCTGATTAAAAAAAAAAAAAATCAAATAGGGTAGCCGCTTGTACTTTATTAATAAGAAGTGTACTCTATACAGGGGCGCGCCAGCATTGCCAGGCGCCTGTGTGCAGAATTTCAGTTGGCGCCCTATATTACCTTTTTTTTTTTTTTTTTTATGTTTTAAAAATAGTTATCATTCAGCAAGTCAAATGAATCTCGAACCTTAATAACAATAAGTTTATTGAATAGCTAAGAAAAAAAAGAAATGTATGAAATGAAATGAAATTTTAAAAGAAACAAATAAAAAGAGCATCTTGCAGAAAGGGAAAAATATTTTACATAGAGTCTCAAAAACACGTAGTACAATTGTGAAGACACTGCTTATGAAACGCAAATAGGCAGATTTAGTGTTAATTTGGGGATAGAAATGCCGCATTGAGACATTTAGGTGGCATAAATGAAAGCTGTAAGTGCAAACGTTTCTATTTGTTTGAGTTTAATTTTTAAGTAATATTAAATAAGTATTTAAAACATAAAAAATATTCTTAGTAAGCTAAACTTTCTCTCGCTTCATTACAAATTTTGCGAGTATACACATATCATATTGATCCAAAATATCCGTCTGTCTCTATCCATATTCTTACCAAAATGTCGACTTTCTCCACCAAGGAAAAAAAAAAATATATATACCGCCTACCTCTAGACTGAATAAGTGGCCATTTTCTAAATTCCTTAACTAGAATTATAAATTTCCGAGCTATGCGCGTAAGGCACGCCAATAAACTGAATAGACAAAATTATCGACAATTTCTAGTGTACACATTTCTAGATGATGAAACAATATTCTGAATCATTTGTATTTCGAGAAATTCTCGTTTGATTCTCGCAGACACTCACTTATGTCAAGGTGCAACTATATATATATATATATATATATATATATATATATATATATATATATATATATTTGTGTGAAATTCTGTACATTATTTCATGAGCTAGAGCTGCCACAGAATTTTTCTCACGCGCACACATATAGACATTTTATAAAACTGAGGAAACCATGTTCTAGAACTCTGAAAACGTGTAAATTCCTCAAAAACCGGAATTCGGAAATTTTTAGAAATCCAATGCTTTATTCTATTGAATGTAGAAGAAAGTGAAAACATACTATTTTTATAAAGAAAACCTTTCCTAAATAGAACCTAATGTTACATCGATGTTGCAAAGAGGAAAGAACTACTCTAAATAAAATCTTCCGGGGCTTCGGTCACCCGGTCGGTAGAGCACCAAGCTCGTAATTGGAAGATTGCGGGTTCGAACTCGAACCGGCCAAAGACCGTCGTGTACACTAATGGTGACTGGTACGCTTAAAACCCCTCGTGGCCGCAATGTCCTCCATGTCCCGATCCAAATTATACCTCTGGGGGTTACCGAAGAGGGAGGAGCCATCCCCTCCGTACAAGATCAAAGTTGTGATGGCATGTCTCAGGACAATCCTTAGAGGTCCGTCCCAGAACGTTGCCAATTGCCCATTGCGCAGCACTAGTGTGACGCTAAACCCATTTAACCAATCAACTAAATAAAATCCCCAGATCTATTAAATTTTCCTTTTTGAAATCGAATTACGTTGTCTTTTTACTCGTCCCAATGGTCTTTTTTCGGCAGAAGAGGGGGAGGGAAGAGATCAAGGTGCACTTTTAAGTTTCAAAGGGATCCTCTGATATATTAAAAAAGACAAAGAAAATTTTGCTGAGGGTAGGCGCATCCTCACCAAGTTAATCCATTTTTAACACGCCCTTTCGCAATAAACCTCCAAAACTGTTTCCGAACTCAAGTTTTGCCAATGCAGTTTTCAAGGCGCCTCATTTCCACACTTGCCACATGGCTTCAGACCAGGATTATGAAATCAAATTTAATATATATCTATACATATATATCTATACATATATATATATATATATATATATTTTTTTTTTCAAATAATTTATCCTCGGCTGGCGCCTTTTTCTACCTGGCGCCTGTGTGCACCGCACACTTTGCACACCGGGTCGGCGCGCCCCTGACTCTATAAGAGGATCGTCAAATCACCCGATGTAAATTTATATCTAAGGAAACCTTTTTAATATCCCCACATTAAACTTCTGTATTTGACACAATTATTATGAGAAACGTTATAAAATTATATGAACTACACTATTAAAAATGGTTTCTTAAAAATGAGCGAAGTTGTCTCAAAATAGCTCCGAAACAATATAATACTTAAATTTGAAAACCCATGTACTCAATTTTGCTTATCTTGACATGTCAAATATGGGGATATTGGGATTATTATTGGTCAACCCCGTTTTTGAGCATGTCAATATACCCAAAAATGAGTGCATGCGGGTTTTCAAATTTAAGTATATATTGTTTCGAAGCTATTTTGAGACAATTTAGCTTATTTTAAAGAAACCATTTTTAACAGTGTATCAATGTAATAGTCAAAACGTTGCTATGTTTTATTTTCTTTAGAATTTAAAATCATATTTATTATCTGGATATAAACATATAACGTTTAAACGTGTACTTATGAAACTAAAAATTACAGTATAACCTCCCTCCCCCCCCCCCCCCCAAAAAAAAAAAAAAAAAAAAAAAAATCAATAGGTTTATAACTGCCAAACAGGCCTTGTATGTCCTATACATATATATATATATATATATATATTTTTTTTTTTTTTTTTTTCATATAACTTCATCCCTATCAAATTAATCGACTCTGACGTATAGCTATAAAACCACGCAATTTAGATGTCTACTTAAAATAAGTGACAAAATTTACAAATTTATTTCTTTTTCTGTCGATTGCTAATGTACTGTATAATTTGTAATAATCTTGAGAATGATTCTACCCTTCTAAATGATAAAATGTTGCACATCTTTACTGTTTTATTTTAAATGTATCATACATTATGCGTTATTTTATTTCATAAATCTTAAACCGCATTTATGCATTTTGCAATAATTCATACTTTTCCATAGCTTTTTCACCCGTAATTCGACTAGAAAAAATACCTTTAGCCAGTTGAAATTATTCCTTTATTATTATGGTATTGATATTTTAGTTCGCTTCTGGGAGTAACTGCTTTTTGCGATCATTACTATAATGTATTGTTTTCTAGAATGTCATTTAATTGTTTACAAATTATACTGTGCAGTGGAGCAGTACACGATGAAACACGATTAAATCTATATTTCTCATTTTCAGAATACTATTCGGAGAAGTTGTTATGGGGTTTACATCGGGTCGGGCGTGGTTCAAATTTACCTCGATTCTTTATCCTCGGATATAACCGCGGTTTCACCCGCAAAAAAATGTTTTCTTCGAAGAATATTTGAATGCAGAGATGGGATATCTTTTCTTTTTCTATAGAAGTTTAAAAACAACTTGACTAATAGCAACACTTTAATTGCAGTTATGTAAATATTAATACTTAATGTTTAAAAGTTTACATGCATAACTTATTTGTCTTTCTGTGTAACTATGCTTTCTTATTTTACTTACTTTTTTTTTTCCCAAATCCTGTCAAAATATTTAGAACCGTGAAACTTTTTAAAAGTAAAATTCATACATTTGAAATATTTTTATATAGTTCACTGAAGTTTTGTAAATAATTAGACATATATACACCATACTTGCCAACATACTTATTAATATTCCGTAGTATTGTTAGCTCCGCCTTCTTTTTCACACCGGTATCTTTTTAAAGTATTTTCACTCTTATTTAATCGTAACTGCATTTGGAGAATATTACTCTAAAAATTTATTGGTGTTAGAAAAAGGGCGGGACTAACAAGACTGCGGAATATGCGGAATGTTGGCAAGTATGTATACACGCTTGTATTCTTTTTATGTAAAATTTAATTTTCTGAAAGATCTGTTAAATTTTCTGTAGAATGTCTGTTCCATTTTCTGTAATAGAATTCCAATTCAATGTCTAATAATATAAATTTCGCATCATTTTATTGCGGGTTGCGGGTCAGACGCTGCGGGTTCGGGTCGGGTGCGGGACAAGTTTACTAGAACCGCTCAGGACTCCAGTTTGGGTTTGCAGTATTGAATGTCTTTCCACGGTCACATTTTGCACAGTAAGGCTCATTAGATCTATGGCTTAGAGGGAATTCCAGAACACTATGAACAACTAGGTTTGAACAAGGATTCGAACTCAGCACCGAAACTGTTATGACGTAAGTAAACAAAACAATATATATATATATATATAGATAGATATGTAACTCGTGTTAAATGAAAATGAAGATTTTAATTTAATGATGTATATTTGCACTTGTATAAGACAAATCCATTGTAATTATAACAAATAAGATAATGAACCCGTAAATGTCTGAACTCATTTATTACCATGTTTTTATTAACTTCGATTCTTGTTTGTTTGTTTGTTTGTCCGGTACAAATCTTGCAGTCGATTTTTAACTAACTTCCCTACTAGCTAGATATTTGAAACTTTTAGAATAGCTCAGAACCCGATGACAACACAATATACTTTGAAGCCCGATTTTCAAATTTTTGATTAGTTTTCTTTTAATTAATTAAAATATGAAAATAATAACCTCCTAATAGCTTTAAAAATAGCCATTGAAATATTAGCTATAGATTAATTGTTGCCAAAAAAAATTTACGAGTTCATTTTCTTAAAACAGAATAATAAATACATTGAATTAAATGTGAACGTTAAAAAGTTGAAAAAAGTTAAATTATGCATCTCACAAAAATTTAAGTCATTATCACTTAAATTTTATACTCATTGATAAAGTGCTAACGTAGTTCTATAGCTATGATTCAACAGAAAATTTAAAAACATATGGTATATAAAAAGTTTTTCATCTTATTTTTTATTTACTTTTTATTTATTCATATATTTTTTTTTTCTAATGTATATATAAAAAAAAGTACGAGAGAAAATGTGTGAATAATCTAGAGAGAAAGAGCACTGTTAAAAATGAAGTGTTCAAAAATGAGTAAATGAACACACTCATTTCGAAAAGAGAAATTTTGCTTCAAAAAGGAAGACATGCTTGTCGCATTTATGAAATATCGCATGTTTTCAAATTAATATCTGTGCACGTCATAATTTATAATAAATATGTTAAACTAAAAGACATTCTTTAATAGAATTTCTACAAATTTAAACAGAAAGAATTCAAACGGAAAAATTATTCCCTCAAATCTTCAGAACTCATCTTGGCGGTTTCATACTGGTTTGCGGATGAATACGTAAATGAGAATGTCTGAGATTTTGGGATTCACGGTGCTCGATGCCATTTTTGAGCATGTCAATATACTCGATAATAAGTATATGGGTTTTTTAAATTTGAGTATATTTGCTTCAGAGCTATTTTGAGTATTTAACATACTCAAATTTGACACAATTTTGCTCATTTTTTGAGAATTTTTGCTCTTTTATTTATTTTTTTTTTTTTTGGTAACTTTTAAAAAGAAATTTTTTTCGAGTATTTTAAGTGTAATTATTCAATTTTGCATTTAGCAGAAATTTTCCGGCATTTTTCGAACGGAAAGTTTTTGTATTTTAAAATATAAAATAACTGTTAATTTAATTTTCGTTGTAATGTTTGCGTGAAGAACCGATATTAACACGTTTACGCCGTCGCATTTTGTTAGATAGTCTACTCAAAAGTATCCGAGCACTAGCCCATAATTCCGATATCAAAAAAGTGCGCTTAATACTGCTTTGTTAAATAAATCCTTGTCGTGTCATGTTCTTAGTCAGTCTAAGAACATGATTCGACAAGGATTTATTGAACAAAACAGTTTTAAGTGTACTTTTTTGATATCGAAATTATTGACTAGTGCTCGGATACTTTTGAGTAGACTATGTAAAGAAAATGCGCCGGCGAATCATATTCTTAGACTGACTAAGAACATAACTCGACAAGGCTTTATTTAACAAAGCTGTATTAAGTGTTTTTTTTTTTTTTTTTTTTTGGACAGGGATTATTGCTAGTGCTCGGATACTTTTGTTTCCGACTGTAGCTGTGTCCCACCGGTGGGTCCCGCCGGCGTGAACGTGTTAATGATGTTTTCTCTTCTCTTTTTTTTTTTTTTGAAAATTCCTGGAAATAGCATACGTTCAATAACTACCTTATATTCATTTATACCTTTTTCTTTATTTTCTTCTGTATTTATAAGTAGAAAATATTGGATTCGCAAAAATTTTCAACTTACGGTTTTTTATGGTTTTGCGTGTTTTAAGAGAACCTGGACACGATTTCACCTTTTTCCAGGGGCGCGCCGACCCGGTGTGCGAAGTGTGCGGCGCACACAGGCGCCAGGTAAAAAAGGCGCCAGCCGAGAATAGATTATTTGAAAAAAAATGTGTATATATATATCTATTAAATTGGATTTCATAATCCTGGTCTGAAGCCATGTGACTAGTGTGGCCAAATGAGGCGCCTTGGTAACTGTATTGGCAAAACTTGAGCTCGGAAATAGTTTTAGAAATTTATTACAATAGGGCGTGTTAAAAGTGGATTTACTTGGTGATGATGGGCCTACCCTCATCAAAATTCTCTTTGTCTTTTTTAACATATCAAAGGATCCCTTTGAAACTTAAAAGTGCACTTTAATTTCTTCCCTCTCCCTTTTCTACCGAAAAAAGGCCACTGTGGCGAGTAAAAAGACAACGTAATTCAATTTCAAAAACGAAAATTTAATAGATGCAGGAATTTTATTTAGCTGGTTGGTGGGATGGGTTTAACGTCGCACTACTGATGCGCAATGGGCAATTGGCAACGGTCTGGGACGCACTCCTAAAGATGGTCGTGAGACATGCCATCACAACTTTGGTGCTCTACGGAGAGGATGGCTCCTCCCGCTTCAGTGACCCCCAGAGGTATAATTCGGATGGGGACATGGAGGAAATCGCTGCCACGACGTATTTTACGTGCAACAGCCACCATTAGTGTACACTATGGTGTTTGGCCGGCTCGAGTTCGAACTCCCAATCTTCCAATTACGAGCTTGGTACTCTACCGACTGGACGACCGAGACCTCAGAGGTTTTATTTGGAGTAGTTTTTCCTCTTTACAACATCGATGTAACATTAGTTTCTATTCAGGAGAGGTTTTCTTTAGAAAAGTAGTATATTATTATAGTTTTTACTTTCATCTACACCAGGGGTGGCCAACCCGCGGCCCGCGAGGAGACTAAACATATTTAATGCTTGATAACTTTGGTTAGCAGATTAAAAATTAATAAATCCGTTCTGACTTTTCGAAATGAAAATACCTTTCAATGATTATCGTAGTTAAAGAATCACACTGTTGTAATGAAATATTATTAGATTCATTATTCATTATTTTTTATTATAATTATAAATGTACAAATCATAATTTTTTCAAGATTCTATTGTTAATTTATGAATGAAAATAATTTAAATTAATGCATACTATTCTGAATCTTAACCTTGCCCATCCCGGGAAAAATGTATATATATACATGGTTTACACACTCACAAACATATATGCACATACACATATATGCATGCGGTGCGGACCGCCCGAATAAAATAGATTTCCAATGCGGCTCATCAAGTGTTTTGGGTTGGACAGGTCTGTTCTACACATTCAATAGAATAAAGCATTGGATTCCTAAAAAATTCCGACTTCCGGTTTTTGGTAAATTTACACGTTTTCAGAGATCTTGAACATGATTTCCTCAGTTTTAGAAAATGTCTAGGTGTGTGCGCGTGAGAAAAATTCTGTGTTAGCGCTAGCTCAAGAACTAACGCACAGAATTTCATACAAATTTTTATATAGTTGCACCTTGACATAATAGAGTGTCTATCAACCCTTGGCGAAAATCGTCCAAAAGCATTTTCATTCTTTTTTGTCATAATTTTTAATATGGCAGTTAGGACAAAATTTCTTATAAATGTGAACAAAAGAATTATTTTTGACAAATCGTTTTAAAATTTAAAACATTTATTGATAATTGTGATAGTATTTTGTTTTAATTTAATGTAGAACATTACTCTCCCTGGAATAGAAGTATCCAAGACCTCTCCCCAGAAAGTGTAAAGTTTCAGTTTGAGTATTTAACAAAAAAAAAAAAAAAAAATTCGTCAATACTTTTAAAATGAATGTTTGAACAATAAATCTGTGATAATTTAAAACAAAGTTAGCATTTCCTTTCATTTTTATGAAACAAACAAACGAAAATTCCTGTAAAATTGAATTTTGTAAGATATCTTTAAGGCACAAAATTTATTTATTTATTTATTATTATTATTATTATTATTATTTTTTTTTTTTTTTTCTAACACTAAACCTACCACGACGGGGCAAATGACCTATTTTAAACTTTTTGTCAAAATTTCTTGCAAATAACATTATCACATCGTCCATGTTTCATGTACCAAATTGTGCTAAATAATATATTTTTCATGCGCGTAGCCAGGGGGGGTGCCCTGGGTGCCCGGGCACCTCCCCGCTCACGCACACACATTCAGTATATTTAACAAAAACATATTGAAAATCGAAAAAAAAAAGATTTGAAGGTTAAAAAAAAATGTTATTACTAATACCAATGATTCTATGCAATAGAAAGACACTTTCTTAAACATGGTGGTCAAATATACTTAAAAGTATAATCTAAATTGTTCATAAATCCAAATTTACTTGCACATTTCTTACAAAAATTTGCAAAGTGATTTTTCTTGGTAAACAAAAAAATCAAATGAAATTAGTAGTTTGTTTTTTCTTCAAGGAAAGGAGGCGATAACATGATTTAGTTTACTCGTGGCCTTAACAGAGAGTCAAGTTTTTTTGTCATTTCTTTCTAATGAGCATTTTTTTTTTTTTTTTTTTTTTTTTTTTACTTTCTCTTACCCATACATGTTGGAGAATGTAATGTTTTGCGGTCCAATTTTTGAATATGAAACAGATAACTCAAAAGCAGGTATTGGCAGGAAGTCTAAAAATCGTATTCAATTTATATCATAATGATCCGTATACTATGACATGCAAAGAGTTCAAATACGTTATTGTTTAAGTATAAAATTTCCAGTTGGTACATATCAACAACATTTTTAAAGGGAACTAAACAAAATGAAACTAACATATTTTATTGATACAAAATAATTTTCGTATAAAAGATTTAAGAAAAGTTAAGTTGGATTAAAAGCATTCGTCCAAATTATAATGCGTCCAGTAAAAACGCTTAAAAATGATAATTACTTTCCCTTACCATGAGTTACAGAAAGTATTATTTACGGGGTTGAATTTTCGAAGCTAAATATTTGCGATAATTTCAGGTTTTGAAGACTTTGAATACAAAAATAACTTTTTTAGTAATTGTTAGTTTGAATGCATGTCTGGTATCATAATAATACATACACAAATAATACTAATAACACATAATAATACATACACACATAATAATACATACACAATACACAATGTCATAATGCTGGTAAATTTTTTCCGATTACACTGGTCTGCGAAATCGTACTTTTCAAATTTTTTATGTACTGCGTTGCGTTGGGTGTCTCTAATGTGTTTTAATAATCTGAATTCAGAAATTATTATTTTTTTTTCCTATCACGTAAGAAATTTCACAAAGTAAGGATGAAAATCGGAAGAATTCGTCTAGAAGTTATAACAAATTCGAAACAATTTATATAAAAAATGCATTGAAACAGGCTATTATTTACACATTATCTTTTAAACGCATTTCTTCACATCGAATCTCCCTTTAGAGCATTTTACCTTGTGCAAGGCTTGAGGATCTTGTGTCTGTGTGTGTGTGGAGGGGGGGATTTTTCTATGCAACAATATTCTGCTAACATGTTAAAAATAAATCGTATCTGATACCCGCTTTCCATACCTTTAAAACCTTGATGAAAGAGCTCTCTTTGTTCTTCATTCACATCATTCAAATTTTTAGGGAAATAATTTAGATGGGAGTCGAAAAAATGGAGCTGTAAGCTCAAACAATTCCATTTTTTTTTTTTTTTTTTCAAAACTGTGCGTGAGGGAAATTTTTAAATAGGTTTTCCTTAAACAGCATCCAAAAACATATCAGAAAAATATATCAACCTGAAGAAAAAAACTTTTTCGTCGGCCTGTCTTATTTAAAATTAAAAAAAAAAGACAACACTGGAAAGTTCAAATTAGTATTCTAAATCATATCACAAGCAGACTTTTCTTGAAAAATTTACTACTGGTGAAAGTTCTTTGAATCATTTTAAAAATATTTTTAATTTAAGCCTTAAATGTTTTAAGAATGCAGGTAGAGTAATCAAACAGAGGGTTTTGAAGGATGCAATAGACATGCTTCCCCTTCACAAAAATACATGCCAAACAAAATTGTTTATAAAACAATTTTCAACTTTTTTAAAGCACCTCAGAAATGGTCGGTCAAGTATACAATATCTTATTTTTGTGACTAAGCTGCCACATTTTATTTATTTATGTATATATATATATTTTTTTTTTTTTTACCTTATTTAAAAGCTGTCACTCAAATTTAATAATAATAAAACATTTTATAATCGTTTGCATTAATTTTGAACTTTAACAAACGATTTATTGCTGAAAATAAATTATATATTTATGAACAGACGATTTTGTATTTGTAGTTAAAGAAAGAAATCTATTAAAAATTAGGCTACAGTGTAAATATTTATTCGAATTCCTTCTTCTCATGGGATTTTATAAAACAATTCCTCTTTCCTGAGAATCCTGGATCAGGAGAAGGTGGTGTATTATTCTATTAAAGCTGTATTGAATGACTAAAGAAACGAAAAACTGTTCTGGAATCATTTGCTGAAATGTGAAGGACTTGATAATTATTCCAACCAAAAAAAAAAAAAAAAAAAAAAAAAAAAAGAGAGAGAGAGAGAGTTTGAAGAGGAAGCTCAAGACAGCACAGGAAATACAAACATCAAAGAAAGGTATGCGCAAAATATGCTCCATTATTTAGTCTTTTAATTTTGACTTTCTGCTACATGTAATATAGAGAAGGTATTGGATTCGTGAAAATTTTAGAACTCCAGTTTTCGATGGATTTACACGTTTTGGGATGTGCTGAATACGATTTGATAGTTTTTACAAAACGTCTGTCTGTGTGTATCACGATTTTTGTGGACACTGTATCTCTCGAACCAATGACCGAATTTTAACCAAGCTTGGTATGTAGTTGGAACCTGACATAAACTGGTGCTGATTAGATTTGGGGATAAATCGCTCAACAGGTGGCGCTGTGATCGCTTTTTTTCTAAACTTTTAACATGGCAGTATAGGACAAAATTTCAAATCGGTATCTTCTGCATTATCATGGAAGATGATTTTTTTTTTAATAATAATTTTAATAAACTATTTTTACTGAGTGAATTTGTATAGGAAAATATAGAAGAAAGTCATGTGGTGTCCACAACATACTAGTTTAAGTAGCAAAGGCGTTTATTTGTGTGGGTAGAAAATTTCCGACATTATGTCATGATGATTTTTCGTGCTATTTTATTAATGAATGTTTCTGGATTTGATTATGTATTCAAATTTGAATTGTGGTGGTTGCTAGACAATATTTTCGGCTGATGGCCAGTGCACGGCCGGAAAATGAGACACCCCACTAGTTTTAATCTGTCCTCTATTTTGATACATTTACTTTGTGAGAATTTTCAGTGCAATTTTATTGGCATGTGTCCCTTTTAATGTCTTCATTTTACTTTATGCAATTTTTCATGGAATTCTTATGTACAGTGGTAATTCGTAAATTTATTTGGCTAATGGTCAGCGCTTAGTCCGATCTGTGGCGTGTTCCTACTCTTTCCCCGATTCGATACATTTATTTAATGCTGATTTTATTTTTTGCGACTTTTACACACATCACATTTTTATATTTTGGTACGCACCACAACAGTTTATTACAATCTTATTAAGTATCACTTTAATTTTATAGCGATCACAGTACCCGTTTGTACTATTCTGTTTGAAACTAACAGCACAACTTCAACAATGCGACAATGTTTTAAAATATAGAAAATAAATGTTATTCATGAATATGGGAACGAATAAAATAATAATTTTAAAAAAGTAGCTACAAGATTATATTAATATATATATATATATATATATATATATTTAATTAATACATATATATATATATACATAGGTTCATAATTTGAAAAGAAATGAAATGAGATTATAAATAAAGTAAATACAGTACCCGCCGCTTATTAAAATCACATTCGTTCTGAGCGAAAGTGATTTTATTAAGCGGCTGATTTTTATATCCGGCGAAAATTCCTGCAGTCGAGAAAAAGGTGTTACTTCCCTGAATTTGAAAAAAAAATTCAAAGAATACCAAATAATTGAATTAATAAAGCGTATTAATTAATTTTTAACAGATAATTATTTAACTGTTCCTTCAAAATAAGATGATTAAACACATTCCAAGCTCCAATGCGCTTTCCTTTGAGTAAAATCATCATTACTTTGCTAAAAGTTGACGGCTTTCTTTATAATTTAAATTTTTTCCGTTTAAACGTCTTGTTTCTTAGTTATTCAGTATAAGATTTAGAAATTGCCTTTTAATAATTAAAAATTAAATACAAAAATACCTGGCGAATTAAATCAAATTTGCCACTTATTACTGCACTTCGAAAAATATATTCCTTGAAATTATTCCTAAGACAAAGTGATAAGGCGTGTTTAATTGCTGCAAATGTAAAATGTAATATTGTAAATGTAAAATTTCTGACAAAGAGAGATAACGGAGGGATTTTTGTATTTAATTTCTTTTTTATTTAAAAAATTTAAAATTCATAGTGTAAATAAGAATTTGCTCAGCGTGCATAAATGATATTTTTGCTGCTGAAGAAATGTTTTTGAGTTTATTAACCGGCGATGCTGATTTTATTAAGCGGCAGTTTTAAAATTGGTTTGCATTGATTTGGTTCCGGTCCTGGCAATTTGATCAGATTAAGCGGCTGATTTTATTAACCAGTGATTTTATTAAGCGGCGGTTACTGTATATCATTATAATTCTACTTTATCACTTTGTGTGCGCAATTTAAGTTCCATAGTATAAGTTTTTCTGTAGTTTAGTTTTTAGGTTTTCGTTTATAACTTAAGGTTTAAGATTTTTATTGAACCTTTTAACGTTCATTGGTTTCGTACTGAAACCAAATATTCGACACCATTTAATATTTTTTATGCAACATTCTTTCCTTGTTTTAATCAATTTTCAAACTTCTATTCCTTTTTTGTTAGACGGATAGCGGCACTACACTTAAAGTCCAAACTTTATCAAATGATATTTCAAAGGAAGCGAAATGCACCGATTTACGCTACCCAAACTCCAGTCTGCATTTAATATTTTTGTTTTTTTACATTGGTATTTTAAACGTTGTGTAAATATTGATATTTCTGTTCTGCGTCAAGTCTAGTTATTTATTCTAAGAGAAAGTTACTTAATTTATATGTTAAAACGTACATGTGTTAACTTGTGTAAATTTTATACATGTGTTAAAACGCACATATGCATACATATGCACACTATGTTCACAATGCATTCATATTGTAACTTTTAGTTTAAAATTTGGGCACCCCCCCGCTCGGAAAGCTGGCTACGCCTATGTTTTTGCTATACGTAGTAATATATATAACATTTTAAAGACTGGTCACTTGACCCGCTGTGGTAGGAATAGATAAAGTATCGGTAGGTTAAGTGTTAACTTCACTGAGATAAAAATCGCCTACATTCATCATGAAAAATTATTTTAATAAGCAACTTGTACTGCATGAATTTCTGTAGGAAAATACAGAAAATAGTTTTGTAAATAGCCGCAACATGCTAGTTAACACAATATAAAATAAAAATAAATAAATAAATAATATTTAAAAAAAATATTCTTTTATTATAAAAATTACAACAAAAATTACCTCACAAGAATCTCACAATAGACATTGACAGAGACCATATTTATATATAAGGAATATTTATATTGTCAACCATTAATCTTTAAAGATAAATTCACATTTAATCAGACAATTCAGAAGTTTAATTTTATTAACTTAGCTGTATGTGTCCAGACTTTTTAATTGTTTTGGAGATTGTTTTGTCATAATCATCAGTGGCATCAGTGGAACAATCTTTTTCTAAACTTAAAATAATCGAAAAATACTTATGCTCCACAATGACACCATACATATTTTTAAATATTGCAATTATATCGATAGTATAAGACATTTTGGGTCAAATAGATGTGTATTATTCCAGAATTTACAAAAACTCAAGTAAATAAAATACATTTCGCTAAATAATACCATAATATATGATTTACTACACGAAAAAAACACGCACAATTTTAGTCAATTTTACATACAAATTACATGAAATCATTAGCTAATGAAAATGGGCAAAATTACTTATACTATTTCTTTTTCCCCTGCTAAGTATTTTTTTTTTTAATTCATATTTACTAAGTAATATTTATTATATGTTCTTACTTGTTTTATGTATACTTATAAGTTTATTTATTACTTATATAAATGCAATATTAAAAAAAAAAAAAACTCTCCATATTGAACTAAGACAAATCTTGTCATTATATCGATAGTTATGTACTATAAACTTGATTTTAAAGATTATTCAAGAGTTTTCAACAATCAAAGTGAGAAAAATAGAGCTCACCAAGGGATTTTTTTTCTTATTATGCGTTCTAATTTTATATATTTATAAATTTTATTTATCTGCACAAGTACAAAATATTAAACCCATTTATATGTGCAAATATGCTGCAATAGTACGACTAACTTTAAAATTTTGTCAGTATTGCAAAGAGTTAAACAACTTTCCTAAATCAAAGGTGTTGTTGCAGTAAAAGCAGATTTACAGTTAAAGTGCAAATAAGAGACAGTTCATTCAATTTTAAAGGGAGTGGGGTGGGAGCAGGGGTCGCAGCGTTCCTACTTCTTTACAATCGTTTTATTATATTGTCACTATAATTTTCAAAAAGAAAATTTCCTTAATGGATTTTATGCTATAATAGCACTAAGACTTTCAAGAAAATTTTCTTTTTAAAATGTGGTGAAAGTATAATAAAACGATCTTAAAAGTATAGGAACGTAGCGACCCTGGGTGGGAGGTGATAGTCAGCCTTGGAGCTAGACTTCATGACATGGCGGCCAAACTTGATGAGAAATAGTAATTTCGTGTTTCCAAAGTTTAGAAGCTCTATCATCAATATGCCGAGTTCTGGAATTTTCTGGATACATCAATTGGTTTCTGGAGCTGAATAACCTCGAAAGTTTGCCAAATCCCGACAGAGATTATAAAAAGGGAAGAGACACTCCCAAGGAGTTCAGTTGTGTTCAGACATCTGTTCTGAACGGGCGTCTCTGAGATATTTTCAGTTTAAACGGTTTATACTTATTCCTAAATAGGTGAAATTCCTGCTCTACGGTGTATTTAACGCTGTTTAATGAGATTTTGTAGTGTGAATATCAGTGCGATGTTTTACTGGGTAGTTTCGAGAATAATCCTCGAAAAAAGTGCATTAGTCGACAAGAAACTGTCTTTTTCTTTACGAATTACTTTTTTCACGCAAAAAATTGACGTTTTGGTAAGAATACAGATAGAGACAGAGAGATTTTTTGGCTCAATGTGACATGTGTAATATTCGCAAACTTTGTAATGAAGCGAGAGAAAGTTTAGTTTATTAAGAATATTTTTTATGTTTTAAATATTTATTTAACATTACTTAAAAATTAAACCCAAACAAATAGAAACGTTTACACTTACAGCTCTCATCTATGCCATCTAATGCCTCAACTCATTTCTATCCCCAAATTAACACTAAATCTGCCTATTTTGGCTTCCTCTATTTGCCTTCATAATTGTACCGCGTTTTTGAGACTCCCTGTAGAAGATTTTTCCCTTTCTGCAAGATGCCCTTTATATTTGTTTCTCTTAAAATTTCATTTTATTTTATACATTTCTTTTTTTCTTAGCTATTCAATAAATTTATTATTATTAAGAATCGAGATTCAGTTAACTTTCCAAATGATAACTATTCTTAAAACTTAAAAAAAAAAAGTTAATATAGAGCGCCAACTAAAACTCTGCACACAGGCGCCTGACAATGCTGGCGCGCCCCTGCCTTTTTCAGAAAAAGCCTGCCTGTGCACCTCCACGTATGTGAGGAATTTTTTTTATAATAACTCTAGTTCAAAAACTGTTGTACAGAATTTTCCGAAATTGTGTATTCAATTGCAGATTTACTATAAATAGATGCCTATCGACTTTTTGTGTATTTTGTTAAACAGTGTCTGCTATGCTGCGATTTCTTTCCTTAACAGGAAGGTTATATTTTAAATTGTATACAGTATTAATACGCCAAACTTATCGTGCAAGTTGGTTAATAGGAAAAAATATGCTTATTAAATTTAGGTGCATATTAGGTGGTAGGGGATGCCGTTAAGCAGCTATTTTTAACATTTATGGGAAGGAAGTATCTCAACTTTCATTGAGTATAAATGCATCAAACTTGATATGTATGAAAAAGAAAAACTATGCTGATTGAAATTTGATGCATAGCGGTTAATCACTACTATGTCACACTTTTCTCCATTTACTGCAAGGCTATATTTCAGCTTCTATTGTGTATAAGTCGCGGAAGGGCATCAAACTTTACAGGTGAGATATATTTTATGAAAAACTATGCTGATTTAATTTGGGTGCATATAGACCGACAGGTGGCTTTATTATGCAGCCTTTTCAGGCTTTATGTATTTTCCCGATTAATTACTATATATTACAATGATATAGAAGAAAGTTTTGTAATGGTCACAATATACTAGTTTTTTTTTTTTCTGCATACAGAAGATGAAAGCTTTTACATTGACTTAAATACATTCAAAGAGAATTTATCATTTATTCTCATTAACGAAAAAAGAAACGAATTAAAAGATGTCAAAGCCAATTATTTTAATCAGCAAGTTGAATATATTCCTAGTAAAAAAGTAAAACCAGTATTAAAGAGCACAGCTGCTTTTTAAAAGCGAAGCTGTCAACGCGGATTATATGAATGAGAGGTGGAGATGGTTAGCTTGAATTATTTTCTCTGGTACATGTATGACAATTTAATATCTTATCTCCAATCATCTATGTTATTTCCACGATTTCCTTGGGCGTAGTTGAAATATTTACAAGTGCAAGATTTGTGCAATAGCTTTTTTAGCTTTCTTGTTTAACATTACACTGTAATCATTAAAATTAATTATTAACTTAGAAAAAAAAAAAAAAAACTTCAAGACCTTACTGCTGAATGAATATGGAAAGCCGATAACTTATGTTAACAAATTAGATAGTTATGAATTATCTATTTAAAGGAACTCTTTATTTATTATCGCTGGAAACCAAAGCCAATGTAATTCTATGAGGAAATAATACCCATTAAAACTAATAATACACTGCACGACATAGAAAATTCGATGTCATGAAAGAGTGAGTGCAATGTGATGAAAATTTATTCTCAGAAAGTTTATTCATATCAAAATAATTGATATTATTTCCAAAATGATGACTTTTGATACAACGGCGTAATACGGTGTGATCAGTATAAAGTGAAACTTCCTGTCGCAATGATACAAGCAGCAACCTTACGAGGTAAAAATTCCTTTAGCGAGCTGATAATGTCTTTAGGAATAAAACTACACATTTTTTCAACAATTCTCCATAGTTCGTCTTCCTAATGAAACTGGCATGTCTCCGGACCACTTGTAGGGGTGAGTCCCAAACCGTCGCCAGTTGCCCATTGCGCAGCACTAGCGCGACGTAAAAAACCCAACCAACCAACCAACAACTAACCTATTGAAACGGGGGCAAAGCAGACAAATGATGGCCAATCCCGTCCCACAGATTCTCAATTGGTGAGAAATTAAGATATCATGAAGACCAAAGAAGAAACTAGACATGCTGCGAGGTTTGTCTGCTAATAAGTATAATGTGCGGTCGTACAATGTCGTGCATAAACGTGACTGAGTTGACGATCTTCGATCTATTTATCTAATGATAGTCCCTAGGTAGATTCAAGAAGCGTGGGGGGGGGGTATAGAGGTAATCTGAACATTATTGTTAACTTTTATCAATCGACAAATGGACACAAAATATTCAAACGAATCCAAAAGAAAAAAATACGAGACTATACACTGCCCATTACCGTGCTACCGTAGTACGGCCACCAGTTTATCTGTCTTGTGCAATTGAAACCGATAGGAAAGTTTCGTTTTAATTTTATCTTTTTTATCATGGATTTTTAATTTTAGAATTCTACAAGGCTACTTCTTCATCTGTGAATAAATAATTTTCCTTATTTTGTTTAAAAAAAATAATATCTATGGCTATATACTTGCGTTAGTTTATTTTAAGCGCCTAAACAGAAATTAATGAAAATCAGTGTTTCTCTGAATATTCTTTTTAGATTTCAACAATAAAAATTAATAAAAACATTGTAATACTTAAGTGCTATAACACAGTGAGTTTCACACTGCAGAAAAAAATTTGCATTTCAGCATATTTTTCAATCAAGGCATCATTTTAAATTCATAAAAGTGTTACAAAGGGTGAGAGTAAAACTAACTATCCTCAGTTTACTTCGAGAGAAATGATTATGAGACTGACACGCTGATCACTGCGCTACCACGACTCAGAGTCAGAGTCTTGTTTAAAGTGCCATGCCAAAATTTGGGGAAGGTATACCATCTAAAATTCATATAAAACCGATTCATTTGTAGCGCTCATCTTCTTAATTTTTTGAATATTAAAGTTTAATTAATAGCAGAGAAAAATCCCCAGCTTTGAACTATCTTGCGATTTGAAAGAGATGTTTTCTAAATTGTGTTGTTAGACAGCAAAAATATTGTAATAAAAAAAAAAAAAAAGAAAAAAAAATCGGACTGGGTGAAGATTAAACTCACGCCCTTCAGATACCTCAAAGAAATTGATTTGCAGACGGACGCGCTGCCTGCTACGCTACCGAAGAGATCAGACTCCTCCCTAAAATACCATACCAAAATTTCAATACAGTATATCATCTAAAATTCCTATAAAATCCATATAATTTACAGTTCTCGTCTTGTTTATTTTAAGAATATTAAAATTTCATTTAATACAAGAAAAAACTCCCTGCCTTCATCTCTCTTCCAATTTCAAAAACATATTTTCAAAACTGTGTTGTTGAACTGCAAAAATATTGCGATGAAGAGCCAAAAAAATATAAATAAATAAATAAAATAAATAAATAAAAAGCACTTGCCCCGAGTGAGGATCGAACTCACGACCTTCAGACTACTCCAAGAGATTATCGGTTGTGTGGCTTAACGTCAACAGACTACTCTAAATTTCTATGCATATAGGTGGAATGCCCTCCATGGGTGTCTTTCTAAGGGGTCCTACATCGTATTTACGCGAATTTCGGAGAAAGTCAAGGAAAACTCAGAACGGCTTTGTCGACGAGCGCGACAATAGAACCCGCCACTTCCCATCTATCCACTAATTTGGGCTACTCCGAATACAATGACTATGAGATTGTTGCGCTGCCTACTGCGTTACCGAGACGTGGTTGAAGGAATTTTACTTGAATTGTGCAAATAAACCTAATAGGAAAGTTTTATTTTATTGAATTATTTCATTCTCGAATTTTACTCTTTACAAGTCTACAAGACAACTACATCATTTGTAAAGAACTCATTTTTCTCCCTTTAATTCAGTTGAACGTATTTAAGAGTATTCATAATCAAAGTAATAAATTATTTCCGTGTATGCACCTTTTTAGAAACTAATCACAGATCGGCGTTTCTGAGTTTGTGCGCCGAGCCAGATTACCTAATTCTGAATTTTAAATTTCAATTACAAAATTTTCGAAAACCACTTTAGTTCAATGCTCAAAATTCGTGGATTTTAACCCCTTAACTGCCCCGGGCGTATAGGTACATTTTTCAAAAGTACGATAATTTGTTGACACAGCTTGAGATTCTATATAAATAAATCAAAGAGTTTGTCGGTGGAACATATCCGGGCGGACCACTCCTATTTTTGATTGGTCTAGATTTAATTACTTTGGTAATGAAAGTCGGCCATTTATTTATTTATTTATTTATTTATTTTTTTTTTTAGTAAAAACTGATGAATTTTTTAAAAGAGTCTGCATAGATGTTATACTTTTTTAAAAGAATTTTAAAAACTGTTAATTTTTTGTGAAGATACTATATACATAGAGTTATTAGATTTAAAGATATTACGTTGCAAAGTTTCACAACGCGATACTATTCAACTGCTTTTGATGAAGGTCGACCATTTTTTAAAGTAAAAACAGATGAATTTTCTTGAAAGATACTGCATAGATGTTATACTTTTTTAAAAGAGCTCTGAAAACCGTTCATTTTTTGTGCGAACACTATTTACATGAAGTGATTAGATTTAAAGATATTACTTTGCAAAGATTCACAACGCGATATCATGCGATTGCTTTTATCTTAAAATAAGAGTCTAATATGGAAAAAAAAACAGTCTAATATTAAAGAATAATGAATAACTTTTTAAAAATTATCAGTTTTAAAGTTCTAAGAGCTGCAATTTTTAAATTACAGCGTACCCATACATAATCCATTAAATTTGTAAACGAATGTTGATTCATTCTTGCGAATCATTCACATAAGACCATAGAGCATTGTTGCAAAACGAGTGCAAAACGGAAGAAATATTTTATTTAATTTAATTTGTAATATGTTATTTTGACTTTTTGAACTTAAAGGGAATTTTCAATTATGCTACAAAATCCAAAATATGATATAAAAAATAAATAGTGATTCAATTCTTTTGAAAATTCATTTAAATTTAGTGACCAGCAAAGCGGTCGTAGCCTTCTAGTACAATAATATAGCCTTGAAAGTGATATTGACAGTGTTTTGAAGAGATTTGCTCATTCCAGAGCTGAAAGAGAACGGTTGCTGTTTGAGGCAGATCTCGTAAATTTTCCTTGACAGGTAAGGGGTACACTGCTTTGAACTATTTTTGTTTAAATGCATTTTTTATACAAGACATTATTTTAAGTTTAGAAATGTGTTGCCCGGGTGATAATCGAACTCAGGACATTCAGAAAACTCGGAGAAGTATGAGTAGAAGACTGATGCGCTCTCTATTGCACTACCAGGGCTCAGACATCCCTAAAATCCATGACAAAATTTTAAGATCGTATACCACCCACAATTCATGTAAAACACATATAAACTACAGTGCTCGTCATCGGCAGACGAACAGAGAAAATCTCTCCTTGATCTCTCTGTTGTGATGGGAAAACTTGTTTTCAAACACTTCAAAGCGCGTGAAAATATGTTTTAAATACTGTGTTGTTTCACTGCAAATAGATTGTAATGAAAATTAGCAAAAATAACACAAAAGGAAAAGTACACTCGCGCCGCGTGAGGATCGAGATTACGACTTTCATATGACTCCCAGAGAATGGATTAAGAGACTAACAAGCAGTCTACTGCTTTATCGAGACTTGGCAGAAGGAATTTTACTTGTCTTTTACAGTTACATCTAATAGAAATATTCCGTTTTATTTCAGTAATTTTGTTTTCGAATTTTACACTTTAAAGTCTACAAGACTACTACATCATTTGTAAAGAATTGATTTTCATCTATTTACTTCACCTAAAAGCCTTTAAGATTACTTATGATTACAGATACAGAATTAGGTTACTTTCGTTCAGGGAAGGGGCCACAAGCGGCCGAGCTGTTCTGCGCTCAAGACTTGGAGATGGGAAGTGCCAGGTTCGACCACAGGTTGTGCTCATCGATCTCGCCGTTCGGAGTTTCGGATTGTTTTCTGCGAAACTCGAGTAAATATGAGCTAGAATTCCTTAGAAAGACACCCACTAAGGGCATTTCACCTATAGGCCTAGGACCCTAGCATAGTCAACCAGACTTAAAAACCTTACAACAACAACCGTATATGCAAGATTTAACGCAGACTCTCAATTTTGAATTTCAACTATAAAAAAACACTGCTTTGAACCATTTTTATTTTAACATATATTTTAAACGAAAATATGATTTTGAAAATTAAAAACATGTTGCACCGGATGAAGATAAAACTCACTACCTTCAGATAACTCCGAAAACTTGGTCGTTATTATTGTAGGGGTTTTAAGTCTGATTGACTACGCTAGGGTACCAGGCCTATAAGTGAAATGCTCTCAGTGGGGATTTCTAAGGGGTCCTAGCCCATATTTATACGAGTGTAAGAGAAAACAACGGGAAACTCCGAACGTTGAGGTCGTTCAGCACGACTTCAAGTCTAACCTAGCACTTTCCATCTACCAGCTTTGAGCGTAAGCCGCTCGGACACTGGTGGGGCCCCAAGAACTTTGATAAGAGAGTGACGCGCAGTCTGGTGCTCTACCGAGCCTCAGGCTAACCTCTAAAAATCTATTTCAAAAGCTTAGAACCATCTACAATCCAAAATTCATATAAAATCCATATAATTTACTGTGCTCGCTCGTCTTCTTTATCTTTAGAATATTCAAATTTTATTTTATAGCAGAGAAAATCTTCTACCTTGATCTTTCCTGTAATTTGAAAAACATATATTAAAATTAAGTCGTTGGACAGAAAAAAATGTTGTGGTGAAAAAAAAAAAAAAAAAAAAAAAGAAAAGAAAAAAAAAAAGAAAAAAAGAAAGAAAAGAAAGAAAGAAAGAAAGGAAGAAAGAAAGAAAACACACTTGCACTGGGTGAGTTTCAAACTCATAACCTTTAGATTACTCTGAGAGAAGTGACCAAGAAATTATCGAGCGGCCTACGGAACAAATAGACGTGGTGGAATAAGTTTTAATTACCTTTAGCAATTAAACCAAACAGAAATGTTTCGTTTTATTTCGATGATTTTATCCTCGAATTTTAAGACGTCTATAAGACCAGTATATCATATGTAAAGAACTGAATTTTCTCTATTTACTTTTGTTAAACTTCTTTCAGATTATTTGTGATTACAGCATTTCTTTACTTTCGCTTATGAACCTTTCAAGATACTAAACACAGATCGGTACTTCTGCCCCGAAGCAGGACACTTTGGTCCCGCCGTTTTGGTCCCGCCACTTTGGTCCCGCCATTTTGGTCCTGCCGTTTTGGTCCCGAGGAAATTTTGGTCCCTGGCCATTTTGGTCCCGAGACATTTTGGTCCAGCCAATTTTTTGCAATTTTTTAAATATATATCAGTTTTTGAATATGATAACATATTTATTGATACAGGAAAATTGAAGTGCTCTTAGAATATCTTTAATTAAGGAATATCTTACAGATAAATATGAAAATTTTCGACATTACGATTGCTGCCTAGCTATTGAGATTCGGAGAATTTTGTACTATTTTTTACGAGCATTTAATATATTTATTTATTTATTTATTATTATTATTATTTTAATGTAATTACACTTTTATTTTTATTTATTTATTTATTTAATTGCAATTTTTTTCATTTGATTTCGATTTAACTTGCTTCAATTGTAATTTAATTTTTAATTTACTATCAGTGACAAAATTTTGTGATTTTAAAAGTTGTTAACAATAACAACAGTACCTTCTTATTAAAAAAAAAGAATCCCCATTTAATTATATTTATTGATAAAGTTTGAATTATTTTAAAAATAATAAAATACAGAAAAATTTTGTTTAAAAAAAAGGGGAAAAGAAAGAAAAAAACCTTACGATATTAAATATAATTTGCTTTTAGTGGTAGAAAGCTATTTCTTTCAAAGAACTAATTATTGGCCTGCTCCCATCAAAGACTCTTCTTCATAAGCATAAGCTTGGGATCATTTATGAAGTTTTTGAATTTATAGATGAATTTATTCATAAATATATATATATATATATATATATATATATATATATATTGTCTTTTTAATTAATTGCTGCCTCTGTCGCGTGGGATTTCATATCCGGCAGCAAATGTATTTTTTTTTTTTTTTTTTTTTTTTTTTTAATTTAATGTTTATGCAATAAACAACTAGGGAGACTTAACCTCTAGAAACGGGCTCTTTCAAAATTTCACATTGTTATGTGACATTTGTTGTCAGAGCCTCCTTTGGAGGTTAAAATCGCTCAAAACTGCTGCGTAGTGGAGAGCGGCCTCCTTCCGTCTTTGAATCTTTGAATATATATATATGTGTGTGTGTGTGTGAGAGAGAGAGAGATACGTTTCATTCGATTTGATTGTGATCTATTTTTTATCATTAATCTAAGAGGAATTTATTTCAAAATCTGTGTTATATTGATAATAATAATAATAAAATGCATGTTTGTTTGTTCGTGATATTTAATTGCGTTAACCGTGCATATATGTGTATAAATTACTTTTCTTTCAATTACAATGGTTTTATTTTAAAAATGAAAAAAATGTATAAGTAGTCCAATATTTAATTAACTGCTCGCATTGCAAGCATAAATGTTCAGAAAATGTTGATGTACAAATTTTTTTTTATCTTTTTAGTTTAATATTATGTTTAAAAATAAATAAATATATACATATCTGTCTGATATGTCTCTATGACTAAAAACAATGCCCGCATTGCAGGGCCTGATTATCGCACAGCCACCCGGGGCTCGTGCCTTGGGCACGAAATTTCTGAGGAGCACAAAATTTTACTAATGGTTAAAAATATCTGATTTAAATCCCCCTAGGTTTTTTTTTTTTTTTTTTTTTTTTTCGTTTTCTAATTCAACTGTGTTTTATTTTTATAAATAAAATTTTAAAATAAAATATTGATTGATACTGCACATAAGATCATTTGAAATACATGAAATTGTACAATTAACGTACGGTGAAGCATCGATAATCCGGAAACTTATAATCCGGCAGCATCTATATTTGGCTCAGTGAAGTAATTTTATTAAAACTAAAAACAGAAACAGATAATTTTTTGTTTTAATACTTTTTTCCAGTCAGTCTGCCTCGCCTGCTATAAATCATAGTATAATAATAGGGGCTTTTTTTTTTGGGGGGGGGGAGGGGGGGCACAAAAAATTTTTTTGTTAGTCGGGCTTTGCCGCATTGAAATCTCTGTAGCACCTTGGGATTCGTTTCACATTTGTTTCTCCCACAGACAATGAAAAGGAATTTCACTGTTTTATTTCAGCGCATTTGAAGAAAAAAAGGAGGTGGGAAAGGCTTTTAATGAACATTTTCTTAAACAATATTGCAAGAGGTTATAATATGTAACTATTTCCTGTGTTTGACAAATATATCCAGATTGACAGAGAAGAAAATGACTTAAGTTTAGCAGATCTGTACAAATTATTCCCGAGATCATTATTTAGGTTCCTCGCATCTTCTTTTATTATTAAACTCTAACATTTATGAGATACTTCGATAAAGCATCGATTTTCTACAAATTTTGTATTCGAGCACTCTAAATATGAATGAGATAATTAAGAGCCGAATTACAGTGTTTTATATTAAAAACCTTGCATTTTATTTAAACTGAAATTTTGCAGACTTAGATAAATTAACAATGCTTACAACTACGCTGATAACTAATACATTTATCATTCAAAATTCGATCCGAAATAATAAATTTTCTGTTCCATGTGTCCTATAGTTACATCATTTTAGACAAAGGTTGTAGACATTCAACTCTCCAATTGAAAACATTCGTCAAAGTTGCTCGAAGTTCCCTCAAGTATTTGCTGTCCTTTTTCCTCTATCGTACAAAGAAAAACTCTAAATTTCAAAATTTTAGACGTTTTTTCAGTTTTATTTGTTACTACAACTTTCTTTTGCAAAATAATAATATTAATAATAATAATAATAATGATAATAATTTTGACTTTTCCTACCCCCATGTTTTCAAGTCAAATGACAAAAATTCGAAATATGAAAAAGAATTTCGGTTTTTTTCTGTAATACTTTGATTATTCCTGATATCGGGACCAAAACGGCGGGACCAAAACGGCGGGACCAAAACGGCATGACCAAAACGGCGGGACCAAAATTTCCTCGGGACCAAAGTGGCGGGACCAATTCGGCGGGACCAAAGTGGCGGGACCAAAACGGCGGGACCAAAGTGTCATGTACCCTGAAATCCATACAATTTACAATCCTCGCTCATCTTCTTTACTTTCAGAGCATTCAAATTTTATTTAACAGCAGAAAAAATCTCATTCCTTGGTCTGTTTTGGAATTTCAAAAACATATTTTCGAAACTTTTTGGTTGGACAGCAGAAATAAGGACGAAATTAAAAACAGTTGCTCCGGGTGAGGATCGAACTCACAACCTTCAGATTGCTCCGATTAAAACGATTATGAGACTGACGCGCGGCCTACTGCGCTACCGAGGCTTGGTTATAGACATTTTATTCGTCTTTTGCACATAAACTTAACAGGAATGTTTCCTTTTTTTAAGTTATTTCATTCTGAAAACAAGATTTTTATCAATTTATTTCAGCTATACTGAAGATTAAGATTATTTGTGATTACAGTCTCAGTTTACTTTCGCTTTTGCACCTTTTAAGGGACTAAACGCAGATCGGTAATTCTGCCTATGCACGTGAACTCTCTATTTCTCAATTTTAAATTTCAGTTATAAAAAATTACGAAAACTGTCTTAGTTCGATGATGAAAACTCATAGACATTTAGACTGCTTTCAACCATTCTTGTTTTAACAAACTTTTTATAAAAATATTACTTGAAATTTAAAAATGTGTTGCCCCGGGTGAGGATCGAACTCGCGACCTTCAGATAACTCCGAGAAGTTTCATTATGAGACTGACGCGATGCCTACTGCGCTACCGAGGCCCAGACAATTACCTAAAATGCCATGACAAAATTTTGGGATAGTCCACATCTAAATTTCATATAAAATCCATACAATTTACAAACCTCTCTCGTCTTCTTTACTTTTAGAACATTCAAATTTTATTTAACAGCAGAAAAAATCTCATGCCTTGGTCTGTTTTGGAATTTGAAAAACATATTTTCGAAATTTTTTTGTTGGACAGCAGAAATAAGGACGAAATTAAAAATAGTTGCCCCGGGTGAGGATCGAACTCACGACCTTCAGATTGCTCCGATTGAAACGATTATGAGACTGACGCGCTGCCTACTGCGCTACCGAGGCTTGGCTGTAGATACTTTTATTCGTCTTTTGCACTTAAACTTAATTAGAATTTTTCCTTTTTTTAAGTTAGTTCACTCTGAAAACAAGATTTTTATCAATTTACTTCAGCTAAACTGAAGATTAAGATTTTTTGTGATTACAGTCTCAGTTTACTTTCGCTTTTGCACCTTTTAAGAGACTAAACGCAGATAGGTACTTCTGCCTATGCACGTGGACTCTCTATTTCTCAATTTTAAATTTCAGTTATAAAAATTTACGAAAACTGTCTTAGTTCGATGATGAAAACTCATAGACATTTAGACTGCTTTCAACCATTCTTTTTTTAACAAACTTTTTATAAAATATTACTTGAAATTTAAAAATCTGTTGCCCCGGGTGAGGATCGAACTCACGACCTTCAGATAACTCCGAGAAGTTTGATTATGAGACTGACGCGCTGCCTACTGCGCTACCGAGGCCCAGACAATTACCTAAAATGCCATGACAAAATTTTGGGATCGTCCACATCTAAATTTCATATAAAATCCATACAATTTACAACCCTCGCTCGTCTTCTTTACTTTTAGAACATTCAAATTTTATTTAACAGCAGAAAAAATCTCATGCCTTGGTCTGTTTTGGAATTTGAAAAACATATTTACGAAATTTTTTTGTTGGACAGCAGAAATAAGGACGAAATTAAAAACAGTTGCCCCGGGTGAGGATCGAACTCACGACCTTCAGATTGCTCCGATTGAAACGATTACGAGACTGACGCGCTGCCTACTGCGCTACCGAGGCTTGGCTGTAGATACTTTTATTCGTCTGTTGCACTTAAACTTAATTGGAATTTTTCCTTTTTTTAAGTTAGTTCATTCTGAAAACAAGATTTTTATCAATTTACTTCAGCTAAACTGAAGATTAAGATTTTTTGTGATTACAGTCTCAGTTTACTTTCGCTTTTGCACCTTTTAAGGGACTAAACGCGGATAGGTACTTCTGCCTATGCACGTGGACTCTCTATTTCTCAATTTTAAATATCAGTTATAAAAATTTACGAAAACTGTCTTAGTTCGATGATGAAAACTCATAGACATTTAGACTGCTTTCAACCATTCTTGTTTTAACAAACTTTTTATAAAAATATTACTTGAAATTTAAAAACGCGTTGCCCCGTGTGAGGATCGAACTCACGACCTTCAGACAACTCCGAGAAGTTTGATTATGAGACTGACGCGCTGCCTACTGCGCTACCGAGGCTCAGACAATTGCCTAAAATGCCATGAAAAAATTTTGGGATCGTCCACATCTAAATTTCATATAAAATCCATACAATTTACAACCCTCGCTCGTCTTCTTTACTTTTAGAACATTCAAATTTTATTTAACAGCAGAAAAAATCTCATGCCTTGGTCTGTTTTGGAATTTGAAAAACATATTTTCGAAATTTTTTTGTTGGACAGCAGAAATAAGGACGAAATTAAAAATAGTTGCCCCGGGTGAGGATCGAATTCACGACCTTCAGATTGCTCCGATTGAAACGATTATGAGACTGACGCGCTGCCTACTGCGCTACCGAGGCTTGGCTGTAGATACTTTTATTCGTCTTTTGCACTTAAACTTAATTAGAATTTTTCCTTTTTTTAAGTTAGTTCACTCTGAAAACAAGATTTTTATCAATTTACTTCAGCTAAACTGAATATTAAGATTTTTTGTGATTACAGTCTCAGTTTACTTTCGCTTTTGCACCTTTTAAGGGACTAAACGCAGATAGGTACTTCTGCCTATGCACGTGGACTCTCTATTTCTCAATTTTAAATTTCAGTTATAAAAATTTACGAAAACTGTCTTAGTTCGATGATGAAAACTCATAGACATTTAGACTGCTTTCAACCATTCTTGTTTTAACAAACTTTTTATAAAAATATTACTTGAAATTTAAAAATGTGTTGCCCTGGGTGAGGATCGAACTCACGACCTTCAGATAACTCCGAGAAGTTTGATTATGGTTGGTTGTAGGATTTAAGGCCGATTGACTCCTGATGTGTCCTAGGCCTAGAGGGGGAATGCCCTCCGTGGAGGTCTTTCTAAGGGGTCCTAGCCCGTATTTACGCAAGTTTCGGAGGAAACCACGGAAAACTCGGAACGGCTAGGTCGATGAGCGCGACCTGGGATCGAACCCGGCACCTCCCATCTACCAGCTTTGAGCGCAGAACCGCTCGGCCTCGGGTGGGCCGAAGTTTGATTATGAGACTGACGCGCTGCCTACTGCGCTACCGAGGCCCAGACAATTGCCTAAAATGCCATGACAAAATTTTGGGATCGTCCACATCTAAATTTCATATAAAATCCATACAATTTACAACCCTCGCTCGTCTTCTTTACTTTTAGAACATTCAAATTTTATTTAACAGCAGAAAAAATCTCATGCCTTGGTCTGTTTTGGAATTTGAAAAACATATTTTCGAAATTTTTTTGTTGGACAGCAGAAATAAGGACGAAATTAAAAACAGTTGCCCCGGGTGAGGATCGAACTCACGACCTTCAGATTGCTCCGATTGAAACGATTATGAGACTGACGCGCTGCCTACTGCGCTACCGAGGCTTGGCTGTAGATACTTTTATTCGTCTTTTGCACTTAAACTTAATTGGAATTTTTCCTTTTTTTAAGTTAGTTCACTCTGAAAACAAGATTTTTATCAATTTACTTCAGCTAAACTGAAGATTAAGATTTTTTGCGATTACAGTCTCAGTTTACTTTCGCTTTTGCACCTTTTAAGGGACTAAACGCAGATAGGTACTTCTGCCTATGCACGTGGACTCTCTATTTCTCAATTTTAAATTTCAGTTATAAAAATTTACGAAAACTGTCTTAGTTCGATGATGAAAACTCACAGACATTTAGACTGCTTTCAACCATTCTTGTTTTAACAAACTTTTTATAAAAATATTACTTGAAATTTAAAAATGTGTTTCCCCGGGTGAGGATCGAACTCACGACCTTCCGATAACTCCGAGAAGTTTGATTATGAGACTGACGCGCTGCCTACTGCGCTACCGAGGCTCAGACAATTGCCTAAAATGCCATGACAAAATTTTGGGATCGTCCACATCTAAATTTCATATAAAATCCATACAATTTACAACCCTCGCTCGTCTTCTTTACTTTTAGAACATTCAAATTTTATTTAACAGCAGAAAAAATCTCATGCCTTGGTCTGTTTTGGAATTTGAAAAACATATTTTCGAAATTTTTTTGTTGGACAGCAGAAATAAGGACGAAATTAAAAACAGTTGCCCCGGGTGAGGATCGAACTCACGACCTTCAGATTGCTCCGATTGAAACGATTATGAGACTGACGCGCTGCCTAGTGCGCTACCGAGGCTTGGCTGTAGATTCTTTTATTCGTCTTTTGCACTTAAACTTAATTGGAATTTTTCCTTTTTTTAAGTTAGTTCACTCTGAAAACAAGATTTTTATCAATTTACTTCAGCTAAACTGAAGATTAAGATTTTTTGTGATTACAGTCTCAGTTTACTTTCGCTTTTGCACCTTTTAAGGGACTAAACGCAGATAGGTACTTCTGCCTATGCACGTGGACTCTCTATTTCTCAATTTTAAATTTTAGTTATAAAAATTTACGAAAACTGTCATAGTTCGATGATGAAAACTCATAGACATTTAGACTGCTTTCAACCATTCTTGTTTTAACAAACTTTTTATAAAAATATTACTTGAAATTTAAAAATGTGTTGCCCCGGGTGAGAATCGAACTCACGAACTTCAGATAACTCCGAGTAGTTTGATTATGAGACTGACGCGCTGCCTACTGCGCTACCGAGGCCCAGACAATTGCCTAAAATGCCATGAGAAAATTTTGGGATCGTCCACATCTAAATTTCATATAAAATCCATACAATTTAAAACCCTCGCTCGTCTTCTTTACTTTTAAAACATTCAAATTTTATTTAACAGCAGAAAAAATCTCATGCCTTGGTCTGTTTTGGAATTTGAAAAACATATTTTCGAAATTTTTTTGTTGGACAGCAGAAATAAGGACGAAATAAAAAACAGTTGCCCCGGGTGAGGATCGAACTCACGACCTTCAGATTGCTCCGATTGAAACGATTATGAGACTGACGCGCTGCCTACTGCGCTACCGAGGCTTGGCTGTAGATACTTTTATTCGTCTTTTGCACTTAAACTTAATTGGAATTTTTCCTTTTTTTAAGTTAGTTCACTCTGAAAACAAGATTTTTATCAATTTACTTCAGCTAAACTGAAGATTAAGATTTTTTATGATTACAGTCTCAGTTTACTTTCGCTTTTGCACCTTTTAAGGGACTAAACGCAGATAGGTACTTCTGCCTATGCACGTGGACTCTCTATTTCTCAATTTTAAATTTCAGTTATAAAAAATTACGAAAACTGTCTTAGTTCGATGATGAAAACTCATAGACATTTAGACTGCTTTCAACCATTCTTGTTTTAACAAACTTTTTATAAAAATATTACTTGAAATTTAAAAATGTGTTGCCCCGGGTGAGGCGCGAATTCACGACCTTCAGATAACTCCGAGAAGTTTGATTATGAGACTGACGCGCTGCCTACTGCGCTACCGAGGCCCAGACAATTGCCTAAAATGCCATGACAAAATTTTGGGATCGTCCACATCTAAATTTCATATAAAATCCATACAATTTACAACCCTCGCTCGTCTTCTTTACTTTTAGAACATTCAAATTTTATTTAACAGCAGAAAAAATCTCATGCCTTGGTCTGTTTTGGAATTTGAAAAACATATTTTCGAAATTTTTTTGTTGGACAGCAGAAATAAGGACGAAATTAAAAACAGTTGCCCCGGGTGAGGATCGAACTCACGACCTTCAGATTGCTCCGATTGAAACGATTATGAGACTGACGCGCTGCCAACTGCGCTACCGAGGCCTGGCTGTAGATACTTTTATTCGTCTTTTGCACTTAAACTTAATTGGAATTTTTCCTTTTTTTAAGTTAGTTCACACTGAAAACAAGATTTTTATCAATTTACTTCAGCTAAATTGAAGATTAAGATTTTTTGTGATTACAGTCTCAGTTTACTTTCGCTTTTGCACCTTTTAAGGGACTAAACGCAGATAGGTACTTCTGCCTATGCACGTGGACTCTCTATTTCTCAATTTTAAATTTCAGTTATAAAAATTTACGAAAACTGTCTTAGTTCGATGATGAAAACTCATAGACATTTAGACTGCTTTCAACCATTCTTGTTTTAACAAACTTTTTATAAAAATATTACTTGAAATTTAAAAATGTGTTGCCTCGGGTGAGGATCGAACTCACGACCTTCCGATAACTCCGAGAAGTTTGATTATGAGACTGACGCACTGCCTACTGCGCTACCGAGGCTCAGACAATTGCCTAAAATGCCATGACAAAATTTTGGGATCGTCCACATCTAAATTTCATATAAAATCCATACAATTTACAACCCTCGCTCGTCTTCTTTACTTTTAGAACATTCAAATTTTATTTAACAGCAGAAAAAATCTCATGCCTTGGTCTGTTTTGGAATTTGAAAAACATATTTTCGAAATTTTTTTGTTGGACAGCAGAAATAAGGACGAAATTAAAAACAGTTGCCCCGGGTGAGGATCGAACTCACGACCTTCAGATTGCTCCGATTGAAACGATTACGAGACTGACGCGCTGCCTACTGCGCTACCGAGGCTTGGCTGTAGATACTTTTATTCGTCTGTTGCACTTAAACTTAATTGGAATTTTTCCTTTTTTTAAGTTAGTTCATTCTGAAAACAAGATTTTTATCAATTTACTTCAGCTAAACTGAAGATTAAGATTTTTTGTGATTACAGTCTCAGTTTACTTTCGCTTTTGCACCTTTTAAGGGACTAAACGCGGATAGGTACTTCTGCCTATGCACGTGGACTCTCTATTTCTCAATTTTAAATATCAGTTATAAAAATTTACGAAAACTGTCTTAGTTCGATGATGAAAACTCATAGACATTTAGACTGCTTTCAACCATTCTTGTTTTAACAAACTTTTTATAAAAATATTACTTGAAATTTAAAAACGCGTTGCCCCGTGTGAGGATCGAACTCACGACCTTCAGACAACTCCGAGAAGTTTGATTATGAGACTGACGCGCTGCCTACTGCGCTACCGAGGCTCAGACAATTGCCTAAAATGCCATGAAAAAATTTGGGGATCGTCCACATCTAAATTTCATATAAAATCCATACAATTTACAACCCTCGCTCGTCTTCTTTACTTTTAGAACATTCAAATTTTATTTAACAGCAGAAAAAATCTCATGCCTTGGTCTGTTTTGGAATTTGAAAAACATATTTTCGAAATTTTTTTGTTGGACAGCAGAAATAAGGACGAAATTAAAAATAGTTGCCCCGGGTGAGGATCGAATTCACGACCTTCAGATTGCTCCGATTGAAACGATTATGAGACTGACGCGCTGCCTACTGCGCTACCGAGGCTTGGCTGTAGATACTTTTATTCGTCTTTTGCACTTAAACTTAATTAGAATTTTTCCTTTTTTTAAGTTAGTTCACTCTGAAAACAAGATTTTTATCAATTTACTTCAGCTAAACTGAATATTAAGATTTTTTGTGATTACAGTCTCAGTTTACTTTCGCTTTTGCACCTTTTAAGGGACTAAACGCAGATAGGTACTTCTGCCTATGCACGTGGACTCTCTATTTCTCAATTTTAAATTTCAGTTATAAAAATTTACGAAAACTGTCTTAGTTCGATGATGAAAACTCATAGACATTTAGACTGCTTTCAACCATTCTTGTTTTAACAAACTTTTTATAAAAATATTACTTGAAATTTAAAAATGTGTTGCCCTGGGTGAGGATCGAACTCACGACCTTCAGATAACTCCGAGAAGTTTGATTATGGTTGGTTGTAGGATTTAAGGCCGATTGACTCCTGATGTGTCCTAGGCCTAGAGGGGGAATGCCCTCCGTGGAGGTCTTTCTAAGGGGTCCTAGCCCGTATTTACGCAAGTTTCGGAGGAAACCACGGAAAACTCGGAACGGCTAGGTCGATGAGCGCGACCTGGGATCGAACCCGGCACCTCCCATCTACCAGCTTTGAGCGCAGAACCGCTCGGCCTCGGGTGGGCCGAAGTTTGATTATGAGACTGACGCGCTGCCTACTGCGCTACCGAGGCCCAGACAATTGCCTAAAATGCCATGACAAAATTTTGGGATCGTCCACATCTAAATTTCATATAAAATCCATACAATTTACAACCCTCGCTCGTCTTCTTTACTTTTAGAACATTCAAATTTTATTTAACAGCAGAAAAAATCTCATGCCTTGGTCTGTTTTGGAATTTGAAAAACATATTTTCGAAATTTTTTTGTTGGACAGCAGAAATAAGGACGAAATTAAAAACAGTTGCCCCGGGTGAGGATCGAACTCACGACCTTCAGATTGCTCCGATTGAAACGATTATGAGACTGACGCGCTGCCTACTGCGCTACCGAGGCTTGGCTGTAGATACTTTTATTCGTCTTTTGCACTTAAACTTAATTGGAATTTTTCCTTTTTTTAAGTTAGTTCACTCTGAAAACAAGATTTTTATCAATTTACTTCAGCTAAACTGAAGATTAAGATTTTTTGCGATTACAGTCTCAGTTTACTTTCGCTTTTGCACCTTTTAAGGGACTAAACGCAGATAGGTACTTCTGCCTATGCACGTGGACTCTCTATTTCTCAATTTTAAATTTCAGTTATAAAAATTTACGAAAACTGTCTTAGTTCGATGATGAAAACTCACAGACATTTAGACTGCTTTCAACCATTCTTGTTTTAACAAACTTTTTATAAAAATATTACTTGAAATTTAAAAATGTGTTTCCCCGGGTGAGGATCGAACTCACGACCTTCCGATAACTCCGAGAAGTTTGATTATGAGACTGACGCGCTGCCTACTGCGCTACCGAGGCTCAGACAATTGCCTAAAATGCCATGACAAAATTTTGGGATCGTCCACATCTAAATTTCATATAAAATCCATACAATTTACAACCCTCGCTCGTCTTCTTTACTTTTAGAACATTCAAATTTTATTTAACAGCAGAAAAAATCTCATGCCTTGGTCTGTTTTGGAATTTGAAAAACATATTTTCGAAATTTTTTTGTTGGACAGCAGAAATAAGGACGAAATTAAAAACAGTTGCCCCGGGTGAGGATCGAACTCACGACCTTCAGATTGCTCCGATTGAAACGATTATGAGACTGACGCGCTGCCTAGTGCGCTACCGAGGCTTGGCTGTAGATTCTTTTATTCGTCTTTTGCACTTAAACTTAATTGGAATTTTTCCTTTTTTTAAGTTAGTTCACTCTGAAAACAAGATTTTTATCAATTTACTTCAGCTAAACTGAAGATTAAGATTTTTTGTGATTACAGTCTCAGTTTACTTTCGCTTTTGCACCTTTTAAGGGACTAAACGCAGATAGGTACTTCTGCCTATGCACGTGGACTCTCTATTTCTCAATTTTAAATTTTAGTTATAAAAATTTACGAAAACTGTCATAGTTCGATGATGAAAACTCATAGACATTTAGACTGCTTTCAACCATTCTTGTTTTAACAAACTTTTTATAAAAATATTACTTGAAATTTAAAAACGCGTTGCCCCGTGTGAGGATCGAACTCACGACCTTCAGACAACTCCGAGAAGTTTGATTATGAGACTGACGCGCTGCCTACTGCGCTACCGAGGCTCAGACAATTGCCTAAAATGCCATGAAAAAATTTGGGGATCGTCCACATCTAAATTTCATATAAAATCCATACAATTTACAACCCTCGCTCGTCTTCTTTACTTTTAGAACATTCAAATTTTATTTAACAGCAGAAAAAATCTCATGCCTTGGTCTGTTTTGGAATTTGAAAAACATATTTTCGAAATTTTTTTGTTGGACAGCAGAAATAAGGACGAAATTAAAAATAGTTGCCCCGGGTGAGGATCGAATTCACGACCTTCAGATTGCTCCGATTGAAACGATTATGAGACTGACGCGCTGCCTACTGCGCTACCGAGGCTTGGCTGTAGATACTTTTATTCGTCTTTTGCACTTAAACTTAATTAGAATTTTTCCTTTTTTTAAGTTAGTTCACTCTGAAAACAAGATTTTTATCAATTTACTTCAGCTAAACTGAATATTAAGATTTTTTGTGATTACAGTCTCAGTTTACTTTCGCTTTTGCACCTTTTAAGGGACTAAACGCAGATAGGTACTTCTGCCTATGCACGTGGACTCTCTATTTCTCAATTTTAAATTTCAGTTATAAAAATTTACGAAAACTGTCTTAGTTCGATGATGAAAACTCATAGACATTTAGACTGCTTTCAACCATTCTTGTTTTAACAAACTTTTTATAAAAATATTACTTGAAATTTAAAAATGTGTTGCCCTGGGTGAGGATCGAACTCACGACCTTCAGATAACTCCGAGAAGTTTGATTATGGTTGGTTGTAGGATTTAAGGCCGATTGACTCCTGATGTGTCCTAGGCCTAGAGGGGGAATGCCCTCCGTGGAGGTCTTTCTAAGGGGTCCTAGCCCGTATTTACGCAAGTTTCGGAGGAAACCACGGAAAACTCGGAACGGCTAGGTCGATGAGCGCGACCTGGGATCGAACCCGGCACCTCCCATCTACCAGCTTTGAGCGCAGAACCGCTCGGCCTCGGGTGGGCCGAAGTTTGATTATGAGACTGACGCGCTGCCTACTGCGCTACCGAGGCCCAGACAATTGCCTAAAATGCCATGACAAAATTTTGGGATCGTCCACATCTAAATTTCATATAAAATCCATACAATTTACAACCCTCGCTCGTCTTCTTTACTTTTAGAACATTCAAATTTTATTTAACAGCAGAAAAAATCTCATGCCTTGGTCTGTTTTGGAATTTGAAAAACATATTTTCGAAATTTTTTTGTTGGACAGCAGAAATAAGGACGAAATTAAAAACAGTTGCCCCGGGTGAGGATCGAACTCACGACCTTCAGATTGCTCCGATTGAAACGATTATGAGACTGACGCGCTGCCTACTGCGCTACCGAGGCTTGGCTGTAGATACTTTTATTCGTCTTTTGCACTTAAACTTAATTGGAATTTTTCCTTTTTTTAAGTTAGTTCACTCTGAAAACAAGATTTTTATCAATTTACTTCAGCTAAACTGAAGATTAAGATTTTTTGCGATTACAGTCTCAGTTTACTTTCGCTTTTGCACCTTTTAAGGGACTAAACGCAGATAGGTACTTCTGCCTATGCACGTGGACTCTCTATTTCTCAATTTTAAATTTCAGTTATAAAAATTTACGAAAACTGTCTTAGTTCGATGATGAAAACTCACAGACATTTAGACTGCTTTCAACCATTCTTGTTTTAACAAACTTTTTATAAAAATATTACTTGAAATTTAAAAATGTGTTTCCCCGGGTGAGGATCGAACTCACGACCTTCCGATAACTCCGAGAAGTTTGATTATGAGACTGACGCGCTGCCTACTGCGCTACCGAGGCTCAGACAATTGCCTAAAATGCCATGACAAAATTTTGGGATCGTCCACATCTAAATTTCATATAAAATCCATACAATTTACAACCCTCGCTCGTCTTCTTTACTTTTAGAACATTCAAATTTTATTTAACAGCAGAAAAAATCTCATGCCTTGGTCTGTTTTGGAATTTGAAAAACATATTTTCGAAATTTTTTTGTTGGACAGCAGAAATAAGGACGAAATTAAAAACAGTTGCCCCGGGTGAGGATCGAACTCACGACCTTCAGATTGCTCCGATTGAAACGATTATGAGACTGACGCGCTGCCTAGTGCGCTACCGAGGCTTGGCTGTAGATTCTTTTATTCGTCTTTTGCACTTAAACTTAATTGGAATTTTTCCTTTTTTTAAGTTAGTTCACTCTGAAAACAAGATTTTTATCAATTTACTTCAGCTAAACTGAAGATTAAGATTTTTTGTGATTACAGTCTCAGTTTACTTTCGCTTTTGCACCTTTTAAGGGACTAAACGCAGATAGGTACTTCTGCCTATGCACGTGGACTCTCTATTTCTCAATTTTAAATTTTAGTTATAAAAATTTACGAAAACTGTCATAGTTCGATGATGAAAACTCATAGACATTTAGACTGCTTTCAACCATTCTTGTTTTAACAAACTTTTTATAAAAATATTACTTGAAATTTAAAAATGTGTTGCCCCGGGTGAGAATCGAACTCACGAACTTCAGATAACTCCGAGTAGTTTGATTATGAGACTGACGCGCTGCCTAGTGCGCTACCGAGGCCCAGACAATTGCCTAAAATGCCATGAGAAAATTTTGGGATCGTCCACATCTAAATTTCATATAAAATCCATACAATTTAAAACCCTCGCTCGTCTTCTTTACTTTTAAAACATTCAAATTTTATTTAACAGCAGAAAAAATCTCATGCCTTGGTCTGTTTTGGAATTTGAAAAACATATTTTCGAAATTTTTTTGTTGGACAGCAGAAATAAGGACGAAATAAAAAACAGTTGCCCCGGGTGAGGATCGAACTCACGACCTTCAGATTGCTCCGATTGAAACGATTATGAGACTGACGCGCTGCCTACTGCGCTACCGAGGCTTGGCTGTAGATACTTTTATTCGTCTTTTGCACTTAAACTTAATTGGAATTTTTCCTTTTTTTAAGTTAGTTCACTCTGAAAACAAGATTTTTATCAATTTACTTCAGCTAAACTGAAGATTAAGATTTTTTATGATTACAGTCTCAGTTTACTTTCGCTTTTGCACCTTTTAAGGGACTAAACGCAGATAGGTACTTCTGCCTATGCACGTGGACTCTCTATTTCTCAATTTTAAATTTCAGTTATAAAAAATTACGAAAACTGTCTTAGTTCGATGATGAAAACTCATAGACATTTAGACTGCTTTCAACCATTCTTGTTTTAACAAACTTTTTATAAAAATATTACTTGAAATTTAAAAATGTGTTGCCCCGGGTGAGGCGCGAATTCACGACCTTCAGATAACTCCGAGAAGTTTGATTATGAGACTGACGCGCTGCCTACTGCGCTACCGAGGCCCAGACAATTGCCTAAAATGCCATGACAAAATTTTGGGATCGTCCACATCTAAATTTCATATAAAATCCATACAATTTACAACCCTCGCTCGTCTTCTTTACTTTTAGAACATTCAAATTTTATTTAACAGCAGAAAAAATCTCATGCCTTGGTCTGTTTTGGAATTTGAAAAACATATTTTCGAAATTTTTTTGTTGGACAGCAGAAATAAGGACGAAATTAAAAACAGTTGCCCCGGGTGAGGATCGAACTCACGACCTTCAGATTGCTCCGATTGAAACGATTATGAGACTGACGCGCTGCCAACTGCGCTACCGAGGCCTGGCTGTAGATACTTTTATTCGTCTTTTGCACTTAAACTTAATTGGAATTTTTCCTTTTTTTAAGTTAGTTCACACTGAAAACAAGATTTTTATCAATTTACTTCAGCTAAATTGAAGATTAAGATTTTTTGTGATTACAGTCTCAGTTTACTTTCGCTTTTGCACCTTTTAAGGGACTAAACGCAGATAGGTACTTCTGCCTATGCACGTGGACTCTCTATTTCTCAATTTTAAATTTCAGTTATAAAAATTTACGAAAACTGTCTTAGTTCGATGATGAAAACTCATAGACATTTAGACTGCTTTCAACCATTCTTGTTTTAACAAACTTTTTATAAAAATATTACTTGAAATTTAAAAATGTGTTGCCTCGGGTGAGGATCGAACTCACGACCTTCCGATAACTCCGAGAAGTTTGATTATGAGACTGACGCACTGCCTACTGCGCTACCGAGGCTCAGACAATTGCCTAAAATGCCATGACAAAATTTTGGGATCGTCCACATCTAAATTTCATATAAAATCCATACAATTTACAACCCTCGCTCGTCTTCTTTACTTTTAGAACATTCAAATTTTATTTAACAGCAGAAAAAATCTCATGCCTTGGTCTGTTTTGGAATTTGAAAAACATATTTTCGAAATTTTTTTGTTGGACAGCAGAAATAAGGACGAAATTAAAAACAGTTGCCCCGGGTGAGGATCGAACTCACGACCTTCAGATTGCTCCGATTGAAACGATTATGAGACTGACGCGCTGCCTACTGCGCTACCTAGGCTTGGCTGTAGATACTTTTATTCGTCTTTTGCACTTAAACTTAATTGGAATTTTTCCTTTTTTTAAGTTAGTTCACTCTGAAAACAAGATTTTTATCAATTTACTTCAGCTAAACTGAAGATTAAGATTTTTTGCGATTACAGTCTCAGTTTACTTTCGCTTTTGCACCTTTTAAGGGACTAAACGCAGATAGGTACTTCTGCCTATGCACGTGGACTCTCTATTTCTCAATTTTAAATTTCAGTTATAAAAATTTACGAAAACTGTCTTAGTTCGATGATGAAAACTCACAGACATTTAGACTGCTTTCAACCATTCTTGTTTTAACAAACTTTTTATAAAAATATTACTTGAAATTTAAAAATGTGTTTCCCCGGGTGAGGATCGAACTCACGACCTTCAGATAACTCCGAGAAGTTGGATTATAAGACTGACGCGCTGCCTACTGCGCTACCGAGGCCCAGACAATTGCCTAAAATGCCATAACAAAATTTTGGGATCGTCCACATCTAAATTTCATATAAAATCCATACAATTTACAACCCTCGCTCGTCTTCTTTACTTTTAGAACATTCAAATTTTATTTAACAGCAGAAAAAATCTCATGCCTTGGTCTGTTTTGGAATTTGAAAAACATATTTTCGAAATTTTTTTGTTGGACAGCAGAAATAAGGACGAAATTAAAAACAGTTGCTCCGGGTGAGGATCGAACTCACGACCTTCAGATTGCTCCGATTGAAACGATTATGAGACTGACGCGCTGCCAACTGCGCTACCGAGGCTTGGCTGTAGATACTTTTATTCGTCTTTTGCACTTAAACTTAATTGGAATTTTTCCTTTTTTTAAGTTAGTTCACACTGAAAACAAGATTTTTATCAATTTACTTCAGCTAAATTGAAGATTAAGATTTTTTGTGATTACAGTCTCAGTTTACTTTCGCTTTTGCACCTTTTAAGGGACTAAACGCAGATAGGTACTTCTGCCTATGCACGTGGACTCTCTATTTCTCAATTTTAAATTTCAGTTATAAAAATTTACAAAAACTGTCTTAGTTCGATGATGAAAACTCATAGACATTTAGACTGCTTTCAACCATTCTTGTTTTAACAAACTTTTTATAAAAATATTACTTGAAATTTAAAAATGTGTTGCCTCGGGTGAGGATCGAACTCACGACCTTCCGATAACTCCGAGAAGTTTGATTATGAGACTGACGCGCTGCCTACTGCGCTACCGAGGCTCAGACAATTGCCTAAAATGCCATGACAAAATTTTGGGATCGTCCACATCTAAATTTCATATAAAATCCATACAATTTACAACCCTCGCTCGTCTTCTTTACTTTTAGAACATTCAAATTTTATTTAACAGCAGAAAAAATCTCATGCCTTGGTCTGTTTTGGAATTTGAAAAACATATTTTCGAAATTTTTTTCTTGGACAGCAGAAATAAGGACGAAATTAAAAACAGTTGCCCCGGGTGAGGATCGAACTCACGACCTTCAGATTGCTCCGATTGAAACGATTATGAGACTGACGCGCTGCCTACTGCGCTACCGAGGCTTGGCTGTAGATACTTTTATTCGTCTTTTGCACTTAAACTTAATTGGAATTTTTCCTTTTTTTAAGTTAGTTCACTCTGAAAACAAGATTTTTATCAATTTACTTCAGCTAAACTGAAGATTAAGATTTTTTGCGATTACAGTCTCAGTTTACTTTCGCTTTTGCACCTTTTAAGGGACTAAACGCAGATAGGTACTTCTGCCTATGCACGTGGACTCTCTATTTCTCAATTTTAAATTTCAGTTATAAAAATTTACGAAAACTGTCTTAGTTCGATGATGAAAACTCACAGACATTTAGACTGCTTTCAACCATTCTTGTTTTAACAAACTTTTTATAAAAATATTACTTGAAATTTAAAAATGTGTTTCCCCGGGTGAGGATCGAACTCACGACCTTCAGATAACTCCGAGAAGTTGGATTATGAGACTGACGCGCTGCCTACTGCGCTACCGAGGCCCAGACAATTGCCTAAAATGCCATGACAAAATTTTGGGATCGTCCACATCTAAATTTCATATAAAATCCATACAATTTACAACCCTCGCTCGTCTTCTTTACTTTTAGAACATTCAAATTTTATTTAACAGCAGAAAAAATCTCATGCCTTGGTCTGTTTTGGAATTTGAAAAACATATTTTCGAAATTTTTTTGTTGGACAGCAGAAATAAGGACGAAATTAAAAACAGTTGCCCCGGGTGAGGATCGAACTCACGACCTTCAGATTGCTCCGATTGAAACGATTATGAGACTGACGCGCTGCCAACTGCGCTACCGAGGCTTGGCTGTAGATACTTTTATTCGTCTTTTGCACTTAAACTTAATTGGAATTTTTCCTTTTTTTAAGTTAGTTCACACTGAAAACAAGATTTTTATCAATTTACTTCAGATAAATTGAAGATTAAGATTTTTTGTGATTACAGTCTCAGTTTACTTTCGCTTTTGCACCTTTTAAGGGACTAAACGCAGATAGGTACTTCTGCCTATGCACGTGGACTCTCTATTTCTCAATTTTAAATTTCAGTTATAAAAATTTACAAAAACTGTCTTAGTTCGATGATGAAAACTCATAGACATTTAGACTGCTTTCAACCATTCTTGTTTTAACAAACTTTTTATAAAAATATTACTTGAAATTTAAAAATGTGTTGCCTCGGGTGAGGATCGAACTCACGACCTTCCGATAACTCCGAGAAGTTTGATTATGAGACTGACGCGCTGCCTACTGCGCTACCGAGGCTCAGACAATTGCCTAAAATGCCATGACAAAATTTTGGGATCGTCCACATCTAAATTTCATATAAAATCCATACAATTTACAACCCTCGCTCGTCTTCTTTACTTTTAGAACATTCAAATTTTATTTAACAGCAGAAAAAATCTCATGCCTTGGTCTGTTTTGGAATTTGAAAAACATATTTTCGAAATTTTTTTGTTGGACAGCAGAAATAAGGACGAAATTAAAAACAGTTGCCCCGGGTGAGGATCGAACTCACGACCTTCAGATTGCTCCGATTGAAACGATTATGAGACTGACGCGCTGCCTACTGCGCTACCGAGGCTTGGCTGCAGATACTTTTATTCGTCTTTTGCACTTAAACTTAATTGGAATTTTTCCTTTTTTTAAGTTAGTTCACTCTGAAAACAAGATTTTTATCAATTTACTTCAGCTAAACTGAAGATTAAGATTTTTTGTGATTACAGTCTCAGTTTACTTTCGCTTTTGCACATTTTAAGGGACTAAACGCAGATAGGTACTTCTGCCTATGCACGTGGACTCTCTATTTCTCAATTTTAAATTTCAGTTATAAAAATTTACGAAAACTGTCATAGTTCGATGATGAAAACACATAGACATTTAGACTGCTTTCAACCATTCTTGTTTTAACAAACTTTTTATAAAAATATTACTTGAAATTTAAAAATGCGTTGCCCCGGGTGAGGATCGAACTCACGACCTTCAGATAACTCCGAGAAGTTTGATTATGAGACTGACGCGCTGCCTACTGCGCTACCGAGGCCCAGACAATTGCCTAAAATGCCGTGATAAAATTTTGGGATCGTCCACATCTAAATTTCATATAAAATCCATACAATTTACAACCCTCGCTCGTCTTCTTTACTTTTAGAACATTCAAATTTTATGAACAGCAGAAAAAATCTCATGCCTTGGTCTGTTTTGGAATTTGAAAAACATATTTTCGAAATTTTTTTGTTGGACAGCAGAAATAAGGACGAAATTAAAAACAGTTGCCCCGGGTGAGGATCGAACGCACGACCTTCAGATTGCTCTGATTGAAACGATTATGAGACTGACGCGCTGCCTACTGCGCTACCGAGGCTTGGCTGTAGATACTTTTATTCGTCTTTTGCACTTAAACTTAATTGGAATTTTTCCTTTTTTTAAGTTAGTTCACTCTGAAAACAAGATTTTTATCAATTTACTTCAGCTAAACTGAAGATTAAGATTTTTTATGATTACAGTCTCAGTTTACTTTCGCTTTTGCACCTTTTAAGGGACTAAACGCAGATAGGTACTTCTGCCTATGCACGTGGACTCTCTATTTCTCAATTTTAAATTTCAGTTATAAAAATTTACGAAAACTGTCTTAGTTCGATGATGAAAACTCATAGACATTTAGACTGCTTTCAACCATTCTTGTTTTAACAAACTTTTTATAAAAATATTACTTGAAATTTAAAAATGTGTTGCCCCGGGTGAGGCTCGAACTCACGACCTTCAGATAACTCCGAGAAGTTTGATTATGAGACTGACGCGCTGCCTACTGCGCTACCAAAGCCCAGACAATTGCCTAAAATGCCATGACAAAATTTTGGGATCGTCCACATCTAAATTTCATATAAAATCCATACAATTTACAACCCTCGCTCGTCTTCTTTACTTTTAGAACATTCAAATTTTATTTAACAGCAGAAAAAATCTCATGCCTTGGTCTGTTTTGGAATTTGAAAAACGTATTTTCGAGATTTCTTTGTTGGACAGCAGAAATAAGGACGAAATTAAAAACAGTTGCCCCGGGTGAGGATCGAACTCACGACCTTCAGATTGCTCCGATTGAAACGATTATGAGACTGACGCGCTGCCTACTGCGCTACCGAGGCTTGGCTGTAGATACGTTTATTCGTCTTTTGCACTTAAACTTAATTGGAATTTTTCCTTTTTTTAAGTTAGTTCACTCTGAAAACAAGATTTTTATCAATTTACTTCAGCTAAACTGAAGATTAAGATTTTTTGTGATTACAGTCTCAGTTTACTTTCGCTTTTGCACCTTTTAAGGGACTAAACGCAGATAGGTACTTCTGCCTATGCACGTGGACTCTCTATTTCTCAATTTTAAATTTCAGTTATAAAAATTTACGAAAACTGTCTTAGTTCGATGATGAAAACTCACAGACATTTAGACTGCTTTCAACCATTCTTGTTTTAACAAACTTTTTATAAAAATATTACTTGAAATTTAAAAATGTGTTGCCCCGGGTGAGGATCGAACTCACGACCTTCAGATAACTCCGAGAAGTTGGATTATGAGACTGACGCGCTGCCTACTGCGCTACCGAGGCCCAGACAATTGCCTAAAATGCCATGACAAAATTTTCGGATCGTCCACATCTAAATTTCATATAAAATCCATACAATTTACAACCCTCGCTCGTCTTCTTTACTTTTAGAACATTCAAATTTTATGAACAGCAGAAAAAATCTCATGCCTTGGTCTGTTTTGGAATTTGAAAAACATATTTTCGAAATTTTTTTGTTGGACAGCAGAAATAAGGACGAAATTAAAAACAGTTGCCCCGGGTGAGGATCGAACGCACGACCTTCAGATTGTTCCGATTGAAACGATTATGAGACTGACGCGCTGCCTACTGCGCTACCGAGGCTTGGCTGTAGACACTTTTATTCGTCTTTTGCACTTAAACTTAATTGGAATTTTTCCTTTTTTTAAGTTAGTTCACTCTGAAAACAAGATTTTTATCAATTTACTTCAGCTAAACTGAAGATTAAGATTTTTTATGATTACAGTCTCAGTTTACTTTCGCTTTTGCACCTTTTAAGGGACTAAACGCAGATAGGTACTTCTGCCTATGCACGTGGACTCTCTATTTCTCAATTTTAAATTTCAGTTATAAAAAATTACGAAAACTGTCTTAGTTTGATGATGAAAACTCATAGACATTTAGACTGCTTTCAACCATTCTTGTTTTAACAAACTTTTTATAAAAATATTACTTGAAATTTAAAAATGTGTTGCCCCGGGTGAGGCTCGAACTCACGACCTTCAGATAACTCCGAGAAGTTTGATTATGAGACTGACGCGCTGCCTACTGCGCTACCGAGGCCCAGACAATTGCCTAAAATGCTATGACAAAATTTTGGGATCGTCCACATCTAAATTTCATATAAAATCCATACGATTTACAACCCTCGCTCGTCTTCTTTACTTTTAGAACATTCAAATTTTATTTAACAGCAGAAAAAATCTCATGCCTTGGTCTGTTTTGGAATTTGAAAAACATATTTTCGAAATTTTTTTGTTGGACAGCAGAAATAAGGACGAAATTAAAAACAGCTGCCCCGGGTGAGGATCGAACTCACGACCTTCAGATTGCTCCGATTGAAACGATTATGAGACTGACGCGCTGCCTACTGCGCTACCGAGGCTTGGCTGTAGGTACTTTTATTCGTCTTTTGCACTTAAACTTAATTGGAATTTTTCCTTTTTTTAAGTTAGTTCACTCTGAAAACAAGATTTTTATCAATTTACTTCAGATAAACTGAAGATTAAGATTTTTTGTGATTACAGTCTCAGTTTACTTTCGCTTTTGCACCTTTTAAGGGACTAAACGCAGATAGGTACTTCTGCCTATGCACGTGGACTCTCTATTTCTCAATTTTAAATTTCAGTTATAAAAATTTACGAAAACTGTCTTAGTTCGATGATGAAAACTCATAGACATTTAGACTGCTTTCAACCATTCTTGTTTTAACAAACTTTTTATAAAAATATTACTTGACATTTAAAAATGTGTTGCCTCGGGTGAGGATCGAACTCACGACCTTCAGATAACTCCGAGAAGTTTGATTATGAGACTGACGCGCTGCCTACTGCGCTACCGAGGTTCAGACAATTGTCTAAAATGCCATGACAAAATTTTGGGATCGTCCACATCTAAATTTCATATAAAATCCATACAATTTACAACCCTCGCTCGTCTTCTTTACTTTTAGAACATTCAAATTTTATTTAACAGCAGAAAAAATCTCATGCCTTGGTCTGTTTTGGAATTTGAAAAACATACTTTCGAAATTTTTTTGTTGGACAGCAGAAATAAGGACGAAATTAAAAACAGTTGCCCCGGGTGAGGATCGAACTCACGACCTTCAGATTGCTCCGATTGAAACGATTATGAGACTGACGCGCTGCGTACTGCGCTACCGAGGCTTGGCTGTAGATACTTTTATTCGTCTTTTGCACTTAAACTTAATTGGAATTTTTCCTTTTTTTAAGTTAGTTCACTCTGAAAACAAGATTTTTATCAATTTACTTCAGCTAAACTGAAGGTTAAGATTTTTTGTGATTACAGTCTCAGTTTACTTTCGCTTTTGCACCTTTTAAGGGACTAAACGCAGATAGGCACTTCTGCCTATGCACGTGGACTCTCTATTTCTCAATTTTAAATTTCAGTTATAAAAATTTACGAAAAGTGTCTTAGTTCGATGATGAAAACTCATAGACATTTAGACTGCTTTCAACCATTCTTGTTTTAACAAACTTTTTATAAAAATATTACTTGAAATTTAAAAATGTGTTGCCCCGGGTGAGGCTCGAACTCACGACCTTCAGATAACTCCGAGAAGTTTGATTATGAGACTGACGCGCTGCCTACTGCGCTACCGAGGCCCAGACAATTGCCTAAAATGCTATGACAAAATTTTGGGATCGTCCACATCTAAATTTCATATAAAATCCATACAATTTACAACCCTCGCTCGTCTTCTTTACTTTTAGAACATTCAAATTTTATTTAACAGCAGAAAAAATCTCATGCCTTGGTCTGTTTTGGAATTTGAAAAACATATTTTCGAAATTTTTTTGTTGGACAGCAGAAATAAGGACGAAATTAAAAACAGTTGCCCCGGGTGAGGATCGAACTCACGACCTTCAGATTGCTCCGATTGAAACGATTATGAGACTGACGCGCTGCCTACTGCGCTACCGAGGCTTGGCTGTAGATACTTTTATTCGTCTTTTGCACTTAAACTTAATTGGAATTTTTCCTTTTTTTAAGTTAGTTCACTCTGAAAACAAGATTTTTATCAATTTACTTCAGATAAACTGAAGATTAAGATTTTTTGTGATTACAGTCTCAGTTTACTTTCGCTTTTGCACCTTTTAAGGGACTAAACGCAGATAGGTACTTCTGCCTATGCACGTGGACTCTCTATTTCTCTATTTTAAATTTCAGTTATAAAAATTTACGAAAACTGTCTTAGTTCGATGATGAAAACTCATAGACATTTAGACTGCTTTCAACCATTCTTGTTTTAACAAACTTTTTATAAAAATATTACTTGACATTTAAAAATGTGTTGCCTCGGGTGAGGATCGAACTCACGACCTTCAGATAACTCCGAGAAGTTTGATTATGAGACTGACGCGCTGCCTACTGCGCTACCGAGGCTCAGACAATTGTCTAAAATGCCATGACAAAATTTTGGGATCGTCCACATCTAAATTTCATATAAAATCCATACAATTTACAACCCTCGCTCGTCTTCTTTACTTTTAGAACATTCAAATTTTATTTAACAGCAGAAAAAATCTCATGCCTTGGTCTGTTTTGGAATTTGAAAAACATACTTTCGAAATTTTTTTGTTGGACAGCAGAAATAAGGACGAAATTAAAAACAGTTGCCCCGGGTGAGGATCGAACTCACGACCTTCAGATTGCTCCGATTGAAACGATTATGAGACTGACTAGCTGCCTACTGCGCTACCGAGGCTTGGCTGTAGATACTTTTATTCGTCTTTTGCACTTAAACTTAATTGGAATTTTTCCTTTTTTTAAGTTAGTTCACTCTGAAAACAAGATTTTTATCAATTTACTTCAGCTAAACTGAAGATTAAGATTTTTTGTGATTACAGTCTCAGTTTACTTTCGCTTTTGCACCTTTTAAGGGACTAAACGCAGATAGGTACTTCTGCCTATGCACGTGGACTCTCTATTTCTCAATTTTAAATTTCTGTTATAAAAATTTACGAAAACTGTCATAGTTCGATGATGAAAACTCATACACATTTAGACTGCTTTCAACACTTCTTGTTTTAACAAACTTTTTATAAAAATATTACTTGAAATTTAAAAATGTGTTGCCCCGGGTGAGGCTCGAACTCACGACCTTCAGATAACTCCGAGAAGTTTGATTATGAGACTGACGCGCTGCCTACTGCGCTACCGAGGCCCAGACAATTGCCTAAAATGCTATGACAAAATTTTGGGATCGTCCACATCTAAATTTCATATAAAATCCATACGATTTACAACCCTCGCTCGTCTTCTTTACTTTTAGAACATTCAAATTTTATTTAACAGCAGAAAAAATCTCATGCCTTGGTCTGTTTTGGAATTTGAAAAACATATTTTCGAAATTTTTTTGTTGGACAGCAGAAATAAGGACGAAATTAAAAACAGCTGCCCCGGGTGAGGATCGAACTCACGACCTTCAGATTGCTCCGATTGAAACGATTATGAGACTGACGCGCTGCCTACTGCGCTACCGAGGCTTGGCTGTAGGTACTTTTATTCGTCTTTTGCACTTAAACTTAATTGGAATTTTTCCTTTTTTTAAGTTAGTTCACTCTGAAAACAAGATTTTTATCAATTTACTTCAGATAAACTGAAGATTAAGATTTTTTGTGATTACAGTCTCAGTTTACTTTCGCTTTTGCACCTTTTAAGGGACTAAACGCAGATAGGTACTTCTGCCTATGCACGTGGACTCTCTATTTCTCAATTTTAAATTTCAGTTATAAAAATTTACGAAAACTGTCTTAGTTCGATGATGAAAACTCATAGACATTTAGACTGCTTTCAACCATTCTTGTTTTAACAAACTTTTTATAAAAATATTACTTGACATTTAAAAATGTGTTGCCTCGGGTGAGGATCGAACTCACGACCTTCAGATAACTCCGAGAAGTTTGATTATGAGACTGACGCGCTGCCTACTGCGCTACCGAGGTTCAGACAATTGTCTAAAATGCCATGACAAAATTTTGGGATCGTCCACATCTAAATTTCATATAAAATCCATACAATTTACAACCCTCGCTCGTCTTCTTTACTTTTAGAACATTCAAATTTTATTTAACAGCAGAAAAAATCTCATGCCTTGGTCTGTTTTGGAATTTGAAAAACATACTTTCGAAATTTTTTTGTTGGACAGCAGAAATAAGGACGAAATTAAAAACAGTTGCCCCGGGTGAGGATCGAACTCACGACCTTCAGATTGCTCCGATTGAAACGATTATGAGACTGACGCGCTGCGTACTGCGCTACCGAGGCTTGGCTGTAGATACTTTTATTCGTCTTTTGCACTTAAACTTAATTGGAATTTTTCCTTTTTTTAAGTTAGTTCACTCTGAAAACAAGATTTTTATCAATTTACTTCAGCTAAACTGAAGGTTAAGATTTTTTGTGATTACAGTCTCAGTTTACTTTCGCTTTTGCACCTTTTAAGGGACTAAACGCAGATAGGCACTTCTGCCTATGCACGTGGACTCTCTATTTCTCAATTTTAAATTTCAGTTATAAAAATTTACGAAAAGTGTCTTAGTTCGATGATGAAAACTCATAGACATTTAGACTGCTTTCAACCATTCTTGTTTTAACAAACTTTTTATAAAAATATTACTTGAAATTTAAAAATGTGTTGCCCCGGGTGAGGCTCGAACTCACGACCTTCAGATAACTCCGAGAAGTTTGATTATGAGACTGACGCGCTGCCTACTGCGCTACCGAGGCCCAGACAATTGCCTAAAATGCTATGACAAAATTTTGGGATCGTCCACATCTAAATTTCATATAAAATCCATACAATTTACAACCCTCGCTCGTCTTCTTTACTTTTAGAACATTCAAATTTTATTTAACAGCAGAAAAAATCTCATGCCTTGGTCTGTTTTGGAATTTGAAAAACATATTTTCGAAATTTTTTTGTTGGACAGCAGAAATAAGGACGAAATTAAAAACAGTTGCCCCGGGTGAGGATCGAACTCACGACCTTCAGATTGCTCCGATTGAAACGATTATGAGACTGACGCGCTGCCTACTGCGCTACCGAGGCTTGGCTGTAGATACTTTTATTCGTCTTTTGCACTTAAACTTAATTGGAATTTTTCCTTTTTTTAAGTTAGTTCACTCTGAAAACAAGATTTTTATCAATTTACTTCAGATAAACTGAAGATTAAGATTTTTTGTGATTACAGTCTCAGTTTACTTTCGCTTTTGCACCTTTTAAGGGACTAAACGCAGATAGGTACTTCTGCCTATGCACGTGGACTCTCTATTTCTCTATTTTAAATTTCAGTTATAAAAATTTACGAAAACTGTCTTAGTTCGATGATGAAAACTCATAGACATTTAGACTGCTTTCAACCATTCTTGTTTTAACAAACTTTTTATAAAAATATTACTTGACATTTAAAAATGTGTTGCCTCGGGTGAGGATCGAACTCACGACCTTCAGATAACTCCGAGAAGTTTGATTATGAGACTGACGCGCTGCCTACTGCGCTACCGAGGCTCAGACAATTGTCTAAAATGCCATGACAAAATTTTGGGATCGTCCACATCTAAATTTCATATAAAATCCATACAATTTACAACCCTCGCTCGTCTTCTTTACTTTTAGAACATTCAAATTTTATTTAACAGCAGAAAAAATCTCATGCCTTGGTCTGTTTTGGAATTTGAAAAACATACTTTCGAAATTTTTTTGTTGGACAGCAGAAATAAGGACGAAATTAAAAACAGTTGCCCCGGGTGAGGATCGAACTCACGACCTTCAGATTGCTCCGATTGAAACGATTATGAGACTGACTAGCTGCCTACTGCGCTACCGAGGCTTGGCTGTAGATACTTTTATTCGTCTTTTGCACTTAAACTTAATTGGAATTTTTCCTTTTTTTAAGTTAGTTCACTCTGAAAACAAGATTTTTATCAATTTACTTCAGCTAAACTGAAGATTAAGATTTTTTGTGATTACAGTCTCAGTTTACTTTCGCTTTTGCACCTTTTAAGGGACTAAACGCAGATAGGTACTTCTGCCTATGCACGTGGACTCTCTATTTCTCAATTTTAAATTTCTGTTATAAAAATTTACGAAAACTGTCATAGTTCGATGATGAAAACTCATAGACATTTAGACTGCTTTCAACCATTCTTGTTTTAACAAACTTTTTATAAAAATATTACTTGAAATTTAAAAATGCGTTGCCCCGGGTGAGGATCGAACTCACGACCTTCAGATAACTCCGAGAAGTTTGATTATGAGACTGACGCGCTGCCTACTGCGCTACCGAGGCCCAGACAATTGCCTAAAATGCCATGATAAAATTTTGGGATCGTCCACATCTAAATTTCATATAAAATCCATACAATTTACAACCCTCGCTCGTCTTCTTTACTTTTAGAACATTCAAATTTTATTTAACAGCAGAAAAAATCTCATGCCTTGGTCTGTTTTGGAATTTGAAAAACATATTTTCGAAATTTTTTTGTTGGACAACAGAAATAAGGACGAAATTAAAAACAGTTGCCCCGGGTGAGGATCGAACTCACGACCTTCAGATTGCTCCGATTGAAACGATTATGAGACTTACGCGCTGCCTACTGCGCTACCGAGGCTTGGCTGTAGGTACTTTTATTCGTCTTTTGCACTTAAACTTAATTGGAATTTTTCCTTTTTTTAAGTTAGTTCACTCTGAAAACAAGATTTTTATCAATTTACTTCAGCTAAACTGAAGGTTAAGATTTTTTGTGATTACAGTCTCAGTTTACTTTCGCTTTTGCACCTTTTAAGGGACTAAACGCAGATAGGTGTTGGTGTTAGGGATTAAGGCCGATTGACAACACTGGGGTCCTAGGCCTGAGGGGGAGGGCCTTCCGTGGAGGTCTTTCTAAGGGGTCCTAGCCCGTATTTACAACGCAGATAGGTACTTCTGCCTATGCACGTGGACTCTCTATTTCTCAATTTTAAATTTCAGTTATAAAAATTTACGAAAAGTGTCTTAGTTCGATGATGAAAACTCATAGACATTTAGACTGCTTTCAACCATTCTTGTTTTAACAAACTTTTTATAAAAATATTACTTGAAATTTAAAAATGTGTTGCCCCGGGTGAGGCTCGAACTCACGACCTTCAGATAACTCCGAGAAGTTTGATTATGAGACTGACGCGCTGCCTACTGCGCTACCGAGGCCCAGACAATTGCCTAAAATGCTATGACAAAATTTTGGGATCGTCCACATCTAAATTTCATATAAAATCCATACAATTTACAACCCTCGCTCGTCTTCTTTACTTTTAGAACATTCAAATTTTATTTAACAGCAGAAAAAATCTCATGCCTTGGTCTGTTTTGGAATTTGAAAAACATATTTTCGAAATTTTTTTGTTGGACAGCAGAAATAAGGACGAAATTAAAAACAGTTGCCCCGGGTGAGGATCGAACTCACGACCTTCAGATTGCTCCGATTGAAACGATTATGAGACTGACGCGCTGCCTACTGCGCTACCGAGGCTTGGCTGTAGATACTTTTATTCGTCTTTTGCACTTAAACTTAATTGGAATTTTTCCTTTTTTTAAGTTAGTTCACTCTGAAAACAAGATTTTTATCAATTTACTTCAGATAAACTGAAGATTAAGATTTTTTGTGATTACAGTCTCAGTTTACTTTCGCTTTTGCACCTTTTAAGGGACTAAACGCAGATAGGTACTTCTGCCTATGCACGTGGACTCTCTATTTCTCTATTTTAAATTTCAGTTATAAAAATTTACGAAAACTGTCTTAGTTCGATGATGAAAACTCATAGACATTTAGACTGCTTTCAACCATTCTTGTTTTAACAAACTTTTTATAAAAATATTACTTGACATTTAAAAATGTGTTGCCTCGGGTGAGGATCGAACTCACGACCTTCAGATAACTCCGAGAAGTTTGATTATGAGACTGACGCGCTGCCTACTGCGCTACCGAGGCTCAGACAATTGTCTAAAATGCCATGACAAAATTTTGGGATCGTCCACATCTAAATTTCATATAAAATCCATACAATTTACAACCCTCGCTCGTCTTCTTTACTTTTAGAACATTCAAATTTTATTTAACAGCAGAAAAAATCTCATGCCTTGGTCTGTTTTGGAATTTGAAAAACATACTTTCGAAATTTTTTTGTTGGACAGCAGAAATAAGGACGAAATTAAAAACAGTTGCCCCGGGTGAGGATCGAACTCACGACCTTCAGATTGCTCCGATTGAAACGATTATGAGACTGACGCGCTGCCTACTGCGCTACCGAGGCTTGGCTGTAGATACTTTTATTCGTCTTTTGCACTTAAACTTAATTGGAATTTTTCCTTTTTTTAAGTTAGTTCACTCTGAAAACAAGATTTTTATCAATTTACTTCAGATAAACTGAAGATTAAGATTTTTTGTGATTACAGTCTCAGTTTACTTTCGCTTTTGCACCTTTTAAGGGACTAAACGCAGATAGGTACTTCTGCCTATGCACGTGGACTCTCTATTTCTCTATTTTAAATTTCAGTTATAAAAATTTACGAAAACTGTCTTAGTTCGATGATGAAAACTCATAGACATTTAGACTGCTTTCAACCATTCTTGTTTTAACAAACTTTTTATAAAAATATTACTTGACATTTAAAAATGTGTTGCCTCGGGTGAGGATCGAACTCACGACCTTCAGATAACTCCGAGAAGTTTGATTATGAGACTGACGCGCTGCCTACTGCGCTACCGAGGCCCAGACAATTGCCTAAAATGCTATGACAAAATTTTGGGATCGTCCACATCTAAATTTCATATAAAATCCATACAATTTACAACCCTCGCTCGTCTTCTTTACTTTTAGAACATTCAAATTTTATTTAACAGCAGAAAAAATCTCATGCCTTGGTCTGTTTTGGAATTTGAAAAACATATTTTCGAAATTTTTTTGTTGGACAGCAGAAATAAGGACGAAATTAAAAACAGTTGCCCCGGGTGAGGATCGAACTCACGACCTTCAGATTGCTCCGATTGAAACGATTATGAGACTGACGCGCTGCCTACTGCGCTACCGAGGCTTGGCTGTAGATACTTTTATTCGTCTTTTGCACTTAAACTTAATTGGAATTTTTCCTTTTTTTAAGTTAGTTCACTCTGAAAACAAGATTTTTATCAATTTACTTCAGATAAACTGAAGATTAAGATTTTTTGTGATTACAGTCTCAGTTTACTTTCGCTTTTGCACCTTTTAAGGGACTAAACGCAGATAGGTACTTCTGCCTATGCACGTGGACTCTCTATTTCTCTATTTTAAATTTCAGTTATAAAAATTTACGAAAACTGTCTTAGTTCGATGATGAAAACTCATAGACATTTAGACTGCTTTCAACCATTCTTGTTTTAACAAACTTTTTATAAAAATATTACTTGACATTTAAAAATGTGTTGCCTCGGGTGAGGATCGAACTCACGACCTTCAGATAACTCCGAGAAGTTTGATTATGAGACTGACGCGCTGCCTACTGCGCTACCGAGGCTCAGACAATTGTCTAAAATGCCATGACAAAATTTTGGGATCGTCCACATCTAAATTTCATATAAAATCCATACAATTTACAACCCTCGCTCGTCTTCTTTACTTTTAGAACATTCAAATTTTATTTAACAGCAGAAAAAATCTCATGCCTTGGTCTGTTTTGGAATTTGAAAAACATACTTTCGAAATTTTTTTGTTGGACAGCAGAAATAAGGACGAAATTAAAAACAGTTGCCCCGGGTGAGGATCGAACTCACGACCTTCAGATTGCTCCGATTGAAACGATTATGAGACTGACGCGCTGCCTACTGCGCTACCGAGGCTTGGCTGTAGATACTTTTATTCGTTTTTTGCACTTAAACTTAATTGGAATTTTTCCTTTTTTTAAGTTAGTTCACTCTGAAAACAAGATTTTTATCAATTTACTTCAGCTAAACTGAAGATTAAGATTTTTTGTGATTACAGTCTCAGTTTACTTTCGCTTTTGCACCTTTTAAGGGACTAAACGCAGATAGGTACTTCTGCCTATGCACGTGGACTCTCTATTTCTCAATTTTAAATTTCTGTTATAAAAATTTACGAAAACTGTCATAGTTCGATGATGAAAACTCATAGACATTTAGACTGCTTTCAACCATTCTTGTTTTAACAAACTTTTTATAAAAATATTACTTGAAATTTAAAAATGCGTTGCCCCGGGTGAGGATCGAACTCACGACCTTCAGATAACTCCGAGAAGTTTGATTATGAGACTGACGCGCTGCCTACTGCGCTACCGAGGCCCAGACAATTGCCTAAAATGCCATGATAAAATTTTGGGATCGTCCACATCTAAATTTCATATAAAATCCATACAATTTACAACCCTCGCTCGTCTTCTTTACTTTTAGAACATTCAAATTTTATTTAACAGCAGAAAAAATCTCATGCCTTGGTCTGTTTTGGAATTTGAAAAACATATTTTCGAAATTTTTTTGTTGGACAACAGAAATAAGGACGAAATTAAAAACAGTTGCCCCGGGTGAGGATCGAACTCACGACCTTCAGATTGCTCCGATTGAAACGATTATGAGACTAACGCGCTGCCTACTGCGCTACCGAGGCTTGGTTGTAGGTACTTTTATTCGTCTTTTGCACTTAAACTTAATTGGAATTTTTCCTTTTTTTAAGTTAGTTCACTCTGAAAACAAGATTTTTATCAATTTACTTCAGCTAAACTGAAGGTTAAGATTTTTTGTGATTACAGTCTCAGTTTACTTTCGCTTTTGCACCTTTTAAGGGACTAAACGCAGATAGGTGTTGGTGTTAGGGATTAAGGCCGATTGACAACACTGGGGTCCTAGGCCTGAGGGGGAGGGCCTTCCGTGGAGGTCTTTCTAAGGGGTCCTAGCCCGTATTTACAACGCAGATAGGTACTTCTGCCTATGCACGTGGACTCTCTATTTCTCAATTTTAAATTTCAGTTATAAAAATTTACGAAAAGTGTCTTAGTTCGATGATGAAAACTCATAGACATTTAGACTGCTTTCAACCATTCTTGTTTTAACAAACTTTTTATAAAAATATTACTTGAAATTTAAAAATGTGTTGTCCCGGGTGAGGATCGAACTCACGACCTTCAGATAACTCCGAGAAGTTTGATTATGAGACTGACGCGCTGCCTACTGCGCTACCGAGGCCCAGACAATTGCCTAAAATGCCATGACAAAATTTTGGGATCGTCCACATCTAAATTTCATATAAAATCCATACAATTTACAACCCTCGCTCGTCTTCTTTACTTTTAGAACATTCAAATTTTATGAACAGCAGAAAAAATCTCATGCCTTGGTCTGTTTTGGAATTTGAAAAACATATTTTCGAAATTTTTTTGTTGGACAGCAGAAATAAGGACGAAATTAAAAACAGTTGCCCCGGGTGAGGATCGAACGCACGACCTTCAGACTGCTCTGATTGAAACGATTATGAGACTGACGCGCTGCCTACTGCGCTACCGAGGCTTGGCTGTAGATACTTTTATTCGTCTTTTGCACTTAAACTTAATTGGAATTTTTCCTTTTTTTAAGTTAGTTCACTCTGAAAACAAGATTTTTATCAATTTACTTCAGCTAAACTGAAGATTAAGATTTTTTGTGATTACAGTCTCAGTTTAATTTGGCTTTTGCACCTTTTAAGGAACTAAACGCAGATAGGTACTTCTGCCTATGCACGTAGACTCTCTATTTCTCAATTTTAAATTTCAGTTATAAAAATTTACGAAAACTGTCTTAGTTCGATGATGAAAACTCATAGACATTTAGACTGCTTTCAACCATTCTTGTTTTAACAAACTTTTTATAAAAATATTACTTGAAATTTAAAAATGTGTTGCCCCGGGTGAGGATCGAACTCACGACCTTCAGATAACTCCGAGAAGTTTGATTATGAGACTGACGCGCTGCCTACTGCGCTACCGAGGCCCAGACAATCGCCTAAAATGCCATGACAAAATTTTGGGATCGTCCACATCTAAATTTCATATAAAATCCATACAATTTACAACCCTCGCTCGTCTTCTTTACTTTTAGAACATTCAAATTTTATTTAACAGCAGAAAAAATCTCATGCCTTGGTCTGTTTTGGAATTTGAAAAACATATTTTCGAAATTTTTTTGTTGGACAGCAGAAATAAGGACGAAATTAAAAACAGTTGCCCCGGGTGAGGATCGAACTCACGACCTTCAGATTGCTCCGATTGAAACGATTATGAGACTGACGCGCTGCCTACTGCGCTACCGAGGCTGGGCTGTAGATACTTTTATTCGTCTTTTGCACTTAAACTTAATGGGAATTTTTCCTTTTTTTAATATTTTTTGAAGATAGGTACTTCTGCCTATGCACGTGGACTCTCTATTTCTCAATTTTAAATTTCAGTTATAAATATTTACGAAAACTGTCTTAGTTCGATGATGAAAACTCATAGACATTTAGACTGCTTTCAACCATTCTTGTTTTAACAAACTTTTTATAAAAGTATTACTTGAAATTTAAAAATGTGTTGCCCCGGGTGAGGATCGAACTCACGACCTTCAGATAACTCCGAGAAGTTTGATTATGAGACTGACGCGCTGCCTACTGCGCTACCGAGGCCCAGACAATTGCTTAAAATGCCATGAAAAAATTTTGGGATCGTTTACATCTAAATTTCATATAAAATCCATACAATTTACAACCCTCGCTCGTCTTCTTTACTTTTAGAACATTCAAATTTTATTTTACAGCAGAAAAAATCTCATGCCTTGGTCTGTTTTGGAATTTGAAAAACATATTTTCGAAATTTTTTTGTTGGACAGCAGAAATAAGGACGAAATTTAAAACAGTTGCCCCGGGTGAGGATCGAACTCACGACCTTCAGATTGCTCCGATTGAAACGATTATGAGACTGACGCGCTGCCTACTGCGCTACCGAGGCTTGGCTGTAGATACTTTTATTCGTCTTTTGCACTTAAACTTAATGGGAATTTTTCCTTTTTTTAAGTTAGTTCACTCTGAAAACAAGATTTTTATCAATTTACTTCAGCTAAACTGAAGATTAAGATTTTTGTGATTACAGTCTCAGTTTACTTTCGCTTTTGCACCTTTTAAGGGACTAAACGCAGATAGGTACTTCTGCCTATGCACGTGGACTCTCTATTTCTCAATTTTAAATATCAGTTATAAAAATTTACGAAAACTGTCTTAGTTCGATGATGAAAACTCATAGACATTTAGACTGCTTTCAACCATTCTTGTTTTAACAAACTTTTTATAAAAATATTACTTGAAATTTAAAAATGTGTTGCCCCGGGTGAGGACCGAACTCACGACCTTCAGATAACTCCGAGAAGTTTGATTATGAGACTGACGCGCTGCCTACTGCGCTACCGAGGCCCAGACAATTGCTTAAAATGCCGTGATAAAATTTTGGGATCGTCCACATCTAAATTTCATATAAAATCCATACAATTTACAACCCTCGCTCGTCTTTTTTACTTTTAGAACATTCAAATTTTATGAACAGCAGAAAAAATCTCATGCCTTGGTCTGTTTTGGAATTTGAAAAACATATTTTCGAAATTTTTTTGTTGGACAGCAGAAATAAGGACGAAATTAAAAACAGTTGCCCCGGGTGAGGATCGAACGCACGACCTTCAGATTGCTCTGATTGAAACGATTATGAGACTGACGCGCTGCCTACTGCGCTACCGAGGCTTGGCTGTAGATACTTTTATTCGTCTTTTGCACTTAAACTTAATTGGAATTTTTCCTTTTTTTAAGTTAGTTCACTCTGAAAACAAGATTTTTATCAATTTACTTCAGCTAAACTGAAGATTAAGATTTTTTATGATTACAGTCTCAGTTTACTTTCGCTTTTGCACCTTTTAAGGGACTAAACGCAGATAGGTACTTCTGCCTATGCACGTAAACTCTCTATTTCTCAATTTTAAATTTCAGTTATAAAAATTTACGAAAACTGTCTTAGTTCGATGATGAAAACTCATAGACATTTAGACTGCTTTCAACCATTCTTGTTTTAACAAACTTTTTATAAAAATATTACTTGAAATTTAAAAATGTGTTGCCCCGGGTGAGGCTCGAACTCACGACCTTCAGATAACTCCGAGAAGTTTGATTATGAGACTGACGCGCTGCCTACTGCGCTACCAAAGCCCAGACAATGGCCTAAAATGCCATGACAAAATTTTGGGATCGTCCACATCTAAATTTCATATAAAATCCATACAATTTACAACCCTCACTCGTCTTCTTTACTTTTAGAACATTCAAATTTTATTTAACAGCAGAAAAAATCTCATGCCTTGGTCTGTTTTGGAATTTGAAAAACGTATTTTCGAGATTTCTTTGTTGGACAGCAGAAATAAGGACGAAATTAAAAACAGTTGCCCCGGGTGAGGATCGAACTCACGACCTTCAGATTGCTTCGATTGAAACGATTATGAGACTGACGCGCTGCCTACTGCGCTACCGAGGCTTGGCTGTAGATACGTTTATTCGTCTTTTGCACTTAAACTTAATTGGAATTTTTCCTTTTTTTAAGTTAGTTCACTCTGAAAACAAGATTTTTATCAATTTACTTCAGCTAAACTGAAGATTAAGATTTTTTGTGATTACAGTCTCAGTTTACTTTCGCTTTTGCACCTTTTAAGGGACTAAACGCAGATAGGTACTTCTGCCTATGCACGTGGACTCTCTATTTCTCAATTTTAAATTTCAGTTATAAAAATTTACGAAAACTGTCTTAGTTCGATGATGAAAACTCACAGACATTTAGACTGCTTTCAACCATTCTTGTTTTAACAAACTTTTTATAAAAATATTACTTGAAATTTAAAAATGTGTTGCCCCGGGTGAGGATCGAACTCACGACCTTCAGATAACTCCGAGAAGTTGGATTATGAGACTGACGCGCTGCCTACTGCGCTACCGAGGCCCAGACAATTGCCTAAAATGCCATGACAAAATTTTGGGATCGTCCACATCTAAATTTCATATAAAATCCATACAATTTACAACCCTCGCTCGTCTTCTTTACTTTTAGAACATTCAAATTTTATGAACAGCAGGAAAAATCTCATGCCTTGGTCTGTTTTGGAATTTGAAAAACATATTTTCGAAATTTTTTTGTTGGACAGCAGAAATAAGGACGAAATTAAAAACAGCTGCCCCGGGTGAGGATCGAACTCACGACCTTCAGATTGCTCCGATTGAAACGATTATGAGACTGACGCGCTGCCTACTGCGCTACCGCGGCTTGGCTGTAGATACTTTTATTCGTCTTTTGCACTTAAACTTAATTGGAATTTTTCCTTTTTTTAAGTTAGTTCACTCTGAAAACAAGATTTTTATCAATTTACTTCAGATAAACTGAAGATTAAGATTTTTTGTGATTACAGTCTCAGTTTACTTTCGCTTTTGCACCTTTTAAGGGACTAAACGCAGATAGGTACTTCTGCCTATGCACGTGGACTCTCTATTTCTCAATTTTAAATTTCAGTTATAAAAATTTACGAAAACAGTCTTAGTTCGATGATGAAAACTCATAGACATTTAGACTGCTTTCAACCATTCTTGTTTTAACAAACTTTTTATAAAAATATTACTTGACATTTAAAAATGTGTTGCCTCGGGTGAGGATCGAACTCACGACCTTCAGATAACTCCGAGAAGTTTGATTATGAGACTGACGCGCTGCCTACTGCGCTACCGAGGCTCAGACAATTGTCTAAAATGCCATGACAAAATTTTGGGATCGTCCACATCTAAATTTCATATAAAATCCATACAATTTACAACCCTCGCTCGTCTTCTTTACTTTTAGAACATTCAAATTTTATTTAACAGCAGAAAAAATCTCATGCCTTGGTCTGTTTTGGAATTTGAAAAACATACTTTCGAAATTTTTTTGTTGGACAGCAGAAATAAGGACGAAATTAAAAACAGTTGCCCCTGGTGAGGATCGAACTCACGACCTTCAGATTGCTCCGATTGAAACAATTATGAGACTGACGCGCTGCCTACTGCGCTACCGAGGCTTGGCTGTAGATACTTTTATTCGTCTTTTGCACTTAAACTTAATTGGAATTTTTCCTTTTTTTAAGTTAGTTCACTCTGAAAACAAGATTTTTATCAATTTTCTTCAGATAAACTGAAGATTAAGATTTTTTGTGATTACAGTCTCAGTTTACTTTCGCTTTTGCACCTTTTAAGGGACTAAACGCAGATAGGTACTTCTGCCTATGCACGTGGACTCTCTATTTCTCAATTTTAAATTTCAGTTATAAAAATTTACGAAAACTGTCTTAGTTCGATGATGAAAACTCATAGACATTTAGACTGCTTTCAACCATTCTTGTTTTAACAAACTTTTTATAAAAATATTACTTGAAATTTAAAAATGTGTTGCCCCGGGTGAGGATCGAACTCACGACCTTCAGATAACTCCGAGAAGTTTGATTATGAGACTGACGCGCTGCCTACTGCGCTACCGAGGCCCAGACAATCGCCTAAAATGCCATGACAAAATTTTGGGATCGTCCACATCTAAATTTCATATAAAATCCATACAATTTACAACCCTCGCTCGTCTTCTTTACTTTTAGAACATTCAAATTTTATTTAACAGCAGAAAAAATCTCATGCCTTGGTCTGTTTTGGAATTTGAAAAACATATTTTCGAAATTTTTTTGTTGGACAGCAGAAATAAGGATGAAATTAAAAACAGTTGCCCCGGGTGAGGATCGAACTCACGACCTTCAGATTGCTCCGATTGAAACGATTATGAGACTGACGCGCTGCCTACTGCGCTACCGAGGCTTGGCTGTAGATACTTTTATTCGTCTTTTGCACTTAAACTTAATGGGAGTTTTTCCTTTTTTTAATATTTTTTGAAGATAGGTACTTCTGCCTATGCACGTGGACTCTCTATTTCTCAATTTTAAATTTCAGTTATAAATATTTACGAAAACTGTCTTAGTTCGATGATGAAAACTCATAGACATTTAGACTGCTTTCAACCATTCTTGTTTTAACAAACTTTTTATAAAAGTATTACTTGAAATTTAAAAATGTGTTGCCCCGGGTGAGGATCGAACTCACGACCTTCAGATAACTCCGAGAAGTTTGATTATGAGACTGACGCGCTGCCTACTGCGCTACCGAGGCCCAGACAATTGCTTAAAATGCCATGAAAAAATTTTGGGATCGTTTACATCTAAATTTCATATAAAATCCATACAATTTACAACCCTCGCTCGTCTTCTTTACTTTTAGAACATTCAAATTTTATTTAACAGCAGAAAAAATCTCATGCCTTGGTCTGTTTTGGAATTTGAAAAACATATTTTCGAAATTTTTTTGTTGGACAGCAGAAATAAGGACGAAATTTAAAACAGTTGCCCCGGGTGAGGATCGAACTCACGACCTTCAGATTGCTCCGATTGAAACGATTATGAGACTGACGCGCTGCCTACTGCGCTACCGAGGCTTGGCTGTAGATACTTTTATTCGTCTTTTGCACTTAAACTTAATGGGAATTTTTCCTTTTTTTAAGTTAGTTCACTCTGAAAACAAGATTTTTATCAATTTACTTCAGCTAAACTGAAGATTAAGATTTTTTGTGATTACAGTCTCAGTTTACTTTCGCTTTTGCACCTTTTAAGGGACTAAACGCAGATAGGTACTTCTGCCTATGCACGTGGACTCTCTATTTCTCAATTTTAAATATCAGTTATAAAAATTTACGAAAACTGTCTTAGTTCGATGATGAAAACTCATAGACATTTAGACTGCTTTCAACCATTCTTGTTTTAACAAACTTTTTATAAAAATATTACTTGAAATTTAAAAATGTGTTGCCCCGTGTGAGGATCGAACTCACGACCTTCAGACAACTCCGAGAAGTTTGATTATGAGACTGACGCGCTGCCTACTGCGTTACCGAGGCTCAGACAATTGCCTAAAATGCAATGACAAAATTTTGGGATCGTCCACATCTAAATTTCATATAAAATCCATACAATTTACAACCCTCGCTCGTCTTCTTTACTTTTAGAACATTCAAATTTTATTTAACAGCAGAAAAAATCTCATGCCTTGGTCTGTTTTGGAATTTGAAAAACATATTTTCGAAATTTTTTTGTTGGACAGCAGAAATAAGGACGAAATTAAAAATAGTTGCCCCGGGTGAGGATCGAACTCACGACCTTCAGATTGCTCCGATTGAAACGATTATGAGACTGACGCGCTGCCTACTGCGCTACCGAGGCTTGGCTGTAGAAACTTTTATTCGTCTTTTGCACTTAAACTTAATTAGAATTTTTCCTTTTTTTTTTTAGTTCACTCTGAAAACAAGATTTTTACCAATTTCCTTCAGCTAAACTGAAGATTAAGATTTTTTGTGATTACAGTCTCAGTTTACTTTCGCTTTTGCACCTTTTAAGGGACTAAACACAAATCGGTACTTCTGCCTATGCACGTGGACTCTCTATTTCTCAATTTTAAATTTCAGTTATAAAAATTTACGAAAACTGTCTTAGTTCGATGATGAAAACTCATAGACATTTAGACTGCTTTCAACCATTCTTGTTTTAACAAACTTTTTATAAAAATATTACTTGAAATTTAAAAATGTGTTGCCCCGTGTGAGGATCGAACTCACGACCTTCAGACAACTCCGAGAAGTTTAATTATGAGACTGACGCGCTGCCTACTGCGCTACCGAGGCTCAGACAGTTGCCTAAAATGCCATGACAAAATTTTGGGATCGTCCACATCTAAATTTCATATAAAATCCATACAATTTACAACCCTCGCTCGTCTTCTTTACTTTTAGAACATTCAAATTTTATTTAACAGCAGAAAAAATCTCATGCCTTGGTCTGTTTTGGAATTTGAAAAACATATTTTCGAAATTTTTTTGTTGGACAGCAGAAATAAGGAAGTAATTAAAAACAGTTGCCCCGGGTGAGGATAGAACTCACGACCTTCAGATTGCTCCGATTGAAACGATTATGAGACTGACGCGCTGCCTACTGTGCTACCGAGGCTGGGCTGTAGATACTTTTATTCGTCTTTTGCACTTAAACTTAATTGGAATGTTTCCTTTTTTTAAGTTAGTTCACTCTGAAAACAAGATTTTTATCAATTTACTTCAGCTAAACTGAAGATTAAGATTTTTTGTGATTACAGTCTCAGTTTACTTTCGCTTTTGCACCTTTTAAGGGACTAAACGCAGATCGGTACTTCTGCCTATGCACGTGGACTCTCTATTTCTCAATTTTAAATTTCAGTTATAAAAATTTACGAAAACAGTCTTAGTTCGATGATGAAAACTCATAGACATTTAGACTGCTTTCAACCATTCTTGTTTTAACAAACTTTTTATAAAAATATTACTTGAAATTTAAAAATGTGTTGCCCCGGGTGAGGATCGAACTCACGACCCTCAGATAACTCCGAGAAGTTTGATTATGACACTGACGCGCTGCCTACTGCGCTACCGAGGCCCAGACAATTGCCTAAAATGCCATGACAAAATTTTGGGATCGTCCACATCTAAATTTCATATAAAATCCATACAATTTACAACCCTCGCTCGTCTTCTTTACTTTTAGAACATTCAAATTTTATTTTACAGCAGAAAAAATCTCATGCCTTGGTCTGTTTTGGAATTTGAAAAACATATTTTCGAAATTTTTATGTTGGACAGCAGAAATAAGGACGAAATTAAAAACGGTTGCCCCGGGTGAGGATCGAACTCACGACCTTCAGATTGCTCCGATTGAAACGATTATGAGACTGACGCGCTGCCTACTGTGCTACCGAGGCTTGGCTGTAGATAATTTTATTCGTCTTTTGCACTTAAACTTAATTGGAATTTTTCCTTTTTTTAAGTTAGTTCACTCTGAAAACAAGATTTTTATCAATTTACTTCAGCTAAACTGAAGATTAAGATTTTTTGTGATTACAGTCTCAGTTTACTTTCGCTTTTGCACCTTTTAAGGGACTAAACGCAGATCGGTACTTCTGCCTATGCACGTGGACTCTCTATTTCTCAATTTTAAATTTCAGTTATAAAAATTTACGAAAACTGTCTTAGTTCGATGATGAAAACTCATAGACAGTTAGACTGCTTTCAACCATTCTTGTTTTAACAAACTTTTTATAAAAATATTATTTGAAATTTAAAAATGTGTTGCCCCGGGTGAGGATCGAACTCACTACCTTCAGACAACTCCGAGAAGTTTGATTATGAGACTGACGGGCTGCCTACTGCGCTACCGAGGCTCAGACAGTTGCCTAAAATGCCATGACAAAATTTTGGGATCGTCCACATCTAAATTTCATATAAAATCCATGCAATTTACAACCCTCGCTCGTCTTCTTTACTTTTAGAACATTCAAATTTTATTTAACAGCAGAAAAAATCTCATGCCTTGGTCTGTTTTGCAATTTGAAAAACATATTTTCGAAATTTTTTTGTTGGACAGCAGAAATAAGGACGAAATTAAAAACAGTTGCCCCGGGTGAGGATCGAACTCACGACCTTCAGATTGCTCCGATTGAAACGATTATGAGACTGACGCGCTGCCTACTGCGCTACCGAGGCTTGGCTGTAGATACTTTTATTCGTCTTTTGCACTTAAACTTAATTGGAATTTTTCATTTTTTTAAGTTAGTTCACTCTGAAAACAAGATTTTTATCAATTTACTTCAGCTAAACTGAAGATTAAGATTTTTTGTGATTACAGTCTCAGTTTACTTTCGCTTTTGCACCTTTTAAGGGACTAAACACAAATCGGTACTTCTGCCTATGCACGTGGACTCTCTATTTCTCAATTTTAAATTTCAGTTATAAAAATTTACGAAAACAGTCTTAGTTCGATGATGAAAACTCATAGACATTTAGACTGCTTTCAACCATTCTTGTTTTAACAAACTTTTTATAAAAATATTACTTGACATTTAAAAATGTGTTGCCTCGGGTGAGGATCGAACTCACGACCTTCAGATAACTCCGAGAAGTTTGATTATGAGACTGACGCGCTGCCTACTGCGCTACCGAGGCTCAGACAATTGTCTAAAATGCCATGACAAAATTTTGGGATCGTCCACATCTAAATTTCATATAAAATCCATACAATTTACAACCCTCGCTCGTCTTCTTTACTTTTAGAACATTCAAATTTTATTTAACAGCAGAAAAAATCTCATGCCTTGGTCTGTTTTGGAATTTGAAAAACATACTTTCGAAATTTTTTTGTTGGACAACAGAAATAAGGACGAAATTAAAAACAGTTGCCCCTGGTGAGGATCGAACTCACGACCTTCAGATTGCTCCGATTGAAACAAATATGAGACTGACGCGCTGCCTACTGCGCTACCGAGGCTTGGCTGTAGATACTTTTATTCGTCTTTTGCACTTAAACTTAATTGGAATTTTTCCTTTTTTTAAGTTAGTTCACTCTGAAAACAAGATTTTTATCAATTTTCTTCAGATAAACTGAAGATTAAGATTTTTTGTGATTACAGTCTCAGTTTACTTTCGCTTTTGCACCTTTTAAGGGACTAAACGCAGATAGGTACTTCTGCCTATGCACGTGGACTCTCTATTTCTCAATTTTAAATTTCAGTTATAAAAATTTACGAAAACTGTCTTAGTTCGATGATGAAAACTCATAGACATTTAGACTGCTTTCAACCATTCTTGTTTTAACAAACTTTTTATAAAAATATTACTTGAAATTTAAAAATGTGTTGCCCCGGGTGAGGATCGAACTCACGACCTTCAGATAACTCCGAGAAGTTTGATTATGAGACTGACGCGCTGCCTACTGCGCTACCGAGGCTTGGCTGTAGATACTTTTATTCGTCTTTTGCACTTAAACTTAATGGGAGTTTTTCCTTTTTTTAATATTTTTTGAAGATAGGTACTTCTGCCTATGCACGTGGACTCTCTATTTCTCAATTTTAAATTTCAGTTATAAATATTTACGAAAACTGTCTTAGTTCGATGATGAAAACTCATAGACATTTAGACTGCTTTCAACCATTCTTGTTTTAACAAACTTTTTATAAAAGTATTACTTGAAATTTAAAAATGTGTTGCCCCGGGTGAGGATCGAACTCACGACCTTCAGATAACTCCGAGAAGTTTGATTATGAGACTGACGCGCTGCCTACTGCGCTACCGAGGCCCAGACAATTGCTTAAAATGCCATGAAAAAATTTTGGGATCGTTTACATCTAAATTTCATATAAAATCCATACAATTTACAACCCTCGCTCGTCTTCTTTACTTTTAGAACATTCAAATTTTATTTAACAGCAGAAAAAATCTCATGCCTTGGTCTGTTTTGGAATTTGAAAAACATATTTTCGAAATTTTTTTGTTGGACAGCAGAAATAAGGACGAAATTTAAAACAGTTGCCCCGGGTGAGGATCGAACTCACGACCTTCAGATTGCTCCGATTGAAACGATTATGAGACTGACGCGCTGCCTACTGCGCTACCGAGGCTTGGCTGTAGATACTTTTATTCGTCTTTTGCACTTAAACTTAATGGGAATTTTTCCTTTTTTTAAGTTAGTTCACTCTGAAAACAAGATTTTTATCAATTTACTTCAGCTAAACTGAAGATTAAGATTTTTTGTGATTACAGTCTCAGTTTACTTTCGCTTTTGCACCTTTTAAGGGACTAAACGCAGATAGGTACTTCTGCCTATGCACGTGGACTCTCTATTTCTCAATTTTAAATATCAGTTATAAAAATTTACGAAAACTGTCTTAGTTCGATGATGAAAACTCATAGACATTTAGACTGCTTTCAACCATTCTTGTTTTAACAAACTTTTTATAAAAATATTACTTGAAATTTAAAAATGTGTTGCCCCGTGTGAGGATCGAACTCACGACCTTCAGACAACTCCGAGAAGTTTGATTATGAGACTGACGCGCTGCCTACTGCGTTACCGAGGCTCAGACAATTGCCTAAAATGCAATGACAAAATTTTGGGATCGTCCACATCTAAATTTCATATAAAATCCATACAATTTACAACCCTCGCTCGTCTTCTTTACTTTTAGAACATTCAAATTTTATTTAACAGCAGAAAAAATCTCATGCCTTGGTCTGTTTTGGAATTTGAAAAACATATTTTCGAAATTTTTTTGTTGGACAGCAGAAATAAGGACGAAATTAAAAATAGTTGCCCCGGGTGAGGATCGAACTCACGACCTTCAGATTGCTCCGATTGAAACGATTATGAGACTGACGCGCTGCCTACTGCGCTACCGAGGCTTGGCTGTAGAAACTTTTATTCGTCTTTTGCACTTAAACTTAATTAGAATTTTTCCTTTTTTTTTTTTAGTTCACTCTGAAAACAAGATTTTTACCAATTTCCTTCAGCTAAACTGAAGATTAAGATTTTTTGTGATTACAGTCTCAGTTTACTTTCGCTTTTGCACCTTTTAAGGGACTAAACACAAATCGGTACTTCTGCCTATGCACGTGGACTCTCTATTTCTCAATTTTAAATTTCAGTTATAAAAATTTACGAAAACTGTCTTAGTTCGATGATGAAAACTCATAGACATTTAGACTGCTTTCAACCATTCTTGTTTTAACAAACTTTTTATAAAAATATTACTTGAAATTTAAAAATGTGTTGCCCCGTGTGAGGATCGAACTCACGACCTTCAGACAACTCCGAGAAGTTTGATTATGAGACTGACGCGCTGCCTACTGCGCTACCGAGGCTCAGACAGTTGCCTAAAATGCCATGACAAAATTTTGGGATCGTCCACATCTAAATTTCATATAAAATCCATACAATTTACAACCCTCGCTCGTCTTCTTTACTTTTAGAACATTCAAATTTTATTTAACAGCAGAAAAAATCTCATGCCTTGGTCTGTTTTGGAATTTGAAAAACATATTTTCGAAATTTTTTTGTTGGACAGCAGAAATAAGGAAGTAATTAAAAACAGTTGCCCCGGGTGAGGATAGAACTCACGACCTTCAGATTGCTCCGATTGAAACGATTATGAGACTGACGCGCTGCCTACTGTGCTACCGAGGCTGGGCTGTAGATACTTTTATTCGTCTTTTGCACTTAAACTTAATTGGAATGTTTCCTTTTTTTAAGTTAGTTCACTCTGAAAACAAGATTTTTATCAATTTACTTCAGCTAAACTGAAGATTAAGATTTTTTGTGATTACAGTCTCAGTTTACTTTCGCTTTTGCACCTTTTAAGGGACTAAACGCAGATCGGTACTTCTGCCTATGCACGTGGACTCTCTATTTCTCAATTTTAAATTTCAGTTATAAAAATTTACGAAAACAGTCTTAGTTCGATGATGAAAACTCATAGACATTTAGACTGCTTTCAACCATTCTTGTTTTAACAAACTTTTTATAAAAATATTACTTGAAATTTAAAAATGTGTTGCCCCGGGTGAGGATCGAACTCACGACCCTCAGATAACTCCGAGAAGTTTGATTATGACACTGACGCGCTGCCTACTGCGCTACCGAGGCCCAGACAATTGCCTAAAATGCCATGACAAAATTTTGGGATCGTCCACATCTAAATTTCATATAAAATCCATACAATTTACAACCCTCGCTCGTCTTCTTTACTTTTAGAACATTCAAATTTTATTTTACAGCAGAAAAAATCTCATGCCTTGGTCTGTTTTGGAATTTGAAAAACATATTTTCGAAATTTTTATGTTGGACAGCAGAAATAAGGACGAAATTAAAAACGGTTGCCCCGGGTGAGGATCGAACTCACGACCTTCAGATTGCTCCGATTGAAACGATTATGAGACTGACGCGCTGCCTACTGTGCTACCGAGGCTTGGCTGTAGATAATTTTATTCGTCTTTTGCACTTAAACTTAATTGGAATTTTTCCTTTTTTTAAGTTAGTTCACTCTGAAAACAAGATTTTTATCAATTTACTTCAGCTAAACTGAAGATTAAGATTTTTTGTGATTACAGTCTCAGTTTACTTTCGCTTTTGCACCTTTTAAGGGACTAAACGCAGATCGGTACTTCTGCCTATGCACGTGGACTCTCTATTTCTCAATTTTAAATTTCAGTTATAAAAATTTACGAAAACTGTCTTAGTTCGATGATGAAAACTCATAGACATTTAGACTGCTTTCAACCATTCTTGTTTTAACAAACTTTTTATAAAAATATTATTTGAAATTTAAAAATGTGTTGCCCCGGGTGAGGATCGAACTCACTACCTTCAGACAACTCCGAGAAGTTTGATTATGAGACTGACGGGCTGCCTACTGCGCTACCGAGGCTCAGACAGTTGCCTAAAATGCCATGACAAAATTTTGGGATCGTCCACATCTAAATTTCATATAAAATCCATGCAATTTACAACCCTCGCTCGTCTTCTTTACTTTTAGAACATTCAAATTTTATTTAACAGCAGAAAAAATCTCATGCCTTGGTCTGTTTTGCAATTTGAAAAACATATTTTCGAAATTTTTTTGTTGGACAGCAGAAATAAGGACGAAATTAAAAACAGTTGCCCCGGGTGAGGATCGAACTCACGACCTTCAGATTGCTCCGATTGAAACGATTATGAGACTGACGCGCTGCCTACTGCGCTACCGAGGCTTGGCTGTAGATACTTTTATTCGTCTTTTGCACTTAAACTTAATTGGAATTTTTCATTTTTTTAAGTTAGTTCACTCTGAAAACAAGATTTTTATCAATTTACTTCAGCTAAACTGAAGATTAAGATTTTTTGTGATTACAGTCTCAGTTTACTTTCGCTTTTGCACCTTTTAAGGGACTAAACACAAATCGGTACTTCTGCCTATGCACGTGGACTCTCTATTTCTCAATTTTAAATTTCAGTTATAAAAATTTACGAAAACTGTCTTAGTTCGATGATGAAAACTCATAGACATTTAGACTGCTTTCAACACTTCTTGTTTTAACAAACTTTTTATAAAAATATTACTTGAAATTTAAAAATGTGTTGCCCCGGGTGAGGATCGTACTCACGACCTTCAGATAACTCCGAGAAGTTTGATTATGAGACTGACGTGCTGCCTACTGCGCTACCGAGGCCCAGACAATTGCATAAAATGCCATGACAAAATTTTGGGATCGTCCACATCTAAATTTCATATAAAATCCATACAATTTACAACCCTCGCTCGTCTTCTTTACTTTTAGAACATTCAAATTTTATTTTACAGCAGAAAAAATCTCATGCCTTGGTCTGTTTTGGAATTTGAAAAACATATTTTCGAAATTTTTATGTTGGACAGCAGAAATAAGGACGAAATTAAAAACGGTTGCCCCGGGTGAGGATCGAACTCACGACCTTCAGATTGCTCCGATTGAAACGATTATGAGACTGACGCGCTGCCTACTGTGCTACCGAGGCTTGGCTGTAGATAATTTTATTCGTCTTTTGCACTTAAACTTAATTGGAATTTTTCCTTTTTTTAAGTTAGTTCACTCTGAAAACAAGATTTTTATCAATTTACTTCAGCTAAACTGAAGATTAAGATTTTTTGTGATTACAGTCTCAGTTTACTTTCGCTTTTGCACCTTTTAAGGGACTAAACGCAGATCGGTACTTCTGCCTATGCACGTGGACTCTCTATTTCTCAATTTTAAATTTCAGTTATAAAAATTTACGAAAACTGTCTTAGTTCGATGATGAAAACTAATAGACATTTAGACCGCTTTCAACCATTCTTGTTTTAACAAACTTTTTATAAAAATATTATTTGAAATTTAAAAATGTGTTGCCCCGGGTGAGGATCGAACTCACTACCTTCAGACAACTCCGAGAAGTTTGATTATGAGACTGACGCGCTGCCTACTGCGCTACCGAGGCTCAGACAGTTGCCTAAAATGCCATGACAAAATTTTGGGATCGTCCACATCTAAATTTCATATAAAATCCATGCAATTTACAACCCTTGCTCGTCTTCTTTACTTTTACAACATTCAAATTTTATTTAACAGCAGAAAAAATCTCATGCCTTGGTCTGTTTTGCAATTTGAAAAACATATTTTCGAAATTTTTTTGTTGGACAGCAGAAATAAGGACGAAATTAAAAACAGTTGCCCCGGGTGAGGATCGAACTCACGACCTTCAGATTGCTCCGATTGAAACGATTATGAGACTGACGCGCTGCCTACTGCGCTACCGAGGCTTGGCTGTAGATACTTTTATTCGTCTTTTGCACTTAAACTTAATTGGAATTTTTCATTTTTTTAAGTTAGTTCACTCTGAAAACAAGATTTTTATCAATTTACTTCAGCTAAACTGAAGATTAAGATTTTTTGTGATTACAGTCTCAGTTTACTTTCGCTTTTGCACCTTTTAAGTGACTAAACGCAAATCGGTACTTCTGCCTATGCACGTGGACTCTCTATTTCTCAATTTTAAATTTCAGTTATAAAAATTTACGAAAACTGTCTTAGTTCGATGATGAAAACTCATACACATTTAGACTGCTTTCAACACTTCTTGTTTTAACAAACTTTTTATAAAAATATTACTTGAAATTTAAAAATGTGTTGCCCCGGGTGAGGATTGTACTCACGACCTTCAGATAACTCCGAGAAGTTTGATTATGAGACTGACGCGCTGCCTACTGCGCTACTGAGGCCCAGACAATTGCCTAAAATGCCATGACAAAATTTTAGGATCGTCCACATCTAAATTTCATATAAAATCCATACAATTTACAACCCTCGCTCGTCTTCTTTACTTTTAGAACATTCAAATTTTATTTAACAGCAGAAAAAATCTCATGCCTTGGTCTGTTTTGGAATTTGTAAAACATATTTTCGAAATTTTTTTGTTGGACAGCAGCAATAAGGACGAAATTTAAAACAGTTGCCCCGGGTGAGGATCGAACTCAAGACCTTCAGATTGCTCCGATTGAAACGATTATGAGACTGACGCGCTGCCTACTGCGCTACCGAGGCTTGGCTGTAGATACTTTTATTCGTCTTTTGCACTTAAACTTAATTGGAATTTTTCCTTTTTTTAAGTTAGTTCACTCTGAAAACAAGATTTTTATCAATTTACTTCAGCTAAACTGAAGATTAAGATTTTTTGTGATTACAGTCTCAGTTTACTTTCGCTTTTGCACCTTTTAAGGGACTAAACGCAGATCGGTACTTCTGCCTATGCACGTGGACTCTCTATTTCTCAATTTTAAATTTCAGTTATAAAAATTTACGAAAACTGTCTTAGTTCGATGATGAAAACTCATAGACATTTAGACTGCTTTCAACCATTCTTGTTTTAACAAACTTTTTATAAAAATATTATTTGAAATTTAAAAATGTGTTGCCCCGGGTGAGGATCGAACTCACTACCTTCAGACAACTCCGAGAAGTTTGATTATGAGACTGACGGGCTGCCTACTGCGCTACCGAGGCTCAGACAGTTGCCTAAAATGCCATGACAAAATTTTGGGATCGTCCACATCTAAATTTCATATAAAATCCATGCAATTTACAACCCTCGCTCGTCTTCTTTACTTTTAGAACATTCAAATTTTATTTAACAGCAGAAAAAATCTCATGCCTTGGTCTGTTTTGCAATTTGAAAAACATATTTTCGAAATTTTTTTGTTGGACAGCAGAAATAAGGACGAAATTAAAAACAGTTGCCCCGGGTGAGGATCGAACTCACGACCTTCAGATTGCTCCGATTGAAACGATTATGAGACTGACGCGCTGCCTACTGCGCTACCGAGGCTTGGCTGTAGATACTTTTATTCGTCTTTTGCACTTAAACTTAATTGGAATTTTTCATTTTTTTAAGTTAGTTCACTCTGAAAACAAGATTTTTATCAATTTACTTCAGCTAAACTGAAGATTAAGATTTTTTGTGATTACAGTCTCAGTTTACTTTCGCTTTTGCACCTTTTAAGGGACTAAACACAAATCGGTACTTCTGCCTATGCACGTGGACTCTCTATTTCTCAATTTTAAATTTCAGTTATAAAAATTTACGAAAACTGTCTTAGTTCGATGATGAAAACTCATAGACATTTAGACTGCTTTCAACACTTCTTGTTTTAACAAACTTTTTATAAAAATATTACTTGAAATTTAAAAATGTGTTGCCCCGGGTGAGGATCGTACTCACGACCTTCAGATAACTCCGAGAAGTTTGATTATGAGACTGACGTGCTGCCTACTGCGCTACCGAGGCCCAGACAATTGCCTAAAATGCCATGACAAAATTTTGGGATCGTCCACATCTAAATTTCATATAAAATCCATACAATTTACAACCCTCGCTCGTCTTCTTTACTTTTAGAACATTCAAATTTTATTTTACAGCAGAAAAAATCTCATGCCTTGGTCTGTTTTGGAATTTGAAAAACATATTTTCGAAATTTTTATGTTGGACAGCAGAAATAAGGACGAAATTAAAAACGGTTGCCCCGGGTGAGGATCGAACTCACGACCTTCAGATTGCTCCGATTGAAACGATTATGAGACTGACGCGCTGCCTACTGTGCTACCGAGGCTTGGCTGTAGATAATTTTATTCGTCTTTTGCACTTAAACTTAATTGGAATTTTTCCTTTTTTTAAGTTAGTTCACTCTGAAAACAAAATTTTTATCAATTTACTTCAGCTAAACTGAAGATTAAGATTTTTTGTGATTACAGTCTCAGTTTACTTTCGCTTTTGCACCTTTTAAGGGACTAAACGCAGATCGGTACTTCTGCCTATGCACGTGGACTCTCTATTTCTCAATTTTAAATTTCAGTTATAAAAATTTACGAAAACTGTCTTAGTTCGATGATGAAAACTAATAGACATTTAGACCGCTTTCAACCATTCTTGTTTTAACAAACTTTTTATAAAAATATTATTTGAAATTTAAAAATGTGTTGCCCCGGGTGAGGATCGAACTCACTACCTTCAGACAACTCCGAGAAGTTTGATTATGAGACTGACGCGCTGCCTACTGCGCTACCGAGGCTCAGACAGTTGCCTAAAATGCCATGACAAAATTTTGGGATCGTCCACATCTAAATTTCATATAAAATCCATGCAATTTACAACCCTTGCTCGTCTTCTTTACTTTTAGAACATTCAAATTTTATTTAACAGCAGAAAAAATCTCATGCCTTGGTCTGTTTTGCAATTTGAAAAACATATTTTCGAAATTTTTTTGTTGGACAGCAGAAATAAGGACGAAATTAAAAACAGTTGCCCCGGGTGAGGATCGAACTCACGACCTTCAGATTGCTCCGATTGAAACGATTATGAGACTGACGCGCTGCCTACTGCGCTACCGAGGCTTGGCTGTAGATACTTTTATTCGTCTTTTGCACTTAAACTTAATTGGAATTTTTCATTTTTTTAAGTTAGTTCACTCTGAAAACAAGATTTTTATCAATTTACTTCAGCTAAACTGAAGATTAAGATTTTTTGTGATTACAGTCTCAGTTTACTTTCGCTTTTGCACCTTTTAAGTGACTAAACGCAAATCGGTACTTCTGCCTATGCACGTGGACTCTCTATTTCTCAATTTTAAATTTCAGTTATAAAAATTTACGAAAACTGTCTTAGTTCGATGATGAAAACTCATACACATTTAGACTGCTTTCAACACTTCTTGTTTTAACAAACTTTTTATAAAAATATTACTTGAAATTTAAAAATGTGTTGCCCCGGGTGAGGATTGTACTCACGACCTTCAGATAACTCCGAGAAGTTTGATTATGAGACTGACGCGCTGCCTACTGCGCTACTGAGGCCCAGACAATTGCCTAAAATGCCATGACAAAATTTTAGGATCGTCCACATCTAAATTTCATATAAAATCCATACAATTTACAACCCTCGCTCGTCTTCTTTACTTTTAGAACATTCAAATTTTATTTAACAGCAGAAAAAATCTCATGCCTTGGTCTGTTTTGGAATTTGTAAAACATATTTTCGAAATTTTTTTGTTGGACAGCAGCAATAAGGACGAAATTAAAAACAGTTTCCCCGGGTGAGGATCGAACTCAAGACCTTCAGATTGCTCCGATTGAAACGATTATGAGACTGACGCGCTGCCTACTGCGCTACCGAGGCTTGGCTGTAGATACTTTTATTCGTCTTTTGCACTTAAACTTAATTGGAATTTTTCCTTTTTTTAAGTTAGTTCACTCTGAAAACAAGATTTTTATCAATTTACTTCAGCTAAACCGAAGATTAAGATTTTTTGTGTTTACAGTGTCAGTTTACTTTCGCTTTTGCACCTTTTAAGGGACTAAACGCAGATCGGTACTTCTGCCTATGCACGTGGACTCTCTATTTCTCAATTTTAAATTTCAGTTATAAAAATTTACGAAAACTGTCATAGTTCGATGATGAAAACTCATAGACATTTAGACTGCTTTCAACCATTCTTGTTTTAACAAACTTTTTATAAAAATATTACTTGAAATTTAAAAATGTGTTGCCCCGGGTGAGGATCGAACTCACGACCTTCAGATAACTCCGAGAAGTTTGATTATGAGACTGACGCGCTGCCTAGTGCGCTACCGAGGCCCAGACAATTGCCTATAATGCCATGACAAAATTTTAGGATCGTCCACATCTAAATTTCATATAAAATCCATACAATTTACAACCCTCGCTCGTCTTCTTTACTTTTAGAACATTCAAATTTTATTTAACAGCAGAAAAAATCTCATGCCTTGGTCTGTTTTGGAATTTGAAAAACATATTTTCGAAATTTTTTTGTTGGACAGCAGCAATAAGGACGAAATTAAAAACAGTTGCCCCGGGTGAGGATCGAACTCAAGACCTTCAGATTGCTCCCATTGAAACGATTATGAGACTGACGCGCTGCCTACTGCGCTACCGAGGCTTGGCTGTAGATACTTTTATTCGTCTTTTGCACTTAAACTTAATTGGAATTTTTCCTTTTTTTAAGTTAGTTCACTCTGAAAACAAGATTTATATCAATTTACTTCAGCTAAACTGAAGATTAAGATTTTTTGTGTTTACAGTCTCAGTTTACTTTCGCTTTTGCACCTTTTAAGGGACTAAACGCAGATCGGTACTTCTGCCTATGCACGTGGACTCTCTATTTCTCAATTTTAAATTTCAGTTATAAAAATTTACGAAAACTGTCATAGTTCGATGATGAAAACTCATAGACATTTAGACTGCTTTCAACCATTCTTGTTTTGACGAACTTTTTATAAAAATATTACTTGAAATTTAAAAATGTGTTGCCCCGGGTGAGGATCGAACTCACGACCTTCAGATAACTCCGAGAAGTTTGATTATGAGACTGACGCGCTGCCTAGTGCGCTACCGAGGCCCAGACAATTGCCTATAATGCCATGACAAAATTTTAGGATCGTCCACATCTAAATTTCATATAAAATCCATACAATTTACAACCCTCGCTCGTCTTCTTTACTTTTAGAACATTCAAATTTTATTTAACAGCAGAAAAAATCTCATGCCTTGGTCTGTTTTGGAATTTGAAAAACATATTTTCGAAATTTTTTTGTTGGACAGCAGAAATAAGGACGAAATTAAAAACAGTTGCCCCGGGTGAGGATCGAACTCACGACCTTCAGATTGCTCCGATTGTAACGATTATGAGACTGACGCGCAGCCTACTGCGCTACCGAGGCTTGGCTGTAGATACTTTTATTCGTCTTTTGCACTTAAACTTAACTGGAATTTTTCCTTTTTTTAAGTTAGTTCACTCTGAAAACAAGATTTTTATCAATTTACTTCAGCTAAACTGAAGATTAAGATTTTTTGTGATTACAGTCTCAGTTTACTTTCGCTTTTGCACCTTTTAAGGGACTAAACGCAGATCGGTACTTCTGCCTATGCACGTGGACTCTCTATTTCTCAATTTTAAATTTCAGTTATAAAAATTTACGAAAACTGTCATAGTTCGATGATGAAAACTCATAGACATTTAGACTGCTTTCAACCATTCTTGTTTTAACAAACTTTTTATAAAAATATTACTTGAAATTTAAAAATGTGTTGCCCCGGGTGAGGATCGAACTCACGACCTTCAGATAACTCCGAGAAGTTTGATTATGAGACTGACGCGCTGCCTAGTGCGCTACCGAGGCCCAGACAATTGCCTATAATGCCATGACAAAATTTTAGGATCGTCCACATCTAAATTTCATATAAAATCCATACAATTTACAACCCTCGCTCGTCTTCTTTACTTTTAGAACATTCAAATTTTATTTAACAGCAGAAAAAATCTCATGCCTTGGTCTGTTTTGGAATTTGAAAAACATATTTTCGAAATTTTTTTGTTGGACAGCAGAAATAAGGACGAAATTAAAAACAGTTGCCCCGGGTGAAGATCGAACTCACGACCTTCAGATTGCTCCGATTGAAACGATTATGAGACTGACGCGCTGCCTACTGCGCTACCGAGGCTTGGCTGTAGATACTTTTATTCGTCTTTTGCACTTAAACTTAACTGGAATTTTTCCTTTTTTTAAGTTAGTTCACTCTGAAAACAAGATTTTTATCAATTTACTTCAGCTAAACTGAAGATTAAGATTTTTTGTGATTACAGTCTCAGTTTACTTTCGCTTTTGCACCTTTTAAGGGACTAAACGCAGATCGGTACTTCTGCCTATGCACGTGGACTCTCTATTTCTCAATTTTAAATTTCAGTTATAAAAATTTACGAAAACTGTCATAGTTCGATGATGAAAACTCATAGACATTTAGACTGCTTTCAACCATTCTTGTTTTAACAAACTTTTTATAAAAATATTACTTGAAATTTAAAAATGTGTTGCCCCGGGTGAGGATCGAACTCACGACCTTCAGATAACTCCGAGAAGTTTGATTATGAGACTGACGCGCTGCCTAGTGCGCTACCGAGGCCCAGACAATTGCCTATAATGCCATGACAAAATTTTAGGATCGTCCACATCTAAATTTCATATAAAATCCATACAATTTACAACCCTCGCTCGTCTTCTTTACTTTTAGAACATTCAAATTTTATTTAACAGCAGAAAAAATCTCATGCCTTGGTCTGTTTTGGAATTTGAAAAACATATTTTCGAAATTTTTTTGTTGGACAGCAGAAATAAGGACGAAATTAAAAACAGTTGCCCCGGGTGAAGATCGAACTCACGACCTTCAGATTGCTCCGATTGAAACGATTATGAGACTGACGCGCTGCCTACTGCGCTACCGAGGCTTTGCTGTAGATACTTTTATTCGTCTTTTGCACTTAAACTTAACTGGAATTTTTCCTTTTTTTAAGTTAGTTCACTCTGAAAACAAGATTTTTATCAATTTACTTCAGCTAAACTGAAGATTAAGATTTTTTGTGATTACAGTCTCAGTTTACTTTCGCTTTTGCACCTTTTAAGGGACTAAACGCAGATCGGTACTTCTGCCTATGCACGTGGACTCTCTATTTCTCAATTTTAAATTTCAGTTATAAAAATTTACGAAAACTGTCATAGTTCGATGAGGAAAACTCATACACATTTAGACTGCTTTCAACACTTCTTGTTTTAACAAACTTTTTATAAAAATATTACTTGAAATTTAAAAATGTGTTGCCCCGGGTGAGGATTGTACTCACGACCTTCAGATAACTCCGAGAAGTTTGATTATGAGACTGACGCGCTGCCTACTGCGCTACTGAGGCCCAGACAATTGCCTAAAATGCCATGACAAAATTTTAGGATCGTCCACATCTAAATTTCATATAAAATCCATACAATTTACAACCCTCGCTCGTCTTCTTTACTTTTAGAACATTCAAATTTTATTTAACAGCAGAAAAAATCTCATGCCTTGGTCTGTTTTGGAATTTGTAAAACATATTTTCGAAATTTTTTTGTTGGACAGCAGCAATAAGGACGAAATTAAAAACAGTTTCCCCGGGTGAGGATCGAACTCAAGACCTTCAGATTGCTCCGATTGAAACGATTATGAGACTGACGCGCTGCCTACTGCGCTACCGAGGCTTGGCTGTAGATACTTTTATTCGTCTTTTGCACTTAAACTTAATTGGAATTTTTCCTTTTTTTAAGTTAGTTCACTCTGAAAACAAGATTTTTATCAATTTACTTCAGCTAAACTGAAGATTAAGATTTTTTGTGTTTACAGTCTCAGTTTACTTTCGCTTTTGCACCTTTTAAGGGACTAAACGCAGATCGGTACTTCTGCCTATGCACGTGGACTCTCTATTTCTCAATTTTAAATTTCAGTTATAAAAATTTACGAAAACTGTCATAGTTCGATGATGAAAACTCATAGACATTTAGACTGCTTTCAACCATTCTTGTTTTAACAAACTTTTTATAAAAATATTACTTGAAATTTAAAAATGTGTTGCCCCGGGTGAGGATCGAACTCACGACCTTCAGATAACTCCGAGAAGTTTGATTATGAGACTGACGCGCTGCCTAGTGCGCTACCGAGGCCCAGACAATTGCCTATAATGCCATGACAAAATTTTAGGATCGTCCACATCTAAATTTCATATAAAATCCATACAATTTACAACCCTCGCTCGTCTTCTTTACTTTTAGAACATTCAAATTTTATTTAACAGCAGAAAAAATCTCATGCCTTGGTCTGTTTTGGAATTTGAAAAACATATTTTCGAAATTTTTTTGTTGGACAGCAGAAATAAGGACGAAATTAAAAACAGTTGCCCCGGGTGAGGATCGAACTCACGACCTTCAGATTGCTCCGATTGAAACGATTATGAGACTGACGCGCTGCCTACTGCGCTACCGAGGCTTGGCTGTAGATACTTTTATTCGTCTTTTGCACTTAAACTTAACTGGAATTTTTCCTTTTTTTAAGTTACTTCACTCTGAAAACAAGATTTTTATCAATTTACTTCAGCTAAACTGAAGATTAAGATTTTCTGTGATTACAGTCTCAGTTTACTTTCGCTTTTGCACCTTTTAAGGGACTAAACGCAGATAGGTACTTCTGCCTATGCACGTGGACTCTCTATTTCTCAATTTTAAATTTCAGTTATAAAAATTTACGAAAACTGTCATAGTTCGATGATGAAAACTCATAGACATTTAGACTGCTTTCAACCATTCTTGTTTTAACAAACTTTTTATAAAAATATTACTTGAAATTTAAAAATGTGTTGCCCCGTGTGAGGATCGAACTCACGACCTTCAGACAACTCCGAGAAGTTTGATTATGAGACTGACGCGCTACCTACTGCGCTACCGAGGCTCAGACAATTGCCTAAAATGCCATGACAAAATTTTGGGATCGTCCACATCTAAATTTCATATAAAATCCATACAATTTACAACCCTCGCTCGTCTTCTTTACTTTTAGAACATTCAAATTTTATTTAACAGCAGAAAAAATCTCATGCCTTGGTCTGTTTTGGAATTTGTAAAACATATTTTCGAAATTTTTTTGTTGGACAGCAGCAATAAGGACGAAATTAAAAACAGTTGCCCCGGGTGAGGATCGAACTCAAGACCTTCAGATTGCTCCCATTGAAACGATTATGAGACTGACGCGCTGCCTACTGCGCTACCGAGGCTTGGCTGTAGATACTTTTATTCGTCTTTTGCACTTAAACTTAATTGGAATTTTTCCTTTTTTTAAGTTAGTTCACTCTGAAAACAAGATTTATATCAATTTACTTCAGCTAAACTGAAGATTAAGATTTTTTGTGTTTACTGTCTCAGTTTACTTTCGCTTTTGCACCTTTTAAGGGACTAAACGCAGATCGGTACTTCTGCCTATGCACGTGGACTCTCTATTTCTCAATTTTAAATTTCAGTTATAAAAATTTACGAAAACTGTCATAGTTCGATGATGAAAACTCATAGACATTTAGACTGCTTTCAACCATTCTTGTTTTGACGAACTTTTTATAAAAATATTACTTGAAATTTAAAAATGTGTTGCCCCGGGTGAGGATCGAACTCACGACCTTCAGATAACTCCGAGAAGTTTGATTATGAGACTGACGCGCTGCCTAGTGCGCTACCGAGGCCCAGACAATTGCCTATAATGCCATGACAAAATTTTAGGATCGTCCACATCTAAATTTCATATAAAATCCATACAATTTACAACCCTCGCTCGTCTTCTTTACTTTTAGAACATTCAAATTTTATTTAACAGCAGAAAAAATCTCATGCCTTGGTCTGTTTTGGAATTTGAAAAACATATTTTCGAAATTTTTTTGTTGGACAGCAGAAATAAGGACGAAATTAAAAACAGTTGCCCCGGGTGAGGATCGAACTCACGACCTTCAGATTGCTCCGATTGTAACGATTATGAGACTGACGCGCAGCCTACTGCGCTACCGAGGCTTGGCTGTAGATACTTTTATTCGTCTTTTGCACTTAAACTTAACTGGAATTTTTCCTTTTTTTAAGTTAGTTCACTCTGAAAACAAGATTTTTATCAATTTACTTCAGCTAAACTGAAGATTAAGATTTTTTGTGATTACAGTCTCAGTTTACTTTCGCTTTTGCACCTTTTAAGGGACTAAACGCAGATCGGTACTTCTGCCTATGCACGTGGACTCTCTATTTCTCAATTTTAAATTTCAGTTATAAAAATTTACGAAAACTGTCATAGTTCGATGATGAAAACTCATAGACATTTAGACTGCTTTCAACCATTCTTGTTTTAACAAACTTTTTATAAAAATATTACTTGAAATTTAAAAATGTGTTGCCCCGGGTGAGGATCGAACTCACGACCTTCAGATAACTCCGAGAAGTTTGATTATGAGACTGACGCGCTGCCTAGTGCGCTACCGAGGCCCAGACAATTGCCTATAATGCCATGACAAAATTTTAGGATCGTCCACATCTAAATTTCATATAAAATCCATACAATTTACAACCCTCGCTCGTCTTCTTTACTTTTAGAACATTCAAATTTTATTTAACAGCAGAAAAAATCTCATGCCTTGGTCTGTTTTGGAATTTGAAAAACATATTTTCGAAATTTTTTTGTTGGACAGCAGAAATAAGGACGAAATTAAAAACAGTTGCCCCGGGTGAAGATCGAACTCACGACCTTCAGATTGCTCCGATTGAAACGATTATGAGACTGACGCGCTGCCTACTGCGCTACCGAGGCTTGGCTGTAGATACTTTTATTCGTCTTTTGCACTTAAACTTAACTGGAATTTTTCCTTTTTTTAAGTTAGTTCACTCTGAAAACAAGATTTTTATCAATTTACTTCAGCTAAACTGAAGATTAAGATTTTTTGTGATTACAGTCTCAGTTTACTTTCGCTTTTGCACCTTTTAAGGGACTAAACGCAGATCGGTACTTCTGCCTATGCACGTGGACTCTCTATTTCTCAATTTTAAATTTCAGTTATAAAAATTTACGAAAACTGTCATAGTTCGATGATGAAAACTCATAGACATTTAGACTGCTTTCAACCATTCTTGTTTTAACAAACTTTTTATAAAAATATTACTTGAAATTTAAAAATGTGTTGCCCCGGGTGAGGATCGAACTCACGACCTTCAGATAACTCCGAGAAGTTTGATTATGAGACTGACGCGCTGCCTAGTGCGCTACCGAGGCCCAGACAATTGCCTATAATGCCATGACAAAATTTTAGGATCGTCCACATCTAAATTTCATATAAAATCCATACAATTTACAACCCTCGCTCGTCTTCTTTACTTTTAGAACATTCAAATTTTATTTAACAGCAGAAAAAATCTCATGCCTTGGTCTGTTTTGGAATTTGAAAAACATATTTTCGAAATTTTTTTGTTGGACAGCAGAAATAAGGACGAAATTAAAAACAGTTGCCCCGGGTGAGGATCGAACTCACGACCTTCAGATTGCTCCGATTGAAACGATTATGAGACTGACGCGCTGCCTACTGCGCTACCGAGGCTTGGCTGTAGATACTTTTATTCGTCTTTTGCACTTAAACTTAACTGGAATTTTTCCTTTTTTTAAGTTAGTTCACTCTGAAAACAAGATTTTTATCAATTTACTTCAGCTAAACTGAAGATTAAGATTTTCTGTGATTACAGTCTCAGTTTACTTTCGCTTTTGCACCTTTTAAGGGACTAAACGCAGATAGGTACTTCTGCCTATGCACGTGGACTCTCTATTTCTCAATTTTAAATTTCAGTTATAAAAATTTACGAAAACTCTCATAGTTCGATGATGAAAACTCATAGACATTTAGACTGCTTTCAACCATTCTTGTTTTAACAAACTTTTTATAAAAATATTACTTGAAATTTAAAAATGTGTTGCCCCGTGTGAGGATCGAACTCACGACCTTCAGACAACTCCGAGAAGTTTGATTATGAGACTGACGCGCTGCCTACTGCGCTACCGAGGCTCAGACAATTGCCTAAAATGCCATGACAAAATTTTGGGATCGTCCACATCTAAATTTCATATAAAATCCATACAATTTACAACCCTCGCTCGTCTTCTTTACTTTTAGAACATTCAAATTTTATTTAACAGCAGAAAAAATCTCATGCCTTGGTCTGTTTTGGAATTTGTAAAACATATTTTCGAAATTTTTTTGTTGGACAGCAGCAATAAGGACGAAATTAAAAACAGTTGCCCCGGGTGAGGATCGAACTCAAGACCTTCAGATTGCTCCCATTGAAACGATTATGAGACTGACGCGCTGCCTACTGCGCTACCGAGGCTTGGCTGTAGATACTTTTATTCGTCTTTTGCACTTAAACTTAATTGGAATTTTTCCTTTTTTTAAGTTAGTTCACTCTGAAAACAAGATTTATATCAATTTACTTCAGCTAAACTGAAGATTAAGATTTTTTGTGTTTACAGTCTCAGTTTACTTTCGCTTTTGCACCTTTTAAGGGACTAAACGCAGATCGGTACTTCTGCCTATGCACGTGGACTCTCTATTTCTCAATTTTAAATTTCAGTTATAAAAATTTACGAAAACTGTCATAGTTCGATGATGAAAACTCATAGACATTTAGACTGCTTTCAACCATTCTTGTTTTGACGAACTTTTTATAAAAATATTACTTGAAATTTAAAAATGTGTTGCCCCGGGTGAGGATCGAACTCACGACCTTCAGATAACTCCGAGAAGTTTGATTATGAGACTGACGCGCTGCCTAGTGCGCTACCGAGGCCCAGACAATTGCCTATAATGCCATGACAAAATTTTAGGATCGTCCACATCTAAATTTCATATAAAATCCATACAATTTACAACCCTCGCTCGTCTTCTTTAATTTTAGAACATTCAAATTTTATTTAACAGCAGAAAAAATCTCATGCCTTGGTCTGTTTTGGAATTTGAAAAACATATTTTCGAAATTTTTTTGTTGGACAGCAGAAATAAGGACGAAATTAAAAACAGTTGCCCCGGGTGAGGATCGAACTCACGACCTTCAGATTGCTCCGATTGTAACGATTATGAGACTGACGCGCAGCCTACTGCGCTACCGAGGCTTGGCTGTAGATACTTTTATTCGTCTTTTGCACTTAAACTTAACTGGAATTTTTCCTTTTTTTAAGTTAGTTCACTCTGAAAACAAGATTTTTATCAATTTACTTCAGCTAAACTGAAGATTAAGATTTTTTGTGATTACAGTCTCAGTTTACTTTCGCTTTTGCACCTTTTAAGGGACTAAACGCAGATCGGTACTTCTGCCTATGCACGTGGACTCTCTATTTCTCAATTTTAAATTTCAGTTATAAAAATTTACGAAAACTGTCATAGTTCGATGATGAAAACTCATAGACATTTAGACTGCTTTCAACCATTCTTGTTTTAACAAACTTTTTATAAAAATATTACTTGAAATTTAAAAATGTGTTGCCCCGGGTGAGGATCGAACTCACGACCTTCAGATAACTCCGAGAAGTTTGATTATGAGACTGACGCGCTGCCTAGTGCGCTACCGAGGCCCAGACAATTGCCTATAATGCCATGACAAAATTTTAGGATCGTCCACATCTAAATTTCATATAAAATCCATACAATTTACAACCCTCGCTCGTCTTCTTTACTTTTAGAACATTCAAATTTTATTTAACAGCAGAAAAAATCTCATGCCTTGGTCTGTTTTGGAATTTGAAAAACATATTTTCGAAATTTTTTTGTTGGACAGCAGAAATAAGGACGAAATTAAAAACAGTTGCCCCGGGTGAAGATCGAACTCACGACCTTCAGATTGCTCCGATTGAAACGATTATGAGACTGACGCGCTGCCTACTGCGCTACCGAGGCTTGGCTGTAGATACTTTTATTCGTCTTTTGCACTTAAACTTAACTGGAATTTTTCCTTTTTTTAAGTTAGTTCACTCTGAAAACAAGATTTTTATCAATTTACTTCAGCTAAACTGAAGATTAAGATTTTTTGTGATTACAGTCTCAGTTTACTTTCGCTTTTGCACCTTTTAAGGGACTAAACGCAGATCGGTACTTCTGCCTATGCACGTGGACTCTCTATTTCTCAATTTTAAATTTCAGTTATAAAAATTTACGAAAACTGTCATAGTTCGATGATGAAAACTCATAGACATTTAGACTGCTTTCAACCATTCTTGTTTTAACAAACTTTTTATAAAAATATTACTTGAAATTTAAAAATGTGTTGCCCCGGGTGAGGATCGAACTCACGACCTTCAGATAACTCCGAGAAGTTTGATTATGAGACTGACGCGCTGCCTAGTGCGCTACCGAGGCCCAGACAATTGCCTATAATGCCATGACAAAATTTTAGGATCGTCCACATCTAAATTTCATATAAAATCCATACAATTTACAACCCTCGCTCGTCTTCTTTACTTTTAGAACATTCAAATTTTATTTAACAGCAGAAAAAATCTCATGCCTTGGTCTGTTTTGGAATTTGAAAAACATATTTTCGAAATTTTTTTGTTGGACAGCAGAAATAAGGACGAAATTAAAAACAGTTGCCCCGGGTGAAGATCGAACTCACGACCTTCAGATTGCTCCGATTGAAACGATTATGAGACTGACGCGCTGCCTACTGCGCTACCGAGGCTTTGCTGTAGATACTTTTATTCGTCTTTTGCACTTAAACTTAACTGGAATTTTTCCTTTTTTTAAGTTAGTTCACTCTGAAAACAAGATTTTTATCAATTTACTTCAGCTAAACTGAAGATTAAGATTTTTTGTGATTACAGTCTCAGTTTACTTTCGCTTTTGCACCTTTTAAGGGACTAAACGCAGATCGGTACTTCTGCCTATGCACGTGGACTCTCTATTTCTCAATTTTAAATTTCAGTTATAAAAATTTACGAAAACTGTCATAGTTCGATGATGAAAACTCATACACATTTAGACTGCTTTCAACACTTCTTGTTTTAACAAACTTTTTATAAAAATATTACTTGAAATTTAAAAATGTGTTGCCCCGGGTGAGGATTGTACTCACGACCTTCAGATAACTCCGAGAAGTTTGATTATGAGACTGACGCGCTGCCTACTGCGCTACTGAGGCCCAGACAATTGCCTAAAATGCCATGACAAAATTTTAGGATCGTCCACATCTAAATTTCATATAAAATCCATACAATTTACAACCCTCGCTCGTCTTCTTTACTTTTAGAACATTCAAATTTTATTTAACAGCAGAAAAAATCTCATGCCTTGGTCTGTTTTGGAATTTGTAAAACATATTTTCGAAATTTTTTTGTTGGACAGCAGCAATAAGGACGAAATTAAAAACAGTTGCCCCGGGTGAGGATCGAACTCAAGACCTTCAGATTGCTCCCATTGAAACGATTATGAGACTGACGCGCTGCCTACTGCGCTACCGAGGCTTGGCTGTAGATACTTTTATTCGTCTTTTGCACTTAAACTTAATTGGAATTTTTCCTTTTTTTAAGTTAGTTCACTCTGAAAACAAGATTTATATCAATTTACTTCAGCTAAACTGAAGATTAAGATTTTTTGTGTTTACAGTCTCAGTTTACTTTCGCTTTTGCACCTTTTAAGGGACTAAACGCAGATCGGTACTTCTGCCTATGCACGTGGACTCTCTATTTCTCAATTTTAAATTTCAGTTATAAAAATTTACGAAAACTGTCATAGTTCGATGATGAAAACTCATAGACATTTAGACTGCTTTCAACCATTCTTGTTTTGACGAACTTTTTATAAAAATATTACTTGAAATTTAAAAATGTGTTGCCCCGGGTGAGGATCGAACTCACGACCTTCAGATAACTCCGAGAAGTTTGATTATGAGACTGACGCGCTGCCTAGTGCGCTACCGAGGCCCAGACAATTGCCTATAATGCCATGACAAAATTTTAGGATCGTCCACATCTAAATTTCATATAAAATCCATACAATTTACAACCCTCGCTCGTCTTCTTTACTTTTAGAACATTCAAATTTTATTTAACAGCAGAAAAAATCTCATGCCTTGGTCTGTTTTGGAATTTGAAAAACATATTTTCGAAATTTTTTTGTTGGACAGCAGAAATAAGGACGAAATTAAAAACAGTTGCCCCGGGTGAGGATCGAACTCACGACCTTCAGATTGCTCCGATTGTAACGATTATGAGACTGACGCGCAGCCTACTGCGCTACCGAGGCTTGGCTGTAGATACTTTTATTCGTCTTTTGCACTTAAACTTAACTGGAATTTTTCCTTTTTTTAAGTTAGTTCACTCTGAAAACAAGATTTTTATCAATTTACTTCAGCTAAACTGAAGATTAAGATTTTTTGTGATTACAGTCTCAGTTTACTTTCGCTTTTGCACCTTTTAAGGGACTAAACGCAGATCGGTACTTCTGCCTATGCACGTGGACTCTCTATTTCTCAATTTTAAATTTCAGTTATAAAAATTTACGAAAACTGTCATAGTTCGATGATGAAAACTCATAGACATTTAGACTGCTTTCAACCATTCTTGTTTTAACAAACTTTTTATAAAAATATTACTTGAAATTTAAAAATGTGTTGCCCCGGGTGAGGATCGAACTCACGACCTTCAGATAACTCCGAGAAGTTTGATTATGAGACTGACGCGCTGCCTAGTGCGCTACCGAGGCCCAGACAATTGCCTATAATGCCATGACAAAATTTTAGGATCGTCCACATCTAAATTTCATATAAAATCCATACAATTTACAACCCTCGCTCGTCTTCTTTACTTTTAGAACATTCAAATTTTATTTAACAGCAGAAAAAATCTCATGCCTTGGTCTGTTTTGGAATTTGAAAAACATATTTTCGAAATTTTTTTGTTGGACAGCAGAAATAAGGACGAAATTAAAAACAGTTGCCCCGGGTGAAGATCGAACTCACGACCTTCAGATTGCTCCGATTGAAACGATTATGAGACTGACGCGCTGCCTACTGCGCTACCGAGGCTTGGCTGTAGATACTTTTATTCGTCTTTTGCACTTAAACTTAACTGGAATTTTTCCTTTTTTTAAGTTAGTTCACTCTGAAAACAAGATTTTTATCAATTTACTTCAGCTAAACTGAAGATTAAGATTTTTTGTGATTACAGTCTCAGTTTACTTTCGCTTTTGCACCTTTTAAGGGACTAAACGCAGATCGGTACTTCTGCCTATGCACGTGGACTCTCTATTTCTCAATTTTAAATTTCAGTTATAAAAATTTACGAAAACTGTCATAGTTCGATGATGAAAACTCATAGACATTTAGACTGCTTTCAACCATTCTTGTTTTAACAAACTTTTTATAAAAATATTACTTGAAATTTAAAAATGTGTTGCCCCGGGTGAGGATCGAACTCACGACCTTCAGATAACTCCGAGAAGTTTGATTATGAGACTGACGCGCTGCCTAGTGCGCTACCGAGGCCCAGACAATTGCCTATAATGCCATGACAAAATTTTAGGATCGTCCACATCTAAATTTCATATAAAATCCATACAATTTACAACCCTCGCTCGTCTTCTTTACTTTTAGAACATTCAAATTTTATTTAACAGCAGAAAAAATCTCATGCCTTGGTCTGTTTTGGAATTTGAAAAACATATTTTCGAAATTTTTTTGTTGGACAGCAGAAATAAGGACGAAATTAAAAACAGTTGCCCCGGGTGAGGATCGAACTCACGACCTTCAGATTGCTCCGATTGAAACGATTATGAGACTGACGCGCTGCCTACTGCGCTACCGAGGCTTGGCTGTAGATACTTTTATTCGTCTTTTGCACTTAAACTTAACTGGAATTTTTCCTTTTTTTAAGTTAGTTCACTCTGAAAACAAGATTTTTATCAATTTACTTCAGCTAAACTGAAGATTAAGATTTTCTGTGATTACAGTCTCAGTTTACTTTCGCTTTTGCACCTTTTAAGGGACTAAACGCAGATAGGTACTTCTGCCTATGCACGTGGACTCTCTATTTCTCAATTTTAAATTTCAGTTATAAAAATTTACGAAAACTCTCATAGTTCGATGATGAAAACTCATAGACATTTAGACTGCTTTCAACCATTCTTGTTTTAACAAACTTTTTATAAAAATATTACTTGAAATTTAAAAATGTGTTGCCCCGTGTGAGGATCGAACTCACGACCTTCAGACAACTCCGAGAAGTTTGATTATGAGACTGACGCGCTGCCTACTACGCTACCGAGGCTCAGACAATTGCCTAAAATGCCATGACAAAATTTTGGGATCGTCCACATCTAAATTTCATATAAAATCCATACAATTTACAACCCTCGCTCGTCTTCTTTACTTTTAGAACATTCAAATTTTATTTAACAGCAGAAAAAATCTCATGCCTTGGTCTGTTTTGGAATTTGTAAAACATATTTTCGAAATTTTTTTGTTGGACAGCAGCAATAAGGACGAAATTAAAAACAGTTGCCCCGGGTGAGGATCGAACTCAAGACCTTCAGATTGCTCCGATTCAAACGATTATGAGACTGACGCGCTGCCTACTGCGCTACCGAGGCTTGGCTGTAGATACTTTTATTCGTCTTTTGCACTTAAACTTAATTGGAATTTTTCCTTTTTTTAAGTTAGTTCACTCTGAAAACAAGATTTATATCAATTTACTTCAGCTAAACTGAAGATTAAGATTTTTTGTGTTTACAGTCTCAGTTTACTTTCGCTTTTGCACCTTTTAAGGGACTAAACGCAGATCGGTACTTCTGCCTATGCACGTGGACTCTCTATTTCTCAATTTTAAATTTCAGTTATAAAAATTTACGAAAACTGTCATAGTTCGATGATGAAAACTCATAGACATTTAGACTGCTTTCAACCATTCTTGTTTTGACGAACTTTTTATAAAAATATTACTTGAAATTTAAAAATGTGTTGCCCCGGGTGAGGATCGAACTCACGACCTTCAGATAACTCCGAGAAGTTTGATTATGAGACTGACGCGCTGCCTAGTGCGCAACCGAGGCCCAGACAATTGCCTATAATGCCATGACAAAATTTTAGGATCGTCCACATCTAAATTTCATATAAAATCCATACAATTTACAACCCTCGCTCGTCTTCTTTACTTTTAGAACATTCAAATTTTATTTAACAGCAGAAAAAATCTCATGCCTTGGTCTGTTTTGGAATTTGAAAAACATATTTTCGAAATTTTTTTGTTGGACAGCAGAAATAAGGACGAAATTAAAAACAGTTGCCCCGGGTGAGGATCGAACTCACGACCTTCAGATTGCTCCGATTGTAACGATTATGAGACTGACGCGCAGCCTACTGCGCTACCGAGGCTTGGCTGTAGATACTTTTATTCGTCTTTTGCACTTAAACTTAACTGGAATTTTTCCTTTTTTTAAGTTAGTTCACTCTGAAAACAAGATTTTTATCAATTTACTTCAGCTAAACTGAAGATTAAGATTTTTTGTGATTACAGTCTCAGTTTACTTTCGCTTTTGCACCTTTTAAGGGACTAAACGCAGATCGGTACTTCTGCCTATGCACGTGGACTCTCTATTTCTCAATTTTAAATTTCAGTTATAAAAATTTACGAAAACAGTCTTAGTTCGATGATGAAAACTCATAGACATTTAGACTGCTTTCAACCATTCTTGTTTTAACAAACTTTTTATAAAAATATTACTTGAAATTTAAAAATGTGTTGCCCCGGGTGAGGATCGAACTCACGACCCTCAGATAACTCCGAGAAGTTTGATTATGAGACTGACGCGCTGCCTACTGCGCTACCGAGGCCCAGACAATTGCCTAAAATGCCATGACAAAATTTTGGGATCGTCCACATCTAAATTTCATATAAAATCCATACAATTTACAACCCTCGCTCGTCTTCTTTACTTTTAGAACATTCAAATTTTATTTTACAGCAGAAAAAATCTCATGCCTTGGTCTGTTTTGGAATTTGAAAAACATATTTTCGAAATTTTTTTGTTAGACAGCAGAAATAAGGACGAAATTAAAAACGGTTGCCCCGGGTGAGGATCGAACTCACGACCTTCAGATTGCTCCGATTGAAACGATTATGAGACTGACGCGCTGCCTACTGTGCTACCGAGGCTTGGCTGTAGATAATTTTATTCGTCTTTTGCACTTAAACTTAATTGGAATTTTTCCTTTTTTTAAGTTAGTTCACTCTGAAAACAAGATTTTTATCAATTTACTTCAGCTAAACTGAAGATTAAGATTTTTTGTGATTACAGTCTCAGTTTACTTTCGCTTTTGCACCTTTTAAGGGACTAAACGCAGATCGGTACTTCTGCCTATGCACGTGGACTCTCTATTTCTCAATTTTAAATTTCAGTTATAAAAATTTACGAAAACTGTCATAGTTCGATGATGAAAACTCATAGACATTTAGACTGCTTTCAACCATTCTTGTTTTAACAAACTTTTTATAAAAATATTACTTGAAATTTAAAAATGTGTTGCCCCGGGTGAGGATCGAACTCACGACCCTCAGATAACTCCGAGAAGTTTGATTATGAGACTGACGCGCTGGCTACTGCGCTACCGAGGCCCAGACATTTGCCTAAAATGCCATGACAAAATTTTGGGTTCGTCCACATCTAAATTTCATATAAAATCCATACAATTTACAACCCTCGCTCGTCTTCTTTACTTTTAGAACATTCAAATTTTATTTTACAGCAGAAAAAATCTCATGCCTTGGTCTGTTTTGGAATTTGAAAAACATATTTTCGAAATTTTTTTGTTGGACAGCAGAAATAAGGACGAAATTAAAAACAGTTGCCCCGGGTGAGGATCGAACTCACGACCTTCAGATTGCTCCGATTGAAACGATTATGAGACTGACGCGCTGCCTACTGCGCTACCGAGGCTTGGCTGTAGATACTTTTATTCGTCTTTTGCACTTAAACTTAATTGTAATGTTTCCTTTTTTTAAGTTAGTTCACTCTGAAAACAAGATTTTTATCAATTTACTTCAGCTAAACTGAAGATTAAGATTTTTTGTGATTACAGTCTCAGTTTACTTTCGCTTTTGCACCTTTTAAGGGACTAAACGCAGATCGGTACTTCTGCCTATGCACGTGGACTCTCTATTTCTTAATATTAAATTTCAGTTATAAAAATTTACGAAAACTGTCTTAGTTCGATGATGAAAACTCATAGACATTTAGACTGCTTTCAACCATTCTTGTTTTAACAAACTTTTTATAAAAATATTACTTGAAATTTAAAAATGTGTTGCCCCGGGTGAGGATCGAACTCACGACCCTCAGATAACTCCGAGAAGTTTGATTATGAGACTGACGCGCTGCCTACTGCGGTACCGAGGCCCAGACATTTGCCTAAAATGCCATGACAAAATTTTGGGTTCGTCCACATCTAAATTTCATATAAAATCCATACAATTTACAACCCTCGCTCGTCTTCTTTACTTTTAGAACATTCAAATTTTATTTTACAGCAGAAAAAATCTCATGCCTTGGTCTGTTTTGGAATTTGAAAAACATATTTTCGAAATTTTTTTGTTGGACAGCAGAAATAAGGACGAAATTAAAAACAGTTGCCCCGGGTGAGGATCGAACTCACGACCTTCAGATTGCTCCGATTGAAACGATTATGAGACTGACGCGCTGCCTACTGCGCTACCGAGGCTTGGCTGTAGATACTTTTATTCGTCTTTTGCACTTAAACTTAATTGTAATGTTTCCTTTTTTTAAGTTAGTTCACTCTGAAAACAAGATTTTTATCAATTTACTTCAGCTAAACTGAAGATTAAGATTTTTTGTGATTACAGTCTCAGTTTACTTTCGCTTTTGCACCTTTTAAGGGACTAAACGCAGATCGGTACTTCTGCCTATGCACGTGGACTCTCTATTTCTTAATATTAAATTTCAGTTATAAAAATTTACGAAAACTGTCTTAGTTCGATTATGAAAACTCATAGACATTTAGACTGCTTTCAACCATTCTTGTTTTAACAAACTTTTTATAAAAATATTACTTGAAATTTAAAAATGTGTTGCCCCGGGTGAGGATCGAACTCACGACCTTCAGATAACTCCGAGAAGTTTGATTATGAGACTGACGCGCTGCCTACTGCGCTACCGAGGCCCAGACAATTGCCTAAAATGCCATGACAAAATTTTGGGATCGTCCACATCTAAATTTCATATAAAATCCATACAATTTACAACCCTCGCTCGTCTTCTTTACTTTTAGAACATTCAAATTTTATTTAACAGCAGAAAAAATCCCATGCCTTGGTCTGTTTTGGAATTTGAAAAACATATTTTCGAAATTTTTTTGTTGGACAGCAGAAATAAGGACGAAATTAAAAACAGTTGCCCCGGGTGAGGATCGAACTCACGACCTTCAGATTGCTCCGATTGAAACGATTATGAGACTGACGCGCTGCCTACTGCGCTACCGAGGCTTGGCTGTAGATACTTTTATTCGTCTTTTGCACTTAAACTTAATTGGAATTTTTCCTTTTTTTAAGTTAGTTCACTCTGAAAACAAGATTTTTATCAATTTACTTCAGCTAAACTGAAGATTAAGATTTTCTGTGATTACAGTCTCAGTTTACTTTCGCTTTTGCACCTTTTAAGGGACTAAACGCAGATAGGTACTTCTGCCTATGCACGTGGACTCTCTATTTCTCAATTTTAAATTTCAGTTATAAAAATTTACGAAAACTGTCTTAGTTCGATGATGAAAACTCACAGACATTTAGACTGCTTTCAACCATTCTTGTTTTAACAAACTTTTTATAAAAATATTACTTGAAATTTAAAAATGTGTTGCCCCGGGTGAGGATCGAACTCACGACCCTCAGATAATTCCGAGAAGTTTGATTATGAGACTGACGCGCTGCCTACTGCGCTACCGAGGCCCAGACAATTGCCTAAAATGCCATGACAAAATTTTGGGATCGTCCACATCTAAATTTCATATAAAATCCATACAATTTACAACCCTCGCTCGTCTTCTTTACTTTTAGAACATTCAAATTTTATTTTACAGCAGAAAAAATCTCATGCCTTGGTCTGTTTTGGAATTTGAAAAACATATTTTCGAAATTTTTTTGTTGGACAGCAGAAATAAGGACGAAATTAAAAACAGTTGCCCCGGGTGAGGATCGAACTCACGACCTTCAGATTGCTCCGATTGAAACGATTATGAGACTGACGCGCTGCCTACTGCGCTACCGAGGCTTGGCTGTAGATAATTTTATTCGTCTTTTGCACTTAAACTTAATTGGAATTTTTCCTTTTTTTAAGTTAGTTCACTCTGAAAACAAGATTTTTATCAATTTACTTCAGCTAAACTGAAGATTAAGATTTTTTGTGATTACAGTCTCAGTTTACTTTCGCTTTTGCACTTTTTAAGGGACTAAACGCAGATCGGTACTTCTGCCTATGCACGTGGACTCTCTATTTCTCAATTTTAAATTTCAGTTATAAAAATTTACGAAAACTGTCTTAGTTCGATGATGAAAACTCGTAGACATTTAGACTGCTTTCAACCATTCTTGTTTTAACAAACTTTTTATAAAAATATTACTTGAAATTTAAAAATGTGTTGCCCCGGGTGAGGATCGAACTCACGACCTTCAGATAACTCCGAGAAGTTTGATTATGATACTGACGCGCTGCCTACTGCGCTACCGAGGCCCAGACAATTGCCTAAAATGCCATGACAAAATTTTGGGATCGTCCACATCTAAATTTCATATAAAATCCATACAATTTACAACCCTCGCTCGTCTTCTTTACTTTTAGAACATTCAAATTTTATTTAACAGCAGAAAAAATACCATGCCTTGGTCTGTTTTGGAATTTGAAAAACATATTTTCGAAATTTTTTTGTTGGACAGCAGAAATAAGGACGAAATTAAAAACAGTTGCCCCGGGTGAGGATCGAACTCACGACCTTCAGATTGCTCCGATTGAAACGATTATGAGACTGACGCGCTGCCTACTGCGCTACCGAGGCTTGGCTGTAGATAATTTTATTCGTCTTTTGCACTTAAACTTAATTGGAATTTTTCCTTTTTTTTAAGTTAGTTCACTCTGAAAACAAGATTTTTATCAATTTACTTCAGCTAAACTGAAGATTAAGATTTTTTGTGATTACAGACTCAGTTTACTTTCGCTTTTGCACCTTTTAAGGGACTAAACGCAGATCGGTACTTCTGCCTATGCACGTAGACTCTCTATTTCTCAATTTTAAATTTCAGTTATAAAAATTTACGAAAACTGTCTTAGTTCGATGATGAAAACTCGTAGACATTTAGACTGCTTTCAACCATTCTTGTTTTAACAAACTTTTTATAAAAATATTACTTGAAATTTAAAAATGTGTTGCCCCGGGTGAGGATCGAACTCACGACCTTCAGATAACTCCGAGAAGTTTGATTATGATACTGACGCGCTGCCTACTGCGCTACCGAGGCCCAGACAATTGCCTAAAATGCCATGACAAAATTTTGGGATCGTCCACATCTAAATTTCATATAAAATCCATACAATTTACAACCCTCGCTCGTCTTCTTTACTTTTAGAACATTCAAATTTTATTTAACAGCAGAAAAAATACCATGCCTTGGTCTGTTTTGGAATTTGAAAAACATATTTTCGAAATTTTTTTGTTGGACAGCAGAAATAAGGACGAAATTAAAAACAGTTGCCCCGGGTGAGGATCGAACTCACGACCTTCAGGTTGCTCCGATTGAAACGATTATGAGACTGACGCGCTGCCTACTGCGCTACCGAGGCTTGGCTGTAGATAATTTTATTCGTCTTTTGCACTTAAACTTAATTGGAATTTTTCCTTTTTTTAAGTTAGTTCACTCTGAAAACAAGATTTTTATCAATTTACTTCAGCTAAACTGAAGATTAAGATTTTTTGTGATTACAGTCTCAGTTTACTTTCGCTTTTGCACCTTTTAAGGGACTAAACGCAGATCGGTACTTCTGCCTATGCACGTGGACTCTCTATTTCTCAATTTTAAATTTCAGTTATAAAAATTTACGAAAACTGTCTTAGTTCGATGATGAAAACTCATAGACATTTAGACTGCTTTCAACCATTCTTGTTTTAACAAACTTTTTATAAAAATATTACTTGAAATTTAAAAATGTGTTGCCCCGGGTGAGGATCGAACTCACGACCTTCAGATAACTCCGAGAAGTTTGATTACGAGACTGACGCGCTGCCTACTGCGCTACCGAGGCCCAGACAATTGCCTAAAATGCCATGACAAAATTTTGGGATCGTCCACATGTAAATTTCATATAAAATCCATACAATTTACAACCCTCGCTCGTCTTCTTTACTTTTAGAACATTCAAATTTTATTTAACAGCAGAAAAAATCTCATGCCTTTGTCTGTTTTGGAATTTGAAAAACATATTTTCGAAATTTTTTTGTTGGACAGCAGAAATAAGGACGAAATTAAAAACAGTTGCCCCGGGTGAGGATCGAACTCACGACCTTCAGATTGCTCCGATTGATACGATTATGAGACTGACGCGCTGCCTACTGCGCTACCGAGTATTGGTTGTAGATACTTTTATTCGTCTTTTGCACTTAAACTTAATTGGAATGTTTCCTTTTTTTAAGTTAGTTCACTCTGAAAACAAGATTTTTATCAATTTACTTCAGCTAAACTGAAGATTAAGATTTTTTGTGATTACAGTCTCAGTTTACTTTCGCTTTTGCACCTTTTAAGGGACTAAACGCAGATACGTACTTCTGCCTATGCACGTGGACTCTCTATTTCTCAATTTTAAATTTCAGTTATAAAAATTTACGAAAACTGTCTTAGTTCGATGATGAAAACTCATAGACATTTAGACTGCTTTCAACCATTCTTGTTTTAACAAACTTTTTATAAAAATATTACTTGAAATTTAAAAATGTGTTGCCCCGGGTGAGGATCGAACTCACGACCCTCAGATAACTCCGAGAAGTTTGATTATGAGACTGACGCGCTGCCTACTGCGCTACCGAGGCCCAGACATTTGCCTAAAATGCCATGACAAAATTTTGGGTTCGTCCACATCTAAATTTCATATAAAATCCATACAATTTACAACCCTCGCTCGTCTTCTTTACTTTTAGAACATTCAAATTTTATTTTACAGCAGAAAAAATCTCATGCCTTGGTCTGTTTTGGAATTTGAAAAACATATTTTCGAAATTTTTTTGTTGGACAGCAGAAATAAGGACGAAATTAAAAACAGTTGCCCCGGGTGAGGATCGAACTCACGACCTTCAGATTGCTCCGATTGAAACGATTATGAGACTGACGCGCTGCCTACTGCGCTACCGAGGCTTGGCTGTAGATACTTTTATTCGTCTTTTGCACTTAAACTTAATTGTAATGTTTCCTTTTTTTAAGTTAGTTCACTCTGAAAACAAGATTTTTATCAATTTACTTCAGCTAAACTGAAGATTAAGATTTTTTGTGATTACAGTCTCAGTTTACTTTCGCTTTTGCACCTTTTAAGGGACTAAACGCAGATCGGTACTTCTGCCTATGCACGTGGACTCTCTATTTCTTAATATTAAATTTCAGTTATAAAAATTTACGAAAACTGTCTTAGTTCGATGATGAAAACTCATAGACATTTAGACTGCTTTCAACCATTCTTGTTTTAACAAACTTTTTATAAAAATATTACTTGAAATTTAAAAATGTGTTGCCCCGGGTGAGGATCGAACTCACGACCTTCAGATAACTCCGAGAAGTTTGATTATGAGACTGACGCGCTGCCTACTGCGCTACCGAGGCCCAGACAATTGCCTAAAATGCCATGACAAAATTTTGGGATCGTCCACATCTAAATTTCATATAAAATCCATACAATTTACAACCCTCGCTCGTCTTCTTTACTTTTAGAACATTCAAATTTTATTTAACAGCAGAAAAAATCCCATGCCTTGGTCTGTTTTGGAATTTGAAAAACATATTTTCGAAATTTTTTTGTTGGACAGCAGAAATAAGGACGAAATTAAAAACAGTTGCCCCGGGTGAGGATCGAACTCACGACCTTCAGATTGCTCCGATTGAAACGATTATGAGACTGACGCGCTGCCTACTGCGCTACCGAGGATTGGCTGTAGATACTTTTATTCGTCTTTTGCACTTAAACTTAATTGGAATTTTTCCTTTTTTTAAGTTAGTTCACTCTGAAAACAAGATTTTTATCAATTTACTTCAGCTAAACTGAAGATTAAGATTTTCGGTGATTACAGTCTCAGTTTACTTTCGCTTTTGCACCTTTTAAGGGACTAAACGCAGATAGGTACTTCTGCCTATGCACGTGGACTCTCTATTTCTCAATTTTAAATTTCAGTTATAAAAATTTACGAAAACTGTCTTAGTTCGATGATGAAAACTCATAGACATTTAGACTGCTTTCAACCATTCTTGTTTTAACAAACTTTTTATAAAAATATTACTTGAAATTTAAAAATGTGTTGCCCCGGGTGAGGATCGAACTCACGACCCTCAGATAACTCCGAGAAGTTTGATTATGAGACTGACGCGCTGCCTACTGCGCTACCGAGGCCCAGACAATTGCATAAAATGCCATGACAAAATTTTGGGATCGTCCACATCTAAATTTCATATAAAATCCATACAATTTACAACCCTCGCTCGTCTTCTTTACTTTTAGAACATTCAAATTTTATTTTACAGCAGAAAAAATCTCATGCCTTGGTCTGTTTTGGAATTTGAAAAACATATTTTCGAAATTTTTTTGTTGGACAGCAGAAATAAGGACGAAATTAAAAACAGTTGCCCCGGGTGAGGATCGAACTCACGACCTTCAGATTGCTCCGATTGAAACGATTATGAGACTGACGCGCTGCCTACTGCGCTACCGAGGCTTTGCTGTAGGTAATTTTATTCGTCTTTTGCACTTAAACTTAATTGGAATTTTTCCTTTTTTTAAGTTAGTTCACTCTGAAAACAAGATTTTTATCAATTTACTTCAGCTAAACTGAAGATTAAGATTTTTTGTGATTACAGTCTCAGTTTACTTTCGCTTTTGCACCTTTTAAGGGACTAAACGCAGATAGGTACTTCTGCCTATGCACGTGGACTCTCTATTTCTCAATTTTAAATTTCAGTTATAAAAATTTACGAAAACTGTCTTAGTTCGATGATGAAAACTCATAGACATTTAGACTGCTTTCAACCATTCTTGTTTTAACAAACTTTTTATAAAAATATTACTTGAAATTTAAAAATGTGTTGCCCCGGGTGAGGATCGAACTCACGACCCTCAGATAACTCCGAGAAGTTTGATTATGAGACTGACGCGCTGCCTACTGCGCTACCGAGGCCCAGACATTTGCCTAAAAGGCCATGACAAAATTTTGGGTTCGTCCACATCTAAATTTCATATAAAATCCATACAATTTACAACCCTCGCTCGTCTTCTTTACTTTTAGAACATTCAAATTTTATTTTACAGCAGAAAAAATCTCATGCCTTGGTCTGTTTTGGAATTTGAAAAACATATTTTCGAAATTTTTTTGTTGGACAGCAGAAATAAGGACGAAATTAAAAACAGTTGCCCCGGGTGAGGATCGAACTCACGACCTTCAGATTGCTCCGATTGAAACGATTATGAGACTGACGCGCTGCCTACTGCGCTACCGAGGCTTGGCTGTAGATACTTTTATTCGTCTTTTGCTCTTAAACTTAATTGTAATGTTTAATTTTTTTAAGTTAGTTCACTCTGAAAACAAGATTTTTATCGATTTACTTCAGCTAAACTGAAGATTAAGATTTTTTGTGATTACAGTCTCAGTTTACTTTCGCTTTTGCACCTTTTAAGGGACTAAACGCAGATCGGTACTTCTGCCTATGCACGTGGACTCTCTATTTCTTAATATTAAATTTCAGTTATAAAAATTTACGAAAACTGTCTTAGTTCGATGATGAAAACTCATACACATTTAGACTGCTTTCAACCATTCTTGTTTTAACAAACTTTTTATAAAAATATTACTTGAAATTTAAAAATGTGTTGCCCCGGGTGAGGATCGAACTCACGACCTTCAGATAACTCCGAGAAGTTTGATTATGAGACTGACGCGCTGCCTACTGCGCTACCGAGGCCCAGACAATTGCCTAAAATGCCATGACAAAATTTTGGGATCGTCCACATCTAAATTTCATATAAAATCCATACAATTTACAACCCTCGCTCGTCTTCTTTACTTTTAGAACATTCAAATTTTATTTAACAGCAGAAAAAATCCCATGCCTTGGTCTGTTTTGGAATTTGAAAAACATATTTTCGAAATTTTTTTGTTGGACAGCAGAAATAAGGACGAAATTAAAAACAGTTGCCCCGGGTGAGGATCGAACTCAAGACCTTCAGATTGCTCCGATTGAAACGATTATGAGACTGACGCGCTGCCTACTGCGCTACCGAGGCTTGGCTGTAGATACTTTTATTCGTCTTTTGCACTTAAACTTAATTGGAATTTTTCCTTTTTTTAAGTTAGTTCACTCTGAAAACAAGATTTATATCAATTTACTTCAGCTAAACTGAAGATTAAGATTTTTTGTGTTTACAGTCTCAGTTTACTTTCGCTTTTGCACCTTTTAAGGGACTAAACGCAGATCGGTACTTCTGCCTATGCACGTGGACTCTCTATTTCTCAATTTTAAATTTCAGTTATAAAAATTTACGAAAACTGTCATAGTTCGATGATGAAAACTCATAGACATTTAGACTGCTTTCAACCATTCTTGTTTTGACGAACTTTTTATAAAAATATTACTTGAAATTTAAAAATGTGTTGCCCCGGGTGAGGATCGAACTCACGACCTTCAGATAACTCCGAGAAGTTTGATTATGAGACTGACGCGCTGCCTAGTGCGCTACCGAGGCCCAGACAATTGCCTATAATGCCATGACAAAATTTTAGGATCGTCCACATCTAAATTTCATATAAAATCCATACAATTTACAACCCTCGCTCGTCTTCTTTACTTTTAGAACATTCAAATTTTATTTAACAGCAGAAAAAATCTCATGCCTTGGTCTGTTTTGGAATTTGAAAAACATATTTTTGAAATTTTTTTGTTGGACAGCAGAAATAAGGACGAAATTAAAAACAGTTGCCCCGGGTGAGGATCGAACTCACGACCTTCAGATTGCTCCGATTGTAACGATTATGAGACTGACGCGCAGCCTACTGCGCTACCGAGGCTTGGCTGTAGATACTTTTATTCGTCTTTTGCACTTAAACTTAACTGGAATTTTTCCTTTTTTTAAGTTAGTTCACTCTGAAAACAAGATTTTTATCAATTTACTTCAGCTAAACTGAAGATTAAGATTTTTTGTGATTACAGTCTCAGTTTACTTTCGCTTTTGCACCTTTTAAGGGACTAAACGCAGATCGGTACTTCTGCCTATGCACGTGGACTCTCTATTTCTCAATTTTAAATTTCAGTTATAAAAATTTACGAAAACAGTCTTAGTTCGATGATGAAAACTCATAGACATTTAGACTGCTTTCAACCATTCTTGTTTTAACAAACTTTTTATAAAAATATTACTTGAAATTTAAAAATGTGTTGCCCCGGGTGAGGATCGAACTCACGACCCTCAGATAACTCCGAGAAGTTTGATTATGAGACTGACGCGCTGCCTACTGCGCTACCGAGGCCCAGACAATTGCCTAAAATGCCATGACAAAATTTTGGGATCGTCCACATCTAAATTTCATATAAAATCCATACATTTTACAACCCTCGCTCGTCTTCTTTACTTTTAGAACATTCAAATTTTATTTTACAGCAGAAAAAATCTCATGCCTTGGTCTGTTTTGGAATTTGAAAAACATATTTTCGAAATTTTTTTGTTGGACAGCAGAAATAAGGACGAAATTAAAAACGGTTGCCCCGGGTGAGGATCGAACTCACGACCTTCAGATTGCTCCGATTGAAACGATTATGAGACTGACGCGCTGCCTACTGTGCTACCGAGGCTTGGCTGTAGATAATTTTATTCGTCTTTTGCACTTAAATTTAATTGGAATTTTTCCTTTTTTTAAGTTAGTTCACTCTGAAAACAAGATTTTTATCAATTTACTTCAGCTAAACTGAAGATTAAGATTTTTTGTGATTACAGTCTCAGTTTACTTTCGCTTTTGCACCTTTTAAGGGACTAAACGCAGATCGGTACTTCTGCCTATGCACGTGGACTCTCTATATCTCAATTTTAAATTTCAGTTATAAAAATTTACGAAAACTGTCATAGTTCGATGATGAAAACTCATAGACATTTAGACTGCTTTCAACCATTCTTGTTTTAACAAACTTTTTATAAAAATATTACTTGAAATTTAAAAATGTGTTGCCCCGGGTGAGGATCGAACTCACGACCCTCAGATAACTCCGAGAAGTTTGATTATGAGACTGACGCGCTGGCTACTGCGCTACCGAGGCCCAGACATTTGCCTAAAATGCCATGACAAAATTTTGGGTTCGTCCACATCTAAATTTCATATACAATCCATACAATTTACAACCCTCGCTCGTCTTCTTTACTTTTAGAACATTCAAATTTTATTTTACAGCAGAAAAAATCTCATGCCTTGGTCTGTTTTGGAATTTGAAAAACATATTTTCGAAATTTTTTTGTTGGACAGCAGAAATAAGGACGAAATTAAAAACAGTTGCCCCGGGTGAGGATCGAACTCACGACCTTCAGATTGCTCAGATTGAAACGATTATGAGACTGACGCGCTGCCTACTGCGCTACCGACGCTTGGCTGTAGATACTTTTATTCGTCTTTTGCACTTAAACTTAATTGTAATGTTTCCTTTTTTTAAGTTAGTTCACTCTGAAAACAAGATTTTTATCAATTTACTTCAGCTAAACTGAAGATTAAGATTTTTTGTGATTACAGTCTCAGTTTACTTTCGCTTTTGCACCTTTTAAGGGACTAAACGCAGATCGGTACTTCTGCCTATGCACGTGGACTCTCTATTTCTTAATATTAAATTTCAGTTATAAAAATTTACGAAAACTGTCTTAGTTCGATGATGAAAACTCATAGACATTTAGACTGCTTTCAACCATTCTTGTTTTAACAAACTTTTTATAAAAATATTACTTGAAATTTAAAAATGTGTTGCCCCGGGTGAGGATCGAACTCACGACCTTCAGATAACTCCGAGAAGTTTGATTATGAGACTGACGCGCTGCCTACTGCGCTACCGAGGCCCAGACAATTGCCTAAAATGCCATGACAAAATTTTGGGATCGTCCACATCTAAATTTCATATAAAATCCATACAATTTACAACCCTCGCTCGTCTTCTTTACTTTTAGAACATTCAAATTTTATTTAACAGCAGAAAAAATACCATGCCTTGGTCTGTTTTGGAATTTGAAAAACATATTTTCGAAATTTTTTTGTTGGACAGCAGAAATAAGGACGAAATTAAAAACAGTTGCCCCGGGTGAGGATCGAACTCACGACCTTCAGATTGCTCCGATTGAAACGATTATGAGACTGACGCGCTGCCTACTGCGCTACCGAGGCTTGGCTGTAGATAATTTTATTCGTCTTTTGCACTTAAACTTAATTGGAATTTTTCCTTTTTTTAAGTTAGTTCACTCTGAAAACAAGATTTTTATCAATTTACTTCAGCTAAACTGAAGATTAAGATTTTTTGTGATTACAGACTCAGTTTACTTTCGCTTTTGCACCTTTTAAGGGACTAAACGCAGATCGGTACTTCTGCCTATGCACGTAGACTCTCTATTTCTCAATTTTAAATTTCAGTTATAAAAATTTACGAAAACTGTCTTAGTTCGATGATGAAAACTCGTAGACATTTAGACTGCTTTCAACCATTCTTGTTTTAACAAACTTTTTATAAAAATATTACTTGAAATTTAAAAATGTGTTGCCCCGGGTGAGGATCGAACTCACGACCTTCAGATAACTCCGAGAAGTTTGATTATGATACTGACGCGCTGCCTACTGCGCTACCGAGGCCCAGACAATTGCCTAAAATGCCATGACAAAATTTTGGGATCGTCCACATCTAAATTTCATATAAAATCCATACAATTTACAACCCTCGCTCGTCTTCTTTACTTTTAGAACATTCAAATTTTATTTAACAGCAGAAAAAATACCATGCCTTGGTCTGTTTTGGAATTTGAAAAACATATTTTCGAAATTTTTTTGTTGGACAGCAGAAATAAGGACGAAATTAAAAACAGTTGCCCCGGGTGAGGATCGAACTCACGACCTTCAGATTGCTCCGATTGAAACGATTATGAGACTGACGCGCTGCCTACTGCGCTACCGAGGCTTGGCTGTAGATAATTTTATTCGTCTTTTGCACTTAAACTTAATTGGAATTTTTCCTTTTTTTAAGTTAGTTCACTCTGAAAACAAGATTTTTATCAATTTACTTCAGCTAAACTGAAGATTAAGATTTTTTGTGATTACAGTCTCAGTTTACTTTCGCTTTTGCACCTTTTAAGGGACTAAACGCAGATCGGTACTTCTGCCTATGCACGTGGACTCTCTATTTCTCAATTTTAAATTTCAGTTATAAAAATTTACGAAAACTGTCTTAGTTCGATGATGAAAACTCATAGACATTTAGACTGCTTTCAACCATTCTTGTTTTAACAAACTTTTTATAAAAATATTACTTGAAATTTAAAAATGTGTTGCCCCGGGTGAGGATCGAACTCACGACCTTCAGATAACTCCGAGAAGTTTGATTACGAGACTGACGCGCTGCCTACTGCGCTACCGAGGCCCAGACAATTGCCTAAAATGCCATGACAAAATTTTGGGATCGTCCACATGTAAATTTCATATAAAATCCATACAATTTACAACCCTCGCTCGTCTTCTTTACTTTTAGAACATTCAAATTTTATTTAACAGCAGAAAAAATCTCATGCCTTTGTCTGTTTTGGAATTTGAAAAACATATTTTCGAAATTTTTTTGTTGGACAGCAGAAATAAGGACGAAATTAAAAACAGTTGCCCCGGGTGAGGATCGAACTCACGACCTTCAGATTGCTCCGATTGAAACGATTATGAGACTGACGCGCTGCCTACTGCGCTACCGAGTATTGGCTGTAGATACTTTTATTCGTCTTTTGCACTTAAACTTAATTGGAATGTTTCCTTTTTTTAAGTTAGTTCACTCTGAAAACAAGATTTTTATCAATTTACTTCAGCTAAACTGAAGATTAAGATTTTTTGTGATTACAGTCTCAGTTTACTTTCGCTTTTGCACCTTTTAAGGGTCTAAACGCAGATACGTACTTCTGCCTATGCACGTGGACTCTCTATTTCTCAATTTTAAATTTCAGTTATAAAAATTTACGAAAACTGTCTTAGTTCGATGATGAAAACTCATAGACATTTAGACTGCTTTCAACCATTCTTGTTTTAACAAACTTTTTATAAAAATATTACTTGAAATTTAAAAATGTGTTGCCCCGGGTGAGGATCGAACTCACGACCTTCAGATAACTCCGAGAAGTTTGATTATGAGACTGACGCGCTGCCTACTGCGCTACCGAGGCTCAGACAATTGCCTAAAATGCCATGACAAAATTTTGGGATCGTCCACATCTAAATTTCATATAAAATCCATACAATTTACAACCCTCGCTCGTCTTCTTTACTTTTAGAACATTCAAATTTTATTTAACAGCAGAAAAAATCTCATGCCTTGGTCTGTTTTGGAATTTGAAAAACATATTTTCGAAATTTTTTTGTTGGGCAGCAGAAATAAGGACGAAATTAAAAACAGTTGCCCCGGGTGAGGATCGAACTCACGACCTTCAGATTGCTCCGATTGAAACGATTATGAGACTGACGCGCTGCCTACTGCGCTACCGAGTATTGGCTGTAGATACTTTTATTCGTCTTTTGCACTTAAACTTAATTGGAATTTTTCCTTTTTTTAAGTTAGTTCACTCTGAAAACAAGATTTTTATCAATTTACTTCAGCTAAACTGAAGATTAAGATTTTTTGTGATTACAGTCTCAGTTTACTTTCGCTTTTGCACCTTTTAAGGGACTAAACGCAGATAGGTACTTCTGCCTATGCACGTGGACTCTCTATTTCTCAATTTTAAATTTCAGTTATAAAAATTTACGAAAACTGTCTTAGTTCGATGATGAAAACTCATAGACATTTAGACTGCTTTCAACCATTCTTGTTTTAACAAACTTTTTATAAAAATGTTACTTGAAATTTAAAAATGTGTTGCCCCGGGTGAGGATCGAACTCACGACCTTCAGATAACTCCGAGAAGTTTATTACGAGACTGACGCGCTGCCTACTGCGCTACCGAGGCTCAGACAATTGCCTAAAATGCCATGACAAAATTTTGGGATCGTCCACATCTAAATTTCATATAAAATCCATACAATTTACAACCCTCGCTCGTCTTCTTTACTTTTAGAACATTCAAATTTTATTTAACAGCAGAAAAAATCTCATGCCTTGGTCTGTTTTGGAATTTGAAAAACATATTTTCGAAATTTTTTTGTTGGACAGCAGAAATAAGGACTAAGTTAAAAACAGTTGCCCCGGGTGAGGATCGAACTCACGACCTTCAGATTGCTCCGATTGAAACGATTATGAGACTGACGCGCTGCCTACTGCGCTACCGAGGATTGGCTGTAGATACTTTTATTCGTCTTTTGCACTTAAACTTAATTAGAATTTTTCCTTTTTTTAAGTTAGTTCACTCTGAAAACAAGATTTTTATCAATTTACTTTAGCTAAACTGAAGATTAAGATTTTTTGTGATTACAGTCTCAGTTTACTTTCACTTTTGCACCTTTTAAGGGACTAAACGCAGATCGGTACTTCTGCCTATGCACGTGGACTCTCTATTTCTCAATTTTAAATTTCAGTTATAAAAATTTACGAAAACTGTCTTAGATCGATGATGAAAACTCATAGACATTTAGACTGCTTTCAACCATTCTTGTTTTAACAAACTTTTTATAAAAATATTACTTGAAATTTAAAAATGTGTTGCCCCGGGTGAGGATCGAACTCACGACCCTCAGATAACTCCGAGAAGTTTGATTATGAGACTGACGCGCTGCCTACTGCGCTACCGAGGCCCAGACATTTGCCTAAAATGCCATGACAAAATTTTGGGTTCGTCCACATCTAAATTTCATATAAAATCCATACAATTTACAACCCTCGCTCGTCTTCTTTACTTTTAGAACATTCAAATTTTATTTTACAGCAGAAAAAATCTCATGCCTTGGTCTGTTTTGGAATTTGAAAAACATATTTTCGAAATTTTTTTGTTGGACAGCACAAATAAGGACGAAATTAAAAACAGTTGCCCCGGGTGAGGATCGAACTCACGACCTTCAGATTGCTCCGATTGAAACGATTATGAGACTGACGCGCTGCCTACTGCGCTACCGAGGCTTGGCTGTAGATACTTTTATTCGTCTTTTGCACTTAAACTTAATTGTAATGTTTCCTTTTTTTAAGTTAGTTCACTCTGAAAACAAGATTTTTATCAATTTACTTCAGCTAAACTGAAGATTAAGATTTTTTGTGATTACAGTCTCAGTTTACTTTCGCTTTTGCACCTTTTAAGGGACTAAACGCAGATCGGTACTTCTGCCTATGCACGTGGACTCTCTATTTCTTAATATTAAATTTCAGTTATAAAAATTTACGAAAACTGTCTTAGTTCGATGATGAAAACTCATAGACATTTAGACTGCTTTCAACCATTCTTGTTTTAACAAACTTTTTATAAAAATATTACTTGAAATTTAAAAATGTGTTGCCCCGGGTGAGGATCGAACTCACGACCTTCAGATAACTCCGAGAAGTTTGATTATGAGACTGACGCGCTGCCTACTGCGCTACCGAGGCCCAGACAATTGCCTAAAATGCCATGACAAAATTTTGGGATCGTCCACATCTAAATTTCATATAAAATCCATACAATTTACAACCCTCGCTCGTCTTCTTTACTTTTAGAACATTCAAATTTTATTTAACAGCAGAAAAAATCCCATGCCTTGGTCTGTTTTGAAATTTGAAAAACATATTTTCGAAATTTTTTTGTTGGACAGCAGAAATAAGGACGAAATTAAAAACAGTTGCCCCGGGTGAGGATCGAACTCACGACCTTCAGATTGCTCCGATTGAAACGATTATGAGACTGACGCGCTGCCTACTGCGCTACCGAGGATTGGCTGTAGATACTTTTATTCGTCTTTTGCACTTAAACTTAATTGGAATTTTTCCTTTTTTTAAGTTAGTTCACTCTGAAAACAAGATTTTTATCAATTTACTTCAGCTAAACTGAAGGTTAAGATTTTCTGTGATTACAGTCTCAGTTTACTTTCGCTTTTGCACCTTTTAAGGGACTAAACGCAGATAGGTACTTCTGCCTATGCACGTGGACTCTCTATTTCTCATTTTAAATTTCAGTTATAAAAATTTACGAAAACTGTCTTAGTTCGATGATGAAAACTCATAGACATTTAGACTGCTTTCAACCATTCTTGATTTAACAAACTTTTTATAAAAATATTACTTGAAATTTAAAAATGTGTTGCCCCGGGTGAGGATCGAACTCACGACCCTCAGATAACTCCGAGAAGTTTGATTATGAGACTGACGCGCTGCCTACTGCGCTACCGAGGCCCAGACAATTGCATAAAATGCCATGACAAAATTTTGGGATCGTCCACATCTAAATTTCATATAAAATCCATACAATTTACAACCCTCGCTCGTCTTCTTTACTTTTAGAACATTCAAATTTTATTTTACAGCAGAAAAAATCTCATGCCTTGGTCTGTTTTGGAATTTGAAAAACATATTTTCGAAATTTTTTTGTTGGACAGCAGAAATAAGGACGAAATTAAAAACAGTTGCCCCGGGTGAGGATCGAACTCACGACCTTCAGATTGCTCCGATTGAAACGATTATGAGACTGACGCGCTGCCTACTGCGCTACCGAGGCTTGGCTGTAGATACTTTTATTCGTCTTTTGCTCTTAAACTTAATTGTAATGTTTAATTTTTTTAAGTTAGTTCACTCTGAAAACAAGATTTTTATCAATTTACTTCAGCTAAACTGAAGATTAAGATTTTTTGTGATTACAGTCTCAGTTTACTTTCGCTTTTGCACCTTTTAAGGGACTAAACGCAGATCGGTACTTCTGCCTATGCACGTGGACTCTCTATTTCTTAATATTAAATTTCAGTTATAAAAATTTACGAAAACTGTCTTAGTTCGATGATGAAAACTCATACACATTTAGACTGCTTTCAACCATTCTTGTTTTAACAAACTTTTTATAAAAATATTACTTGAAATTTAAAAATGTGTTGCCCCGGGTGAGGATCGAACTCACGACCTTCAGATAACTCCGAGAAGTTTGATTATGAGACTGACGCGCTGCCTACTGCGCTACCGAGGCCCAGACCTTGGCCCAGAATTGCCTAAAATGCCATGACAAAATTTTGGGATCGTCCACATCTAAATTTCATATAAAATCCATACAATTTACAACCCTCGCTCGTCTTCTTTACTTTTAGAACATTCAAATTTTATTTAACAGCAGAAAAAATCCCATGCCTTGGTCTGTTTTGGAATTTGAAAAACATATTTTCGAAATTTTTTTGTTGGACAGCAGAAATAAGGACGAAATTAAAAACAGTTGCCCCGGGTGAGGATCGAACTCACGACCTTCAGATTGCTCCGATTGAAACGATTATGAGACTGACGCGCTGCCTACTGCGCTACCGAGGATTGGCTGTAGATACTTTTATTCGTCTTTTGCACTTAAACTTAATTGGAATTTTTCCTTTTTTTAAGTTAGTTCACTCTGAAAACAAGATTTTTATCAATTTACTTCAGCTAAACTGAAGATTAAGATTTTCTGTGATTACAGTCTCAGTTTACTTTCGCTTTTGCACCTTTTAAGGGACTAAATGCAGATAGGTACTTCTGCCTATGCACGTGGACTCTCTATTTCTCAATTTTAAATTTCAGTTATAAAAATTTACGAAAACTGTCTTAGTTCGATGATGAAAACTCATAGACATTTAGACTGCTTTCAACCATTCTTGTTTTAACAAACTTTTTATAAAAATATTACTTGAAATTTAAAAATGTGTTGCCCCGGGTGAGGATCGAACTCACGACCCTCAGATAACTCCGAGAAGTTTGATTATGAGACTGACGCGCTGCCTACTGCGCTACCGAGGCCCAGACAATTGCCTAAAATGCCATGACAAAATTTTGGGATCGTCCACATCTAAATTTCATATAAAATCCATACAATTTACAACCCTCGCTCGTCTTCTTTACTTTTAGAACATTCAAATTTTATTTTACAGCAGAAAAAATCTCATGCCTTGGTCTGTTTTGGAATTTGAAAAACATATTTTCGAAATTTTTTTGTTGGACAGCAGAAATAAGGACGAAATTAAAAACAGTTGCCCCGGGTGAGGATCGAACTCACGACCTTCAGATTGCTCCGATTGAAACGATTATGAGACTGACGCGCTGCCTACTGCGCTACCGAGGCTTTGCTGTAGATAATTTTATTCGTCTTTTGCACTTAAACTTAATTGGAATTTTTCCTTTTTTTAAGTTAGTTCACTCTGAAAACAAGATTTTTATCAATTTACTTCAGCTAAACTGAAGATTAAGATTTTTTGTGATTACAGTCTCAGTTTACTTTCGCTTTTGCACCTTTTAAGGGACTAAACGCAGATCGGTACTTCTGCCTATGCACGTGGACTCTCTATTTCTCAATTTTAAATTTCAGTTATAAAAATTTACGAAAACTGTCTTAGTTCGATGATGAAAACTCATAGACATTTAGACTGCTTTCAACCATTCTTGTTTTAACAAACTTTTTATAAAAATATTACTTGAAATTTAAAAATGTGTTGCCCCGGGTGAGGATCGAACTCACGACCCTCAATAACTCCGAGAAGTTTGATTATGAGACTGACGCGCTGCCTACTGCGCTACCGAGGCCCAGACATTTGCCTAAAAGGCCATGACAAAATTTTGGGTTCGTCCACATCTAAATTTCATATAAAATCCATACAATTTACAACCCTCGCTCGCCTTCTTTACTTTTAGAACATTCAAATTTTATTTTACAGCAGAAAAAATCTCATGCCTTGGTCTGTTTTGGAATTTGAAAAACATATTTTCGAAATTTTTTTGTTGGACAGCAGAAATAAGGACGAAATTAAAAACAGTTGCCCCGGGTGAGGATCGAACTCACGACCTTCAGATTGCTCCGATTGAAACGATTATGAGACTGACGCGCTGCCTACTGCGCTACCGAGGCTTGGCTGTAGATACTTTTATTCGTCTTTTGCTCTTAAACTTAATTGTAATGTTTAATTTTTTTAAGTTAGTTCACTCTGAAAACAAGATTTTTATCAATTTACTTCAGCTAAACTGAAGATTAAGATTTTTTGTGATTACAGTCTCAGTTTACTTTCGCTTTTGCACCTTTTAAGGGACTAAACGCAGATCGGTACTTCTGCCTATGCACGTGGACTCTCTATTTCTTAATATTAAATTTCAGTTATAAAAATTTACGAAAACTGTCTTAGTTCGATGATGAAAACTCATACACATTTAGACTGCTTTCAACCATTCTTGTTTTAACAAACTTTTTATAAAAATATTACTTGAAATTTAAAAATGTGTTGCCCCGGGTGAGGATCGAACTCACGACCTTCAGATAACTCCGAGAAGTTTGATTATGAGACTGACGCGCTGCCTACTGCGCTACCGAGGCCCAGACAATTGCCTAAAATGCCATGACAAAATTTTGGGATCGTCCACATCTAAATTTCATATAAAATCCATACAATTTACAACCCTCGCTCGTCTTCTTTACTTTTAGAACATTCAAATTTTATTTAACAGCAGAAAAAATCCCATGCCTTGGTCTGTTTTGGAATTTGAAAAACATATTTTCGAAATTTTTTTGTTGGACAGCAGAAATAAGGACGAAATTAAAAACAGTTGCCCCGGGTGAGGATCGAACTCACGACCTTCAGATTGCTCCGATTGAAACGATTATGAGACTGACGCGCTGCCTACTGCGCTACCGAGGATTGGCTGTAGATACTTTTATTCGTCTTTTGCACTTAAACTTAATTGGAATTTTTCCTTTTTTTAAGTTAGTTCACTCTGAAAACAAGATTTTTATCAATTTACTTCAGCTAAACTGAAGATTAAGATTTTCTGTGATTACAGTCTCAGTTTACTTTCGCTTTTGCACCTTTTAAGGGACTAAACGCAGATAGGTACTTCTGCCTATGCACGTGGACTCTCTATTTCTCAATTTTAAATTTCAGTTATAAAAATTTACGAAAACTGTCTTAGTTCGATGATGAAAACTCATAGACATTTAGACTGCTTTCAACCATTCTTGTTTTAACAAACTTTTTATAAAAATATTACTTGAAATTTAAAAATGTGTTGCCCCGGGTGAGAATCGAACTCACGACCCTCAGATAACTCCGAGAAGTTTGATTATGAGACTGACGCGCTGCCTACTGCGCTACCGAGGCCCAGACAATTGCCTAAAATGCCATGACAAAATTTTGGGATCGTCCACATCTAAATTTCATATAAAATCCATACAATTTACAACCCTCGCTCGTCTTCTTTACTTTTAGAACATTCAAATTTTATTTTACAGCAGAAAAAATCTCATGCCTTGGTCTGTTTTGGAATTTGAAAAACATATTTTCGAAATTTTTTTGTTGGACAGCAGAAATAAGGACGAAATTAAAAACAGTTGCCCCGGGTGAGGATCGAACTCACGACCTTCAGATTGCTCCGATTGAAACGATTATGAGACTGACGCGCTGCCTACTGCGCTACCGAGGCTTTGCTGTAGATAATTTTATTCGTCTTTTGCACTTAAACTTAATTGGAATTTTGACTTTTTTTAAGTTAGTTCACTCTGAAAACAAGATTTTTATCAATTTACTTCAGCTAAACTGAAGATTAAGATTTTTTGTGATTACAGTCTCAGTTTACTTTCGCTTTTGCACCTTTTAAGGGACTAAACGCAGATCGGTACTTCTGCCTATGCACGTGGACTCTCTATTTCTCAATTTTAAATTTCAGTTATAAAAATTTACGAAAACTGTCTTAGTTCGATGATGAAAACTCATAGACATTTAGACTGCTTTCAACCATTCTTGTTTTAACAAACTTTTTATAAAAATATTACTTGAAATTTAAAAATGTGTTGCCCCGGGTGAGGATCGAACTCACGACCTTCAGATAACTCCGAGAAGTTTGATTATGATACTGACGCGCTGCCTACTGCGCTACCGAGGCCCAGACAATTGCCTAAAATGCCATGACAAAATTTTGGGATCGTCCACATCTAAATTTCATATAAAATCCATACAATTTACAAACCTCGCTCGTCTTCTTTACTTTTAGAACATTCAAATTTTATTTAACAGCAGAAAAAATACCATGCCTTGGTCTGTTTTGGAATTTGAAAAACATATTTTCGAAATTTTTTTGTTGGACAGCAGAAATAAGGACGAAATTAAAAACAGTTGCCCCGGGTGGGATCGAACTCACGACCTTCAGATTGCTCCGATTGAAACGATTATGAGACTGACGCGCTGCCTACTGCGCTACCGAGGCTTGGCTGTAGATAATTTTATTCGTCTTTTGCACTTAAACTTAATTGGAATTTTTTCTTTTTTTAAGTTAGTTCACTCTGAAAACAAGATTTTTATCAATTTACTTCAGCTAAACTGAAGATTAAGATTTTTTGTGATTACAGTCTCAGTTTACTTTCGCTTTTGCACCTTTTAAGGGACTAAACGCAGATCGGTACTTCTGCCTATGCACGTGGACTCTCTATTTCTCAATTTTAAATTTCAGTTATAAAAATTTACGAAAACTGTCTTAGTTCGATGATGAAAACTCATAGACATTTAGACTGCTTTCAACCATTCTTGTTTTAACAAACTTTTTATAAAAATATTACTTGAAATTTAAAAATGTGTTGCCCCGGGTGAGGATCGAACTCACGACCTTCAGATAACTCCGAGAAGTTTGATTACGAGACTGACGCGCTGCCTACTGCGCTACCGAGGCCCAGACAATTGCCTAAAATGCCATGACAAAATTTTGGGTTCGTCCACATGTAAATTTCATATAAAATCCATACAATTTACAACCCTCGCTCGTCTTCTTTACTTTTAGAACATTCAAATTTTATTTAACAGCAGAAAAAATCTCATGCCTTTGTCTGTTTTGGAATTTGAAAAACATATTTTCGAAATTTTTTTGTTGGACAGCAGAAATAAGGACGAAATTAAAAACAGTTGCCCCGGGTGAGGATCGAACTCACGACCTTCAGATTGCTCCGATTGAAACGATTATGAGACTGACGCGCTGCCTACTGCGCTACCGAATCTTGGCTGTAGATACTTTTATTCGTCTTTTGCACTTAAACTTAATTGGAATGTTTCCTTTTTTTAAGTTAGTTCACTCTGAAAACAAGATTTTTATCAATTTACTTCAGCTAAACTGAAGATTAAGATTTTTTGTGATTACAGTCTCAGTTTACTTTCGCTTTTGCACCTTTTAAGGGACTAAACGCAGATAGGTACTTCTGCCTATGCACGTGGACTCTCTATTTCTCAATTTTAAATTTCAGTTATAAAAATTTACGAAAACTGTCTTAGTTCGATGATGAAAACTCATAGACATTTAAACTGCTTTCAACCATTCTTGTTTTAACAAACTTTTTATAAAAATATTACTTGAAATTTAAAAATGTGTTGCCCCGGGTGAGGATCGAACTCACGACCTTCAGATAACTCCGAGAAGTTTATTATGAGACTGACGCGCAGCCTACTGCGCTACCGAGGCTCAGACAATTGCTAAAATGCCATGACAAAATTTTGGGATCGTCCACATCTAAATTTCATATAAAATCCATACAATTTACAACCCTCGCTCGTCTTCTTTACTTTTAGAACATTCAAATTTTATTTAACAGCAGAAAAAATCTCATGCCTTGGTCTGTTTTGGAATTTGAAAAACATATTTTCGAAATTTTTTTGTTGGACAGCAGAAATAAGGACGAAATTAAAAACAGTTGCCCCGGGTGAGGATCGAACTCACGACCTTCAGATTGCTCCGATTGAAACGATTATGAGACTGACGCGCTGCCTACTGCGCTACCGAGGCTTGGCTGTAGATAATTTTATTCGTCTTTTGCACTTAAACTTAATTGGAATTTTTCCTTTTTTTAAGTTAGTTCACTCTGAAAACAAGATTTTTATCAATTTACTTCAGCTAAACTGAAGATTAAGATTTTTTGTGATTACAGTCTCAGTTTACTTTCGCTTTTGCACCTTTTAAGGGACTAAACGCAGATCGGTACTTCTGCCTATGCACGTGGACTCTCTATTTCTCAATTTTAAATTTCAGTTATAAAAATTTACGAAAACTGTCTTAGTTCGATGATGAAAACTCATAGACATTTAGACTGCTTTCAACCATTCTTGTTTTAACAAACTTTTTATAAAAATATTACTTGAAATTTAAAAATGTGTTGCCCCGGGTGAGGATCGAACTCACGACTTTCATATAACTCCGAGAAGTTTGATTACGAGACTGACGCGCTGCCTACTGCGCTACCGAGGCCCAAACAATTGCCTAAAATGCCATGACAAAATTTTGGGTTCGTCCACATGTAAATTTCATATAAAATCCATACAATTTACAACCCTCGCTCGTCTTCTTTACTTTTAGAACATTCAAATTTTATTTAACAGCAGAAAAAATCTCATGCCTTTGTCTGTTTTGGAATTTGAAAAACATATTTTCGAAATTTTTTTGTTGGACAGCAGAAATAAGGACGAAATTAAAAACAGTTGCCCCGGGTGAGGATCGAACTCACGACCTTCAGATTGCTCCGATTGAAACGATTATGAGACTGACGCGCTGCCTACTGCGCTACCGAATCTTGGCTGTAGATACTTTTATTCGTCTTTTGCACTTAAACTTAATTGGAATGTTTCCTTTTTTTAAGTTAGTTCACTCTGAAAACAAGATTTTTATCAATTTACTTCAGCTAAACTGAAGATTAAGATTTTTTGTGATTACAGTCTCAGTTTACTTTCGCTTTTGCACCTTTTAAGGGACTAAACGCAGATAGGTACTTCTGCCTATGCACGTGGACTCTCTATTTCTCAATTTTAAATTTCAGTTATAAAAATTTACGAAAACTGTCTTAGTTCGATGATGAAAACTCATAGACATTTAAACTGCTTTCAACCATTCTTGTTTTAACAAACTTTTTATAAAAATATTACTTGAAATTTAAAAATGTGTTGCCCCGGGTGAGGATCGAACTCACGACCTTCAGATAACTCCGAGAAGTTTATTATGAGACTGACGCGCAGCCTACTGCGCTACCGAGGCTCAGACAATTGCTAAAATGCCATGACAAAATTTTGGGATCGTCCACATCTAAATTTCATATAAAATCCATACAATTTACAACCCTCGCTCGTCTTCTTTACTTTTAGAACATTCAAATTTTATTTAACAGCAGAAAAAATCTCATGCCTTGGTCTGTTTTGGAATTTGAAAAACATATTTTCGAAATTTTTTTGTTGGACAGCAGAAATAAGGACGAAATTAAAAACAGTTGCCCCGGGTGAGGATCGAACTCACGACCTTCAGATTGCTCCGATTGAAACGATTATGAGACTGACGCGCTGCCTACTGCGCTACCGAGGCTTGGCTGTAGATAATTTTATTCGTCTTTTGCACTTAAACTTAATTGGAATTTTTCCTTTTTTTAAGTTAGTTCACTCTGAAAACAAGATTTTTATCAATTTACTTCAGCTAAACTGAAGATTAAGATTTTTTGTGATTACAGTCTCAGTTTACTTTCGCTTTTGCACCTTTTAAGGGACTAAACGCAGATCGGTACTTCTGCCTATGCACGTGGACTCTCTATTTCTCAATTTTAAATTTCAGTTATAAAAATTTACGAAAACTGTCTTAGTTCGATGATGAAAACTCATAGACATTTAGACTGCTTTCAACCATTCTTGTTTTAACAAACTTTTTATAAAAATATTACTTGAAATTTAAAAATGTGTTGCCCCGGGTGAGGATCGAACTCACGACCTTCAGATAACTCCGAGAAGTTTGATTACGAGACTGACGCGCTGCCTACTGCGCTACCGAGGCCCAGACAATTGCCTAAAATGCCATGACAAAATTTTGGGATCGTCCACATGTAAATTTCATATAAAATCCATACAATTTACAACCCTCGCTCGTCTTCTTTACTTTTAGAACATTCAAATTTTATTTAACAGCAGAAAAAATCTCATGCCTTTGTCTGTTTTGGAATTTGAAAAACATATTTTCGAAATTTTTTTGTTGGACAGCAGAAATAAGGACGAAATTAAAAACAGTTGCCCCGGGAGAGGATCGAACTCACGACCTTCAGATTGCTCCGATTGAAACGATTATGAGACTGACGCGCTGCCTACTGCGCTACCGAATCTTAGCTGTAGATACTTTTATTCGTCTTTTGCACTTAAACTTAATTGGAATGTTTCCTTTTTTTAAGTTAGTTCACTCTGAAAACAAGATTTTTATCAATTTACTTCAGCTAAACTGAAGATTAAGATTTTTTGTGATTACAGTCTCAGTTTACTTTCGCTTTTGCACCTTTTAAGGGACTAAACGCAGATAGGTACTTCTGCCTATGCACGTGGACTCTCTATTTCTCAATTTTAAATTTCAGTTATAAAAATTTACGAAAACTGTCTTAGTTCGATGATGAAAACTCATAGACATTTAGACTGCTTTCAACCATTCTTGTTTTAACAAACTTTTTATAAAAATATTACTTGAAATTTAAAAATGTGTTGCCCCGGGTAAGGATCGAACTCACGACCTTCAGATAACTCCGAGAAGTTTATTATGAGACTGACGCGCTGCCTACTGCGCTACCGAGGCTCAGACAATTGCCTAAAATGCCATGACAAAATTTTGGGATCGTCCACATCTAAATTTCATATAAAATCCATACAATTTACAACCCTCGCTCGTCTTCTTTACTTTTAGAACATTCAAATTTTATTTAACAGCAGAAAAAATCTCATGCCTTGGTCTGTTTTGGAATTTGAAAAACATATTTTCGAAATTTTTTTGTTGGACAGCAGAAATAAGGACTAAATTAAAAACAGTTGCCCCGGGTGAGGATCGAACTCACGACCTTCAGATTGCTCCGATTGAAACGATTAGGAGACTGACACGCTGCCTACTGCGCTACCGAGGATTGGCTGTAGATACTTTTATTCGTCTTTTGCACTTAAACTTAATTAGAATTTTTCCTTTTTTTAAGTTAGTTCACTCTGAAAACAAGATTTTTATCAATTTACTTCAGCTAAACTCAAGATTAAGATTTTTTGTGATTACAGTCTCAGTTTACTTTCGCTTTTGCACCTTATAAGGGACTAAACGCAGATACGTACTTCTGCCTATGCACGTGGACTCTCTATTTCTCAATTTTAAATTTCAGTTATAAAAATTTACGAAAACTGTCTTAGTTCGATGATGAAAACTCATAGACATTTAGACTGCTTTCAACCATTCTTGTTTTAACAAACTTTTTATAAAAATATTACTTGAAATTTAAAAATGTGTTGCCCCGGGTGAGGATCGAACTCACGACCTTCAGATAACTCCGAGAAGTTTGATTATGAGACTGACGCGCTGCCTACTGCGCTACCGAGGCTCAGACAATTGCCTAAAATGCCATGACAAAATTTTGGGATCGTCCACATCTAAATTTCATATAAAATCCATACAATTTACAACCCTCGCTCGTCTTCTTTACTTTTAGAACATTCAAATTTTATTTAACAGCAGAAAAAATCTCATGCCTTGGTCTGTTTTGGAATTTGAAAAACATATTTTCGAAATTTTTTTGTTGGACAGCAGAAATAAGGACGAAATTAAAAACAGTTGCCCCGGGTGAGGATCGAACTCACGACCTTCTGATTGCTCCGATTGAAACGATTATGAGACTGACGCGCTGCCTACTGCGCTACCGAGTTTTGGCTGTAGATACTTTTATTCGTCTTTTGCACTTAAACTTAATTGGAATTTTTCCTTTTTTTAAGTCATTCACTCTGAAAACAAGATTTTTATCAATTTACTTTAGCTAAACTGAAGATTAAGATTTTTTGTGATTACAGTCTCAGTTTACTTTCGCTTTTGCACCTTTTAAGGGACTAAACGCAGATCGGTACTTCTGCCTATGCACGTGGACTCTCTATTTCTCAATTTTAAATTTCAGTTATAAAAATTTACGAAAACTGTCTTAGTTCGATAATGAAAACTCATAGACATTTAGACTGCTTTCAACCATTCTTGTTTTAACAAACTTTTTATAAAAATATTACTTGAAATTTAAAAATGTGTTGCCCTGGGTGAGGATCGAACTCACGACCTTCAGATAAATCCGAGAAGTTTGATTAAGAGACTGACGCGCTGCCTACTGCGCTACCGAGGCTCAGACATTTGCCTAAAATGCCATGACAAAATTTTCGGATCGTCCACATCTAAATTTCATATAAAATCCATACAATTTACAACCCTCACTCGTCTTCTTTACTTTTAGAACATTCAAATTTTATTTAACAGCAGAAAAAATCTCATGCCTTGGTCTGTTTTGGAATTTAAAAAACATATTTTCGAAATTTTTTTGTTGGACAGCAGAAATAAGGACGAAGTTAAAAACAGTTGCCCCGGGTGAGGATCGAACTCACGACCTTCAGATTGCTCCGATTGAAACGATTATGAGACTGACGCGCTGCCTACTGCGCTACCGAGTCCTGGCTGTAGATACTTTTATTCGTCTTTTGCACTTAAACTTAATTAGAAATTTTCCTTTTTTTAAGTTAGTTCACTCTGAAAACAAGATTTTTATCAATTTACTTCAGCTAAACTCAAGATTAAGATTTTTTGTGATTACAGTCTCAGTTTACTTTCGCTTTTGCACCTTATAAGGGACTAAACGCAGATACGTACTTCTGCCTATGCACGTGGACTCTCTATTTCTCAATTTTAAATTTCAGTTATAAAAATTTACGAAAACTGTCTTAGTTCGATGATGAAAACTCATAGACATTTAGACTGCTTTCAACCATTCTTGTTTTAACAAACTTTTTATAAAAATATTACTTGAAATTTAAAAATGTGTTGCCCCGGGTGAGGATCGAACTCACGACCTTCAGATAACTCTGAGAAGTTTGATTATGAGAATGACGCGCTGCCTACTGCGCTACCGAGGCTCAGACAATTGCCTAAAATGCCATGACAAAATTTTGGGATCGTCCACATCTAAATTTCATATAAAATCCATACAATTTACAACCCTCGCTCGTCTTCTTTACTTTTAGAACATTCAAATTTTATTTAACAGCAGAAAAAATCTCATGCCTTGGTCTGTTTTGGAATTTGAAAAACATATTTTCGAAATTTTTTTGTTGGACAGCAGAAATAAAGGACGAAATTAAAAACAGTTGCCCCGGGTGAGGATCGAACTCACGACCTTCTGATTGCTCCGATTGAAACGATTATGAGACTGACGCGCTGCCTACTGCGCTACCGAGTTTTGGCTGTAGATAGTTTTATTCGTCTTTTGCACTTAAACTTAATTGGAATTTTTCCTTTTTTTAAGTTAGTTCACTCTGAAAACTAGATTTTTATCAATTTACTTTAGCTAAACTGAAGATTAAGATTTTTTGTGATTACAGTCTCAGTTTACTTTCGCTTTTGCACCTTTTAAGGGACTAAACGCAGATCGGTACTTCTGCCTATGCACGTGGACTCTCCATTTCTCAATTTTAAATTTCAGTTATAAAAATTTACGAAAACTGTCTTAGTTCGATGATGAAAACTCATAGACATTTAGACTGCTTTCAACCATTCTTGTTTTAACAAACTTTTTATAAAAATATTACTTGAAATTTAAAAATGTGTTGCCCCGGGTGAGGATCGAACTCACGACCTTCAGATAACTCCGAGAAGTTTGATTATGAGACTGACGCTCTGCCTACTGCGCTACCGAGGCTCCGACAATTGCCTAAAATGCCATGACAAAATTTTGGGATCGTCCACATCTAAATTTCATATAAAATCCATACAATTTACAACCCTCGCTCGTCTTCTTTACTTTTAGAACATTCAAATTTTATTTAACAGCAGAAAAAATCTCATGCCTTGGTCTGTTTTGGAATTTGAAAAACATATTTTCGAAATTTTTTTGTTGGACAGCAGAAATAAGGACGAAATTAAAAACAGTTGCCCCGGGTGAGGATCGAACTCACGACCTTCAGATTGCTCCGATTGAAACGATTATGAGACTGACGCGCTGCCTACTGCGCTACCGAGGCTTGCCTGTAGATACTTTTATTCGTCTTTTGCACTTAAACTTAATTGGAATGTTTCCTTTTTTTAAGTTAGTTCACTCTGAAAACAAGATTTTTATCAATTTACTTCAGCTAAACTGAAGATTAAGATTTTTTTTTATTACAGTCTCAGTTTACTTTCGCTTTTGCACCTTTTAAGGGACTAAACGCAGATCGGTACTTCTGCCTATGCACGTGGACTCTCTATTTCTCAATTTTAAATTTCAGTTATAAAAATTTACGAAAACTGTCTTAGTTCGATGATGAAAACTCATAGACATTTAGACTGCTTTCAACCATTCTTGTTTTAACAAACTTTTTATAAAAATATTACTTGAAATTTAAAAATGTGTTGCCCGGGGTGAGGATCGAACTCACGACCTTCAGATAACTCCGAGAAGTTTGATTATGAGACTGACGCGCTGCCTACTGCGCTACCGAGGCCCACACAATTGCCTAAAATGCCAGGACAAAATTTTGGGATCGTCCACATCTAAATTTCATATAAAATCCATACAATTTACAACCCTCGCTCGTCTTCTTTACTTTTAGAACATTCAAATTTTATTTAACAGCAGAAAAAATCTCATGCCTTGGTCTGTTTTGGAATTTGAAAAACATATTTTCGAAATTTTTTTGTTGGACAGCAGAAATAAGGACGAAATTAAAAACAGTTGCCCCGGGTGAGGATCGAACTCAGGACCTTGAGATTGCTCCGATTGAAACGATCATGAGACTGACGCGCTGCCTACTGCGCTACCGAGGCTTGGCTGTAGATACTTTTATTCGTCTTTTGCACTTAAACTTAATTGGAATGATTCCTTTTTTTAAGTTAGTTCACTCTGAAAACAAGATTTTTATTAATTTACTTCAGCTAAACTGAAGATTAAGATTTTTTGTGATTACAGTCTCAGTTTACTTTCGATTTTGCACCTTTTAAGGGACTAAACGCAGATCGGTATTTCTGCCTATGCACGTGGACTCTCTATTTCTCAATTTTAAATTTCAGTTATAAAAATTTACGAAAACTGTCTTAGTTCGATGATGAAAATTCATAGACATTTAGACTGCTTTCAACCATTCTTGTTTTAACAAACTTTTTATAAAAATATTACTTGAAATTTAAAAATGTGTTGCCCCGGGTGAGGACCGAACTCACGACCTTCAGATAACTCCGAGAAGTTTGATTATGAGACTGACGCGCTGCCTACTGCGCTACCGAGGCCCAGACAATTAACTAAAATGCCATGACAAAATTTTGGGATCGTCCACATCTAAATTTCATATAAAATCCATACAATTTACAACCCTCGCTCGTCTTCTTTACTTTTAGAACATTCAAATTTTATTTAACAGCTGAAAAAATCTCATGCCTTGGTCTGTTTTGGAATTTGAAAAACATATTTTCGAAATTTTTTTGTTGGACAGCAGAAATAAGGACGAAATTAAAAACAGTTGCCCCGGGTGAGGATCGAACTCAAGACCTTCAGATTGCTCCGATTGAAACGATTATGAGACTGACGCGCTGCCTACTGCGCTACCGAGGATCAGACAATTGCTTAAAATGCCAGGACAAAATTTTGGGATCGTCCACATCTAAATTTCATATAAAATCCATACAATTTACAACCCTCGCTCGTCTTCTTTACTTTTAGAACATTCAAATTTTATTTAACAGCAGAAAAAATCTCATGCCTTGGTCTGTTTTGGAATTTGAAAAACATATTTTCGAAATTTTTTTGTTGGACAGCAGAAATAAGGACGAAATTAAAAACAGTTGCCCCGGGTGAGGGTCGAACTCACGACTTTCAGATTGCTCCGATTGAAACGATTATCAGACTGACGCGCTGCCTACTGCGCTACAGAGGCTTGGCTGTAGATACTTTTATTCGTCTTTTCCACTTAAACTTAATTGGAATGTTTCCTTTTTTTTAAGTTAGTTCACTCTGAAAACAAGATTTTTATCAATTTACTTCAGCTAAACTGAAGATTAAGATTTTTTGTGATTACAGTCTCAGTTTACTTTCGCTTTTGCACCTTTTAAGGGACTAAACGCAAATCGGTACTTCTGCCTATGCACGTGGACTCTCTATTTCTCAGTTTTAAATTTCAGTTATAAAAATTTACGAAAATTGTCTTAGTTCGATGATGAAAACTCATAGACATTTAGACTGCTTTCAACCATTCTTGTTTTAACAAACTTTTTATAAAAAATATTACTTGAAATTGAAAAATGTGTTGCCCCGGGTGAGGATCGAACTCACGACCTTCAGATAACTCCGAGAAGTTTGATTATGAGACTGACGAGCTGCCTACTGCGCTACCGAGGCCCAGTCAATTAACTAAAATGCCATGACAAAATTTTGGGATCGTCCACATCTAAATTTCATATAAAATCCATACAATTTACAACCCTCGCTCGTCTTCTTTACTTTTAGAACATTCAAATTTTATTTAACAGCAAAAAAAATCTCATGCCTTGGTCTGTTTTGGAATTTGAAAAACATATTTTAGAAATTTTTTTGTTGGACAGCAGAAATAAGGACGAAATTAAAAACAGTTGCCCCGGGTGAGGATGGAACTCACGACCTTCAGATTTCTCCGATTGAAACGATTATGAGACTGACGCGCTGCATACTGCGCTACCGAGGCCCAGACAATTGTCTAAAATGCCATGACAAAATTTTGGGATCGTCCACATCTAAATTTCATATAAAATCCATACAATTTACAACCCTCGCTCGTCTTCTTTACTTTTAGAACATTCAAATTTTATTTAACAGCAGAAAAAATATCATGCCTTGGTCTGTTTTGGAATTAGAAAAACATATTTTCGAAATTTTTTTGTTGGACAGCAGAAATAAGAACGAAATTAAAAACAGTTGCCCCGGGTGAGGATCGAACTCACGACCTTTAGATTGCTCCGATTGAAACGATTATGAGACTGACGCGCTGCCTACTGCGCTACAGAGGCTTGGCTGTAGGTACTTTTATTCGTCTTTTCCACTTAAACTTAATTGGAATGTTTCCTTTTTTTAAGTTAGTTCACTCTGAAAACAAGATTTTTATCAATTTACTTCAGCTAAACTGAAGATTAAGATTTTTTTTGATTACAGTCTCAGTTTACTTTCGCTTTTGCACCTTTTAAGGGACTAAACGCAGATCGGTACTTCTGCCTATGCACGTGGACTCTCTATTTCTCAATTTTAAATTTCAGTTATAAATATTTACGAAAACTGTCTTAGTTCGATGAAGAAAACTCATAGACATTTAGACTGCTTTCAACCATTCTTGTTTTAACAAACTTTTTATAAAAATATTACTTGAAATTTAAAAATGTGTTGCCCGGGTTGAGGATCGAACTCACGACCTTCAGATAACTCCGAGAAGTTTGATTATGAGACTTACGCGCTGCCTACTGCGCTACCGAGGCCCACACAACTGCCTAAAATGCCAGGACAAAATTTTGGGATCGTCCACATCTAAATTTCATATAAAATCCATACAATTTACAAACCTCGCTCGTTTTCTTTACTTTTAGAACATTCAAATTTTATTTAACAACAGAAAAAATCTCATGCCTTGGTCTGTTTTGGAATTTGAAAAACATATTTTCGAAATTTTTTTGTTGGACAGCAGAAATAAGGACGAAATTAAAAACAGTTGCCCCGGGTGAGGATCGAACTCAGGACCTTGAGATTGCTCCGATTGAAACGATCATGAGACTGACGCGCTGCCTACTGCGCTACAGAGGCTTGGCTATAGATACTTTTATTCGTCTTTTCCACTTAAACTTAATTGGAATGTTTCCTTATTTTAAGTTAGTTCACTCTGAAAACAAGATTTTTATCAATTTACTTCAGCTAAACTGAAGATTAAGATTTTTTGTGATTACAGTCTCAGTTTACTTTCGCTTTTGCACCTTTTAAGGGACTAAACACAAATCGGTACTTCTGCCTATGCACGTGGACTCTCTATTTCTCAATTTTAAATTTCAGTTATAAAAATTTACGAAAACTGTCTTAGTTCGATGATGAAAACTCATAGACATTTAGACTGCTGTCAACCATTCTTGTTTTAACAAACTTTTTATAAAAATATTACTTGAAATTTAAAATTGTGTTGCCCCGGGTGCGGATCGAAATCACGACCTTCAGATAACTCCGAGAAGTTTGATTATGAGACTGACGCGCCGCCTACTGCGCTACCGAGGCCCAGACAATTGTCTAAAATGCCATGACAAAATTTTGGGATCGTCCACATCTAAATTTCATATAAAATCCATACAATTTACAACCCTCGCTCGTCTTCTTTACTTTTAGAACATTCAAATTTTATTTAACAGCAGAAAAAATCTCATGCCTTGGTCTGTTTTGGAATTTGAAAAACATATTTTCGAAATTTTTTTGTTGGACAGCAGAAATAAGGACGAAATTAAAAACAGTTGCCCCGGGTGAGGATCGAACTCACGACCTTCAGATTGCTCCGATTGAAACGATTATGAGACCGACGCGCTGCCTACTGCGCTACCGAGGCTTGGCTGTAGATACTTTTATTCGTCTTTTTCACTTAAACTTAATTGGAATGTTTCCTTTTTTTAAGTTAGTTTACTCTGAAAACAAGATTTTTATCAATTTACTTCAGCTAAACTGAAGATTAAGATTTTTTGTGATTACAGTCTCAGTTTACTTTCGCTTTTGCACCTTTTAAGGGACTAAACGCAGATCGGTACTTCTGCCTATGCACGTGGACTCTCTATTTCTCAATTTTAAATTTCAGTTATAAAAATTTACGAAAACTGTCTTAGTTCGATGATGAAAACTCATAGACATTTAGACTGCTTTCAACCATTCTTGTTTTAACAAACTTTTTATAAAAATATTACTTGAAATTTAAAAATGTGTTGCCCGGGGTGAGGATCGAACTCACGACCTTCAGATAACTCCGAGAAGTTTGATTACGAGACTGACGCGCTGCCTACTGCGCTACCGAGGCCCAGACAATTGCCTAAAATGCCAGGACAAAATTTTGGGATCGTCCACATCTAAATTTCATATAAAATCCATACAATTTACAACCCTCGCTCGTCTTCTTTACTTTTAGAACATTCAAATTTTATTTAACAGCACAAAAAATCTCATGCCTTGGTCTGTTTTGGAATTTGAAAAAGATCGAACTCACGACCTTCAGATTGCTCCGATTGAAACGATTATGAGACTGGCGCGCTGCCTACTGCGCTACAGAGGCTTGGCTGTAGATACTTTTATTCGTCTTTTCCACTTAAACTTAATTGGAATGTTTCCTTTTTTTAAGTTAGTTCACTCTGAAAACAAGATTTTTATCAATTTACTTCAGCTAAACTGAAGATTAAGATTTTTTGTGATTACAGTCTCAGTTTACTTTCGCTTTTGCACCTTTTAAGGGACTAAACGCAGATCGGTACTTCTGCCTATGCACGTGGACTCTCTATTTCTCAATTTTAAATTTCAGTTATAAAAATTTACGAAAACTGTCTTAGTTCGATGATGAAAACTCATAGACATTTAGACTGCTGTCAACCATTCTTGTTTTAACAAACTTTTTATAAAAATATTACTTGAAATTTAAAATTGTGTTGCCCCGGGTGAGGATCGAACTCACGACCTTCAGATAACTCCGAGAAGTTTGATTATGAGACTGACGCGCTGCCTACTGCGCTACCGAGGCCCAGACAATTACCTAAAATGCCATGAAAAAATTTTGGGATCGTCCACATCTAAATTTCATATAAAATCCATACAATTTACAACCCTCGCACGTCTTCTTTACTTTTAGAACATTCAAATTTTATTTAACAGCAGAAAAAATCTCATGCCTTGGTCTGTTTTGGAATTTGAAAAACATATTTTCGAAATTTTTTTGTTGGACAGCAGATATAAGAACGAAATTAAAAACAGTTGCCCCGGGTGAGGATCGAACTCACGACCTTCAGATTGCTCCGATTGAAACGATTATGAGACTGACGCGCTGCCTACTGCGCTACCGACGATCAGACAATTGCCTAAAATGCCAGGACAAAATTTTGGGATCGTCCACATCTAAATTTCATATAAAATCCATACAACTTACAACCCTCGCTCGTCTTCTTTACTTTTAGAACATTCAAATTTTATTTAACAGCAGAAAAAATCTCATGCCTTGGTCTGTTTTGGAATTTGAAAAACATATTTTCGAAATTTTTTTGTTGGACAGCAGAAATAAGGACGAAATTAAAAACAGTTGCCCCGGGTCAGGATCGAACTCACGACCTTCAGATTGCTCCGATTGAAACGATTATGAGACTGACGCGCTGCCTACTGCGCTACAGAGGCTTTGCTGTAGATACTTTTATTCGTCTTTTCCACTTAAACTTAATTGGAATGTTTCCTTTTTTTAAGTTAGTTCACTCTGAAAACAAGATTTTTATCAATTTACTTCAGCTAAACTGAAGATTAAGATTTTTTGTGATTACAGTCTCAGTTTACTTTCGCTTTTGCACCTTTTAAGGGACTAAACGCAAATCGGTACTTCTGCCTATGCACGTGGACTCTCTATTTCTCAATTTTAAATTTCAGTTATAAAAATTTACGAAAACTGTCTTAGTTCGATGATGAAAACTCATAGACATTTAGACTGCTTTCAACCATTTTTGTTTTAACAAACTTTTTATAAAAAATATTACTTGAAAAATGTGTTGCCCCGGGTGAGGATCGAACTCACGACCTTCAGATAACTCCGAGAAGTTTGACTATGAGACTGACGCGCTCCCTACAGCGCTACCGAGGCCCAGACAATTACCTAAAATGCCATGACAAAATTTTGGGATCGTCCACATGTAAATTTCATATAAAATCCATACAATTTACAACCCTCGCTCGTCTTCTTTACTTTTAGAACATTCAAATTTTATTTAATAGCAGAAAAAATCTCATGCCTTGGTCTGTTTTGGAATTTGAAAAACATATTTTCGAAATTTTTTTGTTGGACAGCAGAAATAAGGACGAAATTAAAAACAGTTGCCCCGGGTGAGGATCGAACTCACGACCTTCAGATTGCTCCGATTGAAACGATTATGAGACTGACGCGCTGCCTACTGCGCTACCGAGGCTTTGCTGTAGATAATTTTATTCGTCTTTTGCACTTAAACTTAATTGGAATTTTTCCTTTTTTTAAGTTAGTTCACTCTGAAAACAAGATTTTTATCAATTTACTTCAGCTAAACTGAAGATTAAGATTTTTTGTGATTACAGTCTCAGTTTACTTTCGCTTTTGCACCTTTTAAGGGACTAAACGCAGATCGGTACTTCTGCCTATGCACGTGGACTCTCTATTTCTCAATTTTAAATTTCAGTTATAAAAATTTACGAAAACTGTCTTAGTTCGATGATGAAAACTCATAAACATTTAGACTGCTTTCAACCATTCTTGTTTTAACAAACTTTTTATAAAAATATTACTTGAAATTTAAAAATGTGTTGCCCCGGGTGAGGATCGAACTCACGACCTTCAGATAACTCCGAGAAGTTTGATTATGATACTGACGCGCTGCCTACTGCGCTACCGAGGCCCAGACAATTGCCTAAAATGCCATGACAAAATTTTGGGATCGTCCACATCTAAATTTCATATAAAATCCATACAATTTACAACCCTCGCTCGTCTTCTTTACTTTTAGAACATTCAAATTTTATTTAACAGCAGAAAAAATCTCATGCCTTGGTCTGTTTTGGAATTTGTAAAACATATTTTCGAAATTTTTTTGTTGGACAGCAGCAATAAGGACGAAATTAAAAACAGTTGCCCCGGGTGAGGATCGAACTCAAGACCTTCAGATTGCTCCGATTGAAACGATTATGAGACTGACGCGCTGCCTACTGCGCTACCGAGGCTTGGCTGTAGATACTTTTATTCGTCTTTTGCACTTAAACTTAATTGGAATTTTTCCTTTTTTTAAGTTAGTTCACTCTGAAAACAAGATTTATATCAATTTACTTCAGCTAAACTGAAGATTAAGATTTTTTGTGTTTACAGTCTCAGTTTACTTTCGCTTTTGCACCTTTTAAGGGACTAAACGCAGATCGGTACTTCTGCCTATGCACGTGGACTCTCTATTTCTCAATTTTAAATTTCAGTTATAAAAATTTACGAAAACTGTCATAGTTCGATGATGAAAACTCATAGACATTTAGACTGCTTTCAACCATTCTTGTTTTGACGAACTTTTTATAAAAATATTACTTGAAATTTAAAAATGTGTTGCCCCGGGTGAGGATCGAACTCACGACCTTCAGATAACTCCGAGAAGTTTGATTATGAGACTGACGCGCTGCCTAGTGCGCTACCGAGGCCCAGACAATTGCCTATAATGCCATGACAAAATTTTAGGATCGTCCACATCTAAATTTCATATAAAATCCATACAATTTACAACCCTCGCTCGTCTTCTTTACTTTTAGAACATTCAAATTTTATTTAACAGCAGAAAAAATCTCATGCCTTGGTCTGTTTTGGAATTTGAAAAACATATTTTTGAAATTTTTTTGTTGGACAGCAGAAATAAGGACGAAATTAAAAACAGTTGCCCCGGGTGAGGATCGAACTCACGACCTTCAGATTGCTCCGATTGTAACGATTATGAGACTGACGCGCAGCCTACTGCGCTACCGAGGCTTGGCTGTAGATACTTTTATTCGTCTTTTGCACTTAAACTTAACTGGAATTTTTCCTTTTTTTAAGTTAGTTCACTCTGAAAACAAGATTTTTATCAATTTACTTCAGCTAAACTAAAGATTAAGATTTTTTGTGATTACAGTCTCAGTTTACTTTCGCTTTTGCACCTTTTAAGGGACTAAACGCAGATCGGTACTTCTGCCTATGCACGTGGACTCTCTATTTCTCAATTTTAAATTTCAGTTATAAAAATTTACGAAAACAGTCTTAGTTCGATGATGAAAACTCATAGACATTTAGACTGCTTTCAACCATTCTTGTTTTAACAAACTTTTTATAAAAATATTACTTGAAATTTAAAAATGTGTTGCCCCGGATGAGGATCGAACTCACGACCCTCAGATAACTCCGAGAAGTTTGATTATGAGACTGACGCGCTGCCTACTGCGCTACCGAGGCCCAGACAATTGCCTAAAATGCCATGACAAAATTTTGGGATCGTCCACATCTAAATTTCATATAAAATCCATACAATTTACAACCCTCGCTCGTCTTCTTTACTTTTAGAACATTCAAATTTTATTTTACAGCAGAAAAAATCTCATGCCTTGGTCTGTTTTGGAATTTGAAAAACATATTTTCGAAATTTTTTTGTTGGACAGCAGAAATAAGGACGAAATTAAAAACGGTTGCCCCGGGTGAGGATCGAACTCACGACCTTCAGATTGCTCCGATTGAAACGAATATGAGACTGACGCGCTGCCTACTGCGCTACCGAGGCTTGGCTGTAGATACTTTTATTCGTCTTTTGCACTTAAACTTAATTGTAATGTTTCCTTTTTTTAAGTTAGTTCACTCTGAAAACAAGATTTTTATCAATTTACTTCAGCTAAACTGAAGATTAAGATTTTTTGTGATTACAGTCTCAGTTTACTTTCGCTTTTGCACCTTTTAAGGGACTAAACGCAGATCGGTACTTCTGCCTATGCACGTGGACTCTCTATTTCTTAATATTAAATTTCAGTTATAAAAATTTACGAAAACTGTCTTAGTTCGATGATGAAAACTCATAGACATTTAGACTGCTTTCAACCATTCTTGTTTTAACAAACTTTTTATAAAAATATTACTTGAAATTTAAAAATGTGTTGCCCCGGGTGAGGATCGAACTCACGACCTTCAGATAACTCCGAGAAGTTTGATTATGAGACTGACGCGCTGCCTACTGCGCTACCGAGGCCCAGACAATTGCCTAAAATGCCATGACAAAATTTTGGGATCGTCCACATCTAAATTTCATATAAAATCCATACAATTTACAACCCTCGCTCGTCTTCTTTACTTTTAGAACATTCAAATTTTATTTAACAGCAGAAAAAATCTCATGCCTTGGTCTGTTTTGGAATTTGTAAAACATATTTTCGAAATTTTTTTGTTGGACAGCAGCAATAAGGACGAAATTAAAAACAGTTGCCCCGGGTGAGGATCGAACTCAAGACCTTCAGATTGCTCCGATTGAAACGATTATGAGACTGACGCGCTGCCTACTGCGCTACCGAGGCTTGGCTGTAGATACTTTTATTCGTCTTTTGCACTTAAACTTAATTGGAATTTTTCCTTTTTTTAAGTTAGTTCACTCTGAAAACAAGATTTTTATCAATTTACTTCAGCTAAACTGAAGATTAAGATTTTCTGTGATTACAGTCTCAGTTTACTTTCGCTTTTGCACCTTTTAAGGGACTAAACGCAGATAGGTACTTCTGCCTATGCACGTGGACTCTCTATTTCTCAATTTTAAATTTCAGTTATAAAAATTTACGAAAACTGTCTTAGTTCGATGATGAAAACTCATAGACATTTAGACTGCTTTCAACCATTCTTGTTTTAACAAACTTTTTATAAAAATATTACTTGAAATTTAAAAATGTGTTGCCCCGGGTGAGGATCGAACTCACGACCTTCAGATAACTCCGAGAAGTTTGATTATGAGACTGACGCGCTGCCTACTGCGCTACCGAGGCCCAGACAATTGCCTAAAATGCCATGACAAAATTTTGGGATCGTCCACATCTAAATTTCATATAAAATCCATACAATTTACAACCCTCGCTCGTCTTCTTTACTTTTAGAACATTCAAATTTTATTTTACAGCAGAAAAAATCTCATGCCTTGGTCTGTTTTGGAATTTGAAAAACATATTTTCGAAATTTTTTTGTTGGACAGCAGAAATAAGGACGAAATTAAAAACAGTTGCCCCGGGTGAGGATCGAACTCACGACCTTCAGATTGCTCCGATTGAAACGATTATGAGACTGACGCGCTGCCTACTGCGCTACCGAGGCTTTGCTGTAGATAATTTTATTCGTCTTTTGCACTTAAACTTAATTGGAATTTTTCCTTTTTTTAAGTTAGTTCACTCTGAAAACAAGATTTTTATCAATTTACTTCAGCTAAACTGAAGATTAAGATTTTTTGTGATTACAGTCTCAGTTTACTTTCGCTTTTGCACCTTTTAAGGGACTAAACGCAGATCGGTACTTCTGCCTATGCACGTGGACTCTCTATTTCTCAATTTTAAATTTCAGTTATAAAAATTTACGAAAACTGTCTTAGTTCGATGATGAAAACTCATAAACATTTAGACTGCTTTCAACCATTCTTGTTTTAACAAACTTTTTATAAAAATATTACTTGAAATTTAAAAATGTGTTGCCCCGGGTGAGGATCGAACTCACGACCTTCAGATAACTCCGAGAAGTTTGATTATGATACTGACGCGCTGCCTACTGCGCTACCGAGGCCCAGACAATTGCCTAAAATGCCATGACAAAATTTTGGGATCGTCCACATCTAAATTTCATATAAAATCCATACAATTTACAACCCTCGCTCGTCTTCTTTACTTTTAGAACATTCAAATTTTATTTAACAGCAGAAAAAATCTCATGCCTTGGTCTGTTTTGGAATTTGTAAAACATATTTTCGAAATTTTTTTGTTGGACAGCAGCAATAAGGACGAAATTAAAAACAGTTGCCCCGGGTGAGGATCGAACTCAAGACCTTCAGATTGCTCCGATTGAAACGATTATGAGACTGACGCGCTGCCTACTGCGCTACCGAGGCTTGGCTGTAGATACTTTTATTCGTCTTTTGCACTTAAACTTAATTGGAATTTTTCCTTTTTTTAAGTTAGTTCACTCTGAAAACAAGATTTATATCAATTTACTTCAGCTAAACTGAAGATTAAGATTTTTTGTGTTTACAGTCTCAGTTTACTTTCGCTTTTGCACCTTTTAAGGGACTAAACGCAGATCGGTACTTCTGCCTATGCACGTGGACTCTCTATTTCTCAATTTTAAATTTCAGTTATAAAAATTTACGAAAACTGTCATAGTTCGATGATGAAAACTCATAGACATTTAGACTGCTTTCAACCATTCTTGTTTTGACGAACTTTTTATAAAAATATTACTTGAAATTTAAAAATGTGTTGCCCCGGGTGAGGATCGAACTCACGACCTTCAGATAACTCCGAGAAGTTTGATTATGAGACTGACGCGCTGCCTAGTGCGCTACCGAGGCCCAGACAATTGCCTATAATGCCATGACAAAATTTTAGGATCGTCCACATCTAAATTTCATATAAAATCCATACAATTTACAACCCTCGCTCGTCTTCTTTACTTTTAGAACATTCAAATTTTATTTAACAGCAGAAAAAATCTCATGCCTTGGTCTGTTTTGGAATTTGAAAAACATATTTTTGAAATTTTTTTGTTGGACAGCAGAAATAAGGACGAAATTAAAAACAGTTGCCCCGGGTGAGGATCGAACTCACGACCTTCAGATTGCTCCGATTGTAACGATTATGAGACTGACGCGCAGCCTACTGCGCTACCGAGGCTTGGCTGTAGATACTTTTATTCGTCTTTTGCACTTAAACTTAACTGGAATTTTTCCTTTTTTTAAGTTAGTTCACTCTGAAAACAAGATTTTTATCAATTTACTTCAGCTAAACTAAAGATTAAGATTTTTTGTGATTACAGTCTCAGTTTACTTTCGCTTTTGCACCTTTTAAGGGACTAAACGCAGATCGGTACTTCTGCCTATGCACGTGGACTCTCTATTTCTCAATTTTAAATTTCAGTTATAAAAATTTACGAAAACAGTCTTAGTTCGATGATGAAAACTCATAGACATTTAGACTGCTTTCAACCATTCTTGTTTTAACAAACTTTTTATAAAAATATTACTTGAAATTTAAAAATGTGTTGCCCCGGATGAGGATCGAACTCACGACCCTCAGATAACTCCGAGAAGTTTGATTATGAGACTGACGCGCTGCCTACTGCGCTACCGAGGCCCAGACAATTGCCTAAAATGCCATGACAAAATTTTGGGATCGTCCACATCTAAATTTCATATAAAATCCATACAATTTACAACCCTCGCTCGTCTTCTTTACTTTTAGAACATTCAAATTTTATTTTACAGCAGAAAAAATCTCATGCCTTGGTCTGTTTTGGAATTTGAAAAACATATTTTCGAAATTTTTTTGTTGGACAGCAGAAATAAGGACGAAATTAAAAACGGTTGCCCCGGGTGAGGATCGAACTCACGACCTCCAGATTGCTCCGATTGAAACGATTATGAGACTGACGCGCTGCCTACTGTGCTACCGAGGCTTGGCTGTAGATAATTTTATTCGTCTTTTGCACTTAAACTTAATTGGAATTTTTCCTTTTTTTAAGTTAGTTCACTCTGAAAACAAGATTTTTATCAATTTACTTCAGCTAAACTGAAGATTAAGATTTTTTGTGATTACAGTCTCAGTTTACTTTCGCTTTTGCACCTTTTAAGGGACTAAACGCAGATCGGTACTTCTGCCTATGCACGTGGACTCTCTATATCTCAATTTTAAATTTCAGTTATAAAAATTTACGAAAACTGTCATAGTTCGATGATGAAAACTCATAGACATTTAGACTGCTTTCAACCATTCTTGTTTTAACAAACTTTTTATAAAAATATTACTTGAAATTTAAAAATGTGTTGCCCCGGGTGAGGATCGAACTCACGACCCTCAGATAACTCCGAGAAGTTTGATTATGAGACTGACGCGCTGGCTACTGCGCTACCGAGGCCCAGACATTTGCCTAAAATGCCATGACAAAATTTTGGGTTCGTCCACATCTAAATTTCATATAAAATCCATACAATTTACAACCCTCGCTCGTCTTCTTTACTTTTAGAACATTCAAATTTTATTTTACAGCAGAAAAAATCTCATGCCTTGGTCTGTTTTGGAATTTGAAAAACATATTTTCGAAATTTTTTTGTTGGACAGCAGAAATAAGGACGAAATTAAAAACAGTTGCCCCGGGTGAGGATCGAACTCACGACCTTCAGATTGCTCCGATTGAAACGAATATGAGACTGACGCGCTGCCTACTGCGCTACCGAGGCTTGGCTGTAGATACTTTTATTCGTCTTTTGCACTTAAACTTAATTGTAATGTTTCCTTTTTTTAAGTTAGTTCACTCTGAAAACAAGATTTTTATCAATTTACTTCAGCTAAACTGAAGATTAAGATTTTTTGTGATTACAGTCTCAGTTTACTTTCGCTTTTGCACCTTTTAAGGGACTAAACGCAGATCGGTACTTCTGCCTATGCACGTGGACTCTCTATTTCTTAATATTAAATTTCAGTTATAAAAATTTACGAAAACTGTCTTAGTTCGATGATGAAAACTCATAGACATTTAGACTGCTTTCAACCATTCTTGTTTTAACAAACTTTTTATAAAAATATTACTTGAAATTTAAAAATGTGTTGCCCCGGGTGAGGATCGAACTCACGACCTTCAGATAACTCCGAGAAGTTTGATTATGAGACTGACGCGCTGCCTACTGCGCTACCGAGGCCCAGACAATTGCCTAAAATGCCATGACAAAATTTTGGGATCGTCCACATCTAAATTTCATATAAAATCCATACAATTTACAACCCTCGCTCGTCTTCTTTACTTTTAGAACATTCAAATTTTATTTAACAGCAGAAAAAATACCATGCCTTGGTCTGTTTTGGAATTTGAAAAACATATTTTCGAAATTTTTTTGTTGGACAGCAGAAATAAGGACGAAATTAAAAACAGTTGCCCCGGGTGAGGATCGAACTCACGACCTTCAGATTGCTCCGATTGAAACGATTATGAGACTGACGCGCTGCCTACTGCGCTACCGAGGCTTGGCTGTAGATAATTTTATTCGTCTTTTGCACTTAAACTTAATTGGAATTTTTCCTTTTTTTAAGTTAGTTCACTCTGAAAACAAGATTTTTATCAATTTACTTCAGCTAAACTGAAGATTAAGATTTTTTGTGATTACAGACTCAGTTTACTTTCGCTTTTGCACCTTTTAAGGGACTAAACGCAGATCGGTACTTCTGCCTATGCACGTAGACTCTCTATTTCTCAATTTTAAATTTCAGTTATAAAAATTTACGAAAACTGTCTTAGTTCGATGATGAAAACTCGTAGACATTTAGACTGCTTTCAACCATTCTTGTTTTAACAAACTTTTTATAAAAATATTACTTGAAATTTAAAAATGTGTTGCCCCGGGTGAGGATCGAACTCACGACCTTCAGATAACTCCGAGAAGTTTGATTATGATACTGACGCGCTGCCTACTGCGCTACCGAGGCCCAGACAATTGCCGAAAATGCCATGACAAAATTTTGGGATCGTCCACATCTAAATTTCATATAAAATCCATACAATTTACAACCCTCGCTCGTCTTCTTTACTTTTAGAACATTCAAATTTTATTTAACAGCAGAAAAAATACCATGCCTTGGTCTGTTTTGGAATTTGAAAAACATATTTTCGAAATTTTTTTGTTGGACAGCAGAAATAAGGACGAAATTAAAAACAGTTGCCCCGGGTGAGGATCGAACTCACGACCTTCAGATTGCTCCGATTGAAACGATTATGAGACTGACGCGCTGCCTACTGCGCTACCGAGGCTTGGCTGTAGATAATTTTATTCGTCTTTTGCACTTAAACTTAATTGGAATTTTTCCTTTTTTTAAGTTAGTTCACTCTGAAAACAAGATTTTTATCAATTTACTTCAGCTAAACTGAAGATTAAGATTTTTTGTGATTACAGTCTCAGTTTACTTTCGCTTTTGCACCTTTTAAGGGACTAAACGCAGATCGGTACTTCTGCCTATGCACGTGGACTCTCTATTTCTCAATTTTAAATTTCAGTTATAAAAATTTACGAAAACTGTCTTAGTTCGATGATGAAAACTCATAGACATTTAGACTGCTTTCAACCATTCTTGTTTTAACAAACTTTTTATAAAAATATTACTTGAAATTTAAAAATGTGTTGCCCCGGGTGAGGATCGAACTCACGACCTTCAGATAACTCCGAGAAGTTTGATTATGAGACTGACGCGCTGCCTACTGCGCTACCGAGGCCCAGACAATTGTCTAAAATGCCATGACAAAATTTTGGGATCGTCCACATCTAAATTTCATATAAATTCCATACAATTTACAACCCTCGCTCGTCTTCTTTACTTTTAGAACATTCAAATTTTATTTAACAGCAGAAAAAATCTCATGCCTTGGTCTGTTTTGGAATTTGAAAAACATATTTTCGAAATTTTTTTGTTGGACAGCAGAAATAAGGACGAAATTAAAAACAGATGCCCCGGGTGAGGATCGAACTCACGACCTTCTGATTGCTCCGATTGAAACGATTATGAGACTGACGCGCTGCCTACTGCGCTACCGAGTTTTGGCTGTAGATACTTTTATTCGTCTTTTGCACTTCAACTTAATTGGAATTTTTCCTTTTTTTAAGTTAGTTCACTCTGAAAACAAGATTTTTATCAATTTACTTTAGCTAAACTGAAGATTAAGATTTTTTGTGATTACAGTCTCAGTTTACTTTCGCTTTTGCACCTTTTAAGGGACTAAACGCAGATCGGTACTTCTGCCTATGCACGTGGACTCTCTATTTCTTAATATTAAATTTCAGTTATAAAAATTTACGAAAACTGTCTTAGTTCGATGATGAAAACTCATACACATTTAGACTGCTTTCAACCATTCTTGTTTTAACAAACTTTTTATAAAAATATTACTTGAAATTTAAAAATGTGTTGCCCCGGGTGAGGATCGAACTCACGACCTTCAGATAACTCCGAGAAGTTTGATTATGATACTGACGCGCTGCCTACTGCGCTACCGAGGCCCAGACAATTGCCGAAAATGCCATGACAAAATTTTGGGATCGTCCACATCTAAATTTCATATAAAATCCATACAATTTACAACCCTCGCTCGTCTTCTTTACTTTTAGAACATTCAAATTTTATTTAACAGCAGAAAAAATACCATGCCTTGGTCTGTTTTGGAATTTGAAAAACATATTTTCGAAATTTTTTTGTTGGACAGCAGAAATAAGGACGAAATTAAAACAGTTGCCCCAGGTGAGGATCGAACTCACGACCTTCAGATTGCTCCGATTGAAACGATTATGAGACTGACGCGCTGCCTACTGCGCTACCGAGGCTTGGCTGTAGATAATTTTATTCGTCTTTTGCACTTAAACTTAATTGGAATTTTTCCTTTTTTTAAGTTAGTTCACTCTGAAAACAAGATTTTTATCAATTTACTTCAGCTAAACTGAAGATTAAGATTTTTTGTGATTACAGTCTCAGTTTACTTTCGCTTTTGCACCTTTTAAGGGACTAAACGCAGATCGGTACTTCTGCCTATGCACGTGGACTCTCTATTTCTCAATTTTAAATTTCAGTTATAAAAATTTACGAAAACTGTCTTAGTTCGATGATGAAAACTCATAGACATTTAGACTGCTTTCAACCATTCTTGTTTTAACAAACTTTTTATAAAAATATTACTTGAAATTTAAAAATGTGTTGCCCCGGGTGAGGATCGAACTCACGACCTTCAGATAACTCCGAGAAGTTTGATTATGAGACTGACGCGCTGCCTACTGCGCTACCGAGGCCCAGACAATTGTCTAAAATGCCATGACAAAATTTTGGGATCGTCCACATCTAAATTTCATATAAATTCCATACAATTTACAACCCTCGCTCGTCTTCTTTACTTTTAGAACATTCAAATTTTATTTAACAGCAGAAAAAATCTCATGCCTTGGTCTGTTTTGGAATTTGAAAAACATATTTTCGAAATTTTTTTGTTGGACAGCAGAAATAAGGACGAAATTAAAAACAGATGCCCCGGGTGAGGATCGAACTCACGACCTTCTGATTGCTCCGATTGAAACGATTATGAGACTGACGCGCTGCCTACTGCGCTACCGAGTTTTGGCTGTAGATACTTTTATTCGTCTTTTGCACTTAAACTTAATTGGAATTTTTCCTTTTTTTAAGTTAGTTCACTCTGAAAACAAGATTTTTATCAATTTACTTTAGCTAAACTGAAGATTAAGATTTTTTGTGATTACAGTCTCAGTTTACTTTCGCTTTTGCACCTTTTAAGGGACTAAACGCAGATCGGTACTTCTGCCTATGCACGTGGACTCTCTATTTCTTAATATTAAATTTCAGTTATAAAAATTTACGAAAACTGTCTTAGTTCGATGATGAAAACTCATACACATTTAGACTGCTTTCAACCATTCTTGTTTTAACAAACTTTTTATAAAAATATTACTTGAAATTTAAAAATGTGTTGCCCCGGGTGAGGATCGAACTCACGACCTTCAGATAACTCCGAGAAGTTTGATTATGAGACTGACGCGCTGCCTACTGCGCTACCGAGGCCCAGACAATTGCCTAAAATGCCATGACAAAATTTTGGGATCGTCCACATCTAAATTTCATATAAAATCCATACAATTTACAACCCTCGCTCGTCTTCTTTACTTTTAGAACATTCAAATTTTATTTAACAGCAGAAAAAATCCCATGCCTTGGTCTGTTTTGGAATTTGAAAAACATATTTTCGAAATTTTTTTGTTGGACAGCAGAAATAAGGACGAAATTAAAAACAGTTGCCCCGGGTGAGGATCGAACTCACGACCTTCAGATTGCTCCGATTGAAACGATTATGAGACTGACGCGCTGCCTACTGCGCTGCCGAGGATTGGCTGTAGATACTTTTATTCGTCTTTTGCACTTAAACTTAATTGGAATTTTTCCTTTTTTTAAGTTAGTTCACTCTGAAAACAAGATTTTTATCAATTTACTTCAGCTAAACTGAAGATTAAGATTTTCTGTGATTACAGTCTCAGTTTACTTTCGCTTTTGCACCTTTTAAGGGACTAAACGCAGATAGGTACTTCTGCCTATGCACGTGGACTCTCTATTTCTCAATTTTAAATTTCAGTTATAAAAATTTACGAAAACTGTCTTAGTTCGATGATGAAAACTCATAGACATTTAGACTGCTTTCAACCATTCTTGTTTTAACAAACTTTTTATAAAAATATTACTTGAAATTTAAAAATGTGTTGCCCCGGGTGAGGATCGAACTCACGACCCTCAGATAACTCCGAGAAGTTTGATTATGAGACTGACGCGCTGCCTACTGCGCTACCGAGGCCCAGACAATTGCCTAAAATGCCATGACAAAATTTTGGGATCGTCCACATCTAAATTTCATATAAAATCCATACAATTTACAACCCTCGCTCGTCTTCTTTACTTTTAGAACATTCAAATTTTATTTTACAGCAGAAAAAATCTCATGCCTTGGTCTGTTTTGGAATTTGAAAAACATATTTTCGAAATTTTTTTGTTGGACAGCAGAAATAAGGACGAAATTAAAAACAGTTGCCCCGGGTGAGGATCGAACTCACGACCTTCAGATTGCTCCGATTGAAACGATTATGAGACTGACGCGCTGCCTACTGCGCTACCGAGGATTGGCTGTAGATAATTTTATTCGTCTTTTGCACTTAAACTTAATTGGAATTTTTCCTTTTTTTAAGTTAGTTCACTCTGAAAACAAGATTTTTATCAATTTACTTCAGCTAAACTGAAGGTTAAGATTTTCTGTGATTACAGTCTCAGTTTACTTTCGCTTTTGCACCTTTTAAGGGACTAAACGCAGATCGGTACTTCTGCCTATGCACGTGGACTCTCTATTTCTCAATTTTAAATTTCAGTTATAAAAATTTACGAAAACTGTCTTAGTTCGATGATGAAAACTCATAGACATTTAGACTGCTTTCAACCATTCTTGTTTTAACAAACTTTTTATAAAAATATTACTTGAAATTTAAAAATGTGTTGCCCCGGGTGAGGATCGAACTCACGACCCTCAATAACTCCGAGAAGTTTGATTATGAGACTGACGCGCTGCCTACTGCGCTACCGAGGCCCAGACAATTGCATAAAAGGCCATGACAAAATTTTGGGTTCGTCCACATCTAAATTTCATATAAAATCCATACAATTTACAACCCTCGCTCGCCTTCTTTACTTTTAGAACATTCAAATTTTATTTTACAGCAGAAAAAATCTCATGCCTTGGTCTGTTTTGGAATTTGAAAAACATATTTTCGAAATTTTTTTGTTGGACAGCAGAAATAAGGACGAAATTAAAAACAGTTGCCCCGGGTGAGAATCGAACTCACGACCTTCAGATTGCTCCGATTGAAACGATTATGAGACTGACGCGCTGCCTACTGCGCTACCGAGGCTTGGCTGTAGATACTTTTATTCGTCTTTTGCTCTTAAACTTAATTGTAATGTTTAATTTTTTTAAGTTAGTTCACTCTGAAAACAAGATTTTTATCAATTTACTTCAGCTAAACTGAAGATTAAGATTTTTTGTGATTACAGTCTCAGTTTACTTTCGCTTTTGCACCTTTTAAGGGACTAAACGCAGATAGGTACTTCTGCCTATGCACGTGGACTCTCTATTTCTTAATATTAAATTTCAGTTATAAAAATTTACGAAAACTGTCTTAGTTCGATGATGAAAACTCATACACATTTAGACTGCTTTCAACCATTCTTGTTTTAACAAACTTTTTATAAAAATATTACTTGAAATTTAAAAATGTGTTGCCCCGGGTAAGGATCGAACTCACGACCTTCAGATAACTCCGAGAAGTTTGATTATGAGACTGACGCGCTGCCTACTGCGCTACCGAGGCCCAGACAATTGCCTAAAATGCCATGACAAAATTTTGGGATCGTCCACATCTAAATTTCATATAAAATCCATACAATTTACAACCCTCGCTCGTCTTCTTTACTTTTAGAACATTCAAATTTTATTTAACAGCAGAAAAAATCCCATGCCTTGGTCTGTTTTGGAATTTGAAAAACATATTTTCGAAATTTTTTTGTTGGACAGCAGAAATAAGGACGAAATTAAAAACAGTTGCCCCGGGTGAGGATCGAACTCACGACCTTCAGATTGCTCCGATTGAAACGATTATGAGACTGACGCGCTGCCTACTGCGCTACCGAGGATTGGCTGTAGATACTTTTATTCGTCTTTTGCACTTAAACTTAATTGGAATTTTTCCTTTTTTTAAGTTAGTTCACTCTGAAAACAAGATTTTTATCAATTTACTTCAGCTAAACTGAAGATTAAGATTTTCTGTGATTACAGTCTCAGTTTACTTTCGCTTTTGCACCTTTTAAGGGACTAAACGCAGATAGGTACTTCTGCCTATGCACGTGGACTCTCTATTTCTCAATTTTAAATTTCAGTTATAAAAATTTACGAAAACTGTCTTAGTTCGATGATGAAAACTCATAGACATTTAGACTGCTTTCAACCATTCTTGTTTTAACAAACTTTTTATAAAAATATTACTTGAAATTTAAAAATGTGTTGCCCCGGGTGAGGATCGAACTCACGACCCTCAGATAACTCCGAGAAGTTTGATTATGAGACTGACGCGCTGCCTACTGCGCTACCGAGGCCCAGACAATTGCCTAAAATGCCATGACAAAATTTTGGGATCGTCCACATCTAAATTTCATATAAAATCCATACAATTTACAACCCTCGCTCGTCTTCTTTACTTTTAGAACATTCAAATTTTATTTTACAGCAGAAAAAATCTCATGCCTTGGTCTGTTTTGGAATTTGAAAAACATATTTTCGAAATTTTTTTGTTGGACAGCAGAAATAAGGACGAAATTAAAAACAGTTGCCCCGGGTGAGGATCGAACTCACGACCTTCAGATTGCTCCGATTGAAACGATTATGAGACTGACGCGCTGCCTACTGCGCTACCGAGGCTTTGCTGTAGATAATTTTATTCGTCTTTTGCACTTAAACTTAATTGGAATTTTTCCTTTTTTTAAGTTAGTTCACTCTGAAAACAAGATTTTTATCAATTTACTTCAGCTAAACTGAAGATTAAGATTTTTTGTGATTACAGTCTCAGTTTACTTTCGCTTTTGCACCTTTTAAGGGACTAAACGCAGATCGGTACTTCTGCCTATGCACGTGGACTCTCTATTTCTCAATTTTAAATTTCAGTTATAAAAATTTACGAAAACTGTCTTAGTTCGATGATGAAAACTCATAGACATTTAGACTGCTTTCAACCATTCTTGTTTTAACAAACTTTTTATAAAAATATTACTTGAAATTTAAAAATGTGTTGCCCCGGGTGAGGATCGAACTCACGACCTTCAGATAACTCCGAGAAGTTTGATTATGATACTGACGCGCTGCCTACTGCGCTACCGAGGCCCAGACAATTGCCTAAAATGCCATGACAAAATTTTGGGATCGTCCACATCTAAATTTCATATAAAATCCATACAATTTACAACCCTCGCTCGTCTTCTTTACTTTTAGAACATTCAAATTTTATTTAACAGCAGAAAAAATACCATGCCTTGGTCTGTTTTGGAATTTGAAAAACATATTTTCGAAATTTTTTTGTTGGACAGCAGAAATAAGGACGAAATTAAAAACAGTTGCCCCGGGTGAGGATCGAACTCACGACCTTCAGATTGCTCCGATTGAAACGATTATGAGACTGACGCGCTGCCTACTGCGCTACCGAGGCTTGGCTGTAGATAATTTTATTCGTCTTTTGCACTTAAACTTAATTGGAATTTTTCCTTTTTTTAAGTTAGTTCACTCTGAAAACAAGATTTTTATCAATTTACTTCAGCTAAACTGAAGATTAAGATTTTTTGTGATTACAGTCTCAGTTTACTTTCGCTTTTGCACCTTTTAAGGGACTAAACGCAGATCGGTACTTCTGCCTATGCACGTGGACTCTCTATTTCTCAATTTTAAATTTCAGTTATAAAAATTTACGAAAACTGTCTTAGTTCGATGATGAAAACTCATAGACATTTAGACTGCTTTCAACCATTCTTGTTTTAACAAACTTTTTATAAAAATATTACTTGAAATTTAAAAATGTGTTGCCCCGGGTGAGGATCGAACTCACGACCTTCAGATAACTCCGAGAAGTTTGATTACGAGACTGACGCGCTGCCTACTGCGCTACCGAGGCCCAGACAATTGCCTAAAATGCCATGACAAAATTTTGGGTTCGTCCACATGTAAATTTCATATAAAATCCATACAATTTACAACCCTCGCTCGTCTTCTTTACTTTTAGAACATTCAAATTTTATTTAACAGCAGAAAAAATCTCATGCCTTTGTCTGTTTTGGAATTTGAAAAACATATTTTCGAAATTTTTTTGTTGGACAGCAGAAATAAGGACGAAATTAAAAACAGTTGCCCCGGGTGAGGATCGAACTCACGACCTTCAGATTGCTCCGATTGAAACGATTATGAGACTGACGCGCTGCCTACTGCGCTACCGAATCTTGGCTGTAGATACTTTTATTCGTCTTTTGCACTTAAACTTAATTGGAATGTTTCCTTTTTTTAAGTTAGTTCACTCTGAAAACAAGATTTTTATCAATTTACTTCAGCTAAACTGAAGATTAAGATTTTTTGTGATTACAGTCTCAGTTTACTTTCGCTTTTGCACCTTTTAAGGGACTAAACGCAGATAGGTACTTCTGCCTATGCACGTGGACTCTCTATTTCTCAATTTTAAATTTCAGTTATAAAAATTTACGAAAACTGTCTTAGTTCGATGATGAAAACTCATAGACATTTAAACTGCTTTCAACCATTCTTGTTTTAACAAACTTTTTATAAAAATATTACTTGAAATTTAAAAATGTGTTGCCCCGGGTGAGGATCGAACTCACGACCTTCAGATAACTCCGAGAAGTTTATTATGAGACTGACGCGCAGCCTACTGCGCTACCGAGGCTCAGACAATTGCTAAAATGCCATGACAAAATTTTGGGATCGTCCACATCTAAATTTCATATAAAATCCATACAATTTACAACCCTCGCTCGTCTTCTTTACTTTTAGAACATTCAAATTTTATTTAACAGCAGAAAAAATCTCATGCCTTGGTCTGTTTTGGAATTTGAAAAACATATTTTCGAAATTTTTTTGTTGGACAGCAGAAATAAGGACGAAATTAAAAACAGTTGCCCCGGGTGAGGATCGAACTCACGACCTTCAGATTGCTCCGATTGAAACGATTATGAGACTGACGCGCTGCCTACTGCGCTACCGAGGCTTGGCTGTAGATAATTTTATTCGTCTTTTGCACTTAAACTTAATTGGAATTTTTCCTTTTTTTAAGTTAGTTCACTCTGAAAACAAGATTTTTATCAATTTACTTCAGCTAAACTGAAGATTAAGATTTTTTGTGATTACAGTCTCAGTTTACTTTCGCTTTTGCACCTTTTAATGGACTAAACGCAGATCGGTACTTCTGCCTATGCACGTGGACTCTCTATTTCTCAATTTTAAATTTCAGTTATAAAAATTTACGAAAACTGTCTTAGTTCGATGATGAAAACTCATAGACATTTAGACTGCTTTCAACCATTCTTGTTTTAACAAACTTTTTATAAAAATATTACTTGAAATTTAAAAATGTGTTGCCCCGGGTGAGGATCGAACTCACGACCTTCAGATAACTCCGAGAAGTTTGATTACGAGACTGACGCGCTGCCTACTGCGCTACCGAGGCCCAGACAATTGCCTAAAATGCCATGACAAAATTTTGGGATCGTCCACATGTAAATTTCATATAAAATCCATACAATTTACAACCCTCGCTCGTCTTCTTTACTTTTAGAACATTCAAATTTTATTTAACAGCAGAAAAAATCTCATGCCTTTGTCTGTTTTGGAATTTGAAAAACATATTTTCGAAATTTTTTTGTTGGACAGCAGAAATAAGGACGAAATTAAAAACAGTTGCCCCGGGTGAGGATCGAACTCACGACCTTCAGATTGCTCCGATTGAAACGATTATGAGACTGACGCGCTGCCTACTGCGCTACCGAATCTTGGCTGTAGATACTTTTATTCGTCTTTTGCACTTAAACTTAATTGGAATGTTTCCTTTTTTTAAGTTAGTTCACTCTGAAAACAAGATTTTTATCAATTTACTTCAGCTAAACTGAAGATTAAGATTTTTTGTGATTACAGTCTCAGTTTACTTTCGCTTTTGCACCTTTTAAGGGACTAAACGCAGATAGGTACTTCTGCCTATGCACGTGGACTCTCTATTTCTCAATTTTAAATTTCAGTTATAAAAATTTACGAAAACTGTCTTAGTTCGATGATGAAAACTCATAGACATTTAGACTGCTTTCAACCATTCTTGTTTTAACAAACTTTTTATAAAAATATTACTTGAAATTTAAAAATGTGTTGCCCCGGGTGAGGATCGAACTCACGACCTTCAGATAACTCCGAGAAGTTTATTATGAGACTGACGCGCTGCCTACTGCGCTACCGAGGCTCAGACAATTGCCTAAAATGCCATGACAAAATTTTGGGATCGTCCACATCTAAATTTCATATAAAATCCATACAATTTACAACCCTCGCTCGTCTTCTTTACTTTTAGAACATTCAAATTTTATTTAACAGCAGAAAAAATCTCATGCCTTGGTCTGTTTTGGAATTTGAAAAACATATTTTCGAAATTTTTTTGTTGGACAGCAGAAATAAGGACTAAATTAAAAACAGTTGCCCCGGGTGAGGATCGAACTCACGACCTTCAGATTGCTCCGATTGAAACGATTATGAGACTGACACGCTGCCTACTGCGCTACCGAGGATTGGCTGTAGATACTTTTATTCGTCTTTTGCACTTAAACTTAATTAGAATTTTTCCTTTTTTTAAGTTAGTTCACTCTGAAAACAAGATTTTTATCAATTTACTTCAGCTAAACTCAAGATTAAGATTTTTTGTGATTACAGTCTCAGTTTACTTTCGCTTTTGCACCTTATAAGGGACTAAACGCAGATACGTACTTCTGCCTATGCACGTGGACTCTCTATTTCTCAATTTTAAATTTCAGTTATAAAAATTTACGAAAACTGTCTTAGTTCGATGATGAAAACTCATAGACATTTAGACTGCTTTCAACCATTCTTGTTTTAACAAACTTTTTATAAAAATATTACTTGAAATTTAAAAATGTGTTGCCCCGGGTGAGGATCGAACTCACGACCTTCAGATAACTCCGAGAAGTTTGATTATGAGACTGACGCGCTGCCTACTGCGCTACCGAGGCTCAGACAATTGCCTAAAATGCCATGACAAAATTTTGGGATCGTCCACATCTAAATTTCATATAAAATCCATACAATTTACAACCCTCGCTCGTCTTCTTTACTTTTAGAACATTCAAATTTTATTTAACAGCAGAAAAAATCTCATGCCTTGGTCTGTTTTGGAATTTGAAAAACATATTTTCGAAATTTTTTTGTTGGACAGCAGAAATAAGGACGAAATTAAAAACAGTTGCCCCGGGTGAGGATCGAACTCACGACCTTCTGATTGCTCCGATTGAAACGATTATGAGACTGACGCGCTGCCTAATGCGCTACCGAGTTTTGGCTGTAGATACTTTTATTCGTCTTTTGCACTTAAACTTAATTGGAATTTTTCCTTTTTTTAAGTTAGTTCACTCTGAAAACAAGATTTTTATCAATTTACTTTAGCTAAACTGAAGATTAAGATTTTTTGTGATTACAGTCTCAGTTTACTTTCGCTTTTGCACCTTTTAAGGGACTAAACGCAGATCGGTACTTCTGCCTATGCACGTGGACTCTCTATTTCTCAATTTTAAATTTCAGTTATAAAAATTTACGAAAACTGTCTTAGTTCGATAATGAAAACTCATAGACATTTAGACTGCTTTCAACCATTCTTGTTTTAACAAACTTTTTATAAAAATATTACTTGAAATTTAAAAATGTGTTGCCCCGGGTGAGGATCGAACTCACGACCTTCAGATAAATCCGAGAAGTTTGATTAAGAGACTGACGCGCTGCCTACTGCGCTACCGAGGCTCAGACATTTGCCTAAAATGCCATGATAAAATTTTGGGATCGTCCACATCTAAATTTCATATAAAATCCATACAATTTACAACCCTCGCTCGTCTTCTTTACTTTTAGAACATTCAAATTTTATTTAACAGCAGAAAAAATCTCATGCCTTGGTCTGTTTTGGAATTTGAAAAACATATTTTCGAAATTTTTTTGTTGGACAGCAGAAATAAGGACGAAGTTAAAAACAGTTGCCCCGGGTGAGGATCGAACTCACGACCTTCAGATTGCTCCGATTGAAACGATTATGAGACTGACGCGCTGCCTACTGCGCTACCGAGTCCTGGCTGTAGATACTTTTATTCGTCTTTTGCACTTAAACGTAATTAGAAATTTTCCTTTTTTTAAGTTAGTTCACTCTGAAAACAAGATTTTTATCAATTTACTTCAGCTAAACTCAAGATTAAGATTTTTTGTGATTACAGTCTCAGTTTACTTTCGCTTTTGCACCTTATAAGGGACTAAACGCAGATACGTACTTCTGCCTATGCACGTGGACTCTCTATTTCTCAATTTTAAATTTCAGTTATAAAAATTTACGAAAACTGTCTTAGTTCGATGATGAAAACTCATAGACATTTAGACTGCTTTCAACCATTCTTGTTTTAACGAACTTTTTATAAAAATATTACTTGAAATTTAAAAATGTGTTGCCCCGGGTGAGGATCGAACTCACGACCTTCAGATAACTCTGAGAAGTTTGATTATGAGAATGACGCGCTGCCTACTGCGCTACCGAGGCTCAGACAATTGCTTAAAATGTCATGACAAAATTTTGGGATCGTCCACATCTAAATTTCATATAAAATCCATACAATTTACAACCCTCGCTCGTCTTCTTTACTTTTAGAACATTCAAATTTTATTTAACAGCAGAAAAAATCTCATGCCTTGGTCTGTTTTGGAATTTGAAAAACATATTTTCGAAATTTTTTTGTTGGACAGCAGAAATAAAGGACGAAATTAAAAACAGTTGCCCCGGGTGAGGATCGAACTCACGACCTTCTGATTGCTCCGATTGAAACGATTATGAGACTGACGCGCTGCCTACTGCGCTACCGAGTTTTGGCTGTAGATAGTTTTATTCGTCTTTTGCACTTAAACTTAATTGGAATTTTTCCTTTTTTTAAGTTAGTTCACTCTGAAAACAAGATTTTTATCAATTTACTTTAGCTAAACTGAAGATTAAGATTTTTTGTGATTACAGTCTCAGTTTACTTTCGCTTTTGCACCTTTTAAGGGACTAAACGCAGATCGGTACTTCTGCCTATGCACGTGGACTCTCCATTTCTCAATTTTAAATTTCAGTTATAAAAATTTACGAAAACTGTCTTAGTTCGATGATGAAAACTCATAGACATTTAGACTGCTTTCAACCATTCTTGTTTTAACAAACTTTTTATAAAAATATTACTTGAAATTTAAAAATGTGTTGCCCTGGGTGAGGATCGAACTCACGACCTTCAGATAACTCCGAGAAGTTTGATTATGAGACTGACGCGCTGCCTACTGCGCTACCGAGGCTCAGACAATTGCCTAAAATGCCATGACAAAATTTTGGGATCGTCCACATCTAAATTTCATATAAAATCCATACAATTTACAACCCTTGCTCGTCTTCTTTACTTTTAGAACATTCAAATTTTATTTAACAGCAGAAAAAATCTCATGCCTTGGTCTGTTTTGGAATTTGAAAAACATATTTTCGAAATTTTTTTGTTGGACAGCAGAAATAAGGACGAAATTAAAAACAGTTGCGCCGGGTGAGGATCGAACTCACGACCTTCAGATTGCTCCGATTGAAACGATTATGAGACTGACGCGCTGCCTACTGCGCTACCGAGTCTTGGCTGTAGATACTTTTATTCGTCTTTTGCACTTAAACTTAATTGGAATTTTTCCTTTTTTTAAGTTAGTTCACTCTGAAAACAAGATTTTTATCAATTTACTTCAGCTAAACTGAAGATTAAGATTTTTTGTGATTACAGTCTCAGTTTACTTTCGCTTTTGCACCTTTTAAGGGACTAAACGCAGATAGGTACTTCTGCCTATGCACGTGGACTCTCTATTTCTCAATTTTAAATTTCAGTTATAAAAATTTACGAAAACTGTCTTAGTTCGATGATGAAAACTCATAGACATTTAGACTGCTTTCAACCATTCTTGTTTTAACAAACTTTTTATAAAAATATTACTTGAAATTTAAAAATGTGTTGCCCCGGGTGAGGATCGAACTCACGACCTTCAGATAACTCCGAGAAGTTTGATTATGAGACTGACGCTCTGCCTACTGCGCTACCGAGGCTCCGACAATTGCCTAAAATGCCATGACAAAATTTTGGGATCGTCCACATCTAAATTTCATATAAAATCCATACAATTTACAACCCTCGCTCGTCTTCTTTACTTTTAGAACATTCAAATTTTATTTAACAGCAGAAAAAATCTCATGCCTTGGTCTGTTTTGGAATTTGAAAAACATATTTTCGAAATTTTTTTGTTGGACAGCAGAAATAAGGACGAAATTAAAAACAGTTGCCCCGGGTGAGGATCGAACTCACGACCTTGAGATTGCTCCGATTGAAACGATTATGAGACTGACGCGCTGCCTACTGCGCTACAGAGGCTTGGCTGTAGATACTTTTATTCGTCTTTTCCACTTAAACTTAATTGGAATGTTTCCTTTTTTTAAGTTAGTTCACTCTGAAAACAAGATTTTTATCAATTTACTTCAGCTAAATTGAAGATTAAGATTTTTTGTAATTACAGTCTCAGTTTACTTTCGCTTTTGCACCTTTTAAGGGACTAAACACAAATCGGTACTTCTGCCTATGCACGTGGACTCTCTATTTCTCAATTTTAAATTTCAGTTATAAAAATTTACGAAAACTGTCTTAGTTCGATGATGAAAACTCATAGACATTTAGACTGCTGTCAACCATTCTTGTTTTAACAAACTTTTTATAAAAATATTACTTGAAATTTAAAATTGTGTTGCCCCGGGTGAGGATCGAACTCACGACCTTCAGATAACTCCGAGAAGTTTGATTATGAGACTGACGCGCCGCCAACTGCGCTACAGAGGCCCAGACAATTACCTAAAATGTCATGACAAAATTTTGGGATCGTCCACATCTAAATTTCATATAAAATCCATACAATTTACAACCCTCGCTCGTCTTCTTTACTTTTAGAACATTCAAATTTTATTTAACAGCAGAAAAAATCTCATGCCTTGGTCTGTTTTGGAATTTGAAAAACATATTTTCGAAATTTTTTTGTTGGACAGCAGAAATAAGGACGAAATTAAAAACAGTTGCCCCGGGTGAGGATCGAACTCACGACCTTCAGATTGCTCCGATTGAAACGATTATGAGACTGACGCGCTGCCTACTGCGCTACCGAGGCTTGCCTGTAGATACTTTTATTCGTCTTTTGCACTTAAACTTAATTGGAATGTTTCCTTTTTTTAAGTTAGTTCACTCTGAAAACAAGATTTTTATCAATTTACTTCAGCTAAACTGAAGATTAAGATTTTTTTTTATTACAGTCTCAGTTTACTTTCGCTTTTGCACCTTTTAAGGGACTAAACGCAGATCGGTACTTCTGCCTATGCACGTGGACTCTCTATTTCTCAATTTTAAATTTCAGTTATAAAAATTTACGAAAACTGTCTTAGTTCGGTGATGAAAACTCATAGACATTTAGACTGCTTTCAACCATTCTTGTTTTAACAAACTTTTTATAAAAATATTACTTGAAATTTAAAAATGTGTTGCCCGGGGTGAGGATCGAACTCACGACCTTCAGATAACTCCGAGAAGTTTGATTATGAGACTGACGCGCTGCCTACCGCGCTACCGAGGCCCACACAATTGCCTAAAATGCCAGGACAAAATTTTGGGATCGTCCACATCTAAATTTCATATAAAATCCATACAATTTACAACCCTCGCTCGTCTTCTTTACTTTTAGAACATTCAAATTTTATTTAACAGCAGAAAAAATCTCATGCCTTGGTCTGTTTTGGAATTTGAAAAACATATTTTCGAAATTTTTTTGTTGGACAGCAGAAATAAGGACAAAATTAAAAACAGTTGCCCCGGGTGAGGATCGAACTCAGGACCTTGAGATTGCTCCGATTGAAACGATCATGAGACTGACGCGCTGCCTACTGCGCTACCGAGGCTTGGCTGTAGATACTTTTATTCGTCTTTTGCACTTAAACTTAATTGGAATGATTCCTTTTTTTAAGTTAGTTCACTCTGAAAACAAGATTTTTATCAATTTACTTCAGCTAAACTGAAGATTAAGATTTTTTGTGATTACAGTCTCAGTTTACTTTCGCTTTTGCACCTTTTAAGGGACTAAACGCAGATCGGTACTTCTGCCTATGCACGTGGACTCTCTATTTCTCAATTTTAAATTTCAGTTATAAAAATTTACGAAAACTGTCTTAGTTCGATGATGAAAATTCATAGACATTTAGACTGTTTTCAACCATTCTTGTTTTAACAAACTTTTTATAAAAATATTACTTGAAATTTAAAAATGTGTTGCCCCGGGTGAGGACCGAACTCACGACCTTCAGATAACTCCGAGAAGTTTGATTATGAGACTGACGCGCTGCCTACTGCGCTACCGAGGCCCAGACAATTAACTAAAATGCCATGACAAAATTTTGGGATCGTCCACATCTAAATTTCATATAAAATCCATACAATTTACAACCCTCGCTCGTCTTCTTTACTTTTAGAACATTCAAATTTTATTTAACAGCTGAAAAAATCTCATGCCTTGGTCTGTTTTGGAATTTGAAAAACATATTTTCGAAATTTTTTTGTTGGACAGCAGAAATAAGGACGAAATTAAAAACAGTTGCCCCGGGTGAGGATCGAACTCACGACCTTCAGATTGCTCCGATTGAAACGATTATGAGACTGACGCGCTGCCTACTGCGCTACCGAGGATCAGACAATTGCTTAAAATGCCAGGACAAAATTTTGGGATCGTCCACATCTAAATTTCATATAAAATCCATACAATTTACAACCCTCGCTCGTCTTCTTTACTTTTAGAACATTCAAATTTTATTTAACAGCAGAAAAAATCTCATGCCTTGGTCTGTTTTGGAATTTGAAAAACATATTTTCGAAATTTTTTTGTTGGACAGCAGAAATAAGGACGAAATTAAAAACAGTTGCCCCGGGTGAAGGTCGAACTCACGACTTTCAGATTGCTCCGATTGAAACGATTATCAGACTGACGCGCTGCCTACTGCGCTACAGAGGCTTGGCTGTAGATACTTTTATTCGTCTTTTGCACTTAAACTTAATTGGAATGTTTCCTTTTTTTAAGTTAGTTCACTCTGAAAACAAGATTTTTATCAATTTACTTCAGCTAAATTGAAGATTAAGATTTTTTGTAATTACAGTCTCAGTTTACTTTCGCTTTTGCACCTTTTAAGGGACTAAACACAAATCGGTACTTCTGCCTATGCACGTGGACTCTCTATTTCTCAATTTTAAATTTCAGTTATAAAAATTTACGAAAACTGTCTTAGTTCGATGATGAAAACTCATAGACATTTAGACTGCTGTCAACCATTCTTGTTTTAACAAACTTTTTATAAAAATATTACTTGAAATTTAAAATTGTGTTGCCCCGGGTGAGGATCGAACTCACGACCTTCAGATAACTCCGAGAAGTTTGATTATGAGACTGACGCGCCGCCAACTGCGCTACAGAGGCCCAGACAATTACCTAAAATGTCATGACAAAATTTTGGGATCGTCCACATCTAAATTTCATATAAAATCCATACAATTTACAACCCTCGCTCGTCTTCTTTACTTTTAGAACATTCAAATTTTATTTAACAGCAGAAAAAATCTCATGCCTTGGTCTGTTTTGGAATTTGAAAAACATATTTTCGAAATTTTTTTGTTGGACAGCAGAAATAAGGACGAAATTAAAAACAGTTGCCCCGGGTGAGGATCGAACTCACGACCTTCAGATTGCTCCGATTGAAACGATTATGAGACTGACGCGCTGCCTACTGCGCTACCGAGGCTTGCCTGTAGATACTTTTATTCGTCTTTTGCACTTAAACTTAATTGGAATGTTTCCTTTTTTTAAGTTAGTTCACTCTGAAAACAAGATTTTTATCAATTTACTTCAGCTAAACTGAAGATTAAGATTTTTTTTTATTACAGTCTCAGTTTACTTTCGCTTTTGCACCTTTTAAGGGACTAAACGCAGATCGGTACTTCTGCCTATGCACGTGGACTCTCTATTTCTCAATTTTAAATTTCAGTTATAAAAATTTACGAAAACTGTCTTAGTTCGGTGATGAAAACTCATAGACATTTAGACTGCTTTCAACCATTCTTGTTTTAACAAACTTTTTATAAAAATATTACTTGAAATTTAAAAATGTGTTGCCCGGGGTGAGGATCGAACTCACGACCTTCAGATAACTCCGAGAAGTTTGATTATGAGACTGACGCGCTGCCTACCGCGCTACCGAGGCCCACACAATTGCCTAAAATGCCAGGACAAAATTTTGGGATCGTCCACATCTAAATTTCATATAAAATCCATACAATTTACAACCCTCGCTCGTCTTCTTTACTTTTAGAACATTCAAATTTTATTTAACAGCAGAAAAAATCTCATGCCTTGGTCTGTTTTGGAATTTGAAAAACATATTTTCGAAATTTTTTTGTTGGACAGCAGAAATAAGGACAAAATTAAAAACAGTTGCCCCGGGTGAGGATCGAACTCAGGACCTTGAGATTGCTCCGATTGAAACGATCATGAGACTGACGCGCTGCCTACTGCGCTACCGAGGCTTGGCTGTAGATACTTTTATTCGTCTTTTGCACTTAAACTTAATTGGAATGATTCCTTTTTTTAAGTTAGTTCACTCTGAAAACAAGATTTTTATCAATTTACTTCAGCTAAACTGAAGATTAAGATTTTTTGTGATTACAGTCTCAGTTTACTTTCGCTTTTGCACCTTTTAAGGGACTAAACGCAGATCGGTACTTCTGCCTATGCACGTGGACTCTCTATTTCTCAATTTTAAATTTCAGTTATAAAAATTTACGAAAACTGTCTTAGTTCGATGATGAAAATTCATAGACATTTAGACTGTTTTCAACCATTCTTGTTTTAACAAACTTTTTATAAAAATATTACTTGAAATTTAAAAATGTGTTGCCCCGGGTGAGGACCGAACTCACGACCTTCAGATAACTCCGAGAAGTTTGATTATGAGACTGACGCGCTGCCTACTGCGCTACCGAGGCCCAGACAATTAACTAAAATGCCATGACAAAATTTTGGGATCGTCCACATCTAAATTTCATATAAAATCCATACAATTTACAACCCTCGCTCGTCTTCTTTACTTTTAGAACATTCAAATTTTATTTAACAGCTGAAAAAATCTCATGCCTTGGTCTGTTTTGGAATTTGAAAAACATATTTTCGAAATTTTTTTGTTGGACAGCAGAAATAAGGACGAAATTAAAAACAGTTGCCCCGGGTGAGGATCGAACTCACGACCTTCAGATTGCTCCGATTGAAACGATTATGAGACTGACGCGCTGCCTACTGCGCTACCGAGGATCAGACAATTGCTTAAAATGCCAGGACAAAATTTTGGGATCGTCCACATCTAAATTTCATATAAAATCCATACAATTTACAACCCTCGCTCGTCTTCTTTACTTTTAGAACATTCAAATTTTATTTAACAGCAGAAAAAATCTCATGCCTTGGTCTGTTTTGGAATTTGAAAAACATATTTTCGAAATTTTTTTGTTGGACAGCAGAAATAAGGACGAAATTAAAAACAGTTGCCCCGGGTGAAGGTCGAACTCACGACTTTCAGATTGCTCCGATTGAAACGATTATCAGACTGACGCGCTGCCTACTGCGCTACAGAGGCTTGGCTGTAGATACTTTTATTCGTCTTTTCCACTTAAACTTAATTCGAATGTTTCCTTTTTTTTAAGTTAGTTCACTCTGAAAACAAGATTTTTATCAATTTACTTCAGCTAAACTGAAGATTAAGATTTTTTGTGATTACAGTCTCAGTTTACTTTCGCTTTTGCACCTTTTAAGGGACTAAACGCAAATCGGTACTTCTGCCTATGCACGTGGACTCTCTATTTCTCAGTTTTAAATTTCAGTTATAAAAATTTACGAAAATTGTCTTAGTTCGATGATGAAAACTCATAGACATTTAGACTGCTTTCAACCATTCTTGTTTTAACAAACTTTTTATAAAAAATATTACTTGAAATTGAAAAATGTGTTGCCCCGGGTGAGGATCGAACTCACGACCTTCAGATAACTCCGAGAAGTTTGATTATGAGACTGACGAGCTGCCTACTGCGCTACCGAGGCCCAGTCAATTAACTAAAATGCCATGACAAAATTTTGGGATCGTCCACATCTAAATTTCATATAAAATCCATACAATTTACAACCCTCGCTCGTCTTCTTTACTTTTAGAACATTCAAATTTTATTTAACAGCAAAAAAAATCTCATGCCTTGGTCTGTTTTGGAATTTGAAAAACATATTTTAGAAATTTTTTTGTTGGACAGCAGAAATAAGGACGAAATTAAAAACAGTTGCCCCGGGTGAGGATGGAACTCACGACCTTCAGATTTCTCCGATTGAAACGATTATGAGACTGACGCGCTGCATACTGCGCTACCGAGGCTTGGCTGTAGATACTTTTATTCGTCTTTTGCACTTAAACTTAATTGGAATGTTTCCTTTTTTTAAGTTAGTTCACTCTGAAAACAAGATTTTTATCAATTTACTTCAGCTAAACTGAAGATTAAGATTTTTTGTGATTACAGTCTCAGTTTACTTTCGCTTTTGCACCTTTTAAGGGACTAAACGCAGATCGGTACTTCTGCCTATGCACGTGGACTCTCTATTTCTCAATTTTAAATTTCAGTTATAAATATTTACGAAAACTGTCTTAGTTCGATGAAGAAAACTCATAGACATTTAGACTGCTTTCAACCATTCTTGTTTTAACAAACTTTTTATAAAAATATTACTTGAAATTTAAAAATGTGTTGCCCCGGGTGAGGATCGAACTCACGACCTTCAGATAACTCCGAGAAGTTTGATTATGAGACTGACGCGCTGCCTACTGCGCTACCGAGGCCCAGACAATTGTCTAAAATGCCATGACAAAATTTTGGGATCGTCCACATCTAAATTTCATATAAATTCCATACAATTTACAACCCTCGCTCGTCTTCTTTACTTTTAGAACATTCAAATTTTATTTAACAGCAGAAAAAATATCATGCCTTGGTCTGTTTTGGAATTAGAAAAACATATTTTCGAAATTTTTTTGTTGGACAGCAGAAATAAGAACGAAATTAAAAACAGTTGCCCCGGGTGAGGATCGAACTCACGACCTTTAGATTGCTCCGATTGAAACGATTATGAGACTGACGCGCTGCCTACTGCGCTACAGAGGCTTGGCTGTAGGTACTTTTATTCGTCTTTTCCACTTAAACTTAATTGGAATGTTTCCTTTTTTTAAGTTAGTTCACTCTGAAAACAAGATTTTTATCAATTTACTTCAGCTAAACTGAAGATTAAGATTTTTTTTATTACAGTCTCAGTTTACTTTCGCTTTTGCACCTTTTAAGGGACTAAACGCAGATCGGTACTTCTGCCTATGCACGTGGACTCTCTATTTCTCAATTTTAAATTTCAGTTATAAATATTTACGAAAACTGTCTTAGTTCGATGAAGAAAACTCATAGACATTTAGACTGCTTTCAACCATTCTTGTTTTAACAAACTTTTTATAAAAATATTACTTGAAATTTAAAAATGTGTTGCCCGGGTTGAGGATCGAACTCACGACCTTCAGATAACTCCGAGAAGTTTGATTAAGAGACTTACGCGCTGCCTACTGCGCTACCGAGGCCCACACAATTGCCTAAAATGCCAGGACAAAATTTTGGGATCGTCCACATCTAAATTTCATATAAAATCCATACAATTTACAAACCTCGCTCGTTTTCTTTACTTTTAGAACATTCAAATTTTATTTAACAACAGAAAAAATCTCATGCCTTGGTCTGTTTTGGAATTTGAAAAACATATTTTCGAAATTTTTTTGTTGGACAGCAGAAATAAGGACGAAATTAAAAACAGTTGCCCCGGGTGAGGATCGAACTCAGGACCTTGAGATTGCTCCGATTGAAACGATCATGAGACTGACGCGCTGCCTACTGCGCTACAGAGGCTTGGATATAGATACTTTTATTCGTCTTTTCCACTTAAACTTAATTGGAATGTTTCCTTATTTTAAGTTAGTTCACTCTGAAAACAAGATTTTTATCAATTTACTTCAGCTAAACTGAAGATTAAGATTTTTTGTGATTACAGTCTCAGTTTACTTTCGCTTTTGCACCTTTTAAGGGACTAAACACAAATCGGTACTTCTGCCTATGCACGTGGACTCTCTATTTCTCAATTTTAAATTTCAGTTATAAAAATTTACGAAAACTGTCTTAGTTCGATGATGAAAACTCATAGACATTTAGACTGCTGTCAACCATTCTTGTTTTAACAAACTTTTTATAAAAATATTACTTGAAATTTAAAATTGTGTTGCCCCGGGTGCGGATCGAACTCACGACCTTCAGATAACTCCGAGAAGTTTGATTATGAGACTGACGCGCCGCCTACTGCGCTACCGAGGCCCAGACAATTGTCTAAAATGCCATGACAAAATTTTGGGATCGTCCACATCTAAATTTCATATAAAATCCATACAATTTACAACCCTCGCTCGTCTTCTTTACTTTTAGAACATTCAAATTTTATTTAACAGCAGAAAAAATCTCATGCCTTGGTCTGTTTTGGAATTTGAAAAACATATTTTCGAAATTTTTTTGTTGGACAGCAGAAATAAGGACGAAATTAAAAACAGTTGCCCCGGGTGAGGATCGAACTCACGACCTTCAGATTGCTCCGATTGAAACGATTATGAGACCGACGCGCTGCCTACTGCGCTACCGAGGCTTGGCTGTAGATACTTTTATTCGTCTTTTTCACTTAATCTTAATTGGAATGTTTCCTTTTTTTAAGTTAGTTTACTCTGAAAACAAGATTTTTATCAATTTACTTCAGCTAAACTGAAGATTAAGATTTTTTGTGATTACAGTCTCAGTTTACTTTCGCTTTTGCACCTTTTAAGGGACTAAACGCAGATCGGTACTTCTGCCTATGCACGTGGACTCTCTATTTCTCAATTTTAAATTTCAGTTATAAAAATTTACGAAAACTGTCTTAGTTCGATGATGAAAACTCATAGACATTTAGACTGCTTTCAACCATTCTTGTTTTAACAAACTTTTTATAAAAATATTACTTGAAATTTAAAAATGTGTTGCCCGGGGTGAGGATCGAACTCACGACCTTCAGATAACTCCGAGAAGTTTGATTACGAGACTGACGCGCTGCCTACTGCGCTACCGAGGCCCAGACAATTGCCTAAAATGCCAGGACAAAATTTTGGGATCGTCCACATCTAAATTTCATATAAAATCCATACAATTTACAACCCTCGCTCGTCTTCTTTACTTTTAGAACATTCAAATTTTATTTAACAGCAGAAAAAATCTCATGCCTTGGTCTGTTTTGGAATTTGAAAAAGATCGAACTCACGACCTTCAGATTGCTCCGATTGAAACGATTATGAGACTGGCGCGCTGCCTACTGCGCTACAGAGGCTTGGCTGTAGATACTTTTATTCGTCTTTTCCACTTAAACTTAATTGGAATGTTTCCTTTTTTTAAGTTAGTTCACTCTGAAAACAAGATTTTTATCAATTTACTTCAGCTGAACTGAAGATTAAGATTTTTTGTGATTACAGTCTCAGTTTACTTTCGCTTTTGCACCTTTTAAGGGACTAAACGCAGATCGGTACTTCTGCCTATGCACGTGGACTCTCTATTTCTCAATTTTAAATTTCAGTTATAAATATTTACGAAAACTGTCTTAGTTCGATGAAGAAAACTCATAGACATTTAGACTGCTTTCAACCATTCTTGTTTTAACAAACTTTTTATAAAAATATTACTTGAAATTTAAAAATGTGTTGCCCCGGGTGAGGATCGAACTCACGACCTTCAGATAACTCCGAGAAGTTTGATTATGAGACTGACGCGCTGCCTACTGCGCTACCGAGGCCCAGACAATTGTCTAAAATGCCATGACAAAATTTTGGGATCGTCCACATCTAAATTTCATATAAAATCCATACAATTTACAACCCTCGCTCGTCTTCTTTACTTTTAGAACATTCAAATTTTATTTAACAGCAGAAAAAATATCATGCCTTGGTCTGTTTTGGAATTAGAAAAACATATTTTCGAAATTTTTTTGTTGGACAGCAGAAATAAGAACGAAATTAAAAACAGTTGCCCCGGGTGAGGATCGAACTCACGACCTTTAGATTGCTCCGATTGAAACGATTATGAGACTGACGCGCTGCCTACTGCGCTACAGAGGCTTGGCTGTAGGTACTTTTATTCGTCTTTTCCACTTAAACTTAATTGGAATGTTTCCTTATTTTAAGTTAGTTCACTCTGAAAACAAGATTTTTATCAATTTACTTCAGCTAAACTGAAGATTAAGATTTTTTGTGATTACAGTCTCAGTTTACTTTCGCTTTTGCACCTTTTAAGGGACTAAACACAAATCGGTACTTCTGCCTATGCACGTGGACTCTCTATTTCTCAATTTTAAATTTCAGTTATAAAAATTTACGAAAACTGTCTTAGTTCGATGATGAAAACTCATAGACATTTAGACTGCTGTCAACCATTCTTGTTTTAACAAACTTTTTATAAAAATATTACTTGAAATTTAAAATTGTGTTGCCCCGGGTGCGGATCGAACTCACGACCTTCAGATAACTCCGAGAAGTTTGATTATGAGACTGACGCGCCGCCTACTGCGCTACCGAGGCCCAGACAATTGTCTAAAATGCCATGACAAAATTTTGGGATCGTCCACATCTAAATTTCATATAAAATCCATACAATTTACAACCCTCGCTCGTCTTCTTTACTTTTAGAACATTCAAATTTTATTTAACAGCAGAAAAAATCTCATGCCTTGGTCTGTTTTGGAATTTGAAAAACATATTTTCGAAATTTTTTTGTTGGACAGCAGAAATAAGGACGAAATTAAAAACAGTTGCCCCGGGTGAGGATCGAACTCACGACCTTCAGATTGCTCCGATTGAAACGATTATGAGACCGACGCGCTGCCTACTGCGCTACCGAGGCTTGGCTGTAGATACTTTTATTCGTCTTTTTCACTTAAACTTAATTGGAATGTTTCCTTTTTTTAAGTTAGTTTACTCTGAAAACAAGATTTTTATCAATTTACTTCAGCTAAACTGAAGATTAAGATTTTTTGTGATTACAGTCTCAGTTTACTTTCGCTTTTGCACCTTTTAAGGGACTAAACGCAGATCGGTACTTCTGCCTATGCACGTGGACTCTCTATTTCTCAATTTTAAATTTCAGTTATAAAAATTTACGAAAACTGTCTTAGTTCGATGATGAAAACTCATAGACATTTAGACTGCTTTCAACCATTCTTGTTTTAACAAACTTTTTATAAAAATATTACTTGAAATTTAAAAATGTGTTGCCCGGGGTGAGGATCGAACTCACGACCTTCAGATAACTCCGAGAAGTTTGATTACGAGACTGACGCGCTGCCTACTGCGCTACCGAGGCCCAGACAATTGCCTAAAATGCCAGGACAAAATTTTGGGATCGTCCACATCTAAATTTCATATAAAATCCATACAATTTACAACCCTCGCTCGTCTTCTTTACTTTTAGAACATTCAAATTTTATTTAACAGCAGAAAAAATCTCATGCCTTGGTCTGTTTTGGAATTTGAAAAAGATCGAACTCACGACCTTCAGATTGCTCCGATTGAAACGATTATGAGACTGGCGCGCTGCCTACTGCGCTACAGAGGCTTGGCTGTAGATACTTTTATTCGTCTTTTCCACTTAAACTTAATTGGAATGTTTCCTTTTTTTAAGTTAGTTCACTCTGAAAACAAGATTTTTATCAATTTACTTCAGCTAAACTGAAGATTAAGATTTTTTGTGATTACAGTCTCAGTTTACTTTCGCTTTTGCACCTTTTAAGGGACTAAACGCAGATCGGTACTTCTGCCTATGCACGTGGACTCTCTATTTCTCAATTTTAAATTTCAGTTATAAAAATTTACGAAAACTGTCTTAGTTCGATGATGAAAACTCATAGACATTTAGACTGCTGTCAACCATTCTTGTTTTAACAAACTTTTTATAAAAATATTACTTGAAATTTAAAATTGTGTTGCCCCGGGTGAGGATCGAACTCACGACCTTCAGATAACTCCGAGAAGTTTGATTATGAGACTGACGCGCTGCCTACTGCGCTACCGAGGCCCAGACAATTACCTAAAATGCCATGAAAAAATTTTGGGATCGTCCACATCTAAATTTCATATAAAATCCATACAATTTACAACCCTCGCACGTCTTCTTTACTTTTAGAACATTCAAATTTTATTTAACAGCAGAAAAAATCTCATGCCTTGGTCTGTTTTGGAATTTGAAAAACATATTTTCGAAATTTTTTTGTTGGACAGCAGATATAAGAACGAAATTAAAAACAGTTGCCCCGGGTGAGGATCGAACTCACGACCTTCAGATTGCTCCGATTGAAACGATTATGAGACTGACGCGCTGCCTACTGCGCTACCGACGATCAGACAGTTGCCTAAAATGCCAGGACAAAATTTTGGGATCGTCCACATCTAAATTTCATATAAAATCCATACAACTTACAACCCTCGCTCGTCTTCTTTACTTTTAGAACATTCAAATTTTATTTAACAGCAGAAAAAATCTCATGCCTTGGTCTGTTTTGGAATTTGAAAAACATATTTTCGAAATTTTTTTGTTGGACAGCAGAAATAAGGACGAAATTAAAAACAGTTGCCCCGGGTCAGGATCGAACTCACGACCTTCAGATTGCTCCGATTGAAACGATTATGAGACTGACGCGCTGCCTACTGCGCTACAGAGGCTTTGCTGTAGATACTTTTATTCGTCTTTTCCACTTAAACTTAATTGGAATGTTTCCTTTTTTTAAGTTAGTTCACTCTGAAAACAAGATTTTTATCAATTTACTTCAGCTAAACTGAAGATTAAGATTTTTTGTGATTACAGTCTCAGTTTACTTTCGCTTTTGCACCTTTTAAGGGACTAAACGCAAATCGGTACTTCTGCCTATGCACGTGGACTCTCTATTTCTCAATTTTAAATTTCAGTTATAAAAATTTACGAAAACTGTCTTAGTTCGATGATGAAAACTCATAGACATTTAGACTGCTTTCAACCATTTTTGTTTTAACAAACTTTTTATAAAAAATATTACTTGAAAAATGTGTTGCCCCGGGTGAGGATCGAACTCACGACCTTCAGATAACTCCGAGAAGTTTGATTATGAGACTGACGCGCTGCCTACTGCGCTACCGAGGCCCAGACAATTAACTAAAATGCCATGACAAAATTTTGGGATCGTCCACATCTAAATTTCATATAAAATCCATACAATTTACAACCCTCGCTCGTCTTCTTTACTTTTAGAACATTCAAATTTTATTTAACAGCAAAAAAAATCTCATGCCTTGGTCTGTTTTGGAATTTGAAAAACATATTTTCGAAATTTTTTTGCTGGACAGCAGAAATAAGGACGAAATTAAAAACAGTTGCCCCGGGTGAGGATCGAACTCACGACCTTCAGATTTCTCCGATTGAAACGATTATGAGACTGACGCGCTGCATACTGCGCTTCCGAGGCTTGGCTGTAGATACTTTTATTCGTCTTTTGCACTTAAACTTAATTGGAATGTTTCCTTTTTTTAAGTTAGTTCACTCTGAAAACAAGATTTTTATCAATTTACTTCAGCTAAACTGAAGATTAAGATTTTTTGTGATTACAGTCTCAGTTTACTTTCGCTTTTGCACCTTTTAAGGGACTAAACGCAGATCGGTACTTCTGCCTATGCACGTGGACTCTCTATTTCTCAATTTTAAATTTCAGTTATAAAAATTTACGAAAACTGTCTTAGTTCGATGATGAAAACTCATAGACATTTTGACTGCTTTCAACCATTCTTGTTTTAACAAACTTTTTATAAAAATATTACTTGAAATTTAAAAATGTGTTGCCCCAGGTGAGGATCGAACTCACGACCTTCAGATAACTCCGAGAAGTTTGACTATGAGACTGACGCGCTCCCTACAGCGCTACCGAGGCCCAGACAATTACCTAAAATGCCATGACAAAATTTTGGGATCGTCCACATGTAAATTTCATATAAAATCCATACAATTTACAACCCTCGCTCGTCTTCTTTACTTTTAGAACATTCAAATTTTATTTAATAGCAGAAAAAAACTCATGCCTTGGTCTGTTTTGGAATTTGAAAAACATATTTTCGAAATTTTTTTGTTGGACAGCAGAAATAAGGACGAAATTAAAAACAGTTGCCCCGGGTGAGGATCGAACTCACGACCTTCAGATTGTTCCGATTGAAACGATTATGAGACTGACGCGCTGCCTACTGCACTACAGAGGCTTGGCTGTAAATACTTTTATTCGTCTTTTGCACTTAAACTTAATTGGAATTTTTCCTTTTTTTAAGTTAGTTCACTCTGAAAACAAGATTTTTATCAATTTACTTCAGCTAAACTGAAGATTAAGATTTTTTGTGATTACAGTCTCAGTTTAATTTCGCTTTTGCACCTTTTAAGGGACTAAACGCAGATCGGTATTTCTGCCTATGCACGTAGACTCTCTATTTCTCAATTTTAAATTTCAGTTATAAAAATTTACGAAAACTGTCTTAGTTCGATGATGAAAACTCATAGACATTTAGACTGCTTTCAACCATTTTTGTTTTAACAAACTTTTTATAAAAATATTACTTGAAATTTAAAAATGTGTTGCCTCGGGTGACGATCGAACTCACGACCTTCAGATAACTCCGAGAAGTTTGATTATGAGACTGACGTGCTGCCTACTGCGCTACCGAGGCCCAGACATTGCCTAAAATGCCATGACAAAATTTTGGGATCGTCCACATCTAAATTTCATATAAAATCCATGCAATTTACAACCCTCGCTCGTCTTCTTTACTTTTAGAACATTCAAATTTTATTTAACAGCAGAAAAAATCTCATGCCTTGGTCTGTTTTGGAATTTGAAAAACATATTTTCGAAATTTTTTTGTTGGACAGCAGAAATAAGGACGAAAGTAAAAAAAGTTGCCCCGGGTGAGGATCGAACTCACGACCTTCAGATTGCTCCGATTGAAACGATTATGAGACTGACGCGCTGCCTACTGCGCTACCGAGGCTTGGCTGTAGATACTTTTATTCGTCTTTTGCACTTAAACTTAATTGGAAATTTTCCTTTTTTTAAGTTATTTCACTCTGAAAACAAGATTTTTATCAATTTACTTCAGCTAAACTGAAGATTAAGATTTTTTGTGATTACAGTCTCAGTTTACTTTCGCTTTTGCACCTTTTAAGGGACTAAACGCAGATCGGTACTTCTGCCTATGCACGTGGACTCTCTATTTCTCAATTTTAAATTTCAGTTATAAAAATTTACGAAAACTGTCTTAGTTCGATGATGAAAACTCATAGACATTTAGACTGCTTTCAACCATTCTTGTTTAGCAAACTTTTTATAAAAATATTACTTGAAATTTAAAAATGTGTTGCCCCGGGTGAGTATCGAACTCACGACCTTCAGATAACTCCGAGAAGTTTGATTATGAGACTGACGCGCTGCCTACTGCGCTACCGAGGCTCAGACAATTGCCTAAAATGCCATGACAAAATTTTGGGATCGTCCACATCTAAATTTCATATAAAATCCATACAATTTACAACCCTCGCTCGTCTTCTTTACTTTTAGAAAATTCAAATTTTATTTAACAGCAGAAAAAAACTCATACCTTGGTCTGTTTTGGAATTTGAAAAACATATTTTCGAAATTTTTTTGTTGGACAGCAGAAATAAGGACGAAATTAAAAACAGTTGCCCCGGGTGAGGATCGAACTCACGACCTTCAGATTGTTCCGATTGAAACGATTAATAGACTGACGCGCTGCCTACTGCACTACCGAAGTTTGGCTGTAGATACTTTTATTCGTCTTTTGCACTTAAACTTAATTGGAATTTTTCCTTTTTTTAAGTTAGTTCACTCTGAAAACAAGATTTTTATCAATTTACTTCAGCTAAACTGAAGATTAAGATTTTTTGTGATTACAGTCTCAGTTTACTTTCGCTTTTGCACCTTTTCAGGGACCAAACGCAGATAGGTACTTCTGCCTATGCACGTGGACTCTCTATTTCTCAATTTTAAATTTCAGTTATAAAAATTTACGAAAACTGTCTTAGTTCGATGATGAAAACTCATAGACATTTAGACTGCTTTCAACCATTCTTGTTTTAACAAACTTTTTATAAAAATATTACTTGAAATTTAAAAATGTGTTGCCCCGGGTGAGTATCGAACTCACGACCTTCAGATAACTCCGAGAAGTTTGATTATGAGACTGACGCGCTGCCTACTGCGCTACCGAGGCTCAGACAATTGCCTAAAATGCCATGACAAAATTTTGGGATCGTCCACATCTAAATTTCATATAAAATCCATACAATTTACATCCCTCGCTCGTCTTCTTTACTTTTAGAACATTCAAATTTTATTTAACAGCAGAAAAACTCTCATGCCTTGGTCTGTTTTGGAATTTGAAAAACATATTTTCGAAATTTTTTTGTTGGACAGCAGAAATAAGGACGAAATTAAAAACAGTTGCCCCGGGTGAGGATCGAACTCACGACCTTCAGATTGCTCCGATTGAAACGATTATGAGACTGACGCGCTGCCTACTGCGCTACCGAGGCTTGGCTGTAAATAATTTTATTCGTCTTTTGCACTTAAACTTAATTGCAATTTTTCCCTTTTTTAAGTTATTTCACTCTGAAAACAAGATTTTTATCAATTTACTTCAGCTAAACTGAAGATTAAGATTTTTTGTGATTACAGTCTCAGTTTACTTTCGCTTTTGCACCTTTTCAGGGACCAAACGCAGATAGGTACTTCTGCCTATGCACGTGGACTCTCTATTTCTCAATTTTAAATTTCAGTTATAAAAATTTACGAAAACTGTCTTAGTTCGATGATGAAAACTCATAGACATTTAGACTGCTTTCAACCATTTTTGTTTTAACAAACTTTTTATAAAAATATTACTCGAAATTTAAAAATGTGTTGCCCCGGGTGAGGATCGAACTCACGACCTTCAGATAACTCCGAGAAGTTTGATTATGAGACTGACGTGCTGCCTACTGCGCTACCGAGGACCAGACATTGCCTAAAATGCCATGACAAAATTTTGGGATCGTCCACATATAAATTTCATATAAAATCCATACAATTTACAGCCCTCGCTCGTCTTCTTTACTTTTAGAACATTCAAATTTTATTTAACAGCAGAAAAAATCTCATGCCTTGGTCTGTTTTGGAATTTGAAAAACATATTTTCGAAATTTTTTTGTTGGACAGCAGAAATAAGGACGAAATTAAAAACAGTTGCCCCGGGTGAGGATCGAACTCACGACCTTCAGATTGCTCCGATTGAAACGATTATGAGACTTACGCGCTGCCTACTGCGCTACCGAGGCTTGGCTGTAGATACTTTTATTCGTCTTTTGCACTTAAACTTAATTGGAATTTTTCCTTTTTTTAAGTTATTTCACTCTGAAAACAAGATTTTTATCAATTTACTTCAGCTAAACTGAAGATTAAGATTTTTTGTGATTACAGTCTCAGTTTACTTTCGCTTTTGCACCTTTTCAGGGACTAAACGCAGATAGGTACTTCTGCCTATGCACGTGGACTCTCTATTTCTCAATTTTAAATTTCAGTTATAAAAATTTACGAAAACTGTCTTAGTTCGATGATGAAAACTCATAGACATTTAGACTGCTTTCAACCATTCTTGTTTTAACAAACTTTTTATAAAAATATTACTTGAAATTTAAAAATGTGTTGCCCCGGGTGAGTATCGAACTCACGACCTTCAGATAACTCCGAGAAGTTTGATTATGAGACTGACGCGCTGCCTACTGCGCTACCGAGGCTCAGACAATTGCCTAAAATGCCATGACAAAATTTTGGGATCGTCCACATCTAAATTTCATATAAAATCCATACAATTTACAACCCTCGCTCGTCTTCTTTACTTTTAGAACATTCAAATTTTATTTAACAGCAGAAAAACTCTCATGCCTTGGTCTGTTTTGGAATTTGAAAAACATATTTTCGAAATTTTTTTGTTGGACAGCAGAAATAAGGACGAAATTAAAAACAGTTGCCCCGGGTGAGGATCGAACTCACGACCTTCAGATTGTTCCGATTGAAACGATTATGAGACTGACGCGCTGCCTACTGCACTACCGAAGTTTGGCTGTAGATAATTTTTTTCGTCTTTTGCACTTAAACTTAATTGGAATTTTTCCTTTTTTTAAGTTAATTCACTCTGAAAACAAGATTTTTATCAATTTACTTCAGCTAAACTGAAGATTAAGATTTTTTGTGATTACAGTCTCAGTTTACTTTCGCTTTTGCACCTTCTAAGGGACTAAACGCAGATCGGTACTTCTGCCTATGCACGTGGACTCTCTATTTCTCAATTTTAAATTTCAGTTATAAAAATTTACGAAAACTGTCTTAGTTCGATGATGAAAACTCATAGACATTTAGACTGCTTTCAACCATTTTTGTTTTAACAAACTTTTTATAAAAATATTACTTGAAATTTAAAAATGTGTTGCCCCGGGTGAGGATCGAACTCACGACCTTCAGATAACTCCGAGAAGTTTGATTATGAGACTGACGCGCTGCCTACTGCGCTACCGAGGCTCAGACAATTGCCTAAAATGGCATGACAAAATTTTGGGATCGTCCACATCTAAATTTCATATAAAATCCATACAATTTACAACCCTTGCTCGTCTTCTTTACTTTTAGAACATTCAAATTTTATTTAACAGCAGAAAAAATCTCATGCCTTGGTCTGTTTTGGAATTTGAAAAACATATTTTCGAAATTTTTTTGTTGGACAGCAGAAATAAGGACGAAATTAAAAACAGTTGCGCCGGGTGAGGATCGAACTCACGACCTTCAGATTGCTCCGATTGAAACGATTATGAGACTGACGCGCTGCCTACTGCGCTACCGAGTCTTGGCTGTAGATACTTTTATTCGTCTTTTGCACTTAAACTTAATTGGAATTTTTCCTTTTTTTAAGTTAGTTCACTCTGAAAACAAGATTTTTATCAATTTACTTCAGCTAAACTGAAGATTAAGATTTTTTGTGATTACAGTCTCAGTTTACTTTCGCTTTTGCACCTTTTAAGGGACTAAACGCAGATAGGTACTTCTGCCTATGCACGTGGACTCTCTATTTCTCAATTTTAAATTTCAGTTATAAAAATTTACGAAAACTGTCTTAGTTCGATGATGAAAACTCATAGACATTTAGACTGCTTTCAACCATTCTTGTTTTAACAAACTTTTTATAAAAATATTACTTGAAATTTAAAAATGTGTTGCCCCGGGTGAGGATCGAACTCACGACCTTCAGATAACTCCGAGAAGTTTGATTATGAGACTGACGCTCTGCCTACTGCGCTACCGAGGCTCCGACAATTGCCTAAAATGCCATGACAAAATTTTGGGATCGTCCACATCTAAATTTCATATAAAATCCATACAATTTACAACCCTCGCTCGTCTTCTTTACTTTTAGAACATTCAAATTTTATTTAACAGCAGAAAAAATCTCATGCCTTGGTCTGTTTTGGAATTTGAAAAACATATTTTCGAAATTTTTTTGTTGGACAGCAGAAATAAGGACGAAATTAAAAACAGTTGCCCCGGGTGAGGATCGAACTCACGACCTTGAGATTGCTCCGATTGAAACGATTATGAGACTGACGCGCTGCCTACTGCGCTACAGAGGCTTGGCTGTAGATACTTTTATTCGTCTTTTCCACTTAAACTTAATTGGAATGTTTCCTTTTTTTAAGTTAGTTCACTCTGAAAACAAGATTTTTATCAATTTACTTCAGCTAAATTGAAGATTAAGATTTTTTGTAATTACAGTCTCAGTTTACTTTCGCTTTTGCACCTTTTAAGGGACTAAACACAAATCGGTACTTCTGCCTATGCACGTGGACTCTCTATTTCTCAATTTTAAATTTCAGTTATAAAAATTTACGAAAACTGTCTTAGTTCGATGATGAAAACTCATAGACATTTAGACTGCTGTCAACCATTCTTGTTTTAACAAACTTTTTATAAAAATATTACTTGAAATTTAAAATTGTGTTGCCCCGGGTGAGGATCGAACTCACGACCTTCAGATAACTCCGAGAAGTTTGATTATGAGACTGACGCGCCGCCAACTGCGCTACAGAGGCCCAGACAATTACCTAAAATGTCATGACAAAATTTTGGGATCGTCCACATCTAAATTTCATATAAAATCCATACAATTTACAACCCTCGCTCGTCTTCTTTACTTTTAGAACATTCAAATTTTATTTAACAGCAGAAAAAATCTCATGCCTTGTTCTGTTTTGGAATTTGAAAAACATATTTTCGAAATTTTTTTGTTGGACAGCAGAAATAAGGACGAAATTAAAAACAGTTGCCCCGGGTGAGGATCGAACTCACGACCTTCAGATTGCTCCGATTGAAACGATTATGAGACTGACGCGCTGCCTACTGCGCTACCGAGGCTTGGCTGTAGATACTTTTATTCGTCTTTTCCACTTAAACTTAATTGGAATGTTTCCTTTTTTTAAGTTAGTTCACTCTGAAAACAAGATTTTTATCAATTTACTTCAGCTAAACTGAAGATTAAGATTTTTTTTTATTACAGTCTCAGTTTACTTTCGCTTTTGCACCTTTTAAGGGACTAAACGCAGATCGGTACTTCTGCCTATGCACGTGGACTCTCTATTTCTCAATTTTAAATTTCAGTTATAAAAATTTACGAAAACTGTCTTAGTTCGATGATGAAAACTCATAGACATTTAGACTGCTTTCAACCATTCTTGTTTTAACAAACTTTTTATAAAAATATTACTTGAAATTTAAAAATGTGTTGCCCCGGGTGAGGACCGAACTCACGACCTTCAGATAACTCCGAGAAGTTTGATTATGAGACTGACGCGCTGCCTACTGCGCTACCGAGGCCCAGACAATTAACTAAAATGCCATGACAAAATTTTGGGATCGTCCACATCTAAATTTCATATAAAATCCATACAATTTACAACCCTCGCTCGTCTTCTTTACTTTTAGAACATTCAAATTTTATTTAACAGCTGAAAAAATCTCATGCCTTGGTCTGTTTTGGAATTTGAAAAACATATTTTCGAAATTTTTTTGTTGGACAGCAGAAATAAGGACGAAATTAAAAACAGTTGCCCCGGGTGAGGATCGAACTCACGACCTTCAGATTGCTCCGATTGAAACGATTATGAGACTGACGCGCTGCCTACTGCGCTACCGAGGATCAGACAATTGCTTAAAATGCCAGGACAAAATTTTGGGATCGTCCACATCTAAATTTCATATAAAATCCATACAATTTACAACCCTCGCTCGTCTTCTTTACTTTTAGAACATTCAAATTTTATTTAACAGCAGAAAAAATCTCATGCCTTGGTCTGTTTTGGAATTTGAAAAACATATTTTCGAAATTTTTTTGTTGGACAGCAGAAATAAGGACGAAATTAAAAACAGTTGCCCCGGGTGAGGGTCGAACTCACGACTTTCAGATTGCTCCGATTGAAACGATTATCAGACTGACGCGCTGCCTACTGCGCTACAGAGGCTTGGCTGTAGATACTTTTATTCGTCTTTTCCACTTAAACTTAATTCGAATGTTTCCTTTTTTTTAAGTTAGTTCACTCTGAAAACAAGATTTTTATCAATCTACTTCAGCTAAACTGAAGATTAAGATTTTTTGTGATTACAGTCTCAGTTTACTTTCGCTTTTGCACCTTTTAAGGGACTAAACGCAAATCGGTACTTCTGCCTATGCACGTGGACTCTCTATTTCTCAGTTTTAAATTTCAGTTATAAAAATTTACGAAAATTGTCTTAGTTCGATGATGAAAACTCATAGACATTTAGACTGCTTTCAACCATTCTTGTTTTAACAAACTTTTTATAAAAAATATTACTTGAAATTGAAAAATGTGTTGCCCCGGGTGAGGATCGAACTCACGACCTTCAGATAACTCCGAGAAGTTTGATTATGAGACTGACGAGCTGCCTACTGCGCTACCGAGGCCCAGTCAATTAACTAAAATGCCATGACAAAATTTTGGGATCGTCCACATCTAAATTTCATATAAAATCCATACAATTTACAACCCTCGCTCGTCTTCTTTACTTTTAGAACATTCAAATTTTATTTAACAGCAAAAAAAATCTCATGCCTTGGTCTGTTTTGGAATTTGAAAAACATATTTTAGAAATTTTTTTGTTGGACAGCAGAAATAAGGACGAAATTAAAAACAGTTGCCCCGGGTGAGGATGGAACTCACGACCTTCAGATTTCTCCGATTGAAACGATTATGAGACTGACGCGCTGCATACTGCGCTACCGAGGCTTGGCTGTAGATACTTTTATTCGTCTTTTGCACTTAAACTTAATTGGAATGTTTCCTTTTTTTAAGTTAGTTCACTCTGAAAACAAGATTTTTATCAATTTACTTCAGCTAAACTGAAGATTAAGATTTTTTGTGATTACAGTCTCAGTTTACTTTCGCTTTTGCACCTTTTAAGGGACTAAACGCAGATCGGTACTTCTGCCTATGCACGTGGACTCTCTATTTCTCAATTTTAAATTTCAGTTATAAATATTTACGAAAACTGTCTTAGTTCGATGAAGAAAACTCATAGACATTTAGACTGCTTTCAACCATTCTTGTTTTAACAAACTTTTTATAAAAATATTACTTGAAATTTAAAAATGTGTTGCCCCGGGTGAGGATCGAACTCACGACCTTCAGATAACTCCGAGAAGTTTGATTATGAGACTGACGCGCTGCCTACTGCGCTACCGAGGCCCAGACAATTGTCTAAAATGCCATGACAAAATTTTGGGATCGTCCACATCTAAATTTCATATAAATTCCATACAATTTACAACCCTCGCTCGTCTTCTTTACTTTTAGAACATTCAAATTTTATTTAACAGCAGAAAAAATATCATGCCTTGGTCTGTTTTGGAATTAGAAAAACATATTTTCGAAATTTTTTTGTTGGACAGCAGAAATAAGAACGAAATTAAAAACAGTTGCCCCGGGTGAGGATCGAACTCACGACCTTTAGATTGCTCCGATTGAAACGATTATGAGACTGACGCGCTGCCTACTGCGCTACAGAGGCTTGGCTGTAGGTACTTTTATTCGTCTTTTCCACTTAAACTTAATTGGAATGTTTCCTTTTTTTAAGTTAGTTCACTCTGAAAACAAGATTTTTATCAATTTACTTCAGCTAAACTGAAGATTAAGATTTTTTTTGATTACAGTCTCAGTTTACTTTCGCTTTTGCACCTTTTAAGGGACTAAACGCAGATCGGTACTTCTGCCTATGCACGTGGACTCTCTATTTCTCAATTTTAAATTTCAGTTATAAATATTTACGAAAACTGTCTTAGTTCGATGAAGAAAACTCATAGACATTTAGACTGCTTTCAACCATTCTTGTTTTAACAAACTTTTTATAAAAATATTACTTGAAATTTAAAAATGTGTTGCCCGGGTTGAGGATCGAACTCACGACCTTCAGATAACTCCGAGAAGTTTGATTATGAGACTTACGCGCTGCCTACTGCGCTACCGAGGCCCACACAATTGCCTAAAATGCCAGGACAAAATTTTGGGATCGTCCACATCTAAATTTCATATAAAATCCATACAATTTACAAACCTCGCTCGTTTTCTTTACTTTTAGAACATTCAAATTTTATTTAACAACAGAAAAAATCTCATGCCTTGGTCTGTTTTGGAATTTGAAAAACATATTTTCGAAATTTTTTTGTTGGACAGCAGAAATAAGGACGAAATTAAAAACAGTTGCCCCGGGTGAGGATCGAACTCAGGACCTTGAGATTGCTCCGATTGAAACGATCATGAGACTGACGCGCTGCCTACTGCGCTACAGAGGCTTGGATATAGATACTTTTATTCGTCTTTTCCACTTAAACTTAATTGGAATGTTTCCTTATTTTAAGTTAGTTCACTCTGAAAACAAGATTTTTATCAATTTACTTCAGCTAAACTGAAGATTAAGATTTTTTGTGATTACAGTCTCAGTTTACTTTCGCTTTTGCACCTTTTAAGGGACTAAACACAAATCGGTACTTCTGCCTATGCACGTGGACTCTCTATTTCTCAATTTTAAATTTCAGTTATAAAAATTTACGAAAACTGTCTTAGTTCGATGATGAAAACTCATAGACATTTAGACTGCTGTCAACCATTCTTGTTTTAACAAACTTTTTATAAAAATATTACTTGAAATTTAAAATTGTGTTGCCCCGGGTGCGGATCGAACTCACGACCTTCAGATAACTCCGAGAAGTTTGATTATGAGACTGACGCGCCGCCTACTGCGCTACCGAGGCCCAGACAATTGTCTAAAATGCCATGACAAAATTTTGGGATCGTCCACATCTAAATTTCATATAAAATCCATACAATTTACAACCCTCGCTCGTCTTCTTTACTTTTAGAACATTCAAATTTTATTTAACAGCAGAAAAAATCTCATGCCTTGGTCTGTTTTGGAATTTGAAAAACATATTTTCGAAATTTTTTTGTTGGACAGCAGAAATAAGGACGAAATTAAAAACAGTTGCCCCGGGTGAGGATCGAACTCACGACCTTCAGATTGCTCCGATTGAAACGATTATGAGACCGACGCGCTGCCTACTGCGCTACCGAGGCTTGGCTGTAGATACTTTTATTCGTCTTTTTCACTTAAACTTAATTGGAATGTTTCCTTTTTTTAAGTTAGTTTACTCTGAAAACAAGATTTTTATCAATTTACTTCAGCTAAACTGAAGATTAAGATTTTTTGTGATTACAGTCTCAGTTTACTTTCGCTTTTGCACCTTTTAAGGGACTAAACGCAGATCGGTACTTCTGCCTATGCACGTGGACTCTCTATTTCTCAATTTTAAATTTCAGTTATAAAAATTTACGAAAACTGTCTTAGTTCGATGATGAAAACTCATAGACATTTAGACTGCTTTCAACCATTCTTGTTTTAACAAACTTTTTATAAAAATATTACTTGAAATTTAAAAATGTGTTGCCCGGGGTGAGGATCGAACTCACGACCTTCAGATAACTCCGAGAAGTTTGATTACGAGACTGACGCGCTGCCTACTGCGCTACCGAGGCCCAGACAATTGCCTAAAATGCCAGGACAAAATTTTGGGATCGTCCACATCTAAATTTCATATAAAATCCATACAATTTACAACCCTCGCTCGTCTTCTTTACTTTTAGAACATTCAAATTTTATTTAACAGCAGAAAAAATCTCATGCCTTGGTCTGTTTTGGAATTTGAAAAAGATCGAACTCACGACCTTCAGATTGCTCCGATTGAAACGATTATGAGACTGGCGCGCTGCCTACTGCGCTACAGAGGCTTGGCTGTAGATACTTTTATTCGTCTTTTCCACTTAAACTTAATTGGAATGTTTCCTTTTTTTAAGTTAGTTCACTCTGAAAACAAGATTTTTATCAATTTACTTCAGCTGAACTGAAGATTAAGATTTTTTGTGATTACAGTCTCAGTTTACTTTCGCTTTTGCACCTTTTAAGGGACTAAACGCAGATCGGTACTTCTGCCTATGCACGTGGACTCTCTATTTCTCAATTTTAAATTTCAGTTATAAATATTTACGAAAACTGTCTTAGTTCGATGAAGAAAACTCATAGACATTTAGACTGCTTTCAACCATTCTTGTTTTAACAAACTTTTTATAAAAATATTACTTGAAATTTAAAAATGTGTTGCCCCGGGTGAGGATCGAACTCACGACCTTCAGATAACTCCGAGAAGTTTGATTATGAGACTGACGCGCTGCCTACTGCGCTACCGAGGCCCAGACAATTGTCTAAAATGCCATGACAAAATTTTGGGATCGTCCACATCTAAATTTCATATAAAATCCATACAATTTACAACCCTCGCTCGTCTTCTTTACTTTTAGAACATTCAAATTTTATTTAACAGCAGAAAAAATATCATGCCTTGGTCTGTTTTGGAATTAGAAAAACATATTTTCGAAATTTTTTTGTTGGACAGCAGAAATAAGAACGAAATTAAAAACAGTTGCCCCGGGTGAGGATCGAACTCACGACCTTTAGATTGCTCCGATTGAAACGATTATGAGACTGACGCGCTGCCTACTGCGCTACAGAGGCTTGGCTGTAGGTACTTTTATTCGTCTTTTCCACTTAAACTTAATTGGAATGTTTCCTTATTTTAAGTTAGTTCACTCTGAAAACAAGATTTTTATCAATTTACTTCAGCTAAACTGAAGATTAAGATTTTTTGTGATTACAGTCTCAGTTTACTTTCGCTTTTGCACCTTTTAAGGGACTAAACACAAATCGGTACTTCTGCCTATGCACGTGGACTCTCTATTTCTCAATTTTAAATTTCAGTTATAAAAATTTACGAAAACTGTCTTAGTTCGATGATGAAAACTCATAGACATTTAGACTGCTGTCAACCATTCTTGTTTTAACAAACTTTTTATAAAAATATTACTTGAAATTTAAAATTGTGTTGCCCCGGGTGCGGATCGAACTCACGACCTTCAGATAACTCCGAGAAGTTTGATTATGAGACTGACGCGCCGCCTACTGCGCTACCGAGGCCCAGACAATTGTCTAAAATGCCATGACAAAATTTTGGGATCGTCCACATCTAAATTTCATATAAAATCCATACAATTAACAACCCTCGCTCGTCTTCTTTACTTTTAGAACATTCAAATTTTATTTAACAGCAGAAAAAATCTCATGCCTTGGTCTGTTTTGGAATTTGAAAAACATATTTTCGAAATTTTTTTGTTGGACAGCAGAAATAAGGACGAAATTAAAAACAGTTGCCCCGGGTGAGGATCGAACTCACGACCTTCAGATTGCTCCGATTGAAACGATTATGAGACCGACGCGCTGCCTACTGCGCTACCGAGGCTTGGCTGTAGATACTTTTATTCGTCTTTTTCACTTAAACTTAATTGGAATGTTTCCTTTTTTTAAGTTAGTTTACTCTGAAAACAAGATTTTTATCAATTTACTTCAGCTAAACTGAAGATTAAGATTTTTTGTGATTACAGTCTCAGTTTACTTTCGCTTTTGCACCTTTTAAGGGACTAAACGCAGATCGGTACTTCTGCCTATGCACGTGGACTCTCTATTTCTCAATTTTAAATTTCAGTTATAAAAATTTACGAAAACTGTCTTAGTTCGATGATGAAAACTCATAGACATTTAGACTGCTTTCAACCATTCTTGTTTTAACAAACTTTTTATAAAAATATTACTTGAAATTTAAAAATGTGTTGCCCGGGGTGAGGATCGAACTCACGACCTTCAGATAACTCCGAGAAGTTTGATTACGAGACTGACGCGCTGCCTACTGCGCTACCGAGGCCCAGACAATTGCCTAAAATGCCAGGACAAAATTTTGGGATCGTCCACATCTAAATTTCATATAAAATCCATACAATTTACAACCCTCGCTCGTCTTCTTTACTTTTAGAACATTCAAATTTTATTTAACAGCAGAAAAAATCTCATGCCTTGGTCTGTTTTGGAATTTGAAATAGATCGAACTCACGACCTTCAGATTGCTCCGATTGAAACGATTATGAGACTGGCGCGCTGCCTACTGCGCTACAGAGGCTTGGCTGTAGATACTTTTATTCGTCTTTTCCACTTAAACTTAATTGGAATGTTTCCTTTTTTTAAGTTAGTTCACTCTGAAAACAAGATTTTTATCAATTTACTTCAGCTAAACTGAAGATTAAGATTTTTTGTGATTACAGTCTCAGTTTACTTTCGCTTTTGCACCTTTTAAGGGACTAAACGCAGATCGGTACTTCTGCCTATGCACGTGGACTCTCTATTTCTCAATTTTAAATTTCAGTTATAAAAATTTACGAAAACTGTCTTAGTTCGATGATGAAAACTCATAGACATTTAGACTGCTGTCAACCATTCTTGTTTTAACAAACTTTTTATAAAAATATTACTTGAAATTTAAAATTGTGTTGCCCCGGGTGAGGATCGAACTCACGACCTTCAGATAACTCCGAGAAGTTTGATTATGAGACTGACGCGCTGCCTACTGCGCTACCGAGGCCCAGACAATTACCTAAAATGCCATGAAAAAATTTTGGGATCGTCCACATCTAAATTTCATATAAAATCCATACAATTTACAACCCTCGCACGTCTTCTTTACTTTTAGAACATTCAAATTTTATTTAACAGCAGAAAAAATCTCATGCCTTGGTCTGTTTTGGAATTTGAAAAACATATTTTCGAAATTTTTTTGTTGGACAGCAGATATAAGAACGAAATTAAAAACAGTTGCCCCGGGTGAGGATCGAACTCACGACCTTCAGATTGCTCCGATTGAAACGATTATGAGACTGACGCGCTGCCTACTGCGCTACCGACGATCAGACAATTGCCTAAAATGCCAGGACAAAATTTTGGGATCGTCCACATCTAAATTTCATATAAAATCCATACAACTTACAACCCTCGCTCGTCTTCTTTACTTTTAGAACATTCAAATTTTATTTAACAGCAGAAAAAATCTCATGCCTTGGTCTGTTTTGGAATTTGAAAAACATATTTTCGAAATTTTTTTGTTGGACAGCAGAAATAAGGACGAAATTAAAAACAGTTGCCCCGGGTCAGGATCGAACTCACGACCTTCAGATTGCTCCGATTGAAACGATTATGAGACTGACGCGCTGCCTACTGCGCTACAGAGGCTTTGCTGTAGATACTTTTATTCGTCTTTTCCACTTAAACTTAATTGGAATGTTTCCTTTTTTTAAGTTAGTTCACTCTGAAAACAAGATTTTTATCAATTTACTTCAGCTAAACTGAAGATTAAGATTTTTTGTGATTACAGTCTCAGTTTACTTTCGCTTTTGCACCTTTTAAGGGACTAAACGCAAATCGGTACTTCTGCCTATGCACGTGGACTCTCTATTTCTCAATTTTAAATTTCAGTTATAAAAATTTACGAAAACTGTCTTAGTTCGATGATGAAAACTCATAGACATTTAGACTGCTTTCAACCATTTTTGTTTTAACAAACTTTTTATAAAAAATATTACTTGAAAAATGTGTTGCCCCGGGTGAGGATCGAACTCACGACCTTCAGATAACTCCGAGAAGTTTGATTATGAGACTGACGCGCTGCCTACTGCGCTACCGAGGCCCAGACAATTAACTAAAATGCCATGACAAAATTTTGGGATCGTCCACATCTAAATTTCATATAAAATCCATACAATTTACAACCCTCGCTCGTCTTCTTTACTTTTAGAACATTCAAATTTTATTTAACAGCAAAAAAAATCTCATGCCTTGGTCTGTTTTGGAATTTGAAAAACATATTTTCGAAATTTTTTTGCTGGACAGCAGAAATAAGGACGAAATTAAAAACAGTTGCCCCGGGTAAGGATCGAACTCACGACCTTCAGATTTCTCCGATTGAAACGATTATGAGACTGACGCGCTGCATACTGCGCTTCCGAGGCTTGGCTGTAGATACTTTTATTCGTCTTTTGCACTTAAACTTAATTGGAATGTTTCCTTTTTTTAAGTTAGTTCACTCTGAAAACAAGATTTTTATCAATTTACTTCAGCTAAACTGAAGATTAAGATTTTTTGTGATTACAGTCTCAGTTTACTTTCGCTTTTGCACCTTTTAAGGGACTAAACGCAGATCGGTACTTCTGCCTATGCACGTGGACTCTCTATTTCTCAATTTTAAATTTCAGTTATAAAAATTTACGAAAACTGTCTTAGTTCGATGATGAAAACTCATAGACATTTTGACTGCTTTCAACCATTCTTGTTTTAACAAACTTTTTATAAAAATATTACTTGAAATTTAAAAATGTGTTGTCCCGGGTGAGGATCGAACTCACGACCTTCAGATAACTCCGAGAAGTTTGACTATGAGACTGACGCGCTCCCTACAGCGCTACCGAGGCCCAGACAATTACCTAAAATGCCATGACAAAATTTTGGGATCGTCCACATGTAAATTTCATATATAATCCATACAATTTACAACCCTCGCTCGTCTTCTTTACTTTTAGAACATTCAAATTTTATTTAATAGCAGAAAAAAACTCATGCCTTGGTCTGTTTTGGAATTTGAAAAACATATTTTCGAAATTTTTTTGTTGGACAGCAGAAATAAGGACGAAATTAAAAACAGTTGCCCCGGGTGAGGATCGAACTCACGACCTTCAGATTGTTCCGATTGAAACGATTATGAGACTGACGCGCTGCCTACTGCACTACAGAGGCTTGGCTGAAAATACTTTTATTCGTCTTTTGCACTTAAACTTAATTGGAATTTTTCCTTTTTTTAAGTTAGTTCACTCTGAAAACAAGATTTTTATCAATTTACTTCAGCTAAACTGAAGATTAAGATTTTTTGTGATTACAGTCTCAGTTTAATTTCGCTTTTGCACCTTTTAAGGGACTAAACGCAGATCGGTATTTCTGCCTATGCACGTAGACTCTCTATTTCTCAATTTTAAATTTCAGTTATAAAAATTTACGAAAACTGTCTTAGTTCGATGATGAAAACTCATAGACATTTAGACTGCTTTCAACCATTTTTGTTTTAACAAACTTTTTATAAAAATATTACTTGAAATTTAAAAATGTGTTGCCTCGGGTGACGATCGAACTCACGACCTTCAGATAACTCCGAGAAGTTTGATTATGAGACTGACGTGCTGCCTACTGCGCTACCGAGGCCCAGACATTGCCTAAAATGCCATGACAAAATTTTGGGATCGTCCACATCTAAATTTCATATAAAATCCATACAATTTACAACCCTCGCTCGTCTTCTTTACTTTTAGAACATTCAAATTTTATTTAACAGCAGAAAAAATCTCATGCCTTGGTCTGTTTTGGAATTTGAAAAACATATTTTCGAAATTTTTTTGTTGGACAGCAGAAATAAGGACGAAAGTAAAAAAAGTTGCCCCGGGTGAGGATCGAACTCACGACCTTCAGATTGCTCCGATTGAAACGATTATGAGACTGACGCGCTGCCTACTGCGCTACCGAGGCTTGGCTGTAGATACTTTTATTCGTCTTTTGCACTTAAACTTAATTGGAAAATTTCCTTTTTTTAAGTTATTTCACTCTGAAAACAAGATTTTTATCAATTTACTTCAGCTAAACTGAAGATTAAGATTTTTTGTGATTACAGTCTCAGTTTACTTTCGCTTTTGCACCTTTTAAGGGACTAAACGCAGATCGGTACTTCTGCCTATGCACGTGGACTCTCTATTTCTCAATTTTAAATTTCAGTTATAAAAATTTACGAAAACTGTCTTAGTTCGATGATGAAAACTCATAGACATTTAGACTGCTTTCAACCATTCTTGTTTAGCAAACTTTTTATAAAAATATTACTTGAAATTTAAAAATGTGTTGCCCCGGGTGAGTATCGAACTCACGACCTTCAGATAACTCCGAGAAGTTTGATTATGAGACTGACGCGCTGCCTACTGCGCTACCGAGGCTCAGACAATTGCCTAAAATGCCATGACAAAATTTTGGGATCGTCCACATCTAAATTTCATATAAAATCCATACAATTTACAACCCTCGCTCGTCTTCTTTACTTTTAGAAAATTCAAATTTTATTTAACAGCAGAAAAAAACTCATACCTTGGTCTGTTTTGGAATTTGAAAAACATATTTTCGAAATTTTTTTGTTGGACAGCAGAAATAAGGACGAAATTAAAAACAGTTGCCCCGGGTGAGGATCGAACTCACGACCTTCAGATTGTTCCGATTGAAACGATTAATAGACTGACGCGCTGCCTACTGCACTACCGAAGTTTGGCTGTAGATACTTTTATTCGTCTTTTGCACTTAAACTTAATTGGAATTTTTCCTTTTTTTAAGTTAGTTCACTCTGAAAACAAGATTTTTATCAATTTACTTCAGCTAAACTGAAGATTAAGATTTTTTGTGATTACAGTCTCAGTTTACTTTCGCTTTTGCACCTTTTCAGGGACCAAACGCAGATAGGTACTTCTGCCTATGCACGTGGACTCTCTATTTCTCAATTTTAAATTTCAGTTATAAAAATTTACGAAAACTGTCTTAGTTCGATGATGAAAACTCATAGACATTTAGACTGCTTTCAACCATTCTTGTTTTAACAAACTTTTTATAAAAATATTACTTGAAATTTAAAAATGTGTTGCCCCGGGTGAGTATCGAACTCACGACCTTCAGATAACTCCGAGAAGTTTGATTATGAGACTGACGCGCTGCCTACTGCGCTACCGAGGCTCAGACAATTGCCTAAAATGCCATGACAAAATTTTGGGATCGTCCACATCTAAATTTCATATAAAATCCATACAATTTACATCCCTCGCTCGTCTTCTTTACTTTTAGAACATTCAAATTTTATTTAACAGCAGAAAAACTCTCATGCCTTGGTCTGTTTTGGAATTTGAAAAACATATTTTCGAAATTTTTTTGTTGGACAGCAGAAATAAGGACGAAATTAAAAACAGTTGCCCCGGGTGAGGATCGAACTCACGACCTTCAGATTGCTCCGATTGAAACGATTATGAGACTGACGCGCTGCCTACTGCGCTACCGAGGCTTGGCTGTAGATAATTTTATTCGTCTTTTGCACTTAAACTTAATTGCAATTTTTCCCTTTTTTAAGTTATTTCACTCTGAAAACAAGATTTTTATCAATTTACTTCAGCTAAACTGAAGATTAAGATTTTTTGTGATTACAGTCTCAGTTTACTTTCGCTTTTGCGCCTTTTAAGGGACTAAACGCAGATCGGTACTTCTGCCTATGCACGTGGACTCTCTATTTCTCAATTTTAAATTTCAGTTATAAAAATTTACGAAAACTGTCTTAGTTCGATGATGAAAACTCATAGACATTTAGACTGCTTTCAACCATTTTTGTTTTAACAAACTTTTTATAAAAATATTACTCGAAATTTAAAAATGTGTTGCCCCGGGTGAGGATCGAACTCACGACCTTCAGATAACTCCGAGAAGTTTGATTATGAGACTGACGTGCTGCCTACTGCGCTACCGAGGACCAGACATTGCCTAAAATGCCATGACAAAATTTTGGGATCGTCCACATATAAATTTCATATAAAATCCATACAATTTACAGCCCTCGCTCGTCTTCTTTACTTTTAGAACATTCAAATTTTATTTAACAGCAGAAAAAATCTCATGCCTTGGTCTGTTTTGGAATTTGAAAAACATATTTTCGAAATTTTTTTGTTGGACAGCAGAAATAAGGACGAAATTAAAAACAGTTGCCCCGGGTGAGGATCGAACTCACGACCTTCAGATTGCTCCGATTGAAACGATTATGAGACTTACGCGCTGCCTACTGCGCTACCGAGGCTTGGCTGTAGATACTTTTATTCGTCTTTTGCACTTAAACTTAATTGGAATTTTTCCTTTTTTTAAGTTATTTCACTCTGAAAACAAGATTTTTATCAATTTACTTCAGCTAAACTGAAGATTAAGATTTTTTGTGATTACAGTCTCAGTTTACTTTCGCTTCTGCACCTTTTCAGGGACTAAACGCAGATAGGTACTTCTGCCTATGCACGTGGACTCTCTATTTCTCAATTTTAAATTTCAGTTATAAAAATTTACGAAAACTGTCTTAGTTCGATGATGAAAACTCATAGACATTTAGACTGCTTTCAACCATTCTTGTTTTAACAAACTTTTTATAAAAATATTACTTGAAATTTAAAAATGTGTTGCCCCGGGTGAGTATCGAACTCACGACCTTCAGATAACTCCGAGAAGTTTGATTATGAGACTGACGCGCTGCCTACTGCGCTACCGAGGCTCAGACAATTGCCTAAAATGCCATGACAAAATTTTGGGATCGTCCACATCTAAATTTCATATAAAATCCATACAATTTACAACCCTCGCTCGTCTTCTTTACTTTTAGAACATTCAAATTTTATTTAACAGCAGAAAAACTCTCATGCCTTGGTCTGTTTTGGAATTTGAAAAACATATTTTCGAAATTTTTTTGTTGGACAGCAGAAATAAGGACGAAATTAAAAACAGTTGCCCCGGGTGAGGATCGAACTCACGACCTTCAGATTGTTCCGATTGAAACGATTATGAGACTGACGCGCTGCCTACTGCACTACCGAAGTTTGGCTGTAGATACTTTTATTCGTCTTTTGCACTTAAACTTAATTGGAATTTTTCCTTTTTTTAAGTTAGTTCACTCTGAAAACAAGATTTTTATCAATTTACTTCAGCTAAACTGAAGATTAAGATTTTTTGTGATTACAGTCTCAGTTTACTTTCGCTTTTGCACCTTCTAAGGGACTAAACGCAGATCGGTACTTCTGCCTATGCACGTGGACTCTCTATTTCTCAATTTTAAATTTCAGTTATAAAAATTTACGAAAACTGTCTTAGTTCGATGATGAAAACTCATAGACATTTAGACTGCTTTCAACCATTTTTGTTTTAACAAACTTTTTATAAAAATATTACTTGAAATTTAAAAATGTGTTGCCCCGGGTGAGGATCGAACTCACGACCTTCAGATAACTCCGAGAAGTTTGATTATGAGACTGACGTGCTGCCTACTGCGCTACCGAGGCCCAGACATTGCCTAAAATGCCATGACAAAATTTTGGGATCGTCCACATATAAATTTCATATAAAATCCATACAATTTACAGCCCTCGCTCGTCTTCTTTACTTTTAGAACATTCAAATTTTATTTAACAGCAGAAAAAATCTCATGCCTTGGTCTGTTTTGGAATTTGAAAAACATATTTTCGAAATTTTTTTGTTGGACAGCAGAAATAAGGACGAAATTAAAAACAGTTGCCCCGGGTGAGGATCGAACTCACGACCTTCAGATTGCTCCGATTGAAACGATTATGAGACTGACGCGCTGCCTACTGCGCTACCGAGGCTTGGCTGTAGATAATTTTATTCGTCTTTTGCACTTAAACTTAATTGCAATTTTTCCCTTTTTTAAGTTATTTCACTCTGAAAACAAGATTTTTATCAATTTACTTCAGCTAAACTGAAGATTAAGATTTTTTGTGATTACAGTCTCAGTTTACTTTCGCTTCTGCACCTTTTCAGGGACTAAACGCAGATAGGTACTTCTGCCTATGCACGTGGACTCTCTATTTCTCAATTTTAAATTTCAGTTATAAAAATTTACGAAAACTGTCTTAGTTCGATGATGAAAACTCATAGACATTTAGACTGCTTTCAACCATTCTTGTTTTAACAAACTTTTTATAAAAATATTACTTGAAATTTAAAAATGTGTTGCCCCGGGTGAGTATCGAACTCACGACCTTCAGATAACTCCGAGAAGTTTGATTATGAGACTGACGTGCTGCCTACTGCGCTACCGAGGCCCAAACAATTGCCTAAAATGCCAGGACAAAATTTTGGGATCGTCCACATCTAAATTTCATATAAAATCCATACAATTTACAAACCTCGCTCGTTTTCTTTACTTTTAGAACATTCAAATTTTATTTAACAACAGAAAAAATCTCATGCCTTGGTCTGTTTTGGAATTTGAAAAACATATTTTCGAAATTTTTTTGTTGGACAGCAGAAATAAGGACGAAATTAAAAACAGTTGCCCCGGGTGAGGATCGAACTCAGGACCTTGAGATTGCTCCGATTGAAACGATCATGAGACTGACGCGCTGCCTACTGCGCTACAGAGGCTTGGATATAGATACTTTTATTCGTCTTTTCCACTTAAACTTAATTGGAATGTTTCCTTATTTTAAGTTAGTTCACTCTGAAAACAAGATTTTTATCAATTTACTTCAGCTAAACTGAAGATTAAGATTTTTTGTGATTACAGTCTCAGTTTACTTTCGCTTTTGCACCTTTTAAGGGACTAAACACAAATCGGTACTTCTGCCTATGCACGTGGACTCTCTATTTCTCAATTTTAAATTTCAGTTATAAAAATTTACGAAAACTGTCTTAGTTCGATGATGAAAACTCATAGACATTTAGACTGCTGTCAACCATTCTTGTTTTAACAAACTTTTTATAAAAATATTACTTGAAATTTAAAATTGTGTTGCCCCGGGTGCGGATCGAACTCACGACCTTCAGATAACTCCGAGAAGTTTGATTATGAGACTGACGCGCCGCCTACTGCGCTACCGAGGCCCAGACAATTGTCTAAAATGCCATGACAAAATTTTGGGATCGTCCACATCTAAATTTCATATAAAATCCATACAATTTACAACCCTCGCTCGTCTTCTTTACTTTTAGAACATTCAAATTTTATTTAACAGCAGAAAAAATCTCATGCCTTGGTCTGTTTTGGAATTTGAAAAACATATTTTCGAAATTTTTTTGTTGGACAGCAGAAATAAGGACGAAATTAAAAACAGTTGCCCCGGGTGAGGATCGAACTCACGACCTTCAGATTGCTCCGATTGAAACGATTATGAGACCGACGCGCTGCCTACTGCGCTACCGAGGCTTGGCTGTAGATACTTTTATTCGTCTTTTTCACTTAAACTTAATTGGAATGTTTCCTTTTTTTAAGTTAGTTTACTCTGAAAACAAGATTTTTATCAATTTACTTCAGCTAAACTGAAGATTAAGATTTTTTGTGATTACAGTCTCAGTTTACTTTCGCTTTTGCACCTTTTAAGGGACTAAACGCAGATCGGTACTTCTGCCTATGCACGTGGACTCTCTATTTCTCAATTTTAAATTTCAGTTATAAAAATTTACGAAAACTGTCTTAGTTCGATGATGAAAACTCATAGACATTTAGACTGCTTTCAACCATTCTTGTTTTAACAAACTTTTTATAAAAATATTACTTGAAATTTAAAAATGTGTTGCCCGGGGTGAGGATCGAACTCACGACCTTCAGATAACTCCGAGAAGTTTGATTACGAGACTGACGCGCTGCCTACTGCGCTACCGAGGCCCAGACAATTGCCTAAAATGCCAGGACAAAATTTTGGGATCGTCCACATCTAAATTTCATATAAAATCCATACAATTTACAACCCTCGCTCGTCTTCTTTACTTTTAGAACATTCAAATTTTATTTAACAGCAGAAAAAATCTCATGCCTTGGTCTGTTTTGGAATTTGAAAAAGATCGAACTCACGACCTTCAGATTGCTCCGATTGAAACGATTATGAGACTGGCGCGCTGCCTACTGCGCTACAGAGGCTTGGCTGTAGATACTTTTATTCGTCTTTTCCACTTAAACTTAATTGGAATGTTTCCTTTTTTTAAGTTAGTTCACTCTGAAAACAAGATTTTTATCAATTTACTTCAGCTGAACTGAAGATTAAGATTTTTTGTGATTACAGTCTCAGTTTACTTTCGCTTTTGCACCTTTTAAGGGACTAAACGCAGATCGGTACTTCTGCCTATGCACGTGGACTCTCTATTTCTCAATTTTAAATTTCAGTTATAAATATTTACGAAAACTGTCTTAGTTCGATGAAGAAAACTCATAGACATTTAGACTGCTTTCAACCATTCTTGTTTTAACAAACTTTTTATAAAAATATTACTTGAAATTTAAAAATGTGTTGCCCCGGGTGAGGATCGAACTCACGACCTTCAGATAACTCCGAGAAGTTTGATTATGAGACTGACGCGCTGCCTACTGCGCTACCGAGGCCCAGACAATTGTCTAAAATGCCATGACAAAATTTTGGGATCGTCCACATCTAAATTTCATATAAAATCCATACAATTTACAACCCTCGCTCGTCTTCTTTACTTTTAGAACATTCAAATTTTATTTAACAGCAGAAAAAATATCATGCCTTGGTCTGTTTTGGAATTAGAAAAACATATTTTCGAAATTTTTTTGTTGGACAGCAGAAATAAGAACGAAATTAAAAACAGTTGCCCCGGGTGAGGATCGAACTCACGACCTTTAGATTGCTCCGATTGAAACGATTATGAGACTGACGCGCTGCCTACTGCGCTACAGAGGCTTGGCTGTAGGTACTTTTATTCGTCTTTTCCACTTAAACTTAATTGGAATGTTTCCTTATTTTAAGTTAGTTCACTCTGAAAACAAGATTTTTATCAATTTACTTCAGCTAAACTGAAGATTAAGATTTTTTGTGATTACAGTCTCAGTTTACTTTCGCTTTTGCACCTTTTAAGGGACTAAACACAAATCGGTACTTCTGCCTATGCACGTGGACTCTCTATTTCTCAATTTTAAATTTCAGTTATAAAAATTTACGAAAACTGTCTTAGTTCGATGATGAAAACTCATAGACATTTAGACTGCTGTCAACCATTCTTGTTTTAACAAACTTTTTATAAAAATATTACTTGAAATTTAAAATTGTGTTGCCCCGGGTGCGGATCGAACTCACGACCTTCAGATAACTCCGAGAAGTTTGATTATGAGACTGACGCGCCGCCTACTGCGCTACCGAGGCCCAGACAATTGTCTAAAATGCCATGACAAAATTTTGGGATCGTCCACATCTAAATTTCATATAAAATCCATACAATTTACAACCCTCGCTCGTCTTCTTTACTTTTAGAACATTCAAATTTTATTTAACAGCAGAAAAAATCTCATGCCTTGGTCTGTTTTGGAATTTGAAAAACATATTTTCGAAATTTTTTTGTTGGACAGCAGAAATAAGGACGAAATTAAAAACAGTTGCCCCGGGTGAGGATCGAACTCACGACCTTCAGATTGCTCCGATTGAAACGATTATGAGACCGACGCGCTGCCTACTGCGCTACCGAGGCTTGGCTGTAGATACTTTTATTCGTCTTTTTCACTTAAACTTAATTGGAATGTTTCCTTTTTTTAAGTTAGTTTACTCTGAAAACAAGATTTTTATCAATTTACTTCAGCTAAACTGAAGATTAAGATTTTTTGTGATTACAGTCTCAGTTTACTTTCGCTTTTGCACCTTTTAAGGGACTAAACGCAGATCGGTACTTCTGCCTATGCACGTGGACTCTCTATTTCTCAATTTTAAATTTCAGTTATAAAAATTTACGAAAACTGTCTTAGTTCGATGATGAAAACTCATAGACATTTAGACTGCTTTCAACCATTCTTGTTTTAACAAACTTTTTATAAAAATATTACTTGAAATTTAAAAATGTGTTGCCCGGGGTGAGGATCGAACTCACGACCTTCAGATAACTCCGAGAAGTTTGATTACGAGACTGACGCTCTGCCTCCTGCGCTACCGAGGCCCAGACAATTGCCTAAAATGCCAGGACAAAATTTTGGGATCGTCCACATCTAAATTTCATATAAAATCCATACAATTTACAACCCTCGCTCGTCTTCTTTACTTTTAGAACATTCAAATTTTATTTAACAGCAGAAAAAATCTCATGCCTTGGTCTGTTTTGGAATTTGAAAAAGATCGAACTCACGACCTTCAGATTGCTCCGATTGAAACGATTATGAGACTGGCGCGCTGCCTACTGCGCTACAGAGGCTTGGCTGTAGATACTTTTATTCGTCTTTTCCACTTAAACTTAATTGGAATGTTTCCTTTTTTTAAGTTAGTTCACTCTGAAAACAAGATTTTTATCAATTTACTTCAGCTAAACTGAAGATTAAGATTTTTTGTGATTACAGTCTCAGTTTACTTTCGCTTTTGCACCTTTTAAGGGACTAAACGCAGATCGGTACTTCTGCCTATGCACGTGGACTCTCTATTTCTCAATTTTAAATTTCAGTTATAAAAATTTACGAAAACTGTCTTAGTTCGATGATGAAAACTCATAGACATTTAGACTGCTGTCAACCATTCTTGTTTTAACAAACTTTTTATAAAAATATTACTTGAAATTTAAAATTGTGTTGCCCCGGGTGAGGATCGAACTCACGACCTTCAGATAACTCCGAGAAGTTTGATTATGAGACTGACGCGCTGCCTACTGCGCTACCGAGGCCCAGACAATTACCTAAAATGCCATGAAAAAATTTTGGGATCGTCCACATCTAAATTTCATATAAAATCCATACAATTTACAACCCTCGCTCGTCTTCTTTACTTTTAGAACATTCAAATTTTATTTAACAGCAGAAAAAATCTCATGCCTTGGTCTGTTTTGGAATTTGAAAAACATATTTTCGAAATTTTTTTGTTGGACAGCAGATATAAGAACGAAATTAAAAACAGTTGCCCCGGGTGAGGATCGAACTCACGACCTTCAGATTGCTCCGATTGAAACGATTATGAGACTGACGCGCTGCCTACTGCGCTACCGACGATCAGACAATTGCCTAAAATGCCAGGACAAAATTTTGGGATCGTCCACATCTAAATTTCATATAAAATCCATACAACTTACAACCCTCGCTCGTCTTCTTTACTTTTAGAACATTCAAATTTTATTTAACAGCAGAAAAAATCTCATGCCTTGGTCTGTTTTGGAATTTGAAAAACATATTTTCGAAATTTTTTTGTTGGACAGCAGAAATAAGGACGAAATTAAAAACAGTTGCCCCGGGTCAGGATCGAACTCACGACCTTCAGATTGCTCCGATTGAAACGATTATGAGACTGACGCGCTGCCTACTGCGCTACAGAGGCTTTGCTGTAGATACTTTTATTCGTCTTTTCCACTTAAACTTAATTGGAATGTTTCCTTTTTTTAAGTTAGTTCACTCTGAAAACAAGATTTTTATCAATTTACTTCAGCTAAACTGAAGATTAAGATTTTTTGTGATTACAGTCTCAGTTTACTTTCGCTTTTGCACCTTTTAAGGGACTAAACGCAAATCGGTACTTCTGCCTATGCACGTGGACTCTCTATTTCTCAATTTTAAATTTCAGTTATAAAAATTTACGAAAACTGTCTTAGTTCGATGATGAAAACTCATAGACATTTAGACTGCTTTCAACCATTTTTGTTTTAACAAACTTTTTATAAAAAATATTACTTGAAAAATGTGTTGCCCCGGGTGAGGATCGAACTCACGACCTTCAGATAACTCCGAGAAGTTTGATTATGAGACTGACGCGCTGCCTACTGCGCTACCGAGGCCCAGACAATTAACTAAAATGCCATGACAAAATTTTGGGATCGTCCACATCTAAATTTCATATAAAATCCATACAATTTACAACCCTCGCTCGTCTTCTTTACTTTTAGAACATTCAAATTTTATTTAACAGCAAAAAAAATCTCATGCCTTGGTCTGTTTTGGAATTTGAAAAACATATTTTCGAAATTTTTTTGCTGGACAGCAGAAATAAGGACGAAATTAAAAACAGTTGCCCCGGGTAAGGATCGAACTCACGACCTTCAGATTTCTCCGATTGAAACGATTATGAGACTGACGCGCTGCATACTGCGCTTCCGAGGCTTGGCTGTAGATACTTTTATTCGTCTTTTGCACTTAAACTTAATTGGAATGTTTCCTTTTTTTAAGTTAGTTCACTCTGAAAACAAGATTTTTATCAATTTACTTCAGCTAAACTGAAGATTAAGATTTTTTGTGATTACAGTCTCAGTTTACTTTCGCTTTTGCACCTTTTAAGGGACTAAACGCAGATCGGTACTTCTGCCTATGCACGTGGACTCTCTATTTCTCAATTTTAAATTTCAGTTATAAAAATTTACGAAAACTGTCTTAGTTCGATGATGAAAACTCATAGACATTTTGACTGCTTTCAACCATTCTTGTTTTAACAAACTTTTTATAAAAATATTACTTGAAATTTAAAAATGTGTTGTCCCGGGTGAGGATCGAACTCACGACCTTCAGATAACTCCGAGAAGTTTGACTATGAGACTGACGCGCTCCCTACAGCGCTACCGAGGCCCAGACAATTACCTAAAATGCCATGACAAAATTTTGGGATCGTCCACATGTAAATTTCATATATAATCCATACAATTTACAACCCTCGCTCGTCTTCTTTACTTTTAGAACATTCAAATTTTATTTAATAGCAGAAAAAAACTCATGCCTTGGTCTGTTTTGGAATTTGAAAAACATATTTTCGAAATTTTTTTGTTGGACAGCAGAAATAAGGACGAAATTAAAAACAGTTGCCCCGGGTGAGGATCGAACTCACGACCTTCAGATTGTTCCGATTGAAACGATTATGAGACTGACGCGCTGCCTACTGCACTACAGAGGCTTGGCTGAAAATACTTTTATTCGTCTTTTGCACTTAAACTTAATTGGAATTTTTCCTTTTTTTAAGTTAGTTCACTCTGAAAACAAGATTTTTATCAATTTACTTCAGCTAAACTGAAGATTAAGATTTTTTGTGATTACAGTCTCAGTTTAATTTCGCTTTTGCACCTTTTAAGGGACTAAACGCAGATCGGTATTTCTGCCTATGCACGTAGACTCTCTATTTCTCAATTTTAAATTTCAGTTATAAAAATTTACGAAAACTGTCTTAGTTCGATGATGAAAACTCATAGACATTTAGACTGCTTTCAACCATTTTTGTTTTAACAAACTTTTTATAAAAATATTACTTGAAATTTAAAAATGTGTTGCCTCGGGTGACGATCGAACTCACGACCTTCAGATAACTCCGAGAAGTTTGATTATGAGACTGACGTGCTGCCTACTGCGCTACCGAGGCCCAGACATTGCCTAAAATGCCATGACAAAATTTTGGGATCGTCCACATCTAAATTTCATATAAAATCCATACAATTTACAACCCTCGCTCGTCTTCTTTACTTTTAGAACATTCAAATTTTATTTAACAGCAGAAAAAATCTCATGCCTTGGTCTGTTTTGGAATTTGAAAAACATATTTTCGAAATTTTTTTGTTGGACAGCAGAAATAAGGACGAAAGTAAAAAAAGTTGCCCCGGGTGAGGATCGAACTCACGACCTTCAGATTGCTCCGATTGAAACGATTATGAGACTGACGCGCTGCCTACTGCGCTACCGAGGCTTGGCTGTAGATACTTTTATTCGTCTTTTGCACTTAAACTTAATTGGAAATTTTCCTTTTTTTAAGTTATTTCACTCTGAAAACAAGATTTTTATCAATTTACTTCAGCTAAACTGAAGATTAAGATTTTTTGTGATTACAGTCTCAGTTTACTTTCGCTTTTGCACCTTTTAAGGGACTAAACGCAGATCGGTACTTCTGCCTATGCACGTGGACTCTCTATTTCTCAATTTTAAATTTCAGTTATAAAAATTTACGAAAACTGTCTTAGTTCGATGATGAAAACTCATAGACATTTAGACTGCTTTCAACCATTCTTGTTTAGCAAACTTTTTATAAAAATATTACTTGAAATTTAAAAATGTGTTGCCCCGGGTGAGTATCGAACTCACGACCTTCAGATAACTCCGAGAAGTTTGATTATGAGACTGACGCGCTGCCTACTGCGCTACCGAGGCTCAGACAATTGCCTAAAATGCCATGACAAAATTTTGGGATCGTCCACATCTAAATTTCATATAAAATCCATACAATTTACAACCCTCGCTCGTCTTCTTTACTTTTAGAAAATTCAAATTTTATTTAACAGCAGAAAAAAACTCATACCTTGGTCTGTTTTGGAATTTGAAAAACATATTTTCGAAATTTTTTTGTTGGACAGCAGAAATAAGGACGAAATTAAAAACAGTTGCCCCGGGTGAGGATCGAACTCACGACCTTCAGATTGTTCCGATTGAAACGATTAATAGACTGACGCGCTGCCTACTGCACTACCGAAGTTTGGCTGTAGATACTTTTATTCGTCTTTTGCACTTAAACTTAATTGGAATTTTTCCTTTTTTTAAGTTAGTTCACTCTGAAAACAAGATTTTTATCAATTTACTTCAGCTAAACTGAAGATTAAGATTTTTTGTGATTACAGTCTCAGTTTACTTTCGCTTTTGCACCTTTTCAGGGACCAAACGCAGATAGGTACTTCTGCCTATGCACGTGGACTCTCTATTTCTCAATTTTAAATTTCAGTTATAAAAATTTACGAAAACTGTCTTAGTTCGATGATGAAAACTCATAGACATTTAGACTGCTTTCAACCATTCTTGTTTTAACAAACTTTTTATAAAAATATTACTTGAAATTTAAAAATGTGTTGCCCCGGGTGAGTATCGAACTCACGACCTTCAGATAACTCCGAGAAGTTTGATTATGAGACTGACGCGCTGCCTACTGCGCTACCGAGGCTCAGACAATTGCCTAAAATGCCATGACAAAATTTTGGGATCGTCCACATCTAAATTTCATATAAAATCCATACAATTTACATCCCTCGCTCGTCTTCTTTACTTTTAGAACATTCAAATTTTATTTAACAGCAGAAAAACTCTCATGCCTTGGTCTGTTTTGGAATTTGAAAAACATATTTTCGAAATTTTTTTGTTGGACAGCAGAAATAAGGACGAAATTAAAAACAGTTGCCCCGGGTGAGGATCGAACTCACGACCTTCAGATTGCTCCGATTGAAACGATTATGAGACTGACGCGCTGCCTACTGCGCTACCGAGGCTTGGCTGTAGATAATTTTATTCGTCTTTTGCACTTAAACTTAATTGCAATTTTTCCCTTTTTTAAGTTATTTCACTCTGAAAACAAGATTTTTATCAATTTACTTCAGCTAAACTGAAGATTAAGATTTTTTGTGATTACAGTCTCAGTTTACTTTCGCTTTTGCGCCTTTTAAGGGACTAAACGCAGATCGGTACTTCTGCCTATGCACGTGGACTCTCTATTTCTCAATTTTAAATTTCAGTTATAAAAATTTACGAAAACTGTCTTAGTTCGATGATGAAAACTCATAGACATTTAGACTGCTTTCAACCATTTTTGTTTTAACAAACTTTTTATAAAAATATTACTCGAAATTTAAAAATGTGTTGCCCCGGGTGAGGATCGAACGCACGACCTTCAGATAACTCCGAGAAGTTTGATTATGAGACTGACGTGCTGCCTACTGCGCTACCGAGGACCAGACATTGCCTAAAATGCCATGACAAAATTTTGGGATCGTCCACATATAAATTTCATATAAAATCCATACAATTTACAGCCCTCGCTCGTCTTCTTTACTTTTAGAACATTCAAATTTTATTTAACAGCAGAAAAAATCTCATGCCTTGGTCTGTTTTGGAATTTGAAAAACATATTTTCGAAATTTTTTTGTTGGACAGCAGAAATAAGGACGAAATTAAAAACAGTTGCCCCGGGTGAGGATCGAACTCACGACCTTCAGATTGCTCCGATTGAAACGATTATGAGACTTACGCGCTGCCTACTGCGCTACCGAGGCTTGGCTGTAGATACTTTTATTCGTCTTTTGCACTTAAACTTAATTGGAATTTTTCCTTTTTTTAAGTTATTTCACTCTGAAAACAAGATTTTTATCAATTTACTTCAGCTAAACTGAAGATTAAGATTTTTTGTGATTACAGTCTCAGTTTACTTTCGCTTCTGCACCTTTTCAGGGACTAAACGCAGATAGGTACTTCTGCCTATGCACGTGGACTCTCTATTTCTCAATTTTAAATTTCAGTTATAAAAATTTACGAAAACTGTCTTAGTTCGATGATGAAAACTCATAGACATTTAGACTGCTTTCAACCATTCTTGTTTTAACAAACTTTTTATAAAAATATTACTTGAAATTTAAAAATGTGTTGCCCCGGGTGAGTATCGAACTCACGACCTTCAGATAACTCCGAGAAGTTTGATTATGAGACTGACGCGCTGCCTACTGCGCTACCGAGGCTCAGACAATTGCCTAAAATGCCATGACAAAATTTTGGGATCGTCCACATCTAAATTTCATATAAAATCCATACAATTTACAACCCTCGCTCGTCTTCTTTACTTTTAGAACATTCAAATTTTATTTAACAGCAGAAAAACTCTCATGCCTTGGTCTGTTTTGGAATTTGAAAAACATATTTTCGAAATTTTTTTGTTGGACAGCAGAAATAAGGACGAAATTAAAAACAGTTGCCCCGGGTGAGGATCGAACTCACGACCTTCAGATTGTTCCGATTGAAACGATTATGAGACTGACGCGCTGCCTACTGCACTACCGAAGTTTGGCTGTAGATACTTTTATTCGTCTTTTGCACTTAAACTTAATTGGAATTTTTCCTTTTTTTAAGTTAGTTCACTCTGAAAACAAGATTTTTATCAATTTACTTCAGCTAAACTGAAGATTAAGATTTTTTGTGATTACAGTCTCAGTTTACTTTCGCTTTTGCACCTTCTAAGGGACTAAACGCAGATCGGTACTTCTGCCTATGCACGTGGACTCTCTATTTCTCAATTTTAAATTTCAGTTATAAAAATTTACGAAAACTGTCTTAGTTCGATGATGAAAACTCATAGACATTTAGACTGCTTTCAACCATTTTTGTTTTAACAAACTTTTTATAAAAATATTACTTGAAATTTAAAAATGTGTTGCCCCGGGTGAGGATCGAACTCACGACCTTCAGATAACTCCGAGAAGTTTGATTATGAGACTGACGTGCTGCCTACTGCGCTACCGAGGCCCAGACATTGCCTAAAATGCCATGACAAAATTTTGGGATCGTCCACATATAAATTTCATATAAAATCCATACAATTTACAGCCCTCGCTCGTCTTCTTTACTTTTAGAACATTCAAATTTTATTTAACAGCAGAAAAAATCTCATGCCTTGGTCTGTTTTGGAATTTGAAAAACATATTTTCGAAATTTTTTTGTTGGACAGCAGAAATAAGGACGAAATTAAAAACAGTTGCCCCGGGTGAGGATCGAACTCACGACCTTCAGATTGCTCCGATTGAAACGATTATGAGACTGACGCGCTGCCTACTGCGCTACCGAGGCTTGGCTGTAGATAATTTTATTCGTCTTTTGCACTTAAACTTAATTGCAATTTTTCCCTTTTTTAAGTTATTTCACTCTGAAAACAAGATTTTTATCAATTTACTTCAGCTAAACTGAAGATTAAGATTTTTTGTGATTACAGTCTCAGTTTACTTTCGCTTCTGCACCTTTTCAGGGACTAAACGCAGATAGGTACTTCTGCCTATGCACGTGGACTCTCTATTTCTCAATTTTAAATTTCAGTTATAAAAATTTACGAAAACTGTCTTAGTTCGATGATGAAAACTCATAGACATTTAGACTGCTTTCAACCATTCTTGTTTTAACAAACTTTTTATAAAAATATTACTTGAAATTTAAAAATGTGTTGCCCCGGGTGAGTATCGAACTCACGACCTTCAGATAACTCCGAGAAGTTTGATTATGAGACTGACGCGCTGCCTACTGCGCTACCGAGGCTCAGACAATTGCCTAAAATGCCATGACAAAATTTTGGGATCGTCCACATCTAAATTTCATATAAAATCCATACAATTTACAACCCTCGCTCGTCTTCTTTACTTTTAGAACATTCAAATTTTATTTAACAGCAGAAAAACTCTCATGCCTTGGTCTGTTTTGGAATTTGAAAAACATATTTTCGAAATTTTTTTGTTGGACAGCAGAAATAAGGACGAAATTAAAAACAGTTGCCCCGGGTGAGGATCGAACTCACGACCTTCAGATTGTTCCGATTGAAACGATTATGAGACTGACGCGCTGCCTACTGCACTACCGAAGTTTGGCTGTAGATACTTTTATTCGTCTTTTGCACTTAAACTTAATTGGAATTTTTCCTTTTTTTAAGTTAGTTCACTCTGAAAACAAGATTTTTATCAATTTACTTCAGCTAAACTGAAGATTAAGATTTTTTGTGATTACAGTCTCAGTTTACTTTCGCTTTTGCACCTTCTAAGGGACTAAACGCAGATCGGTACTTCTGCCTATGCACGTGGACTCTCTATTTCTCAATTTTAAATTTCAGTTATAAAAATTTACGAAAACTGTCTTAGTTCGATGATGAAAACTCATAGACATTTAGACTGCTTTCAACCATTTTTGTTTTAACAAACTTTTTATAAAAATATTACTTGAAATTTAAAAATGTGTTGCCCCGGGTGAGGATCGAACTCACGACCTTCAGATAACTCCGAGAAGTTTGATTATGAGACTGACGTGCTGCCTACTGCGCTACCGAGGCCCAGACATTGCCTAAAATGCCATGACAAAATTTTGGGATCGTCCACATATAAATTTCATATAAAATCCATACAATTTACAGCCCTCGCTCGTCTTCTTTACTTTTAGAACATTCAAATTTTATTTAACAGCAGAAAAAATCTCATGCCTTGGTCTGTTTTGGAATTTGAAAAACATATTTTCGAAATTTTTTTGTTGGACAGCAGAAATAAGGACGAAATTAAAAACAGTTGCGCCGGGTGAGGATCGAACTCACGACCTTCAGATTGCTCCGATTGAAACGATTATGAGACTGACGCGCTGCCTACTGCGCTACCGAGTCTTGGCTGTAGATACTTTTATTCGTCTTTTGCACTTAAACTTAATTGGAATTTTTCCTTTTTTTAAGTTAGTTCACTCTGAAAACAAGATTTTTATCAATTTACTTCAGCTAAACTGAAGATTAAGATTTTTTGTGATTACAGTCTCAGTTTACTTTCGCTTTTGCACCTTTTAAGGGACTAAACGCAGATAGGTACTTCTGCCTATGCACGTGGACTCTCTATTTCTCAATTTTAAATTTCAGTTATAAAAATTTACGAAAACTGTCTTAGTTCGATGATGAAAACTCATAGACATTTAGACTGCTTTCAACCATTCTTGTTTTAACAAACTTTTTATAAAAATATTACTTGAAATTTAAAAATGTGTTGCCCCGGGTGAGGATCGAACTCACGACCTTCAGATAACTCCGAGAAGTTTGATTATGAGACTGACGCTCTGCCTACTGCGCTACCGAGGCTCCGACAATTGCCTAAAATGCCATGACAAAATTTTGGGATCGTCCACATCTAAATTTCATATAAAATCCATACAATTTACAACCCTCGCTCGTCTTCTTTACTTTTAGAACATTCAAATTTTATTTAACAGCAGAAAAAATCTCATGCCTTGGTCTGTTTTGGAATTTGAAAAACATATTTTCGAAATTTTTTTGTTGGACAGCAGAAATAAGGACGAAATTAAAAACAGTTGCCCCGGGTGAGGATCGAACTCACGACCTTGAGATTGCTCCGATTGAAACGATTATGAGACTGACGCGCTGCCTACTGCGCTACAGAGGCTTGGCTGTAGATACTTTTATTCGTCTTTTCCACTTAAACTTAATTGGAATGTTTCCTTTTTTTAAGTTAGTTCACTCTGAAAACAAGATTTTTATCAATTTACTTCAGCTAAATTGAAGATTAAGATTTTTTGTAATTACAGTCTCAGTTTACTTTCGCTTTTGCACCTTTTAAGGGACTAAACACAAATCGGTACTTCTGCCTATGCACGTGGACTCTCTATTTCTCAATTTTAAATTTCAGTTATAAAAATTTACGAAAACTGTCTTAGTTCGATGATGAAAACTCATAGACATTTAGACTGCTCTCAACCATTCTTGTTTTAACAAACTTTTTATAAAAATATTACTTGAAATTTAAAATTGTGTTGCCCCGGGTGAGGATCGAACTCACGACCTTCAGATAACTCCGAGAAGTTTGATTATGAGACTGACGCGCCGCCAACTGCGCTACAGAGGCCCAGACAATTACCTAAAATGTCATGACAAAATTTTGGGATCGTCCACATCTAAATTTCATATAAAATCCATACAATTTACAACCCTCGCTCGTCTTCTTTACTTTTAGAACATTCAAATTTTATTTAACAGCAGAAAAAATCTCATGCCTTGGTCTGTTTTGGAATTTGAAAAACATATTTTCGAAATTTTTTTGTTGGACAGCAGAAATAAGGACGAAATTAAAAACAGTTGCCCCGGGTGAGGATCGAACTCACGACCTTCAGATTGCTCCGATTGAAACGATTATGAGACTGACGCGCTGCCTACTGCGCTACCGAGGCTTGCCTGTAGATACTTTTATTCGTCTTTTGCACTTAAACTTAATTGGAATGTTTCCTTTTTTTAAGTTAGTTCACTCTGAAAACAAGATTTTTATCAATTTACTTCAGCTAAACTGAAGATTAAGATTTTTTTTTATTACAGTCTCAGTTTACTTTCGCTTTTGCACCTTTTAAGGGACTAAACGCAGATCGGTACTTCTGCCTATGCACGTGGACTCTCTATTTCTCAATTTTAAATTTCAGTTATAAAAATTTACGAAAACTGTCTTAGTTCGATGATGAAAACTCATAGACATTTAGACTGCTTTCAACCATTCTTGTTTTAACAAACTTTTTATAAAAATATTACTTGAAATTTAAAAATGTGTTGCCCGGGGTGAGGATCGAACTCACGACCTTCAGATAACTCCGAGAAGTTTGATTATGAGACTGACGCGCTGCCTACTGCGCTACCGAGGCCCACACAATTGCCTAAAATGCCAGGACAAAATTTTGGGATCGTCCACATCTAAATTTCATATAAAATCCATACAATTTACAACCCTCGCTCGTCTTCTTTACTTTTAGAACATTCAAATTTTATTTAACAGCAGAAAAAATCTCATGCCTTGGTCTGTTTTGGAATTTGAAAAACATATTTTCGAAATTTTTTTGTTGGACAGCAGAAATAAGGACGAAATTAAAAACAGTTGCCCCGGGTGAGGATCGAACTCAGGACCTTGAGATTGCTCCGATTGAAACGATCATGAGACTGACGCGCTGCCTACTGCGCTACCGAGGCTTGGCTGTAGATACTTTTATTCGTCTTTTGCACTTAAACTTAATTGGAATTTTTCCTTTTTTTAAGTTAGTTCACTCTGAAAACAAGATTTTTATCAATTTACTTCAGCTAAACTGAAGATTAAGATTTTTTGTGATTACAGTCTCAGTTTACTTTCGCTTTTGCACCTTTTAAGGGACTAAACGCAGATAGGTACTTCTGCCTATGCACGTGGACTCTCTATTTCTCAATTTTAAATTTCAGTTATAAAAATTTACGAAAACTGTCTTAGTTCGATGATGAAAACTCATAGACATTTAGACTGCTTTCAACCATTCTTGTTTTAACAAACTTTTTATAAAAATATTACTTGAAATTTAAAAATGTGTTGCCCCGGGTGAGGATCGAACTCACGACCTTCAGATAACTCCGAGAAGTTTGATTATGAGACTGACGCTCTGCCTACTGCGCTACCGAGGCTCCGACAATTGCCTAAAATGCCATGACAAAATTTTGGGATCGTCCACATCTAAATTTCATATAAAATCCATACAATTTACAACCCTCGCTCGTCTTCTTTACTTTTAGAACATTCAAATTTTATTTAACAGCAGAAAAAATCTCATGCCTTGGTCTGTTTTGGAATTTGAAAAACATATTTTCGAAATTTTTTTGTTGGACAGCAGAAATAAGGACGAAATTAAAAACAGTTGCCCCGGGTGAGGATCGAACTCACGACCTTGAGATTGCTCCGATTGAAACGATTATGAGACTGACGCGCTGCCTACTGCGCTACAGAGGCTTGGCTGTAGATACTTTTATTCGTCTTTTCCACTTAAACTTAATTGGAATGTTTCCTTTTTTTAAGTTAGTTCACTCTGAAAACAAGATTTTTATCAATTTACTTCAGCTAAATTGAAGATTAAGATTTTTTGTAATTACAGTCTCAGTTTACTTTCGCTTTTGCACCTTTTAAGGGACTAAACACAAATCGGTACTTCTGCCTATGCACGTGGACTCTCTATTTCTCAATTTTAAATTTCAGTTATAAAAATTTACGAAAACTGTCTTAGTTCGATGATGAAAACTCATAGACATTTAGACTGCTCTCAACCATTCTTGTTTTAACAAACTTTTTATAAAAATATTACTTGAAATTTAAAATTGTGTTGCCCCGGGTGAGGATCGAACTCACGACCTTCAGATAACTCCGAGAAGTTTGATTATGAGACTGACGCGCCGCCAACTGCGCTACAGAGGCCCAGACAATTACCTAAAATGTCATGACAAAATTTTGGGATCGTCCACATCTAAATTTCATATAAAATCCATACAATTTACAACCCTCGCTCGTCTTCTTTACTTTTAGAACATTCAAATTTTATTTAACAGCAGAAAAAATCTCATGCCTTGGTCTGTTTTGGAATTTGAAAAACATATTTTCGAAATTTTTTTGTTGGACAGCAGAAATAAGGACGAAATTAAAAACAGTTGCCCCGGGTGAGGATCGAACTCACGACCTTCAGATTGCTCCGATTGAAACGATTATGAGACTGACGCGCTGCCTACTGCGCTACCGAGGCTTGCCTGTAGATACTTTTATTCGTCTTTTGCACTTAAACTTAATTGGAATGTTTCCTTTTTTTAAGTTAGTTCACTCTGAAAACAAGATTTTTATCAATTTACTTCAGCTAAACTGAAGATTAAGATTTTTTTTTATTACAGTCTCAGTTTACTTTCGCTTTTGCACCTTTTAAGGGACTAAACGCAGATCGGTACTTCTGCCTATGCACGTGGACTCTCTATTTCTCAATTTTAAATTTCAGTTATAAAAATTTACGAAAACTGTCTTAGTTCGATGATGAAAACTCATAGACATTTAGACTGCTTTCAACCATTCTTGTTTTAACAAACTTTTTATAAAAATATTACTTGAAATTTAAAAATGTGTTGCCCGGGGTGAGGATCGAACTCACGACCTTCAGATAACTCCGAGAAGTTTGATTATGAGACTGACGCGCTGCCTACTGCGCTACCGAGGCCCACACAATTGCCTAAAATGCCAGGACAAAATTTTGGGATCGTCCACATCTAAATTTCATATAAAATCCATACAATTTACAACCCTCGCTCGTCTTCTTTACTTTTAGAACATTCAAATTTTATTTAACAGCAGAAAAAATCTCATGCCTTGGTCTGTTTTGGAATTTGAAAAACATATTTTCGAAATTTTTTTGTTGGACAGCAGAAATAAGGACGAAATTAAAAACAGTTGCCCCGGGTGAGGATCGAACTCAGGACCTTGAGATTGCTCCGATTGAAACGATCATGAGACTGACGCGCTGCCTACTGCGCTACCGAGGCTTGGCTGTAGATACTTTTATTCGTCTTTTGCACTTAAACTTAATTGGAATGATTCCTTTTTTTAAGTTAGTTCACTCTGAAAACAAGATTTTTATCAATTTACTTCAGCTAAACTGAAGATTAAGATTTTTTGTGATTACAGTCTCAGTTTACTTTCGCTTTTGCACCTTTTAAGGGACTAAACGCAGATCGGTACTTCTGCCTATGCACGTGGACTCTCTATTTCTCAATTTTAAATTTCAGTTATAAAAATTTACGAAAACTGTCTTAGTTCGATGATGAAAATTCATAGACATTTAGACTGCTTTCAACCATTCTTGTTTTAACAAACTTTTTATAAAAATATTACTTGAAATTTAAAAATGTGTTGCCCCGGGTGAGGACCGAACTCACGACCTTCAGATAACTCCGAGAAGTTTGATTATGAGACTGACGCGCTGCCTACTGCGCTACCGAGGCCCAGACAATTAACTAAAATGCCATGACAAAATTTTGGGATCGTCCACATCTAAATTTCATATAAAATCCATACAATTTACAACCCTCGCTCGTCTTCTTTACTTTTAGAACATTCAAATTTTATTTAACAGCTGAAAAAATCTCATGCCTTGGTCTGTTTTGGAATTTGAAAAACATATTTTCGAAATTTTTTTGTTGGACAGCAGAAATAAGGACGAAATTAAAAACAGTTGCCCCGGGTGAGGATCGAACTCACGACCTTCAGATTGCTCCGATTGAAACGATTATGAGACTGACGCGCTGCCTACTGCGCTACCGAGGATCAGACAATTGCTTAAAATGCCAGGACAAAATTTTGGGATCGTCCACATCTAAATTTCATATAAAATCCATACAATTTACAACCCTCGCTCGTCTTCTTTACTTTTAGAACATTTAAATTTTATTTAACAGCAGAAAAAATCTCATGCCTTGGTCTGTTTTGGAATTTGAAAAACATATTTTCGAAATTTTTTTGTTGGACAGCAGAAATAAGGACGAAATTAAAAACAGTTGCCCCGGGTGAGGGTCGAACTCACGACTTTCAGATTGCTCCGATTGAAACGATTATCAGACTGACGCGCTGCCTACTGCGCTACAGAGGCTTGGCTGTAGATACTTTTATTCGTCTTTTCCACTTAAACTTAATTCGAATGTTTCCTTTTTTTTAAGTTAGTTCACTCTGAAAACAAGATTTTTATCAATCTACTTCAGCTAAACTGAAGATTAAGATTTTTTGTGATTACAGTCTCAGTTTACTTTCGCTTTTGCACCTTTTAAGGGACTAAACGCAAATCGGTACTTCTGCCTATGCACGTGGACTCTCTATTTCTCAGTTTTAAATTTCAGTTATAAAAATTTACGAAAATTGTCTTAGTTCGATGATGAAAACTCATAGACATTTAGACTGCTTTCAACCATTCTTGTTTTAACAAACTTTTTATAAAAAATATTACTTGAAATTGAAAAATGTGTTGCCCCGGGTGAGGATCGAACTCACGACCTTCAGATAACTCCGAGAAGTTTGATTATGAGACTGACGAGCTGCCTACTGCGCTACCGAGGCCCAGTCAATTAACTAAAATGCCATGACAAAATTTTGGGATCGTCCACATCTAAATTTCATATAAAATCCATACAATTTACAACCCTCGCTCGTCTTCTTTACTTTTAGAACATTCAAATTTTATTTAACAGCAAAAAAAATCTCATGCCTTGGTCTGTTTTGGAATTTGAAAAACATATTTTAGAAATTTTTTTGTTGGACAGCAGAAATAAAGACGAAATTAAAAACAGTTGCCCCGGGTGAGGATGGAACTCACGACCTTCAGATTTCTCCGATTGAAACGATTATGAGACTGACGCGCTGCATACTGCGCTACCGAGGCTTGGCTGTAGATACTTTTATTCGTCTTTTGCACTTAAACTTAATTGGAATGTTTCCTTTTTTTAAGTTAGTTCACTCTGAAAACAAGATTTTTATCAATTTACTTCAGCTAAACTGAAGATTAAGATTTTTTGTGATTACAGTCTCAGTTTACTTTCGCTTTTGCACCTTTTAAGGGACTAAACGCAGATCGGTACTTCTGCCTATGCACGTGGACTCTCTATTTCTCAATTTTAAATTTCAGTTATAAATATTTACGAAAACTGTCTTAGTTCGATGAAAAAAACTCATAGACATTTAGACTGCTTTCAACCATTCTTGTTTTAACAAACTTTTTATAAAAATATTACTTGAAATTTAAAAATGTGTTGCCCCGGGTGAGGATCGAACTCACGACCTTCAGATAACTCCGAGAAGTTTGATTATGAGACTGACGCGCTGCCTACTGCGCTACCGAGGCCCAGACAATTGTCTAAAATGCCATGACAAAATTTTGGGATCGTCCACATCTAAATTTCATATAAATTCCATACAATTTACAACCCTCGCTCGTCTTCTTTACTTTTAGAACATTCAAATTTTATTTAACAGCAGAAAAAATATCATGCCTTGGTCTGTTTTGGAATTAGAAAAACATATTTTCGAAATTTTTTTGTTGGACAGCAGAAATAAGAACGAAATTAAAAACAGTTGCCCCGGGTGAGGATCGAACTCACGACCTTTAGATTGCTCCGATTGAAACGATTATGAGACTGACGCGCTGCCTACTGCGCTACAGAGGCTTGGCTGTAGGTACTTTTATTCGTCTTTTCCACTTAAACTTAATTGGAATGTTTCCTTTTTTTAAGTTAGTTCACTCTGAAAACAAGATTTTTATCAATTTACTTCAGCTAAACTGAAGATTAAGATTTTTTTTGATTACAGTCTCAGTTTACTTTCGCTTTTGCACCTTTTAAGGGACTAAACGCAGATCGGTACTTCTGCCTATGCACGTGGACTCTCTATTTCTCAATTTTAAATTTCAGTTATAAATATTTACGAAAACTGTCTTAGTTCGATGAAGAAAACTCATAGACATTTAGACTGCTTTCAACCATTCTTGTTTTAACAAACTTTTTATAAAAATATTACTTGAAATTTAAAAATGTGTTGCCCGGGTTGAGGATCGAACTCACGACCTTCAGATAACTCCGAGAAGTTTGATTATGAGACTTACGCGCTGCCTACTGCGCTACCGAGGCCCACACAATTGCCTAAAATGCCAGGACAAAATTTTGGGATCGTCCACATCTAAATTTCATATAAAATCCATACAATTTACAAACCTCGCTCGTTTTCTTTACTTTTAGAACATTCAAATTTTATTTAACAACAGAAAAAATCTCATGCCTTGGTCTGTTTTGGAATTTGAAAAACATATTTTCGAAATTTTTTTGTTGGACAGCAGAAATAAGGACGAAATTAAAAACAGTTGCCCCGGGTGAGGATCGAACTCAGGACCTTGAGATTGCTCCGATTGAAACGATCATGAGACTGACGCGCTGCCTACTGCGCTACAGAGGCTTGGATATAGATACTTTTATTCGTCTTTTCCACTTAAACTTAATTGGAATGTTTCCTTATTTTAAGTTAGTTCACTCTGAAAACAAGATTTTTATCAATTTACTTCAGCTAAACTGAAGATTAAGATTTTTTGTGATTACAGTCTCAGTTTACTTTCGCTTTTGCACCTTTTAAGGGACTAAACACAAATCGGTACTTCTGCCTATGCACGTGGACTCTCTATTTCTCAATTTTAAATTTCAGTTATAAAAATTTACGAAAACTGTCTTAGTTCGATGATGAAAACTCATAGACATTTAGACTGCTGTCAACCATTCTTGTTTTAACAAACTTTTTATAAAAATATTACTTGAAATTTAAAATTGTGTTGCCCCGGGTGCGGATCGAACTCACGACCTTCAGATAACTCCGAGAAGTTTGATTATGAGACTGACGCGCCGCCTACTGCGCTACCGAGGCCCAGACAATTGTCTAAAATGCCATGACAAAATTTTGGGATCGTCCACATCTAAATTTCATATAAAATCCATACAATTTACAACCCTCGCTCGTCTTCTTTACTTTTAGAACATTCAAATTTTATTTAACAGCAGAAAAAATCTCATGCCTTGGTCTGTTTTGGAATTTGAAAAACATATTTTCGAAATTTTTTTGTTGGACAGCAGAAATAAGGACGAAATTAAAAACAGTTGCCCCGGGTGAGGATCGAACTCACGACCTTCAGATTGCTCCGATTGAAACGATTATGAGACCGACGCGCTGCCTACTGCGCTACCGAGGCTTGGCTGTAGATACTTTTATTCGTCTTTTTCACTTAAACTTAATTGGAATGTTTCCTTTTTTTAAGTTAGTTTACTCTGAAAACAAGATTTTTATCAATTTACTTCAGCTAAACTGAAGATTAAGATTTTTTGTGATTACAGTCTCAGTTTACTTTCGCTTTTGCACCTTTTAAGGGACTAAACGCAGATCGGTACTTCTGCCTATGCACGTGGACTCTCTATTTCTCAATTTTAAATTTCAGTTATAAAAATTTACGAAAACTGTCTTAGTTCGATGATGAAAACTCATAGACATTTAGACTGCTTTCAACCATTCTTGTTTTAACAAACTTTTTATAAAAATATTACTTGAAATTTAAAAATGTGTTGCCCGGGGTGAGGATCGAACTCACGACCTTCAGATAACTCCGAGAAGTTTGATTACGAGACTGACGCGCTGCCTACTGCGCTACCGAGGCCCAGACAATTGCCTAAAATGCCAGGACAAAATTTTGGGATCGTCCACATCTAAATTTCATATAAAATCCATACAATTTACAACCCTCGCTCGTCTTCTTTACTTTTAGAACATTCAAATTTTATTTAACAGCAGAAAAAATCTCATGCCTTGGTCTGTTTTGGAATTTGAAAAAGATCGAACTCACGACCTTCAGATTGCTCCGATTGAAACGATTATGAGACTGGCGCGCTGCCTACTGCGCTACAGAGGCTTGGCTGTAGATACTTTTATTCGTCTTTTCCACTTAAACTTAATTGGAATGTTTCCTTTTTTTAAGTTAGTTCACTCTGAAAACAAGATTTTTATCAATTTACTTCAGCTGAACTGAAGATTAAGATTTTTTGTGATTACAGTCTCAGTTTACTTTCGCTTTTGCACCTTTTAAGGGACTAAACGCAGATCGGTACTTCTGCCTATGCACGTGGACTCTCTATTTCTCAATTTTAAATTTCAGTTATAAATATTTACGAAAACTGTCTTAGTTCGATGAAGAAAACTCATAGACATTTAGACTGCTTTCAACCATTCTTGTTTTAACAAACTTTTTATAAAAATATTACTTGAAATTTAAAAATGTGTTGCCCCGGGTGAGGATCGAACTCACGACCTTCAGATAACTCCGAGAAGTTTGATTATGAGACTGACGCGCTGCCTACTGCGCTACCGAGGCCCAGACAATTGTCTAAAATGCCATGACAAAATTTTGGGATCGTCCACATCTAAATTTCATATAAAATCCATACAATTTACAACCCTCGCTCGTCTTCTTTACTTTTAGAACATTCAAATTTTATTTAACAGCAGAAAAAATATCATGCCTTGGTCTGTTTTGGAATTAGAAAAACATATTTTCGAAATTTTTTTGTTGGACAGCAGAAATAAGAACGAAATTAAAAACAGTTGCCCCGGGTGAGGATCGAACTCACGACCTTTAGATTGCTCCGATTGAAACGATTATGAGACTGACGCGCTGCCTACTGCGCTACAGAGGCTTGGCTGTAGGTACTTTTATTCGTCTTTTCCACTTAAACTTAATTGGAATGTTTCCTTATTTTAAGTTAGTTCACTCTGAAAACAAGATTTTTATCAATTTACTTCAGCTAAACTGAAGATTAAGATTTTTTGTGATTACAGTCTCAGTTTACTTTCGCTTTTGCACCTTTTAAGGGACTAAACACAAATCGGTACTTCTGCCTATGCACGTGGACTCTCTATTTCTCAATTTTAAATTTCAGTTATAAAAATTTACGAAAACTGTCTTAGTTCGATGATGAAAACTCATAGACATTTAGACTGCTGTCAACCATTCTTGTTTTAACAAACTTTTTATAAAAATATTACTTGAAATTTAAAATTGTGTTGCCCCGGGTGCGGATCGAACTCACGACCTTCAGATAACTCCGAGAAGTTTGATTATGAGACTGACGCGCCGCCTACTGCGCTACCGAGGCCCAGACAATTGTCTAAAATGCCATGACAAAATTTTGGGATCGTCCACATCTAAATTTCATATAAAATCCATACAATTTACAACCCTCGCTCGTCTTCTTTACTTTTAGAACATTCAAATTTTATTTAACAGCAGAAAAAATCTCATGCCTTGGTCTGTTTTGGAATTTGAAAAACATATTTTCGAAATTTTTTTGTTGGACAGCAGAAATAAGGACGAAATTAAAAACAGTTGCCCCGGGTGAGGATCGAACTCACGACCTTCAGATTGCTCCGATTGAAACGATTATGAGACCGACGCGCTGCCTACTGCGCTACCGAGGCTTGGCTGTAGATACTTTTATTCGTCTTTTTCACTTAAACTTAATTGGAATGTTTCCTTTTTTTAAGTTAGTTTACTCTGAAAACAAGATTTTTATCAATTTACTTCAGCTAAACTGAAGATTAAGATTTTTTGTGATTACAGTCTCAGTTTACTTTCTCTTTTGCACCTTTTAAGGGACTAAACGCAGATCGGTACTTCTGCCTATGCACGTGGACTCTCTATTTCTCAATTTTAAATTTCAGTTATAAAAATTTACGAAAACTGTCTTAGTTCGATGATGAAAACTCATAGACATTTAGACTGCTTTCAACCATTCTTGTTTTAACCCTATAAGCGTTAAGCCCGTCTTTTTCCGGATTTGAAATGTGTCTCGTAAATGGTCAGGCCCTTCTTTTTCTTGATAAAGATTTTCGTCTCTGAAGCGTTGAACCCGTCTTTTCTTAGATACATATTTCCAGGGCTGAGTGGTCAGGCCCGTTTTATTCCAGATTTCACTTCCCTCCTTTCGCAGACTCTTTGATTGACATGTGGGTTGAACGGATAAGAATAGTTTACAAGCAAATACAATTGATTCCCAACCAGATCTTTGGGGTTGTATCTTTAACAATACTCATGTATGTTTTGACATTAATCCTGCAGTTGAAAGATAACTTTTACTTCTTTGCTTTTAAACAAGTTCACAACATTTCTTTTGAAATGAAATAAATATTTCTCCATGTTGGAAATAAAATTTAAATGTTACATTCATAAGTGTAATTGAATTTTCTATATGTAGGGGCGAAAACTTACATTTAAATAATGCTACTATTATCTTAATAATACAATGTAATCTTATGATTTAAAATCACTTATTTAGCTCTGTTTTAATAATTTTCCGTGTAAAATCATTTATAATTATATAACTTTTTTTTTTTTTTTTTTATTAAAAAATATAAGTTATACTATGTTTATGGTTGACGCCAGAGTCATATGAATAAATATGAATAAACATTATTCCAGATTTAACATTAAATTAAAAACGAATCAAATACTTTCTTCTTACGCTTATAGAAAAAATTACAAATAAGAAAGATCCAATTGAAAAAAAAAAAAAAAAAAAAGAAGAAGAAGAAGAAGAAGGAAAGATTTTGGGAGTCTGCATATACAGTAGACTGCCAGAAATTCGCAATTTACAATCAATATAAACAAATAAAATTCACAGTAAAGATTCCAAGGGAAAGAAAATGGAGATAGTACTTAATTCAATAGTTATATTTTAGGTGCCGAATGAGACAGATAAAGGCAATTTTATTTGAGGTCTAGGTCATTTATGTTTGAAATAAATTAATAATAATAACTATTCAAAGACTGAAAAAAAAAAAAAAGTTTTATTTATATTTCTAAACATAGTGATATATATATATATATATATATATATATATATATATTATAATGCACAAGTCAATTATATCAAATGTTTTTATACTTAAATTTTGTATCTTATATAATAAGGCAAATTTTTATTTTTTAATTGAAAAAACATTATGCAATATAAAACTTCGTATATTTTTTAATCTTTAATTGCTTATTATTATTATGCATATTTTACATACTTATTTATATCACTATTATTTTAAAATAATCATTATATCATAAAAACTCTAATTCAGAATTGTATAGGGGAAAAAAAAAAAAAAAAAAAAAAAAAAAAACGGAAATCCACAAAATAAAAAAAATGTACAGTTTTTGGTCCCGAAGTGTGCGGATTTTTTTTTCTTTTTTTTTTTTTTTTAGTATACTGTATATATATGAAGAGGATACAGATGAAAAATTAGATAGATAGATGAAATATAATGATTTCTTTTTATACAAATGCAGGGTAAAGGAAAGTAGTGTGAATGTCGCACCATGTTATTTATTATTCAAATTAATAGATTTGTAAATTTGATACTACACATCAATTTTTTGCCCTGAATAATATTGAAGGGATGAGTTATATTATGAAGCAATAAGTGAATGACTAAATTTTTTCATATTTTTTACGCAATTTTTGAGTAGCTTTGATTCAAAATATCTCACTATTAGTGTTTTAGAACACTTTATAAAAAACTTTCTTTGAATAATAATTCAAGAAAAAATAAATAAATAAATGAAATATAAACTTTTATCAAGTAAACTGTATTGATTACTATTATTTGCGCAATGGATATTTATTTTTCCAATTGTTAGGATCAGATATCCTGTGATATCAATTTATGACTGTTTGTTATTGTACTTTTAATTATAATTCATTTATTAAAATAAATTAATATTTCATGATGACGTTTTTTAGCACTTTAATTTTTTATTAAAAAAAAAAAAAAAAAAAAAAAAAAAAAAAAAACTATATTTTTAGTACATATATATAAAAAAGGCGGAATAAACTTACTACATATAAATTCTGCAGTTCAGATGGCATATTTTGAATACTTTTATAATTATACAACATCCTTCTCACAGTACTAAAAAATCTGCGACTCATTCTCTAACATTGAATGAAATCAGAACTAAGTTAAGAAAGCTCAATATATATATATATATATATATATATATATATATATACATATTTCATGATGACATTTTTTTAACACTTTAATTTTTTTACTAAAAAAAAAAAAAAAACTACTTTTTTTTAGAATATACATATAAAAGGGTGAAATAAAATTACTACATTTAAATTCTGCAGTTCAGATGGCATATTTTAGAATACTTTTATAATTATACAACATCCTTTTCACAGTACTAAATAATCTGCTACTCATACTTTAACATTGAATAAAATGAGAACTATGTTAAAGAAGCTCAATATATACATATATATATATATATATATATTTAAATAAATAAACCTAAATAAATTTAGAACATTTATATTTATTAGAATTAAAAAAGGAAGAAAGGTAGCTCTTAAAATCTTTCCTATAGCTTTAGTTTTAGACAGATTGCTTTTGCATAGTCCTAAGCATAGTTTAAAAACAGTAAAGCTTCAAATATATAATTTGTTATAACTATGGTGGAAAAATGATCAAAAAATGATCTTTATAATTTTATTTATAAAGAGAATTGACTGGAAATAAATTTGAATTCACGGGAATGGGGGAAGGGACTGCATATTTCTAGAGAAAACGTAAGTTAAAAAATTTGACCGCAAACAATTTTTCTATCATATTTGTGTAAATTTAAGTAGAGATAAAGATGAAAATGCAGGACTATATGGTAAAAAAGAAATATTCTAGTGTGGCAATCACATAACTTTCTCTTACCCGAAATTCATTACCATAATGACAAATTGTACGTTAAAGAATAAAATAACGAATACTGTAAATTAAATGTTCATTAAAAACAATTTAAAATAGGCGAAAAACATGTTTTTTCTGATTCAAGGAACTTCATAACGTGTAAATATAACAAAAACACAATTTCGAAAAGTTTTCCGAAAAGCAAAACTTTATCTACCATACATATGGATAAAAGAAAGTAAAAAGTAAAAATGTAGATAGTAATTACCGTAAATAAATTTAGAAAAAATTATTTTAAAAAATTAAAATTAAGCGGGCATAAATTAAAATAGCCATACATAATAGTGAACATTAATGCTTGTCAAAACTGTCCATAATATTCTTTATACTAGACTATATTAATTTATATATTTCAATTATATTTCGTGAAAACAAATTATTACTTTAATGTTTTTGATATTTATAAACCAAACTTATATAAATTAAATCCTTTAGATATATTATATTTTTTAATATTATCAACTCTGTTAAGTTATACTGAATGATGATCAGATCATAATCATAAATGGATCGTCTTTTGGAATGCACGGTAGTCATTCATGCTATCAAGATATTAGAATAATGTATAGGATCATACTCATCCAAGAAGCATGAAAACAGTGGGGGGGGGGAAGAGAAAAGAGGAAGGAAAGAAAGAAAACTAATAATACATACAAGCAAATGCTATTTTATTCCATTCTTCTTCTTCTTCTTCTTCTTTTTTTTTTTTTTTTTAAAGAATATAAATACATATAATCTATAAAATGTTAAAACAGATTACTAAATTATCAGATGAATCCCTTATGATTTGGAGATTATCTTAAACGGAAATTTGTCCATTTTGATTTTTTTTTTTTTTTTTTTGTATCTTTTGGAATGCACGGTAGACAATCATAAGAACCTCTAATATTGAATATATATTCCTTTGGAAAATATGTTATTGCATTGCATGAAATGCTTTAGATAAATGTTATTTTATCTCCAGTGTTTTTCCGTAATATTAAAAAACGAAGATTAATTACAGTGCTCACTCGAGACTCAGCAGTATGAAAAGCCCAGTGTCTCCCCGCCCCCGTCCAAATTAATGTCTTACACACAACATTTTAAATAAAATTGCTTCATATTAGTTTAATTCATTTTAAATAAAAACGATTACACTTTGTTTGTTCTACAATTTAATTACAAAAGTACTTTTAAAATTTAAATGTATAATATAGAATTATATATAATCAGCTACCTTTAGAAGTAAAATACACAAATTGCTTTCAATAGAAAAAATAGTCTTTCTTTGTATTTTTTTCCTCCATTCTTTATTTTTTAAATTAATTTATATTAAAGTTAATCAGTGTGACTTCCATCAAAATTTTATTTTTTTCCCATTCACAGATATAGAGTAATCCAATCATCATGCATTTTAAATCCATTAAATAATATAAATTTAAATAAAGGATTGGGGCGATGCAAAGAGAAAGCCATATAATTAATCCATTGTTTGTTAAAATTCTAAAATTCTATAAAGAAATATTATTTTTTTCAATAAATAAATAAAAACAGTTATTCAGTAAAATAGAAAAAGAAATTAAAATACTAAAATATTATGTTTAACATACATACTTCTAACAAACGCGAGGGTGAAAATATTTTATTTCTTTCTTCCGTGGAAAACAAAATCAAATATATGTTATTATAATCATGGAAATTTCTTTGTCATTTATTAATTTTATTACCACAGCAGTTTTGTATTAAATAATGAATAACACTGCTCGGCATGAAAATTGCCTCTGACATAACTTCAGCATATTGTAAAATACATTATGTAAAATGACCTTCTGAATCCAAATAGGACGACCATTTTGACCTATAACCCATCGTTTTTTAGGAATGGCCCCCTATTTTTATCATTTTTCGGTGATTGTATGGCTCTAAATTTGATTTTTAGGAGGGGGGGGGGTATCTTAATCGTTAAATATCTTCTGAGGGGCTACAGCGTTGGAAAATTCTAATACATGGACTACAAGCGATTTTTTTTTTTTTTTTTTTTTTTTTGTGGGGTGGGTGGGGGTGGGGGGATTTGCCACTGAAATTATGCATTACATAACTTTTATTTTTTAAATATGTTTAATGTTATTTTTTCAACTTTATATTTTTTCGTTTTCAGGTGTTAAATTAATTATTTTTCATTCTTCAAATTACATGCATGGTCATAAAATTATCGTACATGGTAATAAATTGAGGGAGGGGGTGGTGTAGCTAGAAAATGGTGGGTGACTGGGCAAAATGGGAGTCATATTCGGATTCAGGAGGTCACATAAGAATTAGCAAAAATGGTGTGAGATCTCAATTTTTTTTTTTTTTTTTTTTTTTTGCCGCGTAGTGTAATTTAGCTATAAAATGTCTCATTTACTGATTAAAATAGTTTTATCTGCAGATGATCACATCTAACTTCTTGAGCTGCAAAGCATAATTATTATCAAATAATTTTCAGTCCATGCATTTTACTAAACACATATTATCATTTAACCCTTTAACTTACATTAGCTTCGCAGTGAAATTAAACATCCAACATTGTTTTATGCAACAATAAAAAAAAAAAAAAAAAAAAAAAAAAAAAAAATTACAATTGATTTTTTAAACATTTGTTTTTTCCTGTTTGTTAGAGATGATGTCTACGCTCGATCCCAGATACGCTCGTCTGCTTAGCTGTTCAGTAGCGATTTCTTATAAAACTTGCGCAAAGACGGGCTAGGATCCTTAAAATGATCCAACGGAAGGCATACATCTGGGAACCTAGCCTAGCGCATTCAATTAGCTTTAATGTCCCAACACACTTTTCGTTAGACAGCTGCACTACTCCGAAATTCCTCAAATGATGTTTCTAAGAAAGCCATACGTAGAAGGCATTTTAAATATCTTAGTAAGCGCGATAGCGCCTTTCTGCTTTGTTAATGAATTCGTGCCTAGCTTTTATCACCTGATGAAGTGATGTACTGTTATTTTGACTTGAAATAACTGTTGCAAGTTTTACAACTAATAAAGCTTCCTTGCAATGATACTTATTTATCAGGTTAATTATATTTGAATGTAATTAGTGTAACATGTACATGTTTCGAACAAGTTACTTCTTAAAAATTAAAAATGCCATTTTTCTTTCTTTTTCTTTTCCTTTTTTTCTTTCTTTTTTTAAATATTTATGACCAATTTTTATTTTAACTATTAAAAAAAAAAAAAAAACTTTTTTTTTTCTTTTTTTTTTCGACATGAAAAAAAATACATTTACATATTTATTTATATATTCTTAACTCATGAAACATAGAATCTAGGAATATATAGTTTTTATAATTTCAATACATTTTTTAAAGTCGTATTTATGTCAAAAAATTTATTTACCGTCAGAAATTTCCTTTTTATTGTTATTATTATTATTATTAAATTTATTTGAATATTTGTCATTCATTTTAATTCATAAAATCTGATATCATTATTTTAGAAACTTTAACATTCTTTTAAATAAATTATAAATTCTTTTAAATAAATTATTATTCTTTTAAGTAAATTTAACATTCTTTTAAATATTAATTATAAATATTTTTAAATAATTTTTTAATATAAACAAAGGAGTCAAATCCTTCTGAAATTATAATAAATACATGTATGTTAACTTTAGTATATTTTATTTATTTATTTATTTATTTATTTATTTATTTATTTTCAACATAAAGAAAAATAATATAATGATAATGGGCAATATATATATAGCATGTCGGTCTAGCAAGATTTTTTCAATTTTATTATTTGCACATTTGCACGTTCATTTTTTCTTTCTTCGACATAAAAGGAAATATATTTATCTGTTTATTTTATTTTTATTTTCGGCATTTTTATTTTTTTTATTTACAGTGTGATTTTTATTTAATATCATTTGTCCCAATATCATACTGAATTAAAAAATACGGCGTTAGCTAGATATCGTCCTGATATCTGAGGTGTACCAATTCGTCGTCCTGATCGTCCTGAGAGGTGTACCAATTCTTCATAAAATTTAATAATCTGGACAGATGCAATGTCAAACTTTCAGCATTTTTTCAAGGTGTAATACGATAAACGGCGAGAATGGAAAATCACTGTCTGAAAGAAATAGTTGTATTATGAAAAAAAAAAAAAAGTGTTTATCTCTGGTAATGTTTTTAATTGACAGCTAATCTCTTTTTACTTTGTGTTTGATAAGCGAGGGGACTGAAAATGACAATGGAAACAACTTCAATTAATTTTTAAAAATCCAGAAATCTGGTTTCAAGTGCTTCGTTGTGAGTCAAAACAGAAAGTATGAAAACTTTTGTAACTCTTCAGACAGCTGTTACACAAACACATTATTATTACTGTTATTATAGATCAAATGATGTGTAAACGAAGAATTAACAAAATTTACTGGCATATTTGACATTCGATAAAAACAAAGGTAAAAAATTAATCTAGTAAATACACCCCCCCCCCCCCTTTAAAAAAAAAAAAAAAAAAAAAAAAAAAAAAAAAAGAAAAAAGAAAAAAAAGAAACTAATAATAAGAATAACAAATCCATTTATAAAATTATCAATAAATAAATAAATAAATAATAAATTAAATAAATAAACATTTAAATAAATGTATATAAATCCAGAGAAGTATCTTTGTATCTATGTGCATATCGCTGTGTCTGTGTGACTGACTTTCTCTGGTGCTTAAACTAGTGATCGCAGAGCTACAAAACTTAGCAGAACTTGGACCATAAAAGTGCACCTCATTAAAATAGTTTTCACCATTCTTTTTTTCTTTTTAATTATTTTAATTATTTTCTGTTTCGATTTCATTCATTGACACTTATGTTTTCTTTTCTAATATTTATTAATTCATATCAATCTGCGTACCTTAGCAACAGCTATTGCGCTATTTATTTTTTATTTAATTTTTTTTATTAGAGGGCGATTTTTCTTTTTTCTTTTTTGTGTTTATTGAATTCAAATTGTAAAATAGTCGAAACATATTGAATTTTAAATTAAAGAAACTATTTAAAAATTCATGTTTATGCATAATTTTTATAATGTCGCAACTTTTTACTTTTCATACAATTAAATTCTTTGAAAAGGATTTTTTTTTTTCTTTTCTTTTTTTTTCTTTTTTAATTATTTTTTGTTAGTTCATTTTATTTATCAGAAAAAAATTGCAATATAGTATAAAAGATTAAATTTATTAAAATGGTCTTATATTGGTCGAAATATATGGTAATATAGTGCGAAGAGTGTAGGATATAAAATACACGGCTTGAAGAAAAATATTTAATAGATGCTGAGACACAGTCGTCTTTAAAATCACAGTTCTTAAACAATAACAGCTCCACCTGTCGTCGATAAATACCCAAATTAAAGTACTGAATAAAGACCCTTCTGAACATAGTGTGAACTTGGACCGATGCAGTGCAGGAAGGAAAAAAGCGGCAGTAGGCAGTCAGTACCCAAATAAAGTTCTAGAGCGATTTCAATGTAATTATTTTTATAACTATTATTATTTATTTATTAAGCGATTAAAAGGGAAAAAAAAAACGGTTGCTCAATTCTTTTTTTTTTTTTTAATATGGTGACTAGTGAAGTTTATTAATAATAATAAGCAATAAAAATGACTTGAAAAAAGATAGGACTATGACGATCTAACAAACACTATCATTCAAAATAACAAATAATTTGTTTATTCATGTTGCCATTTTACGATTAAGAATCTGTTGTTTTCTGCAAATTATCTCAACCCTTTCTTTACCAATTTTTTCTCTCCATAAAACAATAAATCTTATATTTAGTCATAAATTTAATTCAAAAGTAATATATATAAACATTTTTTTTAAATAGGAGTGATAGCAAAGTACGAATTAATTTAGCTAACAATTCAACTGAGAGGTGTTTATTTATGTTTAATATAACCACTGATGCCATTAAAAATCATAAATTTTCAATAAATAAAAATGTCAAAATTTAGGAAGAAATATATACTGTAGTTAATTAAAAAATAAATTATAAACATTAAAAAAATAAATACAAAATATTTCAAACAATTACTTTACTTAACCCTTTATATCCCAAATTACCTTATTTTTGGAGAAATAGTTTGAAACTTTTTATTGTATATATATATATATATATATATTGCTGCATGAGAAACATCTCAAATTAAATTTACCTTAAACTATAGTTTAACTATAGGGAAACATTAAACTATAGGGAGTTTGAAGTTCCATTGAAATCCTGCGGTAAATTTAGGCTGTATTGAGTTTTTTTTTTTTTTTTTTTTTTTTTTTTTTATGGGACTTTAAAGTCCCAGTGGGATACAAAGGGTTAAAATCAATTTAAATCAAGAACGTTTTATTTAATTTTATAAATACAGAATATTGTATTAATAAAGAAGCAATCTTTATTTGATTATTTAACAAAGCAAAATGTGCATTTTTTTGCGAATATGTTGAAATTAGTTGAAAAACAACAAAATTAATTTCCATGGACTAAAAAATAATTTCATGCTGTATTGTAAGAAATTTATTTCAAAATTTATTTCTTCTTACCAGTTCAAATTACTAAACACTGATCTACATAAAATTTAAAACAAGTTTCTTCAATTTTTACCACGTGATATTTATATAAATTCGAAACGTCTCCAAGAAAAATAGAACTGAAATTCTTTACTCTTTATTATATAACCATGTATTCCTTTATTTATTTGTATTATTCATTTCTCTCGACGAAATTAAATTCTAAATATTTAATTTATTATTAACTAGCAAGCCAGTGCGAATTTTTCGCACTTTATTTCTTTCTAACCCTTAAAATTATTATTATTATTTAATTTTAAAGCCATAAAAGCGTCATGTTTACACATGCATAAGCAAATTTATTATTGAACTTTTTTTTTTTTTTTTTTCATATTTTATTTTATCATAGATATAGTAATAAGACATAGATTGATCATCGAATTTGAAATAGTGATTCCTTTTCATTTGGGAGAAGCTGGCCATTTTACTTTCTTATGGATATTTTTCCTAGAGTTAATATACACGGTAATACACACAGATAATTTAGCTAATAAAATTTACGAATAATTTATGTACTAAAAGAGAATGAAAAACTCTAGCTACCAATTTTTCATTCTTTTTCTTTTTTTAATTAACTATACTCTAGTGTACTCATATCTGCAAAAAACTGACTTTCTTTCGGCATTTATTATTGTACTTCTTTGAGATAAAAATCATCTGCATTCATCATGGAAAATAATTTTAATAAATTATAATTAATAAATAATTTGTATTGCGTAAATTTGTATAAGATTATATGTACAAGAAAGTCTTGTGGTGGCCACAACATATTAGTTATGTATTAAAACGTCCACGGCTGCTAACTACATTTAAACGAATTTTTAAATTTTCATATTACTTACTAATGTAAAATCTTAAAATTTAAAGAGAGCATTTCCTTAAATATAAAGATAGTAATTGTTTCATAATAATAACAAAGGACTGATTATGAAAATGATATTTTTTATAATTTATTTGAATATAACTTATTTATGAAAACTTGTCCCGTTTCTTTTCATATATTTATTAAAACACTTAAAAGCCGTGAAATATTCCGGCATTTAAAAAATTCATTAACATTCTACTCGATTACTATTTTCGAATTTTATACTTCCTATTGTCTGATGCCCAAACCTTTTTCGACACCAAAAGTCTTTGCACAATAACATGGGGATGATACATCTATATAAAATACTATATCTGTGCATTTTATGCAGAAAAAAAGTAATAATAATAATAATTCGTAATTTTATTTTATTTATTTATTTATTTATTTGGAAAGAATTAAAATTTTATATGTCCATTTTTAAAGCTTTTACCAAGTTATTATTTTCATATTTTAATTAATTTTATAAAATCTAATCGAAATTTCGTTACAAATAAGGTACCAAATGAAATTGGTGTTTTATTAGTATTATACATAAATTACTCTTTAAAATTTTCAGTCTTAACTCTATATAGAAATATCTATGCACTTATTTTTTCTGAAAAATAAAGCAGTGTTTGAGTTTTCCCTGAAAAATCAACATAACTTTGCTGAGAGACAAATCTGGGTAAAGGATTGTCAACTTCTATCGTGAAAAGATATTTCCATTGTATTGATACACGCCCTTGCAACAAAGGGATTAACCTGCTGCTTAACTCTGTGTGTGGGGGAAAAATTTTTTCTTCTCAACTCTAAGATTTCCAGAAGTACAACGCTGAATTCTAAAGACCGGTTACTATTTTGCAGTATACAGTGAACTTTTCAGGTATTTTCATTGCAGCAATAGAAAAGAAGCCGTAACGTCGAAAGGGTTAACAAACTTTTTATAAAAATATTACTTGAAATTTAAAAATGTGTTGCCCGGGGTGAGGATCGAACTCACGACCTTCAGATAACTCCGAGAAGTTTGATTACGAGACTGACGCGCTGCCTACTGCGCTACCGAGGCCCAGACAATTGCCTAAAATGCCAGGACAAAATTTTGGGATCGTCCACATCTAAATTTCATATAAAATCCATACAATTTACAACCCTCGCTCGTCTTCTTTACTTTTAGAACATTCAAATTTTATTTAACAGCAGAAAAAATCTCATGCCTTGGTCTGTTTTGGAATTTGAAAAAGATCGAACTCACGACCTTCAGATTGCTCCGATTGAAACGATTATGAGACTGGCGCGCTGCCTACTGCGCTACAGAGGCTTGGCTGTAGATACTTTTATTCGTCTTTTCCACTTAAACTTAATTGGAATGTTTCCTTTTTTTAAGTTAGTTCACTCTGAAAACAAGATTTTTATCAATTTACTTCAGCTAAACTGAAGATTAAGATTTTTTGTGATTACAGTCTCAGTTTACTTTCGCTTTTGCACCTTTTAAGGGACTAAACGCAGATCGGTACTTCTGCCTATGCACGTGGACTCTCTATTTCTCAATTTTAAATTTCAGTTATAAAAATTTACGAAAACTGTCTTAGTTCGATGATGAAAACTCATAGACATTTAGACTGCTGTCAACCATTCTTGTTTTAACAAACTTTTTATAAAAATATTACTTGAAATTTAAAATTGTGTTGCCCCGGGTGAGGATCGAACTCACGACCTTCAGATAACTCCGAGAAGTTTGATTATGAGACTGACGCGCTGCCTACTGCGCTACCGAGGCCCAGACAATTACCTAAAATGCCATGAAAAAATTTTGGGATCGTCCACATCTAAATTTCATATAAAATCCATACAATTTACAACCCTCGCACGTCTTCTTTACTTTTAGAACATTCAAATTTTATTTAACAGCAGAAAAAATCTCATGCCTTGGTCTGTTTTGGAATTTGAAAAACATATTTTCGAAATTTTTTTGTTGGACAGCAGATATAAGAACGAAATTAAAAACAGTTGCCCCGGGTGAGGATCGAACTCACGACCTTCAGATTGCTCCGATTGAAACGATTATGAGACTGACGCGCTGCCTACTGCGCTACCGACGATCAGACAATTGCCTAAAATGCCAGGACAAAATTTTGGGATCGTCCACATCTAAATTTCATATAAAATCCATACAACTTACAACCCTCGCTCGTCTTCTTTACTTTTAGAACATTCAAATTTTATTTAACAGCAGAAAAAATCTCATGCCTTGGTCTGTTTTGGAATTTGAAAAACATATTTTCGAAATTTTTTTGTTGGACAGCAGAAATAAGGACGAAATTAAAAACAGTTGCCCCGGGTCAGGATCGAACTCACGACCTTCAGATTGCTCCGATTGAAACGATTATGAGACTGACGCGCTGCCTACTGCGCTACAGAGGCTTTGCTGTAGATACTTTTATTCGTCTTTTCCACTTAAACTTAATTGGAATGTTTCCTTTTTTTAAGTTAGTTCACTCTGAAAACAAGATTTTTATCAATTTACTTCAGCTAAACTGAAGATTAAGATTTTTTGTGATTACAGTCTCAGTTTACTTTCGCTTTTGCACCTTTTAAGGGACTAAACGCAAATCGGTACTTCTGCCTATGCACGTGGACTCTCTATTTCTCAATTTTAAATTTCAGTTATAAAAATTTACGAAAACTGTCTTAGTTCGATGATGAAAACTCATAGACATTTAGACTGCTTTCAACCATTTTTGTTTTAACAAACTTTTTATAAAAAATATTACTTGAAAAATGTGTTGCCCCGGGTGAGGATCGAACTCACGACCTTCAGATAACTCCGAGAAGTTTGATTATGAGACTGACGCGCTGCCTACTGCGCTACCGAGGCCCAGACAATTAACTAAAATGCCATGACAAAATTTTGGGATCGTCCACATCTAAATTTCATATAAAATCCATACAATTTACAACCCTCGCTCGTCTTCTTTACTTTTAGAACATTCAAATTTTATTTAACAGCAAAAAAAATCTCATGCCTTGGTCTGTTTTGGAATTTGAAAAACATATTTTCGAAATTTTTTTGCTGGACAGCAGAAATAAGGACGAAATTAAAAACAGTTGCCCCGGGTAAGGATCGAACTCACGACCTTCAGATTTCTCCGATTGAAACGATTATGAGACTGACGCGCTGCATACTGCGCTTCCGAGGCTTGGCTGTAGATACTTTTATTCGTCTTTTGCACTTAAACTTAATTGGAATGTTTCCTTTTTTTAAGTTAGTTCACTCTGAAAACAAGATTTTTATCAATTTACTTCAGCTAAACTGAAGATTAAGATTTTTTGTGATTACAGTCTCAGTTTACTTTCGCTTTTGCACCTTTTAAGGGACTAAACGCAGATCGGTACTTCTGCCTATGCACGTGGACTCTCTATTTCTCAATTTTAAATTTCAGTTATAAAAATTTACGAAAACTGTCTTAGTTCGATGATGAAAACTCATAGACATTTTGACTGCTTTCAACCATTCTTGTTTTAACAAACTTTTTATAAAAATATTACTTGAAATTTAAAAATGTGTTGTCCCGGGTGAGGATCGAACTCACGACCTTCAGATAACTCCGAGAAGTTTGACTATGAGACTGACGCGCTCCCTACAGCGCTACCGAGGCCCAGACAATTACCTAAAATGCCATGACAAAATTTTGGGATCGTCCACATGTAAATTTCATATATAATCCATACAATTTACAACCCTCGCTCGTCTTCTTTACTTTTAGAACATTCAAATTTTATTTAATAGCAGAAAAAAACTCATGCCTTGGTCTGTTTTGGAATTTGAAAAACATATTTTCGAAATTTTTTTGTTGGACAGCAGAAATAAGGACGAAATTAAAAACAGTTGCCCCGGGTGAGGATCGAACTCACGACCTTCAGATTGTTCCGATTGAAACGATTATGAGACTGACGCGCTGCCTACTGCACTACAGAGGCTTGGCTGAAAATACTTTTATTCGTCTTTTGCACTTAAACTTAATTGGAATTTTTCCTTTTTTTAAGTTAGTTCACTCTGAAAACAAGATTTTTATCAATTTACTTCAGCTAAACTGAAGATTAAGATTTTTTGTGATTACAGTCTCAGTTTAATTTCGCTTTTGCACCTTTTAAGGGACTAAACGCAGATCGGTATTTCTGCCTATGCACGTAGACTCTCTATTTCTCAATTTTAAATTTCAGTTATAAAAATTTACGAAAACTGTCTTAGTTCGATGATGAAAACTCATAGACATTTAGACTGCTTTCAACCATTTTTGTTTTAACAAACTTTTTATAAAAATATTACTTGAAATTTAAAAATGTGTTGCCTCGGGTGACGATCGAACTCACGACCTTCAGATAACTCCGAGAAGTTTGATTATGAGACTGACGTGCTGCCTACTGCGCTACCGAGGCCCAGACATTGCCTAAAATGCCATGACAAAATTTTGGGATCGTCCACATCTAAATTTCATATAAAATCCATACAATTTACAACCCTCGCTCGTCTTCTTTACTTTTAGAACATTCAAATTTTATTTAACAGCAGAAAAAATCTCATGCCTTGGTCTGTTTTGGAATTTGAAAAACATATTTTCGAAATTTTTTTGTTGGACAGCAGAAATAAGGACGAAAGTAAAAAAAGTTGCCCCGGGTGAGGATCGAACTCACGACCTTCAGATTGCTCCGATTGAAACGATTATGAGACTGACGCGCTGCCTACTGCGCTACCGAGGCTTGGCTGTAGATACTTTTATTCGTCTTTTGCACTTAAACTTAATTGGAAATTTTCCTTTTTTTAAGTTATTTCACTCTGAAAACAAGATTTTTATCAATTTACTTCAGCTAAACTGAAGATTAAGATTTTTTGTGATTACAGTCTCAGTTTACTTTCGCTTTTGCACCTTTTAAGGGACTAAACGCAGATCGGTACTTCTGCCTATGCACGTGGACTCTCTATTTCTCAATTTTAAATTTCAGTTATAAAAATTTACGAAAACTGTCTTAGTTCGATGACGAAAACTCATAGACATTTAGACTGCTTTCAACCATTCTTGTTTAGCAAACTTTTTATAAAAATATTACTTGAAATTTAAAAATGTGTTGCCCCGGGTGAGTATCGAACTCACGACCTTCAGATAACTCCGAGAAGTTTGATTATGAGACTGACGCGCTGCCTACTGCGCTACCGAGGCTCAGACAATTGCCTAAAATGCCATGACAAAATTTTGGGATCGTCCACATCTAAATTTCATATAAAATCCATACAATTTACAACCCTCGCTCGTCTTCTTTACTTTTAGAAAATTCAAATTTTATTTAACAGCAGAAAAAAACTCATACCTTGGTCTGTTTTGGAATTTGAAAAACATATTTTCGAAATTTTTTTGTTGGACAGCAGAAATAAGGACGAAATTAAAAACAGTTGCCCCGGGTGAGGATCGAACTCACGACCTTCAGATTGTTCCGATTGAAACGATTAATAGACTGACGCGCTGCCTACTGCACTACCGAAGTTTGGCTGTAGATACTTTTATTCGTCTTTTGCACTTAAACTTAATTGGAATTTTTCCTTTTTTTAAGTTAGTTCACTCTGAAAACAAGATTTTTATCAATTTACTTCAGCTAAACTGAAGATTAAGATTTTTTGTGATTACAGTCTCAGTTTACTTTCGCTTTTGCACCTTTTCAGGGACCAAACGCAGATAGGTACTTCTGCCTATGCACGTGGACTCTCTATTTCTCAATTTTAAATTTCAGTTATAAAAATTTACGAAAACTGTCTTAGTTCGATGATGAAAACTCATAGACATTTAGACTGCTTTCAACCATTCTTGTTTTAACAAACTTTTTATAAAAATATTACTTGAAATTTAAAAATGTGTTGCCCCGGGTGAGTATCGAACTCACGACCTTCAGATAACTCCGAGAAGTTTGATTATGAGACTGACGCGCTGCCTACTGCGCTACCGAGGCTCAGACAATTGCCTAAAATGCCATGACAAAATTTTGGGATCGTCCACATCTAAATTTCATATAAAATCCATACAATTTACATCCCTCGCTCGTCTTCTTTACTTTTAGAACATTCAAATTTTATTTAACAGCAGAAAAACTCTCATGCCTTGGTCTGTTTTGGAATTTGAAAAACATATTTTCGAAATTTTTTTGTTGGACAGCAGAAATAAGGACGAAATTAAAAACAGTTGCCCCGGGTGAGGATCGAACTCACGACCTTCAGATTGCTCCGATTGAAACGATTATGAGACTGACGCGCTGCCTACTGCGCTACCGAGGCTTGGCTGTAGATAATTTTATTCGTCTTTTGCACTTAAACTTAATTGCAATTTTTCCCTTTTTTAAGTTATTTCACTCTGAAAACAAGATTTTTATCAATTTACTTCAGCTAAACTGAAGATTAAGATTTTTTGTGATTACAGTCTCAGTTTACTTTCGCTTTTGCGCCTTTTAAGGGACTAAACGCAGATCGGTACTTCTGCCTATGCACGTGGACTCTCTATTTCTCAATTTTAAATTTCAGTTATAAAAATTTACGAAAACTGTCTTAGTTCGATGATGAAAACTCATAGACATTTAGACTGCTTTCAACCAATTTTGTTTTAACAAACTTTTTATAAAAATATTACTCGAAATTTAAAAATGTGTTGCCCCGGGTGAGGATCGAACTCACGACCTTCAGATAACTCCGAGAAGTTTGATTATGAGACTGACGTGCTGCCTACTGCGCTACCGAGGACCAGACATTGCCTAAAATGCCATGACAAAATTTTGGGATCGTCCACATATAAATTTCATATAAAATCCATACAATTTACAGCCCTCGCTCGTCTTCTTTACTTTTAGAACATTCAAATTTTATTTAACAGCAGAAAAAATCTCATGCCTTGGTCTGTTTTGGAATTTGAAAAACATATTTTCGAAATTTTTTTGTTGGACAGCAGAAATAAGGACGAAATTAAAAACAGTTGCCCCGGGTGAGGATCGAACTCACGACCTTCAGATTGCTCCGATTGAAACGATTATGAGACTTACGCGCTGCCTACTGCGCTACCGAGGCTTGGCTGTAGATACTTTTATTCGTCTTTTGCACTTAAACTTAATTGGAATTTTTCCTTTTTTTAAGTTATTTCACTCTGAAAACAAGATTTTTATCAATTTACTTCAGCTAAACTGAAGATTAAGATTTTTTGTGATTACAGTCTCAGTTTACTTTCGCTTCTGCACCTTTTCAGGGACTAAACGCAGATAGGTACTTCTGCCTATGCACGTGGACTCTCTATTTCTCAATTTTAAATTTCAGTTATAAAAATTTACGAAAACTGTCTTAGTTCGATGATGAAAACTCATAGACATTTAGACTGCTTTCAACCATTCTTGTTTTAACAAACTTTTTATAAAAATATTACTTGAAATTTAAAAATGTGTTGCCCCGGGTGAGTATCGAACTCACGACCTTCAGATAACTCCGAGAAGTTTGATTATGAGACTGACGCGCTGCCTACTGCGCTACCGAGGCTCAGACAATTGCCTAAAATGCCATGACAAAATTTTGGGATCGTCCACATCTAAATTTCATATAAAATCCATACAATTTACAACCCTCGCTCGTCTTCTTTACTTTTAGAACATTCAAATTTTATTTAACAGCAGAAAAACTCTCATGCCTTGGTCTGTTTTGGAATTTGAAAAACATATTTTCGAAATTTTTTTGTTGGACAGCAGAAATAAGGACGAAATTAAAAACAGTTGCCCCGGGTGAGGATCGAACTCACGACCTTCAGATTGTTCCGATTGAAACGATTATGAGACTGACGCGCTGCCTACTGCACTACCGAAGTTTGGCTGTAGATACTTTTATTCGTCTTTTGCACTTAAACTTAATTGGAATTTTTCCTTTTTTTAAGTTAGTTCACTCTGAAAACAAGATTTTTATCAATTTACTTCAGCTAAACTGAAGATTAAGATTTTTTGTGATTACAGTCTCAGTTTACTTTCGCTTTTGCACCTTCTAAGGGACTAAACGCAGATCGGTACTTCTGCCTATGCACGTGGACTCTCTATTTCTCAATTTTAAATTTCAGTTATAAAAATTTACGAAAACTGTCTTAGTTCGATGATGAAAACTCATAGACATTTAGACTGCTTTCAACCATTTTTGTTTTAACAAACTTTTTATAAAAATATTACTTGAAATTTAAAAATGTGTTGCCCCGGGTGAGGATCGAACTCACGACCTTCAGATAACTCCGAGAAGTTTGATTATGAGACTGACGTGCTGCCTACTGCGCTACCGAGGCCCAGACATTGCCTAAAATGCCATGACAAAATTTTGGGATCGTCCACATATAAATTTCATATAAAATCCATACAATTTACAGCCCTCGCTCGTCTTCTTTACTTTTAGAACATTCAAATTTTATTTAACAGCAGAAAAAATCTCATGCCTTGGTCTGTTTTGGAATTTGAAAAACATATTTTCGAAATTTTTTTGTTGGACAGCAGAAATAAGGACGAAATTAAAAACAGTTGCCCCGGGTGAGGATCGAACTCACGACCTTCAGATTGCTCCGATTGAAACGATTATGAGACTGACGCGCTGCCTACTGCGCTACCGAGGCTTGGCTGTAGATAATTTTATTCGTCTTTTGCACTTAAACTTAATTGCAATTTTTCCCTTTTTTAAGTTATTTCACTCTGAAAACAAGATTTTTATCAATTTACTTCAGCTAAACTGAAGATTAAGATTTTTTGTGATTACAGTCTCAGTTTACTTTCGCTTCTGCACCTTTTCAGGGACTAAACGCAGATAGGTACTTCTGCCTATGCACGTGGACTCTCTATTTCTCAATTTTAAATTTCAGTTATAAAAATTTACGAAAACTGTCTTAGTTCGATGATGAAAACTCATAGACATTTAGACTGCTTTCAACCATTCTTGTTTTAACAAACTTTTTATAAAAATATTACTTGAAATTTAAAAATGTGTTGCCCCGGGTGAGTATCGAACTCACGACCTTCAGATAACTCCGAGAAGTTTGATTATGAGACTGACGCGCTGCCTACTGCGCTACCGAGGCTCAGACAATTGCCTAAAATGCCATGACAAAATTTTGGGATCGTCCACATCTAAATTTCATATAAAATCCATACAATTTACAACCCTCGCTCGTCTTCTTTACTTTTAGAACATTCAAATTTTATTTAACAGCAGAAAAACTCTCATGCCTTGGTCTGTTTTGGAATTTGAAAAACATATTTTCGAAATTTTTTTGTTGGACAGCAGAAATAAGGACGAAATTAAAAACAGTTGCCCCGGGTGAGGATCGAACTCACGACCTTCAGATTGTTCCGATTGAAACGATTATGAGACTGACGCGCTGCCTACTGCACTACCGAAGTTTGGCTGTAGATACTTTTATTCGTCTTTTGCACTTAAACTTAATTGGAATTTTTCCTTTTTTTAAGTTAGTTCACTCTGAAAACAAGATTTTTATCAATTTACTTCAGCTAAACTGAAGATTAAGATTTTTTGTGATTACAGTCTCAGTTTACTTTCGCTTTTGCACCTTCTAAGGGACTAAACGCAGATCGGTACTTCTGCCTATGCACGTGGACTCTCTATTTCTCAATTTTAAATTTCAGTTATAAAAATTTACGAAAACTGTCTTAGTTCGATGATGAAAACTCATAGACATTTAGACTGCTTTCAACCATTTTTGTTTTAACAAACTTTTTATAAAAATATTACTTGAAATTTAAAAATGTGTTGCCCCGGGTGAGGATCGAACTCACGACCTTCAGATAACTCCGAGAAGTTTGATTATGAGACTGACGTGCTGCCTACTGCGCTACCGAGGCCCAGACATTGCCTAAAATGCCATGACAAAATTTTGGGATCGTCCACATATAAATTTCATATAAAATCCATACAATTTACAGCCCTCGCTCGTCTTCTTTACTTTTAGAACATTCAAATTTTATTTAACAGCAGAAAAAATCTCATGCCTTGGTCTGTTTTGGAATTTGAAAAACATATTTTCGAAATTTTTTTGTTGGACAGCAGAAATAAGGACGAAATTAAAAACAGTTGCCCCGGGTGAGGATCGAACTCACGACCTTCAGATTGCTCCGATTGAAACGATTATGAGACTGACGCGCTGCCTACTGCGCTACCGAGGCTTGGCTGTAGATAATTTTATTCGTCTTTTGCACTTAAACTTAATTGCAATTTTTCCCTTTTTTAAGTTATTTCACTCTGAAAACAAGATTTTTATCAATTTACTTCAGCTAAACTGAAGATTAAGATTTTTTGTGATTACAGTCTCAGTTTACTTTCGCTTTTGCGCCTTTTAAGGGACTAAACGCAGTTCGGTACTTCTGCCTATGCACGTAGACTCTCTATTTCTCAATTATAAATTTCAGTTATAAAAATTTACGAAAACTGTCTTAGTTCGATGATGAAAACTCATAGACATTTAGACTGCTTTCAACCAATTTTGTTTTAACAAACTTTTTATAAAAATATTACTTGAAATTTAAAAATGTGTTGCCCCGGGTGAGGATCGAACTCACGACCTTCAGATAACTCCGAGAAGTTTGATTATGAGACTGACGTGCTGCCTACTGCGCTACCGAGGACCAGACATTGCCTAAAATGCCATGACAAAATTTTGGGATAGTCCACATCTAAATTTCATATAAAATCCATACAATTTACAACCCTCGCTCGTCTTCTTTACTTTTAGAACATTCAAATTTTATTTAACAGCAGAAAAAATCTCATGCCTTGGTCTGTTTTGGAATTTGAAAAACATATTTTCGAAATTTTTTTGTTGGACAGCAGAAATAAGGACGAAATTAAAAACAGTTGCCCCGGGTGAGGATCGAACTCACGACCTTCAGATTGCGCCGATTGAAACGATTATGAGACTGACGTGCTGCCTACTGCGCTACCGAGGCCCAGACATTGCCTAAAATGCCATGACAAAATTTTGGGATCGTCCACATCTAAATTTCATATAAAATCCATACAATTTACAACCCTCGCTCGTCTTCTTTACTTTTAGAACATTCAAATTTTATTTAACAGCAGAAAAAATCTCATGCCTTGGTCTGTTTTGGAATTTGAAAAACATATTTTCGAAATTTTTTTGTTGGACAGCAGAAATAAGGACGAAATTAAAAACAGTTGCCCCGGGTGAGGATCGAACTCACGACCTTCAGATTGCGCCGATTGAAACGATTATGAGACTGACGCGCTGCCTACTGCGCTACCGAGGCTTGGCTGTAGATACTTTTATTCGTCTTTTGTACTTAAACTTAATTGGAATTTTTCCTTTTTTTAAGTTATTTCACTCTGAAAACAAGATTTTTATCAATTTACTTCAGCTAAACTGAAGATTAAGATTTTTTGTGATTACAGTCTCAGTTTACTTTCGCTTTTGCACCTTTTAAGGGGCTAAACGCAGATCGGTACTTCTGCCTATGCACGTGGACTCTCTATTTCTCAATTTTAAATTTCAGTTATAAAAATTTACGAAAACTGTCTTAGTTCGATGATGAAAACTCATAGACATTTAGACTGCTGTCAACCATTCTTGTTTTAACAAACTTTTTATAAAAATATTACTTGAAATTTAAAATTGTGTTGCCCCGGGTGCGGATCGAACTCACGACCTTCAGTTAACTCCGAGAAGTTTGATTATGAGACTGACGCGCTGCTTACTGCGCTACCGAGACTCAGACAATTGCCTAAAATGCCATGACAAAATTTTGGGATCGTCCACATCTAAATTTCATATAAAATCCATACAATTTACAACCCTCGCTCGTCTTCTTTACTTTTAGAACATTCAAATTTTATTTAACAGCAGAAAAACTCTCATGCCTTGGTCTGTTTTGGAATTTGAAAAACATATTTTCGAAATTTTTTTGTTGGACAGCAGAAATAAGGACGAAATTAAAAACAGTTGCCCCGGGTGAGGATCGAACTCACGACCTTCAGATTGCTCCGATTGAAACGATTATGAGACTGACGCGCTGCCTACTGCGCTACCGAGGCTTGGCTGTAGATACTTTTATTCGTCTTTTGCACTTAAACTTAATTGGAATTTTTCCTTTTTTTAAGTTATTTCACTCTGAAAACAAGATTTTTATCAATTTACTTCAGCTAAACTGAAGATTAAGATTTTTTGTGATTACAGTCTCAGTTTACTTTCGCTTTTGCACCTTTTAAGGGACTAAACGCAGATCGGTACTTCTGCCTATGTACGTGGACTCTCTATTTCTCAATTTTTAATTTCAGTTATAAAAATTTACGAAAACTGTCTTAGTTCGATGATGAAAACTCATAGACATTTAGACTGCTTTCAACCATTCTTGTTTTAACAAACTTTTTATAAAAATATTACTTGAAATTTAAAAATGTGTTGCCCCGGGTGAGGATCGAACTCACGACCTTCAGAGAACACCGAGAAGTTTGATTATGAGACTGACGTGCTGCCTACTGCGCTACCGAGGCCCAGACATTGCCTAAAATGCCATGACAAAATTTTGGGATCGTCCACATCTAAATTTCATATAAAATCCATACAATTTACAACCCTCGCTCGTCTTCTTTACTTTTAGAACATTCAAATTTTATTTAACAGCAGAAAAAATCTCATGCCTTGGTCTGTTTTGGAATTTGAAAAACATATTTTCGAAATTTTTTTGTTGGACAGCTGAAATAAGGACGAAATTAAAAACAGTTGCCCCGGGTGAGGATCGAACTCACGACCTTCAGATTGCTCCGATTGAAACGATTAAGAGACCGACGCGCTGCCTACTGCGCTACCGAGGCTCAGACAATTGCCTAAAATGCCATGACAAAATTTTGGGATCGTCCACATCTAAATTTCATATAAAATCCATACAATTTACAACCCTCGCTCGTCTTCTTTACTTTTAGAACATTCAAATTTTATTTAACAGCAGAAAAAATCTCATACCTTGGTCTGTTTTGGAATTTGAAAAACATATTTTCGAAATTTTTTTGTTGGACAGCAGAAATAAGGACGAAATTAAAAACAGTTGCCCCGGGTGAGGATCGAACTCACGGCCTTCAGATTTTTCCGATTGGAACGATTATGAGACTGACGCGCTGCCTACTGCGCTACCGAGGCTTGACTGTCGATGCTTTTATTCGTCTTTTGCACTTAAACTTAATTGGAATTTTTCCTTTTTTTAAGATAGTTCACTCTGAAAACAAGATTTTTATCAATTTACTTCAGCTAAACTGAAGATTAAGATTTTTTGTGATTACAGTCTCAGTTTACTTTCGCTTTTGCACCTTTTAAGGGACTAAACGCAGATCGGTACTTCTGCCTATGCACGTGGACTCTCTATTTCTCAATTTTAAATTTCAGTTATAAAAATTTACGAAAACTGTCTTAGTTCGATGATGAAAACTCATAGACATTTAGACTGCTTTCAACCATTTTTGTTTTAACAAACTTTTTATAAAAATATTACTTGAAATTTAAAAATGTGTTGCCCCGGGTGAGGATCGAACTCACGACCTTCAGATAACTCCGAGAAGTTTGATTATGAGACTGACGTGCTGCCTACTGCGCTACCGAGGCCTAGACATTACCTAAAATGCCATGACAAAATTTTGGGATCGTCCACATCTAAATTTCATATAAAATCCATACAATTTACAACCCTCGCTCGTCTTCTTTACTTTTAGAACATTCAAATTTTATTTAACAGCAGAAAAAATCTCATGCCTTGGTCTGTTTTGGAATTTGAAAAACATATTTTCGAAATTTTTTTGTTGGACAGCAGAAATAAGGACGAAATTAAAAACAGTTGCCCCGGGTGAGGATCGAACTCACGACCTTCAGATTGTTCCGATTGAAACGATTATGAGACTGACGCGCTGCCTACTGCACTACCGAAGTTTGGCTGTAGATACTTTTATTCGTCTTTTGCACTTAAACTTAATTGGAATTTTTCCTTTTTTTAAGTTAGTTCACTCTGAAAACAAGATTTTTATCAATTTACTTCAGCTAAACTGAAGATTAAGATTTTTTGTGATTACAGTCTCAGTTTACTTTCGCTTTTGCACCTTCTAAGGGACTAAACGCAGATCGGTACTTCTGCCTATGCACGTGGACTCTCTATTTCTCAATTTTAAATTTCAGTTATAAAAATTTACGAAAACTGTCTTATTTCGATGATGAAAACTCATAGACATTTAGACTGCTTTCAACCATTTTTGTTTTAACAAACTTTTTATAAAAATATTACTTGAAATTTAAAAATGTGTTGCCCCGGGTGAGGATCGAACTCACGACCTTCAGATAACTCCGAGAAGTTTGATTATGAGACTGACGTGCTGCCTACTGCGCTACCGAGGCCCAGACATTGCCTAAAATGCCATGACAAAATTTTGGGATCGTCCACATATAAATTTCATATAAAATCCATACAATTTACAGCCCTCGCTCGTCTTCTTTACTTTTAGAACATTCAAATTTTATTTAACAGCAGAAAAAATCTCATGCCTTGGTCTGTTTTGGAATTTGAAAAACATATTTTCGAAATTTTTTTGTTGGACAGCAGAAATAAGGACGAAATTAAAAACAGTTGCCCCGGGTGAGGATCGAACTCACGACCTTCAAATTGCTCCGATTGAAACGATTATGAGACTGACGCGCTGCCTACTGCGCTACCGAGGCTTGGCTGTAGATAATTTTATTCGTCTTTTGCACTTAAACTTAATTGCAATTTTTCCCTTTTTTAAGTTATTTCACTCTGAAAACAAGATTTTTATCAATTTACTTCAGCTAAACTGAAGATTAAGATTTTTTGTGATTACAGTCTCAGTTTACTTTCGCTTTTGCGCCTTTTAAGGGACTAAACGCAGTTCGGTACTTCTGCCTATGCACGTAGACTCTCTATTTCTCAATTATAAATTTCAGTTATAAAAATTTACGAAAACTGTCTTAGTTCGATGATGAAAACTCATAGACATTTAGACTGCTTTCAACCAATTTTGTTTTAACAAACTTTTTATAAAAATATTACTTGAAATTTAAAAATGTGTTGCCCCGGGTGAGGATCGAACTCACGACCTTCAGATAACTCCGAGAAGTTTGATTATGAGACTGACGTGCTGCCTACTGCGCTACCGAGGACCAGACATTGCCTAAAATGCCATGACAAAATTTTGGGATAGTCCACATCTAAATTTCATATAAAATCCATACAATTTACAACCCTCGCTCGTCTTCTTTACTTTTAGAACATTCAAATTTTATTTAACAGCAGAAAAAATCTCATGCCTTGGTCTGTTTTGGAATTTGAAAAACATATTTTCGAAATTTTTTTGTTGGACAGCAGAAATAAGGACGAAATTAAAAACAGTTGCCCCGGGTGAGGATCGAACTCACGACCTTCAGATTGCGCCGATTGAAACGATTATGAGACTGACGTGCTGCCTACTGCGCTACCGAGGCCCAGACATTGCCTAAAATGCCATGACAAAATTTTGGGATCGTCCACATCTAAATTTCATATAAAATCCATACAATTTACAACCCTCGCTCGTCTTCTTTACTTTTAGAACATTCAAATTTTATTTAACAGCAGAAAAAATCTCATGCCTTGGTCTGTTTTGGAATTTGAAAAACATATTTTCGAAATTTTTTTGTTGGACAGCAGAAATAAGGACGAAATTAAAAACAGTTGCCCCGGGTGAGGATCGAACTCACGACCTTCAGATTGCGCCGATTGAAACGATTATGAGACTGACGCGCTGCCTACTGCGCTACCGAGGCTTGGCTGTAGATACTTTTATTCGTCTTTTGCACTTAAACTTAATTGGAATTTTTCCTTTTTTTAAGTTATTTCACTCTGAAAACAAGATTTTTATCAATTTACTTCAGCTAAACTGAAGATTAAGATTTTTTGTGATTACAGTCTCAGTTTACTTTCGCTTTTGCACCTTTTAAGGGGCTAAACGCAGATCGGTACTTCTGCCTATGCACGTGGACTCTCTATTTCTCAATTTTAAATTTCAGTTATAAAAATTTACGAAAACTGTCTTAGTTCGATGATGAAAACTCATAGACATTTAGACTGCTGTCAACCATTCTTGTTTTAACAAACTTTTTATAAAAATATTACTTGAAATTTAAAATTGTGTTGCCCCGGGTGCGGATCGAACTCACGACCTTCAGTTAACTCCGAGAAGTTTGATTATGAGACTGACGCGCTGCTTACTGCGCTACCGAGGCTCAGACAATTGCCTAAAATGCCATGACAAAATTTTGGGATCGTCCACATCTAAATTTCATATAAAATCCATACAATTTACAACCCTCGCTCGTCTTCTTTACTTTTAGAACATTCAAATTTTATTTAACAGCAGAAAAACTCTCATGCCTTGGTCTGTTTTGGAATTTGAAAAACATATTTTCGAAATTTTTTTGTTGGACAGCAGAAATAAGGACGAAATTAAAAACAGTTGCCCCGGGTGAGGATCGAACTCACGACCTTCAGATTGCTCCGATTGAAACGATTATGAGACTGACGCGCTGCCTACTGCGCTACCGAGGCTTGGCTGTAGATACTTTTATTCGTCTTTTGCACTTAAACTTAATTGGAATTTTTCCTTTTTTTAAGTTATTTCACTCTGAAAACAAGATTTTTATCAATTTACTTCAGCTAAACTGAAGATTAAGATTTTTTGTGATTACAGTCTCAGTTTACTTTCGCTTTTGCACCTTTTAAGGGACTAAACGCAGATCGGTACTTCTGCCTATGCACGTGGACTCTCTATTTCTCAATTTTTAATTTCAGTTATAAAAATTTAAGAAAACTGTCTTAGTTCGATGATGAAAACTCATAGACATTTAGACTGCTTTCAACCATTCTTGTTTTAACAAACTTTTTATAAAAATATTACTTGAAATTTAAAAATGTGTTGCCCCGGGTGAGGATCGAACTCACGACCTTCAGAGAACACCGAGAAGTTTGATTATGAGACTGACGTGCTGCCTACTGCGCTACCGAGGCCCAGACATTGCCTAAAATGCCATGACAAAATTTTGGGATCGTCCACATCTAAATTTCATATAAAATCCATACAATTTACAACCCTCGCTCGTCTTCTTTACTTTTAGAACATTCAAATTTTATTTAACAGCAGAAAAAATCTCATGCCTTGGTCTGTTTTGGAATTTGAAAAACATATTTTCGAAATTTTTTTGTTGGACAGCTGAAATAAGGACGAAATTAAAAACAGATGCCCCGGGTGAGGATCGAACTCACGACCTTCAGATTGCTCCGATTGAAACGATTAAGAGACCGACGCGCTGCCTACTGCGCTACCGAGGCTCAGACAATTGCCTAAAATGCCATGACAAAATTTTGGGATCGTCCACATCTAAATTTCATATAAAATCCATACAATTTACAACCCTCGCTCGTCTTCTTTACTTTTAGAACATTCAAATTTTATTTAACAGCAGAAAAAATCTCATAGCTTGGTCTGTTTTGGAATTTGAAAAACATATTTTCGAAATTTTTTTGTTGGACAGCAGAAATAAGGACGAAATTAAAAACAGTTGCCCCGGGTGAGGATCGAACTCACGACTTTCAGACTGCTCCGATTGAAACGATTATCAGACTGACGCGCTGCCTACTGCGCTACCGAGGCTTGGCTGTAGATACTTTTATTCGTCTTTTGCACTTAAACTTAATTGGAATTTTTCATTTTTTTAAGTTATTTCACTCTGAAAACAAGATTTTTATCAATTTACTTCAGCTAAACTGAAGATTAAGATTTTTTGTGATTACAGTCTCAGTTTACTTTCGCTTTTGCACCTTTTAAGGGACTAAACGCAGATCGGTACTTCTGCCTATGCACGTGGACTCTCTATTTCTCAATTTTAAATTTCAGTTATAAAAATTTACGAAAACTGTCTTAGTTCGATGATGAAAACTCATAGACATTTAGACTGCTTTCAACCATTCTTGTTTTAACAAACTTTTTATAAAAATATTACTTGAAATTTAAAAATGTGATGCCCCGGGTGAGGATCGAACTCACGACCTTCAGATAACTCCGAGAAGTTTGACTATGAGACTGACGCGCTGCCTACTGCGCTACCGAGACCCAGACAATTACCTAAAATGCCATGACAAAATTTTGGGATCGTCCACATGTAAATTTCATATAAAATCCATACAATTTACAACCCTCGCTCGTCTTCTTTACTTTTAGAACATTCAAATTTTATTTAACAGCAGAAAAAAACTCATGCCTTGGTCTGTTTTGGAATTTGAAAAACATATTTTCGAAATTTTTTTGTTGGACAGCAGAAATAAGGACGAAATTAAAAACAGTTGCCCCGGGTGAGGATCGAACTCACGACCTTCAGATTGTTCCGATTGAAACGATTATGAGACTGACGCGCTGCCTACTGCACTACCGAGGCTTGGCTGTAGATACTCTTATTCGTCTTTTGCACTTAAACTTAATTGGAATTTTTCCTTTTTTTAAGTTAGTTCACTCTGAAAACAAGATTTTTATCAATTTACTTCAGCTAAATTGAAGATTAAGATTTTTTGTGATTACAGTCTCAGTTAAATTTCGCTTTTGCACCTTCTAAGGGACTAAACGCAGATCGGTACTTCTGCCTATGCACGTGGACTCTCTATTTCTCAATTTTAAATTTCAGTTATAAAAATTTACGAAAACTGTCTTAGTTCGATGATGAAAACTCATAGACATTTAGACTGCTTTCAACCATTTTTGTTTTAACAAACTTTTTATAAAAATATTACTTGAAATTTAAAAATGTGTTGCCCCGGGTGAGGATCGAACTCACGACCTTCAGATAACTCCGAGAAGTTTGATTATGAGACTAACGTGCTGGCTACTGCGCTACCGAGGCCCAGACATTGCCTAAAATGCCATGATAAAATTTTGGGATCGTCCACATCTAAATTTCATATAAAATCCATACAATTTACAACCATCGCTCGTCTTCTTTACTTTTAGAACATTCAAATTTTATTTAACAGCAGAAAAAATCTTATGCCTTGGTCTGTTTTGGAATTTGAAAAACATATTTTCGAAATTTTTTTGTTGGACAGCAGAAATAAGGACGAAATTAAAAACAGTTGCCCCGGGTGAGGATCGAACTCTCGACCTTCAGATTGCTCCGATTGAAACGATTATGAGACTGACGCGCTCTCTACTGCGCTACCGAGGCTTGGCTGTAGATACTTTTATTCGTCTTTTGCACTTAAACTTAATTGGAATTTTTCCTTTTTTTAAGTTATTTCACTCTGAAAACAAGATTTTTATCAATTTACTTCAGCTAAACTGAAGATTAAGATTTTTTGTGATTACAGTCTCAGTTTACTTTCGCTTTTGCACCTTTTAAGGGACTAAACGCAGATCGGTACTTCTGCCTATGCACGTGGACTCTCTATTTCTCAATTTTAAATTTCAGTTATAAAAATTTACGAAAACTGTCTTAGTTCGATGATGAAAACTCATAGACATTTAGACTGCTTTCAACCATTCTTGTTTTAACAAACTTTTTATAAAAATATTACTTGAAATTTAAAAATGTGTTGCCCCGGGTGAGGATCGAACTCACGACCTTCAGATAACTCCGAGAAGTTTGATTATGAGACTGACGCGCTGCTTACTGCGCTACCGAGGCTCAGACAATTGCCTAAAATGCCATGACAAAATTTTGGGATCGTCCACATCTAAATTTCATATAAAATCCATACAATTTACAACCCTCGCTCGTCTTCTTTACTTTTAGAACATTCAAATTTTATTTAACAGCAGAAAAACTCTCATGCCTTGGTCTGTTTTGGAATTTGAAAAATATATTTTCGAAATTTTTTTCTTGGACAGCAGAAATAAGGACGAAATTAAAAACAGTTGCCCCGGGTGAGGATCGAACTCACGACCTTCAGATTGCTCCGATTGAAACGATTATGAGACTGACGCGCTGCCTACTGCGCTACCGAGGCTTGGCTGTAGATACTTTTACTCGTCTTTTGCACTTAAACTTAATTGGTATTTTTCCTTTTTTTAAGTTATTTCACTCTGAAAACAAGATTTTTATCAATTTACTTCAGCTAAACTTTAGATTAAGATTTTTTGTGATTACAGTCTCAGTTTACTTTCGCTTTTGCACCTTTTAAGGGACTAAACGCAGATCGGTACTTCTGCCTATGCACGTGGACTCTCTATTTCTCAATTTTAAATTTCAGTTATAAAAATTTACGAAAACTGTCTTAGTTCGATGATGAAAACTCATAGACATTTAGACTGCTTTCAACCATTCTTGTTTTAACAAACTTTTTATAAAAATATTACTTGAAATTTAAAAATGTGCTGCCCGGGGTGAGGATCGAACTCACGACCTTCAGATAACTCCGAGAAGTTTGATTATGAGACTGACACGCTGCCAACTGCGCTACCGAGGCCCAGACAATTGCCTAAAATGCCATGACAAAATTTTGGGATCGTCCACATCTAAATTTCATATAAAGTCCATACAATTTACAACCCTCGCTCGTCTTCTTTACTTTTAGAACATTCAAATTTTATTTAACAGCAGAAAAAATCTCATGCCTTGGCCTGTTTTGGAATTTGAAAAACATATTTTCGAAATTTTTTTGTTGGACAGCAGAAATAAGGTTGAAATTAAAAACAGTTGCCCCGGGTGAGGATCGAACTCATGACCTTCAGATTGCTCCGATTGAAACGATTATGAGACTGACGCGCTGCCTACTGCGCTACCGAGGCTTGGCTGTAGATACTTTTATTCGTCTTTTGCACTTAAACTTAATTGGAATTTTTCCTTTTTTTAAGTTATTTCACTCTGAAAACAAGATTTTTATGAATTTACTTCAGCTAAACTGAAGATTAAGATTTTTTGTGATTACAGTCTCAGTTTACTTTCGCTTTTGCACCTTTTAAGGGACTAAACGCAGATCGGTACTTCTGCCTATGCACGTGGACTCTCTATTTCTCAATTTTTAATTTCAGTTATAAAAATTTACGAAAACTGTCTTAGTTCGATGATGAAAACTCATAGACATTTAGACTGCTTTCAACCATTCTTGTTTTAACAAACTTTTTATAAAAATATTACTTGAAATTTAAAAATGTGTTGCCCGGGGTGAGGATCGAACTCACGACCTTCAGATAACTCCGAGAAGTTTGATTATGAGACTGACGCGCTGCCTACTGCGCTACCGAGGCCCAGACAATTGCCTAAAATGCCATGACAAAATTTTGGGATCGTCCACATCTAAATTTCATATAAAATCCATACAATTTACAACCCTCGCTCGCCTTCTTTACTTTTAGAACATTCAAATTTTATTTAACAGCAGAAAAAATCTCATGCCTTGGTCTGTTTTGGAATATGAAAAACATATTTTCGAAATTTTTTTGTTGGACAGCAGAAATAAGGACGAAATTAAAAACAGTTGCCCCGGGTGAGGATCGAACTCACGACCTTCAGATTGCTCCGATTGAAACGATTAAGAGACTGACGCGCTGCCTACTGCGCTACCGAGGCTCAGACAATTGCCTAAAATGCAGGACAAAATTTTGGGATCGTCCACATCTAAATTTCATATAAAATCCATACAATTTACAACCCTCGCTCGTCTTCTTTACTTTTAGAACATTCAAATTTTATTTAACAGCAGAAAAAATCTCATGCCTTGGTCTGTTTTGGAATTTGAAAAACATATTTTCGAAATTTTTTTGTTGGACAGCAGAAATAAGGACGAAATTAAAAACAGTTGCCCCGGGTGAGGATCGAACTCACGACCTTCAGATTGCTCCGATTGAAACGATTATGAGACTGACGCGCTGCCTACTGCGCTACCGAGGCTTGGCTGTAAATACTTTTATTCGTCTTTTGCACTTAAACTTAATTGGTATTTTTCCTTTTTTAAAGTTATTTCACTCTGAAAACAAGATTTTTATCAATTTACTTCAGCTAAACTGAAGATTAAGATTTTTTGTGATTACAGTCTCAGTTTACTTTCGCTTTTGCACCTTTTAAGGGACTAAACGCAGATCGGTACTTCTGCCTATGCACGTGGACTCTCTATTTCTCAATTTTAAATTTCAGTTATAAAAATTTACGAAAACTGTCTTAGTTCGATGATGAAAACTCATAGACATTTAGACTGCTTTCAACCATTCTTGTTTTAACAAACTTTTTATAAAAATATTACTTGAAATTTAAAAATGTGTTGCCCCGGGTGAGGATCGAACTCACGACCTTCAGATAACTCCGAGAAGTTTGATTATGAGACTGACGCGCTGCCTACTGCGCTACCGAGGCCCAGACAATTGCCTAAAATGCCATGACAAAATTTTGGGATCGTCCACATCTAAATTTCATATAAAATCCATACAATTTACAACCCTCGCTCGTCTTCTTTACTTTTAGAACATTCAAATTTTTTTTATCAGCAGAAAAATTCTCATGCCTTGGTCTGTTTTGGAATTTGAAAAACATATTTTCGAAATTTTTTTGTTGGACAGCAGAAATAAGGACGAAATTAAAAACAGTTGCCCCGGGTGAGGATCGAACTCACGACCTTCAGATTGCTCCGATTGAAACGATTAAGAGACCGACGCGCTGCCTACTGCGCTACCGAGGCTCAGACAATTGCCTAAAATGCCATGACAAAATTTTGGGATCGTCCACATCTAAATTTCATATAAAATCCATACAATTTACAACCCTCGCTCGTCTTCTTTACTTTTAGAACATTCAAATTTTATTTAACAGCAGACAAAATCTCATACCTTGGTCTGTTTTGGAATTTGAAAAACATATTTTCGAAATTTTTTTGTTGGACAGCAGAAATAAGGACGAAATTAAAAACAGTTGCCCCGGGTGAGGATCGAACTCACAGCCTTCAGATTTTTCCGATTGAAACGATTATGAGACTGACGCGCTGCCTATTGCGCTACCGAGGCTTGGCTGTCGATACTTTTATTCGTCTTTTGCACTTAAACTTAATTGGAATTTTTCCTTTTTTTAAGTTAGTTCACTCTGAAAACAAGATTTTTATCAATTTACTTCAGCTAAACTGAAGATTAAGATTTTTTGTGATTACAGTCTCAGTTTACTTTCGCTTTTGCACCATTTAAGGGACTAAACGCAGATCGGTACTTCTGCCTATGCACGTGGACTCTCTATTTCTCAATTTTAAATTTCAGTTATAAAAATTTACGAAAACTGTCTTAGTTCGATGATGAAAACTCATAGACATTTAGACTGCTTTCAACCATTCTTGTTTTAACAAACATTTTATAAAAATATTACTTGAAATTTAAAAATGTGTTGCCCCGGGTGAGGATCGAACTCACGACCTTCAGATAACTCCGAGAAGTTTGATTATGAGACTGACGTGCTGCCTACTGCGCTACCGAGGCCTAGACATTACCTAAAATGCCATGACAAAATTTTGGGATCGTCCACATCTAAATTTCATATAAAATCCATACAATTTACAACCCTCGCTCGTCTTCTTTACTTTTAGAACATTCAAATTTTATTTAACAGCAGAAAAAATCTCATGCCTTGGTCTGTTTTGGAATTTGAAAAACATATTTTCGAAATTTTTTTGTTGGACAGCAGAAATAAGGACGAAATTAAAAACAGTTGCCCCGGGTGAGGATCGAACTCACGACTTTCAGACTGCTCCGATTGAAACGATTATCAGACTGACGCGCTGCCTACTGCGCTACCGAGGCTTGGCTGTAGATACTTTTATTCGTCTTTTGCACTTAAACTTAATTGGAATTTTTCATTTTTTTAAGTTATTTCACTCTGAAAACAAGATTTTTATCAATTTACTTCAGCTAAACTGAAGATTAAGATTTTTTGTGATTACAGTCTCAGTTTACTTTCGCTTTTGCACCTTTTAAGGGACTAAACGCAGATCGGTACTTCTACCTATGCACGTGGACTCTCTATTTCTCAATTTTAAATTTCAGTTTTAAAAATTTACGAAAACTGTCTTAGTTCGATGATGAAAACTCATAGACATTTAGACTGCTTTCAACCATTCTTGTTTTAACAAACTTTTTATAAAAATATTACTTGAAATTTAAAAATGTGTTGCCCCGGGTGAGGATCGAACTCACGACCTTCAGATAACTCCGAGAAGTTTGACTATGAGACTGACGCGCTGCCTACTGCGCTACCGAGACCCAGACAATTACCTAAAATGCCATGACAAAATTTTGGGATCGTCCACATGTAAATTTCATATAAAATCCATACAATTTACAACCCTCGCTCGTCTTCTTTACTTTTAGAACATTCAAATTTTATTTAACAGCAGAAAAAAACTCATGCCTTGGTCTGTTTTGGAATTTGAAAAACATATTTTCGAAATTTTTTTGTTGGACAGCAGAAATAAGGACGAAATAAAAAACAGCTGCCCCGGGTGAGGATCGAACTCACGACCTTCAGATTGTTCCGATTGAAACGATTATGAGACTGACGCGCTGCCTACTGCACTACCGAGGCTTGGCTGTAGATACTCTTATTCGTCTTTTGCACTTAAACTTAATTGGAATTTTTCCTTTTTTTAAGTTATTTCACTCTGAAAACAAGATTTTTATCAATTTATTTCAGCTAAACTGAAGATTAAGATTTTTTGTGATTACAGTCTCAGTTTACTTTCGCTTTTGCACCTTTCAAGGGACTAAACGCAGATCGGTACTTCTGCCTATGCACGTGGACTCTCTATTTCTCAATTTTAAATTTCAGTTATAAAAATTTACGAAAACTGTCTTAGTTCGATGATGAAAACTCATAGACATTTAGACTGCTTTCAACCATTCTTGTTTTAACAAACTTTTTATAAAAATATTACTTGAAATTTAAAAATATGTTGCCCCGGATGCGGATCGAACTCACGACCTTCAGTTAACTCCGAGAAGTTTGATTATGAGCCTGACGCGCTGCTTACTGCGCTACCGAGGCTCAGACAATAGCCTAAAATGCCATGACAAAATTTTGGGATCGTCCACATCTAAATTTCATATAAAATCCATACAATTTACAACCCTCGCTCGTCTTCTTTACTTTTAGAACATTCAAATTTTATTTAACAGCAGAAAAACTCTCATGCCTTGGTCTGTTTTGGAATTTGAAAAACATATTTTCGAAATTTTTTTGTTGGACAGCAGAAATAAGGACGAAATTAAAAACAGTTGCCCCGGGTGAGGATCGAACTCACGACCTTCAGATTGCTCCGATTGAAACGATTATGAGACTGACGCGCTGCCTACTGCGCTACCGAGGCTTGGCTGTAGATACTTTTATTCGTCTTTTGCACTTAAACTTAATTGGAATTTTTCCTTTTTTTAAGTTATTTCAGTCTGAAAACAAGATTTTTATCAATTTACTTCAGCTAAACTTTAGATTGAGATTTTTTGTGATTACAGTCTCAGTTTACTTTCGCTTTTGCACCTTTTAAGGGACTAAACGCAGATCGGTACTTCTGCCTATGCACGTGGACTCTCTATTTCTCAATTTTAAATTTCAGTTATAAAAATTTACGAAAACTGTCTTAGTTCGATGATGAAAACTCATAGACATTTAGACTGCTTTCAACCATTCTTGTTTTAACAAACTTTTTATAAAAATATTACTTGAAATTTAAAAATGTGTTGCCCCGGGTGAGGATCGAACTCACGACCTTCAGATAACTCCGAGAAGTTTGACTATGAGACTGACGCGCTGCCTACTGCGCTACCGAGACCCAGACAATTACCTAAAATGCCATGACAAAATTTTGGGATCGTCCACATCTAAATTTCATATAAAATCCATACAATTTACAACCCTCGCTCGTCTTCTTTACTTTTAGAACATTCAAATTTTATTTAACAGCAGAAAAAATCTCATGCCTTGGCCTGTTTTGGAATTTGAAAAACATATTTTCGAAATTTTTTTGTTGGACAGCAGAAATAAGGACGAAATTAAAAACAGTTGCCCCGGGTGAGGATCGAACTCACGACCTTCAGATTGCTCCGATTGAAACGATTATGAGACTAACGCGCTGCCTACTGCGCTACCGAGGCTTGGCTGTAGATACTTTTATTCGTCTTTTGCACTTAAACTTAATTGGAATTTTTCCTTTTTTTAAGTTATTTCACTCTGAAAACAAGATTTTTATCAATTTACTTCAGCTAAACTGAAGATTAAGATTTTTTGTGATTACAGTCTCAGTTTACTTTCGCTTTTGCACCTTTTAAGGGACTAAACGCAGATCGGTACTTCTGCCTATGCACGTGGACTCTCTATTTCTCAATTTTTAATTTCAGTTATAAAAATTTACGAAAACTGTCTTAGTTCGATGATGAAAACTCATAGACATTTAGACTGCTTTCAACCATTCTTGTTTTAACAAACTTTTTATAAAAATATTACTTGAAATTTAAAAATGTGTTGCCCCGGGTAAGGATCGAACTCACGACCTTCAGATAACACCGAGAAGTTTGATTATGAGACTGACGTGCTGCCTACTGCGCTACCGAGGCCCAGACATTGCCTAAAATGCCATGACAAAATTTTGGGATCGTCCACATCTAAATTTCATATAAAATCCATACAATTTACAACCCTCGCTCATCTTCTTTACTTTTAGAACATTCAAATTTTATTTAACAGCAGAAAAAATCTCATACCTTGGTCTGTTTTGGAATTTGAAAAACATATTTTCGAAATTTTTTTGTTGGACAGCAGAAATAAGGACGAAATTAAAAACAGCTGCCCCGGGTGAGGATCGAACTCACGACCTTCAGATTGTTCCGATTGAAACGATTATGAGACTGACGCGCTGCCTACTGCACTACCGAGGCTTGGCTGTAGATACTCTTATTCGTCTTTTGCACTTAAACTTAATTGGAATTTTTCCTTTTTTTAAGTTATTTCACTCTGAAAACAAGATTTTTATCAATTTACTTCAGCTAAACTGAAGATTAAGATTTTTTGTGATTACAGTCTCAGTTTACTTTCGCTTTTGCACCTTTCAAGGGACTAAACGCAGATCGGTACTTCTGCCTATGCACGTGGACTCTCTATTTCTCAATTTTAAATTTCAGTTATAAAAATTTACGAAAACTGTCTTAGTTCGATGATGAAAACTCATAGACATTTAGACTGCTTTCAACCATTCTTGTTTTAACAAACTTTTTATAAAAATATTACTTGAAATTTAAAAATGTGTTGCCCCGGATGCGGATCGAACTCACGACCTTCAGTTAACTCCGAGAAGTTTGATTATGAGACTGACGCGCTGCTTACTGCGCTACCGAGGCTCAGACAATTGCCTAAAATGCCATGACAAAATTTTGGGATCGTCCACATCTAAATTTCATATAAAATCCATACAATTTACAACCCTCGCTCGTCTTCTTTACTTTTAGAACATTCAAATTTTATTTAACAGCAGAAAAACTCTCATGCCTTGGTCTGTTTTGGAATTTGAAAAACATATTTTCGAAATTTTTTTGTTGGACAGCAGAAATAAGGACGAAATTAAAAACAGTTGCCCCGGGTGAGGATCGAACTCACGACCTTCAGATTGCTCCGATTGAAACGATTATGAGACTGACGCGCTGCCTACTGCGCTACCGAGACTTGGCTGTAGATACTTTTATTCGTCTTTTGCACTTAAACTTAATTGGAATTTTTCCTTTTTTTAAGTTATTTCAGTCTGAAAACAAGATTTTTATCAATTTACTTCAGCTAAACTTTAGATTAAGATTTTTTGTGATTACAGTCTCAGTTTACTTTCGCTTTTGCACCTTTTAAGGGACTAAACGCAGATCGGTACTTCTGCCTATGCACGTGGACTCTCTATTTCTCAATTTTAAATTTCAGTTATAAAAATTTACGAAAACTGTCTTAGTTCGATGATGAAAACTCATAGACATTTAGACTGCTTTCAACCATTCTTGTTTTAACAAACTTTTTATAAAAATATTACTTGAAATTTAAAAATGTGTTGCCCCGGGTGAGGATCGAACTCACGACCTTCAGATAACTCCGAGAAGTTTGACTATGAGACTGACGCGCTGCCTACTGCGCTACCGAGACCCAGACAATTACCTAAAATGCCATGACAAAATTTTGGGATCGTCCACATCTAAATTTCATATAAAATCCATACAATTTACAACCCTCGCTCGTCTTCTTTACTTTTAGAACATTCAAATTTTATTTAACAGCAGAAAAAATCTCATGCCTTGGCCTGTTTTGGAATTTGAAAAACATATTTTCGAAATTTTTTTGTTGGACAGCAGAAATAAGGACGAAATTAAAAACAGTTGCCCCGGTAGAGGATCGAACTCACGACCTTCAGATTGCTCCGATTGAAACGATTATGAGACTGACGCGCTGCCTACTGCGCTACCGAGGCTTGGCTGTAGATACTTTTATTCGTCTTTTGCACTTAAACTTAATTGGAATTTTTCCTTTTTTTAAGTTATTTCAGTCTGAAAACAAGATTTTTATCAATTTACTTCAGCTAAACTTTAGATTAAGATTTTTTGTGATTACAGTCTCAGTTTACTTTCGCTTTTGCACCTTTTAAGGGACTAAACGCAGATCGGTACTTCTGCCTATGCACGTGGACTCTCTATTTCTCAATTTTAAATTTCAGTTATAAAAATTTACGAAAACTGTCTTAGTTCGATGATGAAAACTCATAGACATTTAGACTGCTTTCAACCATTCTTGTTTTAACAAACTTTTTATAAAAATATTACTTGAAATTTAAAAATGTGTTGCCCCGGGTGAGGATCGAACTCACGACCTTCAGATAACTCCGAGAAGTTTGACTATGAGACTGACGCGCTGCCTACTGCGCTACCGAGACCCAGACAATTACCTAAAATGCCATGACAAAATTTTGGGATCGTCCACATCTAAATTTCATATAAAATCCATACAATTTACAACCCTCGCTCGTCTTCTTTACTTTTAGAACATTCAAATTTTATTTAACAGCAGAAAAAATCTCATGCCTTGGCCTGTTTTGGAATTTGAAAAACATATTTTCGAAATTTTTTTGTTGGACAGCAGAAATAAGGACGAAATTAAAAACAGTTGCCCCGGGTGAGGATCGAACTCACGACCTTCAGATTGCTCCGATTGAAACGATTATGAGACTGACGCGCTGCCTACTGCGCTACCGAGGCTTGGCTGTAGATACTTTTATTCGTCTTTTGCACTTAAACTTAATTGGAATTTTTCCTTTTTTTAAGTTATTTCACTCTGAAAACAAGATTTTTATCAATTTACTTCAGCTAAACTGAAGATTAAGATTTTTTGTGATTACAGTCTCAGTTTACTTTCGCTTTTGCACCTTTTAAGGGACTAAACGCAGATCGGTACATCTGCCTATGCACGTGGACTCTCTATTTCTCAATTTTTAATTTCAGTTATAAAAATTTACGAAAACTGTCTTAGTTCGATGATGAAAACTCATAGACATTTAGACTGCTTTCAACCATTCTTGTTTTAACAAACTTTTTATAAAAATATTACTTGAAATTTAAAAATGTGTTGCCCCGGGTGAGGATCGAACTCACGACCTTCAGATAACACCGAGAAGTTTGATTATGAGACTGACGTGCTGCCTACTGCGCTACCGAGGCCCAGACATTGCCTAAAATGCCATGACAAAATTTTGGGATCGTCCACATCTAAATTTCATATAAAATCCATACAATTTACAACCCTCGCTCATCTTCTTTACTTTTAGAACATTCAAATTTTATTTAACAGCAGAAAAAATCTCATACCTTGGTCTGTTTTGGAATTTGAAAAACATATTTTCGAAATTTTTTTGTTGGACAGCAGAAATAAGGACGAAATTAAAAACAGCTGCCCCGGGTGAGGATCGAACTCACGACCATCAGATTGTTCCGATTGAAACGATTATGAGACTGACGCGCTGCCTACTGCACTACCGAGGCTTGGCTGTAGATACTCTAATTCGTCTTTTGCACTTAAACTTAATTGGAATTTTTCCTTTTTTTAAGTTATTTCACTCTGAAAACAAGATTTTTATCAATTTACTTCAGCTAAACTGAAGATTAAGATTTTTTGTGATTACAGTCTCAGTTTACTTTCGCTTTTGCACCTTTCAAGGGACTAAACGCAGATCGGTACTTCTGCCTATGCACGTGGACTCTCTATTTCTCAATTTTAAATTTCAGTTATAAAAATTTACGAAAACTGTCTTAGTTCGATGATGAAAACTCATAGACATTTAGACTGCTTTCAACCATTCTTGTTTTAACAAACTTTTTATAAAAATATTTCTTGAAATTTAAAAATGTGTTGCCCCGGATGCGGATCGAACTCACGACCTTCAGTTAACTCCGAGAAGTTTGATTATGAGACTGACGCGCTGCTTACTGCGCTACCGAGGCTCAGACAATTGCCTAAAATGCCATGACAAAATTTTGGGATCGTCCACATCTAAATTTCATATAAAATCCATACAATTTACAACCCTCGCTCGTCTTCTTTACTTTTAGAACATTCAAATTTTATTTAACAGCAGAAAAACTCTCATGCCTTTGTCTGTTTTGGAATTTGAAAAACATATTTTCGAAATTTTTTTGTTGGACAGCAGAAATAAGGACGAAATTAAAAACAGTTGCCCCGGGTGAGGATCGAACTCACGACCTTCAGATTGCTCCGATTGAAACGATTATGAGACTGACGCGCTGCCTACTGCGCTACCGAGGCTTGGCTGTAGATACTTTTATTCGTCTTTTGCACTTAAACTTAATTGGAATTTTTCCTTTTTTTAAGTTATTTCAGTCTGAAAACAAGATTTTTATCAATTTACTTCAGCTAAACTTTAGATTAAGATTTTTTGTGATTACAGTCTCAGTTTACTTTCGCTTTTGCACCTTTTAAGGGACTAAACGCAGATCGGTACTTCTGCCTATGCACGTGGACTCTCTATTTCTCAATTTTAAATTTCAGTTATAAAAATTTACGAAAACTGTCTTAGTTCGATGATGAAAACTCATAGACATTTAGACTGCTTTCAACCATTCTTGTTTTAACAAACTTTTTATAAAAATATTACTTGAAATTTAAAAATGTGTTGCCCCGGGTGAGGATCGAACTCACGACCTTCAGATAACTCCGAGAAGTTTGACTATGAGACTGACGCGCTGCCTACTGCGCTACCGAGACCCAGACAATTACCTAAAATGCCATGACAAAATTTTGGGATCGTCCACATCTAAATTTCATATAAAATCCATACAATTTACAACCCTCGCTCGTCTTCTTTACTTTTAGAACATTCAAATTTTATTTAACAGCAGAAAAAATCTCATGCCTTGGCCTGTTTTGGAATTTGAAAAACATATTTTCGAAATTTTTTTGTTGGACAGCAGAAATAAGGACGAAATTAAAAACAGTTGCCCCGGGTGAGGATCGAACTCACGACCTTCAGATTGCTCCGATTGAAACGATTATGAGACTGACGCGCTGCCTACTGCTCTACCGAGGCTTGGCTGTAGATACTTTTATTCGTCTTTTGCACTTAAACTTAATTGGAATTTTTCCTTTTTTTAAGTTATTTCAGTCTGAAAACAAGATTTTTATCAATTTACTTCAGCTAAACTTTAGATTAAGATTTTTTGTGATTACAGTCTCAGTTTACTTTCGATTTTGCACCTTTTAAGGGACTAAACGCAGATCGGTACTTCTGCCTATGCACGTGGACTCTCTATTTCTCAATTTTAAATTTCAGTTATAAAAATTTACGAAAACTGTCTTAGTTCGATGATGAAAACTCATAGACATTTAGACTGCTTTCAACCATTCTTGTTTTAACAAACTTTTTATAAAAATATTACTTGAAATTTAAAAATGTGTTGCCCCGGGTGAGGATCGAACTCACGACCTTCAGATAACTCCGAGAAGTTTGACTATGAGACTGACGCGCTGCCTACTGCGCTACCGAGACCCAGACAATTACCTAAAATGCCATGACAAAATTTTGGGATCGTCCACATCTAAATTTCATATAAAATCCATACAATTTACAACCCTCGCTCGTCTTCTTTACTTTTAGAACATTCAAATTTTATTTAACAGCAGAAAAAATCTCATGCCTTGGCCTGTTTTGGAATTTGAAAAACATATTTTCGAAATTTTTTTGTTGGACAGCAGAAATAAGGACGAAATTAAAAACAGTTGCCCCGGGTGAGGATCGAACTCACGACCTTCAGATTGCTCCGATTGAAACGATTATGAGACTGACGCGCTGCCTACTGCGCTACCGAGGCTTGGCTGTAGATACTTTTATTCGTCTTTTGCACTTAAACTTAATTGGAATTTTTCCTTTTTTTAAGTTATTTCACTCTGAAAACAAGATTTTTATCAATTTACTTCAGCTAAACTGAAGATTAAGATTTTTTGTGATTACAGTCTCAGTTTACTTTCGCTTTTGCACCTTTTAAGGGACTAAACGCAGATCGGTACTTCTGCCTATGCACGTGGACTCTCTATTTCTCAATTTTTAATTTCAGTTATAAAAATTTACGAAAACTGTCTTAGTTCGATGATGAAAACTCATAGACATTTAGACTGCTTTCAACCATTCTTGTTTTAACAAACTTTTTATAAAAATATTACTTGAAATTTAAAAATGTGTTGCCCCGGGTGAGGATCGAACTCACGACCTTCAGAGAACACCGAGAAGTTTGATTATGAGACTGACGTGCTGCCTACTGCGCTACCGAGGCCCAGACATTGCCTAAAATGCCATGACAAAATTTTGGGATCGTCCACATCTAAATTTCATATAAAATCCATACAATTTACAACCCTCGCTCGTCTTCTTTACTTTTAGAACATTCAAATTTTATTTAACAGCAGAAAAAATCTCATGCCTTGGTCTGTTTTTGAATTTGAAAAACATATTTTCGAAATTTTTTTGTTGGACAGCTGAAATAAGGACGAAATTAAAAACAGTTGCCCCGGGTGAGGATCGAACTCACGACCTTCAGATTGCTCCGATTGAAACGATTAAGAGACCGACGCGCTGCCTACTGCGCTACCGAGGCTCAGACAATTGCCTAAAATGCCATGACAAAATTTTGGGATCGTCCACATCTAAATTTCATATAAAATCCATACAATTTACAACCCTCGCAAGTCTTCTTTACTTTTAGAACATTCAAATTTTATTTAACAGCACAAAAAAACTCATGCCTTGGTCTGTTTTGGAATTTGAAAAACATATTTTCGAAATTTTTTTGTTGGACAGCAGAAATAAGGACGAAATTAAAAACAGTTGCCCCGGGTGAGGATCGAACTCACGACTTTCAGACTGCTCCGATTGAAACGATTATCAGACTGACGCGCTGCCTACTGCGCTACCGAGGCTTGGCTGTAGATGCTTTTATTCGTCTTTTGCACTTAAACTTAATTGGAATTTTTCATTTTTTTAAGTTATTTCACTCTGAAAACAAGATTTTTATCAATTTACTTCAGCTAAACTGAAGATTAAGATTTTTTGTGATTACAGACTCAGTTTACTTTCGCTTTTGCACCTTTTAAGGGACTAAACGCAGATCGGTACTTCTGCCTATGCACGTGGACTCTCTATTTCTCAATTTTAAATTTCAGTTATAAAAATTTACGAAAACTGTCTTAGTTCGATGATGAAAACTCATAGACATTTAGACTGCTTTCAACCATTCTTGTTTTAACAAACTTTTTATAAAAATATTACTTGAAATTTAAAAATGTGATGCCCCGGGTGAGGATCGAACTCACGACCTTCAGATAACTCCGAGAAGTTTGACTATGAGACTGACGCGCTGCCTACTGCGCTACCGAGACCCAGACATTTACCTAAAATGCCATGACAAAATTTTGGGATCGTCCACATGTAAATTTCATATAAAATCCATACAATTTACAACCCTCGCTCGTCTTCTTTACTTTTAGAACATTCAAATTTTATTTAACAGCAGAAAAAAACTCATGCCTTGGTCTGTTTTGGAATTTGAAAAACATATTTTCGAAATTTTTTTGTTGGACAGCAGAAATAAGGACGAAATTAAAAACAGTTGCCCCGGGTGAGGATCGAACTCACGACCTTCAGATTGTTCCGATTGAAACGATTATGAGACTGACGCGCTGCCTACTGCACTACCGAGGCTTGGCTGTAGATACTCTTATTCGTCTTTTGCACTTAAACTTAATTGGAATTTTTCCTTTTTTTAAGTTAGTTCACTCTGAAAACAAGATTTTTATCAATTTACTTCAGCTAAACTGAAGATTAAGATTTTTTGTGATTACAGTCTCAGTCAAATTTCGCTTTTGCACCTTCTAAGGGACTAAACGCAGATCGGTACTTCTGCCTATGCACGTGGACTCTCTATTTCTCAATTTTAAATTTCAGTTATAAAAATTTACGAAAACTGTCTTAGTTCGATGATGAAAACTCATAGACATTTAGACTGCTTTCAACCATTTTTGTTTTAACAAACTTTTTATAAAAATATTACTTGAAATTTAAAAATGTGTTGCCCCGGGTGAGGATCGAACTCACGACCTTCAGATAACTCCGAGAAGTTTGATTATGAGACTAACGTGCTGCCTACTGCGCTACCGAGGCCCAGACATTGCCTAAAATGCCATGATAAAATTTTGGGATCGTCCACATCTAAATTTCATATAAAATCCATACAATTTACAACCATCGCTCGTCTTCTTTACTTTTAGAACATTCAAATTTTATTTAACAGCAGAAAAAATCTCATGCCTTGGTCTGTTTTGGAATTTGAAAAACATATTTTCGAAATGTTTTTGTTGGACAGCAGAAATAAGGACGAAATTAAAAACAGTTGCCCCGGGTGAGGATCGAACTCTCGACCTTCAGATTGCTCCGATTGAAACGATTATGAGACTGACGCGCTGCCTACTGCGCTACCGAGGCTTGGCTGTAGATACTTTTATTCGTCTTTTGCACTTAAACTTAATTGGAATTTTTCCTTTTTTTAAGTTATTTCACTCTGAAAACAAGATTTTTATCAATTTACTTCAGCTAAACTGAAGATTAAGATTTTTTGTGATTACAGTCTCAGTTTACTTTCGCTTTTGCACCTTTTAAGGGACTAAACGCAGATCGGTACTTCTGCCTATGCACGTGGACTCTCTATTTCTCAATTTTAAATTTCAGTTATAAAAATTTACGAAAACTGTCTTAGTTCGATGATGAAAACTCATAGACATTTAGACTGCTTTCAACCATTCTTGTTTTAACAAACTTTTTATAAAAATATTACTTGAAATTTAAAAATGTGTTGCCCCGGGTGAGGATCGAACTCACGACCTTCAGATAACTCCGAGAAGTTTGATTATGAGACTGACGCGCTGCTTACTGCGCTACCGAGGCTCAGACAATTGCCTAAAATGCCATGACAAAATTTTGGGATCGTCCACATCTAAATTTCATATAAAATCCATACAATTTACAACCCTCGCTCGTCTTCTTTACTTTTAGAACATTCAAATTTTATTTAACAGCAGAAAAACTCTCATGCCTTGGTCTGTTTTGGAATTTGAAAAACATATTTTCGAAATTTTTTTGTTGGACAGCAGAAATAAGGACGAAATTAAAAACAGTTGCCCCGGGTGAGGATCGAACTCACGACCTTCAGATTGCTCCGATTGAAACGATTATGAGACTGACGCGCTGCCTACTGCGCTACCGAGGCTTGGCTGTAGATACTTTTATTCGTCTTTTGCACTTAAACATAATTGGTATTTTTCCTTTTTTTAAGTTATTTCACTCTGAAAACAAGATTTTTATCAATTTACTTCAGCTAAACTTTAGATTAAGATTTTTTGTGATTACAGTCTCAGTTTACTTTCGCTTTTGCACCTTTTAAGGGACTAAACGCAGATCGGTACTTCTGCCTATGCACGTGGACTCTCTATTTCTCAATTTTAAATTTCAGTTATAAAAATTTACGAAAACTGTCTTAGTTCGATGATGAAAACTCATAGACATTTAGACTGCTTTCAACCATTCTTGTTTTAACAAACTTTTTATAAAAATATTACTTGAAATTTAAAACTGCGTTGCCCGGGGTGAGGATCGAACTCACGACCTTCAGATAACTCCGAGAAGTTTGATTATGAGACTGACACGCTGCCAACTGCGCTACCGAGGCCCAGACAATTGCCTAAAATGCCATGACAAAATTTTGGGATCGTCCACATCTAAATTTCATATAAAATCCATACAATTTACAACCCTCGCTTGTCTTCTTTACTTTTAGAACATTCAAATTTTATTTAACAGCAGAAAAAATCTCATGCCTTGGCCTGTTTTGGAATTTGAAAAACATATTTTCGAAATTTTTTTGTTGGACAGCAGAAATAAGGACGAAATTAAAAACAGTAGCCCCGGGTGAGGATCGAACTCACGACCTTCAGATTGCTCCGATTGAAACGATTATGAGACTGACGCGCTGCCTACTGCGCTACCGAGGCTTGGCTGTAGATACTTTTATTCGTCTTTTGCACTTAAACTTAATTGGAATTTTTCCTTTTTTTAAGTTATTTCACTCTGAAAACAAGATTTTTATGAATTTACTTCAGCTAAACTGAAGATTAAGATTTTTTGTGATTACAGTCTCAGTTTACTTTCGCTTTTGCACCTTTTAAGGGACTAAACGCAGATCGGTACTTCTGCCTATGCACGTGGACTCTCTATTTCTCAATTTTTAATTTCAGTTATAAAAATTTACGAAAACTGCCTTAGTTCGATGATGAAAACTCATAGACATTTAGACTGCTTTCAACCATTCTTGTTTTAACAAACTTTTTATAAAAATATTACTTGAAATTTAAAAATGTGTTGCCCCGGATGAGGATCGAACTCACGACCTTCAGATAACACCGAGAAGTTTGATTATGAGACTGACGTGCTGCCTACTGCGCTACCGAGGCCCAGACATTGCCTAAAATGCCATGACAAAATTTTGGGATCGTCCACATCTAAATTTCATATAAAATCCATACAATTTACAACCCTCGCTCATCTTCTTTACTTTTAGAACATTCAAATTTTATTTAACAGCAGAAAAAATCTCATACCTTGGTCTGTTTTGGAATTTGAAAAACATATTTTCGAAATTTTTTTGTTGGACAGCAGAAATAAGGACGAAATTAAAAACAGTTGCCCCGGGTGAGGATCGATCTCACGACCTTCAGATTTTTCCGATTGAAACGATTATGAGACTGACGCGCTGCCTACTGCGCTACCGAGGCTTGGCTGTAGATACTTTTATTCGTCTTTTGCACTTAAACTTAATTGGAATTTTTCCTTTTTTTAAGTTAGTTCACTCTGAAAACAAGATTTTTATCAATTTACTTCAGCTAAACTGAAGATAAGGATTTTTTGTGATTACAGTCTCAGTTTACTTTCGCTTTTGCACCTTTTAAGGGACTAAACGCAGATAGGTACTTCTGCCTATGCACGTGGTCTCTCTATTTCTCAATTTTAAATTTCAGTTATAAAAATTTACGAAAACTGTCTTAGTTCGATGATGAAAACTCATAGACATTTAGACTGCTTTCAACCATTCTTGTTTTAACAAACTTTTTATAAAAATATTACTTGAAATTTAAAAATGTGTTGCCCGGGGTGAGGATCGAACTCACGACCTTCAGATAACTCCGAGAAGTTTGATTATGAGACTGACGCGCTGCCTACTGCGCTACCGAGGCCCAGACAATTGCCTAAAATGCCATGACAAAATTTTGGGATCGTCCACATCTAAATTTCATATAAAATCCATACAATTTACAACCCTCGCTCGCCTTCTTTACTTTTAGAACATTCAAATTTTATTTAACAGCAGAAAAAATCTCATGCCTTGGTCTGTTTTGGAATATGAAAAACATATTTTCGAAATTTTTTTGTTGGACAGCAGAAATAAGGACGAAATTAAAAACAGTTGCCCCGGGTGAGGATCGAACTCACGACCTTCAGATTGCTCCGATTGAAACGATTAAGAGACTGACGCGCTGCCTACTGCGCTACCGAGGTTCAGACAATTGCCTAAAATGCAGGACAAAATTTTGGGATCGTCCACATCTAAATTTCATATAAAATCCATACAATTTACAACCCTCGCTCGTCTTCTTTACTTTTAGAACATTCAAATTTTATTTAACAGCAGAAAAAATCTCATGCCTTGGTCTGTTTTGGAATTTGAAAAACATATTTTCGAAATTTTTTTGTTGGACAGCAGAAATAAGGACGAAATTAAAAACAGTTGCCCCAGGTGAGGATCGAACTCACGACCTTCAGATTGCTCCGATTGAAACGATTAAGAGACCGACGCGCTGCCTACTGCGCTACCGAGGCTCAGACAATTGCCTAAAATGCCATGACAAAATTTTGGGATCGTCCACATCTAAATTTCATATAAAATCCATACAATTTACAACCCTCGTTCGTCTTCTTTACTTTTAGAACATTCAAATTTTATTTAACAGCAGAAAAAATCTCATGCCTTGGTCTGTTTTGGAATTTGAAAAACATATTTTCGAAATTTTTTTGTTGGACAGCAGAAATAAGGACGAAATTAAAAACAGTTGCCCCGGGTGAGGATCGAACTCACGACCTTCAGATTGCTCCGATTGAAACGATTATGAGACTGACGCGCTGCCTACTGCGCTACCGAGGCTTGGCTGTAGATACTTTTATTCGTCTTTTGCACTTAAACTTAATTGGAATTTTTCCTTTTTTTAAGTTATTTCACTCTGAAAACAAGATTTTTATCAATTTACTTCAGCTAAACTGAAGATTAAGATTTTTTCTGATTACAGTCTGAGTTTACTTTCGCTTTTGCACCTTTTAAGGGACTAAACGCAGATCGGTACTTCTGCCTATACACGTGGACTCTCTATTTCTCAATTTTAAATTTCAGTTATAAAAATTTACGAAAACTGTCTTAGTTCGATGATGAAAACTCATAGACATTTAGACTGCTTTCAACCATTCTTGTTTTAACAAACTTTTTATAAAAATATTACTTGAAATTTAAAAATGTGTTGCCGCGGGTGAGGATCGAACTCACGACCTTCAGATAACTCCGAGAAGTTTGATTATGAGACTGACGCGCTGCCTACTGCGCTACCGAGGCCCAGACATTGCCTAAAATGCCATGACAAAATTTTGGGATCGTCCACATCTAAATTTCATATAAAATCCATACAATTTACAACCCTCGCTCGTCTTCTTTACTTTTAGAACATTCAAATTTTATTTAACAGCAGAAAAACTCTCATGCCTTGGTCTGTTTTGGAATTTGAAAAACATATTTTCGAAATTTTTTTGTTGGACAGCAGAAATAAGGAGGAAATTAAAAACAGTTGCCCCGGGTGAGGATCGAACTCACGACCTTCAGATTGCTCCGATTGAAACGATTATGGTTGGTTGGTTGGTTGTAGGATTTAAGGCCGATTGACTCCTGATGTGTCCTAGGCCTAGGGGGGAATGCCCTCCGTGGGGGTCTTTCTAAGGGGTCCTAGCCCGTATTTACGCGAGTTTCGGAGGAAACCACGGAAAACTCCGAACGGCTAGGTCGATGAGCGCGACCTGGGATCGAACCCGGCACCTCCCATCTACCAGCTTTGAGCGCAGAACCGCTCGGCCGCTGGTGGGCTAAACGATTATGAGACTGACGCGCGGCCTACGGCGCTACCGAGGCTTGGCTGTAGATACTTTTATTCGTCTTTTGCACTTAAACTTAATTGGAATTTTTCCTTTTTTTAAGTTATTTCACTCTGAAAACAAGATTTTTATATCAATTTACTTCAGCTTAACTGAAGATTAAGATTTTTTGTGATTACAGTCTCAGTTTACTTTCGCTTTTGCACCTTTTAAGGGACTAAACGCAGATCGGTACTTCTGCCTATGCACGTGGACTCTCTATTTCTCAATTTTAAATTTTAGTTATAAAAATTTACGAAAACTGTCTTAGTTCGATGATGAAAACTCATAGACATTTAGACTGCTTTCAACCATTCTTGTTTTAACAAACTTTTTATAAAAATATTACTTGAAATTTAAAAATGTGTTGCCCGGGGTGAGGATCGAACTCACGACCTTCAGATAACTCCGAGAAGTTTGATTATGAGACTGACGCGCTGCCTACTGCGCTACCGAGGCCCAGACAATTGCCTAAAATGCCATGACAAAATTTTGGGATCGTCCACATCTAAATTTCATATAAAATCCATACAATTTACAACCCTCGCTCGTCTTCTTTACTTTTAGAACATTCAAATTTTATTTAACAGCAGAAAAAATCTCATGCCTTGGTCTGTTTTGGAATTTGAAAAACATATTTTCGAAATTTTTTTGTTGGACAGCTGAAATAAGGACGAAATTAAAAACAGTTGCCCCGGGTGAGGATCGAACTCACGACCTTCAGATTGCTCCGATTGAAACGATTAAGAGACTGACGCGCTGCCTACTGCGCTACCGAGGCTCAGACAATTTCCTAAAATGCCAGGACAAAATTTTGGGATCGTCCACATCTAAATTTCATATAAAATCCATACAATTTACAACCCTCGCTCGTCTTCTTTACTTTTAGAACATTCAAATTTTATTTAACAGCAGAAAAAATCTCATGCCTTGGTCTGTTTTGGAATTTTAAAAACATATTTTCGAAATTTTTTTGTTGGACAGCAGAAATAAGGACGAAATTAAAAACAGTTGCCCCGGGTGAGGATCGAACTCACGGCCTTCAGATTTTTCCGGTTGGTTGGTTGGTTGTAGGATTTAAGGCCGATTGACTCCTAATGTGTCCTAGGCCTAGAGGGGGAATGCCCTCCGTGGGGGTCTTTCTAAGGGGTCCTAGCCCGTATTTACGCAAGTTTCGGAGGAAACCACGGAAAACTCCGAACGGCTAGGTCGATGAGCGCGACCTGGGATCGAACCCGGCACCTCCCATCTACCAGCTTTGAGCGCAGAACCGCTCGGCCGCTGGTGGGCTCAGATTTTTCCGATTGAAACGATTATGAGACTGACGCGCTGCCTACTGTTCTACCGAGGCTTGGCTGTCGATACTTTTATTCGTCTTTTGCACTTAAACTTAATTGGAATTTTTCCTTTTTTTAAGTTAGTTCACTCTGAAAACAAGATTTTTATCAATTTACTTCAGCTAAACTGAAGATTAAGATTTTTTGTGATTACAGTCTCAGTTTACTTTCGCTTTTGCACCTTTTAAGGGATTAAACGCAGATCGGTACTTCGGCCTATGCACGTGGACTCTCTATTTTTCAATTTTAAATTTCAGTTATAAAAATTTACGAAAACTGTCTTAGTTCGATGATGAAAACTCATAGACATTTAGACTGCTTTCAACCATTCTTGTTTTAACAAACTTTTTATAAAAATATTACTTGAAATTTAAAAATGTGTTGCCCCGGGTGAGGATCGAACTCACGACCTTCAGATAACTCCGAGAAGTTTGATTATGAGACTGACGCGCTGCCTACTGCGCTACCGAGGCCCAGACAATTTCCTAAAATGCCATGACAAAATTTTGGGATCGTCCACATCTAAATTTCATATAAAATCCATACAATTTACAACCCTCGCTCGTCTTCTTTACATTTAGAACATTCAAATTTTATTTAACAGCAGAAAAAATCTCATGCCTTGGTCTGTTTTGGAATTTGAAAAACATATTTTCGAAATTTTTTTTGTTGGACAGCAGAAATAAAGACGAAATTAAAAACAGTTGCCCCGGGTGAGGATCGAACTCACGACCTTCAGATTGCTCCGATTGAAACGATCATGAGACTGACGCACTGCCTACTGCGCTACCGAGGCTTGGCTGTAGATACTTTTATTCGTCTTTTGCACTTAAACTTAATTGGAATTTTTCCTTTTTTTAAGTTATTTCACTCTGAAAACAAGATTTTTATCAATTTACTTCAGCTAAACTGAAGATTAAGATTTTTTCTGATTACAGTCTGAGTTTACTTTCGCTTTTGCACCTTTTAAGGGACTAAACGCAGATCGGTACTTCTGCCTATGCACGTGGACTCTCTATTTCTCAATTTTAAATTTCAGTTATAAAAATTTACGAAAACTGTCTTAGTTCGATGATGAAAACTCATAGACATTTGGACTGCTTTCAACCATTCTTGTTTTAACAAACTTTTTATAAAAATATTACTTGAAATTTAAAAACAGTTGCCCCGGGTGAGGATCGAACTCACGACCTTCAGATTGCTCCGATTGAAACGATTAAGATACCGACGCGCTGCCTACTGTGCTACCGAGGCTCAGACAATTGCCTAAAATGCCATGACAAAATTTTGGGATAGTCCACATCTAAATTTCATATAAAATCCATACAATTTACAACCCTCGCTCGTCTTCTTTACTTTTAGAACATTCAAATTTTATTTAACAGCAGAAAAAATCTCATACCTTGGTCTGTTTTGGAATTTGAAAAACATATTTTCGAAATTTTTTTGTTGGACAGCAGAAATAAGGACGAAATTAAAAACAGTTGCCCCGGGTGAGGATCGAACTCACGGCCTTCAGATTTTTCCGATTGAAACGATTATGAGACTGACGCGCTGCCTACTGCGCTACCGAGGCTTGACTGTCGATACTTTTATTCGTCTTTTGCACTTAAACTTAATTGGAATTTTTCCTTTTTTTAAGTTAGTTCACTCTGAAAACAAGATTTTTATCAATTTACTTCAGCTAAACTGAAGATTAAGATTTTTTGTGATTACAGTCTCAGTTTACTTTCGCTTTTGCACCTTTTAAGGGATTAAACGCAGATCGGTACTTCGGCCTATGCACGTGGACTCTCTATTTTTCAATTTTAAATTTCAGTTATAAAAATTTACGAAAACTGTCTTAGTTCGATGATGAAAACTCATAGACATTTAGACTGCTTTCAACCATTCTTGTTTTAACAAACTTTTTATAAAAATATTACTTGAAATTTAAAAATGTGTTGCCCCGGGTGAGGATCGAACTCACGACCTTCAGATAACTCCGAGAAGTTTGATTATGAGACTGACGCGCTGCCTACTGCGCTACCGAGGCCCAGACAATTGCCTAAAATGCCATGACAAAATTTTGGGATCGTCCACATCTAAATTTCATATAAAATCCATACAATTTACAACCCTCGCTCGTCTTCTTTACATTTAGAACATTCAAATTTTATTTAACAGCAGAAAAAATCTCATGCCTTGGTCTGTTTTGGAATTTGAAAAACATATTTTCGAAATTTTCTTGTTGGACAGCAGAAATAAAGACGAAATTAAAAACAGTTGCCCCGGGTGAGGATCGAACTCACGACCTTCAGATTGCTCCGATTGAAACGATTATGAGACTGACGCGCTGCCTACTGCGCTACCGAGGCTTGGCTGTAGATACTTTTATTCGTCTTTTGCACTTAAACTTAATTGGAATTTTTCCTTTTTTAAAGTTAGTTCACTCTGAAAACAAGATTTTTATCAATTTACTTCAGCTAAACTGAAGATTAAGATTTTTTGTGATTACAGTCTCAGTTTACTTTCACTTTTGCACCTTTTAAGGGACTAAATGCAGATCGGTACTTCTGCCTATGCACGTGGACTCTCTATTTCTCAATTTTAAATTTCAGTTATAAAAATTTACGAAAACTGTCTGATGAAAACTCATAGACATTTAGACTGCTTTCAACCATTCTTGTTTTAACAAACTTTTTATAAAAATATTACTTGAAATTTAAAAATGTGTTGCCCCGGGTGAGGATCGAACTCACGACCTTCAGATAACTCCGAGAAGTTTGATTATGAGACTGACGCGCTGCCTACTGCGCTACCGAGGCCCATACAATTGCCTAAAATGCCATGACAAAATTTTGGGATCGTCCACATCTAAATTTCAAATAAAATCCATACAATTTACAACCCTCGCTCGTCTTCTTTACTTTTAGAACATTCAAATTTTATTTAACAGCAGAAAAAATCTCATGCCTTGGTCTGTTTTGGAATTTGAAAAACATATTTTCGAAATTTTTTTGTTGGACAGCAGAAATAAGGACGAAATTAAAAACAGTTGCCCCGGGTGAGGATCGAACTCACGACCTTCAGATTGCTCCGATTGAAACGATTATGAGACTGACGCGCTGCCTACTGCGCTACCGAGGCTTGGCTGTAGATACTTTTATTCGTCTTTTGCACTTAAACTTAATTGGAATTTTTCCTTTTTTTAAGTTATTTCACTCTGAAAACAAGATTTTTATCAATTTACTTCAGCTAAACTGAAGATTAAGATTTTTTCTGATTACAGTCTGAGTTTACTTTCGCTTTTGCACCTTTTAAGGGACTAAACGCAGATCGGTACTTCTGCCTATGCACGTGGACTCTCTATTTCTCAATTTTAAATTTCAGTTATAAAAATTTACGAAAACTGTCTTAGTTCGATGATGAAAACTCATAGACATTTAGACTGCTTTCAACCATTCTTGTTTTAACAAACTTTTTATAAAAATATTACTTGAAATTTAAAAATGTGTTGCCCCGGGTGAGGATCGAACTCACGACCTTCAGATAACTCCGAGAAGTTTGATTATGAGACTGACGCGCTACCTACTGCGCTACCGAGGCCCAGACATTGCCTAAAATGCCATGACAAAATTTTGGGATCGTCCACATCTAAATTTCATATAAAATCCATACAATTTACAACCCTCGCTCGTCTTCTTTACTTTTAGAACATTCAAATTTTATTTAACAGCAGAAAAACTCTCATGCCTTGGTCTGTTTTGGAATTTGAAAAACATATTTTCGAAATTTTTTTGTTGGACAGCAGAAATAAGGAGGAAATTAAAAACAGTTGCCCCGGGTGAGGATCGAACTCACGACCTTCAGATTGCTCCGATTGAAACGATTATGAGACTGACGCGCTGCCTACTGCGCTACCGAGGCTTGGCTGTAGATACTTTTATTCGTCTTTTGCACTTAAACTTAATTGGAATTTTTCCTTTTTTTAAGTTATTTCACTCTGAAAACAAGATTTTTATCAATTTACTTCAGCTAAACTGAAGATTAAGATTTTTTCTGATTACAGTCTGAGTTTACTTTCGCTTTTGCACCTTTTAAGGGACTAAACGCAGATCGGTACTTCTGCCTATGCACGTGGACTCTCTATTTCTCAATTTTAAATTTCAGTTATAAAAATTTACGAAAACTGTCTTAGTTCGATGATGAAAACTCATAGACATTTAGACTGCTTTCAACCATTCTTGTTTTAACAAACTTTTTATAAAAATATTACTTGAAATTTAAAAATGTGTTGCCCCGGGTGAGGATCGAACTCACGACCTTCAGATAACTCCGAGAAGTTTGATTATGAGACTGACGCGCTGCCTACTGCGCTACCGAGGCCCAGACATTGCCTAAAATGCCATGACAAAATTTTGGGATCGTCCACATCTAAATTTCATATAAAATCCATACAATTTACAACCCTCGCTCGTCTTCTTTACTTTTAGAACATTCAAATTTTATTTAACAGCAGAAAAACTCTCATGCCTTGGTCTGTTTTGGAATTTGAAAAACATATTTTCGAAATTTTTTTGTTGGACAGCAGAAATAAGGAGGAAATTAAAAACAGTTGCCCCGGGTGAGGATCGAACTCACGACCTTCAGATTGCTCCGATTGAAACGATTATGAGACTGACGCGCTGCCTACTGCGCTACCGAGGCTTGGCTGTAGATACTTTTATTCGTCTTTTGCACTTAAACTTAATTGGAATTTTTCCTTTTTTTAAGTTATTTCACTCTGAAAACAAGATTTTTATCAATTTACTTCAGCTAAACTGAAGATTAAGATTTTTTGTGATTACAGTCTCAGTTTACTTTCGCTTTTGCACCTTTTAAGGGACTAAACGCAGATCGGTACTTCTGCCTATGCACGTGGACTCTCTATTTCTCAATTTTAAATTTCAGTTATAAAAATTTACGAAAACTGTCTTAGTTCGATGATGAAAACTCATAGACATTTAGACTGCTTTCAACCATTCTTGTTTTAACAAACTTTTTATAAAAATATTACTTGAAATTTAAAAATGTGTTGCCCCGGGTGAGGATCGAACTCACGACCTTCAGATAACTCCGAGAAGTTTGATTATGAGACTGACGCGCTGCCTACTGCGCTACCGAGGCCCAGACATTGCCTAAAATGCCATGACAAAATTTTGGGATCGTCCACATCTAAATTTCATATAAAATCCATACAATTTACAACCCTCGCTCGTCTTCTTTACTTTTAGAACATTCAAATTTTATTTAACAGCAGAAAAACTCTCATGCCTTGGTCTGTTTTGGAATTTGAAAAACATATTTTCGAAATTTTTTTGTTGGACAGCAGAAATAAGGAGGAAATTAAAAACAGTTGCCCCGGGTGAGGATCGAACTCACGACCTTCAGATTGCTCCGATTGAAACGATTATGAGACTGACGCGCTGCCTACTGCGCTACCGAGGCTTGGCTGTAGATACTTTTATTCGTCTTTTGCACTTAAACTTAATTGGAATTTTTCCTTTTTTTAAGTTATTTCACTCTGAAAACAAGATTTTTATCAATTTACTTCAGCTAAACTGAAGATTAAGATTTTTTGTGATTACAGTCTCAGTTTACTTTCGCTTTTACACCTTTTAAGGGACTAAACGCAGATCGGTACTTCTGCCTATGCACGTGGACTCTCTATTTCTCAATTTTAAATTTCAGTTATAAAAATTTACGAAAACTGTCTTAGTTCGATGATGAAAACTCATAGACATTTAGACTGCTTTCAACCATTCTTGTTTTAACAAACTTTTAATAAAAATATTACTTGAAATTTAAAAATGTGTTGCCCGGGGTGAGGATCGAACTCACGACCTTCAGATAACTCCGAGAAGTTTGATTATGAGACTGACGCGCTGCCTACTGCGCTACCGAGGCCCAGACAATTGCCTAAAATGCCATGACAAAATTTTGGGATCGTCCACATCTAAATTTTATATAAAATCCATACAATTTACAACCCTCGCTCGTCTTCTTTACTTTTAGAACATTCAAATTTTATTTAACAGCAGAAAAAATCTCATGCCTTGGTCTGTTTTGGAATTTGAAAAACATATTTTCGAAATTTTTTTGTTGGACAGCAGAAATAAGGACGAAATTAAAAACAGTTGCCCCGGGTGAGGATCGAACTCACGACCTTCAGATTGCTCCGATTGAAACGATTAAGAGACTGACGCGCTGCCCACTGCGCAACCGAGGCCCAGACAATTGCCTAAAATGCCATGACAAAATTTTGGGATCGTCCACATCTAAATTTCATATAAAATCCATACAATTTACAACCCTCGCTCGTCTTCTTTACTTTTAGAACATTCAAATTTTATTTAACAGCAGAAAAAATCTCATGCCTTGGTCTGTTTTGGAATTTGAAAAACATATTTTCGAAATTTTTTTGTTGGACAGCAGAAATAAGGACGAAATTAAAAACAGTTGCCCCGGGTGAGGATCGAACTCACGGCCTTCAGATTTTTCCGATTGAAACGATTATGAGACTGACGCGCTGCCTACTGAGCTACCGAGGCTTGGCTGTCGATACTTTTATTCGTCTTTTGCACTTAATCTTAATTGGAATTTTTCCTTTTTTTAAGTTAGTTCACTCTGAAAACAAGATTTTTATCAATTTACTTCAGCTAAACTGAAGATTAAGATTTTTTGTGATTACAGTCTCAGTTTACTTTCACTTTTGCACCTTTTAAGGGATTAAACGCAGATCGGTACTTCGGCCTATGCACGTGGACCCTCTATTTTTCAATTTTAAATTTCAGTTATAAAAATTTACGAAAACTGTCTTAGTTCGATGATGAAAACTCATAGACATTAAGACTGCTTTCAACCATTCTTGTTTTAACAAACTTTTTATAAAAATATTACTTGAAATTTAAAAATGTGTTGCCCCGGGTGAGGATCGAACTCACGACCTTCAGATAACTCCGAGAAGTTTGATTATGAGACTGACGCGCTGCCTACTGCGCTACCGAGGCCCAGACATTGCCTAAAATGCCATGACAAAATTTTGGGATCGTCCACATCTAAATTTCATATAAAATCCATACAATTTACAACCCTCGCTCGTCTTCTTTACTTTTAGAACATTCAAATTTTATTTAACAGCAGAAAAACTCTCATGCCTTGGTCTGTTTTGGAATTTGAAAAACATATTTTCGAAATTTTTTTGTTGGACAGCAGAAATAAGGAGGAAATTAAAAACAGTTGCCCCGGGTGAGGATCGAACTCACGACCTTCAGATTGCTCCGATTGAAACGATTATGAGACTGACGCGCTGCCTACTGCGCTACCGAGGATTGGCTGTAGATACTTTTATTCGTCTTTTGCACTTAAACTTAATTGGAATTTTTCCTTTTTTTAAGTTAGTTCACTCTGAAAACAAGATTTTTATCAATTTACTTCAGCTAAACTGAAGGTTAAGATTTTTTGTGATTACAGTCTCAGTTTACTTTCACTTTTGCACCTTTTAAGGGACTAAATGCAGATCGGTACTTCTGCCTATGCACGTGGACTCTCTATTTCTCAATTTTAAATTTCAGTTATAAAAATTTACGAAAACTGTCTTAGTTCGATGATGAAAACTCATAGACATTTAGACTGCTTTCAACCATTCTTGTTTTAACAAACTTTTTATAAAAATATTACTTGAAATTTAAAAATGTGTTGCCCCGGGTGAGGATCGAACTCACGACCTTCAGATAACTCCGAGAAGTTTGATTATGAGACTGACGCGCTGCCTACTGCGCTACCGAGGCCCAGACAATTGCCTAAAATGCCATGACAAAATTTTGGGATCGTCCACATCTAAATTTCAAATAAAATCCATACAATTTACAACCCTCGCTCGTCTTCTTTACTTTTAGAACATTCAAATTTTATTTAACAGCAGAAAAAATCTCATGCCTTGGTCTGTTTTGGAATTTGAAAAACATATTTTCGAAATTTTTTTGTTGGACAGCAGAAATAAGGACGAAATTAAAAACAGTTGCCCCGGGTGAGGATCGAACTCACGACCTTCAGATTGCTCCGATTGAAACAATTATGAGACTGACGCGCTGCCTACTGCGCTACCGAGGCTTGGCTGTAGATACTTTTATTTGTCTTTTGCACTTAAACTTAATTGGAATTTTTAATTTTTTTAAGTTAGTTCACTCTGAAAACAAGATTTTTATCAATTTACTTCAGCTAAACTGAAGATTAAGATTTTTTGTGATTACAGTCTCAGTTTACTTTCACTTTTGCACCTTTTAAGGGACTAAATGCAGATCGGTACTTCTGCCTATGCACGTGGACTCTCTATTTCTCAATTTTAAATTTCAGTTATAAAAATTTACGAAAAGTGTCTTAGTTCGATGATGAAAACTCATAGACGTTTAGACTGCTTTCAACCATTCTTGTTTTAACAAACTTTTTATAAAAATATTACTTGAAATTTAAAAATGTGTTGCCCCGGGTGAGAATCGAACTCACGACCTTCTGATAACTCCGAGAAGTTTGATTATGAAACTGACGCGCTGCCCACTGCGCTACCGAGGCCCAGACAATTGCCTAAAATGCCATGACAAAATTTTGGGATCGTCCACATCTAAATTTCATATAAAATCCATACAATTTACAACCCTCGCTCGTCTTCTTTACTTTTAGAACATTCAAATTTTATTTAACAGCAGAAAAACTCTCATGCCTTGGTCTGTTTTGGAATTTGAAAAACATATTTTCGAAATTTTTTTGTTGGACAGCAGAAATAAGGAGGAAATTAAAAACAGTTGCCCCGGGTGAGGATCGAACTCACGACCTTCAGATTGCTCCGATTGAAACGATTATGAGACTGACGCGCTGCCTACTGCGCTACCGAGGCTTGGCTGTAGATACTTTTATTCGTCTTTTGCACTTAAACTTAATTGGAATTTTTCCTTTTTTTAAGTTATTTCACTCTGAAAACAAGATTTTTATCAATTTACTTCAGCTAAACTGAAGATTAAGATTTTTTGTGATTACAGTCTCAGTTTACTTTCGCTTTTACACCTTTTAAGGGACTAAACGCAGATCGGTACTTCTGCCTATGCACGTGGACTCTCTATTTCTCAATTTTAAATTTCAGTTATAAAAATTTACGAAAACTGTCTTAGTTCGATGATGAAAACTCATAGACATTTAGACTGCTTTCAACCATTCTTGTTTTAACAAACTTTTAATAAAAATATTACTTGAAATTTAAAAATGTGTTGCCCGGGGTGAGGATCGAACTCACGACCTTCAGATAACTCCGAGAAGTTTGATTATGAGACTGACGCGCTGCCTACTGCGCTACCGAGGCCCAGACAATTGCCTAAAATGCCATGACAAAATTTTGGGATCGTCCACATCTAAATTTTATATAAAATCCATACAATTTACAACCCTCGCTCGCAGGGCCCGATTAAGCTTTGAAGCTAGGGGAAGCTCAGCATCATTTTGGGGCCCCCTTTCTTGTTTTCCTGTTACATATTGTAATATAAAAATGCTATAGATAAAAAAATAGTGTGTGTTTATTATTATTATTTTTTTTTTTTTTTTCATACGTCTGGGTGGTTTCTACACAGAACATTAAAATCATACAACTTAAGAACATTCAGATTTTTGAGGTTAAATAATAGATTTTTCCCGAAATAGTGAGTGTTTTGTCTTGTTTTAGGTAACTTTTCTCAGAAAAAATTCAATCTCAGTGTGAAAATAGGAAACAGAAAATTCAATACCATGTTTTTAATCCTTATGGGGCCCCCTCTTAAATTTTAGAGGGGAAGCTTGTGCTTCCTGAGCCTTCTGGATAATCAGGCCCTGCTCGCTCGTCTTCTTTACTTTTAGAACATTCAAATTTTATTTAACAGCAGAAAAAATCTCATGCCTTGGTCTGTTTTGGAATTTGAAAAACATATTTTCGAAATTTTTTTGTTGGACAGCAGAAATAAGGACGAAATTAAAAACAGTTGCCCCGGGTGAGGATCGAACTCACGACCTTCAGATTGCTCCGATTGAAACGATTATGAGACTGACGCGCTGCCTACTGCGCTACCGAGGCTTGGCTGTAGATACTTTTATTCGTCTTTTGCACTTAAACTTAATTGGAATTTTTCCTTTTTTTAAGTTATTTCACTCTGAAAACAAGATTTTTATCAATTTACTTCAGCTAAACTGAAGATTAAGATTTTTTCTGATTACAGTCTGAGTTTACTTTCGCTTTTGCACCTTTTAAGGGACTAAACGCAGATCGGTACTTCTGCCTATGCACGTGGACTCTCTATTTCTCAATTTTAAATTTCAGTTATAAAAATTTACGAAAACTGTCTTAGTTCGATGATGAAAACTCATAGACATTTAGACTGCTTTCAACCATTCTTGTTTTAACAAACTTTTTATAAAAATATTACTTGAAATTTAAAAATGTGTTGCCCCGGGTGAGGATCGAACTCACGACCTTCAGATAACTCCGAGAAGTTTGATTATGAGACTGACGCGCTGCCTACTGCGCTACCGAGGCCCAGACATTGCCTAAAATGCCATGACAAAATTTTGGGATCGTCCACATCTAAATTTCATATAAAATCCATACAATTTACAACCCTCGCTCGTCTTCTTTACTTTTAGAACATTCAAATTTTATTTAACAGCAGAAAAACTCTCATGCCTTGGTCTGTTTTGGAATTTGAAAAACATATTTTCGAAATTTTTTTGTTGGACAGCAGAAATAAGGAGGAAATTAAAAACAGTTGCCCCGGGTGAGGATCGAACTCACGACCTTCAGATTGCTCCGATTGAAACGATTATGAGACTGACGCGCTGCCTACTGCGCTACCGAGGCTTGGCTGTAGATACTTTTATTCGTCTTTTGCACTTAAACTTAATTGGAATTTTTCCTTTTTTTAAGTTATTTCACTCTGAAAACAAGATTTTTATCAATTTACTTCAGCTAAACTGAAGATTAAGATTTTTTGTGATTACAGTCTCAGTTTACTTTCGCTTTTACACCTTTTAAGGGACTAAACGCAGATCGGTACTTCTGCCTATGCACGTGGACTCTCTATTTCTCAATTTTAAATTTCAGTTATAAAAATTTACGAAAACTGTCTTAGTTCGATGATGAAAACTCATAGACATTTAGACTGCTTTCAACCATTCTTGTTTTAACAAACTTTTTATAAAAATATTACTTGAAATTTAAAAATGTGTTGCCCCGGGTGAGGATCGAACTCACGACCCTCAATAACTCCGAGAAGTTTGATTATGAGACTGACGCGCTGCCTACTGCGCTACCGAGGCCCAGACATTTGCCTAAAAGGTCATGACAAAATTTTGGGTTCGTCCACATCTAAATTTCATATAAAATCCATACAATTTACAACCCTCGCTCGCCTTCTTTACTTTTAGAACATTCAAATTTTATTTAACAGCAGAAAAAATCTCATGCCTTGGTCTGTTTTGGAATTTGAAAAACATATTTTCGAAATTTTTTTGTTGGACAGCAGAAATAAGGACGAAATTAAAAACAGTTGCCCCGGGTGAGGATCGAACTCACGACCTTCAGATTGCTCCGATTGAAACGATTAAGAGACCGACGCGCTGCCTACTGCGCTACCGAGGCTCAGACAATTGCCTAAAATGCCATGACAAAATTTTGGGATCGTCCACATCTAAATTTCATATAAAATCCATACAATTTACAACCCTCGCTCGTCTTCTTTACTTTTAGAACATTCAAATTTTATTTAACAGCAAAAAAAATCTCATACCTTGGTCTGTTTTGGAATTTGAAAAACATATTTTCGAAATTTTTTTGTTGGACAGCAGAAATAAGGACGAAATTAAAAACAGTTGCCCCGGGTGAGGATCGAACTCACGGCCTTCAGATTTTTCCGATTGAAACGATTATGAGACTGACGCGCTGCCTACTGCGCTACCGAGGCTTGGCTGTCGATACTTTTATTCGTCTTTTGCACTTAAACTTAATTGGAATTTTTCCTTTTTTTAAGTTAGTTCACTCTGAAAACAAGATTTTTATCAATTTACTTCAGCTAAACTGAAGATTAAGATTTTTTGTGATTACAGTCTCAGTTTACTTTCGCTTTTGCACCTTTTAAGGGATTAAACGCAGATCGGTACTTCGGCCTATGCACGTGGACCCTCTATTTTTCAATTTTAAATTTCAGTTATAAAAATTTACGAAAACTGTCTTAGTTCGATGATGAAAACTCATAGACATTTAGACTGCTTTCAACCATTCTTGTTTTAACAAACTTTTTATAAAAATATTACTTGAAATTTAAAAATGTGTTGCCCCGGGTGAGGATCGAACTCACGACATTCAGATAACTCCGAGAAGTTTGATTATGAGACTGACGCGCTGCCTACTGCGCTACCGAGGCCCAGACATTGCCTAAAATGCCATGACAAAATTTTGGGATCGTCCACATCTAAATTTCATATAAAATCCATACAATTTACAACCCTCGCTCGTCTTCTTTACTTTTAGAACATTCAAATTTTATTTAACAGCAGAAAAACTCTCATGCCTTGGTCTGTTTTGGAATTTGAAAAACATATTTTCGAAATTTTTTTGTTGGACAGCAGAAATAAGGAGGAAATTAAAAACAGTTGCCCCGGGTGAGGATCGAACTCACGACCTTCAGATTGCTCCGATTGAAACGATTATGAGACTGACGCGCTGCCTACTGCGCTACCGAGGCTTGGCTGTAGATACTTTTATTCGTCTTTTGCACTTAAACTTAATTGGAATTTTTCCTTTTTTTAAGTTATTTCACTCTGAAAACAAGATTTTTATCAATTTACTTCAGCTAAACTGAAGATTAAGATTTTTTGTGATTACAGTCTCAGTTTACTTTCGCTTTTGCACCTTTTAAGGGACTAAACGCAGATCGGTACTTCTGCCTATGCACGTGGACTCTCTATTTCTCAATTTTAAATTTCAGTTATAAAAATTTACGAAAACTGTCTTAGTTCGATGATGAAAACTCATAGACATTTAGACTGCTTTCAACCATTCTTGTTTTAACAAACTTTTTATAAAAATATTACTTGAAATTTAAAAATGTGTTGCCCGGGGTGAGGATCGAACTCACGACCTTCAGATAACTCCGAGAAGTTTGATTATGAGACTGACGCGCTGCCTACTGCGCTACCGAGGCCCAGACAATTGCCTAAAATGCCATGACAAAATTTTGGGATCGTCCACATCTAAATTTCATATAAAATCCATACAATTTACAACCCTCGCTCGTCTTCTTTACATTTAGAACATTCAAATTTTATTTAACAGAAGAAAAAATCTCATGCCTTGGTCTGTTTTGGAATTTGAAAAACATATTTTCGAAATTTTTTTTGTTGGACAGCAGAAATAAAGACGAAATTAAAAACAGTTGCCCCGGGTGAGGATCGAACTCACGACCTTCAGATTGCTCCGATTGAAACGATTATGAGACTGACGCGCTGCCTACTGCGCTACCGAGGCTTGGCTGTAGATACTTTTATTCGTCTTTTGCACTTAAACTTAATTGGAATTTTTCCTTTTTTTAAGTTAGTTCACTCTGAAAACAAGATTTTTATCAATTTACTTCAGCTAAACTGAAGTATAAGATTTTTTGTGATTACAGTCTCAGTTTACTTTCGCTTTTGCACCTTTTAAGGGACTAAACGCAGATAGGTACTTCTGCCTATGCACGTGGACTCTCTATTTCTCAATTTTAAATTTCAGTTATAAAAATTTACGAAAACTGTCATAGTTCGATGATGAAAAACTCATAGACATTTAGACTGCTTTCAACCATTCTTGTTTTAACAAACTTTTTATAAAAATATTACTTGAAATTTAAAAATGTGTTGAACCGGGTGAGGATCGAACTCACGACATTCAGATAACTCCGAGAAGTTTGATTATGAGACTGACGCGCTGCCTACTGCGCTACCGAGGCCCAGACAATTGCCTAAAATGCCATGACAAAATTTTGGGATCGTCCACATCTAAATTTCAAATAAAATCCATACAATTTACAACCCTCGCTCGTCTTCTTTACTTTTAGAACATTCAAATTTTATTTAACAGCAGAAAAAATCTCATGCCTTGGTCTGTTTTGGAATTTGAAAAACATATTTTCGAAATTTTTTTGTTGGACAGCAGAAATAAGGACGAAATTAAAAACAGTTGCCCCGGGTGAGGATCGAACTCACGACCTTCAGATTGCTCCGATTGAAACAATTATGAGACTGACGCGCTGCCTACTGCGCTACCGAGGCTTGGCTGTAGATACTTTTATTTGTCTTTTGCACTTAAACTTAATTGGAATTTTTAATTTTTTTAAGTTAGTTCACTCTGAAAACAAGATTTTTATCAATTTACTTCAGCTAAACTGAAGATTAAGATTTTTTGTGATTACAGTCTCAGTTTACTTTCACTTTTGCACCTTTTAAGGGACTAAATGCAGATCGGTACTTCTGCCTATGCACGTGGACTCTCTATTTCTCAATTTTAAATTTCAGTTATAAAAATTTACGAAAAGTGTCTTAGTTCGATGATGAAAACTCATAGACGTTTAGACTGCTTTCAACCATTCTTGTTTTAACAAACTTTTTATAAAAATATTACTTGAAATTTAAAAATGTGTTGCCCCGGGTGAGAATCGAACTCACGACCTTCTGATAACTCCGAGAAGTTTGATTATGAGACTGACGCGCTGCCCACTGCGCTACCGAGGCCCAGACAATTGCCTAAAATGCCATGACAAAATTTTGGGATCGTCCACATCTAAATTTCATATAAAATCCATACAATTTACAAACCTCGCTCGTCTTCTTTACTTTTAGAACATTCAAATTTTATTTAACAGCAGAAAAAATCTCATGCCTTGGTCTGTTTTGGAATTTGAAAAACATGTTTTCGAAATTTTTTTGTTGGACAGCAGAAATAAGGACGAAATTAAAAACAGTTGCCCCGGGTGAGGATCGAACTCACGACCTTCAGATTGCTCCGATTGAAACGATTATGAGACTGACGCGCTGCCTACTGCGCTACCGAGGCTTGGCTGTAGATACTTTTATTCGTCTTTTGCACTTAAACTTAATTGGAATTTTTCCTTTTTTTAAGTTATTTCACTCTGAAAACAAGATTTTTATCAATTTACTTCAGCTAAACTGAAGATTAAGATTTTTTCTGATTACAGTCTGAGTTTACTTTCGCTTTTGCACCTTTTAAGGGACTAAACGCAGATCGGTACTTCTGCCTATGCACGTGGACTCTCTATTTCTCAATTTTAAATTTCAGTTATAAAAATTTACGAAAACTGTCTTAGTTCGATGATGAAAACTCATAGACATTTAGACTGCTTTCAACCATTCTTGTTTTAACAAACTTTTAATAAAAATATTACTTGAAATTTAAAAATGTGTTGCCCGGGGTGAGGATCGAACTCACGACCTTCAGATAACTCCGAGAAGTTTGATTATGAGACTGACGCGCTGCCTACTGCGCTACCGAGGCCCAGACAATTGCCTAAAATGCCATGACAAAATTTTGGGATCGTCCACATCTAAATTTTATATAAAATCCATACAATTTACAACCCTCGCTGTCGCTCGTCTTCTTTACTTTTAGAACATTCAAATTTTATTTAACAGCAGAAAAAATCTCATGCCTTGGTCTGTTTTGGAATTTGAAAAACATATTTTCGAAATTTTTTTGTTGGACAGCAGAAATAAGGACGAAATTAAAAACAGTTGCCCCGGGTGAGGATCGAACTCACGACCTTCAGATTGCTCCGATTGAAACGATTATGAAACTGACGCGCTGCCTACTGCGCTACCGAGGCTTGGCTGTAGATACTTTTATTCGTCTTTTGCACTTAAACTTAATTGGAATTTTTCCTTTTTTTAAGTTATTTCACTCTGAAAACAAGATTTTTATCAATTTACTTCAGCTAAACTGAAGATTAAGATTTTTTCTGATTACAGTCTGAGTTTACTTTCGCTTTTGCACCTTTTAAGGGACTAAACGCAGATCGGTACTTCTGCCTATGCACGTGGACTCTCTATTTCTCAATTTTAAATTTCAGTTATAAAAATTTACGAAAACTGTCTTAGTTCGATGATGAAAACTCATAGACATTTAGAGTGCTTTCAACCATTCTTGTTTTAAAAAACTTTTTATAAAAATATTACTTGAAATTTAAAAATGTGTTGCCCCGGGTGAGGATCGAACTCACGACCTTCAGATAACTCCGAGAAGTTTGATTGTGAGACCGGCGCGCTGCCTACTGCGCTACCGAGGCCCAGACAATTGCCTAAAATGCCATGACAAAATTTTGGGATCGTCCACATCTAAATTTTATATAAAATCCATACAATTTACAACCCTCGCTCGTCTTCTTTACTTTTAGAACATTCAAATTTTATTTAACAGCAGAAAAAATCTCATGCCTTGGTCTGTTTTGGAATTTGAAAAACATATTTTCGAAATTTTTTTGTTGGACAGCAGAAATAAGGACGAAATTAAAAACAGTTGCCCCGGGTGAGGATCGAACTCACGACCTTCAGATTGCTCCGATTGAAACGATAAAGAGACTGATGCGCTGCCTACTGCGCTACCGAGGCTCAGACAATTGCCTAAAATGCCAGGACAAAATTTTGGGATCGTCCACATCTAAATTTCATATAAAATCCATACAATTTACAACCCTCGCTCGTCTTCTTTACTTTTAGAACATTCAAATTTTATTTAACAGCAGAAAAAATCTCATACCTTGGTCTGTTTTGGAATTTGAAAAACATATTTTCGAAATTTTTTTGTTGGACAGCAGAAATAAGGACGAAATTAAAAACAGTTGCCCCGGGTGAGTATCGAACTCACGGCCTTCAGATTTTTCCGATTGAAACGATTATGAGACTGACGCGCTGCCTACTGCGCTACCGAGGCTTGGCTGTTGATACTTTTATTCGTCTTTTGCACTTAAACTTAATTGGAATTTTTCCTTTTTTTAAGTTAGTTCACTCTGAAAACAAGATTTTTATCAATTTACTTCAGCTAAACTGAAGATTAAGATTTTTTGTGATTACAGTCTCAGTTTACTTTCGCTTTTGCACCTTTTAAGGGATTAAACGCAGATCGGTACTTCGGCCTATGCACGTGGACCCTCTATTTTTCAATTTTAAATTTCAGTTATAAAAATTTACGAAAACTGTCTTAGTTCGATGATGAAAACTCATAGACATTTAGACTGCTTTCAACCATTCTTGTTTTAACAAACTTTTTATAAAAATATTACTTGAAATTTAAAAATGTGTTGCCCCGGGTGAGGATCGAACTCACGACCTTCAGATAACTCCGAGAAGTTTGATTATGAGACTGACGCGCTGCCTACTGCGCTACCGAGGCCCAGACATTGCCTAAAATGCCATGACAAAATTTTGGGATCGTCCACATCTAAATTTCATATAAAATCCATACAATTTACAACCCTCGCTCGTCTTCTTTACTTTTAGAACATTCAAATTTTATTTAACAGCAGAAAAACTCTCATGCCTTGGTCTGTTTTGGAATTTGAAAAACATATTTTCGAAATTTTTTTGTTGGACAGCAGAAATAAGGACGAAATTAAAAACAGTTGCCCCGGGTGAGGATCGAACTCACGGCCTTCAGATTTTTCCGATTGAAACGATTATGAGACTGACGCGCTGCCTACTGCGCTACCGAGGCTTGGCTGTCGATACTTTTATTCGTCTTTTGCACTTAAACTTAATTGGAATTTTTCCTTTTTTTAAGTTAGTTCACTCTGAAAACAAGATTTTTATCAATTTACTTCAGCTAAACTGAAGATTAAGATTTTTTGTGATTACAGTCTCAGTTTACTTTCGCTTTTGCACCTTTTAAGGGACTAAACGCAGATCGGTACTTCTGCCTATGCACGTGGACTCTCTATTTCTCAATTTTAAATTTCAGTTATAAAAATTTACGAAAACTGTCTTAGTTCGATGATGAAAACTCATAGACATTTAGACTGCTTTCAACCATTCTTGTTTTAACAAACTTTTTATAAAAATATTACTTGAAATTTAAAAATGTGTTGCCCGGGGTGAGGATCGAACTCGCGACCTTCAGATAACTCCGAGAAGTTTGATTATGAGACTGACGCGCTGCCTACTGCGCTACCGAGGCCCAGACAATTGCCTAAAATGCCATGACAAAATTTTGGGATCGTCCACATCTAAATTTTATATAAAATCCATACAATTTACAACCCTCGCTCGTCTTCTTTACTTTTAGAACATTCAAATTTTATTTAACAGCAGAAAAAATCTCATACCTTGGTCTGTTTTGGAATTTGAAAAACATATTTTCGAAATTTTTTTGTTGGACAGCAGAAATAAGGACGAAATTAAAAACAGTTGCCCCGGGTGAGGATCGAACTCACGGCCTTCAGATTTTTCCGATTGAAACGACTATGAGACTGACGCGCTGCCTACTGCGCTACCGAGGCTTGGCTGTCGATACTTTTATTCGTCTTTTGCACTTAAACTTAATTGGAATTTTTCCTTTTTTTAAGTTAGTTCACTCTGAAAACAAGATTTTTATCAATTTACTTCAGCTAAACTGAAGATTAAGATTTTTTGTGATTACAGTCTCAGTTTACTTTCGCTTTTGCACCTTTTAAGGGATTAAACGCAGATCGGTACTTCGGCCTATGCACGTGGACCCTCTATTTTTCAATTTTAAATTTCAGTTATAAAAATTTACGAAAACTGTCTTAGTTCGATGATGAAAACTCATAGACATTTAGACTGCTTTCAACCATTCTTGTTTTAACAAACTTTTTATAAAAATATTACTTGAAATTTAAAAATGTGTTGCCCCGGGTGAGGATCGAACTCACGACCTTCAGATAACTCCGAGAAGTTTGATTATGAGACTGACGCGCTGCCTACTGCGCTACCGAGGCCCAGACATTGCCTAAAATGCCATGACAAAATTTTGGGATCGTCCACATCTAAATTTCATATAAAATCCATACAATTTACAACCCTCGCTCGTCTTCTTTACTTTTAGAACATTCAAATCTTATTTAACAGCAGAAAAACTCTCATGCCTTGGTCTGTTTTGGAATTTGAAAAACATATTTTCGAAATTTTTTTGTTGGACAGCAGAAATAAGGAGGAAATTAAAAACAGTTGCCCCGGGTGAGGATCGAACTCACGACCTTCAGATTGCTCCGATTGAAACGATTATGAGACTGACGCGCTGCCTACTGCGCTACCGAGGCTTGGCTGTAGATACTTTTATTCGTCTTTTGCACTTAAACTTAATTGGAATTTTTCCTTTTTTTAAGTTATTTCACTCTGAAAACAAGATTTTTATCAATTTACTTCAGCTAAACTGAAGATTAAGATTTTTTGTGATTACAGTCTCAGTTTACTTTCGCTTTTGCACCTTTTAAGGGACTAAACGCAGATCGGTACTTCTGCCTATGCACGTGGACTCTCTATTTTTTAATTTTAAATTTCAGTTATAAAAATTTACGAAAACTGTCTTAGTTCGATGATGAAAACTCATAGACATTTAGACTGCTTTCAACCATTCTTGTTTTAACAAACTTTTTATAAAAATATTACTTGAAATTTAAAAATGTGTTGCCCGGGGTGAGGATCGAACTCACGACCTTCAGATAACTCCGAGAAGTTTGATTATGAGACTGACGCGCTGCCTACTGCGCTACCGAGGCCCAGACAATTGCCTAAAATGCCATGACAAAATTTTGGGATCGTCCACATCTAAATTTTATATAAAATCCATACAATTTACAACCCTCGCTCGTCTTCTTTACTTTTAGAACATTCAAATTTTATTTAACAGCAGAAAAAATCTCATGCCTTGGTCTGTTTTGGAATTTGAAAAACATATTTTCGAAATTTTTTTGTTGGACAGCAGAAATAAGGACGAAATTAAAAACAGTTGCCCCGGGTGAGGATCGAACTCACGACCTTCAGATTGCTCCGATTGAAACGATAAAGAGACTGATGCGCTGCCTACTGCGCTACCGAGGCTCAGACAATTGCCTAAAATGCCAGGACAAAATTTTGGGATCGTCCACATCTAAATTTCATATAAAATCCATACAATTTACAACCCTCGCTCGTCTTCTTTACTTTTAGAACATTCAAATTTTTTTTAACAGCAGAAAAAATCTCATGCCTTGGTCTGTTTTGGAATTTGAAAAACATATTTTCGAAATTTTTTTGTTGGACAGCAGAAATAAGGACGAAATTAAAAACAGTTGCCCCGGGTGAGGATCGAACTCACGACCTTCAGATTGCTCCGATTGAAACGATTAAGAGACCGACGCGCTGCCTACTGCGCTACCGAGGCTCAGACAATTGCCTAAAATGCCATGACAAAATTTTGGGATCCTCCACATCTAAATTTCATATAAAATCCATACAATTTACAACCCTCGCTCGTCTTCTTTACTTTTAGAACATTCAAATTTTATTTAACAGCAGAAAAAATCTCATACCTTGGTCTGTTTTGGAATTTGAAAAACATATTTTCGAAATTTTTTCTGTTGGACAGCAGAAATAAGGACGAAATTAAAAACAGTTGCCCCGGGTGAGGATCGAACTCACGGCCTTCAGATTTTTCCGATTGAAACGATTATGAGACTGACGCGCTGCCTACTGCGCTACCGAGGCTTGGCTGTCGATACTTTTATTCGTCTTTTGCACTTAAACTTAATTGGAATTTTTCCTTTTTTTAAGTTAGTTCACTCTGAAAACAAGATTTTTATCAATTTACTTCAGCTAAACTGAAGATTAAGATTTTTTGTGATTACAGTCTCAGTTTACTTTCGCTTTTGCACCTTTTAAGGGATTAAACGCAGATCGGTACTTCGGCCTATGCACGTGGACCCTCTATTTTTCAATTTTAAATTTCAGTTATAAAAATTTACGAAAACTGTCTTAGTTCGATGATGAAAACTCATAGACATTTAGACTGCTTTCAACCATTCTTGTTTTAACAAACTTTTTATAAAAATATTACTTGAAATTTAAAAATGTGTTGCCCCGGGTGAGGAACGAACTCACGACCTTCAGATAACTCCGAGAAGTTTGATTATGAGACTGACGCGCTGCCTACTGCGCTACCGAGGCCCAGACAATTGCCTAAAATGCCATGACAAAATTTAGGGATCGTCCACATCTAAATTTCATATAAAATCCATACAATTTACAACCCTCGCTCGTCTTCTTTACATTTAGAACATTCAAATTTTATTTAACAGCAGAAAAAATCTCATGTCTTGGTCTGTTTTGGAATTTGAAAAACATATTTTCGAAATTTTTTTTGTTGGACAGCAGAAATAAAGACGAAATTAAAAACAGTTGCCCCGGGTGAGGATCGAACTCACGACCTTCAGATTGTTCCGATTGAAACGATTATGAGACTGACGCGCTGCCTACTGCGCTACCGAGGCTTGGCTGTAGATACTTTTATTCGTCTTTTGCACTTAAACTTAATTGGAATTTTTCCTTTTTTTAAGTTAGTTCACTCTGAAAACAAGATTTTTATCAATTTACTTCAGCTAAACTGAAGATTAAGATTTTTTGTGATTACAGTCTCAGTTTACTTTCGCTTTTGCACCTTTTAAGGGACTAAACGCAGATAGGTACTTCTGCCTATGCACGTGGACTCTCTATTTCTCAATTTTAAATTTCAGTTATAAAAATTTACGAAAACTGTCATAGTTCGATGATGAAAAACTCATAGACATTTAGACTGCTTTCAACCATTCTTGTTTTAACAAACTTTTTATAAAAATATTACTTGAAATTTAAAAATGTGTTGCCCCGGGTGAGGATCGAACTCACGACCTTCAGATAACTCCGAGAAGTTTGATTATGAGACTGACGCGCTGCCTACTGCGCTACCGAGGCCCAGACAATTGCCTAAAATGCCATGACAAAATTTTGGGATCGTCCACATCTAAATTTCAAATAAAATCCATACAATTTACAACCCTCGCTCGTCTTCTTTACTTTTAGAACATTCAAATTTTATTTAACAGCAGAAAAAATCTCATGCCTTGGTCTGTTTTGGAATTTGAAAAACATATTTTCGAAATTTTTTTGTTGGACAGCAGAAATAAGGACGAAATTAAAAACAGTTACCCCGGGTGAGGATCGAACTCACGACCTTCAGATTGCTCCGATTGAAACGATTATGAGACTGACGCGCTGCCTACTGCGCTACCGAGGCTTGGCTGTAGATACTTTTATTTGTCTTTTGCACTTAAACTTAATTGGAATTTTTAATTTTTTTAAGTTAGTTCACTCTGAAAACAAGATTTTTATCAATTTACTTCAGCTAAACTGAAGATTAAGAGTTTTTGTGATTACGGTCTCAGTTTACTTTCGCTTTTGCACCTTTTAAGGGACTAAACGCAGATCGGTACTTCTGCCTATGCACGTGGACTCTCTATTTCTCAATTTTAAATTTCAGTTATAAAAATTTACGAAAACTGTCTTAGTTCGCTGATGAAAACTCATAGACATTTAGACTGCTTTCAACCATTCTTGTTTTAACAAACTTTTTATAAAAATATTACTTGAAATTTAAAAATGTGTTGCCCCGGGTGAGGATCGAACTCACGACCTTCAGATAACTCCGAGAAGTTTGATTATGAGACTGACGCGCTGCCTACTGCGCTACCGAGGCCCAGACAATTGCCTAAAATGCCATGACAAAATTTTGGGATCGTCCACATCTAAATTTCATATAAAATCCATACAATTTACAACCCTCGCTCGTCTTCTTTACTTTTAGAACATTCAAATTTTATTTAACAGCAGAAAAAATCTCATGCCTTGGTCTGTTTTGGAATTTGAAAAACATATCTTCGAAATTTTTTTGTTGGACAGCAGAAATAAGGACGAAATTAAAAACAGTTGCCCCGGGTAAGGATCGAACTCACGACCTTCAGATTGCTCCGATTGAAACGATTATGAGACTGACGCGCTGCCTACTGCGCTACCGAGGCTTGGCTATAGATACTTTTGTTCGTCTTTTGCACTTAAACTTAATTGGAATTTTTCCTTTTTTTAAGTTAGTTCACTCTGAAAACAAGATTTTTATCAATTTACTTCAGCTAAACTGAAGATTAAGATTTTTTGTGATTACAGTCTCAGTTTACTTTCGCTTTTGCATCTTTTAAGGGACTAAACGCAGATCGGTACTTCTGAATATGCACGTGGACTCTCTATTTCTCAATTTTAAATTTCAGTTATAAAAATTTACGAAAACTGTCTTAGTTCGATGATGAAAACTCATAGACATTTAGACTGCTTTCAACCATTCTTGTTTTAACAAACTTTTTATAAAAATATTACTTGAAATTTAAAAATGTGTTGCCCCGGGTGAGGATCGAACTCACGACCTTCAGATAACTCCGAGAAGTTTGATTATGAGACTGACGCGCTGCCTACTGCGCTACCGAGGCCCAGACAATTGCCTAAAATGCCATGACAAAATTTTGGGATCGTCCACATCTAAATTTCATATAAAATCCATACAATTTACAACCCTCGCTCGTCTTCTTTACTTTTAGAACATTCAAATTTTATTTAACAGCAGAAAAAATCTCATGCCTTGGTCTGTTTTGGAATTTGAAAAACATATCTTCGAAATTTTTTTGTTGGACAGCAGAAATAAGGACGAAATTAAAAACAGTTGCCCCGGGTAAGGATCGAACTCACGACCTTCAGATTGCTCCGATTGAAACGATTATGAGACTGACGCGCTGCCTACTGCGCTACCGAGGCTTGGCTATAGATACTTTTGTTCGTCTTTTGCACTTAAACGTAATTGGAATTTTTCCTTTTTTTAAGTTAGTTCACTCTGAAAACAAGATTTTTATCAATTTACTTCAGCTAAACTGAAGATTAAGATTTTTTGTGATTACAGTCTCAGTTTACTTTCGCTTTTGCATCTTTTAAGGGACTAAACGCAGATCGGTACTTCTGAATATGCACGTGGACTCTCTATTTCTCAATTTTAAATTTCAGTTATAAAAATTTACGAAAACTGTCTTAGTTCGGTGATGAAAACTCATAGACATTTAGACTGCTTTCAACCATTCTTGTTTTAACAAACTATTTATAAAAATATTACTTGAAATTTAAAAATGTGTTGCCCCGGGTGTGGATCGAACTCACGACCTTCAGATTGCTCCGATTGAAACGATTATGAGACTGACGCGCTGCCTACTGCGCTACCGAGGCTTGGCTGTAGATACTTTTATTCTTCTTTTGCACTTAAACTTAATTGGAATTTTTCCTTTTTTTAAGTTAGTTCACTCTGAAAACAAGATTTTTATCAATTTACTTCAGCTAAACTGAAGATTAAGATTTTTTGTGATTACAGTCTCAGTTTACTTTCGCTTTTGCACCTTTTAAGGGACTAAACGCAGATAGGTACTTCTGCCTATGCACGTGGACTCTCTATTTCTCAATTTTAAATTTCAGTTATAAAAATTTACGAAAACTGTCTTAGTTCGATGATGAAAACTCATAGACATTTAGACTGCTTTTAACCATTCTTGTTTTAACAAACTTTTTATAAAAATATTACTTGAAATTTAAAAATGTGTTGCCCCGGGTGAGGATCGAACTCACGACCTTCAGATAACTCCGAGAAGTTTGATTATGAGACTGACGCGCTGCCTACTGTGCTACCGAGGCCCAGACAATTGCCTAAAATGCCATGACAAAATTTTGGGATCGTCCGCATCTAAATTTTATATAATTTCCATACAATTTACAACCCTCGCTCGTCTTCTTTACTTTTAGAACATTCAAATTTTATTTAACAGCAGAAAAAATCTCATGCCTTGGTCTGTTTTGGAATTTAAAAAACATATTTTCGAAATTTTTTTGTTGGACAGCAGAAATAAGGACGAAATTAAAAACAGCTCCCCCGGGTGACGATCGAACTCACGACCTTCAGATTGCTCCAATTGAAACGATTATGAGACTGACGCGCTGCCTACTGCGCTACCGAGGCTTGGCTGTAGATACTTTTATTCGTCTTTTGCACTTAAACTTAATTGGAATTTTTCCTTTTTTTAAGTTAGTTCACTCTGAAAACAAGATTTTTATCAATTTACTTCAGTTAAACTGAAGATTAAGATTTTTTGTGATTACAGTCTCAGTTTACTTTCGCTTTTGCACCTTTTAAGGGACTAAACGCAGATAGGTACTTCTGCCTGTGCACGTGGACTCTCTATTTCTCAATTTTAAATTTCAGTTATAAAAATTTACGAAAACTGTCTTAGTTCGATGATGAAAACTCATAGACATTTAGACTGCTTTCAACCATTCTTGTTTTAACAAACTTTTTATAAAAATATTACTTGAAATTTAAAAATGTGTTGCCCCGGGTGAGGATCGAACTCACGACCTTCAGATAACTCCGAGAAGTTTGATTATGAGACTGACGCGCTGCCTACTGCGCTACCGAGGCCCAGACAATTGCCTAAAATGCCATGACATTTTTTGGGATCGTCCGCATCTAAATTTTATATAATTTCCATACAATTTACAACGCTCGCTCGTCTTCTTTACTTTTAGAACATTCAAATTTTATTTAACAGCAGAAAAAATCTCATGCCTTGGTCTGTTTTGGAATTTGAAAAACATATTTTCGAAATTTTTTTGTTGGACAGCAGAAATAAGGACGAAATTAAAAACAGCTGCCCCGGGTGAGGATCGAACTCACGACCTTCAGATTGCTCCAATTGAAACGATTATGAGACTGACGCGCTGCCTACTGCGCTACCGAGGCTTGGCTGTAGATACTTTTATTCTTCTTTTGCACTTAAACTTAATTGGAATTTTTCCTTTTTTTAAGTTAGTTCACTCTGAAAACAAGATTTTTATCAATTTACTTCAGCTAAACTGAAGATTAAGATTTTTTGTGATTACAGTCTCAGTTTACTTTCGCTTTTGCACGTTTTAAGGGACTAAACGCAGATAGGTACTTCTGCCTATGCACGTGGACTCTCTATTTCTCAATTTTAAATTTCAGTTATAAAAATTTACGAAAACTGTCTTAGTTCGATGATGAAAACTCATAGACATTTAGACTGCTTTCAACCATTCTTGTTTTAACAAACTTTTTATAAAAATATTACTTGAAATTTAAAAATGTGTTGCCCCGGGTGAGGATCGAACTCACGACCTTCAGATAACTCCGAGAAGTTTGATTATGAGACTGACGCGCTGCCTACTGCGCTACCGAGGCCCAGACAATTGCCTAAAATGCCATGACAAAATTTTGGGATCGTCCGCATCTAAATTTTATATAATTTCCATACAATTTACAACCCTCGCTCGTCTTCTTTACTTTTAGAACATTCAAATTTTATTTAACAGCAGAAAAAATCTCATGCCTTGGTCTGTTTTGGAATTTGAAAAACATATTTTCGAAATTTTTTTGTTGGACAGCAGAAATAAGGACGAAATTAAAAACAGCTGCCCCGGGTGAGGATCGAACTCACGACCTTCAGATTGCTCCAATTGAAACGATTATGAGACTGACGCGCTGCCTACTGCGCTACCGAGGCTTGGCTGTAGATACTTTTATTCTTCTTTTGCACTTAAACTTAATTGGAATTTTTCCTTTTTTTAAGTTAGTTCACTCTGAAAACAAGATTTTTATCAATTTACTTCAGCTAAACTGAAGATTAAGATTTTTTGTGATTACAGTCTCAGTTTACTTTCGCTTTTGCACGTTTTAAGGGACTAAACGCAGATAGGTACTTCTGCCTATGCACGTGGACTCTCTATTTCTCAATTTTAAATTTCAGTTATAAAAATTTACGAAAACTGTCTTAGTTCGATGATGAAAACTCATAGACATTTAGACTGCTTTCAACCATTCTTGTTTTAACAAACTTTTTATAAAAATATTACTTGAAATTTAAAAATGTGTTGCCCCGTGTGAGGATCGAACTCACGACCTTCAGATAACTCCGAGAAGTTTGACTATGAGACTGACGCGCTGCCTACTGCGCTACCGAGGCCCAGACAATTGCCTAAAATGCCATGACAAAATTTTGGGATCGTCCACATCTAAATTTCATATAAAATCCATACAATTTACAACCCTCGCTCGTCTTCTTTACTTTTAGAACATTCAAATTTTATTTAACAGCAGAAAAAATCTCATGCCTTGGTCTGTTTTGGAATTTGAAAAACATATTTTCGAAATTTTTTTGTTGGACAGCAGAAATAAGGACGAAATTAAAAACAGTTGCCCCGGGTGAGGATCGAACTCACGACCTTCAGATTGCTCCGATTGAAACGATTATGAGACTGACGCGCTGCCTACTGCGCTACCGAGGCTTGGCTGTAGATACTTTTATTCGTCTTTTGCACTTAAACTTAATTGGAATTTTTCCTTTTTTTAAGTTAGTTCACTCTGAAAACAAGATTTTTATCAATTTACTTCAGCTAAACTGAAGATTAAGATTTTTTGTGATTACAGTCTCAGTTTACTTTCGCTTTTGCACCTTTTAAGGGACTAAACGCAGATAGGTACTTCTGCCTATGCACGTGGACTCTCTATTTCTCAATTTTAAATTTCAGTTATAAAAATTTACGAAAACTGTCTTAGTTCGATGATGAAAACTCATAGACATTTAGACTGCTTTCAACCATTCTTGTTTTAACAAACATTTTATAAAAATATTACTTGAAATTTAAAAATGTGTTGCCCCGGGTGAGGATCGAACTCACGACCTTCAGATAACTCCGAGAAGTTTGATTATGAGACTGACGCGCTGCCTACTGCGCTACCGAGGCCCAGACCATTGCCTAAAATGCCATGACAAAATTTTGGGATCGTCCACATCTAAATTTCATATAAAATCCATACAATTTACAAACCCCGCTCGTCTTCTTTACTTTTAGAACATTCAAATTTTATTTAACAGCAGAAAAAATCTCATGCCTTGGTCTGTTTTGGAATTTGAAAAACATATTTTCGAAATTTTTTTGTTGGACAGCAGAAATAAGGACGAAATTAAAAACAGCTGCCCCGGGTGAGGATCGAACTCACGACCTTCAGATTGCTCCGATTGAAACGATTATGAGACTGACGCGCTGCCTACTGCGCTACCTAGGCTTGGCTGTAGATACATTTATTCGTCTTTTGCACTTAAACTTAATTAGAATTTTTCCTTTTTTTAAGTTAGTTCGATCTGAAAACAAGATTTTTATCAATTTACTTCAGCTAAACTGAAGATTAAGATTTTTTGTGATTACAGTCTCAGTTTACTTTCGCTTTTGCACCTTTTAAGGGACTAAACGCAGATAGGTACTTCTGCCTATGCACGTGAACTCTCTATTTCTCAATTTTAAATTTCAGTTATAAAAATTTACGAAAACTGTCTTAGTTCGATGATGAAAACTCATAGACATTTAGACTGCTTTCAACCATTCTTGTTTTAACAAACTTTTTATAAAAATATTACTTGAAATTTAAAGATGTGTTGTCCCGGGTGAGGATCGAACTCACGACCTTCAGATAACTCCGAGAAGTTTGATTATGAGACTGACGCGCTGCCTACTGCGCTACCGAGGCCCAGACCATTGCCTAAAATGCCATGACAAAATTTTGGGATCGTCCACATCTAAATTTCATATAATTTCCATACAATTTACAACCCTCGCAAGTCTTCTTTACTTTCAGAACATTCAAATTTTATTTAACAGCAGAAAAAATCTCATGCCTTGGTCTGTTTTGGAATTTGAAAAACATATTTTCGAAATTTTTTTGTTGGACAGCAGAAATAAGGACGAAATTAAAAACTGTTGCCCCGGGTGAGGATCGAACTCACGATCTTCAGATTGCTCCGATTATGAGACTGACACGCTGCCTACTGCGCTACCTAGGCTTGGCTGTAGATACTTTTATTTGTCTTTTGCACTTAAACTTAATTGGAATTTTTCCTTTTTTTAAGTTAGTTCACTCTGAAAACAAGATTTTTATCAATTTACTTCAGCTAAACTGAAGATTAAGATTTTTTGTGATTACAGTCTCAGTTTACTTTCGCTTTTGCACCTTTTAAGGGACTAAACGCAGATAGGTACTTCTGGCTATGCACGTGGACTCTCTATTTCTCAATTTTAAATTTCAGTTATAAAAATTTACGAAAACTGTCTTAGATCGATGATGAAAACTCATAGACATTTAGACTGCTTTCAACCATTCTTGTTTTAACAAACTTTTTTATAAAAATATTACTTGAAATTTAAAAATGTGTTGCCCCGGGTGAGGATCGAACTCACGACCTTCAGATAACTCCGAGAAGTTTGATTATGAGACTGACGCGCTGCCTACTGCGCTACCGAGGCCCAGGCAATTGCCTAAAATGCCATGACAAAATTTTGGGATCGTCCACATCAAAATTTCATATAAAATCCATACTATTTACAACCCTCGCTCGTCTTCTTTACTTTTAGAACATTCAAATTTTATTTAACAGCAGAAAAAATCTCATGCCTTGGTCTGTTTTGGAATTTGAAAAACATATTTTCGAAATTTTTTTGTTGGACAGCAGAAATAAGGACGAAATTAAAAACAGTTGCCCCGGGTGAGGATCGAACGCACGACCTTCAGATTGCTCCGATTGAAACGATTATAAGACTGACGCGCTGCCTACTGCGCTACCGAGGCTCGGCTGTAGATACTTTTATTCGTCTTTTGCACTTAAACTTAATTAGAATTTTTCCTTTTTTTAAGTTAGTTCGATCTGAAAACAAGATTTTTATCAATTTACTTCAGCTAAACTGAAGATTAAGATTTTTTGTGATTACAGTCTCAGTTTACTTTCGCTTTTGCACCTTTTAAGGGACTAAACGCAGATAGGTACTTCTTCCTATGCACGTGGACTCTCTATTTCTCAATTTTAAATTTCAGTTATAAAAATTTACGAAAACTGTCTTAGTTCGATGATGAAAACTCACAGACATTTAGACTGCTTTAAACCATTCTTGTTTTAACAAACTTTTTATATAAATATTACTTGAAATTTAAAAATGTGTTGTCCCGGGTGAGGATCGAACTAACGACCTTCAGATAACTCCGAGAAGTTTGATTATGAGACTGACGCGCTGCCTACTGCGCTACCGAGGCCCAGACAATTGCCTAAAATGCCATGACAAAATTTTGGGATCGTCCACATCTAAATTTCATATAATTTCCATACAATTTACAACCCTCGCTCGTCTTCTTTACTTTTAGAACATTCAAATTTTATTTAACAGCAGAAAAAATCTCATGCCTTGATCTGTTTTGGAATTTGAAAAACATATTTTCGAAATTTTTTTGTTGGACAGCAGAAATAAGGACGAAATTAAAAACAGCTGCCCCGGGTGAGGATCGAACTCACGACCTTCAGATTGCTCCGATTATGAGACTGACGCGCTGCCTACTGCGCTACCTAGGCTTGGCTGTAGATCCTTTTATTTGTCTTTTGCACTTAAACATAATTGGAATTTTTCCTTTTTTTAAGTTAGTTCACTCTGAAAACAAGATTTTTATCAATTTACTTCAGCTAAACTGAAGATTAAGATTTTTTGTGATTACAGTCTCAGTTTACTTTCGCTTTTGCACCTTTTAAGGGACTAAACGCAGATAGGTACTTCTGCCTATGCACGTGGACTCTCTATTTCTCAATTTTAAATTTCAGTTATAAAAATTTACGAAAACTGTCTTAGTTCGATGATGAAAACTCATAGACATTTAGACTGCTTTCAACCATTCTTGTTTTAACAAACATTTTATAAAAATATTACTTGAAATTTAAAAATGTGTTGCCCCGGGTGAGGATCGAACTCACGACATTCAGATAACTCCGAGAAGTTTGATTATGAGACTGACGCGCTGCCTACTGCGCTACCGAGGCCCAGACAATTGCCTAAAATGCCATGACAAAATTTTGGGATCGTCCACATCTAAATTTCATATAAAATCCATACAATTTACAACCCTCGCACGTCTTCTTTACATTTAGAACATTCAAATTTTATTTAACAGCAGAAAAAATCTCACGCCTTGGTCTGTTTTGGAATTTGAAAAACATATTTTCGAAATTTTTTTGTTGGACAGCAGAAATAAGGACGAAATTAAAAACAGTTGCCCCGGGTGAGGATCGAACTCACGACCTTCAGATTGCTCCGATTGAAACGATTATAAGACTGACGCGCTGCCTACTGCGCTACCGAGGCTCGGCTGTAGATACTTTTATTCGTCTTTTGCACTTAAACTTAATTGGAATTTTTCCTTTTTTAAGTTATTTCACTCTGAAAACAAGATTTTTATCAATTTACTTCAGCTAAACTGAAGATTAAGATTTTTTGTGATTACAGTCTCAGTTTACTTTCGCTTTTGCACCTTTTAAGGGACTAAACGCAGATAGGTACTTCTGCCTATGCACGTGGACTCTCTATTTCTCAATTTTAAATTTCAGTTATAAAAATTTACGAAAACTGTCTTAGTTCGATGATGAAAACTCATAGACATTTAGACTGCTTTCAACCATTCTTGTTTTAACAAACTTTTTATAAAAATATTACTTGAAATTTAAAAATGTGTTGTCCCGGGTGAGGATCGAACTCACGACCTTCAGATAACTCCGAGAAGTTTGATTATGAGACTGACGCGCTGCCTACTGCGCTACCGAGGCCCAGACAATTGCCTAAACTGCCATGACAAAATTTTGGGATCGTCCACATCTAAATTTCATATAATTTCCATACAACTTACAACCCTCGCTCGTCTTCTTTACTTTTAGAACATTCAAATTTTATTTAACAGCAGAAAAAATCTCATGCCTTGGTCTGTTTTGGAATTTGAAAAACATATTTTCGAAATTTTTTTGTTGGACAGCAGAAATAAGGAGGAAATTAAAAACAGTTGCCCCGTGTGAGGATCGAACTCACGACCTTCAGATTGCTCCGATTATGAGACTGACGCGCTGCCTACTGCGCTACCTAGACTTGGCTGTAGATACTTTTATTTGTCTTTTGCACTTAAACTTAATTGGAATTTTTCCTTTTTTTAAGTTAGTTCACTCTGAAAACAAGATTTTTATCAATTTACTTCAGCTAAACTGAAGATTAAGATTTTTTGTGACTACAGTCTCAGTTTACTTTCGCTTTTGCACCTTTTAAGGGACTAAACGCAGATAGGTACGTCTGCCTATGCACGTGGACTCTCTATTTCTCAATTTTAAATTTCAGTTATAAAAATTTACGAAAACTGTCTTAGTTCGATGATGAAAACTCATAGACATTTAGACTGCTTTCAACCATTCTTGTTTTAACAAACATTTTATAAAAATATTACTTGAAATTTAAAAATGTGTTGCCCCGGGTGAGGATCGAACTCACGACATTCAGATAACTCCGAGAAGTTTGATTATGAGACTGACGCGCTGCCTACTGCGCTACCGAGGCCCAGACAATTTCCTAAAATGCCATGACAAAATTTTGGGATCGTCCACATCTAAATTTCATATAAAATCCATACAATTTACAACCCTCGCTCGTCTTCTTTACTTTTAGAACATTCAAATTTTATTTAACAGCAGAAAAAATCTCATGCCTTGGTCTGTTTTGGAATTTGAAAAACATATTTTCGAAATTTTTTTGTTGGACAGCAGAAATAAGGACGAAATTAAAAACAGTTGCCCCGGGTGAGGATCGAACTCACGACCTTCAGATTGCTCCGATTGAAACGATTATAAGACTGACGCGCTGCCTACTGCGCTACCGAGGCTCGGCTGTAGATACTTTTATTCGTCTTTTGCACTTAAACTTAATTGGAATTTTTCCTTTTTTAAGTTATTTCACTCTGAAAACAAGATTTTTATCAATTTACTTCAGCTAAACTGAAGATTAAGATTTTTTGTGATTACAGTCTCAGTTTACTTTCGCTTTTGCACCTTTTAAGGGACTAAACGCAGATAGGTACTTCTGCCTATGCACGTGGACTCTCTATTTCTCAATTTTAAATTTCAGTTATAAAAATTTACGAAAACTGTCTTAGTTCGATGATGAAAACTCATAGACATTTAGACTGCTTTCAACCATTCTTGTTTTAACAAACTTTTTATAAAAATATTACTTGAAATTTAAAAATGTGTTGTCCCGGGTGAGGATCGAACTCACGACCTTCAGATAACTCCGAGAAGTTTGATTATGAGACTGACGCGCTGCCTACTGCGCTACCGAGGCCCAGACAATTGCCTAAAATGCCATGACAAAATTTTGGGATCGTCCACATCTAAATTTCATATAATTTCCATACAACTTACAACCCTCGCTCGTCTTCTTTACTTTTAGAACATTCAAATTTTATTTAACAGCAGAAAAAATCTCATGCCTTGGTCTGTTTTGGAATTTGAAAAACATATTTTCGAAATTTTTTTGTTGGACAGCAGAAATAAGGACGAAATTAAAAACAGTTGCCCCGTGTGAGGATCGAACTCACGACCTTCAGATTGCTCCGATTATGAGACTGACGCGCTGCCTACTGCGCTACCTAGACTTGGCTGTAGATACTTTTATTTGTCTTTTGCACTTAAACTTAATTGGAATTTTTCCTTTTTTTAAGTTAGTTCACTCTGAAAACAAGATTTTTATCAATTTACTTCAGCTAAACTGAAGATCAAGATTTTTTGTGATTACAGTCTCAGTTTACTTTCGCTTTTGCACCTTTTAAGGGACTAAACGCAGATAGGTACTTCTGCCTATGCACGTGGACTCTCTATTTCTCAATTTTAAATTTCAGTTATAAAAATTTACGAAAACTGTCTTAGTTCGATGATGAAAACTCATAGACATTTAGACTGCTTTCAACCATTCTTGTTTTAACAAACTTTTTATAAAAATATTACTTGAAATTTAAAAATGTGTTGCCCCGGGTGAGGATCGAACTCACGACCTTCAGATAACTCCGAGAAGTTTGATTATGAGACTGACGCGCTGCCTACTGCGCTACCGAGGCCCAGACAATTGCCTAAAATGCCATGACAAAATTTTGGGATCGTCCACATCTAAATTTCAAATAAAATCCATACAATTTACAACCCTCGCTCGTCTTCTTTACTTTTAGAACATTCAAATTTTATTTAACAGCAGAAAAAATCTCATGCCTTGGTCTGTTTTGGAATTTGAAAAACATATTTTCGAAATTTTTTTGTTGGACAGCAGAAATAAGGACGAAATTAAAAACAGTTGCCCCGGGTGAGGATCGAACTCACGACCTTCAGATTGCTCCGATTGAAACAATTATGAGACTGACGCGCTGCCTACTGCGCTACCGAGGCTTGGCTGTAGATACTTTTATTTGTCTTTTGCACTTAAACTTAATTGGAATTTTTAATTTTTTTAAGTTAGTTCACTCTGAAAACAAGATTTTTATCAATTTACTTCAGCTAAACTGAAGATTAAGATTTTTTGTGATTACAGTCTCAGTTTACTTTCACTTTTGCACCTTTTAAGGGACTAAATGCAGATCGGTACTTCTGCCTATGCACGTGGACTCTCTATTTCTCAATTTTAAATTTCAGTTATAAAAATTTACGAAAAGTGTCTTAGTTCGATGATGAAAACTCATAGACGTTTAGACTGCTTTCAACCATTCTTGTTTTAACAAACTTTTTATAAAAATATTACTTGAAATTTAAAAATGTGTTGCCCCGGGTGAGAATCGAACTCACGACCTTCTGATAACTCCGAGAAGTTTGATTATGAGACTGACGCGCTGCCCACTGCGCTACCGAGGCCCAGACAATTGCCTAAAATGCCATGACAAAATTTTGGGATCGTCCACATCTAAATTTCATATAAAATCCATACAATTTACAAACCTCGCTCGTCTTCTTTACTTTTAGAACATTCAAATTTTATTTAACAGCAGAAAAAATCTCATGCCTTGGTCTGTTTTGGAATTTGAAAAACATGTTTTCGAAATTTTTTTGTTGGACAGCAGAAATAAGGACGAAATTAAAAACAGTTGCCCCGGGTGAGGATCGAACTCACGACCTTCAGATTGCTCCGATTGAAACGATTATGAGACTGACGCGCTGCCTACTGCGCTACCGAGGCTTGGCTGTAGATACTTTTATTCGTCTTTTGCACTTAAACTTAATTGGAATTTTTCCTTTTTTTAAGTTATTTCACTCTGAAAACAAGATTTTTATCAATTTACTTCAGCTAAACTGAAGATTAAGATTTTTTCTGATTACAGTCTGAGTTTACTTTCGCTTTTACACCTTTTAAGGGACTAAACGCAGATCGGTACTTCTGCCTATGCACGTGGACTCTCTATTTCTCAATTTTAAATTTCAGTTATAAAAATTTACGAAAACTGTCTTAGTTCGATGATGAAAACTCATAGACATTTAGACTGCTTTCAACCATTCTTGTTTTAACAAACTTTTAATAAAAATATTACTTGAAATTTAAAAATGTGTTGCCCGGGGTGAGGATCGAACTCACGACCTTCAGATAACTCCGAGAAGTTTGATTATGAGACTGACGCGCTGCCTACTGCGCTACCGAGGCCCAGACAATTGCCTAAAATGCCATGACAAAATTTTGGGATCGTCCACATCTAAATTTTATATAAAATCCATACAATTTACAACCCTCGCTGTCGCTCGTCTTCTTTACTTTTAGAACATTCAAATTTTATTTAACAGCAGAAAAAATCTCATGCCTTGGTCTGTTTTGGAATTTGAAAAACATATTTTCGAAATTTTTTTGTTGGACAGCAGAAATAAGGACGAAATTAAAAACAGTTGCCCCGGGTGAGGATCGAACTCACGACCTTCAGATTGCTCCGATTGAAACGATTATGAAACTGACGCGCTGCCTACTGCGCTACCGAGGCTTGGCTGTAGATACTTTTATTCGTCTTTTGCACTTAAACTTAATTGGAATTTTTCCTTTTTTTAAGTTATTTCACTCTGAAAACAAGATTTTTATCAATTTACTTCAGCTAAACTGAAGATTAAGATTTTTTCTGATTACAGTCTGAGTTTACTTTCGCTTTTGCACCTTTTAAGGGACTAAACGCAGATCGGTACTTCTGCCTATGCACGTGGACTCTCTATTTCTCAATTTTAAATTTCAGTTATAAAAATTTACGAAAACTGTCTTAGTTCGATGATGAAAACTCATAGACATTTAGAGTGCTTTCAACCATTCTTGTTTTAACAAACTTTTTATAAAAATATTACTTGAAATTTAAAAATGTGTTGCCCCGGGTGAGGATCGAACTCACGACCTTCAGATAACTCCGAGAAGTTTGATTATGAGACTGACGCGCTGCCTACTGCGCTACCGAGGCCCAGACATTGCCTAAAATGCCATGACAAAATTTTGGGATCGTCCACATCTAAATTTCATATAAAATCCATACAATTTACAACCCTCGCTCGTCTTCTTTACTTTTAGAACATTCAAATTTTATTTAACAGCAGAAAAACTCTCATGCCTTGGTCTGTTTTGGAATTTGAAAAACATATTTTCGAAATTTTTTTGTTGGACAGCAGAAATAAGGAGGAAATTAAAAACAGTTGCCCCGGGTGAGGATCGAACTCACGACCTTCAGATTGCTCCGATTGAAACGATTATGAGACTGACGCGCTGCCTACTGCGCTACCGAGGCTCGGCTGTAGAAACTTTTATTCGTCTTTTGCACTTAAACTTAATTGGAATTTTTCCTTTTTTTAAGTTATTTCACTCTGAAAACAAGATTTTTATCAATTTACTTCAGCTAAACTGAAGATTAAGATTTTTTGTGATTACAGTCTCAGTTTACTTTCGCTTTTACACCTTTTAAGGGACTAAACGCAGATCGGTACTTCTGCCTATGCACGTGGACTCTCTATTTCTCAATTTTAAATTTCAGTTATAAAAATTTACGAAAACTGTCTTAGTTCGATGATGAAAACTCATAGACATTTAGACTGCTTTCAACCATTCTTGTTTTAACAAACTTTTAATAAAAATATTACTTGAAATTTAAAAATGTGTTGCCCGGGGTGAGGATCGAACTCACGACCTTCAGATAACTCCGAGAAGTTTGATTGTGAGACTGGCGCGCTGCCTACTGCGCTACCGAGGCCCAGACAATTGCCTAAAATGCCATGACAAAATTTTGGGATCGTCCACATCTAAATTTCATATAATTTCCATACAACTTACAACCCTCGCTCGTCTTCTTTACTTTTAGAACATTCAAATTTTATTTAACAGCAGAAAAAATCTCATGCCTTGGTCTGTTTTGGAATTTGAAAAACATATTTTCGAAATTTTTTTGTTGGACAGCAGAAATAAGGACGAAATTAAAAACAGTTGCCCCGTGTGAGGATCGAACTCACGACCTTCAGATTGCTCCGATTATGAGACTGACGCGCTGCCTACTGCGCTACCTAGACTTGGCTGTAGATACTTTTATTTGTCTTTTGCACTTAAACTTAATTGGAATTTTTCCTTTTTTTAAGTTAGTTCACTCTGAAAACAAGATTTTTATCAATTTACTTCAGCTAAACTGAAGATCAAGATTTTTTGTGATTACAGTCTCAGTTTACTTTCGCTTTTGCACCTTTTAAGGGACTAAACGCAGATAGGTACTTCTGCCTATGCACGTGGACTCTCTATTTCTCAATTTTAAATTTCAGTTATAAAAATTTACGAAAACTGTCTTAGTTCGATGATGAAAACTCATAGACATTTAGACTGCTTTCAACCATTCTTGTTTTAACAAACTTTTTATAAAAATATTACTTGAAATTTAAAAATGTGTTGCCCCGTGTGAGGATCGAACTCACGACCTTCAGATAACTCCGAGAAGTTTGATTATGAGACTGACGCGCTGCCTACTGCGCTACCGAGGCCCAGACAATTGCCTAAAATGCCATGACAAAATTTTGGGATCGTCCACATCTAAATTTCAAATAAAATCCATACAATTTACAACCCTCGCTCGTCTTCTTTACTTTTAGAACATTCAAATTTTATTTAACAGCAGAAAAAATCTCATGCCTTGGTCTGTTTTGGAATTTGAAAAACATATTTTCGAAATTTTTTTGTTGGACAGCAGAAATAAGGACGAAATTAAAAACAGTTGCCCCGGGTGAGGATCGAACTCACGACCTTCAGATTGCTCCGATTGAAACAATTATGAGACTGACGCGCTGCCTACTGCGCTACCGAGGCTTGGCTGTAGATACTTTTATTTGTCTTTTGCACTTAAACTTAATTGGAATTTTTAATTTTTTTAAGTTAGTTCACTCTGAAAACAAGATTTTTATCAATTTACTTCAGCTAAACTGAAGATTAAGATTTTTTGTGATTACAGTCTCAGTTTACTTTCACTTTTGCACCTTTTAAGGGACTAAATGCAGATCGGTACTTCTGCCTATGCACGTGGACTCTCTATTTCTCAATTTTAAATTTCAGTTATAAAAATTTACGAAAAGTGTCTTAGTTCGATGATGAAAACTCATAGACGTTTAGACTGCTTTCAACCATTCTTGTTTTAACAAACTTTTTATAAAAATATTACTTGAAATTTAAAAATGTGTTGCCCCGGGTGAGAATCGAACTCACGACCTTCTGATAACTCCGAGAAGTTTGATTATGAGACTGACGCGCTGCCCACTGCGCTACCGAGGCCCAGACAATTGCCTAAAATGCCATGACAAAATTTTGGGATCGTCCACATCTAAATTTCATATAAAATCCATACAATTTACAAACCTCGCTCGTCTTCTTTACTTTTAGAACATTCAAATTTTATTTAACAGCAGAAAAAATCTCATGCCTTGGTCTGTTTTGGAATTTGAAAAACATGTTTTCGAAATTTTTTTGTTGGACAGCAGAAATAAGGACGAAATTAAAAACAGTTGCCCCGGGTGAGGATCGAACTCACGACCTTCAGATTGCTCCGATTGAAACGATTATGAGACTGACGCGCTGCCTACTGCGCTACCGAGGCTTGGCTGTAGATACTTTTATTCGTCTTTTGCACTTAAACTTAATTGGAATTTTTCCTTTTTTTAAGTTATTTCACTCTGAAAACAAGATTTTTATCAATTTACTTCAGCTAAACTGAAGATTAAGATTTTTTCTGATTACAGTCTGAGTTTACTTTCGCTTTTGCACCTTTTAAGGGACTAAACGCAGATCGGTACTTCTGCCTATGCACGTGGACTCTCTATTTCTCAATTTTAAATTTCAGTTATAAAAATTTACGAAAACTGTCTTAGTTCGATGATGAAAACTCATAGACATTTAGACTGCTTTCAACCATTCTTGTTTTAACAAACTTTTAATAAAAATATTACTTGAAATTTAAAAATGTGTTGCCCGGGGTGAGGATCGAACTCACGACCTTCAGATAACTCCGAGAAGTTTGATTATGAGACTGACGCGCTGCCTACTGCGCTACCGAGGCCCAGACAATTGCCTAAAATGCCATGACAAAATTTTGGGATCGTCCACATCTAAATTTTATATAAAATCCATACAATTTACAACCCTCGCTGTCGCTCGTCTTCTTTACTTTTAGAACATTCAAATTTTATTTAACAGCAGAAAAAATCTCATGCCTTGGTCTGTTTTGGAATTTGAAAAACATATTTTCGAAATTTTTTTGTTGGACAGCAGAAATAAGGACGAAATTAAAAACAGTTGCCCCGGGTGAGGATCGAACTCACGACCTTCAGATTGCTCCGATTGAAACGATTATGAAACTGACGCGCTGCCTACTGCGCTACCGAGGCTTGGCTGTAGATACTTTTATTCGTCTTTTGCACTTAAACTTAATTGGAATTTTTCCTTTTTTTAAGTTATTTCACTCTGAAAACAAGATTTTTATCAATTTACTTCAGCTAAACTGAAGATTAAGATTTTTTCTGATTACAGTCTGAGTTTACTTTCGCTTTTGCACCTTTTAAGGGACTAAACGCAGATCGGTACTTCTGCCTATGCACGTGGACTCTCTATTTCTCAATTTTAAATTTCAGTTATAAAAATTTACGAAAACTGTCTTAGTTCGATGATGAAAACTCATAGACATTTAGAGTGCTTTCAACCATTCTTGTTTTAACAAACTTTTTATAAAAATATTACTTGAAATTTAAAAATGTGTTGCCCCGGGTGAGGATCGAACTCACGACCTTCAGATAACTCCGAGAAGTTTGATTATGAGACTGACGCGCTGCCTACTGCGCTACCGAGGCCCAGACATTGCCTAAAATGCCATGACAAAATTTTGGGATCGTCCACATCTAAATTTCATATAAAATCCATACAATTTACAACCCTCGCTCGTCTTCTTTACTTTTAGAACATTCAAATTTTATTTAACAGCAGAAAAACTCTCATGCCTTGGTCTGTTTTGGAATTTGAAAAACATATTTTCGAAATTTTTTTGTTGGACAGCAGAAATAAGGAGGAAATTAAAAACAGTTGCCCCGGGTGAGGATCGAACTCACGACCTTCAGATTGCTCCGATTGAAACGATTATGAGACTGACGCGCTGCCTACTGCGCTACCGAGGCTTGGCTGTAGATACTTTTATTCGTCTTTTGCACTTAAACTTAATTGGAATTTTTCCTTTTTTTAAGTTATTTCACTCTGAAAACAAGATTTTTATCAATTTACTTCAGCTAAACTGAAGATTAAGATTTTTTGTGATTACAGTCTCAGTTTACTTTCGCTTTTACACCTTTTAAGGGACTAAACGCAGATCGGTACTTCTGCCTATGCACGTGGACTCTCTATTTCTCAATTTTAAATTTCAGTTATAAAAATTTACGAAAACTGTCTTAGTTCGATGATGAAAACTCATAGACATTTAGACTGCTTTCAACCATTCTTGTTTTAACAAACTTTTAATAAAAATATTACTTGAAATTTAAAAATGTGTTGCCCGGGGTGAGGATCGAACTCACGACCTTCAGATAACTCCGAGAAGTTTGATTGTGAGACTGGCGCGCTGCCTACTGCGCTACCGAGGCCCAGACAATTGCCTAAAATGCCATGACAAAATTTTGGGATCGTCCACATCTAAATTTTATATAAAATCCATACAATTTACAACCCTCGCTCGTCTTCTTTACTTTTAGAACATTCAAATTTTATTTAACAGCAGAAAAAATCTCATGCCTTGGTCTGTTTTGGAATTTGAAAAACATATTTTCGAAATTTTTTTGTTGGACAGCAGAAATAAGGACGAAATTAAAAACAGTTGCCCCGGGTGAGGATCGAACTCACGACCTTCAGATTGCTCCGATTGAAACGATAAAGAGACTGATGCGCTGCCTACTGCGCTACCGAGGCTCAGACAATTGCCTAAAATGCCAGGACAAAATTTTGGGATCGTCCACATCTAAATTTCATATAAAATCCATACAATTTACAACCCTCGCTCGTCTTCTTTACTTTTAGAACATTCAAATTTTATTTAACAGCAGAAAAAATCTCATACCTTGGTCTGTTTTGGAATTTGAAAAACATATTTTCGAAATTTTTTTGTTGGACAGCAGAAATAAGGACGAAATTAAAAACAGTTGCCCCGGGTGAGTATCGAACTCACGGCCTTCAGATTTTTCCGATTGAAACGATTATGAGACTGACGCGCTGCCTACTGCGCTACCGAGGCTTGGCTGTTGATACTTTTATTCGTCTTTTGCACTTAAACTTAATTGGAATTTTTCCTTTTTTTAAGTTAGTTCACTCTGAAAACAAGATTTTTATCAATTTACTTCAGCTAAACTGAAGATTAAGATTTTTTGTGATTACAGTCTCAGTTTACTTTCGCTTTTGCACCTTTTAAGGGATTAAACGCAGATCGGTACTTCGGCCTATGCACGTGGACCCTCTATTTTTCAATTTTAAATTTCAGTTATAAAAATTTACGAAAACTGTCTTAGTTCGATGATGAAAACTCATAGACATTTAGACTGCTTTCAACCATTCTTGTTTTAACAAACTTTTTATAAAAATATTACTTGAAATTTAAAAATGTGTTGCCCCGGGTGAGGATCGAACTCACGACCTTCAGATAACTCCGAGAAGTTTGATTATGAGACTGACGCGCTGCCTACTGCGCTACCGAGGCCCAGACATTGCCTAAAATGCCATGACAAAATTTTGGGATCGTCCACATCTAAATTTCATATAAAATCCATACAATTTACAACCCTCGCTCGTCTTCTTTACTTTTAGAACATTCAAATTTTATTTAACAGCAGAAAAACTCTCATGCCTTGGTCTGTTTTGGAATTTGAAAAACATATTTTCGAAATTTTTTTGTTGGACAGCAGAAATAAGGACGAAATTAAAAACAGTTGCCCCGGGTGAGGATCGAACTCACGGCCTTCAGATTTTTCCGATTGAAACGATTATGAGACTGACGCGCTGCCTACTGCGCTACCGAGGCTTGGCTGTCGATACTTTTATTCGTCTTTTGCACTTAAACTTAATTGGAATTTTTCCTTTTTTTAAGTTAGTTCACTCTGAAAACAAGATTTTTATCAATTTACTTCAGCTAAACTGAAGATTAAGATTTTTTGTGATTACAGTCTCAGTTTACTTTCGCTTTTGCACCTTTTAAGGGACTAAACGCAGATCGGTACTTCTGCCTATGCACGTGGACTCTCTATTTCTCAATTTTAAATTTCAGTTATAAAAATTTACGAAAACTGTCTTAGTTCGATGATGAAAACTCATAGACATTTAGACTGCTTTCAACCATTCTTGTTTTAACAAACTTTTTATAAAAATATTACTTGAAATTTAAAAATGTGTTGCCCGGGGTGAGGATCGAACTCACGACCTTCAGATAACTCCGAGAAGTTTGATTATGAGACTGACGCGCTGCCTACTGCGCTACCGAGGCCCAGACAATTGCCTAAAATGCCATGACAAAATTTTGGGATCGTCCACATCTAAATTTTATATAAAATCCATACAATTTACAACCCTCGCTCGTCTTCTTTACTTTTAGAACATTCAAATTTTATTTAACAGCAGAAAAAATCTCATACCTTGGTCTGTTTTGGAATTTGAAAAACATATTTTCGAAATTTTTTTGTTGGACAGCAGAAATAAGGACGAAATTAAAAACAGTTGCCCCGGGTGAGGATCGAACTCACGGCCTTCAGATTTTTCCGATTGAAACGATTATGAGACTGACGCGCTGCCTACTGCGCTACCGAGGCTTGGCTGTCGATACTTTTATTCGTCTTTTGCACTTAAACTTAATTGGAATTTTTCCTTTTTTTAAGTTAGTTCACTCTGAAAACAAGATTTTTATCAATTTACTTCAGCTAAACTGAAGATTAAGATTTTTTGTGATTACAGTCTCAGTTTACTTTCGCTTTTGCACCTTTTAAGGGATTAAACGCAGATCGGTACTTCGGCCTATGCACGTGGACCCTCTATTTTTCAATTTTAAATTTCAGTTATAAAAATTTACGAAAACTGTCTTAGTTCGATGATGAAAACTCATAGACATTTAGACTGCTTTCAACCATTCTTGTTTTAACAAACTTTTTATAAAAATATTACTTGAAATTTAAAAATGTGTTGCCCCGGGTGAGGATCGAACTCACGACCTTCAGATAACTCCGAGAAGTTTGATTATGAGACTGACGCGCTGCCTACTGCGCTACCGAGGCCCAGACATTGCCTAAAATGCCATGACAAAATTTTGGGATCGTCCACATCTAAATTTCATATAAAATCCATACAATTTACAACCCTCGCTCGTCTTCTTTACTTTTAGAACATTCAAATCTTATTTAACAGCAGAAAAACTCTCATGCCTTGGTCTGTTTTGGAATTTGAAAAACATATTTTCGAAATTTTTTTGTTGGACAGCAGAAATAAGGAGGAAATTAAAAACAGTTGCCCCGGGTGAGGATCGAACTCACGACCTTCAGATTGCTCCGATTGAAACGATTATGAGACTGACGCGCTGCCTACTGCGCTACCGAGGCTTGGCTGTAGATACTTTTATTCGTCTTTTGCACTTAAACTTAATTGGAATTTTTCCTTTTTTTAAGTTATTTCACTCTGAAAACAAGATTTTTATCAATTTACTTCAGCTAAACTGAAGATTAAGATTTTTTGTGATTACAGTCTCAGTTTACTTTCGCTTTTGCACCTTTTAAGGGACTAAACGCAGATCGGTACTTCTGCCTATGCACGTGGACTCTCTATTTTTTAATTTTAAATTTCAGTTATAAAAATTTACGAAAACTGTCTTAGTTCGATGATGAAAACTCATAGACATTTAGACTGCTTTCAACCATTCTTGTTTTAACAAACTTTTTATAAAAATATTACTTGAAATTTAAAAATGTGTTGCCCGGGGTGAGGATCGAACTCACGACCTTCAGATAACTCCGAGAAGTTTGATTATGAGACTGACGCGCTGCCTACTGCGCTACCGAGGCCCAGACAATTGCCTAAAATGCCATGACAAAATTTTGGGATCGTCCACATCTAAATTTTATATAAAATCCATACAATTTACAACCCTCGCTCGTCTTCTTTACTTTTAGAACATTCAAATTTTATTTAACAGCAGAAAAAATCTCATGCCTTGGTCTGTTTTGGAATTTGAAAAACATATTTTCGAAATTTTTTTGTTGGACAGCAGAAATAAGGACGAAATTAAAAACAGTTGCCCCGGGTGAGGATCGAACTCACGACCTTCAGATTGCTCCGATTGAAACGATAAAGAGACTGATGCGCTGCCTACTGCGCTACCGAGGCTCAGACAATTGCCTAAAATGCCAGGACAAAATTTTGGGATCGTCCACATCTAAATTTCATATAAAATCCATACAATTTACAACCCTCGCTCGTCTTCTTTACTTTTAGAACATTCAAATTTTATTTAACAGCAGAAAAAATCTCATGCCTTGGTCTGTTTTGGAATTTGAAAAACATATTTTCGAAATTTTTTTGTTGGACAGCAGAAATAAGGACGAAATTAAAAACAGTTGCCCCGGGTGAGGATCGAACTCACGACCTTCAGGTTGCTCCGATTGAAACGATTAAGAGACCGACGCGCTGCCTACTGCGCTACCGAGGCTCAGACAATTGCCTAAAATGCCATGACAAAATTTTGGGATCGTCCACATCTAAATTTCATATAAAATCCATACAATTTACAACCCTCGCTCGTCTTCTTTACATTTAGAACATTCAAATTTTATTTAACAGCAGAAAAAATCTCATGTCTTGGTCTGTTTTGGAATTTGAAAAACATATTTTCGAAATTTTTTTTGTTGGACAGCAGAAATAAAGACGAAATTAAAAACAGTTGCCCCGGGTGAGGATCGAACTCACGACCTTCAGATTGTTCCGATTGAAACGATTATGAGACTGACGCGCTGCCTACTGCGCTACCGAGGCTTGGCTGTAGATACTTTTATTCGTCTTTTGCACTTAAACTTAATTGGAATTTTTCCTTTTTTTAAGTTAGTTCACTCTGAAAACAAGATTTTTATCAATTTACTTCAGCTAAACTGAAGATTAAGATTTTTTGTGATTACAGTCTCAGTTTACTTTCGCTTTTGCACCTTTTAAGGGACTAAACGCAGATAGGTACTTCTGCCTATGCACGTGGACTCTCTATTTCTCAATTTTAAATTTCAGTTATAAAAATTTACGAAAACTGTCATAGTTCGATGATGAAAAACTCATAGACATTTAGACTGCTTTCAACCATTCTTGTTTTAACAAACTTTTTATAAAAATATTACTTGAAATTTAAAAATGTGTTGCCCCGGGTGAGGATCGAACTCACGACCTTCAGATAACTCCGAGAAGTTTGATTATGAGACTGACGCGCTGCCTACTGCGCTACCGAGGCCCAGACAATTGCCTAAAATGCCATGACAAAATTTTGGGATCGTCCACATCTAAATTTCAAATAAAATCCATACAATTTACAACCCTCGCTCGTCTTCTTTACTTTTAGAACATTTAAATTTTATTTAACAGCAGAAAAAATCTCATGCCTTGGTCTGTTTTGGAATTTGAAAAACATATCTTCGAAATTTTTTTGTTGGACAGCAGAAATAAGGACGAAATTAAAAACAGTTGCCCCGGGTAAGGATCGAACTCACGACCTTCAGATTGCTCCGATTGAAACGATTATGAGACTGACGCGCTGCCTACTGCGCTACCGAGGCTTGGCTATAGATACTTTTGTTCGTCTTTTGCACTTAAACGTAATTGGAATTTTTCCTTTTTTTAAGTTAGTTCACTCTGAAAACAAGATTTTTATCAATTTACTTCAGCTAAACTGAAGATTAAGATTTTTTGTGATTACAGTCTCAGTTTACTTTCGCTTTTGCATCTTTTAAGGGACTAAACGCAGATCGGTACTTCTGAATATGCACGTGGACTCTCTATTTCTCAATTTTAAATTTCAGTTATAAAAATTTACGAAAACTGTCTTAGTTCGGTGATGAAAACTCATAGACATTTAGACTGCTTTCAACCATTCTTGTTTTAACAAACTATTTATAAAAATATTACTTGAAATTTAAAAATGTGTTGCCCCGGGTGTGGATCGAACTCACGACCTTCAGATTGCTCCGATTGAAACGATTATGAGACTGACGCGCTGCCTACTGCGCTACCGAGGCTTGGCTGTAGATACTTTTATTCTTCTTTTGCACTTAAACTTAATTGGAATTTTTCCTTTTTTTAAGTTAGTTTACTCTGAAAACAAGATTTTTATCAATTTACTTCAGCTAAACTGAAGATTAAGATTTTTTGTGATTACAGTCTCAGTTTACTTTCGCTTTTGCACCTTTTAAGGGACTAAACGCAGATAGGTACTTCTGCCTGTGCACGTGGACTCTCTATTTCTCAATTTTAAATTTCAGTTATAAAAATTTACGAAAACTGTCTTAGTTCGATGATGAAAACTCATAGACATTTAGACTGCTTTCAACCATTCTTGTTTTAACAAACTTTTTATAAAAATATTACTTGAAATTTAAAAATGTGTTGCCCCGGGTGAGGATCGAACTCACGACCTTCAGATAACTCCGAGAAGTTTGATTATGAGACTGACGCGCTGCCTACTGCGCTACCGAGGCCCAGACAATTGCCTAAAATGCCATGACAAATTTTTGGGATCGTCCGCATCTAAATTTTATATAATTTCCATACAATTTACAACGCTCGCTCGTCTTCTTTACTTTTAGAACATTCAAATTTTATTTAACAGCAGAAAAAATCTCATGCCTTGGTCTGTTTTGGAATTTGAAAAACATATTTTCGAAATTTTTTTGTTGGACAGCAGAAATAAGGACGAAATTAAAAACAGCTGCCCCGGGTGAGGATCGAACTCACGACCTTCAGATTGCTCCAATTGAAACGATTATGAGACTGACGCGCTGCCTACTGCGCTACCGAGGCTTGGCTGTAGATACTTTTATTCTTCTTTTGCACTTAAACTTAATTGGAATTTTTCCTTTTTTTAAGTTAGTTCACTCTGAAAACAAGATTTTTATCAATTTACTTCAGCTAAACTGAAGATTAAGATTTTTTGTGATTACAGTCTCAGTTTACTTTCGCTTTTGCACGTTTTAAGGGACTAAACGCAGATAGGTACTTCTGCCTATGCACGTGGACTCTCTATTTCTCAATTTTAAATTTCAGTTATAAAAATTTACGAAAACTGTCTTAGTTCGATGATGAAAACTCATAGACATTTAGACTGCTTTCAACCATTCTTGTTTTAACAAACTTTTTATAAAAATATTACTTGAAATTTAAAAATGTGTTGCCCCGGGTGAGGATCGAACTCACGACCTTCAGATAACTCCGAGAAGTTTGATTATGAGACTGACGCGCTGCCTACTGCGCTACCGAGGCCCAGACAATTGCCTAAAATGCCATGACAAAATTTTGGGATCGTCCGCATCTAAATTTTATATAATTTCCATACAATTTACAACCCTCGCTCGTCTTCTTTACTTTTAGAACATTCAAATTTTATTTAACAGCAGAAAAAATCTCATGCCTTGGTCTGTTTTGGAATTTGAAAAACATATTTTCGAAATTTTTTTGTTGGACAGCAGAAATAAGGACGAAATTAAAAACAGCTGCCCCGGGTGAGGATCGAACTCACGACCTTCAGATTGCTCCAATTGAAACGATTATGAGACTGACGCGCTGCCTACTGCGCTACCGAGGCTTGGCTGTAGATACTTTTATTCTTCTTTTGCACTTAAACTTAATTGGAATTTTTCCTTTTTTTAAGTTAGTTCACTCTGAAAACAAGATTTTTATCAATTTACTTCAGCTAAACTGAAGATTAAGATTTTTTGTGATTACAGTCTCAGTTTACTTTCGCTTTTGCACGTTTTAAGGGACTAAACGCAGATAGGTACTTCTGCCTATGCACGTGGACTCTCTATTTCTCAATTTTAAATTTCAGTTATAAAAATTTACGAAAACTGTCTTAGTTCGATGATGAAAACTCATAGACATTTAGACTGCTTTCAACCATTCTTGTTTTAACAAACTTTTTATAAAAATATTACTTGAAATTTAAAAATGTGTTGCCCCGGGTGAGGATCGAACTCACGACCTTCAGATAACTCCGAGAAGTTTGATTATGAGACTGACGCGCTGCCTACTGTGCTACCGAGGCTTCGCTGTAGATACTTTTATTCTTCTTTTGCACTTAAACTTAATTGGAATTTTTCCTTTTTTTAAGTTAGTTCACTCTGAAAACAAGATTTTTATCAATTTACTTCAGCTAAAGTGAAGATTAAGATTTTTTGTGATTACAGTCTCAGTTTACTTTCGCTTTTGCACGTTTTAAGGGACTAAACGCAGATAGGTACTTCTGCCTATGCACGTGGACTCTCTATTTCTCAATTTTAAATTTCAGTTATAAAAATTTACGAAAACTGTCTTAGTTCGATGATGAAAACTCATAGACATTTAGACTGCTTTCAACCATTCTTGTTTTAACAAACTTTTTATAAAAATATTACTTGAAATTTAAAAATGTGTTGCCCCGGGTGAGGATCGAACTCACGACCTTCAGATAACTCCGAGAAGTTTAATTATGAGACTGACGCGCTGCCTACTGCGCTACCGAGGCCCAGACAATTGCCTAAAATGCCATGACAAAATTTTGGGATCGTCCGCATCTAAATTTTATATAATTTCCATACAATTTACAACCCTCGCTCGTCTTCTTTACTTTTAGAACATTCAAATTTTATTTAACAGCAGAAAAAATCTCATGCCTTGGTCTGTTTTGGAATTTGAAAAACATATTTTCGAAATTTTTTTGTTGGACAGCAGAAATAAGGACGAAATTAAAAACATCTGCCCCGGGTGAGGATCGAACTCACGACCTTCAGATTGGTCCAATTGAAACGATTATGAGACTGACGCGCTGCCTACTGCGCTACCGAGGCTTGGCTGTAGATACTTTTATTCTTCTTTTGCACTTAAACTTAATTGGAATTTTTCCTTTTTTTAAGTTAGTTCACTCTGAAAACAAGATTTTTATCAATTTACTTCAGCTAAACTGAAGATTAAGATTTTTTGTGATTACAGTCTCAGTTTACTTTCGCTTTTGCACGTTTTAAGGGACTAAACGCAGATAGGTACTTCTGCCTATGCACGTGGACTCTCTATTTCTCAATTTTAAATTTCAGTTATAAAAATTTACGAAAACTGTCTTAGTTCGATGATGAAAACTCATAGACATTTAGACTGCTTTCAACCATTCTTGTTTTAACAAACTTTTTATAAAAATATTACTTGAAATTTAAAAATGTGTTGCCCCGGGTGAGGATCGAACTCACGACCTTCAGATAACTCCGAGAAGTTTGATTATGAGACTGACGCGCTGCCTACTGCGCTACCGAGGCCCAGACAATTGCCTAAAATGCCATGACAAAATTTTGGGATCGTCCACATCTAAATTTCATATAAAATCCATACAATTTACAACCCTCGCTCGTCTTCTTTACTTTTAGAACATTCAAATTTTATTTAACAGCAGAAAAAATCTCATGCCTTGGTCTGTTTTGGAATTTGAAAAACATATTTTCGAAATTTTTTTGTTGGACAGCAGAAATAAGGACGAAATTAAAAACAGTTGCCCCGGGTGAGGATCGAACTCACGACCTTCAGATTGCTCCGATTGAAACGATTATGAGACTGACGCGCTGCCTACTGCGCTACCGAGGCTTGGCTGTAGATACTTTTGTTCGTCTTTTGCACTTAAACTTAATTGGAATTTTTCCTTTTTTTAAGTTAGTTCACTCTGAAAACAAGATTTTTATCGATTTACTTCAGCTAAACTGAAGATTAAGATTTTTTGTGATTACAGTCTCAGTTTACTTTCGCTTTTGCACCTTTTAAGGGACTAAACGCAGATAGGTACTTCTGCCTATGCACGTGGACTCTCTATTTCTCAATTTTAAATTTCAGTTATAAAAATTTACGAAAACTGTCTTAGTTCGATGATGAAAACTCATAGACATTTAGACTGCTTTCAACCATTCTTGTTTTAACAAACTTTTTATAAAAATATTACTTGAAATTTAAAAATGTGTTGCCCCGGGTGAGGATCGAACTCACGACCTTCAGATAACTCCGAGAAGTTTGATTATGAGACTGACGCGCTGCCTACTGCGCTACCGAGGCCCAGACCATTGCCTAAAATGCCATGACAAAATTTTGGGATCGTCCACATCTAAATTTCATATAAAATCCATACAATTTACAAACCCCGCTCGTCTTCTTTACTTTTAGAACATTCAAATTTTATTTAACAGCAGAAAAAATCTCATGCCTTGGTCTGTTTTGGAATTTGAAAAACATATTTTCGAAATTTTTTTGTTGGACAGCAGAAATAAGGACGAAATTAAAAACTTTTGCCCCGGGTGAGGATCGAACTCACGATCTTCAGATTGCTCCGATTATGAGACTGACACGCTGCCTACTGCGCTACCTAGGCTTGGCTGTAGATACTTTTATTTGTCTTTTGCACTTAAACTTAATTGGAATTTTTCCCTTTTTTAAGTTAGTTCACTCTGAAAACAAGATTTTTATCAATTTACTTCAGCTAAACTGAAGATTAAGATTTTTTGTGATTACAGTCTCAGTTTACTTTCGCTTTTGCACCTTTTAAGGGACTAAACGCAGATAGGTACTTCTGGCTATGCACGTGGACTCTCTATTTCTCAATTTTAAATTTCAGTTATAAAAATTTACGAAAACTGTCTTAGATCGATGATGAAAACTCATAGACATTTAGACTGCTTTCAACCATTCTTGTTTTAACAAACTTTTTTATAAAAATATTACTTGAAATTTAAAAATGTGTTGCCCCGGGTGAGGATCGAACTCACGACCTTCAGATAACTCCGAGAAGTTTGATTATGAGACTGACGCGCTGCCTACTGCGCTACCGAGGCCCAGGCAATTGCCTAAAATGCCATGACAAAATTTTGGGATCGTCCACATCAAAATTTCATATAAAATCCATACTATTTACAACCCTCGCTCGTCTTCTTTACTTTTAGAACATTCAAATTTTATTTAACAGCAGAAAAAATCTCATGCCTTGGTCTGTTTTGGAATTTGAAAAACATATTTTCGAAATTTTTTTGTTGGACAGCAGAAATAAGGACGAAATTAAAAACAGTTGCCCCGGGTGAGGATCGAACGCACGACCTTCAGATTGCTCCGATTGAAACGATTATAAGACTGACGCGCTGCCTACTGCGCTACCGAGGCTCGGCTGTAGATACTTTTATTCGTCTTTTGCACTTAAACTCAATTAGAATTTTTCCTTTTTTTAAGTTAGTTCGATCTGAAAACAAGATTTTTATCAATTTACTTCAGCTAAACTGAAGATTAAGATTTTTTGTGATTACAGTCTCAGTTTACTTTCGCTTTTGCACCTTTTAAGGGACTAAACGAAGATAGGTACTTCTTCCTATGCACGTGGACTCTCTATTTCTCAATTTTAAATTTCAGTTATAAAAATTTACGAAAACTGTCTTAGTTCGATGATGAAAACTCATAGACATTTAGACTGCTTTAAACCATTCTTGTTTTAACAAACTTTTTATATAAATATTACTTGAAATTTAAAAATGTGTTGTCCCGGGTGAGGATCGAACTAACGACCTTCAGATAACTCCGAGAAGTTTGATTATGAGACTGACGCGCTGCCTACTGCGCTACCGAGGCCCAGACAATTGCCTAAAATGCCATGACAAAATTTTGGGATCGTCCACATCTAAATTTCATATAATTTCCATACAATTTACAACCCTCGCTCGTCTTCTTTACTTTTAGAACATTCAAATTTTATTTAACAGCAGTAAAAATCTCATGCCTTGATCTGTTTTGGAATTTGAAAAACATATTTTCGAAATTTTTTTGTTGGACAGCAGAAATAAGGACGAAATTAAAAACAGCTGCCCCGGGTGAGGATCGAACTCACGACCTTCAGATTGCTCCGATTATGAGACTGACGCGCTGCCTACTGCGCTACCTAGGCTTGGCTGTAGATCCTTTTATTTGTCTTTTGCACTTAAACATAATTGGAATTTTTCCTTTTTTTAAGTTAGTTCACTCTGAAAACAAGATTTTTATCAATTTACTTCAGCTAAACTGAAGATTAAGATTTTTTGTGATTACAGTCTCAGTTTACTTTCGCTTTTGCACCTTTTAAGGGACTAAACGCAGATAGGTACTTCTGCCTATGCACGTGGACTCTCTATTTCTCAATTTTAAATTTCAGTTATAAAAATTTACGAAAACTGTCTTAGTTCGATGATGAAAACTCATAGACATTTAGACTGCTTTGAACCATTCTTGTTTTAACAAACATTTTATAAAAATATTACTTGAAATTTAAAAATGTGTTGCCCCGGGTGAGGATCGAACTCACGACATTCAGATAACTCCGAGAAGTTTGATTATGAGACTGACGCGCTGCCTACTGCGCTACCGAGGCCCAGACAATTGCCTAAAATGCCATGACAAAATTTTGGGATCGTCCACATCTAAATTTCATATAAAATCCATACAATTTACAACCCTCGCACGTCTTCTTTACATTTAGAACATTCAAATTTTATTTAACAGCAGAAAAAATCTCACGCCTTGGTCTGTTTTGGAATTTGAAAAACATATTTTCGAAATTTTTTTGTTGGACAGCAGAAATAAGGACGAAATTAAAAACAGTTGCCCCGGGTGAGGATCGAACTCACGACCTTCAGATTGCTCCGATTGAAACGATTATAAGACTGACGCGCTGCCTACTGCGCTACCGAGGCTCGGCTGTAGATACTTTTATTCGTCTTTTGCACTTAAACTTAATTGGAATTTTTCCTTTTTTAAGTTATTTCACTCTGAAAACAAGATTTTTATCAATTTACTTCAGCTAAACTGAAGATTAAGATTTTTTGTGATTACAGTCTCAGTTTACTTTCGCTTTTGCACCTTTTAAGGGACTAAACGCAGATAGGTACTTCTGCCTATGCACGTGGACTCTCTATTTCTCAATTTTAAATTTCAGTTATAAAAATTTACGAAAACTGTCTTAGTTCGATGATGAAAACTCATAGACATTTAGACTGCTTTCAACCATTCTTGTTTTAACAAACTTTTTATAAAAATATTACTTGAAATTTAAAAATGTGTTGTCCCGGGTGAGGATCGAACTCACGACCTTCAGATAACTCCGAGAAGTTTGATTATGAGACTGACGCGCTGCCTACTGCGCTACCGAGGCCCAGACAATTGCCTAAAATGCCATGACAAAATTTTGGGATCGTCCACATCTAAATTTCATATAATTTCCATACAACTTACAACCCTCGCTCGTCTTCTTTACTTTTAGAACATTCAAATTTTATTTAACAGCAGAAAAAATCTCATGCCTTGGTCTGTTTTGGAATTTGAAAAACATATTTTCGAAATTTTTTTGTTGGACAGCAGAAATAAGGACGAAATTAAAAACAGTTGCCCCGTGTGAGGATCGAACTCACGACCTTCAGATTGCTCCGATTATGAGACTGACGCGCTGCCTACTGCGCTACCTAGACTTGGCTGTAGATACTTTTATTTGTCTTTTGCACTTAAACTTAATTGGAATTTTTCCTTTTTTTAAGTTAGTTCACTCTGAAAACAAGATTTTTATCAATTTACTTCAGCTAAACTGAAGATTAAGATTTTTTGTGACTACAGTCTCAGTTTACTTTCGCTTTTGCACCTTTTAAGGGACTAAACGCAGATAGGTACGTCTGCCTATGCACGTGGACTCTCTATTTCTCAATTTTAAATTTCAGTTATAAAAATTTACGAAAAGTGTCTTAGTTCGATGATGAAAACTCATAGACATTTAGACTGCTTTCAACCATTCTTGTTTTAACAAACTTTTTATAAAAATATTACTTGAAATTTAAAAATGTGTTGCCCCGGGTGAGGATCGAACTCACGACCTTCAGATAACTCCGAGAAGTTTGATTATGAGACTGACGCGCTGCCTACTGCGCTACCGAGGCCCAGACAATTGTCTAAAATGCCATGACAAAATTTTGGGATCGTCCACATCTAAATTTCATATAATTTCCATACAATTTACAACCCTCGCTCGTCTTCTTTACTTTTAGAACATTCAAATTTTATTTAACAGCAGAAAGAATCTCATGCCTTGGTCTGTTTTGGAATTTGAAAAACATATTTTCGAAATTTTTTTGTTGGACAGCAGAAATAAGGACGAAATTAAAAACAGTTGCCCCGGTTGAGGATCGAACTCACGACCTTCAGATTGCTCCGATTGAAACGATTATAAGACTGACGCGCTGCCTAGTGCGCTACCGAGGCTCGGCTGTAGATACTTTTATTCGTCTTTTGCACTTAAACTTAATTGGAATTTTTCCTTTTTTTAAGTTAGTTCACTCTGAAAACAAGATTTTTATCAATTTACTTCAGCTAAACTGAAGATTAAGATTTTTTGTGATTACAGTCTCAGTTTACTTTCGCTTTTGCACCTTTTAAGGGACTAAACGCAGATAGGTACTTCTGCCTATGCACGTGGACTCTCTATTTCTCAATTTTAAATTTCAGTTATAAAAATTTACGAAAACTGTCTTAGTTCGATGATGAAAACTCATAGACATTTAGACTGCTTTCAACCATTCTTGTTTTAACAAACATTTTATAAAAATATTACTTGAAATTTAAAAATGTGTTGCCCCGGGTGAGGATCGAACTCACGACATTCAGATAACTCCGAGAAGTTTGATTATGAAACTGACGCGCTGCCTACTGCGCTACCGAGGCCCAGACAATTGCCTAAAATGCCATGACAAAATTTTGGGATCGTCCACATCTAAATTTCATATAATTTCCATACAATTTACAACCCTCGCTCGTCTTCTTTACTTTTAGAACATTCAAATTTTATTTAACAGCAGAAAAAATCTCATGCCTTGGTCTGTTTTGGAATTTGAAAAACATATTTTCGAAATTTTTTTGTTGGACAGCAGAAATAAGGACGAAATTAAAAACAGCTGCCCCGGGTGAGGATCGAACTCACGACCTTCATATTGCTCCGATTGAAACGATTATGAGACTGACGCGCTGCCTACTGCGCTACCTAGGCTTGGCTGTAGATACTTTTATTTGTCTTTTGCACTTAAACTTAATTGGAATTTTTCCTTTTTTTAAGTTAGTTCACTCTGAAAACAAGATTTTTATCAATTTACTTCAGCTAAACTGAAGATCAAGATTTTTTGTGATTACAGTCTCAGTTTACTTTCGCTTTTGCACCTTTTAAGGGACTAAACGCAGATAGGTACTTCTGGCTATGCACGTGGACTCTCTATTTCTCAATTTTAAATTTCAGTTATAAAAATTTACGAAAACTGTCTTAGTTCGATGATGAAAACTCATAGACATTTAGACTGCTTTCAACCATTCTTGTTTTAACAAACTTTTTTATAAAAATATTACTTGAAATTTAAAAATGTGTTGCCCCGGGTGAGGATCGAACTCACGACCTTCAGATAACTCCGAGAAGTTTGATTATGAGACTGACGCGCTGCCTACTGCGCTACCGAGGCCCAGACAATTGCCTAAAATGCCATGACAAAATTTTGGGATCGTCCACATCTAAATCTCATATAAAATCCATACTATTTACAACCCTCGCTCGTCTTCTTTACTTTTAGAACATTCAAATTTTATTTAACTGCAGAAAAAATCTCATGCCTTGGTCTGTTTTGGAATTTGAAAAACATATTTTCGAAATTTTTTTGTTGAACAGCAGAAATAAGGACGAAATTAAAAACAGTTGCCCCGGGTGAGGATCGAACGCACGACCTTCAGATTGCTCCGATTGAAACGATTATAAGACTGACGCGCTGCCTACTGCGCTACCGAGGCTCGGCTGTAGATACTTTTATTCGTCTTTTGCACTTAAACTTAATTAGAATTTTTCCTTTTTTTAAGTTAGTTCGATCTGAAAACAAGATTTTTATCAATTTACTTCAGCTAAACTGAAGATTAAGATTTTTTGTGATTACAGTCTCAGTTTACTTTCGCTTTTGCACCTTTTAAGGGACTAAACGCAGATAGGTACTTCTGCCTATGCACGTGGACTCTCTATTTCTCAATTTTAAATTTCAGTTATAAAAATTTACGAAATCTGTCTTAGTTCGATGATGAAAACTCATAGACATTTAGACTGCTTTCAACCATTCTTGTTTTAACAAACTTTTTATATAAATATTACTTGAAATTTAAAAATGTGTTGTCCCGGGTGAGGATCGAACTCACGACCTTCAGATAACTCCGAGAAGTTTGATTATGAGACTGACGCGCTGCCTACTGCGCTACCGAGGCTGGTTGGTTGGTTGGAGGATTAAGGCCGATTGACTCCTTATGTGTCCTAGGCCTATAGGGGGAATGCCCTCCGTGGGGGTCTTTCTAAGGGGTCCCAGCCCGTATTTACGCGAGTTTCGCGCTACCGAGGCCCAGACAATTGTCTAAAATGCCATGACAAAATTTTGGGATCGTCCACATCTAAATTTCATATAATTTCCATACAATTTACAACCCTCGCTCGTCTTCTTTACTTTTAGAACATTCAAATTTTATTTAACAGCAGAAAGAATCTCATGCCTTGGTCTGTTTTGGAATTTGAAAAACATATTTTCGAAATTTTTTTGTTGGACAGCAGAAATAAGGACGAAATTAAAAACAGTTGCCCCGGTTGAGGATCGAACTCACGACCTTCAGATTGCTCCGATTGAAACGATTATAAGACTGACGCGCTGCCTAGTGCGCTACCGAGGCTCGGCTGTAGATACTTTTATTCGTCTTTTGCACTTAAACTTAATTGGAATTTTTCCTTTTTTTAAGTTAGTTCACTCTGAAAACAAGATTTTTATCAATTTACTTCAGCTAAACTGAAGATTAAGATTTTTTGTGATTACAGTCTCAGTTTACTTTCGCTTTTGCACCTTTTAAGGGACTAAACGCAGATAGGTACTTCTGCCTATGCACGTGGACTCTCTATTTCTCAATTTTAAATTTCAGTTATAAAAATTTACGAAAACTGTCTTAGTTCGATGATGAAAACTCATAGACATTTAGACTGCTTTCAACCATTCTTGTTTTAACAAACTTTTTATAAAAATATTACTTGAAATTTAAAAATGTGTTGTCCCAGATGAGGATCGAACTCACGACCTTCAGATAACTCCGAGAAGTTTGATTATGAAACTGACGCGCTGCCTACTGCGCTACCGAGGCCCAGACAATTGCCTAAAATGCCATGACAAAATTTTGGGATCGTCCACATCTAAATTTCACATAATTTCCATACAATTTACAACCCTCGCTCGTCTTCTTTACTTTTAGAACATTCAAATTTTATTTAACAGCAGAAAAAATCTCATGCCTTGGTCTGTTTTGGAATTTGAAAAACATATTTTCGAAATTTTTTTGTTGGACAGCAGAAATAAGGACGAAATTAAAAATAGTTGCCCCGGGTGAGGATCGAACTCACGACCTTCAGATAACTCCGAGAAGTTTGATTATGAGACTGACGCGCTGCCTACTGCGCTACCGAGGCCCACACAATTGCCTAAAATGCCATGACAAAATTTTGGGATCGTCCACATCTAAATTTCATATAATTTCCATACAATTTACAACCCTCGCTCGTCTTCTTTACTTTTAGAACATTCAAATTTTATTTAACAGCAGAAAAAATCTCATGCCTTGGTCTGTTTTGGAATTTGAAAAACATATTTTCGAAATTTTTTTGTTGGACAGCAGAAATAAGGACGAAATTAAAAACTGTTGCCCCGGGTGAGGATCGAACTCACGACCTTCAGATTGCTCCGATTATGAGACTGACGCGCTGCCTACTGCGCTACCTAGGCTTGGCTGTAGATACTTTTATTTGTCTTTTGCACTTAAACTTAATTGGAATTTTTCCTTTTTTTAAGTTAGTTCACTCTGAAAACAAGATTTTTATCAATTTACTTCAGCTAAACTGAAGATCAAGATTTTTTGTGATTACAGTCTCAGTTTACTTTCGCTTTTGCACCTTTTAAGGGACTAAACGCAGATAGGTACTTCTGGCTATGCACGTGGACTCCCTATTTCTCAATTTTAAATTTCAGTTATAAAAATTTACGAAAACTGTCTTAGTTCGATGATGAAAACTCATAGACATTTAGACTGCTTTCAACCATTCTTGTTTTAACAAACTTTTTTATAAAAATATTACTTGAAATTTAAAAATGTGTTGCCCCGGGTGAGGATCGAACTCACGACCTTCAGATAACTCCGAGAAGTTTGATTATGAGACTGACGCGCTGCCTACTGCGCTACCGAGGCCCAGACAATTGCCTAAAATGCCATGACAAAATTTTGGGATCGTCCACATCTAAATCTCATATAAAATCCATACTATTTACAACCCTCGCTCGTCTTCTTTACTTTTAGAACATTCAAATTTTATTTAACTGCAGAAAAAATCTCATGCCTTGGTCTGTTTTGGAATTTGAAAAACATATTTTCGAAATTTTTTTGTTGGACAGCAGAAATAAGGACGAAATTAAAAACAGTTGCCCCGGGTGAGGATCGAACGCACGACCTTCAGATTGCTCCGATTGAAACGATTATAAGACTGACGCGCTGCCTACTGCGCTACCGAGGATCGGCTGTAGATACTTTTATTCGTCTTTTGCACTTAAACTTAATTAGAATTTTTCCTTTTTTTAAGTTAGTTCGATCTGAAAACAAGATTTTTATCAATTTACTTCAGCTAAACTGAAGATTAAGATTTTTTGTGATTACAGTCTCAGTTTACTTTCGCTTTTGCACCTTTTAAGGGACTAAACGCAGATAGGTACTTCTGCCTATGCACGTGGACTCACTATTTCTCAATTTTAAATTTCAGTTATAAAAATTTACGAAATCTGTCTTAGTTCGATGATGAAAACTCATAGACATTTAGACTGCTTTCAACCATTCTTGTTTTAACAAACTTTTTATATAAATATTACTTGAAATTTAAAAATGTGTTGTCCCGGGTGAGGATCGAACTCACGACCTTCAGATAACTCCGAGAAGTTTGATTATGAGACTGACGCGCTGCCTACTGTGCTACCGAGGCTTGGCTGTAGATACTTTTATTCTTCTTTTGCACTTAAACTTAATTGGAATTTTTCCTTTTTTTAAGTTAGTTCACTCTGAAAACAAGATTTTTATCAATTTACTTCAGCTAAAGTGAAGATTAAGATTTTTTGTGATTACAGTCTCAGTTTACTTTCGCTTTTGCACGTTTTAAGGGACTAAACGCAGATAGGTACTTCTGCCTATGCACGTGGACTCTCTATTTCTCAATTTTAAATTTCAGTTATAAAAATTTACGAAAACTGTCTTAGTTCGATGATGAAAACTCATAGACATTTAGACTGCTTTCAACCATTCTTGTTTTAACAAACTTTTTATAAAAATATTACTTGAAATTTAAAAATGTGTTGCCCCGGGTGAGGATCGAACTCACGACCTTCAGATAACTCCGAGAAGTTTAATTATGAGACTGACGCGCTGCCTACTGCGCTACCGAGGCCCAGACAATTGCCTAAAATGCCATGACAAAATTTTGGGATCGTCCGCATCTAAATTTTATATAATTTCCATACAATTTACAACCCTCGCTCGTCTTCTTTACTTTTAGAACATTCAAATTTTATTTAACAGCAGAAAAAATCTCATGCCTTGGTCTGTTTTGGAATTTGAAAAACATATTTTCGAAATTTTTTTGTTGGACAGCAGAAATAAGGACGAAATTAAAAACATCTGCCCCGGGTGAGGATCGAACTCACGACCTTCAGATTGGTCCAATTGAAACGATTATGAGACTGACGCGCTGCCTACTGCGCTACCGAGGCTTGGCTGTAGATACTTTTATTCTTCTTTTGCACTTAAACTTAATTGGAATTTTTCCTTTTTTTAAGTTAGTTCACTCGTAAAACAAGATTTTTATCAATTTACTTCAGCTAAACTGAAGATTAAGATTTTTTGTGATTACAGTCTCAGTTTACTTTCGCTTTTGCACGTTTTAAGGGACTAAACGCAGATAGGTACTTCTGCCTATGCACGTGGACTCTCTATTTCTCAATTTTAAATTTCAGTTATAAAAATTTACGAAAACTGTCTTAGTTCGATGATGAAAACTCATAGACATTTAGACTGCTTTCAACCATTCTTGTTTTAACAAACTTTTTATAAAAATATTACTTGAAATTTAAAAATGTGTTGCCCCGGGTGAGGATCGAACTCACGACCTTCAGATAACTCCGAGAAGTTTGATTATGAGACTGACGCGCTGCCTACTGCGCTACCGAGGCCCAGACAATTGCCTAAAATGCCATGACAAAATTTTGGGATCGTCCACATCTAAATTTCATATAAAATCCATACAATTTACAACCCTCGCTCGTCTTCTTTACTTTTAGAACATTCAAATTTTATTTAACAGCAGAAAAAATCTCATGCCTTGGTCTGTTTTGGAATTTGAAAAACATATTTTCGAAATTTTTTTGTTGGACAGCAGAAATAAGGACGAAATTAAAAACAGTTGCCCCGGGTGAGGATCGAACTCACGACCTTCAGATTGCTCCGATTGAAACGATTATGAGACTGACGCGCTGCCTACTGCGCTACCGAGGCTTGGCTGTAGATACTTTTGTTCGTCTTTTGCACTTAAACTTAATTGGAATTTTTCCTTTTTTTAAGTTAGTTCACTCTGAAAACAAGATTTTTATCGATTTACTTCAGCTAAACTGAAGATTAAGATTTTTTGTGATTACAGTCTCAGTTTACTTTCGCTTTTGCACCTTTTAAGGGACTAAACGCAGATAGGTACTTCTGCCTATGCACGTGGACTCTCTATTTCTCAATTTTAAATTTCAGTTATAAAAATTTACGAAAACTGTCTTAGTTCGATGATGAAAACTCATAGACATTTAGACTGCTTTCAACCATTCTTGTTTTAACAAACTTTTTATAAAAATATTACTTGAAATTTAAAAATGTGTTGCCCCGGGTGAGGATCGAACTCACGACCTTCAGATAACTCCGAGAAGTTTGATTATGAGACTGACGCGCTGCCTACTGCGCTACCGAGGCCCAGACCATTGCCTAAAATGCCATGACAAAATTTTGGGATCGTCCACATCTAAATTTCATATAAAATCCATACAATTTACAAACCCCGCTCGTCTTCTTTACTTTTAGAACATTCAAATTTTATTTAACAGCAGAAAAAATCTCATGCCTTGGTCTGTTTTGGAATTTGAAAAACATATTTTCGAAATTTTTTTGTTGGACAGCAGAAATAAGGACGAAATTAAAAACAGCTGCCCCGGGTGAGGATCGAACTCACGACCTTCAGATTGCTCCGATTGAAACGATTATGAGACTGACGCGCTGCCTACTGCGCTACCTAGGCTTGGCTGTAGATACATTTATTCGTCTTTTGCACTTAAACTTAATTAGAATTTTTCCTTTTTTTAAGTTAGTTCGATCTGAAAACAAGATTTTTATCAATTTACTTCAGCTAAACTGAAGATTAAGATTTTTTGTGATTACAGTCTCAGTTTACTTTCGCTTTTGCACCTTTTAAGGGACTAAACGCAGATAGGTACTTCTGCCTATGCACGTGAACTCTCTATTTCTCAATTTTAAATTTCAGTTATAAAAATTTACGAAAACTGTCTTAGTTCGATGATGAAAACTCATAGACATTTAGACTGCTTTCAACCATTCTTGTTTTAACAAACTTTTTATAAAAATATTACTTGAAATTTAAAGATGTGTTGTCCCGGGTGAGGATCGAACTCACGACCTTCAGATAACTCCGAGAAGTTTGATTATGAGACTGACGCGCTGCCTACTGCGCTACCGAGGCCCAGACAATTGCCTAAAATGCCATGACAAAATTTTGGGATCGTCCACATCTAAATTTCATATAATTTCCATACAATTTACAACCCTCGCTCGTCTTCTTTACTTTTAGAACATTCAAATTTTATTTAACAGCAGAAAAAATCTCATGCCTTGGTCTGTTTTGGAATTTGAAAAACATATTTTCGAAATTTTTTTGTTGGACAGCAGAAATAAGGACGAAATTAAAAACTGTTGCCCCGGGTGAGGATCGAACTCACGATCTTCAGATTGCTCCGATTATGAGACTGACACGCTGCCTACTGCGCTACCTAGGCTTGGCTGTAGATACTTTTATTTGTCTTTTGCACTTAAACTTAATTGGAATTTTTCCTTTTTTTAAGTTAGTTCACTCTGAAAACAAGATTTTTATCAATTTACTTCAGCTAAACTGAAGATTAAGATTTTTTGTGATTACAGTCTCAGTTTACTTTCGCTTTTGCACCTTTTAAGGGACTAAACGCAGATAGGTACTTCTGGCTATGCACGTGGACTCTCTATTTCTCAATTTTAAATTTCAGTTATAAAAATTTACGAAAACTGTCTTAGATCGATGATGAAAACTCATAGACATTTAGACTGCTTTCAACCATTCTTGTTTTAACAAACTTTTTTATAAAAATATTACTTGAAATTTAAAAATGTGTTGCCCCGGGTGAGGATCGAACTCACGACCTTCAGATAACTCCGAGAAGTTTGATTATGAGACTGACGCGCTGCCTACTGCGCTACCGAGGCCCAGGCAATTGCCTAAAATGCCATGACAAAATTTTGGGATCGTCCACATCAAAATTTCATATAAAATCCATACTATTTACAACCCTCGCTCGTCTTCTTTACTTTTAGAACATTCAAATTTTATTTAACAGCAGAAAAAATCTCATGCCTTGGTCTGTTTTGGAATTTGAAAAACATATTTTCGAAATTTTTTTGTTGGACAGCAGAAATAAGGACGAAATTAAAAACAGTTGCCCCGGGTGAGGATCGAACGCACGACCTTCAGATTGCTCCGATTGAAACGATTATAAGACTGACGCGCTGCCTACTGCGCTACCGAGGCTCGGCTGTAGATACTTTTATTCGTCTTTTGCACTTAAACTTAATTAGAATTTTTCCTTTTTTTAAGTTAGTTCGATCTGAAAACAAGATTTTTATCAATTTACTTCAGCTAAACTGAAGATTAAGATTTTTTGTGATTACAGTCTCAGTTTACTTTCGCTTTTGCACCTTTTAAGGGACTAAACGCAGATAGGTACTTCTTCCTATGCACGTGGACTCTCTATTTCTCCATTTTAAATTTCAGTTATAAAAATTTACGAAAACTGTCTTAGTTCGATGATGAAAACTCATAGACATTTAGACTGCTTTAAACCATTCTTGTTTTAACAAACTTTTTATATAAATATTACTTGAAATTTAAAAATGTGTTGTCCCGGGTGAGGATCGAACTAACGACCTTCAGATAACTCCGAGAAGTTTGATTATGAGACTGACGCGCTGCCTACTGCGCTACCGAGGCCCAGACAATTGCCTAAAATGCCATGACAAAATTTTGGGATCGTCCACATCTAAATTTCATATAATTTCCATACAATTTACAACCCTCGCTCGTCTTCTTTACTTTTAGAACATTCAAATTTTATTTAACAGCAGAAAAAATCTCATGCCTTGATCTGTTTTGGAATTTGAAAAACATATTTTCGAAATTTTTTTGTTGGACAGCAGAAATAAGGACGAAATTAAAAACAGCTGCCCCGGGTGAGGATCGAACTCACGACCTTCAGATTGCTCCGATTATGAGACTGACGCGCTGCCTACTGCGCTACCTAGGCTTGGCTGTAGATCCTTTTATTTGTCTTTTGCACTTAAACATAATTGGAATTTTTCCTTTTTTTAAGTTAGTTCACTCTGAAAACAAGATTTTTATCAATTTACTTCAGCTAAACTGAAGATTAAGATTTTTTGTGATTACAGTCTCAGTTTACTTTCGCTTTTGCACCTTTTAAGGGACTAAACGCAGATAGGTACTTCTGCCTATGCACGTGGACTCTCTATTTCTCAATTTTAAATTTCAGTTATAAAAATTTACGAAAACTGTCTTAGTTCGATGATGAAAACTCATAGACATTTAGACTGCTTTGAACCATTCTTGTTTTAACAAACATTTTATAAAAATATTACTTGAAATTTAAAAATGTGTTGCCCCGGGTGAGGATCGAACTCACGACATTCAGATAACTCCGAGAAGTTTGATTATGAGACTGACGCGCTGCCTACTGCGCTACCGAGGCCCAGACAATTGCCTAAAATGCCATGACAAAATTTTGGGATCGTCCACATCTAAATTTCATATAAAATCCATACAATTTACAACCCTCGCACGTCTTCTTTACATTTAGAACATTCAAATTTTATTTAACAGCAGAAAAAATCTCACGCCTTGGTCTGTTTTGGAATTTGAAAAACATATTTTCGAAATTTTTTTGTTGGACAGCAGAAATAAGGACGAAATTAAAAACAGTTGCCCCGGGTGAGGATCGAACTCACGACCTTCAGATTGCTCCGATTGAAACGATTATAAGACTGACGCGCTGCCTACTGCGCTACCGAGGCTCGGCTGTAGATACTTTTATTCGTCTTTTGCACTTAAACTTAATTGGAATTTTTCCTTTTTTAAGTTATTTCACTCTGAAAACAAGATTTTTATCAATTTACTTCAGCTAAACTGAAGATTAAGATTTTTTGTGATTACAGTCTCAGTTTACTTTCGCTTTTGCACCTTTTAAGGGACTAAACGCAGATAGGTACTTCTGCCTATGCACGTGGACTCTCTATTTCTCAATTTTAAATTTCAGTTATAAAAATTTACGAAAACTGTCTTAGTTCGATGATGAAAACTCATAGACATTTAGACTGCTTTCAACCATTCTTGTTTTAACAAACTTTTTATAAAAATATTACTTGAAATTTAAAAATGTGTTGTCCCGGCTGAGGATCGAACTCACGACCTTCAGATAACTCCGAGAAGTTTGATTATGAGACTGACGCGCTGCCTACTGCGCTACCGAGGCCCAGACAATTGCCTAAAATGCCATGACAAAATTTTGGGATCGTCCACATCTAAATTTCATATAATTTCCATACAACTTACAACCCTCGCTCGTCTTCTTTACTTTTAGAACATTCAAATTTTATTTAACAGCAGAAAAAATCTCATGCCTTGGTCTGTTTTGGAATTTGAAAAACATATTTTCGAAATTTTTTTGTTGGACAGCAGAAATAAGGACGAAATTAAAAACAGTTGCCCCGTGTGAGGATCGAACTCACGACCTTCAGATTGCTCCGATTATGAGACTGACGCGCTGCCTACTGCGCTACCTAGACTTGGCTGTAGATACTTTTATTTGTCTTTTGCACTTAAACTTAATTGGAATTTTTCCTTTTTTTAAGTTAGTTCACTCTGAAAACAAGATTTTTATCAATTTACTTCAGCTAAACTGAAGATTAAGATTTTTTGTGACTACAGTCTCAGTTTACTTTCGCTTTTGCACCTTTTAAGGGACTAAACGCAGATAGGTACGTCTGCCTATGCACGTGGACTCTCTATTTCTCAATTTTAAATTTCAGTTATAAAAATTTACGAAAAGTGTCTTAGTTCGATGATGAAAACTCATAGACATTTAGACTGCTTTCAACCATTCTTGTTTTAACAAACATTTTATAAAAATATTACTTGAAATTTAAAAATGTGTTGCCCCGGGTGAGGATCGAACTCACGACATTCAGATAACTCCGAGAAGTTTGATTATGAGACTGACGCGCTGCCTACTGCGCTACCGAGGCCCAGACAATTTCCTAAAATGCCATGACAAAATTTTGGGATCGTCCACATCTAAATTTCATATAAAATCCATACAATTTACAACCCTCGCTCGTCTTCTTTACTTTTAGAACATTCAAATTTTATTTAACAGCAGAAAAAATCTCATGCCTTGGTCTGTTTTGGAATTTGAAAAACATATTTTCGAAATTTTTTTGTTGGACAGCAGAAATAAGGACGAAATTAAAAACAGTTGCCCCGGGTGAGGATCGAACTCACGACCTTCAGATTGCTCCGATTGAAACGATTATAAGACTGACGCGCTGCCTACTGCGCTACCGAGGCTCGGCTGTAGATACTTTTTTTCGTCTTTTGCACTTAAACTTAATTGGAATTTTTCCTTTTTTTAAGTTAGTTCGATCTGAAAACAAGATTTTTATCAATTTACTTCAGCTAAACTGAAGATTAAGATTTTTTGTGATTACAGTCTCAGTTTACTTTCGCTTTTGCACCTTTTAAGGGACTAAACGCAGATAGGTACTTCTGCCTATGCACGTGAACTCTCTATTTCTCAATTTTAAATTTCAGTTATAAAAATTTACGAAAACTGTCTTAGTTCGATGATGAAAACTCATAGACATTTAGACTGCTTTCAACCATTCTTGTTTTAACAAACTTTTTATAAAAATATTACTTGAAATTTAAAGATGTGTTGTCCCGGGTGAGGATCGAACTCACGACCTTCAGATAACTCCGAGAAGTTTGATTATGAGACTGACGCGCTGCCTACTGCGCTACCGAGGCCCAGACAATTGCCTAAAATGCCATGACAAAATTTTGGGATCGTCCACATCTAAATTTCATATAATTTCCATACAATTTACAACCCTCGCTCGTCTTCTTTACTTTTAGAACATTCAAATTTTATTTAACAGCAGAAAAAATCTCATGCCTTGGTCTGTTTTGGAATTTGAAAAACATATTTTCGAAATTTTTTTGTTGGACAGCAGAAATAAGGACGAAATTAAAAACTGTTGCCCCGGGTGAGGATCGAACTCACGATCTTCAGATTGCTCCGATTATGAGACTGACACGCTGCCTACTGCGCTACCTAGGCTTGGCTGTAGATACTTTTATTTGTCTTTTGCACTTAAACTTAATTGGAATTTTTCCTTTTTTTAAGTTAGTTCACTCTGAAAACAAGATTTTTATCAATTTACTTCAGCTAAACTGAAGATTAAGATTTTTTGTGATTACAGTCTCAGTTTACTTTCGCTTTTGCACCTTTTAAGGGACTAAACGCAGATAGGTACTTCTGGCTATGCACGTGGACTCTCTATTTCTCAATTTTAAATTTCAGTTATAAAAATTTACGAAAACTGTCTTAGATCGATGATGAAAACTCATAGACATTTAGACTGCTTTCAACCATTCTTGTTTTAACAAACTTTTTTATAAAAATATTACTTGAAATTTAAAAATGTGTTGCCCCGGGTGAGGATCGAACTCACGACCTTCAGATAACTCCGAGAAGTTTGATTATGAGACTGACGCGCTGCCTACTGCGCTACCGAGGCCCAGGCAATTGCCTAAAATGCCATGACAAAATTTTGGGATCGTCCACATCAAAATTTCATATAAAATCCATACTATTTACAACCCTCGCTCGTCTTCTTTACTTTTAGAACATTCAAATTTTATTTAACAGCAGAAAAAATCTCATGCCTTGGTCTGTTTTGGAATTTGAAAAACATATTTTTGAAATTTTTTTGTTGGACAGCAGAAATAAGGACGAAATTAAAAACAGTTGCCCCGGGTGAGGATCGAACGCACGACCTTCAGATTGCTCCGATTGAAACGATTATAAGACTGACGCGCTGCCTACTGCGCTACCGAGGCTCGGCTGTAGATACTTTTATTCGTCTTTTGCACTTAAACTTAATTAGAATTTTTCCTTTTTTTAAGTTAGTTCGATCTGAAAACAAGATTTTTATCAATTTACTTCAGCTAAACTGAAGATTAAGATTTTTTGTGATTACAGTCTCAGTTTACTTTCGCTTTTGCACCTTTTAAGGGACTAAACGCAGATAGGTACTTCTTCCTATGCACGTGGACTCTCTATTTCTCAATTTTAAATTTCAGTTATAAAAATTTACGAAAACTGTCTTAGTTCGATGATGAAAACTCATAGACATTTAGACTGCTTTAAACCATTCTTGTTTTAACAAACTTTTTATATAAATATTACTTGAAATTTAAAAATGTGTTGTCCCGGGTGAGGATCGAACTAACGACCTTCAGATAACTCCGAGAAGTTTGATTATGAGACTGACGCGCTGCCTACTGCGCTACCGAGGCCCAGACAATTGCCTAAAATGCCATGACAAAATTTTGGGATCGTCCACATCTAAATTTCATATAATTTCCATACAATTTACAACCCTCGCTCGTCTTCTTTACTTTTAGAACATTCAAATTTTATTTAACAGCAGAAAAAATCTCATGCCTTGATCTGTTTTGGAATTTGAAAAACATATTTTCGAAATTTTTTTGTTGGACAGCAGAAATAAGGACGAAATTAAAAACAGCTGCCCCGGGTGAGGATCGAACTCACGACCTTCAGATTGCTCCGATTATGAGACTGACGCGCTGCCTACTGCGCTACCTAGGCTTGGCTGTAGATCCTTTTATTTGTCTTTTGCACTTAAACATAATTGGAATTTTTCCTTTTTTTAAGTTAGTTCACTCTGAAAACAAGATTTTTATCAATTTACTTCAGCTAAACTGAAGATTAAGATTTTTTGTGATTACAGTCTCAGTTTACTTTCGCTTTTGCACCTTTTAAGGGACTAAACGCAGATAGGTACTTCTGCCTATGCACGTGGACTCTCTATTTCTCAATTTTAAATTTCAGTTATAAAAATTTACGAAAACTGTCTTAGTTCGATGATGAAAACTCATAGACATTTAGACTGCTTTCAACCATTCTTGTTTTAACAAACATTTTATAAAAATATTACTTGAAATTTAAAAATGTGTTGCCCCGGGTGAGGATCGAACTCACGACATTCAGATAACTCCGAGAAGTTTGATTATGAGACTGACGCGCTGCCTACTGCGCTACCGAGGCCCAGACAATTGCCTAAAATGCCATGACAAAATTTTGGGATCGTCCACATCTAAATTTCATATAAAATCCATACAATTTACAACCCTCGCACGTCTTCTTTATATTTAGAACATTCAAATTTTATTTAACAGCAGAAAAAATCTCACGCCTTGGTCTGTTTTGGAATTTGAAAAACATATTTTCGAAATTTTTTTGTTGGACAGCAGAAATAAGGACGAAATTAAAAACAGTTGCCCCGGGTGAGGATCGAACTCACGACCTTCAGATTGCTCCGATTGAAACGATTATAAGACTGACGCGCTGCCTACTGCGCTACCGAGGCTCGGCTGTAGATACTTTTATTCGTCTTTTGCACTTAAACTTAATTGGAATTTTTCCTTTTTTAAGTTATTTCACTCTGAAAACAAGATTTTTATCAATTTACTTCAGCTAAACTGAAGATTAAGATTTTTTGTGATTACAGTCTCAGTTTACTTTCGCTTTTGCACCTTTTAAGGGACTAAACGCAGATAGGTACTTCTGCCTATGCACGTGGACTCTCTATTTCTCAATTTTAAATTTCAGTTATAAAAATTTACGAAAACTGTCTTAGTTCGATGATGAAAACTCATAGACATTTAGACTGCTTTCAACCATTCTTGTTTTAACAAACTTTTTATAAAAATATTACTTGAAATTTAAAAATGTGTTGTCCCGGGTGAGGATCGAACTCACGACCTTCAGATAACTCCGAGAAGTTTGATTATGAGACTGACGCGCTGCCTACTGCGCTACCGAGGCCCAGACAATTGCCTAAAATGCCATGACAAAATTTTGGGATCGTCCACATCTAAATTTCATATAATTTCCATACAACTTACAACCCTCGCTCGTCTTCTTTACTTTTAGAACATTCAAATTTTATTTAACAGCAGAAAAAATCTCATGCCTTGGTCTGTTTTGGAATTTGAAAAACATATTTTCGAAATTTTTTTGTTGGACAGCAGAAATAAGGACGAAATTAAAAACAGTTGCCCCGTGTGAGGATCGAACTCACGACCTTCAGATTGCTCCGATTATGAGACTGACGCGCTGCCTACTGCGCTAGCTAGACTTGGCTGTAGATACTTTTATTTGTCTTTTGCACTTAAACTTAATTGGAATTTTTCCTTTTTTTAAGTTAGTTCACTCTGAAAACAAGATTTTTATCAATTTACTTCAGCTAAACTGAAGATCAAGATTTTTTGTGATTACAGTCTCAGTTTACTTTCGCTTTTGCACCTTTTAAGGGACTAAACGCAGATAGGTACTTCTGCCTATGCACGTGGACTCTCTATTTCTCAATTTTAAATTTCAGTTATAAAAATTTACGAAAACTGTCTTAGTTCGATGATGAAAACTCATAGACATTTAGACTGCTTTCAACCATTCTTGTTTTAACAAACTTTTTATAAAAATATTACTTGAAATTTAAAAATGTGTTGCCCCGGGTGAGGATCGAACTCACGACCTTCAGATAACTCCGAGAAGTTTGATTATGAGACTGACGCGCTGCCTACTGCGCTACCGAGGCCCAGACAATTGCCTAAAATGCCATGACAAAATTTTGGGAAAGTCCACATCTAAATTTCAAATAAAATCCATACAATTTACAACCCTCGCTCGTCTTCTTTACTTTTAGAACATTCAAATTTTATTTAACAGCAGAAAAAATCTCATGCCTTGGTCTGTTTTGGAATTTGAAAAACATATTTTCGAAATTTTTTTGTTGGACAGCAGAAATAAGGACGAAATTAAAAACAGTTGCCCCGGGTGAGGATCGAACTCACGACCTTCAGATTGCTCCGATTGAAACAATTATGAGACTGACGCGCTGCCTACTGCGCTACCGAGGCTTGGCTGTAGATACTTTTATTTGTCTTTTGCACTTAAACTTAATTGGAATTTTTAATTTTTTTAAGTTAGTTCACTCTGAAAACAAGATTTTTATCAATTTACTTCAGCTAAACTGAAGATTAAGATTTTTTGTGATTACAGTCTCAGTTTACTTTCACTTTTGCACCTTTTAAGGGACTAAATGCAGATCGGTACTTCTGCCTATGCACGTGGACTCTCTATTTCTCAATTTTAAATTTCAGTTATAAAAATTTACGAAAAGTGTCTTAGTTCGATGATGAAAACTCATAGACGTTTAGACTGCTTTCAACCATTCTTGTTTTAACAAACTTTTTATAAAAATATTACTTGAAATTTAAAGATGTGTTGTCCCGGGTGAGGATCGAACTCACGACCTTCAGATAACTCCGAGAAGTTTGATTATGAGACTGACGCGCTGCCTACTGCGCTACCGAGGCCCAGACAATTGCCTAAAATGCCATGACAAAATTTTGGGATCGTCCACATCTAAATTTCATATAATTTCCATACAATTTACAACCCTCGCTCGTCTTCTTTACTTTTAGAACATTCAAATTTTATTTAACAGCAGAAAAAATCTCATGCCTTGGTCTGTTTTGGAATTTGAAAAACATATTTTCGAAATTTTTTTGTTGGACAGCAGAAATAAGGACGAAATTAAAAACTGTTGCCCCGGGTGAGGATCGAACTCACGATCTTCAGATTGCTCCGATTATGAGACTGACACGCTGCCTACTGCGCTACCTAGGCTTGGCTGTAGATACTTTTATTTGTCTTTTGCACTTAAACTTAATTGGAATTTTTCCTTTTTTTAAGTTAGTTCACTCTGAAAACAAGATTTTTATCAATTTACTTCAGCTAAACTGAAGATTAAGATTTTTTGTGATTACAGTCTCAGTTTACTTTCGCTTTTGCACCTTTTAAGGGACTAAACGCAGATAGGTACTTCTGGCTATGCACGTGGACTCTCTATTTCTCAATTTTAAATTTCAGTTATAAAAATTTACGAAAACTGTCTTAGATCGATGATGAAAACTCATAGACATTTAGACTGCTTTCAACCATTCTTGTTTTAACAAACTTTTTTATAAAAATATTACTTGAAATTTAAAAATGTGTTGCCCCGGGTGAGGATCGAACTCACGACCTTCAGATAACTCCGAGAAGTTTGATTATGAGACTGACGCGCTGCCTACTGCGCTACCGAGGCCCAGGCAATTGCCTAAAATGCCATGACAAAATTTTGGGATCGTCCACATCAAAATTTCATATAAAATCCATACTATTTACAACCCTCGCTCGTCTTCTTTACTTTTAGAACATTCAAATTTTATTTAACAGCAGAAAAAATCTCATGCCTTGGTCTGTTTTGGAATTTGAAAAACATATTTTTGAAATTTTTTTGTTGGACAGCAGAAATAAGGACGAAATTAAAAACAGTTGCCCCGGGTGAGGATCGAACGCACGACCTTCAGATTGCTCCGATTGAAACGATTATAAGACTGACGCGCTGCCTACTGCGCTACCGAGGCTCGGCTGTAGATACTTTTATTCGTCTTTTGCACTTAAACTTAATTAGAATTTTTCCTTTTTTTAAGTTAGTTCGATCTGAAAACAAGATTTTTATCAATTTACTTCAGCTAAACTGAAGATTAAGATTTTTTGTGATTACAGTCTCAGTTTACTTTCGCTTTTGCACCTTTTAAGGGACTAAACGCAGATAGGTACTTCTTCCTATGCACGTGGACTCTCTATTTCTCAATTTTACATTTCAGTTATAAAAATTTACGAAAACTGTCTTAGTTCGATGATGAAAACTCATAGACATTTAGACTGCTTTAAACCATTCTTGTTTTAACAAACTTTTTATATAAATATTACTTGAAATTTAAAAATGTGTTGTCCCGGGTGAGGATCGAACTAACGACCTTCAGATAACTCCGAGAAGTTTGATTATGAGACTGACGCGCTGCCTACTGCGCTACCGAGGCCCAGACAATTGCCTAAAATGCCATGACAAAATTTTGGGATCGTCCACATCTAAATTTCATATAATTTCCATACAATTTACAACCCTCGCTCGTCTTCTTTACTTTTAGAACATTCAAATTTTATTTAACAGCAGAAAAAATCTCATGCCTTGATCTGTTTTGGAATTTGAAAAACATATTTTCGAAATTTTTTTGTTGGACAGCAGAAATAAGGACGAAATTAAAAACAGCTGCCCCGGGTGAGGATCGAACTCACGACCTTCAGATTGCTCCGATTATGAGACTGACGCGCTGCCTACTGCGCTACCTAGGCTTGGCTGTAGATCCTTTTATTTGTCTTTTGCACTTAAACATAATTGGAATTTTTCCTTTTTTTAAGTTAGTTCACTCTGAAAACAAGATTTTTATCAATTTACTTCAGCTAAACTGAAGATTAAGATTTTTTGTGATTACAGTCTCAGTTTACTTTCGCTTTTGCACCTTTTAAGGGACTAAACGCAGATAGGTACTTCTGCCTATGCACGTGGACTCTCTATTTCTCAATTTTAAATTTCAGTTATAAAAATTTACGAAAACTGTCTTAGTTCGATGATGAAAACTCATAGACATTTAGACTGCTTTCAACCATTCTTGTTTTAACAAACATTTTATAAAAATATTACTTGAAATTTAAAAATGTGTTGCCCCGGGTGAGGATCGAACTCACGACATTCAGATAACTCCGAGAAGTTTGATTATGAGACTGACGCGCTGCCTACTGCGCTACCGAGGCCCAGACAATTGCCTAAAATGCCATGACAAAATTTTGGGATCGTCCACATCTAAATTTCATATAAAATCCATACAATTTACAACCCTCGCACGTCTTCTTTATATTTAGAACATTCAAATTTTATTTAACAGCAGAAAAAATCTCACGCCTTGGTCTGTTTTGGAATTTGAAAAACATATTTTCGAAATTTTTTTGTTGGACAGCAGAAATAAGGACGAAATTAAAAACAGTTGCCCCGGGTGAGGATCGAACTCACGACCTTCAGATTGCTCCGATTGAAACGATTATAAGACTGACGCGCTGCCTACTGCGCTACCGAGGCTCGGCTGTAGATACTTTTATTCGTCTTTTGCACTTAAACTTAATTGGAATTTTTCCTTTTTTAAGTTATTTCACTCTGAAAACAAGATTTTTATCAATTTACTTCAGCTAAACTGAAGATTAAGATTTTTTGTGATTACAGTCTCAGTTTACTTTCGCTTTTGCACCTTTTAAGGGACTAAACGCAGATAGGTACTTCTGCCTATGCACGTGGACTCTCTATTTCTCAATTTTAAATTTCAGTTATAAAAATTTACGAAAACTGTCTTAGTTCGATGATGAAAACTCATAGACATTTAGACTGCTTTCAACCATTCTTGTTTTAACAAACTTTTTATAAAAATATTACTTGAAATTTAAAAATGTGTTGTCCCGGGTGAGGATCGAACTCACGACCTTCAGATAACTCCGAGAAGTTTGATTATGAGACTGACGCGCTGCCTACTGCGCTACCGAGGCCCAGACAATTGCCTAAAATGCCATGACAAAATTTTGGGATCGTCCACATCTAAATTTCATATAATTTCCATACAACTTACAACCCTCGCTCGTCTTCTTTACTTTTAGAACATTCAAATTTTATTTAACAGCAGAAAAAATCTCATGCCTTGGTCTGTTTTGGAATTTGAAAAACATATTTTCGAAATTTTTTTGTTGGACAGCAGAAATAAGGACGAAATTAAAAACAGTTGCCCCGTGTGAGGATCGAACTCACGACCTTCAGATTGCTCCGATTATGAGACTGACGCGCTGCCTACTGCGCTACCTAGACTTGGCTGTAGATACTTTTATTTGTCTTTTGCACTTAAACTTAATTGGAATTTTTCCTTTTTTTAAGTTAGTTCACTCTGAAAACAAGATTTTTATCAATTTACTTCAGCTAAACTGAAGATTAAGATTTTTTGTGACTACAGTCTCAGTTTACTTTCGCTTTTGCACCTTTTAAGGGACTAAACGCAGATAGGTACGTCTGCCTATGCACGTGGACTCTCTATTTCTCAATTTTAAATTTCAGTTATAAAAATTTACGAAAAGTGTCTTAGTTCGATGATGAAAACTCATAGACATTTAGACTGCTTTCAACCATTCTTGTTTTAACAAACATTTTATAAAAATATTACTTGAAATTTAAAAATGTGTTGCCCCGGGTGAGGATCGAACTCACGACATTCAGATAACTCCGAGAAGTTTGATTATGAGACTGACGCGCTGCCTACTGCGCTACCGAGGCCCAGACAATTTCCTAAAATGCCATGACAAAATTTTGGGATCGTCCACATCTAAATTTCATATAAAATCCATACAATTTACAACCCTCGCTCGTCTTCTTTACTTTTAGAACATTCAAATTTTATTTAACAGCAGAAAAAATCTCATGCCTTGGTCTGTTTTGGAATTTGAAAAACATATTTTCGAAATTTTTTTGTTGGACAGCAGAAATAAGGACGAAATTAAAAACAGTTGCCCCGGGTGAGGATCGAACTCACGACCTTCAGATTGCTCCGATTGAAACGATTATAAGACTGACGCGCTGCCTACTGCGCTACCGAGGCTCGGCTGTAGATACTTTTATTCGTCTTTTGCACTTAAACTTAATTGGAATTTTTCCTTTTTTAAGTTATTTCACTCTGAAAACAAGATTTTTATCAATTTACTTCAGCTAAACTGAAGATTAAGATTTTTTGTGATTACAGTCTCAGTTTACTTTCGCTTTTGCACCTTTTAAGGGACTAAACGCAGATAGGTACTTCTGCCTATGCACGTGGACTCTCTATTTCTCAATTTTAAATTTCAGTTATAAAAATTTACGAAAACTGTCTTAGTTCGATGATGAAAACTCATAGACATTTAGACTGCTTTCAACCATTCTTGTTTTAACAAACTTTTTATAAAAATATTACTTGAAATTTAAAAATGTGTTGTCCCGGGTGAGGATCGAACTCACGACCTTCAGATAACTCCGAGAAGTTTGATTATGAGACTGACGCGCTGCCTACTGCGCTACCGAGGCCCAGACAATTGCCTAAAATGCCATGACAAAATTTTGGGATCGTCCACATCTAAATTTCATATAATTTCCATACAACTTACAACCCTCGCTCGTCTTCTTTACTTTTAGAACATTCAAATTTTATTTAACAGCAGAAAAAATCTCATGCCTTGGTCTGTTTTGGAATTTGAAAAACATATTTTCGAAATTTTTTTGTTGGACAGCAGAAATAAGGACGAAATTAAAAACAGTTGCCCCGTGTGAGGATCGAACTCACGACCTTCAGATTGCTCCGATTATGAGACTGACGCGCTGCCTACTGCGCTACCTAGACTTGGCTGTAGATACTTTTATTTGTCTTTTGCACTTAAACTTAATTGGAATTTTTCCTTTTTTTAAGTTAGTTCACTCTGAAAACAAGATTTTTATCAATTTACTTCAGCTAAACTGAAGATCAAGATTTTTTGTGATTACAGTCTCAGTTTACTTTCGCTTTTGCACCTTTTAAGGGACTAAACGCAGATAGGTACTTCTGCCTATGCACGTGGACTCTCTATTTCTCAATTTTAAATTTCAGTTATAAAAATTTACGAAAACTGTCTTAGTTCGATGATGAAAACTCATAGACATTTAGACTGCTTTCAACCATTCTTGTTTTAACAAACTTTTTATAAAAATATTACTTGAAATTTAAAAATGTGTTGCCCCGGGTGAGGATCGAACTCACGACCTTCAGATAACTCCGAGAAGTTTGATTATGAGACTGACGCGCTGCCTACTGCGCTACCGAGGCCCAGACAATTGCCTAAAATGCCATGACAAAATTTTGGGAAAGTCCACATCTAAATTTCAAATAAAATCCATACAATTTACAACCCTCGCTCGTCTTCTTTACTTTTAGAACATTCAAATTTTATTTAACAGCAGAAAAAATCTCATGCCTTGGTCTGTTTTGGAATTTGAAAAACATATTTTCGAAATTTTTTTGTTGGACAGCAGAAATAAGGACGAAATTAAAAACAGTTGCCCCGGGTGAGGATCGAACTCACGACCTTCAGATTGCTCCGATTGAAACAATTATGAGACTGACGCGCTGCCTACTGCGCTACCGAGGCTTGGCTGTAGATACTTTTATTTGTCTTTTGCACTTAAACTTAATTGGAATTTTTAATTTTTTTAAGTTAGTTCACTCTGAAAACAAGATTTTTATCAATTTACTTCAGCTAAACTGAAGATTAAGATTTTTTGTGATTACAGTCTCAGTTTACTTTCACTTTTGCACCTTTTAAGGGACTAAATGCAGATCGGTACTTCTGCCTATGCACGTGGACTCTCTATTTCTCAATTTTAAATTTCAGTTATAAAAATTTACGAAAAGTGTCTTAGTTCGATGATGAAAACTCATAGACGTTTAGACTGCTTTCAACCATTCTTGTTTTAACAAACTTTTTATAAAAATATTACTTGAAATTTAAAAATGTGTTGCCCCGGGTGAGAATCGAACTCACGACCTTCTGATAACTCCGAGAAGTTTGATTATGAGACTGACGCGCTGCCCACTGCGCTACCGAGGCCCAGACAATTGCCTAAAATGCCATGACAAAATTTTGGGATCGTCCACATCTAAATTTCATATAAAATCCATACAATTTACAAACCTCGCTCGTCTTCTTTACTTTTAGAACATTCAAATTTTATTTAACAGCAGAAAAAATCTCATGCCTTGGTCTGTTTTGGAATTTGAAAAACATGTTTTCGAAATTTTTTTGTTGGACAGCAGAAATAAGGACGAAATTAAAAACAGTTGCCCCGGGTGAGGATCGAACTCACGACCTTCAGATTGCTCCGATTGAAACGATTATGAGACTGACGCGCTGCCTACTGCGCTACCGAGGCTTGGCTGTAGATACTTTTATTCGTCTTTTGCACTTAAACTTAATTGGAATTTTTCCTTTTTTTAAGTTATTTCACTCTGAAAACAAGATTTTTATCAATTTACTTCAGCTAAACTGAAGATTAAGATTTTTTCTGATTACAGTCTGAGTTTACTTTCGCTTTTGCACCTTTTAAGGGACTAAACGCAGATCGGTACTTCTGCCTATGCACGTGGACTCTCTATTTCTCAATTTTAAATTTCAGTTATAAAAATTTACGAAAACTGTCTTAGTTCGATGATGAAAACTCATAGACATTTAGACTGCTTTCAACCATTCTTGTTTTAACAAACTTTTAATAAAAATATTACTTGAAATTTAAAAATGTGTTGCCCGGGGTGAGGATCGAACTCACGACCTTCAGATAACTCCGAGAAGTTTGATTATGAGACTGACGCGCTGCCTACTGCGCTACCGAGGCCCAGACAATTGCCTAAAATGCCATGACAAAATTTTGGGATCGTCCACATCTAAATTTTATATAAAATCCATACAATTTACAACCCTCGCTGTCGATCGTCTTCTTTACTTTTAGAACATTCAAATTTTATTTAACAGCAGAAAAAATCTCATGCCTTGGTCTGTTTTGGAATTTGAAAAACATATTTTCGAAATTTTTTTGTTGGACAGCAGAAATAAGGACGAAATTAAAAACAGTTGCCCCGGGTGAGGATCGAACTCACGACCTTCAGATTGCTCCGATTGAAACGATTATGAAACTGACGCGCTGCCTACTGCGCTACCGAGGCTTGGCTGTAGATACTTTTATTCGTCTTTTGCACTTAAACTTAATTGGAATTTTTCCTTTTTTTAAGTTATTTCACTCTGAAAACAAGATTTTTATCAATTTACTTCAGCTAAACTGAAGATTAAGATTTTTTCTGATTACAGTCTGAGTTTACTTTCGCTTTTGCACCTTTTAAGGGACTAAACGCAGATCGGTACTTCTGCCTATGCACGTGGACTCTCTATTTCTCAATTTTAAATTTCAGTTATAAAAATTTACGAAAACTGTCTTAGTTCGATGATGAAAACTCATAGACATTTAGAGTGCTTTCAACCATTCTTGTTTTAACAAACTTTTTATAAAAATATTACTTGAAATTTAAAAATGTGTTGCCCCGGGTGAGGATCGAACTCACGACCTTCAGATAACTCCGAGAAGTTTGATTATGAGACTGACGCGCTGCCTACTGCGCTACCGAGGCCCAGACATTGCCTAAAATGCCATGACAAAATTTTGGGATCGTCCACATCTAAATTTCATATAAAATCCATACAATTTACAACCCTCGCTCGTCTTCTTTACTTTTAGAACATTCAAATTTTATTTAACAGCAGAAAAACTCTCATGCCTTGGTCTGTTTTGGAATTTGAAAAACATATTTTCGAAATTTTTTTGTTGGACAGCAGAAATAAGGAGGAAATTAAAAACAGTTGCCCCGGGTGAGGATCGAACTCACGACCTTCAGATTGCTCCGATTGAAACGATTATGAGACTGACGCGCTGCCTACTGCGCTACCGAGGCTTGGCTGTAGATACTTTTATTCGTCTTTTGCACTTAAACTTAATTGGAATTTTTCCTTTTTTTAAGTTATTTCACTCTGAAAACAAGATTTTTATCAATTTACTTCAGCTAAACTGAAGATTAAGATTTTTTGTGATTACAGTCTCAGTTTACTTTCGCTTTTACACCTTTTAAGGGACTAAACGCAGATCGGTACTTCTGCCTATGCACGTGGACTCTCTATTTCTCAATTTTAAATTTCAGTTATAAAAATTTACGAAAACTGTCTTAGTTCGATGATGAAAACTCATAGACATTTAGACTGCTTTCAACCATTCTTGTTTTAACAAACTTTTAATAAAAATATTACTTGAAATTTAAAAATGTGTTGCCCGGGGTGAGGATCGAACTCACGACCTTCAGATAACTCCGAGAAGTTTGATTGTGAGACTGGCGCGCTGCCTACTGCGCTACCGAGGCCCAGACAATTGCCTAAAATGCCATGACAAAATTTTGGGATCGTCCACATCTAAATTTTATATAAAATCCATACAATTTACAACCCTCGCTCGTCTTCTTTACTTTTAGAACATTCAAATTTTATTTAACAGCAGAAAAAATCTCATGCCTTGGTCTGTTTTGGAATTTGAAAAACATATTTTCGAAATTTTTTTGTTGGACAGCAGAAATAAGGACGAAATTAAAAACAGTTGCCCCGGGTGAGGATCGAACTCACGACCTTCAGATTGCTCCGATTGAAACGATAAAGAGACTGATGCGCTGCCTACTGCGCTACCGAGGCTCAGACAATTGCCTAAAATGCCAGGACAAAATTTTGGGATCGTCCACATCTAAATTTCATATAAAATCCATACAATTTACAACCCTCGCTCGTCTTCTTTACTTTTAGAACATTCAAATTTTATTTAACAGCAGAAAAAATCTCATACCTTGGTCTGTTTTGGAATTTGAAAAACATATTTTCGAAATTTTTTTGTTGGACAGCAGAAATAAGGACGAAATTAAAAACAGTTGCCCCGGGTGAGTATCGAACTCACGGCCTTCAGATTTTTCCGATTGAAACGATTATGAGACTGACGCGCTGCCTACTGCGCTACCGAGGCTTGGCTGTTGATACTTTTATTCGTCTTTTGCACTTAAACTTAATTGGAATTTTTCCTTTTTTTAAGTTAGTTCACTCTGAAAACAAGATTTTTATCAATTTACTTCAGCTAAACTGAAGATTAAGATTTTTTGTGATTACAGTCTCAGTTTACTTTCGCTTTTGTACCTTTTAAGGGATTAAACGCAGATCGGTACTTCGGCCTATGCACGTGGACCCTCTATTTTTCAATTTTAAATTTCAGTTATAAAAATTTACGAAAACTGTCTTAGTTCGATGATGAAAACTCATAGACATTTAGACTGCTTTCAACCATTCTTGTTTTAACAAACTTTTTATAAAAATATTACTTGAAATTTAAAAATGTGTTGCCCCGGGTGAGGATCGAACTCACGACCTTCAGATAACTCCGAGAAGTTTGATTATGAGACTGACGCGCTGCCTACTGCGCTACCGAGGCCCAGACATTGCCTAAAATGCCATGACAAAATTTTGGGATCGTCCACATCTAAATTTCATATAAAATCCATACAATTTACAACCCTCGCTCGTCTTCTTTACTTTTAGAACATTCAAATTTTATTTAACAGCAGAAAAACTCTCATGCCTTGGTCTGTTTTGGAATTTGAAAAACATATTTTCGAAATTTTTTTGTTGGACAGCAGAAATAAGGACGAAATTAAAAACAGTTGCCCCGGGTGAGGATCGAACTCACGGCCTTCAGATTTTTCCGATTGAAACGATTATGAGACTGACGCGCTGCCTACTGCGCTACCGAGGCTTGGCTGTCGATACTTTTATTCGTCTTTTGCACTTAAACTTAATTGGAATTTTTCCTTTTTTTAAGTTAGTTCACTCTGAAAACAAGATTTTTATCAATTTACTTCAGCTAAACTGAAGATTAAGATTTTTTGTGATTACAGTCTCAGTTTACTTTCGCTTTTGCACCTTTTAAGGGACTAAACGCAGATCGGTACTTCTGCCTATGCACGTGGACTCTCTATTTCTCAATTTTAAATTTCAGTTATAAAAATTTACGAAAACTGTCTTAGTTCGATGATGAAAACTCATAGACATTTAGACTGCTTTCAACCATTCTTGTTTTAACAAACTTTTTATAAAAATATTACTTGAAATTTAAAAATGTGTTGCCCGGGGTGAGGATCGAACTCACGACCTTCAGATAACTCCGAGAAGTTTGATTATGAGACTGACGCGCTGCCTACTGCGCTACCGAGGCCCAGACAATTGCCTAAAATGCCATGACAAAATTTTGGGATCGTCCACATCTAAATTTTATATAAAATCCATACAATTTACAACCCTCGCTCGTCTTCTTTACTTTTAGAACATTCAAATTTTATTTAACAGCAGAAAAAATCTCATACCTTGGTCTGTTTTGGAATTTGAAAAACATATTTTCGAAATTTTTTTGTTGGACAGCAGAAATAAGGACGAAATTAAAAACAGTTGCCCCGGGTGAGGATCGAACTCACGGCCTTCAGATTTTTCCGATTGAAACGATTATGAGACTGACGCGCTGCCTACTGCGCTACCGAGGCTTGGCTGTCGATACTTTTATTCGTCTTTTGCACTTAAACTTAATTGGAATTTTTCCTTTTTTTAAGTTAGTTCACTCTGAAAACAAGATTTTTATCAATTTACTTCAGCTAAACTGAAGATTAAGATTTTTTGTGATTACAGTCTCAGTTTACTTTCGCTTTTGCACCTTTTAAGGGATTAAACGCAGATCGGTACTTCGGCCTATGCACGTGGACCCTCTATTTTTCAATTTTAAATTTCAGTTATAAAAATTTACGAAAACTGTCTTAGTTCGATGATGAAAACTCATAGACATTTAGACTGCTTTCAACCATTCTTGTTTTAACAAACTTTTTATAAAAATATTACTTGAAATTTAAAAATGTGTTGCCCCGGGTGAGGATCGAACTCACGACCTTCAGATAACTCCGAGAAGTTTGATTATGAGACTGACGCGCTGCCTACTGCGCTACCGAGGCCCAGACATTGCCTAAAATGCCATGACAAAATTTTGGGATCGTCCACATCTAAATTTCATATAAAATCCATACAATTTACAACCCTCGCTCGTCTTCTTTACTTTTAGAACATTCAAATCTTATTTAACAGCAGAAAAACTCTCATGCCTTGGTCTGTTTTGGAATTTGAAAAACATATTTTCGAAATTTTTTTGTTGGACAGCAGAAATAAGGAGGAAATTAAAAACAGTTGCCCCGGGTGAGGATCGAACTCACGACCTTCAGATTGCTCCGATTGAAACGATTATGAGACTGACGCGCTGCCTACTGCGCTACCGAGGCTTGGCTGTAGATACTTTTATTCGTCTTTTGCACTTAAACTTAATTGGAATTTTTCCTTTTTTTAAGTTATTTCACTCTGAAAACAAGATTTTTATCAATTTACTTCAGCTAAACTGAAGATTAAGATTTTTTGTGATTACAGTCTCAGTTTACTTTCGCTTTTGCACCTTTTAAGGGACTAAACGCAGATCGGTACTTCTGCCTATGCACGTGGACTCTCTATTTTTTAATTTTAAATTTCAGTTATAAAAATTTACGAAAACTGTCTTAGTTCGATGATGAAAACTCATAGACATTTAGACTGCTTTCAACCATTCTTGTTTTAACAAACTTTTTATAAAAATATTACTTGAAATTTAAAAATGTGTTGCCCGGGGTGAGGATCGAACTCACGACCTTCAGATAACTCCGAGAAGTTTGATTATGAGACTGACGCGCTGCCTACTGCGCTACCGAGGCCCAGACAATTGCCTAAAATGCCATGACAAAATTTTGGGATCGTCCACATCTAAATTTTATATAAAATCCATACAATTTACAACCCTCGCTCGTCTTCTTTACTTTTAGAACATTCAAATTTTATTTAACAGCAGAAAAAATCTCATGCCTTGGTCTGTTTTGGAATTTGAAAAACATATTTTCGAAATTTTTTTGTTGGACAGCAGAAATAAGGACGAAATTAAAAACAGTTGCCCCGGGTGAGGATCGAACTCACGACCTTCAGATTGCTCCGATTGAAACGATAAAGAGACTGATGCGCTGCCTACTGCGCTACCGAGGCTCAGACAATTGCCTAAAATGCCAGGACAAAATTTTGGGATCGTCCACATCTAAATTTCATATAAAATCCATACAATTTACAACCCTCGCTCGTCTTCTTTACTTTTAGAACATTCAAATTTTATTTAACAGCAGAAAAAATCTCATGCCTTGGTCTGTTTTGGAATTTGAAAAACATATTTTCGAAATTTTTTTGTTGGACAGCAGAAATAAGGACGAAATTAAAAACAGTTGCCCCGGGTGAGGATCGAACTCACGACCTTCAGATTGCTCCGATTGAAACGATTAAGAGACCGACGCGCTGCCTACTGCACTACCGAGGCTCAGACAATTGCCTAAAATGCCATGACAAAATTTTGGGATCGTCCACATCTAAATTTCATATAAAATCCATACAATTTACAACCCTCGCTCGTCTTCTTTACATTTAGAACATTCAAATTTTATTTAACAGCAGAAAAAATCTCATGTCTTGGTCTGTTTTGGAATTTGAAAAACATATTTTCGAAATTTTTTTTGTTGGACAGCAGAAATAAAGACGAAATTAAAAACAGTTGCCCCGGGTGAGGATCGAACTCACGACCTTCAGATTGTTCCGATTGAAACGATTATGAGACTGACGCGCTGCCTACTGCGCTACCGAGGCTTGGCTGTAGATACTTTTATTCGTCTTTTGCACTTAAACTTAATTGGAATTTTTCCTTTTTTTAAGTTAGTTCACTCTGAAAACAAGATTTTTATCAATTTACTTCAGCTAAACTGAAGATTAAGATTTTTTGTGATTACAGTCTCAGTTTACTTTCGCTTTTGCACCTTTTAAGGGACTAAACGCAGATAGGTACTTCTGCCTATGCACGTGGACTCTCTATTTCTCAATTTTAAATTTCAGTTATAAAAATTTACGAAAACTGTCATAGTTCGATGATGAAAAACTCATAGACATTTAGACTGCTTTCAACCATTCTTGTTTTAACAAACTTTTTATAAAAATATTACTTGAAATTTAAAAATGTGTTGCCCCGGGTGAGGATCGAACTCACGACCTTCAGATAACTCCGAGAAGTTTGATTATGAGACTGACGCGCTGCCTACTGCGCTACCGAGGCCCAGACAATTGCCTAAAATGCCATGACAAAATTTTGGGATCGTCCACATCTAAATTTCAAATAAAATCCATACAATTTACAACCCTCGCTCGTCTTCTTTACTTTTAGAACATTCAAATTTTATTTAACAGCAGAAAAAATCTCATGCCTTGGTCTGTTTTGGAATTTGAAAAACATATTTTCGAAATTTTTTTGTTGGACAGCAGAAATAAGGACGAAATTAAAAACAGTTACCCCGGGTGAGGATCGAACTCACGACCTTCAGATTGCTCCGATTGAAACGATTATGAGACTGACGCGCTGCCTACTGCGCTACCGAGGCTTGGCTGTAGATACTTTTATTTGTCTTTTGCACTTAAACTTAATTGGAATTTTTAATTTTTTTAAGTTAGTTCACTCTGAAAACAAGATTTTTATCAATTTACTTCAGCTAAACTGAAGATTAAGAGTTTTTGTGATTACGGTCTCAGTTTACTTTCGCTTTTGCACCTTTTAAGGGACTAAACGCAGATCGGTACTTCTGCCTATGCACGTGGACTCTCTATTTCTCAATTTTAAATTTCAGTTATAAAAATTTACGAAAACTGTCTTAGTTCGCTGATGAAAACTCATAGACATTTAGACTGCTTTCAACCATTCTTGTTTTAACAAACTTTTTATAAAAATATTACTTGAAATTTAAAAATGTGTTGCCCCGGGTGAGGATCGAACTCACGACCTTCAGATAACTCCGAGAAGTTTGATTATGAGACTGACGCGCTGCCTACTGCGCTACCGAGGCCCAGACAATTGCCTAAAATGCCATGACAAAATTTTGGGATCGTCCACATCTAAATTTCATATAAAATCCATACAATTTACAACCCTCGCTCGTCTTCTTTACTTTTAGAACATTCAAATTTTATTTAACAGCAGAAAAAATCTCATGCCTTGGTCTGTTTTGGAATTTGAAAAACATATCTTCGAAATTTTTTTGTTGGACAGCAGAAATAAGGACGAAATTAAAAACAGTTGCCCCGGGTAAGGATCGAACTCACGACCTTCAGATTGCTCCGATTGAAACGATTATGAGACTGACGCGCTGCCTACTGCGCTACCGAGGCTTGGCTATAGATACTTTTGTTCGTCTTTTGCACTTAAACTTAATTGGAATTTTTCCTTTTTTTAAGTTAGTTCACTCTGAAAACAAGATTTTTATCAATTTACTTCAGCTAAACTGAAGATTAAGATTTTTTGTGATTACAGTCTCAGTTTACTTTCGCTTTTGCATCTTTTAAGGGACTAAACGCAGATCGGTACTTCTGAATATGCACGTGGACTCTCTATTTCTCAATTTTAAATTTCAGTTATAAAAATTTACGAAAACTGTCTTAGTTCGATGATGAAAACTCATAGACATTTAGACTGCTTTCAACCATTCTTGTTTTAACAAACTTTTTATAAAAATATTACTTGAAATTTAAAGATGTGTTGTCCCGGGTGAGGATCGAACTCACGACCTTCAGATAACTCCGAGAAGTTTGATTATGAGACTGACGCGCTGCCTACTGCGCTACCGAGGCCCAGACAATTGCCTAAAATGCCATGACAAAATTTTGGGATCGTCCACATCTAAATTTCATATAAAATCCATACAATTTACAACCCTCGCTCGTCTTCTTTACTTTTAGAACATTCAAATTTTATTTAACAGCAGAAAAAATCTCATGCCTTGGTCTGTTTTGGAATTTGAAAAACATATCTTCGAAATTTTTTTGTTGGACAGCAGAAATAAGGACGAAATTAAAAACAGTTGCCCCGGGTAAGGATCGAACTCACGACCTTCAGATTGCTCCGATTGAAACGATTATGAGACTGACGCGCTGCCTACTGCGCTACCGAGGCTTGGCTATAGATACTTTTGTTCGTCTTTTGCACTTAAACGTAATTGGAATTTTTCCTTTTTTTAAGTTAGTTCACTCTGAAAACAAGATTTTTATCAATTTACTTCAGCTAAACTGAAGATTAAGATTTTTTGTGATTACAGTCTCAGTTTACTTTCGCTTTTGCATCTTTTAAGGGACTAAACGCAGATCGGTACTTCTGAATATGCACGTGGACTCTCTATTTCTCAATTTTAAATTTCAGTTATAAAAATTTACGAAAACTGTCTTAGTTCGGTGATGAAAACTCATAGACATTTAGACTGCTTTCAACCATTCTTGTTTTAACAAACTATTTATAAAAATATTACTTGAAATTTAAAAATGTGTTGCCCCGGGTGTGGATCGAACTCACGACCTTCAGATTGCTCCGATTGAAACGATTATGAGACTGACGCGCTGCCTACTGCGCTACCGAGGCTTGGCTGTAGATACTTTTATTCTTCTTTTGCACTTAAACTTAATTGGAATTTTTCCTTTTTTTAAGTTAGTTCACTCTGAAAACAAGATTTTTATCAATTTACTTCAGCTAAACTGAAGATTAAGATTTTTTGTGATTACAGTCTCAGTTTACTTTCGCTTTTGCACCTTTTAAGGGACTAAACGCAGATAGGTACTTCTGCCTGTGCACGTGGACTCTCTATTTCTCAATTTTAAATTTCAGTTATAAAAATTTACGAAAACTGTATTAGTTCGATGATGAAAACTCATAGACATTTAGACTGCTTTCAACCATTCTTGTTTTAACAAACTTTTTATAAAAATATTACTTGAAATTTAAAAATGTGTTGCCCCGGGTGAGGATCGAACTCACGACCTTCAGATAACTCCGAGAAGTTTGATTATGAGACTGACGCGCTGCCTACTGCGCTACCGAGGCCCAGACAATTGCCTAAAATGCCATGACAAATTTTTGGGATCGTCCGCATCTAAATTTTATATAATTTCCATACAATTTACAACGCTCGCTCGTCTTCTTTACTTTTAGAACATTCAAATTTTATTTAACAGCAGAAAAAATCTCATGCCTTGGTCTGTTTTGGAATTTGAAAAACATATTTTCGAAATTTTTTTGTTGGACAGCAGAAATAAGGACGAAATTAAAAACAGCTGCCCCGGGTGAGGATCGAACTCACGACCTTCAGATTGCTCCAATTGAAACGATTATGAGACTGACGCGCTGCCTACTGCGCTACCGAGGCTTGGCTGTAGATACTTTTATTCTTCTTTTGCACTTAAACTTAATTGGAATTTTTCCTTTTTTTAAGTTAGTTCACTCTGAAAACAAGATTTTTATCAATTTACTTCAGCTAAACTGAAGATTAAGATTTTTTGTGATTACAGTCTCAGTTTACTTTCGCTTTTGCACGTTTTAAGGGACTAAACGCAGATAGGTACTTCTGCCTATGCACGTGGACTCTCTATTTCTCAATTTTAAATTTCAGTTATAAAAATTTACGAAAACTGTCTTAGTTCGATGATGAAAACTCATAGACATTTAGACTGCTTTCAACCATTCTTGTTTTAACAAACTTTTTATAAAAATATTACTTGAAATTTAAAAATGTGTTGCCCCGGGTGAGGATCGAACTCACGACCTTCAGATAACTCCGAGAAGTTTGATTATGAGACTGACGCGCTGCCTACTGCGCTACCGAGGCCCAGACAATTGCCTAAAATGCCATGACAAAATTTTGGGATCGTCCGCATCTAAATTTTATATAATTTCCATACAATTTACAACCCTCGCTCGTCTTCTTTACTTTTAGAACATTCAAATTTTATTTAACAGCAGAAAAAATCTCATGCCTTGGTCTGTTTTGGAATTTGAAAAACATATTTTCGAAATTTTTTTGTTGGACAGCAGAAATAAGGACGAAATTAAAAACAGCTGCCCCGGGTGAGGATCGAACTCACGACCTTCAGATTGCTCCAATTGAAACGATTATGAGACTGACGCGCTGCCTACTGCGCTACCGAGGCTTGGCTGTAGATACTTTTATTCTTCTTTTGCACTTAAACTTAATTGGAATTTTTCCTTTTTTTAAGTTAGTTCACTCTGAAAACAAGATTTTGATCAATTTACTTCAGCTAAACTGAAGATTAAGATTTTTTGTGATTACAGTCTCAGTTTACTTTCGCTTTTGCACGTTTTAAGGGACTAAACGCAGATAGGTACTTCTGCCTATGCACGTGGACTCTCTATTTCTCAATTTTAAATTTCAGTTATAAAAATTTACGAAAACTGTCTTAGTTCGATGATGAAAACTCATAGACATTTAGACTGCTTTCAACCATTCTTGTTTTAACAAACTTTTTATAAAAATATTACTTGAAATTTAAAAATGTGTTGCCCCGTGTGAGGATCGAACTCACGACCTTCAGATAACTCCGAGAAGTTTGACTATGAGACTGACGCGCTGCCTACTGCGCTACCGAGGCCCAGACAATTGCCTAAAATGCCATGACAAAATTTTGGGATCGTCCACATCTAAATTTCATATAAAATCCATACAATTTACAACCCTCGCTCGTCTTCTTTACTTTTAGAACATTCAAATTTTATTTAACAGCAGAAAAAATCTCATGCCTTGGTCTGTTTTGGAATTTGAAAAACATATTTTCGAAATTTTTTTGTTGGACAGCAGAAATAAGGACGAAATTAAAAACAGTTGCCCCGGGTGAGGATCGAACTCACGACCTTCAGATTGCTCCGATTGAAACGATTATGAGACTGACGCGCTGCCTACTGCGCTACCGAGGCTTGGCTGTAGATACTTTTATTCGTCTTTTGCACTTAAACTTAATTGGAATTTTTCCTTTTTTTAAGTTAGTTCACTCTGAAAACAAGATTTTTATCAATTTACTTCAGCTAAATTGAAGATTAAGATTTTTTGTGATTACAGTCTCAGTTTACTTTCGCTTTTGCACCTTTTAAGGGACTAAACGCAGATAGGTACTTCTGCCTATGCACGTGGACTCTCTATTTCTCAATTTTAAATTTCAGTTATAAAAATTTACGAAAACTGTCTTAGTTCGATGATGAAAACTCATAGACATTTAGACTGCTTTCAACCATTCTTGTTTTAACAAACATTTTATAAAAATATTACTTGAAATTTAAAAATGTGTTGCCCCGGGTGAGGATCGAACTCACGACCTTCAGATAACTCCGAGAAGTTTGATTATGAGACTGACGCGCTGCCTACTGTGCTACCGAGGCTTGGCTGTAGATACTTTTATTCTTCTTTTGCACTTAAACTTAATTGGAATTTTTCCTTTTTTTAAGTTAGTTCACTCTGAAAACAAGATTTTTATCAATTTACTTCAGCTAAAGTGAAGATTAAGATTTTTTGTGATTACAGTCTCAGTTTACTTTCGCTTTTGCACGTTTTAAGGGACTAAACGCAGATAGGTACTTCTGCCTATGCACGTGGACTCTCTATTTCTCAATTTTAAATTTCAGTTATAAAAATTTACGAAAACTGTCTTAGTTCGATGATGAAAACTCATAGACATTTAGACTGCTTTCAACCATTCTTGTTTTAACAAACTTTTTATAAAAATATTACTTGAAATTTAAAAATGTGTTGCCCCGGGTGAGGATCGAACTCACGACCTTCAGATAACTCCGAGAAGTTTGATTATGAGACTGACGCGCTGCCTACTGCGCTACCGAGGCCCAGACCATTGCCTAAAATGCCATGACAAAATTTTGGGATCGTCCACATCTAAATTTCATATAAAATCCATACAATTTACAAACCCCGCTCGTCTTCTTTACTTTTAGAACATTCAAATTTTATTTAACAGCAGAAAAAATCTCATGCCTTGGTCTGTTTTGGAATTTGAAAAACATATTTTCGAAATTTTTTTGTTGGACAGCAGAAATAAGGACGAAATTAAAAACAGCTGCCCCGGGTGAGGATCGAACTCACGACCTTCAGATTGCTCCGATTGAAACGATTATGAGACTGACGCGCTGCCTACTGCGCTACCTAGGCTTGGCTGTAGATACATTTATTCGTCTTTTGCACTTAAACTTAATTAGAATTTTTCCTTTTTTTAAGTTAGTTCGATCTGAAAACAAGATTTTTATCAATTTACTTCAGCTAAACTGAAGATTAAGATTTTTTGTGATTACAGTCTCAGTTTACTTTCGCTTTTGCACCTTTTAAGGGACTAAACGCAGATAGGTACTTCTGCCTATGCACGTGAACTCTCTATTTCTCAATTTTAAATTTCAGTTATAAAAATTTACGAAAACTGTCTTAGTTCGATGATGAAAACTCATAGACATTTAGACTGCTTTCAACCATTCTTGTTTTAACAAACTTTTTATAAAAATATTACTTGAAATTTAAAGATGTGTTGTCCCGGGTGAGGATCGAACTCACGACCTTCAGATAACTCCGAGAAGTTTGATTATGAGACTGACGCGCTGCCTACTGCGCTACCGAGGATCAGACAATTGCCTAAAATGCCATGACAAAATTTTGGGATCGTCCACATCTAAATTTCATATAATTTCCATACAATTTACAACCCTCGCTCGTCTTCTTTACTTTTAGAACATTCAAATTTTATTTAACAGCAGAAAAAATCTCATGCCTTGGTCTGTTTTGGAATTTGAAAAACATATTTTCGAAATTTTTTTGTTGGACAGCAGAAATAAGGACGAAATTAAAAACTGTTGCCCCGGGTGAGGATCGAACTCACGATCTTCAGATTGCTCCGATTATGAGACTGACACGCTGCCTACTGCGCTACCTAGGCTTGGCTGTAGATACTTTTATTTGTCTTTTGCACTTAAACTTAATTGGAATTTTTCCTTTTTTTAAGTTAGTTCACTCTGAAAACAAGATTTTTATCAATTTACTTCAGCTAAACTGAAGATTAAGATTTTTTGTGATTACAGTCTCAGTTTACTTTCGCTTTTGCACCTTTTAAGGGACTAAACGCAGATAGGTACTTCTGGCTATGCACGTGGACTCTCTATTTCTCAATTTTAAATTTCAGTTATAAAAATTTACGAAAACTGTCTTAGATCGATGATGAAAACTCATAGACATTTAGACTGCTTTCAACCATTCTTGTTTTAACAAACTTTTTTATAAAAATATTACTTGAAATTTAAAAATGTGTTGCCCCGGGTGAGGATCGAACTCACGACCTTCAGATAACTCCGAGAAGTTTGATTATGAGACTGACGCGCTGCCTACTGCGCTACCAAGGCCCAGGCAATTGCCTAAAATGCCATGACAAAATTTTGGGATCGTCCACATCAAAATTTCATATAAAATCCATACTATTTACAACCCTCGCTCGTCTTCTTTACTTTTAGAACATTCAAATTTTATTTAACAGCAGAAAAAATCTCATGCCTTGGTCTGTTTTGGAATTTGAAAAACATATTTTCGAAATTTTTTTGTTGGACAGCAGAAATAAGGACGAAATTAAAAACAGTTGCCCCGGGTGAGGATCGAACGCACGACCTTCAGATTGCTCCGATTGAAACGATTATAAGACTGACGCGCTGCCTACTGCGCTACCGAGGCTCGGCTGTAGATACTTTTATTCGTCTTTTGCACTTAAACTTAATTAGAATTTTTCCTTTTTTTAAGTTAGTTCGATCTGAAAACAAGATTTTTATCAATTTACTTCAGCTAAACTGAAGATTAAGATTTTTTGTGATTACAGTCTCAGTTTACTTTCGCTTTTGCACCTTTTAAGGGACTAAACGCAGATAGGTACTTCTTCCTATGCACGTGGACTCTCTATTTCTCAATTTTAAATTTCAGTTATAAAAATTTACGAAAACTGTCTTAGTTCGATGATGAAAACTCATAGACATTTAGACTGCTTTAAACCATTCTTGTTTAAACAAACTTTTTATATAAATATTACTTGAAATTTAAAAATGTGTTGTCCCGGGTGAGGATCGAACTAACGACCTTCAGATAACTCCGAGAAGTTTGATTATGAGACTGACGCGCTGCCTACTGCGCTACCGAGGCCCAGACAATTGCCTAAAATGCCATGACAAAATTTTGGGATCGTCCACATCTAAATTTCATATAATTTCCATACAATTTACAACCCTCGCTCGTCTTCTTTACTTTTAGAACATTCAAATTTTATTTAACAGCAGAAAAAATCTCATGCCTTGATCTGTTTTGGAATTTGAAAAACATATTTTCGAAATTTTTTTGTTGGACAGCAGAAATAAGGACGAAATTAAAAACAGCTGCCCCGGGTGAGGATCGAACTCACGACCTTCAGATTGCTCCGATTATGAGACTGACGCGCTGCCTACTGCGCTACCTAGGCTTGGCTGTAGATCCTTTTATTTGTCTTTTGCACTTAAACATAATTGGAATTTTTCCTTTTTTTAAGTTAGTTCACTCTGAAAACAAGATTTTTATCAATTTACTTCAGCTAAACTGAAGATTAAGATTTTTTGTGATTACAGTCTCAGTTTACTTTCGCTTTTGCACCTTTTAAGGGACTAAACGCAGATAGGTACTTCTGCCTATGCACGTGGACTCTCTATTTCTCAATTTTAAATTTCAGTTATAAAAATTTACGAAAACTGTCTTAGTTCGATGATGAAAACTCATAGACATTTAGACTGCTTTGAACCATTCTTGTTTTAACAAACATTTTATAAAAATATTACTTGAAATTTAAAAATGTGTTGCCCCGGGTGAGGATCGAACTCACGACATTCAGATAACTCCGAGAAGTTTGATTATGAGACTGACGCGCTGCCTACTGCGCTACCGAGGCCCAGACAATTGCCTAAAATGCCATGACAAAATTTTGGGATCGTCCACATCTAAATTTCATATAAAATCCATACAATTTACAACCCTCGCACGTCTTCTTTACATTTAGAACATTCAAATTTTATTTAACAGCAGAAAAAATCTCACGCCTTGGTCTGTTTTGGAATTTGAAAAACATATTTTCGAAATTTTTTTGTTGGACAGCAGAAATAAGGACGAAATTAAAAACAGTTGCCCCGGGTGAGGATCGAACTCACGACCTTCAGATTGCTCCGATTGAAACGATTATAAGACTGACGCGCTGCCTACTGCGCTACCGAGGCTCGGCTGTAGATACTTTTATTCGTCTTTTGCACTTAAACTTAATTGGAATTTTTCCTTTTTTAAGTTATTTCACTCTGAAAACAAGATTTTTATCAATTTACTTCAGCTAAACTGAAGATTAAGATTTTTTGTGATTACAGTCTCAGTTTACTTTCGCTTTTGCACCTTTTAAGGGACTAAACGCAGATAGGTACTTCTGCCTATGCACGTGGACTCTCTATTTCTCAATTTTAAATTTCAGTTATAAAAATTTACGAAAACTGTCTTAGTTCGATGATGAAAACTCATAGACATTTAGACTGCTTTCAACCATTCTTGTTTTAACAAACTTTTTATAAAAATATTACTTGAAATTTAAAAATGTGTTGTCCCGGGTGAGGATCGAACTCACGACCTTCAGATAACTCCGAGAAGTTTGATTATGAGACTGACGCGCTGCCTACTGCGCTACCGAGGCCCAGACAATTGCCTAAAATGCCATGACAAAATTTTGGGATCGTCCACATCTAAATTTCATATAATTTCCATACAACTTACAACCCTCGCTCGTCTTCTTTACTTTTAGAACATTCAAATTTTATTTAACAGCAGAAAAAATCTCATGCCTTGGTCTGTTTTGGAATTTGAAAAACATATTTTCGAAATTTTTTTGTTGGACAGCAGAAATAAGGACGAAATTAAAAACAGTTGCCCCGTGTGAGGATCGAACTCACGACCTTCAGATTGCTCCGATTACGAGACTGACGCGCTGCCTACTGCGCTACCTAGACTTGGCTGTAGATACTTTTATTTGTCTTTTGCACTTAAACTTAATTGGAATTTTTCCTTTTTTTAAGTTAGTTCACTCTGAAAACAAGATTTTTATCAATTTACTTCAGCTAAACTGAAGATTAAGATTTTTTGTGACTACAGTCTCAGTTTACTTTCGCTTTTGCACCTTTTAAGGGACTAAACGCAGATAGGTACGTCTGCCTATGCACGTGGACTCTCTATTTCTCAATTTTAAATTTCAGTTATAAAAATTTACGAAAAGTGTCTTAGTTCGATGATGAAAACTCATAGACATTTAGACTGCTTTCAACCATTCTTGTTTTAACAAACATTTTATAAAAATATTACTTGAAATTTAAAAATGTGTTGCCCCGGGTGCGGATCGAACTCACGACATTCAGATAACTCCGAGAAGTTTGATTATGAGACTGACGCGCTGCCTACTGCGCTACCGAGGCCCAGACAATTTCCTAAAATGCCATGACAAAATTTTGGGATCGTCCACATCTAAATTTCATATAAAATCCATACAATTTACAACCCTCGCTCGTCTTCTTTACTTTTAGAACATTCAAATTTTATTTAACAGCAGAAAAAATCTCATGCCTTGGTCTGTTTTGGAATTTGAAAAACATATTTTCGAAATTTTTTGTTGGACAGCAGAAATAAGGACGAAATTAAAAACAGTTGCCCCGGGTGAGGATCGAACTCACGACCTTCAGATTGCTCCGATTGAAACGATTATAAGACTGACGCGCTGCCTACTGCGCTACCGAGGCTCGGCTGTAGATACTTTTTTTCGTCTTTTGCACTTAAACTTAATTGGAATTTTTCCTTTTTTAAGTTATTTCACTCTGAAAACAAGATTTTTATCAATTTACTTCAGCTAAACTGAAGATTAAGATTTTTTGTGATTACAGTCTCAGTTTACTTTCGCTTTTGCACCTTTTAAGGGACTAAACGCAGATAGGTACTTCTGCCTATGCACGTGGACTCTCTATTTCTCAATTTTAAATTTCAGTTATAAAAATTTACGAAAACTGTCTTAGTTCGATGATGAAAACTCATAGACATTTAGACTGCTTTCAACCATTCTTGTTTTAACAAACTTTTTATAAAAATATTACTTGAAATTTAAAAATGTGTTGTCCCGGGTGAGGATCGAACTCCCGACCTTCAGATAACTCCGAGAAGTTTGATTATGAGACTGACGCGCTGCCTACTGCGCTACCGAGGCCCAGACAATTGCCTAAAATGCCATGACAAAATTTTGGGATCGTCCACATCTAAATTTCATATAATTTCCATACAACTTACAACCCTCGCTCGTCTTCTTTACTTTTAGAACATTCAAATTTTATTTAACAGCAGAAAAAATCTCATGCCTTGGTCTGTTTTGGAATTTGAAAAACATATTTTCGAAATTTTTTTGTTGGACAGCAGAAATAAGGACGAAATTAAAAACAGTTGCCCCGTGTGAGGATCGAACTCACGACCTTCAGATTGCTCCGATTATGAGACTGACGCGCTGCCTACTGCGCTACCTAGACTTGGCTGTAGATACTTTTATTTGTCTTTTGCACTTAAACTTAATTGGAATTTTTCCTTTTTTTAAGTTAGTTCACTCTGAAAACAAGATTTTTATCAATTTACTTCAGCTAAACTGAAGATTAAGATTTTTTGTGACTACAGTCTCAGTTTACTTTCGCTTTTGCACCTTTTAAGGGACTAAACGCAGATAGGTACGTCTGCCTATGCACGTGGACTCTCTATTTCTCAATTTTAAATTTCAGTTATAAAAATTTACGAAAAGTGTCTTAGTTCGATGATGAAAACTCATAGACATTTAGACTGCTTTCAACCATTCTTGTTTTAACAAACATTTTATAAAAATATTACTTGAAATTTAAAAATGTGTTGCCCCGGGTGAGGATCGAACTCACGACATTCAGATAACTCCGAGAAGTTTGATTATGAGACTGACGCGCTGCCTACTGCGCTACCGAGGCCCAGACAATTTCCTAAAATGCCATGACAAAATTTTGGGATCGTCCACATCTAAATTTCATATAAAATCCATACAATTTACAACCCTCGCTCGTCTTCTTTACTTTTAGAACATTCAAATTTTATTTAACAGCAGAAAAAATCTCATGCCTTGGTCTGTTTTGGAATTTGAAAAACATATTTTCGAAATTTTTTTGTTGGACAGCAGAAATAAGGACGAAATTAAAAACAGTTGCCCCGGGTGAGGATCGAACTCACGACCTTCAGATTGCTCCGATTGAAACGATTATAAGACTGACGCGCTGCCTACTGCGCTACCGAGGCTCGGCCGTAGATACTTTTATTCGTCTTTTGCACTTAAACTTAATTGGAATTTTTCCTTTTTTTAAGTTAGTTCACTCTGAAAACAAGATTTTTATCAATTTACTTCAGCTAAACTGAAGATTAAGATTTTTTGTGATTACAGTCTCAGTTTACTTTCGCTTTTGCACCTTTTAAGGGACTAAACGCAGATAGGTACTTCTGCCTATGCACGTGGACTCTCTATTTCTCAATTTTAAATTTCAGTTATAAAAATTTACGAAAACTGTCTTAGTTCGATGATGAAAACTCATAGACATTTAGACTGCTTTCAACCATTCTTGTTTTAACAAACTTTTTATAAAAATATTACTTGAAATTTAAAAATGTGTTGTCCCGGGTGAGGATCGAACTCACGACCTTCAGATAACTCCGAGAAGTTTGACTATGAGACTGACGCGCTGCCTACTGCGCTACCGAGGCCCAGACAATTGCCTAAAATGCCATGACAAAATTATGGGATCGTCCACATCTAAATTTCATATAATTTCCATACAATTTACAACCCTCGCTCGTCTTCTTTACTTTTAGAACATTCAAATTTTATTTAACAGCAGAAAAAATCTCATGCCTTGGTCTGTTTTGGAATTTGAAAAACACATTTTCGAAATTTTTTTGTTGGACAGCAGAAATAAGGACGAAATTAAAAACAGTTGCCCCGGTGAGGATCGAACTCACGACCTTCATATTGCTCCGATTGAAACGATTATGAGACTGACGCGCTGCCTACTGCGCTACCTAGGCTTGGCTGTAGATGCTTTTATTTGTCTTTTGCACTTAAACTTAATTGGAATTTTTCCTTTTTTTAAGTTAGTTCACTCTGAAAACAAAATTTTTATCAATTTACTTCAGCTAAACTGAAGATCAAGATTTTTTGTGATTACAGTCTCAGTTTACTTTCGCTTTTGCACCTTTTAAGGGACTAAACGCAGATAGGTACTTCGGCCTATGCACGTGGACTCTCTATTTCTCAATTTTAAATTTCAGTTATAAAAATTTACGAAAACTGTCTTAGTTCGATGATGAAAACTCATAGACATTTAGACTGCTTTCAACCATTCTTGTTTTAACAAACTTTTTATAAAAATATTACTTGAAATTTAAAAATGTGTTGTCCCGGGTGAGGATCGAACTCACGACCTTCAGATAACTCCGAGAAATTTGATTATCAGACTGACGCGCTGCCTACTGTGCTACCGAGGCCCAGACAATTGCCTAAAATGCCATGACAAAATTTTGGGATCGTCCACATCTAAATTTTATATAATTTCCATACAATTTACAACCCTCGCTCGTCTTCTTTACTTTTAGAACATTCAAATTTTATTTAACAGCAGAAAAAATCTCATGCCTTGGTCTGTTTTGGAATTTGAAAAACATATTTTCGAAATTTTTTTGTTGGACAGCAGAAATAAGGACGAAATTAAAAACAGTTGCCCCGGGTGAGGATCGAACTCACGACGTTCATATTGCTCCGATTGAAACGATTATGAGACTGACGCGCTGCCTACTGCGCTACCTAGGCTTGGCTATAGATACTTTTATTTGTCTTTTGCACTTAAACTTAATTGGAATTTTTCCTTTTTTTAAGTTAGTTCGATCTGAAAACAAGATTTTTATCAATTTACTTCAGCTAAACTGAAGATTAAGATTTTTTGTGATTACAGTCTCAGTTTACTTTCGCTTTTGCACCTTTTAAGGGACTAAACGCAGATAGGTACTTCTGCCTATGCACGTGGACTCTCTATTTCTCAATTTTAAATTTCAGTTATAAAAATTTACGAAAACTGTCTTAGTTCGATGATGAAAACTCATAGACATTTAGACTGCTTTCAACCATTCTTGTTTTAACAAACATTTTATAAAAATATTACTTGAAATTTAAAAATGTGTTGCCCCGGGTGAGGATCGAACTCACGACATTCAGATAACTCCGAGAAGTTTGATTATGAAACTGACGCGCTGCCTACTGCGCTACCGAGGCCCAGACAATTGCCTAAAATGCCATGACAAAATTTTGGGATCGTCCACATCTAAATTTCATATAATTTCCATACAATTTACAACACTCGCTCGTCTTCTTTACTTTTAGAACATTCAAATTTTATTTAACAGCAGAAAAAATCTCATGCCTTGGTCTGTTTTGGAATTTGAAAAACATATTTTCGAAATTTTTTTGTTGGACAGCAGAAATAAGGACGAAATTAAAAACAGTTGCCCCGGGTGAGGATCGAACTCACGACCTTCATATTGCTCCGATTGAAACGATTATGAGACTGACGCGCTGCCTACTGCGCTACCTAGGCTTGGCTGTAGATACTTTTATTTGTCTTTTGCACTTAAACTTAATTGGAATTTTTCCATTTTTTAAGTTAGTTCACTCTGAAAACAAGATTTTTATCAATTTACTTCAGCTAAACTGAAGATCAAGATTTTTTGTGATTACAGTCTCAGTTTACTTTCGCTTTTGCACCTTTTAAGGGACTAAACGCAGATAGGTACTTCTGGCTATGCACGTGGACTCTCTATTTCTCAATTTTAAATTTCAGTTATAAAAATTTACGAAAACTGTCTTAGTTCGATGATGAAAACTCATAGACATTTAGACTGCTTTCAACCATTCTTGTTTTAACAAACTTTTTTATAAAAATATTACTTGAAATTTAAAAACGTGTTGCCCCGGGTGAGGATCGAACTCACGACCTTCAGATAACTCCGAGAAGTTTGATTATGAGACTGACGCGCTGCCTACTGCGCTACCGAGGCCCAGACAATTGCCTAAAATGCCATGACAAAATTTTGGGATCGTCCACATCTAAATCTCATATAAAATCCATACTATTTACAACCCTCGCTCGTCTTCTTTACTTTTAGAACATTCAAATTTTATTTAACTGCAGAAAAAATCTCATGCCTTGGTCTGTTTTGGAATTTGAAAAACATATTTTCGAAATTTTTTTGTTGGACAGCAGAAATAAGGACGAAATTAAAAACAGTTGCCCCGGGTGAGGATCGAACGCACGACCTTCAGATTGCTCCGATTGAAACGATTATAAGACTGACGCGCTGCCTACTGCGCTACCGAGGCTCGGCTGTAGATACTTTTATTCGTCTTTTGCACTTAAACTTAATTAGAATTTTTCCTTTTTTTAAGTTAGTTCGATCTGAAAACAAGATTTTTATCAATTTACTTCAGCTAAACTGAAGATTAAGATTTTTTGTGATTACAGTCTCAGTTTACTTTCGCTTTTGCACCTTTTAAGGGACTAAACGCAGATAGGTACTTCTGCCTATGCACGTGGACTCTCTATTTCTCAATTTTAAATTTCAGTTATAAAAATTTACGAAATCTGTCTTAGTTCGATGATGAAAACTCATAGACATTTAGACTGCTTTCAACCATTCTTGTTTTAACAAACTTTTTATAAAAATATTACTTGAAATTTAAAAATGTGTTGCCCCGGGTGAGGATCGAACTCACGACCTTCAGATAACTCCGAGAAGTTTGATTATGAGACTGACGCGCTGCCTACTGCGCTACCGAGGCCCAGACATTGCCTAAAATGCCATGACAAAATTTTGGGATCGTCCACATCTAAATTTCATATAAAATCCATACAATTTACAACCCTCGCTCGTCTTCTTTACTTTTAGAACATTCAAATCTTATTTAACAGCAGAAAAACTCTCATGCCTTGGTCTGTTTTGGAATTTGAAAAACATATTTTCGAAATTTTTTTGTTGGACAGCAGAAATAAGGAGGAAATTAAAAACAGTTGCCCCGGGTGAGGATCGAACTCACGACCTTCAGATTGCTCCGATTGAAACGATTATGAGACTGACGCGCTGCCTACTGCGCTACCGAGGCTTGGCTGTAGATACTTTTATTCGTCTTTTGCACTTAAACTTAATTGGAATTTTTCCTTTTTTTAAGTTATTTCACTCTGAAAACAAGATTTTTATCAATTTACTTCAGCTAAACTGAAGATTAAGATTTTTTGTGATTACAGTCTCAGTTTACTTTCGCTTTTGCACCTTTTAAGGGACTAAACGCAGATCGGTACTTCTGCCTATGCACGTGGACTCTCTATTTTTTAATTTTAAATTTCAGTTATAAAAATTTACGAAAACTGTCTTAGTTCGATGATGAAAACTCATAGACATTTAGACTGCTTTCAACCATTCTTGTTTTAACAAACTTTTTATAAAAATATTACTTGAAATTTAAAAATGTGTTGCCCGGGGTGAGGATCGAACTCACGACCTTCAGATAACTCCGAGAAGTTTGATTATGAGACTGACGCGCTGCCTACTGCGCTACCGAGGCCCAGACAATTGCCTAAAATGCCATGACAAAATTTTGGGATCGTCCACATCTAAATTTTATATAAAATCCATACAATTTACAACCCTCGCTCGTCTTCTTTACTTTTAGAACATTCAAATTTTATTTAACAGCAGAAAAAATCTCATGCCTTGGTCTGTTTTGGAATTTGAAAAACATATTTTCGAAATTTTTTTGTTGGACAGCAGAAATAAGGACGAAATTAAAAACAGTTGCCCCGGGTGAGGATCGAACTCACGACCTTCAGATTGCTCCGATTGAAACGATAAAGAGACTGATGCGCTGCCTACTGCGCTACCGAGGCTCAGACAATTGCCTAAAATGCCAGGACAAAATTTTGGGATCGTCCACATCTAAATTTCATATAAAATCCATACAATTTACAACCCTCGCTCGTCTTCTTTACTTTTAGAACATTCAAATTTTATTTAACAGCAGAAAAAATCTCATGCCTTGGTCTGTTTTGGAATTTGAAAAACATATTTTCGAAATTTTTTTGTTGGACAGCAGAAATAAGGACGAAATTAAAAACAGTTGCCCCGGGTGAGGATCGAACTCACGACCTTCAGATTGCTCCGATTGAAACGATTAAGAGACCGACGCGCTGCCTACTGCACTACCGAGGCTCAGACAATTGCCTAAAATGCCATGACAAAATTTTGGGATCGTCCACATCTAAATTTCATATAAAATCCATACAATTTACAACCCTCGCTCGTCTTCTTTACATTTAGAACATTCAAATTTTATTTAACAGCAGAAAAAATCTCATGTCTTGGTCTGTTTTGGAATTTGAAAAACATATTTTCGAAATTTTTTTTGTTGGACAGCAGAAATAAAGACGAAATTAAAAACAGTTGCCCCGGGTGAGGATCGAACTCACGACCTTCAGATTGTTCCGATTGAAACGATTATGAGACTGACGCGCTGCCTACTGCGCTACCGAGGCTTGGCTGTAGATACTTTTATTCGTCTTTTGCACTTAAACTTAATTGGAATTTTTCCTTTTTTTAAGTTAGTTCACTCTGAAAACAAGATTTTTATCAATTTACTTCAGCTAAACTGAAGATTAAGATTTTTTGTGATTACAGTCTCAGTTTACTTTCGCTTTTGCACCTTTTAAGGGACTAAACGCAGATAGGTACTTCTGCCTATGCACGTGGACTCTCTATTTCTCAATTTTAAATTTCAGTTATAAAAATTTACGAAAACTGTCATAGTTCGATGATGAAAAACTCATAGACATTTAGACTGCTTTCAACCATTCTTGTTTTAACAAACTTTTTATAAAAATATTACTTGAAATTTAAAAATGTGTTGCCCCGGGTGAGGATCGAACTCACGACCTTCAGATAACTCCGAGAAGTTTGATTATGAGACTGACGCGCTGCCTACTGCGCTACCGAGGCCCAGACAATTGCCTAAAATGCCATGACAAAATTTTGGGATCGTCCACATCTAAATTTCAAATAAAATCCATACAATTTACAACCCTCGCTCGTCTTCTTTACTTTTAGAACATTCAAATTTTATTTAACAGCAGAAAAAATCTCATGCCTTGGTCTGTTTTGGAATTTGAAAAACATATTTTCGAAATTTTTTTGTTGGACAGCAGAAATAAGGACGAAATTAAAAACAGTTACCCCGGGTGAGGATCGAACTCACGACCTTCAGATTGCTCCGATTGAAACGATTATGAGACTGACGCGCTGCCTACTGCGCTACCGAGGCTTGGCTGTAGATACTTTTATTTGTCTTTTGCACTTAAACTTAATTGGAATTTTTAATTTTTTTAAGTTAGTTCACTCTGAAAACAAGATTTTTATCAATTTACTTCAGCTAAACTGAAGATTAAGAGTTTTTGTGATTACGGTCTCAGTTTACTTTCGCTTTTGCACCTTTTAAGGGACTAAACGCAGATCGGTACTTCTGCCTATGCACGTGGACTCTCTATTTCTCAATTTTAAATTTCAGTTATAAAAATTTACGAAAACTGTCTTAGTTCGCTGATGAAAACTCATAGACATTTAGACTGCTTTCAACCATTCTTGTTTTAACAAACTTTTTATAAAAATATTACTTGAAATTTAAAAATGTGTTGCCCCGGGTGAGGATCGAACTCACGACCTTCAGATAACTCCGAGAAGTTTGATTATGAGACTGACGCGCTGCCTACTGCGCTACCGAGGCCCAGACAATTGCCTAAAATGCCATGACAAAATTTTGGGATCGTCCACATCTAAATTTCATATAAAATCCATACAATTTACAACCCTCGCTCGTCTTCTTTACTTTTAGAACATTCAAATTTTATTTAACAGCAGAAAAAATCTCATGCCTTGGTCTGTTTTGGAATTTGAAAAACATATCTTCGAAATTTTTTTGTTGGACAGCAGAAATAAGGACGAAATTAAAAACAGTTGCCCCGGGTAAGGATCGAACTCACGACCTTCAGATTGCTCCGATTGAAACGATTATGAGACTGACGCGCTGCCTACTGCGCTACCGAGGCTTGGCTATAGATACTTTTGTTCGTCTTTTGCACTTAAACTTAATTGGAATTTTTCCTTTTTTTAAGTTAGTTCACTCTGAAAACAAGATTTTTATCAATTTACTTCAGCTAAACTGAAGATTAAGATTTTTTGTGATTACAGTCTCAGTTTACTTTCGCTTTTGCATCTTTTAAGGGACTAAACGCAGATCGGTACTTCTGAATATGCACGTGGACTCTCTATTTCTCAATTTTAAATTTCAGTTATAAAAATTTACGAAAACTGTCTTAGTTCGATGATGAAAACTCATAGACATTTAGACTGCTTTCAACCATTCTTGTTTTAACAAACTTTTTATAAAAATATTACTTGAAATTTAAAGATGTGTTGTCCCGGGTGAGGATCGAACTCACGACCTTCAGATAACTCCGAGAAGTTTGATTATGAGACTGACGCGCTGCCTACTGCGCTACCGAGGCCCAGACAATTGCCTAAAATGCCATGACAAAATTTTGGGATCGTCCACATCTAAATTTCATATAAAATCCATACAATTTACAACCCTCGCTCGTCTTCTTTACTTTTAGAACATTCAAATTTTATTTAACAGCAGAAAAAATCTCATGCCTTGGTCTGTTTTGGAATTTGAAAAACATATCTTCGAAATTTTTTTGTTGGACAGCAGAAATAAGGACGAAATTAAAAACAGTTGCCCCGGGTAAGGATCGAACTCACGACCTTCAGATTGCTCCGATTGAAACGATTATGAGACTGACGCGCTGCCTACTGCGCTACCGAGGCTTGGCTATAGATACTTTTGTTCGTCTTTTGCACTTAAACGTAATTGGAATTTTTCCTTTTTTTAAGTTAGTTCACTCTGAAAACAAGATTTTTATCAATTTACTTCAGCTAAACTGAAGATTAAGATTTTTTGTGATTACAGTCTCAGTTTACTTTCGCTTTTGCATCTTTTAAGGGACTAAACGCAGATCGGTACTTCTGAATATGCACGTGGACTCTCTATTTCTCAATTTTAAATTTCAGTTATAAAAATTTACGAAAACTGTCTTAGTTCGGTGATGAAAACTCATAGACATTTAGACTGCTTTCAACCATTCTTGTTTTAACAAACTATTTATAAAAATATTACTTGAAATTTAAAAATGTGTTGCCCCGGGTGTGGATCGAACTCACGACCTTCAGATTGCTCCGATTGAAACGATTATGAGACTGACGCGCTGCCTACTGCGCTACCGAGGCTTGGCTGTAGATACTTTTATTCTTCTTTTGCACTTAAACTTAATTGGAATTTTTCCTTTTTTTAAGTTAGTTCACTCTGAAAACAAGATTTTTATCAATTTACTTCAGCTAAACTGAAGATTAAGATTTTTTGTGATTACAGTCTCAGTTTACTTTCGCTTTTGCACCTTTTAAGGGACTAAACGCAGATAGGTACTTCTGCCTGTGCACGTGGACTCTCTATTTCTCAATTTTAAATTTCAGTTATAAAAATTTACGAAAACTGTATTAGTTCGATGATGAAAACTCATAGACATTTAGACTGCTTTCAACCATTCTTGTTTTAACAAACTTTTTATAAAAATATTACTTGAAATTTAAAAATGTGTTGCCCCGGGTGAGGATCGAACTCACGACCTTCAGATAACTCCGAGAAGTTTGATTATGAGACTGACGCGCTGCCTACTGCGCTACCGAGGCCCAGACAATTGCCTAAAATGCCATGACAAAATTTTGGGATCGTCCACATCTAAATTTCAAATAAAATCCATACAATTTACAACCCTCGCTCGTCTTCTTTACTTTTAGAACATTCAAATTTTATTTAACAGCAGAAAAAATCTCATGCCTTGGTCTGTTTTGGAATTTGAAAAACATATTTTCGAAATTTTTTTGTTGGACAGCAGAAATAAGGACGAAATTAAAAACAGTTACCCCGGGTGAGGATCGAACTCACGACCTTCAGATTGCTCCGATTGAAACGATTATGAGACTGACGCGCTGCCTACTGCGCTACCGAGGCTTGGCTGTAGATACTTTTATTTGTCTTTTGCACTTAAACTTAATTGGAATTTTTAATTTTTTTAAGTTAGTTCACTCTGAAAACAAGATTTTTATCAATTTACTTCAGCTAAACTGAAGATTAAGAGTTTTTGTGATTACGGTCTCAGTTTACTTTCGCTTTTGCACCTTTTAAGGGACTAAACGCAGATCGGTACTTCTGCCTATGCACGTGGACTCTCTATTTCTCAATTTTAAATTTCAGTTATAAAAATTTACGAAAACTGTCTTAGTTCGCTGATGAAAACTCATAGACATTTAGACTGCTTTCAACCATTCTTGTTTTAACAAACTTTTTATAAAAATATTACTTGAAATTTAAAAATGTGTTGCCCCGGGTGAGGATCGAACTCACGACCTTCAGATAACTCCGAGAAGTTTGATTATGAGACTGACGCGCTGCCTACTGCGCTACCGAGGCCCAGACAATTGCCTAAAATGCCATGACAAAATTTTGGGATCGTCCACATCTAAATTTCATATAAAATCCATACAATTTACAACCCTCGCTCGTCTTCTTTACTTTTAGAACATTCAAATTTTATTTAACAGCAGAAAAAATCTCATGCCTTGGTCTGTTTTGGAATTTGAAAAACATATCTTCGAAATTTTTTTGTTGGACAGCAGAAATAAGGACGAAATTAAAAACAGTTGCCCCGGGTAAGGATCGAACTCACGACCTTCAGATTGCTCCGATTGAAACGATTATGAGACTGACGCGCTGCCTACTGCGCTACCGAGGCTTGGCTATAGATACTTTTGTTCGTCTTTTGCACTTAAACTTAATTGGAATTTTTCCTTTTTTTAAGTTAGTTCACTCTGAAAACAAGATTTTTATCAATTTACTTCAGCTAAACTGAAGATTAAGATTTTTTGTGATTACAGTCTCAGTTTACTTTCGCTTTTGCATCTTTTAAGGGACTAAACGCAGATCGGTACTTCTGAATATGCACGTGGACTCTCTATTTCTCAATTTTAAATTTCAGTTATAAAAATTTACGAAAACTGTCTTAGTTCGATGATGAAAACTCATAGACATTTAGACTGCTTTCAACCATTCTTGTTTTAACAAACTTTTTATAAAAATATTACTTGAAATTTAAAGATGTGTTGTCCCGGGTGAGGATCGAACTCACGACCTTCAGATAACTCCGAGAAGTTTGATTATGAGACTGACGCGCTGCCTACTGCGCTACCGAGGCCCAGACAATTGCCTAAAATGCCATGACAAAATTTTGGGATCGTCCACATCTAAATTTCATATAAAATCCATACAATTTACAACCCTCGCTCGTCTTCTTTACTTTTAGAACATTCAAATTTTATTTAACAGCAGAAAAAATCTCATGCCTTGGTCTGTTTTGGAATTTGAAAAACATATCTTCGAAATTTTTTTGTTGGACAGCAGAAATAAGGACGAAATTAAAAACAGTTGCCCCGGGTAAGGATCGAACTCACGACCTTCAGATTGCTCCGATTGAAACGATTATGAGACTGACGCGCTGCCTACTGCGCTACCGAGGCTTGGCTATAGATACTTTTGTTCGTCTTTTGCACTTAAACGTAATTGGAATTTTTCCTTTTTTTAAGTTAGTTCACTCTGAAAACAAGATTTTTATCAATTTACTTCAGCTAAACTGAAGATTAAGATTTTTTGTGATTACAGTCTCAGTTTACTTTCGCTTTTGCATCTTTTAAGGGACTAAACGCAGATCGGTACTTCTGAATATGCACGTGGACTCTCTATTTCTCAATTTTAAATTTCAGTTATAAAAATTTACGAAAACTGTCTTAGTTCGGTGATGAAAACTCATAGACATTTAGACTGCTTTCAACCATTCTTGTTTTAACAAACTATTTATAAAAATATTACTTGAAATTTAAAAATGTGTTGCCCCGGGTGTGGATCGAACTCACGACCTTCAGATTGCTCCGATTGAAACGATTATGAGACTGACGCGCTGCCTACTGCGCTACCGAGGCTTGGCTGTAGATACTTTTATTCTTCTTTTGCACTTAAACTTAATTGGAATTTTTCCTTTTTTTAAGTTAGTTCACTCTGAAAACAAGATTTTTATCAATTTACTTCAGCTAAACTGAAGATTAAGATTTTTTGTGATTACAGTCTCAGTTTACTTTCGCTTTTGCACCTTTTAAGGGACTAAACGCAGATAGGTACTTCTGCCTGTGCACGTGGACTCTCTATTTCTCAATTTTAAATTTCAGTTATAAAAATTTACGAAAACTGTATTAGTTCGATGATGAAAACTCATAGACATTTAGACTGCTTTCAACCATTCTTGTTTTAACAAACTTTTTATAAAAATATTACTTGAAATTTAAAAATGTGTTGCCCCGGGTGAGGATCGAACTCACGACCTTCAGATAACTCCGAGAAGTTTGATTATGAGACTGACGCGCTGCCTACTGCGCTACCGAGGCCCAGACAATTGCCTAAAATGCCATGACAAATTTTTGGGATCGTCCGCATCTAAATTTTATATAATTTCCATACAATTTACAACGCTCGCTCGTCTTCTTTACTTTTAGAACATTCAAATTTTATTTAACAGCAGAAAAAATCTCATGCCTTGGTCTGTTTTGGAATTTGAAAAACATATTTTCGAAATTTTTTTGTTGGACAGCAGAAATAAGGACGAAATTAAAAACAGCTGCCCCGGGTGAGGATCGAACTCACGACCTTCAGATTGCTCCAATTGAAACGATTATGAGACTGACGCGCTGCCTACTGCGCTACCGAGGCTTGGCTGTAGATACTTTTATTCTTCTTTTGCACTTAAACTTAATTGGAATTTTTCCTTTTTTTAAGTTAGTTCACTCTGAAAACAAGATTTTTATCAATTTACTTCAGCTAAACTGAAGATTAAGATTTTTTGTGATTACAGTCTCAGTTTACTTTCGCTTTTGCACGTTTTAAGGGACTAAACGCAGATAGGTACTTCTGCCTATGCACGTGGACTCTCTATTTCTCAATTTTAAATTTCAGTTATAAAAATTTACGAAAACTGTCTTAGTTCGATGATGAAAACTCATAGACATTTAGACTGCTTTCAACCATTCTTGTTTTAACAAACTTTTTATAAAAATATTACTTGAAATTTAAAAATGTGTTGCCCCGGGTGAGGATCGAACTCACGACCTTCAGATAACTCCGAGAAGTTTGATTATGAGACTGACGCGCTGCCTACTGCGCTACCGAGGCCCAGACAATTGCCTAAAATGCCATGACAAAATTTTGGGATCGTCCGCATCTAAATTTTATATAATTTCCATACAATTTACAACCCTCGCTCGTCTTCTTTACTTTTAGAACATTCAAATTTTATTTAACAGCAGAAAAAATCTCATGCCTTGGTCTGTTTTGGAATTTGAAAAACATATTTTCGAAATTTTTTTGTTGGACAGCAGAAATAAGGACGAAATTAAAAACAGCTGCCCCGGGTGAGGATCGAACTCACGACCTTCAGATTGCTCCAATTGAAACGATTATGAGACTGACGCGCTGCCTACTGCGCTACCGAGGCTTGGCTGTAGATACTTTTATTCTTCTTTTGCACTTAAACTTAATTGGAATTTTTCCTTTTTTTAAGTTAGTTCACTCTGAAAACAAGATTTTGATCAATTTACTTCAGCTAAACTGAAGATTAAGATTTTTTGTGATTACAGTCTCAGTTTACTTTCGCTTTTGCACGTTTTAAGGGACTAAACGCAGATAGGTACTTCTGCCTATGCACGTGGACTCTCTATTTCTCAATTTTAAATTTCAGTTATAAAAATTTACGAAAACTGTCTTAGTTCGATGATGAAAACTCATAGACATTTAGACTGCTTTCAACCATTCTTGTTTTAACAAACTTTTTATAAAAATATTACTTGAAATTTAAAAATGTGTTGCCCCGTGTGAGGATCGAACTCACGACCTTCAGATAACTCCGAGAAGTTTGACTATGAGACTGACGCGCTGCCTACTGCGCTACCGAGGCCCAGACAATTGCCTAAAATGCCATGACAAAATTTTGGGATCGTCCACATCTAAATTTCATATAAAATCCATACAATTTACAACCCTCGCTCGTCTTCTTTACTTTTAGAACATTCAAATTTTATTTAACAGCAGAAAAAATCTCATGCCTTGGTCTGTTTTGGAATTTGAAAAACATATTTTCGAAATTTTTTTGTTGGACAGCAGAAATAAGGACGAAATTAAAAACAGTTGCCCCGGGTGAGGATCGAACTCACGACCTTCAGATTGCTCCGATGGAAACGATTATGAGACTGACGCGCTGCCTACTGCGCTACCGAGGCTTGGCTGTAGATACTTTTATTCGTCTTTTGCACTTAAACTTAATTGGAATTTTTCCTTTTTTTAAGTTAGTTCACTCTGAAAACAAGATTTTTATCAATTTACTTCAGCTAAATTGAAGATTAAGATTTTTTGTGATTACAGTCTCAGTTTACTTTCGCTTTTGCACCTTTTAAGGGACTAAACGCAGATAGGTACTTCTGCCTATGCACGTGGACTCTCTATTTCTCAATTTTAAATTTCAGTTATAAAAATTTACGAAAACTGTCTTAGTTCGATGATGAAAACTCATAGACATTTAGACTGCTTTCAACCATTCTTGTTTTAACAAACATTTTATAAAAATATTACTTGAAATTTAAAAATGTGTTGCCCCGGGTGAGGATCGAACTCACGACCTTCAGATAACTCCGAGAAGTTTGATTATGAGACTGACGCGCTGCCTACTGTGCTACCGAGGCTTGGCTGTAGATACTTTTATTCTTGTTTTGCACTTAAACTTAATTGGAATTTTTCCTTTTTTTAAGTTAGTTCACTCTGAAAACAAGATTTTTATCAATTTACTTCAGCTAAAGTGAAGATTAAGATTTTTTGTGATTACAGTCTCAGTTTACTTTCGCTTTTGCACGTTTTAAGGGACTAAACGCAGATAGGTACTTCTGCCTATGCACGTGGACTCTCTATTTCTCAATTTTAAATTTCAGTTATAAAAATTTACGAAAACTGTCTTAGTTCGATGATGAAAACTCATAGACATTTAGACTGCTTTCAACCATTCTTGTTTTAACAAACTTTTTATAAAAATATTACTTGAAATTTAAAAATGTGTTGCCCCGGGTGAGGATCGAACTCACGACCTTCAGATAACTCCGAGAAGTTTGATTATGAGACTGACGCGCTGCCTACTGCGCTACCGAGGCCCAGACCATTGCCTAAAATGCCATGACAAAATTTTGGGATCGTCCACATCTAAATTTCATATAAAATCCATACAATTTACAAACCCCGCTCGTCTTCTTTACTTTTAGAACATTCAAATTTTATTTAACAGCAGAAAAAATCTCATGCCTTGGTCTGTTTTGGAATTTGAAAAACATATTTTCGAAATTTTTTTGTTGGACAGCAGAAATAAGGACGAAATTAAAAACAGCTGCCCCGGGTGAGGATCGAACTCACGACCTTCAGATTGCTCCGATTGAAACGATTATGAGACTGACGCGCTGCCTACTGCGCTACCTAGGCTTGGCTGTAGATACATTTATTCGTCTTTTGCACTTAAACTTAATTAGAATTTTTCCTTTTTTTAAGTTAGTTCGATCTGAAAACAAGATTTTTATCAATTTACTTCAGCTAAACTGAAGATTAAGATTTTTTGTGATTACAGTCTCAGTTTACTTTCGCTTTTGCACCTTTTAAGGGACTAAACGCAGATAGGTACTTCTGCCTATGCACGTGAACTCTCTATTTCTCAATTTTAAATTTCAGTTATAAAAATTTACGAAAACTGTCTTAGTTCGATGATGAAAACTCATAGACATTTAGACTGCTTTCAACCATTCTTGTTTTAACAAACTTTTTATAAAAATATTACTTGAAATTTAAAGATGTGTTGTCCCGGGTGAGGATCGAACTCACGACCTTCAGATAACTCCGAGAAGTTTGATTATGAGACTGACGCGCTGCCTACTGCGCTACCGAGGATCAGACAATTGCCTAAAATGCCATGACAAAATTTTGGGATCGTCCACATCTAAATTTCATATAATTTCCATACAATTTACAACCCTCGCTCGTCTTCTTTACTTTTAGAACATTCAAATTTTATTTAACAGCAGAAAAAATCTCATGCCTTGGTCTGTTTTGGAATTTGAAAAACATATTTTCGAAATTTTTTTGTTGGACAGCAGAAATAAGGACGAAATTAAAAACTGTTGCCCCGGGTGAGGATCGAACTCACGATCTTCAGATTGCTCCGATTATGAGACTGACACGCTGCCTACTGCGCTACCTAGGCTTGGCTGTAGATACTTTTATTTGTCTTTTGCACTTAAACTTAATTGGAATTTTTCCTTTTTTTAAGTTAGTTCACTCTGAAAACAAGATTTTTATCAATTTACTTCAGCTAAACTGAAGATTAAGATTTTTTGTGATTACAGTCTCAGTTTACTTTCGCTTTTGCACCTTTTAAGGGACTAAACGCAGATAGGTACTTCTGGCTATGCACGTGGACTCTCTATTTCTCAATTTTAAATTTCAGTTATAAAAATTTACGAAAACTGTCTTAGATCGATGATGAAAACTCATAGACATTTAGACTGCTTTCAACCATTCTTGTTTTAACAAACTTTTTTATAAAAATATTACTTGAAATTTAAAAATGTGTTGCCCCGGGTGAGGATCGAACTCACGACCTTCAGATAACTCCGAGAAGTTTGATTATGAGACTGACGCGCTGCCTACTGCGCTACCGAGGCCCAGGCAATTGCCTAAAATGCCATGACAAAATTTTGGGATCGTCCACATCAAAATTTCATATAAAATCCATACTATTTACAACCCTCGCTCGTCTTCTTTACTTTTAGAACATTCAAATTTTATTTAACAGCAGAAAAAATCTCATGCCTTGGTCTGTTTTGGAATTTGAAAAACATATTTTCGAAATTTTTTTGTTGGACAGCAGAAATAAGGACGAAATTAAAAACAGTTGCCCCGGGTGAGGATCGAACGCACGACCTTCAGATTGCTCCGATTGAAACGATTATAAGACTGACGCGCTGCCTACTGCGCTACCGAGGCTCGGCTGTAGATACTTTTATTCGTCTTTTGCACTTAAACTTAATTAGAATTTTTCCTTTTTTTAAGTTAGTTCGATCTGAAAACAAGATTTTTATCAATTTACTTCAGCTAAACTGAAGATTAAGATTTTTTGTGATTACAGTCTCAGTTTACTTTCGCTTTTGCACCTTTTAAGGGACTAAACGCAGATAGGTACTTCTTCCTATGCACGTGGACTCTCTATTTCTCAATTTTAAATTTCAGTTATAAAAATTTACGAAAACTGTCTTAGTTCGATGATGAAAACTCATAGACATTTAGACTGCTTTAAACCATTCTTGTTTAAACAAACTTTTTATATAAATATTACTTGAAATTTAAAAATGTGTTGTCCCGGGTGAGGATCGAACTAACGACCTTCAGATAACTCCGAGAAGTTTGATTATGAGACTGACGCGCTGCCTACTGCGCTACCGAGGCCCAGACAATTGCCTAAAATGCCATGACAAAATTTTGGGATCGTCCACATCTAAATTTCATATAATTTCCATACAATTTACAACCCTCGCTCGTCTTCTTTACTTTTAGAACATTCAAATTTTATTTAACAGCAGAAAAAATCTCATGCCTTGATCTGTTTTGGAATTTGAAAAACATATTTTCGAAATTTTTTTGTTGGACAGCAGAAATAAGGACGAAATTAAAAACAGCTGCCCCGGGTGAGGATCGAACTCACGACCTTCAGATTGCTCCGATTATGAGACTGACGCGCTGCCTACTGCGCTACCTAGGCTTGGCTGTAGATCCTTTTATTTGTCTTTTGCACTTAAACATAATTGGAATTTTTCCTTTTTTTAAGTTAGTTCACTCTGAAAACAAGATTTTTATCAATTTACTTCAGCTAAACTGAAGATTAAGATTTTTTGTGATTACAGTCTCAGTTTACTTTCGCTTTTGCACCTTTTAAGGGACTAAACGCAGATAGGTACTTCTGCCTATGCACGTGGACTCTCTATTTCTCAATTTTAAATTTCAGTTATAAAAATTTACGAAAACTGTCTTAGTTCGATGATGAAAACTCATAGACATTTAGACTGCTTTGAACCATTCTTGTTTTAACAAACATTTTATAAAAATATTACTTGAAATTTAAAAATGTGTTGCCCCGGGTGAGGATCGAACTCACGACATTCAGATAACTCCGAGAAGTTTGATTATGAGACTGACGCGCTGCCTACTGCGCTACCGAGGCCCAGACAATTGCCTAAAATGCCATGACAAAATTTTGGGATCGTCCACATCTAAATTTCATATAAAATCCATACAATTTACAACCCTCGCACGTCTTCTTTACATTTAGAACATTCAAATTTTATTTAACAGCAGAAAAAATCTCACGCCTTGGTCTGTTTTGGAATTTGAAAAACATATTTTCGAAATTTTTTTGTTGGACAGCAGAAATAAGGACGAAATTAAAAACAGTTGCCCCGGGTGAGGATCGAACTCACGACCTTCAGATTGCTCCGATTGAAACGATTATAAGACTGACGCGCTGCCTACTGCGCTACCGAGGCTCGGCTGTAGATACTTTTATTCGTCTTTTGCACTTAAACTTAATTGGAATTTTTCCTTTTTTAAGTTATTTCACTCTGAAAACAAGATTTTTATCAATTTACTTCAGCTAAACTGAAGATTAAGATTTTTTGTGATTACAGTCTCAGTTTACTTTCGCTTTTGCACCTTTTAAGGGACTAAACGCAGATAGGTACTTCTGCCTATGCACGTGGACTCTCTATTTCTCAATTTTAAATTTCAGTTATAAAAATTTACGAAAACTGTCTTAGTTCGATGATGAAAACTCATAGACATTTAGACTGCTTTCAACCATTCTTGTTTTAACAAACTTTTTATAAAAATATTACTTGAAATTTAAAAATGTGTTGTCCCGGGTGAGGATCGAACTCACGACCTTCAGATAACTCCGAGAAGTTTGATTATGAGACTGACGCGCTGCCTACTGCGCTACCGAGGCCCAGACAATTGCCTAAAATGCCATGACAAAATTTTGGGATCGTCCACATCTAAATTTCATATAATTTCCATACAACTTACAACCCTCGCTCGTCTTCTTTACTTTTAGAACATTCAAATTTTATTTAACAGCAGAAAAAATCTCATGCCTTGGTCTGTTTTGGAATTTGAAAAACATATTTTCGAAATTTTTTTGTTGGACAGCAGAAATAAGGACGAAATTAAAAACAGTTGCCCCGTGTGAGGATCGAACTCACGACCTTCAGATTGCTCCGATTACGAGACTGACGCGCTGCCTACTGCGCTACCTAGACTTGGCTGTAGATACTTTTATTTGTCTTTTGCACTTAAACTTAATTGGAATTTTTCCTTTTTTTAAGTTAGTTCACTCTGAAAACAAGATTTTTATCAATTTACTTCAGCTAAACTGAAGATTAAGATTTTTTGTGACTACAGTCTCAGTTTACTTTCGCTTTTGCACCTTTTAAGGGACTAAACGCAGATAGGTACGTCTGCCTATGCACGTGGACTCTCTATTTCTCAATTTTAAATTTCAGTTATAAAAATTTACGAAAAGTGTCTTAGTTCGATGATGAAAACTCATAGACATTTAGACTGCTTTCAACCATTCTTGTTTTAACAAACATTTTATAAAAATATTACTTGAAATTTAAAAATGTGTTGCCCCGGGTGCGGATCGAACTCACGACATTCAGATAACTCCGAGAAGTTTGATTATGAGACTGACGCGCTGCCTACTGCGCTACCGAGGCCCAGACAATTTCCTAAAATGCCATGACAAAATTTTGGGATCGTCCACATCTAAATTTCATATAAAATCCATACAATTTACAACCCTCGCTCGTCTTCTTTACTTTTAGAACATTCAAATTTTATTTAACAGCAGAAAAAATCTCATGCCTTGGTCTGTTTTGGAATTTGAAAAACATATTTTCGAAATTTTTTGTTGGACAGCAGAAATAAGGACGAAATTAAAAACAGTTGCCCCGGGTGAGGATCGAACTCACGACCTTCAGATTGCTCCGATTGAAACGATTATAAGACTGACGCGCTGCCTACTGCGCTACCGAGGCTCGGCTGTAGATACTTTTTTTCGTCTTTTGCACTTAAACTTAATTGGAATTTTTCCTTTTTTAAGTTATTTCACTCTGAAAACAAGATTTTTATCAATTTACTTCAGCTAAACTGAAGATTAAGATTTTTTGTGATTACAGTCTCAGTTTACTTTCGCTTTTGCACCTTTTAAGGGACTAAACGCAGATAGGTACTTCTGCCTATGCACGTGGACTCTCTATTTCTCAATTTTAAATTTCAGTTATAAAAATTTACGAAAACTGTCTTAGTTCGATGATGAAAACTCATAGACATTTAGACTGCTTTCAACCATTCTTGTTTTAACAAACTTTTTATAAAAATATTACTTGAAATTTAAAAATGTGTTGTCCCGGGTGAGGATCGAACTCACGACCTTCAGATAACTCCGAGAAGTTTGATTATGAGACTGACGCGCTGCCTACTGCGCTACCGAGGCCCAGACAATTGCCTAAAATGCCATGACAAAATTTTGGGATCGTCCACATCTAAATTTCATATAATTTCCATACAACTTACAACCCTCGCTCGTCTTCTTTACTTTTAGAACATTCAAATTTTATTTAACAGCAGAAAAAATCTCATGCCTTGGTCTGTTTTGGAATTTGAAAAACATATTTTCGAAATTTTTTTGTTGGACAGCAGAAATAAGGACGAAATTAAAAACAGTTGCCCCGTGTGAGGATCGAACTCACGACCTTCAGATTGCTCCGATTATGAGACTGACGCGCTGCCTACTGCGCTACCTAGACTTGGCTGTAGATACTTTTATTTGTCTTTTGCACTTAAACTTAATTGGAATTTTTCCTTTTTTTAAGTTAGTTCACTCTGAAAACAAGATTTTTATCAATTTACTTCAGCTAAACTGAAGATTAAGATTTTTTGTGACTACAGTCTCAGTTTACTTTCGCTTTTGCACCTTTTAAGGGACTAAACGCAGATAGGTACGTCTGCCTATGCACGTGGACTCTCTATTTCTCAATTTTAAATTTCAGTTATAAAAATTTACGAAAAGTGTCTTAGTTCGATGATGAAAACTCATAGACATTTAGACTGCTTTCAACCATTCTTGTTTTAACAAACATTTTATAAAAATATTACTTGAAATTTAAAAATGTGTTGCCCCGGGTGAGGATCGAACTCACGACATTCAGATAACTCCGAGAAGTTTGATTATGAGACTGACGCGCTGCCTACTGCGCTACCGAGGCCCAGACAATTTCCTAAAATGCCATGACAAAATTTTGGGATCGTCCACATCTAAATTTCATATAAAATCCATACAATTTACAACCCTCGCTCGTCTTCTTTACTTTTAGAACATTCAAATTTTATTTAACAGCAGAAAAAATCTCATGCCTTGGTCTGTTTTGGAATTTGAAAAACATATTTTCGAAATTTTTTTGTTGGACAGCAGAAATAAGGACGAAATTAAAAACAGTTGCCCAAGGTGAGGATCGAACTCACGACCTTCAGATTGCTCCGATTGAAACGATTATAAGACTGACGCGCTGCCTACTGCGCTACCGAGGCTCGGCCGTAGATACTTTTATTCGTCTTTTGCACTTAAACTTAATTGGAATTTTTCCTTTTTTTAAGTTAGTTCACTCTGAAAACAAGATTTTTATCAATTTACTTCAGCTAAACTGAAGATTAAGATTTTTTGTGATTACAGTCTCAGTTTACTTTCGCTTTTGCACCTTTTAAGGGACTAAACGCAGATAGGTACTTCTGCCTATGCACGTGGACTCTCTATTTCTCAATTTTAAATTTCAGTTATAAAAATTTACGAAAACTGTCTTAGTTCGATGATGAAAACTCATAGACATTTAGACTGCTTTCAACCATTCTTGTTTTAACAAACATTTTATAAAAATATTACTTGAAATTTAAAAATGTGTTGTCCCGGGTGAGGATCGAACTCACGACCTTCAGATAACTCCGAGAAGTTTGACTATGAGACTGACGCGCTGCCTACTGCGCTACCGAGGCCCAGACAATTGCCTAAAATGCCATGACAAAATTATGGGATCGTCCACATCTAAATTTCATATAATTTCCATACAATTTACAACCCTCGCTCGTCTTCTTTACTTTTAGAACATTCAAATTTTATTTAACAGCAGAAAAAATCTCATGCCTTGGTCTGTTTTGGAATTTGAAAAACACATTTTCGAAATTTTTTTGTTGGACAGCAGAAATAAGGACGAAATTAAAAACAGTTGCCCCGGTGAGGATCGAACTCACGACCTTTATATTGCTCCGATTGAAACGATTATGAGACTGACGCGCTGCCTACTGCGCTACCTAGGCTTGGCTGTAGATGCTTTTATTTGTCTTTTGCACTTAAACTTAATTGGAATTTTTCCTTTTTTTAAGTTAGTTCACTCTGAAAACAAAATTTTTATCAATTTACTTCAGCTAAACTGAAGATCAAGATTTTTTGTGATTACAGTCTCAGTTTACTTTCGCTTTTGCACCTTTTAAGGGACTAAACGCAGATAGGTACTTCGGCCTATGCACGTGGACTCTCTATTTCTCAATTTTAAATTTCAGTTATAAAAATTTACGAAAACTGTCTTAGTTCGATGATGAAAACTCATAGACATTTAGACTGCTTTCAACCATTCTTGTTTTAACAAACTTTTTATAAAAATATTACTTGAAATTTAAAAATGTGTTGTCCCGGGTGAGGATCGAACTCACGACCTTCAGATAACTCCGAGAAATTTGATTATCAGACTGACGCGCTGCCTACTGTGCTACCGAGGCCCAGACAATTGCCTAAAATGCCATGACAAAATTTTGGGATCGTCCACATCTAAATTTTATATAATTTCCATACAATTTACAACCCTCGCTCGTCTTCTTTACTTTTAGAACATTCAAATTTTATTTAACAGCAGAAAAAATCTCATGCCTTGGTCTGTTTTGGAATTTGAAAAACATATTTTCGAAATTTTTTTGTTGGACAGCAGAAATAAGGACGAAATTAAAAACAGTTGCCCCGGGTGAGGATCGAACTCACGACCTTCATATTGCTCCGATTGAAACGATTATGAGACTGACGCGCTGCCTACTGCGCTACCTAGGCTTGGCTATAGATACTTTTATTTGTCTTTTGCACTTAAACTTAATTGGAATTTTTCCTTTTTTTAAGTTAGTTCGATCTGAAAACAAGATTTTTATCAATTTACTTCAGCTAAACTGAAGATTAAGATTTTTTGTGATTACAGTCTCAGTTTACTTTCGCTTTTGCACCTTTTAAGGGACTAAACGCAGATAGGTACTTCTGCCTATGCACGTGGACTCTCTATTTCTCAATTTTAAATTTCAGTTATAAAAATTTACGAAAACTGTCTTAGTTCGATGATGAAAACTCATAGACATTTAGACTGCTTTCAACCATTCTTGTTTTAACAAACATTTTATAAAAATATTACTTGAAATTTAAAAATGTGTTGCCCCGGGTGAGGATCGAACTCACGACATTCAGATAACTCCGAGAAGTTTGATTATGAAACTGACGCGCTGCCTACTGCGCTACCGAGGCCCAGACAATTGCCTAAAATGCCATGACAAAATTTTGGGATCGTCCACATCTAAATTTCATATAATTTCCATACAATTTACAACACTCGCTCGTCTTCTTTACTTTTAGAACATTCAAATTTTATTTAACAGCAGAAAAAATCTCATGCCTTGGTCTGTTTTGGAATTTGAAAAACATATTTTCGAAATTTTTTTGTTGGACAGCAGAAATAAGGACGAAATTAAAAACAGTTGCCCCGGGTGAGGATCGAACTCACGACCTTCATATTGCTCCGATTGAAACGATTATGAGACTGACGCGCTGCCTACTGCGCTACCTAGGCTTGGCTGTAGATACTTTTATTTGTCTTTTGCACTTAAACTTAATTGGAATTTTTCCATTTTTTAAGTTAGTTCACTCTGAAAACAAGATTTTTATCAATTTACTTCAGCTAAACTGAAGATCAAGATTTTTTGTGATTACAGTCTCAGTTTACTTTCGCTTTTGCACCTTTTAAGGGACTAAACGCAGATAGGTACTTCTGGCTATGCACGTGGACTCTCTATTTCTCAATTTTAAATTTCAGTTATAAAAATTTACGAAAACTGTCTTAGTTCGATGATGAAAACTCATAGACATTTAGACTGCTTTCAACCATTCTTGTTTTAACAAACTTTTTTATAAAAATATTACTTGAAATTTAAAAATGTGTTGCCCCGGGTGAGGATCGAACTCACGACCTTCAGATAACTCCGAGAAGTTTGATTATGAGACTGACGCGCTGCCTACTGCGCTACCGAGGCCCAGACAATTGCCTAAAATGCCATGACAAAATTTTGGGATCGTCCACATCTAAATCTCATATAAAATCCATACTATTTACAACCCTCGCTCGTCTTCTTTACTTTTAGAACATTCAAATTTTATTTAACTGCAGAAAAAATCTCATGCCTTGGTCTGTTTTGGAATTTGAAAAACATATTTTCGAAATTTTTTTGTTGGACAGCAGAAATAAGGACGAAATTAAAAACAGTTGCCCCGGGTGAGGATCGAACGCACGACCTTCAGATTGCTCCGATTGAAACGATTATAAGACTGACGCGCTGCCTACTGCGCTACCGAGGCTCGGCTGTAGATACTTTTATTCGTCTTTTGCACTTAAACTTAATTAGAATTTTTCCTTTTTTTAAGTTAGTTCGATCTGAAAACAAGATTTTTATCAATTTACTTCAGCTAAACTGAAGATTAAGATTTTTTGTGATTACAGTCTCAGTTTACTTTCGCTTTTGCACCTTTTAAGGGACTAAACGCAGATAGGTACTTCTGCCTATGCACGTGGACTCTCTATTTCTCAATTTTAAATTTCAGTTATAAAAATTTACGAAATCTGTCTTAGTTCGATGATGAAAACTCATAGACATTTAGACTGCTTTCAACCATTCTTGTTTTAACAAACTTTTTATATAAATATTACTTGAAATTTAAAAATGTGTTGTCCCGGGTGAGGATCGAACTCACGACCTTCAGATAACTCCGAGAAGTTTGATTATGAGACTGACGCGCTGCCTACTGCGCTACCGAGGCCCAGACAATTGTCTAAAATGCCATGACAAAATTTTGGGATCGTCCACATCTAAATTTCATATAATTTCCATACAATTTACAACCCTCGCTCGTCTTCTTTACTTTTAGAACATTCAAATTTTATTTAACAGCAGAAAGAATCTCATGCCTTGGTCTGTTTTGGAATTTGAAAAACATATTTTCGAAATTTTTTTGTTGGACAGCAGAAATAAGGACGAAATTAAAAACAGTTGCCCCGGTTGAGGATCGAACTCACGACCTTCAGATTGCTCCGATTGAAACGATTATAAGACTGACGCGCTGCCTAGTGCGCTACCGAGGCTCGGCTGTAGATACTTTTATTCGTCTTTTGCACTTAAACTTAATTGGAATTTTTCCTTTTTTTAAGTTAGTTCACTCTGAAAACAAGATTTTTATCAATTTACTTCAGCTAAACTGAAGATTAAGATTTTTTGTGATTACAGTCTCAGTTTACTTTCGCTTTTGCACCTTTTAAGGGACTAAACGCAGATAGGTACTTCTGCCTATGCACGTGGACTCTCTATTTCTCAATTTTAAATTTCAGTTATAAAAATTTACGAAAACTGTCTTAGTTCGATGATGAAAACTCATAGACATTTAGACTGCTTTCAACCATTCTTGTTTTAACAAACATTTTATAAAAATATTACTTGAAATTTAAAAATGTGTTGCCCCGGGTGAGGATCGAACTCACGACATTCAGATAACTCCGAGAAGTTTGATTATGAAACTGACGCGCTGCCTACTGCGCTACCGAGGCCCAGACAATTGCCTAAAATGCCATGACAAAATTTTGGGATCGTCCACATCTAAATTTCATATAATTTCCATACAATTTACAACCCTCGCTCGTCTTCTTTACTTTTAGAACATTCAAATTTTATTTAACAGCAGAAAAAATCTCATGCCTTGGTCTGTTTTGGAATTTGAAAAACATATTTTCGAAATTTTTTTGTTGGACAGCAGAAATAAGGACGAAATTAAAAACAGTTGCCCCGGGTGAGGATCGAACTCACGACCTTCATATTGCTCCGATTGAAACGATTATGAGACTGACGCGCTGCCTACTGCGCTACCTAGGCTTGGCTGTAGATACTTTTATTTGTCTTTTGCACTTAAACTTAATTGGAATTTTTCCTTTTTTTAAGTTAGTTCACTCTGAAAACAAGATTTTTAACAATTTACTTCAGCTAAACTGAAGATCAAGATTTTTTGTGATTACAGTCTCAGTTTACTTTCGCTTTTGCACCTTTTAAGGGACTAAACGCAGATAGGTACTTCTGGCTATGCACGTGGACTCTCTATTTCTCAATTTTAAATTTCAGTTATAAAAATTTACGAAAACTGTCTTAGTTCGATGATGAAAACTCATAGACATTTAGACTGCTTTCAACCATTCTTGTTTTAACAAACTTTTTTATAAAAATATTACTTGAAATTTAAAAATGTGTTGCCCCGGGTGAGGATCGAACTCACGACCTTCAGATAACTCCGAGAAGTTTGATTATGAGACTGACGCGCTGCCTACTGCGCTACCGAGGCCCAGACAATTGCCTAAAATGCCATGACAAAATTTTGGGATCGTCCACATCTAAATCTCATATAAAATCCATACTATTTACAACCCTCGCTCGTCTTCTTTACTTTTAGAACATTCAAATTTTATTTAACTGCAGAAAAAATCTCATGCCTTGGTCTGTTTTGGAATTTGAAAAACATATTTTCGAAATTTTTTTGTTGAACAGCAGAAATAAGGACGAAATTAAAAACAGTTGCCCCGGGTGAGGATCGAACGCACGACCTTCAGATTGCTCCGATTGAAACGATTATAAGACTGACGCGCTGCCTACTGCGCTACCGAGGCTCGGCTGTAGATACTTTTATTCGTCTTTTGCACTTAAACTTAATTAGAATTTTTCCTTTTTTTAAGTTAGTTCGATCTGAAAACAAGATTTTTATCAATTTACTTCAGCTAAACTGAAGATTAAGATTTTTTGTGATTACAGTCTCAGTTTACTTTCGCTTTTGCACCTTTTAAGGGACTAAACGCAGATAGGTACTTCTGCCTATGCACGTGGACTCTCTATTTCTCAATTTTAAATTTCAGTTATAAAAATTTACGAAATCTGTCTTAGTTCGATGATGAAAACTCATAGACATTTAGACTGCTTTCAACCATTCTTGTTTTAACAAACTTTTTATATAAATATTACTTGAAATTTAAAAATGTGTTGTCCCGGGTGAGGATCGAACTCACGACCTTCAGATAACTCCGAGAAGTTTGATTATGAGACTGACGCGCTGCCTACTGCGCTACCGAGGCCCAGACAATTGTCTAAAATGCCATGACAAAATTTTGGGATCGTCCACATCTAAATTTCATATAATTTCCATACAATTTACAACCCTCGCTCGTCTTCTTTACTTTTAGAACATTCAAATTTTATTTAACAGCAGAAAGAATCTCATGCCTTGGTCTGTTTTGGAATTTGAAAAACATATTTTCGAAATTTTTTTGTTGGACAGCAGAAATAAGGACGAAATTAAAAACAGTTGCCCCGGTTGAGGATCGAACTCACGACCTTCAGATTGCTCCGATTGAAACGATTATAAGACTGACGCGCTGCCTAGTGCGCTACCGAGGCTCGGCTGTAGATACTTTTATTCGTCTTTTGCACTTAAACTTAATTGGAATTTTTCCTTTTTTTAAGTTAGTTCACTCTGAAAACAAGATTTTTATCAATTTACTTCAGCTAAACTGAAGATTAAGATTTTTTGTGATTACAGTCTCAGTTTACTTTCGCTTTTGCACCTTTTAAGGGACTAAACGCAGATAGGTACTTCTGCCTATGCACGTGGACTCTCTATTTCTCAATTTTAAATTTCAGTTATAAAAATTTACGAAAACTGTCTTAGTTCGATGATGAAAACTCATAGACATTTAGACTGCTTTCAACCATTCTTGTTTTAACAAACTTTTTATAAAAATATTACTTGAAATTTAAAAATGTGTTGTCCCAGATGAGGATCGAACTCACGACCTTCAGATAACTCCGAGAAGTTTGATTATGAAACTGACGCGCTGCCTACTGCGCTACCGAGGCCCAGACAATTGCCTAAAATGCCATGACAAAATTTTGGGATCGTCCACATCTAAATTTCACATAATTTCCATACAATTTACAACCCTCGCTCGTCTTCTTTACTTTTAGAACATTCAAATTTTATTTAACAGCAGAAAAAATCTCATGCCTTGGTCTGTTTTGGAATTTGAAAAACATATTTTCGAAATTTTTTTGTTGGACAGCAGAAATAAGGACGAAATTAAAAATAGTTGCCCCGGGTGAGGATCGAACTCACGACCTTCAGATAACTCCGAGAAGTTTGATTACGAGACTGACGCGCTGCCTACTGCGCTACCGAGGCCCACACAATTGCCTAAAATGCCATGACAAAATTTTGGGATCGTCCACATCTAAATTTCATATAATTTCCATACAATTTACAACCCTCGCTCGTCTTCTTTACTTTTAGAACATTCAAATTTTATTTAACAGCAGAAAAAATCTCATGCCTTGGTCTGTTTTGGAATTTGAAAAACATATTTTCGAAATTTTTTTGTTGGACAGCAGAAATAAGGACGAAATTAAAAACTGTTGCCCCGGGTGAGTATCGAACTCACGACCTTCAGATTGCTCCGATTATGAGACTGACGCGCTGCCTACTGCGCTACCTAGGCTTGGCTGTAGATACTTTTATTTGTCTTTTGCACTTAAACTTAATTGGAATTTTTCCTTTTTTTAAGTTAGTTCACTCTGAAAACAAGATTTTTATCAATTTACTTCAGCTAAACTGAAGATCAAGATTTTTTGTGATTACAGTCTCAGTTTACTTTCGCTTTTGCACCTTTTAAGGGACTAAACGCAGATAGGTACTTCTGGCTATGCACGTGGACTCCCTATTTCTCAATTTTAAATTTCAGTTATAAAAATTTACGAAAACTGTCTTAGTTCGATGATGAAAACTCATAGACATTTAGACTGCTTTCAACCATTCTTGTTTTAACAAACTTTTTTATAAAAATATTACTTGAAATTTAAAAATGTGTTGCCCCGGGTGAGGATCGAACTCACGACCTTCAGATAACTCCGAGAAGTTTGATTATGAGACTGACGCGCTGCCTACTGCGCTACCGAGGCCCAGACAATTGCCTAAAATGCCATGACAAAATTTTGGGATCGTCCACATCTAAATCTCATATAAAATCCATACTATTTACAACCCTCGCTCGTCTTCTTTACTTTTAGAACATTCAAATTTTATTTAACTGCAGAAAAAATCTCATGCCTTGGTCTGTTTTGGAATTTGAAAAACATATTTTCGAAATTTTTTTGTTGGACAGCAGAAATAAGGACGAAATTAAAAACAGTTGCCCCGGGTGAGGATCGAACGCACGACCTTCAGATTGCTCCGATTGAAACGATTATAAGACTGACGCGCTGCCTACTGCGCTACCGAGGATCGGCTGTAGATACTTTTATTCGTCTTTTGCACTTAAACTTAATTAGAATTTTTCCTTTTTTTAAGTTAGTTCGATCTGAAAACAAGATTTTTATCAATTTACTTCAGCTAAACTGAAGATTAAGATTTTTTGTGATTACAGTCTCAGTTTACTTTCGCTTTTGCACCTTTTAAGGGACTAAACGCAGATAGGTACTTCTGCCTATGCACGTGGACTCTCTATTTCTCAATTTTAAATTTCAGTTATAAAAATTTACGAAATCTGTCTTAGTTCGATGATGAAAACTCATAGACATTTAGACTGCTTTCAACCATTCTTGTTTTAACAAACTTTTTATATAAATATTACTTGAAATTTAAAAATGTGTTGTCCCGGGTGAGGATCGAACTCACGACCTTCAGATAACTCCGAGAAGTTTGATTATGAGACTGACGCGCTGCCTACTGTGCTACCGAGGCTTGGCTGTAGATACTTTTATTCTTCTTTTGCACTTAAACTTAATTGGAATTTTTCCTTTTTTTAAGTTAGTTCACTCTGAAAACAAGATTTTTATCAATTTACTTCAGCTAAAGTGAAGATTAAGATTTTTTGTGATTACAGTCTCAGTTTACTTTCGCTTTTGCACGTTTTAAGGGACTAAACGCAGATAGGTACTTCTGCCTATGCACGTGGACTCTCTATTTCTCAATTTTAAATTTCAGTTATAAAAATTTACGAAAACTGTCTTAGTTCGATGATGAAAACTCATAGACATTTAGACTGCTTTCAACCATTCTTGTTTTAACAAACTTTTTATAAAAATATTACTTGAAATTTAAAAATGTGTTGCCCCGGGTGAGGATCGAACTCACGACCTTCAGATAACTCCGAGAAGTTTAATTATGAGACTGACGCGCTGCCTACTGCGCTACCGAGGCCCAGACAATTGCCTAAAATGCCATGACAAAATTTTGGGATCGTCCGCATCTAAATTTTATATAATTTCCATACAATTTACAACCCTCGCTCGTCTTCTTTACTTTTAGAACATTCAAATTTTATTTAACAGCAGAAAAAATCTCATGCCTTGGTCTGTTTTGGAATTTGAAAAACATATTTTCGAAATTTTTTTGTTGGACAGCAGAAATAAGGACGAAATTAAAAACATCTGCCCCGGGTGAGGATCGAACTCACGACCTTCAGATTGGTCCAATTGAAACGATTATGAGACTGACGCGCTGCCTACTGCGCTACCGAGGCTTGGCTGTAGATACTTTTATTCTTCTTTTGCACTTAAACTTAATTGGAATTTTTCCTTTTTTTAAGTTAGTTCACTCTGAAAACAAGATTTTTATCAATTTACTTCAGCTAAACTGAAGATTAAGATTTTTTGTGATTACAGTCTCAGTTTACTTTCGCTTTTGCACCTTTTAAGGGACTAAACGCAGATAGGTACTTCTGGCTATGCACGTGGACTCTCTATTTCTCAATTTTAAATTTCAGTTATAAAAATTTACGAAAACTGTCTTAGATCGATGATGAAAACTCATAGACATTTAGACTGCTTTCAACCATTCTTGTTTTAACAAACTTTTTTATAAAAATATTACTTGAAATTTAAAAATGTGTTGCCCCGGGTGAGGATCGAACTCACGACCTTCAGATAACTCCGAGAAGTTTGATTATGAGACTGACGCGCTGCCTACTGCGCTACCGAGGCCCAGGCAATTGCCTAAAATGCCATGACAAAATTTTGGGATCGTCCACATCAAAATTTCATATAAAATCCATACTATTTACAACCCTCGCTCGTCTTCTTTACTTTTAGAACATTCAAATTTTATTTAACAGCAGAAAAAATCTCATGCCTTGGTCTGTTTTGGAATTTGAAAAACATATTTTCGAAATTTTTTTGTTGGACAGCAGAAATAAGGACGAAATTAAAAACAGTTGCCCCGGGTGAGGATCGAACGCACGACCTTCAGATTGCTCCGATTGAAACGATTATAAGACTGACGCGCTGCCTACTGCGCTACCGAGGCTCGGCTGTAGATACTTTTATTCGTCTTTTGCACTTAAACTTAATTAGAATTTTTCCTTTTTTTAAGTTAGTTCGATCTGAAAACAAGATTTTTATCAATTTACTTCAGCTAAACTGAAGATTAAGATTTTTTGTGATTACAGTCTCAGTTTACTTTCGCTTTTGCACCTTTTAAGGGACTAAACGCAGATAGGTACTTCTTCCTATGCACGTGGACTCTCTATTTCTCAATTTTAAATTTCAGTTATAAAAATTTACGAAAACTGTCTTAGTTCGATGATGAAAACTCATAGACATTTAGACTGCTTTAAACCATTCTTGTTTTAACAAACTTTTTATATAAATATTACTTGAAATTTAAAAATGTGTTGTCCCGGGTGAGGATCGAACTAACGACCTTCAGATAACTCCGAGAAGTTTGATTATGAGACTGACGCGCTGCCTACTGCGCTACCGAGGCCCAGACAATTGCCTAAAATGCCATGACAAAATTTTGGGATCGTCCACATCTAAATTTCATATAATTTCCATACAATTTACAACCCTCGCTCGTCTTCTTTACTTTTAGAACATTCAAATTTTATTTAACAGCAGAAAAAATCTCATGCCTTGATCTGTTTTGGAATTTGAAAAACATATTTTCGAAATTTTTTTGTTGGACAGCAGAAATAAGGACGAAATTAAAAACAGCTGCCCCGGGTGAGGATCGAACTCACGACCTTCAGATTGCTCCGATTATGAGACTGACGCGCTGCCTACTGCGCTACCTAGGCTTGGCTGTAGATCCTTTTATTTGTCTTTTGCACTTAAACATAATTGGAATTTTTCCTTTTTTTAAGTTAGTTCACTCTGAAAACAAGATTTTTATCAATTTACTTCAGCTAAACTGAAGATTAAGATTTTTTGTGATTACAGTCTCAGTTTACTTTCGCTTTTGCACCTTTTAAGGGACTAAACGCAGATAGGTACTTCTGCCTATGCACGTGGACTCTCTATTTCTCAATTTTAAATTTCAGTTATAAAAATTTACGAAAACTGTCTTAGTTCGATGATGAAAACTCATAGACATTTAGACTGCTTTGAACCATTCTTGTTTTAACAAACATTTTATAAAAATATTACTTGAAATTTAAAAATGTGTTGCCCCGGGTGAGGATCGAACTCACGACATTCAGATAACTCCGAGAAGTTTGATTATGAGACTGACGCGCTGCCTACTGCGCTACCGAGGCCCAGACAATTGCCTAAAATGCCATGACAAAATTTTGGGATCGTCCACATCTAAATTTCATATAAAATCCATACAATTTACAACCCTCGCACGTCTTCTTTACATTTAGAACATTCAAATTTTATTTAACAGCAGAAAAAATCTCACGCCTTGGTCTGTTTTGGAATTTGAAAAACATATTTTCGAAATTTTTTTGTTGGACAGCAGAAATAAGGACGAAATTAAAAACAGTTGCCCCGGGTGAGGATCGAACTCACGACCTTCAGATTGCTCCGATTGAAACGATTATAAGACTGACGCGCTGCCTACTGCGCTACCGAGGCTCGGCTGTAGATACTTTTATTCGTCTTTTGCACTTAAACTTAATTGGAATTTTTCCTTTTTTAAGTTATTTCACTCTGAAAACAAGATTTTTATCAATTTACTTCAGCTAAACTGAAGATTAAGATTTTTTGTGATTACAGTCTCAGTTTACTTTCGCTTTTGCACCTTTTAAGGGACTAAACGCAGATAGGTACTTCTGCCTATGCACGTGGACTCTCTATTTCTCAATTTTAAATTTCAGTTATAAAAATTTACGAAAACTGTCTTAGTTCGATGATGAAAACTCATAGACATTTAGACTGCTTTCAACCATTCTTGTTTTAACAAACTTTTTATAAAAATATTACTTGAAATTTAAAAATGTGTTGTCCCGGGTGAGGATCGAACTCACGACCTTCAGATAACTCCGAGAAGTTTGATTATGAGACTGACGCGCTGCCTACTGCGCTACCGAGGCCCAGACAATTGCCTAAAATGCCATGACAAAATTTTGGGATCGTCCACATCTAAATTTCATATAATTTCCATACAACTTACAACCCTCGCTCGTCTTCTTTACTTTTAGAACATTCAAATTTTATTTAACAGCAGAAAAAATCTCATGCCTTGGTCTGTTTTGGAATTTGAAAAACATATTTTCGAAATTTTTTTGTTGGACAGCAGAAATAAGGACGAAATTAAAAACAGTTGCCCCGTGTGAGGATCGAACTCACGACCTTCAGATTGCTCCGATTATGAGACTGACGCGCTGCCTACTGCGCTACCTAGACTTGGCTGTAGATACTTTTATTTGTCTTTTGCACTTAAACTTAATTGGAATTTTTCCTTTTTTTAAGTTAGTTCACTCTGAAAACAAGATTTTTATCAATTTACTTCAGCTAAACTGAAGATTAAGATTTTTTGTGACTACAGTCTCAGTTTACTTTCGCTTTTGCACCTTTTAAGGGACTAAACGCAGATAGGTACGTCTGCCTATGCACGTGGACTCTCTATTTCTCAATTTTAAATTTCAGTTATAAAAATTTACGAAAAGTGTCTTAGTTCGATGATGAAAACTCATAGACATTTAGACTGCTTTCAACCATTCTTGTTTTAACAAACATTTTATAAAAATATTACTTGAAATTTAAAAATGTGTTGCCCCGGGTGAGGATCGAACTCACGACATTCAGATAACTCCGAGAAGTTTGATTATGAGACTGACGCGCTGCCTACTGCGCTACCGAGGCCCAGACAATTTCCTAAAATGCCATGACAAAATTTTGGGATCGTCCACATCTAAATTTCATATAAAATCCATACAATTTACAACCCTCGCTCGTCTTCTTTACTTTTAGAACATTCAAATTTTATTTAACAGCAGAAAAAATCTCATGCCTTGGTCTGTTTTGGAATTTGAAAAACATATTTTCGAAATTTTTTTGTTGGACAGCAGAAATAAGGACGAAATTAAAAACAGTTGCCCCGGGTGAGGATCGAACTCACGACCTTCAGATTGCTCCGATTGAAACGATTATAAGACTGACGCGCTGCCTACTGCGCTACCGAGGCTCGGCTGTAGATACTTTTTTTCGTCTTTTGCACTTAAACTTAATTGGAATTTTTCCTTTTTTAAGTTATTTCACTCTGAAAACAAGATTTTTATCAATTTACTTCAGCTAAACTGAAGATTAAGATTTTTTGTGATTACAGTCTCAGTTTACTTTCGCTTTTGCACCTTTTAAGGGACTAAACGCAGATAGGTACTTCTTCCTATGCACGTGGACTCTCTATTTCTCAATTTTAAATTTCAGTTATAAAAATTTACGAAAACTGTCTTAGTTCGATGATGAAAACTCATAGACATTTAGACTGCTTTCAACCATTCTTGTTTTAACAAACTTTTTATATAAATATTACTTGAAATTTAAAAATGTGTTGTCCCGGGTGAGGATCGAACTAACGACCTTCAGATAACTCCGAGAAGTTTGATTATGAGACTGACGCGCTGCCTACTGCGCTACCGAGGCCCAGACAATTGCCTAAAATGCCATGACAAAATTTTGGGATCGTCCACATCTAAATTTCATATAATTTCCATACAATTTACAACCCTCGCTCGTCTTCTTTACTTTTAGAACATTCAAATTTTATTTAACAGCAGAAAAAATCTCATGCCTTGATCTGTTTTGGAATTTGAAAAACATATTTTCGAAATTTTTTTGTTGGACAGCAGAAATAAGGACGAAATTAAAAACAGCTGCCCCGGGTGAGGATCGAACTCACGACCTTCAGATTGCTCCGATTATGAGACTGACGCGCTGCCTACTGCGCTACCTAGGCTTGGCTGTAGATCCTTTTATTTGTCTTTTGCACTTAAACATAATTGGAATTTTTCCTTTTTTTAAGTTAGTTCACTCTGAAAACAAGATTTTTATCAATTTACTTCAGCTAAACTGAAGATTAAGATTTTTTGTGATTACAGTCTCAGTTTACTTTCGCTTTTGCACCTTTTAAGGGACTAAACGCAGATAGGTACTTCTGCCTATGCACGTGGACTCTCTATTTCTCAATTTTAAATTTCAGTTATAAAAATTTACGAAAACTGTCTTAGTTCGATGATGAAAACTCATAGACATTTAGACTGCTTTGAACCATTCTTGTTTTAACAAACATTTTATAAAAATATTACTTGAAATTTAAAAATGTGTTGCCCCGGGTGAGGATCGAACTCACGACATTCAGATAACTCCGAGAAGTTTGATTATGAGACTGACGCGCTGCCTACTGCGCTACCGAGGCCCAGACAATTGCCTAAAATGCCATGACAAAATTTTGGGATCGTCCACATCTAAATTTCATATAAAATCCATACAATTTACAACCCTCGCACGTCTTCTTTACATTTAGAACATTCAAATTTTATTTAACAGCAGAAAAAATCTCACGCCTTGGTCTGTTTTGGAATTTGAAAAACATATTTTCGAAATTTTTTTGTTGGACAGCAGAAATAAGGACGAAATTAAAAACAGTTGCCCCGGGTGAGGATCGAACTCACGACCTTCAGATTGCTCCGATTGAAACGATTATAAGACTGACGCGCTGCCTACTGCGCTACCGAGGCTCGGCTGTAGATACTTTTATTCGTCTTTTGCACTTAAACTTAATTGGAATTTTTCCTTTTTTAAGTTATTTCACTCTGAAAACAAGATTTTTATCAATTTACTTCAGCTAAACTGAAGATTAAGATTTTTTGTGATTACAGTCTCAGTTTACTTTCGCTTTTGCACCTTTTAAGGGACTAAACGCAGATAGGTACTTCTGCCTATGCACGTGGACTCTCTATTTCTCAATTTTAAATTTCAGTTATAAAAATTTACGAAAACTGTCTTAGTTCGATGATGAAAACTCATAGACATTTAGACTGCTTTCAACCATTCTTGTTTTAACAAACTTTTTATAAAAATATTACTTGAAATTTAAAAATGTGTTGTCCCGGGTGAGGATCGAACTCACGACCTTCAGATAACTCCGAGAAGTTTGATTATGAGACTGACGCGCTGCCTACTGCGCTACCGAGGCCCAGACAATTGCCTAAAATGCCATGACAAAATTTTGGGATCGTCCACATCTAAATTTCATATAATTTCCATACAACTTACAACCCTCGCTCGTCTTCTTTACTTTTAGAACATTCAAATTTTATTTAACAGCAGAAAAAATCTCATGCCTTGGTCTGTTTTGGAATTTGAAAAACATATTTTCGAAATTTTTTTGTTGGACAGCAGAAATAAGGACGAAATTAAAAACAGTTGCCCCGTGTGAGGATCGAACTAACGACCTTCAGATTGCTCCGATTATGAGACTGACGCGCTGCCTACTGCGCTACCTAGACTTGGCTGTAGATACTTTTATTTGTCTTTTGCACTTAAACTTAATTGGAATTTTTCCTTTTTTTAAGTTAGTTCACTCTGAAAACAAGATTTTTATCAATTTACTTCAGCTAAACTGAAGATTAAGATTTTTTGTGACTACAGTCTCAGTTTACTTTCGCTTTTGCACCTTTTAAGGGACTAAACGCAGATAGGTACGTCTGCCTATGCACGTGGACTCTCTATTTCTCAATTTTAAATTTCAGTTATAAAAATTTACGAAAAGTGTCTTAGTTCGATGATGAAAACTCATAGACATTTAGACTGCTTTCAACCATTCTTGTTTTAACAAACATTTTATAAAAATATTACTTGAAATTTAAAAATGTGTTGCCCCGGGTGAGGATCGAACTCACGACATTCAGATAACTCCGAGAAGTTTGATTATGAGACTGACGCGCTGCCTACTGCGCTACCGAGGCCCAGACAATTTCCTAAAATGCCATGACAAAATTTTGGGATCGTCCACATCTAAATTTCATATAAAATCCATACAATTTACAACCCTCGCTCGTCTTCTTTACTTTTAGAACATTCAAATTTTATTTAACAGCAGAAAAAATCTCATGCCTTGGTCTGTTTTGGAATTTGAAAAACATATTTTCGAAATTTTTTTGTTGGACAGCAGAAATAAGGACGAAATTAAAAACAGTTGCCCCGGGTGAGGATCGAACTCACGACCTTCAGATTGCTCCGATTGAAACGATTATAAGACTGACGCGCTGCCTACTGCGCTACCGAGGCTCGGCTGTAGATACTTTTTTTCGTCTTTTGCACTTAAACTTAATTGGAATTTTTCCTTTTTTAAGTTATTTCACTCTGAAAACAAGATTTTTATCAATTTACTTCAGCTAAACTGAAGATTAAGATTTTTTGTGATTACAGTCTCAGTTTACTTTCGCTTTTGCACCTTTTAAGGGACTAAACGCAGATAGGTACTTCTGCCTATGCACGTGGACTCTCTATTTCTCAATTTTAAATTTCAGTTATAAAAATTTACGAAAACTGTCTTAGTTCGATGATGAAAACTCATAGACATTTAGACTGCTTTCAACCATTCTTGTTTTAACAAACTTTTTATAAAAATATTACTTGAAATTTAAAAATGTGTTGTCCCGGGTGAGGATCGAACTCACGACCTTCAGATAACTCCGAGAAGTTTGATTATGAGACTGACGCGCTGCCTACTGCGCTACCGAGGCCCAGACAATTGCCTAAAATGCCATGACAAAATTTTGGGATCGTCCACATCTAAATTTCATATAATTTCCATACAACTTACAACCCTCGCTCGTCTTCTTTACTTTTAGAACATTCAAATTTTATTTAACAGCAGAAAAAATCTCATGCCTTGGTCTGTTTTGGAATTTGAAAAACATATTTTCGAAATTTTTTTGTTGGACAGCAGAAATAAGGACGAAATTAAAAACAGTTGCCCCGTGTGAGGATCGAACTCACGACCTTCAGATTGCTCCGATTATGAGACTGACGCGCTGCCTACTGCGCTACCTAGACTTGGCTGTAGATACTTTTATTTGTCTTTTGCACTTAAACTTAATTGGAATTTTTCCTTTTTTTAAGTTAGTTCACTCTGAAAACAAGATTTTTATCAATTTACTTCAGCTAAACTGAAGATTAAGATTTTTTGTGACTACAGTCTCAGTTTACTTTCGCTTTTGCACCTTTTAAGGGACTAAACGCAGATAGGTACGTCTGCCTATGCACGTGGACTCTCTATTTCTCAATTTTAAATTTCAGTTATAAAAATTTACGAAAAGTGTCTTAGTTCGATGATGAAAACTCATAGACATTTAGACTGCTTTCAACCATTCTTGTTTTAACAAACATTTTATAAAAATATTACTTGAAATTTAAAAATGTGTTGCCCCGGGTGAGGATCGAACTCACGACATTCAGATAACTCCGAGAAGTTTGATTATGAGACTGACGCGCTGCCTACTGCGCTACCGAGGCCCAGACAATTTCCTAAAATGCCATGACAAAATTTTGGGATCGTCCACATCTAAATTTCATATAAAATCCATACAATTTACAACCCTCGCTCGTCTTCTTTACTTTTAGAACATTCAAATTTTATTTAACAGCAGAAAAAATCTCATGCCTTGGTCTGTTTTGGAATTTGAAAAACATATTTTCGAAATTTTTTTGTTGGACAGCAGAAATAAGGACGAAATTAAAAACAGTTGCCCCGGGTGAGGATCGAACTCACGACCTTCAGATTGCTCCGATTGAAACGATTATAAGACTGACGCGCTGCCTACTGCGCTACCGAGGCTCGGCCGTAGATACTTTTATTCGTCTTTTGCACTTAAACTTAATTGGAATTTTTCCTTTTTTTAAGTTAGTTCACTCTGAAAACAAGATTTTTATCAATTTACTTCAGCTAAACTGAAGATTAAGATTTTTTGTGATTACAGTCTCAGTTTACTTTCGCTTTTGCACCTTTTAAGGGACTAAACGCAGATAGGTACTTCTGCCTATGCACGTGGACTCTCTATTTCTCAATTTTAAATTTCAGTTATAAAAATTTACGAAAACTGTCTTAGTTCGATGATGAAAACTCATAGACATTTAGACTGCTTTCAACCATTCTTGTTTTAACAAACTTTTTATAAAAATATTACTTGAAATTTAAAAATGTGTTGTCCCGGGTGAGGATCGAACTCACGACCTTCAGATAACTCCGAGAAGTTTGACTATGAGACTGACGCGCTGCCTACTGCGCTACCGAGGCCCAGACAATTGCCTAAAATGCCATGACAAAATTATGGGATCGTCCACATCTAAATTTCATATAATTTCCATACAATTTACAACCCTCGCTCGTCTTCTTTACTTTTAGAACATTCAAATTTTATTTAACAGCAGAAAAAATCTCATGCCTTGGTCTGTTTTGGAATTTGAAAAACACATTTTCGAAATTTTTTTGTTGGACAGCAGAAATAAGGACGAAATTAAAAACAGTTGCCCCGGTGAGGATCGAACTCACGACCTTCATATTGCTCCGATTGAAACGATTATGAGACTGACGCGCTGCCTACTGCGCTACCTAGGCTTGGCTGTAGATGCTTTTATTTGTCTTTTGCACTTAAACTTAATTGGAATTTTTCCTTTTTTTAAGTTAGTTCACTCTGAAAACAAAATTTTTATCAATTTACTTCAGCTAAACTGAAGATCAAGATTTTTTGTGATTACAGTCTCAGTTTACTTTCGCTTTTGCACCTTTTAAGGGACTAAACGCAGATAGGTACTTCGGCCTATGCACGTGGACTCTCTATTTCTCAATTTTAAATTTCAGTTATAAAAATTTACGAAAACTGTCTTAGTTCGATGATGAAAACTCATAGACATTTAGACTGCTTTCAACCATTCTTGTTTTAACAAACTTTTTATAAAAATATTACTTGAAATTTAAAAATGTGTTGTCCCGGGTGAGGATCGAACTCACGACCTTCAGATAACTCCGAGAAATTTGATTATCAGACTGACGCGCTGCCTACTGTGCTACCGAGGCCCAGACAATTGCCTAAAATGCCATGACAAAATTTTGGGATCGTCCACATCTAAATTTTATATAATTTCCATACAATTTACAACCCTCGCTCGTCTTCTTTACTTTTAGAACATTCAAATTTTATTTAACAGCAGAAAAAATCTCATGCCTTGGTCTGTTTTGGAATTTGAAAAACATATTTTCGAAATTTTTTTGTTGGACAGCAGAAATAAGGACGAAATTAAAAACAGTTGCCCCGGGTGAGGATCGAACTCACGACCTTCATATTGCTCCGATTGAAACGATTATGAGACTGACGCGCTGCCTACTGCGCTACCTAGGCTTGGCTATAGATACTTTTATTTGTCTTTTGCACTTAAACTTAATTGGAATTTTTCCTTTTTTTAAGTTAATTCGATCTGAAAACAAGATTTTTATCAATTTACTTCAGCTAAACTGAAGATTAAGATTTTTTGTGATTACAGTCTCAGTTTACTTTCGCTTTTGCACCTTTTAAGGGACTAAACGCAGATAGGTACTTCTGCCTATGCACGTGGACTCTCTATTTCTCAATTTTAAATTTCAGTTATAAAAATTTACGAAAACTGTCTTAGTTCGATGATGAAAACTCATAGACATTTAGACTGCTTTCAACCATTCTTGTTTTAACAAACATTTTATAAAAATATTACTTGAAATTTAAAAATGTGTTGCCCCGGGTGAGGATCGAACTCACGACATTCAGATAACTCCGAGAAGTTTGATTATGAAACTGACGCGCTGCCTACTGCGCTACCGAGGCCCAGACAATTGCCTAAAATGCCATGACAAAATTTTGGGATCGTCCACATCTAAATTTCATATAATTTCCATACAATTTACAACCCTCGCTCGTCTTCTTTACTTTTAGAACATTCAAATTTTATTTAACAGCAGAAAAAATCTCATGCCTTGGTCTGTTTTGGAATTTGAAAAACATATTTTCGAAATTTTTTTGTTGGACAGCAGAAATAAGGACGAAATTAAAAACAGTTGCCCCGGGTGAGGATCGAACTCACGACCTTCATATTGCTCCGATTGAAACGATTATGAGACTGACGCGCTGCCTACTGCGCTACCTAGGCTTGGCTGTAGATACTTTTATTTGTCTTTTGCACTTAAACTTAATTGGAATTTTTCCTTTTTTTAAGTTAGTTCACTCTGAAAACAAGATTTTTATCAATTTACTTCAGCTAAACTGAAGATCAAGATTTTTTGTGATTACAGTCTCAGTTTACTTTCGCTTTTGCACCTTTTAAGGGACTAAACGCAGATAGGTACTTCTGGCTATGCACGTGGACTCTCTATTTCTCAATTTTAAATTTCAGTTATAAAAATTTACGAAAACTGTCTTAGTTCGATGATGAAAACTCATAGACATTTAGACTGCTTTCAACCATTCTTGTTTTAACAAACTTTTTTATAAAAATATTACTTGAAATTTAAAAATGTGTTGCCCCGGGTGAGGATCGAACTCACGACCTTCAGATAACTCCGAGAAGTTTGATTATGAGACTGACGCGCTGCCTACTGCGCTACCGAGGCCCAGACAATTGCCTAAAATGCCATGACAAAATTTTGGGATCGTCCACATCTAAATCTCATATAAAATCCATACTATTTACAACCCTCGCTCGTCTTCTTTACTTTTAGAACATTCAAATTTTATTTAACTGCAGAAAAAATCTCATGCCTTGGTCTGTTTTGGAATTTGAAAAACATATTTTCGAAATTTTTTTGTTGGACAGCAGAAATAAGGACGAAATTAAAAACAGTTGCCCCGGGTGAGGATCGAACGCACGACCTTCAGATTGCTCCGATTGAAACGATTATAAGACTGACGCGCTGCCTACTGCGCTACCGAGGCTCGGCTGTAGATACTTTTATTCGTCTTTTGCACTTAAACTTAATTAGAATTTTTCCTTTTTTTAAGTTAGTTCGATCTGAAAACAAGATTTTTATCAATTTACTTCAGCTAAACTGAAGATTAAGATTTTTTGTGATTACAGTCTCAGTTTACTTTCGCTTTTGCACCTTTTAAGGGACTAAACGCAGATAGGTACTTCTGCCTATGCACGTGGACTCTCTATTTCTCAATTTTAAATTTCAGTTATAAAAATTTACGAAATCTGTCTTAGTTCGATGATGAAAACTCATAGACATTTAGACTGCTTTCAACCATTCTTGTTTTAACAAACTTTTTATATAAATATTACTTGAAATTTAAAAATGTGTTGTCCCGGGTGAGGATCGAACTCACGACCTTCAGATAACTCCGAGAAGTTTGATTATGAGACTGACGCGCTGCCTACAGCGCTACCGAGGCCCAGACAATTGTCTAAAATGCCATGACAAAATTTTGGGATCGTCCACATCTAAATTTCATATAATTTCCATACAATTTACAACCCTCGCTCGTCTTCTTTACTTTTAGAACATTCAAATTTTATTTAACAGCAGAAAGAATCTCATGCCTTGGTCTGTTTTGGAATTTGAAAAACATATTTTCGAAATTTTTTTGTTGGACAGCAGAAATAAGGACGAAATTAAAAACAGTTGCCCCGGTTGAGGATCGAACTCACGACCTTCAGATTGCTCCGATTGAAACGATTATAAGACTGACGCGCTGCCTAGTGCGCTACCGAGGCTCGGCTGTAGATACTTTTATTCGTCTTTTGCACTTAAACTTAATTGGAATTTTTCCTTTTTTTAAGTTAGTTCACTCTGAAAACAAGATTTTTATCAATTTACTTCAGCTAAACTGAAGATTAAGATTTTTTGTGATTACAGTCTCAGTTTACTTTCGCTTTTGCACCTTTTAAGGGACTAAACGCAGATAGGTACTTCTGCCTATGCACGTGGACTCTCTATTTCTCAATTTTAAATTTCAGTTATAAAAATTTACGAAAACTGTCTTAGTTCGATGATGAAAACTCATAGACATTTAGACTGCTTTCAACCATTCTTGTTTTAACAAACATTTTATAAAAATATTACTTGAAATTTAAAAATGTGTTGCCCCGGGTGAGGATCGAACTCACGACATTCAGATAACTCCGAGAAGTTTGATTATGAAACTGACGCGCTGCCTACTGCGCTACCGAGGCCCAGACAATTGCCTAAAATGCCATGACAAAATTTTGGGATCGTCCACATCTAAATTTCATATAATTTCCATACAATTTACAACCCTCGCTCGTCTTCTTTACTTTTAGAACATTCAAATTTTATTTAACAGCAGAAAAAATCTCATGCCTTGGTCTGTTTTGGAATTTGAAAAACATATTTTCGAAATTTTTTTGTTGGACAGCAGAAATAAGGACGAAATTAAAAACAGTTGCCCCGGGTGAGGATCGAACTCACGACCTTCATATTGCTCCGATTGAAACGATTATGAGACTGACGCGCTGCCTACTGCGCTACCTAGGCTTGGCTGTAGATACTTTTATTTGTCTTTTGCACTTAAACTTAATTGGAATTTTTCCTTTTTTTAAGTTAGTTCACTCTGAAAACAAGATTTTTATCAATTTACTTCAGCTAAACTGAAGATCAAGATTTTTCGTGATTACAGTCTCAGTTTACTTTCGCTTTTGCACCTTTTAAGGGACTAAACGCAGATAGGTACTTCTGGCTATGCACGTGGACTCTCTATTTCTCAATTTTAAATTTCAGTTATAAAAATTTACGAAAACTGTCTTAGTTCGATGATGAAAACTCATAGACATTTAGACTGCTTTCAACCATTCTTGTTTTAACAAACTTTTTTATAAAAATATTACTTGAAATTTAAAAATGTGTTGCCCCGGGTGAGGATCGAACTCACGACCTTCAGATAACTCCGAGAAGTTTGATTATGAGACTGACGCGCTGCCTACTGCGCTACCGAGGCCCAGACAATTGCCTAAAATGCCATGACAAAATTTTGGGATCGTCCACATCTAAATCTCATATAAAATCCATACTATTTACAACCCTCGCTCGTCTTCTTTACTTTTAGAACATTCAAATTTTATTTAACTGCAGAAAAAATCTCATGCCTTGGTCTGTTTTGGAATTTGAAAAACATATTTTCGAAATTTTTTTGTTGAACAGCAGAAATAAGGACGAAATTAAAAACAGTTGCCCCGGGTGAGGATCGAACGCACGACCTTCAGATTGCTCCGATTGAAACGATTATAAGACTGACGCGCTGCCTACTGCGCTACCGAGGCTCGGCTGTAGATACTTTTATTCGTCTTTTGCACTTAAACTTAATTAGAATTTTTCCTTTTTTTAAGTTAGTTCGATCTGAAAACAAGATTTTTATCAATTTACTTCAGCTAAACTGAAGATTAAGATTTTTTGTGATTACAGTCTCAGTTTACTTTCGCTTTTGCACCTTTTAAGGGACTAAACGCAGATAGGTACTTCTGCCTATGCACGTGGACTCTCTATTTCTCAATTTTAAATTTCAGTTATAAAAATTTACGAAATCTGTCTTAGTTCGATGATGAAAACTCATAGACATTTAGACTGCTTTCAACCATTCTTGTTTTAACAAACTTTTTATATAAATATTACTTGAAATTTAAAAATGTGTTGTCCCGGGTGAGGATCGAACTCACGACCTTCAGATAACTCCGAGAAGTTTGATTATGAGACTGACGCGCTGCCTACTGCGCTACCGAGGCCCAGACAATTGTCTAAAATGCCATGACAAAATTTTGGGATCGTCCACATCTAAATTTCATATAATTTCCATACAATTTACAACCCTCGCTCGTCTTCTTTACTTTTAGAACATTCAAATTTTATTTAACAGCAGAAAGAATCTCATGCCTTGGTCTGTTTTGGAATTTGAAAAACATATTTTCGAAATTTTTTTGTTGGACAGCAGAAATAAGGACGAAATTAAAAACAGTTGCCCCGGTTGAGGATCGAACTCACGACCTTCAGATTGCTCCGATTGAAACGATTATAAGACTGACGCGCTGCCTAGTGCGCTACCGAGGCTCGGCTGTAGATACTTTTATTCGTCTTTTGCACTTAAACTTAATTGGAATTTTTCCTTTTTTTAAGTTAGTTCACTCTGAAAACAAGATTTTTATCAATTTACTTCAGCTAAACTGAAGATTAAGATTTTTTGTGATTACAGTCTCAATTTACTTTCGCTTTTGCACCTTTTAAGGGACTAAACGCAGATAGGTACTTCTGCCTATGCACGTGGACTCTCTATTTCTCAATTTTAAATTTCAGTTATAAAAATTTACGAAAACTGTCTTAGTTCGATGATGAAAACTCATAGACATTTAGACTGCTTTCAACCATTCTTGTTTTAACAAACTTTTTATAAAAATATTACTTGAAATTTAAAAATGTATTGTCCCAGATGAGGATCGAACTCACGACCTTCAGATAACTCCGAGAAGTTTGATTATGAAACTGACGCGCTGCCTACTGCGCTACCGAGGCCCAGACAATTGCCTAAAATGCCATGACAAAATTTTGGGATCGTCCACATCTAAATTTCACATAATTTCCATACAATTTACAACCCTCGCTCGTCTTCTTTACTTTTAGAACATTCAAATTTTATTTAACAGCAGAAAAAATCTCATGCCTTGGTCTGTTTTGGAATTTGAAAAACATATTTTCGAAATTTTTTTGTTGGACAGCAGAAATAAGGACGAAATTAAAAATAGTTGCCCCGGGTGAGGATCGAACTCACGACCTTCAGATAACTCCGAGAAGTTTGATTATGAGACTGACGCGCTGCCTACTGCGCTACCGAGGCCCACACAATTGCCTAAAATGCCATGACAAAATTTTGGGATCGTCCACATCTAAATTTCATATAATTTCCATACAATTTACAACCCTCGCTCGTCTTCTTTACTTTTAGAACATTCAAATTTTATTTAACAGCAGAAAAAATCTCATGCCTTGGTCTGTTTTGGAATTTGAAAAACATATTTTCGAAATTTTTTTGTTGGACAGCAGAAATAAGGACGAAATTAAAAACTGTTGCCCCGGGTGAGGATCGAACTCACGACCTTCAGATTGCTCCGATTATGAGACTGACGCGCTGCCTACTGCGCTACCTAGGCTTGGCTGTAGATACTTTTATTTGTCTTTTGCACTTAAACTTAATTGGAATTTTTCCTTTTTTTAAGTTAGTTCACTCTGAAAACAAGATTTTTATCAATTTACTTCAGCTAAACTGAAGATCAAGATTTTTTGTGATTACAGTCTCAGTTTACTTTCGCTTTTGCACCTTTTAAGGGACTAAACGCAGATAGGTACTTCTGGCTATGCACGTGGACTCCCTATTTCTCAATTTTAAATTTCAGTTATAAAAATTTACGAAAACTGTCTTAGTTCGATGATGAAAACTCATAGACATTTAGACTGCTTTCAACCATTCTTGTTTTAACAAACTTTTTTATAAAAATATTACTTGAAATTTAAAAATGTGTTGCCCCGGGTGAGGATCGAACTCACGACCTTCAGTTAACTCCGAGAAGTTTGATTATGAGACTGACGCGCTGCCTACTGCGCTACCGAGGCCCAGACAATTGCCTAAAATGCCATGACAAAATTTTGGGATCGTCCACATCTAAATCTCATATAAAATCCATACTATTTACAACCCTCGCTCGTCTTCTTTACTTTTAGAACATTCAAATTTTATTTAACTGCAGAAAAAATCTCATGCCTTGGTCTGTTTTGGAATTTGAAAAACATATTTTCGAAATTTTTTTGTTGGACAGCAGAAATAAGGACGAAATTAAAAACAGTTGCCCCGGGTGAGGATCGAACGCACGACCTTCAGATTGCTCCGATTGAAACGATTATAAGACTGACGCGCTGCCTACTGCGCTACCGAGGATCGGCTGTAGATACTTTTATTCGTCTTTTGCACTTAAACTTAATTAGAATTTTTCCTTTTTTTAAGTTAGTTCGATCTGAAAACAAGATTTTTATCAATTTACTTCAGCTAAACTGAAGATTAAGATTTTTTGTGATTACAGTCTCAGTTTACTTTCGCTTTTGCACCTTTTAAGGGACTAAACGCAGATAGGTACTTCTGCCTATGCACGTGGACTCTCTATTTCTCAATTTTAAATTTCAGTTATAAAAATTTACGAAATCTGTCTTAGTTCGATGATGAAAACTCATAGACATTTAGACTGCTTTCAACCATTCTTGTTTTAACAAACTTTTTATATAAATATTACTTGAAATTTAAAAATGTGTTGTCCCGGGTGAGGATCGAACTCACGACCTTCAGATAACTCCGAGAAGTTTGATTATGAGACTGACGCGCTGCCTACTGCGCTACCGAGGCCCAGACAATTGTCTAAAATGCCATGACAAAATTTTGGGATCGTCCACATCTAAATTTCATATAATTTCCATACAATTTACAACCCTCGCTCGTCTTCTTTACTTTTAGAACATTCAAATTTTATTTAACAGCAGAAAAAATCTCATGCCTTGGTCTGTTTTGGAATTTGAAAAACATATTTTCGAAATTTTTTTGTTGGACAGCAGAAATAAGGACGAAATTAAAAACAGTTGCCCCGGTTGAGGATCGAACTCACGACCTTCAGATTGCTCCGATTGAAACGATTATAAGACTGACGCGCTGCCTAGTGCGCTACCGAGGCTCGGCTGTAGATACTTTTATTCGTCTTTTGCACTTAAACTTAATTGGAATTTTTCCTTTTTTTAAGTTAGTTCACTCTGAAAACAAGATTTTTATCAATTTACTTCAGCTAAACTGAAGATTAAGATTTTTTGTGATTACAGTCTCAGTTTACTTTCGCTTTTGCACCTTTTAAGGGACTAAACGCAGATAGGTACTTCTGCCTATGCACGTGGACTCTCTATTTCTCAATTTTAAATTTCAGTTATAAAAATTTACGAAAACTGTCTTAGTTCGATGATGAAAACTCATAGACATTTAGACTGCTTTCAACCATTCTTGTTTTAACAAACTTTTTATAAAAATATTACTTGAAATTTAAAAATGTGTTGTCCCAGATGAGGATCGAACTCACGACCTTCAGATAACTCCGAGAAGTTTGATTATGAGACTGACGCGCTGCCTACTGCGCTACCGAGGCCCAGACAATTGTCTAAAATGCCATGACAAAATTTTGGGATCGTCCACATCTAAATTTCATATAATTTCCATACAATTTACAACCCTCGCTCGTCTTCTTTACTTTTAGAACATTCAAATTTTATTTAACAGCAGAAAAAATCTCATGCCTTGGTCTGTTTTGGAATTTGAAAAACATATTTTCGAAATTTTTTTGTTGGACAGCAGAAATAAGGACGAAATTAAAAACTGTTGCCCCGGGTGAGGATCGAACTCACGACCTTCAGATTGCTCCGATTATGAGACTGACGCGCTGCCTACTGCGCTACCTAGGCTTGGCTGTAGATACTTTTATTTGTCTTTTGCACTTAAACTTAATTGGAATTTTTCCTTTTTTTAAGTTAGTTCACTCTGAAAACAAGATTTTATCAATTTACTTCAGCTAAACTGAAGATTAAGATTTTTTGTGATTACAGTCTCAGTTTACTTTCGCTTTTGCACCTTTTAAGGGATTAAACGCAGATAGGTACTTCTGGCTATGCACGTGGACTCTCTATTTCTCAATTTTAAATTTCAGTTATAAAAATTTACGAAAACTGTCTTAGTTCGATGATGAAAACTCATAGACATTTAGACTGCTTTCAACCATTCTTGTTTTAACAAACTTTTTTATAAAAATATTACTTGAAATTTAAAAATGTGTTGCCCCGGGTGAGGATCGAACTCACGACCTTCAGATAACTCCGAGAAGTTTGATTATGAGACTGACGCGCTGCCTACTGCGCTACCGAGGCCCAGACAATTGTCTAAAATGCCATGACAAAATTTTGGGATCGTCCACATCTAAATTTCATATAATTTCCATACAATTTACAACCCTCGCTCGTCTTCTTTACTTTTAGAACATTCAAATTTTATTTAACAGCAGAAAAAATCTCATGCCTTGGTCTGTTTTGGAATTTGAAAAACATATTTTCGAAATTTTTTTGTTGGACAGCAGAAATAAGGACGAAATTAAAAACAGTTGCCCCGGTTGAGGATCGAACTCACGACCTTCAGATTGCTCCGATTGAAACGATTATAAGACTGACGCGCTGCCTAGTGCGCTACCGAGGCTCGGCTGTAGATACTTTTATTCGTCTTTTGCACTTAAACTTAATTGGAATTTTTCCTTTTTTTAAGTTAGTTCACTCTGAAAACAAGATTTTTATCAATTTACTTCAGCTAAACTGAAGATTAAGATTTTTTGTGATTACAGTCTCAGTTTACTTTCGCTTTTGCACCTTTTAAGGGACTAAACGCAGATAGGTACTTCTGCCTATGCACGTGGACTCTCTATTTCTCAATTTTAAATTTCAGTTATAAAAATTTACGAAAACTGTCTTAGTTCGATGATGAAAACTCATAGACATTTAGACTGCTTTCAACCATTCTTGTTTTAACAAACTTTTTATAAAAATATTACTTGAAATTTAAAAATGTGTTGTCCCAGATGAGGATCGAACTCACGACCTTCAGATAACTCCGAGAAGTTTGATTATGAAACTGACGCGCTGCCTACTGCGCTACCGAGGCCCAGACAATTGCCTAAAATGCCATGACAAAATTTTGGGATCATCCACATCTAAATTTCACATAATTTCCATACAATTTACAACCCTCGCTCGTCTTCTTTACTTTTAGAACATTCAAATTTTATTTAACAGCAGAAAAAATCTCATGCCTTGGTCTGTTTTGGAATTTGAAAAACATATTTTCGAAATTTTTTTGTTGGACAGCAGAAATAAGGACGAAATTAAAAATAGTTGCCCCGGGTGAGGATCGAACTCACGACCTTCAGATAACTCCGAGAAGTTTGATTATGAGACTGACGCGCTGCCTACTGCGCTACCGAGGCCCACACAATTGCCTAAAATGCCATGACAAAATTTTGGGATCGTCCACATCTAAATTTCATATAATTTCCATACAATTTACAACCCTCGCTCGTCTTCTTTACTTTTAGAACATTCAAATTTTATTTAACAGCAGAAAAAATCTCATGCCTTGGTCTGTTTTGGAATTTGAAAAACATATTTTCGAAATTTTTTTATTGGACAGCAGAAATAAGGACGAAATTAAAAACTGTTGCCCCGGGTGAGGATCGAACTCACGACCTTCAGATTGCTCCGATTATGAGACTGACGCGCTGCCTACTGCGCTACCTAGGCTTGGCTGTAGATACTTTTATTTGTCTTTTGCACTTAAACTTAATTGGAATTTTTCCTTTTTTTAAGTTAGTTCACTCTGAAAACAAGATTTTATCAATTTACTTCAGCTAAACTGAAGATTAAGATTTTTTGTGATTACAGTCTCAGTTTACTTTCGCTTTTGCTCCTTTTAAGGGATTAAACGCAGATAGGTACTTCTGGCTATGCACGTGGACTCTCTATTTCTCAATTTTAAATTTCAGTTATAAAAATTTACGAAAACTGTCTTAGTTCGATGATGAAAACTCATAGACATTTAGACTGCTTTCAACCATTCTTGTTTTAACAAACTTTTTTATAAAAATATTACTTGAAATTTAAAAATGTGTTGCCCCGGGTGAGGATCGAACTCACGACCTTCAGATAACTCCGAGAAGTTTGATTATGAAACTGACGCGCTGCCTACTGCGCTACCGAGGCCCAGACAATTGCCTAAAATGCCATGACAAAATTTTGGGATCGTCCACATCTAAATCTCATATAAAATCCATACTATTTACAACCCTCGCTCGTCTTCTTTACTTTTAGAACATTCAAATTTTATTTAACTGCAGAAAAAATCTCATGCCTTGGTCTGTTTTGGAATTTGAAAAACATATTTTCGAAATTTTTTTGTTGGACAGCAGAAATAAGGACGAAATTAAAAACAGTTGCCCCGGGTGAGGATCGAACTCACGACCTTCAGATTGCTCCGATTGAAACGATTATGAGACTGACGCGCTGCCTACTGTGCTACCGAGGCTCGGCTGTAGATACTTTTATTCGTCTTTTGCACTTAAACTTAATTGGAATTTTTCCTTTTTTTAAGTTAGTTCACTCTGAAAACAAGATTTTTATCAATTTACTTCAGCTAAACTGAAGATTAAGATTTTTTTTGATTACAGTCTCAGTTTACTTTCGCTTTTGCACCTTTTAAGGGACTAAACGCAGATAGGTACTTCTGCCTATGCACGTGGACTCTCTATTTCTCAATTTTAAATTTCAGTTATAAAAATTTACGAAAACTGTCTTAGTTCGATGATGAAAACTCATAGACATTTAGACTGCTTTCAACCATTCTTGTTTTAACAAACTTTTTATAAAAATATTACTTGAAATTTAAAAATGCGTTGCCCCGGGTGAGGATCGAACTCACGACCTTCAGATAACTCCGAGAAGTTTGATTATGAGACTGACGCGCTGCCTACTGCGCTACCGAGGCCCAGACAATTGCCTAAAATGCCATGACAAAATTTTGGGATCGTCCACATCTAAATTTCATATAAAATCCATACAATTTACAACCCTCGCTCGTCTTCTTTACTTTTAGAACATTCAAATTTTATTTAACAGCAGAAAAAATCTCATGCCTTGGTCTGTTTTGGAATTTGAAAAACATATTTTCGAAATTTTTTTGTTGGACAGCAGAAATAAGGACGAAATTAAAAACAGCTGCCCCGGGTGAGGATCGAACTCACGACCTTCTGATTGCTCCGATTGAAACGATTATGAGACTGACGCGCTGCCTACTGCGCTACCGAGGCTTGGCTGTAGATACTTTTATTCGTCTTTTGCACTTAAACTTAATTGGAATTTTTCCTTTTTTTAAGTTAGTTCACTCTTAAAACAAGATTTTTATCAATTTACTTCAGCTAAACTGAAGATTAAGATTTTTTGTGATTACAGTCTCAGTTTACTTTCGCTTTTGCACCTTTTAAGGGACTAAACGCAGATAGGTACTTCTGCCTATGCACGTGGACTCTCTATTTCTCAATTTTAAATTTCAGTTATAAAAATTTACGAAAACTGTCTTAGTTCGATGATGAAAACTCATAGACATTTAGACTGCTTTCAACCATTCTTGTTTTAACAAACTTTTTATAAAAATATTACTTGAAATTTAAAAATGTGTTGCCCCGGGTGAGGATCGAACTCACGACCTTCAGATAACTCCGAGAAGTTTGATTATGAGACTGACGCGCTGCCTACTGCGCTACCGAGGACCAGACAATTGCCTAAAATGCCATGACAAAATTTTGGGATCGTCCGCATCTAAATTTTATATAATTTCCATACAATTTACAACCCTCGCTCGTCTTCTTTACTTTTAGAACATTCAAATTTTATTTAACAGCAGAAAAAATCTCATGCCTTGGTCTGTTTTGGAATTTGAAAAACATATTTTCGAAATTTTTTTGTTGGACAGCAGAAATAAGGACGAAATTAAAAACAGCTGCCCCGGGTGAGGATCGAACTCACGACCTTCAGATTACTCCAATTGAAACGATTATGAGACTGACGCGCTGCCTACTGCGCTACCGAGGCTTGGCTGTAGATACTTTTATTCTTCTTTTGCACTTAAACTTAATTGGAATTTTTCCTTTTTTTAAGTTAGTTCACTCTGAAAACAAGATTTTTATCAATTTACTTCAGCTAAACTGAAGATTAAGATTTTTTGTGATTACAGTCTCAGTTTACTTTCGCTTTTACACCTTTTAAGGGACTAAACGCAGATAGGTACTTCTGCCTATGCACGTGGACTCTCTATTTCTCAATTTTAAATTTCAGTTATAAAAATTTACGAAAACTGTCTTAGTTCGATGATGAAAACTCATAGACATTTAGACTGCTTTCAACCATTCTTGTTTTAACAAACTTTTTATAAAAATATTACTTGAAATTTAAAAATGTGTTGCCCCGGGCGAGGATCGAACTCACGACCTTCAGATAACTCCGAGAAGTTTGATTATGAGACCGCTGCCTACTGCGCTACCGAGGCCCAGACAATTGCCGAAATTGCCATGACAAAATTTTGGGATCGTCCACATCTAAATTTCATATAAAATCCATACAATTTACAACCCTCGCTCGTCTTCTTTACTTTTAGAACATTCAAATTTTATTTAACAGCAGAAAAAATCTCATGCCTTGGTCTGTTTTGGAATTTGAAAAACATATTTTCGAAATTTTTTTGTTGGACAGCAGAAATAAGGACGAAATTAAAAACAGTTGCCCCGGGTGAGGATCGAACTCACGACCTTCAGATTGCTCCGAATGAAACGATTATAAGACTGACGCGCTGCCTACTGCGCTACCGAGGCTCGGCTGTAGATACTTTTATTCGTCTTTTGCACTTAAACTTAATTAGAATTTTTCCTTTTTTTAAGTTAGTTCGATCTGAAAACAAGATTTTTATCAATTTACTTCAGCTAAACTGAAGATTAAGATTTTTTGTGATTACAGTCTCTGTTTACTTTCGCTTTTGCACCTTTTAAGGGACTAAACGCAGATAGGTACTTCTGCCTATGCACGTGGACTCTCTATTTCTCAATTTTAAATTTCAGTTATAAAAATTTACGAAATCTGTCTTAGTTCGATGATGAAAACTCATAGACATTTAGACTGCTTTCAACCATTCTTGTTTTAACAAACTTTTTATATAAATATTACTTGAAATTTAAAAAAGTGTTGTCCCGGGTGAGGATCGAACTCACGACCTTCAGATAACTCCGAGAAGTTTGATTATGAGACTGACGCGCTGCCTACTGCGCTACCGAGGCCCAGACAATTGCCTAAAATGCCATGACAAAATTTTGGGATCGTCCACATCTAAATTTCATATAATTTCCATACAATTTACAACCCTCGCTCGTCTTCTTTACTTTTAGAACATTCAAATTTTATTTAACAGCAGAAAAAATCTCATGCCTTGGTCTGTTTTGGAATTTGAAAAACATATTTTCGAAATTTTTTTGTTGGACAGCAGAAATAAGGACGAAATTAAAAACAGTTGCCCCGGTTGAGGATCGAACTCACGACCTTCAGATTGCTCCGATTGAAACGATTATAAGACTGACGCGCTGCCTAGTGCGCTACCGAGGCTCGGCTGTAGATACTTTTATTCGTCTTTTGCACTTAAACTTAATTGGAATTTTTCCTTTTTTTAAGTTAGTTCACTCTGAAAACAAGATTTTTATCACTTTACTTCAGCTAAACTGAAGATTAAGATTTTTTATGGTTACAGTCTCAGTTTACTTTCGCTTTTGCACCTTTTAAGGGACTAAACGCAGATAGGTACTTCTGCCTATGCACGTGGACTCTCTATTTCTCAATTTTAAATTTCAGTTATAAAAATTTACAAAAACTGTCTTAGTTCGATAATGAAAACTCATAGACATTTAGACTGCTTTCAACCATTCTTGTTTTAACAAACTTTTTATAAAAATATTACTTGAAATTTAAAAATGTGTTGCCCCGGGTTAGGATCGAACTCACGACCTTCAGATAACTCCGAGAAGTTTGATTATGAGACTGACGCGCTGCCTACTGCGCTACCGAGGCCCAGACAATTGCCTAAAATGCCATGACAAAATTTTGGGATCGTCCACATCTAAATTTCATATAAAATCCATACAATTTACAACCCTCGCTCGTCTTCTTTACTTTTAGAACATTCAAATTTTATTTAACAGCAGAAAAAATCTCATGCCTTGGTCTGTTTTGGAATTTGAAAAACATATTTTCGAAATTTTTTTGTTGGACAGCAGAAATAAGGACGAAATTAAAAACAGTTGCCCCGGGTGAGGATCGAACTCACGACCTTCAGATTGCTCCGATTGAAACGATTATGAGACTGACGCGCTGCCTACTGCGCTACCGAGGCTCGGCTGTAGATAATTTTATTCGTCTTTTGCACTTAAACTTAATTGGAATTTTTCCTTTTTTTAAGTTAGTTCACTCTGAAAACAAGATTTTTATCAATTTACTTCAGCTAAACTGAAGATTAAGATTTTTTGTGATTACAGTCTCAGTTTACTTTCGCTTTTGCACGTTTTAAGGGACTAAACGCAGATAGGTACTTCTGCCTATGCACGTGGACTCTCTATTTCTCAATTTTAAATTTCAGTTATAAAAATTTACGAAAACTGTCTTAGTTCGATTATGAAAACTCATAGACATTTAGACTGCTTTCAACCATTCTTGTTTTAACAAACTTTTTATAAAAATATTACTTGAAATTTAAAAATATGTTGCCCCGGGTGAGGATCGAACTCACGACCTTCAGATAACTCCGAGAAGTTTGATTATGAGACTGACGCGCTGCCTACTGCGCTACCGAGGCCCAGACAATTGCCTAAAATGCCATGACAAAATTTTGGGATCGTCCACATCTAAATTTCATATAAAATCCATACAATTTACAACCCTCGCTCGTCTTCTTTACTTTTAGAACATTCAAATTTTATTTAACAGCAGAAAAAATCTCATGCCTTGGTCTGTTTTGGAATTTGAAAAACATATTTTCGAAATTTTTTTGTTGGACAGCAGAAATAAGGACGAAATTAAAAACAGTTGCCCCGGGTGAGGATCGAACTCACGACCTTCAGATTGCTCCGATTGAAACGATTATGAGACTGACGCGCTGCCTACTGCGCTACCGATGCTTGGCTGTAGATACTTTTATTCGTCTTTTGCACTTAAACTTAATTGGAATTTTTCCTTTTTTTAAGTTAGTTCACTCTTAAAACAAGATTTTTATCAATTTACTTCAGCTAAACTGAAGATTAAGATTTTTTGTGATTACAGTCTCAGTTTACTTTCGCTTTTGCACCTTTTAAGGGACTAAACGCAGATAGGTACTTCTGCCTATGCACGTGGACTCTCTATTTCTCAATTTTAAATTTCAGTTATAAAAATTTACGAAAACTGTCTTAGTTCGATAATGAAAACTCATAGACATTTAGACTGCTTTCAACCATTCTTGTTTTAACAAACTTTTTATAAAAATATTACTTGAAATTTAAAAATGTGTTGCCCCGGGTGAGGATCGAACTCACGACCTTCAGATAACTCCGAGAAGTTTGATTATGAGACTGACGCGCTGCCTACTGCGCTACCGAGGCCCAGACAATTGCCTAAAATGCCATGACAAAATTTTGGGATCGTCCACATCTAAATTTCATATAAAATCCATACAATTTACAACCCTCGCTCGTCTTCTTTACTTTTAGAACATTCAAATTTTATTTAACAGCAGAAAAAATCTCATGCCTTGGTCTGTTTTGGAATTTGAAAAACATATTTTCGAAATTTTTTTGTTGGACAGCAGAAATAAGGACGAAATTAAAAACAGTTGCCCCGGGTGAGGATCGAACTCACGACCTTCAGATTGCTCCGATTGAAACGATTATGAGACTGACGCGCTGCCTACTGCGCTACCGAGGCTCGGCTGTAGATAATTTTATTCGTCTTTTGCACTTAAACTTAATTGGAATTTTTCCTTTTTTTAAGTTAGTTCACTCTGAAAACAAGATTTTTATCAATTTACTTCAGCTAAACTGAAGATTAAGATTTTTTGTGATTACAGTCTCAGTTTACTTTCGCTTTTGCACGTTTTAAGGGACTAAACGCAGATAGGTACTTCTGCCTATGCACGTGGACTCTCTATTTCTCAATTTTAAATTTCAGTTATAAAAATTTACGAAAACTGTCTTAGTTCGATTATGAAAACTCATAGACATTTAGACTGCTTTCAACCATTCTTGTTTTAACAAACTTTTTATAAAAATATTACTTGAAATTTAAAAATATGTTGCCCCGGGTGAGGATCGAACTCACGACCTTCAGATAACTCCGAGAAGTTTGTTTATGAGACTGACGCGCTGCCTACTGCGCTACCGAGGCCCAGACAATTGCCTAAAATGCCATGACAAAATTTTGGGATCGTCCACATCTAAATTTCATATAAAATCCATACAATTTACAACCCTCGCTCGTCTTCTTTACTTTTAGAACATTCAAATTTTATTTAACAGCAGAAAAAATCTCATGCCTTGGTCTGTTTTGGAATTTGAAAAACATATTTTCGAAATTTTTTTGTTGGACAGCAGAAATAAGGACGAAATTTAAAACAGTTGCCCCGGGTGAGGATCGAACTCACGACCTTCAGATTGCTCCGATTGAAACGATTATGAGACTGACGCGCTGCCTACTGCGCTACCGAGGCTTGGCTGTAGATACTTTTATTCGTCTTTTGCACTTAAACTTAATTGGAATTTTTCCTTTTTTTAAGTTAGTTCACTCTTAAAACAAGATTTTTATCAATTTACTTCAGCTAAACTGAAGATTAAGATTTTTTGTGATTACAGTCTCAGTTTACTTTCGCTTTTGCACCTTTTAAGGGACTAAACGCAGATAGGTACTTCTGCCTATGCACGTGGACTCTCTATTTCTCAATTTTAAATTTCAGTTATAAAAATTTACGAAAACTGTCTTAGTTCGATGATGAAAACTCATAGACATTTAGACTGCTTTCAACCATTCTTGTTTTAAAAAACTTTTTATAAAAATATTACTTGAAATTTAAAAATGTGTTGCCCCGGGTGAGGATAGAACTCACGACCTTCAGATAACTCCGAGAAGTTTGATTATGAGACTGACGCGCTGCCTACTGCGCTACCGAGGCCCAGACAATTGCCTAAAATGCCATGACAAAATTTTGGGATCGTCCACATCTAAATTTCATATAAAATCCATACAATTTACAACCCTCGCTCGTCTTCTTTACTTTTAGAACATTCAAATTTTATTTAACAGCAGAAAAAATCTCATGCCTTGGTCTGTTTTGGAATTTTAAAAACATATTTTCGAAATTTTTTTGTTGGACAGCAGAAATAAGGACGAAATTAAAAACAGTTGCCCCGGGTGAGGATCGAACTCACGACCTTCAGATTGCTCCGATTGAAACGATTATGAGACTGACGCGCTGCCTACTGCGCTACCGAGGCTTGGCTGTAGATACTTTTATTCTTCTTTTGCACTTAAACTTAATTGGAATTTTTCCTTTTTTTAAGTTAGTTCACTCTGAAAACAAGATTTTTATCAATTTACTTCAGCTAAACTGAAGATTAAGATTTTTTGTGATTACAGTCTCAGTTTACTTTCGCTTTTGCACCTTTTAAGGGACTAAACGCAGATAGGTACTTCTGCCTATGCACGTGGACTCTCTATTTCTCAATTTTAAAATTCAGTTATAAAAATTTACGAAAACTGTCTTAGTTCGATGATGAAAACTCATAGACATTTAGACTGCTTTCAACCATTCTTGTTTTAACAAACTTTTTATAAAAATATTACTTGAAATTTAAAAGTGTGTTGCCCCGGGTGAGGATCGAACTCACGACCTTCAGATAACTCCGAGAAGTTTGATTATGAGACTGACGCGCTGCCTACTGCGCTACCGAGGACCAGACAATTGCCTAAAATGCCATGACAAAATTTTGGGATCGTCCGCATCTAAATTTTATATAATTTCCATACAATTTACAACCCTCGCTCGTCTTCTTTACTTTTAGAACATTCAAATTTTATTTAACAGCAGAAAAAATCTCATGCCTTGGTCTGTTTTGGAATTTGAAAAACATATTTTCGAAATTTTTTTGTTGGACAGCAGAAATAAGGACGAAATTAAAAACAGTTGCCCCGGGTGAGGATCGAACTCACGACCTTCAGATTGCTCCAACTGAAACGATTATGAGACTGACGCGCTGCCTACTGCGCTACCGAGGCTTGGCTGTAGATACTTTTATTCTTCTTTTGCACTTAAACTTAATTGGAATTTTTCCTTTTTTTAAGTTAGTTCACTCTGAAAACAAGATTTTTATCAATTTACTTCAGCTAAACTGAAGATTAAGATTTTTTGTGATTACAGTCTCAGTTTACTTTCGCTTTTACACCTTTTAAGGGACTAAACGCAGATAGGTACTTCTGCCTATGCACGTGGACTCTCTATTTCTCAATTTTAAATTTCAGTTATAAAAATTTACGAAAACTGTCTTAGTTCGATGATGAAAACTCATAGACATTTAGACTGCTTTCAACCATTCTTGTTTTAACAAACTTTTTATAAAAATATTACTTGAAATTTAAAAATGTGTTGCCCCGGGTGAGGATCGAACTCACGACCTTCAGATAACTCCGAGAAGTTTGATTATGAGACTGACGCGCTGCCTACTGCGCTACCGAGGACCAGACAATTGCCTAAATTGCCATGACAAAATTTTGGGATCGTCCGCATCTAAATTTTATATAATTTCCATACAATTTACAACCCTCGCTCGTCTTCTTTACTTTTAGAACATTCAAATTTTATTTAACAGCAGAAAAAATCTCATGCCTTGGTCTGTTTTGGAATTTGAAAAACATATTTTCGAAATTTTTTTGTTGGACAGCAGAAATAAGGACGAAATTAAAAACAGTTGCCCCGGGTAAGGATGGAACTCACGACCTTCAGATTGCTCCGATTGAAACGATTATGAGACTGACGCGCTGCCTACTGCGCTACCGAGGCTTGGCTGTAGATACTTTTATTCTTCTTTTGCACTTAAACTTAATTGGAATTTTTCCTTTTTTTAAGTTAGTTCACTCTGAAAACAAGATTTTTATCAATTTACTTCAGCTAAACTGAAGATTAAGATTTTTTGTGATTACAGTCTCAGTTTACTTTCGCTTTTGCACCTTTTAAGGGACTAAACGCAGATAGGTACTTCTGCCTATGCACGTGGACTCTCTATTTCTCAATTTTAAAATTCAGTTATAAAAATTTACGAAAACTGTCTTAGTTCGATGATGAAAACTCATAGACATTTAGACTGCTTTCAACCATTCTTGTTATAACAAACTTTTTATAAAAATATTACTTGAAATTTAAAAATGTGTTGCCCCTGGTGAGGATCGAACTCACGACCTTCAGATATCTCCGAGAAGTTTGATTATGAGACTGACGCGCTGCCTACTGCGCTACCGAGGCCCAGACAATTGCCTAAAATGCCATGACAAAATTTTGGGATCGTCCGCATCTAAATTTTATATAATTTCCATACAATTTACAACCCTCGCTCGTCTTCTTTACTTTTAGAACATTCAAATTTTATTTAACAGCAGAAAAAATCTCATGCCTTGGTCTGTTTTGGAATTTGAAAAACATATTTTCGAAATTTTTTTGTTGGACAGCAGAAATAAGGACGAAATTAAAAACAGTTGCCCCGGGTGAGGATCGAACTCACGACCTTCAGATTGCTCCAATTGAAACGATTATGAGACTGACGCGCTGCCTACTGCGCTACCGAGGCTTGGCTGTAGATACTTTTATTCTTCTTTTGCACTTAAACTTAATTGGAATTTTTCCTTTTTTTAAGTTAGTTCACTCTGAAAACAAGATTTTTATCAATTTACTTCAGCTAAACTGAAGATTAAGATTTTTTGTGATTACAGTCTCAGTTTACTTTCGCTTTTACACCTTTTAAGGGACTAAACGCAGATAGGTACTTCTGCCTATGCACGTGGACTCTCTATTTCTCAATTTTAAATTTCAGTTATAAAAATTTACGAAAACTGTCTTAGTTCGATGATGAAAACTCATAGACATTTAGACTGCTTTCAACCATTCTTGTTTTAACAAACTTTTTATAAAAATATTACTTGAAATTTAAAAATGTGTTGCCCCGGGTGAGGATCGAACTCACGACCTTCAGATAACTCCGAGAAGTTTGATTATGAGACTGACGCGCTGCCTACTGCGCTACCGAGGCCCAGACACTTGCCTAAAATGCCATGACAAAATTTTGGGATCGCCACATCTAAATTTCATATAAAATCCATACAATTTACAACCCTCGCTCGTCTTCTTTACTTTTAGAACATTCAAATTCTATTTAACAGCAGAAAAAATCTCATGCCTTGGTCTGTTTTGGAATTTGAAAAACATATTTTCGAAATTTTTTTGTTGGACAGCAGAAATAAGGACGAAATTAAAAACAGTTGCCCCGGGTGAGGATCGAACTCACGACCTTCAGATTGCTCCGATTGAAACGATTATGAGACTGACGCGCTGCCTACTGCGCTACCGATGCTTGGCTGTAGATACTTTTATTCGTCTTTTGCACTTAAACTTAATTGGAATTTTTCCTTTTTTTAAGTTAGTTCACTCTTAAAACAAGATTTTTATCAATTTACTTCAGCTAAACTGAAGATTAAGATTTTTTGTGATTACAGTCTCAGTTTACTTTCGCTTTTGCACCTTTTAAGGGACTAAACGCAGATAGGTACTTCTGCCTATGCACGTGGACTCTCTATTTCTCAATTTTAAATTTCAGTTATAAAAATTTACGAAAACTGTCTTAGTTCGATGATGAAAACTCATAGACATTTAGACTGCTTTCAACCATTCTTGTTTTAAAAAACTTTTTATAAAAATATTACTTGAAATTTAAAAATGTGTTGCCCCGGGTGAGGATCGAACTCACGACCTTCAGATAACTCCGAGAAGTTTGATTATGAGACTGACGCGCTGCCTACTGCGCTACCGAGGCCCAGACAATTGCCTAAAATGCCATGACAAAATTTTGGGATCGTCCACATCTAAATTTCATATAAAATCCATACAATTTACAACCCTCGCTCGTCTTCTTTACTTTTAGAACATTCAAATTTTATTTAACAGCAGAAAAAATCTCATGCCTTGGTCTGTTTTGGAATTTTAAAAACATATTTTCGAAATTTTTTTGTTGGACAGCAGAAATAAGGACGAAATTAAAAACAGTTGCCCCGGGTGAGGATCGAACTCACGACCTTCAGATTGCTCCGATTGAAACGATTATGAGACTGACGCGCTGCCTACTGCGCTACCGAGGCTTGGCTGTAGATACTTTTATTCTTCTTTTGCACTTAAACTTAATTGGAATTTTTCCTTTTTTTAAGTTAGTTCACTCTGAAAACAAGATTTTTATCAATTTACTTCAGCTAAACTGAAGATTAAGATTTTTTGTGATTACAGTCTCAGTTTACTTTCGCTTTTGCACCTTTTAAGGGACTAAACGCAGATAGGTACTTCTGCCTATGCACGTGGACTCTCTATTTCTCAATTTTAAAATTCAGTTATAAAAATTTACGAAAACTGTCTTAGTTCGATGATGAAAACTCATAGACATTTAGACTGCTTTCAACCATTCTTGTTTTAACAAACTTTTTATAAAAATATTACTTGAAATTTAAAAGTGTGTTGCCCCGGGTGAGGATCGAACTCACGACCTTCAGATAACTCCGAGAAGTTTGATTATGAGACTGACGCGCTGCCTACTGCGCTACCGAGGACCAGACAATTGCCTAAAATGCCATGACAAAATTTTGGGATCGTCCGCATCTAAATTTTATATAATTTCCATACAATTTACAACCCTCGCTCGTCTTCTTTACTTTTAGAACATTCAAATTTTATTTAACAGCAGAAAAAATCTCATGCCTTGGTCTGTTTTGGAATTTGAAAAACATATTTTCGAAATTTTTTTGTTGGACAGCAGAAATAAGGACGAAATTAAAAACAGTTGCCCCGGGTGAGGATCGAACTCACGACCTTCAGATTGCTCCGATTGAAACGATTATGAGACTGACGCGCTGCCTACTGCGCTACCGAGGCTTGTCTGTAGATACTTTTATTCTTCTTTTGCACTTAAACTTAATTGGAATTTTTCCTTTTTTTAAGTTAGTTCACTCTGAAAACAAGATTTTTATCAATTTACTTCAGCTAAACTGAAGATTAAGATTTTTTGTGATTACAGTCTCAGTTTACTTTCGCTTTTGCACCTTTTAAGGGACTAAACGCAGATAGGTACTTCTGCCTATGCACGTGGACTCTCTATTTCTCAATTTTAAAATTCAGTTATAAAAATTTACGAAAACTGTCTTAGTTCGATGATGAAAACTCATAGACATTTAGACTGCTTTCAACCATTCTTGTTATAACAAACTTTTTATAAAAATATTACTTGAAATTTAAAAATGTGTTGCCCCGGGTGAGGATCGAACTCACGACCTTCAGATAACTCCGAGAAGTTTGATTATGAGACTGACGCGCTGCCTACTGCGCTACCGAGGCCCAGACAATTGCCTAAAATGCCATGACAAAATTTTGGGATCGTCCGCATCTAAATTTTATATAATTTCCATACAATTTACAACCCTCGCTCGTCTTCTTTACTTTTAGAACATTCAAATTTTATTTAAGAGCAGAAAAAATCTCATGCCTTGGTCTGTTTTGGAATTTGAAAAACATATTTTCGAAATTTTTTTGTTGGACAGCAGAAATAAGGACGAAATTAAAAACAGTTGCCCCGGGTGAGGATCGAACTCACGACCTTCAGATTGCTCCAACTGAAACGATTATGAGACTGACGCGCTGCCTACTGCGCTACCGAGGCTTGGCTGTAGATACTTTTATTCTTCTTTTGCACTTAAACTTAATTGGAATTTTTCCTTTTTTTAAGTTAGTTCACTCTGAAAACAAGATTTTTATCAATTTACTTCAGCTAAACTGAAGATTAAGATTTTTTGTGATTACAGTCTCAGTTTACTTTCGCTTTTACACCTTTTAAGGGACTAAACGCAGATAGGTACTTCTGCCTATGCACGTGGACTCTCTATTTCTCAATTTTAAATTTCAGTTATAAAAATTTACGAAAACTGTCTTAGTTCGATGATGAAAACTCATAGACATTTAGACTGCTTTCAACCATTCTTGTTTTAACAAACTTTTTATAAAAATATTACTTGAAATTTAAAAATGTGTTGCCCCGGGTGAGGATCGAACTCACGACCTTCAGATAACTCCGAGAAGTTTGATTATGAGACTGACGCGCTGCCTACTGCGCTACCGAGGACCAGACAATTGCCTAAATTGCCATGACAAAATTTTGGGATCGTCCGCATCTAAATTTTATATAATTTCCATACAATTTACAACCCTCGCTCGTCTTCTTTACTTTTAGAACATTCAAATTTTATTTAACAGCAGAAAAAATCTCATGCCTTGGTCTGTTTTGGAATTTGAAAAACATATTTTCGAAATTTTTTTGTTGGACAGCAGAAATAAGGACGAAATTAAAAACAGTTGCCCCGGGTGAGGATGGAACTCACGACCTTCAGATTGCTCCGATTGAAACGATTATGAGACTGACGCGCTGCCTACTGCGCTACCGAGGCTTGGCTGTAGATACTTTTATTCTTCTTTTGCACTTAAACTTAATTGGAATTTTTCCTTTTTTTAAGTTAGTTCACTCTGAAAACAAGATTTTTATCAATTTACTTCAGCTAAACTGAAGATTAAGATTTTTTGTGATTACAGTCTCAGTTTACTTTCGCTTTTGCACCTTTTAAGGGACTAAACGCAGATAGGTACTTCTGCCTATGCACGTGGACTCTCTATTTCTCAATTTTAAAATTCAGTTATAAAAATTTACGAAAACTGTCTTAGTTCGATGATGAAAACTCATAGACATTTAGACTGCTTTCAACCATTCTTGTTATAACAAACTTTTTATAAAAATATTACTTGAAATTTAAAAATGTGTTGCCCCTGGTGAGGATCGAACTCACGACCTTCAGATAACTCCGAGAAGTTTGATTATGAGACTGACGCGCTGCCTACTGCGCTACCGAGGCCCAGACAATTGCCTAAAATGCCATGACAAAATTTTGGGATCGTCCGCATCTAAATTTTATATAATTTCCATACAATTTACAACCCTCGCTCGTCTTCTTTACTTTTAGAACATTCAAATTTTATTTAACAGCAGAAAAAATCTCATGCCTTGGTCTGTTTTGGAATTTGAAAAACATATTTTCGAAATTTTTTTGTTGGACAGCAGAAATAAGGACGAAATTAAAAACAGTTGCCCCGGGTGAGGATCGAACTCACGACCTTCAGATTGCTCCGATTGAAACGATTATGAGACTGACGCGCTGCCTACTGCGCTACCGAGGCTTGTCTGTAGATACTTTTATTCTTCTTTTGCACTTAAACTTAATTGGAATTTTTCCTTTTTTTAAGTTAGTTCACTCTGAAAACAAGATTTTTATCAATTTACTTCAGCTAAACTGAAGATTAAGATTTTTTGTGATTACAGTCTCAGTTTACTTTCGCTTTTGCACCTTCTAAGGGACTAAACGCAGATAGGTACTTCTGCCTATGCACGTGGACTCTCTATTTCTCAATTTTAAAATTCAGTTATAAAAATTTACGAAAACTGTCTTAGTTCGATGATGAAAACTCATAGACATTTAGACTGCTTTCAACCATTCTTGTTTTAACAAATTTTTTATAAAAATATTACTTGAAATTTAAAAATGTGTTGCCCCGGGTGAGGATCGAACTCACGACCTTCAGATAACTCCGAGAAGTTTGATTATGAGACTGACGCGCTGCCTACTGCGCTACCGAGGCCCAGACAATTGCCTAAAATGCCATGACAAAATTTTGGGATCGTCCACATCTAAATTTCATATAAAATCCATACAATTTACAACCCTCGCTCGTCTTCTTTACTTTTAGAACATTCAAATTTTATTTAACAGCAGAAAAAATCTCATGCCTTGGTCTGTTTTGGAATTTGAAAAACATATTTTCGAAATTTTTTTGTTGGACAGCAGAAATAAGGACGAAATTAAAAACAGTTGCCCCCGGTGAGGATCGAACTCACGACCTTCAGATTGCTTCGATTGAAACGATTATGAGACTGACGCGCTGCCTACTGCGCTACCGAGGCTTGGCTGTAGATACTTTTATTCTTCTTTTGCACTTAAACTTAATTGGAATTTTTCCTTTTTTTAAGTTAGTTCACTCTGAAAACAAGATTTTTATCAATTTACTTCAGCTAGACTGAAGATTAAGATTTTTTGTGATTACAGTCTCAGTTTACTTTCGCTTTTGCACCTTTTAAGGGACTAAACGCAGATAGGTACTTCTGCCTATGCACGTGGACTCTCTATTTCTCAATTTTAAATTTCAGTTATAAAAATTTACGAAAACTGTCTTAGTTCGATGATGAAAACTCATAGACATTTAGACTGCTTTCAACCATTCTTGTTTTAACAAACTTTTTATAAAAATATTACTTGAAATTTAAAAATGTGTTGCCCCGGGTGAGGATCGAACTCACGACCTTCAGATAACTCCGAGAAGTTTGATTATGAGACTGACGCGCTGCCTACTGCGCTACCGAGGCACAGACAATTGCCTAAAATGCCATGACAAAATTTTGGGATCGTCCGCATCTAAATTTTATATAATTTCCATACAATTTACAACCCTCGCTCGTCTTCTTTACTTTTAGAACATTCAAATTTTATTTAACAGCAGAAAAAATCTCATGCCTTGGTCTGTTTTGGAATTTGAAAAACATATTTTCGAAATTTTTTTGTTGGACAGCAGAAATAAGGACGAAATTAAAAACAGTTGCCCCGGGTGAGGATCGAACTCACGACCTTCAGATTGCTCCGATTGAAACGATTATGAGACTGACGCGCTGCCTACTGCGCTACCGAGGCTTGGCTGTAGATACTTTTATTCTTCTTTTGCACTTAAACTTAATTGGAATTTTTCCTTTTTTTAAGTTAGTTCACTCTGAAAACAAGATTTTTATCAATTTACTTCAGCTAAACTGAAGATTAAGATTTTTTGTGATTACAGTCTCAGTTTACTTTCGCTTTTGCACCTTTTAAGGGACTAAACGCAGATAGGTACTTCTGCCTATGCACGTGGACTCTCTATTTCTCAATTTTAAATTTCAGTTATAAAAATTTACGAAAACTGTCTTAGTTCGATGATGAAAACTCATAGACATTTAGACTGCTTTCAACCATTCTTGTTTTAACAAACTTTTTATAAAAATATTACTTGAAATTTAAAAATGTGTTGCCCCGGGTGAGGATCGAACTCACGACCTTCAGATAACTCCGAGAAGTTTGATTATGAGACTGACGCGCTGCCTACTGCGCTACCGAGGCACAGACAATTGCCTAAAATGCCATGACAAAATTTTGGGATCGTCCGCATCTAAATTTTATATAATTTCCATACAATTTACAACCCTCGCTCGTCTTCTTTACTTTTAGAACATTCAAATTTTATTTAACAGCAGAAAAAATCTCATGCCTTGGTCTGTTTTGGAATTTGAAAAACATATTTTCGAAATTTTTTTGTTGGACAGCAGAAATAAGGACGAAATTAAAAACAGCTGCTTTGGGTGAGGATCGAACTCACGACCTTCAGATTACTCCAATTGAAACGAATATGAGGCTGACGCGCTGCCTACTGCGCTACCGAGGCTTGGCTGTAGATACTTTTATTCTTCTTTTGCACTTAAACTTAATTGGAATTTTTCCTTTTTTTAAGTTAGTTCACTCTGAAAACAAGATTTTTATCAATTTACTTCAGCTAAACTGAAGATTAAGATTTTTTGTGATTACAGTCTCAGTTTACTTTCGCTTTTGCACCTTTTAAGGGACTAAACGCAGATAGGTACTTCTGCCTATGCACGTGGACTCTCTATTTCTCAATTTTAAAATTCAGTTATAAAAATTTACGAAAACTGTCTTAGTTCGATGATGAAAACTCATAGACATTTAGACTGCTTTCAACCATTCTTGTTTTAACAAACTTTTTATAAAAATATTACTTGAAATTTAAAAATGTGTTGCCCCGGGTGAGGATCGAACTCACGACCTTCAGATAACTCCGAGAAGTTTGATTATGAGACTGACGCGCTGCCTACTGCGCTACCGAGGCCCAGACAATTGCCTAAAATGCCATGACAAAATTTTGGGATCGTCCACATCTAAATTTCATATAAAATCCATACAATTTACAACCCTCGCTCGTCTTCTTTACTTTTAGAACATTCAAATTTTATTTAACAGCAGAAAAAATCTCATGCCTTGGTCTGTTTTGGAATTTGAAAAACATATTTTCGAAATTTTTTTGTTGGACAGCAGAAATAAGGACGAAATTAAAAACAGTTGCCCCGGGTGAGGATCGAACTCACGACCTTCAGATTGCTCCGATTGAAACGATTATGAGACTGACGCGCTGCCTACTGCGCTACCGAGGCTTGGCTGTCGATACTTTTATTCTTCTTTTGCACTTAAACTTAATTGGAATTTTTCCTTTTTTTAAGTTAGTTCACTCTGAAAACAAGATTTTTATCAATTTACTTCAGCTAAACTGAAGATTAAGATTTTTTGTGATTACAGTCTCAGTTTACTTTCGCTTTTGCACCTTTTAAGGGACTAAACGCAGATAGGTACTTCTGCCTATGCACGTGGACTCTCTATTTCTCAATTTTAAATTTCAGTTATAAAAATTTACGAAAACTGTCTTAGTTCGATGATGAAAACTCATAGACATTTAGACTGCTTTCAACCATTCTTGTTTTAACAAACTTTTTATAAAAATATTACTTGAAATTTAAAAATGTGTTGCCCCGGGTGAGGATCGAACTCACGACCTTCAGATAACTCCGAGAAGTTTGATTATGAGACTGACGCGCTGCCTACTGCGCTACCGAGGCACAGACAATTGCCTAAAATGCCATGACAAAATTTTGGGATCGTCCGCATCTAAATTTTATATAATTTCCATACAATTTACAACCCTCGCTCGTCTTCTTTACTTTTAGAACATTCAAATTTTATTTAACAGCAGAAAAAATCTCATGCCTTGGTCTGTTTTGGAATTTGAAAAACATATTTTCGAAATTTTTTTGTTGGACAGCAGAAATAAGGACGAAATTAAAAACAGCTGCCCCGGGTGAGGATCGAACTCACGACCTTCAGATTACTCCAATTGAAACGATTATGAGACTGACGCGCTGCCTACTGCGCTACCGAGGCTTGGCTGTAGATACTTTTATTCTTCTTTTGCACTTAAACTTAATTGGAATTTTTCCTTTTTTTAAGTTAGTTCACTCTGAAAACAAGATTTTTATCAATTTACTTCAGCTAAACTGAAGATTAAGATTTTTTGTGATTACAGTCTCAGTTTACTTTCGCTTTTACACCTTTTAAGGGACTAAACGCAGATAGGTACTTCTGCCTATGCACGTGGACTCTCTATTTCTCAATTTTAAATTTCAGTTATAAAAATTTACGAAAACTGTCTTAGTTCGATGATGAAAACTCATAGACATTTAGACTGCTTTCAACCATTCTTGTTTTAACAAACTTTTTATAAAAATATTACTTGAAATTTAAAAATGTGTTGCCCCGGGTGAGGATCGAACTCCGAGAAGTTTGATTATGAGACTGACGCGCTGCCTACTGCGCTACCGAGGCCCAGACAATTGCCTAAAATGCCATGACAAAATTTTGGGATCGTCCACATCTAAATTTTATATAAAATCCATACAATTTACAACCCTCGCTCGTCTTCTTTACTTTTAGAACATTCAAATTTTATTTAACAGCAGAAAAAATCTCATGCCTTGGTCTGTTTTGGAATTTGAAAAACATATTTTCGAAATTTTTTTGTTGGACAGCAGAAATAAGGACGAAATTAAAAACAGCTGCTTTGGGTGAGGATCGAACTCACGACCTTCAGATTACTCCAATTGAAACGAATATGAGGCTGACGCGCTGCCTACTGCGCTACCGAGGCTTGGCTGTAGATCCTTTTATTCTTCTTTTGCACTTAATCTTAATTGGAATTTTTCCTTTTTTTAAGTTAGTTCACTCTGAAAACAAGATTTTTATCAATTTACTTCAGCTAAACTGAAGATTAAGATTTTTTGTGATTACAGTCTCAGTTTACTTTCGCTTTTGCACCTTTTAAGGGACTAAACGCAGATAGGTACTTCTGCCTATGCACGTGGACTCTCTATTTCTCAATTTTAAAATTCAGTTATAAAAATTTACGAAAACTGTCTTAGTTCGATGATGAAAACTCATAGACATTTAGACTGCTTTCAACCATTCTTGTTTTAACAAACTTTTTATAAAAATATTACTTGAAATTTAAAAATGTGTTGCCCCGGGTGAGGATCGAACTCACGACCTTCAGATAACTCCGAGAAGTTTGATTATGAGACTGACGCGCTGCCTACTGCGCTACCGAGGCCCAGACAATTGCCTAAAATGCCATGACAAAATTTTGGGATCGTCCACATCTAAATTTCATATAAAATCCATACAATTTACAACCCTCGCTCGTCTTCTTTACTTTTAGAACATTCAAATTTTATTTAACAGCAGAAAAAATCTCATGCCTTGGTCTGTTTTGGAATTTGAAAAACATATTTTCGAAATTTTTTTGTTGGACAGCAGAAATAAGGACGAAATTAAAAACAGCTGCTTTGGGTGAGGATCGAACTCACGACCTTCAGATTACTCCAATTGAAACGAATATGAGGCTGACGCGCTGCCTACTGCGCTACCGAGGCTTGGCTGTAGATACTTTTATTCTTCTTTTGCACTTAAACTTAATTGGAATTTTTCCTTTTTTTAAGTTAGTTCACTCTGAAAACAAGATTTTTATCAATTTACTTCAGCTAAACTGAAGATTAAGATTTTTTGTGATTACAGTCTCAGTTTACTTTCGCTTTTGCACCTTTTAAGGGACTAAACGCAGATAGGTACTTCTGCCTATGCACGTGGACTCTCTATTTCTCAATTTTAAAATTCAGTTATAAAAATTTACGAAAACTGTCTTAGTTCGATGATGAAAACTCATAGACATTTAGACTGCTTTCAACCATTCTTGTTTTAACAAACTTTTTATAAAAATATTACTTGAAATTTAAAAATGTGTTGCCCCGGGTGAGGATCGAACTCACGACCTTCAGATAACTCCGAGAAGTTTGATTATGAGACTGACGCGCTGCCTACTGCCCTACCGAGGCCCAGACAATTGCCTAAAATGCCATGACAAAATTTTGGGATCGTCCACATCTAAATTTCATATAAAATCCATACAATTTACAACCCTCGCTCGTCTTCTTTACTTTTAGAACATTCAAATTTTATTTAACAGCAGAAAAAATCTCATGCCTTGGTCTGTTTTGGAATTTGAAAAACATATTTTCGAAATTTTTTTGTTGGACAGCAGAAATAAGGACGAAATTAAAAACAGTTGCCCCGGGTGAGGATCGAACTCACGACCTTCAGATTGCTCCGATTGAAACGATTATGAGACTGACGCGCTGCCTACTGCGCTACCGAGGCTTGGCTGTAGATACTTTTATTCTTCTTTTGCACTTAAACTTAATTGGAATTTTTCCTTTTTTTAAGTTAGTTCACTCTGAAAACAAGATTTTTATCAATTTACTTCAGCTAAACTGAAGATTAAGATTTTTTGTGATTACAGTCTCAGTTTACTTTCGCTTTTGCACCTTTTAAGGGACTAAACGCAGATAGGTACTTCTGCCTATGCACGTGGACTCTCTATTTCTCAATTTTAAAATTCAGTTATAAAAATTTACGAAAACTGTCTTAGTTCGATGATGAAAACTCATAGACATTTAGACTGCTTTCAACCATTCTTGTTTTAACAAACTTTTTATAAAAATATTACTTGAAATTTAAAAATGTGTTGCCCCGGGTGAGGATCGAACTCACGACCTTCAGATAACTCCGAGAAGTTTGATTATGAGACTGACGCGCTGCCTACTGCGCTACCGAGGCACAGACAATTGCCTAAAATGCCATGACAAAATTTTGGGATCGTCCACATCTAAATTTCATATAAAATCCATACAATTTACAACCCTCGCTCGTCTTCTTTACTTTTAGAACATTCAAATTTTATTTAACAGCAGAAAAAATCTCATGCCTTGGTCTGTTTTGGAATTTGAAAAACATATTTTCGAAATTTTTTTGTTGGACAGCAGAAATAAGGACGAAATTAAAAACAGTTGCCCCGGGTGAGGATCGAACTCACGACCTTCAGATTGCTCCGATTGAAACGATTATGAGACTGACGCGCTGCCTACTGCGCTACAGAGGCTTGGCTGTAGATACTTTTATTCTTCTTTTGCACTTAAACTTAATTGGAATTTTTCCTTTTTTTAAGTTAGTTCACTCTGAAAACAAGATTTTTATCAATTTACTTCAGCTAAACTGAAGATTAAGATTTTTTGTGATTACAGTCTCAGTTTACTTTCGCTTTTGCACCTTTTAAGGGACTGAACGCAGATAGGTACTTCTGCCTATGCACGTGGACTCTCTATTTCTCAATTTTAAATTTCAGTTATAAAAATTTACGAAAACTGTCTTAGTTCGATGATGAAAACTCATAGACATTTAGACTGCTTTCAACCATTCTTGTTTTAACAAACTTTTTATAAAAATATTACTTGAAATTTAAAAATGTGTTGCCCCGGGTGAGGACCGAACTCACGACCTTCAGATAACTCCGAGAAGTTTGATTATGAGACTGACGCGCTGCCTACTGCGCTACCGAGGCACAGACAATTGCCTAAAATGCCATGACAAAATTTTGGGATCGTCCGCATCTAAATTTTATATAATTTCCATACAATTTACAACCCTCGCTCGTCTTCTTTACTTTTAGAACATTCAAATTTTATTTAACAGCAGAAAAAATCTCATGCCTTGGTCTGTTTTGGAATTTGAAAAACATATTTTCGAAATTTTTTTGTTGGACAGCAGAAATAAGGACGAAATTAAAAACAGCTGCCCCGGGTGAGGATCGAACTCACGACCTTCAGATTACTCCAATTGAAACGATTATGAGACTGACGCGCTGCCTACTGCGCTACCGAGGCTTGGCTGTAGATACTTTTATTCTTCTTTTGCACTTAAACTTAATTGGAATTTTTCCTTTTTTTAAGTTAGTTCACTCTGAAAACAAGATTTTTATCAATTTACTTCAGCTAAACTGAAGATTAAGATTTTTTGTGATTACAGTCTCAGTTTACTTTCGCTTTTACACCTTTTAAGGGACTAAACGCAGATAGGTACTTCTGCCTATGCACGTGGACTCTCTATTTCTCAATTTTAAATTTCAGTTATAAAAATTTACGAAAACTGTCTTAGTTCGATGATGAAAACTCATAGACATTTAGACTGCTTTCAACCATTCTTGTTTTAACAAACTTTTTATAAAAATATTACTTGAAATTTAAAAATGTGTTGCCCCGGGTGAGGATCGAACTCACGACCTTCAGATAACTCCGAGAAGTTTGATTATGAGACTGACGCGCTGCCTACTGCGCTACCGAGGCCCAGACAATTGCCTAAAATGCCATGACAAAATTTTGGGATCGTCCACATCTAAATTTCATATAAAATCCATACAATTTACAACCCTCGCTCGTCTTCTTTACTTTTAGAACATTCAAATTTTATTTAACAGCAGAAAAAATCTCATGCCTTGGTCTGTTTTGGAATTTGAAAAACATATTTTCGAAATTTTTTTGTTGGACAGCAGAAATAAGGACGAAATTAAAAACAGCTTCTTTGGGTGAGGATCGAACTCACGACCTTCAGATTACTCCAATTGAAACGAATATGAGGCTGACGCGCTGCCTACTGCGCTACCGAGGCTTGGCTGTAGATACTTTTATTCTTCTTTTGCACTTAAACTTAATTGGAATTTTTCCTTTTTTTTAAGTTAGTTCACTCTGAAAACAAGATTTTTATCAATTTACTTCAGCTAAACTGAAGATTAAGATTTTTTGTGATTACAGTCTCAGTTTACTTTCGCTTTTGCACCTTTTAAGGGACTAAACGCAGATAGGTACTTCTGCCTATGCACGTGGACTCTCTATTTCTCAATTTTAAAATTCAGTTATAAAAATTTACGAAAACTGTCTTAGTTTGATGATGAAAACTCATAGACATTTAGACTGCTTTCAACCATTCTTGTTTTAACAAACTTTTTATAAAAATATTACTTGAAATTTAAAAATGTGTTGCCCCGGGTGAGGATCGAACTCACGACCTTCAGATAACTCCGAGAAGTTTGATTATGAGACTGACGCGCTGCCTACTGCGCTACCGAGGCCCAGACAATTGCCTAAAATGCCATGACAAAATTTTGGAATCGTCCACATCTAAATTTCATATAAAATCCATACAATTTACAACCCTCGCTCGTCTTCTTTACTTTTAGAACATTCAAATTTTATTTAACAGCAGAAAAAATCTCATGCCTTGGTCTGTTTTGGAATTTGAAAAACATATTTTCGAAATTTTTTTGTTGGACAGCAGAAATAAGGACGAAATTAAAAACAGTTGCCCCGGGTGAGGATCGAACTCACGACCTTCAGATTGCTCCGATTGAAACGATTATGAGACTGACGCGCTGCCTACTGCGCTACCGAGGCTTGGCTGTAGATACTTTTATTCTTCTTTTGCACTTAAACTTAATTGGAATTTTTCCTTTTTTTAAGTTAGTTCACTCTGAAAACAAGATTTTTATCAATTTACTTCAGCTAAACTGAAGATTAAGATTTTTTGTGATTACAGTCTCAGTTTACTTTCGCTTTTGCACCTTTTAAGGGACTAAACGCAGATAGGTACTTCTGCCTATGCACGTGGACTCTCTATTTCTCAATTTTAAATTTCAGTTATAAAAATTTACGAAAACTGTCTTAGTTCGATGATGAAAACTCATAGACATTTAGACTGCTTTCAACCATTCTTGTTTTAACAAACTTTTTATAAAAATATTACTTGAAATTTAAAAATGTGTTGCCCCGGGTGAGGATCGAACTCACGACCTTCAGATAACTCCGAGAAGTTTGATTATGAGACTGACGCGCTGCCTACTGCGCTACCGAGGCACAGACAATTGCCTAAAATGCCATGACAAAATTTTGGGATCGTCCGCATCTAAATTTTATATAATTTCCATACAATTTACAACCCTCGCTCGTCTTCTTTACTTTTAGAACATTCAAATTTTATTTAACAGCAGAAAAAATCTCATGCCTTGGTCTGTTTTGGAATTTGAAAAACATATTTTCGAAATTTTTTTGTTGGACAGCAGAAATAAGGACGAAATTAAAAACAGCTGCCCCGGGTGAGGATCGAACTCACGACCTTCAGATTACTCCAATTGAAACGATTATGAGACTGACGCGCTGCCTACTGCGCTACCGAGGCTTGGCTGTAGATACTTTTATTCTTCTTTTGCACTTAAACTTAATTGGAATTTTTCCTTTTTTTAAGTTAGTTCACTCTGAAAACAAGATTTTTATCAATTTACTTCAGCTAAACTGAAGATTAAGATTTTTTGTGATTACAGTCTCAGTTTACTTTCGCTTTTACACCTTTTAAGGGACTAAACGCAGATAGGTACTTCTGCCTATGCACGTGGACTCTCTATTTCTCAATTTTAAATTTCAGTTATAAAAATTTACGAAAACTGTCTTAGTTCGATGATGAAAACTCATAGACATTTAGACTGCTTTCAACCATTCTTGTTTTAACAAACTTTTTATAAAAATATTACTTGAAATTTAAAAATGTGTTGCCCCGGGTGAGGATCGAACTCACGACTTTCAGATAACTCCGAGAAGTTTGATTATGAGACTGACGCGCTGCCTACTGCGCTACCGAGGCCCAGACAATTGCCTAAAATGCCATGACAAAATTTTGGGATCGTCCACATCTAAATTTCATATAAAATCCATACAATTTACAACCCTCGCTCGTCTTCTTTACTTTTAGAACATTCAAATTTTATTTAACAGCAGAAAAAATCTCATGCCTTGGTCTGTTTTGGAATTTGAAAAACATATTTTCGAAATTTTTTTGTTGGACAGCAGAAATAAGGACGAAATTAAAAACAGTTGCCCCGGGTGAGGATCGAACTCACGACCTTCAGATTGCTCCGATTGAAACGATTATGAGACTGACGCGCTGCCTACTGCGCTACCAAGGCTTGGCTGTAGATACTTTTATTCTTCTTTTGCACTTAAACTTAATTGGAATTTTTCCTTTTTTAAGTTAGTTCACTCTGAAAACAAGATTTTTATCAATTTACTTCAGCTAAACTGAAGATTAAGATTTTTTGTGATTACAGTCTCAGTTTACTTTCGCTTTTGCACCTTTTAAGAGACTAAACGCAGATAGGTACTTCTGCCTATGCACGTGGACTCTCTATTTCTCAATTTTAAATTTCAGTTATAAAAATTTACGAAAACTGTCTTAGTTCGATGATGAAAACTCATAGACATTTAGACTGCTTTCAACCATTCTTGTTTTAACAAACTTTTTATAAAAATATTACTTGAAATTTAAAAATGTGTTGCCCCGGGTGAGGATCGAACTCACGACCTTCAGATAACTCCGAGAAGTTTGATTATGAGACTGACGCGCTGCCTACTGCGCTACCGAGGCACAGACAATTGCCTAAAATGCCATGACAAAATTTTGGGATCGTCCGCATCTAAATTTTATATAATTTCCATACAATTTACAACCCTCGCTCGTCTTCTTTACTTTTAGAACATTCAAATTTTATTTAACAGCAGAAAAAATCTCATGCCTTGGTCTGTGTTGGAATTTGAAAAACATATTTTCGAAATTTTTTTGTTGGACAGCAGAAATAAGGACGAAATTAAAAACAGCTGCCCCGGGTGAGGATCGAACTCACGACCTTCAGATTGCTCCGATTGAAACGATTATGAGACTGACGCGCTGCCTACTGCGCTACCGAGGCTTGGCTGTAGATACTTTTATTCTTCTTTTGCACTTAAACTTAATTGGAATTTTTCCTTTTTTTAAGTTAGTTCACTCTGAAAACAAGATTTTTATCAATTTACTTCAGCTAAACTGAAGATTAAGATTTTTTGTGATTACAGTCTCAGTTTACTTTCGCTTTTGCACCTTTTAAGGGACTAAACGCAGATAGGTACTTCTGCCTATGCACGTGGACTCTCTATTTCTCAATTTTAAAATTCAGTTATAAAAATTTACGAAAACTGTCTTAGTTCGATGATGAAAACTCATAGACATTTAGACTGCTTTCAACCATTCTTGTTTTAACAAACTTTTTATAAAAATATTACTTGAAATTTAAAAATGTGTTGCCCCGGGTGAGGATCGAACTCACGACCTTCAGATAACTCCGAGAAGTTTGATTATGAGACTGACGCGCTGCCTACTGCGCTACCGAGGCCCAGACAATTGCCTAAAATGCCATGACAAAATTTTGGGATCGTCCGCATCTAAATTTTATATAATTTCCATACAATTTACAACCCTCGCTCGTCTTCTTTACTTTTAGACATTCAAATTTTATTTAACAGCAGAAAAAATCTCATGCCTTGGTCTGTTTTGGAATTTGAAAAACATATTTTCGAAATTTTTTTGTTGGACAGCAGAAATAAGGACGAAATTAAAAACAGCTGCTTTGGGTGAGGATCGAACTCACGACCTTCAGATTACTCCAATTGAAACGATTATGAGACTGACGCGCTGCCTACTGCGCTACCGAGGCTTGGCTGTAGATACTTTTATTCTTCTTTTGCACTTAAACTTAATTGGAATTTTTCCTTTTTTTTAAGTTAGTTCACTCTGAAAACAAGATTTTTATCAATTTACTTCAGCTAAACTGAAGATTAAGATTTTTTGTGATTACAGTCTCAGTTTACTTTCGCTTTTGCACCTTTTAAGGGACTAAACGCAGATAGGTACTTCTGCCTATGCACGTGGACTCTCAATTTCTCAATTTTAAAATTCAGTTATAAAAATTTACGAAAACTGTCTTAGTTCGATGATGAAAACTCATAGACATTTAGACTGCTTTCAACCATTCTTGTTTTAACAAACTTTTTATAAAAATATTACTTGAAATTTAAAAATGTGTTGCCCCGGGTGAGGATCGAAGTCACGACCTTCAGATAACTCCGAGAAGTTTGATTAAGAGACTGACGCGCTGCCTACTGCGCTACCGAGGCCCAGACAATTGCCTAAAATGCCATGACAAAATTTTGGGATCGTCCACATCTAAATTTCATATAAAATCCATACAATTTACAACCCTCGCTCGTCTTCTTTACTTTTAGAACATTCAAATTTTATTTAACAGCAGAAAAAATCTCATGCCTTGGTCTGTTTTGGAATTTGAAAAACATATTTTCGAAATTTTTTTGTTGGACAGCAGAAATAAGGACGAAATTAAAAACAGTTGCCCCGGGTGAGGATCGAACTCACGACCTTCAGATTGCTCCGATTGAAACGATTATGAGACTGACGCGCTGCCTACTGCGCTACCGAGGCTTGGCTGTAGATACTTTTATTCTTCTTTTGCACTTAAACTTAATTGGAATTTTTCCTTTTTTTAAGTTAGTTCACTCTGAAAACAAGATTTTTATCAATTTACTTCAGCTAAACTGAAGATTAAGATTTTTTGTGATTACAGTCTCAGTTTACTTTCGCTTTTGCACCTTTTAAGGGACTAAACGCAGATAGGTACTTCTGCCTATGCACGTGGACTCTCTATTTCTCAATTTTAAATTTCAGTTATAAAAATTTACGAAAACTGTCTTAGTTCGATGATGAAAACTCATAGACATTTAGACTGCTTTCAACCATTCTTGTTTTAACAAACTTTTTATAAAAATATTACTTGAAATTTAAAAATGTGTTGCCCCGGGTGAGGATCGAACTCACGACCTTCAGATAACTCCGAGAAGTTTGATTATGAGACTGACGCGCTGCCTACTGCGCTACCGAGGCACAGACAATTGCCTAAAATGCCATGACAAAATTTTGGGATCGTCCGCATCTAAATTTTATATAATTTCCATACAATTTACAACCCTCGCTCGTCTTCTTTACTTTTAGAACATTCAAATTTTATTTAACAGCAGAAAAAATCTCATGCCTTGGTCTGTTTTGGAATTTGAAAAACATATTTTCGAAATTTTTTTGTTGGACAGCAGAAATAAGGACGAAATTAAAAACAGCTGCCCCGGGTGAGGATCGAACTCACGACCTTCAGATTACTCCAATTGAAACGATTATAAGACTGACGCGCTGCCTACTGCGCTACCGAGGCTTGGCTGTAGATACTTTTATTCTTCTTTTGCACTTAAACTTAATTGGAATTTTTCCTTTTTTTAAGTTAGTTCACTCTGAAAACAAGATTTTTATCAATTTACTTCAGCTAAACTGAAGATTAAGATTTTTTGTGATTACAGTCTCAGTTTACTTTCGCTTTTACACCTTTTAAGGGACTAAACGCAGATAGGTACTTCTGCCTATGCACGTGGACTCTCTATTTCTCAATTTTAAATTTCAGTTATAAAAATTTACGAAAACTGTCTTAGTTCGATGATGAAAACTCATAGACATTTAGACTGCTTTCAACCATTCTTGTTTTAACAAACTTTTTATAAAAATATTACTTGAAATTTAAAAATGTGTTGCCCCGGGTGAGGATCGAACTCACGACCTTCAGATAACTCCGAGAAGTTTGATTACGAGACTGACGCGCTGCCTACTGCGCTACCGAGGCCCAGACAATTGCCTAAAATGCCATGACAAAATTTTGGGATCGTCCACATCTAAATTTCATATAAAATCCATACAATTTACAACCCTCGCTCGTCTTCTTTACTTTTAGAACATTCAAATTTTATTTAACAGCAGAAAAAATCTCATGCCTTGGTCTGTTTTGGAATTTGAAAAACATATTTTCGAAATTTTTTTGTTGGACAGCAGAAATAAGGACGAAATTAAAAACAGCTGCCCCGGGTGAGGATCGAACTCACGACCTTCAGATTACTCCAATTGAAACGATTATAAGACTGACGCGCTGCCTACTGCGCTACCGAGGCTTGGCTGTAGATACTTTTATTCTTCTTTTGCACTTAAACTTAATTGGAATTTTTCCTTTTTTTAAGTTAGTTCACTCTGAAAACAAGATTTTTATCAATTTACTTCAGCTAAACTGAAGATTAAGATTTTTTGTGATTACAGTCTCAGTTTACTTTCGCTTTTACACCTTTTAAGGGACTAAACGCAGATAGGTACTTCTGCCTATGCACGTGGACTCTCTATTTCTCAATTTTAAATTTCAGTTATAAAAATTTACGAAAACTGTCTTAGTTCGATGATGAAAACTCATAGACATTTAGACTGCTTTCAACCATTCTTGTTTTAACAAACTTTTTATAAAAATATTACTTGAAATTTAAAAATGTGTTGCCCCGGGTGAGGATCGAACTCACGACCTTCAGATAACTCAGAGAAGTTTGATTACGAGACTGACGCGCTGCCTACTGCGCTACCGAGGCCCAGACAATTGCCTAAAATGCCATGACAAAATTTTGGGATCGTCCACATCTAAATTTCATATAAAATCCATACAATTTACAACCCTCGCTCGTCTTCTTTACTTTTAGAACATTCAAATTTTATTTAACAGCAGAAAAAATCTCATGCCTTGGTCTGTTTTGGAATTTGAAAAACATATTTTCGAAATTTTTTTGTTGGACAGCAGAAATAAGGACGAAATTAAAAACAGTTGCCCCGGGTGAGGATCGAACGCACGACCTTCAGATTGCTCCGATTGAAACGATTATACGACTGACACGCTGCCTACTGCGCTACCGAGGCTCGGCTGTAGATACTTTTATTCGTCTTTTGCACTTAAACTTAATTAGAATTTTTCCTTTTTTTAAGTAAGTTCGATCTGAAAACAAGATTTTTATCAATTTACTTCAGCTAAACTGAAGATTAAGATTTTTTGTGATTACAGTCTCAGTTTACTTTCGCTTTTGCACCTTTTAAGGGACTAAACGCAGATAGGTACTTCTGCCTATGCACGTGGATTCTCTATTTCTCAATTTTAAATTTCAGTTATAAAAATTTACGAAAACTGTCTTAGTTCGATGATGAAAACTCATAGACATTTAGACTGCTTTGAACCATTCTTGTTTTAACAAACATTTTGTAAAAATATTACTTGAAATTTAAAAATGTGTTGCCCCGGGTGAGGATCGAACTCACGACATTCAGATAACTCCGAGTAGTTTGATTATGAGACTGACGCGCTGCCTACTGCGCTACCGAGGCCCAGACAATTGCCTAAAATGCCATGACAAAATTTTGGGATCGTCCACATCTAAATTTCATATAAAATCCATACAATTTACAACCCTCGCTCGTCTTCTTTACATTTAGAACATTCAAATTTTATTTAACAGCAGAAAAAATCTCACGCCTTGGTCTGTTTTGGAATTTGAAAAACATATTTTCGAAATTTTTTTGTTGGACAGCAGAAATAAGGACGAAATAAAAAACAGTTGCCCCGGGTGAGGATCGAACTCACGACCTTCAGATTGCTCCGATTATGAGACTGACGCGCTGCCTACTGCGCTACCTAGGCTTGGCTGTAAGTACTTTTATTTGTCTTTTGCACTTAAACTTAATTGGAATTTTTCCTTTTTTTAAGTTAGTTCACTCTGAAAACAAGATTTTTATCAATTTACTTCAGCTAAACTGAAGATAAGGATTTTTTGTGATTACAGTCTCATTTTACTTTCGCTTTTGCACCTTTTAAGGGACTAAACGCAGATAGGTACTTCTGCCTATGCACGTGGACTCTCTATTTCTCAATTTTAAATTTCAGTTATAAAAATTTACGAAAACTGTCTTAGTTCGATGATGAAAACTCATAGACATTTAGACTGCTTTCAACCATTCTTGTTTTAACAAACTTTTTATAAAAATATTACTTGAAATTTAAAAATGTGTTGCCCCGGGTGAGGATCGAACTCACGACCTTCAGATAACTCCGAGAAGTTTAATTATGAGACTGACGCGCAGCCTACTGCGCTACCGAGGCCCAGACAATTGCCTAAAATGCCATGACAAAATTTTGGGATCGTCCACATCTAAATTTCATATAAAATCCATACAATTTACAACCCTCGCTCGTCTTCTTTACTTTTAGAACATTCAAATTTTATTTAACAGCAGAAAAAATCTCATGCCTTGGTCTGTTTTGGAATTTGAAAAACATATTTTCGAAATTTTTTTGTTGGACAGCAGAAATAAGGACGAAATTAAAAACAGTTGCCCCGGGTGAGGATCGAACTCACGACCTTCAGATTGCTCCGATTGAAACGATTATAAGACTGACGCGCTGCCTACTGCGCTACCAAGGCTCGGCTGTAGATACTTTTATTCTTCTTTTGCACTTAAACTTAATTGGAATTTTTCCTTTTTTTAAGTTAGTTCACTCTGAAAACAAGATTTTTATCAATTTACTTCAGCTAAACTGAAGATTAAGATTTTTTGTGATTACAGTCTCAGTTTACTTTCGCTTTTGCACCTATTAAGGGACTAAACGCAGATAGGTACTTCTGCCTATGCACGTGGACTCTCTATTTCTCAATTTTAAATTTCAGTTATAAAAATTTACGAAAACTGTCTTAGTTCGATGATGAAAACTCATAGACAATTAGACTGCTGTCAACCATTCTTGTTTTAACAAACTTTTTATAAAAATATTACTTGAAATTTAAAAATGTGTTGTCCCGGGTGAGGATCGAACTCACGACCTTCAGATAACTCCGAGAAGTTTGATTATGAGACTGACGCGCTGCCTACTGCGCTACCGAGGCCCAGACAATTGCCTAAAATGCCATGACAAAATTTTGGGATCGTCTACATCTAAATTTCATATAATTTCCATACAATTTACAACCCTCGCTCGTCTTCTTTACTTTTAGAACATTCAAATTTTATTTAACAGCAGAAAAAATCTCATGCCTTTGTCTATTTTGGAATTTGAAAAACATATTTTCGAAATTTTTTTGTTGGACAGCAGAAATAAGGACGAAAATAAAAACAGTTGCCCCGGGTGAGGATCGAACTCACGACCTTCAAATTGCTCCGATTGAAACGATTATAAGACTGACGCGCTGCCTACTGCGCTACCGAGGCTCGGCTGTAGATACTTTTATTCGTCTTTTGCACTTAAACTTAATTGGAATTTTTCCTTTTTTAAGTTATTTCACTCTGAAAACAAGATTTTTATCAATTTACTTCAGCTGAACTGAAGATTAAGATTTTTTGTGATTACAGTCTCAGTTTACTTTCGCTTTTGCACCTTTTAAGGGACTAAACGCAGATAGGTACTTCTGCCTATGCACGTGGACTCTCTATTTCTCAATTTTAAATTTCAGTTATAAAAATTTACGAAAACTGTCTTAGTTCGATGATGAAAACTCATAGACATTTAGACTGCTTTCAACCATTCTTGTTTTAACAAACTTTTTATAAAAATATTACTTGAAATTTAAAAATGTGTTGCCCCGGGTGAGGATCGAACTCACGACCTTCAGATAACTCCGAGAAGTTTGATTATGAGACTGACGCGCTGCCTACTGCGCTACCGAGGCACAGACAATTGCCTAAAATGCCATGACAAAATTTTGGGATCGCCCGCATCTAAATTTTATATAATTTCCATACAATTTACAACCCTCGCTCGTCTTCTTTACTTTTAGAACATTCAAATTTTATTTAACAGCAGAAAAAATCTCATGCCTTGGTCTGTTTTGGAATTTGAAAAACATATTTTCGAAATTTTTTTGTTGGACAGCAGAAATAAGGACGAAATTAAAAACAGCTGCCCCGGGTGAGGATCGAACTCACGACCTTCAGATTACTCCAATTGAAACGATTATAAGACTGACGCGCTGCCTACTGCGCTACCGAGGCTTGGCTGTAGATACTTTTATTCTTCTTTTGCACTTAAACTTAATTGGAATTTTTCCTTTTTTTAAGTTAGTTCACTCTGAAAACAAGATTTTTATCAATTTACTTCAGCTAAACTGAAGATTAAGATTTTTTGTGATTACAGTCTCAGTTTACTTTCGCTTTTACACCTTTTAAGGGACTAAACGCAGATAGGTACTTCTGCCTATGCACGTGGACTCTCTATTTCTCAATTTTAAATTTCAGTTATAAAAATTTACGAAAACTGTCTTAGTTCGATGATGAAAACTCATAGACATTTAGACTGCTTTCAACCATTCTTGTTTTAACAAACTTTTTATAAAAATATTACTTGAAATTTAAAAATGTGTTGCCCCGGGTGAGGATCGAACTCACGACCTTCAGATAACTCCGAGAAGTTTGATTACGAGACTGACGCGCTGCCTACTGCGCTACCGAGGCCCAGACAATTGCCTAAAATGCCATGACAAAATTTTGGGATCGTCCACATCTAAATTTCATATAAAATCCATACAATTTACAACCCTCGCTCGTCTTCTTTACTTTTAGAACATTCAAATTTTATTTAACAGCAGAAAAAATCTCATGCCTTGGTCTGTTTTGGAATTTGAAAAACATATTTTCGAAATTTTTTTGTTGGACAGCAGAAATAAGGACGAAATTAAAAACAGCTGCCCCGGGTGAGGATCGAACTCACGACCTTCAGATTACTCCAATTGAAACGATTATAAGACTGACGCGCTGCCTACTGCGCTACCGAGGCTTGGCTGTAGATACTTTTATTCTTCTTTTGCACTTAAACTTAATTGGAATTTTTCCTTTTTTTAAGTTAGTTCACTCTGAAAACAAGATTTTTATCAATTTACTTCAGCTAAACTGAAGATTAAGATTTTTTGTGATTACAGTCTCAGTTTACTTTCGCTTTTACACCTTTTAAGGGACTAAACGCAGATAGGTACTTCTGCCTATGCACGTGGACTCTCTATTTCTCAATTTTAAATTTCAGTTATAAAAATTTACGAAAACTGTCTTAGTTCGATGATGAAAACTCATAGACAATTAGACTGCTTTCAACCATTCTTGTTTTAACAAACTTTTTATAAAAATATTACTTGAAATTTAAAAATGTGTTGCCCCGGGTGAGGATCGAACTCACGACCTTCAGATAACTCCGAGAAGTTTGATTATGAGACTGACGCGCTGCCTACTGCGCTACCGAGGCACAGACAATTGCCTAAAATGCCATGACAAAATTTTGGGATCGTCCGCATCTAAATTTTATATAATTTCCATACAATTTACAACCCTCGCTCGTCTTCTTTACTTTTAGAACATTCAAATTTTATTTAACAGCAGAAAAAATCTCATGCCTTGGTCTGTGTTGGAATTTGAAAAACATATTTTCGAAATTTTTTTGTTGGACAGCAGAAATAAGGACGAAATTAAAAACAGCTGCCCCGGGTGAGGACCGAACTCACGACCTTCAGATTGCTCCGATTGAAACGATTATGAGACTGACGCGCTGCCTACTGCGCTACCGAGGCTTGGCTGTAGATACTTTTATTCTTCTTTTGCACTTAAACTTAATTGGAATTTTTCCTTTTTTTAAGTTAGTTCACTCTGAAAACAAGATTTTTATCAATTTACTTCAGCTAAACTGAAGATTAAGATTTTTTGTGATTACAGTCTCAGTTTACTTTCGCTTTTGCACCTTTTAAGGGACTAAACGCAGATAGGTACTTCTGCCTATGCACGTGGACTCTCTATTTCTCAATTTTAAAATTCAGTTATAAAAATTTACGAAAACTGTCTTAGTTCGATGATGAAAACTCATAGACATTTAGACTGCTTTCAACCATTCTTGTTTTAACAAACTTTTTATAAAAATATTACTTGAAATTTAAAAATGTGTTGCCCCGGGTGAGGATCGAACTCACGACCTTCAGATAACTCCGAGAAGTTTGATTATGAGACTGACGCGCTGCCTACTGCGCTACCGAGGCCCAGACAATTGCCTAAAATGCCATGACAAAATTTTGGGATCGTCCGCATCTAAATTTTATATAATTTCCATACAATTTACAACCCTCGCTCGTCTTCTTTACTTTTAGACATTCAAATTTTATTTAACAGCAGAAAAAATCTCATGCCTTGGTCTGTTTTGGAATTTGAAAAACATATTTTCGAAATTTTTTTGTTGGACAGCAGAAATAAGGACGAAATTAAAAACAGCTGCTTTGGGTGAGGATCGAACTCACGACCTTCAGATTACTCCAATTGAAACGATTATGAGACTGACGCGCTGCCTACTGCGCTACCGAGGCTTGGCTGTAGATACTTTTATTCTTCTTTTGCACTTAAACTTAATTGGAATTTTTCCTTTTTTTTAAGTTAGTTCACTCTGAAAACAAGATTTTTATCAATTTACTTCAGCTAAACTGAAGATTAAGATTTTTTGTGATTACAGTCTCAGTTTACTTTCGCTTTTGCACCTTTTAAGGGACTAAACGCAGATAGGTACTTCTGCCTATGCACGTGGACTCTCAATTTCTCAATTTTAAAATTCAGTTATAAAAATTTACGAAAACTGTCTTAGTTCGATGATGAAAACTCATAGACATTTAGACTGCTTTCAACCATTCTTGTTTTAACAAACTTTTTATAAAAATATTACTTGAAATTTAAAAATGTGTTGCCCCGGGTGAGGATCGAAGTCACGACCTTCAGATAACTCCGAGAAGTTTGATTAAGAGACTGACGCGCTGCCTACTGCGCTACCGAGGCCCAGACAATTGCCTAAAATGCCATGACAAAATTTTGGGATCGTCCACATCTAAATTTCATATAAAATCCATACAATTTACAACCCTCGCTCGTCTTCTTTACTTTTAGAACATTCAAATTTTATTTAACAGCAGAAAAAATCTCATGCCTTGGTCTGTTTTGGAATTTGAAAAACATATTTTCGAAATTTTTTTGTTGGACAGCAGAAATAAGGACGAAATTAAAAACAGTTGCCCCGGGTGAGGATCGAACTCACGACCTTCAGATTGCTCCGATTGAAACGATTATGAGACTGACGCGCTGCCTACTGCGCTACCGAGGCTTGGCTGTAGATACTTTTATTCTTCTTTTGCACTTAAACTTAATTGGAATTTTTCCTTTTTTTAAGTTAGTTCACTCTGAAAACAAGATTTTTATCAATTTACTTCAGCTAAACTGAAGATTAAGATTTTTTGTGATTACAGTCTCAGTTTACTTTCGCTTTTGCACCTTTTAAGGGACTAAACGCAGATAGGTACTTCTGCCTATGCACGTGGACTCTCTATTTCTCAATTTTAAATTTCAGTTATAAAAATTTACGAAAACTGTCTTAGTTCGATGATGAAAACTCATAGACATTTAGACTGCTTTCAACCATTCTTGTTTTAACAAACTTTTTATAAAAATATTACTTGAAATTTAAAAATGTGTTGCCCCGGGTGAGGATCGAACTCACGACCTTCAGATAACTCCGAGAAGTTTGATTATGAGACTGACGCGCTGCCTACTGCGCTACCGAGGCACAGACAATTGCCTAAAATGCCATGACAAAATTTTGGGATCGTCCGCATCTAAATTTTATATAATTTCCATACAATTTACAACCCTCGCTCGTCTTCTTTACTTTTAGAACATTCAAATTTTATTTAACAGCAGAAAAAATCTCATGCCTTGGTCTGTTTTGGAATTTGAAAAACATATTTTCGAAATTTTTTTGTTGGACAGCAGAAATAAGGACGAAATTAAAAACAGCTGCCCCGGGTGAGGATCGAACTCACGACCTTCAGATTACTCCAATTGAAACGATTATAAGACTGACGCGCTGCCTACTGCGCTACCGAGGCTTGGCTGTAGATACTTTTATTCTTCTTTTGCACTTAAACTTAATTGGAATTTTTCCTTTTTTTAAGTTAGTTCACTCTGAAAACAAGATTTTTATCAATTTACTTCAGCTAAACTGAAGATTAAGATTTTTTGTGATTACAGTCTCAGTTTACTTTCGCTTTTACACCTTTTAAGGGACTAAACGCAGATAGGTACTTCTGCCTATGCACGTGGACTCTCTATTTCTCAATTTTAAATTTCAGTTATAAAAATTTACGAAAACTGTCTTAGTTCGATGATGAAAACTCATAGACATTTAGACTGCTTTCAACCATTCTTGTTTTAACAAACTTTTTATAAAAATATTACTTGAAATTTAAAAATGTGTTGCCCCGGGTGAGGATCGAACTCACGACCTTCATATAACTCCGAGAAGTTTGATTACGAGACTGACGCGCTGCCTACTGCGCTACCGAGGCCCAGACAATTGCCTAAAATGCCATGACAAAATTTTGGGATCGTCCACATCTAAATTTCATATAAAATCCATACAATTTACAACCCTCGCTCGTCTTCTTTACTTTTAGAACATTCAAATTTTATTTAACAGCAGAAAAAATCTCATGCCTTGGTCTGTTTTGGAATTTGAAAAACATATTTTCGAAATTTTTTTGTTGGACAGCAGAAATAAGGACGAAATTAAAAACAGCTGCCCCGGGTGAGGATCGAACTCACGACCTTCAGATTACTCCAATTGAAACGATTATAAGACTGACGCGCTGCCTACTGCGCTACCGAGGCTTGGCTGTAGATACTTTTATTCTTCTTTTGCACTTAAACTTAATTGGAATTTTTCCTTTTTTTAAGTTAGTTCACTCTGAAAACAAGATTTTTATCAATTTACTTCAGCTAAACTGAAGATTAAGATTTTTTGTGATTACAGTCTCAGTTTACTTTCGCTTTTACACCTTTTAAGGGACTAAACGCAGATAGGTACTTCTGCCTATGCACGTGGACTCTCTATTTCTCAATTTTAAATTTCAGTTATAAAAATTTACGAAAACTGTCTTAGTTCGATGATGAAAACTCATAGACATTTAGACTGCTTTCAACCATTCTTGTTTTAACAAACTTTTTATAAAAATATTACTTGAAATTTAAAAATGTGTTGCCCCGGGTGAGGATCGAACTCACGACCTTCAGATAACTCCGAGAAGTTTGATTACGAGACTGACGCGCTGCCTACTGCGCTACCGAGGCCCAGACAATTGCCTAAAATGCCATGACAAAATTTTGGGATCGTCCACATCTAAATTTCATATAAAATCCATACAATTTACAACCCTCGCTCGTCTTCTTTACTTTTAGAACATTCAAATTTTATTTAACAGCAGAAAAAATCTCATGCCTTGGTCTGTTTTGGAATTTGAAAAACATATTTTCGAAATTTTTTTGTTGGACAGCAGAAATAAGGACGAAATTAAAAACAGTTGCCCCGGGTGAGGATCGAACGCACGACCTTCAGATTGCTCCGATTGAAACGATTATACGACTGACACGCTGCCTACTGCGCTACCGAGGCTCGGCTGTAGATACTTTTATTCGTCTTTTGCACTTAAACTTAATTAGAATTTTTCCTTTTTTTAAGTAAGTTCGATCTGAAAACAAGATTTTTATCAATTTACTTCAGCTAAACTGAAGATTAAGATTTTTTGTGATTACAGTCTCAGTTTACTTTCGCTTTTGCACCTTTTAAGGGACTAAACGCAGATAGGTACTTCTGCCTATGCACGTGGATTCTCTATTTCTCAATTTTAAATTTCAGTTATAAAAATTTACGAAAACTGTCTTAGTTCGATGATGAAAACTCATAGACATTTAGACTGCTTTGAACCATTCTTGTTTTAACAAACATTTTGTAAAAATATTACTTGAAATTTAAAAATGTGTTGCCCCGGGTGAGGATCGAACTCACGACATTCAGATAACTCCGAGTAGTTTGATTATGAGACTGACGCGCTGCCTACTGCGCTACCGAGGCCCAGACAATTGCCTAAAATGCCATGACAAAATTTTGGGATCGTCCACATCTAAATTTCATATAAAATCCATACAATTTACAACCCTCGCTCGTCTTCTTTACATTTAGAACATTCAAATTTTATTTAACAGCAGAAAAAATCTCACGCCTTGGTCTGTTTTGGAATTTGAAAAACATATTTTCGAAATTTTTTTGTTGGACAGCAGAAATAAGGACGAAATAAAAAACAGTTGCCCCGGGTGAGGATCGAACTCACGACCTTCAGATTGCTCCGATTATGAGACTGACGCGCTGCCTACTGCGCTACCTAGGCTTGGCTGTAAATACTTTTATTTGTCTTTTGCACTTAAACTTAATTGGAATTTTTCCTTTTTTTAAGTTAGTTCACTCTGAAAACAAGATTTTTATCAATTTACTTCAGCTAAACTGAAGATAAGGATTTTTTGTGATTACAGTCTCATTTTACTTTCGCTTTTGCACCTTTTAAGGGACTAAACGCAGATAGGTACTTCTGCCTATGCACGTGGACTCTCTATTTCTCAATTTTAAATTTCAGTTATAAAAATTTACGAAAACTGTCTTAGTTCGATGATGAAAACTCATAGACATTTAGACTGCTTTCAACCATTCTTGTTTTAACAAACTTTTTATAAAAATATTACTTGAAATTTAAAAATGTGTTGCCCCGGGTGAGGATCGAACTCACGACCTTCAGATAACTCCGAGAAGTTTAATTATGAGACTGACGCGCAGCCTACTGCGCTACCGAGGCCCAGACAATTGCCTAAAATGCCATGACAAAATTTTGGGATCGTCCACATCTAAATTTCATATAAAATCCATACAATTTACAACCCTCGCTCGTCTTCTTTACTTTTAGAACATTCAAATTTTATTTAACAGCAGAAAAAATCTCATGCCTTGGTCTGTTTTGGAATTTGAAAAACATATTTTCGAAATTTTTTTGTTGGACAGCAGAAATAAGGACGAAATTAAAAACAGTTGCCCCGGGTGAGGATCGAACTCACGACCTTCAGATTGCTCCGATTGAAACGATTATAAGACTGACGCGCTGCCTACTGCGCTACCAAGGCTCGGCTGTAGATACTTTTATTCTTCTTTTGCACTTAAACTTAATTGGAATTTTTCCTTTTTTTAAGTTAGTTCACTCTGAAAACAAGATTTTTATCAATTTACTTCAGCTAAACTGAAGATTAAGATTTTTTGTGATTACAGTCTCAGTTTACTTTCGCTTTTGCACCTATTAAGGGACTAAACGCAGATAGGTACTTCTGCCTATGCACGTGGACTCTCTATTTCTCAATTTTAAATTTCAGTTATAAAAATTTACGAAAACTGTCTTAGTTCGATGATGAAAACTCATAGACAATTAGACTGCTGTCAACCATTCTTGTTTTAACAAACTTTTTATAAAAATATTACTTGAAATTTAAAAATGTGTTGTCCCGGGTGAGGATCGAACTCACGACCTTCAGATAACTCCGAGAAGTTTGATTATGAGACTGACGCGCTGCCTACTGCGCTACCGAGGCCCAGACAATTGCCTAAAATGCCATGACAAAATTTTGGGATCGTCTACATCTAAATTTCATATAATTTCCATACAATTTACAACCCTCGCTCGTCTTCTTTACTTTTAGAACATTCAAATTTTATTTAACAGCAGAAAAAATCTCATGCCTTTGTCTATTTTGGAATTTGAAAAACATATTTTCGAAATTTTTTTGTTGGACAGCAGAAATAAGGACGAAAATAAAAACTGTTGCCCCGGGTGAGGATCGAACTCACGACCTTCAAATTGCTCCGATTGAAACGATTATAAGACTGACGCGCTGCCTACTGCGCTACCGAGGCTCGGCTGTAGATACTTTTATTCGTCTTTTGCACTTAAACTTAATTGGAATTTTTCCTTTTTTAAGTTATTTCACTCTGAAAACAAGATTTTTATCAATTTACTTCAGCTGAACTGAAGATTAAGATTTTTTGTGATTACAGTCTCAGTTTACTTTCGCTTTTGCACCTTTTAAGGGACTAAACGCAGATAGGTACTTCTGCCTATGCACGTGGACTCTCTATTTCTCAATTTTAAATTTCAGTTATAAAAATTTACGAAAACTGTCTTAGTTCGATGATGAAAACTCATAGACATTTAGACTGCTTTCAACCATTCTTGTTTTAACAAACTTTTTATAAAAATATTACTTGAAATTTAAAAATGTGTTGCCCCGGGTGAGGATCGAACTCACGACCTTCAGATAACTCCGAGAAGTTTGATTATGAGACTGACGCGCTGCCTACTGCGCTACCGAGGCACAGACAATTGCCTAAAATGCCATGACAAAATTTTGGGATCGCCCGCATCTAAATTTTATATAATTTCCATACAATTTACAACCCTCGCTCGTCTTCTTTACTTTTAGAACATTCAAATTTTATTTAACAGCAGAAAAAATCTCATGCCTTGGTCTGTTTTGGAATTTGAAAAACATATTTTCGAAATTTTTTTGTTGGACAGCAGAAATAAGGACGAAATTAAAAACAGCTGCCCCGGGTGAGGATCGAACTCACGACCTTCAGATTACTCCAATTGAAACGATTATAAGACTGACGCGCTGCCTACTGCGCTACCGAGGCTTGGCTGTAGATACTTTTATTCTTCTTTTGCACTTAAACTTAATTGGAATTTTTCCTTTTTTTAAGTTAGTTCACTCTGAAAACAAGATTTTTATCAATTTACTTCAGCTAAACTGAAGATTAAGATTTTTTGTGATTACAGTCTCAGTTTACTTTCGCTTTTACACCTTTTAAGGGACTAAACGCAGATAGGTACTTCTGCCTATGCACGTGGACTCTCTATTTCTCAATTTTAAATTTCAGTTATAAAAATTTACGAAAACTGTCTTAGTTCGATGATGAAAACTCATAGACATTTAGACTGCTTTCAACCATTCTTGTTTTAACAAACTTTTTATAAAAATATTACTTGAAATTTAAAAATGTGTTGCCCCGGGTGAGGATCGAACTCACGACCTTCAGATAACTCCGAGAAGTTTGATTACGAGACTGACGCGCTGCCTACTGCGCTACCGAGGCCCAGACAATTGCCTAAAATGCCATGACAAAATTTTGGGATCGTCCACATCTAAATTTCATATAAAATCCATACAATTTACAACCCTCGCTCGTCTTCTTTACTTTTAGAACATTCAAATTTTATTTAACAGCAGAAAAAATCTCATGCCTTGGTCTGTTTTGGAATTTGAAAAACATATTTTCGAAATTTTTTTGTTGGACAGCAGAAATAAGGACGAAATTAAAAACAGCTGCCCCGGGTGAGGATCGAACTCACGACCTTCAGATTATTCCAATTGAAACGATTATAAGACTGACGCGCTGCCTACTGCGCTACCGAGGCTTGGCTGTAGATACTTTTATTCTTCTTTTGCACTTAAACTTAATTGGAATTTTTCCTTTTTTTAAGTTAGTTCACTCTGAAAACAAGATTTTTATCAATTTACTTCAGCTAAACTGAAGATTAAGATTTTTTGTGATTACAGTCTCAGTTTACTTTCGCTTTTACACCTTTTAAGGGACTAAACGCAGATAGGTACTTCTGCCTATGCACGTGGACTCTCTATTTCTCAATTTTAAATTTCAGTTATAAAAATTTACGAAAACTGTCTTAGTTCGATGATGAAAACTCATAGACAATTAGACTGCTTTCAACCATTCTTGTTTTAACAAACTTTTTATAAAAATATTACTTGAAATTTAAAAATGTGTTGTCCCGGGTGAGGATCGAACTCACGACCTTCAGATAACTCCGAGAAGTTTGATTATGAGACTGACGCGCTGCCTACTGCGCTACCGAGGCCCAGACAATTGCCTAAAATGCCATGACAAAATTTTGGGATCGTCTACATCTAAATTTCATATAATTTCCATACAATTTACAACCCTCGCTCGTCTTCTTTACTTTTAGAACATTCAAATTTTATTTAACAGCAGAAAAAATCTCATGCCTTTGTCTATTTTGGAATTTGAAAAACATATTTTCGAAATTTTTTTGTTGGACAGCAGAAATAAGGACGAAAATAAAAACAGTTGCCCCGGGTGAGGATCGAACTCACGACCTTCAAATTGCTCCGATTGAAACGATTATAAGACTGACGCGCTGCCTACTGCGCTACCGAGGCTCGGCTGTAGATACTTTTATTCGTCTTTTGCACTTAAACTTAATTGGAATTTTTCCTTTTTTAAGTTATTTCACTCTGAAAACAAGATTTTTATCAATTTACTTCAGCTGAACTGAAGATTAAGATTTTTTGTGATTACAGTCTCAGTTTACTTTCGCTTTTGCACCTTTTAAGGGACTAAACGCAGATAGGTACTTCTGCCTATGCACGTGGACTCTCTATTTCTCAATTTTAAATTTCAGTTATAAAAATTTACGAAAACTGTCTTAGTTCGATGATGAAAACTCATAGACATTTAGACTGCTTTCAACCATTCTTGTTTTAACAAACTTTTTATAAAAATATTACTTGAAATTTAAAAATGTGTTGCCCCGGGTGAGGATCGAACTCACGACCTTCAGATAACTCCGAGAAGTTTGATTATGAGACTGACGCGCTGCCTACTGCGCTACCGAGGCACAGACAATTGCCTAAAATGCCATGACAAAATTTTGGGATCGTCCGCATCTAAATTTTATATAATTTCCATACAATTTACAACCCTCGCTCGTCTTCTTTACTTTTAGAACATTCAAATTTTTTTAACAGCAGAAAAAATCTCATGCCTTGGTCTGTTTTGGAATTTGAAAAACATATTTTCGAAATTTTTTTGTTGGACAGCAGAAATAAGGACGAAATTAAAAACAGCTGCCCCGGGTGAGGATCGAACTCACGACCTTCAGATTACTCCAATTGAAACGATTATAAGACTGACGCGCTGCCTACTGCGCTACCGAGGCTTGGCTGTAGATACTTTTATTCTTCTTTTGCACTTAAACTTAATTGGAATTTTTCCTTTTTTTAAGTTAGTTCACTCTGAAAACAAGATTTTTATCAATTTACTTCAGCTAAACTGAAGATTAAGATTTTTTGTGATTACAGTCTCAGTTTACTTTCGCTTTTACACCTTTTAAGGGACTAAACGCAGATAGGTACTTCTGCCTATGCACGTGGACTCTCTATTTCTCAATTTTAAATTTCAGTTATAAAAATTTACGAAAACTGTCTTAGTTCGATGATGAAAACTCATAGACATTTAGACTGCTTTCAACCATTCTTGTTTTAACAAACTTTTTATAAAAATATTACTTGAAATTTAAAAATGTGTTGCCCCGGGTGAGGATCGAACTCACGACCTTCAGATAACTCCGAGAAGTTTGATTACGAGACTGACGCGCTGCCTACTGCGCTACCGAGGCCCAGACAATTGCCTAAAATGCCATGACAAAATTTTGGGATCGTCCACATCTAAATTTCATATAAAATCCATACAATTTACAACCCTCGCTCGTCTTCTTTACTTTTAGAACATTCAAATTTTATTTAACAGCAGAAAAAATCTCATGCCTTGGTCTGTTTTGGAATTTGAAAAACATATTTTCGAAATTTTTTTGTTGGACAGCAGAAATAAGGACGAAATTAAAAACAGCTGCCCCGGGTGAGGATCGAACTCACGACCTTCAGATTACTCCAATTGAAACGATTATAAGACTGACGCGCTGCCTACTGCGCTACCGAGGCTTGGCTGTAGATACTTTTATTCTTCTTTTGCACTTAAACTTAATTGGAATTTTTCCTTTTTTTAAGTTAGTTCACTCTGAAAACAAGATTTTTATCAATTTACTTCAGCTAAACTGAAGATTAAGATTTTTTGTGATTACAGTCTCAGTTTACTTTCGCTTTTACACCTTTTAAGGGACTAAACGCAGATAGGTACTTCTGCCTATGCACGTGGATTCTCTATTTCTCAATTTTAAATTTCAGTTATAAAAATTTACGAAAACTGTCTTAGTTCGATGATGAAAACTCATAGACATTTAGACTGCTTTGAACCATTCTTGTTTTAACAAACATTTTGTAAAAATATTACTTGAAATTTAAAAATGTGTTGCCCCGGGTGAGGATCGAACTCACGACATTCAGATAACTCCGAGAAGTTTGATTATGAGACTGACGCGCTGCCTACTGCGCTACCGAGGCCCAGACAATTGCCTAAAATGCCATGACAAAATTTTGGGATCGTCCACATCTAAATTTCATATAAAATCCATACAATTTACAACCCTCGCTCGTCTTCTTTACATTTAGAACATTCAAATTTTATTTAACAGCAGAAAAAATCTCACGCCTTGGTCTGTTTTGGAATTTGAAAAACATATTTTCGAAATTTTTTTGTTGGACAGCAGAAATAAGGACGAAATAAAAAACAGTTGCCCCGGGTGAGGATCGAACTCACGACCTTCAGATTGCTCCGATTGAAACGATTATAAGACTGACGCGCTGCCTACTGCGCTACCAAGGCTCGGCTGTAGATACTTTTATTCTTCTTTTGCACTTAAACTTAATTGGAATTTTTCCTTTTTTTAAGTTAGTTCACTCTGAAAACAAGATTTTTATCAATTTACTTCAGCTAAACTGAAGATTAAGATTTTTTGTGATTACAGTCTCAGTTTACTTTCGCTTTTGCACCTATTAAGGGACTAAACGCAGATAGGTACTTCTGCCTATGCACGTGGACTCTCTATTTCTCAATTTTAAATTTCAGTTATAAAAATTTACGAAAACTGTCTTAGTTCGATGATGAAAACTCATAGACAATTAGACTGCTTTCAACCATTCTTGTTTTAACAAACTTTTTATAAAAATATTACTTGAAATTTAAAAATGTGTTGTCCCGGGTGAGGATCGAACTCACGACCTTCAGATAACTCCGAGAAGTTTGATTATGAGACTGACGCGCTGCCTACTGCGCTCCCGAGGCCCAGACAATTGCCTAAAATGCCATGACAAAATTTTGGGATCGTCTACATCTAAATTTCATATAATTTCCATACAATTTACAACCCTCGCTCGTCTTCTTTACTTTTAGAACATTCAAATTTTATTTAACAGCAGAAAAAATCTCATGCCTTTGTCTATTTTGGAATTTGAAAAACATATTTTCGAAATTTTTTTGTTGGACAGCAGAAATAAGGACGAAATTAAAAACAGTTGCCCCGGGTGAGGATCGAACTCACGACCTTCAGATTGCTCCGATTGAAACGATTATAAGACTGACGCGCTGCCTACTGCGCTACCGAGGCTCGGCTGTAGATACTTTTATTCGTCTTTTGCACTTAAACTTAATTGGAATTTTTCCTTTTTTAAGTTATTTCACTCTGAAAACAAGATTTTTATCAATTTACTTCAGCTGAACTGAAGATTAAGATTTTTTGTGATTACAGTCTCAGTTTACTTTCGCTTTTGCACCTTTTAAGGGACTAAACGCAGATAGGTACTTCTGCCTATGCACGTGGACTCTCTATTTCTCAATTTTAAATTTCAGTTATAAAAATTTACGAAAACTGTCTTAGTTCGATGATGAAAACTCATAGACATTTAGACTGCTTTGAACCATTCTTGTTTTAACAAACATTTTATAAAAATATTACTTGAAATTTAAAAATGTGTTGCCCCGGGTGAGGATCGAACTCACGACATTCAGATAACTCCGAGAAGTTTGATTATGAGACTGACGCGCTGCCTACTGCGCTTCCGAGGCCCAGACAATTGCCTAAAATGCCATGACAAAATTTTGGGATCGTCCACATCTAAATTTCATATAAAATCCATACAATTTACAACCCTCGCTCGTCTTCTTTACATTTAGAACATTCAAATTTTATTTAACAGCAGAAAAAATCTCACGCCTTGGTCTGTTTTGGAATTTGAAAAACATATTTTTGAAATTTTTTTGTTGGACAGCAGAAATAAGGACGAAATTAAAAACAGTTGCCCCGGGTGAGGATCGAACTCACGACCTTCAGATTGCTCCGATTATGAGACTGACGCGCTGCCTACTGCGCTACCTAGGCTTGGCTGTAAATACTTTTATTTGTCTTTTGCACTTAAACTTAATTGGAATTTTTCCTTTTTTTAAGTTAGTTCACTCTGAAAACAAGATTTTTATCAATTTACTTCAGCTAAACTGAAGATAAGGATTTTTTGTGATTACAGTCTCATTTTACTTTCGCTTTTGCACCTTTTAAGGGACTAAACGCAGATAGGTACTTCTGCCTATGCACGTGGACACTCTATTTCTCAATTTTAAATTTCAGTTATAAAAATTTACGAAAACTGTCTTAGTTCGATGATGAAAACTCATAGACATTTAGACTGCTTTTAACCATTCTTGTTTTAACAAACATTTTATAAAAATATTACTTGAAATTTAAAAATGTGTTGCCCCGGGTGAGGATCGAACTCACGACATTCAGATAAATCCGAGATGTTTGATTATGAGACTGACGCGCTGCCTACTGCGCTACCGAGGCCCAGACAATTGCCTAAAATGCCATGACAAAATTTTGGGATCGTCCACATCTAAATTTCATATAAAATCCATACAATTTACAACCCTCGCTCGTCTTCTTTACTTTTAGAACATTCAAATTTTATTTAACAGCAGAAAAAATCTCATGCCTTGGTCTGTTTTGGAATTTGAAAAACATATTTTCGAAATTTTTTTGTTGGACAGCAGAAATAAGGACGAAATTAAAAACAGTTGCCCCGGGTGAGGATCGAACTCACGACCTTCAGATTGCTCCGATTGAAACGATTATAAGACTGACGCGCTGCCTACTGCGCTACCGAGGCTCGGCTGTAGATGCTTTTATTCGTCTTTTGCACTTAAACTTAATTGGAATTTTTCCTTTTTTTAAGTTAGTTCACTCTGAAAACAAGATTTTTATCAATTTACTTCAGCTGAACTGAAGATTAAGATTTTTTGTGATTACAGTCTCAGTTTACTTTCGCTTTTGCACCTTTTAAGGGACTAAACGCAGATAGGTACTTCTGCCTATGCACGTGGACTCTCTATTTCTCAATTTTAAATTTCAGTTATAAAAATTTACGAAAACTGTCTTAGTTCGATGATGAAAACTCATAGACATTTAGACTGCTTTGAACCATTCTTGTTTTAAAAAACATTTTATAAAAATATTACTTGAAATTTAAAAATGTGTTGCCCCGGGTGAGGATCGAACTCACGACATTCAGATAACTCCGAGAAGTTTGATTATGAGACTGACGCGCTGCCTACTGCGCTACCGAGGCCCAGACAATTGCCTAAAATGCCATGACAAAATTTTGGGATCGTCCACATCTAAATTTCATATAAAATCCATACAATTTACAACCCTCGCTCGTCTTCTTTACATTTAGAACATTCAAATTTTATTTAACAGCAGAAAAAATCTCACGCCTTGATCTGTTTTGGAATTTGAAAAACATATTTTCGAAATTTTTTTGTTGGACAGCAGAAATAAGGACGAAATTAAAAACAGTTGCCCCGGGTGAGGATCGAACTCACGACCTTCAGATTGCTCCGATTATGAGACTGACGCGCTGCCTACTGCGCTACCTAGGCTTGGCTGTAAATACTTTTATTTGTCTTTTGCACTTAAACTTAATTGGAATTTTTCCTTTTTTTAAGTTAGTTCACTCTGAAAACAAGATTTTTATCAATTTACTTCAGCTAAACTGAAGATAAGGATTTTTTGTGATTACAGTCTCATTTTACTTTCGAATTTGCACCTTTTAAGGGACTAAACGCAGATAGGTACTTCTGCCTATGCACGTGGACTCTCTATTTCTCAATTTTAAATTTCAGTTATAAAAATTTACGAAAACTGTCTTAGTTCGATGATGAAAACTCATAGACATTTAGACTGTTTTCAACCATTCTTGTTTTAACAAACTTTTTATAAAAATATTACTTGAAATTTAAAAATGTGTTGCCCCGGGTGAGGATCGAACTCACGACCTTCAGATAACTCCGAGAAGTTTGATTATGAGACTGACGCGCTGCCTACTGCGCTACCGAGGCCCAGACAATTGCCTAAAATGCCATGACAAAATTTTGGGATCGTCCACATCTAAATTTCATATAAAATCCATACAATTTACAACCCTCGCTCGTCTTCTTTACTTTTAGAACATTCAAATTTTATTTAACAGCAGAAAAAATCTCATGCCTTGGTCTGTTTTGGAATTTGAAAAACATATTTTCGAAATTTTTTTGTTGGACAGCAGAAATAAGGACGAAATTAAAAACAGTTGCCCCGGGTGAGGATCGAACTCACGACCTTCAGATTGCTCCGATTGAAACGATTATAAGACTGACGCGCTGCCTACTGCGCTACCGAGGCTCGGCTGAAGATACTTTTATTCTTCTTTTGCACTTAAACTTAATTGGAATTTTTCCTTTTTTTAAGTTAGTTCACTCTGAAAACAAGATTTTTATCAATTTACTTCAGCTAAACTGAAGATTAAGATTTTTTGTGATTACAGTCTCAGTTTACTTTCGCTTTTGCACCTTTTAAGGGACTAAACGCAGATAGGTACTTCTGCCTATGCACGTGGACTCTCTATTTCTCAATTTTAAATTTCAGTTATAAAAATTTACGAAAACTGTCTTAGTTCGATGATGAAAACTCATAGACATTTAGACTGCTTTCAACCATTCTTGTTTTAACAAACTTTTTATAAAAATATTACTTGAAATTTAAAAATGTGTTGCCCCGGGTGAGGATCGAACTCACGACCTTCAGATAACTCCGAGAAGTTTGATTATGAGACTGACGCGCTGCCTACTGCGCTACCGAGGCACAGACAATTGCCTAAAATGCCATGACAAAATTTTGGGATCGTCCGCATCTAAATTTTATATAATTTCCATACAATTTACAACCCTCGCTCGTCTTCTTTACTTTTAGAACATTCAAATTTTATTTAACAGCAGAAAAAATCTCATGCCTTGGTCTGTTTTGGAATTTGAAAAACATATTTTCGAAATTTTTTTGTTGGACAGCAGAAATAAGGACGAAATTAAAAACAGCTGCCCCGGGTGAGGATCGAACTCACGACCTTCAGATTACTCCAATTGTAACGATTATGAGACTGACGCGCTGCCTACTGCGCTACCGAGGCTTGGCTGTAGATACTTTTATTCTTCTTTTGCACTTAAACTTAATTGGAATTTTTCCTTTTTTTAAGTTAGTTCACTCTGAAAACAAGATTTTTATCAATTTACTTCAGCTAAACTGAAGATTAAGATTTTTTGTGATTACAGTCTCAGTTTACTTTCGCTTTTGCACCTTTTAAGGGACTAAACGCAGATAGGTACTTCTGCCTATGCACGTGGACTCTCTATTTCTCAATTTTAAATTTCAGTTATAAAAATTTACGAAAACTGTCTTAGTTCGATGATGAAAACTCATAGACATTTAGACTGCTTTCAACCATTCTTGTTTTAACAAACTTTTTATAAAAATATTACTTGAAATTTAAAAATGTGTTGCCCCGGGTGAGGATCGAACTCACGACCTTCAGATAACTCCGAGAAGTTTGATTATGAGACTGACGCGCTGCCTACTGCGCTACTGAGGCCCAGACAATTGCCTAAAATGCCATGACAAAATTTTGGGATCGTCCACATCTAAATTTCATATAAAATCCATACTATTTACAACCCTCGCTCGTCTTCTTTACTTTTAGAACATTCAAATTTTATTTAACAGCAGAAAAAATCTCATGCCTTGGTCTGTTTTGGAATTTGAAAAACATATTTTCGAAATTTTTTTGTTGGACAGCAGAAATAAGGACGAAATTAAAAACAGTTGCCCCGGGTGAGGATCGAACTCACGACCTTCAGATTGCTCCGATTGAAACGATTATAAGACTGACGCGCTGCCTACTGCGCTACCGAGGCTCGGCTGAAGATACTTTTATTCTTCTTTTGCACTTAAACTTAATTGGAATTTTTCCTTTTTTTAAGTTAGTTCACTCTGAAAACAAGATTTTTATCAATTTACTTCAGCTAAACTGAAGATTAAGATTTTTTGTGATTACAGTCTCAGTTTACTTTCGCTTTTGCACCTTTTAAGGGACTAAACGCAGATAGGTACTTCTGCCTATGCACGTGGACTCTCTATTTCTCAATTTTAAATTTCAGTTATAAAAATTTACGAAAACTGTCTTAGTTCGATGATGAAAACTCATAGACATTTAGACTGCTTTCAACCATTCTTGTTTTAACAAACTTTTTATAAAAATATTACTTGAAATTTAAAAATGTGTTGCCCCGGGTGAGGATCGAACTCACGACCTTCAGATAACTCCGAGAAGTTTGATTATGAGACTGACGCGCTGCCTACTGCGCTACCGAGGCACAGACAATTGCCTAAAATGCCATGACAAAATTTTGGGATCGTCCGCATCTAAATTTTATATAATTTCCATACAATTTACAACCCTCGCTCGTCTTCTTTACTTTTAGAACATTCAAATTTTATTTAACAGCAGAAAAAATCTCATGCCTTGGTCTGTTTTGGAATTTGAAAAACATATTTTCGAAATTTTTTTGTTGGACAGCAGAAATAAGGACGAAATTAAAAACAGCTGCCCCGGGTGAGGATCGAACTCACGACCTTCAGATTACTCCAATTGTAACGATTATGAGACTGACGCGCTGCCTACTGCGCTACCGAGGCTTGGCTGTAGATACTTTTATTCTTCTTTTGCACTTAAACTTAATTGGAATTTTTCCTTTTTTTAAGTTAGTTCACTCTGAAAACAAGATTTTTATCAATTTACTTCAGCTAAACTGAAGATTAAGATTTTTTGTGATTACAGTCTCAGTTTACTTTCGCTTTTGCACCTTTTAAGGGACTAAACGCAGATAGGTACTTCTGCCTATGCACGTGGACTCTCTATTTCTCAATTTTAAATTTCAGTTATAAAAATTTACGAAAACTGTCTTAGTTCGATGATGAAAACTCATAGACATTTAGACTGCTTTCAACCATTCTTGTTTTAACAAACTTTTTATAAAAATATTACTTGAAATTTAAAAATGTGTTGCCCCGGGTGAGGATCGAACTCACGACCTTCAGATAACTCCGAGAAGTTTGATTATGAGACTGACGCGCTGCCTACTGCGCTACTGAGGCCCAGACAATTGCCTAAAATGCCATGACAAAATTTTGGGATCGTCCACATCTAAATTTCATATAAAATCCATACTATTTACAACCCTCGCTCGTCTTCTTTACTTTTAGAACATTCAAATTTTATTTAACAGCAGAAAAAATCTCATGCCTTGGTCTGTTTTGGAATTTGAAAAACATATTTTCGAAATTTTTTTGTTGGACAGCAGAAATAAGGACGAAATTAAAAACAGTTGCCCCGGGTGAGGATCGAACTCACGACCTTCAGATTGCTCCGATTGAAACGATTATAAGACTGACGCGCTGCCTACTGCGCTAGCGAGGATCGGCTGTCGATACTTTTATTCGTCTTTTGCACTTAAACTTAATTGGAATTTTTCCTTTTTTTAAGTTAGTTCACTCTGAAAACAAGATTTTTATCAATTTACTTCAGCTGAACTGAAGATTAAGATTTTTTGTGATTACAGTCTCAGTTTACTTTCGCTTTTGCACCTTTTAAGGGACTAAACGCAGATAGGTACTTCTGCCTATGCACGTGGACTCTCTATTTCTCAATTTTAAATTTCAGTTATAAAAATTTACGAAAACTGTCTTAGTTCGATGATGAAAACTCATAGACATTTAGACTGCTTTGAACCATTCTTGTTTTAACAAACATTTTATAAAAATATTACTTGAAATTTAAAAATGTGTTGCCCCGGGTGAGGATCGAACTCACGACATTCAGATAACTCCGAGAAGTTTGATTATGAGACTGACGCGCTGCCTACTGCGCTACCGAGGCCCAGACAATTACCTAAAATGCCATGACAAAATTTTGGGATCGTCCACATCTAAATTTCATATAAAATCCATACAATTTACAACCCTCGCTCGTCTTCTTTACATTTAGAACATTCATATTTTATTTAACAGCAGAAAAAATCTCACGCCTTGGTCTGTTTTGGAATTTGAAAAACATATTTTCGAAATTTTTTTGTTGGACAGCAGAAATAAGGACGAAATTAAAAACAGTTGCCCCGGGTGAGGATCGAACTCACGACCTTCAGATTGCTCCGATTATGAGACTGACGCGCTGCCTACTGCGCTACCAATGCTTGGCTGTAAATACTTTTATTTGTCTTTTGCACTTAAACTTAATTGGAATTTTTCCTTTTTTTAAGTTAGTTCACTCTGAAAACAAGATTTTTATCAATTTACTTCAGCTAAACTGAAGATAAGGATTTTTTGTGATTACAGTCTCATTTTACTTTCGCTTTTGCACCTTTTAAGGGACTAAACGCAGATAGGTACTTCTGCCTATGCACGTGGACTCTCTATTTCTCAATTTTAAATTTCAGTTATAAAAATTTACGAAAACTGTCTTAGTTCGATGATGAAAACTCATAGACATTTAGACTGTTTTCAACCATTCTTGTTTTAACAAACTTTTTATAAAAATATTACTTGAAATTTAAAAATGTGTTGCCCCGGGTGAGGATCGAACTCACGACCTTCAGATAACTCCGAGAAGTTTGATTATGAGACTGACGCGCTGCCTACTGCGCTACCGAGGCCCAGACAATTGCCTAAAATGCCATGACAAAATTTTGGGATCGTCCACATCTAAATTTCATATAAAATCCATACAATTTACAACCCTCGCTCGTCTTCTTTACTTTTAGAACATTCAAATTTTATTTAACAGCAGAAAAAATCTCATGCCTTGGTCTGTTTTGGAATTTGAAAAACATATTTTCGAAATTTTTTTGTTGGACAGCAGAAATAAGGACGAAATTAAAAACAGTTGCCCCGGGTGAGGATCGAACTCACGACCTTCAGATTGCTCCGATTGAAACGATTATAAGACTGACGCGCTGCCTACTGCGCTACCGAGGCTCGGCTGTAGATATTTTTATTCTTCTTTTGCACTTAAACTTAATTGGAATTTTTCCTTTTTTTAAGTTAGTTCACTCTGAAAACAAGATTTTTATCAATTTACTTCAGCTAAACTGAAGATTAAGATTTTTTGTGATTACAGTCTCAGTTTACTTTCGCTTTTGCACCTTTTAAGGGACTAAACGCAGATAGGTACTTCTGCCTATGCACGTGGACTCTCTATTTCTCAATTTTAAATTTCAGTTATAAAAATTTACGAAAACTGTCTTAGTTCGATGATGAAAACTCATAGACAATTAGACTGCTTTCAACCATTCTTGTTTTAACAAACTTTTTATAAAAATATTACTTGAAATTTAAAAATGTGTTGTCCCGGGTGAGGATCGAACTCACGACCTTCAGATAACTCCGAGAAGTTTGATTATGAGACTGACGCGCTGCCTACTGCGCTACCGAGGCCCAGACAATTGCCTAAAATGCCATGACAAAATTTTGGGATCGTCCACATCTAAATTTCATATAAAATCCATACAATTTACAACCCTCGCTCGTCTTCTTTACTTTTAGAACATTCAAATTTTATTTAACAGCAGAAAAAATCTCATGCCTTGGTCTGTTTTGGAATTTGAAAAACATATTTTCGAAATTTTTTTGTTGGACAGCAGAAATAAGGACGAAATTAAAAACAGTTGCCCCGGGTGAGGATCGAACTCACGACCTTCAGATTGCTCCGATTATGAGACTGACGCGCTGCCTACTGCGCTACCTAGGCTTGGCTGTAAATACTTTTATTTGTCTTTTGCACTTAAACTTAATTGGAATTTTTCCTTTTTTTAAGTTAGTTCACTCTGAAAACAAGATTTTTATCAATTTACTTCAGCTAAACTGAAGATAAGGATTTTTTGTGATTACAGTCTCATTTTACTTTCGCTTTTGCACCTTTTAAGGGACTAAACGCAGATAGGTACTTCTGCCTATGCACGTGGACTCTCTATTTCTCAATTTTAAATTTCAGTTATAAAAATTTACGAAAACTGTCTTAGTTCGATGATGAAAACTCATAGACATTTAGACTGTTTTCAACCATTCTTGTTTTAACAAACTTTTTATAAAAATATTACTTGAAATTTAAAAATGTGTTGCCCCGGGTGAGGATCGAACTCACGACCTTCAGATAACTCCGAGAAGTTTGATTATGAGACTGACGCGCTGCCTACTGCGCTACCGAGGCCCAGACAATTGCCTAAAATGCCATGACAAAATTTTGGGATCGTCCACATCTAAATTTCATATAAAATCCATACAATTTACAACCCTCGCTCGTCTTCTTTACTTTTAGAACATTCAAATTTTATTTAACAGCAGAAAAAATCTCATGCCTTGGTCTGTTTTGGAATTTGAAAAACATATTTTCGAAATTTTTTTGTTGGACAGCAGAAATAAGGACGAAATTAAAAACAGTTGCCCCGGGAGAGGATCGAACTCACGACCTTCAGACTGCTCCGATTGAAACGATTATGAGACTGACGCGCTGCCTACTGCGCTACCGAGGCTTGGCTGTAGATACTTTTATTCTTCTTTTGCACTTAAACTTAATTGGAATTTTTCCTTTTTTTAAGTTAGTTCACTCTGAAAACAAGATTTTTATCAATTTACTTCAGCTAAACTGAAGATTAAGATTTTTTGTGATTACAGTCTCAGTTTACTTTCGCTTTTGCACCTTTTAAGGGACTAAACGCAGATAGGTACTTCTGCCTATGCACGTGGACTCTCTATTTCTCAATTTTAAATTTCAGTTATAAAAATTTACGAAAACTGTCTTAGTTCGATGATGAAAACTCATAGACATTTAGACTGCTTTCAACCATTCTTGTTTTAACAAACTTTTTATAAAAATATTACTTGAAATTTAAAAATGTGTTGCCCCGGGTGAGGATCGAACTCACGACCTTCAGATAACTCCGAGAAGTTTGATTATGAGAATGACGCGCTGCCTACTGCGCTACCGAGGCACAGACAATTGCCTAAAATGCCATGACAAAATTTTGGGATCGTCCGCATCTAAATTTTATATAATTTCCATACAATTTACAACCCTCGCTCGTCTTCTTTACTTTTAGAACATTCAAATTTTATTTAACAGCAGAAAAAATCTCATGCCTTGGTCTGTTTTGGAATTTGAAAAACATATTTTCGAAATTTTTTTGTTGGACAGCAGAAATAAGGACGAAATTAATAACAGCTGCCCCGGGTGAGGATCGAACTCACGACCTTCAGATTACTCCAATTGAAACGATTATGAGACTGACGCGCTGCCTACTGCGCTACCGAGGCTTGGCTGTAGATACTTTTATTCTTCTTTTGCACTTAAACTTAATTGGAATTTTTCCTTTTTTTAAGTTAGTTCACTCTGAAAACAAGATTTTTATCAATTTACTTCAGCTAAACTGAAGATTAAGATTTTTTGTGATTACAGTCTCAGTTTACTTTCGCTTTTACACCTTTTAAGGGACTAAACGCAGATAGGTACTTCTGCCTATGCACGTGGACTCTCTATTTCTCAATTTTAAATTTCAGTTATAAAAATTTACGAAAACTGTCTTAGTTCGATGATGAAAACTCATAGACATTTAGACTGCTTTCAACCATTCTTGTTTTAACAAACTTTTTATAAAAATATTACTTGAAATTTAAAAATGTGTTGCCCCGGGTGAGGATCGAACGCACGACCTTCAGGTAACTCCGAGAAGTTTGATTACGAGACTGACGCGCTGCCTACTGCGCTACCGAGGCCCAGACAATTGCCTAAAATGCCATGACAAATATTTTGGGATCGTCCACATCTAAATTTCATATAAAATCCATACAATTTACAACCCTCGCTCGTCTTCTTTACTTTTAGAACATTCAAATTTTATTTAACAGCAGAAATAATCTCATGCCTTGGTCTGTTTTGGAATTTGAAAAACATATTTTCGAAATTTTTTTGTTGGACAGCAGAAATAAGGACGAAATTAAAAACAGTTGCCCCGGGTGAGGATCGAACTCACGACCTTCAGATTGCTCCGATTGAAACGATTATAAGACTGACGCGCTGCCTACTGCGCTACCAAGGCTCAACTGTAGATACTTTTATTCTTCTTTTGCACTTAAACTTAATTGGAATTTTTCCTTTTTTTAAGTTAGTTCACTCTGAAAACAAGATTTTTATCAATTTACTTCAGCTAAACTGAAGATTAAGATTTTTTGTGATTACAGTCTCAGTTTACTTTCGCTTTTGCACCTTTTAAGGGCCTAAACGCAGATAGGTACTTCTGCCTATGCACGTGGACTCTCTATTTCTCAATTTTAAATTTCAGTTATAAAAATTTACGAAAACTGTCTTAGTTCGATGATGAAAACTCATAGACAATTAGACTGCTTTCAACCATTCTTGTTTTAACAAACTTTTTATAAAAATATTACTTGAAATTTAAAAATGTGTTGCCCCGGGTGAGGATCGAACTCACGACCTTCAGATTGCTCCGATTATGAGACTGACGCGCTGCCTACTGCGCTACCTAGGCTTGGCTGTAAATACTTTTATTTGTCTTTTGCACTTAAACTTAATTGGAATTTTTCCTTTTTTTAAGTTAGTTCACTCTGAAAACAAGATTTTTATCAATTTACTTCAGCTAAACTGAAGATAAGGATTTTTTGTGATTACAGTCTCATTTTACTTTCGCTTTTGCACCTTTTAAGGGACTAAACGCAGATAGGTACTTCTGCCTATGCACGTGGACTCTCTATTTCTCAATTTTAAATTTCAGTTATAAAAATTTACGAAAACTGTCTTAGTTCGATGATGAAAACTCATAGACATTTAGACTGTTTTCAACCATTCTTGTTTTAACAAACTTTTTATAAAAATATTACTTGAAATTTAAAAATGTGTTGCCCCGGGTGAGGATCGAACTCCCGACCTTCAGATAACTCCGAGAAGTTTGATTATGAGACTGACGCGCTGCCTACTGCGCTACCGAGGCCCAGACAATTGTCTAAAATGCCATGACAAAATTTTGGGATCGTCCACATCTAAATTTCATATAAAATCCATACAATTTACAACCCTCGCTCGTCTTCTTTACTTTTAGAACATTCAAATTTTATTTAACAGCAGAAAAAATCTCATGTCTTTGTCTATTTTGGAATTTGAAAAACATATTTTCGAAATTTTTTTGTTGGACAGCAGAAATAAGGACGAAATTAAAAACAGTTGCCCCGGGTGAGGATCGAACTCACGACCTTCAGATTGCTCCGATTGAAACGATTATAAGACTGACGCGCTGCCTACTGCGCTACCGAGGCTCGGCTGTACATACTTTTATTCGTCTTTTGCACTTAAACTTAATTGGAATTTTTCCTTTTTTAAGTTAGTTCACTCTGAAAACAAGATTTTTATCAATTTACTTCAGCTGAACTGAAGATTAAGATTTTTTGTGATTACAGTCTCAGTTTACTTTCGCTTTTGCACCTTTTAAGGGACTAAACGCAGATAGGTACTTCTGCCTATGCACGTGGACTCTCTATTTCTCAATTTTAAATTTCAGTTATAAAAATTTACGAAAACTGTCTTAGTTCGATGATGAAAACTCATAGACATTTAGACTGCTTTCAACCATTCTTGTTTTAACAAACTTTTTATAAAAATATTACTTGAAATTTAAAAATGTGTTGTCCCGGGTGAGGATCGAACTCACGACCTTCAGATAACTCCGAGAAGTTTGATTATGAGACAGACGCGCTGCCTACTGCGCTACCGAGGCCCAGACAATTGCCTAAAATGCCATGACAAAATTTTGGGATCGTCCACATCTAAATTTCATATAAAATCCATACAATTTACAACCCTCGCTCGTCTTCTTTACTTTTAGAACATTCAAATTTTATTTAACAGCAGAAAAAATCTCATGCCTTGGTCTGTTTTGGAATTTGAAAAACATATTTTCGAAATTTTTTTGTTGGACAGCAGAAATAAGGACGAAATTAAAAACAGTTGCCCCGGGTGAGGATCGAACTCACGACCTTCATATTTCTCCGATTGAAATGATTACGAGACTGACGCGCTGCCTACTGCGCTACCTAGGCTTGGCTATAGATACTTTTATTTGTCTTTTGCACTTAAACTTAATTGGAATTTTTCCTTTTTTTAAGTTAGTTCACTCTGAAAACAAGATTTTTATCAATTTACTTCAGCTAAACTGAAGATCAAGATTTTTTGTGATTACAGTCTCAGTTTACTTTCGCTTTTGCACCTTTTAAGGGACTAAACGCAGATAGGTACTTCTGCCTATGCACGTGGACTCTCTATTTCTCAATTTTAAATTTCAGTTATAAAAATTTACGAAAACTGTCTTAGTTCGATGATGAAGACTCATAGACATTTAGACTGCTTTCAACCATTCTTGTTTTAACAAACTTTTTATAAAAATATTACTTGAAATTTAAAAATGTGTTGCCCCGGGTGAGGATCGAACTCACGACCTTCAGATAACTCCGAGAAGTTTGATTATGAAACTGACGTGCTGCCTAATGCGCTACCGAGGCCCAGACAATTGCCTAAAATGCCATGACAAAATTTTGGGATCGTCCACATCTAAATTTCATATAAAATCCATACAATTTACAACCCTCGCTCGTCTTCTTTACTTTTAGAACATTCAAATTTTATTTAACGGCAGAAAAAATCTCATGCCTTGGTCTGTTTTGGAATTTGAAAAACATATTTTCGAAATTTTTTTGTTGGACAGCAGAAATAAGGACGAAATTAAAAACAGTTGCCCCGGGTGAGGATCGAACTCACGACCTTCAGATTGCTCCGATTAAAACGATTACGAGACTGACGCGCTGCCTACTGCGCTACCTAGGCTTGGCTGTAGATACTTTTATTTGTCTTTTGCACTTAAACTTAATTGGAATTTTTCCTTTTTTTAAGTTAGTTCACTCTGAAAACTAGATTTTTATCAATTTACTTCAGCTAAACTGAAGATTAAGATTTTTTGTGATTACAGTCTCAGTTTACTTTCGCTTTTGCACCTTTTAAGGGACTAAACGCAGATAGGTACTTCTGCCTATGCACGTGGACTCTCTATTTCTCAATTTTAAATTTCAGTTATAAAAATTTACGAAAACTGTCTTAGTTCGATGATGAAAACTCATAGACATTTAGACTGCTTTCAACCATTCTTGTTTTAACAAACTTTTTATAAAAATATTACTTGAAATTTAAAAATGTGTTGCCCCGGGTGAGGATCGAACTCACGACCTTCAGATAACTCCGAGAAGTTTGATTATGAGACTGACGCGCTGCCTACTGCGCTACCGAGGCCCAGACAATTGCCTAAAATGCCATGAGAAAATTTTGGGATCGTCCACATCTAAATTTCATATAAAATCCATACAATTTACAACCCTCGCTCGTCTTCTTTACTTTTAGAACATTCAAATTTTATTTAACGGCAGAAAAAATCTCATGCCTTGGTCTGTTTTGGAATTTTAAAAACATATTTTCGAAATTTTTTTGTTGGACAGCAGAAATAAGGACGAAATTAAAAACAGTTGCCCCGGGTGAGGATCGAACTCACGACCTTCAGATTGCTCCGATTGAAACGATTATGAGACTGACGCGCTGCCTACTGCGCTACCTAGGCTTGGCTGTAGATACTTTTATTTGTCTTTTGCACTTAAACTTAATTGGAATTTTTCCTTTTTTTAAGTTAGTTCACTCTGAAAACTAGATTTTTATCAATTTACTTCAGCTAAACTGAAGATTAAGATTTTTTGTGATTACAGTCTCAGTTTACTTTCGCTTTTGCACCTTTTAAGGGACTAAACGCAGATAGGTACTTCTGCCTATGCACGTGGACTCTCTATTTCTCAATTTTAAATTTCAGTTATAAAAATTTACGAAAACTGTCTTAGTTCGATGATGAAGACTCATAGACATTTAGACTGCTTTCAACCATTCTTGTTTTAACAAACTTTTTATAAAAATATTACTTGAAATTTAAAAATGTGTTGCCCCGGGTGAGGATCGAACTCACGACCTTCAGATAACTCCGAGAAGTTTGATTATGAGACTGACGCGCTGCCTAATGCGCTACCGAGGCCCAGACAACTGCCGAAAATGCCATGACAAAATTTTGGGATCGTCCACATCTAAATTTCATATAAAATCCATACAATTTACAACCCTCGCTCGTCTTCTTTACTTTTAGAACATTCAAATTTTATTTAACGGCAGAAAAAATCTCATGCCTTGGTCTGTTTTGGAATTTGAAAAATATATTTTCGAAGTTTTTTTGTTGGACAGCAGAAATAAGAACGAAATTAAAAACAGTTGCCCCGGGTGAGGATCGAACTCACGACCTTATGATTGCTCCGATTGAAACGACTATGAGACTGACGCGCTGCCTACTGCGCTACCGAGGCTCGGCTGTAGATACTTTTATTCGTCTTTTGCACTTAAACTTAATTGGAATTTTTCCTTTTTTTAAGTTAGTTCACTCTGAAAACAAGATTTTTATCAATTTACTTCAGCTAAACTGAAGATTAAGATTTTTTGTGATTACAGTCTCAGTTTACTTTCGCTTTTGCACCTTTTAAGGGACTAAACGCAGATAGGTACTTCTGCCTGTGCACGTGGACTCTGTATTTCTCAATTTTAAATTTTAGTTATAAAAATTTACGAAAACTGTCTTAGTTCGATGATGAAAACTCATAGACATTTAGACTGCTTTCAACCATTCTTGTTTTAACAAACTTTTTATAAAAATATTACTTGAAATTTAAGAATGTGTTGCCCCGGGTGAGGATCGAACTCACGACCTTCAGATAACTCCGAGAAGTTTGATTATGAGACTGACGCGCTGCCTACTGCGCTACCGAGGCACAGACAACTGCCTAAAATGCCATGACAAAATTTTGGGATCGTCCACATCTAAATTTCATATAAAATCCATACAATTTACAACCCTCGCTCGTCTTCTTTACTTTTAGAACATTCAAATTTTATTTAACAGCAGAAAAAATCTCATGCCTTGGTCTGTTTTGGAATTTGAAAAACATATTTTCGAAATTTTTTTGTTGGACAGCAGAAATAAGGACGAAATTAAAAACAGTTGCCCCGGGTGAGGATCGAACTCACGACCTTCATATTTCTCCGATTGAAACGATTACGAGACTGACGCGCTGCCTACTGCGCTACCTAGGCTTGGCTATAGATACTTTTATTTGTCTTTTGCACTTAAACTTAATTGGAATTTTTCCTTTTTTTAAGTTAGTTCACTCTGAAAACAAGATTTTTATCAATTTACTTCAGCTAAACTGAAGATCAAGATTTTTTGTGATTACAGTCTCAGTTTACTTTCGCTTTTGCACCTTTTAAGGGACTAAACGCAGATAGGTACTTCTGCCTATGCACGTGGACTCTCTATTTCTCAATTTTAAATTTCAGTTATAAAAATTTACGAAAACTGTCTTAGTTCGATGATGAAGACTCATAGACATTTAGACTGCTTTCAACCATTCTTGTTTTAACAAACTTTTTATAAAAATATTACTTGAAATTTAAAAATGTGTTGCCCCGGGTGAGGATCGAACTCACGACCTTCAGATAACTCCGAGAAGTTTGATTATGAGACTGACGCGCTGCCTAATGCGCTACCGAGGCCCAGACAATTGCCTAAAATGCCATGACAAAATTTTGGGATCGTCCACATCTAAATTTCATATAAAATCCATACAATTTACAACCCTCGCTCGTCTTCTTTACTTTTAGAACATTCAAATTTTATTTAACGGCAGAAAAAATCTCATGCCTTGGTCTGTTTTGGAATTTGAAAAACATATTTTCGAAATTTTTTTGTTGGACAGCAGAAATAAGGACGAAATTAAAAACAGTTGCCCCGAGTGAGGATCGAACTCACGACCTTCAGATTGCTCCGATTGAAACGATTATGAGACTGACGCGCTGCCTACTGCGCTACCTAGGCTTGGCTGTAGATACTTTTATTTGTCTTTTGCACTTAAACTTAATTGGAATTTTTCCTTTTTTTAAGTTAGTTCACTCTGAAAACTAGATTTTTATCAATTTACTTCAGCAAAACTGAAGATTAAGATTTTTTGTGATTACAGTCTCAGTTTACTTTCGCTTTTGCACCTTTTAAGGGACTAAACGCAGATAGGTACTTCTGCCTGTGCACGTGGACTCTGTATTTCTCAATTTTAAATTTCAGTTATAAAAATTTACGAAAACTGTCTTAGTTCGATGATGAAAACTCATAGACATTTAAACTGCTTTCAACTATTCTTGTTTTAACAAACTTTTTATAAAAATATTACTTGAAATTTAAAAATGTGTTGTCCCGGGTGAGGATCGAACTCACGACCTTCAGATAACTCCGAGAAGTTTGATTATGAGACTGACGCGCTGCCTACTGCGCTACCGAGGCCCAGACAGTTGCCTAAAATGCCATGACAAAATTTTGGGATCGTCCACATCTTAATTTCATATAATTTCCATACAATTTACAAACCTCGCTCGTCTTCTTTACTTTTAGAACATTCAAATTTTATTTAACGGCAGAAAAAATCTCATGCCTTGGTCTGTTTTGGAATTTGAAAAACATATTTTCGAAATTTTTTTGTTGGACAGCAGAAATAAGGACGAAATTAAAAACAGTTGCCCCGGGTGAGGATCGAACGCACGACCTTCAGATTGCTCCGATTGAAACGATTATAAGACTGACGCGCTGCCTACTGCGCTACCGAGGCTCAGCTATAGATACTTTTATTCGTCTTTTGCACTTAAACTTAATTAGAATTTTTCCTTTTTTTAAGTTAGTTCGATCTGAAAACAAGATTTTTATCAATTTACTTCAGCTAAACTGAAGATTAAGATTTTTTGTGATTACAGTCTCAGTTTACTTTCGCTTTTGCACCTTTTAAGGGACTAAACGCAGATAGGTACTTCTGCCTATGCACGTGGACTCTCTATTTCTCAATTTTAAATTTCAGTTATAAAAATTTACGAAAACTGTCTTAGTTCGATGATGAAAACTCATAGACATTTAGACTGCTTTCAACCATTCTTGTTTTAACAAACTTTTTATAAAAATATTACTTGAAATTTAAAAATGTGTTGTCCCGGGTGAGGATCGAACTCACGACCTTCAGATAACTCCGAGAAGTTTGATTATGAGACTGACGCGCTGCCTACTGCGCTACCGAGGCCCAGACAATTGCCTAAAATGCCATGACAAAATTTTGGGATCGTCCACATCTAAATTTCATATAATTTCCATACAATTTACAACCCTCGCTCGTCTTCTTTACTTTTAGAACATTCAAATTTTATTTAACAGCAGAAAAAATCTCATGCCTTGGTCTGTTTTGGAATTTGAAAAACATATTTTCGAAATTTTTTTGTTGGACAGCAGAAATAAGGACGAAATTAAAAACAGTTGCCCCGGGTAAGGATCGAACTTACGACCTTCAGATTGCTCCTATTATGAGACTGACGCGCTGCCTACTGCGCTACCTAGGCTTGGCTGTAGATACTTTTATTTGTCTTTTGCACTTAAACTTAATTGGAATTTTTCCTTTTTTTAAGTTAGTTCACTCTGAAAACAAGATTTTTATCAATTTACTTCAGCTAAACTGAAGATTAAGATTTTTTGTGATTACAGTCTCAGTTTACTTTCGCTTTTGCACCTTTTAAGGGACTAAACGCAGATAGGTACTTCTGCCTATGCACGTGGACTCTCTATTTCTCAATTTTAAATTTCAGTTATAAAAATTTACGAAAACTGTCTTAGTTCGATGATGAAAACTCATAGACATTTAGACTGCTTTGAACCATTCTTGTTTTAACAAACATTTTATAAAAATATTACTTGAAATTTAAAAATGTGTTGCCCCGGGTGAGGATCGAACTCACGACATTCAGATAACTCCGAGAAGTTTGATTATGAGACTGACGCGCTGCCTACTGCGCTACCGAGGCCCAGACAATTGCCTAAAATGCCATGACAAAATTTTGGGATCATCCACATCTAAATTTCATATAAAATCCATACAATTTACAACCCTCGCTCGTCTTCTTTACATTTAGAACATTCAAATTTTATTTAACAGCAGAAAAATCTCACGCCTTGGTCTGTTTTGGAATTTGAAAAACATATTTTCGAAATTTTTCTGTTGGACAGCAGAAATAAGGACGAAATTAAAAACAGTTGCCCCGGGTGAGGATCGAACTCACGACCTTCAGATTGCTCCGATTGAAACGATTATAAGACTGACGCGCTGCCTACTGCACTACCGAGGCTCGGCTGTAGATTCTTTTATTCGTCTTTTGCACTTAAACTTAATAGGAATTTTTCCTTTTTTAAGTTATTTCACTCTGAAAACAAGATTTTTATCAATTTACTTCAGCTAAACTGAAGATTAAGATTTTTTGTGATTACAGTCTCAGTTTACTTTCGCTTTTGCACCTTTTAAGGGACTAAACGCAGATAGGTACTTCTGCCTATGCACGTGGACTCTCTATTTCTTAATTTTAAATTTCAGTTATAAAAATTTACGAAAACTGTCTTAGTTCGATGATGAAAACTCATAGACATTTAGACTGCTTTCAACCATTCTTGTTTTAACAAACTTTTTATAAAAATATTACTTGAAATTTAAAAATGTGTTGTCCCGGGTGAGGATCGAACTCACGACCTTCAGATAACTCCGAGAAGTTTGATTATGAAACTGACGCGCTGCCTACTGCGCTACCGAGGCCCAGACAATTGCCTAAAATGCCATGACAAAATTTTGGGATCGTCCACATCTAAATTTCATATAATTTCCATACAATTTACAACCCTCGCTCGTCTTCTTTACTTTTAGAACATTCAAATTTTATTTAACAGCAGAAAAAATCTCATGCCTTGGTCTGTTTTGGAATTTGAAAAACATATTTTCGAAATTTTTTTGTTGGACAGCAGAAATAAGGACGAAATTAAAAACGGTTGCCCCGGGTGAGGATCGAACTCACGACCTTCATATTGCTCCGATTATGAGACTGACGCGCTGCCTACTGCGCTACCTAAGCTTGGCTGTAGATACTTTTATTTGTCTTTTGCACTTAAACTTAATTGGAATTTTTCCTTTTTTTAAGTTAGTCCACTCTAAAAACAAGATTTTTATCAATTTACTTCAGCTACACTGAAGATTAAGTTTTTTTGTGATTACAGTCTCAGTTTACTTTCGCTTTTGCACCTTTTAAGGGACTAAACGCAGATAGGTACTTCTGCCTATGCACGTAGACTCTCTATTTCTCAATTTTAAATTTCAGTTATAAAAATTTACGAAAACTGTCTTAGTTCGATGATGAAAACTCATAGACATTTAGACTGCTTTGAACCATTCTTGTTTTAACAAACATTTTATAAAAATATTACTTGAAATTTAAAAATGTGTTGCCCCGGGTGAGGATCGAACTCACGACATTCAGATAACTCCGAGAAGTTTGATTATGAGACTGACGCGCTGCCGACTGCGCTACCGAGGCCCAGACAATTGCCTAAAATGCCATGACAAAATTTTGGGATCATCCACATCTAAATTTCATATAAAATCCATACAATTTACAACCCTCGCTCGTCTTCTTTACATTTAGAACATTCAAATTTTATTTAACAGCAGAAAAATCTCACGCCTTGGTCTGTTTTGGAATTTGAAAAACATATTTTCGAAATTTTTTTGTTGGACAGCAGAAATAAGGACGAAATTAAAAACAGTTGCCCCGGGTGAGGATCGAACTCACGACCTTCAGATTGCTCCGATTGAAACGATTATAAGACTGACGCGCTGCCTACTGCACTACCGAGGCTCGGCTGTAGATTCTTTTATTCGTCTTTTGCACTTAAACTTAATAGGAATTTTTCCTTTTTTAAGTTAGTTCACTCTGAAAACTAGATTTTTATCAATTTACTTCAGCTAAACTGAAGATTAAGATTTTTTGTGATTACAGTCTCAGTTTACTTTCGCTTTTGCACCTTTTAAGGGACTAAACGCAGATAGGTACTTCTGCCTATGCACGTGGACTCTCTATTTCTCAATTTTAAATTTCAGTTATAAAAATTTACGAAAACTGTCTTAGTTCGATGATGAAGACTCATAGACATTTAGACTGCTTTCAACCATTCTTGTTTTAACAAACTTTTTATAAAAATATTACTTGAAATTTAAAAATGTGTTGCCCCGGGTGAGGATCGAACTCACGACCTTCAGATAACTCCGAGAAGTTTGATTATGAGACTGACGCGCTGCCTAATGCGCTACCGAGGCCCAGACAACTGCCGAAAATGCCATGACAAAATTTTGGGATCGTCCACATCTAAATTTCATATAAAATCCATACAATTTACAACCCTCGCTCGTCTTCTTTACTTTTAGAACATTCAAATTTTATTTAACGGCAGAAAAAATCTCATGCCTTGGTCTGTTTTGGAATTTGAAAAATATATTTTCGAAGTTTTTTTGTTGGACAGCAGAAATAAGAACGAAATTAAAAACAGTTGCCCCGGGTGAGGATCGAACTCACGACCTTATGATTGCTCCGATTGAAACGACTATGAGACTGACGCGCTGCCTACTGCGCTACCGAGGCTCGGCTGTAGATACTTTTATTCGTCTTTTGCACTTAAACTTAATTGGAATTTTTCCTTTTTTTAAGTTAGTTCACTCTGAAAACAAGATTTTTATCAATTTACTTCAGCTAAACTGAAGATTAAGATTTTTTGTGATTACAGTCTCAGTTTACTTTCGCTTTTGCACCTTTTAAGGGACTAAACGCAGATAGGTACTTCTGCCTGTGCACGTGGACTCTGTATTTCTCAATTTTAAATTTCAGTTATAAAAATTTACGAAAACTGTCTTAGTTCGATGATGAAAACTCATAGACATTTAGACTGCTTTCAACCATTCTTGTTTTAACAAACTTTTTATAAAAATATTACTTGAAATTTAAGAATGTGTTGCCCCGGGTGAGGATCGAACTCACGACCTTCAGATAACTCCGAGAAGTTTGATTATGAGACTGACGCGCTGCCTACTGCGCTACCGAGGCACAGACAACTGCCTAAAATGCCATGACAAAATTTTGGGATCGTCCACATCTAAATTTCATATAAAATCCATACAATTTACAACCCTCGCTCGTCTTCTTTACTTTTAGAACATTCAAATTTTATTTAACAGCAGAAAAAATCTCATGCCTTGGTCTGTTTTGGAATTTGAAAAACATATTTTCGAAATTTTTTTGTTGGACAGCAGAAATAAGGACGAAATTAAAAACAGTTGCCCCGGGTGAGGATCGAACTCACGACCTTCATATTTCTCCGATTGAAACGATTACGAGACTGACGCGCTGCCTACTGCGCTACCTAGGCTTGGCTATAGATACTTTTATTTGTCTTTTGCACTTAAACTTAATTGGAATTTTTCCTTTTTTTAAGTTAGTTCACTCTGAAAACAAGATTTTTATCAATTTACTTCAGCTAAACTGAAGATCAAGATTTTTTGTGATTACAGTCTCAGTTTACTTTCGCTTTTGCACCTTTTAAGGGACTAAACGCAGATAGGTACTTCTGCCTATGCACGTAGACTCTCTATTTCTCAATTTTAAATTTCAGTTATAAAAATTTACGAAAACTGTCTTAGTTCGATGATGAAGACTCATAGACATTTAGACTGCTTTCAACCATTCTTGTTTTAACAAACTTTTTATAAAAATATTACTTGAAATTTAAAAATGTGTTGCCCCGGGTGAGGATCGAACTCACGACCTTCAGATAACTCCGAGAAGTTTGATTATGAGACTGACGCGCTGCCTAATGCGCTACCGAGGCCCAGACAATTGCCTAAAATGCCATGACAAAATTTTGGGATCGTCCACATCTAAATTTCATATAAAATCCATACAATTTACAACCCTCGCTCGTCTTCTTTACTTTTAGAACATTCAAATTTTATTTAACGGCAGAAAAAATCTCATGCCTTGGTCTGTTTTGGAATTTGAAAAACATATTTTCGAAATTTTTTTGTTGGACAGCAGAAATAAGGACGAAATTAAAAACAGTTGCCCCGAGTGAGGATCGAACTCACGACCTTCAGATTGCTCCGATTGAAACGATTATGAGACTGACGCGCTGCCTACTGCGCTACCTAGGCTTGGCTGTAGATACTTTTATTTGTCTTTTGCACTTAAACTTAATTGGAATTTTTCCTTTTTTTAAGTTAGTTCACTCTGAAAACTAGATTTTTATCAATTTACTTCAGCAAAACTGAAGATTAAGATTTTTTGTGATTACAGTCTCAGTTTACTTTCGCTTTTGCACCTTTTAAGGGACTAAACGCAGATAGGTACTTCTGCCTGTGCACGTGGACTCTGTATTTCTCAATTTTAAATTTCAGTTATAAAAATTTACGAAAACTGTCTTAGTTCGATGATGAAAACTCATAGACATTTAAACTGCTTTCAACTATTCTTGTTTTAACAAACTTTTTATAAAAATATTACTTGAAATTTAAAAATGTGTTGTCCCGGGTGAGGATCGAACTCACGACCTTCAGATAACTCCGAGAAGTTTGATTATGAGACTGACGCGCTGCCTACTGCGCTACCGAGGCCCAGACAGTTGCCTAAAATGCCATGACAAAATTTTGGGATCGTCCACATCTTAATTTCATATAATTTCCATACAATTTACAAACCTCGCTCGTCTTCTTTACTTTTAGAACATTCAAATTTTATTTAACGGCAGAAAAAATCTCATGCCTTGGTCTGTTTTGGAATTTGAAAAACATATTTTCGAAATTTTTTTGTTGGACAGCAGAAATAAGGACGAAATTAAAAACAGTTGCCCCGGGTGAGGATCGAACGCACGACCTTCAGATTGCTCCGATTGAAACGATTATAAGACTGACGCGCTGCCTACTGCGCTACCGAGGCTCAGCTATAGATACTTTTATTCGTCTTTTGCACTTAAACTTAATTAGAATTTTTCCTTTTTTTAAGTTAGTTCGATCTGAAAACAAGATTTTTATCAATTTACTTCAGCTAAACTGAAGATTAAGATTTTTTGTGATTACAGTCTCAGTTTACTTTCGCTTTTGCACCTTTTAAGGGACTAAACGCAGATAGGTACTTCTGCCTATGCACGTGGACTCTCTATTTCTCAATTTTAAATTTCAGTTATAAAAATTTACGAAAACTGTCTTAGTTCGATGATGAAAACTCATAGACATTTAGACTGCTTTCAACCATTCTTGTTTTAACAAACTTTTTATAAAAATATTACTTGAAATTTAAAAATGTGTTGTCCCGGGTGAGGATCGAACTCACGACCTTCAGATAACTCCGAGAAGTTTGATTATGAGACTGACGCGCTGCCTACTGCGCTACCGAGGCCCAGACAGTTGCCTAAAATGCCATGACAAAATTTTGGGATCGTCCACATCTTAATTTCATATAATTTCCATACAATTTACAAACCTCGCTCGTCTTCTTTACTTTTAGAACATTCAAATTTTATTTAACGGCAGAAAAAATCTCATGCCTTGGTCTGTTTTGGAATTTGAAAAACATATTTTCGAAATTTTTTTGTTGGACAGCAGAAATAAGGACGAAATTAAAAACAGTTGCCCCGGGTGAGGATCGAACGCACGACCTTCAGATTGCTCCGATTGAAACGATTATAAGACTGACGCGCTGCCTACTGCGCTACCGAGGCTCAGCTATAGATACTTTTATTCGTCTTTTGCACTTAAACTTAATTAGAATTTTTCCTTTTTTTAAGTTAGTTCGATCTGAAAACAAGATTTTTATCAATTTACTTCAGCTAAACTGAAGATTAAGATTTTTTGTGATTACAGTCTCAGTTTACTTTCGCTTTTGCACCTTTTAAGGGACTAAACGCAGATAGGTACTTCTGCCTATGCACGTGGACTCTCTATTTCTCAATTTTAAATTTCAGTTATAAAAATTTACGAAAACTGTCTTAGTTCGATGATGAAAACTCATAGACATTTAGACTGCTTTCAACCATTCTTGTTTTAACAAACTTTTTATAAAAATATTACTTGAAATTTAAAAATGTGTTGTCCCGGGTGAGGATCGAACTCACGACCTTCAGATAACTCCGAGAAGTTTGATTATGAGACTGACGCGCTGCCTACTGCGCTACCGAGGCCCAGACAATTGCCTAAAATGCCATGACAAAATTTTGGGATCGTCCACATCTAAATTTCATATAATTTCCATACAATTTACAACCCTCGCTCGTCTTCTTTACTTTTAGAACATTCAAATTTTATTTAACAGCAGAAAAAATCTCATGCCTTGGTCTGTTTTGGAATTTGAAAAACATATTTTCGAAATTTTTTTGTTGGACAGCAGAAATAAGGACGAAATTAAAAACAGTTGCCCCGGGTAAGGATCGAACTTACGACCTTCAGATTGCTCCTATTATGAGACTGACGCGCTGCCTACTGCGCTACCTAGGCTTGGCTGTAGATACTTTTATTTGTCTTTTGCACTTAAACTTAATTGGAATTTTTCCTTTTTTTAAGTTAGTTCACTCTGAAAACAAGATTTTTATCAATTTACTTCAGCTAAACTGAAGATTAAGATTTTTTGTGATTACAGTCTCAGTTTACTTTCGCTTTTGCACCTTTTAAGGGACTAAACGCAGATAGGTACTTCTGCCTATGCACGTGGACTCTCTATTTCTCAATTTTAAATTTCAGTTATAAAAATTTACGAAAACTGTCTTAGTTCGATGATGAAAACTCATAGACATTTAGACTGCTTTGAACCATTCTTGTTTTAACAAACATTTTATAAAAATATTACTTGAAATTTAAAAATGTGTTGCCCCGGGTGAGGATCGAACTCACGACATTCAGATAACTCCGAGAAGTTTGATTATGAGACTGACGCGCTGCCTACTGCGCTACCGAGGCCCAGACAATTGCCTAAAATGCCATGACAAAATTTTGGGATCATCCACATCTAAATTTCATATAAAATCCATACAATTTACAACCCTCGCTCGTCTTCTTTACATTTAGAACATTCAAATTTTATTTAACAGCAGAAAAATCTCACGCCTTGGTCTGTTTTGGAATTTGAAAAACATATTTTCGAAATTTTTTTGTTGGACAGCAGAAATAAGGACGAAATTAAAAACAGTTGCCCCGGGTGAGGATCGAACTCACGACCTTCAGATTGCTCCGATTGAAACGATTATAAGACTGACGCGCTGCCTACTGCACTACCGAGGCTCGGCTGTAGATTCTTTTATTCGTCTTTTGCACTTAAACTTAATAGGAATTTTTCCTTTTTTAAGTTATTTCACTCTGAAAACAAGATTTTTATCAATTTACTTCAGCTAAACTGAAGATTAAGATTTTTTGTGATTACAGTCTCAGTTTACTTTCGCTTTTGCACCTTTTAAGGGACTAAACGCAGATAGGTACTTCTGCCTATGCACGTGGACTCTCTATTTCTTAATTTTAAATTTCAGTTATAAAAATTTACGAAAACTGTCTTAGTTCGATGATGAAAACTCATAGACATTTAGACTGCTTTCAACCATTCTTGTTTTAACAAACTTTTTATAAAAATATTACTTGAAATTTAAAAATGTGTTGTCCCGGGTGAGGATCGAACTCACGACCTTCAGATAACTCCGAGAAGTTTGATTATGAAACTGACGCGCTGCCTACTGCGCTACCGAGGCCCAGACAATTGCCTAAAATGCCATGACAAAATTTTGGGATCGTCCACATCTAAATTTCATATAATTTCCATACAATTTACAACCCTCGCTCGTCTTCTTTACTTTTAGAACATTCAAATTTTATTTAACAGCAGAAAAAATCTCATGCCTTGGTCTGTTTTGGAATTTGAAAAACATATTTTCGAAATTTTTTTGTTGGACAGCAGAAATAAGGACGAAATTAAAAACAGTTGCCCCGGGTGAGGATCGAACTCACGACCTTCATATTTCTCCGATTGAAACGATTACGAGACTGACGCGCTGCCTACTGCGCTACCTAGGCTTGGCTATAGATACTTTTATTTGTCTTTTGCACTTAAACTTAATTGGAATTTTTCCTTTTTTTAAGTTAGTTCACTCTGAAAACAAGATTTTTATCAATTTACTTCAGCTAAACTGAAGATCAAGATTTTTTGTGATTACAGTCTCAGTTTACTTTCGCTTTTGCACCTTTTAAGGGACTAAACGCAGATAGGTACTTCTGCCTATGCACGTGGACTCTCTATTTCTCAATTTTAAATTTCAGTTATAAAAATTTACGAAAACTGTCTTAGTTCGATGATGAAGACTCATAGACATTTAGACTGCTTTCAACCATTCTTGTTTTAACAAACTTTTTATAAAAATATTACTTGAAATTTAAAAATGTGTTGCCCCGGGTGAGGATCGAACTCACGACCTTCAGATAACTCCGAGAAGTTTGATTATGAGACTGACGCGCTGCCTAATGCGCTACCGAGGCCCAGACAATTGCCTAAAATGCCATGACAAAATTTTGGGATCGTCCACATCTAAATTTCATATAAAATCCATACAATTTACAACCCTCGCTCGTCTTCTTTACTTTTAGAACATTCAAATTTTATTTAACGGCAGAAAAAATCTCATGCCTTGGTCTGTTTTGGAATTTGAAAAACATATTTTCGAAATTTTTTTGTTGGACAGCAGAAATAAGGACGAAATTAAAAACAGTTGCCCCGAGTGAGGATCGAACTCACGACCTTCAGATTGCTCCGATTGAAACGATTATGAGACTGACGCGCTGCCTACTGCGCTACCTAGGCTTGGCTGTAGATACTTTTATTTGTCTTTTGCACTTAAACTTAATTGGAATTTTTCCTTTTTTTAAGTTAGTTCACTCTGAAAACTAGATTTTTATCAATTTACTTCAGCAAAACTGAAGATTAAGATTTTTTGTGATTACAGTCTCAGTTTACTTTCGCTTTTGCACCTTTTAAGGGACTAAACGCAGATAGGTACTTCTGCCTGTGCACGTGGACTCTGTATTTCTCAATTTTAAATTTCAGTTATAAAAATTTACGAAAACTGTCTTAGTTCGATGATGAAAACTCATAGACATTTAAACTGCTTTCAACTATTCTTGTTTTAACAAACTTTTTATAAAAATATTACTTGAAATTTAAAAATGTGTTGTCCCGGGTGAGGATCGAACTCACGACCTTCAGATAACTCCGAGAAGTTTGATTATGAGACTGACGCGCTGCCTACTGCGCTACCGAGGCCCAGACAGTTGCCTAAAATGCCATGACAAAATTTTGGGATCGTCCACATCTTAATTTCATATAATTTCCATACAATTTACAAACCTCGCTCGTCTTCTTTACTTTTAGAACATTCAAATTTTATTTAACGGCAGAAAAAATCTCATGCCTTGGTCTGTTTTGGAATTTGAAAAACATATTTTCGAATTTTTTTTGTTGGACAGCAGAAATAAGGACGAAATTAAAAACAGTTGCCCCGGGTGAGGATCGAACGCACGACCTTCAGATTGCTCCGATTGAAACGATTATAAGACTGACGCGCTGCCTACTGCGCTACCGAGGCTCAGCTATAGATACTTTTATTCGTCTTTTGCACTTAAACTTAATTAGAATTTTTCCTTTTTTTAAGTTAGTTCGATCTGAAAACAAGATTTTTATCAATTTACTTCAGCTAAACTGAAGATTAAGATTTTTTGTGATTACAGTCTCAGTTTACTTTCGCTTTTGCACCTTTTAAGGGACTAAACGCAGATAGGTACTTCTGCCTATGCACGTGGACTCTCTATTTCTCAATTTTAAATTTCAGTTATAAAAATTTACGAAAACTGTCTTAGTTCGATGATGAAAACTCATAGACATTTAGACTGCTTTCAACCATTCTTGTTTTAACAAACTTTTTATAAAAATATTACTTGAAATTTAAAAATGTGTTGTCCCGGGTGAGGATCGAACTCACGACCTTCAGATAACTCCGAGAAGTTTGATTATGAGACTGACGCGCTGCCTACTGCGCTACCGAGGCCCAGACAGTTGCCTAAAATGCCATGACAAAATTTTGGGATCGTCCACATCTTAATTTCATATAATTTCCATACAATTTACAAACCTCGCTCGTCTTCTTTACTTTTAGAACATTCAAATTTTATTTAACGGCAGAAAAAATCTCATGCCTTGGTCTGTTTTGGAATTTGAAAAACATATTTTCGAAATTTTTTTGTTGGACAGCAGAAATAAGGACGAAATTAAAAACAGTTGCCCCGGGTGAGGATCGAACGCACGACCTTCAGATTGCTCCGATTGAAACGATTATAAGACTGACGCGCTGCCTACTGCGCTACCGAGGCTCAGCTATAGATACTTTTATTCGTCTTTTGCACTTAAACTTAATTAGAATTTTTCCTTTTTTTAAGTTAGTTCGATCTGAAAACAAGATTTTTATCAATTTACTTCAGCTAAACTGAAGATTAAGATTTTTTGTGATTACAGTCTCAGTTTACTTTCGCTTTTGCACCTTTTAAGGGACTAAACGCAGATAGGTACTTCTGCCTATGCACGTGGACTCTCTATTTCTCAATTTTAAATTTCAGTTATAAAAATTTACGAAAACTGTCTTAGTTCGATGATGAAAACTCATAGACATTTAGACTGCTTTCAACCATTCTTGTTTTAACAAACTTTTTATAAAAATATTACTTGAAATTTAAAAATGTGTTGTCCCGGGTGAGGATCGAACTCACGACCTTCAGATAACTCCGAGAAGTTTGATTATGAGACTGACGCGCTGCCTACTGCGCTACCGAGGCCCAGACAATTGCCTAAAATGCCATGACAAAATTTTGGGATCGTCCACATCTAAATTTCATATAATTTCCATACAATTTACAACCCTCGCTCGTCTTCTTTACTTTTAGAACATTCAAATTTTATTTAACAGCAGAAAAAATCTCATGCCTTGGTCTGTTTTGGAATTTGAAAAACATATTTTCGAAATTTTTTTGTTGGACAGCAGAAATAAGGACGAAATTAAAAACAGTTGCCCCGGGTAAGGATCGAACTTACGACCTTCAGATTGCTCCTATTATGAGACTGACGCGCTGCCTACTGCGCTACCTAGGCTTGGCTGTAGATACTTTTATTTGTCTTTTGCACTTAAACTTAATTGGAATTTTTCCTTTTTTTAAGTTAGTTCACTCTGAAAACAAGATTTTTATCAATTTACTTCAGCTAAACTGAAGATTAAGATTTTTTGTGATTACAGTCTCAGTTTACTTTCGCTTTTGCACCTTTTAAGGGACTAAACGCAGATAGGTACTTCTGCCTATGCACGTGGACTCTCTATTTCTCAATTTTAAATTTCAGTTATAAAAATTTACGAAAACTGTCTTAGTTCGATGATGAAAACTCATAGACATTTAGACTGCTTTGAACCATTCTTGTTTTAACAAACATTTTATAAAAATATTACTTGAAATTTAAAAATGTGTTGCCCCGGGTGAGGATCGAACTCACGACATTCAGATAACTCCGAGAAGTTTGATTATGAGACTGACGCGCTGCCTACTGCGCTACCGAGGCCCAGACAATTGCCTAAAATGCCATGACAAAATTTTGGGATCATCCACATCTAAATTTCATATAAAATCCATACAATTTACAACCCTCGCTCGTCTTCTTTACATTTAGAACATTCAAATTTTATTTAACAGCAGAAAAATCTCACGCCTTGGTCTGTTTTGGAATTTGAAAAACATATTTTCGAAATTTTTTTGTTGGACAGCAGAAATAAGGACGAAATTAAAAACAGTTGCCCCGGGTGAGGATCGAACTCACGACCTTCAGATTGCTCCGATTGAAACGATTATAAGACTGACGCGCTGCCTACTGCACTACCGAGGCTCGGCTGTAGATTCTTTTATTCGTCTTTTGCACTTAAACTTAATAGGAATTTTTCCTTTTTTAAGTTATTTCACTCTGAAAACAAGATTTTTATCAATTTACTTCAGCTAAACTGAAGATTAAGATTTTTTGTGATTACAGTCTCAGTTTACTTTCGCTTTTGCACCTTTTAAGGGACTAAACGCAGATAGGTACTTCTGCCTATGCACGTGGACTCTCTATTTCTTAATTTTAAATTTCAGTTATAAAAATTTACGAAAACTGTCTTAGTTCGATGATGAAAACTCATAGACATTTAGACTGCTTTCAACCATTCTTGTTTTAACAAACTTTTTATAAAAATATTACTTGAAATTTAAAAATGTGTTGTCCCGGGTGAGGATCGAACTCACGACCTTCAGATAACTCCGAGAAGTTTGATTATGAAACTGACGCGCTGCCTACTGCGCTACCGAGGCCCAGACAATGGCCTAAAATGCCATGACAAAATTTTGGGATCGTCCACATCTAAATTTCATATAATTTCCATACAATTTACAACCCTCGCTCGTCTTCTTTACTTTTAGAACATTCAAATTTTATTTAACAGCAGAAAAAATCTCATGCCTTGGTCTGTTTTGGAATTTGAAAAACATATTTTCGAAATTTTTTTGTTGGACAGCAGAAATAAGGACGAAATTAAAAACAGTTGCCCCGGGTGAGGATCGAACTCACGACCTTCATATTGCTCCGATTATGAGACTGACGCGCTGCCTACTGCGCTACCTAAGCTTGGCTGTAGATACTTTTATTTGTCTTTTGCACTTAAACTTAATTGGAATTTTTCCTTTTTTTAAGTTAGTTCACTCTAAAAACAAGATTTTTATCAATTTACTTCAGCTACACTGAAGATTAAGTTTTTTTGTGATTACAGTCTCAGTTTACTTTCGCTTTTGCACCTTTTAAGGGACTAAACGCAGATAGGTACTTCTGCCTATGCACGTAGACTCTCTATTTCTCAATTTTAAATTTCAGTTATAAAAATTTACGAAAACTGTCTTAGTTCGATGATGAAAACTCATAGACATTTAGACTGCTTTGAACCATTCTTGTTTTAACAAACATTTTATAAAAATATTACTTGAAATTTAAAAATGTGTTGCCCCGGGTGAGGATCGAACTCACGACATTCAGATAACTCCGAGAAGTTTGATTATGAGACTGACGCGCTGCCGACTGCGCTACCGAGGCCCAGACAATTGCCTAAAATGCCATGACAAAATTTTGGGATCATCCACATCTAAATTTCATATAAAATCCATACAATTTACAACCCTCGCTCGTCTTCTTTACATTTAGAACATTCAAATTTTATTTAACAGCAGAAAAATCTCACGCCTTGGTCTGTTTTGGAATTTGAAAAACATATTTTCGAAATTTTTTTGTTGGACAGCAGAAATAAGGACGAAATTAAAAACAGTTGCCCCGGGTGAGGATCGAACTCACGACCTTCAGATTGCTCCGATTGAAACGATTATAAGACTGACGCGCTGCCTACTGCACTACCGAGGCTCGGCTGTAGATTCTTTTATTCGTCTTTTGCACTTAAACTTAATAGGAATTTTTCCTTTTTTAAGTTAGTTCACTCTGAAAACTAGATTTTTATCAATTTACTTCAGCTAAACTGAAGATTAAGATTTTTTGTGATTACAGTCTCAGTTTACTTTCGCTTTTGCACCTTTTAAGGGACTAAACGCAGATAGGTACTTCTGCCTATGCACGTGGACTCTCTATTTCTCAATTTTAAATTTCAGTTATAAAAATTTACGAAAACTGTCTTAGTTCGATGATGAAGACTCATAGACATTTAGACTGCTTTCAACCATTCTTGTTTTAACAAACTTTTTATAAAAATATTACTTGAAATTTAAAAATGTGTTGCCCCGGGTGAGGATCGAACTCACGACCTTCAGATAACTCCGAGAAGTTTGATTATGAGACTGACGCGCTGCCTAATGCGCTACCGAGGCCCAGACAACTGCCGAAAATGCCATGACAAAATTTTGGGATCGTCCACATCTAAATTTCATATAAAATCCATACAATTTACAACCCTCGCTCGTCTTCTTTACTTTTAGAACATTCAAATTTTATTTAACGGCAGAAAAAATCTCATGCCTTGGTCTGTTTTGGAATTTGAAAAATATATTTTCGAAGTTTTTTTGTTGGACAGCAGAAATAAGAACGAAATTAAAAACAGTTGCCCCGGGTGAGGATCGAACTCACGACCTTATGATTGCTCCGATTGAAACGACTATGAGACTGACGCGCTGCCTACTGCGCTACCGAGGCTCGGCTGTAGATACTTTTATTCGTCTTTTGCACTTAAACTTAATTGGAATTTTTCCTTTTTTTAAGTTAGTTCACTCTGAAAACAAGATTTTTATCAATTTACTTCAGCTAAACTGAAGATTAAGATTTTTTGTGATTACAGTCTCAGTTTACTTTCGCTTTTGCACCTTTTAAGGGACTAAACGCAGATAGGTACTTCTGCCTGTGCACGTGGACTCTGTATTTCTCAATTTTAAATTTCAGTTATAAAAATTTACGAAAACTGTCTTAGTTCGATGATGAAAACTCATAGACATTTAGACTGCTTTCAACCATTCTTGTTTTAACAAACTTTTTATAAAAATATTACTTGAAATTTAAGAATGTGTTGCCCCGGGTGAGGATCGAACTCACGACCTTCAGATAACTCCGAGAAGTTTGATTATGAGACTGACGCGCTGCCTAATGCGCTACCGAGGCCCAGACAATTGCCTAAAATGCCATGACAAAATTTTGGGATCGTCCACATCTAAATTTCATATAAAATCCATACAATTTACAACCCTCGCTCGTCTTCTTTACTTTTAGAACATTCAAATTTTATTTAACGGCAGAAAAAATCTCATGCCTTGGTCTGTTTTGGAATTTGAAAAACATATTTTCGAAATTTTTTTGTTGGACAGCAGAAATAAGGACGAAATTAAAAACAGTTGCCCCGAGTGAGGATCGAACTCACGACCTTCAGATTGCTCCGATTGAAACGATTATGAGACTGACGCGCTGCCTACTGCGCTACCTAGGCTTGGCTGTAGATACTTTTATTTGTCTTTTGCACTTAAACTTAATTGGAATTTTTCCTTTTTTTAAGTTAGTTCACTCTGAAAACTAGATTTTTATCAATTTACTTCAGCAAAACTGAAGATTAAGATTTTTTGTGATTACAGTCTCAGTTTACTTTCGCTTTTGCACCTTTTAAGGGACTAAACGCAGATAGGTACTTCTGCCTGTGCACGTGGACTCTGTATTTCTCAATTTTAAATTTCAGTTATAAAAATTTACGAAAACTGTCTTAGTTCGATGATGAAAACTCATAGACATTTAAACTGCTTTCAACTATTCTTGTTTTAACAAACTTTTTATAAAAATATTACTTGAAATTTAAAAATGTGTTGTCCCGGGTGAGGATCGAACTCACGACCTTCAGATAACTCCGAGAAGTTTGATTATGAGACTGACGCGCTGCCTACTGCGCTACCGAGGCCCAGACAGTTGCCTAAAATGCCATGACAAAATTTTGGGATCGTCCACATCTTAATTTCATATAATTTCCATACAATTTACAAACCTCGCTCGTCTTCTTTACTTTTAGAACATTCAAATTTTATTTAACGGCAGAAAAAATCTCATGCCTTGGTCTGTTTTGGAATTTGAAAAACATATTTTCGAAATTTTTTTGTTGGACAGCAGAAATAAGGACGAAATTAAAAACAGTTGCCCCGGGTGAGGATCGAACGCACGACCTTCAGATTGCTCCGATTGAAACGATTATAAGACTGACGCGCTGCCTACTGCGCTACCGAGGCTCAGCTATAGATACTTTTATTCGTCTTTTGCACTTAAACTTAATTAGAATTTTTCCTTTTTTTAAGTTAGTTCGATCTGAAAACAAGATTTTTATCAATTTACTTCAGCTAAACTGAAGATTAAGATTTTTTGTGATTACAGTCTCAGTTTACTTTCGCTTTTGCACCTTTTAAGGGACTAAACGCAGATAGGTACTTCTGCCTATGCACGTGGACTCTCTATTTCTCAATTTTAAATTTCAGTTATAAAAATTTACGAAAACTGTCTTAGTTCGATGATGAAAACTCATAGACATTTAGACTGCTTTCAACCATTCTTGTTTTAACAAACTTTTTATAAAAATATTACTTGAAATTTAAAAATGTGTTGTCCCGGGTGAGGATCGAACTCACGACCTTCAGATAACTCCGAGAAGTTTGATTATGAGACTGACGCGCTGCCTACTGCGCTACCGAGGCCCAGACAGTTGCCTAAAATGCCATGACAAAATTTTGGGATCGTCCACATCTTAATTTCATATAATTTCCATACAATTTACAAACCTCGCTCGTCTTCTTTACTTTTAGAACATTCAAATTTTATTTAACGGCAGAAAAAATCTCATGCCTTGGTCTGTTTTGGAATTTGAAAAACATATTTTCGAAATTTTTTTGTTGGACAGCAGAAATAAGGACGAAATTAAAAACAGTTGCCCCGGGTGAGGATCGAACGCACGACCTTCAGATTGCTCCGATTGAAACGATTATAAGACTGACGCGCTGCCTACTGCGCTACCGAGGCTCAGCTATAGATACTTTTATTCGTCTTTTGCACTTAAACTTAATTAGAATTTTTCCTTTTTTTAAGTTAGTTCGATCTGAAAACAAGATTTTTATCAATTTACTTCAGCTAAACTGAAGATTAAGATTTTTTGTGATTACAGTCTCAGTTTACTTTCGCTTTTGCACCTTTTAAGGGACTAAACGCAGATAGGTACTTCTGCCTATGCACGTGGACTCTCTATTTCTCAATTTTAAATTTCAGTTATAAAAATTTACGAAAACTGTCTTAGTTCGATGATGAAAACTCATAGACATTTAGACTGCTTTCAACCATTCTTGTTTTAACAAACTTTTTATAAAAATATTACTTGAAATTTAAAAATGTGTTGTCCCGGGTGAGGATCGAACTCACGACCTTCAGATAACTCCGAGAAGTTTGATTATGAGACTGACGCGCTGCCTACTGCGCTACCGAGGCCCAGACAATTGCCTAAAATGCCATGACAAAATTTTGGGATCGTCCACATCTAAATTTCATATAATTTCCATACAATTTACAACCCTCGCTCGTCTTCTTTACTTTTAGAACATTCAAATTTTATTTAACAGCAGAAAAAATCTCATGCCTTGGTCTGTTTTGGAATTTGAAAAACATATTTTCGAAATTTTTTTGTTGGACAGCAGAAATAAGGACGAAATTAAAAACAGTTGCCCCGGGTAAGGATCGAACTTACGACCTTCAGATTGCTCCTATTATGAGACTGACGCGCTGCCTACTGCGCTACCTAGGCTTGGCTGTAGATACTTTTATTTGTCTTTTGCACTTAAACTTAATTGGAATTTTTCCTTTTTTTAAGTTAGTTCACTCTGAAAACAAGATTTTTATCAATTTACTTCAGCTAAACTGAAGATTAAGATTTTTTGTGATTACAGTCTCAGTTTACTTTCGCTTTTGCACCTTTTAAGGGACTAAACGCAGATAGGTACTTCTGCCTATGCACGTGGACTCTCTATTTCTCAATTTTAAATTTCAGTTATAAAAATTTACGAAAACTGTCTTAGTTCGATGATGAAAACTCATAGACATTTAGACTGCTTTGAACCATTCTTGTTTTAACAAACATTTTATAAAAATATTACTTGAAATTTAAAAATGTGTTGCCCCGGGTGAGGATCGAACTCACGACATTCAGATAACTCCGAGAAGTTTGATTATGAGACTGACGCGCTGCCTACTGCGCTACCGAGGCCCTGACAATTGCCTAAAATGCCATGACAAAATTTTGGGATCATCCACATCTAAATTTCATATAAAATCCATACAATTTACAACCCTCGCTCGTCTTCTTTACATTTAGAACATTCAAATTTTATTTAACAGCAGAAAAATCTCACGCCTTGGTCTGTTTTGGAATTTGAAAAACATATTTTCGAAATTTTTTTGTTGGACAGCAGAAATAAGGACGAAATTAAAAACAGTTGCCCCGGGTGAGGATCGAACTCACGACCTTCAGATTGCTCCGATTGAAACGATTATAAGACTGACGCGCTGCCTACTGCACTACCGAGGCTCGGCTGTAGATTCTTTTATTCGTCTTTTGCACTTAAACTTAATAGGAATTTTTCCTTTTTTAAGTTATTTCACTCTGAAAACAAGATTTTTATCAATTTACTTCAGCTAAACTGAAGATTAAGATTTTTTGTGATTACAGTCTCAGTTTACTTTCGCTTTTGCACCTTTTAAGGGACTAAACGCAGATAGGTACTTCTGCCTATGCACGTGGACTCTCTATTTCTTAATTTTAAATTTCAGTTATAAAAATTTACGAAAACTGTCTTAGTTCGATGATGAAAACTCATAGACATTTAGACTGCTTTCAACCATTCTTGTTTTAACAAACTTTTTATAAAAATATTACTTGAAATTTAAAAATGTGTTGTCCCGGGTGAGGATCGAACTCACGACCTTCAGATAACTCCGAGAAGTTTGATTATGAAACTGACGCGCTGCCTACTGCGCTACCGAGGCCCAGACAATGGCCTAAAATGCCATGACAAAATTTTGGGATCGTCCACATCTAAATTTCATATAATTTCCATACAATTTACAACCCTCGCTCGTCTTCTTTACTTTTAGAACATTCAAATTTTATTTAACAGCAGAAAAAATCTCATGCCTTGGTCTGTTTTGGAATTTGAAAAACATATTTTCGAAATTTTTTTGTTGGACAGCAGAAATAAGGACGAAATTAAAAACAGTTGCCCCGGGTGAGGATCGAACTCACGACCTTCATATTGCTCCGATTATGAGACTGACGCGCTGCCTACTGCGCTACCTAAGCTTGGCTGTAGATACTTTTATTTGTCTTTTGCACTTAAACTTAATTGGAATTTTTCCTTTTTTTAAGTTAGTTCACTCTAAAAACAAGATTTTTATCAATTTACTTCAGCTACACTGAAGATTAAGTTTTTTTGTGATTACAGTCTCAGTTTACTTTCGCTTTTGCACCTTTTAAGGGACTAAACGCAGATAGGTACTTCTGCCTATGCACGTAGACTCTCTATTTCTCAATTTTAAATTTCAGTTATAAAAATTTACGAAAACTGTCTTAGTTCGATGATGAAAACTCATAGACATTTAGACTGCTTTGAACCATTCTTGTTTTAACAAACATTTTATAAAAATATTACTTGAAATTTAAAAATGTGTTGCCCCGGGTGAGGATCGAACTCACGACATTCAGATAACTCCGAGAAGTTTGATTATGAGACTGACGCGCTGCCGACTGCGCTACCGAGGCCCAGACAATTGCCTAAAATGCCATGACAAAATTTTGGGATCATCCACATCTAAATTTCATATAAAATCCATACAATTTACAACCCTCGCTCGTCTTCTTTACATTTAGAACATTCAAATTTTATTTAACAGCAGAAAAATCTCACGCCTTGGTCTGTTTTGGAATTTGAAAAACATATTTTCGAAATTTTTTTGTTGGACAGCAGAAATAAGGACGAAATTAAAAACAGTTGCCCCGGGTGAGGATCGAACTCACGACCTTCAGATTGCTCCGATTGAAACGATTATAAGACTGACGCGCTGCCTACTGCACTACCGAGGCTCGGCTGTAGATTCTTTTATTCGTCTTTTGCACTTAAACTTAATAGGAATTTTTCCTTTTTTAAGTTAGTTCACTCTGAAAACTAGATTTTTATCAATTTACTTCAGCTAAACTGAAGATTAAGATTTTTTGTGATTACAGTCTCAGTTTACTTTCGCTTTTGCACCTTTTAAGGGACTAAACGCAGATAGGTACTTCTGCCTATGCACGTGGACTCTCTATTTCTCAATTTTAAATTTCAGTTATAAAAATTTACGAAAACTGTCTTAGTTCGATGATGAAGACTCATAGACATTTAGACTGCTTTCAACCATTCTTGTTTTAACAAACTTTTTATAAAAATATTACTTGAAATTTAAAAATGTGTTGCCCCGGGTGAGGATCGAACTCACGACCTTCAGATAACTCCGAGAAGTTTGATTATGAGACTGACGCGCTGCCTAATGCGCTACCGAGGCCCAGACAACTGCCGAAAATGCCATGACAAAATTTTGGGATCGTCCACATCTAAATTTCATATAAAATCCATACAATTTACAACCCTCGCTCGTCTTCTTTACTTTTAGAACATTCAAATTTTATTTAACGGCAGAAAAAATCTCATGCCTTGGTCTGTTTTGGAATTTGAAAAATATATTTTCGAAGTTTTTTTGTTGGACAGCAGAAATAAGAACGAAATTAAAAACAGTTGCCCCGGGTGAGGATCGAACTCACGACCTTATGATTGCTCCGATTGAAACGACTATGAGACTGACGCGCTGCCTACTGCGCTACCGAGGCTCGGCTGTAGATACTTTTATTCGTCTTTTGCACTTAAACTTAATTGGAATTTTTCCTTTTTTTAAGTTAGTTCACTCTGAAAACAAGATTTTTATCAATTTACTTCAGCTAAACTGAAGATTAAGATTTTTTGTGATTACAGTCTCAGTTTACTTTCGCTTTTGCACCTTTTAAGGGACTAAACGCAGATAGGTACTTCTGCCTGTGCACGTGGACTCTGTATTTCTCAATTTTAAATTTCAGTTATAAAAATTTACGAAAACTGTCTTAGTTCGATGATGAAAACTCATAGACATTTAGACTGCTTTCAACCATTCTTGTTTTAACAAACTTTTTATAAAAATATTACTTGAAATTTAAGAATGTGTTGCCCCGGGTGAGGATCGAACTCACGACCTTCAGATAACTCCGAGAAGTTTGATTATGAGACTGACGCGCTGCCTACTGCGCTACCGAGGCACAGACAACTGCCTAAAATGCCATGACAAAATTTTGGGATCGTCCACATCTAAATTTCATATAAAATCCATACAATTTACAACCCTCGCTCGTCTTCTTTACTTTTAGAACATTCAAATTTTATTTAACAGCAGAAAAAATCTCATGCCTTGGTCTGTTTTGGAATTTGAAAAACATATTTTCGAAATTTTTTTGTTGGACAGCAGAAATAAGGACGAAATTAAAAACAGTTGCCCCGGGTGAGGATCGAACTCACGACCTTCATATTTCTCCGATTGAAACGATTACGAGACTGACGCGCTGCCTACTGCGCTACCTAGGCTTGGCTATAGATACTTTTATTTGTCTTTTGCACTTAAACTTAATTGGAATTTTTCCTTTTTTTAAGTTAGTTCACTCTGAAAACAAGATTTTTATCAATTTACTTCAGCTAAACTGAAGATCAAGATTTTTTGTGATTACAGTCTCAGTTTACTTTCGCTTTTGCACCTTTTAAGGGACTAAACGCAGATAGGTACTTCTGCCTATGCACGTGGACTCTCTATTTCTCAATTTTAAATTTCAGTTATAAAAATTTACGAAAACTGTCTTAGTTCGATGATGAAGACTCATAGACATTTAGACTGCTTTCAACCATTCTTGTTTTAACAAACTTTTTATAAAAATATTACTTGAAATTTAAAAATGTGTTGCCCCGGGTGAGGATCGAACTCACGACCTTCAGATAACTCCGAGAAGTTTGATTATGAGACTGACGCGCTGCCTAATGCGCTACCGAGGCCCAGACAATTGCCTAAAATGCCATGACAAAATTTTGGGATCGTCCACATCTAAATTTCATATAAAATCCATACAATTTACAACCCTCGCTCGTCTTCTTTACTTTTAGAACATTCAAATTTTATTTAACGGCAGAAAAAATCTCATGCCTTGGTCTGTTTTGGAATTTGAAAAACATATTTTCGAAATTTTTTTGTTGGACAGCAGAAATAAGGACGAAATTAAAAACAGTTGCCCCGAGTGAGGATCGAACTCACGACCTTCAGATTGCTCCGATTGAAACGATTATGAGACTGACGCGCTGCCTACTGCGCTACCTAGGCTTGGCTGTAGATACTTTTATTTGTCTTTTGCACTTAAACTTAATTGGAATTTTTCCTTTTTTTAAGTTAGTTCACTCTGAAAACTAGATTTTTATCAATTTACTTCAGCAAAACTGAAGATTAAGATTTTTTGTGATTACAGTCTCAGTTTACTTTCGCTTTTGCACCTTTTAAGGGACTAAACGCAGATAGGTACTTCTGCCTGTGCACGTGGACTCTGTATTTCTCAATTTTAAATTTCAGTTATAAAAATTTACGAAAACTGTCTTAGTTCGATGATGAAAACTCATAGACATTTAAACTGCTTTCAACTATTCTTGTTTTAACAAACTTTTTATAAAAATATTACTTGAAATTTAAAAATGTGTTGTCCCGGGTGAGGATCGAACTCACGACCTTCAGATAACTCCGAGAAGTTTGATTATGAGACTGACGCGCTGCCTACTGCGCTACCGAGGCCCAGACAGTTGCCTAAAATGCCATGACAAAATTTTGGGATCGTCCACATCTTAATTTCATATAATTTCCATACAATTTACAAACCTCGCTCGTCTTCTTTACTTTTAGAACATTCAAATTTTATTTAACGGCAGAAAAAATCTCATGCCTTGGTCTGTTTTGGAATTTGAAAAACATATTTTCGAAATTTTTTTGTTGGACAGCAGAAATAAGGACGAAATTAAAAACAGTTGCCCCGGGTGAGGATCGAACGCACGACCTTCAGATTGCTCCGATTGAAACGATTATAAGACTGACGCGCTGCCTACTGCGCTACCGAGGCTCAGCTATAGATACTTTTATTCGTCTTTTGCACTTAAACTTAATTAGAATTTTTCCTTTTTTTAAGTTAGTTCGATCTGAAAACAAGATTTTTATCAATTTACTTCAGCTAAACTGAAGATTAAGATTTTTTGTGATTACAGTCTCAGTTTACTTTCGCTTTTGCACCTTTTAAGGGACTAAACGCAGATAGGTACTTCTGCCTATGCACGTGGACTCTCTATTTCTCAATTTTAAATTTCAGTTATAAAAATTTACGAAAACTGTCTTAGTTCGATGATGAAAACTCATAGACATTTAGACTGCTTTCAACCATTCTTGTTTTAACAAACTTTTTATAAAAATATTACTTGAAATTTAAAAATGTGTTGTCCCGGGTGAGGATCGAACTCACGACCTTCAGATAACTCCGAGAAGTTTGATTATGAGACTGACGCGCTGCCTACTGCGCTACCGAGGCCCAGACAATTGCCTAAAATGCCATGACAAATTTTTGGGATCGTCCACATCTAAATTTCATATAATTTCCATACAATTTACAACCCTCGCTCGTCTTCTTTACTTTTAGAACATTCAAATTTTATTTAACAGCAGAAAAAATCTCATGCCTTGGTCTGTTTTGGAATTTGAAAAACATATTTTCGAAATTTTTTTGTTGGACAGCAGAAATAAGGACGAAATTAAAAACAGTTGCCCCGGGTAAGGATCGAACTTACGACCTTCAGATTGCTCCTATTATGAGACTGACGCGCTGCCTACTGCGCTACCTAGGCTTGGCTGTAGATACTTTTATTTGTCTTTTGCACTTAAACTTAATTGGAATTTTTCCTTTTTTTAAGTTAGTTCACTCTGAAAACAAGATTTTTATCAATTTACTTCAGCTAAACTGAAGATTAAGATTTTTTGTGATTACAGTCTCAGTTTACTTTCGCTTTTGCACCTTTTAAGGGACTAAACGCAGATAGGTACTTCTGCCTATGCACGTGGACTCTCTATTTCTCAATTTTAAATTTCAGTTATAAAAATTTACGAAAACTGTCTTAGTTCGATGATGAAAACTCATAGACATTTAGACTGCTTTGAACCATTCTTGTTTTAACAAACATTTTATAAAAATATTACTTGAAATTTAAAAATGTGTTGCCCCGGGTGAGGATCGAACTCACGACATTCAGATAACTCCGAGAAGTTTGATTATGAGACTGACGCGCTGCCTACTGCGCTACCGAGGCCCAGACAATTGCCTAAAATGCCATGACAAAATTTTGGGATCATCCACATCTAAATTTCATATAAAATCCATACAATTTACAACCCTCGCTCGTCTTCTTTACATTTAGAACATTCAAATTTTATTTAACAGCAGAAAAATCTCACGCCTTGGTCTGTTTTGGAATTTGAAAAACATATTTTCGAAATTTTTTTGTTGGACAGCAGAAATAAGGACGAAATTAAAAACAGTTGCCCCGGGTGAGGATCGAACTCACGACCTTCAGATTGCTCCGATTGAAACGATTATAAGACTGACGCGCTGCCTACTGCACTACCGAGGCTCGGCTGTAGATTCTTTTATTCGTCTTTTGCACTTAAACTTAATAGGAATTTTTCCTTTTTTAAGTTATTTCACTCTGAAAACAAGATTTTTATCAATTTACTTCAGCTAAACTGAAGATTAAGATTTTTTGTGATTACAGTCTCAGTTTACTTTCGCTTTTGCACCTTTTAAGGGACTAAACGCAGATAGGTACTTCTGCCTATGCACGTGGACTCTCTATTTCTTAATTTTAAATTTCAGTTATAAAAATTTACGAAAACTGTCTTAGTTCGATGATGAAAACTCATAGACATTTAGACTGCTTTCAACCATTCTTGTTTTAACAAACTTTTTATAAAAATATTACTTGAAATTTAAAAATGTGTTGTCCCGGGTGAGGATCGAACTCACGACCTTCAGATAACTCCGAGAAGTTTGATTATGAAACTGACGCGCTGCCTACTGCGCTACCGAGGCCCAGACAATTGCCTAAAATGCCATGACAAAATTTTGGGATCGTCCACATCTAAATTTCATATAATTTCCATACAATTTACAACCCTCGCTCGTCTTCTTTACTTTTAGAACATTCAAATTTTATTTAACAGCAGAAAAAATCTCATGCCTTGGTCTGTTTTGGAATTTGAAAAACATATTTTCGAAATTTTTTTGTTGGACAGCAGAAATAAGGACGAAATTAAAAACAGTTGCCCCGGGTGAGGATCGAACTCACGACCTTCATATTGCTCCGATTATGAGACTGACGCGCTGCCTACTGCGCTACCTAAGCTTGGCTGTAGATACTTTTATTTGTCTTTTGCACTTAAACTTAATTGGAATTTTTCCTTTTTTTAAGTTAGTTCACTCTAAAAACAAGATTTTTATCAATTTACTTCAGCTACACTGAAGATTAAGTTTTTTTGTGATTACAGTCTCAGTTTACTTTCGCTTTTGCACCTTTTAAGGGACTAAACGCAGATAGGTACTTCTGCCTATGCACGTAGACTCTCTATTTCTCAATTTTAAATTTCAGTTATAAAAATTTACGAAAACTGTCTTAGTTCGATGATGAAAACTCATAGACATTTAGACTGCTTTGAACCATTCTTGTTTTAACAAACATTTTATAAAAATATTACTTGAAATTTAAAAATGTGTTGCCCCGGGTGAGGATCGAACTCACGACATTCAGATAACTCCGAGAAGTTTGATTATGAGACTGACGCGCTGCCGACTGCGCTACCGAGGCCCAGACAATTGCCTAAAATGCCATGACAAAATTTTGGGATCATCCACATCTAAATTTCATATAAAATCCATACAATTTACAACCCTCGCTCGTCTTCTTTACATTTAGAACATTCAAATTTTATTTAACAGCAGAAAAATCTCACGCCTTGGTCTGTTTTGGAATTTGAAAAACATATTTTCGAAATTTTTTTGTTGGACAGCAGAAATAAGGACGAAATTAAAAACAGTTGCCCCGGGTGAGGATCGAACTCACGACCTTCAGATTGCTCCGATTGAAACGATTATAAGACTGACGCGCTGCCTACTGCACTACCGAGGCTCGGCTGTAGATTCTTTTATTCGTCTTTTGCACTTAAACTTAATAGGAATTTTTCCTTTTTTAAGTTATTTCACTCTGAAAACAAGATTTTTATCAATTTACTTCAGCTAAACTGAAGATTAAGATTTTTTGTGATTACAGTCTCAGTTTACTTTCGCTTTTGCACCTTTTAAGGGACTAAACGCAGATAGGTACTTCTGCCTATGCACGTGGACTCTCTATTTCTTAATTTTAAATTTCAGTTATAAAAATTTACGAAAACTGTCTTAGTTCGATGATGAAAACTCATAGACATTTAGACTGCTTTCAACCATTCTTGTTTTAACAAACTTTTTATAAAAATATTACTTGAAATTTAAAAATGTGTTGTCCCGGGTGAGGATCGAACTCACGACCTTCAGATAACTCCGAGAAGTTTTATTATGAAACTGACGCGCTGCCTACTGCGCTACCGAGGCCCAGACAATTGCCTAAAATGCCATGACAAAATTTTGGGATCGTCCACATCTAAATTTCATATAATTTCCATACAATTTACAACCCTCGCTCGTCTTCTTTACTTTTAGAACATTCAAATTTTATTTAACAGCAGAAAAAATCTCATGCCTTGGTCTGTTTTGGAATTTGAAAAACATATTTTCGAAATTTTTTTGTTGGACAGCAGAAATAAGGACGAAATTAAAAACAGTTGCCCCGGGTGAGGATCGAACTCACGACCTTCAGATTGCTCCGATTATGAGACTGACGCGCTGCCTACTGCGCTACCTAAGCTTGGCTGTAGATACTTTTATTTGTCTTTTGCACTTAAACTTAATTGGAATTTTTCCTTTTTTTAAGTTAGTTCACTCTGAAAACAAGATTTTTATCAATTTACTTCAGCTAAACTGAAGATTAAGTTTTTTTGTGATTACAGTCTCAGTTTACTTTCGCTTTTGCACCTTTTAAGGGACTAAACGCAGATAGGTACTTCTGCCTATGCACGTGGACTCTCTATTTCTCAATTTTAAATTTCAGTTATAAAAATTTACGAAAACTGTCTTAGTTCGATGATGAAAACTCATAGACATTTAGACTGCTTTGAACCATTCTTGTTTTAACAAACATTTTATAAAAATATTACTTGAAATTTAAAAATGTGTTGCCCCGGGTGAGGATCGAACTCACGACATTCAGATAACTCCGAGAAGTTTGATTATGAGACTGACGCGCTGCCTACTGCGCTACCGAGGACCAGACAATTGCCTAAAATGCCATGACAAAATTTTGGGATCATCCACATCTAAATTTCATATAAAATCCATACAATTTACAACCCTCGCTCGTCTTCTTTACATTTAGAACATTCAAATTTTATTTAACAGCAGAAAAATCTCACGCCTTGGTCTGTTTTGGAATTTGAAAAACATATTTTCGAAATTTTTTTGTTGGACAGCAGAAATAAGGACGAAATTAAAAACAGTTGCCCCGGGTGAGGATCGAAATCACGACCTTCAGATTGCTCCGATTGAAACGATTATAAGACTGACGCGCTGCCTACTGCGCTACCGAGGCTCGGCTGTAGATACTTTTATTCGTCTTTTGCACTTAAACTTAATAGGAATTTTTCCTTTTTTTAATTATTTCACTCTGAAAACAAGATTTTTATCAATTTACTTCAGCTAAACTGAAGACTAAAATTTTTTGTGATTACAGTCTCAGTTTACTTTCGCTTTTGCACCTTTTAAGGGACTAAACGCAGATAGGTACTTCTGCCTATGCACGTGGACTCTCTATTTCTTAATTTTAAATTTCAGTTATAAAAATTTACGAAAACTGTCTTAGTTCGATGATGAAAACTCATAGACATTTAGACTGCTTTCAACCATTCTTGTTTTAACAAACTTTTTATAAAAATATTACTTGAAATTTAAAAATGTGTTGTCCCGGGTGAGGATCGAACTCACGACCTTCAGATAACTCCGAGAAGTTTGATTATGAGACTGACGCGCTGCCTACTGCGCTACCGAGGCCCAGACAATTGCCTAAAATGCCATGACAAAATTTTGGGTTCGTCCACATCTAAATTTCATATAATTTCCATACAACTTACAACCCTCGCTCGTCTTCTTTACTTTTAGAACATTCAAATTTTATTTAACAGCAGAAAAAATCTCATGCCTTGGTCTGTTTTGGAATTTGAAAAACATATTTTCGAAATTTTTTTGTTGGACAGCAGAAATAAGGACGAAATTAAAAACAGTTGCCCCGGGTGGGGATCGAACTCACGACCTTCAGATTGCTCCGATTGAAACGATTATGAGACTGACGCGCTGCCTCCTGCGCTACCGAGGCTCGGCTGTAGGTACTTTTATTCGTCTTTTGCACTTAAACTTAATTGGAATTTTTCCTTTTTTTAAGTTAGTTCACTCTGAAAACAAGATTTTTATCAATTTACTTCAGCTAAACTGAAGATTAAGATTTTTTGTGATTACAGTCTCAGTTTACTTTCGCTTTTGCACCTTTTAAGGGACTAAACGCAGATAGGTACTTATGCCTATGCACGTGGACTCTCTATTTCTCAATTTTAAATTTCAGTTATAAAAATTTACGAAAACTGTCTTAGTTCGATGATGAAAACTCATAGACATTTAGACTGCTTTCAACCATTCTTGTTTTAACAAACTTTTTATAAAAATATTACTTGAAATTTAAAAATGTGTTGCCCCGGGTGAGGATCGAACTCACGACCTTCAGATAACTCCGAGAAGTTTGATTATGAGACTGACGCGCTGCCTACTGCGCTACCGAGGCCCAGACAATTGCCTAAAATGCCATGACAAAATTTTGGGATCGTCCACATCTAAATTTCATATAAAATCCATACAATTTACAACCCTCGCTCGTCTTCTTTACTTTTAGAACATTCAAATTTTATTTAACGGCAGAAAAAATCTCATGCCTTGGTCTGTTTTGGAATTTGAAAAACATATTTTCGAAATTTTTTTGTTGGACAGCAGAAATAAGGACGAAATTAAAAACAGTTGCCCCGGGTGAGGATCGAACTCACGACCTTCAGATTGCTCCGATTGAAACGATTATGAGACTGACGCGCTGCCTACTGCGCTACCTAGGCTTGGCTGTAGATACTTTTATTTGTCTTTTGCACTTAAACTTAATTGGAATTTTTCCTTTTTTTAAGTTAGTTCACTCTGAAAACTAGATTTTTATCAATTTACTTCAGCTAAACTGAAGATTAAGATTTTTTGTGATTACAGTCTCAGTTTACTTTCGCTTTTGCACCTTTTAAGGGACTAAACGCAGATAGGTACTTCTGCCTATGCACGTGGACTCTCTATTTCTCAATTTTAAATTTCAGTTATAAAAATTTACGAAAACTGTCTTAGTTCGATGATGAAAACTCATAGATATTTAGACTGCTTTCAACCATTCTTGTTTTAACAAACTTTTTATAAAAATATTACTTGAAATTTAAAAATGTGTTGCCCCGGGTGAGGATCGAACTCACGACCTTCAGATAACTCCGAGAAGTTTGATTATGAGACTGACGCGCTGCCTACTGCACTACCGAGGCCCAGACAATTGCCTAAAATGCCATGACAAAATATTGGGATCGTCCACATCTAAATTTCATATAAAATCCATACAATTTACAACCCTCGCTCGTCTTCTTTACTTTTAGAACATTCAAATTTTATTTAACGGCAGAAAAAATCTCATGCCTTGGTCTGTTTTGGAATTTGAAAAACATATTTTCGAAATTTTTTGTTGGACAGCAGAAATAAGGACGAAATTAAAAACAGTTGCCCCGGGTGAGGATCGAACTCACGACCTTCAGATTACTCCGATTGAAACGATTATGAGACTGACGCGCTGCCTACTGCGCTACCGAGGCTCGGCTGTAGATACTTTTATTCGTCTTTTGCACTTAAACTTAATTGGTATTTTTCCTTTTTTTAAGTTAGTTCACTCTGAAAACAAGATTTTTATCAATTTACTTCAGCTAAACTGAAGATTAAGATTTTTTGTGATTACAGTCTCAGTTTACTTTCGCTTTTGCACCTTTTAAGGGACTAAACGCAGATAGGTACTTCTGCCTATGCACGTGGACTCTCTATTTCTCAATTTTAAATTTCAGTTATAAAAATTTACGAAAACTGTCTTAGTTCGATGATGAAAACTCATAGATATTTAGACTGCTTTCAACCATTCTTGTTTTAACAAACTTTTTATAAAAATATTACTTGAAATTTAAAAATGTGTTGCCCCGGGTGAGGATCGAACTCACGACCTTCAGATAACTCCGAGAAGTTTGATTATGAGACTGACGCGCTGCCTACTGCACTACCGAGGCCCAGACAATTGCCTAAAATGCCATGACAAAATATTGGGATCGTCCACATCTAAATTTCATATAAAATCCATACAATTTACAACCCTCGCTCGTCTTCTTTACTTTTAGAACATTCAAATTTTATTTAACGGCAGAAAAAATCTCATGCCTTGGTCTGTTTTGGAATTTGAAAAACATATTTTCGAAATTTTTTGTTGGACAGCAGAAATAAGGACGAAATTAAAAACAGTTGCCCCGGGTGAGGATCGAACTCACGACCTTCAGATTACTCCGATTGAAACGATTATGAGACTGACGCGCTGCCTACTGCGCTACCGAGGCTCGGCTGTAGATACTTTTATTCGTCTTTTGCACTTAAACTTAATTGGTATTTTTCCTTTTTTTAAGTTAGTTCACTCTGAAAACAAGATTTTTATCAATTTACTTCAGCTAAACTGAAGATTAAGATTTTTTGTGATTACAGTCTCAGTTTACTTTCGCTTTTGCACCTTTTAAGGGACTAAACGCAGATAGGTACTTCTGCCTATGCACGTGGACTCTCTATTTCTCAATTTTAAATTTTAGTTATAAAAATTTACGAAAACTGTCTTAGTTCGATGATGAAAACTCATAGACATTTAGACTGCTTTCAACCATTCTTGTTTTAACAAACTTTTTATAAAAATATTACTTGAAATTTAAAAATGTGTTGCCCCGGGTGAGGATCGAACTCACGACATTCAGATAACTCCGAGAAGTTTGATTATGAGACTGACGCGCTGCCGACTGCGCTACCGAGGCCCAGACAATTGCCTAAAATGCCATGACAAAATTTTGGGATCATCCACATCTAAATTTCATATAAAATCCATACAATTTACAACCCTCGCTCGTCTTCTTTACATTTAGAACATTCAAATTTTATTTAACAGCAGAAAAATCTCACGCCTTGGTCTGTTTTGGAATTTGAAAAACATATTTTCGAAATTTTTTTGTTGGACAGCAGAAATAAGGACGAAATTAAAAACAGTTGCCCCGGGTGAGGATCGAACTCACGACCTTCAGATTGCTCCGATTGAAACGATTATAAGACTGACGCGCTGCCTACTGCACTACCGAGGCTCGGCTGTAGATTCTTTTATTCGTCTTTTGCACTTAAACTTAATAGGAATTTTTCCTTTTTTAAGTTATTTCACTCTGAAAACAAGATTTTTATCAATTTACTTCAGCTAAACTGAAGATTAAGATTTTTTGTGATTACAGTCTCAGTTTACTTTCGCTTTTGCACCTTTTAAGGGACTAAACGCAGATAGGTACTTCTGCCTATGCACGTGGACTCTCTATTTCTTAATTTTAAATTTCAGTTATAAAAATTTACGAAAACTGTCTTAGTTCGATGATGAAAACTCATAGACATTTAGACTGCTTTCAACCATTCTTGTTTTAACAAACTTTTTATAAAAATATTACTTGAAATTTAAAAATGTGTTGTCCCGGGTGAGGATCGAACTCACGACCTTCAGATAACTCCGAGAAGTTTTATTATGAAACTGACGCGCTGCCTACTGCGCTACCGAGGCCCAGACAATTGCCTAAAATGCCATGACAAAATTTTGGGATCGTCCACATCTAAATTTCATATAATTTCCATACAATTTACAACCCTCGCTCGTCTTCTTTACTTTTAGAACATTCAAATTTTATTTAACAGCAGAAAAAATCTCATGCCTTGGTCTGTTTTGGAATTTGAAAAACATATTTTCGAAATTTTTTTGTTGGACAGCAGAAATAAGGACGAAATTAAAAACAGTTGCCCCGTGTGAGGATCGAACTCACGACCTTCAGATTGCTCCGATTATGAGACTGACGCGCTGCCTACTGCGCTACCTAAGCTTGGCTGTAGATACTTTTATTTGTCTTTTGCACTTAAACTTAATTGGAATTTTTCCTTTTTTTAAGTTAGTTCACTCTGAAAACAAGATTTTTATCAATTTACTTCAGCTAAACTGAAGATTAAGTTTTTTTGTGATTACAGTCTCAGTTTACTTTCGCTTTTGCACCTTTTAAGGGACTAAACGCAGATAGGTACTTCTGCCTATGCACGTGGACTCTCTATTTCTCAATTTTAAATTTCAGTTATAAAAATTTACGAAAACTGTCTTAGTTCGATGATGAAAACTCATAGACATTTAGACTGCTTTGAACCATTCTTGTTTTAACAAACATTTTATAAAAATATTACTTGAAATTTAAAAATGTGTTGCCCCGGGTGAGGATCGAACTCACGACATTCAGATAACTCCGAGAAGTTTGATTATGAGACTGACGCGCTGCCTACTGCGCTACCGAGGACCAGACAATTGCCTAAAATGCCATGACAAAATTTTGGGATCATCCACATCTAAATTTCATATAAAATCCATACAATTTACAACCCTCGCTCGTCTTCTTTACATTTAGAACATTCAAATTTTATTTAACAGCAGAAAAATCTCACGCCTTGGTCTGTTTTGGAATTTGAAAAACATATTTTCGAAATTTTTTTGTTGGACAGCAGAAATAAGGACGAAATTAAAAACAGTTGCCCCGGGTGAGGATCGAACTCACGACCTTCAGATTGCTCCGATTGAAACGATTATAAGACTGACGCGCTGCCTACTGCGCTACCGAGGCTCGGCTGTAGATACTTTTATTCGTCTTTTGCACTTAAACTTAATAGGAATTTTTCCTTTTTTTAATTATTTCACTCTGAAAACAAGATTTTTATCAATTTACTTCAGCTAAACTGAAGATTAAAATTTTTTGTTATTACAGTCTCAGTTTACTTTCGCTTTTGCACCTTTTAAGGGACTAAACGCAGATAGGTACTTCTGCCTATGCACGTGGACTCTCTATTTCTTAATTTTAAATTTCAGTTATAAAAATTTACGAAAACTGTCTTAGTTCGATGATGAAAACTCATAGACATTTAGACTGCTTTCAACCATTCTTGTTTTAACAAACTTTTTATAAAAATATTACTTGAAATTTAAAAATGTGTTGTCCCGGGTGAGGATCGAACTCACGACCTTCAGATAACTCCGAGAAGTTTGATTATGAGACTGACGCGCTGCCTACTGCGCTACCGAGGCCCAGACAATTGCCTAAAATGCCATGACAAAATTTTGGGTTCGTCCACATCTAAATTTCATATAATTTCCATACAACTTACAACCCTCGCTCGTCTTCTTTACTTTTAGAACATTCAAATTTTATTTAACAGCAGAAAAAATCTCATGCCTTGGTCTGTTTTGGAATTTGAAAAACATATTTTCGAAATTTTTTTGTTGGACAGCAGAAATAAGGACGAAATTAAAAACAGTTGCCCCGGGTGGGGATCGAACTCACGACCTTCAGATTGCTCCGATTGAAACGATTATGAGACTGACGCGCTGCCTCCTGCGCTACCGAGGCTCGGCTGTAGGTACTTTTATTCGTCTTTTGCACTTAAACTTAATTGGAATTTTTCCTTTTTTTAAGTTAGTTCACTCTGAAAACAAGATTTTTATCAATTTACTTCAGCTAAACTGAAGATTAAGATTTTTTGTGATTACAGTCTCAGTTTACTTTCGCTTTTGCACCTTTTAAGGGACTAAACGCAGATAGGTACTTATGCCTATGCACGTGGACTCTCTATTTCTCAATTTTAAATTTCAGTTATAAAAATTTACGAAAACTGTCTTAGTTCGATGATGAAAACTCATAGACATTTAGACTGCTTTCAACCATTCTTGTTTTAACAAACTTTTTATAAAAATATTACTTGAAATTTAAAAATGTGTTGCCCCGGGTGAGGATCGAACTCACGACCTTCAGATAACTCCGAGAAGTTTGATTATGAGACTGACGCGCTGCCTACTGCGCTACCGAGGCCCAGACAATTGCCTAAAATGCCATGACAAAATTTTGGGATCGTCCACATCTAAATTTCATATAAAATCCATACAATTTACAACCCTCGCTCGTCTTCTTTACTTTTAGAACATTCAAATTTTATTTAACGGCAGAAAAAATCTCATGCCTTGGTCTGTTTTGGAATTTGAAAAACATATTTTCGAAATTTTTTTGTTGGACAGCAGAAATAAGGACGAAATTAAAAACAGTTGCCCCGGGTGAGGATCGAACTCACGACCTTCAGATTGCTCCGATTGAAACGATTATGAGACTGACGCGCTGCCTACTGCGCTACCTAGGCTTGGCTGTAGATACTTTTATTTGTCTTTTGCACTTAAACTTAATTGGAATTTTTCCTTTTTTTAAGTTAGTTCACTCTGAAAACTAGATTTTTATCAATTTACTTCAGCTAAACTGAAGATTAAGATTTTTTGTGATTACAGTCTCAGTTTACTTTCGCTTTTGCACCTTTTAAGGGACTAAACGCAGATAGGTACTTCTGCCTATGCACGTGGACTCTCTATTTCTCAATTTTAAATTTCAGTTATAAAAATTTACGAAAACTGTCTTAGTTCGATGATGAAAACTCATAGATATTTAGACTGCTTTCAACCATTCTTGTTTTAACAAACTTTTTATAAAAATATTACTTGAAATTTAAAAATGTGTTGCCCCGGGTGAGGATCGAACTCACGACCTTCAGATAACTCCGAGAAGTTTGATTATGAGACTGACGCGCTGCCTACTGCACTACCGAGGCCCAGACAATTGCCTAAAATGCCATGACAAAATATTGGGATCGTCCACATCTAAATTTCATATAAAATCCATACAATTTACAACCCTCGCTCGTCTTCTTTACTTTTAGAACATTCAAATTTTATTTAACGGCAGAAAAAATCTCATGCCTTGGTCTGTTTTGGAATTTGAAAAACATATTTTCGAAATTTTTTGTTGGACAGCAGAAATAAGGACGAAATTAAAAACAGTTGCCCCGGGTGAGGATCGAACTCACGACCTTCAGATTACTCCGATTGAAACGATTATGAGACTGACGCGCTGCCTACTGCGCTACCGAGGCTCGGCTGTAGATACTTTTATTCGTCTTTTGCACTTAAACTTAATTGGTATTTTTCCTTTTTTTAAGTTAGTTCACTCTGAAAACAAGATTTTTATCAATTTACTTCAGCTAAACTGAAGATTAAGATTTTTTGTGATTACAGTCTCAGTTTACTTTCGCTTTTGCACCTTTTAAGGGACTAAACGCAGATAGGTACTTCTGCCTATGCACGTGGACTCTCTATTTCTCAATTTTAAATTTTAGTTATAAAAATTTACGAAAACTGTCTTAGTTCGATGATGAAAACTCATAGACATTTAGACTGCTTTCAACCATTCTTGTTTTAACAAACTTTTTATAAAAATATTACTTGAAATTTAAAAATGTGTTGTCCCGGGTGAGGATCGAACTCACGACCTTCAGATAACTCCGAGAAGTTTGATTATGAGACTGACGCGCTGCCTACTGCGCTACCGAGGCCCCTGCCTAAAATGCCATGACAAAATTTTGGGATCGTCCACATCTAAATTTCATATAATTTCCATACAATTTACAACCCTCGCTTGTCTTCTTTACTTTTAGAACATTCAAATTTTATTTAACGGCAGAAAAAATCTCATGCCTTGGTCTGTTTTGGAATTTGAAAAACATATTTTCGAAATTTTTTTGTTGGACAGCAGAAATAAGGACGAAATTAAAAACAGTTGCCCCGGGTGAGGATCGAACTCACGACCTTCAGATTGCTCCGATTGAAACGATTATAAGACTGACGCGCTGCCTACTGCACTACCGAGGCTCGGCTGTAGATTCTTTTATTCGTCTTTTGCACTTAAACTTAATAGGAATTTTTCCTTTTTTAAGTTATTTCACTCTGAAAACAAGATTTTTATCAATTTACTTCAGCTAAACTGAAGATTAAGATTTTTTGTGATTACAGTCTCAGTTTACTTTCGCTTTTGCACCTTTTAAGGGACTAAACGCAGATAGGTACTTCTGCCTATGCACGTGGACTCTCTATTTCTTAATTTTAAATTTCAGTTATAAAAATTTACGAAAACTGTCTTAGTTCGATGATGAAAACTCATAGACATTTAGACTGCTTTCAACCATTCTTGTTTTAACAAACTTTTTATAAAAATATTACTTGAAATTTAAAAATGTGTTGTCCCGGGTGAGGATCGAACTCACGACCTTCAGATAACTCCGAGAAGTTTTATTATGAAACTGACGCGCTGCCTACTGCGCTACCGAGGCCCAGACAATTGCCTAAAATGCCATGACAAAATTTTGGGATCGTCCACATCTAAATTTCATATAATTTCCATACAATTTACAACCCTCGCTCGTCTTCTTTACTTTTAGAACATTCAAATTTTATTTAACAGCAGAAAAAATCTCATGCCTTGGTCTGTTTTGGAATTTGAAAAACATATTTTCGAAATTTTTTTGTTGGACAGCAGAAATAAGGACGAAATTAAAAACAGTTGCCCCGGGTGAGGATCGAACTCACGACCTTCAGATTGCTCCGATCATGAGACTGACGCGCTGCCTACTGCGCTACCTAAGCTTGGCTGTAGATACTTTTATTTGTCTTTTGCACTTAAACTTAATTGGAATTTTTCCTTTTTTTAAGTTAGTTCACTCTGAAAACAAGATTTTTATCAATTTACTTCAGCTAAACTGAAGATTAAGTTTTTTTGTGATTACAGTCTCAGTTTACTTTCGCTTTTGCACCTTTTAAGGGACTAAACGCAGATAGGTACTTCTGCCTATGCACGTGGACTCTCTATTTCTCAATTTTAAATTTCAGTTATAAAAATTTACGAAAACTGTCTTAGTTCGATGATGAAAACTCATAGACATTTAGACTGCTTTGAACCATTCTTGTTTTAACAAACATTTTATAAAAATATTACTTGAAATTTAAAAATGTGTTGCCCCGGGTGAGGATCGAACTCACGACATTCAGATAACTCCGAGAAGTTTGATTATGAGACTGACGCGCTGCCTACTGCGCTACCGAGGACCAGACAATTGCCTAAAATGCCATGACAAAATTTTGGGATCATCCACATCTAAATTTCATATAAAATCCATACAATTTACAACCCTCGCTCGTCTTCTTTACATTTAGAACATTCAAATTTTATTTAACAGCAGAAAAATCTCACGCCTTGGTCTGTTTTGGAATTTGAAAAACATATTTTCGAAATTTTTTTGTTGGACAGCAGAAATAAGGACGAAATTAAAAACAGTTGCCCCGGGTGAGGATCGAACTCACAACCTTCAGATTGCTCCGATTGAAACGATTATAAGACTGACGCGCTGCCTACTGCGCTACCGAGGCTCGGCTGTAGATACTTTTATTCGTCTTTTGCACTTAAACTTAATAGGAATTTTTCCTTTTTTTAATTATTTCACTCTGAAAACAAGATTTTTATCAATTTACTTCAGCTAAACTGAAGATTAAAATTTTTTGTTATTACAGTCTCAGTTTACTTTCGCTTTTGCACCTTTTAAGGGACTAAACGCAGATAGGTACTTCTGCCTATGCACGTGGACTCTCTATTTCTTAATTTTAAATTTCAGTTATAAAAATTTACGAAAACTGTCTTAGTTCGATGATGAAAACTCATAGACATTTAGACTGCTTTCAACCATTCTTGTTTTAACAAACTTTTTATAAAAATATTACTTGAAATTTAAAAATGTGTTGTCCCGGGTGAGGATCGAACTCACGACCTTCAGATAACTCCGAGAAGTTTGATTATGAGACTGACGCGCTGCCTACTGCGCTACCGAGGCCCAGACAATTGCCTAAAATGCCATGACAAAATTTTGGGTTCGTCCACATCTAAATTTCATATAATTTCCATACAACTTACAACCCTCGCTCGTCTTCTTTACTTTTAGAACATTCAAATTTTATTTAACAGCAGAAAAAATCTCATGCCTTGGTCTGTTTTGGAATTTGAAAAACATATTTTCGAAATTTTTTTGTTGGACAGCAGAAATAAGGACGAAATTAAAAACAGTTGCCCCGGGTGGGGATCGAACTCACGACCTTCAGATTGCTCCGATTGAAACGATTATGAGACTGACGCGCTGCCTCCTGCGCTACCGAGGCTCGGCTGTAGGTACTTTTATTCGTCTTTTGCACTTAAACTTAATTGGAATTTTTCCTTTTTTTAAGTTAGTTCACTCTGAAAACAAGATTTTTATCAATTTACTTCAGCTAAACTGAAGATTAAGATTTTTTGTGATTACAGTCTCAGTTTACTTTCGCTTTTGCACCTTTTAAGGGACTAAACGCAGATAGGTACTTATGCCTATGCACGTGGACTCTCTATTTCTCAATTTTAAATTTCAGTTATAAAAATTTACGAAAACTGTCTTAGTTCGATGATGAAAACTCATAGACATTTAGACTGCTTTCAACCATTCTTGTTTTAACAAACTTTTTATAAAAATATTACTTGAAATTTAAAAATGTGTTGCCCCGGGTGAGGATCGAACTCACGACCTTCAGATAACTCCGAGAAGTTTGATTATGAGACTGACGCGCTGCCTACTGCGCTACCGAGGCCCAGACAATTGCCTAAAATGCCATGACAAAATTTTGGGATCGTCCACATCTAAATTTCATATAAAATCCATACAATTTACAACCCTCGCTCGTCTTCTTTACTTTTAGAACATTCAAATTTTATTTAACGGCAGAAAAAATCTCATGCCTTGGTCTGTTTTGGAATTTGAAAAACATATTTTCGAAATTTTTTGTTGGACAGCAGAAATAAGGACGAAATTAAAAACAGTTGCCCCGGGTGAGGATCGAACTCACGACCTTCAGATTACTCCGATTGAAACGATTATGAGACTGACGCGCTGCCTACTGCGCTACCGAGGCTCGGCTGTAGATACTTTTATTCGTCTTTTGCACTTAAACTTAATTGGTATTTTTCCTTTTTTTAAGTTAGTTCACTCTGAAAACAAGATTTTTATCAATTTACTTCAGCTAAACTGAAGATTAAGATTTTTTGTGATTACAGTCTCAGTTTACTTTCGCTTTTGCACCTTTTAAGGGACTAAACGCAGATAGGTACTTCTGCCTATGCACGTGGACTCTCTATTTCTCAATTTTAAATTTTAGTTATAAAAATTTACGAAAACTGTCTTAGTTCGATGATGAAAACTCATAGACATTTAGACTGCTTTCAACCATTCTTGTTTTAACAAACTTTTTATAAAAATATTACTTGAAATTTAAAAATGTGTTGTCCCGGGTGAGGATCGAACTCACGACCTTCAGATAACTCCGAGAAGTTTGATTATGAGACTGACGCGCTGCCTACTGCGCTACCGAGGCCCCTGCCTAAAATGCCATGACAAAATTTTGGGATCGTCCACATCTAAATTTCATATAATTTCCATACAATTTACAACCCTCGCTCGTCTTCTTTACTTTTAGAACATTCAAATTTTATTTAACGGCAGAAAAAATCTCATGCCTTGGTCTGTTTTGGAATTTGAAAAACATATTTTCGAAATTTTTTTGTTGGACAGCAGAAATAAGGACGAAATTAAAAACAGTTGCCCCGGGTGAGGATCGAACTCACGACCTTCAGATTGCTCCGATTGAAACGATTATAAGACTGACGCGCTGCCTACTGCACTACCGAGGCTCGGCTGTAGATTCTTTTATTCGTCTTTTGCACTTAAACTTAATAGGAATTTTTCCTTTTTTAAGTTATTTCACTCTGAAAACAAGATTTTTATCAATTTACTTCAGCTAAACTGAAGATTAAGATTTTTTGTGATTACAGTCTCAGTTTACTTTCGCTTTTGCACCTTTTAAGGGACTAAACGCAGATAGGTACTTCTGCCTATGCACGTGGACTCTCTATTTCTTAATTTTAAATTTCAGTTATAAAAATTTACGAAAACTGTCTTAGTTCGATGATGAAAACTCATAGACATTTAGACTGCTTTCAACCATTCTTGTTTTAACAAACTTTTTATAAAAATATTACTTGAAATTTAAAAATGTGTTGTCCCGGGTGAGGATCGAACTCACGACCTTCAGATAACTCCGAGAAGTTTTATTATGAAACTGACGCGCTGCCTACTGCGCTACCGAGGCCCAGACAATTGCCTAAAATGCCATGACAAAATTTTGGGATCGTCCACATCTAAATTTCATATAATTTCCATACAATTTACAACCCTCGCTCGTCTTCTTTACTTTTAGAACATTCAAATTTTATTTAACAGCAGAAAAAATCTCATGCCTTGGTCTGTTTTGGAATTTGAAAAACATATTTTCGAAATTTTTTTGTTGGACAGCAGAAATAAGGACGAAATTAAAAACAGTTGCCCCGGGTGAGGATCGAACTCACGACCTTCAGATTGCTCCGATCATGAGACTGACGCGCTGCCTACTGCGCTACCTAAGCTTGGCTGTAGATACTTTTATTTGTCTTTTGCACTTAAACTTAATTGGAATTTTTCCTTTTTTTAAGTTAGTTCACTCTGAAAACAAGATTTTTATCAATTTACTTCAGCTAAACTGAAGATTAAGTTTTTTTGTGATTACAGTCTCAGTTTACTTTCGCTTTTGCACCTTTTAAGGGACTAAACGCAGATAGGTACTTCTGCCTATGCACGTGGACTCTCTATTTCTCAATTTTAAATTTCAGTTATAAAAATTTACGAAAACTGTCTTAGTTCGATGATGAAAACTCATAGACATTTAGACTGCTTTGAACCATTCTTGTTTTAACAAACATTTTATAAAAATATTACTTGAAATTTAAAAATGTGTTGCCCCGGGTGAGGATCGAACTCACGACATTCAGATAACTCCGAGAAGTTTGATTATGAGACTGACGCGCTGCCTACTGCGCTACCGAGGACCAGACAATTGCCTAAAATGCCATGACAAAATTTTGGGATCATCCACATCTAAATTTCATATAAAATCCATACAATTTACAACCCTCGCTCGTCTTCTTTACATTTAGAACATTCAAATTTTATTTAACAGCAGAAAAATCTCACGCCTTGGTCTGTTTTGGAATTTGAAAAACATATTTTCGAAATTTTTTTGTTGGACAGCAGAAATAAGGACGAAATTAAAAACAGTTGCCCCGGGTGAGGATCGAACTCACGACCTTCAGATTGCTCCGATTGAAACGATTATAAGACTGACGCGCTGCCTACTGCGCTACCGAGGCTCGGCTGTAGATACTTTTATTCGTCTTTTGCACTTAAACTTAATAGGAATTTTTCCTTTTTTTAATTATTTCACTCTGAAAACAAGATTTTTATCAATTTACTTCAGCTAAACTGAAGATTAAAATTTTTTGTTATTACAGTCTCAGTTTACTTTCGCTTTTGCACCTTTTAAGGGACTAAACGCAGATAGGTACTTCTGCCTATGCACGTGGACTCTCTATTTCTTAATTTTAAATTTCAGTTATAAAAATTTACGAAAACTGTCTTAGTTCGATGATGAAAACTCATAGACATTTAGACTGCTTTCAACCATTCTTGTTTTAACAAACTTTTTATAAAAATATTACTTGAAATTTAAAAATGTGTTGTCCCGGGTGAGGATCGAACTCACGACCTTCAGATAACTCCGAGAAGTTTGATTATGAGACTGACGCGCTGCCTACTGCGCTACCGAGGCCCAGACAATTGCCTAAAATGCCATGACAAAATTTTGGGATCGTCCACATCTAAATTTCATATAAAATCCATACAATTTACAACCCTCGCTCGTCTTCTTTACTTTTAGAACATTCAAATTTTATTTAACGGCAGAAAAAATCTCATGCCTTGGTCTGTTTTGGAATTTGAAAAACATATTTTCGAAATTTTTTGTTGGACAGCAGAAATAAGGACGAAATTAAAAACAGTTGCCCCGGGTGAGGATCGAACTCACGACCTTCAGATTACTCCGATTGAAACGATTATGAGACTGACGCGCTGCCTACTGCGCTACCGAGGCTCGGCTGTAGATACTTTTATTCGTCTTTTGCACTTAAACTTAATTGGTATTTTTCCTTTTTTTAAGTTAGTTCACTCTGAAAACAAGATTTTTATCAATTTACTTCAGCTAAACTGAAGATTAAGATTTTTTGTGATTACAGTCTCAGTTTACTTTCGCTTTTGCACCTTTTAAGGGACTAAACGCAGATAGGTACTTCTGCCTATGCACGTGGACTCTCTATTTCTCAATTTTAAATTTTAGTTATAAAAATTTACGAAAACTGTCTTAGTTCGATGATGAAAACTCATAGACATTTAGACTGCTTTCAACCATTCTTGTTTTAACAAACTTTTTATAAAAATATTACTTGAAATTTAAAAATGTGTTGTCCCGGGTGAGGATCGAACTCACGACCTTCAGATAACTCCGAGAAGTTTGATTATGAGACTGACGCGCTGCCTACTGCGCTACCGAGGACCAGACAATTGCCTAAAATGCCATGACAAAATTTTGGGATCATCCACATCTAAATTTCATATAAAATCCATACAATTTACAACCCTCGCTCGTCTTCTTTACATTTAGAACATTCAAATTTTATTTAACAGCAGAAAAATCTCACGCCTTGGTCTGTTTTGGAATTTGAAAAACATATTTTCGAAATTTTTTTGTTGGACAGCAGAAATAAGGACGAAATTAAAAACAGTTGCCCCGGGTGAGGATCGAACTCACGACCTTCAGATTGCTCCGATTGAAACGATTATAAGACTGACGCGCTGCCTACTGCGCTACCGAGGCTCGGCTGTAGATACTTTTATTCGTCTTTTGCACTTAAACTTAATAGGAATTTTTCCTTTTTTTAATTATTTCACTCTGAAAACAAGATTTTTATCAATTTACTTCAGCTAAACTGAAGATTAAAATTTTTTGTTATTACAGTCTCAGTTTACTTTCGCTTTTGCACCTTTTAAGGGACTAAACGCAGATAGGTACTTCTGCCTATGCACGTGGACTCTCTATTTCTTAATTTTAAATTTCAGTTATAAAAATTTACGAAAACTGTCTTAGTTCGATGATGAAAACTCATAGACATTTAGACTGCTTTCAACCATTCTTGTTTTAACAAACTTTTTATAAAAATATTACTTGAAATTTAAAAATGTGTTGTCCCGGGTGAGGATCGAACTCACGACCTTCAGATAACTCCGAGAAGTTTGATTATGAGACTGACGCGCTGCCTACTGCGCTACCGAGGCCCAGACAATTGCCTAAAATGCCATGACAAAATTTTGGGATCGTCCACATCTAAATTTCATATAAAATCCATACAATTTACAACCCTCGCTCGTCTTCTTTACATTTAGAACATTCAAATTTTATTTAACAGCAGAAAAATCTCACGCCTTGGTCTGTTTTGGAATTTGAAAAACATATTTTCGAAATTTTTTTGTTGGACAGCAGAAATAAGGACGAAATTAAAAACAGTTGCCCCGGGTGAGGATCGAACTCACGACCTTCAGATTGCTCCGATTGAAACGATTATAAGACTGACGCGCTGCCTACTGCGCTACCGAGGCTCGGCTGTAGATACTTTTATTCGTCTTTTGCACTTAAACTTAATAGGAATTTTCCACATCTAAATTTCATATAAAATCCATACAATTTACAACCCTCGCTCGTCTTCTTTACTTTTAGAACATTCAAATTTTATTTAACAGCAGAAAAAATCTCATGCCTTGGTCTGATTTGGAATTTGAAAAACATATTTTCGAAATTTTTTGTTAGACAGCAGAAATAAGGACGAAATTAAAAACAGTTGCCCCGGGTGAGGATCGAACTCACGACCTTCAGATTGCTCCGATTATGAGACTGACGCGCTGCCTACTGCGCTACCTAGGCTTGGACAGTAGATTCTTTTATTTGTCTTTTGCACTTAAACTTAATTGGAATTTTTCCTTTTTTTAAGTTAGTTCAATCTGAAAACAAGATTTTTATCAATTTACTTCAGCTAAACTGAAGATTAAGATTTTTTGTGATTACAGTCTCAGTTTACTTTCGCTTTTGCACATTTTAAGGGACTAAACGCAGATAGGTACTTCTGCCTATGCACGTGGACTCTCTATTTCTCAATTTTAAATTTCAGTTATAAAAATTTACGAAAACTGTCTTAGTTCGATGATGAAAACTCATAGACATTTAGACTGCTTTCAACCATTCTTGTTTTAACAAACTTTTTATAAAATTATTACTTGAAATTTAAAAATGTGTTGTCCCGGGTGAGGATCGAACTCACGACCTTCAGATAACTCCGAGAAGTTTGATTATGAGACTGACGCGCTGCCTACTGCGCTACCGAGGCCCAGACAATTGCCTAAAATGCCATGACAAAATTTTGGGATCGTCCACATCTAAATTTCATATAAAATCCATACAATTTACAACCCTCGCTCGTCTTCTTTACTTTTAGAACATTCAAATTTTATTTAACAGCAGAAAAAATCTCATGCCTTGGTCTGTTTTGGAATTTGAAAAACATATTTTTGAAATTTTTTTGTTGGACAGCAGAAATAAGGACGAAATTAAAAACAGTTGCCCCGGGTGAGGATCGAACTCACGACCTTCAGATTGCTCCGATTGAAACGATTATAAGACTGACGCGCTGCCTACTGCGCTACCGAGGCTCGGCTGTAGATACTTTTATTCGTCTTTTGCACTTAAACTTAATTGGAATTTTTCCTTTTTTTAAGTTAGTTCACTCTGAAAACAAGATTTTTATCAATTTACTTAAGCTGAACTGAAGATTAAGATTTTTTGTGATTACAGTCTCAGTTTACTTTCGCTTTTGCACCTTTTAAGGGACTAAACGCAGATAGGTACTTCTGCCTATGCACGTGGACTCTCTATTTCTCAATTTTAAATTTCAGTTATAAAAATTTACGAAAACTGTCTTAGTTCGATGATGAAAACTCATAGACATTTAGACTGCTTTCAACCATTCTTGTTTTAACAAACTTTTTATAAAAATATTACTTGAAATTTAAAAATGTGTTGCCCCGGGTGAGGATCGAACTCACGACCTTCAGATAACTCTGAGAAGTTTGATTATGAGACTGACGCGCTGCCTACTGCGCTACCGAGGCCCAGACAATTGCCTAAAATGCCATGACAAAATTTTGGGATCGTCCACATCTAAATTTCATATAAAATCCATACAATTTACAACCCTCGCTCGTCTTCTTTACTTTTAGAACATTCAAATTTTATTTAACGGCAGAAAAAATCTCATGCCTTGGTCTGTTTTGGAATTTTAAAAACATATTTTCGAAATTTTTTTGTTGGACAGCAGAAATAAGGACGAAATTAAAAACAGTTGCCCCGGGTGAGGATCGAACTCACGACCTTCAGATTGCTCCGATTGAAACGATTATGAGACTGACGCGCTGCCTACTGCGCTACCTAGGCTTGGCTGTAGATACTTTTATTTGTCTTTTGCACTTAAACTTAATTGGAATTTTTCCTTTTTTTAAGTTAGTTCACTCTGAAAACTAGATTTTTATCAATTTACTTCAGCTAAACTGAAGATTAAGATTTTTTGTGATTACAGTCTCAGTTTACTTTCGCTTTTGCACCTTTTAAGGGACTAAACGCAGATAGGTACTTCTGCCTATGCACGTGGACTCTCTATTTCTCAATTTTAAATTTCAGTTATAAAAATTTACGAAAACTGTCTTAGTTCGATGATGAAGACTCATAGACATTTAGACTGCTTTCAACCATTCTTGTTTTAACAAACTTTTTATAAAAATATTACTTGAAATTTAAAAATGTGTTGCCCCGGGTGAGGATCGAACTCACGACCTTCAGATAACTCCGAGAAGTTTGATTATGAGACTGACGCGCTGCCTAATGCGCTACCGAGGCCCAGACAATTGCCTAAAATGCCATGACAAAATTTTGGGATCGTCCACATCTAAATTTCATATAAAATCCATACAATTTACAACCCTCGCTCGTCTTCTTTACTTTTAGAACATTCAAATTTTATTTAACGGCAGAAAAAATCTCATGCCTTGGTCTGTTTTGGAATTTGAAAAACATATTTTCGAAGTTTTTTTGTTGGACAGCAGAAATAAGGACGAAATTAAAAACAGTTGCCCCGGGTGAGGATCGAACTCACGACCTTCAGATTGCTCCGATTGAAACGATTATGAGACTGACGCGCTGCCTACTGCGCTACCTAGGCTTGGCTGTAGATACTTTTATTTGTCTTTTGCACTTAAACTTAATTGGAATTTTTCCTTTTTTTAAGTTAGTTCACTCTGAAAACTAGATTTTTATCAATTTACTTCAGCTAAACTGAAGATTAAGATTTTTTGTGATTACAGTCTCAGTTTACTTTCGCTTTTGCACCTTTTAAGGGACTAAACGCAGATAGGTACTTCTGCCTATGCACGTGGACTCTCTATTTCTCAATTTTAAATTTCAGTTATAAAAATTTACGAAAACTGTCTTAGTTCGATGATGAAGACTCATAGACATTTAGACTGCTTTCAACCATTCTTGTTTTAACAAACTTTTTATAAAAATATTACTTGAAATTTAAAAATGTGTTGCCCCGGGTGAGGATCGAACTCACGACCTTCAGATAACTCCGAGAAGTTTGATTATGAGACTGACGCGCTGCCTAATGCGCTACCGAGGCCCAGACAATTGCCTAAAATGCCATGACAAAATTTTGGGATCGTCCACATCTAAATTTCATATAAAATCCATACAATTTACAACCCTCGCTCGTCTTCTTTACTTTTAGAACATTCAAATTTTATTTAACGGCAGAAAAAATCTCATGCCTTGGTCTGTTTTGGAATTTGAAAAACATATTTTCGAAGTTTTTTTGTTGGACAGCAGAAATAAGGACGAAATTAAAAACAGTTGCCCCGGGTGAGGATCGAACTCACGACCTTCAGATTGCTCCGATTGAAACGATTATGAGACTGACGCGCTGCCTACTGCGCTACCGAGGCTTGGCTGTAGGTACTTTTATTCGTCTTTTGCACTTAAACTTAATTGGAATTTTTCCTTTTTTTAAGTTAGTTCACTCTAAAAACAAGATTTTTATCAATTTACTTCAGCTAAACTGAAGATTAAGATTTTTTGTGATTACAGTCTAAGTTTACTTTCGCTTTTGCACCTTTTAAGGGACTAAACGCAGATAGGTACTACTGCCTGTGCACGTGGACTCTGTATTTCTCAATTTTAAATTTCAGTTATAAAAATTTACGAAAACTGTCTTAGTTCGATGATGAAAACTCATAGACATTTAAACTGCTTTCAACTATTCTTGTTTTAACAAACTTTTTATAAAAATATTACTTGAAATTTAAAAATGTGTTGTCCCGGGTGAGGATCGAACTCACGACCTTCAGATAACTCCGAGAAGTTTGATTATGAGACTGACGCGCTGCCTACTGCGCTACCGAGGCCCAGACAATTGCCTAAAATGCCATGACAAAATTTTGGGATCGTCCACATCTTAATTTCATATAATTTCCATACAATTTACAACCCTCGCTCGTCTTCTTTACTTTTAGAACATTCAAATTTTATTTAACGGCAGAAAAAATCTCATGCCTTGGTCTGTTTTGGAATTTGAAAAACATATTTTCGAAATTTTTTTGTTGGATAGCAGAAATAAGGACGAAATTAAAAACAGTTGCCCCGGGTGAGGATCGAACGCACGACCTTCAGATTGCTCCGATTGAAACGATTATAAGACTGACGCGCTGCCTACTGCGCTACCGAGGCTCAGCTATAGATACTTTTATTCGTCTTTTGCACTTAAACTTAATTAGAATTTTTCCTTTTTTTAAGTTAGTTCGATCTGAAAACAAGATTTTTATCAATTTACTTCAGCTAAACTGAAGATTAAGATTTTTTGTGATTACAGTCTCAGTTTACTTTCGCTTTTGCACCTTTTAAGGGACTAAACGCAGATAGGTACTTCTGCCTGTGCACGTGGACTCTCTATTTCTCAATTTTAAATTTCAGTTATAAAAATTTACGAAAACTGTCTTAGTTCGATGATGAAAACTCATAGACATTTAGACTGCTTTCAACCATTCTTGTTTTAACAAACTTTTTATAAAAATATTACTTGAAATTTAAAAATGTGTTGTCCCGGGTGAGGATCGAACTCACGACCTTCAGATAACTCCGAGAAGTTTGATTATGAGACTGACGCGCTGCCTACTGCGCTACCGAGGCCCAGACAATTGCCTAAAATGCCATGACAAAATTTTGGGATCGTCCACATCTAAATTTCATATAAAATCCATACAATTTACAACCCTCGCTCGTCTTCTTTACTTTTAGAACATTCAAATTTTATTTAACAGCAGAAAAAATCTCATGCCTTGGTCTGTTTTGGAATTTGAAAAACATATTTTCGAAATTTTTTTGTTGGACAGCAGAAATAAGGACGAAATTAAAAACAGTTGCCCCGAGTAAGGATCGAACTTACGACCTTCAGATTGCTCCTATTATGAGACTGACGCGCTGCCTACTGCGCTACCTAGGCTTGGCTGTAGATACTTTTATTTGTCTTTTGCACTTAAACTTAATTGGAATTTTTCCTTTTTTTAAGTTAGTTCACTCTGAAAACAAGATTTTTATCAATTTACTTCAGCTAAACTGAAGATTAAGATTTTTTGTGATTACAGTCTCAGTTTACTGTCGCTTTTGCACCTTTTAAGGGACTAAACGCAGATAGGTACTTCTGCCTATGCACGTGGACTCTCTATTTCTCAATTTTAAATTTCAGTTATAAAAATTTACGAAAACTGTCTTAGTTCGATGATGAAAACTCATAGACATTTAGACTGCTTTCAACCATTCTTGTTTTAACAAACTTTTTATAAAAATATTACTTGAAATTTAAAAATGTGTTGTCCCGGGTGAGGATCGAACTCACGACCTTCAGATAACTCCGAGAAGTTTGATTATGAGACTGACGCGCTGCCTACTGCGCTACCGAGGCCCAGACAATTGCCTAAAATGCCATGACAAAATTTTGGGATCGTCCACATCTAAATTTCATATAAAATCCATACAATTTAAAACCCTCGCTCGTCTTCTTTACTTTTAGAACATTCAAATTTTATTTAACAGCAGAAAAAATCTCATGCCTTGGTCTGTTTTGGAATTTGAAAAACATATTTTCGAAATTTTTTTGTTGGACAGCAGAAATAAGGACGAAATTAAAAACAGTTGCCCCGGGTGAGGATCGAACTCACGACCTTCAGATTGCTCCGATTGAAACGATTATAAGACTGACGCGCTGCCTACTGCGCTACCGAGGCTCGGCTGTAGATACTTTTATTCGTCTTTTGCACTTAAACTTAATTGGAATTTTTCCTTTTTTTAAGTTAGTTCACTCTGAAAACAAGATTTTTATCAATTTACTTCAGCTGAACTGAAGATTAAGATTTTTTGTGATTACAGTCTCAGTTTACTTTCGCTTTTGCACCTTTTAAGGGACTAAACGCAGATAGGTACTTCTGCCTATGCACGTGGACTCTCTATTTCTCAATTTTAAATTTCAGTTATAAAAATTTACGAAAACTGTCTTAGTTCGATGATGAAAACTCATAGACATTTAGACTGCTTTCAACCATTCTTGTTTTAACAAACTTTTTATAAAAATATTACTTGAAATTTAAAAATGTGTTGTCCCGGGTGAGGATCGAACTCACGACCTTCAGATAACTCCGAGAAGTTTGATTATGAGACAGACGCGCTGCCTACTGCGCTACCGAGGCCCAGACAATTGCCTAAAATGCCATGACAAAATTTTGGGATCGTCCACATCTAAATTTCATATAAAATCCATACAATTTACAACCCTCGCTCGTCTTCTTTACTTTTAGAACATTCAAATTTTATTTAACAGCAGAAAAAATCTCATGCCTTGGTCTGTTTTGGAATTTGAAAAACATATTTTCGAAATTTTTTTGTTGGACAGCAGAAATAAGGACGAAATTAAAAACAGTTGCCCCGGGTGAGGATCGAACTCACGACCTTCATATTTCTCCGATTGAAACGATACGAGACTGACGCGCTGCCTACTGCGCTACCTAGGCTTGGCTATAGATACTTTTATTTGTCTTTTGCACTTAAACTTAATTGGAATTTTTCCTTTTTTTAAGTTAGTTCACTCTGAAAACAAGATTTTTATCAATTTACTTCAGCTAAACTGAAGATCAAGATTTTTTGTGATTACAGTCTCAGTTTACTTTCGCTTTTGCACCTTTTAAGGGACTAAACGCAGATAGGTACTTCTGCCTATGCACGTGGACTCTCTATTTCTCAATTTTAAATTTCAGTTATAAAAATTTACGAAAACTGTCTTAGTTCGATGATGAAAACTCATAGACATTTAGACTGCTTTCAACCATTCTTGTTTTAACAAACTTTTTATAAAAATATTACTTGAAATTTAAAAATGTGTTGCCCCGGGTGAGGATCGAACTCACGACCTTCAGATAACTCCGAGAAGTTTGATTATGAGACTGACGCGCTGCCTACTGCGCTACCGAGGCACAGACAATTGCCTAAAATGCCATGACAAAATTTTGGGATCGTCCACATCTAAATTTCATATAAAATCCATACAATTTACAACCCTCGCTCGTCTTCTTTACTTTTAGAACATTCAAATTTTATTTAACGGCAGAAAAAATCTCATGCCTTGGTCTGTTTTGCAATTTGAAAAACATATTTTCGAAATTTTTTTGTTGGACAGCAGAAATAAGGACGAAATTAAAAACAGTTGCCCCGGGTGAGGATCGAACTCACGACCTTCAGATTGCTCCGATTGAAACGATTATGAGACTGACGCGCTGCCTACTGCGCTACCTAGGCTTGGCTGTAGATACTTTTATTTGTCTTTTGCACTTAAACTTAATTGGAATTTTTCCTTTTTTTAAGTTAGTTCACTCTGAAAACTAGATTTTTATCAATTTACTTCAGCTAAACTGAAGATTAAGATTTTTTGTGATTACAGTCTCAGTTTACTTTCGCTTTTGCACCTTTTAAGGGACTAAACGCAGATAGGTACTTCTGCCTCTGCACGTGGACTCTCTATTTCTCAATTTTAAATTTCAGTTATAAAAATTTACGAAAACTGTCTTAGTTCGATGATGAAGACTCATAGACATTTAGACTGCTTTCAACCATTCTTGTTTTAACAAACTTTTTATAAAAATATTACTTGAAATTTAAAAATGTGTTGCCCCGGGTGAGGATCGAACTCACGACCTTCAGATAACTCCGAGAAGTTTGATTATGAGACTGACGCGCTGCCTAATGCGCTACCGAGGCCCAGACAATTGCCTAAAATGCCATGACAAAATTTTGGGATCGTCCACATCTAAATTTCATATAAAATCCATACAATTTACAACCCTCGCTCGTCTTCTTTACTTTTAGAACATTCAAATTTTATTTAACGGCAGAAAAAATCTCATGCCTTGGTCTGTTTTGGAATTTGAAAAACATATTTTCGAAATTTTTTTGTTGGACAGCAGAAATAAGGACGAAATTAAAAACAGTTGCCCCGGGTGAGGATCGAACTCACGACCTTCAGATTGCTCCGATTGAAACGATTATGAGACTGACGCGCTGCCTACTGCGCTACCGAGGCTCGGCTGTAGATACTTTTATTCGTCTTTTGCACTTAAACTTAATTGGAATTTTCCCTTTTTTTAAGTTAGTTCACTCTGAAAACAAGATTTTTATCAATTTACTTCAGCTAAACTGAAGATTAAGATTTTTTGTGATTACAGTCTCAGTTTACTTTCGCTTTTGCACCTTTTAAGGGACTAAACGCAGATAGGTACTTCTGCCTGTGCACGTGGACTCTGTATTTCTCAATTTTAAATTTCAGTTATAAAAATTTACGAAAACTGTCTTAGTTCGATGATGAAAACTCATAGACATTTAAACTGCTTTCAACTATTCTTGTTTTAACAAACTTTTTATAAAAATATTACTTGAAATTTAAAAATGTGTTGTCCCGGGTGAGGATCGAACTCACGACCTTCAGATAACTCCGAGAAGTTTGATTATGAGACTGACGCGCTGCCTACTGCGCTACCGAGGCCCAGACAATTGCCTAAAATGCCATGACAAAATTTTGGGATCGTCCACATCTTAATTTCATATAATTTCCATACAATTTACAACCCTCGCTCGTCTTCTTTACTTTTAGAACATTCAAATTTTATTTAACGGCAGAAAAAATCTCATGCCTTGGTCTGTTTTGGAATTTGAAAAACATATTTTCGAAATTTTTTTGTTGGACAGCAGAAATAAGGACGAAATTAAAAACAGTTGCCCCGGGTGAGGATCGAACGCACGACCTTCAGATTGCTCCGATTGAAACGATTATAAGACTGACGCGCTGCCTACTGCGCTACCGAGGCTCAGCTATAGATACTTTTATTCGTCTTTTGCACTTAAACTTAATTAGAATTTTTCCTTTTTTTAAGTTAGTTCGATCTGAAAACAAGATTTTTATCAATTTACTTCAGCTAAACTGAAGATTAAGATTTTTTGTGATTACAGTCTCAGTTTACTTTCGCTTTTGCACCTTTTAAGGGACTAAACGCAGATAGGTACTTCTGCCTATGCACGTGGACTCTCTATTTCTCAATTTTAAATTTCAGTTATAAAAATTTACGAAAACTGTCTTAGTTCGATGATGAAAACTCATAGACATTTAGACTGCTTTCAACCATTCTTGTTTTAACAAACTTTTTATAAAAATATTACTTGAAATTTAAAAATGTGTTGTCCCGGGTGAGGATCGAACTCACGACCTTCAGATAACTCCGAGAACTTTGATTATGAGACTGACGCGCTGCCTACTGCGCTACCGAGGCCCAGACAATTGCCTAAAATGCCATGACAAAATTTTGGGATCGTCCACATCTAAATTTCATATAATTTCCATACAATTTACAACCCTCGCTCGTCTTCTTTACTTTTAGAACATTCAAATTTTATTTAACAGCAGAAAAAATCTCATGCCTTGGTCTGTTTTGGAATTTGAAAAACATATTTTCGAAATTTTTTTGTTGGACAGCAGAAATAAGGACGAAATTAAAAACAGTTGCCCCGGGTAAGGATCGAACTTACGACCTTCAGATTGCTCCTATTTTGAGACGACGCGCTGCCTACTGCGCTACCTAGGCTTGGCTGTAGATACTTTTATTTGTCTTTTGCACTTAAACTTAATTGGAATTTTTCCTTTTTTTAAGTTAGTTCACTCTGAAAACAAGATTTTTATCAATTTACTTCAGCTAAACTGAAGATTAAGATTTTTTGTGATTACAGTCTCAGTTTACTGTCGCTTTTGCACCTTTTAAGGGACTAAACGCAGATAGGTACTTCTGCCTATGCACGTGGACTCTCTATTTCTCAATTTTAAATTTCAGTTATAAAAATTTACGAAAACTGTCTTAGTTCGATGATGAAAACTCATAGACATTTAGACTGCTTTGAACCATTCTTGTTTTAACAAACATTTTATAAAAATATTACTTGAAATTTAAAAATGTGTTGCCCCGGGTGAGGATCGAACTCACGACATTCAGATAACTCCGAGAAGTTTGATTATGAGACTGACGCGCTGCTACTGCGCTACCGAGGCCCAGACAATTGCCTAAAATGCCATGACAAAATTTTGGGATCATCCACATCTAAATTTCATATAAAATCCATACAATTTACAACCCTCGCTCGTCTTCTTTACATTTAGAACATTCAAATTTTATTTAACAGCAGAAAAATCTCACGCCTTGGTCTGTTTTGGAATTTGAAAAACCTATTATCGAAATTTTTTTGTTGGACAGCAGAAATAAGGACGAAATTAAAAACAGTTGCCCCGGGTGAGGATCGAACTCACTACCTTCAGATTGCTCCGATTGAAACGATTATAAGACTGACGCGCTGCCTACTGCACTACCGAGGCTCGGCTGTAGATTCTTTTATTCGTCTTTTGCACTTAAACTTAATAGGAATTTTTCCTTTTTTAAGTTATTTCACTCTGAAAACAAGATTTTTATCAATTTACTTCAGCTAAACTGAAGATTAAGATTTTTTGTGATTACAGTCTCAGTTTACTTTCGCTTTTGCACCTTTTAAGGGACTAAACGCAGATAGGTACTTCTGCCTATGCACGTGGACTCTCTATTTCTTAATTTTAAATTTCAGTTATAAAAATTTACGAAAACTGTCTTAGTTCGATGATGAAAACTCATAGACATTTAGACTGCTTTCAACCATTCTTGTTTTAACAAACTTTTTATAAAAATATTACTTGAAATTTAAAAATGTGTTGTTCCGGGTGAGGATCGAACTCACGACCTTCAGATAACTCCGAGAAGTTTGATTATGAAACTGACGCGCTGCCTACTGCGCTACCGAGGCCCAGACAATTGCCTAAAATGCCATGACAAAATTTTGGGATCGTCCACATCTAAATTTCATATAATTTCCATACAATTTACAACCCTCGCTCGTCTTCTTTACTTATAGAACATTCAAATTTTATTTAACAGCAGAAAAAATCTCATGCCTTGGTCTGTTTTGGAATTTGAAAAACATATTTTCGAAATTTTTTTGTTGGACAGGAGAAATAAGGACGAAATTAAAAACAGTTGCCCCGGGTGAGGATCGAACTCACGACCTTCAGATTGCTCCGATTATGAGACTGACGCGCTGCCTACTGCGCTACCTAAGCTTGGCTGTAGATACTTTTATTTGTCTTTTGCACTTAAACTTAATTGGAATTTTTCCTTTTTTTAAGTTAGTTCACTCTGAAAACAAGATTTTTATCAATTTACTTCAGCTAAACTGAAGATTAAGTTTTTTTGTGATTACAGTCTCAGTTTACTTTCGCTTTTGCACCTTTTAAGGAACTAAACGCTGATAGGTACTTCTGCCTATGCACGTGGACTCTCTATTTCTCAATTTTAAATTTCAGTTATAAAAATTTACGAAAACTGTCTTAGTTCGATGATGAAAACTCATAGACATTTAGACTGCTTTCAACCATTCTTGTTTTAACAAACTTTTTATAAAAATATTACTTGAAATTTAAAAATGTGTTGTTCCGGGTGAGGATCGAACTCACGACCTTCAGATAACTCCGAGAAGTTTGATTATGAAACTGACGCGCTGCCTACTGCGCTACCGAGGCCCAGACAATTGCCTAAAATGCCATGACAAAATTTTGGGATCGTCCACATCTAAATTTCATATAATTTCCATACAATTTACAACCCTCGCTCGTCTTCTTTACTTATAGAACATTCAAATTTTATTTAACAGCAGAAAAAATCTCATGCCTTGGTCTGTTTTGGAATTTGAAAAACATATTTTCGAAATTTTTTTGTTGGACAGGAGAAATAAGGACTAAGTTAAAAACAGTTGCCCCGGGTGAGGATCGAACTCACGACCTTCAGATTGCTCCGATTATGAGACTGACGCGCTGCCTACTGCGCTACCTAAGCTTGGCTGTAGATACTTTTATTTGTCTTTTGCACTTAAACTTAATTGGAATTTTTCCTTTTTTTAAGTTAGTTCACTCTGAAAACAAGATTTTTATCAATTTACTTCAGCTAAACTGAAGATTAAGTTTTTTTGTGATTACAGTCTCAGTTTACTTTCGCTTTTGCACCTTTTAAGGGACTAAACGCTGATAGGTACTTCTGCCTATGCACGTGGACTCTCTATTTCTCAATTTTAAATTTCAGTTATAAAAATTTACGAAAACTGTCTTAGTTCGATGATGAAAACTCATAGACATTTAGACTGCTTTGAACCATTCTTGTTTTAACAAACATTTTATAAAAATATTACTTGAAATTTAAAAATGTGCTGCCCCGGGTGAGGATCGAACTCACGACATTCAGATAACTCCGAGAAGTTTGATTATGAGACTGACGCGCTGCCTACTGCGCTACCGAGGCCCAGACAGTTGCCTAAAATGCCATGACAAAATTTTGGGATCATCCACATCTAAATTTCATATAAAATCCATACAATTTACAACCCTCGCTCGTCTTCTTTACATTTAGAACATTCAAATTTTATTTAACAGCAGAAAAATCTCACGCCTTGGTCTGTTTTGGAATTTGAAAAACATATTTTCGAAATTTTTTTGTTGGACAGCAGAAATAAGGACGAAATTAAAAACAGTTGCCCCGGGTGAGGATCGAACTCACGACCTTCAGATTGCTCCGATTGAAACGATTATAAGACTGACGCGCTGCCTACTGCGCTACCGAGGCTCGGCTGTAGATACTTTTATTCGTCTTTTGCACTTAAACTTAATAGGAATTTTTCCTTTTTTTAATTATTTCACTCTGAAAACAAGATTTTTATCAATTTACTTCAGCTAAACTGAAGATTAAGATTTTTTGTGATTACAGTCTCAGTTTACTTTCGCTTTTGCACCTTTTAAGGGACTAAACGCAGATAGGTACTTCTGCCTATGCACGTGGACTCTCTATTTCTCAATTTTAAATTTCAGTTATAAAAATTTACGAAAACTGTCTTAGTTCGATGATGAAAACTCATAGACATTTAGACTGCTTTCAACCATTCTTGTTTTAACAAACATTTTATAAAAATATTACTTGAAATTTAAAAATGTGTTGCCCCGGGTGAGGATCGAACTCACGCCCTTCAGATAACTCCGAGAAGTTTGATTATGAGACTGACGCGCTGCCTACTGCGCTACCGAGGCCCAGACAATTGCCTAAAATGCCATGACAAAATTTTGGGATCGTCCACATCTAAATTTCATATAAAATCCATACAATTTACAACCCTCGCTCGTCTTCTTTACTTTTAGAACATTCAAATTTTATTTAACGGCAGAAAAAATCTCATGCCTTGGTCTGTTTTGGAATTAGAAAAACATATTTTCGAAATTTTTTTGTTGGACAGCAGAAATAAGAACGAAATTAAAAACAGTTGCCCCGGGTGAGGATCGAACTCACGACCTTTAGATTGCTCCGATTGAAACGATTATGAGACTGACGCGCTGCCTACTGCGCTACAGAGGCTTGGCTGTAGGTACTTTTATTCGTCTTTTCCACTTAAACTTAATTGGAATGTTTCCTTATTTTAAGTTAGTTCACTCTGAAAACAAGATTTTTATCAATTTACTTCAGCTAAACTGAAGATTAAGATTTTTTGTGATTACAGTCTCAGTTTACTTTCGCTTTTGCACCTTTTAAGGGACTAAACACAAATCGGTACTTCTGCCTATGCACGTGGACTCTGTATTTCTCAATTTTAAATTTCAGTTATAAAAATTTACGAAAACTGTCTTAGTTCGATGATGAAAACTCATAGACATTTAAACTGCTTTCAACTATTCTTGTTTTAACAAACTTTTTATAAAAATATTACTTGAAATTTAAAAATGTGTTGTCCCGGGTGAGGATCGAACTCACGACCTTCAGATAACTCCGAGAAGTTTGATTATGAGACTGACGCGCTGCCTACTGCGCTACCGAGGCCCAGACAATTGCCTAAAATGCCATGACAAAATTTTGGGATCGTCCACATCTTAATTTCATATAATTTCCATACAATTTACAACCCTCGCTCGTCTTCTTTACTTTTAGAACATTCAAATTTTATTTAACGGCAGAAAAAATCTCATGCCTTGGTCTGTTTTGGAATTTGAAAAACATATTTTCGAAATTTTTTTGTTGGACAGCAGAAATAAGGACGAAATTAAAAACAGTTGCCCCGGGTGAGGATCGAACGCACGACCTTCAGATTGCTCCGATTGAAACGATTATAAGACTGACGCGCTGCCTACTGCGCTACCGAGGCTCAGCTATAGATACTTTTATTCGTCTTTTGCACTTAAACTTAATTAGAATTTTTCCTTTTTTTAAGTTAGTTCGATCTGAAAACAAGATTTTTATCAATTTACTTCAGCTAAACTGAAGATTAAGATTTTTTGTGATTACAGTCTCAGTTTACTTTCGCTTTTGCACCTTTTAAGGGACTAAACGCAGATAGGTACTTCTGCCTATGCACGTGGACTCTCTATTTCTCAATTTTAAATTTCAGTTATAAAAATTTACGAAAACTGTCTTAGTTCGATGATGAAAACTCATAGACATTTAGACTGCTTTCAACCATTCTTGTTTTAACAAACTTTTTATAAAAATATTACTTGAAATTTAAAAATGTGTTGTCCCGGGTGAGGATCGAACTCACGACCTTCAGATAACTCCGAGAACTTTGATTATGAGACTGACGCGCTGCCTACTGCGCTACCGAGGCCCAGACAATTGCCTAAAATGCCATGACAAAATTTTGGGATCGTCCACATCTAAATTTCATATAATTTCCATACAATTTACAACCCTCGCTCGTCTTCTTTACTTTTAGAACATTCAAATTTTATTTAACAGCAGAAAAAATCTCATGCCTTGGTCTGTTTTGGAATTTGAAAAACATATTTTCGAAATTTTTTTGTTGGACAGCAGAAATAAGGACGAAATTAAAAACAGTTGCCCCGGGTAAGGATCGAACTTACGACCTTCAGATTGCTCCTATTATGAGACTGACGCGCTGCCTACTGCGCTACCTAGGCTTGGCTGTAGATACTTTTATTTGTCTTTTGCACTTAAACTTAATTGGAATTTTTCCTTTTTTTAAGTTAGTTCACTCTGAAAACAAGATTTTTATCAATTTACTTCAGCTAAACTGAAGATTAAGATTTTTTGTGATTACAGTCTCAGTTTACTGTCGCTTTTGCACCTTTTAAGGGACTAAACGCAGATAGGTACTTCTGCCTATGCACGTGGACTCTCTATTTCTCAATTTTAAATTTCAGTTATAAAAATTTACGAAAACTGTCTTAGTTCGATGATGAAAACTCATAGACATTTAGACTGCTTTGAACCATTCTTGTTTTAACAAACATTTTATAAAAATATTACTTGAAATTTAAAAATGTGTTGCCCCGGGTGAGGATCGAACTCACGACATTCAGATAACTCCGAGAAGTTTGATTATGAGACTGACGCGCTGCCTACTGCGCTACCGAGGCCCAGACAATTGCCTAAAATGCCATGACAAAATTTTGGGATCATCCACATCTAAATTTCATATAAAATCCATACAATTTACAACCCTCGCTCGTCTTCTTTACATTTAGAACATTCAAATTTTATTTAACAGCAGAAAAATCTCACGCCTTGGTCTGTTTTGGAATTTGAAAAACCTATTATCGAAATTTTTTTGTTGGACAGCAGAAATAAGGACGAAATTAAAAACAGTTGCCCCGGGTGAGGATCGAACTCACTACCTTCAGATTGCTCCGATTGAAACGATTATAAGACTGACGCGCTGCCTGCTGCACTACCGAGGCTCGGCTGTAGATTCTTTTATTCGTCTTTTGCACTTAAACTTAATAGGAATTTTTCCTTTTTTAAGTTATTTCACTCTGAAAACAAGATTTTTATCAATTTACTTCAGCTAAACTGAAGATTAAGATTTTTTGTGATTACAGTCTCAGTTTACTTTCGCTTTTGCACCTTTTAAGGGACTAAACGCAGATAGGTACTTCTGCCTATGCACGTGGACTCTCTATTTCTTAATTTTAAATTTCAGTTATAAAAATTTACGAAAACTGTCTTAGTTCGATGATGAAAACTCATAGACATTTAGACTGCTTTCAACCATTCTTGTTTTAACAAACTTTTTATAAAAATATTACTTGAAATTTAAAAATGTGTTGTTCCGGGTGAGGATCGAACTCACGACCTTCAGATAACTCCGAGAAGTTTGATTATGAAACTGACGCGCTGCCTACTGCGCTACCGAGGCCCAGACAATTGCCTAAAATGCCATGACAAAATTTTGGGATCGTCCACATCTAAATTTCATATAATTTCCATACAATTTACAACCCTCGCTCGTCTTCTTTACTTATAGAACATTCAAATTTTATTTAACAGCAGAAAAAATCTCATGCCTTGGTCTGTTTTGGAATTTGAAAAACATATTTTCGAAATTTTTTTGTTGGACAGGAGAAATAAGGACGAAATTAAAAACAGTTGCCCCGGGTGAGGATCGAACTCACGACCTTCAGATTGCTCCGATTATGAGACTGACGCGCTGCCTACTGCGCTACCTAAGCTTGGCTGTAGATACTTTTATTTGTCTTTTGCACTTAAACTTAATTGGAATTTTTCCTTTTTTTAAGTTAGTTCACTCTGAAAACAAGATTTTTATCAATTTACTTCAGCTAAACTGAAGATTAAGTTTTTTTGTGATTACAGTCTCAGTTTACTTTCGCTTTTGCACCTTTTAAGGAACTAAACGCTGATAGGTACTTCTGCCTATGCACGTGGACTCTCTATTTCTCAATTTTAAATTTCAGTTATAAAAATTTACGAAAACTGTCTTAGTTCGATGATGAAAACTCATAGACATTTAGACTGCTTTCAACCATTCTTGTTTTAACAAACTTTTTATAAAAATATTACTTGAAATTTAAAAATGTGTTGTTCCGGGTGAGGATCGAACTCACGACCTTCAGATAACTCCGAGAAGTTTGATTATGAAACTGACGCGCTGCCTACTGCGCTACCGAGGCCCAGACAATTGCCTAAAATGCCATGACAAAATTTTGGGATCGTCCACATCTAAATTTCATATAATTTCCATACAATTTACAACCCTCGCTCGTCTTCTTTACTTATAGAACATTCAAATTTTATTTAACAGCAGAAAAAATCTCATGCCTTGGTCTGTTTTGGAATTTGAAAAACATATTTTCGAAATTTTTTTGTTGGACAGGAGAAATAAGGACTAAGTTAAAAACAGTTGCCCCGGGTGAGGATCGAACTCACGACCTTCAGATTGCTCCGATTATGAGACTGACGCGCTGCCTACTGCGCTACCTAAGCTTGGCTGTAGATACTTTTATTTGTCTTTTGCACTTAAACTTAATTGGAATTTTTCCTTTTTTTAAGTTAGTTCACTCTGAAAACAAGATTTTTATCAATTTACTTCAGCTAAACTGAAGATTAAGTTTTTTTGTGATTACAGTCTCAGTTTACTTTCGCTTTTGCACCTTTTAAGGGACTAAACGCTGATAGGTACTTCTGCCTATGCACGTGGACTCTCTATTTCTCAATTTTAAATTTCAGTTATAAAAATTTACGAAAACTGTCTTAGTTCGATGATGAAAACTCATAGACATTTAGACTGCTTTGAACCATTCTTGTTTTAACAAACATTTTATAAAAATATTACTTGAAATTTAAAAATGTGCTGCCCCGGGTGAGGATCGAACTCACGACATTCAGATAACTCCGAGAAGTTTGATTATGAGACTGACGCGCTGCCGAGGCCCAGACAGTTGCCTAAAATGCCATGACAAAATTTTGGGATCATCCACATCTAAATTTCATATAAAATCCATACAATTTACAACCCTCGCTCGTCTTCTTTACATTTAGAACATTCAAATTTTATTTAACAGCAGAAAAATCTCACGCCTTGGTCTGTTTTGGAATTTGAAAAACATATTTTCGAAATTTTTTTGTTGGACAGCAGAAATAAGGACGAAATTAAAAACAGTTGCCCCGGGTGAGGATCGAACTCACGACCTTCAGATTGCTCCGATTGAAACGATTATAAGACTGACGCGCTGCCTACTGCGCTACCGAGGCTCGGCTGTAGATACTTTTATTCGTCTTTTGCACTTAAACTTAATAGGAATTTTTCCTTTTTTTAATTATTTCACTCTGAAAACAAGATTTTTATCAATTTACTTCAGCTAAACTGAAGATTAAGATTTTTTGTGATTACAGTCTCAGTTTACTTTCGCTTTTGCACCTTTTAAGGGACTAAACGCAGATAGGTACTTCTGCCTATGCACGTGGACTCTCTATTTCTCAATTTTAAATTTCAGTTATAAAAATTTACGAAAACTGTCTTAGTTCGATGATGAAAACTCATAGACATTTAGACTGCTTTCAACCATTCTTGTTTTAACAAACATTTTATAAAAATATTACTTGAAATTTAAAAATGTGTTGCCCCGGGTGAGGATCGAACTCACGCCCTTCAGATAACTCCGAGAAGTTTGATTATGAGACTGACGCGCTGCCTACTGCGCTACCGAGGCCCAGACAATTGCCTAAAATGCCATGACAAAATTTTGGGATCGTCCACATCTAAATTTCATATAAAATCCATACAATTTACAACCCTCGCTCGTCTTCTTTACTTTTAGAACATTCAAATTTTATTTAACGGCAGAAAAAATCTCATGCCTTGGTCTGTTTTGGAATTTGAAAAACATATTTTCGAAATTTTTTTGTTGGACAGCAGAAATAAGGACGAAATTAAAAACAGTTGCCCCGGGTGGGGATCGAACTCACGACCTTCAGATTGCTCCGATTGAAACGATTATGAGACTGACGCGCTGCCTACTGCGCTACCGAGGCTCGGCTGTAGGTACTTTTATTCGTCTTTTGCACTTAAACTTAATTGGAATTTTTCCTTTTTTTAAGTTAGTTCACTCTGAAAACAAGATTTTTATCAATTTACTTCAGCTAAACTGAAGATTAAGATTTTTTGTGATTACAGTCTCAGTTTACTTTCGCTTTTGCACCTTTTAAGGGACTAAACGCAGATAGGTACTTCTGCCTATGCACGTGGACTCTCTATTTCTTAATTTTAAATTTCAGTTATAAAAATTTACGAAAACTGTCTTAGTTCGATGATGAAAACTCATAGACATTTAGACTGCTTTCAACCATTCTTGTTTTAACAAACTTTTTATAAAAATATTACTTGAAATTTAAAAATGTGTTGTCCCGGGTGAGGATCGAACTCACGACCTTCAGATAACTCCGAGAAGTTTGATTATGAAACTGACGCGCTGCCTACTGCGCTACCGAGGCCCAGACAATTGCCTAAAATGCCATGACAAAATTTTGGGATCGTCCACATCTAAATTTCATATAATTTCCATACAATTTACAACCCTCGCTCGTCTTCTTTACTTTTAGAACATTCAAATTTTATTTAACAGCAGAAAAAATCTCATGCCTTGGTCTGTTTTGGAATTTGAAAAACATATTTTCGAAATTTTTTTGTTGGACAGCAGAAATAAGGACGAAATTAAAAACAGTTGCCCCGGGTGAGGATCGAACTCACGACCTTCATATTTCTCCGATTGAAACGATACGAGACTGACGCGCTGCCTACTGCGCTACCTAGGCTTGGCTATAGATACTTTTATTTGTCTTTTGCACTTAAACTTAATTGGAATTTTTCCTTTTTTTAAGTTAGTTCACTCTGAAAACAAGATTTTTATCAATTTACTTCAGCTAAACTGAAGATCAAGATTTTTTGTGATTACAGTCTCAGTTTACTTTCGCTTTTGCACCTTTTAAGGGACTAAACGCAGATAGGTACTTCTGCCTATGCACGTGGACTCTCTATTTCTCAATTTTAAATTTCAGTTATAAAAATTTACGAAAACTGTCTTAGTTCGATGATGAAAACTCATAGACATTTAGACTGCTTTCAACCATTCTTGTTTTAACAAACTTTTTATAAAAATATTACTTGAAATTTAAAAATGTGTTGCCCCGGGTGAGGATCGAACTCACGACCTTCAGATAACTCCGAGAAGTTTGATTATGAGACTGACGCGCTGCCTACTGCGCTACCGAGGCACAGACAATTGCCTAAAATGCCATGACAAAATTTTGGGATCGTCCACATCTAAATTTCATATAAAATCCATACAATTTACAACCCTCGCTCGTCTTCTTTACTTTTAGAACATTCAAATTTTATTTAACGGCAGAAAAAATCTCATGCCTTGGTCTGTTTTGCAATTTGAAAAACATATTTTCGAAATTTTTTTGTTGGACAGCAGAAATAAGGACGAAATTAAAAACAGTTGCCCCGGGTGAGGATCGAACTCACGACCTTCAGATTGCTCCGATTGAAACGATTATGAGACTGGCGCGCTGCCTACTGCGCTACCTAGGCTTGGCTGTAGTTACTTTTATTTGTCTTTTGCACTTAAACTTAATTGGAATTTTTCCTTTTTTTAAGTTAGTTCACTCTGAAAACTAGATTTTTATCAATTTACTTCAGCTAAATTGAAGATTAAGATTTTTTGTGATTACAGTCTCAGTTTACTTTCGCTTTTGCACCTTTTAAGGGACTAAACGCAGATAGGTACTTCTGCCTATGCACGTGGACTCTCTATTTCTCAATTTTAAATTTCAGTTATAAAAATTTACGAAAACTGTCTTAGTTCGATGATGAAAACTCATAGACATTTAGACTGCTTTCAACCATTCTTGTTTTAACAAACTTTTTATAAAAATATTACTTGAAATTTAAAAATGTGTTGCCCCGGGTGAGGATCGAACTCACGACCTTCAGATAACTCCGAGAAGTTTGATTATGAGACTGACGCGCTGCCTACTGCGCTACGGAGGCCCAGACAATTGCCTAAAATGCCATGACAAAATTTTGGGATCGTCCACATCTAAATTTCATATAAAATCCATACAATTTACAACCCTCGCTCGTCTTCTTTACTTTTAGAACATTCAAATTTTATTTAACGGCAGAAAAAATCTCATGCCTTGGTCTGTTTTGGAATTTTAAAAACATATTTTCGAAATTTTTTTGTTGGACAGCAGAAATAAGGACGAAATTAAAAACAGTTGCCCCGGGTGAGGATCGAACTCACGACCTTCAGATTGCTCCGATTGAAACGATTATGAGACTGACGCGCTGCCTACTGCGCTACCTAGGCTTGGCAGTAGATACTTTTATTTGTCTTTTGCACTTAAACTTAATTGGAATTTTTCCTTTTTTTAAGTTAGTTCACTCTGAAAACTAGATTTTTATCAATTTACTTCAGCTAAACTGAAGATTAAGATTTTTTGTGATTACAGTCTCAGTTTACTTTCGCTTTTGCACCTTTTAAGGGACTAAACGCAGATAGGTACTTCTGCCTATGCACGTGGACTCTCTATTTCTCAATTTTAAATTTCAGTTATAAAAATTTACGAAAACTGTCTTAGTTCGATGATGAAGACTCATAGACATTTAGACTGCTTTCAACCATTCTTGTTTTAACAAACTTTTTATAAAAATATTACTTGAAATTTAAAAATGTGTTGCCCCGGGTGAGGATCGAACTCACGACCTTCAGATAACTCCGAGAAGTTTGATTATGAGACTGACGCGCTGCCTAATGCGCTACCGAGGCCCAGACAATTGCCTAAAATGCCATGACAAAATTTTGGGATCGTCCACATCTAAATTTCATATAAAATCCATACAATTTACAACCCTCGCTCGTCTTCTTTACTTTTAGAACATTCAAATTTTATTTAACGGCAGAAAAAATCTCATGCCTTGGTCTGTTTTGGAATTTGAAAAACATATTTTCGAAATTTTTTTGTTGGACAGCAGAAATAAGGACGAAATTAAAAACAGTTGCCCCGGGTGAGGATCGAACTCACGACCTTCAGATTGCTCCGATTGAAACGATTATGAGACTGACGCGCTGCCTACTGCGCTACCGAGGCTCGGCTGTAGATACTTTTATTCGTCTTTTGCACTTAAACTTAATTGGAATTTTTCCTTTTTTTAAGTTAGTTCACTCTGAAAACAAGATTTTTATCAATTTACTTCAGCTAAACTGAAGATTAAGATTTTTTGTGATTACAGTTTCAGTTTACTTTCGCTTTTGCACCTTTTAAGGGACTAAACGCAGATAGGTACTTCTGCCTGTGCACGTGGACTCTGTATTTCTCAATTTTAAATTTCAGTTATAAAAATTTACGAAAACTGTCTTAGTTCGATGATGAAAACTCATAGACATTTAAACTGCTTTCAACTATTCTTGTTTTAACAAACTTTTTATAAAAATATTACTTGAAATTTAAAAATGTGTTGTCCCGGGTGAGGATCGAACTCACGACCTTCAGATAACTCCGAGAAGTTTGATTTTGAGACTGACGCGCTGCCTACTGCGCTACCGAGGCCCGGACAATTGCCTAAAATGCCATGACAAAATTTTGGGATCGTCCACATCTTAATTTCATATAATTTCCATACAATTTACAACCCTCGCTCGTCTTCTTTACTTTTAGAACATTCAAATTTTAGTTAACGGCAGAAAAAATCTCATGCCTTGGTCTGTTTTGGAATTTGAAAAACATATTTTCGAAATTTTTTTGTTGGACAGCAGAAATAAGGACGAAATTAAAAACAGTTGCCCCGGGTGAGGATCGAACGCACGACCTTCAGATTGCTCCGATTGAAACGATTATAAGACTGACGCGCTGCCTACTGCGCTACCGAGGCTCAGCTATAGATACTTTTATTCGTCTTTTGCACTTAAACTTAATTAGAATTTTTCCTTTTTTTAAGTTAGTTCGATCTGAAAACAAGATTTTTATCAATTTACTTCAGCTAAACTGAAGATTAAGATTTTTTGTGATTACAGTCTCAGTTTACTTTCGCTTTTGCACCTTTTAAGGGACTAAACGCAGATAGGTACTTCTGCCTATGCACGTGGACTCTCTATTTCTCAATTTTAAATTTCAGTTATAAAAATTTACGAAAACTGTCTTAGTTCGATGATGAAAACTCATAGACATTTAGACTGCTTTCAACCATTCTTGTTTTAACAAACTTTTTATAAAAATATTACTTGAAATTTAAAAATGTGTTGTCCCGGGTGAGGATCGAACTCACGACCTTCAGATAACTCCGAGAACTTTGATTATGAGACTGACGCGCTGCCTACTGCGCTACCGAGGCCCAGACAATTGCCTAAAATGCCATGACAAAATTTTGGGATCGTCCACATCTAAATTTCATATAATTTCCATACAATTTACAACCCTCGCTCGTCTTCTTTACTTTTAGAACATTCAAATTTTATTTAACAGCAGAAAAAATCTCATGCCTTGGTCTGTTTTGGAATTTGAAAAACATATTTTCGAAATTTTTTTGTTGGACAGCAGAAATAAGGACGAAATTAAAAACAGTTGCCCCGGGTAAGGATCGAACTTACGACCTTCAGATTGCTCCTATTATGAGACTGACGCGCTGCCTACTGCGCTACCTAGGCTTGGCTGTAGATACTTTTATTTGTCTTTTGCACTTAAACTTAATTGGAATTTTTCCTTTTTTTAAGTTAGTTCACTCTGAAAACAAGATTTTTATCAATTTACTTCAGCTAAACTGAAGATTAAGATTTTTTGTGATTACAGTCTCAGTTTACTGTCGCTTTTGCACCTTTTAAGGGACTAAACGCAGATAGGTACTTCTGCCTATGCACGTGGACTCTCTATTTCTCAATTTTAAATTTCAGTTATAAAAATTTACGAAAACTGTCTTAGTTCGATGATGAAAACTCATAGACATTTAGACTGCTTTGAACCATTCTTGTTTTAACAAACATTTTATAAAAATATTACTTGAAATTTAAAAATGTGTTGCCCCGGGTGAGGATCGAACTCACGACATTCAGATAACTCCGAGAAGTTTGATTATGAGACTGACGCGCTGCCTACTGCGCTACCGAGGCCCAGACAATTGCCTAAAATGCCATGACAAAATTTTGGGATCATCCACATCTAAATTTCATATAAAATCCATACAATTTACAACCCTCGCTCGTCTTCTTTACATTTAGAACATTCAAATTTTATTTAACAGCAGAAAAATCTCACGCCTTGGTCTGTTTTGGAATTTGAAAAACATATTTTCGAAATTTTTTTGTTGGACAGCAGAAATAAGGACGAAATTAAAAACAGTTGCCCCGGGTGAGGATCGAACTCACGACCTTCAGATTGCTCCGATTGAAACGATTATAAGACTGACGCGCTGCCTACTGCACTACCGAGGCTCGGCTGTAGATTCTTTTATTCGTCTTTTGCACTTAAACTTAATAGGAATTTTTCCTTTTTTAAGTTATTTCACTCTGAAAACAAGATTTTTATCAATTTACTTCAGCTAAACTGAAGATTAAGATTTTTTGTGATTACAGTCTCAGTTTACTTTCGCTTTTGCACCTTTTAAGGGACTAAACGCAGATAGGTACTTCTGCCTATGCACGTGGACTCTCTATTTCTTAATTTTAAATTTCAGTTATAAAAATTTACGAAAACTGTCTTAGTTCGATGATGAAAACTCATAGACATTTAGACTGCTTTCAACCATTCTTGTTTTAACAAACTTTTTATAAAAATATTACTTGAAATTTAAAAATGTGTTGTTCCGGGTGAGGATCGAACTCACGACCTTCAGATAACTCCGAGAAGTTTGATTATGAAACTGACGCGCTGCCTACTGCGCTACCGAGGCCCAGACAATTGCCTAAAATGCCATGACAAAATTTTGGGATCGTCCACATCTAAATTTCATATAATTTCCATACAATTTACAACCCTCGCTCGTCTTCTTTACTTATAGAACATTCAAATTTTATTTAACAGCAGAAAAAATCTCATGCCTTGGTCTGTTTTGGAATTTGAAAAACATATTTTCGAAATTTTTTTGTTGGACAGGAGAAATAAGGACGAAATTAAAAACAGTTGCCCCGGGTGAGGATCGAACTCACGACCTTCAGATTGCTCCGATTATGAGACTGACGCGCTGCCTACTGCGCTACCTAAGCTTGGCTGTAGATACTTTTATTTGTCTTTTGCACTTAAACTTAATTGGAATTTTTCCTTTTTTTAAGTTAGTTCACTCTGAAAACAAGATTTTTATCAATTTACTTCAGCTAAACTGAAGATTAAGTTTTTTTGTGATTACAGTCTCAGTTTACTTTCGCTTTTGCACCTTTTAAGGGACTAAACGCAGATAGGTACTTCTGCCTATGCACGTGGACTCTCTATTTCTCAATTTTAAATTTCAGTTATAAAAATTTACGAAAACTGTCTTAGTTCGATGATGAAAACTCATAGACATTTAGACTGCTTTGAACCATTCTTGTTTTAACAAACATTTTATAAAAATATTACTTGAAATTTAAAAATGTGTTGCCCCGGGTGAGGATCGAACTCACGACATTCAGATAACTCCGAGAAGTTTGATTATGAGACTGACGCGCTGCCTACTGCGCTGCCGAGGCCCAGACAGTTGCCTAAAATGCCATGACAAAATTTTGGGATCATCCACATCTAAATTTCATATAAAATCCATACAATTTACAACCCTCGCTCGTCTTCTTTACATTTAGAACATTCAAATTTTATTTAACAGCAGAAAAATCTCACGCCTTGGTCTGTTTTGGAATTTGAAAAACATATTTTCGAAATTTTTTTGTTGGACAGCAGAAATAAGGACGAAATTAAAAACAGTTGCCCCGGGTGAGGATCGAACTCACGACCTTCAGATTGCTCCGATTGAAACGATTATAAGACTGACGCGCTGCCTACTGCGCTACCGAGGCTCGGCTGTAGATAATTTTATTCGTCTTTTGCACTTAAACTTAATAGGAATTTTTCCTTTTTTTAATTATTTCACTCTGAAAACAAGATTTTTATCAATTTACTTCAGCTAAACTGAAGATTAAGATTTTTTGTGATTACAGTCTCAGTTTACTTTCGCTTTTGCACCTTTTAAGGGACTAAACGCAGATAGGTACTTCTGCCTATGCACGTGGACTCTCTATTTCTTAATTTTAAATTTCAGTTATAAAAATTTACGAAAACTGTCTTAGTTCGATGATGAAAACTCATAGACATTTAGACTGCTTTCAACCATTCTTGTTTTAACAAACTTTTTATAAAAATATTACTTGAAATTTAAAAATGTGTTGCCCCGGGTGAGGATCGAACTCACGACATTCAGATAACTCCGAGAAGTTTGATTATGAGACTGACGCGCTGCCTACTGCGCTACCGAGGCCCAGACAATTGCCTAAAATGCCATGACAAAATTTTGGGATCATCCACATCTAAATTTCATATAAAATCCATACAATTTACAACCCTCGCTCGTCTTCTTTACATTTAGAACATTCAAATTTTATTTAACAGCAGAAAAATCTCACGCCTTGGTCTGTTTTGGAATTTGAAAAACATATTTTCGAAATTTTTTTGTTGGACAGCAGAAATAAGGACGAAATTAAAAACAGTTGCCCCGGGTGAGGATCGAACTCACGACCTTCAGATTGCTCCGATTGAAACGATTATAAGACTGACGCGCTGCCTACTGCACTACCGAGGCTCGGCTGTAGATTCTTTTATTCGTCTTTTGCACTTAAACTTAATAGGAATTTTTCCTTTTTTAAGTTATTTCACTCTGAAAACAAGATTTTTATCAATTTACTTCAGCTAAACTGAAGATTAAGATTTTTTGTGATTACAGTCTCAGTTTACTTTCGCTTTTGCACCTTTTAAGGGACTAAACGCAGATAGGTACTTCTGCCTATGCACGTGGACTCTCTATTTCTTAATTTTAAATTTCAGTTATAAAAATTTACGAAAACTGTCTTAGTTCGATGATGAAAACTCATAGACATTTAGACTGCTTTCAACCATTCTTGTTTTAACAAACTTTTTATAAAAATATTACTTGAAATTTAAAAATGTGTTGTTCCGGGTGAGGATCGAACTCACGACCTTCAGATAACTCCGAGAAGTTTGATTATGAAACTGACGCGCTGCCTACTGCGCTACCGAGGCCCAGACAATTGCCTAAAATGCCATGACAAAATTTTGGGATCGTCCACATCTAAATTTCATATAATTTCCATACAATTTACAACCCTCGCTCGTCTTCTTTACTTATAGAACATTCAAATTTTATTTAACAGCAGAAAAAATCTCATGCCTTGGTCTGTTTTGGAATTTGAAAAACATATTTTCGAAATTTTTTTGTTGGACAGGAGAAATAAGGACGAAATTAAAAACAGTTGCCCCGGGTGAGGATCGAACTCACGACCTTCAGATTGCTCCGATTATGAGACTGACGCGCTGCCTACTGCGCTACCTAAGCTTGGCTGTAGATACTTTTATTTGTCTTTTGCACTTAAACTTAATTGGAATTTTTCCTTTTTTTAAGTTAGTTCACTCTGAAAACAAGATTTTTATCAATTTACTTCAGCTAAACTGAAGATTAAGTTTTTTTGTGATTACAGTCTCAGTTTACTTTCGCTTTTGCACCTTTTAAGGGACTAAACGCAGATAGGTACTTCTGCCTATGCACGTGGACTCTCTATTTCTCAATTTTAAATTTCAGTTATAAAAATTTACGAAAACTGTCTTAGTTCGATGATGAAAACTCATAGACATTTAGACTGCTTTGAACCATTCTTGTTTTAACAAACATTTTATAAAAATATTACTTGAAATTTAAAAATGTGTTGCCCCGGGTGAGGATCGAACTCACGACATTCAGATAACTCCGAGAAGTTTGATTATGAGACTGACGCGCTGCCTACTGCGCTGCCGAGGCCCAGACAGTTGCCTAAAATGCCATGACAAAATTTTGGGATCATCCACATCTAAATTTCATATAAAATCCATACAATTTACAACCCTCGCTCGTCTTCTTTACATTTAGAACATTCAAATTTTATTTAACAGCAGAAAAATCTCACGCCTTGGTCTGTTTTGGAATTTGAAAAACATATTTTCGAAATTTTTTTGTTGGACAGCAGAAATAAGGACGAAATTAAAAACAGTTGCCCCGGGTGAGGATCGAACTCACGACCTTCAGATTGCTCCGATTGAAACGATTATAAGACTGACGCGCTGCCTACTGCGCTACCGAGGCTCGGCTGTAGATAATTTTATTCGTCTTTTGCACTTAAACTTAATAGGAATTTTTCCTTTTTTTAATTATTTCACTCTGAAAACAAGATTTTTATCAATTTACTTCAGCTAAACTGAAGATTAAGATTTTTTGTGATTACAGTCTCAGTTTACTTTCGCTTTTGCACCTTTTAAGGGACTAAACGCAGATAGGTACTTCTGCCTATGCACGTGGACTCTCTATTTCTTAATTTTAAATTTCAGTTATAAAAATTTACGAAAACTGTCTTAGTTCGATGATGAAAACTCATAGACATTTAGACTGCTTTCAACCATTCTTGTTTTAACAAACTTTTTATAAAAATATTACTTGAAATTTAAAAATGTGTTGTCCCGGGTGAGGATCGAACTCACGACCTTCAGATAACTCCGAGAAGTTTGATTATGAGACTGACGCGCTGCCTACTGCGCTACCGAGGCCCAGACAATTGCCTAAAATGCCATGACAAAATTTTGGGATCGTCCACATCTAAATTTCATATAAAATCCATACAATTTACAACCCTCGCTCGTCTTCTTTACTTTTAGAACATTCAAATTTTATTTAACGGCAGAAAAAATCTCATGCCTTGGTCTGTTTTGGAATTTGAAAAACATATTTTCGAAATTTTTTTGTTGGACAGCAGAAATAAGGACGAAATTAAAAACAGTTGCCCCGGGTGAGGATCGAACTCACGACCTTCAGATTGCTCCGATTGAAACGATTATGAGACTGACGCGCTGCCTACTGCGCTACCTAGGCTTGGCTGTAGATACTTTTATTTGTCTTTTGCACTTAAACTTAATTGGAATTTTTCCTTTTTTTAAGTTAGTTCACTCTGAAAACTAGATTTTTATCAATTTACTTCAGCTAAACTGAAGATTAAGATTTTTTGTGATTACAGTCTCAGTTTACTTTCGCTTTTGCACCTTTTAAGGGACTAAACGCAGATAGGTACTTCTGCCTATGCACGTGGACTCTCTATTTCTCAATTTTAAATTTCAGTTATAAAAATTTACGAAAACTGTCTTAGTTCGATGATGAAAACTCATAGACATTTAGACTGCTTTCAACCATTCTTGTTTTAACAAACATTTTATAAAAATATTACTTGAAATTTAAAAATGTGTTGCCCCGGGTGAGGATCGAACTCACGCCCTTCAGATAACTCCGAGAAGTTTGATTATGAGACTGACGCGCTGCCTACTGCGCTACCGAGGCCCAGACAATTGCCTAAAATGCCATGACAAAATTTTGGGATCGTCCACATCTAAATTTCATATAAAATCCATACAATTTACAACCCTCGCTCGTCTTCTTTACTTTTAGAACATTCAAATTTTATTTAACGGCAGAAAAAATCTCATGCCTTGGTCTGTTTTGGAATTTGAAAAACATATTTTCGAAATTTTTTTGTTGGACAGCAGAAATAAGGACGAAATTAAAAACAGTTGCCCCGGGTGGGGATCGAACTCACGACCTTCAGATTGCTCCGATTGAAACGATTATGAGACTGACGCGCTGCCTACTGCGCTACCGAGGCTCGGCTGTAGGTACTTTTATTCGTCTTTTGCACTTAAACTTAATTGGAATTTTTCCTTTTTTTAAGTTAGTTCACTCTGAAAACAAGATTTTTATCAATTTACTTCAGCTAAACTGAAGATTAAGATTTTTTGTGATTACAGTCTCAGTTTACTTTCGCTTTTGCACCTTTTAAGGGACTAAACGCAGATAGGTACTTCTGCCTATGCACGTGGACTCTCTATTTCTCAATTTTAAATTTCAGTTATAAAAATTTACGAAAACTGTCTTAGTTCGATGATGAAAACTCATAGACATTTAGACTGCTTTCAACCATTCTTGTTTTAACAAACTTTTTATAAAAATATTATATGAAATTTAAAAATGTGTTGTCCCGGGTGAGGATCGAACTCACGACCTTCAGATAACTCCGAGAAGTTTGATTATGAGACTGACGCGCTGCCTACTGCGCTACCGAGGCCCAGACAATTGCCTAAAATGCCATGACAAAATTTTGGGATCGTCCACATCTAAATTTCATATAATTTCCATTCAATTTACAACCCTCGCTCGTCTTCTTTACTTTTAGAACATTCAAATTTTATTTCACAGCAGAAAAAATCTCATGCCTTGGTCTGTTTTGGAATTTGAAAAACATATTTTCGAAATTTTTTTGTTGGACAGCAGAAATAAGGACGAAATTAAAAACAGTTGCCCCGGGTGAGGATCGAACTCACGACCTCCAGATTGCTCCGATTGAAACGATTATGAGACTGACGCGCTGCCTACTGCGCTACCGAGGCTTGGCTGTAGATACTTTTATTCGTCTTTTGCACTTAAACTTAATTGGAATTTTTCCTTTTTTTAAGTTAGTTCACTCTGAAAACAAGATTTTTATCAATTTACTTCAGCTAAACTGAAGATTAAGATTTTTTGTGATTACAGTCTCAGTTTACTTTCGCTTTTGCACCTTTTAAGGGACTAAACGCAGATAGGTACTTCTGCCTATGCACGTGGACTCTCTATTTCTCAATTTTAAATTTCAGTTATAAAAATTTACGAAAACTGTCTTAGTTCGATGATGAAAACTCATAGACATTTAGACTGCTTTCAACCATTCTTGTTTTAACAAACTTTTTATAAAAATATTACTTGAAATTTAAAAATGTGCTGTCCCGGGTGAGGATCGAACTCACGACCTTCAGATAACTCCGAGAAGTTTGATTATGAGACTGACGCGCTGCCTACTGCGCTACCGAGGCCCAGACAATTGCCTAAAATGCCATGACAAAATTTTGGGATCGTCCACATCTAAATTTCATATAATTTCCATACAATTTACAACCCTCGCTCGTCTTCTTTAGTTTTAGAACATTCAAATTTTATTTAACAGCAGAAAAAATCTCATGCCTTGGTCTGTTTTGGTATTTGAAAAACATATTTTCGAAATTTTTTTGTTGGACAGCAGAAATAAGGACGAAATTAAAAACAGTTGCCCCGGGTGAGGATCGAACTCACGACCTTCATATTGCTCCGATTGAAACGATTATGAGACTGACGCGCTGCCTACTGCGCTACCTAGGCTTGGCTGTAGATACTTTTATTTGTCTTTTGCACTTAAACTTAATTGGAATTTTTCCTTTTTTTAAGTTAGTTCACTCTGAAAACAAGATTTTTATCAATTTACTTCAGCTAAACTGAAGATCAAGATTTTTTGTGATTACAGTCTCAGTTTACTTTCGCTTTTGCACCTTTTAAGGGACTAAACGCAGATAGGTACTTCTGCCTATGCACGTGGACTCTCTATTTCTCAATTTTAAATTTCAGTTATAAAAATTTACGAAAAATGTCTTAGTTCGATGATGAAAACTCATAGACATTTAGACTGCTTTCAACCATTCTTGTTTTAACAAACTTTTTATAAAAATATTACTTGAAATTTAAAAATGTGTTGCCCCGGGTGAGGATCGAACTCACGACCTTCAGATAACTCCGAGAAGTTTGATTATGAGACTGACGCGCTGCCTACTGCGCTACCGAGGCCCAGACAATTGCCTAAAATGCCATGACAAAATTTTGGGATCGTCCACATCTAAATTTCATATAAAATCCATACAATTTACAACCCTCGCTCGTCTTCTTTACTTTTAGAACATTCAAATTTTATTTAACGGCAGAAAAAATCTCATGCCTTGGTCTGTTTTGGAATTTGAAAAACATATTTTCGAAATTTTTTTGTTGGACAGCAGAAATAAGGACGAAATTAAAAACAGTTGCCCCGGGTGAGGATCGAACTCACGACCTTCAGATTGCTCCGATTGAAACGATTATGAGACTGACGCGCTGCCTACTGCGCTACCTAGGCTTGGCTGTAGATACTTTTATTTGTCTTTTGCACTTAAACTTAATTGGAATTTTTCCTTTTTTTAAGTTAGTTCACTCTGAAAACTAGATTTTTATCAATTTACTTCAGCTAAACTGAAGATTAAGATTTTTTGTGATTACAGTCTCAGTTTACTTTCGCTTTTGCACCTTTTAAGGGACTAAACGCAGATAGGTACTTCTGCCTATGCACGTGGACTCTCTATTTCTCAATTTTAAATTTCAGTTATAAAAATTTACGAAAACTGTCTTAGTTCGATGATGAAAACTCATAGACATTTAGACTGCTTTCAACCATTCTTGTTTTAACAAACTTTTTATAAAAATATTACTTGAAATTTAAAAATGTGTTGCCCCGGGTGAGGATCGAACTCACGACCTTCAGATAACTCCGAGAAGTTTGATTATGAGACTGACGCGCTCCCTACTGCGCTACCGAGGCCCAGACAATTGCCTAAAATGCCATGACAAAATTTTGGGATCGTCCACATCTAAATTTCATATAAAATCCATACAATTTACAACCCTCGCTCGTCTTCTTTACTTTTAGAACATTCAAATTTTATTTAACGGCAGAAAAAATCTCATGCCTTGGTCTGTTTTGGAATTTGAAAAACATATTTTCGAAATTTTTTTGTTGGACAGCAGAAATAAGGACGAAATTAAAAACAGTTGCCCCGGGTGAGGATCGAACTCACGACCTTCAGATTGCTCCGATTGAAACGATTATGAGACTGACGCGCTGCCTACTGCGCTACCGAGACTCGGCTGTACATAATTTTATTCGTCTTTTGCACTTAAACTTAATTGGAATTTTTCCTTTTTTTAAGTTAGTTCACTCTGAAAACAAGATTTTTATCAATTTATTTCAGCTAAACTGAAGATTAAGATTTTTTGTGATTACAGTCTCAGTTTACTTTCGCTTTTGCACCTTTTAAGGGACTAAACGCAGATCGGTACTTCTGCCTATGCACGTGGACTCTCTATTTCTCAATTTTAAATTTCAGTTATAAAAATTTACGAAAACTGTCTTAGTTCGATGATGAAAACTCATAGACATTTAGACTGCTTTCAACCATTTTTGTTTTAACAAACTTTTTATAAAAATATTACTTGAAATTTAAAAATGTGTTGCCCCGGGTGAGGATCGAACTCACGACCTTCAGATAACTCCGAGAAGTTTGATTATGAGACTGACGCGCTGCCTACTGCGCTACCGAGGCCCAGACAATTGCCTAAAATGCCATGACAAAATTTTGGGATCGTCCACATCTAAATTTCATATAAAATCCATACAATTTACAACCCTCGCTCGTCTTCTTTACTTTTAGAACATTCAAATTTTATTTAACGGCAGAAAAAATCTCATGCCTTGGTCTGTTTTGGAATTTGAAAAACATATTTTCGAAATTTTTTTGATGGACAGCAGAAATAAGGACGAAATTAAAAACAGTTGCCCCGGGTGAGGATCGAACTCACGACCTTCAGATTGCTCCGATTGAAACGATTATGAGACTGACGCGCTGCCTACTGCGCTACCTAGGATTGGCTGTAGATACTTTTATTTGTCTTTTACACTTAAACTTAATTGGAATTTTTCCTTTTTTTAAGTTAGTTCACTCTGAAAACTAGATTTTTATCAATTTACTTCAGCTAAACTGAAGATTAAGATTTTTTGTGATTACAGTCTCAGTTTACTTTCGCTTTTGCACCTTTTAAGGGACTAAACGCTGATAGGTACTTCTGCCTATGCACGTGGACTCTCTATTTCTCAATTTTAAATTTCAGTTATAAAAATTTACGAAAACTGTCTTAGTTCGATGATGAAAACTCATAGACATTTAGACTGCTTTCAACCATTCTTGTTTTAACAAACTTTTTATAAAAATATTACTTGAAATTTAAAAATGTGTTGCCCCGGGTGAGGATCGAACTCACGACCTTCAGATAACTCCGAGAAGTTTGATTATGAGACTGACGCGCTGCCTACTGCGCTACCGAGGCCCAGACAATTACCTAAAATGCCATGACAAAATTTTGGGATCGTCCACATCTAAATTTCATATAAAATCCATACAATTTACAACCCTCGCTCGTCTTCTTTACTTTTAGAACATTCAAATTTTATTTAACGGCAGAAAAAATCTCATGCCTTGGTCTGTTTTGGAATTTGAAAAACATATTTTCGAAATTTTTTTGTTGGACAGCAGAAATAAGGACGAAATTAAAAACAGTTGCCCCGGGTGAGGATCGAACTCACGACCTTCAGATTGCTCCGATTGAAACGATTATGAGACTGACGCGCTGCCTACTGCGCTACCTAGGCTTGGCTGTAGATACTTTTATTTGTCTTTTGCACTTAAACTTAATTGGAATTTTTCCTTTTTTTAAGTTAGTTCACTCTGAAAACTAGATTTTTATCAATTTACTTCAGCTAAACTGAAGATTAAGATTTTTTGTGATTACAGTCTCAGTTTACTTTCGCTTTTGCACCTTTTAAGGGACTAAACGCAGATAGGTACTTCTGCCAATGCACGTGGACTCTCTATTTCTCAATTTTAAATTTCAGTTATAAAAATTTACGAAAACTGTCTTAGTTCGATGATGAAAACTCATAGACATTTAGACTGCTTTCAACCATTCTTGTTTTAACAAACTTTTTATAAAAATATTACTTGAAATTTAAAAATGTGTTGCCCCGGGTGAGGATCGAACTCACGACCTTCAGATAACTCCGAGAAGTTTGATTATGAGACTGACGCGCTGCCTACTGCGCTACCGAGGCCCAGACAATTGCCTAAAATGCCATGACAAAATTTTGGGATCGTCCACATCTAAATTTCATATAAAATCCATACAATTTACAACCCTCGCTCGTCTTCTTTACTTTTAGAACATTCAAATTTTATTTAACGGCAGAAAAAATCTCATGCCTTGGTCTGTTTTGGAATTTGAAAAACATATTTTCGAAATTTTTTTGTTGGACAGCAGAAATAAGGACGAAATTAAAAACAGTTGCCCCGGGTGAGGATCGAACTCACGACCTTCAGATTGCTCCGATTGAAACGATTATGAGACTGACGCGCTGCCTACTGCGCTACCGAGGCTCGGCTGTACATAATTTTATTCGTCTTTTGCACTTAAACTTAATTGGAATTTTTCCTTTTTTTAAGTTAGTTCACTCTGAAAACAAGATTTTTATCAATTTATTTCAGCTAAACTGAAGATTAAGATTTTTTGTGATTACAGTCTCAGTTTACTTTCGCTTTTGCACCTTTTAAGGGACTAAACGCAGATCGGTACTTCTGCCTATGCACGTGGACTCTCTATTTCTCAATTTTAAATTTCAGTTATAAAAATTTACGAAAACTGTCTTAGTTCGATGATGAAAACTCATAGACATTTAGACTGCTTTCAACCATTTTTGTTTTAACAAACTTTTTATAAAAATATTACTTGAAATTTAAAAATGTGTTGCCCCGGGTGAGGATCGAACTCACGACCTTCAGATAACTCCGAGAAGTTTGATTATGAGACTGACGCGCTGCCTACTGCGCTACCGAGGCCCAGAGAATTGCCTAAAATGCCATGACAAAATTTTGGGATCGTCCACATCTAAATTTCATATAAAATCCATACAATTTACAACCCTCGCTCGTCTTCTTTACATTTAGAACATTCAAATTTTATTTAACAGCAGAAAAAATCTCATGCCTTGGTCTGTTTTGGAATTTGAAAAACATATTTTCGAAATTTTTTTGTTGGACAGCAGAAATAAGGACGAAATTAAAAACAGTTGCCCCGGGTGAGGATCGAACTCACGACCTTCAGATTGCTCCGATTGAAACGATTATGAGACTGACGCGCTGCCTACTGCGCTACCGAGGCTTGGCTGTAGATACTTTTATTTGTCTTTTGCACTTAAACTTAAATGGAATTTTTCCTTTTTTTAAGTTAGTTCACTCTGAAAACAAGATTTTTATCAATTTACTTCAGCTAAACTGAAGATCAAGATTTTTTGTGATTACAGTCTCAGTTTACTTTCGCTTTTGCACCTTTTAAGGGACTAAACGCAGATAGGTACTTCTGCCTATGCACGTGGACTCTCTATTTCTCAATTTTAAATTTCAGTTATAAAAATTTACGAAAACTGTCTTAGTTCGATGATGAAAACTCATAGACATTTAGACTGCTTTCAACCATTCTTGTTTTAACAAACTTTTTATAAAAATATTACTTGAAATTTAAAAATGTGTTGCCCCGGGTGAGGATCGAACTCACGACCTTCAGATAACTCCGAGAAGTTTGATTATGAGACTGACGCGCTGCCTACTGCGCTACCGAGGCCCAGACAATTGCCTAAAATGCCATGACAAAATTTTGGGATCGTCCACATCTAAATTTCATATAAAATCCATACAATTTACAACCCTCGCTCGTCTTCTTTACTTTTAGAACATTCAAATTTTATTTAACGGCAGAAAAAATCTCATGCCTTGGTCTGTTTTGGAATTTGAAAAACATATTTTCGAAATTTTTTTGTTGGACAGCAGAAATAAGGACGAAATTAAAAACAGTTGCCCCGGGTGAGGATCGAACTCACGACCTTCAGATTGCTCCGATTGAAACGATTATGAGACTGACGCGCTGCCTACTGCGCTACCGAGGCTCGGCTGTAGATACTTTTATTCGTCTTTTGCACTTAAACTTAATTGGAATTTTTCCTTTTTTTAAGTTAGTTCACTCTGAAAACAAGATTTTTATCAATTTACTTCAGCTAAACTGAAGATTAAGATTTTTTGTGATTACAGTCTCAGTTTACTTTCGCTTTTGCACCTTTTAAGGGACTAAACGCAGATAGGTACTTCTGCCTATGCACGTGGACTCTCTATTTCTCAATTTTAAATTTCAGTTATAAAAATGTACGAAAACTGTCTTAGTTCGATGATGAAAACTCATAGACATTTAGACTGCTTTCAACCATTTTTGTTTTAACAAACTTTTTATAAAAATATTACTTGAAATTTAAAAATGTGTTGCCCCGGGTGAGGATCGAACTCACGACCTTCAGATAACTCCGAGAAGTTTGATTATGAGACTGACGCGCTGCCTACTGCGCTACCGAGGCCCAGACAATTGCCTAAAATGCCATGACAAAATTTTGGGATCGTCCACATCTAAATTTCATATAAAATCCATACAATTTACAACCCTCGCTCGTCTTCTTTACTTTTAGAACATTCAAATTTTATTTAACGGCAGAAAAAATCTCATGCCTTGGTCTGTTTTGGAATTTGAAAAACATATTTTCGAAATTTTTTTGTTGGACAGCAGAAATAAGGACGAAATTAAAAACAGTTGCCCCGGGTGAGGATCGAACTCACGACCTTCAGATTGCTCCGATTGAAACGATTATGAGACTGACGCGCTGCCTACTGCGCTACCGAGGCTCGGCTGTACATAATTTTATTCGTCTTTTGCACTTAAACTTAATTGGAATTTTTCCTTTTTTTAAGTTAGTTCACTCTGAAAACAAGATTTTTATCAATTTATTTCAGCTAAACTGAAGATTAAGATTTTTTGTGATTACAGTCTCAGTTTACTTTCGCTTTTGCACCTTTTAAGGGACTAAACGCAGATCGGTACTTCTGCCTATGCACGTGGACTCTCTATTTCTCAATTTTAAATTTCAGTTATAAAAATTTACGAAAACTGTCTTAGTTCGATGATGAAAACTCATAGACATTTAGACTGCTTTCAACCATTTTTGTTTTAACAAACTTTTTATAAAAATATTACTTGAAATTTAAAAATGTGTTGCCCCGGGTGAGGATCGAACTCACGACCTTCAGATAACTCCGAGAAGTTTGATTATGAGACTGACGCGCTGCCTACTGCGCTACCGAGGCCCAGAGAATTGCCTAAAATGCCATGACAAAATTTTGGGATCGTCCACATCTAAATTTCATATAAAATCCATACAATTTACAACCCTCGCTCGTCTTCTTTACTTTTAGAACATTCAAATTTTATTTAACAGCAGAAAAAATCTCATGCCTTGGTCTGTTTTGGAATTTGAAAAACATATTTTCGAAATTTTTTTGTTGGACAGCAGAAATAAGGACGAAATTAAAAAGAGTTGCCCCGGGTGAGGATCGAACTCACGACCTTCAGATTGCTCCGATTGAAACGATTATGAGACTGACGCGCTGCCTACTGCGCTACCGAGGCTTGGCTGTAGATACTTTTATTTGTCTTTTGCACTTAAACTTAAATGGAATTTTTCCTTTTTTTAAGTTAGTTCACTCTGAAAACAAGATTTTTATCAATTTACTTCAGCTAAACTGAAGATCAAGATTTTTTGTGATTACAGTCTCAGTTTACTTTCGCTTTTGCACCTTTTAAGGGACTAAACGCAGATAGGTACTTCTGCCTATGCACGTGGACTCTCTATTTCTCAATTTTAAATTTCAGTTATAAAAATGTACGAAAACTGTCTTAGTTCGATGATGAAAACTCATAGACATTTAGACTGCTTTCAACCATTCTTGTTTTAACAAACTTTTTATAAAAATATTACTTGAAATTTAAAAATGTGTTGTCCCGGGTGAGGATCGAACTCACGACCTTCAGATAACTCCGAGAAGTTTGATTATGAGACTGACGCGCTGCCTACTGCGCTACCGAGGCCCAGACAATTGCCTAAAATGCCATGACAAAATTTTGGGATCGTCCACATCTAAATTTCATATAATTTCCATACAATTTACAACCCTCGCTCGTCTTCTTTACTTTTAGAGGGCCCACCAGCGGCCGAGCGGTTCTGCGCTCAAAGCTGGTAGATGGGAGGTGCCGGGTTCGATCCCCGGTCGCGCTCATCGACCTAGCCGTTCGGATTTTTCCGTGGTTTCCTCCGAAACTCGCGTAAATACGGGCTAGGACCCCTTAGAAAGACCCCCACGGAAGGCATTCCCCCCTCTAGGCCTAGGACACATCAGGAGTCAATCGGCCATAAATCCTACAACCAATCTTTACTTTTAGAACATTCAAATTTTATTTAACGGCAGAAAAAATCTCATGCCTTGGTCTGTTTTGGAATTTGAAAAACATATTTTCGAAATTTTTTTGTTGGACAGCAGAAATAAGGACGAAATTAAAAACAGCCGCCCCGGGTGAGGATCGAACTCACGACCTTCAGATTGCTCCGATTGAAACGATTATGAGACTGACGCGCTGCTTACTGCGCTACCGAGGCTCGGCTGTAGATACTTTTATTCGTCTTTTGCACTTAAAATTAATTGGAATTTTTCCTTTTTTTAAGTTAGTTCACTCTGAAAACAAGATTTTTATCAATTTACTTCAGCTAAACTGAAGATTAAGATTTTTTGTGATTACAGTCTCAGTTTACTTTCGCTTTTGCACCTTTTAAGGGACTAAACGCAGATAGGTACTTCTGCCTATGCACGCGGACTCTCTATTTCTCAATTTTAAATTTCAGTTATAAAAATTTACGAAAACTGTCTTAGTTCGATGATGAAAACTCATAGACATTTAGACTGCTTTCAACCATTCTTGTTTTAACAAACTTTTTATAAAAATATTACTTGAAATTTAAAAATGTGTTGTCCCGGGTGAGGATCGAACTCACGACCTTCAGATAACTCCGAGAAGTTTGATTATTAGACTGACGCGCTGCCTACTGCGCTACCGAGGCCCAGACAATTGCCTAAAATGCCATGACAAAATTTTGGGATCGTCCACATCTAAATTTCATATAATTTCCATACAATTTACAACCCTCGCTCGTCTTCTTTACTTTTAGAACATTCAAATTTTATTTAACGGCAGAAAAAATCTCATGCCTTGGTCTGTTTTGGAATTTGAAAAACATATTTTCGAAATTTTTTTGTTGGACAGCAGAAATAAGGACGAAATTAAAAACAGTTGCCCCGGGTGAGGATTGAACTCACGACCTCCAGATTGCTCCGATTGAAACGATTATGAGACTGACGCGCTGCCTACTGCGCTACCGAGGCTTGGCTGTAGATACTTTTATTTGTCTTTTGCACTTAAACTTAATTGGAATTTTTCCTTTTTTTAAGTTAGTTCACTCTGAAAACTAGATTTTTATCAATTTACTTCAGCTAAACTGAAGATTAAGATTTTTTGTGATTACAGTCTCAGTTTACTTTCGCTTTTGCACCTTTTAAGGGACTAAACGCAGATAGGTACTTCTGCCTATGCACGTGGACTCTCTATTTCTCAATTTTAAATTTCAGTTATAAAAATTTACGAAAACTGTCTTAGTTCGATGATGAAAACTCATAGACATTTAGACTGCTTTCAACCATTCTTGTTTTAACAAACTTTTTATAAAAATATTACTTGAAATTTAAAAATGTGTTGCCCCGGGTGAGGATCGAACTCACGACCTTCAGATAACTCCGAGAAGTTTGATTATGAGACTGACGCGCTGCCTACTGCGCTACCGAGACCCAGACAATTGCCTAAAATGCCATGACAAAATTTTGGGATCGTCCACATCTAAATTTCATATAAAATCCATACAATTTACAACCCTCGCTCGTCTTCTTTACTTTTAGAACATTCAAATTTTATTTAACGGCAGAAAAAATCTCATGCCTTGGTCTGTTTTGGAATTTGAAAAACATATTTTCGAAATTTTTTTGTTGGACAGCAGAAATAAGGACGAAATTAAAAACAGTTGCCCCGGGTGAGGATCGAACTCACGACCTTCAGATTGCTCCGATTGAAACGATTATGAGACTGACGCGCTGCCTACTGCGCTACCGAGGCTCGGCTGTACATAATTTTATTCGTCTTTTGCACTTAAACTTAATTGGAATTTTTCCTTTTTTTAAGTTAGTTCACTCTGAAAACAAGATTTTTATCAATTTATTTCAGCTAAACTGAAGATTAAGATTTTTTGTGATTACAGTCTCAGTTTACTTTCGCTTTTGCACCTTTTAAGGGACTAAACGCAGATCGGTACTTCTGCCTATGCACGTGGACTCTCTATTTCTCAATTTTAAATTTCAGTTATAAAAATTTACGAAAACTGTCTTAGTTCGATGATGAAAACTCATAGACATTTAGACTGCTTTCAACCATTTTTGTTTTAACAAACTTTTTATAAAAATATTACTTGAAATTTAAAAATGTGTTGCCCCGGGTGAGGATCGAACTCACGACCTTCAGATAACTCCGAGAAGTTTGATTATGAGACTGACGCGCTGCCTACTGCGCTACCGAGGCCCAGAGAATTGCCTAAAATGCCATGACAAAATTTTGGGATCGTCCACATCTAAATTTCATATAAAATCCATACAATTTACAACCCTCGCTCGTCTTCTTTACTTTTAGAACATTCAAATTTTATTTAACAGCAGAAAAAATCTCATGCCTTGGTCTGTTTTGGAATTTGAAAAACATATTTTCGAAATTTTTTTGTTGGACAGCAGAAATAAGGACGAAATTAATAACAGTTGCCCCGGGTGAGGATCGAACTCACGACCTTCAGATTGCTCCGATTGAAACAATTATGAGACTGACGCGCTGCCTACTGCGCTACCGAGGCTTGGCTATAGATACTTTTATTTGTCTTTTGCACTTAAACTTAATTGGAATTTTTCCTTTTTTTAAGTTAGTTCACTCTGAAAACAAGATTTTTATCAATTTACTTCAGCTAAACTGAAGATCAAGATTTTTTGTGATTACAGTCTCAGTTTACTTTCGCTTTTGCACCTTTTAAGGGACTAAACGCAGATAGGTACTTCTGCCTATGCACGTGGACTCTCTATTTCTCAATTTTAAATTTCAGTTATAAAAATTTACGAAAACTGTCTTAGTTCGATGATGAAAACTCATAGACATTTAGACTGCTTTCAACCATTCTTGTTTTAACAAACTTTTTATAAAAATATTACTTGAAATTTAAAAATGTGTTGCCCCGGGTGAGGATCGAACTCACGACCTTCAGATAACTCCGAGAAGTTTGATTATGAGACTGACGCGCTGCCTACTGCGCTACCGAGGCCCAGACAATTGCCTAAAATGCCATGACAAAATTTTGGGATCGTCCACACCTAAATTTCATATAAAATCCATACAATTTACAACCCTCGCTCGTCTTCTTTACTTTTAGAACATTCAAATTTTATTTAACGGCAGAAAAAATCTCATGCCTTGGTCTGTTTTGGAATTTGAAAAACATATTTTCGAAATTTTTTTGTTGGACAGCAGAAATAAGGACGAAATTAAAAACAGTTGCCCCGGGTGAGGATCGAACTCACGACCTTCAGATTGCTCCGATTGAAACGATTATGAGACTGACGCGCTGCCTACTGCGCTACCTAGGCTTGGCTGTAGATACTTTTATTTGTCTTTTGCACTTAAACTTAATTGGAATTTTTCCTTTTTTTAAGTTAGTTCACTCTGAAAACTAGATTTTTATCAATTTACTTCAGCTAAACTGAAGATTAAGATTTTTTGTGATTACAGTCTCAGTTTACTTTCGCTTTTGCACCTTTTAAGGGACTAAACGCAGATAGGTACTTCTGCCTATGCACGTGGACTCTCTATTTCTCAATTTTAAATTTCAGTTATAAAAATTTACGAAAACTGTCTTAGTTCGATGATGAAAACTCATAGACATTTAGACTGCTTTCAACCATTCTTGTTTTAACAAACTTTTTATAAAAATATTACTTGAAATTTAAAAATGTGTTGCCCCGGGTGAGGATCGAACTCACGACCTTCAGATAACTCCGAGAAGTTTGATTATGAGACTGACGCGCTGCCTACTGCGCTACCGAGGCCCAGACAATTGCCTAAAATGCCATGACAAAATTTTGGGATCGTCCACATCTAAATTTCATATAAAATCCATACAATTTACAACCCTCGCTCGTCTTCTTTACTTTTAGAACATTCAAATTTTATTTAACGGCAGAAAAAATCTCATGCCTTGGTCTGTTTTGGAATTTGAAAAACATATTTTCGAAATTTTTTTGTTGGACAGCAGAAATAAGGACGAAATTAAAAACAGTTGCCCCGGGTGAGGATCGAACTCACGACCTTCAGATTGCTCCGATTGAAACGATTATGAGACTGACGCGCTGCCTACTGCGCTACCGAGGCTCGGCTGTAGATACTTTTATTCGTCTTTTGCACTTAAACTTAATTGGAATTTTTCCTTTTTTTAAGTTAGTTCACTCTGAAAACAAGATTTTTATCAATTTACTTCAGCTAAACTGAAGATTAAGATTTTTTGTGATTACAGTCTCAGTTTACTTTCGCTTTTGCACCTTTTAAGGGACTAAACGCAGATAGGTACTTCTGCCTATGCACGTGGACTCTCTATTTCTCAATTTTAAATTTCAGTTATAAAAATTTACGAAAACTGTCTTAGTTCGATGATGAAAACTCATAGACATTTAGACTGCTTTCAACCATTCTTGTTTTAACAAACTTTTTATAAAAATATTACTTGAAATTTAAAAATGTGTTGTCCCGGGTGAGGATCGAACTCACGACCTTCAGATAACTCCGAGAAGTTTGATTATGAGACTGACGCGCTGCCTACTGCGCTACCGAGGCCCAGACTATTGCCTAAAATGCCATGACAAAATTTTGGGATCGTCCACATCTAAATTTCATATAAAATCCATACAATTTACAACCCTCGCTCGTCTTCTTTACTTTTAGAACATTCAAATTTTATTTAACGGCAGAAAAAATCTCATGCCTTGGTCTGTTTTGGAATTTGAAAAACATATTTTCGAAATTTTTTTGTTGGACAGCAGAAATAAGGACGAAATTAAAAACAGTTGCCCCGGGTGAGGATCGAACTCACGACCTTCAGATTGCTCCGATTGAAACGATTATGAGACTGACGCGCTGCCTACTGCGCTACCTAGGCTTGGCTGTAGATACTTTTATTTGTCTTTTACACTTAAACTTAATTGGAATTTTTCCTTTTTTTAAGTTAGTTCACTCTGAAAACTAGATTTTTATCAATTTACTTCAGCTAAACTGAAGATTAAGATTTTTTGTGATTACAGTCTCAGTTTACTTTCGCTTTTGCACCTTTTAAGGGACTAAACGCAGATAGGTACTTCTGCCTATGCACGTGGACTCTCTATTTCTCAATTTTAAATTTCAGTTATAAAAATTTACGAAAACTGTCTTAGTTCGATGATGAAAACTCATAGACATTTAGACTGCTTTCAACCATTCTTGTTTTAACAAACTTTTTATAAAAATATTACTTGAAATTTAAAAATGTGTTGCCCCGGGTGAGGATCGAACTCACGACCTTCAGATAACTCCGAGAAGTTTGATTATGAGACTGACGCGCTGCCTACTGCGCTACCGAGGCCCAGACAATTCCCTAAAATGCCATGACAAAATTTTGGGATCGTCCACATCTAAATTTCATATAAAATCCATACAATTTACAACCCTCGCTCGTCTTCTTTACTTTTAGAACATTCAAATTTTATTTAACGGCAGAAAAAATCTCATGCCTTGGTCTGTTTTGGAATTTGAAAAACATATTTTCGAAATTTTTTTGTTGGACAGCAGAAATAAGGACGAAATTAAAAACAGTTGCCCCGGGTGAGGATCGAACTCACGACCTTCAGATTGCTCCGATTGAAACGATTATGAGACTGACGCGCTGCCTACTGCGCTACCTAGGCTTGGCTGTAGATACTTTTATTTGTCTTTTGCACTTAAACTTAATTGGAATTTTTCCTTTTTTTAAGTTAGTTCACTCTGAAAACTAGATTTTTATCAATTTACTTCAGCTAAACTGAAGATTAAGATTTTTTGTGATTACAGTCTCAGTTTACTTTCGCTTTTGCACCTTTTAAGGGACTAAACGCAGATAGGTACTTCTGCCTATGCACGTGGACTCTCTATTTCTCAATTTTAAATTTCAGTTATAAAAATTTACGAAAACTGTCTTAGTTCGATGATGAAAACTCATAGACATTTAGACTGCTTTCAACCATTCTTGTTTTAACAAACTTTTTATAAAAATATTACTTGAAATTTAAAAATGTGTTTCCCCGGGTGAGGATCGAACTCACGACCTTCAGATAACTCCGAGAAGTTTGATTATGAGACTGACGCGCTGCCTACTGCGCTACCGAGGCCCAGACAATTGCCTAAAATGCCATGACAAAATTTTGGGATCGTCCACATCTAAATTTCATATAAAATCCATACAATTTACAACCCTCGCTCGTCTTCTTTACTTTTAAAACATTCAAATTTTATTTAACAGCAGAAAAAATCTCATGCCTTGGTCTGTTTTGGAATTTGAAAAACATATTTTCGAAATTTTTTTGTTGGACAGCAGAAATAAGGACGAAATTAAAAACAGTTGCCCCGGGTGAGGATCGAACTCACGACCTTCAGATTGCTCCGATTGAAACGATTATGAGACTGACGCGCTGCCTACTGCGCTACCGAGGCTTGGCTGTAGATACTTTTATTTGTTTTTGCACTTAAACTTAATTGGAATTTTTCCTTTTTTTAAGTTAGTTCACTCTGAAAACAAGATTTTTATCAATTTACTTCAGCTAAACTGAAGATCAAGATTTTTTGTGATTACAGTCTCAGTTTACTTTCGCTTTTGCACCTTTTAAGGGACTAAACGCAGATAGGTTCTTCTGCCTATGCACGTGGACTCTCTATTTCTCAATTTTAAATTTCAGTTATAAAAATTTACGAAAACTGTCTTAGTTCGATGATGAAAACTCATAGACATTTAGACTGCTTTCAACCATTCTTGTTTTAACAAACTTTTTATAAAAATATTACTTGAAATTTAAAAATGTGTTGCCCCGGGTGAGGATCGAACTCACGACCTTCAGATAACTCCGAGAAGTTTGATTATGAGACTGACGCGCTGCCTACTGCGCTACCGAGGCCCAGACAATTGCCTAAAATGCCATGACAAAATTTTGGGATCGTCCACATCTAAATTTCATATAAAATCCATACAATTTACAACCCTCGCTCGTCTTCTTTACTTTTAGAACATTCAAATTTTATTTAACGGCAGAAAAAATCTCATGCCTTGGTCTGTTTTGGAATTTGAAAAACATATTTTCGAAATTTTTTTGTTGGACAGCAGAAATAAGGACGAAATTAAAAACAGTTGCCCCGGGTGAGGATCGAACTCACGACCTTCAGATTGCTCCGATTGAAACGATTATGAGACTGACGCGCTGCCTACTGCGCTACCTAGGCTTGGCTGTAGATACTTTTATTTGTCTTTTGCACTTAAACTTAATTGGAATTTTTCCTTTTTTTAAGTTAGTTCACTCTGAAAACTAGATTTTTATCAATTTACTTCAGCTAAACTGAAGATTAAGATTTTTTGTGATTACAGTCTCAGTTTACTTTCGCTTTTGCACCTTTTAAGGGACTAAACGCAGATAGGTACTTCTGCCTATGCACGTGGACTCTCTATTTCTCAATTTTAAATTTCAGTTATAAAAATTTACGAAAACTGTCTTAGTTCGATGATGAAAACAAATAGACATTTAGACTGCTTTCAACCATTCTTGTTTTAACAAACTTTTTATAAAAATATTACTTGAAATTTAAAAATGTGTTGCCCCGGGTGAGGATCGAACTCACGACCTTGAGATAACTCCGAGAAGTTTGATTATGAGACTGACGCGCTGCCTACTGCGCTACCGAGGCCCAGACAATTGCCTAAAATGCCATGACAAAATTTTGGGATCGTCCACATCTAAATTTCATATAATTTCCATACAATTTACAACCCTCGCTCGTCTTCTTTACTTTTAGAGGGCCCACCAGCGGCCGAGCGGTTCTGCGCTCAAAGCTGGTAGATGGGAGGTGCCGGGTTCGATCCCCGGTCGCGCTCATCGACCTAGCCGTTCGGAGTTTTCCGTGGTTTCCTCCGAAACTCGCGTAAATACGCGCTAGGACCCCTTAGAAAGACCCCCACGGAAGGCATTCCCCCCTCTAGGCCTAGGACACATCAGGAGTCAATCGGCCATAAATCCTACAACCAATCTTTACTTTTAGAACATTCAAATTTTATTTAACGGCAGAAAAAATCTCATGCCTTGGTCTGTTTTGGAATTTGAAAAACATATTTTCGAAATTTTTTTGTTGGACAGCAGAAATAAGGACGAAATTAAAAACAGCTGCCCCGGGTGAGGATCGAACTCACGACCTTCAGATTGCTCCGATTGAAACGATTATGAGACTGACGCGCTGCTTACTGCGCTACCGAGGCTCGGCTGTAGATACTTTTATTCGTCTTTTGCACTTAAACTTAATTGGAATTTTTCCTTTTTTTAAGTTAGTTCACTCTGAAAACAAGATTTTTATCAATTTACTTCAGCTAAACTGAAGATTAAGATTTTTTGTGATTACAGTCTCAGTTTACTTTCGCTTTTGCACCTTTTAAGGGACTAAACGCAGATAGGTACTTCTGCCTATGCACGTGGACTCTCTATTTCTCAATTTTAAATTTCAGTTATAAAAATTTACGAAAACTGTCTTAGTTCGATGATGAAAACTCATAGACATTTAGACTGCTTTCAACCATTCTTGTTTTAACAAACTTTTTATAAAAATATTACTTGAAATTTAAAAATGTGTTGTCCCGGGTGAGGATCGAACTCACGACCTTCAGATAACTCCGAGAAGTTTGATTATTAGACTGACGCGCTGCCTACTGCGCTACCGAGGCCCAGACAATTGCCTAAAATGCCATGACAAAATTTTGGGATCGTCCACATCTAAATTTCATATAATTTCCATACAATTTACAACCCTCGCTCGTCTTCTTTACTTTTAGAACATTCAAATTTTATTTAACGGCAGAAAAAATCTCATGCCTTGGTCTGTTTTGGAATTTGAAAAACATATTTTCGAAATTTTTTTGATGGACAGCAGAAATAAGGACGAAATTAAAAACAGTTGCCCCGGGTGAGGATCGAACTCACGACCTTCAGATTGCTCCGATTGAAACGATTATGAGACTGACGCGCTGCCTACTGCGCTACCGAGGCTCGGCTGTACATAATTTTATTCGTCTTTTGCACTTAAACTTAATTGGAATTTTTCCTTTTTTTAAGTTAGTTCACTCTGAAAACAAGATTTTTATCAATTTATTTCAGCTAAACTGAAGATTAAGATTTTTTGTGATTACAGTCTCAGTTTACTTTCGCTTTTGCACCTTTTAAGGGACTAAATGCAGATCGGTACTTCTGCCTATGCACGTGGACTCTCTATTTCTCAATTTTAAATTTCAGTTATAAAAATTTACGAAAACTGTCTTAGTTCGATGATGAAAACTCATAGACATTTAGACTGCTTTCAACCATTTTTGTTTTAACAAACTTTTTATAAAAATATTACTTGAAATTTAAAAATGTGTTGCCCCGGGTGAGGATCGAACTCACGACCTTCAGATAACTCCGAGAAGTTTGATTATGAGACTGACGCGCTGCCTACTGCGCTACCGAGGCCCAGACAATTGCCTAAAATGCCATGACAAAATTTTGGGATCGTCCACATCTAAATTTCATATAAAATCCATACAATTTACAACCCTCGCTCGTCTTCTTTACTTTTAGAACATTCAAATTTTATTTAACGGCAGAAAAAATCTCATGCCTTGGTCTGTTTTGGAATTTGAAAAACATATTTTCGAAATTTTTTTGTTGGACAGCAGAAATAAGGACGAAATTAAAAACAGTTGCCCCGGGTGAGGATCGAACTCACGACCTTCAGATTGCTCCGATTGAAACGATTATGAGACTGACGCGCTGCCTACTGCGCTACCGAGGCTCGGCTGTACATAATTTTATTCGTCTTTTGCACTTAAACTTAATTGGAATTTTTCCTTTTTTTAAGTTAGTTCACTCTGAAAACAAGATTTTTATCAATTTATTTCAGCTAAACTGAAGATTAAGATTTTTTGTGATTACAGTCTCAGTTTACTTTCGCTTTTGCACCTTTTAAGGGACTAAACGCAGATCGGTACTTCTGCCTATGCACGTGGACTCTCTATTTCTCAATTTTAAATTTCAGTTATAAAAATTTACGAAAACTGTCTTAGTTCGATGATGAAAACTCATAGACATTTAGACTGCTTTCAACCATTTTTGTTTTAAAAATTTTTTATAAAAATATTACTTGAAATTTAAAAATGTGTTGCCCCGGGTGAGGATCGAACTCACGACCTTCAGATAACTCCGAGAAGTTTGATTATTAGACTGACGCGCTGCCTACTGCGCTACCGAGGCCCAGAGAATTGCCTAAAACGCCATGACAAAATTTTGGGATCGTCCACATCTAAATTTCATATAATTTCCATACAATTTACAACCCTCGCTCGTCTTCTTTACTTTTAGAACATTCAAATTTTATTTAACGGCAGAAAAAATCTCATGCCTTGGTCTGTTTTGGAATTTGAAAAACATATTTTCGAAATTTTTTTGATGGACAGCAGAAATAAGGACGAAATTAAAAACAGTTGCCCCGGATGAGGATCGAACTCACGACCTTCAGATTGCTCCGATTGAAACGATTATGAGACTGACGCGCTGCCTACTGCGCTACCGAGGCTCGGCTGTACATAATTTTATTCGTCATTTGCACTTAAACTTAATTGGAATTTTTCCTTTTTTTAAGTTAGTTCACTCTGAAAACAAGATTTTTATCAATTTATTTCAGCTAAACTGAAGATTAAGATTTTTTGTGATTACAGTCTCAGTTTACTTTCGCTTTTGCACCTTTTAAGGGACTAAACGCAGATCGGTACTTCTGCCTATGCACGTGGACTCTCTATTTCTCAATTTTAAATTTCAGTTATAAAAATTTACGAAAACTGTCTTAGTTCGATGATGAAAACTCATAGACATTTAGACTGCTTTCAACCATTTTTGTTTTAACAAACTTTTTATAAAAATATTACTTGAAATTTAAAAATGTGTTGCCCCGGGTGAGGATCGAACTCACGACCTTCAGATAACTCCGAGAAGTTTGATTATGAGACTGACGCGCTGCCTACTGCGCTACCGAGGCCCAGACAATTGCCTAAAATGCCATGACAAAATTTTGGGATCGTCCACATCTAAATTTCATATAAAATCCATACAATTTACAACCCTCGCTCGTCTTCTTTACTTTTAGAACATTCAAATTTTATTTAACGGCAGAAAAAATCTCATGCCTTGGTCTGTTTTGGAATTTGAAAAACATATTTTCGAAATTTTTTTGTTGGACAGCAGAAATAAGGACGAAATTAAAAACAGTTGCCCCGGGTGAGGATCGAACTCACGACCTTCAGATTGCTCCGATTGAAACGATTATGAGACTGACGCGCTGCCTACTGCGCTACCGAGGCTCGGCTGTACATAATTTTATTCGTCTTTTGCACTTAAACTTAATTGGAATTTTTCCTTTTTTTAAGTTAGTTCACTCTGAAAACAAGATTTTTATCAATTTATTTCAGCTAAACTGAAGATTAAGATTTTTTGTGATTACAGTCTCAGTTTACTTTCGCTTTTGCACCTTTTAAGGGACTAAACGCAGATCGGTACTTCTGCCTATGCACGTGGACTCTCTATTTCTCAATTTTAAATTTCAGTTATAAAAATTTACGAAAACTGTCTTAGTTCGATGATGAAAACTCATAGACATTTAGACTGCTTTCAACCATTTTTGTTTTAAAAATTTTTTATAAAAATATTACTTGAAATTTAAAAATGTGTTGCCCCGGGTGAGGATCGAACTCACGACCTTCAGATAACTCCGAGAAGTTTGATTATGAGACTGACGCGCTGCCTACTGCGCTACCGAGGCCCAGAGAATTGCCTAAAATGCCATGACAAAATTTTGGGATCGTCCACATCTAAATTTCATATAAAATCCATACAATTTACAACCCTCGCTCGTCTTCTTTACTTTTAGAACATTCAAATTTTATTTAACGGCAGAAAAAATCTCATGCCTTGGTCTGTTTTGGAATTTGAAAAACATATTTTCGAAATTTTTTTGTTGGACAGCAGAAATAAGGACGAAATTAAAAACAGTTGCCCCGGGTGAGGATCGAACTCACGACCTTCAGATTGCTCCGATTGAAACGATTATGAGACTGACGCGCTGCCTACTGCGCTACCTAGGCTTGGCTGTAGATACTTTTATTTGTCTTTTGCACTTAAACTTAATTGGAATTTTTCCTTTTTTTAAGTTAGTTCACTCTGAAAACTAGATTTTTATCAATTTACTTCAGCTAAACTGAAGATTAAGATTTTTTGTGATTACAGTCTCAGTTTACTTTCGCTTTTGCACCTTTTAAGGGACTAAACGCAGATAGGTACTTCTGCCTATGCACGTGGACTCTCTATTTCTCAATTTTAAATTTCAGTTATAAAAATTTACGAAAACTGTCTTAGTTCGATGATGAAAACAAATAGACATTTAGACTGCTTTCAACCATTCTTGTTTTAACAAACTTTTTATAAAAATATTACTTGAAATTTAAAAATGTGTTGCCCCGGGTGAGGATCGAACTCACGACCTTCAGATAACTCCGAGAAGTTTGATTATGAGACTGACGCGCTGCCTACTGCGCTACCGAGGCCCAGACAATTGCCTAAAATGCCATGACAAAATTTTGGGATCGTCCACATCTAAATTTCATATAATTTCCATACAATTTACAACCCTCGCTCGTCTTCTTTACTTTTAGAGGGCCCACCAGCGGCCGAGCGGTTCTGCGCTCAAAGCTGGTAGATGGGAGGTGCCGGGTTCGATCCCCGGTCGCGCTCATCGACCTAGCCGTTCGGAGTTTTCCGTGGTTTCCTCCGAAACTCGCGTAAATACGCGCTAGGACCCCTTAGAAAGACCCCCACGGAAGGCATTCCCCCCTCTAGGCCTAGGACACATCAGGAGTCAATCGGCCATAAATCCTACAACCAATCTTTACTTTTAGAACATTCAAATTTTATTTAACGGCAGAAAAAATCTCATGCCTTGGTCTGTTTTGGAATTTGAAAAACATATTTTCGAAATTTTTTTGTTGGACAGCAGAAATAAGGACGAAATTAAAAACAGCTGCCCCGGGTGAGGATCGAACTCACGACCTTCAGATTGCTCCGATTGAAACGATTATGAGACTGACGCGCTGCTTACTGCGCTACCGAGGCTCGGCTGTAGATACTTTTATTCGTCTTTTGCACTTAAACTTAATTGGAATTTTTCCTTTTTTTAAGTTAGTTCACTCTGAAAACAAGATTTTTATCAATTTACTTCAGCTAAACTGAAGATTAAGATTTTTTGTGATTACAGTCTCAGTTTACTTTCGCTTTTGCACCTTTTAAGGGACTAAACGCAGATAGGTACTTCTGCCTATGCACGTGGACTCTCTATTTCTCAATTTTAAATTTCAGTTATAAAAATTTACGAAAACTGTCTTAGTTCGATGATGAAAACTCATAGACATTTAGACTGCTTTCAACCATTCTTGTTTTAACAAACTTTTTATAAAAATATTACTTGAAATTTAAAAATGTGTTGTCCCGGGTGAGGATCGAACTCACGACCTTCAGATAACTCCGAGAAGTTTGATTATTAGACTGACGCGCTGCCTACTGCGCTACCGAGGCCCAGACAATTGCCTAAAATGCCATGACAAAATTTTGGGATCGTCCACATCTAAATTTCATATAATTTCCATACAATTTACAACCCTCGCTCGTCTTCTTTACTTTTAGAACATTCAAATTTTATTTAACGGCAGAAAAAATCTCATGCCTTGGTCTGTTTTGGAATTTGAAAAACATATTTTCGAAATTTTTTTGATGGACAGCAGAAATAAGGACGAAATTAAAAACAGTTGCCCCGGGTGAGGATCGAACTCACGACCTTCAGATTGCTCCGATTGAAACGATTATGAGACTGACGCGCTGCCTACTGCGCTACCGAGGCTCGGCTGTACATAATTTTATTCGTCTTTTGCACTTAAACTTAATTGGAATTTTTCCTTTTTTTAAGTTAGTTCACTCTGAAAACAAGATTTTTATCAATTTATTTCAGCTAAACTGAAGATTTAGATTTTTTGTGATTACAGTCTCAGTTTACTTTCGCTTTTGCACCTTTTAAGGGACTAAATGCAGATCGGTACTTCTGCCTATGCACGTGGACTCTCTATTTCTCAATTTTAAATTTCAGTTATAAAAATTTACGAAAACTGTCTTAGTTCGATGATGAAAACTCATAGACATTTAGACTGCTTTCAACCATTTTTGTTTTAACAAACTTTTTATAAAAATATTACTTGAAATTTAAAAATGTGTTGCCCCGGGTGAGGATCGAACTCACGACCTTCAGATAACTCCGAGAAGTTTGATTATGAGACTGACGCGCTGCCTACTGCGCTACCGAGGCCCAGACAATTGCCTAAAATGCCATGACAAAATTTTGGGATCGTCCACATCTACATTTCATATAAAATCCATACAATTTACAACCCTCGCTCGTCTTCTTTACTTTTAGAACATTCAAATTTTATTTAACGGCAGAAAAAATCTCATGCCTTGGTCTGTTTTGGAATTTGAAAAACATATTTTCGAAATTTTTTTGTTGGACAGCAGAAATAAGGACGAAATTAAAAACAGTTGCCCCGGGTGAGGATCGAACTCACGACCTTCAGATTGCTCCGATTGAAACAATTATGAGACTGACGCGCTGCCTACTGCGCTACCGAGGCTCGGCTGTACATAATTTTATTCGTCTTTTGCACTTAAACTTAATTGGAATTTTTCCTTTTTTTAAGTTAGTTCACTCTGAAAACAAGATTTTTATCAATTTATTTCAGCTAAACTGAAGATTAAGATTTTTTGTGATTACAGTCTCAGTTTACTTTCGCTTTTGCACCTTTTAAGGGACTAAACGCAGATCGGTACTTCTGCCTATGCACGTGGACTCTCTATTTCTCAATTTTAAATTTCAGTTATAAAAATTTACGAAAACTGTCTTAGTTCGATGATGAAAACTCATAGACATTTAGACTGCTTTCAACCATTTTTGTTTTAAAAATTTTTTATAAAAATATTACTTGAAATTTAAAAATGTGTTGCCCCGGGTGAGGATCGAACTCACGACCTTCAGATAACTCCGAGAAGTTTGATTATTAGACTGACGCGCTGCCTACTGCGCTACCGAGGCCCAGAGAATTGCCTAAAACGCCATGACAAAATTTTGGGATCGTCCACATCTAAATTTCATATAATTTCCATACAATTTACAACCCTCGCTCGTCTTCTTTACTTTTAGAACATTCAAATTTTATTTAACGGCAGAAAAAATCTCATGCCTTGGTCTGTTTTGGAATTTGAAAAACATATTTTCGAAATTTTTTTGATGGACAGCAGAAATAAGGACGAAATTAAAAACAGTTGCCCCGGATGAGGATCGAACTCACGACCTTCAGATTGCTCCGATTGAAACGATTATGAGACTGACGCGCTGCCTACTGCGCTACCGAGGCTCGGCTGTACATAATTTTATTCGTCTTTTGCACTTAAACTTAATTGGAATTTTTCCTTTTTTTAAGTTAGTTCACTCTGAAAACAAGATTTTTATCAATTTATTTCAGCTAAACTGAAGATTAAGATTTTTTGTGATTACAGTCTCAGTTTACTTTCGCTTTTGCACCTTTTAAGGGACTAAACGCAGATCGGTACTTCTGCCTATGCACGTGGACTCTCTATTTCTCAATTTTAAATTTCAGTTATAAAAATTTACGAAAACTGTCTTAGTTCGATGATGAAAACTCATAGACATTTAGACTGCTTTCAACCATTTTTGTTTTAACAAACTTTTTATAAAAATATTACTTGAAATTTAAAAATGTGTTGCCCCGGGTGAGGATCGAACTCACGACCTTCAGATAACTCCGAGAAGTTTGATTATGAGACTGACGCGCTGCCTACTGCGCTACCGAGGCCCAGACAATTGCCTAAAATGCCATGACAAAATTTTGGGATCGTCCACATCTAAATTTCATATAAAATCCATACAATTTACAACCCTCGCTCGTCTTCTTTACTTTTAGAACATTCAAATTTTATTTAACGGCAGAAAAAATCTCATGCCTTGGTCTGTTTTGGAATTTGAAAAACATATTTTCGAAATTTTTTTGTTGGACAGCAGAAATAAGGACGAAATTAAAAACAGTTGCCCCGGGTGAGGATCGAACTCACGACCTTCAGATTGCTCCGATTGAAACGATTATGAGACTGACGCGCTGCCTACTGCGCTACCGAAGCTCGGCTGTACATAATTTTATTCGTCTTTTGCACTTAAACTTAATTGGAATTTTTCCTTTTTTTAAGTTAGTTCACTCTGAAAACAAGATTTTTATCAATTTATTTCAGCTAAACTGAAGATTAAGATTTTTTGTGATTACAGTCTCAGTTTACTTTCGCTTTTGCACCTTTTAAGGGACTAAACGCAGATCGGTACTTCTGCCTATGCACGTGGACTCTCTATTTCTCAATTTTAAATTTCAGTTATAAAAATTTACGAAAACTGTCTTAGTTCGATGATGAAAACTCATAGACATTTAGACTGCTTTCAACCATTTTTGTTTTAAAAATTTTTTATAAAAATATTACTTGAAATTTAAAAATGTGTTGCCCTGGGTGAGGATCGAACTCACGACCTTCAGATAACTCCGAGAAGTTTGATTATGAGACTGACGCGCTGCCTACTGCGCTACCGAGGCCCAGAGAATTGCCTAAAATGCCATGACAAAATTTTGGGATCGTCCACATCTAAATTTCATATAAAATCCATACAATTTACAACCCTCGCTCGTCTTCTTTACTTTTAGAACATTCAAATTTTATTTAACAGCAGAAAAAATCTCATGCCTTGGTCTGTTTTGGAATTTGAAAAACATATTTTCGAAATTTTTTTGTTGGACAGCAGAAATAAGGACGAAATTAAAAACAGTTGCCCCGGTTGAGGATCGAACTCACGACCTTCAGATTGCTCCGATTGAAACGATTATGAGACTGACGCGCTGCCTACTGCGCTACCGAGGCTTGGCTGTAGATACTTTTATTTGTCTTTTGCACTTAAACTTAATTGGAATTTTTCCTTTTTTTAAGTTAGTTCACTCTGAAAACAAGATTTTTATCAATTTACTTCAGCTAAACTGAAGATCAAGATTTTTTGTGATTACAGTCTCAGTTTACTTTCGCTTTTGCACCTTTTAAGGGACTAAACGCAGATAGGTACTTCTGCCTATGCACGTGGACTCTCTATTTCTCAATTTTAAATTTCAGTTATAAAAATTTACGAAAACTGTCTTAGTTCGATGATGAAAACTCATAGACATTTAGACTGCTTTCAACCATTCTTGTTTTAACAAACTTTTTATAAAAATATTACTTGAAATTTAAAAATGTGTTGCCCCGGGTGAGGATCGAACTCACGACCTTCAGATAACTCCGAGAAGTTTGATTATGAGACTGACGCGCTGCCTACTGCGCTACCGAGGCCCAGACAATTGCCTAAAATGCCATGACAAAATTTTGGGATCGTCCACATCTAAATTTCATATAAAATCCATACAATTTACAACCCTCGCTCGTCTTCTTTACTTTTAGAACATTCAAATTTTATTTAACGGCAGAAAAAATCTCATGCCTTGGTCTGTTTTGGAATTTGAAAAACATATTTTCGAAATTTTTTTGTTGGACAGCAGAAATAAGGACGAAATTAAAAACAGTTGCCCCGGGTGAGGATCGAACTCACGACCTTCAGATTGCTCCGATTGAAACGATTATGAGACTGACGCGCTGCCTACTGCGCTACCGAGGCTCGGCTGTAGATACTTTTATTCGTCTTTTGCACTTAAACTTAATTGGAATTTTTCCTTTTTTTAAGTTAGTTCACTCTGAAAACAAGATTTTTATCAATTTACTTCAGCTAAACTGAAGATTAAGATTTTTTGTGATTACAGTCTCAGTTTACTTTCGCTTTAGCACCTTTTAAGGGACTAAACGCAGATAGGTACTTCTGCCTATGCACGTGGACTCTCTATTTCTCAATTTTAAATTTCAGTTATAAAAATGTACGAAAACTGTCTTAGTTCGATGATGAAAACTCATAGACATTTAGACTGCTTTCAATTATTCTTGTTTTAACAAACTTTTTATAAAAATATTACTTGAAATTTAAAAATGTGTTGTCCCGGGTGAGGATCGAACTCACGACCTTCAGATAACTCCGAGAAGTTTGATTATGAGACTGACGCGCTGCCTACTGCGCTACCGAGGCCCAGACAATTGCCTAAAATGCCATGACAAAATTTTGGGATCGTCCACATCTAAATTTCATATAAAATCCATACAATTTACAACCCTCGCTCGTCTTCTTTACTTTTAGAACATTCAAATTTTATTTAACGGCAGAAAAAATCTCATGCCTTGGTCTGTTTTGGAATTTGAAAAACATATTTTCGAAATTTTTTTGTTGGACAGCAGAAATAAGGACGAAATTAAAAACAGTTGCCCCGGGTGAGGATCGAACTCACGACCTTCAGATTGCTCCGATTGAAACGATTATGAGACTGACGCGCTGCCTACTGCGCTACCGAGGCTCGGCTGTAGATACTTTTATTCGTCTTTTGCACTTAAACTTAATTGGAATTTTTCCTTTTTTTAAGTTAGTTCACTCTGAAAACAAGATTTTTATCAATTTACTTCAGCTAAACTGAAGATTAAGATTTTTTGTGATTACAGTCTCAGTTTACTTTCGCTTTTGCACCTTTTAAGGGACTAAACGCAGATAGGTACTTCTGCCTATGCACGTGGACTCTCTATTTCTCAATTTTAAATTTCAGTTATAAAAATGTACGAAAACTGTCTTAGTTCGATGATGAAAACTCATAGACATTTAGACTGCTTTCAACCATTCTTGTTTTAACAAACTTTTTATAAAAATATTACTTGAAATTTAAAAATGTGTTGTCCCGGGTGAGGATCGAACTCACGACCTTCAGATAACTCCGAGAAGTTTGATTATGAGACTGACGCGCTGCCTACTGCGCTACCGAGGCCCAGACAATTGCCTAAAATGCCATGACAAAATTTTGGGATCGTCCACATCTAAATTTCATATAATTTCCATACAATTTACAACCCTCGCTCGTCTTCTTTACTTTTAGAGGGCCCACCAGCGGCCGAGCGGTTCTGCGCTCAAAGCTGGTAGATGAGAGGTGCCGGGTTCGATCCCCGGTCGCGCTCATCGACCTAGCCGTTCGGAGTTTTCCGTGGTTTCCTCCGAAACTCGCGTAAATACGGGCTAGGACCCCTTAGAAAGACCCCCACGGAAGGCATTCCCCCGCCTAGGACACATCAGGAGTCAATCGGCCATAAATCCTACAACCAATCTTTACTTTTAGAACATTCAAATTTTATTTAACGGCAGAAAAATTCTCATGCCTTGGTCTGTTTTGGAATTTGAAAAACATATTTTCGAAATTTTTTTGTTGGACAGCAGAAATAAGGACGAAATTAAAAACAGTTGCCCCGGGTGAGGATCGAACTCACGACCTCCAGATTGCTCCGATTGAAACGATTATGAGACTGACGCGCTGCCTACTGCGCTACCGAGGCTTGGCTGTAGATACTTTTATTTGTCTTTTGCACTTAAACTTAATTGGAATTTTTCCTTTTTTTAAGTTAGTTCACTCTGAAAACTAGATTTTTATCAATTTACTTCAGCTAAACTGAAGATTAAGATTTTTTGTGATTACAGTCTCAGTTTACTTTCGCTTTTGCACCTTTTAAGGGACTAAACGCAGATAGGTACTTCTGCCTATGCACGTGGACTCTCTATTTCTCAATTTTAAATTTCAGTTATAAAAATTTACGAAAACTGTCTTAGTTCGATGATGAAAACTCATAGACATTTAGACTGCTTTCAACCATTCTTGTTTTAACAAACTTTTTATAAAAATATTACTTGAAATTTAAAAATGTGTTGCCCCGGGTGAGGATCGAACTCACGACCTTCAGATAACTCCGAGAAGTTTGATTATGAGACTGACGCGCTGCCTACTGCGCTACCGAGGCCCAGACAATTGCCTAAAATGCCATGACAAAATTTTGGGATCGTCCACATCTAAATTTCATATAAAATCCATACAATTTACAACCCTCGCTCGTCTTCTTTACTTTTAGAACATTCAAATTTTATTTAACGGCAGAAAAAATCTCATGCCTTGGTCTGTTTTGGAATTTGAAAAACATATTTTCGAAATTTTTTTGTTGGACAGCAGAAATAAGGACGAAATTAAAAACAGTTGCCCCGGGTGAGGATCGAACTCACGACCTTCAGATTGCTCCGATTGAAACGATTATGAGACTGACGCGCTGCCTACTGCGCTACCGAGGCTCGGCTGTACATAATTTTATTCGTCTTTTGCACTTAAACTTAATTGGAATTTTTCCTTTTTTTAAGTTAGTTCACTCTGAAAACAAGATTTTTATCAATTTATTTCAGCTAAACTGAAGATTAAGATTTTTTGTGATTACAGTCTCAGTTTACTTTCGCTTTTGCACCTTTTAAGGGACTAAACGCAGATCGGTACTTCTGCCTATGCACGTGGACTCTCTATTTCTCAATTTTAAATTTCAGTTATAAAAATTTACGAAAACTGTCTTAGTTCGATGATGAAAACTCATAGACATTTAGACTGCTTTCAACCATTTTTGTTTTAACAAACTTTTTATAAAAATATTACTTGAAATTTAAAAATGTGTTGCCCCGGGTGAGGATCGAACTCACGACCTTCAGATAACTCCGAGAAGTTTGATTATGAGACTGACGCGCTGCCTACTGCGCTACCGAGGCCCAGAGAATTGCCTAAAATGCCATGACAAAATTTTGGGATCGTCCACATCTAAATTTCATATAAAATCCATACAATTTACAACCCTCGCTCGTCTTCTTTACTTTTAGAACATTCAAATTTTATTTAACAGCAGAAAAAATCTCATGCCTTGGTCTGTTTTGGAATTTAAAAAACATATTTTCGAAATTTTTTTGTTGGACAGCAGAAATAAGGACGAAATTAAAAACAGTTGCCCCGGGTGAGGATCGAACTCACGACCTTCAGATTGCTCCGATTGAAACGATTATGAGACTGACGCGCTGCCTACTGCGCTACCGAGGCTTGGCTGTAGATACTTTTATTTGTTTTTGCACTTAAACTTAATTGGAATTTTTCCTTTTTTTAAGTTAGTTCACTCTGAAAACAAGATTTTTATCAATTTACTTCAGCTAAACTGAAGATCAAGATTTTTTGTGATTACAGTCTCAGTTTACTTTCGCTTTTGCACCTTTTAAGGGACTAAACGCAGATAGGTTCTTCTGCCTATGCACGTGGACTCTCTATTTCTCAATTTTAAATTTCAGTTATAAAAATTTACGAAAACTGTCTTAGTTCGATGATGAAAACTCATAGACATTTAGACTGCTTTCAACCATTCTTGTTTTAACAAACTTTTTATAAAAATATTACTTGAAATTTAAAAATGTGTTGCCCCGGGTGAGGATCGAACTCACGACCTTCAGATAACTCCGAGAAGTTTGATTATGAGACTGACGCGCTGCCTACTGCGCTACCGAGGCCCAGACAATTGCCTAAAATGCCATGACAAAATTTTGGGATCGTCCACATCTAAATTTCATATAAAATCCATACAATTTACAACCCTCGCTCGTCTTCTTTACTTTTAGAACATTCAAATTTTATTTAACGGCAAAAAAAATCTCATGCCTTGGTCTGTTTTGGAATTTGAAAAACATATTTTCGAAATTTTTTTGTTGGACAGCAGAAATAAGGACGAAATTAAAAACAGTTGCCCCGGGTGAGGATCGAACTCACGACCTTCAGATTGCTCCGATTGAAACGATTATGAGACTGACGCGCTGCCTACTGCGCTACCTAGGCTTGGCTGTAGATACTTTTATTTGTCTTTTGCACTTAAACTTAATTGGAATTTTTCCTTTTTTTAAGTTAGTTCACTCTGAAAACAAGATTTTTATCAATTTACTTCAGCTAAACTGAAGATAAGGATTTTTTGTGATTACAGTCTCAGTTTACTTTCGCTTTTGCACCTTTTAAGGGACTAAACGCAGATAGGTACTTCTGCCTATGCACGTGGACTCTCTATTTCTCAATTTTAAATTTCAGTTATAAAAATTTACGAAAACTGTCTTAGTTCGATGATGAAAACAAATAGACATTTAGACTGCTTTCAACCATTCTTGTTTTAACAAACTTTTTATAAAAATATTACTTGAAATTTAAAAATGTGTTGCCCCGGGTGAGGATCGAACTCACGACCTTCAGATAACTCCGAGAAGTTTGATTATGAGACTGACGCGCTGCCTACTGCGCTACCGAGGCCCAGACAATTGCCTAAAATGCCATGACAAAATTTTGGGATCGTCCACATCTAAATTTCATATAATTTCCATACAATTTACAACCCTCGCTCGTCTTCTTTACTTTTAGAGGGCCCACCAGCGGCCGAGCGGTTCTGCGCTCAAAGCTGGTAGATGGGAGGTGACGGGTTCGATCCCCGGTCGCGCTCATCGACCTAGCCGTTCGGAGTTTTTCGTGGTTTCCTCCGAAACTCGCGTAAATACGGGCTAGGACCCCTTAGAAAGACCCCCACGGAAGGCATTCCCCCCTCTAGGCCTAGGACACATCAGGAGTCAATCGGCCATAAATCCTACAACCAATCTTTACTTTTAGAACATTCAAATTTTATTTAACGGCAGAAAAAATCTCATGCCTTGGTCTGTTTTGGAATTTGAAAAACATATTTTCGAAATTTTTTTGTTGGACAGCAGAAATAAGGACGAAATTAAAAACAGCTGCCCCGGGTGAGGATCGAACTCACGACCTTCAGATTGCTCCGATTGAAACGATTATGAGACTGACGCGCTGCTTACTGCGCTACCGAGGCTCGGCTGTAGATACTTTTATTCGTCTTTTGCACTTAAACTTAATTGGAATTTTTCCTTTTTTTAAGTTAGTTCACTCTGAAAACAAGATTTTTATCAATTTACTTCAGCTAAACTGAAGATTAAGATTTTTTGTGATTACAGTCTCAGTTTACTTTCGCTTTTGCACCTTTTAAGGGACTAAACGCAGATAGGTACTTCTGCCTATGCACGTGGACTCTCTATTTCTCAATTTTAAATTTCAGTTATAAAAATTTACGAAAACTGTCTTAGTTCGATGATGAAAACTCATAGACATTTAGACTGCTTTCAACCATTCTTGTTTTAACAAACTTTTTATAAAAATATTACTTGAAATTTAAAAATGTGTTGTCCCGGTTGAGGATCGAACTCACGACCTTCAGATAACTCCGAGAAGTTTGATTATTAGACTGACGCGCTGCCTACTGCGCTACCGAGGCCCAGACAATTGCCTAAAATGCCATGACAAAATTTTGGGATCGTCCACATCTAAATTTCATATAATTTCCATACAATTTACAACCCTCGCTCGTCTTCTTTACTTTTAGAACATTCAAATTTTATTTAACGGCAGAAAAAATCTCATGCCTTGGTCTGTTTTGGAATTTGAAAAACATATTTTCGAAATTTTTTTGTTGGACAGCAGAAATAAGGACGAAATTAAAAACAGTTGCCCCGGGTGAGGATCGAACTCACGACCTCCAGATTGCTCCGATTGAAGCGATTATGAGACTGACGCGCTGCCTACTGCGCTACCGAGGCTTGGCTGTAGATACTTTTATTCGTCTTTTGCACTTAAACTTAATTGGAATTTTTCCTTTTTTTAAGTTAGTTCACTCTGAAAACAAGATTTTTATCAATTTACTTCAGCTAAACTGAAGATTAAGATTTTTTGTGATTACAGTCTCAGTTTACTTTCGCTTTTGCACCTTTTAAGGGACTAAACGCAGATAGGTACTTCTGCCTATGCACGTGGACTCTCTATTTCTCAATTTTAAATTTCAGTTATAAAAATTTACGAAAACTGTCTTAGTTCGATGATGAAAACTCATAGACATTTAGACTGCTTTCAACCATTCTTGTTTTAACAAACTTTTTATAAAAATATTACTTGAAATTTAAAAATGTGTTGCCCCGGGTGAGGATCGAACTCACGACCTTCAGATAACTCCGAGAAGTTTGATTATGAGACTGACGCGCTGCCTACTGCGCTACCGAGGCCCAGACAATTGCCTAAAATGCCATGACAAAATTTTGGGATCGTCCACATCTAAATTTCATATAAAATCCATACAATTTACAACCCTCGCTCGTCTTCTTTACTTTTAGAACATTCAAATTTTATTTAACGGCAGAAAAAATCTCATGCCTTGGTCTGTTTTGGAATTTGAAAAACATATTTTCGAAATTTTTTTGATGGACAGCAGAAATAAGGACGAAATTAAAAACAGTTGCCCCGGGTGAGGATCGAACTCACGACCTTCAGATTGCTCCGATTGAAACGATTATGAGACTGACGCGCTGCCTACTGCGCTACCGAGGCTCGGCTGTACATAATTTTATTCGTCTTTTGCACTTAAACTTAATTGGAATTTTTCCTTTTTTTAAGTTAGTTCACTCTGAAAACAAGATTTTTATCAATTTATTTCAGCTAAACTGAAGATTAAGATTTTTTGTGATTACAGTCTCAGTTTACTTTCGCTTTTGCACCTTTTAAGGGACTAAACGCAGATCGGTACTTCTGCCTATGCACGTGGACTCTCTATTTCTCAATTTTAAATTTCAGTTATAAAAATTTACGAAAACTGTCTTAGTTCGATGATGAAAACTCATAGACATTTAGACTGCTTTCAACCATTTTTGTTTTAACAAACTTTTTATAAAAATATTACTTGAAATTTAAAAATGTGTTGCCCCGGGTGAGGATCGAACTCACGACCTTCAGATAACTCCGAGAAGTTTGATTATGAGACTGACGCGCTGCCTACTGCGCTACCGAGGCCCAGACAATTGCCTAAAATGCCATGACAAAATTTTGGGATCGTCCACATCTAAATTTCATATAAAATCCATACAATTTACAACCCTCGCTCGTCTTCTTTACTTTTAGAACATTCAAATTTTATTTAACGGCAGAAAAAATCTCATGCCTTGGTCTGTTTTGGAATTTGAAAAACATATTTTCGAAATTTTTTTGTTGGACAGCAGAAATAAGGACGAAATTAAAAACAGTTGCCCCGGGTGAGGATCGAACTCACGACCTTCAGATTGCTCCGATTGAAACGATTATGAGACTGACGCGCTGCCTACTGCGCTACCGAGGCTCGGCTGTACATAATTTTATTCGTCTTTTGCACTTAAACTTAATTGGAATTTTTCCTTTTTTTAAGTTAGTTCACTCTGAAAACAAGATTTTTATCAATTTATTTCAGCTAAACTGAAGATTAAGATTTTTTGTGATTACAGTCTCAGTTTACTTTCGCTTTTGCACCTTTTAAGGGACTAAACGCAGATCGGTACTTCTGCCTATGCACGTGGACTCTCTATTTCTCAATTTTAAATTTCAGTTATAAAAATTTACGAAAACTGTCTTAGTTCGATGATGAAAACTCATAGACATTTAGACTGCTTTCAACCATTTTTGTTTTAACAAACTTTTTATAAAAATATTACTTGAAATTTAAAAATGTGTTGCCCCGGGTGAGGATCGAACTCACGACCTTCAGATAACTCCGAGAAGTTTGATTATGAGACTGACGCGCTGCCTACTGCGCTACCGAGGCCCAGAGAATTGCCTAAAATGCCATGACAAAATTTTGGGATCGTCCACATCTAAATTTCATATAAAATCCATACAATTTACAACCCTCGCTCGTCTTCTTTACTTTTAGAACATTCAAATTTTATTTAACAGCAGAAAAAATCTCATGCCTTGGTCTGTTTTGGAATTTGAAAAACATATTTTCGAAATTTTTTTGTTGGACAGCAGAAATAAGGACGAAATTAAAAACAGTTGCCCCGGGTGAGGATCGAACTCACGACCTTCAGATTGCTCCGATTGAAACGATTATGAGACTGACGCGCTGCCTACTGCGCTACCGAGGCTCGGCTGTACATAATTTTATTCGTCTTTTGCACTTAAACTTAATTGGAATTTTTCCTTTTTTTAAGTTAGTTCACTCTGAAAACAAGATTTTTATCAATTTATTTCAGCTAAACTGAAGATTAAGATTTTTTGTGATTACAGTCTCAGTTTACTTTCGCTTTTGCACCTTTTAAGGGACTAAACGCAGATCGGTACTTCTGCCTATGCACGTGGACTCTCTATTTCTCAATTTTAAATTTCAGTTATAAAAATTTACGAAAACTGTCTTAGTTCGATGATGAAAACTCATAGACATTTAGACTGCTTTCAACCATTTTTGTTTTAACAAACTTTTTATAAAAATATTACTTGAAATTTAAAAATGTGTTGCCCCGGGTGAGGATCGAACTCACGACCTTCAGATAACTCCGAGAAGTTTGATTATGAGACTGACGCGCTGCCTACTGCGCTACCGAGGCCCAGAGAATTGCCTAAAATGCCATGACAAAATTTTGGGATCGTCCACATCTAAATTTCATATAAAATCCATACAATTTACAACCCTCGCTCGTCTTCTTTACTTTTAGAACATTCAAATTTTATTTAACAGCAGAAAAAATCTCATGCCTTGGTCTGTTTTGGAATTTGAAAAACATATTTTCGAAATTTTTTTGTTGGACAGCAGAAATAAGGACGAAATTAAAAACAGTTGCCCCGGGTGAGGATCGAACTCACGACCTTCAGATTGCTCCGATTGAAACGATTATGAGACTGACGCGCTGCCTACTGCGCTACCGAGGCTTGGCTGTAGATACTTTTATTTGTTTTTGCACTTAAACTTAATTGGAATTTTTCCTTTTTTTAAGTTAGTTCACTCTGAAAACAAGATTTTTATCAATTTACTTCAGCTAAACTGAAGATCAAGATTTTTTGTGATTACAGTCTCAGTTTACTTTCGCTTTTGCACCTTTTAAGGGACTAAACGCAGATAGGTTCTTCTGCCTATGCACGTGGACTCTCTATTTCTCAATTTTAAATTTCAGTTATAAAAATTTACGAAAACTGTCTTAGTTCGATGATGAAAACTCATAGACATTTAGACTGCTTTCAACCATTCTTGTTTTAACAAACTTTTTATAAAAATATTACTTGAAATTTAAAAATGTGTTGCCCCGGGTGAGGATCGAACTCACGACCTTCAGATAACTCCGAGAAGTTTGATTATGAGACTGACGCGCTGCCTACTGCGCTACCGAGGCCCAGACAATTGCCTAAAATGCCATGACAAAATTTTGGGATCGTCCACATCTAAATTTCATATAAAATCCATACAATTTACAACCCTCGCTCGTCTTCTTTACTTTTAGAACATTCAAATTTTATTTAACGGCAGAAAAAATCTCATGCCTTGGTCTGTTTTGGAATTTGAAAAACATATTTTCGAAATTTTTTTGTTGGACAGCAGAAATAAGGACGAAATTAAAAACAGTTGCCCCGGGTGAGGATCGAACTCACGACCTTCAGATTGCTCCGATTGAAACGATTATGAGACTGACGCGCTGCCTACTGCGCTACCTAGGCTTGGCTGTAGATACTTTTATTTGTCTTTTGCACTTAAACTTAATTGGAATTTTTCCTTTTTTTAAGTTAGTTCACTCTGAAAACTAGATTTTTATCAATTTACTTCAGCTAAACTGAAGATTAAGATTTTTTGTGATTACAGTCTCAGTTTACTTTCGCTTTTGCACCTTTTAAGGGACTAAACGCAGATAGGTACTTCTGCCTATGCACGTGGACTCACTATTTCTCAATTTTAAATTTCAGTTATAAAAATTTACGAAAACTGTCTTAGTTCGATGATGAAAACAAATAGACATTTAGACTGCTTTCAACCATTCTTGTTTTAACAAACTTTTTATAAAAATATTACTTGAAATTTAAAAATGTGTTGCCCCGGGTGAGGATCGAACTCACGACCTTCAGATAACTCCGAGAAGTTTGATTATGAGACTGACGCGCTGCCTACTGCGCTACCGAGGCCCAGACAATTGCCTAAAATGCCATGACAAAATTTTGGGATCGTCCACATCTAAATTTCATATAATTTCCATACAATTTACAACCCTCGCTCGTCTTCTTTACTTTTAGAGGGCCCACCAGCGGCCGAGCGGTTCTGCGCTCAAAGCTGGTAGATGGGAGGTGCCGGGTTCGATCCCCGGTCGCGCTCATCGACCTAGCCGTTCGGAGTTTTCCGTGGTTTCCTCCGAAACTCGCGTAAATACGGGCTAGGACCCCTTAGAAAGACCCCCACGGAAGGCATTCCCCCCTCTAGGCCTAGGACACATCAGGAGTCAATCGGCCATAAATCCTACAACCAATCTTTACTTTTAGAACATTCAAATTTTATTTAACGGCAGAAAAAATCTCATGCCTTGGTCTGTTTTGGAATTTGAAAAACATATTTTCGAAATTTTTTTGTTGGACAGCAGAAATAAGGACGAAATTAAAAACAGCTGCCCCGGGTGAGGATCGAACTCACGACCTTCAGATTGCTCCGATTGAAACGATTATGAGACTGACGCGCTGCTTACTGCGCTACCGAGGCTCGGCTGTAGATACTTTTATTCGTCTTTTGCACTTAAACTTAATTGGAATTTTTCCTTTTTTTAAGTTAGTTCACTCTGAAAACAAGATTTTTATCAATTTACTTCAGCTAAACTGAAGATTAAGATTTTTTGTGATTACAGTCTCAGTTTACTTTCGCTTTTGCACCTTTTAAGGGACTAAACGCAGATAGGTACTTCTGCCTATGCACGTGGACTCTCTATTTCTCAATTTTAAATTTCAGTTATAAAAATTTACGAAAACTGTCTTAGTTCGATGATGAAAACTCATAGACATTTAGACTGCTTTCAACCATTCTTGTTTTAACAAACTTTTTATAAAAATATTACTTGAAATTTAAAAATGTGTTGTCCCGGGTGAGGATCGAACTCACGACCTTCAGATAACTCCGAGAAGTTTGATTATTAGACTGACGCGCTGCCTACTGCGCTACCGAGGCCCAGACAATTGCCTAAAATGCCATGACAAAATTTTGGGATCGTCCACATCTAAATTTCATATAATTTCCATACAATTTACAACCCTCGCTCGTCTTCTTTACTTTTAGAACATTCAAATTTTATTTAACGGCAGAAAAAATCTCATGCCTTGGTCTGTTTTGGAATTTGAAAAACATATTTTCGAAATTTTTTTGTTGGACAGCAGAAATAAGGACGAAATTGAAAACAGTTGCCCCGGGTGAGGATCGAACTCACGACCTCCAGATTGCTCCGATTGAAACGATTATGAGACTGACGCGCTGCCTACTGCGCTACCGAGGCTTGGCTGTAGATACTTTTATTCGTCTTTTGCACTTAAACTTAATTGGAATTTTTCCTTTTTTTAAGTTAGTTCACTCTGAAAACAAGATTTTTATCAATTTACTTCAGCTAAACTGAAGATTAAGATTTTTTGTGATTACAGTCTCAGTTTACTTTCGCTTTTGCACCTTTTAAGGGACTAAACGCAGATAGGTACTTCTGCCTATGCACGTGGACTCTCTATTTCTCAATTTTAAATTTCAGTTATAAAAATTTACGAAAACTGTCTTCGTTCGATGATGAAAACTCATAGACATTTAGACTGCTTTCAACCATTCTTGTTTTAACAAACTTTTTATAAAAATATTACTTGAAATTTAAAAATGTGTTGCCCCGGGTGAGGATCGAACTCACGACCTTCAGATAACTCCGAGAAGTTTGATTATGAAACTGACGCGCTGCCTACTGCGCTACCGAGGCCCAGACAATTGCCTAAAATGCCATGACAAAATTTTGGGATCGTCCACATCTAAATTTCATATAAAATCCATACAATTTACAACCCTCGCTCGTCTTCTTTACTTTTAGAACATTCAAATTTTATTTAACGGCAGAAAAAATCTCATGCCTTGGTCTGTTTTGGAATTTGAAAAACATATTTTCGAAATTTTTTTGATGGACAGCAGAAATAAGGACGAAATTAAAAACAGTTGCCCCGGGTGAGGATCGAACTCACGACCTTCAGATTGCTCCGATTGAAACGATTATGAGACTGACGCGCTGCCTACTGCGCTACCGAGGCTCGGCTGTACATAATTTTATTCGTCTTTTGCACTTAAACTTAATTGGAATTTTTCCTTTTTTTAAGTTAGTTCACTCTGAAAACAAGATTTTTATCAATTTATTTCAGCTAAACTGAAGATTAAGATTTTTTGTGATTACAGTCTCAGTTTACTTTCGCTTTTGCACCTTTTAAGGGACTAAACGCAGATCGGTACTTCTGCCTATGCACGTGGACTCTCTATTTCTCAATTTTAAATTTCAGTTATAAAAATTTACGAAAACTGTCTTAGTTCGATGATGAAAACTCATAGACATTTAGACTGCTTTCAACCATTTTTGTTTTAACAAACTTTTTATAAAAATATTACTTGAAATTTAAAAATGTGTTGCCCCGGGTGAGGATCGAACTCACGACCTTCAGATAACTCCGAGAAGTTTGATTATGGGACTGACGCGCTGCCTACTGCGCTACCGAGGCCCAGACAATTGCCTAAAATGCCATGACAAAATTTTGGGATCGTCCACATCTAAATTTCATATAAAATCCATACAATTTACAACCCTCGCTCGTCTTCTTTACTTTTAGAACATTCAAATTTTATTTAACGGCAGAAAAAATCTCATGCCTTGGTCTGTTTTGGAATTTGAAAAACATATTTTCGAAATTTTTTTGTTGGACAGCAGAAATAAGGACGAAATTAAAAACAGTTGCCCCGGGTGAGGATCGAACTCACGACCTTCAGATTGCTCCGATTGAAACGATTATGAGACTGACGCGCTGCCTACTGCGCTACCGAGGCTCGGCTGTACATAATTTTATTCGTCTTTTGCACTTAAACTTAATTGGAATTTTTCCTTTTTTTAAGTTAGTTCACTCTGAAAACAAGATTTTTATCAATTTATTTCAGCTAAACTGAAGATTAAGATTTTTTGTGATTACAGTCTCAGTTTACTTTCGCTTTTGCACCTTTTAAGGGACTAAACGCAGATCGGTACTTCTGCCTATGCACGTGGACTCTCTATTTCTCAATTTTAAATTTCAGTTATAAAAATTTACGAAAACTGTCTTAGTTCGATGATGAAAACTCATAGACATTTAGACTGCTTTCAACCATTTTTGTTTTAACAAACTTTTTATAAAAATATTACTTGAAATTTAAAAATGTGTTGCCCCGGGTGAGGATCGAACTCACGACCTTCAGATAACTCCGAGAAGTTTGATTATGAGACTGACGCGCTGCCTACTGCGCTACCGAGGCCCAGAGAATTGCCTAAAATGCCATGACAAAATTTTGGGATCGTCCACATCTAAATTTCATATAAAATCCATACAATTTACAACCCTCGCTCGTCTTCTTTACTTTTAGAACATTCAAATTTTATTTAACAGCAGAAAAAATCTCATGCCTTGGTCTGTTTTGGAATTTGAAAAACATATTTTCGAAATTTTTTTGTTGGACAGCAGAAATAAGGACGAAATTAAAAACAGTTGCCCCGGGTGAGGATCGAACTCACGACCTTCAGATTGCTCCGATTGAAACGATTATGAGACTGACGCGCTGCCTACTGCGCTACCGAGGCTTGGCTGTAGATACTTTTATTTGTCTTTTGCACTTAAACTTAATTGGAATTTTTCCTTTTTTTAAGTTAGTTCACTCTGAAAACAAGATTTTTATCAATTTACTTCAGCTAAACTGAAGATCAAGATTTTTTGTGATTACAGTCTCAGTTTACTTTCGCTTTTGCACCTTTTAAGGGATTAAACGCAGATAGGTACTTCTGCCTATGCACGTGGACTCTCTATTTCTCAATTTTAAATTTCAGTTATAAAAATTTACGAAAACTGTCTTAGTTCGATGATGAAAACTCATAGACATTTAGACTGCTTTCAACCATTCTTGTTTTAACAAACTTTTTATAAAAATATTACTTGAAATTTAAAAATGTGTTGCCCCGGGTGAGGATCGAACTCACGACCTTCAGATAACTCCGAGAAGTTTGATTATGAGACTGACGCGCTGCCTACTGCGCTACCGAGGCCCAGACAATTGCCTAAAATGCCATGACAAAATTTTGGGATCGTCCACATCTAAATTTCATATAAAATCCATACAATTTACAACCCTCGCTCGTCTTCTTTACTTTTAGAACATTCAAATTTTATTTAACGGCAGAAAAAATCTCATGCCTTGGTCTGTTTTGGAATTTGAAAAACATATTTTCGAAATTTTTTTGTTGGACAGCAGAAATAAGGACGAAATTAAAAACAGTTGCCCCGGGTGAGGATCGAACTCACGACCTTCAGATTGCTCCGATTGAAACGATTATGAGACTGACGCGCTGCCTACTGCGCTACCGAGGCTCGGCTGTAGATACTTTTATTCGTCTTTTGCACTTAAACTTAATTGGAATTTTTCCTTTTTTTAAGTTAGTTCACTCTGAAAACAAGATTTTTATCAATTTACTTCAGCTAAACTGAAGATTAAGATTTTTTGTGATTACAGTCTCAGTTTACTTTCGCTTTTGCACCTTTTAAGGGACTAAACGCAGATAGGTACTTCTGCCTATGCACGTGGACTCTCTATTTCTCAATTTTAAATTTCAGTTATAAAAATGTACGAAAACTGTCTTAGTTCGATGATGAAAACTCATAGACATTTAGACTGCTTTCAACCATTCTTGTTTTAACAAACTTTTTATAAAAATATTACTTGAAATTTAAAAATGTGTTGTCCCGGGTGAGGATCGAACTCACGACCTTCAGATAACTCCGAGAAGTTTGATTATGAGACTGACGCGCTGCCTACTGCGCTACCGAGGCCCAGACAATTGCCTAAAATGCCATGACAAAATTTTGGGATCGTCCACATCTAAATTTCATATAATTTCCATACAATTTACAACCCTCGCTCGTCTTCTTTACTTTTAGAGGGCCCACCAGCGGCCGAGCGGTTCTGCGCTCAAAGCTGGTAGATGGGAGGTGCCGGGTTCGATCCCCGGTCGCGCTCATCGACCTAGCCGTTCGGAGTTTTCCGTGGTTTCCTCCGAAACTCGCGTAAATACGGGCTAGGACCCCTTAGAAAGACCCCCACGGAAGGCATTCCCCCCTCTAGGCCTAGGACACATCAGGAGTCAATCGGCCATAAATCCTACAACCAATCTTTACTTTTAGAACATTCAAATTTTATTTAACGGCAGAAAAAATCTCATGCCTTGGTCTGTTTTGGAATTTGAAAAACATATTTTCGAAATTTTTTTGTTGGACAGCAGAAATAAGGACGAAATTAAAAACAGCTGCCCCGGGTGAGGATCGAACTCACGACCTTCAGATTGCTCCGATTGAAACGATTATGAGACTGACGCGCTGCTTACTGCGCTACCGAGGCTCGGCTGTAGATACTTTTATTCGTCTTTTGCACTTAAACTTAATTGGAATTTTTCCTTTTTTTAAGTTAGTTCACTCTGAAAACAAGATTTTTATCAATTTACTTCAGCTAAACTGAAGATTAAGATTTTTTGTGATTACAGTCTCAGTTTACTTTCGCTTTTGCACCTTTTAAGGGACTAAACGCAGATAGGTACTTCTGCCTATGCACGTGGACTCTCTATTTCTCAATTTTAAATTTCAGTTATAAAAATTTACGAAAACTGTCTTAGTTCGATGATGAAAACTCATAGACATTTAGACTGCTTTCAACCATTCTTGTTTTAACAAACTTTTTATAAAAATATTACTTGAAATTTAAAAATGTGTTGTCCCGGGTGAGGATCGAACTCACGACCTTCAGATAACTCCGAGAAGTTTGATTATTAGACTGACGCGCTGCCTACTGCGCTACCGAGGCCCAGACAATTGCTTAAAATGCCATGACAAAATTTTGGGATCGTCCACATCTAAATTTCATATAATTTCCATACAATTTACAACCCTCGCTCGTCTTCTTTACTTTTAGAACATTCAAATTTTATTTAACGGCAGAAAAAATCTCATGCCTTGGTCTGTTTTGGAATTTGAAAAACATATTTTCGAAATTTTTTTGTTGGACAGCAGAAATAAGGACGAAATTAAAAACAGTTGCCCCGGGTGAGGATCGAACTCACGACCTCCAGATTGCTCCGATTGAAACGATTATGAGACTGACGCGCTGCCTACTGCGCTACCGAGGCTTGGCTGTAGATACTTTTATTTGTCTTTTGCACTTAAACTTAATTGGAATTTTTCCTTTTTTTAAGTTAGTTCACTCTGAAAACTAGATTTTTATCAATTTACTTCAGCTAAACTGAAGATTAAGATTTTTTGTGATTACAGTCTCAGTTTACTTTCGCTTTTGCACCTTTTAAGGGACTAAACGCAGATAGGTACTTCTGCCTATGCACGTGGACTCTCTATTTCTCAATTTTAAATTTCAGTTATAAAAATTTACGAAAACTGTCTTAGTTCGATGATGAAAACTCATAGACATTTAGACTGCTTTCAACCATTCTTGTTTTAACAAACTTTTTATAAAAATATTACTTGAAATTTAAAAATGTGTTGCCCCGGGTGAGGATCGAACTCACGACCTTCAGATAACTCCGAGAAGTTTGATTATGAGACTGACGCGCTGCCTACTGCGCTACCGAGGCCCAGACAATTGCCTAAAATGCCATGACAAAATTTTGGGATCGTCCACATCTAAATTTCATATAAAATCCATACAATTTACAACCCTCGCTCGTCTTCTTTACTTTTAGAACATTCAAATTTTATTTAACGGCAGAAAAAATCTCATGCCTTGGTCTGTTTTGGAATTTGAAAAACATATTTTCGAAATTTTTTTGTTGGACAGCAGAAATAAGGACGAAATTAAAAACAGTTGCCCCGGGTGAGGATCGAACTCACGACCTTCAGATTGCTCCGATTGAAACGATTATGAGACTGACGCGCTGCCTACTGCGCTACCGAGGCTCGGCTGTACATAATTTTATTCGTCTTTTGCACTTAAACTTAATTGGAATTTTTCCTTTTTTTAAGTTAGTTCACTCTGAAAACAAGATTTTTATCAATTTATTTCAGCTAAACTGAAGATTAAGATTTTTTGTGATTACAGTCTCAGTTTACTTTCGCTTTTGCACCTTTTAAGGGACTAAACGCAGATCGGTACTTCTGCCTATGCACGTGGACTCTCTATTTCTCAATTTTAAATTTCAGTTATAAAAATTTACGAAAACTGTCTTAGTTCGATGATGAAAACTCATAGACATTTAGACTGCTTTCAACCATTTTTGTTTTAACAAACTTTTTATAAAAATATTACTTGAAATTTAAAAATGTGTTGCCCCGGGTGAGGATCGAACTCACGACCTTCAGATAACTCCGAGAAGTTTGATTATGAGACTGACGCGCTGCCTACTGCGCTACCGAGGCCCAGACAATTGCCTAAAATGCCATGACAAAATTTTGGGATCGTCCACATCTAAATTTCATATAAAATCCATACAATTTACAACCCTCGCTCGTCTTCTTTACTTTTAGAACATTCAAATTTTATTTAACAGCAGAAAAAATCTCATGCCTTGGTCTGTTTTGGAATTTGAAAAACATATTTTCGAAATTTTTTTGTTGGACAGCAGAAATAAGGACGAAATTAATAACAGTTGCCCCGGGTGAGGATCGAACTCACGACCTTCAGATTGCTCCGATTGAAACAATTATGAGACTGACGCGCTGCCTACTGCGCTACCGAGGCTTGGCTGTAGATACTTTTATTTGTCTTTTGCACTTAAACTTAATTGGAATTTTTCCTTTTTTTAAGTTAGTTCACTCTGAAAACAAGATTTTTATCAATTTACTTCAGCTAAACTGAAGATCAAGATTTTTTGTGATTACAGTCTCAGTTTACTTTCGCTTTTGCACCTTTTAAGGGACTAAACGCAGATAGGTACTTCTGCCTATGCACGTGGACTCTCTATTTCTCAATTTTAAATTTCAGTTATAAAAATTTACGAAAACTGTCTTAGTTCGATGATGAAAACTCATAGACATTTAGACTGCTTTCAACCATTCTTGTTTTAACAAACTTTTTATAAAAATATTACTTGAAATTTAAAAATGTGTTGCCCCGGGTGAGGATCGAACTCACGACCTTCAGATAACTCCGAGAAGTTTGATTATGAGACTGACGCGCTGCCTACTGCGCTACCGAGGCCCAGACAATTGCCTAAAATGCCATGACAAAATTTTGGGATCGTCCACATCTAAATTTCATATAAAATCCATACAATTTACAACCCTCGCTCGTCTTCTTTACTTTTAGAACATTCAAATTTTATTTAACGGCAGAAAAAATCTCATGCCTTGGTCTGTTTTGGAATTTGAAAAACATATTTTCGAAATTTTTTTGTTGGACAGCAGAAATAAGGACGAAATTAAAAACAGTTGCCCCGGGTGAGGATCGAACTCACGACCTTCAGATTGCTCCGATTGAAACGATTATGAGACTGACGCGCTGCCTACTGCGCTACCTAGGCTTGGCCGTAGATACTTTTATTTGTCTTTTGCACTTAAACTTAATTGGAATTTTTCCTTTTTTTAAGTTAGTTCACTCTGAAAACTAGATTTTTATCAATTTACTTCAGCTAAACTGAAGATTAAGATTTTTTGTGATTACAGTCTCAGTTTACTTTCGCTTTTGCACCTTTTAAGGGACTAAACGCAGATAGGTACTTCTGCCTATGCACGTGGACTCTCTATTTCTCAATTTTAAATTTCAGTTATAAAAATTTACGAAAACTGTCTTAGTTCGATGATGAAAACTCATAGACATTTAGACTGCTTTCAACCATTCTTGTTTTAACAAACTTTTTATAAAAATATTACTTGAAATTTAAAAATGTGTTGCCCCGGGTGAGGATCGAACTCACGACCTTCAGATAACTCCGAGAAGTTTGATTATGAGACTGACGCGCTGCCTACTGCGCTACCGAGGCCCAGACAATTGCCTAAAATGCCATGACAAAATTTTGGGATCGTCCACATCTAAATTTCATATAAAATCCATACAATTTACAACCCTCGCTCGTCTTCTTTACTTTTAGAACATTCAAATTTTATTTAACGGCAGAAAAAATCTCATGCCTTGGTCTGTTTTGGAATTTGAAAAACATATTTTCGAAATTTTTTTGTTGGACAGCAGAAATAAGGACGAAATTAAAAACAGTTGCCCCGGGTGAGGATCGAACTCACGACCTTCAGATTGCTCCGATTGAAACGATTATGAGACTGACGCGCTGCCTACTGCGCTACCGAGGCTCGGCTGTAGATACTTTTATTCGTCTTTTGCACTTAAACTTAATTGGAATTTTTCCTTTTTTTAAGTTAGTTCACTCTGAAAACAAGATTTTTATCAATTTACTTCAGCTAAACTGAAGATTAAGATTTTTTGTGATTACAGTCTCAGTTTACTTTCGCTTTTGCACCTTTTAAGGGACTAAACGCAGATAGGTACTTCTGCCTATGCACGTGGACTCTCTATTTCTCAATTTTAAATTTCAGTTATAAAAATGTACGAAAACTGTCTTAGTTCGATGATGAAAACTCATAGACATTTAGACTGCTTTCAACCATTCTTGTTTTAACAAACTTTTTATAAAAATATTACTTGAAATTTAAAAATGTGTTGTCCCGGGTGAGGATCGAACTCACGACCTTCAGATAACTCCGAGAAGTTTGATTATGAGACTGACGCGCTGCCTACTGCGCTACCGAGGCCCAGACAATTGCCTAAAATGCCATGACAAAATTTTGGGATCGTCCACATCTAAATTTCATATAATTTCCATACAATTTACAACCCTCGCTCGTCTTCTTTACTTTTAGAGGGCCCACCAGCGGCCGAGCGGTTCTGCGCTCAAAGCTGGTAGATGGGAGGTGCCGGGTTCGATCCCCGGTCGCGCTCATCGACCTAGCCGTTCGGAGTTTTCCGTGGTTTCCTCCGAAACTCGCGTAAATACGGGCTAGGACCCCTTAGAAAGACCCCCACGGAAGGCATTCCCCCCCTCTAGGCCTAGGACACATCAGGAGTCAATCGGCCATAAATCCTACAACCAATCTTTACTTTTAGAACATTCAAATTTTATTTAACGGCAGAAAAAATCTCATGCCTTGGTCTGTTTTGGAATTTGAAAAACATATTTTCGAAATTTTTTTGTTGGACAGCAGAAATAAGGACGAAATTAAAAACAGTTGCCCCGGGTGAGGATCGAACTCACGACCTTCAGATTGCTCCGATTGAAACGATTATGAGACTGACGCGCTGCCTACTGCGCTACCGAGGCTCGGCTGTAGATACTTTTATTCGTCTTTTGCACTTAAACTTAATTGGAATTTTTCCTTTTTTTAAGTTAGTTCACTCTGAAAACAAGATTTTTATCAATTTACTTCAGCTAAACTGAAGATTAAGATTTTTTGTGATTACAGTCTCAGTTTACTTTCGCTTTTGCACCTTTTAAGGGTTGGTTGGTTGTTGGTTGGTTGTTGGATTTAAGGCCGATTGACTCCTGATGTGTCCTAGGCCTAGAGGGGGAATGCCCTCCGTGGGGGTCTTTCTAAGGGGTCCTAGCCCATATTTACGCAAGTTTCGGAGGAAACCACGGAAAACTCCGAACGGCTAGGTCGATGAGCGCGACCTGGGATCGAACCCGGCACCTCCCATCTACCAGCTTTGAGCGCAGAACCGCTCGGCCGCTGGTGGGCCCCCTTTTAAGGGACTAAACGCAGATAGGTACTTCTGCCTATGCACGTGGACTCTCTATTTCTCAATTTTAAATTTCAGTTATAAAAATTTACGAAAACTGTCTTAGTTCGATGATGAAAACTCATAGACATTTAGACTGCTTTCAACCATTCTTGTTTTAACAAACTTTTTATAAAAATATTACTTGAAATTTAAAAATGTGTTGTCCCGGGTGAGGATCGAACTCACGACCTTCAGATAACTCCGAGAAGTTTGATTATGAGACTGACGCGCTGCCTACTGCGCTACCGAGGCCCAGACAATTGCCTAAAATGCCATGACAAAATTTTGGGATCGTCCACATCTAAATTTCATATAAAATCCATACAATTTACAACCCTCGCTCGTCTTCTTTACTTTTAGAACATTCAAATTTTATTTAACGGCAGAAAAAATCTCATGCCTTGGTCTGTTTTGGAATTTGAAAAACATATTTTCGAAATTTTTTTGTTGGACAGCAGAAATAAGGACGAAATTAAAAACAGTTGCCCCGGGTGAGGATCGAACTCACGACCTTCAGATTGCTCCGATTGAAACGATTAGGAGACTGACGCGCTGCCTACTGCGCTACCTAGGCTTGGCTGTAGATACTTTTATTTGTCTTTTACACTTAAACTTAATTGGAATTTTTCCTTTTTTTAAGTTAGTTCACTCTGAAAACTAGATTTTTATCAATTTACTTCAGCTAAACTGAAGATTAAGATTTTTTGTGATTACAGTCTCAGTTTACTTTCGCTTTTGCACCTTTTAAGGGACTAAACGCAGATAGGTACTTCTGCCTATGCACGTGGACTCTCTATTTCTCAATTTTAAATTTCAGTTATAAAAATTTACGAAAACTGTCTTAGTTCGATGATGAAAACTCATAGACATTTAGACTGCTTTCAACCATTCTTGTTTTAACAAACTTTTTATAAAAATATTACTTGAAATTTAAAAATGTGTTGCCCCGGGTGAGGATCGAACTCACGACCTTCAGATAACTCCGAGAAGTTTGATTATGAGACTGACGCGCTGCCTACTGCGCTACCGAGGCCCAGACAATTCCCTAAAATGCCATGACAAAATTTTGGGATCGTCCACATCTAAATTTCATATAAAATCCATACAATTTACAACCCTCGCTCGTCTTCTTTACTTTTAGAACATTCAAATTTTATTTAACGGCAGAAAAAATCTCATGCCTTGGTCTGTTTTGGAATTTGAAAAACATATTTTCGAAATTTTTTTGTTGGACAGCAGAAATAAGGACGAAATTAAAAACAGTTGCCCCGGGTGAGGATCGAACTCACGACCTTCAGATTGCTCCGATTGAAACGATTATGAGACTGACGCGCTGCCTACTGCGCTACCTAGGCTTGGCTGTAGATACTTTTATTTGTCTTTTGCACTTAAACTTAATTGGAATTTTTCCTTTTTTTAAGTTAGTTCACTCTGAAAACTAGATTTTTATCAATTTACTTCAGCTAAACTGAAGATTAAGATTTTTTGTGATTACAGTCTCAGTTTACTTTCGCTTTTGCACCTTTTAAGGGACTAAACGCAGATAGGTACTTCTGCCTATGCACGTGGACTCTCTATTTCTCAATTTTAAATTTCAGTTATAAAAATTTACGAAAACTGTCTTAGTTCGATGATGAAAACTCATAGACATTTAGACTGCTTTCAACCATTCTTGTTTTAACAAACTTTTTATAAAAATATTACTTGAAATTTAAAAATGTGTTGCCCCGGGTGAGGATCGAACTCACGACCTTCAGATAACTCCGAGAAGTTTGATTATGAGACTGACGCGCTGCCTACTGCGCTACCGAGGCCCAGACAATTGCCTAAAATGCCATGACAAAATTTTGGGATCGTCCACATCTAAATTTCATATAAAATCCATACAATTTACAACCCTCGCTCGTCTTCTTTACTTTTAGAACATTCAAATTTTATTTAACGGCAGAAAAAATCTCATGCCTTGGTCTGTTTTGGAATTTGAAAACATATTTTCGAAATTTTTTTGATGGACAGCAGAAATAAGGACGAAATTAAAAACAGTTGCCCCGGGTGAGGATCGAACTCACGACCTTCAGATTGCTCCGATTGAAACGATTATGAGACTGACGCGCTGCCTACTGCGCTACCGAGGCTCGGCTGTACATAATTTTATTCGTCTTTTGCACTTAAACTTAATTGGAATTTTTCCTTTTTTTAAGTTAGTTCACTCTGAAAACAAGATTTTTATCAATTTATTTCAGCTAAACTGAAGATTAAGATTTTTTGTGATTACAGTCTCAGTTTACTTTCGCTTTTGCACCTTTTAAGGGACTAAACGCAGATCGGTACTTCTGCCTATGCACGTGGACTCTCTATTTCTCAATTTTAAATTTCAGTTATAAAAATTTACGAAAACTGTCTTAGTTCGATGATGAAAACTCATAGACATTTAGACTGCTTTCAACCATTTTTGTTTTAACAAACTTTTTATAAAAATATTACTTGAAATTGTGTTGCCCCGGGTGAGGATCGAACTCACGACCTTCAGATAACTCCGAGAAGTTTGATTATGAGACTGACGCGCTGCCTACTGCGCTACCGAGGCCCAGACAATTGCCTAAAATGCCATGACAAAATTTTGGTATCGTCCACATCTAAATTTCATATAAAATCCATACAATTTACAACCCTCGCTCGTCTTCTTTACTTTTAGAACATTCAAATTTTATTTAACAGCAGAAAAAATCTCATGCCTTGGTCTGTTTTGGAATTTGAAAAACATATTTTCGAAATTTTTTTGTTGGACAGCAGAAATAAGGACGAAATTAAAAACAGTTGCCCCGGGTGAGGATCGAACTCACGACCTTCAGATTGCTCCGATTGAAACGATTATGAGACTGACGCGCTGCCTACTGCGCTACCTAGGCTTGGCTGTAGATACTTTTATTTGTCTTTTGCACTTAAACTTAATTGGAATTTTTCCTTTTTTTAAGTTAGTTCACTCTGAAAACTAGATTTTTATCAATTTACTTCAGCTAAACTGAAGATTAAGATTTTTTGTGATTACAGTCTCAGTTTACTTTCGCTTTTGCACCTTTTAAGGGACTAAACGCAGATAGGTACTTCTGCCTATGCACGTGGACTCTCTATTTCTCAATTTTAAATTTCAGTTATAAAAATTTACGAAAACTGTCTTAGTTCGATGATGAAAACAAATAGACATTTAGACTGCTTTCAACCATTCTTGTTTTAACAAACTTTTTATAAAAATATTACTTGAAATTTAAAAATGTGTTGTCCCGGGTGAGGATCGAACTCACGACCTTCAGATAACTCCGAGAAGTTTGATTATTAGACTGACGCGCTGCCTACTGCGCTACCGAGGCCCAGACAATTGCCTAAAATGCCATGACAAAATTTTGGGATCGTCCACATCTAAATTTCATATAATTTCCATACAATTTACAACCCTCGCTCGTCTTCTTTACTTTTAGAACATTCAAATTTTATTTAACGGCAGAAAAAATCTCATGCCTTGGTCTGTTTTGGAATTTGAAAAACATATTTTCGAAATTTTTTTGTTGGACAGCAGAAATAAGGACGAAATTAAAAACAGTTGCCCCGGGTGAGGATCGAACTCACGACCTCCAGATTGCTCCGATTGAAACGATTATGAGACTGACGCGCTGCCTACTGCGCTACCGAGGCTTGGCTGTAGATACTTTTATTCGTCTTTTGCACTTAAAGTTAATTGGAATTTTTCCTTTTTTTAAGTTAGTTCACTCTGAAAACAAGATTTTTATCAATTTACTTCAGCTAAACTGAAGATTAAGATTTTTTGTGATTACAGTCTCAGTTTACTTTCGCTTTTGCACCTTTTAAGGGACTAAACGCAGATCGGTACTTCTGCGCATGTGCGTGGACTTTTTGTGCGTGAATTTTTTTATATTTGTAAAGCTGATGATGAACTCTACTACTCTACAATTCATTTATAAATGATTGTCCTTGAAGTTTTGTATATTTATATGTATGATAGTAATATACATTAAATAATACGTAAAACCTTTTTAGCTTAAAAAATAAAGTTCAAGATTTAAATTTATTTGAAAATTTTTATATTATTTTATTTTAACTAATTTCTAACTTTTTTTTTTTTTTTTTTTCCTATAATTTTGTGTTATTGTACTTTAGTAATATATTATAAACATATTCTTGGTTTTTTGTTCGATTTAATTCAATATATATATATATATATATATATATATATATATATATATATATATATATATATATGTGTGTATATATAAGTGGCAAGTTCGCCGAGGCAGAGTGTGGACTAGATTACTATTGCCGTATAGGATTTAAAACTTTCTGATCGGAATTTTTTCTTGAAATTTTTTTCTTTCTGGATAATAATGAATAATTAACATAGTAACATCCACATTATGTAATACAAATATTTTAAGAAAAGTGTTTTCTCAAAAATCTGGTTTAATTCAATGGGTAGTGCATTTTGCCGAAGGATTCAATATCCAATCCCGACATGAAAATTTTTTTACTTCTGTTTAAAGATATTCGATCTTTTCTTCAAAAGTATGTAATTATTTCATATGTTCTATAAAACTAGACGATGGAAATTTTCAGATTGAAAGAAATAGATTCCTGGTACAAGTAATAATAATAATAATAACTAGCGAGCTTCGCCCGCCAGCGGGTCAGTATTTTTAAATGAATCACTATAATGAATGAATTCTCAAAATTGCTTATTATCACTCATTAACATTACTCTTAAGAAAAGAAATTTAAAAAAAAGAAAAGAAAAAAGAAAGAAAAAGAAAATCATTATTGTTTGGGTAAAAACTCACACTGGGTCCCCACTGCCTTCGGCAGCGTAGTCCCCCCGGTGTAAGTTTTTACCCGAACAATAATGATTTTTTTTTTCAAATTTATTTTCCACTTTTTTCGTAAGAATGTTTTTTTTAAGCAATTAGCCGTGAGTTCTCAGTCATTTTTCGATCGACGTATGCGGACGTTTTAATTAATATCCTTGGTAATTAGGGTCGCATCGCTTAGCGAATTATTGCGACGCCGAGATAAAGAAATTCTGCGTCTGTCGACACCGGTTTCGAGGCGCTGCGACCATTTGCGCCGGAGCTTTAGCTAGCACAAAGCATTTCTCACAGACAGACAGATACGCACAGATTTTAATAATATAAGAGAAAATAATGATTATAATAATAACAATAAAATCTGTCTTTGACAGATTTTATTTAGTTACCAAAGACCTACACTGTTAAAAAAAAAAAAAAAAAAAAAAAAAAATACAACTTTGTTGCCAGAAATTCTCTGTAATTACAGAAAAATACATTTTGTCAACGTAATTTTTCTCAAATTAGAGAAGATTTATGGCAGCAAACTTGCATTTTTTTAACAGTGTATGTTCGTGAAGAATTTATCTTTTACTTTTCCAAAACTCTCACAAACTTACGCCGGCAGATATCCAAACAGTATTGATAAACTTGGAGACTTTTTTATTCAATAGTCACCAATAATTTTGAGAAATGATATTTGATATACATTATAGATGACTAATCTTTGAAGTGGTTAAGCAATCGCTACAGTTAAAATTTAGAGGGGGCTATTGAACAAAACATTCCCCAAATCTGGCAGCACTGTATCCATATTTATTCGATATAGATTCAAAGTTTGATGTTCTTACAAGCATATACTGTAAAAAATATGTCCTATTTGCTGCCAGAAATTCTCTGTAATTTGAGAAAATGCGTTCTGACAACGTAAATTTTTCGTGAATGACGCGTATTTCATCAAATTATCGAGAATTTCTGGCAGCAAATAGGACATATTTTTTACAGTATATAGCTAACTCTCCCATTCGTCACTGGAGATTTTATACCAGAAGTTTTTAATAATTATTTTCAGTATATCGTCGAACGTCAAATATACGTATATATATATATATATATATATAATATATATCACATTTATTTTTTAAAGTAGTGGTTATAAATCCATTTTTAGAGGACTTGGCACCATTGAAGTAGATTTCATGCAAAATCTTTTATATCCATTTAATATTTATAAATTGAATTGTATTAGTTTTGTTCAATAATATATACAGGGTGATTATAATTAAAATTATAATTTCAAAACGCTATAACTTTAAAACTGCCGGTTAGAATGAATTGTTATTTTACCAGAACAATCGTGAAACAATGAAATTTTGTTTGGGGGAAGAAAAAAGAAGTCCCAAAATATTCCTATAGATGGCACTGCAGGGTAATGTCAGGATGGATGGGTTTTACGTCGCACTAGTGCTGCGCAGATGGGCAATTGGCGACGATCTGGGATACACCCCTAAATGTGGTCCGGAGACATGCCATCACAATTTTGATCCTCCATGGAAGGGGTGGCTCTCTCGCTTCGGTGACCCCCAGAGATATGATTTTTGATGTGAACATGGAAGACATTAGATATTACGATAGATTTTACGTGCACCAGCCACCATTAGTGTACACGACGGTCTTTGGCCGGCTCGATTACCGAACCCGAAATCTTCCAATTAGGAGGCCGGCGCTCTACCGACTGGGCTACCGCGGCCCTTGGGTAATGTCAGGGGAAACACTTAAATGGATTCATTAAATACAGGAATATTGTCAGCAATACAATAGAATAGCAGGAAACAATAGACTCTAAGGATTTACGGCCTTGTTTTTAGCAAAAAAGATAAGAATGCGTTTTTACATCAGAAACAGTCAAAGAGACAAGAGTAAAAGAGAAGCTTCATGAAACAAACATTTTTCGGATGATTAACGGCACATTTTGATCTATTTTCTTTTTACTTTGTCAAATAAAATTCCATCGCCTCACGATTGTTCTGGTAAAATATCAAATCGCTCTGACCGGTAGTTTGAAAATTATAACGCTTTGAAATCGTAAGTTTAATTATGATCACCCTGTATATTCAGGCAACAATTCTTATGGTATTTGACATACATTTTTTTCAGATTTGAAATCTTTAAACAGCGTTTTCTCAGTTTGTATTTTTACATGATTTCACGTTCTTCAAAATGCTAAAATTTCTACAGATAATTCAGAAAATACTAAATATATTTTTTGAATGCTTCATAGAACCTACTTAAAGAGAATTAGAGATGAATTTTGAAATTTATTAATTAGTTTTAGAGGGAAAAAATAATAATAATAAAAAGTGTATATGTAAATATTAAAAAATGAAATAACTAAAATAAAATAAAATAAAAACATGGTTTTTATCATATTTTTATTTTTTATATTTTTCTTTTCAGTATATTGCAAAATCCATCCCTGATTCTTTTAAGTGGATAATATTACACTGAGAAAAAATTCTGTAACTGACATCTAGAATCTAAATTGCGGCTCTAGAAAAAATAGTTCCATGTCATCCTTATAAATTCTAGTCTCCTTGGAAAGCGAGATCTAGAAGCCTCTATTAGAATTCTAGAGCGTTTGCCTATATTCTCGAGGGCAAAGTTATTTAAAAATCTCTGCAAATAAATGAGACTACATGAGGCAGGTTTCTGCAACTATAATCTTGGTTTATTACGCAATTCTAGAAAATTAAGAGATAATTTCTCGCAATATAAATGATTCAGAATATTTATAGAGTATTCTGAATATTGTTTCACCATCTAGAAATGTGTACAGTAGAAATTCTCGATCCTTTCGTCTATTCAGTTTATTGGCGTGCCTTATGCGCATAGCTCGGAAATCTATATTTCTAGTTAAGGGATTTAGAAAATGGTCACTTATTCATTCTATAGAAAGGCGGTATATTTTTTTTTCTCAGTGTAAACATCCAAAAAATATATTAAGTCTTTCCTTAAATATCTGTAGACGTTTATGATAGAAGGTAATGACTTAACGAATACGAGAAAAAAAGAGCAAATGGATAAAATAAAATAAATAACTGATTTTTTAACCTTAAAATATCAAGTTGTTTTCTTTAGTAACGATTATTACATTCACTTCTTCCAATTTCTTTTGCAGATTTTATCTGCAAAACGAACAGTTTGTATTAACAAACTGAGAAATCGAAATTTTAAGATTTCAAATCTGTAAAAAATATATCAAAAACCTTTAGAATTGTTGCCTGAATATAAATTTTAGTGAACAAACCTAATACAGTTCAGTTTACAAATATTAAATGGGAATAAAAGCTTCTATACGAAACCTACTTCTGCGACGCCAAGTCCCCTTAAAAATTCGAAATTTCGGCAGCCATGCAGAAGATTGCAGATAAAAAATAATAATAATAATAAGCCTATGAAACTTAAACAAAAAAAAAAAAAGAAGAAGATGAAGAAGAAACGAAGATTTTTCAATTATTTTTCTTTGTCTCGAACTCCTCTAAATACTTTAATTTTTTTCTATTAAATTACTATTATTAAAGGGTTCGTTCAGCCCTTAAATTTGCACAACACGAATTTTTAATTGCAAATTTTATTATAAACTAAACCTATTTAAGAAGAATCTTATGGTTAGAGATCAATTTTAAAAAATCCTGTACCTTTTTTATCTGTCTTTCTAAATTTATTATGTATGTTTATTATGAATAAGAAATTAAATATTGATCTTGGTCCAGGTCAAAGACAAGATCAAGTATCTCCGGACAAGACTTTGTAAACACTCTGTGCATTTTTTAAAAAGAATTAAGGAGATTGTTTCTTAATTGTTTAGGCAGATATGAATAGAAAAAAAAAAATCTATTATCCGCATTACCCCCCCCCCCAAAAAAAAAAAAAAAAAAAAAAAAAAAAAGAGTCATTAATCTTAAATAATCTTGGGTTAGAAAATGTAGTAACATCATGATTTTTATCGACATTTTCAGACTCATTTAAAGTTTAAAAAAATTTCATATTTTAAATTAATTTTAAACAAAGTCGTAAGTTTTTAACATTACCCAGAGTTCATGCAAGAAACAAATGTAAGGAGTAATTATGAAATTTTAATATATTTAAAAAAATTTGTCATAGGTTGAACAAAAACATGGTACTACAGTAGCTGAAACCATGAGATGGTGAAACCTTGTACTATGAATTGGTACTTGATTCTGTGAAAGCTTGGTACTATAATTGTTGTAACTATACACTGTAAAAAATATGTCCTATTTGCTGCCAGAAATTCTCTGTAATTTGAGAAAATACGTTCTGACAACGTAATTTTTGGCAGCAAATAGGACATATTTTTTTACTGTGTAAGATACAGTGATCTTTTACCATGATTTGGTGTGTGTGTGTGTGTTTCCTACAAGAAGTACCAAATCATGGTAGAAGCTTTCACCATCGCACGGTTGCAGTAACTATAATACTAAGTTTTGGTTCAACCTAGCATATTCCAACTGCTGTAATATCAAATTTTGGTTCAACCTTGAACTGAAATTTTTAACAGTGTTTATCTATACATTTTAAGGTTCCCCGAGTTCCTTTTTGCAATTTTTAGGGTGATGTATGTATTTGGGTATACGTGTGCGAGTAAGCACAATGACATTTAAATGCTTTATTTATTTATTTATTTTTTTTTTATTAAGATGGAAGTTGGTAGATAGAGGAAAATAAGTAAATATGAAATGCCATTTCTATTTTAATCACCATAATAAACTGAAGTACTTTTGAAACATGTAGATTCGACTATTGAAAACTTTCTAACGTTGTTAATGTGTTTTGATGGTTTTATATTACAAAAATAGAGTTAACATGCAAAATTTTTAGTTAAGAACAAAAAAAAAAAAAAAAAAAAAAAATCAATAAATCAATAAAAATAAAGTAACTATTTTCAATTCAAATTTGAACCACTATAAGGAGTAAAGTTATAAGCAATACCATAATAGGATTCAGCCTCATTTTTAATTTTTCTACTTCTTGCGATCGAATTTAAGTTGCACCAAACTTGGAGCTATCATGCATCCACTCACAAGGGAAGTATGAATCAGTAAAACTCTTTTTGAAACCAAACCAAGCTTAAATTAAAGAACGTGGTTGAAAAATAGAGTAAATTGCAAGTTTTGTGCAATAACCCATCCATGGACCAAGATAAGAACCTACACTGTAAAAAATATATGTCGTATTTGCTGCCAGAAATTCCCTGTAATTTGAGAAAATACGTTCTGACAACGTAATTTTCCCGTAAATTACGCATATTTTCTCAAACTACAGAGAATTTCTGGAAGCAAATAGGACATATTTTTTACAGTGTAGAAAATTTAGCTCTTTTTTTATCAAAATTAACGAAACACACACAGAACTAACGGTCAAGAAAGCGTGGCACAGTGACAGTTTTGCGACAATAAGATCTTCAGTCTTTTTTTTTTTTAACATAATACTAATATTTGGTTCAACATAAATTTACCAAATCAGGATAAAAGGTTAAACCATCGGGTGGTTGCAGATACTTCAATACCATGTTTTGGTTTAAACTAATATCAAATTTTTAACAGTGTAATTATGAAGGAAATGTGGAATACCTATTACCTTAAAGAATATTTTGGAAAAGAGTAGTATTTTTGCAGAATATCTTGAATAATTACTAATATAAACACTTTATTTTAAAATTGTTATCGAAAATAAACAGCAATGAAAAAATTATCAACATTGAAATTTTACAAAGATCGCCATTCCATATTACCCGAATTGCCACCTTGTAGAATAAATTAACATCAACCAGCTGTTGGTAAAAATAAGTTCATGGGAGTCAGATTACTAACTAACTCAACTCCCTACCGAAAACGACTTCAGGTTTTAACTCATTTTACTGCTTCTTAAACAGATTAGGGAATCCGTCATACGTACCTCCAATACAGTCTGAATCTTAATAAAGCAAAGATGTTGCATGACACGAAAAATGCTCTTCTCACTGACACACTGAGAAAAAACATATACCGCCTTCATCTAGAATGAATAAGCGGTTATTTTCTAAATCCTTTAACTAGAAATATAGATTTCCGAGCTATGCACATGAGGCACGCCAATACACTGAATAGACGAAATGATCGAGAATTTCTAGTCTATACATTTCTAGATGGTGAAACAATATTCGGAATATTTTGTATTGCGAGAAATTCTCGCTTGATGTTCTAGAATTGGGTCATAAACCAAGATTATAGTTGCTGAAACCCGCCTCTTGTATTCTCATTTATTTGCAGAGCTTTTTAAATAACTTTGCCCTCGATAATATAGGCAAACGCTCTAGAAATCTAATGGGGGCTTCTAGAACTCGCTTCCATATGGAACTAGAATTTATAAGGACGACATGGAACTATTTTTTCTAGAGCCACAACTTATATTCTAGATATCAGTTACAGAATTTTTTCTCAGTGCACAAGGAGAACTATCGTTCATATTTCAAGCCCAGTGAAGAGATTTGACGTGCTTCCGATAGGTTGCAGCACCATACAAGTGAAATATAACGTTATTTCATTTTACTGATCTTTTCATTTTCCCCACCGTCTTTCTAAGTTATATGTCATCTTAATATAAACCATTTAGATTTTGATGAGTGTAGGACTTATAGTTCTATTACAGAGAAACAAAAAATAATAATTATTTATCATTACAGCTTATGAATTCAAATTATTTTTTTAAAAAATGCCTTTTTCAACTGAAATAAAAGTCGATAGGTATGTTATAGGTTACTGTCACATGATTTCTATGAATTTTGGTGAGTGTAGAACTTATAGTTATTTTACATGATACAAAGAATTATTCTTTATCATTATGGCCAATGGACTTGGATTATTTTAAGTGCGATAGATAGCTTCTAAATTCCTAATCCGATTGAGCTACAAGTTCGCAAATATATTATAAGTCATCATTGCACGATTTGTATAAGTTTTGATGAGCATAGGACTTAATAGCTCACTGAGAAAGAAATACATACCGCTTTCATCTAGAACGAATAAGTGGTCATTTTCTAAATCCTTAAACTAGAAATATAGATTTCTGAGCTATGCATATAAAGCACGCAAATAAGCTGAATACAGGAAATGATCGAGAATTTCTAGCCTATATATATCTAGATGGTAAAACAATATTTTGAATATTCTGAATACTTTGTACTGCTAGAATTTCCCGCTTAATTTCTAGAATTGGGTCACAAAACAATATTATAGTTGCTAAAACTCACCTCTTGTATTCGCATTTATTTGCAGAGATTTTTAAATAAGTTTAACGATAATATAGGCAAACGTTCTAAAATTCTAATACGGGTTTCTAGAACTCGCTTTCAAAGGAGACTAGAATTTATAAGGATGACATGGAACTGTTTTTACTAGAGCCACAATTTAGATTCTAGATGTCAGTTACAGAATTTTTTATCAGTGTTCTTTTACAAGGACAGAAAGAAAAATTCTGCAGCATTACGGACTACAGACTCAAATTAACTGAAAAGTGTAAACGTATAAACTCGACATTCGATTAAAACATAAATTAGTAAGCATTTTATAGGTTGCAAGAACGGTCTTTTATTATTATTACTAAGAAGAATTGTTATACATTGCAGCCTATGGGATCAAACTTTTAGAAATCGTTTTAGTAATGTTAAATTGCTTAGAAAAAAAAAAAAAAAAAAAAAAATTATACAACTTGGGGAGAAATACTCAAACACCCTATCCCAATTTTCTTTTCTTTTTTTTTTTTTTTTTTTTTTAACAACTTCTCTCATTTAAATATATTTAAACAACTGTCAGTTATAAAATATTCGAAAAATAGTGTAAAATAACTCAAGATTTGTTTTTAAACCTCTTATCTTTTTCTTCTTCTTCCTTTTTTCTGTGGCATTATATTGAGGTACGCTTTTAAAATATTTTATTTTGTTTACTTTAAAAAGGAAGTGTGCGAAACACGACGTACAAATTTTTAAAAAAGGAATTAACCATTGTGCGTATGGAAAAAAAAAGGAGTTTCTACAATGTTATCCAAGCATCGCTCAAGCCCAAACCCTTTGTCCTTCCTTCTTCTATACTGCTGTTATCATTTCCCAGAATGCAACTAATGTATCATAATTTCTTGACGATGTGGATGCAAGACCTCACTGAGCATCAACCACCCACAGTGAGGCAAGATCTACCTTGGTGGCAAAGCTGAATGTTCAGAATTCTGCTTCATTTTAACTTTTGGCGTGACACCCGTGCTGACGAACCCGCTCCAACAATAATTATCTTTTATTGTCCTGATGTCGGGCGGAGTCACTAAATTTATCTGACGGACATTTTTTTTAACCTTCTCTCTCTTTTTTTTTTTTTTTTTAAGAGATTACAAAACAAAAGTTATCCAATAAATTTTTATTTTCTATAGTTTTCTATAATATTCTTTTCTTTCTTTATACTCTTATTGATAGACATGAATCGAATTTTTGGTTTTTTTTTAATTGTTCTCAACATTAACTGAATAATGTAATTTTTTTTTTTTTTATTCTAGATTTTAAAGAAATCATTTTTTTTTTCCTAAATTCCACCACAAAATAAATTAGTTAGCTTAAGGTATTAAACAGAAATGATACCTTTATTATTTCTTAAAATTTCGGTAAAACTTGATTAAATATAAATAAACAAATGATACATTAGTATTCACTCATGACACACAAGTTGAAAGCCATGGTTCTTACTTACTATTTACTATCCCCACACTTTTAGCCGTTATTTATTAATAAGATAGCCCCTCTTTTTCAATTTCTACTATTCGTTCCCACTCTCCCTATATATATCTTGTACAAAATTTGCGATAGATTTTTAACTAGTAACTTCCCGATTAGCTAGAAATTTGAAACTTTCAGGATTGCTCAGAACACGCTGACAACACAATACTTCATAGTCCTATTTTCGAATTTTTTATTATTTTTCTTATAATTAATTAAAATATGAAAATAATAACATCCTAGTAGCGTTTATATAGCCATTAAAATATTACGTATAATTTAATTGTTGCCAAAAAAAATTTACGAGTTCATTTTCTTTCGACATAAAAATAAATACATTTAATTAAAAGTGAACGTTAAAAAATTATAAAAAGTTAAATTATGCATCTCACAAAAATTGACGTCATTATCACTTTAAAAATTTTATGCACATTGATAAGAGCTCTATGATTCATCAGAAAATTTAAAACGTGGTATATAAAAAGTTTTTTTTTTTTTATCTTATAATTATTTTTATTTCATTTTTCACGCGCGCTTTTTGTTTCCTAATTCAAAATTATTTTTAAAAAACTTTTTCGATAGTGTTTGTAAGTAGGAATTGACTAAAAAAAATTTTCTTTTATATTATTTGTTTCTTTATGTTGTAAACAACAATTTTCCTTAATTTTTAAAAAGAAGGGGTGAAAATACTGTGAAATATAGTGAGACTTCTAGAAAAGAATTTAGATTCAGAGTAAATGAAAGAAACAATTAATATTTTAGCTATATAGTACATATACAACAGTAGTCTTGAAATCATTAATTATTTAAAAGAAAAAGAAGTAAACCTTTGTATAGGTATTTGTTTCATAGTCTGTATCTTGTAACATTATTGGTTGGTTTAATAACAAGTATAGTATATTTTTAATTCTTAGCTGTGTTGCTTTTTAAAAACAAAGTTTTATTCCGTCGACTGCAGGGGAAAAAAAGCAAAAATACATAATGCACGAAAAATTGTCACTGCCCATATGTGTGTGTGTATGTGAGGGGGGGGGCATTCTTAGGGAGAGGAGAGGGGTCTTTCAAAGGAAGCCCTAACCCGTAGGAATCTTCTAACTATAACATTCGAACCCTGGACTCGAGTTTCGAAGAAAATCACGAAAAACGCTTAACACTTATGTCGATGAGAGAAGTCTAATTTCGAAGCTGAAACTTTCGGTCTATCAGTTTTGAGATTAAAATTTATCGTCTACTATACATTTAACACAAATGAAGGTAAGGCCTTATGAATATCCTGGTAATATCTTAATTTCTATTAAAGCGGTATTTTTTTTTTGTTGTTGTTGTTGAATTTGCAATAAAGTAAGTTGTATTTGAGATTGAATAAGTGTAATACAATCCAGTCTTCCAAAACAAATAAAAATACTAACAAACAAAAAATGTATGTTCTAAAATGTTTTATTACATTTTAAAAATTTGAAAATAAAATCTGAATCTTGTTCAATTTATAATTTAAATTGAAATCGGTAATAAGGCCTGATTAAAAAAAGAAAAAAAACTTTACTGCTTAAATTCCATTAGAGTTGCAAAAAGGTGTTAAGCTGTAATTAAATTGTAAAGCCATTTCACCACTGCATGAAGATTGCGTAGTTTACATTCCTAATAAACCCCCATCCACTTCATTTTCACAAAAAGGAAAAGCGTTAAAAGCGAAAAGCCTTAAATAAACAGCTCAAAAAGAGTTGAAAATATACGATATAAGCGGCTTATTAGGATAAAGAGCAAAGAAAAGGCTTTTCTTCATCCATCCCTATTCTACAGAGAGCTTTATTGCCGTGATGAGGGAGGGAAAAGACTTGAACCATACAAAACCTTTAGCATAAAAACCTCAAGATTTTCGAATGCGGGGAAAAAAAAAAAATGGAATCCTTGTATTTGAGGTAATGTATGGGTTCCCTGTCTATAGGACCCTTCGTCACTGCACCTAGGTCTCTTAAGAGGGGACAATACCTAATCTCGCCGACAGCCTTCGCCCATGTTATTCTATGGGAAAATTTGTTGCGACAATTACACATTACCTAACGAATATTTTTTAATTCTGTTTTCGCAGTCTGAAAATTCATAACCATTAAATGAGTACTCATTTTTGAAAAATTCATTTTATTTAATTTTTACATTTTAATTTTGAGTTCAAAAATGCGATTTTTCACAAAATGCATTTTTCTCATTTTCTAGTCGCAAAATGAAATACTAAAATTTAAAAAAATCAATTTTTGGAAAAGAAGTACTAATTTAACGCTTATGAATTTTCTAAATGTGAAAACAGAATTGAAAAATATTCATTAGGTAATGAGTAATTATGTGAACAAATTTTCCCATAGAATAACATGGGCGAAGGCTGCCGGCGAGATTAGGTATTGTCCGCTCTTAAATATCAAGAAAACGACAGAGGGAGGATAACGAGCTGGTTGTAAAAGGGAATTTTTTTTCTAAAGAGTCTTGGCGTAATTCAAAGCATTTTTATTCGTAAAAAGTTCTTAGAAATGTTCCCTCAATTTCTTTGAATAGTAGGAGTATTGTACAAGAATAGTTGTCGGCAAATCTTTCTTGGGTAGGAGGGAAAGCATATAGGAGAAAAATGATGATGCATTTTCCGAAAACAGGTTTCTTATTAGAAAAAAAAAAATTGAAAATATTTATAAATATATATATATACTGTATATGTATATATCTAGATGTGTTGAAAACATGGAATTTGGAAAATTTGAAACAGTAATTTTTGATGACGATAACTTTAACGAGATTTGATGAATTGGCATAACAATTCATAAAAAAGTACTATATTCAAGTTGCAGGAGGGGAAGTTACTGTATAGTAGGGTGTATCAAAAAAAAAAATTTATTTTTATATCAAATTTTCAATAGTGCATAAAAGTTGCCTTATGCTATTGTTAGTACGAGTGCAAAATTTTGTTGATCTGAATTAATATCTTCAGTTGCCTCTGGAGTCATTCATTATACAAAATTCGTAATTTTATCGTTTTTTCAATATTTTTTTTAAATAAGAAATTGGAATCCTTAGTTCTAACAGGGCCGAAAATTTGCCATATGGTATCCTTAGAGCGTGTGCAAATTTTTATTGATGTGGGTCAATGGCTTCAGTTGCCTCTACGGGTCACTTATCTGGCCAAATTCGCTCATTTTAATGATTTTCCTTCAGCACTTCTACGACTGTAATTCTTTTAATTATGGTTATTCTGTTTTTTTTTTTTTTTTTTTTTTTTTAATGAACAAATTGTTCCAATTGTATTCTATCCTTTTCATCCTGAATGTTTTATTGTTTGCATTTTAATATGCAATTATTAGAATGAATCATTATGGATTCTGTTCACTGTAAAAATAATTGCAGCAAAATTTACGGGTTTTTGCCTGTCAGCAAAAGTTCCGGCCAAATACCCTTTAATTAATGTTTTACCAGCAGTAATTTATCATTTTGAATATCACTTTATATATAAATCAATTTTTGTATTATTCCTTTGAAGATATGTGCTACGAACGATTAATGAAGTTTACAAAAGAAAAAAAAAACTGTGGTAAAAGACTGCTAAGAACCATGTGGTATAGCGGAAAATATCAATTCATATCAGAAAATACGAGTAAGCCCGTCTTGTAGGTAAAAAACGGCCGTGACCGTAAAAGTTAAACGGGCGAAGGCACGTAAATTTACGTGTTTTTTTTTTTTTTTTTTTTTCTTTTTTTTTTTACAGTATACGCGTTGCACACTTGCACAAATGCATAATTTGTTCATACGAAAAAAAAAAGTGAATAGAAATAACCATAATTAAAAGAATTACAGTCGTAGAAGTGTTGAAGGAAAATCATTAAAATGAGCGAATTTGGCCAGATAAGTGACCCGTAGAGGCAACTGAAGCCATTGACCCACATCAATAAAAAATTGCACACTCTCTAAGGATACCATATGGCAATTTTTCGGCCCTATTGGAACTAAGTATTCAAATTTCTTATTTAAACAAAATATATATTGAACAAACGATAAAATTACGAATTTTGTATAATGAATGACCCCAGAGGCAACTGAAGATATTAACTCAGATCAACAAAATTTTGCACACACACTAACAATAGCATAAGGCAGCTTTTCCGCACTATTGGAAATTTTATACCAAAAAAAATTTTTTTTTCGATACACCCTACTGTATAGGGGAAATAACATAATCAAAACACTTTAACTTTTATTCATATCTTATTATTTTCTGTTTTGCAGTTTACTTAACTTCATCTGATATTTATCACTGAAAAATTTCTCTCTATTTTTTTCTTTTTTTAACTATCTATTATTATTATTAAAAAATGTCCTATACATATAAGCAATTTTATTTAATTTTAACACATAGTTATTCATACTTGGGGGGGGGGATAATATCTCTAAACGTTTTCTGACATCCAGTGCTGTCAATTTTAGGGAGGTTTTTATTCAATAGCTACATAGGGTAAGTGCACGAGTGATTGACACTTTTAGAGCAATCTCTGATGTTTTTAATGTTCTAGTCATCAGAAAATATTTTAAGAAATCTTAAGTTAGTACATATGGCATGAAAGACATTCAGAACCACATATATGCTTATACATTTGATAACAATTATTTATTTTTATTTTTTTATGAATTTTTATTTGACATCCACTCAATGTTCCAGTAATTGACACTGCCAGTTTTTCATTTTATCAGTAATTGACCCCCTATGTTCCAGTGTTTGACACTGCTAGTTATTAATTTTACCAGTTATTAGCACACTAACCAGTGCTCCAGTGTTTGACATAAAATGTTAAAATTCTTATATGTAAAATATATGATTTTATTATTTTTCTTATTTATTAATTATTTCGCGATAGGTGTCAATTAGTGGAGCATGCCAATCACTGGAGCACCTACCCTATCATGCATATCAAATATCATTCCGCAAAATTATTGGGGATAAAATATTCCCTAAATATCGCAACACTGCTTACCTCTATTTGAAAAGTTTTACTTTCTATAGAATAAATTATAATACATGAGGTTTACTATTTTAGTGCTAGTTAAATAAGCTTTTTTTTTTCTTTTTGCGAAGGATATTTATAGTAATCTACTTAGTTACTTTATTTCGAATAAAACGGACTAAAACTTCGGTAACTTTAAGGGGCGGTACTCTTTGACGACAGTACTGAAGTATGTTTTATATAAAAGCTTATATTTCCATTTAATATTTATAAATTGAACTGTATTAGTTTTGTTCAATAAAATATATATTCAGGTAACAATTCTTAAGGTTTTAGACAGATATTTTTACAGGTTTGAAATCTTTAAATTCCGTTTTCTCAATTTCTTTTTTTTTTTTTTTTTTTTTTCCCCTTTATGAATTCGTGATCTTCAAAATGCTATAAATTCTACAAATATTTAAGAAAAGATTTCAAAATTTTTTTTTGGATATTTAATAGAACCTATTTAAAAGAATTAGGGATGGGTTTTGAAATTTATTTATTAGTTTTTAAGAAGAAAATTAAAAAAGTTCATTTCTACGTAAAAATTAAAAAAAAAAAAAAAAAAATCTTTTGTTATATTTTTATTTTTAACCCTTTAATGCTTGATTTTTAAAAAATTAATTTTAAAATGTACAAAATTTACCATGTTATAATTTTTAGCACTAGTGTTGCCGCTACATGATGAAAATTGATTTTATAATACTATCAGTATGTAATTTATTGGCAACATAAAACACTGGAGCTTCAATATTATTCTAATAGTAATTTATAAGACAAAATTGGATATGCTGCTGAAAAGGGGAACACATAGCATTTAAGGGTTAATATTTTTTCTTTTAAAGATATTGTAAAACTCATTCCCAACTTTTTCAAGTTCTGTTAAACACATCAAAAAATTAAGTCTTTTCTTAATTACACTGCTCTGAAAAAAAAAAAAAAAAAGAAATCTGTATCTGATACCATTCTTGTAGATTCTTATGTAAAATGACCTCCTGAATACCTGAATCCGAATCTGGCCCCTATTTTGCCCCATCACCCACCGTTTTCTTGTTACGCCCCATCCTCCATTTTTATCATTGTTTGATAATTTTATACCCATCAGTTTGATTTGGAGAGGAACGATGATTATTTTAACCGTTAAATGTCTTCTCACCTGAGGATCTACAGAGGTAGAAAGTTCTAAAACACGAACATTTGTAGTAAAGAGGAAATTTGAGGTGATTTGTGCCCAGAAAACAAAAGAAAATCAGTAAAAACAATCTTTTTTTTTTTTTTTTTTTTCGCAATATTTCTCTTATTTTTTACATATTCCAGCTTCCAGTTTGCCATTGTCCTGACAAAACACCCCATATAATAAAAATCAAACTGATATATATAAAATTATCAAACAATGATAAAAAGGGGGGGAGGGGCGCAACAAGAAAACGGTGGGTGATGGGGCAAAATGGTGGTCATATTCGGATTCAGGAGGTCATTTTACATAAGAATATGCTGAAATGGTGTCAGATACAATTTTCATGCCGAGCAGTGTTATCTGTAGAAATTTTAGCATTTTGAAGATCATGAATTCTTGAAAAAAAAAATGCAAACTGGAGAGACTCAATTTAAATATTTCAAATCTGTAAAAAAATATATATATAAATCAAAAACCATAAGAATTGTTGTCGGAATATGTATTTTATCGAACAAAAATTAATATAGTTCAATTTATAAATCTTAAACGGGAATATAATCTTTTATATGAAACCTACTTCAATGCTACCGTCAAAGGTGTCAAGTCCTCTTAATTTGATAAAACACAAAATTAATATGACTATTTCTAGTGCTTTAAATATTATTTATGAAACTCTTGAATTTCATCAGCACTTTGAAAATAAATTCACAAAAAAAAAAAAAAAAAAAAAAAAAAAATACGGTTATTGTATCTTCAGTAAATATACGGAACGCCTAATAACAATCCGTAAAACGAAATAAGAAAAAAAAAAAGTGTCATAAAAAGAGATTTAAAGTCTGCATACAGAGACGGCAACAACTTGAACAAGTTGCAAAAATTTGCTGCAGTAATATTTTTCCACGTGAATATTTTTCAATATTGCCTGTAAATCTAATTTTACAGCAACGATAGTCTACAAGCAGGAAGGCAACGATATCCGATTTATTTCAAACCAATAGCAAAAATTCATAAACTTGTATCCTGTGATGTACACATGTATTTCATGAAATATACGCATAACAGATTTTATTCAAGCAATATTTATCATCAAAATGTAACTTTGTTTTTTTAATCTACATACATAAATGTTAATATCATATCGAGGATTGGAGGGAAAATACAGGACTCGGCGCAATCACTTTTTTTAAATGCTACCACTTTTTTTTTTTTTTTTTAAGAAATAAGTTTATTTTATATAAATAGAGCTATAAGCCACAATTCAGATTCTAGATGTCAGCTACAGAATTTTTTCTCAGTGTTCTTTATCAAACAAACCAATTTCCAATTTTTATCTTCTCATTTGATGGAAAATAAATAAAATTAAAAATTAAAGACGAAATTATACAATGAAAAAACATATTCTCAGAAATATCTTATTAGAAAACGATTTATTGAACTTACAGGAAAAAAAAAAAAAAAAAAAAAAAAAAGTTTTCCATCCTATATTAATTATTTCCCTAAACGCAAGCTGACTCAAGGTCATGAGATATAAATCCATAAAAATGTCTAGGGCTACGCTTTCCTCCCAGCTTTCTTCAATTGTACATTATAATCACAAAAGATTTCTGGTTTTACGCTTGCACCTTTTATCAGATGCCAACTGACCGTGATAAAAACCGTGATAAATTTCTACAGCTATCGCCTTGTCAGTCGCCAGAAAATGAAAACGTTTCTCCCCCATGTGAGGGTTTTCTCTACAAAACACCTTGGTCAGGTATTGAAAACGACAGATGTCCAATTTGAAAAGAAACGTTGGCACAAGTGAACTCCTGTAATCCTTTCATGAATAAAAATGGTAGCCATTGTGCAAAATTGGTTCAAAAGACATTTACAGAGCAGGAGTTTTGTCCGAACCTTGTACGAAATGTGACATTTTTTCTACAGTATATTCAAATTTATATATTTATTATTCCTTCTGATATTGTGTCCCTTTTTCACACAGTAAAGCAATAAAATAAATTATATATTTTAAAGTAAATTCGATTGAATTTACATTCGTATGGGCCACCATTATTACTTTTATGGCATAAAAGAAATTTTACCATAAAAGGATGGTGAATCATAAATTTGTAAGCAAATGCTCTTACAAAGTTCTTTTCACAACTCAACAGCTGTTTATTTAATTTAACTTATGTGTATGTGTGTGCATTTTATTTTATAAAGATAATGGTCCTTTACAGAACAAAAAATATATATCCCTAATTATTTCAGTTCGTTTCATTATGTAAACAATACAATGGTGGTTAAATATTAAATGGAATCTAATGTCAAATAAATATGCTTGTGATATTTAAAAATTATTATTATATACAGGTATAAGATTTTTATATATAATTAATTAATATCGCTAATATTATGAAACAGAGAATAGTTTTAAGTTCGTACCGTGCTTGGATCTTCTTGAATTTGAATTATTATTCATAAAATAACCTCTTTTGCGATTTTTTATGTTTCTATTCAATAAATCTGTAATGTGATATCCATAAACATGTTATATTATATGTGTGCATGTGCTTGTATGTTTTCTCTTTTATGTTAGGTTTATAGCATATGTTAAAATAAAAATAAATAATAATGTTAGTTAAGAAAATAGAAAACTTATCGAATGCGTAGTTTTGATTCTTATCTAAGCATTAAAAGAAAAGCATGTGTATATATATGTGTGTGTGTGTGTGTGCACTGTAAAAAATAGGTTCTTAAAAATAAGTATATATTGTCTCAAAATAGCCCCGAAACAATATATACTTAAATTTGAGAATGGCAGAAAAAAAGTCCCCGGAAAAAAATTCACGGAAAAAAAGTCACCGGAAAAAAAGTCCCCAGGAAAGAAAGTCCCCGGAAAAAAAGTCCCCAGAAAAAATCCATTAAAAAAAAAAAAAAAATCGTTTTAAAGCTTCTAAGAATATCTAATAATGAGTATGGCTTCGTTTTGTCTTTCTGTTTGTCTGTTAACCTCTGTGATCAAGATTTTTTTTTTCCCGATAATATTTATTGAAGGGCTTGGAGCTGGTATACCTAATTCAAGTTTTCTATGGCATATCGATATTCTCTGTTGAAAATTGTATAATTTTCGCAACTAATGTGTGTAGAGGGACTTGCAAAAAAAAAAAAAAAAAAAAAAAATCTGATGCATTAAAATTCATGATCGGTATTTTGAAAAGAATTTTATTTTATACTGAACATAACACAGGAAGCGCCTTTGCGTTTTCTGCAGGGGGTAAAAAAGAGAGTGTCTTTTTATTCTATGAAAACTCGGCACAAAGATGTTTAAATGCATATAAAAAGGTTATATTTAAAAGATTAAGACAAATAAAAATAAAATGAAATATTTTTTACTGATATAGGATATACCTCTTCTATTGGACTGCCATAAAAGAATATTTTGATGAGACGACGTATAATGGAAATTTTAGTAAACAATTTGGAAACTTATAAGTTTTATTTTATACAAATGGAATTATGTATAACATTACTATGCAAAATGAGAATTAATAATGTAATGTAATGATATTAGTTTTACATTTTTCGAAGGTAGTGTTAGTTTTTGATTTAAGAGTAGTGTTTAATGAAATAGCATGTGCTTACTATTTACTGAAAATAATAAATGCATTTGAAAATAGCACATGGATAGAAAAATAAGTAGAATCACATCTTGATTGCAATATGTTTCTAATTTTCCCTCTTTAGAAATTACACTGACAATATATATATATTATATACATATATAAATTCTGCCTTCATCTAGAACGAATATTCATTTTCTGAATCCCTGAACTGGATGTATAGATTTCTTAGTTATGCGTATAAGAAATAAACTGAATAGACGAAATTATCGAGAATTTCAACTCTTTACTCTTTAAGATGGTGAAACGATACATTATATCGTGAATGCTTTGTATTGCTAGAAATCCTTACTCTGATTGCTAGAATCTATAAAAATAAAAATAAAGGTTTATCTGTGTGTATGTCTGCCTGTTCTTTTTTACGTTCAGCCTTCTCTGAACGTAGAAGTACAAAAATTGACACACGGATGCTCAGAAGTCTTTCCAAGGTGATAGTGAAAAAAAAATTTTTTAAAGTTTAATTAGTTGCAGAGATATTAATTACAACGTCGATCTATGTCTAATCAAAAAGCGATCTCAGTGACTGAGAATTTACTGCGATTGCATAAAAATACACTCCTTCTCATATTTATAAGGACACTTTATATTTTGAAATAACTAATGTAAAAGTAATTGTGAACAAGATTAACTAAGTGCACTTAATATATCTAGTATTCTAAAACCGAAAATTGCTATAATTTTTTTAATATGAAACAAAATTTATAAAAAATAATGCAAAATGTGTTTTTCTCCCCGTTTTTAGATGTTCATAATTATAGGGACAATCCAGATTTTTTCGTTTTATTTAAATTACTAGCGGATAAATTACAGTTGACATGCGAATTTGTTAACTACTGGGCTAGATTAATTCATATATAAGCCTTCAATTTTTCTTGGACGGACATTACTGAAAATTCCTCGAAAAAAAGAACGTTCAAGTAGTGAAGTATGATAAATGTGTTTTTTAAGTGGAAGGATAATTTTAATCCGCCGAATTTCTAATGAAATTCGAAGATCTAAAATTGTTGAAGGAAATGTGATCAAATGTTGAACTACTGGTTCGATAGGAGAGAGATCTGATGCAAAATCAGAGTTGTTTTACAGAGATCGAAGACTCATAATTCCTCTTACTGTTCAACTCATAATGACTGATGCTGACTTTGTTCGTAATTTTTAACGAAAGGTTAGGGTCCACATTTATGCATGTTTAAAATAATTAATAATATGTTAAAATGAATAAAAAACCTGCAATAATCAATCAGCAATTAATGGGGGAAAGAACGTCTGCGTTAAAGTTGAATAAAGACAATATTAAATGGTAAAATGTTGCATTTTTGGATGAAAAACATTTTGTTCTTGATTAACCAAATGGATTTAACAGTTACTGGCACGATCTGAAGATAGCGAAAGACAGAGCAGATTTTTTAAAGGCAGATATGAATCGGGCATTTAAAAGTTGGATCTATCGTGCTCTGGGAAGCTGCTTCTACTGAAGGCAGAATGAATTTAGTAATTTTTTCAATTATTATGAACATCAAGAGAATATCCGCAAATTTTGAACGTCGAATTATTAGATTTTTGTTAGATTTTGGGGGGTAATAATATTTTTTTTCAACAAGACTTACATTTTTTCTCTACTTTTAGAGCAATAGGAAATAGTTTGAAGAAAGAAACGTCTGTATTATTGCCTTTCCCATGGTCTAATAGTTGAAAAAACCTTAATTTATGATATTAGAAATGTGCATGCAAGTGGAAAGCAATTTTAAATAGTTTAAATGTATTAAAAATATCATATATGCTATATGAAATGGTATTGAAATTGAATATTAAAAAAAAATGTATATATATATACCAGAGAGAATGTCTGACTGTTTAACCCTAAAAAGAGACCCCATAAAATATTAATTTAAAGAAAAACTGAAAAAAATTCGAGCTGTCCTTATAATTGTGAACACCTAAAAAATCATCTTTTTACCATATTTAAAGTTTTTTAAGATAGAAAAACGATAAAACTTTTTAAATATAGTCTATTAATGAAATTCAAATTAATTAAAAATATATTTGTTTAAATTATAGTGTTCAGTGTTTAGTTAATATAGAAAAACGGGTGTCCTTATAATTATGAGAAGGACTGTAGATATTTTAACGGAGTTAAAATCAGTAAAGGTGGAAAATAAATTAGAAATATTAGTCCGATCGTTACGAATTCTGTACCAAATGAAAGGAGCGATTTTTCTGAATTTAGGGGGTACAAATGGCTTATCGATACAATTAGATTTTTAGTGCACTGAAGACGGTACGTTAAAGGCTACCGAAGCATCTGTCTGCTCTACTACTATTTTTATTTGGCGTTTTAGACATTGTTATTTGCTTTATTTTTATAATCCCACGCCAAGCACTATTAATAAACTATTACATACTGAAGGGAAGTTCTATACAAAGCAAAAGATGTTGAAAAGTTAATTAATGCAGAAAAATGAGTTTAAACATTTCCATAGAACGACTATATCTTTATCAACAGCAATTATAGCAGCAAGATAATAAAAAATGAGTTGTTGCTGAGACATTGATATATGACATCATACGTAAGAAATCTGAACAAACTATAACAGAAAATATTATAGTAATAATTATAAGAAGGAGCAGATACCATCGTGGTTTAAGATGGGCGAAGCTGGTCAAGTTTCGCGGGCATCCAATTTTCCCTAAATCCTCTGCGAGATCAAAAATCAAGTAAAGATAATTACAGAAAAAAGTAAGCAAACAAAAAATTAAAATTTATCAATAAGCCCATAAAAAAAGAAAAAGAAAAAAATAATGGAATAGTAATATGACTAAAATGTAGAAAACATGTTTTTTTTTTTTTTTTTTTTTTTTTAAATAAGGTTTTAGGCTATTTTTAGTTACATGAAACAAGACTAATTATAGAGAGTAATGAATACAATAGAATATTAATCTAAGAGACAACGGATTAGACTAGGTTAGATTAAGCTTTTTAAACAGTTAATATAGATAAATGAAAAAATATACAGTATAGGTTGATCATCAATGAATACAATTACAATTAAATCGTGAAAATATATATAACTTTATACTATAAAAGTAGCTAATTATAAATATTTTACCATAACAGCCTTGTTCACATGGATATATCGAATATTCCGAAAAGAAGAGACGACTTAAATAATCTTAAAGTTATTAATAATTATAGTAAATAATGCAATACAGATATATGTAAAGAAATATCAGTAAAAAAATCCGTATAAAATAAAATGTTTCTACAGTTCGATTAGCTTTATTGCAAAGCAAACAACAGACTTTTTTATAAGAAAGCACCTCAGAACTGGCGTTTAAAAGTAATAAGTACAAAACTTTGAATAAACACCATAAAATGCAACAACACTCGTGCCTAATTTGTTCGCCTAACGAAGAATTATGTCTTCTTTCGACCCGAAATAACTTATTCTGTTTATTTATTTATTTATTTATTTGTCTCGGACGGAGTGGGGGCTACCAGTGAAATCTAATTTTCCTGGAGATAAAACAAATTCAAAACGAATTATCATCTCAAATCCCTAAATCTAGCAATTTCCTAGAAAACAGGGTTTCTGCTAGGTTTTGTTCCAGGAAAAGCACGGGACACTAGCGACTGCTAATATTTAAATCTATTATCTAATAATCAGATTTTTTTTTTTTTTTTTTTTTTCATCTAAAAAAACATCTCTAACACTATATTTATACATGTATATAAATCATTACAGCGATTTTCAAGAAAACCAAATTTCTGCCGTAATCTTACCAGATTTATTGCGAATTACCAGTGAACGATATTTTTTCCTGAAGATCCTTCCACTAACATTTACAATAATATATATATATATATATACATTTTTTTTATGCATGTTTTAGGACAAGAGGAAGGTGCCAAATGCGAATCCAGATCACCTTCGTTTTTAGACATGACCTGGCTTAGTATGAGAAGAGTTCAATCCATTTATTGCGTGGGTTCGATCCTAGTCGCGCTCGTTGTCCTAGCCGTTCGGAGTTTTCCGTGATTTTCTCCGAAACTTGCATGAATATGAACTAGGACCCAAAATCCCACAGAGGGCACTCCTCCTCAGGCCTAGAAATCTAGTGCAGTCAATCGGCCTTATTCGGTACAACAACAAAAACAATCCGTATATTTACTTGTTTGCAATGTATACAATGCCGCGATTAACAAAAAATAAAAATAGAAGAAGCTACATTTATCTAAATGCTATCCCACAATTAAAATTTCTCTTAGAAATATTGCAGACACTTCTTTGAAGGATTTTTGGGAATAAAGCCGATTAACTGCTGTAGGTCCTAGGCCTGAGGGGGAATGCCTTCCGTGGGGGTCTTTCTAAGGTATTCTAGCCCGCATTTCGCAAGTTTCGGAGAAAACCACGGAGAATTCCGAACGACTAGGCCGACGAGCACAACCAGGGATCGAACCCGGCACCTCACGTCTACCAGCTTTGAGCGCAGAACCGCTCAGCCACTGGTGGGCCTATTTCTTTGAAGTATTTCTGCTTATGGTACTTTACAAATCTCTATAGTTTTAGAAGTCGCATATGGAATTAAAAATTTTACTCATCACTTAGACATGCAAATGGAAATTCATTAAGGATTGATACGGTTTAAAATAATAATAAAAATAAAAAATAATAATGTATGGCTTAATGTTACAAATATCTTAAAACGAAAAAAAAAAAAAAAAGAGTGGGGGGGAGGGGATATTCTTAAAAAAATAATAGTAAGTATAAATTTATCTTATTATTATTATTATTTTAATTTGTGGTCAATCACGCACATTATCTTTTTTTCACTAACATATTTTCAATAAAAAATATGTAAATATACATATATATTATTCTACATGTTTTAGGATAGGCAGGAGGTGCCAAATGAAAACCCAGGTCGTCCTCGTCGGCTTAGCCGTTCGGAGTTTATCGCTTGAATACTAGGACATTTTAGAAAGACCTCCCCAGGTTTATCGTGTAGAGAGTCGGCCTTAATTCGTACATCACACATAAATTTTTAATAAAGTGTTGGTGCTTGAATTAAAGCCAAATAGCTACATTTGGGACATCGTGAGGGTTTTTCGAAAGGTTTCCTAGCCCATATTTACGGAACTTTCGGAGAAAAAATACAAAAAATACGAATGACTTCGACAGGCGTAACCTAAATTCAAACCTGGCACTTACCGTCTACCAGATTTGAGCGCAGAGCCGCTCGGCCACTGTTAATAAAGTGGAGGTTGGTGATGCTGGTGTGAAGATTTAGGTTGATTAATTATACGAGGGTCCTAAGTCTGGGTGGTGTGCCCTCTGCAGGGTCTTTCCAAGGAGTCCTAGCACGTGTTTATGCGAGTTTCGGAGAAAATCACCGAAAAATTCTAGCAATTAAATCGACGAGCGCAACCTGGTATCTAGCCCGGCACTTCCCGTCTACCAGCTTTGCATGCAAAACCTTTCGGCCACTGTTTAATAAGATGGTGGTCCTGCTGGGGTGAAGATTAAGGCCGATTGAATGCACGAGGTGATGTGTCCATGTTGGTCTTTATTACGGTCATAGCTCGTATTTACGCGAGTTTTGGAGAATACCGCGGAGACTTTCGAGCAGCTAGGTCAACGAGCGAACCCGGCACTTTTCGTCTATCACATTTTAATCGCTGAATCACTTGGCCGCTGGTGGGGCTTTTAATAAGGAGATATATGTAAATTAAAATACTTTTTTAAATTTTTAACATTAAGAAACTGTTGATAACTCAGTCCGATATTTACATACAAACACACATTCGTTAAAGATGTATGTGTTTTAATTTTTTTTTTCTCAAGTGGGGGGGGGGGTAAAAATAATCTTCCTCCCTGATCTCCAGCTACTTCTAAATAAAATTTGACCACTCTGTGCTGTATCTAATTTTCAAACTCTACGTTCTACTCTACTCTAGAAATAATTGTAGGTAGTTCGTTAAAACCATCATGCAGTTAAATCTTTAACAATAAAAAAGACATTAGAAAAGATATAAATATCTTACTTTTTTAATTTGGTCACAAAAGATTAAAAAAAAAATAATAAGAAAGCTTTCTGACTAAAATAAAAATAATTAAAGTTTTATCATATTGTATAGCGAATACCCCTCTGACAGCCCCCTCTTTCACACACACACTTCTTATATTTAAAAAAAAAAAATTATCACAATTGACAGGTGAGTGAAAGGAAACTGAAATGCTTGGTTTCTGCCAGTAATATAATCTTTTTGCCTTTTCATGCATGTTTCGTAATTCGTAAGTGCCCCCTCTTTTTTTTCGATATGTATATATCACTTTGATTACAAAAGAATTTCGGACGTCCAGTTATTAAAATTTACGTTTGCATTTAAATATTATTTTGAATTAGATTTCATTCTCAGGTTTCATAGTTTTTCTTTTACTAAATAATGACGAGTTAATTTATCTATATTTGCATTTACAATAGATCAACTTATAATCCTGATGAAGTATACATTATTTTTGCATTTAACACTTAACAAAGTTGAAAAATATTAATGACTTCGGTTTGTCTATTTGTCTGCCCGAGCTCTACTCCAGGAAATATTTATGGAATTTCTTGAAACTGATATATGTTATTCGAGTTTACTATCAGGTATTCCTTATTGAAAATGGAATAAACACCATCACTTGTTTGTATACAGGTACACCCAAAAGTATTCCAAAGTACTGCGTTCTATGAGAGGTATTTCTATGAAATAGCATATTTAAATACCTTTAAATATGGTTGAATAAATCTTATTCCTTTTTTGCATAAATCTTAATGAAATTAAATATGTTATTCATACGCACAAAAGAATGCCTTTTGGTGAATACAGTATTAGTAGCGTTAAGATTTCTAGGGTCACAGAAAAATATTCAGTTACATAAGGGCTATAATTGGAAATTTGTTAAAGGCATTATCGTTCATTGAGTGTTTTTGACACTTTCTAACAATTCTTAAGTGTAAATATGATTTGAATTATTGTGAATTGTATATGAAGACGACCGAAATTTATTTCCGGGGACTTTTTATCCGGGGACTTTTTTTTCCCCGGGGACTTTTTTTCCGCTTACCAAATTTGAAAACCCATGTACTCATTTTTGAGTACATTGACATGTCAAACATGGGGATATTGGGATTCTTATTGGTCAACCCCATTTTTGAGCATGTCAATATACTCAAAAATGAGTATATGGGTTTTCAAATTTCAGTATATATTGTTTGGGGGCTGTTTTGAGACGATATATACTTATTTTTAAGAACCTATTTTTTACAGTGTGTATTTTTTTTTTTTTTTTTTTTTTTTTTTATTATTATTCATCTTTAATTATAACTAAATTAGTCTTAATATGATATTCACTTGAAATTGCAATTTATTATTTCTGTAAATGATTTACTTCATAAAATTGGCGCAAGTTACTGACAATATTTTATCACAGAATATCATAGAATAGAGTGACCATATTTTTTTCATTGAATTTGGGGACAAAGATGGCGGCGTCCTCGAATTTCGAGGACAAAAAAATAATTAAATCACCTTAAATTGTAAAATTTTAGTAATTTTTATGTATAAAGCGCCTAAAAAAACTTATTTCAGCTTATTTATTATACATATAATAAATTACTATAATAAAACATTAATAACTTTACAACCGGCGTCCCCAAATGTGTTGTAATTTTTTGGGGACGAAGGTAGTTTTGTCCTCGAGATTCGGGGACTGTCCTCGAGATTCAAGGACATATGGTCAGCCTATCATAGAAACATTTGCTATTTTTAGAATTTATATATATATATATATTGATTACAAATGAGTACTTAAATTTGGATTGCGCAAACAAAGAGTTAAATACCAACTGCTGAGATTTGAATAGCTAATAAACATATTTAAAATTTTAAAAATACCGCAATCCACAAAAGTGCCATTTTATTCTGATTTCTTAGAGTATAATTCATTTGTCAGCATTGGACAGATTTTAAAATAGTTACCGCATTTTCCGGCGTAAAACGCGCAGCTCCCATGAATGAGTTACACACCAGAAAATTTAATTTACAAATTAAGATATATTTGTAAGAAACAAGAGCTTGTTATAAAATAGCTTTTAGTGCACATTTGTATTTCCGGTGTATAACTGATTAAACCAACCTGCGCGTTATACGCCGGAAAATACGGTATCTTATTCCATTTATATACTTGCCAACATCCTAATTATCTACAGGAAGATTTTTAGTACACGTCCCTTTTTCCACACCACTTTATTTTTAGTGTAATTATCTCAGATGAAGATACGATTAAATAAGTTTGAAATTACCGTATTTTCCGGCATATAACATGCAGGTCAAATAAGTGAGTTTCACACCAGAAAATTTAATTTACAAATGAAGCTATATTTGTAAGAAACAAGAGCTTGTTATAAAATAGCTTTTACTGCAAATTTAAATTTCCGGTGTATAACACATTTAAGAAACCTGCGCGTTATACGCCGGAAAATACGGTACTCTAAAAAAAATACTTGTGTGATGGAAAAAAAAAAAAAAAAAAAAAAGTGGGTACTAAAATCTTCCATTTATTAATGAGATAGTTGGCAGGTATGCATTTAGGGTAAGTAGTGGACATTTTTAAACTCTGAAAACTAGTTCTCTGATTTTTGTATAGATTCGAGCAACGTAAAGATATGGTGCAGGGGTCTCAGCGTTCCTCTATTTTTATGTGCGTTTTATTATATGATCACCAATATTTCAGAACAGTATTTTTAAAATAATATTGTAGCATTAAAATCTTTAAAAATATTTCTTTTCAAGAATAGTGGTGACAAAATAATAAAATGCATGTAAAAATGTAGGATTTATGCAACCCCTGTATGGTGTTAACACTCCTCTGTTATTAATGTCTCGGTAAGGTTTACAAACTTTCCTATTAATCATAATCATTTTTCAAATTCATTTTGAACATAAATTTGCAAAGGAATGGGTTAAATACTGCTTTCTGTCGTTATAGATAAATATACACAACAATGTTAACATGTTTTAGTACGTAAACTTTAAACCTATGTTTTTAAGTCCTCTGTGTTGATTACCTTTTATATACTGCATGAAATGACATCATTTGATATTGTACATTTAATGAGAAAATTTAAATTTATATATTTTTTAGTACGACGATAGATTATACTATTTCTTTTGGGCAACGATTTTTCGTTGTTACCATTTCCGATCTATCACCTTAAATGAATGTGCAAACATTTTTGTTTTTATTTTTAAATTTAACCCGTTAGTAGTCGCTAGTTGGTCGATTTTCCGCCCATCCTTCAGTGTTGCCAGATTTTTTTATTCAATAGCCACCAAAAATTTTTAGAAGTAGCATTTGATATGCATAAAACGCGAATAAAATCGAAGGAACGTCGATCACATTACTTCTTAAAATTATTGGTGAAAGTTAAATAAAAAGTGCGCAATCTGTAATAGGTGGCGCGGCGCTGTCTATAGCGACTACTAACGGGTTAAATATATAAAGCTGAAAGTTTATCATTGTATCTGTTCAGATTTTTAGTCCAAATTATTATTTATTTTATCAAAAATTGGTACACTTTATTTAATTAAGGACAAAATTTAGTTAATGTTGTATTTTTTAGCTCAATCGGATGATTGGTTCATAAGTTATTAAATAAACCGCCCTTTTAATTTTAAAATTATTAAAAAGAAAAAATTAATCGATGCCAAAAATGAATAAATAAGTAATTAAATGTATTTATTTTTATGAAAAAAAAAAAAATGAACGCATGTAAACATTTTTTTTTTTTTTTTTTTTTTTTTTTTTTTTTTAACTTTAGTATAGAATCCCTTCACGAAATTAGAAATGGGGCACCGAAGTAACTCGGGCGTTTCTCGCCAAGATCTTTACTTACACAATTGCGATAACAATTTTAATTAATCGACAAAATGACAACAAAATTTTAAAAGTCGCTAAAGGGCTCCTATGCTAAAACTGTACAAATAAATTTTAAGAAATGAATATAGTATCCGATGCTAGGGAATCAAACACAGTTACTGCACTGCATTCCTTTATATGAAACAATAAATTAAAATAAGTTCTGTTTTGTGCAGAATTTTATATCTGTTATCTATTACTTAAAAAGAAAAGTAGGCTTTGACCTTTTTTTTTTTTTTTTTTTTTTTTTTAATTTCTAACCAATTAAGTTATTATTATTCATAACTATCAACGTGTATGGTTTCTTGCAACTGGAAATTTTTAGTAAAGATTCTTGATAATTTTCTCTGATTAAATAATAATAAAAAAAATAATAATAAATAATAATAATCATTTAGAAAAAAGTGATATTAAAAAGCCGTACAAATTGGCTGGCACCTGTGATTATTTATGATTGCGTTTAATAAAAAGATTCTTTTCTTCTATTTTCATACGGATAGACAAAGTAAAGACAACTACAATCCCCAAAGTCACAAATCGTGAATAAATGGGTTGTCTACGCTCTGGCAAGTTTTCATGTAAAAACTAACCAAAAGTTATTCAAATCTTTCCAACTGGGATAACAATCTGCTTTTTCTCGACCTGTGACCCCCCTTGTCACCAAAAAGACGCCAGGGGAGAACGTTCCTTGTGACAATTCCCTAGTCCCCTCATATTTCATTTTACTTGGGACCCTCCTCCTCTGACACGCACTTTTCTCTGTCGAAGGAGATTTTACTCTCAAACATCTTTATTTAGTTGGTCCTCCATCTTTTACGATTTAGACGGGTGATAGGTGAAAGAATTTATTGTTGTTCTCATCGCAGGTAGCTGAATAAGTGTAGAATGCCCCGCCCTATTAAAGTTTCATGGTAAGGATATAACTCATTTATGTATGTGTATAGCTGAAAACAGCTAGGCCTTTTCCCCCCCCCCCCCTTTTGAAGTTTTAAAAATGGTGCTTTTAAAACGTACTATGATATTTCCAAGTTTAAATGGTGTTGTTCTCAAAGAAATAGAAAGTTTTACTTTGCTATCTTTTATACTCATCTTGGTTCAAATAAACAGAAAGTAAAATAACAGAATAAAAATTAAAATGTAAAGCTAAAAATATAAATATATTGTGGGCATCACAAAAGTTTCTTTTATATTTACCTATACGAATTCCCGAAGTGCAAATTATTTATTGAATTATTATTATGTATTAAAATTATTCCCCATGATTAATACAGACAGTTTGCATCTCAGAGAAGTATAACCCCAAATGCTGAAAAAAAGTCAATTTTATCCCGACTCTTTTTTTTTTTTTTTCCCTTCGTTAAAAATTAGGGGAAAAAATTTATAACTTTGTTTTAAATTATCATAGATCTATGGTTCAATCAATTATTTTAAAAGTAATGACGAATTCTTCTGAAAGATTCACATATAAAAAATTTACACACACACACACTTCCAGTGTAAATTTGTTCGTGAATTGTATCCCCGATATATATTTACTGGTCAGTGGGATATATATATTTACCGGATATAATAGGTCCCACCATTTGGGAACAGCTTTTTAATAATCTCATGTAAAAAAATAAACAAATTAATAAATAAAAATAAAAACTGTGTAACCCACTTTCTCTAATAGTGAAATGCATTAACTTTTTGATTTCAAAATTTAATTTCTATTTCATCTTTTTTTTTTTTTATACTAGTTTAAGAATTTTTATTTCATAATTTAGTCCCCTTTACCTTCCTTGCCCAAAATTCGTGTATTTCAGTTCAACCAAAAGATCATCTAGTACAAAGCACCATAAAAAGTGTATTTAATTCAGGCAATATAAGTTTTATTTATGAAAATTTTAGTCATCAAATATTTCAACAGAAAAGTAACATTAAAAATTTATATTAATGGTTATAAATAACAGCAAATAACATACTATAGTGGAAACTTGCATTCGCCAATATTGCAACAAAACATATAATAAATAAAGCCAAATGAAAATAACTATTTGAACAAAATAATAAATAAATAAATAAATATTCATTAAATTTCAATAAATTCTCATTAATCCCATCGTTCTTATGTGTGTGTGTGTGTGTAAGCATAAATGGTTTAAAGAGGGGTGGTAAGCTTTATATGAAAGAAAAAAAAAAGAAAAAGAAAGAAAGAAATGAAAATGTTGAGGGGGAATAACTGCCTGGTTTACTTGGTATGCAATGGATTTAATTTATTCTTGAATAAATACAGGTCTGATTTGAAAAACGGTAATGCTAAAAACATACAAATGAAAAAAAGATATATCTACATTGCAAGAATTTTTGCATTACTTTTACTGCAGCATTTACACTTACAAGATCAAGATGGTAAAATATCCCGCCATGATTTTCTACTTTATGCGAGCCATAACATCAAATCAAGTTAAAATGTTTCATCAAATAAAAGTCAAATGTATGGGAGCAGTTATTAAGCACTAAAGTTCGGATCATGTAGTAAGATATGTCAACATGTAACATGTTTTTTAACAGCATATGTACTGTAAAGAAGTACGAATATATTAGTAGTCTATTTGTATGAGTGATTACATAATGGCATCAAAAATTTTTCAAGAAAGAAAAAAATATCAAATATATAATTTTTTGTGAGAGGTAAATTTGCATTGTCGGATTTTTATACCAAATACTTTATCGTTCTAAAACAAATTTTTCATTTTTTATTCAAAATTTTCTCATTCGACTTTTTTTTTTTTCTTGTGTATTGATAAAGCATGTCTCAGTATACCAACACATTTATTCAAAATGTGGAAAAGGATGTTTAAGTCACGTGCTTTTAATATAAACATGATATTCTTTAATTTTCCCCTCAGTTAAATCAGGGTTTGTAGTTTGTACTGACCCGCCCTTTTGTAAAGACTCTTCCGCCAGAACTTTTATGTAATAAAATTTTACTTAAAATTATAAGCTTATTTTATGATAAAAATGCTATAAAATCTTACTTATACCGAAACACAAAGACTGTGCGAACCTGTAAACAGAGGATGAAACTTTAACTTTTACAAACACTCCAATTTTGTAGCAAAATCTGATTTAGAGAGGGCTTCTACGACCATTTTTCAAATATGGGTTACATGAACAATATCAGGTGAGTAGTATATATATATACGTATAGAAAAGTTTTTAATAGAAATATATACACATGTGTAGTGTACGTAAAACATTATGCTGAAAGATTTTCCTTCCCCCCACCACCCACCCTTTTTTTTTTTTTAGGACTGAGGACTATTACTCTCAATCTGGGATTTTTGCGGTGTCATTTTTCGATAGTTGGACATTTATCGAAATCTGAAATTTATCGAAAATACAATTGAATAATTTGAAAGCGATGTTATAATTTGACAAAAAAAAAAAAAAAAACTAATAGTCCTCCGTCCTAAACTAAATTTTATTTTTGTCAGAATTTCATCAAAATCATTTTTTTTTTTTTTTTTTTTTTTTTTTTTTTAAGAAAATTAATAATAATCAGTATCAAAACAAACACTATAAAAAGTGCGCGTGCAAAATGAAATAAAAATAAGTAAAAAAATAAATTCAATGATTTAATTTTTATATAGAACATGATCGCGTGCTATCTTAAAAAGTAGATGTAAAAATTAAAGTTTATGTGGTGCGTGTGGCATCTATGAAAATTGTTTTAAGAAATAGAATAGAATAAAGAAAGCAACGATGTTGGTTGCATTTTGTTATATAGTTTGAATTTTATAGAAGTAATATCTACCGTAGAAATAATTTCTTATGTTAAAACTATAGGGAATTGTTATGCGAGCACAAGCGATGCTACTTTATTTATTTATTATTTATTTATTTGTTATTATTATTATTATTATTATTATCTTTTTTTTTTTTTTTTTTTTTTTTCGTTAAGAACGACACATATCAAATCTATTCCGCTGCAAGCTGCAACATATTAGTATCTTATATCAGATACTTTTTTTTAAACATTTGAAAACAAATTTAACTTCAAATTATGATAGAATATTTACCATTTACCATTTTTCTTACCTTTAAAATTTTAAATTGATAAGCCTTATACCAATTTCACCATCCAATTAAAATTTTAATTCACCAGAACCGAATTAATATTAGTTTTTGTGAGATGAAATGCTAATGATACTTAAACTAAATCATTCAAAGAAACTTTTCAAAATAAAATTCATGTTTAACGATTTACTTTTCTTATTTCCCCTGGCAAGACAGCTTTAATGAATGATCCCATTGGCGACTTTTAAATTTTTGCCGCCATGTTTGCCAGATTCCTTTTATTTATTTATTTTTTTTCCGTCTCTGCTTTTCAATTGCTGTGTGTTTCTTCATTTTCTTTCATCTCCTTCTTTTTTTAGTATGATTTGATTTCAGAAATGGAACTCCTGTATTATAGCATGTCTATTTAAACTGCTTTATAAAAATTATAAAGCAGTATATAAATATCATTCAAAAGTGAACAAACAAACAAAAAAAGTATGAACTACAATCATGACCAAAATTAGTTGTTCGTAAAGTATGACATTTTATACTTCTGAGATAAAGAAATGCTTTTCTAAATAATAATAATAATAATAATAATAACACTAATAATGCTTGTATGTGAATTTTAAAAGATAAAATAATATACGGAAATTGTCTTTTCTTTCCCGCAAAGCCAATTTTATGATCATACCTTTCTTTTTCCTTTTTCTAGATTGCATTTATATAAGCCATTATGATGTCTCAACTATAAATGCTAAGAAGCGGGAAAATAACGTCCCACCTCTCACTTCCTTTGAATACATTTCTGCCTATCAAAAGATCTCAAGACTGAAAGATTGCTGAAAATTTGATGAACTTTACTATTATTCAAGAGAAATACCAACAATTTCTCCAACGTATGCAACCATTTTAATCCACAAGTTGGCCGCAGGTGTATAATTTTTTTTCCCTTCCCTGTTCACTTTTGAACTCTTAGAAAATTCTTCATTTCAACCTAACCAATAACACACCTTAAGAAATGCATTAAAAGAAAAAAAAAAAAAAAATTAACTGCAACTCCGCAACTCTGACCGATCCCTAACTACCTGTCAGAGAAGGTGATGTCTCAATTCTCCAAAGGTAACTCCGCCCATTTCTTTTCCCTGTCATTATGTTCGGGGTAAAAAATGGGGGGCTGAAAAACGACTTTTGTTCCCCATTTCCCTTATACTTGTGCTACTTTAATAGCACATGAACAACGCGAGAAAATTACAGTGTCGGTCGGGGGGGAGGGGGGGGGGGATAATGATTGCGAGGGGAAAGCGAAAATAACATCTTCAACTCCCTCTTCATTTGCAAGGTAGTTCACTTGATATTTTTCTTTACCTGTAAAGGAAAAGGGGATGTCTAAAAATGAAATCCATTCACAGCGTGAAGGTATTTTCCAGAAAAATTGAGCGTCTTCGCCAATTTCTTTATTATAGAAATGGAGATAGAAATGGGCAATTTATTACTTTATGGATTTGAAATTGTGAAATAAATGATGTACATCAAAAGTCATAAATAATATTCTGTAGAAAAAGGAGGAGAAAGTAGATAATAATATCCTAAAATCGAATGTTACAATATTGCCGTTTTCTAACAATCTATTCTATAAATTATAACACATTCCACAGACTTAAATATTATTTATTTAAATTTATTTTATCACTTATACTACTCTCTTATTTATTTATTCATTTATTTTTTAAATACATTTCAGTCAAAATTACATTTTCAAAATAAATTTTAAATAAGTTGTTATAAAAAGTATGGTTTTTTTCGCTCTTTAAATATTATTTATTTATTTTTAATTTAAATTTAATTTAATTTGTATGTTTATTTATTTTTAATTTTTACTCTTATTTTTATTTTATTTTATTAATTAATTTTTATTTATGGTTTCCATGAAGAATTAATTTAATATTTTAATTAATTTCTCATTCAATATGGTTTTGCTGTTTCGATCGGGGCTGAAACAATAAAAATTGCTATAATTAGCTATATTGTTTTACGAAATCGATGCAGCTTTCACTGCTTTATGAAGTACATGCCCCCTGAACAGTTTATACTTCAAATTTTAAGCATTTTTATCCAATTATTATTTCTGTGGTCCTTTATTTACTTTCTCCGTCATTAAGTTTAAGGGTCCCCTTTTTTTTCTTTCATTATTATAGTTATCCATGTCGGCGTAAGTAATGTAAATTGTTTTTGTCTCTTATTGGTTCTTAATCTGTATCGCAACATTTTTGTGTAAGTCTTACCTATGTGTTACAATCAGTTCTATTTTTGTTGTGTTGGTATTGTTTTGTATCTATTAATTGCTAAATATTAAGGTTAAATTTTATTACGATAACTACCATTTATATATGTTTTATATATATACTGTATATTTACGCCCCTTCGAACAAGTTTCCGCTTTCATCTCTTTCAGTGCCCGTATATCCCACCTGATTTCAGCTTGGTATATTTATTTATTTTATTTTTATTTATTTAATTTAATTTAATTTTTTTTTATAAATATTACATGCTTTGAAGTAAAAAATAATTATTTAAAAGGGTGTTTATAATCAACAATGTGATAGTAAATTTCATGATTTTATGCAAAATCCAGCTTAAAATATGCGTTTTTTTTTTTTTTAAAAAAAAAAGATGTGATGGAACATTTTTATTATTATTTTTCGATTTTAGTGAGAAAAAAATCTATTAGAAACAGATTAAAATAATCCTGCAGAATTTTTTGGTTGCAGATCTGTGATATCAATCAAATTTTAATTTTAATTGTTGCCGAAACGTCAGTGCAGGCCTCTATGTTGAGACTCAGAAAGGTTTGGGTTATGTGTGTCTGCCTATCTGTATGTGCCTACCACGAAAGCAGCTACAAAAATGACCCGATTTACTTGGAACTTGGTACACAAACACATGTTAATGAACTACATGAAATAGCTGTATAGTGTACAGTCGGTAACATAAGTCTCCGAACACTAGCAAAAATTCCTATATAAAAAATTTACACTTAAAACACTTTTGTTAAATAAATCCTTGTCGAATCCTGTTTTTAGAATGACTAAGAACAGGATTCAACAAGGATTTATTTAACAAAACTGTATTAAGTGTACTTTTTTTATATAGGAATTTTTGCTAGTGTTCGGAGACTTTTGTTACCGACTGTATAGTTTAGGGTGTGCATTCGGTTTGTAGTTCATGTACAAGGAAGAGCATACCAAAGTTTTTCTTATCATTATCTTCTATGGGTAGATTTTTTTTTATGTACCGCGGTAGCGGCCACATAATTGACTCGATTGACTTGCAAATTGGTACACATGTTCATGAACCATACATGGAATCAGCTGTATATTTTTTGCTGTGTATTCTGTTTGTGGTTCGAGTAGAGGGGCACACCAATGTTTTGCATACGGCCTATGGACAAACTTTGTATCGGGATAGCGGCAATTAATAATTTTAGGCATAAAATTATTACTTCGTTTTCAGGATTACACAAAAGAATTCCGATACTCTATGCAATACTTTAATTGACATGACATCAAATTTAGTACAAATACTGTTAAGTTACAAGGAATTAGCTGAAATGGTTTGTTTTGGCATGTGTGGTGTTTGTGGTTCCTGTACAAGACCCCACAAAAGAATCTCGAAACGATACGGTCTATAAATGGAATTCCTGTTAAGGGCATTTTAACATGGTTGCACTCTATTCATCGTAATGAAATTAACATATGCTATTAGAATGTTGAAAGGCGTGGTTTCTGTAAGAAAATGGCGTGTTGGTTTAATTTAATCGCTTACTTAGCTCCATTCAATATTTCCGATAAACTGCACATTAAGCATAATAATTACCGAATATGCATTTTATGTTTGTAGCACTCATTTCGGCAAATATGTATAGACAGATTTATGCAACGGAGGGGGGGAGGAGGACAGGTGTTGGTATTGGAGTTAAGATCATTTGTCTGCACTAGAGATCTGGGAGTAAGGGGGAATGCATTACGTGGGGGGTCTTGATAAGGGGTCTTAGCACGTATCTCCGCGAGTTTCGGAGAAAACCTCGAAAAACTCCGAATTGGGGGCAGAAGCGAGCTGTAGACCACTTGAGAAAATAGTTTCTTTATGCAATGAATTAATCATATTTACGTATGTATATGTATATAACTATAATATTTATGTATTTAAGTATTTAACAATAATTTTAAATAATATGAAATAAATAAAAATTATTTGCTCAGTAACGAATAATAGAAATGGAACGTTGAGGTTCCTGATATACAGATCCACTAGTTTTAAAGATGTATTAAAATCTATTCCAAGTTTTGTCACCTTGTCCTTATTCGAATTTTTCATTGTGTTTTGTGTGTGTCAACAAAACTGAATTACAGTTGAAAATAAAGGCGAATTTTAGAAAGAGCATTGACCTTAAATACAAAAAAAATCCTGTTTCGTGATTATTTCACGGGGAGGATGTAATCGGGTATATTTGAAACATCGAAAAGGTCCCCTAATCATCGAAAATATCCCGATCCCCAAATGAATAGTTTGTCTTGGAGTTCTAGGGGGTTAGACAAAACAGAACCTAGCAATCTGGACGGAAATCTTTTTTCGTAAACAGGGCTAGAGATTCATCTGTGACCTCTAATTTCTCAGAATTCTCACGAGAGGTTTATAATTTGGGAGTTTACCAATTCATCATCTCGAGGCTCCAGACTGAGGACATCAAGTACGGGAATTTTCTAAACTGGAGTAAACAAATGAATTAATATGTTTTAAACGGCGAATAAAAGGCGGTGCAAAATATTACACGAAGCGTTAAAATTTAGTTATTAGCGGGTGCGTGTTGAAAAAGGCTATGGGAAAGATGACACCTCACAATTAACGCCGTAAAAACGAAAACAGGTAAAAATTATAAGAAAACTAATTACAGTGAAACCTCTCAAGTTGGACACCCCTATAAGTTGGACACCCCTCTAAGTTGGACGCTTTTTCTCGGAACGGAATGTATCCATTAACATTATGTCTAACCCCTATAAGTTGGACACCTCTCTAAGTTGGACACTTTTTCTTGGAACCGTAGGTGTCCAACTTAGAGAGGTTTTACTGTACAATGATTTCAACAGTACTACTAACAGTTTCTAAGGTACATTATTTTTTCTTCCACTAAGGTGAGAAGGGGCAGACTTCTTTGAGTCAGTTGTAAATATTATTATTTTTTACATTTTCCAACAAAGTTGAAAAGTGTTTATGACTTCGATTTATCTGTCAGTCCGTCTGTTCCCCTCTCTGTCTGTCTGCGCTCTAACTCCTGTTAATATTCATAGAATTCTGTGAAATTGATATATGTTATACAAGTTCACCAAAGGATGTTCACTAATACATAAAAATGGAGTAAGTACTACCACTGGTTTGTGTACAAAGGCATCTAAAAGAATGAAGAAGTACTGCGTTCTGAGATGAGCCATTTCTGTAAACCATATTTTAATACCTCTACTTTGCATAAATCATAATGAAATTGACATTTATTACTAAAATGCATAAAAAATATGCTTCCTATAGAATATAGTACGATTAGCATTATGATTTACCAGGACAAAACCAGTATAGAATACGTTTTCGTATAAGTGTGCAAATGGGGATTATTTTAATGAATCATTGTGAAATTTATAAGAATTATTCGTAATAGTGAAATCAATAAGGATTTTTTTTTTTTTTTTTTTTTTTTTTGTAAATATAGAAACATTGCTTCCTCCTCGAGGGTGTAAAATTTCAATATGAGTATCTTACAAAAAAAAAAAAAAAAAGTCAATACTCTTAAAACGAGTGGTTGAACCATAGATATGTGATTGTTTTAAACAAAACTTTTTATTTGTTTCATTTTTAACAAAAAAAAAAAAAAAAATAGAAATCAAAAAGCCTCAGATACCATCTATAGGATACAAAATTGATTTCCTTTAGGCATTTAATGTTATACTTCTCTGAAAGGAAAACCGTCTGCATTTATCATGCAAAAAAATTTAATAAATAATAATTTTAATAAATATTTTGTGCTGCATGAATTTTTTATAGGAAAATATTTTTTAAAAAATATTTTGTGATAACCATAACTTACTAGTTTTCCTCAAGAATATTTATGTGTGTATGTATGCTAGTGGAAAAAATAATGATAATATACTTTTTACGCAATTTCCTAAAAATAAAGTCGTTCGACTTAATGAGTTTGAGAGGAAAAAACGCCCATTTCGTTATAAAAATAATTAAGTACATAAGTAAAATTTTAACTTATGCGGTGCAGTGGATAATAATATACTTAAAATTCCAACTGTGTTTTTCATTCATGTTATTATTCTTTAAACAAACATAAGAGATTGATATTACCAACTCATTTTGTATTATAAATGATATGCATTCATATCACATATATCTTCATTTAACTTTTTAAAAAAGGTTAGCGAAAACATTTGCTCTATTGCAGTTTTTGATTGAAAAACAGACATTTTCTTTAGACATTTTTTCCATTCATTAAAGCTAAATTCTACCAGCCTGATAGCTTTATTTCAAAATTGAATAGATCAAAGGTACCGCATATTAATGCACATTCTGAATGTATATATATATTGCTTTTTTATGACTTCATGTGAGATGGGAGGACGCCTCTCTCTACATAAGGAAGTCTGTAATAGACATATTTATATATAAAAAAAAAGTATAAGTCATCAAAAATTTATCTTTTTTAATACATCGTTTTCTAAATGTTGCAATAAAGAAAAGATTAAAGTGTAATTTCCTGTCGGTGATTTTTTTAGATATTTCAGTTTTAATATATCCGAAAGAAAATACTCTTTTTCAATAATGCATCTGAATTTTAACTATAGAAAAGTTTCGTTAAATATTTCTACTCAGATGTTTACAATGAACAAATTTGTTAGTTTTTCGTAATTTTACCATAATTATATCCTGTAATATATATATATATATATATATATATATATATATATATATATAAAGTCATGATCTATGCATAATGCATGGTTTTTCTCTCTTTTTTTTTTTTTTTTTTTTTTTTTTTTCTATAAAGCGTAATTGTCTAACAAAACCATTATATAAATCTCTTATATATATATATATATATATATATATGCAAAGAGAGAGAGAAAAATAATTAGATATACAGATAGATATAGATATAATTATAGGTAGTTAAACAGTTAGATAAATATATCCTATAATTAACAATTAAAATTTCCCATGTGGACGGATACTAGAGAATAAATCATGAAAATTTATCGTAAAAACTGTAAAGGATAAAAATTGGAATAACTTAAGGCAGACATGCTATATTTAATCAACCAAGCAGGTAGGAATGTCTGCAAAAAATAAATGATTGATTAAATGTTTTGATTTACGAAAAGATGCAAACCTAATAATTTACTTAACAGCCTGGAACAATTAAATCCATCAAAACACAGTAAGATGTATGTTGTGTCCACATGACTTTCTTCTATATTTTCCTATACAAATTCACCCAGTAAAAATAATTTATTAAAATTATCTTTCATGATGAATGCAGACGATTTTCATTTTAGAGAAGTAGTCTAACACTAAATATCCAAAGAAAGTCAATTTAATTCTCTATAACTTCTTAAAAGAATGCGATTTTTTTTTTTTTTTTTTTTTTTTTTTATGAAAAAAAAAGTTTTAGTTTTAATTATCACAGATCGATGGTTCAACCATTCGTTTTAAAGGTAATGACGAGCTCTTTTGAAAGATACCCATAATGAAAATTTATCCCCCTCGGGTGGAGACTTAAAAAAAAATTCACAGTTGACTAACACTACTATAAATAATTCTTTTTAATTTCAAAGTGATTCTAATAAAAAAATTTTCTTCATGCGCATTTATACGAAATTTTGTCTTATACCGCAATGTTAAAATTTCAGAAAAAGCGAGATGTCAACGCCACCTGCTGAACGATTTTCATCGAAGAGCATAGGCACCAATTTATGTCAAGATGCAACCAATGTACTGATTTGTATGAAATTCTGTGCAGAAGTTCATGAGATATCAGTGCCACAAAATTTCGTCACATACACACAGACATTTTCTAAAAATGGTAAAATCGTGTTCTAGACCTCTCAAAATGTGTAAATCTACCGAAAAACCAAGATCGAAAATTTTTCCGAAACTAATACTTTCTTCTATTTTATATAAAAGAAAAGAAAAAAAAAGTAAAAATGAAGATCCTTAAAAAGACTCCATTGAAGAAAACAAAGCTGATAAACTATATATCGAGGGTTTGAAATTAACAGTGGTCCGTTTGTCCGGGACCACAAAAATATCTAACGGAACAGCAAAATATAAATTCTAGTGGTCCAATGGACCAGTGAAGCTTTAAAAATTTTTTATTTTTTACTTTCCTCTGAAACTGCCCATAAATCTGTCCATTGCGCATGACTAGTGAGAATGCATTACCCAACGTAAAACCCAACCAACCAACCCATAAACCTGTCATTGATGGTTGTTGGTTTGGTTAAACGTTGCACTAGTACTGCGCTATGGTAATTGGCGATGGTCTGGGACGCACCCCATATATGGTCTCATAAATCTGTCACAAAACAGTAAGATAACAATAATAAGTATACTTTTTAATTGATAATATCATCTATTAAAAATGAAAAGAAAGAACCACCGAACTGGCGTTTTAAAGTAATAAGCACAAAACTTTGAATAAATAGCATAAAAGACAATAAACTCGCAAGAATTGATTCTGGTCGAAAAAGCCCACGACCCTTCGTCAGGCGTGCAAAGTAGGCACAAATGCTGCAATCAAAGCGGCAACGCACAAATTCATTTTAAGTGACGAGCAAAAATATATAAAGACGAACATAAATATAAATACTGATGTGATCAGAATTATCAAATGAAAGAAGAAAATAAATAAATAAATACGAATAAAAAAATAATAAAATCTAAAAATCATTTACAAAAATTAAAACGATGGCCATGAGCCCAGCAGTGGGAAGCAATAGAAGATTTGGAAATCTTTTCATTTCGAACAATCCGACGGTATTCATTTATCCTGTATTTCAAACGCCTCCTAGTTTGACCAATATTGTTTGACCAATGACCGTGTACGTCGTGCAATTTGGGTTATATTGGCAGCCAGCTTCGCCCATTTCGCTGGTCGTTATATTTAAATGAATTTTAAAAAGAAGAAAGAAAGAAAGTACGGGAACTTCAATTTCAGTACTTATCGACTGCAGGTGGAGCTGATATTTTTGAAGAATTACAATTTTAAAGATGCCTGTATTCTCAACATTTATTAAATATTTTAGATTCTGCACCATGCATTTCATAGTCCCTGCTCTTTACCTATATGATTACGATCTAATTCCGACCAATATAATAAATAAAAGATCAAGTAGATTTTTCTTTAAAAGGAATTAAAGAATTTAAAAAAAAAAAAAAAAAAAATTAAACTTAAATTTTAATAAATTTAATATTTTGTGCTATGTTATAATTTTTTTTTTCAATAACTACAATTAAAAAAAAAGGGGGGGGGAGGGGGGGAGAAAGAAAGAAAAAAAAAAAGTTTTCCTTTTTAAAGGCATTAACTAAATAAATGAAAAATAAAATGTTGTTGTATATAAAAATTATACATATATATAAATGAAACAGAAAAGTCAATGGATAAAATTAAAAAAAATAAATAAATAAATAAAAATCAAATTCGTAATTGGAAAAAAAAAAAAATCTCGATTGGACTTGAAGGGACTTGATTGGACTTGATCTACCCCTCTGGTAGTCTTTGTAGTTCTGCGATCAGAACTCAGTAGTCTATGCACCAAAGAGCAGACAGACACAGATTCACAGACATATGAGTCTAGGCGAGTCGTATTAACCCTTGACGATATATTGAACGCCCCAACCCATTTTGATGTCTTTTTCTAGTCAATTTTGTCCTTTTATCCTTTTCGGTGTTAGCCTTTTTTTTTTTTACACTTGACATTGTGAGTTTTTTTTTTTTTTTTTGTCCCATTCTTTTTTCTATGGAATTTTGACACTTTTTTCCCGTGTTTCTAGGCCCACCAGCGGCCGAGCGGTTCTGCGCTCAAAGCTGGTAGATGGGAGGTGCCGGGTTCGATCCCAGGTCGCGCTCATCGACCTAGCCGTTCGGAGTTTTCCGTGGTTTCCTCCGAAACTCGCGTAAATACGGGCTAGGACCCCTTAGAAAGACCCCCACGGAGGGTATTCCCCGCCTAGGACACATCAGGAGTCAATCGGCCTTAAATCCTACAACCAACCAACCCGTGTTTCTATGGAATTTTGACTATTTTTTTCCCGTGTTTCTATGGATTTTTAGCTTTTTTTTCCCATATATTTTACCTTCTAAAGTGCGGTGGTATTATACTTCTCTTCCATTTTAATTTTCAGATCACAGGCAGCGCTTAGCCTATTTTTACGAGGAAGTTGAATCAATTGTTTTTTATTTCAAGTTTTTCATAAAAAACTTAAGGATGTCCGAAACATTTTTTATTTTTGTTCTTTCTTTACTAATTTTTTTTTCCAAATCAGGAAAAATTGTTGCCCTACTAAGGACAATTAATTTCATCAAGATTTTGGAATCAGTTATTCCTTTTCTGAAAAGTTGTTTAAGCCCAATCTTAAGTAGTTTCATTTTAAGAGGGAAAAAAAAAGAGGAAGGAAGGAAGAAAAAAAAAGAAAAAGAAAATTTTATTTATGTCAAATATGATTTTTTTCCCCAGTACTGTGCCTCATTATAGTTAAAATCATTAAGTTAAACCAAAATTTACGAAGATAGCAAATGAACAAAAATATAACATACCGGCGTCTTTTTTTTTTTTTTTTTCGTTTGACGGCATCATTTAACTTTGATAGTAAATATCTCTCTAAAAGAAATAAAAATTAAGCGAAATAAAATGTGATTGAATAACACTCCTTTTATTCTCCACATTTACTCATTATAAAACTTAATTAATAAGCAGAATATGCATTATATACTTTTAACAACAATACAGCTTTATCTTTTTGTCAACTTATTATTTTTTCCAATAAAGATTCTATGATGACTCACATGCTTGTAATGTGACCTGTTTTTGCTTTTACCTGAACCTTTTCAGCCGATTTCTTTCCTCCACTGAAGGGAACGACATTATTTTGATCAGCTAGACTCATTATTTTTGATAGAACCCGACTGACATGCCTTGTCATGAGTGATTTTATCATTTTCTGTTTTACTTTTCTTTCTTCCTTTTTTTTTTTTTTTTTTATCAAAAAATATCAACGTGTTCTGAGAATCTTTAATAGTTCTTCCAATGAAAATAGTGTAATGATTATATATTAATTAAGGTCAATTAATTAAGGAACCAGTAGTGGAAACTTTAAGGACATTTTCCAAAACATTTAAGGACTTGAAAAAATTAATTAAAAAAAATCAATTAATTAAAAAATTTATTAACTTTAAACATTTTTTTTTTCTTTTTTTAAACAGAGAAACGTTAAGGGAAAAAAGTAATTTTATAATATAACAAATTAATTAAATTGGTTGTATTCTAAGTAAACTTTAAAAAAATTTCGTGATTATGTATATTTTCTTCTTCTTTGTTTCTATTTTTTTAGAAAAATTATATCCCTTCGTACCTTTTTTTCTACTTTCTCTTACCCATAAGGTAGAGAAAGTATTGTTTTTGAGTCAAATTTTCGAACGCGAGTTTTTGTTATATTTACATATTCTGAGGTCCCCTGAATACGAAAATCATGTTTTTAGCAAATGGTCTGTGTGTCTGTGTGTGTATGTCTGTGTGTGTGTATGTCTGTTATCAGCATATCTCAAAAACAAATTATGGCAGAAAGTTCAAACTTGGTATTCTAAATGTGTATCATATAGGGATGCTACAGTAAGCTTTTCGTTAAGATCAAGCAAATGGTTCGTGTACAGGGACAATCAAGAGAATTCTAATACCTTAGGCCTATGGGGGAAATTGCAGGTAAGTAGAGTTTAACGTCTATAGACTGCACTAAACCAAATGAAACGAATATATATTTTTTGTAATAGAGATAGTCAACTGGGAAAAAAAAAATGTGTATGTAGGAGCATCACCTCCCCCTTCGAGGGGAGTAAATTTTCATGATGGGTATCTTTCAAAAGAGCTCGCCAATACCTTTAAAACGAATGGTTGAACCATCGATCTGCGATAATTTAAAACAAAGTTATCGATTTTTTTTACTTTTAACGAAAAAAAAATTAGAAAAAAAATCGTTTTTTTTTTTTATATTGAGAATAAAATGGACTTTTTTTTTTTTTTTTTTTTTTTTTTTTTTTGGATATTTGGTGTTATACTACTTCTCTACTATGGAAATCGTCTGCATTATCATTAAAGATAATTTTTTTAAATAATAATTTTAATAAATTATTTTTTAAAAACAGAATTATTTTTTAATAACCGAATTAAATTCTATATAAATGTAGGTGCATTATGTTGAGGGGGGCACAGAACTGATTATCATATAAAACTCTCCCGAAGCCTAATTTGAATTGTTTAACATAGGTTTACATAACATCGTTATCTTACCTCTTAATCTCCAACCTCTATTTATAGTATTTAATTTCAGGGTAAGAGAAAGTCGTGTGAGTGACACACCAGATTTTTTTTTTTTTTTTTTTTTTTTTTTTTACGCAATTTTGCGCGGTCACTAAATCGGTCACTAATATTTTATTTCATTTTATTTTTTATTTTATTTTATTTGTTTATTTATTTATTTGGCATCGAGCTAAAATGAACAATTATAAACCGATTTCAAAGAGAAAAAGTCCATCTGGTAGCGACATGGTTAACAGTCTTGCCTTCATTTCCTAAGTGCCGGTTTTGAAACCGATAAGGTATGGATATTAGAAGTGTTTCAAAATCCACTTTACGTCGTGAGCCATCGATCTAATGAGCTTCAGTATGCAAAAAATGGTCGAACAGACACAATCCAAACCAGAGCTGAAAGAGTAAAACTTATACTATGAGAGAATTATTCAATTTTATTTCTTTCTCTTTCCATTCTTTTTTTCTTTTTCTTTCTTCTTTTTTATGAAATTGATTTGTTTAAATAATAACCGAAAATAACAAAGGAAATTCGGAATTTTATATTTTTTTTTATAGAAACGGTGGGAATAAAGAACTGTTTCGTAAAACAAACTTTTTTTTTACTAGGATTTCGTAATTAATAATAATAATTATAATAATAAATGGGAATGGCTACTTTAATAGTAACTCAAAGTTTTTTTTTTTTTTTTTTTTAACTCTGTAGTGTATAACAAAATATATATTGTCATATTCGAAAAAAAAAAAAAAAAAAAACTATGTTACTGGGGTATGGGGGGGGGGGGGGGGGTTACGTCATATTCATACGAAGAACGGCTTCAACGTTTCATTTTGGGGTACGAGATCAAAATTTTTTTTTCCAATTTTATAATACGTTATTTTTATTTAACTTTTATTGAAGTTTTACCTTTTGTTGAAAAACGCTAGGTTTTAGAGTCTAAAGGAAAAGAACATTTTGTTTCAATACCATCATCATAATCCACTGATATATTTTGTTCTGTAACGAAAACGGCTAAAGAAAACTGTTTTCTTGTCCTAGTATTTGCAAGAGTAAATTTTTCGGCCTCTCGAGACATGAAAACTGACTTTCACAACTTAGTGATCTACTTTGTCTAGTCAAAAACGATTTACCCAATAACTGGACACGAAAACACATTTTTAAAATCCTGCTCTTTAAAATGATCCAGGTGATTTTTACTTTCTCTTATCCATAAGGTAGAGAAAGTATTGTTTTGGGGTGAAATTTTCGAAAGTGAGTTTTTGTTATATTTACACGTTTAGAGGTAACTTGAATACAAAAATCATGTTTTTAGCGGTTGGTCTGAGTGTGTGTCTGTTATCAACAAATCTCAAGAACAAACAATATCAAAAAGTCCAAACTTGGTATTCTAAATGTGTATGATATATGGATGCTACACTAAGCTTTTCGTGGAGATGAAGCAAGTGGTACGTGTACAGTGAACATAGTAGGGTAATCATTCACTGTTCGTTTACAGGGCTACACAAAAGTAGTTGATTATAGTGCGTGCGACAATAGCTGAAAATTGATGGAAGCGTATTTCAGGTTGTGCCGTGTATTATTAGATTACTAGTATAGGATTATATTTAGGTGCACCATGTGGTCTATACATAATCTTCAAAAGATATACAGGACTGCAAATATTTAAGTGATAACATTCTTTTTTATTGTTAGTGGAAGTGCTTTGATATATGATATTTTACTATGTCCAGGAAAGCTGCTCAGGAATTGAAATGAATTCCTCACAGACATGTGGTATATAATGTATGTTTTTAAACTAAATATTCATCGCTTGTTTTTTGCATATTTACACGCTTTGAAGCTTCCTGATTACCGAAGTCAAGCTTTTTTAAGTTTGATCTTTGCCTGTGTCTCTTACAGTAACTTAAAAACGAGTAATTTTAGGAGATCCAAATGTTGTATTTTGAAATTAATATAAGTTTGTTGCTGGAAAAAGTTTGATCAAGATTGATAAGCTTCAAGGAATGTTGCGTGTGAAAACTATTTGAATAATTTTAAGTGAACTGTTAATTTTAATAACAGATTTAAATTCTATATAAATGTAGGTGCAGTAATGAAACGGTTGATTGAGGGGAGCAGTAGTCCCTCTCACACAGAACTAATTATCATATAAAACTCTTCCGAGGCCTATTTTGAATTGCTTTAACATAGGTTTTCATAACAGATCTCGTTATCTTAACCCTTTAATCTCCAACCTGTATTTATATTAAATTTCAGGGTAGGAGAAAGTCGTATGAGTGACACACCAATTTTTTTAAATTGGGATTGTCTATGCTATCATTTTGCATCAGCGAATAAAACAATCGTAATTCATAAAAGCAATTCCTCGTTCTAGAAGTTATAAATTTTTATTTTCGATATGTGATCCAGATAATATTGCAGATGGATGACGGAAAAGATTTTCGAAATATTTCGACAGAAAGAATTTTTTTTATTATTATTATTAAACAAATTTGTTGTTTCGCATGTGTATGTTAGCCTATTATCAATGAATGCAAGCCTTGTTTTGTCTGTCTCTCTCTTGTCTGATTAATTATTATTATTATTATTATTATTATTGACATATTTCATGAAAACGAAATATAACATTATTAATTTTAACTATGGCTACATTTACAATAGTTTTAAATGACACAGCTTAATTATTGTATAAAGGTATTTATCTGCTTATATTTCAGATGAAAAGTCAGAACTAATTTTCCCAATTCCGAAAGGCCCGCGGTATCCCAGTCGGTAGAACGCCGTGCTCGTAATTGGAAGATTGCGGGTTCGGTATTCGAGGCGGCCAAAGACCGTCGTGTGCACTAATGGTGGCTGGTGCACGTAAAGTCTGTCATGGCCTCAATCTCTTCCATGTTTCTATAAAAAAAAAATTATACCTCTGGGGGGGGGGGTCACAGCAGCGGGAGAGCCCTCGCTTGGAGGATCAAAACTGCGATGGCATGTCTCCTGATCATCCTTAGGGTTGCGTCCCAGGCCGTCTCCAACTGCCCATAGCGCAATGCAATGCTAGTGCGACGTAAAACCCATCCATCCATCCCAATTCCGAAAAGTACCAGGCCAGGGATCAAACCTAAGTCTTTGGCATAACGCGCCAGTGATCCACCAACTGAGCTACATTATTCTGATTTTGTCATTTTCCGCCCTTGTGAAAATTATTTCGGCCTTCTAAATAATATCTATATTTGGCCAAAGTTATACAGCCTAGTACTTAATGCCTGCCTATATATTTCTAACTTCCGAGTAGATACATCCATTGCTTTCAAAAGGAATCCATCCCCAGATTTATTTAACCAACATAGGGCCAATGATCATAAATATAGAATTAATAAAAAAAAAAAAAAAAAAAAGTTTTATTTGAATGTTTTACATCCTCTAAAAAGACAAACCTGCTTCCAGTATTCATTTTCCATAATTAGAATCTTAAAGTATTGTTTTGTAAGATTTAAAGCCGAATGTCTTATGTGGATATGAAATAAAATAATTATAGAATAAACAAAAGATTTACACAGAGAGTCCTTAAATAATATTATAGTTTTAAAAAATTAAAGAACACGCTTTTATAGAAATGTGAACTAAAACGCACAAAATATCTATCTTAGTATTAAAATGCAGGGTAAGAGAAAATCGTGTGAGTGACACACCATAATATTTACATACATTTAAATCTTTAATTAAAATAATTTAGAATTAAACAAAAACCATTTTTAAAAAATCTCCCCTGACTGGGCTCGAATGCCGGACCTTTAGGTTCGTAGCGCGGCTCTTTACCTCGCAGCCACGGCGTTCACGTACGAAGAGTCTTTTTTTTTACAATATAGATTTTTTGTTTGCTCCCAGAGTGGTTACAAACATACATACAAACATACATACATACAGGTGAAGCTAATAAAAGCGTGTTGAAAAATTTCTCTGTAGATTCATAATCTAGGAATGAAAAATTTTAAATGATTATAATAGTCTCCAAATTTTTAATCTCTTTTTAAAGAAGGGGTTTTTTAATATGTTTTTATTTTTAAAAAAATTCTTTTATGCATTAAAACAAGTAAAAATTCACTTGCTAAAACAAGCGAATTAAAATTCCAGTCAGATAATCAGCACAGACATCTTATGTCCGTTACTTCATCAATCAAGTCATTTAGCGAACAGATAGAGCGTCTTCAACTCGCTCACTCTTCATTACTGATGGACAAGCCACGAACATACCAATCGATATGCAAGTTCACTTCTCATATCTTTTCATCATATAAATTACATACATCAAGCAATTACAATGTAATAACTATAAAACATCTTGATCACGTAGTTATTTAACTACCTTCGCCAAGTGTTTAAACGAGACGGGTGATTAATTGATTGGCGGTAAGAAAAATTTACCCTTTCGCTCTCTATATATACGTCTATGTCAAAATATATAGGGATTATATTCAAAATAGTTTGTGCACTTTAATAATAACAGCCAGAGCAATGCTGTATATTATTTAAAAAATTCTACAGAGTATAACGAGAAAAATATTAATGTTACCAATTTGTTTCAATTACTGTTAGAAAGGCACATTTATTTATTTATTTATTTATTTATTTATTTTTTTTTTTTTTTCACGAGATTTTTAAATAATGCTCGTATGCCCCCCCCCCCCTCCCCCTGCAATACTGAATTCTGAATTGTCACCATAGTACAAATAAAAGGATTGTTTCTTGTGTACCCTTTAATATCCAGATCATATCTATTCCATATCATTTTTTATTATTATTCATCGGTAAAGGGAAAGTATTGGATTCCTCAAAATTTTCGCCGTCTGTTTTTCGGTGGATTTAAACACAGCTTTAAATGTTTTGAAAACAATTTACTTTTTTTAGACTTTTATTTATCTGCTTTAAATTTAATCATATTATTATCGTTCGATAATACAAAAAAAAATTGCCATTATTTGGACCAGAAAATTGATACAGAAATGCGTTTAAAATAATTACTTTAAAATAAACAATAGAAAAGAAGTTTACAGGAATATGTATCAAAATATACTGTATAACAAAAAAAAGTGACGCACCAAGAAGGAGTAATGCAAACTGGACACAAATTGACATACATACAGGTTTTGATGGAATCAAGCCCCAATTCATCATTATCGTCGATCCTACGTGCAACTGGTACTTCAGTGACTTCAAATACCCTTAATAGGCGTCTCAGTGTGGTTGAGCTCAGTCCCCGCGTCTCTCTTCCACAGAGGACGTTTGGAGCATCATAAAAAAGGTCCTACAACCAGCTCGGGATTTTACCAATCTAACGCAACAATTGGACAGAATTTGGCACGATACTTCACAGGAGCACATCTGCCAACTCTATCAATTAATACCAAGCCGAATAACTGCGTGCATAAGGGCCAGAAGTGGACCAACGCGTTATTGACTTGTTTATTTTGTGAGGCCCTTTCTCTTGATTAAATCATCCAAATTTTCTGAAACTGTAACCAATTGTTTTTTTTCCACATGTACATCACATCTACCAATTTTTGTCCCATTCGGACCACCCATTCCACCCCATCTACCAATTTTTGTCCCCACTTCTTCTTGGTGCGTCTTTTTTTTTTTTTTTTTTTTTTTTGTTATAGAGTGTAGTTGCGCATTTATGAATTAAACAAGAGCATTGCTTCAAAAAATATGCTTCGAAGTACACAAAACGTCTTTTAAAATGAACGAAAAATAAAGAATAGATATTTTAACTTATTTTGACAAACAAATAAATACATAAATACATATTTATTTCTGACGTTATATATTTCCTTCCTTATTTTTATTTTTATTTTTATTTTTTTTAACTGGAAGACTTTATACAATTGTTCGTCCTCTAAAAACAAAATTTTACCGCCTGTTTATGTCAAAAAAAAAAAAAAAAAAAAAAAAAAGGAGAGCTTTTCTCCAGAAAGATATCATTACATGTCATTTCAAAGGGAAACATCTGTTTCGTTCATTCGCAGTGTCTACTAACTTGGAAATCCGATCCCGACTTCTGAAAGCCTGTTAAGATGGAGATACGGATCACAACTCTGAAGTTGGAAACGGATTTTAGGTTAGATAGAGATTACAGAATCATAACACACGGATACGAAACTGAATACTGTCTCACGAGAAGGCTTTTATTTTGTTCTGTTGCTCACGCTCTAAGCGTAGATGATTTCTTGGTATTTCTGCTGCAGAACAAGAGTTGAAGTGGAGTGACTGTATATTTGTAACGAGAAAATAATCATTTTTACTTTAATAATTCTTTCAAATTTATGGCAACTGATGTTTTATATATATATATATACAGTTGGACCTCGAATATCCGGACAGACATCCAAAATCCGGAAATCTCTAAAATCCAGACATTTTTCCAGTTTTATTTTTACTTTTAAAATAAGATTTTATTGTACCCTATTTCTACATTTCATGTGGAATGCAGTTTAAAATTCTTTTAATTGAACACTGAATACATATATATAGTCATAATCTTACATATTTTTATACTGCTTGATTGTTAATTAAAGATTTTTTTTTTTTTTTCTCTCTTTTCAGAAACATATAAGTTAATAAAATCTTTTTGTAAAAAAATAGAACCGACTCCAAAAAGCAACGCCTATTCAAACAACTAAAAAAAAAAGGTACAAAATGAAACTGTAAATTGCGCCTAAAAGTATAAAATAATTTCCTTCGCCAAACAACCTATAACACTACAATTAATCATAACTTTTGAAGTCGGCGCAAAATTAAATAAAATTGAATTAGTTTTCAAAGGTTTGTTTTTAGATCGGTAGCAAGAAATGTTGTTGTCTCGAATGATCCATTTTCATGTTTTCTTTATTATTTTATCACTGTATGCAATTGATCCATTAGTAGCATCTACATAGAACAGTGAACATTCGTCACAATGCGGTATTTATGTTTCTACGAAGTTAGAGTTTCCTTTGCAAATTTGGTATAACTTTGATAACTATCATGTAAGATGTGTATTTAGAATAGGATTTGAGTTTTGTATTGAATAAAGGTATCAATTTTTATTTAATTTTGCACCGACATCAAAAGTTATGATTAATTGTAGTGTTATAGGTTGTTTGGCGAAGGAAATTATTTTATACTTTTAGGCGCAATTTACAGTTTCATTTTGTACCTTTTTTTTTTTTAGTTGTTTGAATAGGCGTTGCTTTTTGGAGTCGGTTCTATTTTTTTACAAAAAGATTTTATTTTTCTCTTTTCAGTGAAAATTTATTCATATAGCAGAACATCAGAAGACGTTCGACGGCAGTTTCACAAATCACAACTTCCAAGAAAAGGGACATAACTCAAACAATGGATTATGTCACTGAAAAATACATGAAATGCACCCAGTGTGAACAAAGAAGTTACATCCCCATCTACAAAGTTATCCACTCGAGAGACAGTTATGCCAGTTTTATTCTAGTCAATCTATTTTTAAGTTGATTTTTCTCAAATGCTGCATTTTTTAGTTGTGTCACTTTTCTTAACTTTATCGGATATGTGCAAAAAACTATCTATTGAATGAACATACGTTAAATTAAAATGTCTTTAGAAATGTAAAGAACGGATATGCTGTATTCGTAACCAAAAATTCTGTTAGGCATATACATTGAACTTTATAGTGAATATGTGTCACCCGCTGCGCTGGAAATTGCGAAGCGTATAGTTAAAAAAAAGAGCAAAATATGCATTGCAGCTGACGGACAGAAGTTTCATCATCGATACTTATATACTGCTTTTACCAGTGTAGCTGCATGCGTTCAGCAGTTAGAGTGAGAACAGACTTTTGTGAGTATCCTGTAATTTTTTTTTATATCTTAATGAAATCGCAATGAAACATTTTTCAGGCCAAGATCATTACAACAACAAAAGTATTAAAATTAAATCATCTCTTACGAAGTTATAAGCTAACAAATTTCAACAACAACAACAACCAGAAACATGGTTTGTATTGAGAACTTCTTCCTTTATGAAGTCGGTTTGAAACGTCTATGCGTTAATTGATGTGACCGCTTACAATAACCATACTTTGAATTCTACATAGCATAAATGTCACCCGCTACGCTACAACCTATGCAATGTCGTTCAAGTGTGCACAAAATAGGAAATTGTGAACAAACAAATGCACGTTTTAAGCGTTCTGTTTTTAGCATTAATGTCTAAAATATCTTTTTGTACTAAATCGATGATGCTCTGCAATTTTATAATTCACTTTTTTCCCTGTCTTGAACCGTTTCCGAGATAGGAGCGCTAACTCCACCATTTTCCGCCAGGTGGCGCTGCAGGCGGTTGAACCGCATTGCACATATCCACTTTATTGTAGCTACATACCATTTTTATGACTATAACTGCAGCTGCTCAGCAGTTAAAAGAGTTGGGACTGACTTTTTTGGGCACCCTGTATTTTCTTTTGATCGTAAAGATATTACAATGGGAACTATTTCAGACCAAAACCTTTACAATAAAACAAAAAGTATCAAAATCGGATCATCCGTTTAGAAGTTATGAGCTAACAAACAAAAACAAAAAATCATACGCTTTGTATTGAGAACCTCCTCCTTTTTTAAGTTGGTTAATTAGAGCATCTCTTACAAAGTTATAAGCTTACAAACACCAACAACAACACATAGCTCGAATTCAGAACACCCTCCTGTCTGAAGTTGGTTGAAAACGAGTTAGCGCTAATCGATGTGACCGCTTACAGTACCAGTACTCTGAACCACAGAATCTGCGTGTCATCCGCTACGCTGCAAAGTGTGCATCGTAGTTCAAGTGCATAGTGTAAGAAATTGCGAACAAACAAATGCACGTTTTTAGCATTGTGTTTTTAGCATCAATGTCTAAACTATCTTTTCGTACTAAATCGATGATGCTCTTCAGTTTTATAATTCACTTTTTCCCCTGTCTTGAACCGTTTGCGAGATAGGAACGCTAGCATGAATGTCTATACTCTTCAATTTCGTAATTCACTTTTTTCTCTAGAACCGTTTTCGTGATAGGAACACTAACTCCTCTATTTTCCTCCAGGTAGCGCTGCAAGCGGTTTAACCTTGTACTGCATGGCCACTTTGCTATATTTGCATACCATTTTTATCACTATAGCTGCAGCCGTTTAGCAGTTAAAAGAGTTAGGACTGATTTTTTAGGCACCCTGTATTTTCTTTAGATCGTAAAGATATTACAATGGGACCTAAGTCAGACCAAGACCTTTTCAACAAAACAAAAAGTATCAAAATCGGAGTATCCGTTCAGAAGTTATGAGCTAACAAACATAAAAAAAACATACGGTTTGAATTGAGAACCTTCCTTCTTTTTTGAAGTCGGTTAAAAAGAAAAAAAAATCCCATTAGAGTAAAACAGCTTTAAATTGCTGAAATGTTTTAAAAATATCAACATGAAAATTACTTTGTTTCTATAGTTTTATTTGAGTATTTTTTTAATGAATGAATAGTTTATTAGCAGTTATTTAGGAGGCATTATCAGTTGTCTATACATTTTAGTTTAATATATTTATATTTTAATTCTAAATTATTATTTAAAATCTAAATTAAATCTATTATATTTCTATTTTATAATTTAAATTCGCCAATTTGATCGTCGTTTATTTTCACTAGCATAAAAATTGCTTTTTGTATGTTATTTTATAATATCATAAAAAATTAGTTTTTAATAAACCTCTAAAATCCGGAATCGCCACTATCATTCTGATTCCGGATTTTCAAGGTTCAACTGTATATAAAAGTTAGAATGCAAAAAATACTATAAAGCAAAAAGAAGAATGCAAAAAATACTATAAAAATAAGTAGACGGTAGAAAAAGGTAAACGTTAATTTGCGTATAAATTAAATTTAAAGTTAAAAGTACACAAAAACTCTTAGAAAACTTTTTTTAACTAGATAAAAAGGGAAAATAAACAGAAGGAAATTATAATCAAATTTGCCGTCAGAAGCGCATTTAGGCTTATGCGAGGTAGATGGATCCCAATCGAGCTAAAGTGAGAAGCAGGTATTTTTACGCCGAGGTCCTCGGTCCTGCAATTCTGTGCATTAAATAAGCCCTGCCGCAAGATCTCAGCCTAGAACTACAAACATTTTTTTTTTTTTTTTTAAGAAAATAAAAATAATTTCATAAAGATATATTTAACTCGGGGCAATGTCACTGTGGTACCCGGTTCAGTACATTTCGCTCGGATGCAACTTGGTGTCTTATGAACACAGAAAAAAATCTTCTGTTGAAACAACATAATTTTTGCTGAAGCTTATTAACAAAACAATGAATTGATTTAACAAAATTTTTGCTGTTTAAACATTTTTCTTTTCTTTATTTATTTTGCTTTTTAAACAACAAAACAATTTGTTTACTGTAAAATATCGTTCAAGCGCCCCTTGTATCTGTCGTAAAAGTGTAAGAAAAACTCAAATAATTTGTGTTTTAATATTTCGCTATTAAACAAAGAACTCTTATGCGAATAAACTTTTTAGCCAAGAGAGACGATCTTCATAAATGTACGGGTAGCTAAGAAGAATGTACCACTCCTAACTTTCAAACTGTTTAATCATCGTTTTTTCTAAATTTTTTCTCTCGCGCGTGAACAACTGTAATGTATAAGTACTCACTTTTCAAAATGTAAACGTAATAATCGGAGCTCTGTTAAACGCTCCGAAATATTCTTTATTATTCATTTATAATTATAGATCATATAACATATAACATAATATTTATTCAAGAATAAAGCTTGTGTCAACAAGAACCTAATTTAATGATGGATATAATATACAGAATAACATTTAACATAGATTAATATTTTCTCCACACACCCAGTTTATTTTCAGATGCCGATCGAAGACGCTCATTACTGTCTCTGGATACAACATTATGGACTGGTGAGAAGGTGAGTACAAATTCTTGCCTTCTTATAAAATCTCTATGATCACTAACTTTTAAAATTATTTATAAATTCTTCAGCTCTCTAATAAATGAGAACATTAAATAAATATTATTTATATAACTGAATTAAAACTAGAGTGCGCTATGCGCAATCTAATCTATTAAAAATAGATTATTTATAAGAGTATCTTCAAGGAAAATCGGAATACATTTGGGGAGGAGGCAGATAAACAGTAAAAATTAATAAAAATATAGAAATTAACATGTATTTTCTTGCTAAAATCAAGTGGCATCTGACGAAGAAATCATTCTTTACAAAATATTTATGATAAAAAGTTATTCTTTAACGAGGATAGGGGCACGGGGAGTACAGCGAAAAATGCGAAGAGTCCTTACATCACAGAAGCTGAAGAAAAAATGATCAAAGTTTGGCTCAGTTACTTTTCATAAAAAACCACAATATGCTCGCCAAACTCAAATCTCAAAGAAACCAAGAGCAACATCCAATTTTTTCAGTTACGCTGTAATCAGTATAATTTTTTAAAATATATTTTCGACCCTAATTTTAGCCAAAAATATCGTTAAAAGATCATGGGAAAATGAAAGATGTACGTTAGAAATCTAACCTCAATAATTTTATTCACAACAGATGTTTTTACTTGTTATGGTTATAGAAACCTTTGAGCCGATACGAACTACATAACTTTCTTTTCAGAGAGAGCACATTTGAACTTTGCTACAAATGACAATGTTAGCGAGAACTTATTATATTTTATTTTACTGAGATGAAAGATTGACTATTCCAGCTCATTGAAAGAGAATCGCTTCTTCTCTTATTATTATTTTTATTATTGTTATTGCAAGAAACAGAGAGAGATTAAATTAGATATATTCGCCAGCTAAGAAACCACAACTGGCTTGATTTTAAATGCTATACTGTTTTTAGAATAGCTCTTTTTAAAAATGGGAATTGAATTAAATTTAAGAGTAATTGAATATGTGATTTTCGATGTCATATATATGGCATGAAAAAATGATTTTAAAACAAAACACCCACACACACAAATATATATATATATATGTGTGTGTGTGTGTGTGTTGAAAACCTTCTCAAACATTGCAGCAGATGTAACCAAGTATCACATGAAGAAGTAGAAAAACTGAATAAACATGACGAAAAAATGAGCAAGCTGAGATTGAAACATACAACATCATTACTTTACATAGAATGAATGTTGCACGTAATACAATTTCAGTAATTAAAAAAAAAAAAAATCTGGAGTGACTCCACTCGACTTTCCGAACATTGAGTAACTAACAGTTTTGTAGATAAAATAAAGAAAGAGGAATTGCTAAACAAACAAAAGAGAGAAAACCATAATAGAGTGTTTTTTTCTCCATATATCACACGAGGTTTTATTTAACGCTACTGAACTTTGAGCCCTTAGATCATAATGATAAAGAATTTTTCGTTTTGTCCCTGTAAAAATCTATAGATGCTAGATTCACCAAAATGCTTATAGTTAGTGCAACAGTGATTTATAATATTCATACAAATTTTCAGCTCAATTGAATAAGGCGTTTAGATGCTATCGCACTTTTAAAAATTTGGTCTCATAGGCCATAATGATAAAGAATTTTTCTTTGTGTCCCTGTAAAAAAACTGTAGTGCTAGATTCACCAAAATCTATACAGTTGGTGCAAATGCGACCTATAACATGTGTACAATTTTTTTGCTCAGATTAATAAGGCGTTTAGACGCTATCACACTTTTAAAAATTTGGCCCCATTGGCCTTAATGATAAAGAATTTTTCTTTGTGTCCCTGTAAAAAAACTATAAGTGCTAGATTCTCCAAAATCTATACAGATTGAGTATCTGTGACCTATAATATGGGTATAAAATTTTTGCTCAATTGAATAAGGCGTTTAGATGCTATCGCACTTTTAAGATTTTGGTCCCATAGGCCATAATGATAAAGAATTTTTCTTTGTGTCCCTGTAAAAAAACTATAAGTGCTAGATTCACCAAAATCTATAGGGTTCGTACTATGGTGACTTACAATATACGTACCAACTTTCAGGTTAATCGAACAAAGCCTTTAGACGCTAGCGTGTTCACAGACATACACACATACACACATACACACACACATACATACATCATCGTAAAAATAGTGAAAACGGACTCAGGGGACCTCAAAACGTATAGAAACATCAAAATCTCGAATTCGGATTTTTGACATGATTACAATACTTTCCTCACTATAGTGTTCGGAAAGTAAAAAAAGTTAAATACAGTAAACCTTTGGTTAATCGGCATTTGGCTAACCGGAAAATTTCGGGAATCTGTTTTTCCCCACTTCCAATAAATGTTTAAAAAAAGAAAAGAAATGGCGCTTTTTCAGGAAGCTTACGTTTACCATTTTCAAACAATCGTAGTATCCAATTTATTTTAAAACAAATCAATATTCATAGTATTTATTTATGAAGGCGAATCTTATAAAAAGAAGTAAAAAACGTAAAAAACTCTCTCCTGTTAGAAAGAGTCTATCTCTGAGCGTAAGGGGGCGCTTATTCGGTATTTTCAGAAGAAAGGAAATTTATGTGAAAATGGGAAGAGGGCTTTTAATCTGAGGTTGAGGGGGGGGGGGGGAGAAGCGCTTTTGCAGCAGTTTAGGGTAATCAACCACATTTATATATCTATATAGTCGCAACAAAAATTTTGCTGTTAAAAAAAAAAAAAAAAAAAAAAAAAAAAACTGTGTATATGCTGTTTACTATGCTGTTTTTCGAGTACTCGGTGGCTCTCTTTCTAGAATAAAGACTCATTAAATTAAATACCTTTTCCTTTTTGCTTTACAGATTTTCCTCACGTCCTAAAAAACAACTACCATTTTCAAATTATATTATTACAGACTTATTTGTTATTAGAAATAGTTATTCCTCGTTATTAAACATAATGAATGCAAAATGCAGGAAAGACATTTTTTTTTTTAAGTCTCTTTAATTGGAAGCCTTACGTAAAGATGCAATGCTACACCTGATAATGATTGAATATTTTACAGATAATTTTCAAAATTTCCATTTATAAATGTAATAGAAATGCCATGGATTGAATCTAATGGAAATAATTATAGGATACCTTTTAAACAGGTTCCTTGACATATTTTAAATATTTTTATTATTTCCTACAGTGCTAAATGTTACGCCTGAGGCTGAATCATGTATTCACACTGTCTATAAAAGTATGCAAAAGAGGTCAGATTGGTCTGACAGCCTTTTTGAGACTAATTTAGGTGGGGTTCATTTTAGTCATTAAAGCGGAAAAACATATTTTCACTTGTTATGATTTCAAATATCTTATCGTCTGAATTAATATCTGATTAAACTTGTTTTTCAGTTCGTCATATGCAGTAATTTATAACCAAAAAAATGTATTTTTGTTGGTTTTAATAAAAAATATCTTCATTCCACAGCTTGTAGTTTGATCATATGCTCATATTTTCTAGTGTGATACTTCTTTTCGTTAAATGGAATTTTTCCAAAGTATAAGTAACTAGCAGGCTTTGTCCGCTTCTCTGGACACTATATTTAAAGGAATTAAAAACAGGATCACTCTTTTTATATCGCTTCATAAACAAAAATTATAAAGGAAATCCATTGAAATTTCTCAAAAGCTCGTTTTAGGTCCGTGCTGCCCCTTGAATAATCTCGGATACGTGTCCCTATTGCCTGCGAGAATAGCTTATCCATGGGCTTCAATTTGGGTGCTTACCGGATGACAGTTTCGAAATGGACAGTATCGAAAAAATTGAAGTAGCCATTTTATATTTAAATCCCAATTACACATTAATAACACAATACGTATTATACACGATATTTACTTTCACGTTATTTCCTATACTTTATTTGATTTATTAAGTCGACCATAAAGTGAATTTTACACCAAATATAATATTACAATATACTATGAGCGCTTTGTCCACAGTATAAGACAACTAATTTTTTTTTTTTTTTTTTTTTTTTTTTTGTGATTATATATATTTTAAATTTTAAATATTTTATGGTTAATAGCGGTTCTTATATAGAAAAATAAATAAATAACTATCTAAACCTGATCATGGTACAGCTTTATTATAGCTCCCCTTGGCGACTTTTGAATTTTTGTCACTATTTTGGCTTTTTCTGTAAAATGATATGTGAGACAGAAGTAGATAATTTTTGCAATTATTGTTTCACATTGTTTTTTTTTTTTTTTTTTTTCCAAGTATTTTATAATTCATTTATGTTTTTGATACGATGCTTGTCTTAAAATGGCTGTCGCGAAAATATACTCCTTAGCGAAAAATGTCCGGCGTATTTCAGCGTCAAATTTAAAAAAAATGCCCATAGTTATCGCTAAGTATATTATTATTGTTTCATTTTAATTATTATTTCATTTTAAATTATAATGACGTCATTTTGTCATATGCATAAGCAAATTTAATTTTCGATATTTTTTTATTATTCGAGTGGAAATATATTTCTTTTTATGTAGAAAAAAAAAATGACTTTTTGGCAAAAATTAAATTTAAAGCTAGTATTTAAATAGCTAATTTTAAAGCTATTATAAGGTTATTATTTTCATATTTTAATTAATTTTAAAAAATCAAAAATTCGGAAATCGAGCATCAGGTGCATAAAAAGAGGTCATTACGAATTTCCATGCAATTTGTGTAGCTCTGCGATCAGCCGTTTTCCTAAAAAGATCCAGATAAACACACACATACACATTTTCTTTTATTACATATATAGACATGTAAATAATATATTTTTATTTCTTAATTAAAAAGAAAAAAAAACTGATATACACTTCATGTGTGTTAATCGCCCAATGCGCCAAACTTCGTGACAATTACTTAATTGGAAATTAACAGCGAGAAAACAAAACGGAACAAAATAAATAAATAAAATAAATAATAAATAAATGGTGCATTTTAGCGATTAGGCTATTAAAAAAAGTAAAATAAGAATAATGTAAAAGAAATTAGATAAAAAAAAATCTTATCTGAAGCATTAAATGTTTTTTTCAAAATAAAATACTAACTAACAAATAAAATTTATAATAATGTTTAACATGTTTACGCCGGCGCATTCTTCTCAAAAGTATCCGAGCACTAGCCAATAATTCCGATATCAAAAAAGTATACTTAAAACTGTTTTGTTCAATAAATCCTTGTCGAATCATGTTCTTAGACTGACTAAGATCATTATTCGACAAGGATTTATTTAACAAAGCACTATTAAGCGTACTTTTTTTGGACAAGGATTATTGCTAGTGTTCGGATAATTTTGCTGTGAACCACCGGTGGCCTACGCCGGCGTGAACGTGTTAAACGACAATATTTAGAATATCCACCTTTTTTCTTTTTTTTTTTCCAATAAATCAAATCATTAGGGAAAAAAGGAGTTCTTTTAAAGCTATAAAAGCGTCAATTTTACCATGCAGGTTTAATTTTTCACAGAGCTTTATATCAATTTTATTGTTCACGCGCAAATATATTTCTTTTCATGACAAAAAAAAAAAAAAAAAAAAAAAAAAAGCAATAGAAAAGCAATAGAAAAAGAAAAGAAAAAGAAAGAAAGTAAACGCGTAAAAAAAAAAAAAAAAAAAAAAAAAAAAAAAAAAATGTTTTCTAGTGGAATCAGCTAGATATTTAATATTTTTACGTAGATTAGACTTATGATTGTTTGTGGAGAAACACTAAAACGAAATAACACAGAGAACTTTCAGCTTAGCTCGAGACTGCATTTTCCAACTCAGCTGTATTTTACATCGGTTTATATACAATTGATGAATTTTCTAGAACAGAATATTCTAGAATTCGAAAAGTCTAGAAAATACATAACATTAACCGAATAATTAATACAAAAATAATTAACATAATGACATAAGGAATGAAAGAGAAATAAACAATTTAGATTTAAACTAACTTCAAACTATTTTTATTTCTTTTGACAGGGATCGAACGTACAATCTCTGGATTCGTAGCCCGATGATTTACCTCGGAGCCACGGCGTTCACCAGTGAAACAGCTTTCGTCAGAATATTTTTCCCCCATGGATTTTATGGAGGTTTTAATAAAAATATTGAAATTTTGAATTAAAAAAAAGTATTTTATAAAAATTAATTATAGCTTATAGCACTCAGGGATAGTGTAGCTTTTAATTAGTGAAAAAAAAAAAAAATTAAATCGGTATAGTAATTTCAGAGATTACCCTCCACGTACAAACAAACTTTTCCTCTTCATATATTAGTATATATAAAGCGATGCATTTGATATTAATATTATAGTTGAATTCTGCTAGAAAAAGGTCATAAAACCTCATATATATATATATATATATATTTTTTTAAGGTCACATAAAAAAGGTTCAATGCAATGTCGGGTCACTATATCTACTCTGATGATGCTTGAATAATGTTCATATATATATGGTTCTTAATCTGTATCCCAACATTTTTGCGTCAGTCTTACCTATATGTTACAATCAGTTCTATTTTTATTGTGTTGGTATTTTTTTGTATCTATTAATTGCTAATTATTAAGGTTAAATTTTATTACGATAACTATCATTTATATATATATATTGTAAAGGCAGAGACTCCGACTCCAATATATCATTGAAAGAGACATTTCAGTACAAAGAAGCAGACAGTCTGGAGCCTAACGGCTCGCAGCGGAACATCTCTCCTTTGTAGAAAGGTATGTCCGTTTTCCCTTTGATGATCGTGGGAAGCCGCGTGCCTTGAGAACTTTCCCTTCGAGAGGAATTCAACGCGTCAGAGCCGATGATGGAATTTCGAGCGAATCAGGGCCTGCATCTGAGATTTTGTTTTTAGAAAAACACGCCCAATACGAACTGTAATTTTTACGATGAGAGACTAAAAACGAGAGTTCACGTCGGAGTTTTTGGAAAGGCAGGAATCCCAGAGCAGGTCGGGCTAGACCTCGGGAAAGGAACTGTTATTTTCTGGAGAAGACTGCAGAAGCGGTCACTGACTGATGAAATCACTGTGGACTCTATCTGAAATTCCTTCCAGTCTTATACTGTACAACCCACTATCTTATTGAAAACCATTTCATATCGAGGAAATACAGCAAAATATGTTTATATTGTAAATTACTAAAAATTAATCTAGTTAAATTAAAATTTGGAAAAAATATTAATTTCTTGTTCTGATTAGTCAAGTCAATAATTCTCTGCCACTCGCCAAGATACTACAGACTAATAGAATAAAGAAAATTTGGTGGCAGCTCTATCGGATGACAGTATATAGAGAAGAGTGAATCTAAGCAGAAGCGAGGAAAGAGATTCCAGAATTCAGAAGAGATCCTCAGCGTAGACCAGGCAACAACGGAAGCAACGACCGGTTCCTAGTACGGAAGCAGCGTTACGAAGCCCTTCGACGTAGACGGGAGAAGCCAAACAGCGTACGGAGAGCCAGTCTAGAGCAGGAGTGACGGAGTGCCCTTTCAAAAGATCAAGAAGAGGAGCACCGATCCCTGGAGTAGTGGTCTTGTGCCTGCTAAAAGTGTGCTCAGCGGAGATGTGCCCACCTTAGTTGAAAACATCAGTAAAGGTAAGGATATTCCGTTCATTCTTGAGAGGCAATTAGTAAAAATAAAAAAATTGTTTGTCTTTGTATATTCTGGCAGAAAATTTTTAATGTTTGAGCGAAATGCTTAATGTCTAAAATTAACAGGTTAGTTAATTAAATTAAATGAAATAATTCATTATTTAAAAGTTTAGAATTGACAAAATTGTTAATTTGTTAAGAGAATTTTAAATTTATGTTGGAAAAGGAAATTTCCTTAACCTTGAAGAAAAATAAAAGGAAGTAAAATTGTAAAAGAAATTGAAATTTAAAAAGAAAGCAGAAAGAAAAAGGGTTCTTGTTATCCCTAAATAGAAAATTCTGAAAATTAAGTAGATATATTTATTATAAAATGGAAGTTTGCAGAAAAAAAAACTGTGAATGATATATTTAAATTATATTCATTAAGAGAATTTTCAGAATTTTAAGTTGTGTGTATTTATGGTATAATCTATGGTTGCACAGTGTGAAAGAACTCCTTATTTTTGTGTACATTAATTGTTCTCTTTAAATTGCTTGTAAGCATAAGCTTAAATTGGGTAAAAAAAAAAAAAAAAAAAAGTATTGCAAGATATTGCAGGAATCCGAAAGCCAAATTTGGTATTAAAGTGTGTATTATTTAGTTATTTATTTAAATTGTGCTTGTATTTGAAATGTTAAATAATTGCTAAATGTGTATTGCGAATAATTAGGAAATTGAGAATATTTAGTAAAATTGTGTTAGGAAAATTTCAAACCAAAAATCATGGCTGCTTTGCACGAATATTCAAAAGTGGATTTAAAATTTTTAGCAGAAGAATGGGAAGTAGATATTCTGCCCACCGATGGGACAAGGTCCATAATAAAAAAAATTGAACAATCTGCAGAATTTAAATTAGAGGTGGCTTTGGCCCAAATTAAATTAATCAAGGAAGAACGATTAGCGCAAGAAATAAAAGAGGAACGTTTAGCCCAAATTGAAAGTGAAAAAGCACAGAGAGAATTCGAATTAGAACGTCTCAGGTTATCTCAAAGTATAGAAACGACAAGCTTAAACTCTAGCAGAGAAGAGCGGAAATATACTCCCCCACTTAAATCTATTATTCATAAATTTGATGAGTTAAATTCTGACATGGCTTTATATTTAAATCTATTCGAACGTCAAGCGAGTAAATTGGGGTTAGAGAGCTCAGACTATGTAAATCAATTACTTGCTTTGTTACCCACCAAATTAGCAGAACAAATATTAAGACAACCGGCGGAGAAATTAGAAGATTTTGATTACATCAAAAATTATCTGTTAGATCGATTTAAGGTTGACGCTGAGTCATTCAGACAAAAATTTAACAACCACCAGCGATCAAGTGGAACGTCATTTCGAGATTTAGTTTATGACTTGGAAACATTCTTGTTAGGTCGGTTGGAAAAACTAGAAATTGGGGACTTTGAGAGCTTGAAGAAATTACTAATTTGCGACCAGATAAAAAAAGGGCTAGCGCAGAGATGAAAGAGAAGTTTCTAGATTCTTGGGCGAAAGAGACTGATCCCGAAGAATTAGCTATTAAACTAGATGAATTTGAATCCGTTAGGAAAGCCATAAAGAAAAATTGGGTCGGTAAAGAAAAAGATGACCGAAAACCCGATAAAAATAAATTTACATTTTCAAAAGAAAACAAAGAAAAAAAGCCATTTAATTGGCGCGATAGGACAAAATCGCAGGAAAACAAAGGGAAAGAGAACGCCTATGAGAAAAAGAAAGAGATCCGATGTTTTTATTGTTCCGTTGTCGGGCACTACAAAACTAATTGTCCGAAATTAATTAAAGATCAATCAACAGCAGTTGTAAATCAGATAGGAATTACAGACGATTTAGGATCTTCTTTCGCACCTTATTTAGGGGAGGCCGAAATAAATGACGTCAAAATTGTCACCCTTCGTGACAGTGGAGCAAGCTTCGACCTTATAGGAAAACAATACATAAAACCGGAGCAATTAACCGGAGAAAGTATTTGGCTCAAACAGCCGTTGCAGAAAGAATTACACTGCCTGCCGATCGCTAGTGTTACGCTTAAGATTGCAGATATTGGGACTGTTAGCACGAAAGCGGCGGTAGTTGACGACTCACTGGAAATGAATCATTATCTTTTGGGTAATCAAACGCATGAAATTATCGAAGGCGCAAAAATGAAAAAACCAGAGTTAATCAACCAAGTAGTAACTCGCGCGGAAAAAAGGCAGAGCGGAAAAGAGGAGAGAGAGAGATTACGAGAATCCGAAACCACTAACGCAGTAGCCGAGATACGGGAAGAAACCCCTATTGTCATTCCCCCCTCTGAGAAAGAGAAGTCTCTAAGCCTTCTAGGGGTAAATAGGGAAAGGCTGAAAGGATTACAGCGTGAAGACGCGACTTTAAATCCGTGTTTTGAAAAAGCGAACAAAGGTAATTCCGAGTTCATTTTAGAAAATGAAATCCTTTTTAGACAATCTAAAACAAATCGCGGGGAGGTTAGAAAACAAGTGATTATTCCTGTAACACTTAGAAAAGACGTAATGGAATTATGTCATTCGAATGTTGGCGGACATCTCGGAGTCACAAAGACGAAAGATAAAATCTTCAGATATTTCGCGTGGCCAAATTCGGTCAAAGAAATAGAGGAATTTGTATTATCGTGTCAACATTGTCAGGTGATAGGGAAACCTAGAGAGGTGAAGAAAGCGCCTATGAAAAGGGTTCCCATAGTAACCGAAGTGTTCACTCGGTTTTCCGCTGATCTAACGGGACCACTCCCTCTAAGTGAAAACGAAAATAGGTACCTTTTGACAGCTATGTGTTTGTCTTCGAAATATCCGGAGGCCATACCGCTTAAAGAAATCACTTCTCCAGCAGTGATAAACGGGTTCTTACGAATGTTTAGCAGATTCGGGTTCCCGCGAGAGATTCAATTAGATTTAGGAAGAAGTTTTACGAGTGAATTGACCGAGACCTTTTTCGAAAAGTTTGGAATAAAAGTGATTCATAGCTCCATACATCATCCCCAATCCCAAGCGATTGAGAGATTTCACCGCACCGTAAAGCGATTATTAAAAGTGTTATGTTTAGAAAACGGAGCAGATTGGGAGAAAAATCTTCCATTTGCATTATTGGTGTTGCGTACTACCGTGCATCAATCTACCGGATATAGCCCTGCCGAACTCGTTCACGGCAAAAATCTAAGAACTCCCGAGACAATAATTTTTGAAAAATTATGCGGAATCGAAAACGAGGAACAAACGCCCGTTACTGAATACATTTTTGATCTTATAAATCGGCTAAAAAAATGCCAAGAATTAGCTATTGAATCGATGGAAGATGCGAGAGAGAAAAGGAAGCTTTGGTACGATCGGGACGCAGTTGACCGGAAATTTAAACAGGGAGACCAAGTTCTAGTGGTTGCGACGTACAAGCCGAATAAATTCGCCGTAAGTTGGATCGGACCGGGTACAGTGGAGAAACAAATCTCGGAGACTAACTATGTTGTGAATATTCCAGGTAGGAGGGAGCCCTCTCAAGTATTCCACGTTAATATGCTGAAACCTTATAGACAAAGGGCAGAGATGATAAATGTTTTGTTTAGTGAAATCACTAGCGTGGATAATAAAGAAACAGATTTAGAAATAGTATATCCACACTCTGACCCAAATGTTTATGACTTCAACGAAATCGTAAGAAATGGAAATTTAGAAATGAAACATACTACCGATCAGATAGAGAAATTAAAAGGGGTTTTGGATCACCACAGGGACCTGTTTTCAAATGATCCAGGGCGCACCGATCTAATCGAGCACGACATCGAATTAGTTTCCGACAAACTGGTTAGAATTAAACCGTACAGAATGTCTCAAAGACAGACAGAAATTCTCAAAAGAGAGATCAAAAGAATGCTTGAATTGAACATAATCGAAATAGGGGAATCGGACTATAGTAGTCCTTTAATTTTAGTAGAAACCCCCCACAAACAGCCACGCCCATGTTTGGACTATCGCGTTTTGAATTCCATAACCAGAACCGAATATTTTCCAATACCGAACATCGAAGATCGTTTGGACTTAGTTTCAAGTGCTAAATTTATCACGCTTGTAGATCTAACGAAAGGATATTGGCAAATTCCACTGACACCTAGGGCGCAAAGATATGCGGCATTTTCCACTCCTTGGGGAAATTTTAGACCCTTAGTAATGCCTTTCGGATTAGTGAATGCCCCATATAGGTTCAGTAAATTTATGTCACTATTATTACAGGGCTGTGAAAACTTTTGCGTACCGTACTTAGACGATATCGCCATATTTTCAAAGACTTGGGAAGCGCATATGGAACATTTAGACATAATTTTAAAAAAACTAGAGGATGCAAAGTTGAAAATAAAACCTTCTAAATGTCAATTTGCGCAAGACAGCGTAACATACTTGGGGCACGTTGTAGGGAACGGACGTAGGTCGCCCGCAGAAGCTAAAATCCAGGCAGTCTTGGATTTTCCGACCCCGAAATCTAAAACAGAAATTAGACAAATTCTCGGAATGGTAGGATACTACGCCCGCTATATCGAAAATTATGCCACTATTGTTGAGCCTCTAACTAGAGCGTTAAAAGGGAAAAATCGCAAAGAAAGCATAGAATGGTCCGCTGAAATGCAAAAAGCATTCGAGGAAGTAAAACGGAAATTAACAGACCAACCTATTCTTTATGCTCCGAACTACGAGCACCCCTTTATCGTACAGACCGATGCATCAGACTTAGGGGTTGGGGTAATCCTCGCTCAGAGAATAGAAAAGGAAGAGCACCCTATCTTATACTTGAGCAGGAAATTTACTGCTCCCGAAAGAAATTACACTACGACAGAAAAAGAGTGTGCTGCGATAATATTCGCTATAAAAAAGTTAAAGCACTACTTAGATGGACAAAAATTCACAATTGAAACAGATCACGATCCATTAGTCTGGTTGAAGAGAAATGCTGGGAAAAACCCTCGATTAATGAGATGGGCATTAACTCTGCAGCCATATGATTACACTGTAATACACCGGCCAGGGCGTGAAATAGCTCACGTAGACTGTTTAAGTCGAATGTAACTTTAAAAGCAAAAGAAATTTTTTGTATTGTAAATAAGCAAGTTAATTTTTCAAAATTAAATAAAGAAATTTTTTGTATTGTAAATAAGCAAGTTAAATTTTCAAAATTAAAATTTTTTCTTTTTGGTGTTTTTAAATTAATCAGTATAATCAGGGAAGTATATATTTTAAGTGTAAAAATTAATAAGGTAGTGTTTAATTATTTTGGTTTTGTTGAAAAATCAACATTATATTTTTCTGGTAGATATTCCAAATTGTAGGGACTATTGCCTCTTTTAGAAGTGAATTTGAATATCCTAATTTCAGCTTCTTCTGATGAAAATTCGGCCCCAAAATGGCCCCGAATTTTTCTTTAAGGGGAGGGGAGCTGTAAAGGCAGAGACTCCGACTCCAATATATCATTGAAAGAGACATTTCAGTACAAAGAAGCAGACAGTCTGGAGCCTAACGGCTCGCAGCGGAACATCTCTCCTTTGTAGAAAGGTATGTCCGTTTTCCCTTTGATGATCGTGGGAAGCCGCGTGCCTTGAGAACTTTCCCTTCGAGAGGAATTCAACGCGTCAGAACCGATGATGGAATTTCGAGCGAATCAGGGCCTGCATCTGAGATTTTGTTTTTAGAAAAACACGCCCAATACGAACTGTAATTTTTACGATGAGAGACTAAAAACGAGAGTTCACGTCGGAGTTTTTGGAAAGGCAGGAATCCCAGAGCAGGTCGGGCTAGACCTCGGGAAAGGAACTGTTATTTTCTGGAGAAGACTGCAGAAGCGGTCACTGACTGATGAAATCACTGTGGACTCTATCTGAAATTCCTTCCAGTCTTATACTGTACAACCCACTATCTTATTGAAAACCATTTCATATCGAGGAAATACAGCAAAATATGTTTATATTGTAAATTACTAAAAATTAATCTAGTTAAATTAAAATTTGGAAAAAATATTAATTTCTTGTTCTGATTAGTCAAGTCAATAATTCTCTGCCACTCGCCAAGATACTACAATATATATGTATATATATATATATATATATATATATATATATATATATATATATATTTCATTAAATTTTAGTTATTAATTTATATGAACTCTTATACAGGTTTTTTATGATTTTCTGATTATTGCATGCACTGAATTTTGATAATATTTATACTTCTTTTGCGGAATTTGAATTTTTATTTTTATTTATGCAGACATTTTTCAATAATCATAAATATAAGGACAGGCATGTACGAATATTTCTAAGAGTGGACCTAATAGCACTTCAGTGAAGAGTGCGCGTAGTTAAAAACTGGTATTAAACACATTAACAACAACAGCAAATTTTTAAAAAACATTGTACAAATTCTTTCAATATTATAAAGTTTTTAAAGCGTATTGCGTATTTTTCTCTTCATTACACATTCACTGTTTGAAGCTGCTTAACCCGTTAGCGCCCAGTGTCCTCATTTGAGGACAGCCAATAAAATGGCACGTATATTTTTTGTGGTTTCTTGGAATGGTTTCTGCTTTTTAGTGACAGTTTATATAGCGTCACTCTAAAGGATCCCTGAAAGTTTTAGCCCTGAAAGCCTACTATTAATTATTATTTCATAATTTGGATAGTCATTTTATGATTTTTCATTCGTCGCACCTATATTTGCTTTTTGAGCAGGTATACTAACTTAAATCAAGTTGAATAATAATATATATATTATAATGCTTTACTTTCGAGATCTTTGTCAACATATAATAGGAAATTAATCTGTTATCTAGAAGTTTTTTCTATCTCGAAGTTTTCTCGCTAGAACACTAAACGTCAATAAATGAGGATAGGCTTTAAATTTAAAACGATCAGAAGAATTGTCTAATTTATTACATTTTACAGACAGTTGTCTATATTAATTTAGAAGGGAAATAATCAGCTAGTAATATTTTGCAAAATTAATTCGGGCGTTAACGGGTTAATATATTTTCTTCCTTTGAATAAATATTCTTAAATTTCAATTATGTGAAACGAACATTATTCGTACTTAACTTAAGGCAAACCATAAATCTATTCAGAAAAAAAAAAAAAAAAAAAAAAAATAATATATAATATATAATATAATAATAATAATAATAATTAAGGTAAGGGAAAAAATAAATAAATAATAGTTGTAAATAAGGATTTTTTTCAAGAAGATTATTTTACTCCGGAAGATAAAAGAAAAGGGTAGAACATATGAGTAATCTGCATTTAATTAATTAGACGTATAAGGAAATTCCATGCTTACTAAAAAGTACACAAAGAGCCCGTTCCGAGTGTGTAATAAAAAAAAGAAAAAGAAACATTTTTGAAAGCAAATCTGTTGACATAAATACACTTTTTCGAAACAAAACCGAAAAATTTAAAGAATTCGCATAAATAGAGATAACAAATAAATAAAATGTTTAAAAATTATTTTTCAGTTACAAAAATGTTTTACGTAGCTACGAAACTTAAAAAGCGGTTAACCAAGTTTTTTTTTTTTTTTTTTTTTTTTTTTTGAGAATGAATGGTTTTTTATGTTAGCTATAAAGAAATAGAAAAGTAGTTCAAAAAGCTATTAAAATCATGATGATAATAATAGTGTTATTCGAAAAAAATTTTAAGCGATGATACTTTTTGAAAATATTCGTGATTCACCGTTACTATTTACCCCAATTTCTGTCCTGTTTTTGTTTTTGTTGCTCTTGTTTTTTGTGTTTTGTTATTTGTTTTGTTGTATTAAGAAATCTGAGAAATGAAATGCTTGAAAATTTATATGCATGTACGTTTTATACCATACATTCAATGAAAAGAATTATAGTTAGTTATTTTTTAATATTTTCTAAATCAGCATAGGGTAAGTGCACCAGTGATTGACACTTTTAGAGCAATCTCTGATGTTTTTAATGTTCTAGTCATCAGAAAATGTTTTTAGAAATCTTAAGTTAATACATATGGCATGAAAGACATTCAGAACCACATATATGTTAAAATATATACATTTGATAACATTTTTTTCATTTTTTTAATGAATATTTATTTGACACCCACTCAATGTTCCAGTAATTGACACTCCCAGTTTTTCATTTTATCAGTAATTGGCCCCCTATGTTCCAGTGTTTGACACTGCTAGTTATTCATTTTACCAGTTATTAGCACCCTATGCTCCAGTGTGTTTGACATAAAATGTTAAAATTCTTATATGTAAAATATATGATTTTATTATTTTTCTTACTTATTAATTATTTCGGGATAGATGTCAATTACTGGAGCATGCCAATCACTGGAACACCTACCCTACTATATTTTTCTGAAAATTTTATTAGTAATTATTCAAGTGTATGTTTCTATGAAAAGTATTGAAGCAACGAACTTGAAATTTCCATTGATTATTATCAAACCTTTCGATTGAGTGAACCTACTTTTATTAACATCTGCAACAATGTTGATATAAATATTTATTATTTTGGTTCTCCTTTTTCTCTGTATGTCAGTCTTTGAATCCGCGATCAAGACCACATAAATATATCTATACTGCAACAAATTTAAGAATATTCGTAGCATGCTTTTAATTCGAATTAATGCGCCTAAATTTATTATTATTATTATTATTATTTTACTTTCTTCTGTATGTAAAGTATTGGATTCGTAAAAAATTTTGAACTCCAGTTTTAGACAGATTTACACGTTTTGGGATGTCCTGAATACGATTCGACTGTTTTTAGAAAATGTCTGTTTGTGTGTCTGTCTGTGTGTGTGTGTAGCATAAATTTTGTGGACACTGTATCTCACGAGCCGATGAACAAAATTTAACCAAACTTGGTATTTAGTTGGACCCTGACATAAACTGGTGCTGATTAGATTTGTGGAACAATTGCTCAGCAGGTGGCGCTGTGATCGCATTTTTTCTAAATTTTTAACGTAGCAGTATAGCACAAAATTTCGTATAAATGTACATTATGAGAGTTATTTTAATCGTGTGACTGTAAAATTAATATGAATTATTGATAATAGTAGTAGTTAACTAGGGAAAAAATGTGCATGTGGGAGCATCGCTTCCCGGGGGGGAGTAAATTTTCAACATGGGTATCTTTAGAAAGATTTCGTCAATACCTTTAAAACGAATGGTTGAACAATAGATCTGTGATAATTTAAAGCAAGGTTATCGATTTTTTGAACTTTTAACGAGAAAAAAAAAATAACTTGGGGGGAGGGGAGTTATTTCTTCTAATTTGAAAAAAAAATGACATCTTTCGGCATTTAGTGATAATATAATACTGTCAGATAAAAATTGTCTGCATTTATAATGGAAAATAATTTGATAATTTAATAAATAATTTGTATTGAAATAAATTTTGTGTAAAATTATATAGACGAAAGTCATGTGGTGGCCACATCATATTAGTTTTATAAGTAACTTTAAAAGTAATTCGGCTATATTGCACTCTGTGCATTTTAATTACTTGATGCACTGTATTTTGCTGTTATTGCTTTTTATATAAAACGTAAGAGATGCGTGTTCTAATTGTTCATTACAGTGTTTTCTTTGTGCTTTTGTTATTCTTAATAAAAAAGATAATGCATTAAGCTTTATAGACATTTATTCTTTAAAAAGCGCTTTAAATAACCTTTTCAAATGTGTGATAATATAGGCAATTAAAGTTCATGTAAATTGTTAAAAAAATGCATCAAACTTTTATATTCGCTCTACCAGATAAAATAAAAAAAAAATAAAAAAAAAAGAAGAAGAAGAAGAAGAAGAAGAAGCAGCAGAAGCAGATATTAGATATATCATCATTATCTACGAAGGTATTTTGTTTAAACGTTCAAGTTGACAGAACGCAGAATTTAACGTCGCCATACAAACTTAACAAATCGATATTTTTAAGATTAAATATAAATTAATGATATCAGTGATAATAATATTTGTTAAAGAAGCGGGTGTGGGTATAATTAAATGACTAAAATTTTCCAAAACGTATTCTTAAATATGGAAATTATTTTAATTATTTTAACTCGTTGGTAATATAATGATTAAATAAGTTGCATTATATTTGGTCTTCGCGTGTGTTAAAAATTTAATAAATGTATAAAATAGGTAAAATATTTTTTAAAATGCATAAAATAATACAATAAAACATGTAGATGTATCAGATCGTTTTTGTCAAAATCATACTTAGATTACATAAGAAACGACCTTGTAAAATCTATTAATACAATTTATAATGCATAAATCTGTAGAAGGAAAAATTTTTCCGGATGGGGTTCAAGCTTTAGTGCATAATGTTGAGCGTTAAAAACTAAATATAACTGAAAATTTTTCGAGAAATTTCCAAAATTCTCCTCGTTACACACACACCCTGCTACCACTTTATTTCTGGACAATTATTTTTTGGTACCTACAGTCGGTAACAAAAGTGTCCGAACACTAGCAAAAATTCCTATATAAAAAAAGTACACTTCGTACGGTTTTATTAAATAAATCCTTGTCGAATCCTATTCTTAGTCAGTGTAAGAACATGATTCGATAAGGATTTATTTAACAAAACCGTATGAAGTGCACTTTTCTTGCATAGGAATTTTTGCTAGTGTTCGGACACTTTTGTTACCGACTATACAGTTAATGAATTTACATTTTTTCTAATATCATTAACATTTTCTATTTTATGTGAAGCATGCTTTTCACATATAGTTTTTGTAAAATATTTCCGAAATAATTAGGTTGGACTACCATTATTCACTAAAATGCTTCCCAGTGCAGTTACGCTCTTTTAAATTGAATATATTGTTGCAAAGGATTAAACATTTTTTTACGCAGGAAATGTTCTATTGTAGTAAAAGAAGATTTACAGTCAAACTGGAAACAAAGGGTTAGTCCATTCACTTCCATTAAGGTTTACTTGATGATTTGGAGACCGAATTTGGCGAGAAATGATAGTATAGGACTGCCGAAATATGGAAACTTTACTCTCAAAAGACACCGAGTTCTGGAATTTGCCATTGGTTTCTAGCACGGAGAATCTTCGCCAAATTCCGGCCGAAACGGATTAACTTATAATCATTCAGCTGTGTTCAGATAGTTATTCTTCGTACTCTTCCCAAAGTTTTTTTTCCAGTCAATAAAATTCCTTCTCTATAGTATATTTAACGCTGTTTACTTTTTTTTTTTTTTTTTAGAAGTGACTGTTTTATCGAATTATATCGTTGAATAATGACTTTTGTGATACAGAGCTTTATAACGCTGTTTCAAGAATATTCGTTGAATTGATTGTTTTGTCGGACTGTTTGCAGCGTATACGGTGGATAAAATGCATATATCGTCTAAAACATGTCTGTTTCATTACGTACTACTACTTTCACACCAGAAAATTGCCACTTTCGTAAATATATATATTGTGTTGGTATTGTTTTGTATCTATTAATTGCTAAATATTAAGGTTAAATTTTATTACGATAACTATCATTTATATATATATATATATACACACTACTGGTCATTAAAATTGCTACACCAAGAAGGAATAATAATAACGGAATGAAATTTGTTGGACACATACATTATCGTAGGAAGAACAATTGATTAAAATTTCAGGAAATTTGGAGTAATATGTACTGAGAAAATAGTACATAAAGCAGCGACCTCTGTGAGCAATAACAGCACATATCTGCCTAGGCATTGAATCGAACAGCGATTGGTGGACATGTACGGGTAGAGCACTTCATGAAGTTTTAACACGATGTCACAATTCATCGATTGAAGGTACTGGTGAGTGGTGGGGGCCAGTCGCTTTTCAACGATTAAACAGTCATTTTCATTGGTGCGCGATCAGGAGAACGCGCTGGCCAGAGCAACAGTCGAAGACATTCTGTATCATAGAAGGTCCGGACTATACAAACAACTTGCGGTCGTGCATTATCTTGCTTAAATTTTGCGCTACGGAGGCCTCGAATACAGGGCAGAGGAGCGGGCCTTAACTCATCAGAAATTTAATGGCCGCTTTTCAGAGTGCCAGGAATACGAATATGAAGTAATCGAGACGTGTATCCAATAGGAACCCATAACATCATTGCGAATGATGGACAGTATGATGATGTCGAATCCCAGCTGGCAATGTGCATTATTCATAATGCCGTTAAATACGGATAAGGCAATCTTGATGCTGTAAACAGGATTGTGATTTGTCTGAAAAGTGATTTCACGCCATTCCTGCGTCCAGGTTCATCTTTGATCACACATTAATGGCGCCCATATCAGTGATGCAGTTTTGAGGGTAAGCAGAATTTTGGTAGCCGCATACTGAGTAACCACCTGGATTGATGGTATGTGGTACCATTGGATAGACGTCCCAGTCACCTCTTGTTTTCATTCCCGCCACTCTGAATACCAGCCATTACATTTCTGACGAGTTAAGGCCCATCGCTCTGCCCTATGTTCAAGGCCTCCGGAGCGCAAAATTTAAGCAGGACATTGCCCGACCGCAAGTTGTCCATATTGTCTGGACCTTTATTGATGCCGAATGTGTTCGACTGTTGCTCTGGCCAGTGCGTTCTCCTGATCTTGCACCAATGAAAATGACTGTTTAATCGTTTAAAAGCGACTGGCCCCCCACCACTCACCAGTAACTTCGATTGATAAATTGTGGCATCGTGTTAAAACTTCATGAAGTGCTCTACCCGTACATGTCATCCAATCGCTGTTCGATTCAATGCCTAGGCAGATAAGTGCTGTTATTGCTCACAGCGGTCGCTGCTTTATGTACTGTTTTCTCAGTACATATTACTCCAAATTTCCTGAAATTTTAATCAATTGTTCTTCCTACTATAATGTATGTGTCCAACAAATTTCATTCTGTTATTATTATTCCTTCTTGGTGTAGCAATTTTAATGGCCAGTAGTATATATATATATATATATATATATCGTTATGTACTCGGGGTTCGTAAATTGTCAGTGAATGAAGGACAGGTCTTGCAGAGGCTTAAAAGTTTATTGACAGAATATTCCAGAAGATTACAGGTCTGTCAAACAAGTACCAATTACAATTACACCAGAAAACGTAACTTAAACAATAGCTCACATCATAAAAATCACAGTGTAAACTATACAATAAGCATAACACACAGATTTTGCTGTAATCAATAGCAGAGGGTAGGTCAAGCAGAGCTCTTTATAACGCAATGACTTAGCGTGAAACTGGTTACAACAGCTGGGATGGGGTCCTTTTATATAACCTTTATATTATCGTGAAATGTGGGATTTTGATGGGGCTGCTGTTTGTGGTGATTGATACTAAAATTTTGCATTTATGATACCAAAATATTTTACAAAGAAACTGTATAACTATCGATGAAATTGTAACATTTTATATGCTACTTCACTGGACTAATTATATGACAAACATTAGAAATTAAATGTAGCAAAATAAAGACAGATGGAGAGGCATGCATAAAAGAAATGAAGCAATTTCTGTATTCTTTTTTTTTTTTTTAAGGTTAAATAAAATATATCTGAATTGGGACGACGTTTTACTAGTTCAGCTTTCGGAGTTTAAAAGTGGTTCAGTGTACCATATGGCACATAGATGTTCCTAGGTGCCTATTTCGGAAGTAATAATGTGTTTTACACAGTGCTTATCTTTACAAATCTGTACTGCCTTAGCTTATACTTAGGATTTAAAAAGGGGGGATAGGGATACAGACAAAAAATAGTAGATTTTAAAACTCTGATTTCGTTCATTTATAAGGATTCTTTTCCCCCATCCTCAATTAACAAAAATTCTTTTTCGGGTGACGTTTTTATTGTCACTTATAAGGATTTAAAATAACAAAATAATAAAAAAAACCACTTAAGGCTATATAGTATTTTATTATTATTATTATTAAAGAGACGATTTATTACCTCGAATAATAATAATAATAATAATTACATTTTCCAAAGATAATTAATTTTTATTTTCCAAAGAGAAATATTATTCAATTTTTATAAAATAGATTTCTGAAACATACTTTTAATGCTTTTACACGCACAGCATTTAATTTATGCTAATAAAATAAAGTGTTTGTCTGTCTGTGTGCCTTGTTCATAAAGCACTATAACTAATGCAGTCCTGAGAATTTTTTCATTTTTTTTTTTTTTTTTTTTTTTTTTTACACTGAGAAAAAATTTTGTAACTGACATCTAGAATCTAAGTTTTGGCTCTAGAAAAAATAGTTCCATGTCATCCTTATAAATTCAATCTCCTTGAAAAGCGAGTTCTAGAAGCCCCTATTAGAATTCTAGAGCGTTTGCCTATATTCTCGAGGGCAAAGTTATTTAAAAATTTCTGCAAATAAATGAGACTAGAGGCGGGTGTCAGCAACTATGATCTTGGTTTATTACCCAATTCTAGAAAATCAAGCCAAAATTTCTCGCAATACAAATGATTTAGAATATTTAGAATATTCAGAATATTTTTTCACCATCTAGAAATGTGTATACTAGAAATTCTCGATCATTTCGTCTATTCAGTTTATTGGCGTGCCTTACGCGCATAGCTCGGAAATCTATATTTCTAGTTAAGTGATTTAGAAAATGGCCACTTATTCATTCTAGAGGAAGGCGGTATATATATTTTTTTTTCCTCAGTGTAAAGATAAAGGAATGCGTGTGGTTTTGCAACATACCTTTAGATTTTCAATATTCCTATTAAATTTTATTTTTAAAAAATTATGTTTTATGAGACGTCATGAGAAACACATCATGAGACATTAATGAGAAATTATACATACGTACATCTGCATTATACATACATATGTATTTTCCTTCTTAATTTTTTTTTTATTTTTTTATTTTTTATTTAGTGACAATTTCAGTTAATGAAATATTCTAATATATTTTTATATTTATTTATTTTTCTTTCTTTTCTTTATATATATATATGTATATATATATATATATATATATATTGTGAACTAGTGTGAATGTATATTTAGTTTATTTAAAATTAATCGTGTTTCTAATCAACATAATGAAATTGGCTGTATATCACGATATTTGGCCATAGTTTTAATCTGGCGAAAATAATCGCCAGAAGAATTATATATATATTTATTTAAGCGTTTCAGTTGCACTGATGTATACCTTCAATTAAAAAGTTTTTTTTTTTTTTTTTTTTTTTTTTACATTAATTTTATTTTTTCATATTATTCATGCTCTCCAGGGAATGTCATTTCATTTCATTTTTTTTTTTTTTTTTTTTTTTACAATGTATGAAAAGGTATTCCTAATTAATATTATATACATATAATTTTTTTAAACCTAGTCATAGCCGAGAAACAGAAAATTTTAGACCACTGAAAACACGTAGACGAATAAGAATAAAATTTCATAAAATTAAATTTACACTGTGAGGACATTCTGTTAATATTGATACAGTTGATTTTATTTATTGATTATTGAAACAATTTACTTTACTTATGGATTTTTTTATTTTATTTAATTTAACTTCAAACTTACCTTAATCTTATTCCAAAATTAGATGCAGTTTAAATAATGTTGCCTTTACGATGAATGGATATGAAAACAAGCGAAGCAAACAAGCAAAGGGCGAATAAACCAATGATGATAATTAAAACACTTAGTATGAGAAATTATTTTTGAATCAAGAAAAGCTCAGAACGGTGAAAAAAACTTTTTAATGAAGACCTTTTTTCCCCGTTGAGCACCTATGTACATTTTCGTTTGCTAGTGGCTATAATAGCAAATGTACCGTAATTTAGTGTATATAAGCCGCAGCTTATTGAAATGTTGCGAAAAAACAATGCTCTTAGATAAACCGCACCGGGAGGTAAGCCGCGGCTTATGCAAGCATTGTTACGATGATGTGACAGATAAATAAGGAAAAAAGATATCAGTCTTCTGACATCTACGCAAGTTAATAAAAGTAATAAATTATTAATTATAAATGAAAATAATAAATTGTTTAAAAAATAATTCGGTATAACGAAAATAAAATCAAACTATACCAGTATGCAGATGTAATGCAACAAATATGAGAAACACGGGAACAAAATGGTGGAATCCGGGCATATATACAAAGTCATAAAAATAATTAATTATAAATAAAAGTAATAAATTATTTTAAAAGGCACTGTATAAAAAAAAAAAAAAAAAAAAAATTAAACGAAAATTAAAGCCAGTATACAAATACGATGCAAAAAATCAGAAACAAGGAAACAAGATGGCGAACTCCAGACGTATATGCAAATTAATCAAAATAAAAGATTATTAGTTAATAAGTAAGAGATTATAAGCGTGAAAGTAAGAGATTATAAGCATGAATCAGTGCTCTAGAAACTCGAATACTAAACTTCCGTTTTCGGGGGAGATCGACTGTTCCAAAAAGTAGTACGGACAACGGAATTCGGCATTATCATTAGATAGCCCGCACTGATAGATAAGCCGCAGTCCCCAAAAATCTTTTTTTTTTTTTTTTTTTTTTTTTTTAGATAGTCCGGGGCTTATCTTCACTAAAATACGGTATATGAAAAAAAGTCAAGAAATAATTCAAGAAAAAAAAAAATTCAAACAGTGCACTCAAATTGAGAAATACATCTCGTTTAAATTGCACAGATACTCAAACAAATGTACTCATTCATAAACAATATTAAATTTTAATTATGTTGTGTAGTTAACTATCTACCTTTATATATATATATATATATATATATATATATAAAGAGAGAGAGATACAAAATCGTGAAAAATAATTTGATTACATTGAGAAATACAAAATTTGACAGATAAATTTAAAAATCCTTTAAAAAATCACAAAACGATTTTTCGATGTCGCAATTTATTCACTTTTTATATTCCTTGTAAATTTCTGCTACTAGATATGCATAACGTTAGTTTTGAGTTCTTTAATACAGCAAAACCTTACTTTTACACATTTCAAATATTTAAACAAACCACATTTTTAAACCCCCCCCCCCTTTGTCAAAAGACATAAAAAGTAATGGAACTTTTCTGTCTGTAAGTAAAAAACAGACACTTTATTGATATTGTTGCGTACTCGGGGTTCCTGAATTGCCTTTAATGAAAGGTGAATCTTAGAGAGGCTCAAAAGTTTATTTACAGAAAATTCGAGAAGATTACAGGTCTAATAACCAAGTACCAACTCCAGTTTTACCAGCAAACACAGTTTAAATAACAGCTGACAATATTAAATTAACAGTATAAACTGTATCATAGCATTAACACACAGCAATGGGCTGTAAACAACAATCGCAAGAGACCAGTCAGAAGCATTTTACCGTAAGGCGGTTGGCGAGAAATTAACTGACTTGGCCGGATGCGATTTCTTATACACCCGCGTAGAAAATTGAGAATGTTTCAGTAACTTCGGTTCTATTCGAGTTAGAGCTTAAATATCTGGTATAGCGATAATAAGGATTTTCTCACCAAGGTCGCCAAAAAGTCGTCAATGAGCGAAAGAGTCGCCAAATTTGGCTCCAAGGCTTTACTGGCCTTGGTGAAGCTTTTTAGCGGGTTTTTAAAGGAAAATTAGCTATTTTAACACGAAAACAAGCTAGAAATGCAGAAAAATAACATTTTATAACTTGACTAAGCCTCTTTGAGTGAAATTATATAAAAAATAACTGCTATTATTTACAAATTCATAACATTCAATTCATTAGACGCACCATTACATTAAAATATTCTTCGTATGAATTCATATACATTTAATATAATGCTTACTTAATTTGAGTTAATATGTTATTATCCTTATATATATAAATAATATTTTTAAAACAGTTAAATTAATGAAAATTAATATTTTAAAAGTATTATCTATAATCATAAGTCTAATTTTCTAACTAATTACTACGAAATATTCTTATAAATATGCTACGAAAATTCATCTAAGCATCCTTTTCCAACGAAAAGTGTTGTCACTTTATGGTATTTTATTTCATTTATTTCATTTATTTATTATTATTATTATTACATTAAAAATCCTTTAAGTTGAAAATCCTACATTAAAAACCCATAAAGTTGTCACTTTATGGTATTTTATTTTATTTATTTATTTATTTATTGTTATTACATTAAAAATCCTTAGACAAGAACCTATTAATTTAAGGGCATTCCAAACCAATGTGCAAAAATGACCGTAAAGGGACAGCCCTAAAACCAAAAATATCTCAATTAAAATTGATTTAAATGTAAAAGGTCTGATTTTGTATGAAATTAAATTGTAGCAACCGAAAAACTGGTATTGATTAATGAAAAAAAAAAAAAAAAACTTTTCAAGCAAACGCATCTTTCTTTTTATCTTATACTATTAAGTATTAAGTGAACAATATTTGTATATTTCACTGATCTCGAAAACGGTAGCTCGGACAGTCACGAGATTTAACACAAAGGTGCCCCCCGAAGGGTCATTGTAATCATCGAAGTCAGATTTTCGAATTTTTTATTAGTTTTTTCTTAATTAATTAAAATGTAAAAATAATAACCTTCTAATTTCTGATAAAAAAGCCATTTAAATTTTAACAATTTATCCATAATTTAATTGTTGCCAATTTTTTTTTCTTTTTTTCGACAAAATAATAATAATTAAAAAAAAAAAAAAAAAAACGTACATTTATTTAAAATGAGGAAAATAAATCAGAAAGATTAGAAAATAAATTAGAAATATCAGTCGCATCGTTACAAATAAAATACCAAATGAAAGGGAAAATTTTTGTAAATCCGATGCATTAAACAGCTTATCAATCCGCGATTGTAATGAAATGCTCGCCCTCTGGTGGGCTAAAGTGAATATATCATACCACTGATAGCTTTCACGCTCAAACAACGATAGAACAACAAGAAAGAACAATAAATTAATACACGTGGCTATTATATTTACTAACAAATGCAGTTGAGAAAGCTCCATCTATCGATCATTACAAACGCGGATCGGATGATTAGTTTTTTCTTAATTAATTAAAATGTGAAAATAATAACCTTCTAATTTCTGATAAATAAGTCATTTAAATTTTAAAATTTTATCCATAATTTAATTGTTGCCAATTTTTTTTTTTTTTTTTCCGACAAAATAATAATAATAATAATAATAATAATAATAATAATAATAATAATAATAATAAAAACGTACATTTATTTAAAATGAGGAAAATAAATCAGAAAGATAAGAAAATAAATTAGAAATATCAGTCGCATCGTTACAAATAAGATAGCAAATGAAAGGGAAAATTTTTGTAAATCCGATGCATTAAACAGCTTATCAATCGGACAATTAGATTTTTTAAAATTAACTAAAGTATGAATTTTAGGTGGCAACAGCAGAAGATTGTATGGAAGCCGTTAGGAGAAAAAAAAAATGAAAAATCTGCTTCACATAAAGTCACATGATTTTTAAGTGGGATTAAAAATTGCAGTTTTCAAATTCTTTTAAATTTTCTCTCACGAACACAAAAATATAATATACAGCCTGTACCCCACAAGACCAACTTGCATTTCAAATTTCATCAATTATTTTGGTTAATAAACAAAAGTTATTATTATTTTTTTTTCAAATTAAGTTTTATTCTATCTTCGAAATAATTATGTGATCATAGATATAATAATATATATAGATCTATCATCCCCATATTATCGTGCAAAGATTTTTGATGCCGAAAAAAAGCTTTGGAATCAGCCATTAAGTGGTATTGAAGGAAAAAAGGAAAAAAAGATGAATGAATTTGAAACTATATCTGGAGCTTTTCATTCACCTTTAGTAAATAAATTATTCATGAATTTTATTTGCTAAAACATTCGTGTGTATTCCCGTGTGTATTCACTCGGGGAAAGACTGCCATATTTTGGTAGAATCGCCGTCTTTTCCCGAGTGAAAAGGAATCATTTTTTTCTCCCCAATGATCAATCTATATATTATTACTATATCTATGTATGTGATACGATACAGTAATAATTTGAGTTTTAAAAGTTTTTTTAAATAGATTATTTAAACTCTATGAACCATATTTTTATTTTATCAGTTTCATTAACAGATCCTGCTGGGCGATTTTTTAAATTTTGGTGTTGAAGTAAACCGAACGGTTTTCGACAAGAAATTTAATATAGCAACAGCCATTTTAATCTAAGTAGCGCATCAAATATATAAAAACATAAATGATTTATTTTTACACAAAATTTACAGAACAAATGCAGTTTTAAAGATAGGAAATTTATTTCAACAAGCACTATTTTAAACCTAAAAACCATTAAAAATATACGCATAATATAAAGGATTCTTATGTATAAACAAAAAAGAGTCTGGTAAAATTATTAGCAAAATAGTCTTCCCCTTTTCAAAAAAAAAAAAAAAAAAAAAATCCATCGCTAATATGGCGACAAAAATTCAAAAGCCGCCAGTGGAACAACATAATAAAGTTGTGCAACACGATAATGTTTACCTATTTATTTATTTTTTTATATAATAATCATTATGCTAATTTATCATACAAACAAATGAGCCTCTGTGTGTTACTGCACTTGCACGCTGTCGAACAGAAATATTTGAAAAATTCAAATTAATATTTAAATAAATAAATAAAAATATGTTTAATGGGAAATATATATAACCATAAAAAGATTAGTTGTCTAAAATATGGCAGAAATAGCGCTCATAGCATATTGTTACAAGGTATTAAGTCTTATTGTTACAATGGATTAAGTGTAAAATGGTGACAAGAATTCAAAAGCCGCCAAAGAGAACTATATTAAGGCTGTACTATCAGGTTTACAACCCATGAATTATATATAAACACAAAAAATTGATTGTCTCATGCGACAGACGTAGCCGGTCACAGCATATTGTAATATTTGGCGTGAAATTGCTGTCATTTAATGGTTGATTGGATAAACAAAATAAACATATGAAATAACGTAAAAGCAAATATTATGTTGTCTAAACCCAGTTACATTTGAGTCCAGTCCGAGTTACATGTGAACAACACGTATAGTGTTGTTCACATGTAACTGGGATTCAAATATAAAAGGGAAACTCCAATTTTTTCGATACTATCTATTTCGAAACTGTTATATAATAAGCACCTAAATGGAAGCTCATTGGTAAACTATTGTCGCAGGTAATAGGGACAAGCGCCCGAGTTGCAGTGGATGACCAAATCGCCTGCGAGCGAACTTTTGAACAATTTCAGTAATTTATTTTATTTTATTTTTATAAAGCTATATAGAAAAGAGTTTCCTTTAAATTTAGTGGCCAGCGAAGCGGGCAAAGCCTGCTAGTTTACTTAAAATGCCGATAAGCTTTTATTCTTGTGGTAAAAAGACGATCATATATTTTAAAGCGTTAGAGAACACATAATTATGCTAAATAATATAATTCATGTTTTTTTTATTATTATTATTATTTAACTGATTATCTAAATCATTCTATATTTAATTTAAAAAAAAAAAAAATCTTAATGATACATACAGAAACGTATTTATCTTCGCAAAAAGAAAAAGAAAATACAATAAAACAATTAAAATAGATATAAACTACTCACATTAGTGATAAATGCGTCGGATTTTTTTCTATCCATATGTATTAGTTCCCCATCATACTATAGGTATGGGGAACTTAGGTAATCGTGAAAATTTTCGACCTCGGTTTTTTTACTTTTTTACACGTTTTCAGGTGTGAGGAATCCGAAAATGACAAAATTTCTATGGTGTCTGTCTGTAGGGTGTCTGTTAGTCTGTTAGTGTGTAAGAGTAGAGGGATAAGGACAGTTCTAGGACACCGGTGCACGAATGGTGCACCGGTGCACCGGCAAGCCGTGTGGGTGTCACACCACCCCCTGAGGGTCTAGATGACTTGGCGTGACCTTGACACCCCTCTGACTTAATCGTGAAAGATGACGAGGGTAATAATGAGGAAATTTAATTAAAAAAATTAATTAGTGATTTTTTGTAAAAGGTGACGATGGTTTTAAAGAGATGTTTTCGGTAGAATGAAAAAAGCAGGATATTGTTTGTGAGTTATTAGAAAATTAATTAGGAAACTAATTAAGAAACTAATTAAGAAATTAATTACGAAATTAATTATAAAATTTTAAAAATTGAGAAATAAAAAAGGAATCGATTGAATTTAAGGATGTGGATGTGAATATAGTATGAAAGAAATAGAGTGGTCTGACTGGGGTTCGAACCCGGCACCTTGCAGTAAAAATATTTCCATAAGACAGCAGTTTTGGAGCGTGAAACCACTGACCTATGGAAATATAGCCTGATGGTTCTATTTTAGGTATGAATGTGTGTGAGTGTATGTGATTTTTCTATTATATGTCTGCACAGTTCTTTTTTAAACCGTGCAAACATATATTTTTGGAAACTCATTTGAAGAGTTCCTTTTTTTTTTCTATGAAACCCTCAAAAGAGGATTTCTTATTTTTTTATTTATTTATTTTTTAGGGGACCCACCATCCACCCGCCGCATTTGTGCGACGCCCCAAATTTTTTTTTTTTTTTTTCATCTTCATTTTTGATCTTCTAAGTTTGAAATTTCCCCTCTTCTATTCTTTCACGTTTCAGTTCATCTTCATTTTTTTCTATATTTTCAATTTTTTTCAATTTTTTTTTTCTATATTTTCTTTTTTTTTTTTTTTTTTAAGTTATTTGATAATGGCCATAAGCTAAGGAGTTGACACCGTCGTCTAAGATGTATCTTTTATCATCAAATGCACTGAGGCATTTTTTGTTTTGATGGATTGTGAACAAATGGTGATTTTCTTGATTTATTCGAGTTTGTTGTTCATAGGTAGTTAATTGTTGTTGAAGGCAATTTACATAATCAAAATGTGAAACTTTATTTTTAATAAACCGTGTCGATATTTCTTTTGCTCGTTTTTTTTTCGCTGCTAGTTGATTTTAGGGAATACATTTTAGATTTTAGACCAGCAAATTCTAATGCAACTTCCCCATTTAATTCGTCCTTCATTTTCCCAATCATTTTTTTATTTTCCGTTGAGTATAGAGGATGTGTCTGTGGATAATCAGAAAAGTCGAAATGCTGTTTATTTTTTCCCATGTCTTCATATATGTCAGTTGTCGTGATGTGATAGGTGAGAGAGTCTGTATCTGTAAATAAGAGTACAGCTCTGTCATTATAATGATGTTTTATGTACTTGTAATGAAAGTTGTACATCAACAATTTCGATATCTCTAAGATGGTAAAACCTACGTAAATCGGTCTGTTCATTAATACTTTTGATTTCAATCTTTCCACAGCTACTAAGTCATTATCGAATTCTTTAAATGCATCGAAAGTTGCACAGGCGACTAGTTTTTTCGCTCTCTTCTCGGTGTTACATAATTCAATGTTTCGACGATTCCGTAAGTTTTCCATGGTTTTTCCGTAAACGCTGTCATTTAAAAGTTTGAAGAAGTCCTTTTCAAAGGAAGAAGTTGCATTTTTTCGTTTTTCAGTATTGAACATTATATACTTTTTCAGCCAAGGAGCTTGGTTGAATTGAAGAGATTTATGAATTTTTGTTACTTTTAATCCCATTTGAATGAAAAATTTTAAGTTTCGGTAATGTACTACATAATTTTTCTTGTTTTGAAGGTTAGGTATTAATTTAGTTGATGAAGTAAATTTATTGTTATCTAAAAGGGATTTAGCATATGGTGAGAGTATTTCTTTTGTTACTGTAAACTTTTCAGGAGCTAAAGGTAAATCATTATGGAAATTATGAAGATGTGAGGGATATTCCATATCCACTTCATATATGAAACCAATATTGGAATCATCTCGAAGGGATAAAATCCATTCTTCCGTAATATTATCTGTATCAATCCATTTGAAGTTGCCGTAGGGTAAGTACTGGGACATAGCCCAACCGTAAAAGTTATTGGCGTCCCAGTACATTATATAACTATTTGGTTCGTCTGGATTATAATCATTCCTATAAGGATTGTTAGCTTTAGCATATCTCCGTGATATTTGGGAGATTCCACCTCTCACACCTCTTTCAATCATTAACAGCGTGTTGATGTCTGTAAAAAGTTCTAGTTGTATTCCAGTCATCTTCAAACAAGCTTGCCACGATAGTCCTGGTGATGTGTATAAGTGTACGCAATCAATTTCATAATAATGCAGGCAAAGTTCTCTGAAATTTTGATACACGTCGGCGAGTAATAAAACGTCGGTCTTAACATACAAATCGTGATAATCACCAAGATTTTTCATATTAAACTTGTTCCAAATTTTTTGAGCATGTGCATAATCATCCTCAGAAATAGGTTCTTGGGTTAAAGAATTATAAAAAGCAGAGGGAGGAGGAAGTGATGTTTCTTCGAATTTTAGATGTGAATCAAAATAGTCATAAGGATAAACACCTTTACGTGTTAGTAGATGAAATGGTGTGTCAACTGGAGAGAATTTATTTCGAGAGAATAGTTCGAGAGAATTTATTTTAAAACTTAAAGAGAAATTAGTTTTTGAAAACCTAACATTTTTTTTTTTTTTTTCTAGAGGATAGGAAAGATAGAGTTTGCGTCTAACCGCGGCGGGTTTTATAGCGGTATGCGTCTGAAATTCAGCTCGTTCCAGACTACAAAACCCATGAAAAAGGGCAAACTCTATCTTTCCTATCCTCTAGAAAAAAAAATGTTAGGTTTTCAAAAACTAATTTCTCTTTAAGTTTTAAAATAAATTCTCTCGAAAAGTAGGTTAGAAAAAAATCTTGCTAGGTTTCCTCTAAGTTAGAAATAAATTCCCTCTAAAAGTAGGTTAGAAAAAAATCTTGTTAGAAGAAAAAAATAAATTTATCTTTAAGTTTTAAAATGTTAGGTGAATAAAAAAACTAATTTCCCTATAAGTTTGAAAAATAAATTTCTCTCTAAATAGTAAGTTAGAAAAAATCTTGTTAGAAGAAAAAAAATAAATTTCTCTTTAAGTTTTTAAAATAAATTCTCTCTAAAGGTAGGTTAGAAAAAAATCTTGTTAGAAAAAATTGATCGAAGATAAAACTAATTTCTCTTTAAAAGTAATTTAGAAAAAAAAATATTTTTTTTCTAAACAGTAAGTTAGAAAAAAAAATTTTGTTAAGAATAAATTTTTCATGTTAAAGTAAAATTGGAAGTTTAAAAATAAAAGTTAGTAGAAAAATTTAAAAAACTTGTTAGTGAAAAAATAATTAGGATTCTAAAATTGGGTTTTTTTTTTTGTCTTTTCAGACCTGTCCTGTTTGTGGGAAGATATTCACCCATACTGGGACTTACAATCGACATGTGAGAGGTCATACCAATGAGAAGGCATTCAGCTGTGAGACATGTAAAAAATCCTTCAAACTAAAGCAACATCTTACAAGACACATGAAAGTGCATGAACAAGAAACAACATTTTCTTGCGATGAATGTGATAAAAATTTTAAATTTAAACATCATCTTGTCAGTCATTTAAAATCGCACGATGAATCCTTAAGTCCTTCTTTTCAATGTAAAGAATGTAATCGTATATTTCATCGAAACTGCGACTTTCAAAAGCATCTGAGACAACATGAAAATTCCACCTATGTATGTCGAATATGTCATCGGTCATTCACACGCAAGAGTGATTTTCTTAAGCATTGTCGCTTAGAGCATGCTAACCAGACCTCTCATGTACTAGAAAAGAAAAAACCTGTTTCAAGAAAACCTCGTTCTTTAAATGTATTCCATACAGTACACATTTATCCTGATGAAAATGAAATGTTTGATTTTAAAATATTTTTTGACGGTATACGTCTAAAAGTACAGAAAATTTTAGAAGATGAAATTAATGAACAAGGGGCAATAAAATTTTATTTTGTTTCTAAAGCATGTTTTAAAAGAATAAATAGGGAGACGAATGTCGAAGAGAAAATGGATACTTACTTTAGAAGTCATTGTCATGAACAGTTAACTAAATTAAATATCGAAGATAATATTGAGAAGGCATTTGCAAAAATTTTTAAATCTCTTGATGAATTTTTAGAGCGTGGATCCGGGTGGATTCTCGATCAAACTTATTTTCTTCAAATAAAAATAGCAAAATATCACCCATTAAGTGCAAGTTGCAGCTTTCCGCTACCAAAATTCTTAGAAGATAAACATGCAATAGTTAATGTGAAAAACAATGATGAAAAATGTCTTGTTTGGAGCCTTCTCGCCTATAAAAAGAATATTGCTATTCATGGTGAACGAGTGTCTCACTATGAACCGTTTGAAAATGAAATCAATTTAGGTAATGTAACATGTCCTGTACCCTTAGCCAAAATTCCTATCATAGAAAAATTAAATGATTTAAGGATCAACGTCTTCGGCTATGAAGACAATGAAATAATACCGTTATATATCTCACCGAAAAATGATTCTAACATAGTTAATTTATTATTGATAACAAACGAAGCTGGTCAACATCATTATTGCTGGATCAAAAACTTTTCACGCCTGCTAAGTCATTTAACCAAACATGATGGTGAAAGATATTATTGTTTTCGTTGTTTGCATCGATTTTCAAGAGAGGACTTATTGCAGTCACATGTCCAATACTGCAAAGATCATTCACCTCAAGTCATTGTCTTACCTGAAGAAGGGGAAAACATCCTACAGTTTTCAAATATTCATTTGCAACATCCCGTGGGATATATTATTTACGCGGACTTTGAAAGTCTGCTTATCCCCATTTCAACAACCACACCATCAGATCAACAATCCTACACAGAAAAAACAGCACGACATGAAGTCTGCGGATACGCTTATGTTATAATTGGTCCTGACGGGCATTCTATAAAGCCTATTGAAGTCTATCGTGGTGAAAATGCCATAGAACATTTTCTTGAGAAAATAATACAAGAAAAGGAAGTGTTAGCAGAAAATTTAATGAAAATAAAACCTATGTCTTTAACTTCTGAGGAGGAGAGAGCTTTTCAAGAAGCCACAGAATGCTCTATTTGTAAAAACGTATTATTTGGTAAAAGAGTACGAGATCACAATCACATTACCGGCGCTTACAGGGGAGCTGCTCATTCTGAATGCAATCTGAAATTCAGGCAGTCAAAGAATATTCCAGTTGTATTCCATAATTTGAAACATTACGACGGACATCATATTATGACAAAACTTGGAAAGTATAAAGACCACCATATAAGTGTAATTGCAACAACGATGGAAAAATATATATCCTTTGGAATTAAAAAACCTGAGTGCCCTGTCCAACTTGTTTTCTTAGACAGTTTTCAATTTTTGCCAACTTCATTGGAAAAACTTGTAAACAATTTGGATCCCTCAATATTTAATATTTTAAAAGAAAATTTCCCAGTTGACACACCATTTCATCTACTAACACGTAAAGGTGTTTATCCTTATGACTATTTTGATTCACATCTAAAATTCGAAGAAACATCACTTCCTCCTCCCTCTGCTTTTTATAATTCTTTAACCCAAGAACCTATTTCTGAGGATGATTATGAACATGCTCAAAAAATTTGGAACAAGTTTAATATGAAAAATCTTGGTGATTATCACGATTTGTATGTTAAGACCGACGTTTTATTACTCGCCGACGTGTATCAAAATTTCAGAGAACTTTGCCTGCATTATTATGAAATTGATTGCGTACACTTATACCAGTGTTGTGCACGAACGCGTTCATTTGAACGCGTTCGTGAGCGTAGCTCAAAATTTTTGAGTTTTGAGTTGAACTTCGCTCGTTTTTAAAATTATGAACTTGAGTTGAGCGTAGTTCGTTTTATTCACGAACTTGAGCGTGAAAAAGCAATTCAAACTCAAACTCATATTAAATATTTCTGTCTGAAATATAAAAAGGAAAGTAGAAGAAGAAAAGGGCAGAAAAGAGAATAATTGTGCAAAATGGATCCCGGAAAACAGGTCACTGGGGAAAAAAAGTCACTGGTAAAAAGGGCACCCGGAAAAAAGGGCACAGGAAACAGTGTTGCCAGATTTGGGGTCTTTTTTATTCAACTCACACCAATAATTTTGAGAAGTGATATTTGCTATACATAATAGAAGTTTATCTTTCGAAGTGCTTAGGCAACCGTTACAATTAAAATTTAGCGGCGGGGGTTGAATAAAAAAGTCCCCAAATCTGGCAACACTGACAGGAAAAAAGGTCATTTTTAAAATTCGGAAATCGCAAAAGCAATAAACACCAAAGAATGAATTTAAATAAATATTTTCATAAAACGTTTTTAGAAATTTCAATCAATTAAATTGGTAAGGTAAAGACACCAGTGCTCGTCACCCCTAAAATCTGCACCAGTAGTCGTCACCCTCTTAAAAGAAGTGTTAAAATAACCGTTTTATAACCTGTATGAATTTGAATCTACCCGCGTAAGATTCTCCAAAGCCTTCTGCTTCTTATGACATAAAAAGTTCGATTTCAACTATTGGGGAAGAGTAGGGAGAAACAAAATAAGGGAAGTATACGTTAAATTACAATTGAATTGAGTCAACGTAAAGCAAATTATTAAGGGAATGGATATGCATTTCTTGATATATTTTGTTGTTTGCTGCATTTGACATTGCTCATAAAGCATTGTATGTAATGCTTATGAAGTGCAGAATACGATTTATGCGCAACTTTTTAAAATTTGACATAATATAAAGGTTTTTAAGGTATGACGACTACTGGTGCATATTTTGCACGTTTTACCAGTGCTCGTCACCCCTGACGAACACTGGTGTTTTAACATTTTTAATAACTGGGTAACTTTTTTGATGAAAAATACTGTATTTTCGTTTAGAATTATGATGGTATAATTTTTACTTTAATTTGACTATCGGCACCAGTAGTCGTCAGGGGTATTCGTAAATGTAAACAAATGTATTTTAACCTCAAGAACGTGAACTTTATTGCACTTGTAACTTTTGTATAGCTTGTTTAAATACAGTCAGTCATGGTACCTTTAATTCACTATGACTGACTTTAAACCACCTAAAATTTTCCATATTATTTTGCCGGAAAATTAAACAATGGCACTTAAAAGTATTTAGTTAGAAAGAGCTTTTTCTAGTTTTCTGTTATACATTTTAGAAAAACAGACATGATTACTCCATACATCTGTCTAATGTATTTTAAATTTTTATGATGTCACGCTTTTGCGAAGATGTATTTAAGTGATGTTTTAAGTTTTTTATTGACCGTGATAATTTAATTTTAATTCATATATATTTCGAAAATGATAAAATACAAAGACTTTATTTCATAGTTAGCATGACTGTGAGTCGGTTCAAAATTATGTTAAGGCTTTTTTGTTATGTTAGATGCAGGTGAATAAAAACTTATATAGAAAATATTAAACAAAAACATTTCTTAAGCAAGTTTTCTGTTTATACATTATATTAATTATGTAAGAAAAACAAATAGTTAAAATGTTGATCAAAATTATCCTGTTGAGTGTTGGTCTTAAATAATTAAAATTGTAAGAAAATATTTGATAACATTAATTAACATTAACATTTGATAACATTAATATCCATAATATTTGATAACATTAGCTTGATGTGTAGAATAATACTAACAAGCTATGCCACCTTCGATGGTCCCTATATTTAAATAAAATAGGAAAAAATTCCTATCATTATCAAAAAAAAAAAAAAAAAAAATTGACATCAGTCGAAACCGCAGTTAGTGTTCCCGCTGGCTTCTGTAATAGCTTTCCGTCCCGCAATATGATGATTGGCTTCTACTGCCTTCGGCATAGACTTAACCGCTTTTTATTCCCCCCCCCCTCCTCTCCCACGGGTAAATTTAGAATTTTAACGAAATATTATCAAATTACATATTGCGTACTTTTAACCAATACCCACATATCAAAACTCGCCTTTCTGAGTTAATTTGGAATTGAGCTAAGGTTAAAAACGTGTTTTTTGCCCGCCCGGCCGTGAGAAGAGGGGAAGGGTAATTTTACAAAATCGCCTTATAATGCGTGTAAGGTACACACACACAACCAACCAACGCATAAAAAAAATCCCCTCCCAAAAATAATTTGCAGCAGAGTTGAGCTTGAAAACATATATATATATATATATATATATATATATATATATATATGTATTTTTTTTTGCCACCCTCACATAGACGAAAGATCTTCGCAAAATCTCTTTATACTAGGTGTTGGGTGCGTATGACCAGCTCACACATCAGAAATCGCCTTTGTAAGATTATTTAGAGCAGAGTTATGCGTAGAAATACGTTTTTGCTACCCTTTCTCAAAATTTGGTCGGAAAGAATTACGCAAAATATCTTTACAGTATTTTTGGGTACGCATAACCAATCAACGCATCAAAAAATTGCTTTCCTGATATAATTTGGAGAATAATTACTCTTGAAAACGTGTTTTTGCATCCACCCCACACTTAATGAGGAAGGAGAGGCGAAGGATTTCTCAAAATTCCTTTATATTATGTGTTAGGTACGCATAATCAACCCATACGTTAAAAAAAAAATAATTGCAATACAAAAAGAATGTTTTATATACCGTGTTTTAAATTTTTTCTTTTAAATCATATAAATGCTATTGAAGGCAGCGAGAACCCGAAACAGTTGGCTAAAAATATTTAAAAAATCCATTGTTACCGTCTTCTGAAAGTTTCAAATGTCTAGCTAGCCGAGAAGTCAGTTAAAAATCGATTGCAAGATTTGTACTGATAACGCTGTCGAAGGCTGCAGGTACCCGGAGCAGTTGGCTAAAAGTATTTAAAAAATGCATTTTCATCGTGTTCTGAACTATTCTGAAAGTTTCAAATGTCTAGGTAGTCGGGAAGTTAGTTAAAAATGAATTGTAATATTTGCACTGGCCAAACAAACAAGAATGCACGTTAATAAAAAGCATGGTAAAATCAATCTTACTGCGATAATTTGGAACATAGTCACTCTTAAAAACGAGATTATTACCCCCTCCCTTGCTACTTACCCTCTGCTTTAAGTAAAGATATTTTTGAGAACGAATAAAATTTTGAAAACTTTTCTTAAAAGCAAAGAATTTTCCAATTATTTCACATATGAATTTGTTTTATTCGCAATATTTTGAATTCATTTAATTTTGCAAAAACGCAATTAAAATCAAACTATTGAGCAAATTGTTGCGTTTTATTTACATGACGACCACTGGTGCAAACACCTGACGACTACTGGTGAAACGCAGTTTTCAAGTGACGAGAACTGGTGCATTTTTATAGGTTTAATTTATATATTTTTTAAAAATTGGCTTAACGTATTGAAAATTGAAAGTGTCTAACAACAACTAGAAGAATCAGTGTATAAAATAGACCAAAGTATAATATTGATATATAAATTCCACACGAATGCCACGCGAAAAAAACAAACATTTTAAAAATAAGGCCTTAAGAGTGACGAGCACTGGTGTCGTTACCTTACCACTTTCACTTGGATCCCGGAAAGAAGGGCACAGGAAAAAAGGGCACGGAAGAAAGGGCACCGGAAAAAAGGGCACCCGGAAAAAAGGGCACCGGTAAAAAGGGAACCGGAAAAGGGCACTTTTCCAATTCGCAAATCGCAAAATAATAAATATCAAATAATGAATTTAAAAAATGACTTTCAAACTACATTTTTAGAAATTTCAATTGATTTGGTACAACATTCATTTAGTATATATCTCGGGGAAGATGGGGGAGGAGGGCAGGAGCAGATCGAAAGAAAATAATTATTTTTACAAAAACTCTTACCGATTTTAATGAAACTTTGAATAATCACGTACAATTTGTGAAACAAATGACAGTAAGTGGCAGGCAAACGGCAAACTTGGGGGGGGGGGGCAGAGGAAAATAAAATTATCTTTTATAGCACCGTTTTACCGATATATTCAAAATTATCACTTACTTTTTATGAAGATCACAATGAGTGCATTATATACTGGGGGGGGGGGGGGGGAATAGTACTCAGAAAATTGCGTAGATGCAAAGTTTTTTGAAATCGACAATGCGGTAGTTTAAAGAATAATATATTTCACTTCTATCTGCGTCCCCCTTGTCCCCCCCAAATGTATAATACCCTCATTTTGATCTTCATAAAAATTAGTGATAGTTACAGAATATGTCATTAAAATCGGTACAATGGTGATATAAAAATATATTTTATTTTCCTCTGTCCCCCCTCTCTTTAATCCCCCCCCCCTCAAGTATGTCTGACCTTACTGTGATTTTTTTCACAAATTGTATTATACAAAGTTTTTGTTTAAAATCGATAATAGCGTAGTTTAAAGAAGAATATATTTTATTTACATCGGTTCTCCCTTGCCCCCCCTCCCCCAGGTATATAATGCACTCATTGTAATCTTCATGAAAATTAAGTGGTAGTTATAGAATATACCATTAAAGTCGCTAAAAATGGTGATATGAAGAATCACTTTATTTTCCTCTCCCCCCCCCTTGTTTAACCCCCCCCCCCCAACTAAGTATGTCTGACACTTACTGTAAATTTTTAATAAATTATACGTGATTGTACAAAAATATTTTTAATCAATAATAGAGTAATTTAAAGAAGAATATATTTTATTTTTATCTGCCGCCCTTGCTCCCCCCCCCCCCCCAGGTATATAATACACTCACTGTGATCTTCATAAAAAGTTAGTGATAGTTATAGAATATGTCATTAAAGTAGGTAAAACTGTGATATAAAAGATAATTTTATTTTCCTCTGCACCCCCCTCTTTAACCCCCCCCACCCCTAAAGTTTGCCTGACACTTACAGTAATCAAATTGTACGTGATTATACAAAGTTTCATTAAAATCGGTGAGAGTTTATGTAAAAACAATTGTTTTCTTTCGATCTGCTCCTGCCCCCCCCCCCTCCCCCCATCTTCCCCGAGGTATATACTAAATTAATGTTGTACCAAATCAATTGAAATTTCCTAAATGTGTAATTTGAAAGCCATTTTTATATATCATTATTTGATATTTATTATTTTGCGATTTGCGAATTGAAAAAGTGCCCTTTTTTCCGGGTGCCCTTTTTTCCGGTGCCCTTTTTTCCGGGATCCCTTTCACTTAGTATATATCTGAAGGATGGGGGGGGGGGGTTCTAGGAGCAGATTGACAGCGAATAATTGTCTTTATATCACCTTCTTACTGATTTTAATGAAACTTTCTCTAATAGTCACTTGCTGTTCATGACAAAAATACAGTGTCACACATATTTCAGGGGCTGAATTTGTCCCTTTAATTCCCACCCCCCACCCCCCCCCCCGCCCTCCCGACGTAGAAACAGAAACACTTACGCTCACGTTAGTGTTCAGCATGTATTTTATAATTTCGACCACTGTGCGATACTAGTTTTGTTAATTAACTTATTTATTTTTTCGCATTTTTCCTAAAGTGTTGGAAAAAAAAAAAAAACTTTTAATTTAAAACTAATATCTGGAAACAATTCAATAATATGAATATATTTATAGTTAAAAATATATGGTTAAAAATATAAATAGACATTAGAAAATATACTAATAATTTACTTAGTCTATCTGTAGCATGTATAAATTTAGTTTAAAAGTTCAAATCCAACATGATAATAAATCGGTAAGGAATACTAGTTTCAATCTTTTATGTTTTAAAGAAACTGTCTCTCAACTCAAGACTTTTATTACGACTATTCACATGTATAAAGAAATAGCGGAAGTCTCACAGGACAACAGATTATACTGTTCTGGAAATTGACCACCTTCACGGAATGTTTTCCCCGTGGACAGTGGACAATGAAATGTCCAAATGTTATTTGTATGAGAGTCCGGTAATTTGTCGCCCATACAACCTGCCTTCGGGCCTCCTGATAACAGTAAGGCACCTATGGGTCTCCGGTGCCCGCCTCGCAGCGTACTGCAGCTGGGATAGTCGCCTTCCATCAAAGTATTGATTTATATCAGTCAGTCAAGTATACGACAATGGATTCTCTCTCTCTGGTTTTCTTTCTTCCTCCCCCCCCCCCCCCCCCAATACAGTGTTGTTGTACATTCTTTTGCTGGGTACACGATCAGATTTTGTTCCCATAATAATTATCTTTATGTCCCCTCCTTTCTTATCTTCGATCGACCAGTCTTTCTCTAAAAGGAAAGGAAAATTGTTAATTAATTGTTATTCAAAACTTTATGTTGCGGTCACCACAAGAATTTCTTCAATATAATTTTACTCAAATTCATGCAGTACGAATTACTTATTAAATTATTATTTATTAAAAATGTTTTCCATGATGAATGCAAACGAGTTTTATCTCATAGAATTATGCCGAAAGAAAGTCAATTTTGTGCCAACATCAAAAGAATTATTATTATTTTTTTTAAATAAGTTTTTTTTTTTTTTTTTTTTTTTTTTTTTTCGTTAAAAATTAAAAATTAAAAAATAAAATAAAATAAAATAACCGCTACCATAGGCATAAGGCAGGAAGAAATTGTGACTTTCAAAAATGCATATATTCATATTAATTAAATGTAATTTAAAATTTTTGAAGCAAATTTTCATGTTCCTGAATGTTTTTTCTATTAATAGAAATGAAAATTTTCATTGATTTTCGTCAATTTTCTAAATGAGTACTTTTCTAAAAACAGTTTCGTTTTCGATCAATCAAAAGAAGCAATATTATTATTTTATCTCATTTTTTAATATATATAAGAAAAAAAAACTGAATTTTTTTTATTTCTATGCATTATATCTATGTTTATCTTTCATCATTTGACTAAAAAATATCGTAATATTTCTATTTTTTTTTATTATTATTATTATTTTTTAATGTTAGATTTGGCGATAACTTCAATAGTTAACAGCCAACCTCTTTAAAAAAAAATCGCACTTTTAACGTGCGGCGTTCGGTTTTTTTTCCCTCCTTTTCAGAACAATGTTGAAAATAAATTATGTAAGTTAACATTAACTAATATACGCTTATTATTATTTTATTTATTTATCTATTTATATTTTTGTGTTACCTGATCTTATTAAAAATTATTTTGATTAATATAACAAACATTTAGATATAAATACAATTGATAGAGTAAAGCATATTTTTGGAAATTTTAGTGTTAAAAATACGTAACTAATAAATAAAAAGGCCTTTTAATTATTTAGTTTTTTTTTTTTTTTTTTTTTAATTTCTTCAGGAGTATATAAATAAAGGCTAGTACATTTATTTAATGCATAAAGCTTAAACTCAATAGGTGCCTTATATTTTTCTTATATTTATTTAAAAATACGGAATACGAGGGCGAAAAGAATAAGGTTAAAAATATTAAAATGCTTAATTTTCTCTTATTTATTAATTTAAAAACATAAAATTATTTTATTTGTTTTTCTATTTTATTTTATTTTTTTATGGAGAAATCAAGGCATTAATAGAAGTAAATCCCTCTATGGTGGCCAAGCGGTTCTGCGGTCAAAGTTGGTAGATGGGAAGTGCCGGGTTCGATCAAAAAACGCGCTCATCGATCTAGCCGTTCGGAGTTTTCCGTAGTTCTCTCTAAAACTCGTGTAAATACGAACTAGATCTACTTAGAAAGACCCACACGGAGGGCATTTCTCCTGTAGGCCTAGGCCCCTAGTGTAGTCAATCAGTCTTAAGCCATACAACCAATCTACCATTCTTTATGAGATTAAAATATGTTAGAATTTTATGTTGTAAAATTATAAGTGCTTATTTCTTTATTTTCTTTATTTGTTTATTAATTAATTTATTAATTTATTAGGATTATTAAAAAAAAAAAAAAAAAAAAAAAAAAAAAGGAAAAAAAAAATATATATATATTTGTATTACATTTGAAGAAAAATAAACTTTTGACATGAACAATAAGGATGTATAAAACTTTTAAAGTTAATAAATATTTTTACAAATATTCAGATTATTAATGATTATGCATTTAACTATAAAATATTGGTATGCTTTAAGTATTAAACTAATTCAATTTTCCTAAACTGAATTATTTTAAGAAAAATATGTTAGTGTTAATGTGCCAGTTGACCACAAAAGAAAGGCCGAGGTATGGGTTGAATAACCTAAGTAAGGGGTGGTCTTTTTAAGGGGTTCTAGCCCATATTTACGCTTGTGTCGGAGAAAACTACACATAATTTCGAAAAGTTAGTCCAATGAGCGCTACCTGGTATCGAACCTGATATCTCCTGTCTACCAGCTTTGAGAGCAAAGTTAATGTTACAGTCTCAAAAACATTTGCCCCCCTGAAAAACCTTTTATAATCCAACTAAAACAATTTTTAAGCATTTAATGCGCTGTGAATGCATATATTTATAAGTTATTACAATAAATAAAATTAATCATAAAGCTAAACGTTCATCTCTCAAATGAATATATCAAATCAAATTAACTGTTAAATCGTCAAATTTTTACTAATTAATCTTAATATCAATGAACTTTCTTACCAGTAACTACAAGGACAAATTTGATAAAATAAATTATTTTTTAAAATAAATAAAAATAATTTTATTATTATTATTATCAGTTTGTATAAATATATTTTTTTAGACTACAGTTCCATAGTATATTATTAAAAACTAAAGAGTATTAAAATTCAGAATTTTTGATATGCAGTATGATAGATAAGATGGTGTAAATTATTTCTATGAATATAGAAATGTAATTTTAATTTAAATAATTATAATAATAATAAAACGAATGTAACGTAATGCATAATGTATCTTAGTTTGATTGTAAAAGAAAAATTTTTTTGCTTTACTTTAAAGAATATCTTTAAAAACTTACACCGATAAATCATCAAATACGCGATCAGCGCCAAGCATTGTAAAAGGGTTACTGTAGCAAGAGGGAATCTGGACAAGTGTTTGTTCACTGAGCATGCGTACTAAGTACCTGTCGTAGCTCTGAGATTATCCAGGGTTTCTAATAATAATAAGATCACAGCACCACCTGTTGAGCGATTGATCTCCAAATCTAATCAGAACCAGTTTAGGTCAAGGTGCAACTAAATTGAAAGTTTGGTTAAATTTCGTTCATTGGTTCGTGAGATACAGTGTCCACAAAATGTGTGATACGCACACAGACAGACATTTCCTAAAAACAGTCAAATCGCATCCAGAATATCTCAAAATGTAGAACTCCATCAAAAACTGGAGTTTGAAAATTTTCATTAATTTACTACTTTCTTTTTATATGTATAGAAGTATCGAATACCTTCTACTTTAAAGTTATCAAAATAGTTATGTTATCATTATTTCTGAGGGGGACTTACTCATCTTTTCAGCTGATTTTAGCTTTTATGTAGATACTCTAAATAGCAAGCAAAATTTTATAGTGATTTATCTGAACGCCTAAAGCCGACATTGGACATGACGCAATCAAGTAAAAATTAATTAAATCAAACCATGATGCTATTTTAAAAATAGTATACTTCAAAACAACGGAAACTCTAAATGATGGAATTTGTCTTCTATTAACAATTTTTTTCATACGCAATAACAAATGTATTGGAAATTTGAGAATGAAAAACCACACAAAAACAGCGAGTCCGCTATTCAGAAATGGCCGCTAAATAAATTTTTACTGCAATTACGTTAATAAATTATAATTAAAAGTTGTAAGTATAATTAAGAATTAAATTGAGAATAATCTTCATGGTAATTTAAAAAATAAATAAATAAATTATCTATGAAAGTGTTCACAGAATAGAAAATCTTCGTAGAGAAAAAAAAAAAATTACGTAAAAATGAACTTTAAATGAGTTTCGCTCTTTTTAAAAAATGAACTTGAACTGAGCGCGTTCATTTTTTCAGAAATGAGTTTGAACGCGAACTAACTCGTTTTTTAGACGATGAACTTGAGTTTGAACTAGCTCGTTTTTTTCGTGAACTTGCACAACACTGACTTATACACATCACCAGGACTATCGTGGCAAGCTTGTTTGAAGATGACTGGAATACAACTAGAACTTTTTACAGACATCAACATGCTGTTAATGATTGGAAGAGGTGTGAGAGGTGGAGTCTCCCAAATATCACGGAGATATGCTAAAGCTAACAATCCTTATATGAATGATTATAATCCAGACGAACCAAATAGTTATATAATGTACTGGGATGCCAATAACCTTTACGGTTGGGCTATGTCCCAGTACTTACCCTACGGCAACTTCAAATGGATTGATACAGATAATATTACGGAAGAATGGATTTTATCCCTTCGAGATAATTCCAATATTGGTTTCATATATGAAGTGGATATGGAATATCCCTCACATCTTCATAATTTCCATAATGATTTACCTTTAGCTCCTGAAAAGTTTACAGTAACAAAAGAAATACTCTCACCATATGCTAAATCCCTTTTAGATAACAATAAATTTACTTCATCAACTAAATTAATACCTAACCTTCAAAACAAGAAAAATTATGTAGTACATTACCAAAACTTAAAATTTTTCATTCAAATGGGATTAAAAGTAACAAAAATTCATAAATCTCTTCAATTCAACCAAGCTCCTTGGCTGAAAAAGTATATAATGTTCAATACTGAAAAACGAAAAAATGCAACTTCTTGCTTTGAAAAGGACATCTTCAAACTTTTAAATAACAGCGTTTACGGAAAAACCATGGAAAACTTACGGAATCGTCGAAACATTGAATTATGTAACACCGAGAAGAGAGCGAAAAAACTAGTCGCCTGTGCAACTTTCGATGCATTTAAAGAATTCGATAATGACTTAGTAGCTGTGGAAAGATTGAAATCAAAAGTATTAATGAACAGACCGATTTACGTAGGTTTTACCATCTTAGAGATATCGAAATTGTTGATGTACAACTTTCATTACAAGTACATAAAACATCATTATAATGACAGAGCTGTACTCTTATTTACAGATACAGACTCTCTCACCTATCACATCACGACAACTGACATATATGAAGACACGGGAAAAAATAAACAGCATTTCGACTTTTCTGATTATCCACAGACACATCCTCTATACTCAACGGAAAATAAAAAAATGATTGGCAAAATGAAGGACGAATTAAATGGGGAAGTTGCATTAGAATTTGCTGGTCTAAAATCTAAAATGTATTCCCTAAAATCAACTAGCAGCGAAAAAAAACGAGCAAAAGGAATATCGACACGGGTTATTAAAAATAAAGTTTCACATTTTGATTATGTAAATTGCCTTCAACAACAATTAACTACCTATGAACAACAAACTCGAATAAATCAAGAAAATCACCATTTGTTCACAATCCATCAAACAAAAAATGCCTCAGTGCATTTGATGATAAAAGATACATCTTAGACGACGGTGTCAACTCCTTAGCTTATGGCCATTATCAAATAACTTAAAAAATGAAAAAATTGAAAAAAAAAAATGAAAATATAGAAAAAAAAAATTGAAAAAAATTGAAAATATAGAAAAAAATGAAGATGAGCTGAAACTTGAAAGAATAGAAGAGGGGAAATTTCAAACTTAGAAGATCAAAAATGAAGATGAAAAAAAAAAAAAAAAAAAAAAAAATTGGGGCATCGCACAAATGCGGCGGGTGGATGGTGGGTCCCCTAAAAAATAAATAAATAAAAAAATAAGAAATCCTCTTTTGAGGGTTTCATAGAAAAAAAAAAAAAGAAACTCTTCAAATGAGTTTCCAAAAATATATGTTTGCACGGTTTAAAAAAGAACTGTGCAGACATATAATAGAAAAATCACATACACTCACACACATTCATACCTAAAATAGAACCATCAGGCTATATTTCCATAGGTCAGTGGTTTCACGCTCCAAAACTGCTGTCTTATGGAAATATTTTTACTGCAAGGTGCCGGGTTCGAACCCCAGTCAGACCACTCTATTTCTTTCATACTATATTCACATCCACATCCTTAAATTCAATCGATTCCTTTTTTATTTCTCAATTTTTAAAATTTTATAATTAATTTCTTAATTAATTTCTTAATTAGTTTCTTAATTAATTTCCTAATTAATTTTCTAATAACTCACAAACAATATCCTGCTTTTTTCATTCTACCGAAAACATCTCTTTAAAACCATCGTCACCTTTTACAAAAAATCACTAATTAATTTTTTTAATTAAATTTCCTCATTAACACCCTCGTCATCTTTCACGATTAAGTCAGAGGGGTGTCAAGGTCACGCCAAGTCATCTAGACCCTCAGGGGGTGGTGTGACACCCACACGGCTTGCCGGTGCACCGGTGCACCATTCGTGCACCGGTGTCCTAGAACTGTCCTTATCCCTCTACTTGTAAGTGTGTAAGTCCGTTAGTTTGTTAGTCTGTGTACACGATATCTCAAGAACAAATTGTCGCAGAGAGGTCAGATCAGTTTTAAAATATTACTTTCGACACTGGCAAGAACCCTATTCATTTGTAACATTCGAATTTAAAAACTTCGTAAGTTATTAGAAATTTACGATTTTCTTAACATGGGAGAATAGGACAAAAATTCACTTAAACGTGCATTAAATGGAAACTTTTTACTGTAAAAATGTCAGACCAGTTTTAAAATATCAGTTTTGATGCCGGAAGGAACATCAGTAACTATAAATATGCTACTTTGAAAATTTCGCAAGTTATTGGAAATTTACGAATTTCTTAACATGGCAGTATAGGGCAAAATTTCACATAAATGTCAATTTTCAGAGATATTTTCATCGTAAAGATGTCAGACTACTTTTGAAATATTATTTAGGACACTGGTATGAATATTAATGACTATGAATTTTAAAATATAAAAATTTCGTAAGTTATTGGAAATTTACGAATTTCTTAACATGGCAGAATAGAGCAAAATTTCACATAAACGTCAATCTTAAGAGATATTTTCATCGTAAAGATGTCAAATCACTTTCGAAATATTATTTAGGATACTGGCATGAATATCATAGACTATGATTTTTCCAATATGAAAAATTCGTAAGTTATTTGAAATTTACGATTTACTTGACATGTCAGAACAAGGCAAATTTGAGCATAAACTTCCATTTTGAGGATCATAAATACATTAGACAACTTCAAAATTACATTTATGATATTTGTTTGAACATGATTGAATACAAATATTCTAATAGGAAAATTTCGTAAATTATTCGTAATTTACGATTTTATCAACATAGCAAAATTGTAAATTTTTCATATAAATATGAATTTTGAGGATTATTGCATTGGAAATAGTAGCATGAAAACTAAACAACGGAATTGACCCTGATAAAATAAATTAATAGATTGGAATAAGATAAATATATCGAAGTGAACGGTGGATAGATTATTAGGCGGGGATTTCATTCTGTCACTGTATCAAGCTTTTGTCAAATTCATTTCTTTTAACATGATTATATGTCTCAAACTAGAAATTTATGAGAACATAAATATGATGGGGAACTGAGCAGAGTCCACCTATGCCAACTAGTTTTAAATGCGATCATTTGAAACAGATGCAAACAATGTCATAGATGTGCATAGAAACATACTTATCTTTGCCAAATTGAATAAATTGATTGATTAAAATAAGAATAAATATAAAAATAAATATTAACTATTAACTATTAAGCTTAGTGATAAGGGTACCGATCTTATTTTCTATCCAAATGAATTTTAAATGCAGTCATTTGAAACAGATGCTATGCCATATAAATAGAAATAGATAGAAACGTTATTATCTTTGTAAAAATGAATAAATTCATTGATTAAAACAAGGATAAATATAAAAATAAATATTAACTATTAAGATTAGTGATAAATACACTGAATTTATTTTCTATCCATATGTATTTTAAATGCGATCATTTGAAACAGATGCAAGCAATGTCATAGATGTGCATAGAAACGTACTTATCTTTGCAAAAATGAATAAATTAATTGATTAAAAAAAGGATAAATATTAAAATAAATATTAACTATTAAGATTAGTGATAAATGCACTGAATTTATTTTTCATCCAAATGAATTTTAAATGTGGTCATTTGAAACAGATGCAAACAATGCCATATAAATAGAAATAGGTAGAAACGTAATTGTCTTTCTAAAAATAAATATATAAATAAATAAAATATAAACTATGCACGTTAGTGATAAATGCATCGGAGTTATTTTCTATGCATTTTAAATGTGACTGTTATGTATTTTAAATGTCTTCATTTGAAACAGATGCAACCAACGCCATAGATGTGAATAGAAACATATTTATCTAAAATAAGCAAATTAAATAATTAATTAACATAATATAAATATAAGTATACACTACTCACATTCGGAATAAGTGCATCGAAGTTATATTTCATCCATATGTATTTTAAATGCGGCCGTTTGAAACAGATGCAAACAACGCCATAGATATGCTTAGAAAGCCTTTATCTTTGCACAAATTAATTAATTAATTAAAATAAAATTAATGTAAGTATAAGCTATTGACATTAGAGATAAATGTATCAAATTTATTTTCCATCCATGTGTATTTAAATGTGTTCATTTGAAACGGATGCAAACAATGCCATATAAATAGAAATAGATAGAAACATAATTATCTTTGTAAAAATAAATATATAAATAAATAAAATATAAACTATGGCTATGCGCATTAGTGATAAATGCATCGGAGTTATTTCCGACCCGTATGTATTTTAATTGCCATCATTTGGCAACTAAGGCCACAGATGTTTAATACAAACATATTTATCTTCGCAAAAATAAACAAATTATTTAATTAATTAACATAATATTAATATAAATAAACACTACTCACATTCGGAATAAGTGCATCGAAGTTATTTTCCACCCATATGTATTTTAAATGCGATCGTTTGAAACAGATGCAAACAACGCCATAGATGTGCTTAAAATCGTATTTATCTTTGCAAAAATCAATCAATTTATTAATTAAAATAAAATAAATATAAGTATAAACTATTGACATCAGAGATAAATGTATCAAATTTATATTCCATCCACATGTATTTAAATGTGGTCATTTGAAACAGATGCAAACAATGCCATATAAATAGAAATAGATAGAAACGTAATTAACTTTGTAAAAATAAATATATAAATAAATAAAATATAAACTATGCCTATGCACATTAGTGATAAATGCATCGGAGTTATTTTCTACCCGTATGTATTTTAAATGCCATCATTTGAAACAGATACAAACAAGGCCATATATGGGAATAGAAACCTATTTATCTTCGCAAAAATAAACAAAGTAATTAATTAACATAATATAAATTTAAGTATACACTACTCACATTCGGAATAAGTGCATCGAAATTATATTCCATCCATATGTATTTTAAATGCGGCCGTTTGAAACAGATGCAAACAACGCCATAGATGTGCTTAGAAAGTATTTATCTTTGCAAAAATTAATTCATTAATTAAAATAAAATAAATATAAGTACAAACTACTGGCATTAGAGATAAATGTAGGTATCAAATTTATTTTCCATCCACGTGTCTTTAAATGTGGTCATTTGAAACAGATGCAAAAAAAAAAAAAAAAAAAAAAAAAAAAAAAAAAATGCTGTAGATAGACGTGCATAGAAACGTATTTATCTTTGAAAAAATTAGTATATAAAATAAATAAATAAATATAAACTATTTATTTTTTATGATAAATATATCGAAATTATTTTTCATCCATCTATATCTGTAATTTAAATGCGGCCTTTTGAAACAGATGCAAATAATGCCACCTTTGTAATGAATTCGTTATAGAACATTTTTAACGTTTTTTGACGGAGATAAAAATTTTTACGATTGTTCAAATTGTTTTTTGATTTGTCTGTCTACCTGGCTGCGCTAGTTTTCAAAAACCTGTTTAAATTATCCCGGAAATTTTATATACTATTATAATATCTTACTGCATGTTTTCTATTCAAAATGTGAATGTAGCATTTCGCGGTCGTTTACAAGGACACACAAAAGAAATTGGATACATTATGATCGACAGAGAGATAAAGGGATATTTTGAAACATTATACTACTTCAAACATGATTGTCGGATAATCGTTGAACAAAGTGTTTAGTTTGGTCTGGAAACGATTTGTTCTTTTTACAGATCTCTTTTTCTTTGTAATGATATCTCGAAATGTTAGAAAGGTTTTTAAAATATGCATGTTACAGGAGATTTATTTTTATTTTTGTTGATGAAATGAACTAATAAATCGGTATAAAATGTATTTAATGGAAAACGTGTTTGTTTTATATGCGTTAATAGATAAAGGTAATTAATAGATAAATATAACTAAATAAATATTTCTGATTTTTCTCGCCAAGAATAATTCTGCATATTACTATGAATAATTTATAGTTTGGTTACAACATAATATTATTACTAAATATAAAATTTTCAGTAAAATTTTTAAAAAGACACAATGTATTAAAACAATTTTAATTAAATTTCCTCTGATATTTGTCTTTATGATGATTTTTATAGATAAATGTTATATTTATTATTTTTGATTAATATTTGTCGAAAATAATTAGCTTCTTTAGTTCTATTTAACTTTACACAATAATAAATCATATTTATTTATATTCATTAGATATATTAATTTTCAACAACGTTGTAACATATTATACATATTTTTATTTCCTTACGTACTTAAAAAAACATTCTTCGCATTGGTTTGCAATTCTCCTTTTATGTTTTTCTTATCTTTAAACTCATAAATTCGTTACAATAGTTACCTATATATATATATATATATATATATTTTTTTTTTTTTTTTTTTTTTTTTTTTTTTTGAAAGAAAAAGAAAAGAAAATTAATAATATTCAGTATCGAAAAAATTGAAGAAGCCCTTTTTTAGACAAAAATACATAATTTTTTTTTTTTTTTTTTTAAATTGTTGCCAAAAAAGTTTACGAGTTGATTTTAAATCTTCTTGAAATGAAAATAAAATCACACGTAAATATTAAAATTGATATAAAACTTTGTGAAAAATTAAACTTGCAGGGTAAAATTGACGTCATTATAGCTCTAAAGTTTTTTTTTTTTTTTTTTTTTTTTTTTTTAGAAAAAAATAGAGTTAAATTTTTTGCCGATGATAGTTAGACAAATAGTTAAAGTTTTCACATGGATATGAAAGAAAAATATCCAAATGAAAGTCCGATAAATTGCACAGTTTTCCGATTAGAGCAGTTTATTTATTTATTTATTTTATTTTTATTTATTTATTTATTTATTTTAAGATACATTTTAAAGCTGTTCATCCTATTCTATTGGGAAGAAATGGCACAAATTTACATATAATACACAAAATATTGAACAAAAACATGATTGTACTGTTAGATGTGTAATTAAATAAATCGAGTTTAGATTTCGGAAATTATCGTTTGAACTTAAATGAAGAATAACGAATTTCCAGAACAGCTTAATCTTCACGACAGAGATACTATTCTATTCCTTCTTTAATACACTTCAAATTTGTTCTTCCGATCTTGTTGGGGAGGGGGGGGGGTACAAATTTCTCCCCAACAGGAAAAAGTACGCAGAATATTGAAAAAATAAATAAATAAATAAAGATTATGTAATTAAACGTGTAATGAAATAAATTACGCTTAGATTTTTAAATGTATCGTCTTAATTTAAATACTTCAGAATAAATTAATCTTCTCGACAAGGGTGCTATTCTATTCCTTCTCTGATACATTTTTAATTTGTTCTTCCGATTCCGTTAGGAAGATGTGATACAAGTTTACATATAATGTATAGCATATTGAAAAAAATATGACTGTGCTGTTAAATGTGTAATAGAATAAATCATATTTAAATTTTAAAACGTAATGTCTTAATTTTAATACACAATAACCAATTTGCATTCCTCAACAGAGATATTATTCTATTCCTTCTATGATACACTTTAAATTTGTTCTTTTGGATTCTGTTAGGAAGAAATGGTACGTTTGCATATTATACACAGAATATTGAAACAAATATGACTATGCTGTTAAATGTGCAATGGAATAAATCATGTTTAAATTTTAGAATGTATTGACTTAATTTAAATATGCATTGATCGATTTGCAGAACCACCCAATTTTCTCGACAGAGATGTTATTCTATTCATTCTATGATACATTTTAAATTTGTTGGATAGAAGTGGTACAAATTTACATATGATACGCAAAATATTGAAAAAAAAAATTATAATACGCTTGAAATTAATATGACTGTGCTATTAAATGTGTAATAAAAATAAATCATATTTTGATTTTGGAATTTATCGTTTTAATTTAAATATACAATAACGATTTGCAGAACAACTCAATCTTCTCCACAAAGGTGCTATTCTATTCCTACTATGATACATTTTAAAATTCTTCTCCCAGTTCTGTTAAAAAGAACAAATTTATATTCATTTTGTAGAATATTTTTAAAAAATTAGAATTTATTGTGTAATGATATAAATTAAGAATAGATTTTGAAATAGATCGTTTTAGATTAAATAAGTAATAATCAACGATTCGGACGATAATTCATGCTCAATAGAAATAAGTTATCCTGTTCCTTTTATGACATACTTTAATGTTGTTTTTACTATTCTGTTAGAAGAAGAAGTGCAAATTTACATATGATAAGCACAATATTGAGAAAAATATAACTGTGTTATTAAATGCATATAATAGAGAAGAATGTTTAATAACACTGCTCGGCATGAAAATTGCCCCAACACCATTTTGGCAAATTCTTATGTAAAATGACCTCCTGATTCCAAATATGACGCCCATTTTGCCCTATCGCCCACCGTTTTTTAGAGACGGCCCCCTATGTTTATTACTTTTCGGTGATTTTGTGGCTATAAATTTGATTTTTTTTTTTTTTTTTTTTTTTTTTTTGGAGGGGGGGGGGATTATTTTAACTGTTAAATATCTTCTGAGGGGCTACAGAGTTGGAAAATTCTAAAACATGAACATTTGCGGCAAGGGGAAAATTTGGGGGGGGGGGGGGGGGGACTTTGTCACTGAAATTATGTATTACATTTCTTATATTTTTTTTTAATCTATTATTAATGTAATTAAATAAACATTATATATTTTTTGTTTTTAGGTGTTAAATTAATTATTTTTCATTCTCCAAATCAAATCCATGGTCATAAAATTACCGAACAGTTATAAATATTGAGGGAAGGGTGTTTCTAGAAAACGATGGGTGACTGAGCAAAATGGAGGTCATATTCAAATTCAAGAGGTCATTTTACATAAAAATCAGCAACAATAATATCAAAGCTCGAAATTTTATTTATTTATTTATTTATTATTTATTTATTTATTTTGTGTGGCGCAGTGCAATTAAGTTATTAGATTTTATTTATTTATTTATTTTTTTTTTTTTTTTCAAATTTGTAAGTATTAAAATTAATATTCAAGGAATAATCATGAAATAAGGTGAACCAAATTTTTTCTTCTTATAATATGAAAGCAACAAGTAAATAAATTTAAATTCGTAATTATTATGAAAAAATATTCTAATAATTTATGCGCTATTTCCCATGGTTTTTATTTTATTAATTTTTAGGTTTAATCTTTATCACACGTATGATGTATCTTCTGTAAATTGATAAAAATTATATCAGATAAGCATAAGTAAAATATTTATTTTAAGTTTTTTATAAAATTAGAACATCAGATAAATAAAAATGTAAATATATATATATTTGCCGCTTACCTCCTTCCTTCCTTTCTTGGGTTGTATTTTTCCCTGGATTTCGATTTAGTTTGAGTTTTTCTGTTGAGATTTTGTTGAGTTGGTTTGTTGTATCGTTTGTTTTGAGGGATGTTAAAAATAAATTTAGTTTCTTTAAATATGTGTATTTCATCCCCTGATGATTTTTTTTTTCACCTTTCTGAGCATCTTCTACATAGAGAATTTGTTCATTCTTATTGGTCTTTGTGGTTTTGGTGATCTTGTGTCTGTGCTTGGCTTCTACTGAGCTTAATGGGTCATTATCGTTCATTACAGGGTTCTCTTTTTTCACTTTGAAATATTGTCCTAGAGTCAACCTTCTTTTCATCAGAGTCTAATTGCACGGTCCTATTTCAATTTTCAACAGGTATTGTTGTACAGTGGATTGGCGTCAGTGCTATTGTTGAACTTGATAATTGAATCAATTTGGGAAATCTTGTTGCTTTGTTTGGCGTGTGCATGTCTCTTTGGTGAATTGTTTGACTAACTATTCTTCGTTTTCATTATTTGCTTCTACTATCAAAAGGATTATATATATATGTATATATATACATTCATTTTAATAGTAAATATAATTGTAATCTATATGTATAATAAAATAACATGTGTGTATGCCAGTGTGTATATATGTATGGATATTTTTAAGAAGGCAGAGCTACAGAATTTTGCATGATGGTTCGTTATGACTTGTTTTGATGCACCTCGAATCCCGATTTTCGAATTTTTGATTAGATTCTCTAAAATTAATTAAAATATGAAAATAATAACCTTGTAAATATTGGCTTCGATGTTTCATTTTTCTACAATTTATTCTTTAATTTTAATCGTCTGCGTATCTTAACAACGGATATTACGCTATTTATTTTTTATTTATTTAATTCATTCATTTGAAGTCGAAATCTTTTTTTTTTAATTTATTATATTTATTGAAAATTAAATTTTAAATTCAAAAACTTTTTTATAACAGTTATGTTTATGTATATATTTTATAGTATAACAACTTTTCATTTTTCCTTTTTTTAATTAATTCCTTCGAAAGAAAAATCTTTTTATCATTATTATTATTATTAGTAGTAGTAGTAGTATTTATCGGAAAAAATGGTAGAACATAGTAGAAAGGATTAAACTGATTAAAATTTTTAAGTTTAATTTGAGCGATTTCAATGTAATTTTTAAGTTTTTATTTATAATGTGATAAAAAAAAAAAAAAAAAAAAAAAAAAAAAGAATGAATGATTCGATTCTTTTGAAAATTCATTTAAATTTAGTGACCAGTGAAGCGGTATCGTAACCTGCTAATCAGTTATAAAAGATTATTAGTGTTTTAAATTTTTTATTCTAAAGCAAATACAAGAATATATATTTTTATTGAAACACAGATTTTTTTTTTTTTTTTTTTTTTTTTTTTTAATAGATACTTGAAATAAAAATTGAGGATTTCGACTATTTACTTTCAATCGAGAACTATTATAAATTTTGAAAGACTCTGAATAAACATTACTGCAAATTTATAGATTTTTTTTTTTTTCTTTTTTTCTTTTTATGATTTCCTTTGAATTTATAAGGTATAACATCGTTTATAATGATGTATATATAATGTTTTAAACAAATAACTGAATGGCCTTTCCTAAAAAAAAATAATGATAGTATATTTTCGATTAAATAAATAAATAAATATTTCAATTAATTAAAAAAAAAATAAATGGTTTCGAAAGCAAAAGAACATTTTACATGCTAATAATATCAAATTAAAAAAAAGTCCAGAAAATGAGCTATAATAAATAAAATACCATTTATAAAGAATAATAAGTTGTTTATTCTATTATAGTTCTTAGAACCTTTTTAAAAACAACATTTGAGAATATTAATGCAAATAATAATGATAATAAATGTGAAAGAAATTTTGCTAGTTAAAAAGACACTTATATCAGCCACACATAAAAAGAATTCCTTAATGATATGCATTTTTTAAGTATTAAAGTAAATTTTAAAAACGAATTATTTCTGCGAATTAAATTTAGAATTTCTAATGTTTAAATAAATTAGTTTACTTATTATAAATCAAATTTCTAAATTATATCTATTTATTTTCTTTACTTTTATACCTGCGTAAATCTCGTTATTACTTTCTCTTACCCATAGGATCGAGAAAGTATTGTTTTAGGGTCAAATTTTAACGTGAGTTTTTGTTATATTTACATGTTCTGAGGTCCCCTGAATACGAAAATCATGTTTTTAGCGAATGGTATGTGTGTCTGTCTGTCTGTCTGTCTGTGTGTCTGTTATCAGCATATCTCAAGAACAAATAGTAGCAGAAATTCCAAACTCGGTATTCTAAATGTGTATCATATACGGATGCTACAGTAAGCTTTTCGTTGAGATGAAGCAAATGGTTCGTGTACAGGGACACTCAAAAGTATTCAAATACATTACGTCTATGGGGGAAATTGCAGGTAAGTGGAGTTTAACACCTATAGACTGCACTAAGCTAAATGAAACTAATATATATATTTTGTAATAGAGATAGTCAACTGGGAAAAAAAATTGTGTATGTAGGAGCCTCGCCTCCCCTCCCTGGGGGGAAGTACCCCTCGAGGGGAGTAAATTTTCATGATGGGTATCTTTCAAAAGAGCTCGCCAATACCTTTAAAACAAATGGTTGAACCATCGATCTGCGATAATTTAAAATAAACTTATCGATTTTTTTCATTTTTAACAAAAAAAAAATGTAATATTGAGAATAAATTCAACTTTATATATATATATATATGTATTTAGTGTTATACTTCTTCTATAATATGGAAATCGTCTACATTATCATAAAAGATAATTTTATTAAATAATAATTATAATAAATTATTTTTTAAAAACAGAATTATTTTTTAATAACCGAATTAAATTCTATATAAATGTAGGTGATTAATGAAACGGGGGGTTGAGGACACACAGAACAAATTATCATATAAAACTCTTCCGAAGCCTAATTTGAATTGTTTAACACAGGTTTACATAACAGTACTCGTTATGTTACCTTTTAATCTGCAACCTGTATTTATAGTATTAAATTTCAGGGTAAGAGAAAGTGGTGTGAGTGACACACCAGATTATTTTTAATTATTTCAAGAGTTGTTTTAGATTCCCTAATAGGTAGCATAAAAAAATCTTTGAATATTAAGGAACATGCTTTTACACATTTAGCTCAATTGATTTTAGATTTACCCCTTTGGTTAATCTTGATTATATACACTTTCCCCGCCAATATTTATCACTGGAACAAAAACAACAAAAGTTAATATATATTAATTAAATATGAATAAAGCATGGAAAACAATATCGTTATGACCTAGATCAATGCTATGATTGCGTGTGAGTTACATTAAAGCGTATAAAAACTTCGGAGTATTATGTTTCTGATAAACAGCACAGGTACATCAATCTCAACAGCTGCAATCATGGTAAGCATCGTGTGAGGTAGGTAACTTCACCTCCGAGTGTAACAGAAAGCGGAAAAAAATGACCGAAATATGTCTAAAATAAAACAAATACAAATTAACGTGAAACCTAGATACCAACAAGTTTTGAAGTAAGTTTGTGACAAGAAAACTACTCTATGCACAGTATTCGGAATAACGTTCGATGAAGTTTTGACCCAATGGCTGCTAAAACAAACTGTATGAATTTGTGGGTTGATGTAACTTAGTTGATGTATTAATTAATAAATTTATGAGTCATTGAATGATTGGAAAGCATACTGTGGCAAAAACTGTGTTTTCTTTTATTTCCTTTCTTTTATTTTATAAATGAGTGATACAACGAATCATAATACAGTACTCGCCGCTTATTAAAATCACGTTCGTTCTGAGCAAAAATGGTTTATTAAGCGGCTGATTTTTATATCCGGCGAACATTTGTTGCACTCTGAAAAATGTATTACTTCCTTGAATTTAGAAAGAAATTTATAAAAGTGATGAATAATGGAATTAATGAACAATATTAATTAATTTTTGATAGATAATGAATTTTTCCTTCAAAATAAGTATCCTAAGTTCCGATGCTCTTTCCACTGTGAAAAAATCATCATTACACAGCCAAAATTTCTCGTTTTTGTTTTAAATTTAAAATCTTTCCGTTTAAACATCTTGCTTTTTAAATATTTCAAAATAAGAGCTAGAAATTGTTTTTTAAAAAATTGTCTTTAAAAAAAAATACATCAATTTCGAATCAAATCAAATTTGTAACTTAATTACCGCGCTTTGAAGAATATACAATACATTTATTGAAATATTTACTAAGCTAAGTGTTGCGGCGCGTTTAATTTGTAACTATGCTGCAAGTGTAAAGTTTTAGACAAAGAGAGATAACGGAGGGATTGTTGTGCTTTATTTTGTTTTTATTTCAAAAATAAAAAATCACAGATCATAGTATAAAGGAAAATTTTGTTCAGCGTGCATAAATGACAATTTTATTGCTGAAGAGATTTTTTTTTTTTTTTTTTTTAGTTTATTAACCGGCGATACTTATTTTATTAAGCGGTGGTTTTAAAAGTAGTTTGCATTGATTTGATTCCAGTCCCAGCAATTTGATCAGATTAAGCGGTTGATTTTATTAACCAGTGAATTTATGAAGCGGCGGTTATTGTATAAGAAAATGTGCCTGCATTAAAAAGAACATATAATTAGAATTGTAAAAGAGTTTATTGGTTGGATATATTAGAGATTAGCTATAGATAATTTTACCAAACAACTTGAAAGCGTACATGTGAATGAGTGCCCTAAAAACTCAGAATATGATCCATAAATTAGGCAAATTTGTAATAAATATGAAAAATTTAATTATCTATTTTATGTATTCAGATTTTATGGGTAATCATTTAAAATAAAGAAATAAAATTTACAATAAAATTTAAATGATGAAGAGTGAATGCTCACACAATGAAAGATTTTTATAGATTACATGTTAGAGCTGAAGTATTATGGCTCGGATGTATAACTTTCTTTTTTTCTTTCTTTTCTTCTCCTTTTCCCCTTTTTTTCTTTTTCTTTTTCTTTTTTTTAAATAATATGTGATAATTTACATCATAAAAAGAACATTTATAAAATGCCTTTATTTCTCATTCAGGAATCAGAGCAGTCTCTGTTTTGAATATCAGTATTTACAAAAAGTAATTTTTGTAATAATCATTCGAAGAAAAATACCGCAAACGGTTACTAAATAATAATTTTAAAAAAAACTATTAAAAATAGAGATTGCACCTATCCCTGTAATCATTCCATTAATAAAATTTCATATTTCAATTTCCCTAGCAATCAGAACGAGTGCACAATATTTTTAGAGTATAGGCAAATAAATAAGCAAACAAATAAATTTATACTCTAACCAGAATTAAAACCACGAAAACTTTAAACTTCTGCGCGCTCACAAAAATTCTATTTCAGAAATTGTAAATATATTTATTTATTTATTTATCTTCTTCTGTATTCAATAAAAGAAAGTATTAGATTCACAAAGATTTTTCTACTTCGGATTTTCGGTAGATTTACATATTTTAAGAGGTCATTTGACCATTTTTTTAAATTGTTTGTCTGTCTATGTGTATGATAAAAATTTTATGGCAGCTGAAGCTCAAAAACTAATGCACAGAATTTCATATCAATTAACATGTATTTGCGATTTGACACAAATTATTTCCTATAAACTTCTTGTGAAAATTGTCCCACAGGTGTCGTTACTATTCCATTTTTTTCATATTTTTTCATATGGCAGTATAAAGACAAAATTTCCGTATAGATGAGCATAATGAAAATTATTTTTAATGAATCATTGCCAAATTAAGAAGAACTATTTATTATGGTAATACAGTGAGGAAAAAAAATATACCGCCTTCATCTAGAATGAATAAGTGATCATTTTCTAAATTCTTTAACTTGAAATATAGATTTCTGAGCTATGCGCATAAGGCACACCAATAAACTGAATAGACGAAATGATCGAGAATTTCTGGTCTACACATTTCTAGATGGTGAAACAATATTCTGAATATTCTGAATATTTTGAATCTTTTGTATTGCGAGAAATTCTCGCTTGATTTTCTAAAATTGGGTAATAAACCAACATTATAGTTGCTGAAACATGCCACTTGTATTCGTATTTATTTGCAGAGATTTTTAAATAACGTTACCCTCGAGAACATAGGCAAACGCTCTAGAATTCGAATAGGGGTTTCTAGGACTCGCTTTTAAAGGTGATTAGAATATATAAGAATGGCATGGAACTATTTTTTCTAGAGCCACAATTTAGATTCTAGATGTCAGTTACAGACTCAGTGTAGTCAACAGTGTAGTCAACAAGGAAAATAATTTTGAGTGTATAGGAGTTACCCCCCCCCCTCCCCCCCGGGGTGGGGATGATCATTTTCAATATGAGTATTTTTCAAAAGATTTCGCAATATCTTTAAAACGAATGGTTGAAACATAGATTTGTGATAAAACAAAGTTATCAATATTTTTTTTCATCTTTAACAAACAACAAAAATAAATAAATAAATAAATAAAAGATACATAAATCACTCAAAAAACAAGTAAATTACAACTCTAGTGCTAACTGATGCACCTAAGTTGTGCCAAATTAAACAGTTAACACGAAAAAATATATATAATAATATGTTTATCTACTCAAATTTATGAAATACAGTTAAGGTTTTTATAATTATTTACTGTTGACTTTGCCACCCACATCAAAAGTAATGCTTTCATTTTTTTCTTTCATTTTTTTCATTTTTAGCGTAGCATCTGTAAACCTCCTTACGCGACATATTAAAAGTATTTCATCCGTTTTCCCAATCTGCTATTTTTAAGCTTCGTTTCTGACTTAGAGCGTGGGGTATTATATAACGCAAGAGTTTGTCAGTTATCTTTAGAAAAATTCTGCTTCTGAAAAAAAAATGATGATACTTATCGGCACATTTGTGCAAGTTATGGCTTTGCTAAAGAGTCTCAGATGAGACAGATAGTTATGATTGCACTACCGGAAAAGAAAAATGCGAACTCAGAACTTTTATTCCGGTGTCCTTTGTGTGTGGTCCCTGGCATATATTTAAGAGAGTTGGTAAAATTTATACAGGAACTAAGAAACAAAGGCCTTAAGTTTAACGGGAACCCTTCTTCACCACGGAAGATGTTCCAAGCAGGTCAACGACTCTTTTTAGAGGATGCAGGCCTCTTAATGTCCCCTGTTAATTACTACTTAGTATTTCGGGTATGCCCTGAAATAACAATTTCGTTTTTACTTCACATATCTTACGGATTTTTTTGCTCTACAAATATTTATGTAACTTCCTGAAAAGAAGAGAAAAGAAAAGAAACTTTAATTTTTAGTTCAAATAGTCGACCCAGTTTTTAATTTCACTTATACATACAGAAAATATTTGGACAAAATTATGTGTAACAACTTTGATTCTGTCTCTTATTCGTAATTTGACATAACAATACACACACACGCACAAAAAATAAATAAATAAATAAATAAATAAATGAATAAAATAAATAAAAATAACAGCTTTTGATGCAAATAATAATAATACATACATACATACATACATACATAATATACCAAATCTAACATTTTTCTAAAGAGTATTTTGCCAATAAAAGATGGATTTTTTGGTTTAGCGTATTTTCAGTGGTTCTACTATAAGCATTCCTTGTTTGATAATTTACACATAAACTCGTATCCTCTTTTAGCGTATTTTCAGTGATTTGACTGTAAGCGTTTCTTGGCTGATAATTTACACAAGAACTCATATCCCCTTTTAGCTCATTTTCAGTCATTCGACTATAAGCATTTCATGGTTGATAACACTGCTCGGCATGAAAATTGCCCCAACACCATTTTTGCAAATTCTTATATAAAATGACCTCCTGAATCGCAATATGACCCCCATTTTGTCCTATCACCCACCGGTTTTGGGGACGCGCCCCCCTATTTTTTCCACTTTTCGGTAAATTTATAGCTATAAATTTGGTTTTTAGTGACGAAAAGAAATATTTTAACTGTTAAATATCTTCTGAGGGCCTAATAGGTGAAAAATTCTATAACATGAACATTTGCAGCAAGGGGAAGATTTAGGAAGGGGGGGGGGGGGTATTTCCCACTGAAATTATAAGTTACATTTATTATATTTTATTAATCAATTATTATTATCACTTATTATACATTATATTATTTTTATTTTTAAGAGTTAAAATAATTAATTTCCATTCCCCAAATCGAATTTATGGCCATAAAATTACCGAAGAGTGATAAAAATTGTGGAAGGAGTGACGTCCCGAGAAAAAGGTGGGTGATGGGACAAAATGGGGATCATATTCGGATTCAGGAGGTTATTTTACATAACAATCAACAAGATTGGGGTATTAGGGCTCGAAAAAAAAAAAAAAAAAAAAAAAAAAAAATCTTACAGCGTAGTATAATTTACACATGAACTCGTATTCCCTTTTCTAAATGACAGCATGTATAATCGTTTTAAGATTGTTATATATACATATAACACTTGTTGGTGAAAGAAAATTTTTAATAACTTTATTATAAGAATATTTTCATTAATTAAGTAAGTCATATAGTATTTAATATATTCTTAATATATTTCGTAGACTGAATAATAGGAAGAACATCATATTAAAAAACACGACAATTTTTCTTAATAATTAATTTAAAACAACGAAATAAATATTTGCAATTATAAATATTATTTCAACTATAAAGAAATATTTGTGAAATATGTATTTGTTTGCGTTGGTGCTTGTGCAGGGTTAAAACCGATTGACTGCACTTGTGTTCTAAGCCTTGGTTGAATGACTAGCGTGAGAAATCTATGAAAGGGGTCCCAGCCCATATTTACGCGAGTTTCGGATAAAACCACGGAAAACACAAAACTACTAGGTCGACAACGACGAGCCTTGCTAGAGATCGAACCCTGCACTTCCTGTCTAGCAGCTTCGACAGCAGAATCTCTTGGTCACTGATGTGGCTATACATTTGTAAATTTTAACATAAGTCTACAAAGTATTTAGACAATCTAATCGTTCACAAAATATTTTCTGTAGTTGTTTTATTTAATTACAAGACTAAATTTTTTACATTCTTCTTGCAAAAATTAATATGGATGCATTCTAGAGTGCCTTTTTACGTAGCTAGTGAAAGAAAATTATTGAAAATTATAATTTGATTAATGAACAATAAACTAAATAAAATTCATTCGAAAAAAATAATATATATACTGTCGAACCTCGTTAACGTGAACACGCTTAACGTAAATATTACTTTTACAATGAACTGTTTCCACAATCTCCATCAAAATGAAGATTAGTTTAGTTATTTGAAGATTAGTTACTGATAGCATGAACTACTGATAATTGAACAAATTTTTTATTCCCCTTGAGATTCATGTTAACGAGTTTCGACTGTAAAAAATAGATTTTTATAAATCTTAAAGTTGTAAGAAAAAGGAGAATTACGCATTCAGTACCATTGTTGTAAGATATGGACAAAAAAAAAATTGCTACAAATATCATTCACCATTTAAACGTATTTTCTTGGAAAATAAATCTATTGAAAACAGATTTAAAAAAGAAAATAATCTAAAAAAAATTATATTTTACATCTAATACGAGTTGAATTGAATCAAATCTCTAAAATTTATTTTCAAAGTCAGGACCAATCTTCGTATGAATATTACTGAATTTTAAATTCCTCCCGTTCCTTAAAAATAAATACAGCGGTTTCTGAATAAAACATAATTTATAACACCACAAAGAAAATTTCCTCCATAGAACTTAGTTATCTCTGTATGACCAGAAACTTTTGCGACTTTGAAAAAGTTTTGAAGCAACATTTTACAGATTCAACTAAAAAGTGCGCACTTATATAAAAATTTAACTATAAAACTAGAAGAATCATGGCTGATAGAAATTAAGTTTTTACGATAATTTTGTTAATGTTATTTTTTTCTATTAAAGTATTACTTTTTTTTTTAAATGTTTTATTCGCTCCAAATCATGAATGAATTTTTATTTTATTTACCTCTATATAATACATTGGTATAGCTATGACGTTAAAGTCTCAAGTCGGGTGGTTCATATAAAAATTGTGGTCGTTAAAAATGCATAGCTATCAAAAAGAAAACAGAGTATTTAAAATTTTTTAATAGCTTTTTAAAAAATTCTCAATTTTTATGTGTGGTATGAAATGCGTAATATGAATTTAACAAGACTTTATGTATATATACATATATATAATTCAATCATTACCCCTGAAGAAATATTCTTTTAATATATGCTTTCATTCTTCGATTTTGAAAATATTTTTTAATTAAATTTTCCCTTTCTTCATACGATTTTCTTTTTTTTCTTCCTGTGTACTGTGAAAAAACTCTCTAACTGGCATCTAGAATCTAGTTTATGGCTCTAGTAAAAATAGTTCCATGTCATGTCATCCTTATAAATTCTAGTCCCCTTTGAAAGCGAGTTCTAGAAACCTCTGTTAGAATTCTAGAGCGTTTGCCTATATTATCGAGGTCAAACGTATTTAAAAATCTCTGCAAATAAATGTGTATACAAGAGGCGGGTTTTAGCAACTATAATTTTGAATTATGACCCAACTCTAGAAAATCAAGCGAGAATTTCTCGCAATGTAAAGGATTCAGAATATTTAGAATATTCAGAATATTGTTTCACCATCTAGAAGTGTATACACTAGAAATTCTAGATCATTTCGTCTATTCAACTTATTGGCGTGCCTTATACGCCATAGCTCTGAAATCTATATTTCTAGTTTAGGAATTTTGAAACTGACCACTTATCGTTCTAGATGAAAGCGGTATATATTTTTTTTCTCAGTGTGTGAAATGTTTTATAAGGTTTTTCACATATATATTTAATTAAAAAAAAAAAACTCCTGTAATAAAAATAAAGAAAGGTTTTTGAGACTAATAACCTTATAGTAAATAAATGCCTTCATCGACCTCTCACACATTTTCCCCACTCGGTGCTTTGAACAAGTTCCAAAATATCTGTGTGCTTAAATTGGCGCTACAAGCATTCCAAAGGAACTAGAATGAAAAGAATTCTTACTGCGTAAGCATTATATACAATGTCTGTTACGAAATAAAAATTTTAAACTGAAACAGAGAGGCAGATTTTATTTTATTTTTATTTATTTATTTATTTTTTTTTTTTTTTTTTTTTTTTTGAAGTAGAAATGAATTAAGAAATAATTAAAATATTTTATTTTGTCAGATTTTAGATTAATGGTACTTATCCATAAAAATGGATTTCAAAATTCATACAAGAATCTGAAAAACTTATATTGGCAGGCATCCAAACTTATCCTATTTGTCTATAAAATATATGACTGTCCAAAATTCTAGATAGAAAAAAAAATTAAAATGTGACATAATAAAGATTTTTTTTTTTTTTTTTTTAATGGCTAAATTTCTTTATAATTGTGACAAATTGTCAAAATGTTCAACAATTGGATGTAATTATTTTCTAGTGCTGAAAATTAATAAATAAATGAAATGAAATCCCTTTCTCCATGATTTTGCCGAAATTTTATAATATTCCACTAATTTGTTGTAATAGTCCTCTTGCGTAAAAAATAAATATAAAAATAAGAAATAATTGCACAGCATATTGTTCAAATTTTTGTTTTTAAGTTAAAAATAAATAAATAATAAATAAAAATAAATAATGCGTTCCGCATAGATTTAATTCTTTCCAGCTGCACATATTCGTTGCATTTAATCTTCAATGTACATTGTCTATGTGATTATACAAGAGACAGACAGAATGACAGAAAGACAGACAGATTCATTAATTGAATTCATAATCACTCTTAAATGAAAATGCTAAAAACGTTTAACACAAACTTCCAATTAAAGCCCTTAAAAGGACTCTCTACTTATCGTCTCCAAAAGCCGAAGCCAATGTTATTGTATGGGAAAGTTTGCCCCATTATAATTCATCAACTAATACATATTTTAAAATGCCATTTTCCCTTTCCGAAAATTCACAACTATTAAACAAATTATCGCTTTTTAAAAATTTATTTATTTTTTTTTTTTTTTTTTTTTTTTTTTTAAGCTTTTATTTTCAAGCTCAAAAGTGAAAAATTTCACATTGTGAAAATTCGCATTTTACAACCTCAAAAATAAAATATTAAAAATTTTAAAAAACAATTTTTACAAAGCGATAAATTGTTTAATGGTTGTGAAGTTTCGGAATGTGAAAACGGAATTTAAAAATATATATTAGTTCATGAATTATAATGGGGCGAAATTCTCCATAGAATAGCATTGGCCCGGACTTCTAAGGACGATAAGTGGAGAGGCCTCTTAATGTATCTGAATATTTCACTGTAGCCCCTCTAAAGCTTAACGCTAACCATAGCATATTCCATAGAAAACTTTTTTTTTTTTTTTTTTATAATATGAATAATAAATGTCGATTTTATTATGATTTATCCTGTACAAAGTTATTTAAATATTATTTATAAAAATACCTTTCATAAAACGCAATGCATCCCTGTAAACAAATCAGTTGTGTTATTTATATACCCTTTTAAAAAGGGAACATGCCATAGTTAATTTGGATAACATATATCATTTTGAAGACATTCTGAAAATATATACGGATGCTAGAGACGATCAGACGGACAGAAAAACAGATAAAACTATTTCAAAATATCCTCATTCTTAAACACTATTAGGAAGTTTAAAAAAAACGCTTAATAAAAAAGAAAATGCAATTGCAGAAATTTCCATTTATAGCCCTTAATGTGTCTGAATATTTTTATATGGCCCAATAAATTTTTATTCTAAGCATACTATATTCAATAGAAAACACTTTTTTTTTTCCTTATGCATATGAAGGGAAAATATCAATTTCATTATAATTTGTGCAAAATAAAGCTATTTAAATATTATATACAGATATACTTCTCATTAAAAGGCGGTGCTTTGGAATACTTTCGGATGTCTCTGTACACAAATTACACTGAGAAAAGAAATATACCGCCTTCCTCTAGAATGAATAAGTGGTTATTTTCTAAATCTCTAAACTAGAAATATAGATTTTCGAGCTATGCGCATGAGGCACGTCAATAAACTGAATAGACGAAATGATCGAGAATTTCTAGTCTACACATTTATAGATGGTAAAACAATATTATGAATACTCTGAATCTTTTTTATTGCGAGAAATTCTCGCTTGATTTTCTAGAATTGGATAATAAACCAAGATTGTAGTTGCTGAAACACGCCTCTTGTAATCTCATTTATTTGCAGAGATTTTTAAATAACTTTGCCCTCGATAATATAGGCAAACGCTCTAGAATTCTAATAGGGATTTTTAGAACTCGCTTTCAATGGGGACTAGAATTCGCAAGGATGACATGGAACTATTTTTTCTGGAGCCACAATTTAGATTCTAGATGTCAGTTACAGAATTTTTTTCTCAGTGCACTAGTGGTATTTACTCCAATTTCAATAGGAAAAATAACATAGTGATTTTGAATATCAATTTTTTTAAAGAATAATTTTTTAAAAGAATATCAATTTTTTATATCAATTTTTTAAAAGAATTCCATGATTATGTGTTTATGACTTCGGTTTGTCTGTCAGCGCTCTGACTCGCGTAAGTATTCGTCGAATTCCTTGAAACTGATATATGTTGTTCGAGTTTACTATGAGATGTTCCCTATTGAAAATGGAGCATATACCACCACTGGTTTGTGTACAGGGACACCTAAAAAAATTTCAAAGCATTACGTTCTATGAGAGGTACGTCTATAAATCGTATTTTAATACGTTTCTTTTGCACAAATCATAAAGAACTTGACATTTATCAATCATAAGCACAAAAAAAGAAAAAAAAAATCTATAGAATATATTATGATTAGAATTAAGAAATACAGAGCCACACAAAAATATTCAGATACATTAAGGGCAATAATTAGAAACTACTACAACAGCACTTTCGTTTTTATTAAGCGTTTTTATCACTTCCTAACAATGCTTAAGAGTGATTATGATTTGAATTAGTCTATATGTCTGTCTTTCTATTCGTCTATCTATATAAGTTTAATCTGCCTCTAGAGTCCTTAAATATTTTCAGAATTTCTTCAAAATAATATCGGTTATTCAAGTTCACTATGGCACGATCCTTATTTAAAATGTATAAATAGTACAACTGGTTTGTGTACAGTAACATACAAAAGAATGAAAATGTGTTCCGTCCTGTAGGAGGTATTTTTATAAACCATATTTAAATAATATTGTATTGCACAAATCATGGTGAAATTAGAATTTGTCCTTCACATGGTAAAAAAAAAAAAAAGTTTTCTATAGAATATGGTATCTTTAACATTAGAATTTACAGGGCTATATTAAAATATTTAATTACATTAATAAGAGTTATAATTTGAAATTGCGTTTCTGTGTGTGTTACACGTTTTTAACACCTTACAACAATGTTTAAGAGTTATTATGAATTCCTTTATACTATTTATCTTCCTTTGTGTCATTCTGTCTTTCCGTTGAGTGACACCGTAGGCAAAGTATCTTAAAGATTTTAAACGATGTAACAAGTACGCACAGTTAGAAAATGTTATTAATCCAATCGAACCGCATGATTTTTCGTTCTTGAGCATTTTTAAAGAAAAACCACGTGAAATTTGTACCCTTTTTAACCAGGAACATGCCATGATAAACATTAATAACCTATACAGGGTGATTATAATTAAAGTTACGATTTCAAAACGCTATAATTTTAAAACTACACTGATAAATAATATATCACCTTCATTTAGAATGAATAAGTGGTCACTTTCTGACCTAAACTAGAAATATAGATTTCCGAGCTATGCGCATAAGGCACGCCAATAAACTGAATAGACGAAATGATCGAGAATTTCTAGTCTACACATTTCTAGATGGTGAAACAATATTCTGAATATTCTGAATTTTTTGTATTGCGAGAAATTTTCGCTTAATTTTCTAGAATTGGATCATAAACCAAGATTATAGTTGCTGAAAACCGCCTCTTGTATTCGCATTTATTTGCAGAGAATTTTTAAATAACTTTGCCCTCGATAATATAGGCAAACGCTCTAGAATTCTAATAGGGGTTTCTGGAACTCGCTTTCAAAGGGAACTAGAATTTATAAGGATGACGTGGAACTATTTTTTCTAGAGCCACAATTTAGATTTTTCATGTCAGTTACACAATTTTTTCTCAGTGCATATATTAATTTCAAAGTATTTTGAACATATTTACGAAAGTTAGAGCGTGGACATATTGACACAAACTGAAGTCATGAACAGTTTATCATGAACAGTTTTTCATGAACTCGCTACCTATCGTCTCCGAAAGCCGAAGCCAGTGATATTCTACGGGAAATTTTGCCCCATGATATCTCACTAAATAATACATATTTTTAAATTCCGTTTTCACTTTCCGAAAATTCACAACTATTAAACAATTTATTGCTTTTTAAAAATTGATTTATTTATTTATTTTTTTTTTTTTTTAAGTTTTCATTTTTAAGCTCAAAAATGAAAAATTTCACATTGTGAAAATTCGCATTTTGCAACCTCAAAATAAAATATTAAAAATTAAAAAAAAAAATAATTTTTAGAAAGCGATAAATTGTTTAATAGTTGTGAATTTTCTGAATGTGAAAACGGAATTTAAAAATATATATTGGTTAATAAATTATAATGGGGCGAAATTCTCCATAGAATAACATTGGCTCTGGCTTTTGGGGACGATAAGTAGAGAGGCCTCTTAACACTTTTCCACTTTGTTAGAAAGTGTTAAAAAAAAAAAAAAAAAAAAAAGTACAATTTATAAAATAGAAGATGACGCCAGACTGCAGATACAAAGAAATGGGGCTATGGCTCTAATAATAATACCTTACAGGTTACTTTTTTTTTTTTTTTTTTTGTCTTTCTTTAACAAAATTTTTCAAATCTGCATCTCTAAACAATGTACCTATTCGTCGGTTTTAATTAAGATCCTGTGCAGTCAACGGGGAAACCACATGCTTTCATAAAATTCTCTCAGCATTTCTGACAGTTCAGCAAATTAATGAATTAGTAGTTGTTGATTAATGGGCCGTGAACGTGAGAGAAATAAATAAAATTTTTCATTCTTCTTCGATTTCGGGATTTTTCTTTTTCTGCGTCACATGAAAATTAATAAATGTTTTCATTTATATTCTACAAACAGTACAGATAAGTTTCAAGATGCGTCGATCGTATCAGAGTCGAATTATATCAAAATGTATTCTGATTTTTTTTTTTTTTTTTTTCTGTGTGTGTATTTGTTTTGGGTTTAGGGTGTCACCCTATCCTCATTTTTTGTATCTTAAGCCACAATAAGAGTCGTACAATATCGAATCTCGCCGGAAGTCAAGCCCCATGTTATTCATTAAATATATATATATATATATATATATATATATATACAGGGTGGTACATTCACGTGCAGGGTGGTTCTTATTAAACTCCCCCCTATAAACAGCATCCTACAGCACTATACACGAGATGCGCTCACGGAATTTCGAAAAAAAAAAAATTAATTCCGAAATGTCCACCAGAGGGCGCCTTTTCCACAAAAACATTAAATTTAACAATAAACGACCAAAACGGAATACAAAAACGATTTTAACAATTCAGAACAAGAATTATGAGTAATAAAATGTAAAACCGGGAAAAGCTGTCAGTTCTAGGAAAAAAATGTCGAGATTTGCATGCTTGCGAAGAAGAGGAAGCTTTGTGCAAAACAAGTTTGGGTATAAAACATTTGCAGACGCTGTTATGTTTTATGGCAAGGGGATCAGAAACCAATCAATAAATGTTAATATTGTTTCTAATATTGTTTCAGTATTGTTTCTGTATTTTGTCGTTTAATGTGTTAAATTTAATGTTTTCCGGAAAAGGCGCCCTCTGGTGGACATTTTGAAACTTTTTTTTTTTTTTCGAAATTCCGTGAGCGCATCTCGTGTATAGTCTCTATACCAAATTTCGTTGCATTCCGTTCACCCGGAGTTTAATTATAACCACCATGTAGAACGAATAAGTATCATTTTTTAATTCCCTAAACTAGAAATATAGATTTACGAACTATACGACGCATAGCTTGTAAATCTTAGGCCTAGAATTCGTATAAGGCAGGCAAATAACCTGGATAGACCAAATAATCGAGAATTTCTAGTCTGTACTTTTCTAGAGGATGAAACAATATTATAAATATTATGAATCCTTTGTATCGAAAAAAAAAAAAAAAAATCGCTTGATTTTTCTAGAATTAGGTCATAAACCAAGATTAGTCACTAAAACTCAGCTATTGAGTTTGCGTTTACTTCCCGAGATTTTTAAATAAGTTTTACCACGATGATATAGGAAAAATGATCTAGAATTCTAATAAGGGTTAGAACAGAACTCGTTACCGAAAGAACTAGAATTTATAAAAATGACATGAAACTATTTTTATTAGAGGCGCAATTTAGTTTCTAGATCTCAGTCACAGATTTTTTTTCTTTCCAGTTTTCTATAGGAAAATTTCTTTCTTCTTATTCATTACTAAACGTATTTTTTTTTATTTTTTTTCATATTTAGAAAATTCATAACTATTAAATTATTATTATTACTACAGTAAAACTTGGATAATTCGAAGTTGAAGGGACCAAAGAAAAATTCGAAATATCCAAAAATTCGAATTACATATACTATTTTGTCGAAAAGAAGAGATATATAAAAAAATAAACTCTACGATCAAATATTTAACACATAAATTTTATATTTAAGAATACTGCTACATTCACCCCCCCCACACACACACACACACGCACAATTAAATCAATATATATATATATATATATATATTTTTTTTTTTTTTTTTTGCGAGCTTAATTATTCAACACCTTTTAAAAAATAGTCAGATATTTTTAATTGCTTCTTTAAGTACAATCTTTGTGTCATAGCAAATCACTTCAACCTATCAATTGATACAAAAACAGAATATTCTTCATTAGACATGACTTTCAATTAAAAAATACCCTCGAAGTTCATGTATATGGACTATATCATCTTCTGATGCACTAGGTATGAAATGCTCTTGTATTTACTTATAATTCTTTTGAAAGGCTGTTTAAAAAAATAATGCACTTTAACTGAAAAAAATCTCGGGAACAAATTTTACTGTAATATTTTAAAGGTAATCGTATGAAAAATTCGAATTATCCTAAATAGAATTCGAACTATCCAGGATTTTTTAACATTATTTTAATAAAAATTCAAGGGACCAAGTAAAAAATTCGAATTATCCAGAATTTCGAATTAAACAAGTTCGAATTATTCAAGTTTCACTGTATTATTATTTTTAATATTTTATTTTTGAATTTAAAAAAAAAAAAAAAAAAGTGCACATTTCGTATTTTTTTACCTAGAAAATAAAATATTAAAAATGTGGAAAATCAATTTTTTGAAAATGTTCACTATTTAACGATTGTAAATGTTCTGAATTTTATAATAATAATAAAAAGATTTTTTGAAGAGAGAGGGAAAAAATAAAAATAAAATAAAATAAGTTTTAAGTGACAAAAAATATTATAAAAATTATTTATATTTAATTATTTAATAATTAGTATTGTAATTTATTTACTGATTTATGAATAATTATTTAAAAATTATGAAAAGAAGTTACAAAATATTTATTTTTTAATATAACGTTTTGATGTAATTTTTTAACAATGTTTTTAATTTTTAATTGTTAGATTAATTAAAAAAAAAAAAAGAATTTGGATTCTAAAGCACATTGTCATAAATACATATGTGATATAAATTATAGGAATTACCAGGCTAAGAAATAATTCCAAATTTTATTGTAATAGATTTGCTTTATAATTTATATACATATACATATTCAGACACACACATATTTAAATAATATGATGAAATTACTTATATTATGAAGTTCAAATTAAATATGCTATTACTACGCTATTAATTTGAACGTCTTTTTTCTCTTTATAATTATTTGTGAATTATTTTCATTTCGAATTTTTTTTTTTTTTTTAATATGGACACTGATTATTATAATGGTAGCGTCTCATGCCATTTTATTAACAACATCTGAATAGTACGTGCTACTATTTGTCGATATACTAATTTTATTTTGTTATGTGGTTAGATATCCGCTGCTTTCTCGCAATATTTATTTATGTATTATCAAATATCAATATATCATATCGAATATCAATATATATATATATATATATATATATATATATCGCAATATTATGTTGCACAAATACAAGATTTTTATGCATATAAGACGAATTCATCTTTTTTTTTTTTTTTTTTTTTAAAAAAAAAGACTTTTTTCAGCTTACTTTCTCTGTCATGAACCTTCTGCCGAATCCAGATTAGAAACGGAAAAAAGGGAAAATAAATTAGAAATATCAGACCTATTGTTACAAATTTGGTACCAAATAAAAGCAGCGATTTTTATAAATCCAGGGGTGCAAACAGTTTTTCGACACGACAATTAGATTTTTTAAAAATAACTAAAGTATGAAATTTAGGTGTCAACAACTTTTGTGTAATACATAAAATAAATTAGAAATATCAGCCCTATCGTTACAAATTCGGTACAAAATGAAAGGGACGATTTTTCTGAATCCAGGAGTGCAAACAGTTCTTCGACACGACCATTAGATTTTTAAAAATTAACTAAAGTATGAAATTTAGGTGGAAACACATCGTTTTAATTCATTTCAGTCATTTTAAAAAGTACGTGGCTCGTTACAAATTCTGTACCAAATGAAAGGGCCAATATTTCTAAATCCAGGGGTGCAAACAGTTTTTCGACACCACAATTAGATTTTTTTTAATTAACTAAAGTAGGAAATTTAGGTGGAAACACTTCATTTTAATCTTTTCATACCTTTTAGTGTGAATCAAATTAATAGAAAAAGTCTTTAATTTAATTTAATTTTTAATTAAATTTTATTATTTTATAAAGTTTCTAACTTTTATTTATTTAATTATAAACAATTGGATAATTATATTCATTTTTTAAAATTTAATTTTTAAATGTTTAGTTATTAAATTAATAATTATTAGTTTTATTTTATTTTTAATCTTTAAGTAGAAATTTAATTAAGTTTAACTCTAACTGCAAGATTAACTGCATTTAGTCTCATGGCTTCATGATAGTCTGATGTAATTCTTAGTAGCGATTTTTTTTTTTTTTTTCCTTATGTAAGTAATAGTTTAACTTTATTATTTTCATTACTATTATCTTTTTATTTAACAAAAAAAAAAAAAAAAAAAAAAAAGCTGAATTTATAGAAAAAGGACTTTTTAATATGTCTGTTAGATTTTTCCTGTTTTCTTTTTTTAAATCTTGCATTTGAAATAATCTACACGTCAATTTAGGTGTTAATCGGGCTGTAAAATTTTCACAAATGCATACAGTACAATAGAAATTACACCTATTTGCATACAACATTCAATCAAAGTCCTTGAAAGAGTATTGTATGTTGTATGCCTTCAATACAAAAATTCTCAATAATTTCTGATTTTTTAGTGCTAGAGGCCTATTTCAGTCGGTACAGTTGTCGAATTTTTATAGGTCACTCTTAATTAGTGCTAGAGGCCTATTTCAGTCGGTTTATTGAATGGGGATTTATTGAATGAAGTCCCCCCCAAGGCCCAACTTTGACATGAGTCCCCCCCAGGCCCAACTTTGACATGAGTCCCCCCCAAGGTACCCCTATTTCAGTCGGTACAGCGTTGTCGAATTTTTATAATACACTCTTAATAGTGCTAAGGGCCTATTTCAGTCGGTTTATTGAATGGGGATTTATTGAATGAAGTCCCCCCAAGGCACAATTTTGACATGAGTCCCCCCCAAGGTACCCCTATTTCAGTCGGTACAGCGTTGTCCAATTTTTATAATACACTCTTAATAGTGCTAAGGGCCTATTTCAGTCGGTTTATTGAATGGGGATTTATTGAATGAAGTCCCCCCCATGGCACAACTTTGACATGAGTCCCCCCCAAGGTACCCCTATTTCAGTCGGTACAGCGTTGTCGAATTTTTATAATACACTCTTAATAGTGCTAAGGGCCTATTTCAGTCGGTTTATTGAATGGGGATTTATTGAATGAAGTCCCCCCAAGGCACAACTTTGACATGAGTCCCCCCCAGGCTCAACTTTGACATGAGTCCCCCCCAAGGTACAACTTTGACATGAGTCCCCCCAAGGCCCAACTTTGACATGAGTCCCCCCCCCAGGCCCAACTTTGACATGAGTCCCCCCAAGGCCCAACTTTGACATGAGTCCCCCCCAAGGTACAACTTTGACATGAGTCCACCCCCCAAGGCACACCTTTGACATGAGTCCCCCCCCAAGGCACACCTCCCCCTCATTGGGAAAAAGAGAAAAAACGTTATTTTGCGGCTATAAGACAGTTTGGACTTCCAACGTTATTTGTTACAATATCTGCAGCTGAAACACATTGGTTTGATTTAATGAAAACTTTATCATGGAATTTAGATCGTCACGAATTAACTAAAGAAGAATTTGTCGATATTAACAAGTTTAGCAGTAGGCCTCTGGCACTAAATTAAAATCTGTCAATGTCAGATTTTCATGTTTTAAATAATGAAATAATGTCGTGTCTGTATAATTTTTTTATTTTTTATTTTATTTTTTTTATTTTTCAAATTCTTTCCTATTTTTCATGTGATACATCATCTCATGTTGTGCAATACTTGAAAAGGTATTCATAATGTATGTATTTAAAAATTGAAATAAAATAAAATAACACATTCCAAATATGTGTTTAGTCGATCAATAATAGTTAACTAAGTTAATTTCAGAAAAAGTAAAATATAAAGTAGAAATATAGTTTAAAAACACAGTACAGTAAAGCACCATTTATTCGTCTTTCAGGGGACTGGCGTAAAAGGACGTACAAATGAAAAGACGTATAATGGAAATTTTAATAATAACACTTTGACTACTACAAATTTAATGACACTTAAGCAAAATTTATATGAAAATACCAATTAGTAAAATTTCTTAAGTTAGTAAATGTATACTATACTTTTTTTAAGACAATGATTAATTATATATATATATATATTATAGAAAGTGAGAAAAATCATGCTATTATAATGCATGACTGGGTGCTAATTACATATATCATATACTGAATATTATATTACATTTCTTAAGAACTATATGAACACATTTTCAATATTAATTATATATATTGCGTACCTTTAATAATAAGCATACGATTTATGCCCATGCCGATAGTTATTTAATAACAATAAAATCCTGCTTGGTTTATGAGTATTATAAATTCTACTCTAAATTCAATTGATTCTTTGATCAGTATTCTTCTATCTTTCCTGTGTTCCTCCATTTGAGATGCTTTCTTGGAAAAATTTTAGGAAATGGAAATTAATGACAGGTAGAGAAATTTTGAAAATTTTTGCAAAGTGAAAAAGACGTATAGCCGATATTAGCGGCGTATAAACGAAGAATATTTGCATTAAAATGAATAGGAATGAATCGGAACTTCACTAAAAGGACGTATAAATGTAAAAGACGTATAAACGAGAGACGTAGAAACGATGCTTTACTGTAGTTTTATTTACTATTATCCGCTTATATACTGTCGTATGTAGCGATGATGAACACTCTCTTACTAAGTCTTAAAAAGAACAACTGAAAGATGAAACCGGTATTATCAGCTTTGATTTACACTGACCTTTCTTTCTTTCCTTTTTCCCTTTTTTCAAATGCAATCTTAATTTAAAATTAAGCTTTAATTTCATTTTTTTTTTTTTTTTTTTTTTTTTTTTTTTAAATATAGATTTCCAAATTCGACATAGTTAATTAATTAAGAAACAAAAATACAATTTTAAAACAATCCAGATGCAAATTTATGATGATGTTATTTTGATTGTTTTAAGTGTTTTTAACTTTAAAAAGAAAAAGAAAAAGGCCTGTTTCAGAAGACACTGTTCAAAACTGAGGAAATTTCCTATAATTCATTAACGTCATTTATCGTCTAAGTCGATATGGTTTTCTTAAAAATATGCTAAAATCATAAATTTAATGATAAAGATAGTCTAAATATCTACATACGCGAGAACGCGACAAAATTAATATTCCTAAACATGAATTACTTGTGATTATGTAATGAAATTCTTGATATCTTAAAATGATATTATAACTTTTAATATTTATTTCCTAATTAATATTTTGTATTATAAAATTAGGAAAATTATATTTATAAGATATATTTATGTTTGATATTTTAACTACAGTCAAAAATAGAATATTTTGATTCCTAAAAACTTTCGTCCAAAAGATTTAAAATTTGATACGTCGGTCCTAATATTATCGGAAGATCAAAATTATGTAATGAAATTCTTGATATCTTAAAAAGATATTATAAGTTTTAATATTTATTTCCTAATTAATATCTTGTATTATAAAATTAAGAAAATTATATTTATATGATATCATATTTATGTTTGTGATTTTAATTACAGTCAAAAATAGAATATTTTGATTCCTAAAAACTTTCGTCCAAAAGATTTAAAATTTGATACGTGGGTCCTAATATTATCGGAAGATCAAAATTATGTAATGAAATTTTTGATATCTTAAAATGATATTATAACTTTTAATATTTATTTCCTAATTAATATCTTGTATTATAAAATTAAGAAAATTATATTTATATGATATTATATTTATGTTTGCGATTTTAATTACAGTTAATATTTTGATTCCTAAAAACTTTCCTCCAAAAGATTTAAAATTTGATACGTCGGTCCTAATATTATCGGAAGATCAAAATTATTTTGCTGAAATTGTGGATTACTATTAAAATTTTTTAAGTTGAAATTAATTTTTATATGAAAACGACCCCGAAGAAAAACTTTTGCACACCATTTAAGAAAAGACATTATTAGCAGACGATTAGCACCGGCATCTTCCTTATGAGATAATTAGTTTTAGAATTAATATAGTTATTCACTCTTTTTCGATTGTTATGCATTTTATTAATATTAAAAGTCTACAAGTACAATCTCTTCAGAATATTTCTTGGTCTTTGCATTTAAGACAAATTACTTTTGTAAAAATCAAATTGAAATTTGATCAGCTAAAATAAAACCATTATTGTTTTTTTTTTTTTTTTTTTTTCGTTTATTATTATTATTATTATTTCGCTTATTTCAAGTATTACTTTTATATTTTTAATGAAGAAAAAGAAAAGTACTTGTTTTTTTAAATATAACATAATAGTTTTTTCAAAAATACTTTTGAGCTTATTGAAAATAAAAATAAATAAATAAAAAAGTATTCTTTATCAGAACAAAACAAAAAACAATTAAAAAATGTTAAAATCTTTTGAAGAAGAATTTATTTTTCAAACTGTTTTTCTTTAAGGCGTGCCATTTTCCATCTTCATTAAAAGCAGAATATTTCAGTTTGTTATTCTTATGTAATGCAGGTGCTCTTTAAAACTTCTGCGTAAATCAAGTTATGTTCAAGAAGTGAAGAGAAACATCATAATCCCGTTCTTTTATTGGCGCGATTTGGCTTCCTTGGGTGGGATGGTGGAAGGGGGCGTTCGTTTGTAAGACAACCCTGCTGGGCGCACTCTACAAGTCAACCGGCGGTTATCTCTCAATCCCCACTCAAGGAGTGTTTCTTGTTCTGCTCAGGTCGGCCGGCGACAGACTGCTGTGTAGAGAAAACCAAGATGAAAGGATGTTGAGAAACCAGTGATGATACCTTTGCTTTGGTGTTGGTTATGGTCCGTCGCGACCACTGTCATTTGGTCATCCGGAGCAATTGCTCATAATCCGATACCCGATCGAATTAGCTGTCATGAAGTTCATGCGAAATGCTCCAAAAGAGCTCACTGCGTCGAAAAATTGGTCAAGTACCAAACAGATTGTGCTGAGGTACTCAAAGGAGTCACGACTAAATGTCCATACGCATGTAGGATGACTCTTATTGCACTAATGAGTCATGAATTTGGTTTAGAACTGGCTATGTGTGATTGTAAAGGACAACCTTTCTGTGAAGCACAAAAAGAGAGAATGGAAATTTGTAGGCCTGAAGTCAGTCATGCAACAGCTGACAACACAATAGTACCATGTTCTATTGCTGAGTTGATATGTATTGCTGAACCTCAATGTCAAACAGCTTTAGACTACTACCATAGATTCTGCAAGTCAATGTTTCATGGACGTAAATGCACACTACGGTGTAACAATAGTTTAAACATCTTATCCAGACAAGAAAAAGCGTCAAAATTGCTTGATTGTTATTGTGATGGTTCAGAAGACTTTCCTTGCATAAGAGTCAAAGAGAACACTCAGAGACTATGCCTGGGCAAAGAAACTTACATAGAAAAAACTCATCATATGTACATAACAACACCGGATTCAATATCCGGGTGCAGGACGTTTAAACCATCGTGGTATATGATATGGTTTGTTTCTGTTGTAGTGCTCCTATGGACCTTAAAAAATAGTACTGAAAATTTACCAACAAAAAGAAGTCAGACTTCTGAAAGAAAAAATAAACATTCTATATCAGATCGATTACGGGTGAAATCATTGCATCTGACTGTTTGGCCGTGGTGGTGGACATCAGAAAATACTGAAGCATAGGTAAGTGAAATTTTATCAACATATCAAATATTTTATGTAAGAACATAAAGTTGAAAAAAAAATAAGAAAAAATAAAAATCCGTTTTAAACCAAATAATAAACGGGAAGATTTGACTTGAGATTTTCAAAATAGGAAAAGTTTAAAGTAATTCGTTATTTTAAAATGCACATATTTTAATTTAACTGAAAATTATAAATTGTTTTATTTATTTATTTATGTATTATAAACTGATGCAACATAGTAATAATAACAATATTATGTTTTTAATGTTAAGTAAGTGTACTTGATTGTAATTATATTGAATTGCGAAATTTTAAACAATTTTAAACCTTTACTTTAGACTGTTTTGAGAAGACTTCATAAAGTGTTCCTTGTTTTATTATTTTATTGACTAGTCCTGTATATTAGCTATAAATTATGTATGCATCAAATGTGTATTTAAATTTAACACACCAAAATATATCACACCATAAATTAAAATACACCGATTACAACCCCCTATTATATCCAAATTTCTTCCTGTGGCTTTGTAAATGTATGATGAATACTTTACAAATCAGGTGCTACAGGAAAATCGCTTATGTGCGTTTTGTTAGTGTTAATGTGTATCAGTGAGAAATTTCGTCTCTAGACGTAATGTATTTGAATTCTTTTCTATGTTTCTGTTCACGGACCATTTGTCCAATCTCAGTAAAATGTGTCGAGCAATATTACTGTATACAGACATGTTACTTTTCAGCCTTAAGGCTGAATTCAGCCTTTCTAAGCTTGAAAATTATTATTCTTGGGATCAATGCAAATCCGCATTAAAACGTTTTGGACATGTGTAGGGGGGGGGGGGGGTCAACCTGAATTTGTGCAATATATTATTAGCAGTTTCTATGCGATTGGCTTTCAAGAAATGTCAAATTCAAACTTGGAGAAAATGAAAAAGAAATAGCACTTCAACTGCATTTTCCTAATGAACTTGAACTACATTATTTTGCTAATCAATTGCCCCAGCAAACAATGCTTCTACAGAATAAACTTGTTTTCAAGTATACGTAATAAGTTTGTCTGTTTTTTAAGCACTTACAACTATTTTAATTATAATTAATATGATATTCAATGTGGGATTTATTATTCCGACTTTGTTTATTGTATGTACATATATGCAATGAGATTTAACATTATTTTTATTATTGAAAAAATTATATTGTGTCAGTTGCCTGATATTACTTTGGAGAAAGGGGTGGGGGTCGTGAAAAGTTCAGCCTTTTTTTCTGTAAGCTTGTACTATGTCTGTGTATAATACACATTTTAAAATACAGAATTTTAACTTCCTGTTAGTGTTTGTGAGTTATATTGGTAACAGACAGACATATGGACCAACAGCTACGAACTTGATTTTCGGATTCAGGGAATTTCAAAAAAGTGCAAATCTATCAAAAGCTCAATTTTGAAAAATGTTATGCAAAAAGCAATGTTTTCTCTAATATGTGTAAGAGAAAGTAGAAAAATATATGTGTATATATATGTATATAACGGCAACAACAAACATAATGTTAGTAAGGAAATCATGTATTACTAATAGATACACCAATCACTGAGCAACATTGCATATAATAATCAATTTTGAATGAAAAATAAATTATTTCTGTGTGAATCAATAGAAAATTAGTTTGAATTAAGCTTTTTATTTAATTACTGAGAAATTGGCAATCGTTACATTTTATGTTTTCAATAAATAAATTAGAAACATTTTCGATTCATAAACAGATAAATTGCTATGCTTCAGGATACTTTCTTGATGAGTTTATGTTCGACATTTTGTATTTAAATCAACGCATATACTTAATTATACCTTAACAAAATAATTTTACTCGGGAAATGAAGATTGCTTTAACCCATTACAGTGGAAGAAAATTAAGTTTTGGAATTTGTTTACATGGTTGATGGGGAAAAAAAGGAAAAACTAATTGTTTTTTTTTTAATCTTAATCCATTTCTGCAATCAAAGTCTTAAATCCATTTTTGCATTTTGTTAGTATTTGTTAGTCTACACTACACTATTAATAATAATTATTATTATTTACACATTAAAAAACTATTATATATACAGGGGTCGATCCAGGCAAAATTTGGGTCCCTTTTGCGGCCCCTTCACAAAATTCCCCATAGTAAAAAGGGACCCTTCACAAAATTCAAATTCATAAAAAGGGACCCTTCACAAAATTCAAATCCATGAAAAGGGACCCTTCACAAAATTCAAATTCATAAAATGAGTCCCTTCACAAGATTTTTTTTATAAAAATGATCCTTTTATTAAATGTTTTCAGTATTATTTTTAATTAATGCCTTAATTTGGCTCAATGAAACTATTAACTTGATATTAAACATTACATAAAGTGATTGTAAAAACGAAAAATTTTACACAATATTTTACTTTTTCACAAAAATATTGTATATTTCACAAAAATAAATAAAAATTTCACAAAAATATTTTATTTTTCACAAAAAAGGGACCCAAAAATTAAAACCTGGATCGACCCCTGATATATATCAGGGGTGAAACTTTTCGGGAGTTATCCCTGAATTTAGGGTTTTTGAACATTTTACTGTCTCCGAATTTTAGCTTAAATTATTTTGTTTTTATAGCAATTTCTCATTTTGAATGTTTAATTTACCAGGGGTTGATCCGGGTTTTAATTTTTGGGGCCCATTTTTGTGAAAAATAAATTATTTTTGTGAAAATCGAAATATTTTTGTGAAAAAAATAATTGTCGCTTGAAACTTTTCATTTTAGCAGTTACTCTGTCTAATGTTTAATATCAAGTTAATAGCATTTTATTAAACAAATATAGACACTCATTAAAAATAATACTGTAAACATGGAAAATTTTTACAAAAGTATTATTTTTATAAAACAAAATTTTGTGAAAGGGCTGTTTTTATAAATCTGAATTTTGTGAAGGGACCCATTTTCTGAATTTGAATTTTGTGAAGGGACCCATTTTAAGGATTTGAATTTTGTGAAGGGGCCCATTTTAGAGATTTGAATTTTGCGAAGGGACAGCAAAGGGGTGCCAATTTTTGCCTGGATCGACCACTGTTTGCTTTATAAAACGTATGTTTAATTCACATTATAACTCTCCAAATACTTAAAAAAGAAATAAATAAATATTTTTAATAATTAAATTATATATCATTAATAAACCCTAAATTATATATCATTAATAAACCCTAAATTATATATCATTAATAAGTCTCTTTTCGCTATTCATTCTGCGTGCAAGTAGTAGTTTTTGGGGGTTTTGCATGTCAGCTAGTTTTACACCTGATACGTAATTATTTGTGTCTTAAATTCTCAGCTGATAGTAAATAAATAAACTAAAAAAGTAATTAATGAATTAATAAAATAAAATAAGTGCATAAAATATGCAAATGAATGTCGTGAGTTATTTTTCTTTTGTCTAAATGAAATTATAGAACGAGTTTTCAATAGTAGTTGCTAAGTAACATTATTTACTATAGATAATAACTTTTACAAACGTTTTACGCTTCTTTAAATTATTAATATTTTCAGGGATAGAAAAAATAAAATTATTTCATTGGTGCACATGACCAAAGGTTTTAAGATTTTACTGGTCCGTACACATTTTCACTGGTTGGTTCACCCATTCTATTAGATTTTTGAAAATACTTACAATTTTGTAAGACAAAATAAATTTACATGACAAATATGATAATCAAATGTATTTGTAATTAATTTTAAGATACAAAGGAAATCTTACATAAATCAAAAATATTTTTTTTAATAAGTGGGTTAAATATCATATATTTACCATATGTAAAATACTATATACTAAGTATTATAGTAAGTATATATATATATATATAATCGATGTTTGCAAAGCTTTTATTTTTAATTTCATTTTTTTGTTAGCATCATCCTGTTCTCCAGTTTGTGTTAAATGTTTTACATGTGGCTACTATGCTTTTTTCTAGTTTTCTGTCTGGATTTCATGAAGATTTAATTTAATTTTTTAATTAATTTCTCATTCAATATGGTTTTGCTGCTTCGATCGGGACTGGAACAATATAAATTGCTATGATTAGCTATATTGTTTTACGAAATCGGTGCAGCTTTCACAGCTTTATGAAGTACATGCCCCCTGATGAGTATTTACTTCTAATTTTAAGCATTTTTATCCAATTCTTTCTGTGGTCAATTATTTGTTTTCTCTGTCATTAAGTTTAATGGCCCTTTTTTTATTATTATCATTCATGTCGGCGTAAGTAATTTAAATTTTTTTGTCTCTTATTGGTTTTTAATCTGTATCGCAACAATTTTGTGTCAGTCTTTCCTATTAGTTAAAATCAGTTCTATTATTTTGTGTTGGTATTGTTTTGTATCTATTAATTGCTAAATTTTAGCATTAAATTTTAGTACGATATCTATCATTTATATATATATATATATATATATATATATATATATATATATATATATATATATATATATATTAAAGTGAAATCAAATGAAAAATTACAGAGAATATGTAATATTGATATGTAATGAAGTACACTATGTTATAAAATACTATATTCTGTGAAAGATTCATAGGCAGTTTTTGAAAAAATAAAATAAATTGAAAAGCCTTACTGGTATTGTGGACCCCTATAATTTATATTTTACTGGTCTGTTGAATTTTTTTTTGTGGTCTGGAACAAACGGACCACTGCTGATTTCGAGCCTTGATTTTATTTTTTAACCAAATGATAGTTTAAAAAAATTCTGCCCTAACATGTATCAGAATTTAATTTAGTACCAGAATTCTTTTATGGCATTTAGAGTTTACGTATTTGTAATCTCGCAAATTTTGTAATAGACATTTTTTTTTTTTTTTTTTTTTTTTTTTTTTTATGGAAAATTCAAAGTGGTCTGCCAAAAAGAGTGGCAATTTTCTTTTTCTTTTACGCTTTTTTTTGTCTGTTTGGAAAGAAATGAGAATCTTCTTCTAATAAATAAATAAATAATGATTACTTCAAAAGCAGGAATCGGCCTTTTTTCTAAATTCAACTTTAAAGAAATAATTGGAAAAAGTTATTTATGTAGCTAATGAAGAAATATATAGATGAAGAATTTGTATTCATTTTATTATGTTCTGATCAATTATTAAAACCATTACGAAATTCCGTTTTTATTGCAAAATAAATTTAAATATTTCATTTCATTGAGTAAACTTAAGACTCTAATTTCCAATCTCTAAAAGAAGTATTGAAATTTATTTTTTCAAAAAATTGCTCATTAAGATTTAAAAAAAAAAAAAAAAAAAAAAAAACGATATGCTCAAAGTAAGTAATTCGAAAAATAGAAATCGAAAAACTCGATTTTCGAATGAGATATCCGTATAATGGCGAAGCAATAAAAATTCCATAGGATAACATGGGGAAGGAAAAAACGAGAATCTGACTGCTCTACAGTTTTAATATGAAATAATTCTATAAAATAAATAAACTCCGTTCGACTTAGTTTTCATTCAAATTCTAACAAGTGTATCTACTTTAAAACATAAAAATTCAATGAGGACCTGATGTTAACCCTGCTGTTCTGTTCCCATTTACTATACATTACATTTGTACTATTTTTAAAAACTATAAAACTATATAAATAAAATAAAAATATTTTCATGAAGTTAATATATGTCCCACACTAACAAAGTCATAAAATGGCTAGAAAATATTTCTTAACTGTCATTTCTTTATAAAGAATTGAAAAACGTTTTGGGTCAAATAGACAAGAACAGAATAGCAGGGTTAAATGATGGCGAGGTAATATCGAAATTCATCGGCATTTAATTTTTTAATTAATTTTCTAGTTAGAATACTGTTATTATTTGCTTATAAAAGTACAAGCATACCTACAGTATATTATAAAATTTTAATAAAACCTATCATTCATATATATATATATATATATATATATATATATATATATTACTGTTATCTAAATAAAAAGAACGAATTTAATAAATAACAAAACTATAAACTAATGCTATTAAAGTAATTTTAAATGATATCACTTTTTTAAGCTCTTACGTTGTCTTTCCTTTATTTAATGAAAAATTGCAATGCACCGTCTCGGAATTCATAATAATATTAATAATAAATAAATAATAATAATGATAATAATAATAGAAATATCTTATAGACTGTGAGTTTAAAACTTTGATAAATGAATCAGATGACCAAAAAAACTAATAAGAATTCCATACATTCGATCAAGAACGATCATAGCATGAGAGCTGCAGCGTCAATAATTCGCGCTTTGCTGTAAAACCACATTTACAGGTTTAATGCACAACCTCGTTTTAAAAAACTACGGTCGAAGACTACCATTGCGGAAGACCATGTTATTCCATTTTTCTCTAGTAACCTATATAAAAGTAAAAAATACTTTTTCTACATATTTAAGATTTAATCATACTATAACGAAAATATTTTTTTTTCCTGAAATTTAATTACTTATGACCCAGTATTATAAACAAAAGATACAATCATGAAATATGATAAATCGTTCAGTCGTTCAACGATTAGATTTAAAATTGTCCTCATAAAACATAAAAATATTTTTCAAAAATATTTTTATTCTAGAAATTTCATACAAAAATTAAGTAATTGTAAATAAATAAATAAATAAAAATTAGATCACAAAAATTAAAGAAATACATTACGAATCATCGTTTATGAATAAGGCACAATAATCGTTTGTTAAATTATAGATTTCTTCCTTCAAATATTAAAACTTGATTTATATATTACGAAATATTTATTTGGGTTAAAAGTAAAATAAGGAGGGGGGGGGGATTAATTAAGTAAATCATTTATTTTTTCCTGTTTTTCACTGTCGACTTTTCTTTTAATCTTTTCTCATTTGCAAGAGAAAATCATGTAAAAAATAAAGAAAGAAAAGAAAAGAAAAATAATTTGTGACAAGTAAGGTATAATAATAATAAAAAGAAATTGTTTCAAACAATCGTTATTTCGAAATCTTGTCTTTTTGAATTACAACTATAGTCTCATAAAAGTTACAGCATATACTATAATGTTACGCATGCCTATTACAATTATTATTATTATTATTATTATTGGAGATAAATATATATATATATATATAATAGTAAATTTAAATTTAAAATGGCGTCATCTGGTTCATTATAAGTTTATATCAATAATTAAAAAAAAAAAAAAAAAAAAAAGCATGAATATAAATAATTAATTTTTAATTATTCATTTCTGTACTTTGTATATTGCTTCACAATCTAAAAAAAAGTTTTTGAAAAAACATTCCTTTTTATTTATTTTATTTATTTTTTTTTTTTTTTTCCCTAGCGAGTCTTTAGGTCTAAGCTTTTGAAGATTTTAAATTAGTTTGATAATATCCAAACTTAATGCGTTGAAATATATTTAATACTAATACATTTAAGGAATATTAACTTGTATTGAATCATTCTATTTAGGGAGTTTTTAAATACATATTAGTCTACTGCAATTCTTCCCAGCCAGTGATGCTCCTTGAAGCATTTAGTTATTTCTAATAAATAAATAAATAATAATTTACTGTGGCATTTGCATTACTTTGTCTTACCCTACGTTAGTATCGACATATTATATTTTTTTCAAGAAAAATAATTACTTTTTCTACCAGAAATTTCGCTCATACACGTAATGTGTTTGAATATTTTGCATGTTCCTGTACACGGACTATTTTTTCGATTTCAATGAATTTTTCTAGTAGCATTCCCACATGCTACAGTACAGATTCAGAATACTACAGATTCATGCTACAGACTCAGTTTGAAATTCCTGATAACATTTGTGCTTGAGCCTCTCTCACAGACACACAGACCAACTGCTCAAAACCTTATTTTTTGATGCAGGAAATCTCAAAACGTTTAAATATAACAAATCTCAAATTTTGAAAATTTCACTTTAAAACAATACTTAATCTACCATATATGGATCAGAGAAAGTCAAATTATCAGATACAGTTCCCGCTGCTTAATAAATTCACTGGTTAATAAAATCAGCCGCTTAATCTGATCAAATTGTCAGGACCGGAATCAAATCAATACAAACTACTTTTAAAACCGCCTGTTAATAAAATCCGCATCGCCGGTTAATAAACTCAAAAATAAATAAATAAATAAATAAAAATAAAATTTCTTCATCAGCAAAAATGTGTATTTATGCACTTTAAAAAAAAATTTAATTTACAGTTTTATTTTGTTTTCCCAAATAAAAATAAAATAAAGTACAACAATCTCCCTCGTTCTCTCTTTGTCGAAAATTTTACACCTGCAGCATAATAACAAAATAAACTCTCTTCATCACTTGTCTTATTGTTAGTAATAAATTCCAGGAATGTATTCTAAAAATCGAAATAATAAATTACTGCTTTGACTCACTAGTGTTTTTTTTTTTTTTTTTTTTTTTCATTTTTAATTATTAAAAGATAATTCTTAGTTCTCATTCTGAAATAACTAAGAAGCAAAAGAACTTTTGAAAATGTCTAATATTTAATTAATGTATAAATATTGACTAATTTTGTATGCACTATGTGTTTATTAATTTCATGTGAAATATGTTTTTAATTTACTTATTTTGAATTAACAATTAATTAATTGTCGGTCGAAAATTAATTAATACTGTTTATTACTCTCATCAATCGTTAACTTTTGAAATTTCTTTTTAAATTCAAGGAAGTAATACCTTTTTCTTGAGTGCAAGAACCTTCGCCGGATATAAAAATCAGCCGCTTAATAAAATCACTTTGCCTTAGAACGAATGTGATTTTATTAAGCGGCGCGTACTGTATTCTTCTTTTATACTTAAAAGAAAGAAAGAAAAAATCCATCTAAATAAGAATGAAAAAAAAAAAGTGTGTGTTTACATGACAAAGATTCGAGTTTTAAAGCAGGAATGAAATAAATGAGAACAAATTTAAATCGGACACAACCTACTAGAAGTCAAAAGTCATACATTCACCTTCTGGCAACTTCATCGAACCAAAATGTAACCAACTGACAGATGCTTTATCAGTTCATTTCTCAATCATTCCGGCTGACAATTCTGTAGTTCATAATGTCGAAGAAAACTCCTTTTTCTTTTTTTTTTTTTTTTTTTCATTCCCCGTAGGATGCTTCAGTATATTTTATCTGTCCTATAATCAGCTATGGCACCTGACCGTGCAAGATGCGCAGCAGGATTCTATTGAATAGGCGTAGGGGAGCAAAAAGAATGTCAGGTAGTAAAATCGTAACCCCAAAAAACGAACAACGTGAAAAAGATATAAGGAAAGTGATTCGTATCTTTTAAAAATGGTGAATTTACTTTAGAGAAATAAGCCTGAAAGCCTTAGCAGAAATGTTAGTAAGCGGGTAGATGCTAGCGTCATCATATGTAAATATATTTAAATAATAATAATATTATTAATAATATTAATAATAAAATACCTTTAAAGCTATAATGATGTCAATTTTACCCTGCAAGTTTAATTTTTCACAAAGTTTTATGTCAATTTTAATATTTACGCGTGAATTTCTTTACATTTCAAAAAAAAAAAAAAAAAAAAAAAATTTAAACCAACTCGTAAACTTTTTTGGCAACAATTAAAAATTAAAATAAATTATGTATTTTTGTCTAAAACGAAACTGTCCGTTTCGACACTGATAATTATTAATTTTCATTTCTTTTTCTTTCATTAAAAAAAAAAAAAAAAAAAAAAAAAAATGGTGAAATTCTGGCAATAGCAGAATTTAGTTTAGTTCGGAGGTCTATTAGTTTTTTTTTTTTTTTTTTTTTTCTTTTTTTTTTCAAAATTGTAACTTCGCTTTCAAATTATTCAATTATATTTCGATAAATGTCCAACCATCGTAAAAATGGCGACAACGTTTTATCCGTAGATTGAGACTAATAGTCCTCCGTACTAACTATATATATATATATATATATATATATATATATATAAAAAAAATCAGCACAGGAAGAAATAAGAGTTTTTGTATCTGATGCAAATTATCCCTTCTTTCCCATGCAGTGTTGAGTCACAACGAATTTTCACCTATGTATAGACAATACACAGTTAATTTGGTGACATTTAATAACTGGAATATGCGATTCAAAGATGTTCAAAGATAAATCAAGTGGTACATTTCATTTCATCATAATATTAGTCCTTTTATAATTATTTTAAGATTTCTCTTTTTTTTTTTTTTTCTAGCTTGTAATATGGATTTCGCGTGGAATTAGTCCTTTATGAACCAATTTGTTAATATTTTCTAATCAAAAATATCTAAAAAACAAACATAAATTATTACAGGTTAGATTGACAGATATTTAAATAATAATAATAATAATCGGATGCATTGTTAGAGGAACTGAATTAAATCAAAGTGTTTTTTTTTTTTTTTTTTTTTTTAGATGAGTCAATGAATGCTATTTAGCAAGTGGGGCTTAAAATTAAAAGCTGGAAATTATTTATTTTTAAAAACCTTAAACGGAGACTCAAGTTTTCATAATGTGGTATTCAATCTGGTGCTGTCATTGAAATTCTAATAATTCATTCCTTTTACACATTCGATTGATCATTGAAGATCATCTATATTTTACATTTTTTAAGCATAATTTTACTAAAGATAAATTTAAACAGTTAAAGTTAAAAAGGTATCTAAATAGGCAATAAAAAATCTAGCTTGAAATACGGCGACTGGTATTGAATACAAATAATTACAGGGGGATTTCATAACTGTCATAACTATCAACGTGTTTCACGGACTTCCAGCGGAAATTACGTACTCAAACTTAAAAAATTTCTTTTAAGAACAGGCGATATTATTTATTTATTTATTTTCACCAGAAACAATGAACCTATAATGCCTTTTTTGTTATTAAATTTTGTATGTAAGCTTTAGGTTAAAGTAAGGAATAAATGTTTTAAAATAAGTACAAAATTGCATACAGACTAATTAAATTATAATTACTTCATATTCTAACAAACTAAACTTTTAATGAAAACATTCTGCAACATTTCCCTCCCCCCTTCATCATTTAAAAAGATTATTAATAATTATCTTCAAAAGCACTGCTTCTTTTATTCTTTTATTTAAAAAAGTTATTAATCGATACTTTGCAGACTGGTGGTTTGCGAAAAAAACAAACAGGCTGACAAGCCCGGGAGGAATTTTACCGTATATACTAAGGTTGGGGTTTTAAAGACCGACTCCCACAAACCAGTAAAATTTAGCATCAGGTGAAATGTTTAATTTTACCTTTAAATACTTTTTTTTTTTTTTTAGATATTAGGAATTGGGATAAATTATTCAAAAATTAAAAAAAATAACAATAATTAATGGGCATTTAAATAATGCATTAACAAATGCTCTTTAACAAATACAAAATCTATACTATATATGGTTATATTCTAACTAATATTAAAATGAAATGCTAACTAATACAACTAGGACAATCCGCATATATAAATAAATAAATAAATAAATGACTTTCAACCCTCATTATTATCAACATCAACTGAATTCTAGTTAATCTAGGTCAGTAGCGTATCATCGCCATATTTCTTCTTCAAATTATAATAAACTCACTGTTACTTTGCCGAAACAAAAGAATAAAAGAAAATGAAAAAGAGAGAAACTGGAAAAAAAGAAAGAAACTTGAAACTAAAATAGACGAGTTAGATATGGCGGATATATTTCAATGTTTCATATCGAGCTGATATGTCAAACAATGTGTTTTTAAAACAATGTTTTTTTTTTTTGTTTTTTTTTATGTCTGTTTTATCGAATTGCAATTTTATTTTTTTAGAGGTTTCTGTTAAACAATGTGTTATTAAACATTGTTTTTAAAAGGTTAAAGTTTTGTCGATTTGCAATTTTATTTATTAAAGATTCGTGTCAAATGAAGGCGTTCAATACTCAGAAAAAAAATATATACTGCCTTCCTCTAGAATGAATAAGTAGCCATTTCTTAAATCCCTTAACTAGAAATATAAATTTCCGAGCTATGCGCGTAAGGCACGCCAATAAACTGAATAGACGAAATGATCGAGAATTTCTAGTGTACACATTTCTAGATGGTGAAACAATATTCTGAATGCTCTAAATATTCTGAATCATTTGTATTGAAAGAATTTCTCGCTTGGTTTTTCTAGAATTTGGTAACAAACCAAGATTATAGTTGCTGAAACCCGCTTCTTGTAGTCTCATTTATTTGCAGAGATTTTTAAATAACTTTCCCCTCGAGGATATAGGCAAACTCTCTAGAATTCTAATAGGGGCTTCTAGAACTCGCTTTCAAAGGGGACTAGAATTTATAAGGATGACATGGAACTATTTTTTCTAGAGCCACAATTTAGATACTAGATGTCAGTTACAGAATTTTTTCTCGGTGAAGAACATTTATTATTGTTATTACTATTTATTATTATAGCTTTATGGAATAAAAAATTTATTTTATTTCATTATATTCGGGTCGAACAATGCGTTCTAAAGGAGTTTCGTTAAATGCTGTTTTATCAAGCTACAATTTTATTTTTTAGAAATTTGAAGTACATAGGAATTTATCATATGCCTAATTTCATACCTAATTCTCTTTTCAAACTGCAAATATTAAAATTGAATATAAACAAACAATAATAATAATAATAAACTTAGTGTTGTTGAATACTGTTTAATATTAAATTAATTTTTCATATTATAAAAAAACATAAACTTTGTCAAATTTCGATTATATTCGTTAATATTTTGTGCTCTGTCTATCCACAGAGACATATGCATGAATTTCTCCACTAATAAGATTAGAATTTTACACACACACACACACACATATATATATATATATATGTGTGTGTGTGGGTAAAATATATATATATGTGTGGGGGTAAAATAATATATATATATATTATTTTACCCCACACATTTTCTTCTTTCTTTATTGAATGAACAGGGGTCAATCCAGATTTTAATTTTTGGACCTATATATGTGTGTGAAGAGTGGGAAGGGAATGGGAAAAACCAAAATATTTTTGTGAAAAAATAAAATATTATCTTTTTTTTTTTTTTTTTTTTTTTTTTTTTTTTTGGTGAAGAAAGTACTATGGTGTAAAACATTTCATTTTACAGTTATTCTAGATAATGTTTAATGTCAAGTTAATTATGTTTCATTGAACCAAGTATACGCAATCGTTTGAAATAATACTGGTAAGATGGAAAAAAAATCCGGAGTGACTCCACTCGACTTTCCGAACATTGAGTAACAGTTTTGTAGATAAAGTAAAGAAAGAGGGGTTGTTAAACAAACAAAAGAGAGAAAACCATAATAGAGTATTTGAGTATTTCTCTCCATATATTACACGATGTTTTATTTAACGCTACTGAACTTTGAACTTATAGATCATGGTGATAAAGAATTTTTCGTTGTGTCCCTGTAAAAACTTATAAATGCTAGATTCACCGAATTGCTTATAGTTAGTGTAACTATGATTTATAATATTCATATAAATTTTCAGCTCAATTGAATAAAGCGTTTAGATGCTGTCGCACTTTTAAAAATTTGGTCCCATAGGCCATAATGATAAAGAATTTTTCCTGGTGTCCCTGTAAAAAAAACTATAAGTGCTAGATTCACCAAAATCTATAGGTTTCATACTATGGTGACTTACAATATACGTACCAACTTTCAGCTTATTCGAACAAAGCGTTTAGACCCGTGCGTGTTCGCTCACAGACATACACACATACATACACACACACATGCATACATCATCGTAAAAATAGTGAAAACGAACTCGGGGGACCTCGAAACGTATAGAAACATCAAAACCTCAAATTCGGATTTTTGACATGATTACAATACTTTCCTCACTATAGTGTTCGAAAAGTAAAAATTTGAAATTTTATGAAAGGGTCATTTTTATAAATTTGAATTTTGTGGAGGGCCTATTTTATGGATTTAAATTTTGTGGAGGGTCCTATTTTGTAAATTTGAATTTTACATAAATAAAGGCCCATTTTATAAAGCAGGGTATTTTTTTTTTTTTTAATCGGCTTGTGTTGAGAATATCAATTTTAATAATACGTTAAGCATGGAACAAAGATTATTCACAAAACATTTACAATTCATTTTATGTTATCTTTAATTTTTTATTGATTTGCATCATTTTTCAAAAAATGTTCTTAATTTAAATTTTGAGCATTTTAAAATAAAAACAAAAATATATTAAAAAGAAATATGAAAATTATTTTTAGAATTAACATCTGTTTGTCAGTCTTCGACTTAGTCTCTCCGAATTTCTAATACAATTTTATTTTAATTGGAGAAGTGTGTTTATATGACATTTCATGTCAACATTAATTTTAAGAAAAAAAAGGGGGGGAGGAGAAGAAAAAGAATGAAAGAAAGAAAAGCATATATATATAGATAGATAGATTTTTGTCGATACAAAATCATAGTAATAAAAATAAAACAAATAGAGGAAGCGATCAATTTCAGAAAAATGTTATCTCAAAATAATAAAATTTCAGCTTTGCTTAGAATTTTGATAATAATACCACATTCATTTCCTTCAAAATATGAGCTTATTCCATACATAATTGTCTAAAATAATTGTCGATGTTGAAACTGTTAATATGCGAATGAAAATATAATTAAAGGGCAATTTTTAATATGATATATGTTCGCAATGATTTGGAATACAATGGGACAGCCCATTTAAGTACATAATTCATAATGCAATAATGCATAACGTAAGTGTGTAAAAAATAAACGTAAATAAACGGCAAATTAAACCTTAAAAACACATACAGTCATCCCCACTTAATCGGGTAACGGATAATCGAATACCCCGCTTATAAGAATGTATTATAGAACCAATTTTTTCCCCATAGAAATATTGTTAAATTTCCTCGTTTAAAGAAATATTTTTTTAAACGCCACCCTGCTTAGTCACATAAACACTCGGAGTTTTTTAAATGAAAAGATTCCTCTATTTCTGGGCAGATTTTTACTCTCATTCTCAAAAAATAAATAAGTAAATAAAATAAAAATAAAAATAAAAATCCATTCTTCTTTTAAAAACCTTACATAACTAAAGAATGCCCTTTAAACCATGAGACGGTATTCTGGCCGAGGGCCGAGGTGATAAAGCTTGATAATAAAATAAATTTATAAAATCAGCAACTGATTTTTAAATTATATATTGAAACACAAATTATCTCCAGGAATTAGAAATCCGAAATTTTGAAAGTTTACAGATGATTTAAACAGAACTTTATGAACTCACAGATGTGGGTAAAGACGAAGAAACAGAAAGAGATGAAGTGTTTTATTTTTCAATAAAATTTTTAAATGAAAGTGATAAATAAGAACAAGCAGATCCGCTTCCAACGATAGATGAAGTTGCAAAATCCTTTAATAGTATATTCATCGTCATTTTGAATTTCATTGAAGCGATTATAATCTATTTACGTGCTTTAGAAAAAGAAATCGAAAAATGTTTAGTTAAATTTATGTCAAAGTAATCAATCGTAACTCTTTTTTTTGTTGTTGTTTGTTAAAAATAAAATTGTAAGTATACTTTATTTATTTTGTATTTATTCCAGCATTAATTGCATTTATAAACTACTATAATATTTTAACTTAGTAAAAATTTAGTTAAATATTTAAATAAGAAAGAGGAATCGATCAATTATCTTTCATGTAAGCATAAAATCATTATAGTTATACATGCATTTGCGTTTCTAGACTTCCCCGCATAATTGAATACCCCGCTTCTCTTCACTCACCGACGCCGGAAGGCGAAGCTAATGTTATTCTATAGGGAAATTTTCTTTACAAATAACTTATTAACTAATACATATTTTTAAATTCTGTTTTCACATTCAGAAAATTCCCAGCTGTTAAATTGACGGACCTTTTTTAAAAAATTACTTTTTTAATTTTTTATATTTTATTTTGAAGCTGCAAAATACGAATTTTCAATACGTGAATTTTTTTCATTTTGCAATTTTAAAATAAAATATTAAAAATTTAAAAAGTACATTTTTAAAAAAGGTCCGTCAATTGAACAGTTGGGAATTTTCTGAATGTGAAAACAGAATTTAAAAATATGTATTAGTTAATAAGTTATTTGTAACGAAAATTTCCCCATAGAATAACATTGGCACGGGCTTCCGGCGACGGTAAGTCAAGAGGGCCGTTAATCGAATTAATATAGTTGGAACAGTAGATATTCGTTTAAGCGGTGCAGACTGTATATCTTTTTAAAGTAATACTTATATAGTAAATTAAAGTTAAATAACGTTCGTGAATATTATTACAATTGTGTGTTTACTTATATGAATAGAAATTTTGATATTTTATAATAAGTTTAAAAAAACAGGAAATATTCACATGTCCTCTAAGAGCATGACACTATCGTATCGCATGACTTTAAAATATCTCTGTATATAATAAAGTAATGAAAAAAGAAAGTCAGTCAGTCATAAACTCTCTTATCGAAATTCTTATTAGAAATATCCAGACGAAAGTATACATAAATACATCAACACTGTAATAAACTGTACGGCACAAAAAAAATTTTTTAGAGAAATTTTATCGGTTTCAAGAAGAGACATTAAGTGTTTAAGAGAGAAATCAATGATTTGCTGATAACAGCTGAAGACAGTTTGCGATGGGCTGTGAAGATAAATTAAAACAAAAAATATTTTGGCTCGCTTCTTATCACCGAGTTTTCTGATAAGACTATATTTTTAAATATACCCTATACATAGTTCAAAAATTTACAATAAATTTGTTTAAATTTTGAGTTTTACAAGAATTTGCAAAGAAGTAAAAAAAAAAAATGTTTTCAGTCCAATAAATAATAATAAACTGTAAGTACCACACTCTAAAATAATCTGGTGTGTCACTCACACGACTTTCTCTAAATCTGAAATTTAATACTATAAATACAGGTTGAAGATTAATAGGTAAGATAACGAGTACTGTTATGTAAACCTATGTTAAACAATTCAAATAAGGCTTCGGAAGAATTTTATATGATAATTAGTTCTGTGTGAGGGGGGCTACCGCCACCCTCAACCCCCGTTTCATTAATGCACCTACATTTATATAGAATTTAATTCGGCTATTAAAAAATAATTCTGTTTTTAAAAAATAATTTATTAAAATTATTATTTTTAAAAAATATCTTTTATGATAATGCAGACGATTTTCATATTAGAGAAGTACTGTAACACTAAATATCCAAAAAAAGTCCATTTTATTCTCAATATTAAAAAAAAAAAAAAAAAAAAAAAAAAAAAAAAAACCGATAAATTTGTTTTAAATTATCGCAGATCGTTGGTTCAACCATTCGTTTTAAAGGTATTGGCGAGCTCTTTTGAATGATACCCATCATGAAATGTACTCCCCTCGAGGATGGACTTCCCCCTCCCCCCAGGGGGGTGGCGAGGCTCCTACATGCACAATTTTTTTCCCCTGTTGACTATTTATATTACAAAAAATATATATTCGTTTCATTTGGTTTAGTGCAGTCAATAGACGTTAAACTCTACTTACCTGCAATTTCCCTCATAGACGTAAAGTATTAGAATTCTCTTGATTGTCCCTGTACACGAACCATTTGCTTGATCGTAACGAAAAGCTTACTGTAGCATCCTTATATGATACACATTTAGAAAACTGAGTTTGAATTTTCTGCCATAATTTGTTTTTGAGATATGCTAATAACAGACGGACACACAGACATACACACAGGCATACACACAGACCATTTACTAAAAACATGATTTTCGTATTCAGGTTACCTCAGAACATGTAAATATAACAAAAACTCGCGTTCGAAAATTTGACCCAAAAACAATACTTTCTCTACCCTATGAGTAAGAGAAAGTAAAAATTTAGTCATGTAAACGGTGTCAGCAGCGTTCCTAATACACTGTACTGTAAATTTTATGGTATACTTGTGCGGTTTTGATCCTTTACTATACAAGCACAGTTTTTTACGATACATTAAACATAAAAATACGGCATATGTCCCATTTTATTCGTAAGAGGCTTTTATACCGTAAAATAGAAGTATTCGAGTAAATATAAAGTAAATATACCGTTAGTTTACGACAGTGTTGGGAAAAATGCAATACGTTCTACAGCTCACTGTTATTCAATTGTAAATCCCGAATTTTATAATTGACGATTATGGTATACAACCACTTTCTGTAAATTTTGCAACGAAAAAGTAATTATTCATTATAATACGAGTGATGATTCATCAAACAGTAATCATGAAAATACAATTAATTTTTGATCAATCATTAAATTCAGATTTAATGGTTGTAGAAATCAAAGATTAAAACTAGTAGACTAGGACTTAGCCTTTTATTCATTTTTTTTTTTTTTTTTTTTTTTTAAGTGGTGGTGGTGGTGGTGGTGGTGGGAGAGGGGTAACTTAAAAAGAAAATTCTTTTATGTGTTTTTAATGGAAATATATATAACAACTGCCTTTCTATTTTGTCTGAAAAATTTTACTGATTTTACTGGTTCAACGGCTGCATATATATAATATATCTTTTTTTTACAGTGCACAGAGAAAAACTGTGCTTCACTGACGTAAACGAACGGTACATATGCTATACGTTTAACAAAAAATAGTTGTATTACAAAATAATTGCCGTTTATGACTCATGTGGAACATATACAGCATTTTTAATTATAATGTGCCGTAAAAATAAACTGCATATACTGTAAACAATCAAGAAGTAATAATTACCGTAATTTACTGTACTTGTGTTGTGATTTAACTTTAATTTTTATTTATTATTATTATTATTATTATTATTATTATTTTCCCCCAGTGCAATATTTATGTATTTTGAAATTCAGAACTATTGATACGTTGTAAAGTTCGGCGATTATGGCTGGAAGACACAACTATTAAAGCTAAATGATATTACACCATAATTAGTATACTATCTTCATATTTTCAGCATATTTTGTGCACAAAATAATGTTTAAAAATTTATTTCTTTTAAATAAAATTATGTTCTAGTAATTCACATAATTAAAATTTATTGCACAAAGGCCCATTTTAATCAAATTCGTTAATTTGTATATCTTTCGTTAAAAATAAGATTTTTATTTATTTATTTAATATATAATCATCTATCATATTCTTAAAAAAAAAAAAAGAAGAAAGAAAGAAAGAAAGGAAAAGAAAAAAGAAATAGCCTATTTTGACATGTTATAAAATTTTGTATTGAATTCTTTTATATATATATATAAACATATAAAATTATTGATGTGACATAAGAATAAGATTAATATATTTGAAATCATGTAATTTTAGCAAATAATAATAATAATAATAATAATAATAAAATTAATGAATTAATATATAATAATAATAATAATAATAACTATAGACAAATTTAAATTTATGAAGTTGAGAGAGTCAAATTTAAGCGTTTTCAATTTATGATTTTTCATCACCGTTTTTAATAATTAAAATTTTAAATTTATATTATTAATATCTATTAATTATTATTTATTTGAAACAGGCAAGAAATATTTAAAAAAGAAAAATAAGCATAAACAAGCAATTTGTTCCAGTTTTTTTTTTTTTTTTTTTTTTTTTTACTGAAAAGTGGTTATGATTACGAGTTCGCGGTCAAAATATCGCTAAGTTCGGTTGAAAATTACAGATTCTAAAGAAAACTAATATTTAGTAGTTAAATTCAAGGCTAGCCATGCGTTAACATTTTATAATTGGCGAGATAGCGTTCCTACAACTAAAAGTTACAGATTTTATAGAAAAATAATAATTAAATTCAAGGTCGGATGTTTTATAGAGTTTTTACACTTGTACTGACTGTTTCACTACAGTTATTCTGCATCTAAATTTTATTTTACTGCGTTTCCTACCTTTTTTTTTTATTACTATTATTGAATAAAAACCAAGGACGGAAGAAGACTTCTTTTTTTTTTAACCGGACGAAGAAAAAATATTTGACAAAAGAATTGCTTGGCACACTTCACTGCAACTGTAACCATACCATTTGCAATTACCTTTTTCGTGTAAAGAAAATTAATGTTTTTATGTCATTACTATACTAAAATGTAGTTTGGCTTTATTTACTCTTCAGGTTCATCAGCGTTCGTGAAGAAAAAGAGAAAACGTCTACCAAAACATCCACATTGTTTTTATTTCACTTTAATTACTTGTGATACTCCATGCAAGAAATTCTGAGAAATTGAAACTGGAACGATTTTTTTTTTCTCACCTGAAAGCATTTTTTGTTTTTCTTTCTGTCTTTCTCTCATTCATTCATTCATTCTCAAAAAAAAAAAAAAAAAAACAGTAATAAAAAGAAAAATGAGTAGCGCAATAAAGTAAAAATTCCAAGTTTTTCATTTTAATTTACTTTTTCAATTCCTACTATTAGTTCACACTCTCCCTATATATATCTTGTTCATTCAAATCTTGCAATCTATCTTTAATTAACTTCCCTACTAGCTAGACATTTGAAACTTTTACAATAGCTCACAACCATAGATATAGTAATAAGACATAGATTGATCAGCGAGAGGGAAAAAGTTATACCTTTCTTTTCGGGAAAAGTCACTGTAATGGCTGCCTTTCCCGAGTAAATCACACACAGGAATACACACGGATAATTTATTATACATAAATAAAATTTATGAATAATTTGTTTACTAAAGGTGAATGAAAAACTACAGATACAGTTTCAAATTCATGTTTCTTTTTATTCTTTTTTTCAATACTCTCTAATGGCTGATTTTAGAACTTTTTTTGGCATCAAAATTTTTTGCTTGATAACATGGGGATGATAGATCTATATATATTACTATATCTATGCTCACAACTCGATGACAACACAATACTTCGAAGTCCGATTTTCGAATTTTTGAGTAGTTTTCTTATAATTAATTAAAATATGAAAATAATAACATCCTAATAGTGTTAATATAGCCATTAAAATATTAGCTATAATTTAATTGTTGCGGGAAAAAAAAAAAAAAAAAGTACGCGTTCATTTTCTTTCGACATAAAAATAAATACATTTAATTAAACGTGAACATTAAAAAAATATGGAAAGTTAAATTCATAGATATAGTAATTTGTATAGATCTATCATCCCATTGTTATCATGCAAAAAGTTTTTATGCCGAAAACGTTTTTTGGCATCAGTCATATAGTGGTATCGAAACCATTGAAAACTCAGCAATTGTAATAGAATAGAATGTTGATGAATTTTCAAAATGTCGAAATATTGCGATTTTTAATTCTTCTCATAAATTTATGAAAAGAAATGGGATAAGTTATCATAAAAGTAAAATATTTCACTAAATTTTGAAAAATATAATTTTTATAATCAGTTGCTTAGTTATTATTATGAAATAAAAACTGTTTTGATTTTTAATGGAATACGTTTTTTAAAGTTTGATATTTTTAAAGATTTTATATTAGTAAGTAATATAGAATTTTCAAAATTCTTCTAAATATAGTTAGCAGCGGCGTAGGTCAAGAACGTTAGTTTTAGTACATAGAAAGATTTTAACTTTAAATATTAACTAAATTAATAAATATAGAAAAAAAAAAAAAAAAAAAAAGAAGAAGAAGAAGAAGAAGAAAGAAGAAGAAGAAAGAAGAAGAAAGAAAGAAAAAAGGGAAAAAGAAAAATTAATTTGAAATGGTATCTGCAGTTTTCATTCACATTTAGTACATAAATTATTCATAAATTTTATTTTCTAAATTATCTGTGTGTATTCACTTGGAGAAAGACGGCCATATTGTGGACTTTTCTCCGAATTAAAAAGGAATCTCCCCCCCCCCCCCACCCCAATGATCAATCTATGTCTTATTACTATACCCATGGTTAAATTATGCATCTCACAAAAATTGACGTCATTATCACTTTAAAAATTTTATGCACATTGATAAGAGCTCTATGATTCATCAGAAAATTTAAAACATGGTATATAAAAAGTTTTTTTTTTTTTTTTTTTTTTTTTTTTTTTTTTAATCTTATAATTATTCAATTTCTACTGTTAGTTCATACTCTCCCTATATATATTTATATATCGTGTTCAATTTTTTAATAATTAATAAAATACTTTTTATTCATCCACACAAGTTCAAATACATTTTTTTTAAACTTGTAGTGAATGACACTTGATGTTAATACAGTTTTTTTTTTTTTTTTTTTCAAGTATTTGTAATTATTTAATAGAAAATAACTAAAATAAATTTTTTCTTTGTTGACCTAAACCGGAATTGACTTTATAAAAGACTTTTTTTATATTACTTGTTTATTATTTTTTCGTTACCATTAAACAATTTCTTTAAAGGACTTTTTTCCCTTTCGCTTATTCATTCAGTTCGTCTTTCAATTTTTGGTTCGTATATACGTAATTCTATTCTTAATATGTTAATAAATAAAATAAAATAAAATAAAATAGCTTTTTTTGTGTGTGTGTGTGAAGGGGGGAGGGGGCGGTACTGATTTCGAACTTCTTGAAAAGCCTCATCTTGGACATTTAAAATAATCAATTTAAGTTTATTATTATTATTATTTATTTATTATTATAATTTTTACATATTCCATAAATTTTCGTCCTAAAATTTATGGTATTCTTATTGTAACTTAGAAAAACGTTAAGGATATTTTATTTAATAACAGTATTTCATTTAATGGAACTTAAAATAGTGAAGAAGAAAAAAAAAATCGTTAATTTTTATGATACGAACTTAAAAGTTAATAATTTTTCTGCGCTTGTAAATTGTAATTTTATTTTTTATTTCACGTTATCTATAATTAATATCTTTAAAATTCAAAATTTTCAAAGACAAATGCTTATCAGAAAGTTCAAATTGCTCATCTACTATATATTTTTGTACGTAAGATGAAGCTTGATTATGATTAAACATTTGCTCACTAGAAACCCAGATAGAGCTAATTTAACACTATGTCGTCGGGATATTTTTCTATTTTGAGCAGAAAACCCCGCTTTTTGACGTTCCTCTGAAATGTTGCATTGTTTAACAAAATGATTTCTATGTATTCCTGATTAAAATATTTAAGCTTTATCCTAAACAATCGAAGCCGTAAAAATAAATAAATAGAATAGAATAGAATAGAAATAGAATAAAAATAAAAATAAATAAAAGTAAAAACTAAAGAAATATTTTGTTTGTTTTATTTATTTATTTATTTTGATAAAAGGGCAGAATTTTATCTTATCTTAATAAAAGGAGACAAAAAAATAAATAAATAAATAAATAAAAATTTACAAAAGTAGTACATTGATTTAGTTTCTTATTTTGTAAAAACTAGTCATAGTTTCAAAAGAAAAGTTTATTTATTTATTTATTGTTAAAGAAAATAAATTTTTATTCGTTTACTTATTTATTTATTAAAAATTGGGCATAATTTTATCGTACCTTAATAGTAAGCGACAAGAAAAAGAAAGCAAAACATTTACAATAAATAATACATTGATTTAGTTTTTTATTCTGTAAAAACTAGTCACAGGAAAAAAAAAATCTAAGAAAATATTTATTTATTTGAAAATTCGGCAGAATTTTATCTTACCTTAGTAGAAGGAGCCAATAAATAAATAAAATAAAGTAAAATAAAATAAATCAAAATAAACATTACATTGATTTAGCTTTGTTTTGTAAAATGTAGTCAAAATTTCAAAAGAAAAAAAAGTTAATTTGAATATTAAATGAATGGTCGAGCTAGAAATTTAATACTCATGCGTTGATAAAACACAAGCACATTTTCCTCCTTTTGGAAAAGCGCCAGTAAATCTATTCTGACTTTGAAATCGTTGATTATTTGAGGCGTGAAAACTCTCAAATAAGTGTGAACAATTCGACACGCGTTAAAGAAATAGAGAACTGTCGGCTTTCGGACTAAATTAAGAAACTCGGAGGAGATGAACGGAGGAAGGAAGATGTCACCGAGCAATCGTAATATATTAAAAGTTTTATTTTTTTTCCCCAACTTTCTTCTCTGTTTCTCCGAAAAAAAAAAAAAAAAGAAGAAGAAGAAGAAGAAGAATCTCCACTGTTCTATAAATAAATATTTTTCTTCTTACATTTATAGCATAAGATGGCATTTCTGAAACTTAATTTTTAACGTAGAAGTTGTAAAATATTTTACTTGTGAAATGTTCCAGTTTATATTTCACACACACACACACACACACACACACATATATATATATATATATATATATATATAATAGATAACGTAATAAAATTTAATCTTAAAATTTAGCAATTAATAGAACTAAAACAATAACAGCACACTAAAATATAGAACTGAATTTAACATAGAGGAAAGAATGACACAAAAAGTTGCGATATAGATAAGGAACCAATGAGTTACCATATTAACTTAAAATACTTACGCCGACCTGAAGGATAATAAAAAAGGACCATTAAACTTGTGAAAGAGAAAAAAGATAATAAACCACATAATCAATTGGATATAAATGCTTAAAATTAGAAATATACTTATCAAGGGGCGCATACTTCATAAAGCAGAGAAAGCTGCAATGATTTCGTAAAACGATATTGCTAATCATAGCAATTTATATCATCTCACGCCCCGATCAATGCAGCAAAAAGACCATAAAGATTGAGAAAAAAGTGAAAAATTAAATTAAAATACATATAAATTTACTTCTTTATTTTCCGCAACCAAAAATTAATAATAGTAATAATAATAATGAAAATCCTCTATTCGATGTAAAATAAATTGATAACAATTAGCTTAGAAGAAAAAAAAAAAAGAAAGAAATGTGATGTTGCGATAAAGTTTAACTAAATGATTCGTATAATCAAAGTCTATAGATTTTTTTTTTCCCCTTCAAATGCCGTATTGAAGATATTTGGCGAAATTACTACATATTTGTTTGCTTCTTCGTCTTTTTTTTTTTTTTTTTTTTTTTGAAACAATACTTAATTTTGCTCACAGCCAAAGTCCACGTTATTCTATGGGGAAATTTGTTTCCACAATTACTCATTATCTAACGCATTATTATTATTATTATTATTATTATTATTATTATTATTATTATTATTATTCATTTTTCACATTTAGACAATTCACGAAATTTAAATCAGTACTCGTTTCTTTTTCTGTTACTTTTCAATATATCATTTTTGAGTTAAAATAATTTTTTTTTTTTTTTTTTTTTTTTTTTTTTAACATCTAAAAAATAAAATATTAAGAATGCAAAAAAAAAAAAAAAAATCAATTTTTCGAAAAAAGAGTACTGATTTAATAATTGTGAATTTTCTGAATGTGAAAACGGAATTAAAAATAAATAAATAAATTTAATAAAATAAAACGAATACATCAGGTAATGAGTAATATATGGGCACAAATTTCATCATAAAATAACACGAACTGTCGGTGAGATTAGGTAGTGTATGACAAGCTAAAAAAAAAACACTTCCAAATCTTATTTATAGCTAAATCACTTTTGTATAGGTTTTTAGGAACCCTGGTGTTGCGTCCGGGTCCATTTCGACCCAAAATCAACAGACATGAAAATTCACATTTCATGTTTTGTATTTTTTTTCCCTTAAAAAATAATACGAATTGTATAAATTTGCACAAATTTAATTTAAAAAAAAAAAAAAAAAAAAAAAAAAAAAAAAACAGAAAACAAAAGTACGGTATTATATTGAAATTAAAAAAAACATTGGGTCCGTTGTTTGGACTTAATTTTGTGCATTCAAAATTGAATGTCCATTTCGTCCATTCGAAATGAATGCACCCCGAGTATCATTGGCACTGGCTTAGACACTGGCAAGCAAAATTTAACGTTCATAAGTAAGATTCATGCTCAGTGGTTTGTGTCTCCTCACCATATATCTTTCATACGCACTTTTTATTTTTATTTTTTACTAGAACTACCCTACAACTGCTAGGCACTCCCCATTAGCAGTAACCTACTACTATTTTTTTTTCTAACATCTGTTCTGTTTTCTTTTGTTTTATTCCTTACTTTTTTTCCCCTTGATTGTCTTCGTCTATCTTTTCTTATGTGTCTTCTAAATGTTTTTTCACCCCTCCTTTTGCCAGATGTGGGCTCGTGGAAAGAAAAACAAAAAAAGAAATTTCTCTTTTTTTTTCTCACCAACAGACATTTAGCTGAATTTATGTAGAGGAAAACCTGTTTACGATATATTATTCATTTTAGTTTTTATTTCCTGTATTCTCATCACAGCTTAAAAATATGTATACAGCACACTGACTTCAGTTAGAATATCTACATGCCTAATATCAAATATAATCGTGAAAATATTATATATAATTTTCATTCATGTAAATCTGTAAGTTTAATATTCATTTTTATCGCCAATTACGTCTAAATCTGATAATGTTATCGGGTATGGTAAAAGCCTTAAGGTTATGGTAAAAGCCTTAAAGAAACTAGGGTTTTCCTTCTTTTCTTTACTTTTTTTTTTCACTCCAACAGTTATAAAAAAAGAAACCCTAATGGCTTTTTTATTTATTTTATTTTATTTATTTATTTATTTTTTATGGGGATGGGTTATAGCTTTTTCATGATTTTTCATTTTTTACTTGGTTTCTTCGCATTGTAGTGAGTGATGAAATAATACATATAGTTTAACCTGCTGTAACCGTCTTCTTAAGCTGGTTTCTACTCCTCTTCCTTATTCTAGTTATTTTTATTATTACTTTCTGTTTTACTTTGATCATATTTGCTATATATGATCTCATTCATAAATGTTTTAGAAACAACTCATATTAATATTTTCGATATATTTTGCTTTATATAAGTTTTCACTTTCATGTGTGGTTGTTTGTTGATTAATTCAAGTCTTTCTTCCTGGTGTTTTATCATTTTAATGATGACTGATTATTATTATTATTATATGATAATGTAACAATGAACAAATTTTACAGTATTATTTATTTATTTATCATAAAGGACTACTACTTTCTACTAATATTTATTTTACACTTTATTATTACTCCTATTTTATTACAAAGATCTACGAAACAACATCTTATTCTGGTGTAATATTACAGTTCACAAATGTTAAAAAAAAATTTCTTGCTGATAAATTTGCAAAAATTTCTTATTTAATTTTTTTTAGTCTAAATTATCGGAGAAAATTTCCAGGTTTGCATAATTCAACTTTTTCCATTAGTAGTTTATAACGTACTGAAATTAATAATTAAGAAAATTATAATAATACTAAAAATAATTTAATATTTATTAATTAAATCAGTGCAAAGTTAATATCAGTATTTAAAAAAAAAATAAAACGAAAAACAAACTAAATTGTTTTTAATTCTTTTCATAAAAATTATTCAATTATATTTTTTCTATTAAATCAGTTACGTTACGTTATTCCGTGGTAATATTACAATTCACAATGTGACTTTTTTTTTTAATATGTAGTTATTATTATTATATATATATTATCGTAAATTAAGTTAATCTCAATTTTAATCAAAATTTAATTTTAAATTATCACTTTTAGGTTAATTATTAAAATCAAACAGTTCACTCAACTTTATCGTTCAGTTGATTAATACAAATTCAAAAATAAATTAATCGATCAGTTATTTAATTCGATTCCAAAATTAACTGTGAATCTAACTGTATACAGCCACATGTATGTCTTGTGTTCTGGTTTTACGTGCAAGGGTGCAAACTACTTATACAAGTTTTTCATGTGTAATGTATGTTATACTTTAGTTTTATTAATTATTACTAGTATTTCATTTAACTATTTTTATTAGTATTTTCCATTAATAATATTGATTATGCTGCATGGATCAAAATGTTTGATTTTCATATGGTTTTCACATATCTTTTCAGTTTTAATTTTCTCTTTTTTGGTGGTGTTATAGGGTGTAGCTTGTTGTAAATATTTAGCAATTTGCATACAACAAGACAGAAATAACACCTACTTTACATGCAACATTCATTCTACACCCTTGAAAACGTAATGAATTTGCATGTTTCAATTTATGGATGTTTGATAGTCGCAATCTCCTTTTGAATTTTTCTGTTTTATTTTTTTCAATGTTTCTTGTTTTCATCTCTTCAATGTTTGAAAAGGTTTTCAATATATATATATATATATATATATATATATATATATATATATATATATATATATATATATATATTAGGTCAGAGGACTATTGGTCTCAATCTACAGATTTTTACGATATCAGTTTTACGATAGTTGGACATTTATCGAAATCAAAAATTTATTGAAAATATAATTGAATAATTTGAAAGCCATGTTATAATTTGAAAAAAAAAAACTAATAGTCCTCCGTACTACACTAAATTCTGCTTTTGCCAAAATTTCATCAAAATCGTGGTTTTTTTTTTTTTTTTTTTTCCTGTTTCTTTCTTTTCTTATAAAGAAAAAGGTAAGATAATCTCATTAGACTAATGTCGTCATTTTTTCTTATTATATCATTTAACTGAGCCCACGAGCTTTAATATTGTCCATTTATAAATCTTATTTTATTTTTTATTTCATTTTGCACGCGCGCTTTTTATTTCCTAATTCAAAATTATTAAAAAAAACTTTTTCGACACTTTTCGTTTCGAAACTGATATTAATTTTCTTTTCTTTTTCTTAAATTTTTTTTTTTTTTTTTTTTTTCCTTTCTTTTCTTTTCTTTTCTTTTTTTTTTTTTTTTTTTTTTTTTTTTTTTTTTTGATGAAATTCTGGTAAAAGCAGAATTTAGGAGGATTGTCAGTTTTTTTTTTTTTTTTTTCCAACTCTTATACTAAAGTTGTGGTGCTTCGAAACTTTTAAGTTTGAAAGCCGACCAGTTTCCATCTATGATAAACTTGCACATAACATTGCTTTGGTAGTTGTTGTTGTTGTTTTTAATAAGTTTCAAATTGTGTGGACTAAAATAAAATAAATTGCTAAATAAATAAACATTTATTTTTCCCTAAATAATTTTCGTTTCAAGTTGCTGTCTGGAGTTACAACAATTAAGTATCCGTTTTTTCATTTCTATTTTATTGTCAGAAAACCACCCAAAAAATGTTTTGCAAGAAAAAAACTGATTTGCAACCAAAGGTGTTATTGCTATAATTTAAATAAAAAAATAATAAAAGAGATAATGATTATCAAAGAGGGAACAGTAAAAAAATTTTTCCCATTTAAATAATAATAATAATAAACGCGATTATTTATATACTATTTGCCAGTGTGTGCATGCAATAGAAAAAAAGATATGGAGAAGAAAGAAATAATACATTATATTAAACTGCAATCTTCCTTAAAATAATTGAGAATTAGCATTTAGAACGTATGAACCAGATTTTCTATTTCGCAAAAATTCAATGTTAGACATAACTTCTAGAAAAATAATTTCAGTATTATTTTTGTTTTCTCCTTCGAACATATTTCTTCCTTAATAACTTTTTTTCACACGCCAAAGAAGCGATGAAACTGAAGATGTGGCACCCTCTCTTCCTTGCTGCGCAGGTCATTTATCTCCCCTGACAACCGGTATTCGGCCCCTGCTCCTGCCAGATATCTTCATTTGAGATACTCTTCCTTGTAGCTAATATCTCCACCCCGCGCCACGTCCGAAATGCGGAGGCCCTTGGGAGAGTTTCTCCAAGAAGAAAGGTTATGTTTAGCTTCATATTTAAACATATATAACTCACGACAATAATGAAAATTATGAACAATGATTGATAGAAATTGTATTTATTTTTCTGTCTCCAAGTATTCCCTCCCCTTCCTCCGTTTTGTAGAAAATATTTTATTTTATTTATTTATTTATTTATTTTATTAAGGATGTGTATTTATAAATAATTTCGATTAATATGAATGTAATATGTTTGTTGGTATTGTACGTTTACATTTTTACAATACAAAGTAATTACATGAAAATAAAATCCATTGTTGTATAATTATATATTTTTTTTTTTTTCACTCGTAATAACTTTTGCTAAGCAGTATTAACTTATTGCTAATTTTTCGCTTCCATTTTTAGCCAAATATACATCTTTTTAGTACAGAGGACTATTAGTCTCAATCTACGGATGTTTACGATACCAGTTTTTCGATAGTTGGACATTTATCGAAATCGAAAATTTATTTGAATAATTTGAAAGCGATGTTATAATTTGAAAATAATAATAATAATAAAATAAAAGTCCTCCATAATAAAAGTCCTCCATACTAAACTAATTTCTGCTTTTGCCAGAATTTCATCAAACTCTTTTTTTTCCTTGAAAGAAAAAGAAAAGAAAAGAAAATTAATAATAATCAGTATCAAAACGGACAGTATAGAATTTTTTTTTTTTTTTTTTTTTTTTTTTTTTTTTTTGAGGGAGGGGGGGGGGGCGGGGGGCGAGGAAGGTTGAGAAGATCGAAATGCTTATACTTTATTATTAATATTTTACGCCAAAGCCGCTAGTAGGTAATGCCGATCGTCTGCTTTTAATTTTGTTATTATTTATTTATTTATTTATTCTTCGTAGTTTTATCAGAAGCTTGCGTGAATACGGGCTTGAACCTTTAAGAAAACTCCCACAGAAGGCAGTCCACTCATGCTCTGTAAGCAAATCCCTCATGTAAGCGATTGGCATTAGTTACCGACACCTACGCACCAAAATGTAAACAGCTTATACTGACAATTTGCGAGAAATATGATGTAGACCACCATTATAACTAAATTAACAATGGTTTTTAAAATTTCCATATAGTAAACTGAAATCTGCATAAACTCCATCTTATAATATGTCGTAATTAAATTACTTCGTCTTATTAATTTTTCTCATGTGAATAATTTATAGTAATAGCGCATTATATATATGCATACGAATGTCCAGTCCACTCATTAATAAAATGAGTGGACATAAATAATGAGTTATTTATAATATACATATTTATATACATCAAGCAGTTCGATTCTCTATCTTATTTAGGTAATCAAAGGTCTGTTAAAAAATATACATCTTTGAAAGTTTTCAGTAACGTATAAAATATGTGAAGTACAAAACGAATGTCATTTTATTGGTTAATCGTTATTTCTCGAAACTTCCAATGAATTTTACATTTCAGATATATCACAAAAACGGGGTTGTTGATTTTTTTTTTTTTTTCTCTTTTTAATCAAGATTTATTTGATTTTAATGATTTTTTTTAAACTATTCATACATTATAGTACAACATTTGTATTTTATTATGTGTGTGTGTGTGTACATATGCACAATATTCACACTATCGATCGTTTTACTTAAATTATGAGAATATAAAAAATATTCCTCTAGAAAAAATCCATGTAGGCACTTATTACCAATATTTTTATTCAATATATTATCTTCATAATAAGAAATAACTTTATGGCAATCACAAATGCGATAGTATGAGCCACTCAATTTGAGACTTTGTAGCTACAATAATGTATTGAAATAAAGAAAGTAAAATCTTACCACAGTATGGAACACATAAAAATAATTTTGGAAAAGTATAATTTAATAGGAAAAATGACATCATAACTGAAACAATGTATTAAGAAAAATAAATTTTTACTGATAGTTTCTAAAAATATATATATATATATATAGCCTAAAAAATTCTTACTTAGGCTAAACAAATATCATTTGAATCAAGAAAATTTTTTCATACTTTACCAGTTAACAAAAGTCATATCTTCATTAGCATTTTAATACTTTCACTTTTTCTTTTATATTTTTTATATTTAGTGGGTAAAATTCATTAATCAGGCAGTGACAGCAGCCTCGAACTGTATTTAACTAATTATATGTAGTAACATTAAAAAGTTATGACTTTTTATAACTTTTGGAGCTTTCTGTACTTTTACACTACAATGTAAAATATGCCATTATTTTTAAAATATCATGTGAGCCAATGTCAAATGATATAAACTGGTATGAGAGCTAAATAAGCAGGGAAATATTTTCCTTTCTAAATATTAACCGCGAGGAGGGCAAAGGCAAACTAGCATATATTAATGAATTAAACCCTAATTAAATATCTACAATTCATACACCAGTCATAAGGCTGTATTTGCATAAATAATTAAAATATATAATCAAATGTATAGATAATTAAGAAAGTTAAGGTATAATTTATTAATGTTGCTTAGTAGAGATGAATCTAAAGTCAAGTTATGAGAAATATTAGCTCATTTAATGAAACACGTATTTTGTTATATTTTACAAATTGTATTTTTAAATTTACATAAGAAATATTTAAAAAAACTCATTATTTAAAGCTAGATAAACAATTTCATTCCATTGCCAATAACTTTGATATTTAAAAAAAGTTATTTAAATCAGTGATTTTTTTTTTTTTTTTTTTTTTTTAAGGTCGATTGATTTAAATAATGATTCAGCGATTTGAATCAGTTGATTTAAATTTTAAATCACTACAACCCTGCTCAAAAATATATGTTTTTAATATATAATGATTTTGTTAAGTACAAAATACATTGCGTTTCATTCGCAATTCACATTTTTTTTTTCTTTCTTTTTTCAATTTTATGAACTACATTTAAATGCTGTTTTCTTTACTAGAGATTTTTCTCTAAACACAGCAATATTGTGTACGAAATGAAACTGGATTTCCAATTTCATATTCAAGTCAGAAAACTATAATATTAATTTCAAATTTGTGTATGTAATATTATACTCCTCTTTTTAATAATTTATCAGGTTTAGATTCAATGTCGTAGCTAATTGTGCCACTCTCTTCAAATTGAAAATAAATAAATAAATAAATAAATAAATATAATAAAAGATAAAAAACAGAGTCAAGGTTCTTCTGTATTAATTAAGGATCAATGAAGCTCCCTCTTTTTGCCCCTCAGACTTTTCAGTCCGTGTCAAGTGAGAAAACGCCACTCATGACGTCAGCAGGGCTTGGCCCTTTCTTCTTAACCTTTCTGAAGAGCTGTTGGCACTTCAGAGTATCAGTTTCTACAAATAAACAGAAAAAATAAAATAAAGCAGATAGGATACTTATTATTTTTCTTTACTTCTTTTTCCCTCTTTTTTTTTTTTTTTTCTTTTACTTCTTTCTCTTCAATTAAAATATCTTTTGTATTCTTTTTGTTTTTTCCTGTTTTTGCTTTTATTTCTTCTTAAATTTTCAAAATAAGCTAGTTTGTTTTGGCCATCACAAGACTTTGATTTATATTTTCTTATGCAAATCCACAAAGTGCAAATTATTTATCAAAATCATTTTTCCATGAATAATCTCTTCAATTAAAATGTCTTCTGTATTTTTTTTCTCCTGTTTTTGCTTTTATTTCTTCTTAAATTTTTAAAATAAACTAGTTTGTTTTGGCCATCACAAAACTTTGATTTATATTTTCTTATACAAATCCACAAAGTGCAAATTATTTATCAAAATTATTTTTGCATGAATAAGTTTCTCTACAATTAAAATGTCTTTTGTATTCTTCTTTTTTTTTTTTTTTTTCTGTTTTTGTTTTTATTTCTTCTTAAATTTTCAAAATAAACTAGTTTGTTTTGGCCATCACAAAACTTTGTTTTATATTTTCTTATACAAATCCACAAAGTGCAAATTATTTATCAAAATTATTTTTCCATGAATAAGTTTCTCTACAATTAAAATGTCTTTTCTATTCTTTTTTTTTTTTTTTTTTTTTTTAATTTCTTCTTAAATTTTCAAAATAAACTAGTTTCTTTTGGCCATCCCAAAACCTTGTTTTATATTTTCTTATAAAATTCCACAAACTGCAAATTATTTACAAAAATTATTTTTCCCATGGATAAGTACAGAGGATTTTCATCTCAGAGAAGTGTAACAGTAGATGTCGAAAGAAAGTCAGTTTTGTGCCTTTAGACGACAATTTTAAGGGATGATTTTTTTTTCTTTTTTGAAAAAAAAAAAAAAAAAAATCGCTAATTTTTTTTCGAATTATACAGGGGTATAACAGATACAGGGTTCAATTATTCGTTTTAAAGGTACTGACGAGTTCTTTTGAAAAACCCTCATATTGAAAATTTATACCTCCAGAAGGTATCCTCCCCCTCTTCAGGGAAAACGATGTTCCTGCATGTACAAAACTTTTATTCTGACTGACTATTACTATTATATATATATTTCATTCCCAATGAGTGGTTAAAACTAATTCTCACTATGTACATTTATACAACATTTTGACGAACATGCACACAATTTCTAAAAACTTCTGTTTGTCTATCTATCTTTTCCAAAACCGTATTCAGAACATCTCAAAACGTGTAAATTTATCGAAAACCAAAAGTCGAAAATTTCGATGAACCTATGCCTCTAAACACAAAGACTCCTCGGCCTCACGACACGAGTAATACCGATATTTGTAGAATAATCCAAAAGAAATTTTCTCTTGGTCTAGAATTTTTATTATTTTAACTAACGAAGTTATCAATTGAGAACGTGGCCCCTTAAAAATATATATTATGTTGCTGGTAATTTCTCATAATCATTGTTTTTTCTGTCCGAAGCCACCGTTTCGGATCCGGAATATCACCGCTTTGATAACGAAAACGTTCTGGATTATTCCTCATTCAAAAACTGCCATCCATTTTCTGAAGAGAATCTCAGACCAAAAATAGTATGGTGTGTCACTCAAACGACTTTTTCTTACCCTGCATTTCATTACTATAAAGATAGATTGCAAATTAAATCGTAAGTTCAGTAAGGTAAGAAAATAAAGTTCAATCTACTTTTAAAATAATTTAAAATAGGTTTAGAAATATTTTTATTTCACATATAATTCTATGTGAGGGAAGGTTACCGCCCCCCCCCCCTTTGTTCAGTTGTAGAGCCTATATTTATATTAATAAAACACAACACAAAGCTGTATTTAATCTGTCTTCAAACTTGCTAACCTTGATCAAATTTTTCGATGGCTACCAAATACGAGCTTCAGAACACGAAATTCGAATTTTCTATAGTTATTTGTTTTTTAAGTTATGCTGATAACAGATATACATACTGAAAATCCGCTAAAAACTGGACTTTCGTATCCGGGGCACCTCAAAACGTGATATACAAAAAAACTAGACTTGAAAATAGAATTTAAAAAATACTTTGTTTACAGCATGGGTATAAAAAATTAATTTTGTTTACTGAGTAATGTTTTTCGACATAGTAAAATATTGCAAAGCACTTTCATCAATTATATTCAATAGAAAAGAACGTTTAGCTCGATTTTTGGTAGCCCTGTATATTGTCAATAAACTAAAAGCTCATCACATTGTATACTTAAATTTAGTCTTATGTGTAAAATATAAAATGAAATATGTTTCTAGTCGTTTCCAAGTATAGCACCAATATATCCAAATATTTTGGATAGCCCTGTAAATGAATGATGAATGATTTCCATACCACAATCTACACAAAAGATGCTTTTATGCATATAAAAAAATATCTTCATACCATTTTGTTTAGGGCAGCCTATAGATATTACACTGCACTTACTAGAAATTTCCCCCATAGATGTAATGTATTTGGATTCTCTTGGATGACCCTGTACACGAGACATTTGTTTGATCTCAACGAAAAATTTAGAACAACATCGCTATATGAGATTAAGAATACCGAGTTTGAAATTCCCGTCACTGTTTGTTCTTGTGATATGCTGATAACAGACACACACAGACCAACCGCTAAAAACACGATTTTCGGATTCAGGGGACCTCAAAACGTGTGTATATATATGTATGTATATATAAAAACTCAATTTCGGAAATTTGACCCAAAAACAATACTTTCTCGTCGATGAATATGGGTAAGAGAAAATAATACTAACAGAGTCGAACAATCCGATCTTTACCGCCTTTGATTGTTCAGTAAATAATAATAAATGTATTAATAATAATATTTGATGATAATAATAATAATTGATAATAATAATAATAATAATAATAATAATAATATATATATATATATATATATAGCGCTTAATTTCCAAGTTTTTTTTTTTTTTTTTTTTTTTTTTTTTTTTTAACGGTCCTGTGTGTGTGTGTATGTATATATATATATACACACACACACTAAGGGACAAAAAAAAAAGCGGCACTGCATAAAAATTGACTTATACCTTTTGTGTTTGTAATAACTTAAAAACTAATGATTGAAACAAATGAAACTGTTATGTTCGTATAATACGGAAGTCATAATATGATATCTCGGTACATTTTTCATTGAATAATTTGCTTTATTACACTCTACGAAGTATTTAATAAAAATCTAAGTAAAATTTTCTTTTTAAACGTAATATATTAAACATATACTTTGTATTCTATTCTGATTTATTATATGCAATAAACACGTTATATTTTAATGTATGAAATAAAACTACTTATTTGTTAGATCTAAACAATTACTTAATAAAAATACATATTGTGCATTGGATAATTCCACCTTAATGTAGAATTATTGCTTTAATGCACAATGGCATAGTATTTTACAGTTTTTAAGCATAAAACTCCGAAATTTCACTGTGCCAAATATCATAAATAATTTTTTCTAGTTCTTGCAAAGTTGTAGGCTACAAATTTCGAGTCCCCGCCCTCTTTTATAGACTAAACATTTTCGAGCGGATTGAGATTAGGACTGTTTCCAGGTCTAGTAAAGGAAAAATTCTACGATATTCTTTGTGGGATTTAACTTTAAGAGAAAAAAGTTATGATAACTAACAAAATTATAGATACTCATGGGAATGGATAGGTAATTTTTACAACTTGAATCGATTAAACGTACCACAGGCGCCATATAACAAGGTGCATTATCATCTTGAAATGCTGATTATGGAAAAGTCTGAAATACTTCCAAAATAGTCGATCTGGGGTCTGGCAGAATTTTTTAATGACCGAGTTTTATTTCGAGTTAATTGATCCCTTCAACATTAAAATTTGGCCGACTCATTGAAAAATTATGTACTTTCGTATCATAATGTACGGAGAATGTGTCACTGTTTTAAAAGTGCGATTTTCATTAATTCGGTCACATTTTCGTCATCAGACCTGCTTGGTTCCGTCTGCTCGAAATAAGTTGAACTTGACTCATCAGACAGAAACACTTCAGCCCAATAATTAACTGATCATTTTTTAATTCTTTTAACCCTCTGAAGTCTTGCTTTCCTAATTCTTCTCGTTAAGAATGGATTTTTTTTTTTTTTTTTTTTCAGATTTTTCTGGCATTTAAACTTGCTTTGTTTAATCGTTATTGCACTGCATTTAAAGAAATTATGTTATTAAATAATTTTTCTATATCCTTTTTATGTTCTAAATGTAATACAAACTGATTTTTTAAGAGCTGGTTGTTTAACTTGCGGTCATCTCGCTTGGATGAGCAACGTGGCCGCCTAGAGACAAATTTCCAGTTTAAACAGACAAAAAAAAAAAAATTATATCTTGCTAAAAACCAGCTCACCAATATTTCGTTAACATTTAATCATTTTGACTTCCCGCGTATTGAAATATTTTTTGATTTTCACTCTAAAATTAATAGTTTTTGTGATATCGTTAATTGCCTTATTCTTGCCATTTTTGAAATACTTTCTAAAATTATAATTTTCCAAACAATTGCATCTTGTTTTTAATACTTGCCTCAATCCTAAATTGCCGTGGAACACACGGCGCTGTAATAAAATCTGTTCGAAAATTTACTTTTAAAACAATAAAATTGGCGATTGCAGAAAATAAAAAATGGAAAATATCCAAGTGCGGCCTTTTTTTTTTTTTTTTGGTCCCTTAGTGTGTGTGTGTGTATAAGTAATTATTCAATCTATAATTTTGTTACTGTCCTTGAAAGTCTCGATTTTTCACTTCCTAAAGGTACATTCAAACATGCAGGTAAGTATGTAATTTATTATTATTATTATTAGCCCTAAAACGTTTCGCATAATTCGATTTAAACATTTTATAAATAAAAAAAAATTACAATCCTAATGACTTCGAAAATTCCTTCTGATTTCATGTTGTTACTGAGCTAAGTTACACAAACTTATCAAAGCCTCTTTTGGGGAGTAGGCAAAAAGGGGGCGAGTCCTTTAGTTATTCATATTGTATTACATTATAAATTCAAGTATTCAGTTTATAAATTTAACAAAAACTGGAGGGGGGTTATCTTGTAAATATTGATAAATATTTTAGCAGCAATGTGTTTGTATATGATATTTATCATCTGTTTATTTATTTAACAATTTTTTTTTTAATAGTATTAATAATTGATATTTGTAAATGTAATTTAGTAAATTTTTCTATAACATGTAATATAAAAGAAAAAAAATTTAAGTCAATTCCTACGTACAAACACTATCGAAAGAGTTTTTTTTCTAATAATTTTGAATTAGTAAATAAAAAGCGCGCGTGAAAAATGAAATAAAAATAATTATAAGATAAAAAAAAACTTTTTATATACCATGTTTTAAATTTTCTGATGAATCCTCTTATCAATGTACATAAAGTTTTTAAATTGATAATGACGTCAATTTTTGTGAGATGCATAATTTATTTAACTTTTTATAATTTTTTAATGCTCACGTTTAATTAAATGTATTTATTTTTATGTCGAAAGAAAATGAACTCGTAATTTTTTTTTTTTTTTTTTTTTTTTTTTTTGGCAAAAATTAAATTATAGCTAATATTTTAATGGCTATTGGGATGTTATTATTTTCATGTTTTAATTAATTATAAGAAAACTAATAAAAAATTCGAAAATCGGACTTCGAAGTATTGTGTTATCACCGTGTTCTGAGCAATCCTGAAAGTTTCAAATTTCTAGCTACTCGGGAAGTTAGTTAAAAATCGATTGCAAGATTTGTACAAGATATAGAGAGAGTGTGAACTAATAATAGGAATTGAAAAAAATGAGAAAGTGTTGAGGTCCTGTGCAACACTGGACGACTGGACTTATCCTACTTCTGACTCTTAGTGGGCCCTGGTATAGATAATTCATGTTATTGTATTTTTAATCTACATAAGACAAAACCGGCTTTTAAATATATTTCTATTTCTGCCTCATAAAAAAGACCCCGCTGTCCTTTCCTTATCAAGCTTCACTTTTTAAGCAGTCGTTATCATAATATTCATCTGTTAGTGAATACATATGCTGATAAAATAAAAAATAAAATAAAAATAAAATAATAAAATTTGCGAAACGCGACTCCCTAATAAATAAAAGCATCCGGCGTTGAAACGCCACTTACATAGATGCGCGTTGCGCTTCCTTTGATGTTAATAGGCTGACAGTCGAGATAAATGACTCAATTAAAAAAGTAGCGGCAAGCGTCTGAATTTATGCGATTCCAAAAGAACAAGGGGAGGGTGAAATACAACAAATATCTCTAGGGAAAGAAGCAGAAGATTTTTTTTTTTTTATTGTTATTATTCGGAAAAAAACTGGTTATAACAATTACTGTCAGCAATTCTGTGACACGTTTTTGACTCAGAGTAGTGGTTCTCAAACTGACAGAAAAAATAAAACTGATGCCATTATCATATTTCTGAATCTGTAAATTACAGATAACTTTTCCGTTCTTCGAATTAAGGAACATGTTCTACAAAATAAATAAAAATTACGCATCATTAAGCGTTGAATGATTGGGTTGATGTACTCAGATTTTTTTTTTTTTCATACATAAAAGCAAGATGCTTATTACTATTTCTCAAAATAAATATAGCTAACGATTTGCAAAAAAAAAAAAATGTTATTTTTTTTAAATTATGGAAATTCAACTGAAGAAAAAGTGGAAACGGTAGAGCATGTTTTGATAATAATCATAATAATGTTTTGATAATAACTAATTTAAAATAAAAATAATAAGTTAATAAAAAGTAAATAACAATTAGATTTATTTCAAGCAATTATGGGCCAAATTCTTATGCCAACATCATTAAAATGTGATAATTGGACACCAACGTGAAAAAATTTTGGATTTTTTTTTATTTATTTATTTTTTTTATTTCATATAGCACTTAAATTACAGAGTAATAATTTATAATTGGGTGTAATTATATTAGTACTAGTCGTCCAATATTGTTTTCAGTTTCTCCACTTATTGAAAGAGAAATTAAATGCTTGTGTATAAGTCTGAAATTTCTGGATGCATTTTCAAAATATATCATTGAAAACAAATATATAAATTAGTTTATGAAGGTGGGTTATTAATAGGTGCGATATCTGAAGTTTTATTGTACGTTTGAAATGACAAGTTACCTGTTGAGTTAGCTTACGACTCATGCACATTACTGTAATTTTCGTTAGCTAATATCGGTGTATGAATTAATTAAAAAGAAAAAAAAAAAAAAAAGTTATCTGTAAAATGCGCAATAATTTTGGAAATTATCAGTACGAACCAATATAATTCTGGAAAAAAAAAAAAAAAAAAAAAAGAAAAAAAGAAACGCAGTGTTTCAATTTTTTTTTTTTTTTTTTTAATGGATAAAATATATTACTCTGAAAAAATGATAAAATATAATTGAAAATGCAGTTTGAAAATGCACAAAATATATTACTCTACAATACAAATAATTCAAAATTGTACGCAATTGAACTCTATTATAATCTAAACTCGCGACGTTGCGATCCTATTATAATCTAAACTCGATAGAAAAATATTTTAAAAAAATTAAAAATGTATATATATTAAAAATAGAATTAAGAGAAAGTGTCAAAAAAAAATTTAAGAAATGAATATAGTAACTGTTGCTAAGGAAAGCAACTTCTTATTTTTAAGGTAAAAAATATTTTTAACGCCTTTTTTTTTTTTTTTTTTTTTTGTATATTTTGACCGATTGAAAAAAACTTTTCATATTTTTCCCTTTTCGCATCAAGTTAAAATAATATTTAAAATACAATTGAAAGAAGCACGTTGTGAAATGAATATAGTAACGGTTGTTAAGGAACGCAACATAATTACTGCATATACTTATATGAAAAGAAAAAAAAAAAAAGAAAAGACTTGTCGTCTTAAATTAAATCGCATTTTGTACATAATTTTATACCTATAACGTAAAAAAACAAAAATAAGGGCACTGGTTTCTTTATCCCTTTTTAATGATTTATTTGCGAGTTTAAAAAACGAACTAAGCATTTTTTTTAGCGCCGAAATGAAACAAAAACTTTAAAAATCAGTTTAAAATAAATAAATAAACGGTTGTAAATTTTCTGAATGTGAAAACGAATTTCAAAAAATGCATTAGGTAGTGAGTAATTCTATAAAGACAATTTCTCGTGTAGAATAAGATGGGGTTTGGCTATTGGTCAGGATAGATAATACGTGTGCTTTGCGCACTTTTATATACCGTTGATTTTGGAAGAACAAAAGTGATTTATAAATCTCTTTGAATGGTAAAAATTGTAAATACAGTCGAACCTCGTTAACGTGAACACTGTTAACATGAATTACTTTTAACATGAACTGTTTCCACAAATCTCGTCAAAATGAAGATTAGTTTACCCATATGAAGATTAATTACTGATAACATGATGAACTACTGATAACATGAACAATTTTTTTATTCCCCTTGAGATTCACGTTAACAAGGTTCGATTGTAATAATAATAATAAAAATAAAAAAGTATACATAGTGAAGTATGAAGAAGAAATTAACTGCAAATTTCAAAAACAAACCTCGTTACACAATTTTGTTTTGCAAGTAACATTCATTTTAAATATAAAAAGATAAGTATGTGATTCAGCGCAAAACTGCTTTAAACTCTGTAAAACTCATTTCACTGCGGTACTCAGGCATACTTGCAGGAAAAGTAAATTTGCGTTACGCTTTAACTAACTGCGTTTCCGCTTCTGCTTTGTTTTTACCCGGATATTTTAGATGAAATATATTGCTGTGATTTCTTCATAAAGAAGAAAATATGAGAAAAAGGTGAAAAAATATATGATTTTCTGGCCTTTTCACTTTCCCTAACCAAATCTGTATAAATCTCGGACTTTTGTACAAAAAAAAAAAAAAAAAAAAAAAAAAAACCCTATAAAATAATTTTTATTTTGAACATGCAAAACAATTTCAGATTTTACATATTTCTAGATAGAGGTAAGACATGGTCTTGATCACCATAAGTATTCCCAAAGTGCTCGTGATAATAATGATTTCTGCACTATTACTTTTTAGAATGCAAGAATATTTTTTAATTCAGTTTTCTTCCCCGGTGAAATTGTCGGCATTAAGAACAATTATTATTATGGTTGTTGTTTAATAATATTGTAGTCAAATAATTTAACAAACCTCTACATGAAAATTCAGATAAATGAAAACTAATACGTATAATATGGAAATTTCCTCAAGTATTCACATAAAAATATTATTTATCAATAATAAAAATAATATAATAATAATAATGAAATGATATTTATCAATAATAATAATAACAATATAATAACAATGAAAGAACAATATTAAGGAAAAAAGTATTATTTATCAATAAAAATATTAATGAAAGAAAAATATTGATGAAAAATATTCTTTATCAATAATAATAATAATATAATAATGAACGAACAATATTAATGAAAAAAAGTATTATTTATCAATAATAATAATTATGAAAAGATTGTATCACTTATAAAATATTATTTATCAATAAAAACAATATTAATGAAAGAATAATATTGATGAAAAAATATTATTTATCAATAATAATAATTATTATTGTTGTTGTAATGGAAGAATAATATTAACTATCAACCAAAATAACCAAAGACATCCGTGAATAGTTTCCTTTATTATAAAAAGAAAACGCCAAAATTATGAAAGAAAGAAATTTATAAATAAAAGAAAATACAACAAAAACATAACAAAAGAATTAAAAGAACTTAAATAAAATAGAAATAATATATAAATTAACAAAGAGAGTAAAAGTTGTGGGAACAATTTTTCAGACATCAAGTATAAAATCATTCAAGAAAGAACATTAAAAATAATTTTAGAATTTTTGCAGATACGCGAGAAACATCTTGGAAATCTAAATGAGAAGATATAATAAAGGTCTGAGAGAAGTCGAAACAATGAGCTATATACATTATAAAAAGCAATCGAAGATTTAAAAATTCTTGATTTACGTATTACGTATTTTTAATATACTGGGTTTTCTAACAGTATTTGAGATTGCCTTCTACTTTAGCCAGCTGAACCTAAGCATTTCTAGGCACCATATATTTCGAATTTTATGGTGTCTGGGACTTTGTGATTCAATTACTATGTATAATCAAGAAGAGTTTGTAAATTAAATTCAGTAATTTTATAAAAATAAAATAAAATAAAATAATCCTCTTGTTACTACCAACTTTTTTCCACCATGACAATTTTTCACATATAAAAAAAATAATAGTTATAAAAAGAAATATGGTTATTATACAGGGTGATTCTAATTAAAGCTACGATTTCAAAACCCTATAATTTTAAAACTACCCATCGTAGCGATTTGATATTTTACCAGAGCAATCGTGAGTGAGGCAATGAAATTTTGTTTGGCAAAAGAAAAGAAAAATAAATAAATAAATAAAAAATAAAAAAAATAAAAAAAAGTTCCAAAATGTGCTGTTAATTATCCTTAAAGTATTTGTTCCATGAAGCTCCTCTTTTTCTCTTTTCACTATGACTGTTTCGGATGTAAACACGTATTCTTGTTTTTTAACTAAAAAAATCGTAGTAAACCCTTGAAGTTTTTTTTTTTTTTTTTGCTATTTCATTGTGTTGCTAACAACTTTCTTGTGTTTAATGAGTCTATTTAGGCGTTTCCCTGACAGCGCCATCTATAGGAACATGTTGCAACTATTTTTTTCCTCTCCAAAACAAAATTTCATTGTATCACGATTGCTCTGGTAAAATATCAAATCTCTTTCACGGGTAGTTTTAAAATTATGGCGTTTAGAAATCGTAACTTTAATTATAATCACCCTGTATGAAAAGAAATGGTAATTATATTTTGCTATGTGAATTTACAATCCCGTTATTATCATGATTATTTAAATTAATGCTGAAAATTCAGAAGATCAATTAAATCAAAATTACTATTTTTATTTATTTATTTATTTATTTATTTATTTTATTTATTTTTTTTTTTTTTTTCAAGGATCTAAAAATTTCTAGGATCTTAAATCTGAATTAACTTTTGCTTCAAGATTATAGATATTTTTATCTTTAACTTATTTTTGTTTTTATTTTATTTATCTTTTACTTATTTCATTTATTTAATTTTATTCTATTTATCTATTTTTATTTATTTTGTTTATGTTATTTATTTATTCATTTATTTTTTAAAAGAAGAATTTTTAAGAATCTAAAAATTTTGAAATTCAGTTATCTTCTCTCTTCAGGATAAGAAATATTTTTCAGTTGATTTATTTATTTATTTTTTTATTTATTATTAATATTTTTTATTTTTTATTTATTTATTTATTTTATTTATTTATTTATTAGTGCTAGAGGACTATTTCAGTCGGTACAGTTGTCGAATTTTTATAGGTCACTCTTAATTAGTGCTAGAGGCCTATTTCAGTCGGTTTATTGAATGGGTATTTATTGAATGAAGTCCCCCCAAGGCCCAACTTTGACATGAGTCCCCCCCCCAGGCCCAACTTTGACATGAGTCCCCCCAAGGTGCCCCTATTTCAGTCGGTACAGCGTTGTCGAATTTTTATAATACACTCTTAATAGTGCTAAGGGCCTATTTCAGTCGGTTTATTGAATGGGGATTTATTGAATGAAGTCCCCCCCAAGGCCCAACTTTGACATGAGTCCCCCCCCAGGCCCAACTTTCACATGAGTCCCCCCCAAGGTGCCCCTATTTCAGTCGGTACAGCGTTGTCGAATTTTTATAATACACTCTTAATAGTGCTAAGGGCCTATTTCAGTCGGTTTATTGAATGGGGATTTATTGAATGAAGTCCCCCCAAGGCCCAACTTTGACATGAGTCCCTCCCAGGCCCAACTTTGACATGAGTCCCCCCCCAAGGTGCCCCTATTTCAGTCGGTACAGCGTTGTCGAATTTTTATAATACACTCTTAATAGTGCTAAGGGCCTATTTCAGTCGGTTTATTGAATGGGGATTTATTGAATGAAGTCCCCCCAAGGCCCAACTTTGACATGAGTCCCTCCCAGGCCCAACTTTGACATGAGTCCCCCCCAAGGTGCCCCTATTTCAGTCGGTACAGCGTTGTCGAATTTTTATAATACACTCTTAATAGTGCTAAGGGCCTATTTCAGTCGGTTTATTGAATGGGGATTTATTGAATGAAGTCCCCCCAAGGCACAACTTTGACATGAGTCCCCCCCCCAGGCCCAACTTTGACATGAGTCCCCCCCAAGGTACAATTTTGACATAAGTCCCCCCCCAAGGCCCAACTTTGACATGAGTCCCCCCCCAGGCCCAACTTTGACATGAGTCCCCCCCAAGGCCCAACTTTGACATGAGTCCCCCCAAGGTACAACTTTGACATGAGTTCCCCCCCAAGGCACACCTTTGACATGAGTCCCCCCCAAGGCACACCTCCCCCTCATTGGGAAAAAGAGAAAAAACGTTGTTTTGCGGCTATAAGACAGTTTGGACTTCCAACGTTATTTGTTACAATATCTGCAGCTGAAACACATTGGTTTGATTTAATGAAAACTTTATCATGGAATTTAGATCGTCACGAATTAACTAAAGAAGAATTTGTCGATATTAACAAGTTTAGCAGTAGGCCTCTGATAATTAAAATCTGTCAATGTCAGATTTTCATGTTTTAAATAATGAAATAATGTCGTGTCTGTATATATATATATATTTTTTTTTTTATTTTTTTTTTTTCAAGTAGTAGTTAAATCTAAATTAATTTTCTTTGAGATTATAAATATTTTTACATTGAATTTTATTTATTTACTAATTTTCATTTCATTTCATTTCATTTATTGTATAATATTTATTTATTTATCAAAAAGAAAATAATAATAATAATAATAGGATCTAAATATTTTAAGGACCAATTAAACGTAAATTAATTTTTCCCTTAATTTATTTTACATGTAGTCGATGTTAGTATTTTAAAGATAACATCTATGGGGAGGGATATAAATCTGTTATGTTTATTTTATTTCATTTATTTTATTATTATTATTATTATTTTATTGACACTGAAAATTTCTTACGTAAATTTTCATCAAAAAAAAAAAAAAAGAAGAAGAAGAAGAAAGAAAACTTATAAAAGAAATATGTATTGTATATATATTATTATTATTATTGTTATTTATTCTGCGTATTAGAGTGGTTCAAAGAACCTAATACGGAAGCAGGATGACTCAATAAACATGACACCATTTGCACTCGAAGTATTTAACATGAATTATTTCGATACCAGAAGTTTTGATGTCTTCTATATAATCAAACCGAAATAGAAAAAAATAATAAAAATAAATCTGAATCTGTGACAGACATTTGCATATTAGTTAACTTGATATTCTTAAAACTTGCTTAAGCACAATGTCCCTTTGATGGGTTATCAGTTTGCATGCAGCCTGTTAAATTTGTTTTTAAATATATAACTTTATCCTCCTTTTTATCCAAGCCAATTAAATAATAAATAAATACAAAATAAAAAACCGACCTCCCCATAGATGTTATCTTTTATATAATAACGTCGACTACATGTAAAAGAAATCAAAATATTAAAAAAGAAATATACTTAAAAAAGAAAGAAAGAAAAAAACTCGAATGTTTAACCAGGGTCAAAGTCTTTGACTAGTCTCGATTCTTTTGTTAGGATCTTGAGTTACCTCGTAGCACGCGTCATGTCGCATGTGTGGGTGTAAGACGTTCGTTTAAAACTTCTGCATCAGCGCTCGCACGACGGATCTGGGATCTCGCGACATATTTCGACGCGAAGATCATGTTTCACTTTTTGTTTAGGTTTTGTTGCAAATAGGGAGCATTTCCAAAGTAACAAAAGCTCCTCTGGATAGAATTTCCCGGAACTGCTTTTCCGCATTGTTTATTGTACGCAGAATTTAGGATTCTAGGAATCAATCATTTTTTAAGTATTACTTTTTTTGTACTATAGATATAGAGTGTTTATGATATCTCTATATATAAACAGCTCAGAGATTTCCTAGGACTCAGTTTGTGTGTGGATGCAAGTTGCCACCTAATTTTCATACTTTAATTAATTTTAAAAAATCTGATTGTCCGATCGATAAGCTGTTTAATCCGACGGATTCAGAAAAATCGCCCCTTTTATTTGGAATTAGTAACGAATTTTTGATTAGATTTTTTAAAATTAATTAAAATATGAAAATAATAACCTGGTAAAAGTTTAAAAAATGGACATTTAAATTTTTAATCGTTGCCTCTCCCCCCCCCCCCCCCCAAAAAAAAAAAAAAAAAAAAAAAAAAAAAAAAATACGAGTTTTATTTTATTTATTTATTTATTTTTCAGCATAAAACGAGATATGCTTTCACGTGAAAAATAAAAAATTAGAAAATATTAAATTTGCTCTTGCATATGAAAACATGAAGTCTTTATGACTAAAATAAAATAATAATAATAATTTTAAATTTTAAAGGTTACAAAGAAATAAATAAAGTGCGAAAAATTCGCACGGGCTTGCTCGTATATAAATAATTGTCGTCGTTGTACATTGTGTCCAAAGTGGGGTTACTTCAGTCTACGGCTTCCTGAGATTAAATCTGTACTGATAAGTATAAAGGATTTAAGTCCATATTCTTGATTTTTCAGGAGACGAAAAATAAAGTTAAACTAACTAAAAACTAATCAGCAGAATCGATTAGGAAAAAAGGATTATGTTGGTTTATACGCTTTATACCATTCAGTGATTGCCAATCTTCATTTAATAAAGGGGAAAATTTAATTAAATATTTTATACCAAAGATTAATGGTAAATTTCTGACTTGAATCTTTATTTACCAATGGATTTTCTCAAAGACTAAATGACATGGATTTAAATCTTTTATACCAATCGATAAAGATTTTTTTTCTGAGTCTGACTATGTACTTAACTCAAAATCGACATTTTTAGACTTAAATCCTTTATACTTATCAGTACAGAAATACTTGAACATTAAAAAATATAACTTAGAATAATATAAACGTAAGGACCAATTAACACACAGAAAATATTTTATATAAATATTTAATTAATTTTTCTTAACAAAATTTTGTATGCATATATGTGTATAAATAAGGGTCCGACATAGTCCAACTGGAACGTGGAGCAACGTGGAGCAGACATTCAGGGGCATCATTAGGCTTCTTCACTAAACTTTACAATTAAAAATAAGTATTCAAGTAAGTCTTACATACGATTTAAGGCCTCACTTTCTAGCACAGGGACAGAGGACAGCTGCACACATACCCTTGCCTTAATAAAATGTATCCTATCAAGTCCAGCTAGGATACATTTTATTGCGCCAGTGTCAGCTAAATTCCATGTTGGGAAAATAATCCCCATTTATTAAATAATGCATATTCTTAAATTGCATTTTCAGATTCACATAATTTATGTCGTATAAACGATTTTTTGTTTTCTGAAAACTGATTTATTTATTTATATTTATTTTATTTTTTTATATTTTATTTTAAAGTTGTAAAATGTCAAATTTCACTAAGTGGAATTTAGATTGTACAACTTTAAAATAAATTTGAACAAGAAAAATAATCGATTATTGGAAAACAGAAACTTATTTAACATAGTCGTGAATCTGAATGTGAAAACAGAATTTAAAAATATCTCTTATCTAAGAAGATGTATCACAGCGCGTCAATGCAGTTAAACCCCATGTTAACGTATGGAAAAATAAACTCTATTATTACTCATTACATAATACATATTTTTAAATTTTGTTTCCGTATTCAGAAAATTCATGGCCGTTACACGAGTTTTTGTTCTTCGAAAATTATTATTATTATTACTAGCAGGCTTTGCCCGCTTCGCTGGTCACTAAATTTAAAGGAAACTCTTTTCTATATAGCTTTATAAAAATAAAATAAAATACTAAAATTGCTCAAAAGCTCGCTTCGGATCCCTGCTGCCTTCGGTAGCGATTTGGTCATCCGCTAAAACTCGGGCGCTTGTCCCTATTACCTGAGACAATGGTTTACCAATAGGCTTGCATTAAGTCCTTATTAGATAACAGTTTCGAAATAGATAGTATCGAAAAAAAAAATGAAGTATCCCCTTTATATTTGAATCCCAGTTACATATGAACAACACTATACGTGGTGCACATAATATTTGCTTTTACGTTATTTCCTATGTTTATTTTGTTTATCGATCAACCATAAAAATGATAACAATTTCACGCTAAATATTATAATATGCTATGACCGGCTACGTCTGTTGCATGAGACAATTAATTTTTTGTGGTTATTAGTATTCATGGTTTGTAAGCATGATCATAGTACCGCCTTAATATAGCTCTCTTTGGCGACTTTTGAATTTTTGTCACCATTTTAGATTTTATCCCTTGTAAAAATAAGACTTAATACCTTGTAACAATATGCTATGAGCGCTATTTCTGACATATTTTAGACAACTAAACTTTTAATGGTTATATATATTTCCCATTAAGCATATTTTTATTTTCATTTATTTATTTAAATATTGATGAAATTTGAACTTCAATTTGGTCTAGTGTTGTGCAGGCTGTATACTACACGTTTGTGTTTGTGAAAGAAAATTTATAAAATACATACATTAGTTAATTTAAAAAAATCTAATTGTCCGATCGATAAGCTGTTTAATCCGTTGGATTCACAAAAATTGCATCTTTCATTTGGTATCTTATTTGTAACGATACGACTGATATTTCTAATTTTTTTAATTTACTTTCCTCATTTTAAATACATGTAATTTTTATTGTTCACGTTTTTTTTTTTTTTTTTTTTTTTTTTTTTTTCCGTCGAAAAAATAATGATAATTTTTTTGGCAACAATTAAATTAAGGAATAAAATTAAATATTTTAAATAAATGTACTTTTTATTGTTCACGTTTTTTTTTCTTTTTTTCTGTCCAAAAAAGAATAATTTTTTTTGGCAACAATTAAATTAAGGATTAAAATTAAATGGCCAATTTATCAGTTATTAGAAGGTTTTTATTTTAACATTTTAATTAATTAAAAGAAAACTAAAACAAAATTCGAAAATCCGGCTTCGAGGTGCATCAGGGGAGGTCATTACGAATCAACATGCAAATTTTTGTAGCTCAGCCATCAGCCGTTAGGAACACACCTAAACTTTATTGAATAGCAATAAAGTTCAAATTGACTCTAGAAAACATTTGTATGGGAAATAGAAAAGGGCTGTTTTTAGGGTTTTCCCGGAAATTATTCGATTTTTTCTCGCCTTTTAAACCTTCCCTAGACCTCCACGAACATTTCAAGACTAAGATAAGATAAATCCGTTCAGCCGTTCTCGAGTTTTAGTGAGACTAACGAACAGCAATTCATTTTTATATATATAGAAGATTATTATTATATTTTCGCATTTTATAAAATGCGCAATTTCACTGAGTGAATCGAAGGCAGTGGAGACCAGGAACGAATTTATCCCCGATCGGACATATATATATATATTTTTTTTTAATCAAATTTTCTTTTTTTTCTTTTTACTTATAAAAATAATTGATTAATAAAAATAAATAAGCGATTCATTTAAAAATAGAGACCTGCTAGCGGGAAAAGCTCACTAGTACATATTTTTAAGTTCTGTTTCCATTTTCAGAAAATTCATGGCCGAGTTCTTGTTTTTCGAAAATTATTTTTAATTATTATTATTATTATTATTTATTTATTTATTTTATTTTATTTATTTATTTTTTTTTTTTTTCGCATTTTATAAAATGCGAAATGTCACTGAGTTAAATTTTGCTCTCTACAACTTCAAAATAAATTTGAAAATTCAAACAAATAAATTTTTGGAAAACAAGAATTGATTTAAGGGCTAGGAATTTTTTGAATGTGAAAATTGGATTGAAAAATATGTATTAACTTCAGATATATGTATTACCATAAGTCTATTAAAAAAAAATCAGCTACATTATTATTATTTATTCATTTTAGTACCACGGGTTGTACTGTTTCTTTTAAATAGTCTCGTTACCAATTTTTATCCTATCTGAATGAAAGAATGATTTTTGTTTTTATCTAAATATATAAAGCTGAAAGTTTGTCATTGTATTGGCCCAGATTTTAGTCCGGATTATTAGATTTTATCAAAGATTGGTACACTTATTAATCAGGACAAAATATAGATAACGCTGTATTTTTTTAGATCAAACGGATAATTGATTCAAAATTTTAAATAATAATAATAATAACCTTAAATATATATATGAACACGCAGCGCAACCTTTTTTTTTTTTTTTTTCTTTTTATAATTAAAATAAAATTGAGAAAACTCGTGCTAAAGAAATGGAATAGCTTCAATATAGAACCCCTTGATGAAATCTGAAATTTGGCACCGAAGTTCTCGCCAAGATCTCTATTTACGCAATATGATAGCCATTTTAATTCATCGCCAAAATGACAACAAAAATTTAAAAGCTGCTAAATGGTAAATTAAATTAATCGCCAAAAGTTCTACAAAAATTTAAAAGCCGCCAAGGAGGTTTTATACTAAAACTGTGCTCAACAAATTAAAGAAATGAATGTAGTAACCATTGATAAGGAACGCAGTACAGTTACAGCATGCTTTTATGTAGAATAATAGACTAAAAAAAAGTCCTGCCACACAAAATTAAATTCTGTTTTGTACAGGATTTTATAGCTATTACTATTATTTAGAAAACGAAAATTGTCTTAGGTTTTATTACTACTATTATCTTCGCTCATAATGTATTTAAATTCGAGTTTGTTATTATTTTCTCTCATGTTGTATTTAAATTCAGTTATTATTATTATTATTATTATCATTTCTCGTGATTTATTTTCGACATATTTCTTTCATTATTATATTTTCCTGGTGGTATATCGCAGAATGTTAACAGTTTTTTTTTTTTTTTTTTTTTTTTTTGCTGTCTGAAAGAAATATCTTTTCGCTGTAATAAACAAATGTATGTATAAAATAAAAATGCCAAAATTAATTATAAGTTCATTAGAGTGAATCAACGTTTGTACAAGGTAAAGGTCACTTATTAAAAAAAAAAAAAAAAAAAAAAAAAGAGAGAGAGAGAGAGAGTTTTTTTTTTTTTTTTTTTTTTTTTAAGATTATAATTTTGTTTACAAAGTTTTTTTTTTTTTTTTTTAACATCCTGTTTATTTGTAAGTAAAACTAGACCAGTATCTCAAGAACAATAGAACTTGCTGAAACAATCGCAGTTTTCGGTATGCCCGTTTATTTAAGCAGAATAATTATACGTAGCTACAATTACAGCAGAATATAAAGACGTATTTACATGTATCTTTTTCTTTTTTTCTTCCGCCAAACAGATAAAACAACTCTTCAAGTTCTAAAAAGACAAGAAAAAGAAAAAAGAAATAAAAATACTCAATTCTAGAGTTGAAGACGTCTCTTTCGTGCGCCAGATGGCGTTATTAATTTTTATAGCTTGTGGTTATTTTCTCTCTGCCCCCCCCCCTGCCCCCTTATATCTTTAATGAAGTCATTGAAAGGCTGTAGATCTAGTTTTGTTGTTGAATGAAAGATTAAAGAAACTTGTCCGACAAAAGAAATCCAAAAAGAAAAGAAAAAGTGAACGAAAAATGTTTGATAGGGAAGTTTCTTCCCCTTCTTCTAGTTCAGGTATTAGAAAAGGGGATGTGTTATTAAAGCAATCAAGTAAATTTGGGACTTTCTTGAAAATAATAAAAACACATTACACTTAGAATACTTAATGGCCCATTTCTTAAAATGTCGTATATTTCTTTACTATTTTTACTTTCTCTTGCATATGTATGGTACAGGAAGTAAGTACTGTTTCAAGGTTAAGTTTTCAAACAGAGTCTGTGTTTTAATTACACTGGGATGGGCTTCTTCAGACTTTTCTTAAGTTTTTGATAAACTTTGAAAAAATTTTATGTAGGATAGGTGCTCCAGTGATTTGCATGCTCCAGTAATTGACATCTATCCCAAAAAAAATAATAAAATCATATATTTTACATATAAGAATTTTAACATTTTATGTCATTATAACATTTTTTAACATTATATGATGATATTACTTGAAACTTTTTATTAAGATTGGGCAAATGATTCACGTGGAGAGACATAGAAAATGATTCAAGTACGTTATAAATATGAGCGAAAATTCTTTTTGATACATTTCAACATTTTTAGAGAGCACTAAACATAATTAAATTTACTTTATATTTTTTAAATGCACGAGAGCATGCTTCTGGCCCACCAGCGGCTGAGTGGTTCTGTACTCAAAGCTGGTAGACTTGAGGTGCCGGGTTCGATCCCAGGTAGTGTTTGTCGGTGTAGCCATTCGGAGTTTTTTGTGGTTTTCTCCGAAACATGCGTAAATTCAGGTTAGGACCCCTTAGAAAGACCACCCCCATGGAGGGCACTCCCTCTCAGGCCTAGGACCCTTGTGCAGTCAATCGGCTGTACTCCTAAACAGCAAACTTGATGTGCTAACTTAACTATACGATGTGATACATAGGTATTTTATTTTATAATTAATATACAGGGCTACTCGAAATACGTTGAATAAATTTTAAAAAGTAGTCAGGATTAAAATTCTCTGAATAATTTGAAATATTTTTTTTATTAAATAATGACCTTAATTGTTTTACGTATATAGCTATAATATTTAAGTAAGAAAGTTGGGGAGAAAGGGCAGTAATGTATGGCAAATAAAACTGTTTTTAAAACAATTTTCCACTTCTTTTGAAGTACTTTGGAAATAATTGAAAATAATACTCTTATCTAGCACCTTAAATTGAAATAATCTGATTTTGTATACATTCAGAGTAAAAGAATCACACGAGGCTATTTATTGTAAGAGATAAAACATCATAATGAACTAGCAGAAATAACTATTAGCTATTATTGTGCCAAATTATTGGCAAAATTGCAGCATCTTTAGAATTTATTGTATTTTTGTGTTTAATCATATTAATAGCTTCGGAGATGTAAAGTTCTTGGATAGTATATGGTGCTGTAAATTTTTTTAAATAAAAATTAATTTTACGTGTTTTTAATATAAATAACAAATGACACGTGTTTAATTAACTCTTTTTTTTTTTTTTTTTTTTTAGAGAGAGATGATGTTATATAATAATAGTGGTATCCCAATTTCTCTTTGTGAGAACCCAGTTTTCGACACATAATCGAATAATTTAAAATCAAACAGGGTTTTTCATTTTTTCTTTAAACTGTTTATAAAAATATGTATTATATATATTTTTTAAATATATTTTAATCTTATATTATATTTAAATATATATATATATTAAATATATTCATATTTTTAAATAAATGCTTACCAAGTTCAACCTTTAAGCTAATAAATGCATTACATTTGCTTTCGAGAAATGCGCTTAGAATTATTATTGCGAATGTCGAAGTTAATAGATTGTCCTTGTTTTCACTATAACTGTAAAACTATTTTTTCTGCAACAATACTTCTCATGCTGGAAAGGGAAAGAACGTCGATACCTATCTTCGCCGGCTGCCAAAGCCCAAGTTTTTCTAAGATGAATTTGCTTATAGAACGACTCATTATATACTTAATGTATTGTATTATTATTATTATTATTATGCTTTTGCATTCAGAAAATTCACAGCCATTAAATATGTTCTTTTCTTCCAAAAATTAATTTTTGAAATTCGGAACATTTGTTCTAAAAAATACGAAAAATGCACTTTGTTTATGTTTCTCACTTTACAGCTTCAAAATAAAACACTTTCTGAATGTGAAAACGTAATTTAAAAAATACATATTTGGTAACAAGTAATTCTAGAAACAAATTTCCCCATTGATTAACACGGGCTTTGGCTGTCAACGATGTTAGGTATTGTACTATCTTAACACTTTGAAACAATTGGTTTTACGCTATTAAAAATTTCAGTTCAAACTTACGGAGTAACGTTATAAGCAATACCATAATATGGTTCAAGCTCACTTAACTTCTTGCGATTGAATTTAAGCTGCACCAAACTTTGAATTCACCATACATCCACTCACAAGGGAAGTATAAATCAGTAAAATTCCTACTGAAACCATACCAGGCTTAAATTAAAGAGCGTGGTCGAAAACATAGGGTAAAGTGCAAATTTTGTGCAACATCTCACCCATCGGCCAAGATAAAACCCAAAAAAATTTAGCGCTTTTTATTAAAATCAACGAAACAGAATTAGCGGGCAAGAAAGCGTAGCACAGTGCCAGAGTGTTTGGCTTGAGACAAGAAGGCCTTCTGTTTAATCCGCGCCTCGAACTATTTTTTTTTTTTTTTTAACAAAATACCAATATTTGGATCAACATGAAATAACCAAATCATGGTAAAAGGTTAAACCATCCGGTGATTGCAGCTACTTCAGTACCGAGTTTTGAATCAAACTAACACCAAATGTTTACCAGTGTAGAACCTTGTGTAGCCAATCGGCCTTAATCAAATAACCAACCAATAATTAATTGCTTTCTATAATTACACAATAAAGTTATTGGAAAATAGATATTAACAATTATTGGTTATTCACACTTTCAATTATCAATAAAAGGATAATAACAACCTTTTTTCTTTCCCCCTGAAAATTGGTACACTTTGTAGTTCAAATCTCTCATTGCATAAAAAAAAAATCTGGAGTGACTCCACTCGACTTTCCGAACATTGAGTAATTAACAGTTTTGTAGATAAAGTAAAGGAAGAGGAGTTGTTAAACAAACAAAAGGGAGAAACCCATAATAGAGTGTTTGAGTATTTTTCTCCATATATTACACGACGTTTTATTTAACGCTACTGAACTTTGAGCCCATAGGTCATAATGATAAAGAACATTTCGTTGTGTCCCTGTAAAAACCTATAAATGCTAGATTGACCAAAATGCTTATATTTAGTGCAACAGCGATTTATAATATTCATATAAATTTTCAGGTCAATTGAATAAGGCGTTTAGATGCTATCGCACTTTTAAAAATTTCGTCCCATAGGCCATAATGATAAAGAATTTTTCTTTGTGTCTCTGTAAAAAAACTGTAAGTGCTAAATTCACCAAAATCTATACAGTTGGTGCAACTGTGACCTATAACATGTGTATAAATTTTTTGCTCAGATTAATAAGACGTTTAGACGCTATCACACTTTTAAAAATTTGGCCCCATAGGCCATAATTATAAAGAATTTTTCTTTGTGCCCCAGTAAAAAAACTGTAAGTGCTAAATTCACCAAAATCTATACAGTTCGTGCAACTGTGACCTATAACATGTGTACAAATTTTTTGATCAGATTAATAAAGCGTTTAGACGCTATTGCACTTTTAAAAATTTGGCCCCATAGGCCATAATGATAAAGAATTTTCCCTGGTGTCCCTGTAAAAAAACTATTACTAGATTCACCAAAATCTATAGGGTTCGTACTACACTGTTAAAAAAATGCAGAAAAAATACAGAAATTCTCTGTAATTTCAGAAAAAAAGGCGTAAATTACGGAAAAATTACGTAGACAAAACGTATTTTACGACTTTTTTTCTGAAATTACAGAGAATTTCTGTATTTTTTCTGCATTTTTTTAAGTGTATGGTGACTTACAATATACATACCAACTTTCAGCTTATTCGAACAAAGCGTTTAGGCGCTAGCGTGTTCACACACATACATACACTATACACACATACATACACACACACATACATACATATATCATCGTATAAAAATAGTGAAAACGGACTCAGGGGACTTCGAAACGTATAGAAACATCAAAATCTCAAATTCGGATTTTTGACATGATTACAATACTTTCCTCACTATAGTGTTCGGAAAGTAAAAAAAATCATTTATCTCAAATCTGTTATTTTCTTGACAGTAATTGTGCAGTGTTTCTTTTAAAACACAGACCTACGAAATGAATCATGGTGCATTAGTAATTCAAGCTTAATCTAATTAAAAGCATTGCCCATTTCATTAAACAAATTTACATAAATAAGAGGATCGTTTTCAGACCCCATTCTGTTTCTTAATCGTTAATCGTCCACAAACAACCCTTAAATTACTCATTAAATAATGGTACCAGCTTCGTGTGTGACTCCAACATATTATTATGCTTTGTTTACGTAAGTCATCATTAATTGTTTAAGACATTCATTATCTTCATTTAAATTACTTTGCAATTGTAATTATTATGTAATTAAATGAGGTCTGATTGCTTAAGAAAAAGTAAAGGTTTAAAGTTCTCAGTGCATTAGCACATTCAAAGCAAATGATAAAGAAAATTATTTTAAGAAGACGGAGAGAGAGTTAAATTTAACTCGTTGTAATGTATTTCAACATTTTTTTTTTTTTTTTTTTTTTTTTTTTTACAAAAGTGTATTTTTTATAGGTAAAAGTAATAAAAATTAGCATCATTATACTAATTAATGAAATAATGAGGAGGTATATTAAAGTATCATCAGTACATAGACGTAAAAAAACTATCAGCACTTCGCGAAAAAAATATATATATATATTTATCATCTTTATATTTTTTCAAGATTGGTGGTAGATTCTTGAGATAATATATAAATTAATCTTAATACAGGTGAAGATCCTGAAAAACGTACACTGAAAAAAAAAAAATCGTTAAAATTACAGGAAAAATCTGGCAGCTGGGGTGCCAGTATTTCTCCGTCAAATATACAGGACAAAACTGTACTTTTAACAAAAAACCTGTTTGATTTATAGGATTCCTGCGTAAAATATATGTCAGTGATAAAAGTTTACGGTTTTAAACTGTATATTTGACGTAGAAAAACTGGCACCCCAGCTGCGAGATTCTTTCTGTATTTTTACAGGTTTATTTTTTGCAGTGTAGTAAACAGCAACAGCACTTTATAAAATCCTTTATTGAATCTAAACAGTTTCATACAGCTCTAGTGCCATGTAGTGAGAATAAAGTGAAGTATATACACTAGAAAATTCGATTTTATTCGTTTTTTAATCTTAGATAAAAGATTAAACAATTGAAAATCTGTCTTTATCAGATTTTGATTAAGTGCCAGAAGCCTGTATTAATAAAAATCTTATATTATTACTTTTTTTTCCCGAAAGACAAAAAAAGCCTAAAATTTCATACTGGCAAAATCCAAATTTATTACGTATGGTTTAGAAAATTAATGGCTGATAATGTTAATCACTTTTCTTGGCTAAAACTTGTAAATTTATTCCCTCTCCTTTATATAATTATTTTTGTTGAACATTTAATTTAAATTAAATTTCTCTGCCGAAAGGCTGCTCACTCCCTTTTAAGGCCACTCCCTTTTACAGCTCAAAAAGGAGAAAAATGCAATTAGTGAAAATTCGCATTTTTAAACTCAAAATTTAAATAAAAAATTTAAAAAAAAATTTTTTTTGGAAAACGGGTATTCATTTAATGGTTGCGTATTTTCGGAATATGAAGACGGAATTTGAAAATAACAATTAGGTAATGTATAATTCTATAAACAAATTTCGCCATAGAATAACATGGGCTTTGGATGACCTTGACGATCCGTGATGCACCCCCTTAAGGTTTCGATTTTTATTATGGTGAAATTTTCAATTACAATTGCATTTTGAGCTTTTTAATTGAATTTCCATCTTGTTTTTGTCATTTGGTCCGATTTTTTTTTTTCTGTTGTTGCTTGTCTGAAATTAAAAAGGTTTCTTCCATTTATTAAGATCGTTTTCTCCCATTCAAGAGTTGTTCATAACTAATCTAATCTTCTCATGTATCACAATCAAGGTCCTTTTTTTCTGTTTTCAACTGGTCCTGTAATCTTAAAAATTAATGTAAGTAAAAGTTTTTATTTAAATTTAAGATAACTTGTTACCTTATTTACTTCTGTACGTTTCTGTGGTAATTATATGAATGTCTCATCTTCGTTCTCATTCTTTTCATTTTTATCACATAAATTAAACGTTATATCTGTATATATATATAAATTACGTGTCACGATGTTTGTCCGGGGTAAACTCCTAAACTAAGGAACCGATTTTAATGAAATTTTGCACACTGTGTGCAGTTTGGTCCAACTTGAGAGATAGGATAGTTTTTATCTCAATTTATTGTCACAATATTGTTTTATTGCAATTATTTGTTAATTATAGACCTTTATTAAAGTTGCTCCAAAATATCTGTGAGTTCCATTAATTTAATTGTTGCCAAAAAAAAAAAAAAAAAAAAAAAAAAAGAGTTCATTTTCTTTCGACATAAAAATAAATACATTTAATCAAACGTGAACGTTAAAAAATTATAAAAAGTTAAATTATGCATCTCACGAAAATTGACGTCATAATCAATTTAAAGATTTTATACACATTGATAAAGTGCTAATGTAGTTCTATCATAGATATAGTAATATATATAGATCTCTCATCCCCATGTTATCGTACAAAGATTTTTGATGCCGAAAAAAAAAATAAATAAAAGCTTTAGAAACAGCCATTAAGTGGTATTGAAAAAAAAAAAAAAAAGAAAAAAAGAAAGAAAGAAATATGAATTTGAAACTGTATCTGGAGTCTTCCATTCCCCTTTAGCAAATAAATTATTCATAAATTTTATTTGCTAAAATATTAGTATGTATTCCCGTGTGTATTCACTCGGGGAAAGACGGCCATATTTTGGTAAAAACGTCGTCTTTTCCCAAATGAAAAGGAATAACTTTTTTCTCCCCAATGATCACTCTATTCTATATATGCTATACTATATCTATGAGTTCTATACGCAAGCGAAGTGTGAATCACTGACCGTCTGTGCAGCCAAGAAAAAGATTTCCTATGTTAATTGCCCACTGGATTTTTTGTAAGAAATTATTAAAAATCGAGGAAATTTATTTCCCGATTTTAATCCTTATATTTGGGTATAGATATGTATTAGTTATCGCGGGTGTTAGATTGAATTATTTTGCTGTCAAATTCACAAAATTTTAATTTTAAATTTCAAAACTCTGTCGCCCTTGGATTTTATTATTATTATTATTATTATTTGGCGATCAAAAGCGTAACACGAAAATATACATGCCAGATGTATGCATTGTACGAAATGTAATATGTATTATTCATTGTACGTATGTATGACATGTAATATGTATTGTACGAAATATTGTTTCATATTATTCATTACTCTTTTAATATAAGTTGTTAAAATAACCATGATTTTTGAAAGGAATTAAATATTTTCGCCAGATAATTTGGCGATATTCTTTCTTTTTCGCCAAGGATGACAGAAATGAAATCTAATCCTCTGCAAAATATTAGTATCTTACATCAGATATTTTATTTAGACATTTGAAAACAAATTTGACTTCAAACTATGATAGAATATTTATCATTTTCCTTTTAATTAGTATATTATTAGTATATTAAAATTTAAAAGCATGGTATATAATTTTTTTTTTTTTTTTTTTTAATCTTATAATTATTCTTATCTTAATCCTCAATGTTTCCCATCTTTATTAACTTGAATTTACTATTAAAATTTTAACATACTCAAAAACTTCTCATCACTTCGTTAAAATACACTAAACTTTTGCAAAATCTTTTTCTATTTAAAATGATACATGTATTTACTTTAAATGTCCAATATATTTCATAAGATTTCCAATTTTAAAGTTTTAAAATATTTATCAAATTTACTTATTTTTCTGGTTTAGCCTTATTGTTTTCCTATTTATAACTACAGCTGTTGCCCTCTTTAAAATATTTAAAATGATGAGGTCATTTTATAGTAAAATTATCCATTATAGCATATATTATATTTCACTCCTGCATAAAAATTGATTTTAAAATCGTCTGTTTCTTTTATACTTTTATTTTAATAGAATTTTAATAGAATTTAATTTATATATTAGTCATTTTAGCAATTTTATCCAAAGTAGCATTAGAAATAATGTATATCACTTCTCCATTAAAATTTATAGGACCCTACAATAAAATTAATTTGTGCTTAATATCAACACTACGAAAATTTTTATCAATCGCTTCCAAATTTTGACCTAAGTTTCAAATCTCAACCCTGTGGGTTTTTACATAGGCTACAACGTTTTCGTCTTTGTTCGTAAATAATAATTTAACTGTACTAAATAGTTTACAGCCGTATAATTCAACGTATAACTTAGTCACAGCAACGCGTGGCCGGGTCTGCTAGTATACTATATATATTAATTTAAAATAAATTATTTTTTATAAGAGTTTCTTTTTATGATAAAGCTAATAAATATGAAGACCTGTCTATTTAATTCCAACACTGTTCTAAGAATGTAAAGCCCACCAGCGGCCGAGCGGTTCTGTGCTTAAAGCTAGTAGACGTGAGGTGCTGGGTTCGATCCTAAGTCGCGCTCGTCGGCCTAACCGTTAAGAGTTTTCCATGGTTTTCTCCGAAATTTGCGTAAATACTGACTAGGACCCCATAGAAAGACCACGCGGAGGGCATTCCACCTCAGGCTTAGGACCCTAGTGCAGTCAATCGGCCTTAATTCCCACAGTCCAACAACCTAAGAATGTAAAAGTACTTTCCATTTTGCAAAAATGAAGTACTTTTTGGGGTTACATTAGGCTGACCAGATCAAAGTACTTTTATAATAGAGAAGCATAAAAAATTGCTACAATTATCAAATTATGGATGCATTTTTTTCATTCCTAATAAATAAGGCCTAAAAATAAAATGTTACTGATTAATAATTTAGTTTCTACAATTTTTTAAAACTTAGAAAAATGCCTTGAAAAAAAAGGGCGTCCCCATTTGTCCCCAGAAAAGGGGGACGTTTGGTCAGTATAGGTTACATACAAACGGAACGCTTGCAATTTCTATGACGTAAATTTTGCAAGTTTTTTGCAAATACAGTCGGCAACAAAAGTATCCGAGCACTAGCAAAAATTCCTATGTGAAAAAAGTACAATTAAGGCAGTTTTGTTGAATAAATCCTTGTCGAACCCTGTGCTTAGTCAGTCTAAGAACATGATTCGTCAAGGATTTATTTAACAAAACTGTGTTAAGTGTGCTTTTTTTTACATAGAAATATTTGCTTAGTGCTGGGATACTTTTGCTGCCGACTGTAGTCATGCATTTGGAACGCTTGCAAACGGCTTTGCAACCGGTAGTGTTTCATTTGTATGTACTCCTTGAGGTATGTGAAATCTGACGTTCTTATTGAGACACTCTGCATTAAACTCTGAGAAACTTTACCAAATGCTTAGATTTAATGTATTGTAATGACTTATAGACTGACTAGAGAGCGCTGTCTGTCTAGCGCAGACGAGAAAGACTTTCGAATTGAAGAAAGTTTAGTTTGGTTTTAGATGTGTATGATGTAACTCCGAGAATAGCGGATGCCTGGCTTGAGTGCCGTTTATTTTTATTTATTTGGTGGACTGGAAAGTTACGGTTCAAATTTAAATATGTTAAATGTTTACGTGTTTATTTTTGTTAAATGTGACTGTATTGTATCGTGTGTGTAATTCGAGAAATAAATAAAATTCTCGAAAGGAAAGCTAGTCTTCATGAGTTCCAGCGTTCGATGCATCACAGTATGAAAATATCCTTGTATACAAATTTTATATTTGTTTTATTGATAACATTTTATCGATTTATTAAGTGTAATATATAAAATATACCTTTATAAATATCTAAATTATTATTTTTTTTTTCTCTTTTCAGATTATCCAGAAACAAGAAAAAATTGTTTTAAAATAACCGGTGAAAGGAAACTATACACACTACATGATGGTGTTTACTGGATGAAATTATCAAGAACTGGAAAATCAAAACAACGTCATTATTTTTAATCCTCGTATCGAGGAAAATATATTTTTTATTTTACCGAAAAACTATTTTAAAATCTGATATAAATAATTTCCGTTTTTATAAAATTTCTGAAAATACAAAGCAAATATTTTTATAAGAAAGCTATACATTTTATAACTGTCTTAAAAATGATTTTTAAAAAAATTAATAATGAAAAAGAAATAGTTCAAAATTGCACTATTATTAGGGTTGTATGTTAAATTAAAAACCCTTGAATGACAGATTATACCACTTTAAAATAAAAATTACTAAAATTTTGTGTAAGTATCTTAAAACAAACAAAAGAATTGTTTTCAGAAATTGAGGCTATCACATTAGTAGAAAGTATAAAAGTAAATAAAAGAAGGTAAATCATAAAAATAAAAATTACGAAGAAAAGTTATTAAGTGCCTTTTCATTGTAAAGACTTATTCAGATTCTTTACTAGTTTCGTTTCTGATCTAAATATATATATGTATGTATGTATGTATGTAGTACAACAAGAATTTTATTTATTTATTCTATATTATATTCTTAATAATACAAGCATCAGTTTTCCGTGAACAACGCTCGAAACTGATGTCATTTCTATTGAGACAAATTTATTAAAATAAAGAATAAAATTTTATTCATGTTTTGAAAAGTTTTTTTTTTTTTTTTTTTTTTTTTTTTTAGTTTAATTTAGCAGAACAAAATGGTATAACAACGGCAATAATGTACAGAAAAAATATAATAAAATTTTATCCGTGATTTAAAATAAAGAAAAGAAAAAAGAAAAGATAAAGAAAAAAGAAAAAAAAAAAGATGGAAATAAACATATCATTTGTGTTACGTAGGGCTAAGCAGACTATTTTAAGATAAAATATAATTTGCAATTATTAAAAAATATATATCACGTAAATCGATGACAATTTAAATTGGCATGAAAAAAAGTAATAAATTTGTGGTATTTAGGTACTATCATCCCGTCGATAAATAAACTAGCGACGATTTTGATGAATTTGCGCTGAAATTTATTATCATAAAAAACTAAATTAAAATAGAAGGCCGACTAGTTTTTTAATAATACGAAATTTTCTTAAGCATCATATGTTGATGGAAACTGAAATTATAAAATAATTAAATTCCCCATGAGCGGTCATCGGTACCCCTAACAGGGACAACACTTTCATGGCTTGTTCGAGATTCAAGTCCGGGCCCTACCGTATGGGAATTAGGAATGTTAACCACCACACTATATGGTCGGCTCTTGCAAATTATTAATTTCATTGTAAGAAGTATTTGTGTTAAAAGTAAGACGAGGCTTATTTAAATAGAATATTTAACCAATCTTTATAAGCACAACAACCCTAGATAACTTAACATTCGTCTAATAGACTACCGACCCCTGCCAATTTTGCGAATTCGAGATGTTCCCGTTGTGCTTACACAATCTCACTCACAGTACCTTCATAACTAGTAAAATGAGTTATCCAAAAATGATAAGCACGGCTGTACACTTGTTATCCCCAAATTCTTATGTACTTATGTACTTACTGTCATTCACTACGGTATGTTTGTTTGTGAATCTCAACATAATGTAATTGTTGCCAATTTTTTTTTCTTTTTTTTTTTTTTTTCTTTTTTTTTTTTTTTTCGACAAAAAAAAAAAAAAAAAAAGTACATTTATTTAAAATGAGGAAAATAAATTTGAAATATCAGTGGTATCGTTACAAATAAGGTACCAAATGAAAAGGAAAATTTTTGTGAATCCGATGGATTAAACGGATTATCGATCGGACAACTAGATTTTTTTAAATTACTTAAATTATGAATTTTAGGTGGCAACAGCAGAAGATTGTATGGAAACCGTTAGGAGAAATAAATAAAAAAAAATCTGCTTCACATTAAGTCACATGTTGTTCAAGTGGGATTAAAAATTGCAGGTTTCAATTTTTTTTTTTTTTTTTTTAATTTTCTCTCACGAACACAAAAATATAATATACAGCCTGTACCCCACAAGACACTCGCATTTCAAATTTCATCTTTTTTTTTTTTCTGTTAGTAAACAAAAAAAGTTACTTTTTTTTTTTTTTTTTTAATTAAATTTTATTCTAACTTCGAAATGATTTATGTTATACGGTCCGCGATTGTAATGAAATGCTCGCCCTCTGGTGGGCTAAGGTGAAATTACAATTAACAGGAATAGCTTTCGGCTTTCGTCGAGACGCCATTGCTTGCTATATATTCGATGTTTAGTTTCACATATATTTATTGAATAAAAATGAATAAATCCGGTAAAAAAAAAAAAAAAAAGATAACTCATACTGTTGTGTGCCACAGTGTAACTCCAAAGGATCAAGAAATCCAGAATTAAGCTTCCATTTATTTCCAAATGACAAATTTAAAATTTCAGTTGCTTCGGCTAACGGAAGTAAAGAATTAATCAGATGATTTGAAACTAATATTTGTTCAGCTTCAGTTAAACATATACTTCCGATCGAACTTTGAATAAACTGAAATATTTTTTCCAAAAGCAATCGATTTTCCATGATGTAATGGCGGAGAAATTATAGCACGAATATTAAGTAGTAACACAAATAGAACAATAATAAATACACGTGGCTATTATATTTACTAACAACAAAAGTTGGAAAAGCGCCACCTATCGATCATTACAAACGCAGATACAGTAAGAATTTGGGTTTTAAAAGTTTTTTTAAATGGATTATTCAATACTCTCTAATAGCTGATTTTAAAACTTTTTTTTTTTTTTTGGCATCAAAAATGTTTGCTCGATAACATGGGGATGATAGATCTCTATATATTAATATATCTATGGAACAAACACAGAATTTGTACTTTCTGTCTATCAAAGAAACGCAGGATGACAAAATACGTATGCAACTACTGCAACAAGGTTATTTGTGGAGAGCACACTTTTAACATCTGCCACGATTGCAAACGATAATTTTTACCACTTTTCTATTTTTTAATTGAAATATTATAATACTTTTTTTTAAGTTACGCTAATTTGTTTGAAATAAATAAAGGGAATATAAAAATATACTTGTTTTTAATTCGTAGTCTGTGAGTCGAAAGTTACAGAGCAACACTGATTTAAGTTTAGTTATCTAGGGTTAACAACACTTTATGTTGACAAGACTACTTTATGTTGAAATTTCCTTGAACACAAGATATTGTACTAAGAGTTTCTTAAAAATATTAAACGGATTGATAAATGCTATATTCAAAATAATAATTTAAAAAAAAAAAATGTATCTGTCATTTATTTAAAATTTTTCCCTACTTACCAACTATAAATTTTAGAATTTAGTCGAATGACTTTTTCTTTTGTATAGTTTGAATAAACTACCTCTAATGAATTTTATGTTGAGTGTTTGTAACATAAAAAGTACAATTTATGACCAAAGTCATTAATTTTATTTATTTATTCTTTTAGAACTAAAGTTATTTAGAACAAGGTAGATTTATGGTAGTTTTTTAAGAAAATGTGTTTTAAGTTATTTTATTCAACGTCTGAGATGTAAAGTATATTTATATATGTGTACGTTAATTTATAAGATTTTTTAAAGTTATTATCGATAAATATATGCAAAGAAAAAGTTCCTCCACGTTTATTGTACTTAACAACTTACACTGTTAAAAATTTGGTATTATTTAGTTTGAGCCAGATCTTGGTAATGAAGCAGCTGCAACCGCCCGATGGTTTAACCTTTTACCATGATTTGGTAATTTTATGTTGGAACCAAATTTTGGTATTATGTTTTAAATAAAAAAAAAATAAAATAAAAAAAAAACGAAACTCGACCGAGACAAAGATCGAACTGAAGTCCTGCTTGTCTCAAGTCAAACACTCACTGTGCCACGCTTTCTTACCCGCTGATTCTATTTCATTGATTTTGACAAAAGGAGCTATATTTTCTAAGGTCTTATCTTGGCCCATGGGTGAGTTGTTGCACAAAATTTGCACTTTACCCTATACTTTCGACCATATTCTTTAATTTAAGCTTGGTACGACTCATCCATACTTCCCTTGTGAGTGGATGTATGGTAACTCCAAGATTTTGTGCAACTTAAATTCAATCGCAAGAAGTAGAAAACTAAAAAGTGAGGTTGAACCATATTATGGTATTGCTTATAACTTTACTCCATATAGTGGTTCAACTTTGAACTGAAATTTTTAACAGTGTATCATACTAAAATGCTTGCTTTGTTTTTATTCATTATTTTTTATATGTACCAGGTACTTTACTTTTAAATGTTATGCGCAGTCATGTAAACATTTTTTTTATAAAACAATTTTATCAAAATAATTAATATCACTCAGTTAAAAATAATTACAAGTGTAAAAAGAAATATATATATGTATATCTTATATATATGTTGTATATTGTATATTAAAAATACTTTAATGAATTTGTTGAAAAAGTTATTTTAAATGTAATATAAAGTTGTATATTTTATATTACCATACCAAATGTATTTTTTTTTTTTTTTTTTTTTTTTTTTTTTTTTTTGGAAAGTTTGCTATTTTAAAAATGCAAGAACATCTATACTAAAATATCTGCTGTTAAAAAATAATGTCTATAATAAATTGTATGTCATGAAAACTGAGTGAAGACATGGTTAACGCAATCAAATATATTTTTTATATTATCATATCAAATGTGTATTTTGGGAAGTTCGCTATACTAAAAATGCAAGAGTATCTATATTTGAAATATCTGTTCTTAAAAAATGCCTATAATTAATTTCATATCATGTAAACTTAAAAAAAAACATGGTTGCCGCAATCCTATCCACCATATCCTTAGCAAAAAAATAAAGCATATTTTAAAAAGTTTGATTTCATTTTCTAATAATTTTCCTATATTTTGTATGAATATTGTACTTACGTAATTTTCCATTTGATAATTCCAATTGGTATTATAAATCAATTAAAACATAATGGATAAGGTAAAAATCGTCTGTTGCACATACAGGCTATAACCCAATCAGCAAATGTAACATGCAATATCGGAAGTAATATGCAATATAAGTGGAAACTGCTCAATTTAAATTTTCAATGCTTATAAGACTTTATTTATTTATTTCCGTACAGTGCATATGTATTTTTTAAGGCCACATAAAAGAAATGTATTTTATGTTTTTCTTTAAAAGTACAGCTATAAAGATAGCGTTTGTGAGATTACTTTCACATAGTTAAAAAGAAAAAAAAAGTACAAAATATATAATTTTGTGTAGCCTTATTCTTTTTAAATAGTATACAGGGCTACAGGAAAGTTATCTGTTGTGATTCTTCTTTAAAAGTCAGGCTATAAAGACAATATTTGGGACATTTCTTTCATTTCTAATTAAAAAGGAAAGTATTTTAAGTTGTCATCATGAAAGCAAATTACACTGGAGATTAAGAGAAGAAACGAGCAAGTACTATTAGAAAGTGTTTATGGGATAGACATAATTTTTCTTTCTTGTAAAAAATAAACATGCAGAACAAAAAATAAACTGGATTAATTTTATTGATTTTATTTGCGCTAGTAGCAGCTTTAGTGTTCATAGCAATGTAGGCAAAATTTCTTTCGCACCTACGCTGCTAAAGAATATATATATATGTAAATAAATAAATCTCTTGTATGTATTTCGCAGCTAGATACTCAGCATTCCGGGTGGTCGTCTCACCTCACAGACTCAATTCTACAAATACAATTCTCTAAAATCTGCTCTGAATGTTAAAGGGGTCTTGTACCTTGTAAGGTGTTGTAGTATGTGAGAAAAGTGAATCTGTTTTGATTGCTTACAAGTAGGTTTCATTCTTAATTAAAACTGCAAAAGAATTTTATTTTAAAAGCTTAATTCAACTTTTGAAAGACAATAAAATTAATGTTGTTAATTAATTACAATTCAAAATATAGTACATTAAAAAAATCTATATCTTAAAAACCACTGTTATTTCAGGATTTTTAAGAAATAGAATTTACATATTAACATATAACTTGCATTAAAATGTTTCTGAAATTTCATTTTATGTAATGGATTAATTACATAACAATCTCTGTAAAAAATATCATAAAAAATTAAGTAATGCAAAAATGTGTGAAAATGTTAAGGAAAAATAAAACATGTTTAATTATATTAAGAGGTTACATGTGTTTCGAAGACTAAATTAAAAAATAATAATAATGATAATAATAATAATAATCTCTCTCTCTAACATATACAACGGTAATATTTTCATGTGGGTTTGAGCTATCTCTTGGTATTTTGCTTAAAATTGCTTAGCAAAAACAGAAAACCTGCATTTCTCTGCTCAATTGCTTTAGGGATAGCTCCTGAAGAAGACCTATCGCATTTTGAGCTTTTTATTTAATATTCAATCTTATTATTTATTATTATACTATGGTCCGAAAATCTTTTGCTAATCTCAACTTAAATGGTTCATTTCATTAACGTAAGATCGATTTTTTCCCCCTTATAATACTATCCTTTACTATTCCTTCTTATCTACAGCATTACATTGCACGGTCTTTTTATATGTCTTCTACAGGTAATGTAATCTAATAAATTTTAAAATTAATGTAAGTAATATTATTAATCTTCTAAAATTAAATCATTTAAGTTAACTAGTTACTTTGTTGGCATATGTGTGTATCTGTGGTGATTTATTTGACTGTCTATTCTTTGTTCTCATTCTTTTCATTTTAATCAAATAAATTACATACAGTAACCGCCGCTTAATAAAATCACTGGTTAATAAAATCAGCCGTTTAATCTGATCAAATTGCCAGGAACTGAATCAAATCGATACAAATTACTTTTAAAGCCGCCGCTTAATAAAATCATCATCGCCAGTTAATAAACTCAAATATCTCCTCAGCAACCAAAAATACCATTTATGAACACTATTTTTTTTCCCCTTGAAATAAGAAAAGAAATTAAAGCACAACAATCCCACCGTTATCGCTCATTGCCGAAGATTTTACACTTGCAGCACAGTTACAAATTGAACACGCCCCATCACTTATCGCTGCAACAATTTGAAGGAATGTATTCTTCAAAAGGCAGTAATAAGTTACAAATTTGATTTGACATGATATATTTTTTTAACTTCTTATTATTAAAAGGCAATTTCTAGTTCTTATTTTTAAATTACTATAATTCATGATGTTTAAATGAAAAGATTTTAAATTTGTAAGAACAAAGTGAACTTTTGGTAAAGTAATGATGATTTTCCTCAAACAAAAGTGCATGGGAACTTGGAATGCGTTTAATTTATTTATATCGAAAAAAAAAAAAAACTAATTATCTATCAAAAATTAATTGATATTGTTTACTAATTTCATTAATCGTCATCTTTTGAAGTTTCTTTCCACAAATTCAGAAAAGTAATACCTTTTCCTTAAGTGGAGGAACGTTCGCCGGTTACAAAAATCAGCCGCTTAATAAATTCACTTTGGTTCATAACGATTGTGATTTTAATAAACGGCGGGAACTGTATATATATATAAACAAATAAATTGTTTTAATCAAAATTTTGAGCATATAGAAGAATAATATTTTATAAAATTTTCATTAAAATTTTCTGGAAAATTCAGCTGGTGGGAACTAATGCACCGATCTTATTGAATTTGGGCCTACTTCTTCAAAATAAAATTGATTAGTGCTTGAATAAAGGATTTTTTTTATTTCTTTCGCCCTCCCTGTTCGATTAGAACTAATTTTACAAGGTCATACGTGGGATAAATTGTACGAAAATTGTACTATTTTTGGATACAACTTTGCCAAAAATTCAATTATCAAATTTTCTTAAAATCCTTCGTTCAAGCATCAATGAAAATCCGCATTAAAACTTTTTGGACGTGTGTAGGGGGGGGGGGGGTCCTAAATTTTGTACAACATATTATTAGCAATTTCTATGTGATTGGCTTTCAAGAAATGTCAAATTCAAACTTGGAGAAAAGAAAATGGAAAAAGAAATAGCACTTCAACTGCATTTTCCTAATGAACTTGAACTACATTATTTTGCTAATCAATTGCCCCAGCAAACAATGCTTCTATAGAATAAACTTATTTTCAAGTATATGTAATAAGTTTGTCTGTTTTTTAAGCACTTACAACTATTTTAATTATAATTAATATGATATTAGTATAAGATTTATTGTTCAGATTTTGTTTATTGTGTGTACATCTATGCAATCAGATTTAACATTATTTTTATTATTGAAAAATTTATATTGTGTCAGTTGCCTGATACCACTTTTGAGAGGGAGGAGGGGGGGTCGTGAAAAGTTCAGCCTTTTTTTCTGTAAGCTTGTACCATGTTTAATCAATTCTGTTTTGATGAAGTGTGCAAAATGTCAACAAGATCGGTGAATTAGTTTTTTAAAAATCGTGTTTAACGCTTTTCGGAAGTGTATTCGAAAACTAGGACACAGCGGCTGAATTTTCCAAATTTTTTCAATGAAAATTTTACAAAATATTGTTTAAACGTTGCTCTTTTATATGCTCAAAATTTTGAATAAATTTTTTTATTTATTATATTAAATAATCTGGTGTGTCACTCACACGACTTTCTCTTACCCTGAAATTTAATACTATAAATACAGGTCGCAGATTAAGAGGTAAGGAGTACTATTATGTTAACCTGTTTTAAACAATTCAAATTAGACTTCGGAAGAGTTTTATATATTAGTTAGTTCTGTTTGAGGAGGGCTACCGCCCCCCTCAACCCCCCCCCCCTCGTGTCATTAATGCACTTACATTTATATAGAATTTAATTCGGTTATTAAAAAATAATTCTGTTTTTAAAAAATCATTTATTAAAATTATTATTCAAAAAAAAAATTACCTTTTATGATAATGCAGACGATTTCCATATTAGAGAAGTAGTATAACACTAAATAAGAAAAAAAAAAAAAAAAAAAAAGTTGAATTTATTCTCAATATTACATTAATTTTTTTTTTTTTTTTTTTTTTTTTTTGTTAAAAATGAAAAAAATCGATAACTTTATTTTAAATTATCGCAGATCGATTTTTCAACCATTCGTTTTAAAGGTATTGGCGAGCTCTTTTGAAAGATACCCATCATAAAAATTTACTCCCCTCAAGGAGGGATTCCCCCCCCCCCCCCAGGGTGGAAGCGAGGCCCCTACATAAACAAAAAATTTTCCCAGTTGACTATCTCTATTACAAAAAATATATATTCGTCTCATTTGGTTTAGTGCAGTCCATAGATGTTAAACTCTTCTTACCTGGAATTTCCCCCATAGACGTAATGTATTTGGATACTTTTGAGTGATCCTGTACACGAACCATTTGCTTTATCTCAACGAAAAGCTTACTGTAGCATCCCTATTTGATACACATTTAGAATACCGAGTTTGGAATTTCTGCTACTATTTGTTCTTGAGATATGCTGATAACAGACAGACACACAGACCATTCACTAAAAACATGATTTTCGTATTCAGGGCACCTCAAAACATGTAAATATAACAAAAACTCACGTTCAAAAATTTGACCCTAAAACAATACTTTCTCGACCCTATGGAAAGAAGAAAAGAAAGAAAGAAAAAGAAAAGAATTAGTAAATAACATTTTTACTTTTTTTCTATATGTATATATAAAGTATTGGATTCGTGAAAATTTTCGAACTCCAGTTTTCGATGGATGTACACGTTTTGGGATGTCCTGAACACGATTCGGTTGTTTTTAGAATATGTCTGTCTGTCTATGTGTGTGTTTCAGAAATTTTGTGGACGCTGTATCTCCCGAACCAATGAACGAAATTTGACAAAAATTTGTATTTAGTTGGACTCTGACATAAATCGGTGCTGATTAGATTTGGGGATCGATCGCTCAACAGGTGGCGCTGTGATCCCATTTTTTCTAAATTTTTAACATGGCAGTATAGGACAAAATTTCGTGTAAATGTACATAATAAGAGTTATTTTTAATGTGTGATTTTAAAATTAATATGAATTATTGATGGTAGTAGTTAACTAGGAAAAAAAAGTTTGTGCATGTGGAAGCATCGCTTCCCCCCCCTGGGGGGGGGTTGTAAATTTTCAATATGGGTATCTTTCGAAAGATCTCGTCAATTCCTTTAAAATGAATGGCTGAACCATAGATCTGTGATAATTTAAAACAAAGTTATCGAATTTTTTTCATTTTTTAACAAAAAGTCGTATTTCTTTTGATATTAGCAAAAAAATTGACTTTCTTTCGGCATTTAGTGATATAATTCTGTCAGATAAAAATCGTCTGCATTAAAAATGGAAAATAATTTGTATTGCATGAATTTTGTGTAAAATTATGTAGAAGAAAGTCTTGCGGTGGCCACAGTATTAGTATTAGTAGTAGTAGTAATAATTTTATAGTTTTCAAAAACACCTGAAGCAGACCTTAAATACTATGTTATGTACATTTTGTATCCTGGAAAAGAAAATTGTTAATGTTATTTCTAAGATGAAATTTCAGGGCTTTTTTAAGGCAATGTTCTAAAAGGGGGGAAAATAGGTAAGAAAACTCTGTTAACAACACGAAAATTCATAAAACACTCAATGGAAATCGCCTTTAAGTTTGACCTACCCTGAGGTTGATTACTTTGTAAATCATTTTTGTATATTAAATTACAGGTGTCAATTCAATCACTATATAGATGAATTAAATCAGCTAACCAATCGATATATTTGCATACACAGGTATACATACATACATGTGTTTATCATTGTCTCAAAGGTACCATTTCTTTGTCCCTGAATAATATACATTTAAAATCTGGAACATAACATAAAAAACAAGAACCTGAGAACTTTTTACGAGTCGAATAATTTTTTATAAATATAACAGAAAGTAAAAAAAAAAAAAAAAAAAAAAAAAAAATCCAATTTGGTGTATTTGAAAATTAAAATTTTTTATTTGTAAATTTATTATTATTATTATTATAAATTATTATTTTGATAATGATAATAAATGTTATAAAATAAATCATTTGTAGGAAAGATTATGCCCTGATAGATGCCTTTTGCTAAAAGAGGATCGCATATATAATAGTTGATTTATTGTTAATTATTAAAACGACATTAATTTGTATAAAATCAGAAATTTTATCACTGCCACTTTATAAAATATAATTTTCATTTACAGGTGGATGAAGAAAATATAAACCGACTACCATTCTATGCATACAGTTTTTATCAGACATGCATTATTTCTTAGAAAACAAAATTGCAAAAGGTAAAATTAAAATTTCTCGGCAATAAGGTATGCGAAGAATCAGAATTTTTGTGTTGACTTTCATTTTCTGCCTACCGCTCGATCTGCAACGAACATACATACATACATTGATATTGGAAGTCAGCTAGCCACACACGTTGGTCCAGACCACCCAGGTTGGAGAAAGAAGGAAGGGGATAGAGTGACTTGCGGCGAATCCTTCGCACTATCCTTCAAGAAATGCTCGTTCGTAAAAAAAAAAAAAAAAAAAATCGAACACCAAAACGAAGATATTATAATCCAACGATACACGTTATTACACTTGCAAAACATGAGTAGAGTAACGGGTAGGAAAAACGTGAAAATGTGAATGAAATTCGCGCTCTCGGATAGCATTTCCGTGTTTGTGAAAGTAGTAAACACGAAAAATAAAAACAGAGTGAAACGATGAATGAAATTCGTACGAAATGAAAAGTCTGGAGCTACTTTTTTTTATATATATATATATATATATATATATAAGAGAAATTTGTAAGTCTTTTTCGATGTTCCATACTGCCTTCTATGTATCTAAAATTTTACTTTCTTCAGTATACATAAAAAGAAAATATTGAATCTGTGAAATTTTAAAGTTTCCGACTTTTGATGGATTTACACGTTTTGTGACATCCTAAACAGGGTCTTATAAGCAAATTTTTGTGCCCACGGCATTTTCAGTGTTTTTTTTTTTTTTTTTTTTGAGGGGGTAGTCATCTTAGAATGGAAAAAATTGTAAAAAAAAAAAAAAAATCAAGGGTACAATAAGTAAGAGGGCAAATCGGTCTGTCAAAAAAAAAAAAAAAAAAACATAATAATAGTTTTTGTCATTAAACCCAAATAAACTACTACGTCAGAAACACCAAAAAAAAAAATATTTGAGATTTCAACAGGCAAACAGGTCGACTGAAAAAATATTTGACCGAAAAATGAAATATTTAAACGTTTGATCTCAAAGATAAATAACATTATTACAGTCAGCCGAACAACAAATTTTACTTAAAAATTTTATCTTTATAAGTGAAATATGTCTGGGCTAGACGGAAAAACCTGGGATATTTAAACCATATATTTTTAACTAACAATAAAATTTGTGCCCCTTAGACATTTCATCCTCAGGACACGAGCCCTAATTGTCCGTGCAATAGTCAAGGCCTGATCCTAAACATGATTTAACCAATTTTATAAAATATCTGTTTGTGTATATGTTAGCAAAATGTATGTGGACTCACATGAAGACTGCATCTCACGAAAAAATGCATTAAATTCAATTAAATTAAGGTACATATCAGCTGATAAATCACGCTGTTATATAGTCCTTATCTCTCTCTCTCTCTCTCTCTTTTTTTTTTTTTTTTTTTTTTTTTGTAGTTTTCTGATCAATTAATGTTTTAAAATGATGCAGAAAAAGTTCCATGATGGACACAATATAATGGTTTATTAACATCCAAACTGAAAACAATCACTTATTTATCAACTTCTTTTGTGAGGCCCTGTAGACGAATGCCGATGATTCACATCGAAAAATGTTTTTATGAAAAAAAAAAGTATGGCCATTTCATTTTGATTAGTACAATTCAAAGATGTTGTTAGATTGCACGTACCCAGAAATGTTGGCCATAGACATAATGTCTTTGAAATCTCTTGGATATCGCTGTGCACCAATTATTTATAGGATTTTAACAAAATATTTCAAGTATGATTTCCATATGAAATAGATTTAAAGTACCGAATTAGGACTTCTTACTAGTATGTATTTTTAAGTTATGGTGATAACAGACCCACAGACATGGCAATCGTTAAAGATTAAAAATACTATTTTTGGATTTATGGGACCTCAAAATGTGCAAATAGATCCAAAAACTCAGTTGCGAAAAATCGACCTCAAAACAACATTTGCTCTACCTTTCCCGAGTATAAAAGAAACCCAGCTAAAAAAAAAAATCTGCAGATAGTCTGTAGATATTTGGAACAAAAATCAAAAAATCTGCAGAATAACTTCAGTTTAAAAGCAAAATCCCCTTAAACTTTTTATTGTTCCAAATACCTTCATATTATCTGCAGTTTTGGGCAGTTTTTTTTTTTTTTTTTTTTTTTTAAAGTTTTGTGCTTTTTTTTTTTCCCCCTTTTCTTTTTTTAAAGTTTTGTGTTGTTTTGTTTTTTTTTCTTCTTCTTCTTTTTTCTTCTTCTTCTTTCTTTTTTTTTTTTTTTTTTTTTTTTTTTAAGTTTTGTGTGTGTGTGTTTTTTCCTTTTTTTTTTTCTTTTATAAAGTTTTGTGCTTTTTTTTTCCTTTTCTTTTTTAAAGTTTTGTGCTTTTTTTTTTTCTTTAGCTGGGAAGTAAAAAAAAGATAAGAACTCTGATTACAGAAGCAATAAATAGGTGGTTGGAGGTATCAAAATCCTTTCCTGTCACACACACACACACACACACAAAAAAAAAAAAAAAAAGAGTGAAAATAGAAATTTGAATTATATATTTTATATAAAAAGAATTGTTAAATAATAGAACAATATGAAAAAGTTCGTTCGCACATTATAAAAATGTTTTTTTTTTTTTTTTTTTTTTTACTTTTATGTTTTTCATTAGCATTTAAAGACATTTGACATTTGCATCTGCTTTATTTGGATGAGGATGCAGAATAAACAGTTTATTTTTAAAATGTCTTCTATGACTAAAATTTTGCTCGAAGGTTTTGTAAATGTTCCTTCCGAGATAAAAATTACTTGTATTAAATCTGAAGGGGAGGGGGTGTCTAAATGAAAGCTGAAAGGAAATTTAATATAATGAAGCCATCACATAATTTCCTTCTCTATTTTCCTATACAAATTCACATCATTTTGACCAAAACACAGTCGCCCAATTTAACGCATATCTCAAAATTATTATCAATGGTGTGTTTAAGTTTTTATTTCAGAAAAGTATAATCCGAAATGTCGAAAGAAAGGTAATTATGTGCCTTTCAGACAGCTTAGAAGATGCATCCTTTTCATATTTATTTTTTACGAAAATACCCAAACTTTGTTTCAGGTTATCGCATATGCATATGATTGAACTAATCGTTTTAAAGACATTGACGAACTCTTATTAAGAGGGGACAATACCTAATCTCGCCGACAGCCTTCGCCCATGTTATTCTATGGGAAAATTTGTTGCGACAATTACACATTACCTAACGAATATTTTTTAATTCTGTTTTCGCAGTCTGAAAATTCATAACCATTAAATGAGTACTCATTTTTGAAAAATTCATTTTATTTAATTTTTACATTTTAATTTTGAGTTCAAAAATGCGATTTTTCACAAAATGCATTTTTCTCATTTTCTAGTCGCAAAATGAAATACTAAAATTTAAAAAAATCAATTTTTGGAAAAGAAGTACTAATTTAACGCTTATGAATTTTCTAAATGTGAAAACAGAATTGAAAAATATTCATTAGGTAATGAGTAATTATGTGAACAAATTTTCCCATAGAATAACATGGGCGAAGGCTGCCGGCGAGATTAGGTATTGTCCGCTCTTAAGGAGGTGCATCACGGATCGTCAAGGTCATCGAAAGCCCATGTTATTCTATGGCGAAATTTGTTTATAGAATTACACATTACCTAATTGTTATATTCAAATTCCGTTTTCATATTCTGAAAATACGCAACCGTTAAATGAATACTCATTTTCCAAAAATTTATTTTTAAAATTTTTTTAATTTGAATTTTGAGTTTAAAAATGCGAATTTTCACTAAATGCATTTTTCTCATTTTTGAACTGTAAAATGAAATATTAAAATTCAAAAAATTCAATTTTTGGAAAACGGGTACTCATTTAACGGTTGTGAATTTTCTGAATGTGAAAACGGAATTTAAAAATACCAATTAGGTAATGAGCAATTTTATAAACAAATTTTGCCATAGACTTACATGGGATTTGGCGACTAGAGATTGGGAAATCGTAAGAGGGAGTGAGCAGCCTTAAGAATATATATATATATATATATATATTAAATTATTTAATTCCTTTACAATACTCAGCAAATGAGAGAAAGATGAAAATACCAACAATGAATTTAATAATTAGATGTATTACGTATAAATTTATTGTCACAATTACCATTTAAGTAAATTTCACTGAATAGTAAAAACATGTTAAAGTACTTACGCAGAAGAGAAATGACGTATATCACTTAAACCTAAACTATGAGTTAGTTGTCTTAATCCATTAGTCCAGTAAATTCATGCAACACAAGATAAGAATTGAAAGAAATTAACCAAAATGACTATTGAAATAAAAAGGAATGCATGAAGGAAAAATGGAGTTAAAAATGCTGAAATCCAGTACCGATCTCATCAGGAAACTAGCAGTACTGTCAACAATTAATGCAAGATTTCGAATATTGTATAGCTTTTCAGCAATATACAACACTAGTTTCAATCTTGCATAAAAAAAAAGAAAGAAAGAAAGAAAGATAAAAGGAAATTGGCTGATAAAATAACTTAACCATAATGAAAATTGGAATTCGTGAAAGGTGCTGGCCACATGTAAATCAAATCCAAATCGAATAAAAGTCCGGGCGGTTGCCAAAACGAACAAACTGAAAAGAAATAATTAAAAGTAGAGAATCGATTAATCGAAAGTTTCTGAAATGAAATAAATGTAAGCATGAAGTGATAAATATTGTTCTTAAAATTTAAAAGCTGAATTCACAATTAAATAATAGTCGAGAGGTAAATTTAATACTCTATAACAATAAAAGTGACGCACCAAGAAGGAGTAATGCAAACTGGACACAAATTGGCATACATACAGGTTTTGATGAAATTAGGCACCAATTCATCATTATCGTCGATCCTACGTGCAACTGGTACTTCAGTGACTTCGAATACCCTTAATAGGCGGCTCAGTGGGGTTGAGCTCAGTCCCGGGATCTCTCTTCCACTGAGGATGTTCGGAGCATCATAAAAACGGTCCTACAACCAGCTCGGGATTTTACCAATCTAACGCAACAATTGGACAGAATTTGGCACGATACTTCACAGGAGCACATCTGCCAACTCTATCAATTAATACCAAGCCGAATAACTGCGTACATAAGGGCCAGAAGTGGACCAACGCGTTATTGACTTGTTTACTTTGTGGGGCCCTTTCTCTTGATTAAATGATTCAAATTTTCTGAACTGTAATCAATTGTTTTTCTCCACATGTACATCACATCTACCAATTTTTGTCCCATTCGGACCACCCATTCCACCCCATCTTCCAATTTTTGTCCCCATTTCTTGGTGCGTCGTTTTTTTTTTTTTTTTTTTTTTTTTATTCATAGAGTATATTTATCTATTTATATCGAAAATTTTTATCTCCCAGAGGTGTGTACTTTCCCCAGAACAGGGAAACAGTACTTCAAACATATACAAAAATTTTACCTGATTCACTATTACTCTTGTAAAGAAAACCTCTAATTTTCACAATGATTGGTAAAAAATAGTCCTCATCACATACATTTGCACGAAATTTTGTACTATGCTAAAAAAATACGCAAAAGAGAACGGTATATCTGCCCTACATGTTGAACAATAAGTTACTACCAAAAGTTCATTGACAAATATTCATAATGTACGACTAAACACCCAATTCGGTGAAAATCTGATCATTAGTTATTGATCTACAGCTGACACAAAACTTTTGTCATACATAGACATATTATACTAAAAAATAATCAAAACGTATTCAGGATCTTTTAATATGTATAAAACCGTCGAAAACAGGAAGGCAAAAAATGTTGATGAATCAAATATTTTTTTTCCTAAGAACGTAAAAGAAAGTAAATATGACCGCAAAACCGCATCATAAGACTGTTGCAAAGTGATTAATATCAAGACAGTAAAGTCTGATTCTAAAAAACATTTGCCTACTAACGATCTATTTTATCAAAACTGGAAAGTTCTTCGAGTAATATATGTTTAAAGATACTATAATAATACTAAAACAATACTAAAATACTAAAATAACTATAAATTCTACACTTGTGTAAAGCATAATAACCTATAAAATGCATATTAATTTATATCTTAATCGAATGTATACTCTATAGCACTTATTATTTTGAGTTCACTGACCATAATGAAGAATTATTGTCCGTGTCCCTGTAAAATAACTGCATTTATCAAAATCTATAAAAACTGTGCGACGGAGACCTATGACCTGTTAACCAAATTTTAGCTAAATCCAATAATTCGTTTAAACGCTATTATATTTCAAATAATTTAAGTCCATTAATCATAAAAATGTTTTCTTTGTATCCATGTAAAAGGACTGTAAGTCTCACACTCATCACAATCCATACAAATCGTGTGACAGTGATCTATAACATACCTACTAAATTTTAGCTCAATCGAACAAGACGTTTAAAAGCCATCGCACAAAACTGGTCTGACATTTTTACGATGAAAATATCACCTAAAAATTGATGTTTATGTGAAATTTTGCCATATTTTGCCATGTTAAAAAATTCGTAAATTTCCAATAACTTGAGAAATTTTCAAAATAGCATGTTTATAGTTAATGATATTCATTCCGGCATCAAAACTGATATTTTAAAACTGGTTTGACATTTATACAGTAAAAATATTCCATTTAATGCATGTTTAAGTCAAATCAATGGCGTACCAAGGGTGGAACGGAGGGGGCGGTCCGCCCCAGGCCTCAGGTCATGAGGGGGCCTCCGGAAAAACTTAACCTTTAAGTATATATATTTGGTGAAGTTGCCGTGCCATTATTTTAACCTGAAAAACACCTGCAGTTCTTTAAGCCTTAGGTTCCTGTCTAAAGATCCTTAATGTACAAAATGTGGCCATAGAGCGACAACTCCCCCCCCCCCCACAAAAAAAAAAAAAAAAAAATCATTTATATAAAGTTTAATAAAGGCAGCACAAGTGGTACTAATGCGCTTGGCCTTCTTGTTGGGTGTTTGACTTCTGAATCAATCTTAAAATTTATTTCAGTGCCTTTTTATAGTAATAAATTTAAGTAAAGGATTGCGAGGGGGGGGGGGGGCTCTAAATAGTAGGGGCGCCAGTTAGAGGCCCCCAGTGAAATTTTCGCCCTGGGCCTCGAGAGTTGTAGGTCTGCCACTGAGTCAAATTTGCCCTGTTCTCCTATGTTAAGAAAATCGTAAATTTTTAATAACTTACAAAGATTTTTAATTCGAATGTTACAAATGAATAGGGTTCTTGCCAGTGTCGAAAGTATTATTTTAAAACTGATCTGATTTCTCTGCGACTATTTGTTCTTGCGATATCATGTACACAGACTAACAAACTAACAGACACCCTACTGACGGACACCATACAAATTTTGTCATTTTCGGATTCCTCACACCTGAAAACGTGAAAAAAAGTCAAAAAACCGAGGTCGAAAATTTTCACCCATACCTATAGTATGATAGTATAAAATGGTATGATGGAACTAAAAACGGTATAAGTCAAATTTTTTGCAGTGTGGCTTTTTTTTTTTTTTTTTTTTTTTTTTTTTTGGTCCCTTAGTGTATTTGAAAGGTGAAAGGATATCTAAAATCGGGATTAAAAAATTTAAAGAAATTGGTTAGAGCCGTTTTTGAAATATCGACTTTTAGTCCCACATCCAAATTACACTGAAAAGCGACAAACAGGCAACTTATCTGTACACCGGACACCAACAAATATAAAAGGACATCTGAACGCAAGTTAGTTAATATAACGAATTCGAAGAAATCGATAGAGCCTTTTTTTTTTTTTTAGACGTCCGCCGCCGAGACCTAAAACTCACCTATTTAATCAGGGCACCTACCAGTTTCATTGTAGTAACTAACTAATATATACGAAATAACATCTAAAAGGAGGTTCATATAGCGAATTTGAAAAAAATCGTTAGAGCCATTTTCGAGATATCGTCTTTAGGTTCATTTTTTTTTTTTTTTTTTTTTTAAATCCCATTTCCGTACTTCTAATTTTCATCAACACTTGCAAACGCATCTGCATACTAGTCCTATCTTAATTATAAAGTTTCGTCGTTCTATCTTTTAACGCTTTGGAAATAGGATGAAGGTCGTAGCCGTAACCGTATATATATATATATATATATATATATAGCCATGATTTATATCTTAAAACATATAAATCGCGTGAAAACTCGATATTGAAAGTTTTGACCGGATAGAAAAATATTTCTATTACCTACGGTAGTCGCGTAATGGAAGTAAAATCTGGTGCGTAACAACTATACGATTTTCAATCAATGACCACTAATACACTCATTAAACTCTCTTTGAAGATAGTGTAATCAAAAGTTATAACCATTAAAACCTATTACCAATTCTGCTGTAGTAACTAATACATACACTGTAAAAAAAACGGTAGATTTACAGCATAATATGCTGGCAATATGGGTGCATGAAGGGGGAAAAGTAAAAAAGAAGTAATTTACAGCAGAAACAGCTGTAAAAGAGTCTTTTTTTACAGATGTTTCCGCTGTAAATTGTCTTATTTAACAGCAGAATGTGCAGGCAATATGGGTGCCAGCACATTTTGCTGTAAAAGCTTCCGTTTTTTTTTTTTTTTTTTTTTTTTTTTACAGTGTGTAAATGAACCTCTGAAAAGGAGTTAATACAGCGAGCTTGCAGAAAGAGTTATTTTTTGAAACAATTACTTCGAGACCTAAAATTGACTTACCTAATCAGAACACTTATCAGTATTCCTGTAATGTATGTATACATATGAAATAACATATAAAAGAGGCTTACATAGGAAGTTTGAAGGAAATCGTTTTAGAGTCGTTTTTAAGATACTGACTTCCTCTCAAAATTCCAGCTTCGATGTCCCACTTCCGGTTTTCTGATTTTCACTAAAACTTGACAAACTCATAACGCGACGGTTTTATACGTTTTAAAAGCGCTTGACCAACTTTTGACCATTTATAGAATGCCTCTGTAATGTCTTTGTGCGACAAAAATTTTATGGCACTTATATATCAAGAACTAATGCATATAATTTTATAAAACTTTATATTTAGTTGTGCAGTGACAAAAACTGGTGTCCATGAACTAGTAAATTTCACTCAACAGCTGGTGCATCTGTGCTGCTATTTTTCCCCATTTATGAGAAAGCTAATATCTTTGCTTCCATGGCGTATAACTGAACAAAATTTAATATGTAACATGGCCATTTTAAAAACTAGTATGTTGTAGCCATCTCAAAACATTTTCTTCTATATTTTCCTATACAAATTCACGCAGTGCAAATTATTTATTAAAATTATTTTCCACGGTGGCTATAAACGATTTTCATCCTAGAAAGGTATAGGAGTAAATATCGAAAGTCAATTTTGAACCCCATAGACGATATATTAGGAAATACTTTTTTTTAAGTACAACAGGATTTTCAACCAGACATTTCAGTTGTCATGATATGCTACGTTTCACCTTGACTATGTCAGGATGTCAGTTTCCCAATCACATCCAATTTTATTATTTTATTACTTTCCGAACATAAACATATGTAAGGAAAGTATTGTAATCATGTCAAAAATCCGAATTCGAGATTTTGGTATTTCTATACGTTTTGAGGTTCCCTGAGTCCGTTTTCATATTTTTACGATGATGTATGTATGTGTGTGAACACTCTAGCGTCTAAACGCTTTGTTCGAATGAGCTGTAAGTTTGTACGCATGTTGCAAGTCACCATAGCACAAACCCTATTGGTTTTGGTGAATCTGGCACTTATAGTTTTTTTACAGGGACACAAAGAAAAATTCTTTATCATTATGGTCTATGGGACTAAAATCTTAAAAGTGCGATAGCATCTAAACGCCTTATTCAATTAAGCAAAAAATTTATACACATATTATAGGTCACAGTTACTCAATCTGTATGGATTTTGGAGAGTCTAGTACTTATAGTTTTTTTACAGGGACACAAAGAAAAATTCTTTATCATTATGGCCTATGGGACCAAATTTTAAAAAGTGCGATAGCGTCAAAACGCCTAATTAAACTGGGAAAATAATTTATTCACATATTATAGGTAATAGTTGCATGAACTGCATAGAGTTTGGTGAATCTAGCACTTACAGTTTTTCTACAGGGACACAAAGAAAAATTCTTTATCATTATGGCCTATGGGACCAAATTTTAAAAAGTGCGATAGCGTCTAAACGCCTTATTCAATTGAACAAAAAAATTATACACATATTATAGGTCACAGTTTCACGATCTATATAGGTTTCGGTGAATCTAGCACTTCTAGTTTTTTTACAGGGACACAACAAATAATTATGTCTCATTATGGCGTATGGGGTGAAATTTTTAAAGTGCGATAGCATCTAAATGCCTTATACGTTTGAATGGAAAATTTATATACGAGTTATAGGTCACCATCACACAAACTGTATGGATTTTGGTGACTCTAACACTTAACAAGTTTTACAGGGACACAATTAAAAATTGTTCATCATTAAGACCTATAGACTTAAATTATTTAAAGTGCGACAGCGACTAAACTCCTTATTCAAATTAACTGAAAATTTATATGCATGTTATACGTCCCCGTCACACGAACTTTATGAACTTTACAGAATCTAGCATTTATGGTTCTTTTTACAGGGATAAAATGCAAATTTCTTTATATATAATTGTGGCATATGGACTCAAACTTTAAAGTGCGATACCGTATAAATGCCTTATCCGATGGAGCTGAAAATTTATATAAATATTATAAGTAATCACTGTTGCACTAACTATAAGCATTTTGGTGAATCTAGCATTTGTATGTTTTTACAGGGACACAATGAATTATTCTTTATCATTAGATCTACGTGTTTGGTAAAATAACGTTAAATTAAACATCGTGTAGTATATAAAGAAAAATACCCAAACACCCTATTATAATTTTCTCTTTTGTTTATTTAACAACTCCTCTTACTTTACTTTATCTACAAAACCGTTAATTACTCAATGTTCAGAAAGTCGAGTGGAGTTACTCCAGATTTTTTTTTTTTTATCTTGTAATAATGCGTCCAAATTGTAAAAAAAAAAAAAAAATTGAAAATCGACTGTAAACTATTGGGTTGATAAGTAGTAAAAAAACTAAGTTAAACAAAAGTATCCTACTTCTGAAAAAAAAAAAAAAATCTGGTGTGAATCCACTCGACTTTCCGAAAATTAAGTAATAAACGGTTGTATAAATAATTGAAGTAAGAGAGAAGTCGTTAAATAAACAAAAGAGAAAATTATAATAGGGTGCTTCAGTATTTTTGTCCATATAGTACGTTAATTTAACACTATTGCATTTCAAATAATTTGAGCCAATAGATTATGATGACAAAGAATTTTCGTTGTGTTCCTGTAAAAACCTATAAAAGCTAAATTCACCAAAATCTATACAGTTCGTGCGACGGTAACTTATCTATAACATGTATATAAATTTTCAGCTCAGTTGGATAAGTCATTTAGACGCTATTGCACTTTAAATAATTTGTGCCCAGAAGCCATAATGATAAAGAATTTTTCGTTTCTGTTTCCCTGAAAAAAACCTATAAATGCTGAATTCTCCAAAATTTATACAGTTCATGTGATCATGACCCTATAGCACATATATGAGTTTTCAGCCCAATTGAATAAGCATTTAGACGCTATAGCACTTTAAATAATTTGAGCCCATAGGCCATAATGATAAAGAATTTTTCTTGTGTCTGTAAAAATACTACTTAAGTGCTAGATTCACCAAAATAAATAGGGCTTGTGCTATGGTGACCTATGTTAGGGATAAGCTCCTGTCTACTTGATATGTTTCAGAATGTAAACAAATTGAAGTGATGTTTAAAACAAGTTATCAGGCTGGACTTTTAACATAAATATTAATTTATTAAAATAATGAACAATGAACAAATTCAAAAAGTTAATATAAAGATAGATAAATAAATTAAAAGACAAGCTCATCTTTCATCATTATCATAGGCTGACCAGCAGCCATCTTCATGAAACAAAAATGGTAGATGAAGCTTGCATTCTGGCTGAAAACAACATGGCAGCCAATTTACTTCATAAAAAACCAACATGGCTGACAGCTTGTTCCATTTGCCCAACTTGAGCAAAAGACTAATTCGACTTTAATACATGTTGGCACTATCAAATCAGACACCTCTAACTCTTCAGCCTGCACATAAAATACTATACCAAACAGATGTAGGTCACAGTTAAAAACTCACTCAGGAACTAAAGAAGAAAAACAGTTAAGTTTGCAGTTAACAAATTAACAGTTCATACAGTTATACCATGAAGTTAACACACAACCACTAGCTAACACCTGATTCAGTACATCAGGTCAGCTCTGCATGGAAACACCCACCATGGCATGGCAGGCATCTTGTTTGTTTACAAAACAAACTGTAGAACAGCAGTACTGACAACCACTGCAGGTAACACAGGCAATATTATAACTCATAAAAACAATATTGTAAAGTGAAATTAAATTTTATAAGAGATTTGGGAAGACATTTATAGAAACAATATTTTATTATACTTAACAATTTATACCTTATAATTAATTTTAATTTCATAATTAAAAAACTTTAAACTATATCAACAACCTACAACGTAAGTACAAACTTTCAGCTTATTTTAACAAAGCATCTAGACGCTATCGTGTTCACTCAGTCATATACATTTACATACATCACCGTAAAAATAGCAAAAATTAACTCAGGAGACCTCAAAACATATTGATACACCAAAATCTCATTAAGTCATTTTTCTTACATGCCTTCTGGAGTCAATTTCACTAACTGAAGCTTTTTGTACACAATCGGATTCAAAATTCTGGAACAAATTTTTCACACGTTCTTACAATTAAATAAATAAAATACATGAAATGAAATCAGAAATCATGATTGAAAGGACTTGCATAAAGTTTGTAATAAATAAAATAGTCTATGGTACTAAATTAAATTCTATCTCTGAGATTTTTTTTTTCCCCTTTAATTAAAAAAAAAAAGAACCTCTAACTTTGTTTTAAATTATCACAGAACACACGGTTCAATTATTCGTTTTAAAGATATTTATGAGTTCTTCTGGAAAAACTCACATTGAAAAATTACACCACTGGGGAATGATTCCCTCTCAATGAGTTAGAAAGACCCCCCATAGAGGGCATTCCACCCATAGGCCTGGGATGCTAGTGTAGTCAATCGGCCTTAAAACTTACAACCAACTAACCCTCTCAATGAGTATGGGAAGCGATGATTCTACGTATACAAAAATTTTATTCCAGTTTACTGTTATTTTATTGAGTCATTCCATGTCAAATCAACACAGCTAAAAACCTGAACCCTCAGATTTTTATGAAATTGGGCTCATTTATTTGTTCTACTGAGAAATGAATGTATACCAATTAATAAGTCCCTATCTCTTTTAGTTTTTGATATACAGGGTTGCAAAAATGGGTAAAAAATACAAATTTCCAAAATTCTTCTACTACAAATGTACCCATATTTTCTTTCCTAATTAACTTAGAGATAAAAGATTGGTATCATTAGAAAGTTTATAATACAGGCTTTCAAATGATATATCACATGGATATATTTTTAAAAATTTTCATGTTAAAGTCAAACATTTTGACCTTTGACCTTCAATATCTCAAAAAGTACATATTTAATTTTCTTTTAAAAATTATAATTTATTTTTAATTTTATTATCTATAATTATTGTATATTTCAACTTGGGACGACCGTGAGATCCTGAGTTATAAAGTAAAATGCAACCTTTCATCAATATTTACATACGCATATTTTTCATGCATATTTTGTTCCCTAATTAACTTAGAGATATAAAATTGGTATCATTAGAAAGCTTATAATAAAGGCTTAAATGATATACCACATGTATATATTTTTTACATTTTCCATCTTCGAGGTCAAACATTTTTACCTTTGATCTTCCATATCTCAAAAAGTACATATTAAATTTTTTTTTTTAAATTATATGTTACTATTACGTTTATTATCTATAATTTCTGTAAGTTTCAACATGGGACGGCCATTTTTTTTGTAAAACGTACATTATGTTAATATGGAAATACTGGTAGAGTTGCATTTTAATTTATAACTCAGTATCCCATGGCCAATCTTTTATCTCTAAGTTAATTAGGAAAGAAAATATGGGTACATTTATAGTAGAAGAACTTCGGAAATTTGCATTTTTTACCCATTTTTGCAGTCCTGTATATCAAAAACTAAAAGAGATACGGACTAATTAATTGGTATACTTTCATTTCTCAATAGGACAAATAAATGAGCCCAATTTTATAAAAATCTGAGGGGATCAGGTTCAAACGCTGTTTTTTTTTTTTTTTTTTTTTTTTGTGTGTGTGTGTGTGTGTGTGCGTGTTGATTTGACATGGAATGACTCTATTACAATATTCTGTTTTAATTTCACAATAACTGGTTACAAATAATCCTCATTGTGTGCATTTATACGAAATTTTGTCCTATGCCGATAGATTAAAATTCTGGTAAAACAAGATAACAACGCCACAGTTGAGCAATATGTACCAAATTATGTCAAGTTCCAACCAAAAATACACTTATATCAAATTCCGCCCATTGGTTCATGAGATATGTGTCCTCAAAATTTTGGTAGCACAAGTACATACACAAAGGCATACTGATAGATGTATATATTAAAAGATATTTTTTAAGTGGTCAATTCGTGTTCAGAACATTTCAAAACTTGTAAATCTATCGAAAACAGACTCAAGTAGTCAATTGGCTTTAATCACTACCCCAGCACTATAGAAAATCGAACTTTTTTATGAATCTAATACTTTCTTCTATTGAATCTAGAAGAAAATAAAAATTAGGCTGATTCAATTTGGTTGCATATCAACCGACAGATGGTACTGGTAGGTTGCTTTTTTTTTTTTTTTCGTTTACGGAAGGCTGTACCTCAACTATAACGTATAAGTGTACCAAACTTAAAAATTGAGATGGCTGATATAGGGACGGGGAATGAAAATCAATCTGAAATCAATTTGGGTGCATATCATCCTACAAATGGTATTATACAGCAATATTTATCATTTAGAAGAAGGCCATGTCTCAGCTTCTATAAAATATAAATGCACTAATTTTGATATGTGAAATGGTACAATATAAAAAATTTTGCAGATTCAATTTAGGTGTATATACACAGTCATTTGGTGCTTCTATTACTCGGGTGTAACACTTATAACAACAATGCTAATAAAGCTCTACTGGATATTCTAAAACAAATTTACAAATGTACTTGCAAAGTTGATAATTTACACTGTCTTAAAAATAGCTTTCAATTAATTCAATACATCAAATCGCTCGATTCAATAGACAATATTATGACTTTTGACTTTCAAGATCTTTTCAATAATATTGAGTTATCAGATCTTAGTAATATCATTTACAGTCTTTTTCAAGAATATAAAGCTCAAATTAATCTTCCTTACAAATCTAAAGAAGAAAAATTTAAAACACTTCTTAACTTTGTTAACCATAATAATTATATCTTCCACAACAACGATATCTATTTGCAACAATTAGGCATTCCACAAGGAGGTTGTAGCTCCAGTATTTTGGCAGATCTCTATCTTTATTATTATGAAAAGAAAATTTGCAATGATGATGTTCGATTTTATCGTTACATCGATGATATTATTGTATTTTATCTCAACAAGAACTCACAAAATGGCTTTTCCTTCAATTATCCACCTAATTTAAAGCTAACTCAAAATACTCGACTAATCAATCTATTAACTTTTTAGATCTCAAAATAATCATCGATGGTAATAAACTTTACACAGATATCTATGACAAACGGCAAGATTTTTGTTTTAATGTAAACTTATTTACACATTTTAATTCATGTCTGCATCTTTCGGTATTTAGAAACATCATCATTAACCATTTATTTCGAATTAATAATTTATGCTCTGCAAAGTTTAAAAACAAGAATATTAATAAACTGATCACAGCCACTGCTAAAATGGGTTTTCCTAAAAACTTTGTATTTTCTATTTTATATCCTTAACCATGTCTCTGTCAGTACAAAAAAAAAAAAAAGCTGTGTACACTCTTGTGTATATCAACAAAAAAATTATAAAATATTAAAAGACAATAAAAAAGGTGGCGGTTGGGTGGGCAGATGTTTGATTACGGAGGTGGGGTGGTGTTGTAAGGCTGGATGGTTGGGTGGGTTTGTGAAATTAAATTTAAAAAAAAAAAAAAAAAAAAAGTAGATGGCTTGTTGCATTTGCTTTGTATTGCTATGCAAACTTTCATTTTCCATTAAAATTTCAGTTTTTTCCTTTTTGAGTTGTCAACTATATTTAATGTTCTAATTATACTGTTAAACACGGTGTGATCAATCGGTGAATTTCATTGTGGCTTCGTGGTTTCATTGTTGTTCACCTGCTTTGAAATTTGCATTTTTAAATCCATATGGTTCCTGTTCTGGTTGTGGCAGGCTGGGGGAGGGTTGCCGGCATAAAACTAGTGTAACCCCACAGGCAAGTCACAAGTCTTGCCGCCTGCCTCCTTCTTCCTACCTTGTGTTTCTTTGGTTGTTTTTTCATTAATTTTGATAAGTTTATGGTTTTGAGTTAAGATTTGTTGTTTTACTTTGTTGATTCGTTTGTTTTGCAGGCTGTTAATTAATAGATATGGTTTCTTTAAATTAGTGTATTTCATCCACTGATGATTTTTTTTTTTTTTTTTTTTTTTTTTTTAAATCTTATTGGTCATTGGTGTTTCAGTGATCTTCTATCTGTTGCTTGGCTTCTACTATGCTTAATAGATCATCTTTATTATATTTACATTTAAAATTAAACCTGCTGCAATTGCGCATAAATTTTGAATGTATTTTGTGTTTAATAAAACTTATTGCTTTATGTCATTTAAATTATCTTATATATGAATTTCATATATTTAGATTTGTCTTAAATTGGCATTAACACTATTTTTTGTATTATACACTTTGTATAAAGCTGCATTTGCGCTCTTACAATTTGTATTATTTCTGTAATTTCTCTAATTTTTTCAATATGTTATTTATTGATTTAAAATTTATATTATATTATGATTCTTGTAGTGTTGTGAAGTTTTGCGACAGTATTATGTCACTGGCCCTGGATCCTTTATAACTAACTGTATAGTTGGCAACTTACTTTAATAATTTATTCTTTAATTAAATATCTTAAAAAAAAAAAAAAAAAAAAAAAATATGTTGTGTATGTATAGTCGAATATTTAATTCTACTTATTATTTAGCATTTTGTGCCTGACATTTTGTGAATTGTGATGGTTAGTTTTTCTTACTTTACTTTCAAAAAATGGGCGGAATTTAATTTGTAATTGGAACCAAATCAATAGATTAGGTCAAAGGAGGTTTAATGTAAATATGTACATATTATTTAATTATTATTATTTTATATATATATATATTTTTTTTTAAGTTCTCTCTTCACTTTTCATTAATCCAGATACTTATTAATCAAGAATCAATTTAATTAAGTAATTGAATTTGGTATAAAACTAATGTAAATACTTACTTGCCTTGTGATTTTTAATATACAAAAACATTTTTTCTCTATGACTCTGTTTAGTAAATTTTTAGATCCTGGCAAAAAATACTTTGCTTCACAGCAGTATTGTGCCCGGTACAAGGATATTTATAGGGATATCCTTGGATCGACATCCAGTTACCTATCATCTCCTCCTCCTTTACTTCAATTTAGAACATGCGGTTCTAATAGATGTAAAACTTGCCCTATGGCCTCTCACACACAATTGAATAATAATCAATCTTTGGTTCCATTTTGTCAGGCATACAATGTTATTTATAAAATCAGTTGTGGTCATTGTAAACTTAGTTATATTGGTGAAACTTCAACTCCTCTACATTTACGCATTAATCAGCATCGATCAGATTCTAAAAACCTTTCAGCTGCACCTTCTAAATCAACTATAGAATTACAACACTTTAAATCACATAATTTTAATTCATGTACCATAGAGATTGTAAAAATTTCAGAAAAATAAAAGTGAGCGTCTATTTCTTGAATCAAAATTTATGCAATATTATAATACAATTTATCCATATGGCCTAAATTCCGAATACTTTAGTAAAACTATTAAAGCATATTCTAACATCAACCCTCTACATGATTATTCGACTATTTATGCACAACTCAATCACAAAATTAACAATAAAACTTCTAGAACTAAACGAGGTAGTAAAAAAACAGATTTAATCTTTTCTAAAAGTGCCATTATTAAACTCATATCAGATCTACAGACTAATTACTTATCTAACTATAACTGGTTCATTATTCGAAAATTTATTTCTGCAATTAAAAAGAAATACTTAGTAAACTTTCTGAATGTATTTCAAAGCCAATCCTATAATAAACATTTTTCAGACATTTTTTATGATATTATAATGTACAAAATCAAACAATTTAATTTAAAAATTAATAAAAAGCCTAACAAATTTAAAACAAATACTCAATTAATTGTGAATTTTACAAATCAAATATTGAACAGTATTAACATTACGTCTATCATTAATGACAAAGAATGTATGTTTCCGATTAAAGATTTAAATCTATCTCGTACCTTCAAATATCCTCTTCCTCTTGGAAGAAAGATATTCAATTATAATTCTGTATCTAAGTCTACCTCTTTTACTAACACTGTAACCTGTAAATGCAATGATCCTTCTTTCTCAAAATTTATTGACAGAGACCATGGACACATTATCACAGGTAATCTCAATATTATTGACAATTATCAATTAAAAAAATTCATGAAATTTGGCACCAAATTTAGACTTCCAGTTAAAACTAGCATTCCACAAATCTTACAACAGTTTTCTTATGACCTAGATTTATTTATTTATAAAATATCTATTACTCATAATAAACCTATTGCCTACTTCACTCAATGGAAAGTTTTAGTGTTACAAAAAATCAAAAATGCATTATTTATCAATTCTTCAAATCTGGTGTTACTTAAAAAATCTGTACTTCTTAACTCAATCAAATCACTACAGGATGACTTTGTGATCACTTATGTTGACAAATCACCTAATAATTATGCCATTATTTGTAAATCCTACTATCTCTCTATTTTAAACTCTTCAATCAATAATAGTAACATCTTTAGTTTAACTAATAATAACCTTATTATTAATAACCGAAAAATACATAATTACTATAAACTACTTCAACTTCCCTTCAATAACTTTAATTATCCTTATATAGTTCTCATACCTAAGTTTCACAAATCTCCAATTAAATTTCGCACTGTCACTGTTGGGTGTAACACTTATAACAACAATGCTAATAAAGCTCTACTGGATATTCTAAAACAAATTTACAAATGTACTTGCAAAGTTGATAATTTACACTGTCTTAAAAATAGCTTTCAATTAATTCAATACATCAAATCGCTCGATTCAATAGACAATATTATGACTTTTGACTTTCAAGATCTTTTCAATAATATTGAGTTATCAGATCTTAGTAATATCATTTACAGTCTTTTTCAAGAATATAAAGCTCAAATTAATCTTCCTTACAATTTTGAAGAAGAAAAATTTAAAACACTTCTTAACTTTGTTATCCATAATAATTATATCTTCCACAACAACGATATCTATTTGCAACAATTAGGCATTCCACAAGGAGGTTGTAGCTCCAGTATTTTGGCAGATCTCTATCTTTATTATTATGAAAAGCAAATTTGCAATGATGATGTTCGATTTTATCGTTACATCGATGATATTATTGTATTTTCTCTCAACAAGAACTCACAAAATGGCTTTTCCTTCAATTATCCACCTAATTTAAAGCTAACTCAAAATACTCTGACTAATCAATCTATTAACTTTTTAGATCTCAAAATAATCATCGATAGTAATAAACTTTACACAGATATCTATGACAAACGGCAAGATTTTTGTTTTAATGTAAACTTATTTACACATTTTAATTCATGTCTGCATCTTTCGGTATTTAGAAACATCATCATTAACCATTTATTTCGAATTAATAATTTATGCTCTGCAAAGTTTAAAAACAAGAATATTAATAAACTGATCACAGCCACTGCTAAAATGGGTTTTCCTAAAAACTTTGTATTTTCTATTTTATATCCTTAACCATGTCTCTGTCAGTACAAAAAAAAAAAAAAAAGCTGTGTACACTCTTGTGTATATCAACAAAAAAATTATAAAATATTAAAAGACAATAAAAAAGGTGGCGGTTGGGTGGGCAGATGTTTGATTACGGAGGTGGGGTGGTGTTGTAAGGCTGGATGGTTGGGTGGGTTTGTGAAATTAAATTAAAAAAAAAAAAAAAAAAAAAAAGTAGATGGCTTGTTGCATTTGCTTTGTATTGCTATGCAAACTTTCATTTTCCATTAAAATTTCAGTTTTTTCCTTTTTGAGTTGTCAACTATATTTAATGTTCTAATTATACTGTTAAACACGGTGTGATCAATCGGTGAATTTCATTGTGGCTTCGTGGTTTCATTGTTGTTCATCTGCTTTGAAATTTGCATTTTTAAATCCATATGGTTCCTGTTCTGGTTGTGGCAGGCTGGGGGAGGGTTGCCTGCATAAAACTAGTGTAACCCCACAGGCAAGTCACAAGTCTTGCCGCCTGCCTCCTTCTTCCTACCTTGTGTTTCTTTGGTTGTTTTTTCATTAATTTTGATAAGTTTATGGTTTTGAGTTAAGATTTGTTGTTTTACTTTGTTGATTCGTCTGTTTTGCAGGCTGTTAATTAATAGATATGGTTTCTTTAAATTAGTGTATTTCATCCACTGATGATTTTTTTTTTTTTTTTTTTTTTTTTTATCTTATTGGTCATTGGTGTTTCAGTGATCTTCTATCTGTTGCTTGGCTTCTACTATGCTTAATAGATCATCTTTATTATATATATATATATTAGTACATATTGGTTAAATTGTACTAAACTACACATGTAAAATATTTATTGTGGTAAGATGTACTGATTAAATTTTTATGTGACTGGTAGATGCTGCTTTTTATGTAAATTGATATAAAAGAAAGTTTTGTGATGACCACGGCATAATAGTTGTTTTGGATCCAGGGCCGTGCTTAGGGGGGGGGGGCGACCGGGGCGATCGCCCAGGGCGGCTAACAGTTAGGGGCGTCTAAAAATGACAAAATTTCAGCTAAAAATTAAGTTTACTAAAATTGTTAGATTTTTTTAAAAACAGGATTGGATTGGATTTGGGAATAAGGCCGATTGACTGCTGTAGGTCCTAGACCTGAGGGAGAGTGACCTCCGTGGAGGTCTTTCTAAGGGGTCCTAGCCCGTAATTACACAAATTTCGGAGAAAACCATGGAAAACTCCGATCGGCTAGGCCGACAAGCGCGACTTGGGATTGAACCCGGCACCTCATGTCTACCAGCTTTGAGCGCATAACCATTTGGCCGCTGGAGGCTTATTTTAAAAACAGAGAAAAATACCTTAACTTTTCATCTGTGGCAACCTGGCAGTTTTTTAGCTTTAAAGGATAGTTTTCAGAAGCAGAAGGAGGGAAATAATTTTAGTGCCTAGGTGACTAAAATCTTTTGCCTAGGAGGGCGGCTAAAATCTTTCGCCCAGGGCGGCTAAAAGTGTAGGCACGGCCCTGTTTGGATCTATGAAAGTCAAAAGATTCCAAATGCCATCCTCCACCATACACACACACACGTGTGCAAGCACTGACCTATTTAAAAAAAAGACTGTTTAAACTAGGGAGACATTAAAACATTTAAATCGGGTGAAAAATCAATAAAAAACTTTTGACAGAACAGAATACAATACAACCATTACTAGTTGTAGTTGGGTAATGGAAGTAATAATTCATTCTTCTATCATCAGAATATTTTATTTTAAAAAAATTTAAAGAGAAAATTTTGACCTAATATCAAAAGATTACTGATATTTAAAAAAATTAACAAAAGTAAATTTAGTCAGTATTATACATTATAATTATTTATTAACTAGCAATAACATTGTTTAAAAATAATAATAAATTCATTCATAAAATTCACAGAATAGATATTTTAAACTTTCAAACACGTGAATTTGAGTAAAATGTCGTCCAGATAGTTGAGTCGGTGAGGTATTGATGTATTATGCCATGGATTCAGATTCAATCCCTGGCCTTGTTACTCTTTGCTCTTTTTTACTTCCTCTAACCCATACATAAAAGGTAGAGAAAGTATTGTTTTTCAGTCAATTTTCCTGAATCCAAAAATCAGGTTTATTTTTAGCAATTGGTCTGATTGTGTGTGTGTTTAGATCTGTAAATCAGCATAACTAAAAAATAAATATCAGCAAGAAGTTTAAGCTCGGTATTCTAAATCTGTACGATGTGGGGATACTACTTAAAACCTTTGATTGAGATTGGATAAATGGTTTGTGTGCAAGGATGTCCAAAAGTATTCAAATACGTTATGATAATGGGTAGAAATTTCTCATCGGTACACTTTAGCATCTTTGACTAAACTAATTAAAATAAAATAAGCATACATTTTTTATAATCACAAATGCATGTTTCAGAAGATGGAGTGAAAAGAATTTATCCTTCATTTACAGGACCACACAAAAGAATATCGATATATGCGGTAAGATCAATGGTTGAAAATGGCTTGAACTAACTGCATTTTAAATTGTTACGAGTTAGTTTTCACTGTACCAAATTTAAGTACAGTATGTAGTGCATTTACAATTTATAATTAATATATAGCACAATTCAAAAGATAGTCGACCAAGTTTCAATGAATGGTGTGGACAAAAATTCAATACATTTCAAAAAAATTTTTTTAATTTAATAATTTCGTAAATTTTTTTAATTTTTTCGTTGTTTTTTTCTATATCCAGCTGGGTGATTGAAGGAAGATGATAGCACTTCGCTCATTTAGAAATAAATATATGTCAATTAAAACTGTTTTTAAAACTATTTTGGGCTGCCATTTGAAATACTTTTGAAATGATCAAATACACTGCGGATCTCATGCTGGCGTGTGTTGTCACAGGTGTCAGTAGCACACTGGCACAAGAAAAGCAAGATTCAGTGTTTATTCTCTTCTCGATTGGTTTTATGCATCATCAACATAACAATCTTATATGAATGGTAGTTAATGTGTTATACTCTAATGTTGTTGTTGTAGCTAATTCTAACTGGTTAATAATAAGCTAAACCAGATCCATGAGACCATAAACTGTTAAAAAGGGGACTCCGCAACAAAATCCTCCTTTACATGTTCCAAGCATGAAAGATGTTCAGGGATAAATTAAACAATGTTACATTATCCACAAATAGAGAAGATCATCTTTTGCCGATCAAATTTAAGAGATTTCAGGCATTCACTTAAGAGTCTTGACAATGCAGTCTGCTGGACATGATTACCCTCTAAAGTAATAGCACCATCCGGCTGCTTGCCAGGCTCGTACTGGCCCACCGGGCAACGAGGCAAATGCCCGGTGCGCCCTTCGCCGAGGAACTTTTTTTTTTTTTTTTTTTTTTTTTTTTTTTAAATGTAAAAATTGATTTTTCCCCCCTAGAACACTATAAAATTTTATGGTTTTTGTTTAAAATTGAAGGAAATATTTCTGTAGAATTTATTCTCAAAAGCAATCCTGAAACTCCTTTATCTGAATGCCTACATGCACTTATTATTAAGGAAGAATGCGAGTTCTCTATTTAAAATAGCTTGAATATGTTCATATGCGCCCCACTACACTAGGCACACAGAAGACTAAGTAAAAGGCGTTTTGTAAGTTCCACTAAAGAGGGCGCCTTGCATTCTCAACTAAAGAGCGAACTTGTATGCTTCAACAAATTAAGCACCTTGCATGTTCAGTGGAACACAATGTGAGCACCATTAATCAAATTATAGTTTTAAAACACGTAGCGTTATTATAAAAATCAACTAAGAACTATTACTAAATACAAATACGAAACATGACGCCCTTTATATTCAGTGAGTGCATATATTTTAAACACTACAAATATGTAAAACAAATTTTAGCGCATATCGCCCAATAAAATATATCGTAACTTTAGTGATAACACTATATGCGCCCCGTTAGGCAAAAAAGGCAATTTTTAACAATTTTATGAGTAGCCTCCTTATAAAAATGAACTAAAAAAACTATTTTTGAAAAAATACAAAACAGAGCGCCTTTTACATTTACGGGATGGTACATGTATTTATTTCATCACTAAAATTATTTATATACATGAAACAAAATCAATAAATAAAAACTGTGCCCCTATCAGTGACGTAGAAATAACACCATATGCAACAGATCTGGCATAAAAGGAGCCCTCTTTTTAATGTGTTTATAAACAACAAAAATTGCTTAGAAACAAATATTAAATACTCATGAAATACTAAACAACACGCCTTTTAGCCTTAGTGAGGTGCACATATTCTTAAATTTTCTCAAAACATGGATAAAAAAAAAAGAAACATGTTCTGTCAATATCAATAATAACAAATAATACAGAAAACAGGGTATCTTGCATGTTCCACAAAACAGGGCGACATGCATGTTTAGCGAAACACATACGTGTGCCTCTCTAATCAAAATGTATGTAAAAATAAATAAAAATATAGCGTCTTTATAAAAATAAGCTGAAAACTAATACTAAATAGAATTTTTTTTTTTTTAAAAAAAAGCGCCCTCTAAATAATATAGTAAAGTCGAAATGACACCATATGCGCCCCTCTAGATAAAAAAGTGTCCTGTTTTTAAGGCACCCTGCCCTGTTTTAAACGGGACGCCTTTTAGCCTTAGTGAGGTGCACTTGGCCTACATATATATTTTAAACACTTCAAATATGCAAAAGAAATTTTAAGTGCCCAATTAAATATACCGTAACTTTAGCGATAACACTATTTGCGCCCCGCTAAGCATAAAAGGCGCCCTGTTTTCAACAGTTTTATATGTAAGCCTCTTATAAAAATGAACTGAAAAACTATTTTTTAAATAAATACAAAACAGGGCGCCTTTTATATTCAGTGAGTACGCATATATAATTTAAACACTACAAATATGTAAAAAAAAAAAAAAAAAAAAAAAAAAAAAAAATTGTGCTTAATATAAAATATATCGTAACGTTAGTAATAACATTACATGCGCCCCGCTAGGCATAAAAGGCGCCCTGTTTTCAACAATTTTATATGTAGCCTCCTTATAAAAATGAACTAAAAAACTACTTTTGAAAAAATAAATAAATAAATAAAAATACAAAACAGGGCGCCTTTTACATCTACCGGATAGTACATGTACTTATTTCTCCACTAAAATTTTTTATATAAATGAAATAAAATCAATAAATAAAAACTGTGCCCCTATCAGTGACGTAGAAATAACACCTGCGACCGATCTGGCATAAAAGGAGCCCTCTTTTTAATATTTTTATAAACAACAAAAATTGCTTAGAAACAAATATTAAATACTCATGAAATACTAAACAACACGCCTTTTAGCCTTAATGAGGTGCACATATTCTTAAATTTTCTCAAAACATGGATAAAAAAAGAAACATGTTCTGTGAATATCAATAATAACAAATAATACAGAAAACAGGGTATCTTGCATGTTCCACAAAACAGGGCGTCTTGCATGTTTAGCGAAACACATACGTGTGCCTCTCTAATCAAAATGTATGTAAAAATAAATAAAAATATAGCATCTTTATAAAAATAAGCTGAAAACTAATACTAAATACAAAAAAAAAAAAAAAAAAAAAAAAAAAAAGCGCCCTGTAAATAATATAGTAAAGTCGAAATGACACCATATGCGCCCCTCTAGATAAAAAAGTGTCCTGTTTTTAAGGTACCCTGTCCTGTTTTAAACGGGACGCCTTTTAGCCTTAGTGAGGTGCACTTGGCCTACATATATATTTTAAACGCTTCAAATATGCAAAAAAAAAATTTAAGTGCCCATTTACATATACCGTAACTTTAGCGATAACACTATATGCGCCTCGCTAGGCATAAAAGGCGCCCTGTTTTCAACAGTTTTATATGTAAGCCTCTTATAAAAATGAACTGAAAAACTATTTTTTAAATAAATACAAAACAGGGCGCCTTTTATATTCAGTGAGTACGCATATATAATTTAAACACTACAAATATGTAAAAAAAAATTTTAGTGCTTAATATAAAATATATCGTAACGTTAGTAATAACATTACATGCGCCCCGCTAGGCATAAAAGGCACCCTGTTTTCAAAAATTTTATATGTAGCCTCCTTATAAAAATGAACTAAAAAACTACTTTTGAAAAAAAAAAAAAAAAATAAATAAATACAAAATACAAAACAGGGCGCCTTTTACTTCCACCGGATGGTACATGTACTTATTTCTCCACTAAAATTATTTATATAAATGAAATAAAATCAATAAATAAAAACTGCGCCCCTATCAATAATGTAGAAATAACACCATATGCGCCCAATCAGGCATAAAAGGAGCCCTCTTTTTAATGTTTTTATAAACGACAAAAATTGCTTACAAACTAATATTAAATGCTCAAGAAATACTAACCAGCACGCCTTTTAGCCTTAGTGAGGTGCACATATTCTTAAATTTTCTCTAAAAATGGATGAAAAAACATGTATCCCTATCCCCCTCAAACCCTATCAAGAATAACAATTAATGTAGAATGCTTAACCCTTTAACGTTCACTACTTAATTTATTTAAAAAATTACTAAACTAATTTTAAAAATGGCTTTTAGACACGTAGCTGATCATAAATATTAAAAAAAAAATAAAAAAATCGCATTGTTCCTTTTTGAGAAATTTTTGATTTGAAACATCTATAAGTTAACCTTATTAAATTCAAATAATATTTAATTTAATAAATAAAACACTTTGTAAGTAAACATTATCGACTACAAAAACTCGTAAAAGTTGTTTTGGGGGAAAATAATAGTCCAGCTTTTCATTAAATGAAAAAAACTAGACATTAGTGCATCATCAAACCAGCAATTCGCACTCGCGCACACAAAAATCTTCAAGTCACTTATGCAATTAGCTTCTAGTGAAGCATTATTTGTTAAATTTTGGAATAGTGCTGATATCTACAGACAGAAAAGGAACAAAAGTTTAAAGCCCGATTAAAACAAAGGGGAAAAGTTAAAAAAACTTCTGCATAAAACTTCTTAAATTATGCCGAATGTTCGGTTTCGCTGCGAAACCAATGATCGTTAAAAGGTTAACAGGGTATCTTGCATGTTCCACTAAACAGGGCGATTTGCATGTTCCACTAAACAGGGCGATTTGCATGTTCCACTAAACAGGGCGATTTGCATGTTTAGTGAAACACATACGGTACATCTCTAATAAAGATGCATGTAAAAATTTTAAAAAATATAGCGTCTTTATAAAAATAAACTGAAAATTAATACTGAATACAATATAAAAAAAAGTGCCTTTTATATCTTTTTTTTTTTTTTTTTTTTTTTTTTTTCTCCGTGAATGTATATTCCATCTTTGAACTAACTGTACCTCGCCTTATCCTTCAAAGTAAACAAAACAAGTACATAAAAAATTCTTTCCTTTCTAGAAATTATTCTATAGTTACTTCTCGATGTACAGCTGGGGCTGAGACAAAGCATATCTAACCTACAGATTAGTATACGCTTTGGGACTTTGGGCTGAGAGGATGACAATGAACGTTATCAGTAATTTTCGATGTGGGCACAGTTGATGCTTTTTCAACAATAGGGGGATTAATGTGAGCTCAGTTGATGTGTTCCCCTTTTTGTCACCTAAATGATCATAGTTATAGTACATTTACATACGAAGTCTTTTTCAACAACTATTATGGTGATAGATATTATTTGTTCACACACGTTTACGCATTTCAAAGAAATCCGGAACAGAAATGCTAATAATCTTTTTTCTACTACTGGGAAAACACGTGCTTCAAAATTTTTTTAACGAATAGCTGAAGATGGGGGAGGGACGTTCACTGTGAAACCTGCACATCTTGAATTCTATATAATGTAACGTGAAAGAGTGAAGGTGGAATTATCTGAATGGTATCAGCCAAGCCATGTGAAATACAAGAATTTTCATTTTGGGAAAAATAATCTAAGGTATGATTATTCATTATTATTTTTATAATTTATTATTATTTGTTGAAGTGCAGGAATGTGGAGAGATAGAGATTATATCTTTGAATTCTTCCAAAATTGTGATATTTTTCTTATTTCACACTTATAGTCCTGTAGATTGGAATTATATGCTCCCTACATTAACTTTTTATGAAGCTTTAATAAAAACTTGACATATGCTTTGAAGTAAAATAAAATAATATATATATTTCGCTTATACTCTACAGCTTATATGATATGTTAATTGTCTGTACATTTGTTAACATTTTTTTCTTTTTAATTTCGGCAACTGATCTGATACAATTTGCTGTTCTAGATCGTGGCCTACTTGAACTTGCGTTACTGGCATATCGGGCGCTTAGTTTGTGCAGTGTTCGTTTATTTATTATTTTTTTTCTCTCTCTCATTTTTTAAAATTATAACATGGTCATATCTATATCTCATATCATTATCAAGTTTATCTTTCATACAAATGCCATTATAGAATTCTTTGATGCATTTAACTTATTAATTTATTTTCTTTTAAGTTAGATTCACAACACTCCTGTATACTTCTGAATCATAATTTCTTTATTATAATGAAATAAATAATATAAAACACATTCTAATAATTTCTTATGACATTCTGTTGTTTACAATAATCTGCGAGCAATATTTGTTGCTTGTGAAATAGCTTACGTGAAAAAAGCTTAATTTTTTTTCTTAATTTTTCTGTGACTTCATTCTCCCTTTCCTTGCGGCCTACCAGTGGTTTTGCGCTCAAAGCTGGTAGGTGTGAGGTGCCAGGTTCGATCCCAGGTTGCGCTTGTCGGTCTAGTCTTTCGAATTTTCCGTGGTTTTCTCCAAAAATTGTTTTAATACGTATTTCACTCTTAGAATGATCCCAATGGAGGACACTCTCCCTCAGGCCTTGGATCCTAGTGCAGTCAATCGGCTTTAATTCCAACAACCCTTTCTTTGCTCATTGTCCATTTTTTGAATATGTTTTAAGCCACAATTTCTATAGATACAGTCATCGAAACAACGTTATTTATGGTTTTTACTCTAAAAAATTATGACGCAATTTAAAAATTATGGGTTTTGTTATATAAAAGATTTATCACTGTAAACTTAACTGTGAGAGCTGGAGTAATGTGTTTAATTTAATGCTCGAGCACATATTTTAACATATTCAAATTCAAGCGAACATGGCATTTTTCTTTAATGGGATGTTAGCTAGAGGGGTCGTGTACCGTGTTCTCTTCTCACAAAGGAAAGTTTATGTTATTTATGTATCAGAAATTGTATATAGTGATTTTTTAATACGATATATTCCATCGGTGAAGTGTTAAAAAGAAAAGAAAGCTGTCTAAGGTGGAAAAGGAATATATTAAAAGCCTTTGAGAACTCTGGTCGTGTATGAAGAAACTTTTTTAGAATCACCTTGGTATTGGTGCAAGATTAATTGCAATTGGAGTCCAGTTCTCCGTGGAATGCCTCCATTAGGTCTTTTTAAGGAGTCTTAGCTCCTATTCCCAAATTTACACAAGTTTCGGAGAAAATTATGGAAAACTTCGTATGATTAGGTCAAGCGTTTAGAACTGAGATCGAAAACGACACTACTTATACCAATTTAGAGAGCAGAACTTCTCGGCCACTACATATAATAACCTTGAATAATGTTTAGTAGTAAACTGGCGCCCTTTTTATCTAGATTTTTGGCGCCCTTTTTATTCAAATTGCCAGCGCCCTCTTTGTCATGCCAGTACGACCCTGCTGCTTGCTACCATATCAGTCATGTGCTTTTCTAGCACAACATCAGGATTTAGCTCTTGAGTAGATATCTAAAAAGGTCAGGTTGCTATAGGTGCCATTGTAGTTTCCTGCTTGCTTAGCCAGGGTGTCAGCCATTTCGTTACCACTAAGGACAAAATGTGAGGAGATCCACTGTAGATGAATATCATGGATGGATGAGAGTTTTTGTAGTAGAGTCTAGTAAAGAAAATAACGACCTCAGATATTACATTGGTATGACTAAAAGAAAAATTGTTAATCATATTAAAGAACATACGAATGACATCAAATATGACAAAATAACTATGCTTTAACCAAAACGAACCACGAACAAAACATAAATATTGATTTTAACAACATTAGAAAACTAGCTAATAAGCTAATTATAACAACTATAAATATGCTGCAATTCACAAAATAATCAAAATCAAAGCCAACGAGCAAGCTTGCAACAGTCGTCAGATGAACGGACAGATTGACGGCAGGTGGTGCAGCATGTTAAAAGAAGCTAGAAGACGGAAAAGCAAAGCACGATCAGTCTCTCCTGAAGATGGTAGTAAAGTAGGCTCATTTTAAATATTTTAAACCTTAGCTATAAACTGTAATAAATGTCCAAAATCAGAAAATTGAAATAACTCAAATGTAAAGTCCATTTTAAATCAATTTTTCCTTAAATGTATTTATTTATTTATTAGCTTCATTTTCTTATCTTTATTTATTATTTCATCAAGAAAATAAAAGAAAATGATTAAAAATAAACATTTATAGATGAACCAAAGCTGAGTAAATTCCTTTAGTAATACTAAATGTCTATTTAAGGTTTCTCATTCTGAGGACTTGAATAAGGTTGGAGCTACAAATTATAATCTGTATCAGATAAAAAAATTCACCGTCATTGATACTATACTGGTTAATTTGAAACTCACCAACTGAATGCCGGAAGGAACAGCTTATTGTTAAGACTACCAAGTAGGGCTATTAGTGTCTCCTCTAGAATTGTCCCAGACACATGGGGGCCTGCTGTATTTCCTAGACTAAAACCTGCCATCCATTATACAAAAATTATTTTCTGCAAATTTTTGCTTTTGAAAAGAATCTATTTTTCCTGTATGAACTAAGAGTTTACATATTTCCAAATGAAGACACTCAAAAAATGTACACAACAATAAAATAATAATAATAATAATTAAATTAACATAAATTAACATCTTTACCTATTTTAGCGAAAAAGCAATTGTGCTCTCCTAATAAAACTACTCCTTCCACACAGAGGATTCTTTTAATTTTTTGCATTCATTTACATGAGACTAATGCATATATTCTTGGGGATATAAGACATAAATTAAAATATTTTAAAAACACACTTTTATTTCAAAATATACTAAAAATTTCAGCTTAATCATATGGTAGGAAGTAAGTCTGTTACTGCTTGATCATGTATTATCATCAGAGTTATACATGTATGCAAAATATCAATTCAATTGGATGATAGGAAATGGATAAAAATTGAATTATTAAATCTGTGCTGCAACACATGTAAATAAACAATGTTCCAAACTAAATAAAACCATGTAATAAAGGTTTCTTTCAAAAATTACTCCTTCTTACTTCAATTACTGAACTACCATAGGCAATGGGAGTATTGTATTTGGTCAAAATATTCTATACTGAATTTTCACCTGATTTACATGTTTTAAGGTCTCCTAAGTCCAAAAAAGTGTTTTTCAACAATTGGTCAGTGTGTGTGTATGTGAGGAATCTTCTGACTATCATATCTTCTAAACTAATAAAGATAGAACAATAAAACTTCAGAATTGAGACAGGTTAGGTGTGCAGATGATTTACCCAACTTTTGGTGAAAATTGGAAAACCAGAAGTGGGACCATAAGTCGGTATCTCAAAAACGAGTCTAATGATTTTCTTCAAAGTTGTTATATAAATACCCTATTAGATTCCTTTCATATATCATAGTTGGTTAGTTTAAGAAAATTGACAAGCATCCTGTATAAGTAAGTCAAATTGAAGTCTCACAAATGCATTCCTCTAAAAACAGCTGTACGGATTTTTTTCATATTTGCCATATTAACTCCTTTTCATATGCAATGCTCTACTGATTTCTTTAAAACTCACCATGTAAATTCTGTTTTATATGTTTTTACACACATAAATTTTCTTACAGGAAAATTGTCAGGTGCGTGATTTGTTAGGTCAATTTTATGTCCAAATTGTGTATATAACATGTGTAATAGAAGGTAATGGAAGTCGTGTGGTTGTTACACACAGGGCTCGAAACTAGAGTTGGTAAGTCAGACGTCAATAGCACTTAACAATTTTTTTTTAGTTGCCATAATGTTCTACTTGGTTGCCATTTTGAAATGATTTGTTTTCTCATAAATGTGCATATATATATACATATACATCTAATGATTCGCAATGCTTAGATATAAACAACACACAAATACCTTGCAAATAAGAAAGAAAATTTATTAAAAATACAAAATTATTTTTTAAACTCTGGACGTCTTACATATCCCTGCTTAACATCCTTCCACCATGAATCAATAGCAGGTTGCGGATTGAATTCTTCTAAACTTGGTCCATATAGCCGAATAAATAGTAAATCATCTATGATAGAACTTAATAGACTGTGTCTGTTTTTTTCCTTTGATGAAGTTAAAATGGCTGAATCCCCTCTCACACTCAGCTGTACTTAAGAGAAGAATCATAATGAAATTTATTACTTTCCTTAAATTAGGAAAGGAAGAAGATGAAATTAATTCAGCCAGCAAACACTGCCAAGTTGACAGATATGTGATATTTAATTTTTCTTTTGCCCAAAGTTTGTAATCTTCAAACTCTTCAATAACTGCCTCTTTGTCAATCGATATATTATGAGGCAATACACTGATTTAAATCAGTGAATCCCTACTGAAAGAAAGAAAGATTTATGACATTGAGAATATCGGATAAGTTGAAATACTAAAAATAAAACTTTCGAGATGTCACATGCCTCACTAAAAATAATGAAATAACAGAAAGTTAGGCATCAAAAATGACGACTGGGTGTAAAATCACAGTCGTCAAAACGAAATTTATAGTTGCAAAATACAACTAACGACTGCGAATTCCGAGCCTTGGTTACACACCAGAATTTTTTTACACACTGTTATTTAATTTGGTATGTAATTAATTTATATGTGTGGGACAAATCTAACAACTCAATTTTCACCCACTTTCTATTATTTAATGAAGCTGAAATTTTGCATATTCCAGTATAACTTCGACGACAATGAATTGAATGCTTAAGTAATAAAAAACCTAGGGGTCAGACCTTGGCCTCCCCTCCAATTCCAATTTTGTTTCTGAATTTTAACCCACATTCTATTGTCCAATTGAGGAGAAAATTTGCATACAAGTATAATTTCAGCGACAGTACATGATCAAGTAGAAACGGACTTGGGAGGAGGTTGGGGAGGAGGGGGGGGGCTAAGCTCAAGTAAAACAGGTTTACATCCGGGGATCAAATTGAAGATTCCTTAATGCTAAATATCTGTAAAATGTTTCCACTGATGGGCATGCAGTCTCAAACTGAAACACATAGAGTGATCATAGTCACATAGCCCTGTCAACAAGATTCAACAATGATCACTAGTGGAAACTTGATCTTCTGATGGAAAATTGAAATGTCCAAAGGTATGGCATGTGGTGCTAAAACTTTAATGTTTGTTTATTCCTTCACCAAATTTCTTGTTTCTCTGAAATCTCAAATGTATTAAACACCACACTATAAAAGTACAGTTCTTTTAATTCTGATATGAATTTCACTGCTTGTTGGTTCACTAATAAAATCTAATTTTCTTTTTTTTTTCAATGAATTTGCAGAATGATATTAGTTGATTAGATTTATGTTGATTAATTTAACATCTTAAGAATGAAGATTGCCTAATCTTGGTGACAGCCGAGGCCAATGCTATTCCAAGGGAAAATTTGTTTCCACAATTATTCATTACCTAATACCTTTTTAATAAATCATTTACACATTCAGAAAATTTCAACCAAGCACATCTTTTTTAAAAATTAATTTTTATTATTTTATTAATGAGTTTGAAAATTCAACATTTTTCCCAATTTTTATTTAGAAAATACAATGTGAAAAATGTGAAAAATAAATTTTTCAAAACCAAGTACTAATTTAACGATTGTATATTTTCTGAATGTCAAAACAGAATTTAAAAAAATACATTAGGTAATGTGTATTTGTGGAAACAAATTTTCCCATAGAATAAATAGAGCTTTTGTTGTCGGCTAGATAAAGTATTGTCCATTCTTAAAAGGAAATGCTGGGCTTTGAAGAAATACTAAAATTTATTTTATGTAAATAGTAATTAATTGTATTTTTCTTAGTAAGAGCAGATTTTGCTTATTTGATGAGGAGCTATTACTTACTACAATAGTAAACCTGATTTAACATTTTTTGAGCTGCAGATAAATTTCAATAAATTAATTAATTGCAGAATGGTACAGAAATTTTTTCTGCTAGTCATGTACATGGTCTGTCCCGAAAGTAATGCTCCCACTTTTATTTTAAGAAATTTATTGAACCGATTTGTACACTTACTCAATATTCTTCGAAATACATCCCTCCTGCTTCAAAACATTTGTTTCGGCGCGATTTCCATGCTTTATATGTGTCCTGACTGTCCGTCACAAAGATGTCCTTTAGTAACCTTGTCATAGTCACTTTGATGTTCTCCAGGGTCCCCAAATGCTGTCCTTTGAGGAATTTTTTAATCTTCGGGAATGAATAAAAGTCGGACAGGGACAAATCAGGACAGTAAGGTGGCTGAAGGAGCACTGAGACACTGGGAGCATTGTCATGGTGCAGCTTCCAGGAATTCTTGATCTCGCGCCTGATGTGGTTGACCTGTTGCTTTAGCCTTTTCAGTAATTCGACGTAAAATTTGGCTTTGACTGGTTGGCCAGGTGGAAAACAAATTCAAAATGGATCACTCCCTTGGATTCGAAAGAAAAAAAAAAAAAAAACCAATGAGCATCGCTTTGACCTGCGATTTGCTCATTCTTGCCTTTTCTGGGCGTGGGGATGACGTTGTGTGCCACTCTGCACTCTGCCTTTTTGTTTCTGGGTCGTACAAGAAGGTAAAAGATTCGTCATCATTTTCCACATTGTCCAAAACAGTCAGATCGTCCTCACAACACTGCAACAATTCTGCTCGAGAGTTTCCCAGGCAGCACATAACGTTATTATAGCGTTGAAAATAAGTCTGAACAGTGAAAAATTAGTTGTAAAAACGTTAAAACAACGTTATGTGCTACTAGGATTTGTTCCATCTTGATTTCGACTGAGCACTCACACAAGGGTTCACTGAAACAGGCACTGTGACTCTGCAGGAGCTCGGAGACAACTGGCGCTGGTGGCACTGTGTTCCCAAGACACCTCCCACCCTTCCATGCAAGCGGCAACTGCGACGGATAGTTGCAGCAGAAGAAAATGGGGTGCATTACTTTTGGGACAGACCATGTCTATGTAACTGTTATTCTGTCATTAGTTATCAAGTTCATGTTATTGGCTAGTAAGATTTTCAATGAATTCTAAAAGTTGTTTGATTACGGATTGATAAATAGTTTTATATCCAATAAATTTCCATCTCATAGTAAAAAAAAAAAAAAAAAAGAAAGAAAAGAAAAAATTCCTCTATTTATTTTTCAGAAAATATTCAATTAAATTGGAGTAACTTCATACTTTCACGTTATATACAAATTTAATTTTTGCAGAAGATGCAGGTTAATGTATATAGAATGATCAATCTTTTATAGAAACAGGATCTTAACCTCTTTCATTCAAAACAAACAGTGTAGGACCCATCAACCAGAATCCTTAGAACTGGACATTTTGCTAAATTCCACAATTTTCTGGATTTCGGATCTTTTTCTCTGATTTCCCTCGTTTATAAAACGTAACATTATAAAAATATATTATCTTCATTATAAGAATAACCTTAATTTCATGGCTATTACACAATTCTTGAGATTTTCACGACATAGTCACAATAATGTATTGGAGATGAAAAATAAAATAAAATAAAATTTCATCTTTGGTTTGGAACAAATAGAATAATTTTTTAAAAAAGATAATTTATCAGGAAAAAAATCTGGAGTGACTCCACTCGACTTTCCGAACATTGAGTAATTAACAGTTTTGTAGATAAAGTAAAGAAAGAGGAGTTGTTAAACAAACAAAAGAGAGAAAACCATAATAGAGTGTTTGAGTATTTTTGACCATATATTACACGATGTTTTATTTAACGCTGCTGAACTTTGAGCCCATAGATCATAATGATAAAGAATTTTTCGTTGTGTCCCTGTAAAAACCTATAAATGCTAAATTCACCAAAATGCGCTTATAGTTAGTGCAACAATGATTTATAATACTCATATAAATTTTCAGCTCAATTCAATAAGGCGTTTAGATGCTATCGTACTTTTAAAAATTTAGTCCCATAGGCCATAATGATAAAGAATTTTTCTTTGTGTCCCTGTAAAAAAACTGTAAGTGCTAGATTCACCAAAGTCTATACAGTTAGTTCAACTGTGATCTATAACATGTGTACAAATTTTTTGCTCAGATTAATAAGGCGTTTAGATGCTATCACACTTTTAAAAATTTGGCCCCATAGGCATAATGATAAAGAATTTTTCTTTGTGTCCCTGTAAAAAAACTATAAGTGCTAGATTCTCCAAAATCTATACAGATTGAGTATTTGTGACCTATAATATGTGTATAAATTTTTTGCTCAATTGAAGATGCTATCGCACTTTTAAGATTTTGCTCCCATAGGCCATAATGATAAAGAATTTTTCTTTGTGTCCCTGTAAAAAAACTATAAGTGCTAGATTCACCAAAATCTATAGGGTTCGTACTATGGTGACTTACAATATGCGTACCAACTTTCAGGTTAATCGAACAAAGCGTTTAGACGCTAGCGTGTTCACTCACAGACATACACACATACACACACACATACATACATCATCGTAAAAATAGTGAAAACGGACTCAGGGGACCTCAAAATGTATAGAAACATCAAAATCTCGAATTCGGATTTTTGACATGATTACAATACTTTCCTCACTATAGTGTTCGGAAAGTAAAAATAAAAAAATCACGTTACAGCTGTAACACTGTATTAGGAAAAGTAAAATACAATTTTACCCATCATTTGAAATGAATAAAATATAGAAAAAGATTATTAAAAAAAATAAATAAATAAATAAACATAAAATCATAGCTTAAACATTTATATCATTTTTGTTATTTAGGGCTTAGCAAATATCATTCGAAACAAGAGAAACATTTCATATTTCATATGTTAATGGCATTCGTAACTTAATACAAAACACATAAATAAAAAAATCCTCTTGATTTGCAATTTTAATTTTATTTGATCATAAATGATTATGTATTAAAATTTTAAATTTTAAAATGAAATATTTTTACATGAACAAGATAAAAAAGGGAAATATACAAAATGTAATTATTTACAGATTTAAAATGCACATTGCAAACGTTCAAAACATTCAGCATTTACTACATTTTTTCAAATTCTATTGAATGATTACATGATGTACATGTTTTAACATAAACATCGTTTTCTTCATTATAAACTTCTTCACCATAAGTATGTGTATGAGAATCATCATTCTTTCTGTACAAGCTACTACGAACTTCCATTCGCAAGGCTGAAATAACAATTAAAAAAAAAAAAAAAATCAACAATATTACTATTATTATTCTAAAGTTGAAACTTTAAATTAACTATTAACTTTATACAGCTCATGTAAATGATACTGTATTACAAAGTATTTCTCTAATTAAACATAATACAAATCACAAAATTGGAAAATAACATTAAATGTTGATTTTTAATTCAGGTTAAAATTGCATGAAAGTCAATTAATTAAAGTTATCAAAAAATTCATGCAGCTGCATTTATTTAATGTAAGCCCATATTTAATATGAAATAAATAAAATAAATAAATAAATAAATAAAATAAAAATTATGAAATTTTTTTTAACAAGAAAGCTCATATTTAAGAATGATTATTTCACAAAACATTTCTTTCTTCTTTTTATTGTTTTTCATATTTGTTATTTTCTCTGCCAGAAATGAATGACATATTGGGTGTTTGAATTAATTCGTAGCGTTTTCTAATAGATGGCGTGACAAGTGGCATTTTCCAATAGATGGCGTGACTAGTATTCCCCGTAAACCCACTATCATTGAGCATCGTTATTAGTATATGACATTTGGTTGAAGCGTAAATAACAAAATTTTTTACTTCATCGAATATGTCTAACTTTGTGTCGGATAAAGTATTTTCGCGGGCAGTTCTACTTCGTTACTTTAACATGAAGAAAAGTGCTGCCGAAAGTCATCGAATTTTAGTGGAAGTTTATGGAGAGCATGCACTAGTTGAACAAATGTGTCGGAAACGGTTTGCTCGATTTAAAAGTGGTGATTTTGAGCTGGAAGACAAAGAATGACCTGGGCAGCCGAAAAAATTCAAAGATGAAGAATTGAAGTCATTGCTCGATGAAGATCCATGCCAAATGCTTCAAGATTAAGCTGAATCATTAAGAGTTGACTTTTCAACAATCAGCAAATGCCTGAAAGCCATGGGAATTATCCAAAAGCTGGGAAATTGGGTCCCATACGAACTGAAACCTAGAGACGTGCTCGTCCGCGCATTGCAAAACCGGTCAAAACCTACATCGAAGCGACCAAATGGGAGGTCCTACCTCACCCGCTGTATTTTCCAGACATTGCTCCATCTGATTACCACTTGTTTCAATCGATGAGCCATGGCCTGTCTGAAGAACACCTCACTTCTTACAAAGATCGTAAAACATGAGTCGATTCTTGGATTGCCTCTAAAGACGATTCGTTCTTCTGATGCGGAATCCATATGCTGCCAGAAAGATGGGAAAAAGTAGTGGCTAGTGATGGTCAATACTTTGAATAATCTATTTGCAATTATTTTTGCACAATAAAGCCTCAATTTTCGAAAAAAAAAAAAAAAAAAAAAACTACGAATTAATTCAAACACCCAATAAAATATGCTTAACTTACATGAGATAAAAATATCTTTATATACAAAGAACAAATAAAATCAATAAAAATGTAGTTTTTGATAAGACATTATTATTACAATTATAACACATATGATAATATAAAAATTAGCATGTTTTATTTTACTTTTTTAGTTACCCATAATCACCATACTGTAGGTATACGGAAATTTCATATTCATAAAAATATTTGACCTCAATTTTTTTTTTAAACATGTTTTGAAGTGTGAGGAATCCAAAAATAACAAAATCACCAGAACAAGGTGGCATGGTGTCCATCTATAAAGTGTCAATTTATAAGTGTGTTTGTTTGTTAGTCTCTGAACATGATCTCAAGAACAAATTATCATAAAGAAGTTGGACCAAATTTAAAATATCACTTGTGATACTGACAAGAAACACTATTAATTTACAACATTCTAATGGAAAATCTTCGTAAGTTATTTGAAATTGACGATTTTTTTCACAGTTTTGCTATATTTTAGACAGAAGTTTTGTTTATAATTAGAGGTGTATACTTAAATTTTTATGTAATATGTAATTGTCGGAAAAATATGTTTAACCCTTTAAGCATTAGGTCTGTCTTTTCCCATTATGCATAGCCGATATAAAATGCTGGTGTGACTAAATTTTGAAGTACATGTTACTTTTTTTGAGAAAAATATGATTAATAAATATCATATATAGTATCAAATTCTCATATTTATACTGCGCATAGAATCAATTTTATGAATCATTAAACAGATATACTGAAAAACAGCTAATTCTGAAAAGGTTAATAGTATAAAAGTATTTTGTGTAATAAAATTTTAATTCAGTATTTTATAACATGAATTTAACATTTCTATGTGGATTGCGGGTCGAAAATCATTTTGCGGGTCAGGTACAGGTCAAGTTTACCTGAAACGCACAAGATTCTACTCTATACACCTCACAGTTACAAATGTCCATCTCAAAATTCGAAGTTTCCCCAATACTGTACTTGACAAGTAAACTTCAGAGTTTTTGATAAGGAAACTAAGGTTTTTTTTTATATAGGTTTGGAATATCTATATAATATTTCTCTAATGCGGTCCAGTTATGATTAAATTTTGTCAAAAAGATATGATAGTGATGTAGTTAATAAAATATGCGAGGATAAAAAATAATGTTTATAAATGGACAATATTTACGCACGCAGATTCAGATCAATGATCTAATAAGAAAAAATGACATTTGTCTGGTAAGAGAATTTTATGGAAAAATGTATTTTTAAAAATTGAATCTTAAGAATCTTTGCAAGCGTCATTTTAAACCTAGCAATACTTAAAGATATATACAGAATATGAATTATTATCATAAATTGACTAAAAAAACAGATAATAAAAACTATAATCAAAATAGGAATTTGTTTTTGTTTTGTTTTTTAATGACAATAAATAGGAATGATTTTAGTTTCATTATCGCACAATATTAATTTGGTTCTACTAATAATTTGGTGACTAGTGAATTAAAATTTTAAGTAAGTGGGGGAATTCATATAATATTTATGAGTTTCAAATTTTAAAGGTGAATAAGAAAAGAAATAAAATGTGAAACTTTTGCATAGGTTTGCTAGTAACATTATATTTCTTCTATTTCTTATGCTTTTTAGTTTGTCACCTATGGTTACACTAACTCTATGAATTTTGTATGTTAGACAATTCATTGTAACAAGGGTATAGGGAGAGCTATGTTGGCTGCTCTTCATTCTCCCCCTCCAATATTTTGAAATAAAATAAATTTTGTTATATACTATACTATATTCTTATATACATTACTATTTTCTTACTGTAGAATAATATGTCTGTCTCAGCCTTCTCCCCCTCCAATATTTTGAAATAAAATAAATTTTCCTATATACTTTACTATTTTCTTTCTATAGAATAATATGTCAGTCTCAGTCTCTCCTCTGTAAGCCTCCTGCAGATAATGGCTCTGGATACATCCCTGAAGTGTAACAGAGAGTTTACACTTGTCCCAAACACCTAAGCTGCATCATTTATATTTTTTTACTTTGTTTTTCAGTGTTGTCTTTAAATTTTCAATGAAACCTAATAATCTGATAAATTTTAGATTTTGTTGGGCTTAAAAAAATTAAGATATGAAGTGGTAGTTGGAAGTGTACAAAAAAGTTTTTAACTTTGTAACAAGTTGAGATATTTCATGATTTCCAAAAATCCCAGATGAAATTCATGAAAGCTTTCCCTATCTGAACACTTTCATGAATCTCATTCATCACTGAACTTTCATTTTCTCACCTTACATATCTTTTAATTTGACCGGCAGTCTAACCCTATGTTATTCTATTTTGTTTTGTTTTGTATTTTATTTTGTAATTAATAAATTTGTTTTGTAAATTTACTCATTACCTAATGCATATTTTTAAATACTATTTTCCCATTTAGAAAAATCACAAACGTTTAAATGTTTCTTGTTTGTCAAAAATTATTTTTTTTTTTTTTTTTTAATATTTCATTTGTACGATATAAAGTGCAAAACATGCTTTCAGTTAATTTTGTGAATTTTACAGTTTTAAAAGAAAATATTAAAAAATTAACTTTTGAAAAACGAGAATCATTTAAATGTTTGTGAATTTTCTAAATGTGAAAACAGAATTAAAAAAAAAAAAAATACATTAGGCAATGAGTAATTTATAAAGGAAAGGGTTTAGACTGCCAGCCAAATTAGGTGAAGTATCCCCTTAATATATGGGTACAGTAGGCAGAGGTTACACAAAATAACGAAACACAAGTGATGTATACAAGTGATACATTTAGCACATTTCATTCTATTATCATTAAAAGAACCAATAAGAAGAAAAGTTTTTATTAAATTACCTTTAACTTTTTTATCAAAAGCTTTCTTTTTCCTTTTAAAAGTGTTTTCTTCTCTTTGCTCCTTCATTTGCTCTATAACGTCTTCATCTCCAAAAATTTCCAAAGCTCGTTTTTCAACCTACTTATAAGTGTTAATGTATACATTTATTAACAACAAAACAAGTGCATAAAAAAAATCTCTGAAAGCACATTACAAAAATAAATGCTTTCTTATTTATTAGCAATATTTGCACTACAAGTCACATTATCCTAAATATATTTAATAACTGAAAATTTCAGCCATAGCCTCTCTCTCTATCTCATCATTATTATTACTATAAATAAGATTTCAATTTAAAATATTTAATTCTTAAAACTCTGTAATTCATAGTAAGATTGCACATTTTGATACTACAGGAAAATGCAACTTGATTTTGAAAACATTTTTTTGTTTTATCAAATTCATTTTGTTTTATGGGACCAAACCTCTTATTGTTTAATCATCAACTATTTTGTTAATGTAATAATCTTTGAAATTTAGCATTTTTTGAAACTGTTATCTTTTAGAAATTAACAATTTCTGAATGTTTGTTATTAAAAAAAAAAAAAAAAAAAGGATTTATTATTATTATTTCAGCACAATGTTAGTATTTAACATTATTCTCTATATAAGCTATAAGGCAAATTTAATATAAGCTGAAAATCAGAGTATCATGATGATTAGTTTCATAAGTACATCAGTTGACAAACAATAAAAGATTTGTTAACACAATAAAATGTATAACCTATTATCACTACAAATTATCATAAGAAAGGGATTATATGAAGTGACCACATTCTTATCAGTAACAAATTGAAGTTCACATAAGATTTGTACTCAAATGTGATGTAGACATATTACATAACCAGATGGGTGGTTATCCGCTATGTTAGAAGCATAGAATTGGTTTAGCCTGATATTAATTTTCGATCATTTGTTATTTTTAAAATAAGACATGATGAGTTACTATTTGTACATATTTTGTTATGTATGATTTTGAAAAATTATTAGAGATTGTATCACATTATGATATTACCTATAATAGTAAATAACATGAACTTTTGCATATTTTCAAAATACCTTATCATTTGAATAAAGGTAAAAATGTGATAAGATTTCATTTTTTTTTTTTTTTTTTTTTTTTTTCAGATTGTACAATGAAATTTTCCAGATTTTTAATGAATATTTTTATTTTCCATAAGATTCTCCTGGGATTTGGAACAAAATCTTAATTTGCTGAGCATATCAGGTTTCCCCTCAAGCATATGAAATTTATTATTATTAGACCTGTCATTTTGAACACAATTTGTGGTATTAATTCTGTCAATTAAGTAATAATACTTATCCTCGTCGACAGCCAATGACTATGCTATCCTGCAGGAAAATTTATTTATAGAATTTTTCACTACCTAACATAGTATTTTAAATTCTCTGTTTTCATACTCAGAAAATTCAGAACTATTAAACTTGTTGCTGTTTTCTAAAATTAGATTTTTAAAATATTTTTAAAGCTAAAAATTATGAAAAATAATTTAAATTTTAGCACTTTACAGCTACAAAATGAAATATTCAAAATTAAAAAAAAAAAAAAAAAAAATCAACTTTTAGAAAACATGAACAAATTTAACAGTTGTGAATTTAGTGAATGAGAAAACAGAACTTTAAAAAAATTTAAAATACCTTTGACAATCCTTCTACTTCAGCAGCTTTAATTATATATTTCGACTTGCATTCGCAGTCATCCTCAGATGTTTGTTTAGCTGCATTACTGATTCACGTCTTCATCCTCTTCCGCATCACTCTCTTCTTTTCCTACGTCACTTTGTCGGAGAGTGATGTGGAAGAGGATGAAGACATGAATCAGTAATGCAGCAAAACAAACATCTGAGGATGACTGCGAATGCAAGTCGAAATATATAATTAAAGCTGCTCAAGTAGAAGGATTGTCAAAGGTATTTTAAATTTTTTAAAAGTTTATTCGTCCTTCTTAAGAATTACAAAACATTGAGAAAACAGAATTTAAAATTAAAGTTTTTTTTTTTTTAATGAATTATACTATATTTTTTAACTATAGTATATATATATATATATATATATATTTAAAATTTATTTATTTTTTACTTTAATATATATATATAATAATTATCACAGATCTATGGTTTAACGGCCCTCTTCACTTAGCGTCTCCAGAAGCCAATGTTATTCTATGGAAAATTTTGTTTATCAAGGTTCCCAGCGTGAAAGACACTCAAAAATAGTTGCTTTAGTTGCCTTTAATGAATGAAATAGTAGCCACTCTGAATAAAATAGTAGCAACATCCCTCCAAATAGTAATCTTAGATTTTTAAAAAAATGTAAACACTTAAGCAGTTTTTGGAGATAATGTGGTCAGAAGATATAAATTTGACCTAAGAAATTAGAATTAGATACCTTTTTTGTAAAAGAAAACTGATACATATGCAAAAGGCATATAAAACAGGGTACATAGCAAGATTAAAAAAAAAAAAAAAAAAAAAAAAATCGGTAGAGCTTTTTTTGAGGCACCTATTTCCGAGATCTAAAACTGACTTATCTAATCAGAATGATTGTTAATTTTCCTGTAATAACCACAGAAAATTTACAATAATTTGATGCAAAAGGATATCTAAAAAAGAATTTCTATAGCAATTTTCAAGAAAATCGTTAGAATCGTTATTGAGATATTTTCACCAAAACATGCAAACTCAATTGTTGACCAGGAAACAGCAATTACATGTGAAAGGATATCTAAAAAGCAGTCAATATGGCGAGTTAAAAAAAAATCACACATTTTGCAAGAATTGCAAACTGACCTACTTATACAGAAAGCCTATCAATTTTTCTGAACTAACCAAATAATATATATGAAGGACATCTAAGATAGTGTTTATATATACAGTCTTACAGTCCCACTTTTGGTTTCCAATGTCACACTTCCAATTTTCACAAAAAGTTGGAAAAATCATCTGTATACCAGACCAGCCTCAATTCTGAAGTTTCATCATTCTGTATAATTAGGTTCGGAGATATGGTAGTCAGACGATCTCTCTCCCCACCCCCCAATTGACGAAAATCTCTTTTTGGGGTAAAAACATGTGAATCAGATTAAAATTTGAAAGTGAATTTTTTGACAGAATACAATGAATATTCCCATTACCTATGTATACTTTACATATATACACACACACTAACTAATTGTTGAAAACCACTTTTTTGACCCAGGAGACCTTAAAACACGTAAATTGTAGGGCTGTGCCGATTAATCAATTAATCGGTTTGGTTAACCAATCAATGCTTAGTCACGATTAATTTTTTAATCGAGTTAATTGGCTCAATTAGTTCAATTAAAAAATTTCAAAATCTGATTAAAATTTTCAAACTACGAATTAAAGTAAAAATGCTGTTCTCCTTAAAAAAATAGTTTTCCACCTATTTTGCTAACAAACATTCTAAGAAACTTCCATCAAATAAAAATAATGAAAAAGCGAAAAATAAAATAAATAAATATAAATAAAATCTCTCAAAAGAAGTTGTTGCACTTTTGTGGATAGAGAAAAGGAGGAGGACAGTTATTAAACAAAACAAAATGCCGTTTTATGTCCATGCTGGGGCAACGCCACCTGTAATCTTCTAGAGGGAGTGTTGGCTAGGGCAATAGTTTTTCCAGAAACAAGAAGCTTCTAAAAAATGGAAATGGCCAAGGTAAAGAGGGGATAAAAAAAGGATTGTAGATTTCCACTATTTTTTTGCTGGGGCAAATGTCAACAGAGTTTCGCAATATCTTCAAGCGTTTATTGTATGTTCAGAATTGCTGATAACTGTAAGTAGAAATAGAAAATAACATTCTGTTTTCTAGTCTGAAGTGAAGAAGAACTGAAATAATAGAACAATGAAGAATTAGAGATTTTTATAATAATGATATGGAATTTTGAGAATTCATTTAAAAATAGTGAAAAGCGAGGTGGTACAAATATAAAACTAAAATTAATTTATTAAAATAACAATTAAATAAGCAAAAATATTTATATAAAATTAGCATTTAAAATCACCAATTACTACTCTGAAAATTTATTTAAATTTCAGTTATGAAATGGGTATAATCAATTACACAAAAATTAAAAAAAAAAAAAAAAAAAAACAGTCAAACTTATGAATAAAATAATATTATTGAGAATTTAATTTTTAGAATATAAAAGTAAAAATAAATATACTAAGTTATTTCTCAGCCGTATTTCCGAATAAAAATTTTATTTAAGAATATATTAGGAATATATTTCTTCATTATTTATTTGCATGTTTATTATTATTATTATTATTTAAGGAATCAGTTAAATTAATATCTATATCATTTTTTATGGTTTGTTGTGATCTATCTATCTATCTATCTATGCATATGCATATATATATATTTATAAAATAATAAAAGACAATAAAAAAGGTGGCAGTTGGGTGGGCAGATGTTTGATTACGGAGGTGGGGTGGTGTTGTAAGGCTGGATGGTTGGGTGGGTTTGTGAAATTAAATTAAAAAAAAAAAAAAAGTAGAAGGCTTGTTGCATTTGCTTTGTATTACTATGCAAACTTTCATTTTCCAATAAAATTTCAGATTTTTCCTTTTTGAGTTGTCAATTATATTTAATGTTCTAATTATACTGTTAAATACAATGTGATCAATCGGTGAATTTCATTGTGGCTTCGTGGTTTCATTGTTGTTCATCTGCTTTGAAATTTTGCATTTTTAAATCCATATGGTTCCTGTTCTGGTTGTGGCAGGCTGGGGGAGTGTTGCCGGAGTAAAACTAGTGTAACCCCACAGGCAAGTCACAAGTCTTGCCGTCTGCCTCCTTCTTCCTATCTTGTGTTTCTTGGGTTGTTTTTTCATTAATTTTGATAAGTTTATGGTTTTAAGTTAAGATTTGTTGTTTTACTTTATTGATTCGTTTGTTTTGCAGGCTGTTAATTAATAGATCTGCTTTCTTTACATTAGTGTATTTCATCCACTGATGATTTTTTTTTTTTTTTTTATCTTATTGGTCATTGGTGTTTCAGTGATCTTGTATCTGTTGCTTGGCTTCTACTATGCTTAATAGATCATCTTTATTATATATATATATATAGATATATAATATACGAGTTTAATTCATGATTCAAATAAAATTATATAAAGAAAAATTAAAATCGATTAAAAATCCGATTAATCGATTAATGAACTACGATTAACCCAGTTAAAACTCTTAATTGATTCTGACCCCTAGTAAATTGGATAATTTTTGACAGAATACAATACTTTCATTACACATATAGTAGTCAGGTAATATAAGCAAAGATGGAAATATAAACTTTTGTCAATCTGTGCATAATGCAATAAGTAAACTTGTGAGTTTTTCCTATTTTTATTTTGTGGTGATTTACTATTATCCTGTGAAATTAGGCATTTCACCACACATATTTTCAAGTCAAAATTATTCCTTATTAATAAATAATCTAATTTCCTAAAAACAGAAAAATAAACAAAATGATAGGAAATATATATTGCTTCTTTAAGGAAAATTCTAATAAAAAAGTATGATTCAATGTATTTGCCATTTTTGTTCTCATTCAAAATATTTCTTCTGTTTGCATAAAAATAAATAAATATTAAATTTCTTATAGAATTTTCTAGATCGTTCAACCTTTCAAAATTTAATGTACACATGTCAATCAATTTATTGCATACCTTTCCAATTTAATTTCTAATTTTCCATTTCTCCTGCTAAATCTAGTTTAGTTTTTTAAATCCAAAAGTATTAATTTAAATTATATTACACTTTCTCTTTCCTCTTATTTGGCATTGTGCAAGATTACTGTTTTTAGTTCAGTAGCTTATGTTTAGTGATTATATTGATTTTCATTTTAACCCCTTAACGCACGCTGTCCTCGCTGCGAGGACGCAAAATTTAAGATCCAGCTGCAAAAACTCATCCCAGAAATTTTTTAGCAAAAATTTACTTTTATAACATAGTAGAAAAGCCGGTTTTTTAACCCTTAAAATTTAAAATTTCTTTTAGTTTAATTTAGTTCATGAATTCTGGTGGCAGTATAATTTAAATGTTCTGAATTGTCTTGCGCCGCAAAAGGTTAAAATGCATTTTTATGAATTTCAAACTTCCATTCATATTGCCTCATTCCATTATCTTGACTCTGAATTGGAAGCCATAGAAACTTTCATAATTTAGTAACCTTTCCTCCCTTAAAAAATAAGCACTTGGCTCCAGGAGCTCAAAAATTTCCCCCTTTTTTTTCACATATGAAGATGAATACTGAAGTGAGGAATCAGAAAAACACATGAATCAGATAAATATCCGTTGATTAATTCATCTTACTTATTACTAAGGCTTTGTAGATGCAAATATACCTCGTGTATTATGGTGGAGATACAATCATATGAGATATAACAAAATATTTACCTACTTTTACAATTATTGTGTTAATTACGAATAAGATTGACATTTTCAAAAGGTTATTTCTTCTTATATTTAAAAGTGATCCTGTCTCCTTCTTACCATCCAGTTTAAAAAAAAAACCTTCTAGCTAACTATTTCAAGTCTCTGTGATTAAGCATGTTATTAAAATAAACTTTATATTCTTTCTGTCTACACAATATGCTATGCCTTGGTAAAGACTTCTATTTCTGGAAACTTTTTTTTAATCTTCTTCCACATATCCTTTAATGGATTAAATATCACGGATACAATCTTTTATAGTGTGATGCACCAAACATATTTTTGGCATGACAACTATATATTCAACAATAATCATTCATTATTCAATAAAGTTCTTCAGAACGTTTTCAAATCTACTGCACTACTTACATTGAAAGCTAAATTTCTAATAATTAAATAATATTATAGTTTTAAAAAATTAAAGAACACGCTTTTATAGAAATGTGAACTAAAAAGCACAAAATATCTATCTTAGTATTAAAATGCAGGGTAAGAGAAAATCGTGTGAGTGACACACCATAATATTTACATACACTTAAATCTTTAATTAAATAATTTAGAATTAAACAAGAACCATTTTTAAAAAATCTCCCCTGACTGGGCTCGAACGCTAGACCTTTAGGTTCCTAGCACGGAGCTTTACCTCACAGCCACAGCGTTCACGTAGGGAAAGTCTTTTTTTATAATATAGATTTTTTGTTTGCTCCCAGAGTGGTTACAAACATACATTATACATACAAACATACATACAGGTGAAGCTAATAAAAGCGTGTTAAAAAAATAATAATGAATCAATATTTATAGAAGCAAATTACACTAAAGAGATGATATTATAAATAAGAGACAGAAAACAAAAACAAATCAAAGGTGAACAGAAAGTCACAAAATTATTTTCAACTTTATCGTTTATTAATATAATAAATAGCTAACTGTGATTTTGAAATGGAAATTTTAATAATATACCTGTAGACGTAAATATAATTTCATATTTCCATGCTTATTATGTGGATTCTTTCTTAAAATAAATTTTAATGGTGGTTCTCGTTTGTCAAAATCACAATCTTTCAGTAAATATTCCTTTTTTGCATCTGTTTTGCTTATAAGACAGTGCTCTCCATCATTATCCCTGCACAAAAAAAAAAAAGTTTCTTTACACTTTATTTATAAATCAAGATTGTATTCTGATACATTTTTTACAAGAATAGAAATCAGAAAAATGGCAATCCCCTTTTTTTAATAACTTGTAGTTAACAAAAAAGTCTACTCAATAAACGCAGGTATAGAAAATAAGTTATCAATAATGTACATATTAGCATGGTGACAAAATGGTAATTGTCGTTAAGTCCTCAACAAATTTTGATATATTTATAAATCAAAATTGCATTCCGATATATATTTTTACAAGAATAGAAATCAGAAAAATTGGTATTCATTTCATTTCAATAACTTGCAGTTAACAAAAATCTACTGAATAAACACAGGCACAAAAAATCTGGTATGAAACAACCACACGACTTCCATTAATCAATATTACACGTATTTAGAGCCCTTTTTGAGATATGGACTTATGGTCCCACTTCCGTTTTTCCAATTTTCACCAAAATTTGGTAAATTCATCTGTACACCAGACCTCTCTCAATTCTGAAGTTTCATACTTCTAACTTTAATAGTTTCGGAAATATGTTAGCCAGAAGGTTCCCTACATACTGACCAACTGACAAAAACTTTTTTTTGGACTCAGGAGACCTTAAAACATGTAAATCAGGGGAAAACTCGATATCAATTTTTTGGACCGAATATAATACAGTTGAAGATCTTTAATTCGCACACCTTGGTTCTAGAACTTGTGCGGATTATAGATTTTTGCAAATTATAGATCAATGATGCCATTTCCTCGCTATATGAATTAGTATAAGGTACATAAAACAATAAATTTTATTTAATGAAGCTAGAATTAGAATTGTTTGTTTTTATATAATGTAATGAAGGTAAAACTAATAAATATATAAAACAATAAAATTTATTTAATGAAGTAGAAGCAATGTATAATTTAAACCCTAAAATGAGTAATTCATTCATTAAAAAAAATAAATAAACTGTACTCCTATTTCTGGACTGTGATTAACAGTATGCAGCCAGATACTTGCAATATGATTAGTTTGATGCAGTTTTTAATGACTGCATTCTAGATCTTATCTTCAAAACAAATGCTGGTATAAATTTTTTCCCAAATAGTTTTGTGTATTTTTGAAATACCACCCTAAAAAGAACATTTACACTAATGGTCCTTAAACATCTGTGAAAATACACACTCCCACTGACGCATATGATGTCATTTTTTTTTTAACCAATGAGCAATGCTGTTACTGGCAGGAGTTAGAAAACTGTACTTGCATGTGTTTTATTTGATCACTAATTGAATATTATTCAGACGGTATTCAGATTCGCTAAAAAAGTATAAGGCAATAAGAGTATAATTATTTTTTTTTTCTTTTAAAATTATATATATATATCTAAATTAAATTTTATGCTCAATTTTTTTTTTTCATTTTAGTATGTGAATTAACACCATATTTTCTCATATACATCCAAAATATCGGATTTTCGTTACTGCAAAAACTTTTGTTTACATTTGCAAAGCGAGTGTGGATTATAGACAATTGCGAATTATGGGTATGCGGATTATAGATCCTCAACTGTACTTCCATTACCTACGGTAGTCGGGTAATGGAAGTAAAAATAAGTTATTAATAGGTTATTCATTTTAGCATGGTGACAGAGAGACAATTGTCATTTAATCTGTCACAAAAATCATACACATGGGCAACAAATTTGTTACCCAAAATATTTTTATCCTATAAAACAAAAGAAAAAAAAAATTCACAAATTTTTAAAGAAAAATATGTGAAAAAGTTTTCACAAGTTCTTAAAGATGAGCTAAATTTAGCTTTTGATCTGTCACATAATAGCAACAATTTAAAAGGTTTTGATGCTTTTAGTTAGACTAATTTAAATGTAGTAATTGATGATGATGAAAAATCATTTGTTTCTGATACATGCTTATGACTTTTGGTTTCTTTTTATAGTGAAGAAAACATTGACAGTTTTCAAGATGATGTCGCTATATGAAAACCAATCACTGATAAAGACATTGAAATGGAGAGAAAAGACTTTAAAAATGAAATTTTGTTTTCTAAAATGAATTTCGACATTGAAAAAGCAAAAACAGTGTAACAACTTTTGCATGAAGATAAAAAAGGTGATGCTAAAAAAGCTATGACAAGCAAGATTACTCCAAATGACTGTGGAAAGATAATCTCAAAACTAGATATTGTATCCAAATTTCATGAAAATTTTATCATTATGTACAATAATGTCTACTTCAACTGCTTCAGTTGAAAGATTGTTTTTGAGATTGAATTTGTTATACACAGATTTGAGAACTTTTCTTAAAGTCACGAATAATTGTAAATGGGACAAAAACTTTATCAGAAGATCAATGTGAAGAAATTGTAAATATTTTTAAAATAAATAAAAATGGCCACCTTTTTTTTTTTTTTTTGTTAACTGTTTTTTATTGTAGTGCAGCTGCCAATTTATAAAAAATAACTGTTTTTAGCATTTCAATGTACTTATTATTTTCAAGTCATTTGAAATAAATTCTTGTAAATAGCAAAAGCATTTTTACTTTATAAAAACGAAACCATGAAGTTAACTCAATTTAAAACATTTAAAATATACAACCTTTTTTATTTCTTCATGTTACTTGCTGACTAGTTTCGCATGGGGCACCCCAGCTTGGTCTCCGGCAACACGGTGCTGAAAGTTCATTGAAACTGACGGTTTACGCCTCCTTCTCTTTTAAAGACTCGGCGCCATTGCTGGTCCAGTAGAGCCCCATCGTTGCCATTGCAATTATTAAAACTTGACAAAATTTCTACTGATTCTCTAATAACGGCATAATTGTGGTTATAATAATTGGCTAATTTTCTCACACGTTCGAATTTAATATTGATATTGTCGTCTTTGTTTACTTTAATACTTTATTTACTACATATTAGCATGTAGTAAACAAAGTTCGTCGAAGTTCGACGATGTTTCATCGAACTTTGAACACCATATTGCCGGAGAACAAGCTGGGGCACCCCATGCGAAGCTAGTCGACAAGTTGACATGAAGAATTAAGGTTGTATGTTTTAAAATGTTTTAAATTTAGATTAAAATTTTTAAAAAATATAATTATTAATCTAATAATGTGAAATATAATAATTTTGTCATGGAATTTATAGCATCTCATTTTATTGTCTTGCCTTTGTATATAGTTCCAGCTTTCTTGTCTTTTTTGCCAATCTTATCATCGCTATTACTATTTTTAAAGTTTTTAACAGAATTGTCTAAGTTCACAATGAATAGTTTGGTTATTTCATTACTATATAATAAAATATAATATGAAATATTGTTCATGTCTATAATGAACTGCTTTTGAATTTTCAATAAAAATCTTCTTTTCACAAAAATATTCTTATTTGCACAAAAATATATTTATTTTCACAAAAATGAGCCTCAAAAAATAAAACCTGGATCGACCCCTGTAGATAATTTACATATATGTATAACTTTATTATTAAAAATTTTTTCCCGTATTTTCAAAAAAATGTATAAATAATGATAATAGTAAATTCATTTTTTTTCCCAATACATTTTGAAATTTCCTACGTTTTCCTTGTTTTTTAATTCCCCCCCCCCCCAAATTCCCTGACTTTTCCATGTTTTTCCTGCATTCCAGGTACCATGACAATTATGTTACAATGCAAATAAATCATGTAATAAAAATTCAAAAACATTCAACAAAAATAACATTAAAAAACAATAAAAAATATATTTATGTGTAACAAAAGATAAAGTACAGTAAAATTATTTTAAATGAATATATTTTAAACATTAATAATTAATATTTTCCTATTACCTACAACTGTCACAGACATTATGTTCAAAGTATTTTTGGAGATACGAATCTGCAAACTCTTCGTTGCACTCAAGACACAAAGGCCTATCTCCAGCAAATAGGGGAGCAGGCTGTGAAACCACTGGCCTTGAATCAAAATTTAAATCATCTTCATCTTCTTCAATGAAAAATCCTGCCCCAGTGTCTCGAGGTTGAGACAATGCATTCACTGATTTCTTATTTACAGCTCTTAAGGAGGAAAAAAGAAGCAAACATTGAAATATTTAATGTGTATAATTATTTACATTGATTTAAAAAATAACTCATTCTCAAAACATTTTATAAACTTTAATTTTATTTAATAACTAGTTGATCTTTGCCATCTAGCAGTTGATGAGTTGATATTTATAAATGAACATACTTACAAATTTATTATTTCTTGCCTGGTTAGCTCACATTCCTAGTTTATATTATTTAACATCAATTTACAATATATCTTTAAAATGTTGACATCATCTTTCACATCCTGATGTCCACGACATCATAATTTAAATAAGTTTTGAAACTGCTGCTGATGTTTATTTAAGAAACTGTTATCCACTAAACATAAAAAAAAGTAAAAGTATAAGCGAAAGTATTAAAATGCGAACAGAATTAAGTATATGTAAACTATGAAAATGTTTGTTGTTGTTTCAAATGATATTTGCTAAGTCTTAAGTAACAAAAACGATTTAATTGCATTGGGATTGAATCTTATTTATTTTCATTTTATATTTTAGGTAAAATTTTATTTTATTTTCTTAATACAGTGCTGCAGCTAATAAACTTTTCTTAATACAGTGTTGATGCTCTGTAATTAGGGATGCACTGAATAGCAGTTTTGGCCGAATATTCGGCCAACAGAATACTAGCTATTCCGCCGAATAACGAGTTTTCGGCTGGCTGATTTATTCTTATATTCAGGTGTCAATCACCTAATTTTTTGTGAACTTTTTCAGTAATATACCATTTACATTTAGTAATATATTTTATTTTTTAATCATGAAAAAATATTATAAAAAACTACTATTTAGAAACAGTGGTTTATATAAATGTAGAAAAACATTAGGAAATATTACTATACATAAGTAGTGGTGTAATGCTGAATTCCCAGTCGAAGAAAATTAACTGTTAGGTTTCTTAATAAACATATAAACTTTCTTAAATAACAATATCTTGCTGCGCTCACTCAAAAAATAACAATAATAATAATTAATAAATAAATAAAATAATAATGCAACCTAGAAATGCAGCATTTGAGAGAAATCAATTTAATAGTAACAATACTACATTATAATGGCCAACCTACATTAAAATACATTACAATACAATGGCCAACCTACATTAAAACTGACACAAATGCCTCTCACTCTCAGGTGGTTAAATTGTGGGACAGAAATGTGATGCTTTTCGTGTATGTTGGGGCACTTTCATATGCATTTTTCAATGAAAAACTCAAAATTGCTATTTTATGACTTGTGTCATTTTTTCCTGCCAGATTTGGATGTGACCTTTGTTTGATCTCTTGAAGTTTTCTAGATGGCAACATCATGTGAATTATGCACGCTCATTCTTAACTAAAGTTTAGAAACATACTGTTATTATAAAGACAAATTTTGTAAGCTATTACTGTAACTAATAATTAATTTTCTTTAATGTTAATTGAAACTAGTTAAAACAATTGTTTTCATTTAAATATAATCTACTTCTTAATAACTCTGAAAAATCTTAATTTAATGATAATTAAAAATAGCAGAATTTTTTTCAAATAATTAAAAAAAAAAAAAAAATGTACATATGTTTAACTAGCCGAATAATATGATATTCGACCAAACTGAATATTCGGTAGTATGGACAAATACCGAATAGATACCAAATATTCGGTGCATCCCTATCTGTAATGAGGAACTGTAAAAAGTTTTATTGATCATCATTCAATATCAGTATTTTGATGTACAGGGTAGCTGCAATTAAACTGAAAGTGTTTATATTGTACTGTAATGCAACCTAATTACAAGAGTAGCCGAAACTTTGTAGGAAGATTAAAAAAGACGGGGAACAAAGGATTCTGAAAATAATAATAATAACAAAAATTCCAAAATTTACTGCAAGGGGAATATGCGACGCTATTTTTCTAAGTAAAGCTTTTCTCACAGAAAAATTAATGTAGTGCCTCCAATTTAAAAATAATAAATAGGACAAAAGCAGTGTTAAAAGTGTGCAATCATCAGTTTAAAATTATAAATTGTGACAAAAGCTTTACTTAAAAAAAAACAGCGCCACAAATTCCCAGAGTGGTAAATTAATTATTTTTATTTACGATTTTAAACATATAAAGCTACAAATTTAATTAAATAAACAAAAAAAAACCTTACTTTAGCTTTACCGATGTGACACTTTTTGGCGAAGTACTTTCTTATTAGGGCCCCCCCCCCCTCATCGTCATCGTCGGTCACTCCATTCTGTGCGCTTCTGAAGATTTTCTGTAGGTGTTTTAACTTCTTTTCTCCTTTCTCAGGATATGGCGCCAGGTGGCGTCTATACCTGTTGCAGGTTGGTCCAGGTTGCATGCGTTCGGTTGGGTGATAATTTCAATGGTTTCTTGAACAAGTGCATAGTTGTGACTGTTATAGTTCGCGATTTTTTCGGTATTTTTAAAATCTATTTCGATATTTTCATTTTTATAGGTTTGTGCTAGCGCGGTGCCGTATTTGAAAATTTTATATCGTTAGTATGTTCCTTAATTCTTGTGTTAATTTTTCTCTTAGACATTCCTACATAGCAACCGTTGTTATTGTTTGGATATTTAAAAGGAATTTTGTAAATGCTGGCGGATTCGAGGGGGGGAATGTTATCTTTATCGTTTCTGATTATTTGATAGATATTTGGTTTTGGTTTAATTGGAATGTTTACATCTAGTTTGCTTGCGATATTTTGAATTTTCACTGCGGCTCCGCGATCGTAAGGTATTGCACGATAAATATTGTAAGATAATGAAAGGACTTTAATCGACGAAATCAGCAGAAAAACGAATCATCAAAACTTTGAAACTATAGAAAATAAAATAAAAACCTTTTCCGAAATTGAAAATAATATTAGTATAAAGAAGCACAATAAGAAATTAAAATTTCTGATTAAAAAATATAATGTTAAACCTAAAATAACCGAGAAACATCCATACATTAACCTATCAAAATATCAAACCAACACACATGAAGATACCATATTAAAAATGGGACCAAAATACATTTTAGAGCAACCCATAAACATAAAAGATAGTATAGCCAAAATAGAAACTGCCATTAATAAAATTCCAACTCATAATCAAAATACAATAAGAAACACTGCTCAAAAAGAAATAACAAACCTGATGAAAAATAAAAACATTAACAGACACGACCTAAACGCTTTAAAATCTTTGAAAAATAATAAAGAAATAACCTGCACAATGACAGATAAAACAGGCATAATTGCAATTTTAGACCGGGATGATTACATCAATAAAATGAACGAAACCATCCGCGAAATAAATGCCATAGAAACAAAAAAGGATCCAAATAAAAAACTCAACAAAAAAGTTAACGAACTAATCAAAAATGGCCATTGGCCCAATAACCAACCTCCAAAAATAGATAATCACGCACCAAACACCCCTAGGCTTTTTGGAAAATACAAAGATTATAAAACCCCCCCAAAAATCAGACCCATAGTTAACAAACGCGAAAGCCCAACTTATAATTTAGAAAAATATATGACAAATATTTACAAGAAAATTCTCCCCCCATCACAATATAGCTTAAACTCAACTGAGGATTTCATCAGAAGAATAAAAAACTTTGAAATTCAACCAAATCACAAATTTATTAGTTTTGATATAATTAACCTATATCCCTCTATTGACACCGATGAAATTATTAATACAATTAACAACAAAATAGAAAGAAATTATAGTCCACTAATAGCCCAAACTTTAAAGTCTACAACCAATTTAATTTTAAAAGAAAGTTTTTTCAAATTTAATCAAAAGGTATACCAACAGGTCAAAGGAGTCCCGATGGGGTCCCCTATATCAGGGATTGTTGCAGAGTTTAAATTAAGAAAATTAGAGGATACCATATTAGAAAAATTAAAACAGAAAATAATATACTGGAACAGATATGTAGATGATATTTTTGCCATAATCCATGAACAACAAAACACAACCGAACTCCTAGATGATTTAAACAGCTTAGATAAAAATATTCAATTCACTAACGAAATAGAATTAAACAATGAAATTAATTTCCTCGATGTCAAAATCAAAAGAATGAACAATACAATCAACACAACTGTCTACAGAAAACCTACCTCCAGTAAAGAAATTATTAATTACAATAGTAAAACCCCTTATAGATATAAATTAAACGCCATTCAATCCTATATTAATCGCGCAATACTTATATACACAGAACCAGAAGACCTTAAAAACGAAATCAATTACATCAGAAACCTAACAATAAAAGCAAACTACCCTAAAAACCTTCTAGATAAACTTTATAAAAAACGTATAAAGAAAATCGATAATATCCCTAGCTACCAAAAACCAAATAAAAAATACACTAGTGCAATACCTTACGATCGCGGAGCCGCAGTGAAAATTCAAAATATCGCAAGCAAACTAGATGTAAACATTCCAATTAAACCAAACCCAAATATCTATCAAATAATCAGAAACGATAAAGATAACATTCCCCTCCTCGAATCCGCCGGCATTTACAAAATCCCTTTTAAATATCCAAACAATAACAACGGTTGCTATGTAGGAATGACTAAGAGAAAAATTAACACAAGAATTAAGGAACATACTAACGATATAAAATTTGGCAAATACGGCACCGCACTAGCACAAACCTATAAAAATGAAAATATCGAAATAGATTTTAAAAATACCGAAAAAATCGCGAACTATAACAGTCACAACTATGCACTTTTTCGAGAAACCATTGAAAATTTAACCCAACCGAACGCATGCAACCTGGACCAACCTGCAACAGGTATAGACGCCACCTGGCGCCATATCCTGAGAAAGGAGAAAAAAAGTTACAACACCTACAGAAAATCTTCAGAAGCACACAGAATGGAGTGACCGACGATGACGATGAGGGGGGGGGGGGCCCTAATAAGAAAGTACTTCGCCAAAAAGTGTCACATCGGTAAAGCTAAAGTAAGGTTTTTTTTTGTTTAATTAATTATTTTTATTTTTCCAGAATCCTATGTCCTCTATCTAGTTTAATCTCCCTACAAACTTTGGTGCCATTCTTACAATTAGAGTGCACTACAGAACACTGTAAGCACTGTCAGTTTAATTACAGTACACCCTGTATATTATTATATTAAATTTTAATTTTTTGTCTATCTTTGAGATTTCACTGAAAACAACTACAATACAATGATACACTACCTTTCCATTAACCATCTGACTGCCTTTGGAAAGGGCAAAACTGTAATGTTGTTTTCCCCAGTAGCAGAAAGAAACACCGTGACACGGCGACATAGTCTTGGACACAAAAAACAGCTTGGGGACAGTTTTTGTCTGCACTGAGAAAAAAATTTGTCCACAACTTTCGGATAACAATTCACTTATAAAAATTTCTGTATCCAAACTAAAACTAATTATTTATATTGTGTTGTGTCAAACATTGCTATAAAATATTTAATTGAACGAGATGAATTGAATGAATACAATTGTTTATACTATATTGTTTTGTAGTAAAATTGTATTAGTTTATTGTTGCACAAGATCACCACTGATGTTAAGCCCCCCGTCCCGTCAGCTTTCAGGCTTTTTGAGTGTAAGCCATTTTCACCCCTGATTACACGCAAATTTTGCAGACAGATAATAAAATTTTAAAAGCCTGTCGCAGACAGCTTCAAAACTTTCTGCCACTGGGTTGTTTTCACTGTATAGTTCTTTCGATGTACTAAAATAATACTACTTATTTCAGCTTGAGATTTGAAATTTAACTATGCACATGATTATAATACTCATGACTATATTTTAAAAAATTCAAATTTGAAAAACAACCTAAAAATCTATAAATATATAATTTTAAATTATAAGTGTATTGTAGGTCAGATGGCTAATGACCAGACACTTTCATTTTCGGATGTTCTTTCAAATATTTAGAAATTTCTTGACAAATTATCCTGAAACTTTGGGTTTTGTAAAAGAGCATGTTATGTCTTATATATTTTCAGCAGAAATTTTGTCTCAAAGACAAGAAGGGGATCAGCAAAAAATTAAAGAAAAAAACGCCACAAAAGAAAAAACGGAACGTCACACGGAATGTGATAACGAAACTTCTAATTATCTGCATTCATTTGTATGAGATTAAGCTCATATAATCATAGATATACAAAGAATTCTTTATAAAATTGCCCCTTTTTTATTTTAATATTTCATAAAATTCAATTTTATAGGGATTAAGGGTTATTGTCTGCACTAGGGACCAAAACCTGGATGGAGTGTCCTCCGTCTGTTTATGGGATCCCAACACATATTCACGTGTGTTTTCAGAGAAAAACATGAAACACTTGGAATGGTTGTTTTGATGTGCCTGAACTGGGATCATACTCAACAACTCTTGTCTACCAGCTTAGACAGCAGAACCTCTTGGCTATTGGTGGGTCCACCATGTTTTAAGAAACTTGACATAGTACATTAGACACAATATGCTATAAAATCATACTATAAAAATATTAAATACCTAATGAAATATAAGCATTTTTTATTAAATAATTCTTAACTAAATGTGCAGAATAGTTAGCAAAATTTCATTTCATCATTAGCCCAATGTATTGAACTACTTAAATGGAACTCCCCAAAAAAAACTATAAGGGGTTTTACTTAAATTTTAATTTTCATTCAATCAATAGTAATTTTATTAAATCAATGCTTTTTTTGATTGTGAATAAATACTAATAAAATTCCCAATCACGTTCCCTTCATCCCCCCCCCCCCGAGAGAAACTGAAATTTCATTTTTTTTCAGACAACAATAATGTTTTGAATTTTAAAGATATTTGCTTGGGGTTTTCATAAAAGTAGCTCAATACATTTGGCTAATAAATTATGTAAAAGAAAATTTGTTAATGTATGTGCATGCACAATTAAAAATTATTTAGTAAAAATGTTTATATTTCATTAGATATCTAATAGTATTTAAAAAAATCTGATTACAGTATATTGTGTTGTGTCTAACGTAGTATGTCAAATATCTTAAAATTGGCTTTGCATTGAGTTACTTATACCCTACAAGTTATAACAAAATAAGGGGTCAGTTAAGAAAAATAAAATTTAAAAAATAATAATATAAAAACCTCTATATCTCTACAAATATATGCACTAGTCTCATACTAAATGAATGGCAGATAGTTAAAACAAGCTTCATTCACTACAGCCAGAACGCATTTATTTTTTCCAGGTTGATCCCAACCATTTTTTTTTTAATTAATTTTTTAAAAGCCTTTATTTATTTACTTTTTCCAAGGCAAAACTTTTCTTAAAACATGTGGGGTATAACATGCTCTTTACATTCCTAAAGTTTCAAAACAATCTGTCAAATACTTTTTGAGATAATTCACAAAAACTGTGAAATCAAAAATGTTCGGTCATTTATCAAAAAACGGTATTTAAATATGACAAAATTAAAGAAAAATGACTAAAATAATAATTATACATTCACATATGTGTTTATTATTACTTTTCAGCATCAGCCAAATTTGCAATTCGAGCTTTTCTTAATTGCAATGCCTTTTCTCTGTTCCTTTGTATACGTTGACGCTGTGAATCTGTCAACACTTTTGGGCCACTATTATCTCCTAGCAAAGAAATATTTTATAAATAAAATAATCCAAAAACAGTAAATTTTCTAAAAGTAAAGAAAAACCTTAAGTCTTACGCTACATAGAACTTTGTGATAATAACAGGAGACTTGGCATTGGAATATTAAAACCCGAATAAACTACTACGTCAGAAACGTCAAAGAAAAATATTTGAGATGCATATAGCTGTTACAGTAGCTTTAAGCGTACCGTCTTCAGTGCAAAAACTTGCACTGAAGACGCAAGTTTCAGGCTACCGAAATCGCTGTATGCATCTCAAATATTTTTCTTTGGTGTTTCTGACGTAGTAGTTTATTCGGGTTTTAATATATAAAACTTTATTGCAGGAAAATTTCAAATTTGTTTAAAAGAAAAAAAAAAGTAAAATTTATCTAGGGTGACTGACAATTGAACTTTTCCAAATACCCTGACTATTTTTAGTCATTTTACCTGATCGCCTGATCCTTGCTACTTATTTTCAAAGAAAATTTCACAACATTAACAAACAAATTATCAATAAGAGGACAATTTAGAGATTTAGAATAGCAAGCTATCAAGAACGTCTTATTTCCACAAAACTTGTCGAAATTCTCCGACTTCTTGCTATCCTATTTTTTAATTAATCAAAATGTGCAATAAACATAATAAATATTTACAAATTTAATAAACCTTGACCGGCGATATATATTATGTATATCCAAACATAAAATATACATACAACCCAGATTCAAAATAATAGAATAACAGTATTTTCTGAACAAAACTTGGCAATGCGTCGTGTAAAACGAACATATATGTAAATTAAAAAAGTGACGTATGTTACTCAGGAATTAGCAAAACAATTTTCAACAACTATACAGATATTATTTTAATAATTTAAGAGTCTTTAATACATTTAAAAATTATATTGACTTTTTATATCGGTCATAAAATTAGAATAATCAACTAATTCAATAGATAAATTTCAAAAGCAGAGGAAAATTAGCATATCTGTAAACCGATAAATTGTGACAAGTATAAAGCTTGGCGTTCGGGAGATCTTAAGTTAGTCTTTCGCTTAAAATGGGTCGTCAACGTGATATTTCGGAAACAGCAAAATGTGTATTGTATCATTGTTTAAAGCAGGAAAAAAGCAACAGTTTATCTTGGATCAAGTGAAGGTTTCGAAGGTTTTAAAGGAATATAGAACCGGCCAACTAAAAAATAAATGGAGTAAATGTGGTAGAAAGCTTGTAACGACTGCCAGAGATAAACGCAAATTAAAACGAATTGTCCAAAATAATCGCTTTAAAAGTGTTTCTTATTACAATAAGTGTTGGAAAGAATCAGGAGTTGCCGTGTCAAAGTCAACTACGCTTAGGCGATTGCATAAATTGGAGTTTCAATCGCGGGTCCCTAAAGTAACGCCTGAGCTGAACATAAAACAGAGACGTGCACAACTCCTCTGGTACAAAGAGAAGCTCTTCTGGGGGCAACAAGACTGGGAAAGTGCTTTATTCAGTGATGAATCGTTATTTCAAATATCTGTTGACAAAGGAGGTGTTCGGGTTTGGTGTTTAAAAGGTGAAGCTTTTGAAAAATCTTGTATAAGGCATTCCATCAAATTTGCGACATCCGTCATGGTATGGGGATGCATGAGTGCTTCTGGAAAAGGACAATTATGTATTTTAAAATCACGTGTAAATTCCGCAGTGTATCAAGATATACTGGAGCACTACATGATACCCTCCTCTGAGGATTTATGCAAAGACGCGTTTATCTTTCAATAAGATTCCGCTTCGTGTCATACTTCGAAATCGACTCGTAAATGGCTAACAGAAAGAGGGATTTCGATATTAAACTGGCCAAGTAGCTCTACAGATCTAAATCCGATTGTGAATTTGTGGCATCATCTAAAGAAAAAGGTTCAGTATCTAGTTCCAACCAACAAAACTGAACTCATTGCTGCACTAAAGAGTGCATGGAACAGTATCAGTAACGATGAATGTAAACAGCTGGTGGAATCCATGCCTGAAAGGATCAGAGCTGTGATTCTAGCAAAAGGTGATGCGACTAATTATTAATATTGTTTTGTTTGAAATTTTATCTATTTATTTATTATTTTTGTTTTAATATTTTGACTCTATATAAACCATCATCACTGTAAGCTTTTTGATAATTCAGTTTAGTATTAATTTGATTTAAGTGTATATCAAATGCTATGTATACTTTAAAGCCTAAGAAAGGTTACATGTTCATTTAAATGTCCATATTGTACTTAATTTTTGCTAGATTAAACTTAATTTTGAAAAGTGACAAGTATTCTATTTTTTTTAATTTGGGTTGTACATATATATATATTCAAAATAATAAATCAGGATGACCAACATAAGAACTTTTACGAATTACCCGACTTTTTTATGACTATTTTTACCATTTTTCCTGAATTACACTGTTTCTCCCCCACTAAATTAGCGAATAATTTAGCAATTTACAATAGCAAGCTTCGAAATATAGCTTATTTCCACAAAATTTCTTGATTTTCCCTGACCAGTAGCCACCCTGTAAATATTACCACACTGCAAATTTTAAAAACATGCTAATGCAACGCTTAAATAAAATCTCTATTTCAAATAAATGAGTTATGAAGCACATCGAAATATCAACTAAGAAAAAAATAAATAAGGATATTTATAAAGATATAGGAGGATACATATTCGATATAACTATATTAGAAGTAATATTTTGGTGGAAAAAAAAATATTTCGCATACATATTTTTGAAAGTTATGTAGTCAATTGCAATTCTGGGGTCTCCGGATTTTTTTTTTTTTTTTTTTGTAAATAAGTTAAAAATTTAATGTAAGATAACAAGAAAAAAAAATACAAATACCTTCGCTTCCCGCCATTGTTTTTGTTTACACTTACAGTTGTTAAACGAAGGATAATCCTTAATCGCAGGCATTTCTTCTGAACCAATCGTAACACACGTTTCGTTTCGTCACCTTGCTCAGTTTCCGGTTTCTTGATGTAGGCAAAGGGCATGTTTACAAATAAACGCTCCATTAATCAATCTATCACATTTCTAGTGGCAAAAGATCAATCTGCTTGCTAACATCAGTCGGTAACAAAAGTGTCCAAACACTAGCAAAAATTCCTATGTAAAAAAAGTACACTTCATACGGTTTTGTTAAATAAATCCTTATCGAATCATGTTCTTACACTGACTAAGAACATGTTTCGACAAGGATTTATTTAACAAAACAGTATGAAGTGTACTTTTTTTACATAGGAATTTTTGCTATCGTTCGGAGACTTTTGTTACCGACTGTACATGTTAAATTAAGAGGTTATGTGGATTTGATTTTTCGAAGGCGGTAAAAAAGCATATTTTCTCCATTTTTTAATATAATAAATAAAATTATTTGTTCAGAATTTTGAGCATATAAAAGAGCAACATTTAAACAATATTTTATAAAATTTTCATTAAAAAATTTGAAAAATTAAGACGGTGGCTCTTTATTTCCGGAGACCCTCCAGAAAAGCGGTTAATCCGTGATGATAACTGATGATAGCCTTATCTGGGGGGGGGGGGGGGGGCAACTGTTAGTAGATAAGTATAACAAGTCTTGAATGAAGATTTTTTTTTAAGAAAAAAGAAATTGAGTTTAGACTTTCTGGCAGAGTTTTATATAAAAACAGTACAATTTTCGGTACATTTTAACCCCCCCCCTCCCCCCCACATAACCCTGTAAAATCAATTGTAATATAAAAAAATCATATATAATCATCGTAAAAATAACCAGTGCTTGAGCACTGGTTATTTTTACTGTGAAGCAGTACGCAAACCTTCAATAAAATCAGTGCATTAGTTTTTGAGAAATCGTATCATCCGAATTTAAAAATAATATTTTCAGAAAAAAAAGCGATTAAAGTTTTGAATAGAATAAAACGAACCTAATGTGGGAAATTAGGCTGTCTCTTCTAGACTTTTACTCCAATGTTGTGCAAACTCACAAGAAAAAAAAAAAAAACTGATTCAAAGCCGAATTTATCGTTTGAAAAATGATTTTTATAAATTTGTTATTATTTTTATTTATTTATTTTTTTTTTTTTCCTGCGAATATTTTCATAAAGAAATTAAATATTTAAACATTTTTTTAATTTCCATAAAAGTCATTGTTAATTCATTCTGTTAAATTAATTTAATTGCAGTAAAAATTTATTTAGAGGACACTTCTGAATACGGACACCTCTGTTTTGTGAGCAGTATTTCAATCCACATATGTTTCGCGAGTAGTTTTTCAATGGCAAATTTTTTATACGCCTACTAGTTTTTGCGGCTGAAAAACTGATGCGTATTAATAGGTTGGTTGGGTTTTTTACGTCGCACTAGTGTTGCGCAGATGGGCAATTGGCGACGGTCTGGGACACACCCCTAGAGGTGGTCCGGAGACACGCCATCGCAATTTTGATCCTCCACGGAAGGGAGCGTATTAATAGGAGACTAATTCGTGATCTAGAAATTGCAAAGCTTATAAAAATAAATTCTTATGAAAAGTAAGCTAGGTTGGATTTGAGAAGACAGCAGACATCTAAACATTTAATTAATATTCTATTCTAATACATATTGTTTGACACATAACAAAAATAAGTTTTTTTGTTTGTTTGTTTCAATTAGAGAACATGAGTTGGATCATGTTGGAAATTATCATGTAAAATACCTAATATTTCTATCCTCTCTCAAAATTGGTAGACAGGAAATGCCAGGTTCAAATCCTGTTCGCGCTCGTCGGTTTAGTCGTTTAGAGTTTTCCATGGTTTTCTCTTAAACTCGTGTAAATGCCGGCTAGAACAGCTTAAAAAGACCTCCACTGAGGTTATCCTGCTCAGTTTTAGGTTCTTAGTCTAGACAATGACTATAATCCCTACATCATCACCATTACCATCACTTACGATTTCTTTTGAAAATAGCTGAACTTAAAATAATTGCCTATTATATTAATACAAATTACAAAAAAAAAAAAAAAAAAATACTTTAGTCATATTTGTATTTCCAGTGTCTTTGAATTTGTTATCATATATTTCATTCATATATACATAGGTAATGTTATTTATATTTATATGTATATATTAATCATTATTACTGAAAAGTATTATTTCTAGTTTATTAAAAAAATAAATAGGTTTACAATAAAATAGTATAAAAATAAAAATATAGTTTTGAAATGGTGAGGGAATCATTCTAGTTAAAGAAAGTATAGGTCCAAATTGTCATTAACCCTTTGCGGCGCAAGGCAATTTGAAACATTTATATTATACTGCCACCGGAATTCATGAACCAAATTAAACTAAAAGAAATTTTAAGGTTTAAAAAACCGGCCTTTTCTGATATGTTATAAACGTGAATTTTTGCTAAAAAATTTCCGGAATGAATTTTTGCAGCTGGATCTTAAATTTTGCGTCCTCGCAGAAAGGACAGCGCGCGTTAAGGGGTTAAAAGGTTGCATTTAAAAAAAGAAACAAGAAAGAAAAATCATGCAGTACGCATTGATTAGTAACACTTTACAACTGTACGTAATTGTTGTATCGAATAACTTTTAATATTCTTTGCCTACATTATCACACAACAGACAGAAGAACTGAAAAATATACAGATAGACTAAATGATTTTAAAATTACTCTTAGGCATTTTGGAAAGTGTTAAAAAGGCTTTACGCAAAAGAAAATGCAGCCATTGGATTATAATTACAGCTTTTGATCTCTCTGAATATTTTAGTGTAACCCTGTAAATCAGAAAGTTAATCATATCATATTCTATACAAAAGATTATTTAGAGTATTAACAATAAATTTAAACATTTTTATGATTTTTACAGTAGAAAGACTTTTAAATATAATTTTCAAAAAATTCTGTCCTAAAACGTAATGCAATGGCACATTTTTTTTTTTTTTTTTTTGTCCCTGTAAACAAACTAGTTGTACAGGACCTATTAATGTCATTTTAAATGGGGAAAATTCTATAGGCATAATGTTTATAAAAACAACTCTCATAGAACAAAATGCTTTCGAATGCTTTTGGGTGTCCCTGTACACAAACCAGAAGAGATATTCGCTCCATTTTCAATATGGAACATCCGTTAGTGAACTTCAATAAAATATATCAGTTTCGAGAAATTCCATAAATAATTACAGAAGTTGGAGCGCGAGCTTACAGACAGAGAGACAGATGCACAAACTGAAATCATATTCACACTTTAAAATGTTAGAAAGTGTTAAAAACACTCAATGTAAACAAAAGTAATATTTCAGCAATTTTTTATTAATAGCCCTTAATATAAATGGATATTTTTCTGTCACCCTGTAAATCTAATGCTAATTATGCTATATTCTATGCAAAGCATTTTTTTGTGTATATACATAACATATTTCAATTTCCTAAAACTTCGTGGAAAGTAAAGCAATTAAAATTTGATTTATAGAAATCTCTCTCATAGAACGCAATGCTTTGGAATACTTTTGAGTGTCCCTGTATATAAATCGGTGGTGATATTTCCTCCATTTTATACAGGAAACATCCAGTAGGGAATTGGAGTAATATATTTTAATTTCATTAAGATATGTCTACAGTAAAGTTATGAAAATATGGTTTATAGAAATAGCTCTCATAGAACACAATGCTTTGAAATATTTTCGGGTGTCCCTGTACACAAACCAGTAGAGGTATAAACTCCATTTTCAATAGGGAACATCCGATAGTGAACTTGAATAACATATATCAGTTTTAAGAAATTCCATAAATATTTACGGGAGTTAGAGATCGGACAGACAGACAGGCAGACGGACGGACAGGCAGATACACAAAGCTGAAATCATATTCATACTTAAAAAATGCTAGAAAGTGTTAAAAACGCTTAACGTAAACGAAAGTACAATTCTAGCAATTTTTTATTAATACCTCTTAATATAACTGGATATTTTTATGCCACCCTGTAAATTTAATGTTAATCCTGCCACATTCTATGCAAAGCATTCTTTTGTGTATGTAAATAACATATTACAATTTCCTAAAACTTCGTGGAAAGTAAAGTTATTAAAATTTGATTTATAGAAATATCTCTCATAGAACGCAATGATTTGGAACACTTTTGAGTGTCCGTGTATATAAATCCGTGGTGGTATTTCCTCCATTTTATACAGGAAACATCCAGTAGGGAATTTGAATAACATATTTCAATTTCATTAAGATATGTCTACAGTAAAGGTATGAAAATATGGTTTATAGAAATAGCTCTCATAGAACACAATGCTTTGAAATACTTTCGGGTGTCCCTGTACACAAACCAGAAGAGATATAATCTCCATTTTCAATAGGGAACGTCCGATAGTGAGCTTGAATAACATATTTTAATTTCATTAAGGCATGTCTACAGTAAAGGTATGAAATTATGGTTTATAGAAATACCTCTCATAGAACACAATGCTTTGGAATATTTTCGGGTGTCCCTGTACACAAACCAGTAGAGGTATAAACTCCATTTTCAATAGGGGCCGTCTGATAGTGAACTTGATTAACATATATCAGTTTCAAGAAATTCCATAAATATTTTCGGGAGTTAGAGCGGTATGTTAAAAACTAGAAGATCTGCAAAAAAAAAAAAAAAAAAAATCATTTCTAAGGAAAGAATTAAAAAAAACAAGGCTTCAGTTGACCAAAAATTAAAAAAAAATTATCAGTTAATTATTAGGTCGAACTGTTTTTCTCTGATGAGTCAAGTTTATTTTATTTCGGGCTGATAAAAAAAACTAGTAAGATGATAAAAATGTGACCGAATTATTGAAAATTGCATTCATGAAACAGTGACACTTTCTCCGTACATTATGGTACGGAGGTGCATAAATTTTCAATGAGTCGGGTAAATTTTTATGCTCAAGGGATCACCTAACTCGAAATAAAACGCGGCCATTACAAAAATGGCACCTGACCGACTATTTTGAAGGTATCTCAGACTTTCCCGCAAACAGAATTTCAAGATGATATTGCACCATTTTAAAGGGCGTCTGTGGTGCGTTTATTCAATTCAAATTGTTAAAATTACCTATCCTATCCCATGAGTAAGTATAATTATGTAAGCAATGATATCTTTTTTAACTTTAAGTTAAATCCCGCAAAAAATATCGTAGAATTCCTTTTTCATCAGACTTGGAAATAGCCTTAATCTCAATACGCTCGAAAATGTTTAGTGAATAAAATAACGCGGGAAAGGGGCAAGGATTAAAAAATTGCAACCTACAACTCTGCAAGGACGAAAAAATTATTTATGATATTTGGCATTGGCACAGAGAAATTTCTGATATTTATATTAAAACACTGCGTAATACTATGCCATTGCGCATTAAAGCAGTAATTCCATATAAAGGTGGAATAATTCAATGCCGAATACATATTTTTATTAAAAAATTACTTATATCTAACAAATAAATAGTTTTATTTCATGTATTAAAATATAATTTGCTTATATCATAAATAAGTCATAATACAGTACAAAGTATATGTTTATTATATTACGTTTAAAAAGAATGTTTTATGTAGATTTTTAATAATTATTTCGTATAGTGTAATAAAGTGAATTATTAAATCAAAAGTGTACATAGGTATCATTTCATCTCTTTGATATTATGCAAACATGACAGTTTTATTTGTTTCAACCATTAGTCTTGAAGTTATTACAAATAGAAAAGGTATGAGTCAATTTTTCTGCAGTGCGGCTTTTTTTTTTGTCGCTTAGTGTATATATTAATTTACATTTAAAATAACCTTTGTGTTCACTTACATAGCATATTTAATTGTAATTAAAATATAAATCATGAGTAAATACATTATATTGATTCATTAATAAAGATGGTTCATTAATTTTTTTTAAATAATTTGTAGAAATACTATAATATTCAATTAACTTTAAGTTTTGTTAATTAAACATTGCTTTCTAATAAATCACAAAATTTAACCACTTCACCAGCTGAGAGACAGTAAACTATTCAGTTCAAAATCAGCTTTGAGTCTGAGAACGACAATATTTGTTTTTCGGTAATACTAATGTTTACCCCCCCCCCCCTGCCCCTATCGAAATGAGGTAAATTTTGCTTTCATTTATTGATAGAGAAATCTCCCGTCTTTCTTGTCATGGGAAGGTTTTTTGTGTTGATTGACCATACTAGAGGTCTACACGGGCTGAATTTCTCAATTTAGTCTTGGGCCTAATATTTTTTGCGTATAGGCAGTGGCGGATCAAATTCTTTTCGGGCTGTGTCATCTCGAAATTTTTTTTCCACATTTCTCATTAATTAACATAGAAAGTAAATGATAAAAATTTTCCATTAATAATTTATTTTGCATAATTTTATAGGTTAGTACGTCCTGGAAATTTTATTTTGTTAGAAAGTGTTTATAAGTTTAATTTGTCTGACTGTCTATTCGTAATCGCACTCTGATTTCCGCAAATATTTTTAGCATGTTTCGAAACTGACATACAGGGCCGGTGACAGGAATTACGGGCCCCTGGGCAAACAAAAGTCACCCCCCCCCCCACACACACATAATCACTTATTAAATTTTAATCGAAAAATAGTTTAAATTTTTGGGTACTGCGGTATTTTAAATAGCTCCAATAAAATAAAGTGATACAGTAAGTAGTGCATTATTGTACTATACATTTATACGATGAAATTTGATTAAATAAGAAGGCTGATTCATTCATTCATGACAAAAACATACAATTAATTACTTTGCATTTCATTCTCAATATATTAATTTACAAAAGAAGACTTGTGATCAATCAGTGATTGATATATGCATTACCTATTGTACTTTAAAGATAAATATAAAATTTTAAAATAAAGATATCATGATTGAAATATAAATGTAATATATTTGAAAAATGATATTTTAGCTAAAAATTTCTTTTAGAAATTCTGGATTTCTTTTTGACAACCTTGAGCCTTATTTATTTAATAAGCTATCCCCTGAAAATTTGTTTGGTCTATAATTAAATATTTTAAAAATTAACTTTTGAATGAAGTGCACATTAATAATTACCGAGTGGGCTGAGTAGATTCATAAAAGTATATACTATTGGCAGCAAAATTATTCGAGCGCTAGCAATAATTCTTATGTGAAAAAAGTACATTTAATACTGTTTTATTAAATAAATCGTTGTGGAATTATGTTCTTTAGACTGACTAAAAACATGACTTGACAAGGATTTCTGTAACAAAGCAGTATTAAGTGTACTTTTTTACACAGGAATTATTGCTAGCGCTCGAATAATTTTGCTGCCGACAGTAAGGCTGAAAGTTTTCTGATAATTTCTTTTCAGTCTCTTTTTTTTTTTTCTGTGTTTAAGATTTAAAATATTATAGTGTGATGAATATGATATAGTGAATGAATGATATAGTGTGATGAAATTTAGTTAAAATATTAAAAGACTATAACAAAAATTAAAATAATCTTAAATGAACTTACTTTAAAATCACAGAGGAAATTCTCTCAAGCCAGATCTTGACAAGGCATTAGAAAAAGGCCACAACAGGAATATATATGTGATTTTTTTCTACTGTATACTGTAATTGATAAATTTTCTTCTTTTCACTAAAATCTACAAACTGAATCTGAATGTAAAAACTTAAAAGCAATGTTTAGCGTTTGCGTTCCTAAATGAGATTTTTAGTAATTACATAGTTTTTACCACCATTCCCACTGATAACAGCCAATGGACATTGCACAGATGAGATTGCACTGCTTGGGAAATAAGCAAAGCAAAGCACCAAATGAGATGCAGACCCCCCCCCCCCCCTCATCTGTTCCTTCTTTAGATTAATACTGACTAGGTGGTTAACGATGAGCAGTGATTACTTTTTAAAGTTTCGATGTGTGAAAATGTTTCCCATGTCACTTAAACAAGACAGATTCATCCTTTCACTTGACCAAACATTTTTAGCAGGAACACAAATCACGACACCTTTGATCTGCGTAAAAGATAAGAGTTTAATGATTGTAAACCCCGTTTTTGCTCTGGAGTTTTACAGTAATGAATAACTGACATGAACATTCAGTCATTGTATTTGAATTTGATTTATCTGATTTTAGGAATGAACTGATTGAAATTTTAAATAGATACAACACAGTATATAAAAACTTTCTTTAATTAAAACATTAAAAAAAAAAAAAAAAAAGGAAAACGTTAAAGAATAATTTAAAATGTACTACATCAATAATATTTTAATTAGACCATTTTCTGAAATTTAAACGTTTAAAGAAATGGTATTCATATGAATTTTGGGAAAAAAAAAAAAAAAAAAAACAGGAAAACCTGAACGTCTAGTCCGATGAACCAAATCTAGGTTTGAACCAGACATATCCTCTCTACCAGCTTCTAGAGGAGAACATCTCGGCTACTGACAGGAGCCATATATATTTTTTTTTTAATTAATTTATTGTGCAAGTTTTACATATGATTTACTTTTAATCTCAAAGTATAGATACATGAAAATTTATTAAAAAAAAGAAAGAAAAGAAAAGAGAGATTTTTTATTATTTTCTACACAACTCAGAGAATCGTGATTGTTAAACTAAACTAAACATATATTTAATTTCTTGTGCTTGCAAAAAATTAATACTAGAACTAGATAATGATACACTATTTAGAAGTATGAATAATTATAAACATGTACCTTATCACTTTTTTTTTTTTTTAATCTGATTGAAAGAATTAAATGAAGGTGTATATACATTTTTCAAACACGGCAATACCATATTGTTACGGGTGTATCTTTTATGCAACTTTACAAATTGGAATATTTGTTATTAAACTAATATATAGTGAAAAAAAAAAAGGAGTTGCTGAACTATATAGAAATTCTAGTTTTTTCTGTGATTTTTAAGATATGTTAATATTTGTGTACTTAGCTATTTTTATTGCGATTGATGAATATTTAAAAAATAAAAATAAAAATAAATAAATAAAAAAATCCTTCGTTTTGTTTTTATAAGGTTCTTAATTTGTTAGAAAAATATATTTTATACAATCATATATCAACATTCGAATATAACGGGAAAAAAAATAAATAAATAAATAAAAAGCTGAGAGGAGGGATATTTAAAATATATTTTATAACAAACTTTTTTTCTTCTTTTCTTTTTCAAATAAATATTATATATATATATATAAATGATAGGTGTCGTAATAATCTCTAAAAAAAAAAAAAAAAGATATATATACTTTTCAGAAAACTTATGAAAAATCCCCCCATCCTGTGCAATATTCCCTCCTATTGCTCCAGATTATATATATTTATAAGTTTATTTTATTTCTCAATTAAATTTAAAATTTCAAGTTAAGTTTTGTCTGAAAATAAAATCCTATTTGTATACATTCTAGGCATATTTTTAATTAAACTTGTGAATTTCTATCATTATTATTATTATAATTATTATTAATGTCTTGTCATCTTGTATATGTGTAAAAAGAAAAAGTGGTCACTGTACAATTCCGCTCCTTTACATTTTCCTCTAAAATTTTGTAAATGAAATTCAGTGTTTTATTTTTATTTTTTAATTGTGATTTTTACTTCATAATTTCTCAACAATTTTGCATTTTTAGTATATCTTTATCTTGCATTGCTTCTATTTAACTTTTTATCAATATCCGGCCAGTTATAGTTCTTTTGCACTGATTTGTTCGCTCTCATCCCAATTAGAAGCCCACCGGCGGCCGAGCGGTTCTGCACTCACAGGTGGTAAGCATGAGGTGCTGGGTAGAGGTCTGCACGGGCCGGGTTCGGGCCGAATTTTTCAATCTGCTCTCGGGCCGGGCCGGGCCGGCTCAGGTTCAATTATTTTGTGTATACTCAAGCCAGGCCAGGCCTGGATGAAATTTTTTCCGGGCCGTGTTGGCCCGAATCTTCTTTTAATTTCCTCGTTAATCAACGAAAAAGGAAAGTGATAAAATATTCCTTCAGTCATTTCTTTTACATAATCTTACAGTCTGGTATGTCACATAAAATTTTACTTTGTTAAAAAATATCTAACTTCAATTTAATTGTCTATTAGTCTGTCTGTTCGCAATTTGATTTTCCGCAAATATTTTTAGCAAGTCTCGACATTAATATATTTTATTTAAAGTAATATTATATGGTTTTCTAATCGAAATAGTATGCATGTCACTACTAATTTTCGCACATGTACAAACAAAAGAAATTAGGTACGTTACTGTGCATAAGGTTCGCGTCCTATATGTCTGTAGAGTTTAGGTGGTATGAAGACAATAAAATCCTTCCACTATAACTTTCTCGCGAAAGTTCCTTTTTCTTTACTCCAGTGCACTGGATGAAAGTAGCATTATTTTTAGCATGTGCAAAAGCAACTTTTCTATTGAATATGGTTGGATTAGAATGCTAATATTTTCGATTTGACTTTCTGTCTGTCTTTGTGCCTTATTTACGTCTGTAATAAAAAATTTCTGTTTATATATAATTACCTTGTAAAAGTTCAGCAGTTTTGTTAAAGAACATTCCATTACTTGGCTATATAAAATCGCTGCAAAACACATATTAAAAATCTTTTTCATAGAAAAGCATGCTTTTTTTTTTTTTTTTTTTTTGTTATTTTACATATTTTTGAATCGGGCCAGGCCGGGTCGGGCCTGATATTATCGTTTTTTGTCCGGGCCATGCACTGGTAAAAAACAAACGGGCCGGCCCGGGCCCTTCAATTTCATACCGGGCCGGGTAAGTAAAGTTTTCGAACAGGCCTGGACCTCAAAATTTCGGCCCGTGCAGACCTCTAGTGCTGGGTTCGATCCTAGGTCGCACTCGTCGACCTATCCGTTCGGAGTTTTCTACGAAACTTGCATAAATACAGGCTAAGACTTCTTAGAAAAAACTCCACAGAAGGCATTTCCCTTCAGATCGGCCTTATTCCCAAACACCAAAAATACCATCCCAATTACACATTTCTTTGAACATATCAGGTTGGACATGTGAAGTGTAACATGTTTTGAAACTTTCGAAGGAAGTCGGGCTAATGCGAAATATTTTTCTTATTCCACTCGGAATGTTTTGGCTTTGTTCCTTCCCATAATGATTTCTTTAAAAGTATTTTTTTTTATTTTTATTTTATTGATTGTGAAATTTTACTAGCAACAGTTTATCCCCTCAATTCTGAGTAGTTGATACTAATGGTTTTTCCAAATGCGAAATGCGTTAAAGAAACGATTAAAGAAAAGGAAATGAGGCTTCCTTATTATTCGGCATCTACTAGTCTATTTGTCCCTTCCTGCATCTACTTCCAGTGGCAGCACTTAGCCACCCCAACTCCCCCCGTAAAGTGTTTGAAAGGACTTTTCTAAAAAAAAAAGAAATTATAATGCATCAGATAAAAATATCGCTTCCCTGTTGAGCTCCCCTTAGCCCTTAGGTCTTAGGTCCTAAATCCCACCGCATCGCGTCGCAGGCCCATTATCACCGCTAGTATTTAGGACTGCTAAGCGGGTTTTATCTAAATTTGTTATTCCTTTTCTCATGTTTTTAGAATTGTGGAAAATATCAAGAAAAAAAAATGTGAAACTTCATATTTTAAAATTTATATTTTTGTCACTTATGTTATGTTCCGTTTGTTCCGGGCCCCCCCCAACAGCCGGGCCCCTGGGCAGTTGTCCCCTGTGCCCCCCCCTGTCACCGGCCCTGCTGACATATGCTATTTAAGGTTACAATAGCAAGTACCCTATTCAAAATGATATGCATGATGGTACTAGTTTGTGCATAAGTACAAACAAAAGAAAATTAGAGACTTACTGTTTATGAGGCTTTACGTCCTATTTTTGTAGAGTCTAGAGAGTTAAAGGATATTTTTTAAGCACTTTTCCGCAACTTTCCAGGGTATTAATTGTAATGAAATTAGCATCATTTTTCGGACGCGCAAAGGCATCTTTTCATTTTCCACAGAAAATGTTTCGATTAATTTTAATGTTTTGTTTACAGAATCACACAAAAGGATCCGGAAACATTACGGGATAGTGGATAAAAGTAGACTTTTATTAGTATTAACCATTTTGAATACTTTCCCACATTGTTTGATAAATACTACTATTTTTGATTTGGATTTTTCTGTGTATGTGTGCTTTCTGTTTCTGTCTGTTAGTGATAATGAATATCTGTTTATTATATGTAATTGTTTTTAAAAAGATCAGTAGTTTTTGTAATGGATAATCGATTGTTTGGCTGTATAAGAACCTCTGAAAAAAAAAAAAAAAAAATTAAAAAAAGAAATTTGCATATATATATATATTTTTTTTTTTGGAGGGGGATGGGGGCATTTTTTTCTTGGAATGGGCCTAATCTCATTGGACTTTGTCCAGGCAAGAGCTGGGCCACACATAAAAAATAAACAATCCAGGCCAAACATTTAGATGTCATACCGAGCTGCAGACTTCAGGTCTACCAACAAAGCCTGAGATGACGCTAACACGAGGCCAAGTGTTGGTTGCTGCCAGTAGCAACAACTAGCCTGCTAGCGGCAAAAATAAATGATGCTGAAGGGAACCTGTTACGCCGTCCGTAAGATGGCCAATTTCAACGATCCATGGCTGGAAGCCAGCAATAGTATGAAAATAAGTTAGTGGGACACCAATGGCTCGTTTATGGCAGATAGCAGATATATAGAAATAGTGGACCACTGCAGGCAGCCAACAGTGGGATGGAAATTGTCAATGGGCCAATGTTGAGCCAGCTGTGGCAAACATAAAATTTTCATATTACTGCTGGCAGGTTTCAATTTGGTCGGTTATGACTGTTTCTTCGTTTTTTTTTCTTTCTGTATTGTTAATTATTATTCTTAAAATTTTATCAGTGCTAGTTTCTATGCAATTAATATTTGATTTTTTTTTTTTTTAGAAGTTCTTTGATTCTAAGACTTTAATTATAAATCAGGATTTCTAGTACAACAAAGAAAACATTTAGTTAAGTTTTTTTTTCACCTTCTTTTGAAATAAGGGAAATAAATGAAATATAGAGGGTGTTCACACATTTTTGTAACGATTTTGCAAAGATATTTATATTACCAAATATAAGAATTTTAACTTCTAGTATGTACAATCTGATAGCTCTTTTGTTAAACTATCATATTAAATCTTGATTTCCTAGATAACAGAGCATTTATTAAAACATGATTAAGGTTGATTTTGTGCCACTCTTCCTCCACAATGCCCATCCAGTGTTTTGGGATGCTGCTTATAGAGTTTGTTTTAAAAGTCCAAATGCTCAATAATTCATGAGACACATGTGAGGGGACTTTGTTAGGATGTATTTAAAAGGAATAGCTTCAATTTCGGTTTCATTTCTTCAAAAAAATAAATAAATAAAAAATAGAGCAGTAAATTTAACACATACGGCTTATAACCTTATCCAGGGTTCCCACTCCTAATAGAATAAAAATTTAAAGACTTTTCAAGACCTACTCAAAAATTTTCAAGAATTATTGCAAAATGGTTAAGCACATGCAGCAAAATTATTTAGCAACTCCTTTATTATGTTTTCTTCTTTCTGTAGACTGTATTTTTAGTGTAATAACAGAACTTTATTTATTAACCATATTTATATTTAATGTCCATATTTCAATTGTAGAGTATCAGCAAATTAAATCATAGATCCCATGTTTGATTCCAGGGCAGGAATTTTTTGATTTGAATAAAATTATCCAACTTTTTGACTCCAAATTTATAATCATGTTGAAGTAAAAAAAAAAAAAAAAAAGTATTGATTACATAATTTATTGTAATGAATTGTTTGTTCATAATTTATTGCAATGTTGTGTAATTATAATTGCTCACTTTTACGCTTTTTGGGTACAGTAAAATTCTAATCCCATACCTTACTATCACGATTTCACTCGGATTCGACATTTGTTAATAGAAATTTTTAACATGTTGAGTGCCATGTCAGCCATTCTAGATTTTAGACATTTTGTCATATATCTCTAAGTACTGAAAGAATTATCTTGAAACTTTAGAAGTGTGCAGAACATGTTATACTTCAAATATTTCAGTGAAAGTTTTACCCCGAAAGTAAAAGCAGTACCAATAAAAAATTCAAACGTTTCGCACCCTGTCAGCTGTCAGTGACTGACAGTGTCAAACATGATATAAAACTGCGTCAACCATTGGTGGCGGATATAAAACTAAAAATATTACATTTAATGATTGAAAATTTATTAAAAATTTGCTTAATTTTTATTTATTACAGGAGGAATCATTATGAAATTTTAATGGGTTTTAGGAATTTGTGTGGCGTTCAATGCGTTAATTTAATCGGTGAAAATCTCTTACAGAAATATATTAAAAAAAATTGTATTAAAATTCCCCAGTTGCTAAATGGCATAAAATTTGACAATTATAGATTAGTGCTGCATTTGTTTGTTTGTTCTTCAAGTATGTTAAAATGAGGAATGTGGAATCATCTATGTGAGGATGAAATATGTCAGATATGAGTTGTCTGAGATAGCTCATTGGTAGAGCATCGACACATTAAATTATAGGTTTGAATCCTAGCTGAGACATTTATTGTTTAAAAAAAAATTATTGAACTTTCAACTACAAATTTACAAACCATATTTTCCTCTAAAATTGCAAATCTGTCTAAATTTAAAAATATCTTTAGAATTTGTTTTTAAATTTAATCTACAGTTGTTAATATTGTACAATAATAAACACCACAATTTGTTTTTCCATTTGTTCTTCCATAAATTGTTTGAAATATAAATAAATCCATCTTTAGATCAAAAAACCTCTTAAAAAATATTATTTATAAAACTTAGCAAAATTATTACAAAACTTATCTTAAATGTCTTATACTTATTAATATTAAAAATAACACATTTAATGATATCAATCATCTGAAATTATGTTTTCACAACTTTTAATATTTCAGTTATGTGACATGCGAGAATAAAAATCTTTCAAGGGTAATAAACATTGAATTTTACGCATTTTTTCAGTAGGATTTATAAGAATCTGTTTTAAATCCAATTGAATTAAAATAACATTATTCCACGTGTTGATAAATAACAGTAAGTATTCAATGACTTGTAACAGAACAAGATTTTGTAGACAGGTATGAAAACATATGTTATGAGAGTATAAGGAACATTCCCATTCCACTATTGTAGAGAAGAAAGCAGATTTTTTCTTACTCAGTGGCCCAATTTTAGGCAGAAACCTAAATTCCATGTTTATCACAGGACTAATGTCGAGGTGATTTCAAATTGAAAGTTTAGGATTTCCCAAAAAACCCTTTCCAACCCGAAACATTTTTACCTTAAAACATTACATTCTTCTGTTTTTGCAAACTGAAAGAAAAGTATGGACTATAACTGAAATTTGTTGATTGAAAATTGTACTTTACACTTTCTGCTAATTAGCTCGATCATTCATTTACTGATTTTATTATATACGACTGTTCTAGATGCAAAAATGTAAGTGGATGTCTAACCTGCACAATTGTACAGCCTGGGTCGGAAAAGGTTAAAAAAAAAGTCAAGGATTTTTAAGGACTTTACAAGAAATTCAAGTACTTTTAAGGACCCTTGAAAATCAGAATTGAAATTCAAGTACTTCTTACGGACTTTCAAGGCCTGTGGGAATCCTATTATACTGATGGAATTCAACACAGTGAAGACTGTTTGGGTTAGGGGATGGAATTTCTTTTTTGAAAATAAGTGTTAAAACATATCTGAATTAATTACGACATTTTTTCCAATTTCCTTATTTTAAATTTTCTGTAATAAGAGAATTCAGTAATAACCATAAATCCTTAAGGAAACTTGCTACCTATTGTCTCTGAAAGCCAAAGCCAATGTTATTTTATGGAAGATTTTGCCCCATTCCCATTATAATTCATTAACTAATATATATTTTTAAATTCTTTTATCAAAATTATATTAGATAAAATTTTATTCTTTTTCGAAAATTCACAACTATTAAACAATTTATCATTTTCTGAAAATTTATTTTTTTTAATTTTTAAGATTTCATTTTTAAGCTCAAAAATGAAAAATTTCATATCGTGAAAAATCGCATTTTACAACCTCAAAATAAAATATTACAAATTAAAAAAAAGTAATTTTTAGAAGGCGGTGAATTGTTTAATAGTTGTGAAGTTTCTGAATGTGAAAATGGAATTTAAAAATATAGATTAGTTAATAAGTTATAATGGGACACAAATTCTTCATAGAATACCATTGGCTCTGGCTTCTGGGGACGATAAGTGGAGAGGCCTCTTAAGCAAAACTTTCCTTGTTTTCTCTAAACCAGCATTTTAAGTCTTTATCTGTGCTTTTTCATTTGTAAATTGATCTTTTTTTATTGAAAAGACATAATAATATCCAAGCTTTATCAATTTTAACTATATTTCCATTTTTCACCTGTCAAATAATAGTCTTATGCTGAAAAACATGTTTCGGTATTAGATGATGAACATTATTTTTTTTTTTGTTATGATTAGCTTTAAATCATATATAATGTTGTTTCTTCACAGTTCCTAGAGAGATATTTAAAGATTTTACAATAGCTTTTTGGGGGTTGGATTTTCTTTTTAAAATATAAGATGCGACTTTAGATTTAATAGGAGGTATAAGTATCTTTGTTGGGTATAAACTTTTTACCTTTTCCCCAGTGTAATGCAAACTTTGACAATTATTTACTTTTTTTAGTAATTGCGTCCTTTATTTTACATGTAAAGATATTAAAATCATACTTTTCACATTTTTTTTTCATAACCGAATAAGACTATTTTTCTTCAGGAAGCAAAAAAAATGTAACCTTTGATCCATTGTTTATTTTCCAGTGATATTTTAAAGCAAAAAATATTTTTAATGCTGCAGAAGAAAATTAAATCCTATTACAATTAGATGTCAGTCACATTTTTGTTTTTAAATTTAAAATGAAGTAGAAAGTCAAAATCGTTACAAAAATGTATGAACACCCTCTGTATATACACGCATATATAATAATTCATCATTACAATGATGAAACACCAGAAAAAAGGACTTGAAATTAATCAATAAACAATTATATATAGAAGTGAAGCCTTATACAAAGCAAAATATATTGAAAATTTTAATATGAGTTGTTTCTGAGATATTGGTATACGATATCATATACAGTAAAGCACCGTTCAAACGTCTTTTATATTTATACGCCATTTTAGTGAAGTCCTGATTCATTCCAATTCATTTTAATACAAAAATTCTTCATTCATACGCCGCTAATATCGATTATACGTCTTTTCCACTTTACTAAAATTTGCAAAATTTCTCGAACTGTCATTCTAAATAAGACTAATTTTTCCTAGAAAGCGCTTTAAATGGAGGAACAAGGGAAAGATCGAAGAATACTGGTACACATGTTGGTAATAGACATTTCCAAATGTGATGGTCAAGTTCATTTTTACATAAAGTTTGATTTTGTTGCCAGCCACAGTCTGGAGTTTAATGAAAGGTGGCGTCCAGATAACCCTCCCTTTAAGTTCTTAAGCAACATCTGTTCTAATGATGGTCACATTGGCTCCAGTGTCAAGAATCATGTGGCAGGAAGTATTATTAACTTGTCGATAAAGTCCATTATTACCACCACTCGTCGAAGAAATATGAAACACTGCAAAATGGGCTATCTAATTTTGGGTAATCTCCCCCCCCCCCCACGAGATGATTCCATCTTAGCTTTCCTCCAGTAACTGTGAAACCTAGTTATTTTCATAAGGTTATAGTATTGGGGAGTTTCTCTTGACATGTCCATCTCTTCACAGCCTCAGCACTTAATCTTCTTATCTTCTTCACTACTCTCAAGACTGTGTAATCACCTTGTGAGATCTGCTAGCTTTCTCTTCATTACCTTCAGATCAGCCTGTGAATCATGCAGAGAGGCTGCTCTGATGATGTTACGGTCTTTCACCATCACGAGTTTCAGTGTAGCAATCTGAGAAAGCTAAGTGTGACAGTCTCTGAATATCTGCTGCAAGCTCTTGTAAACTTTCGCCTGCTTTCTGATAATAGGACTTTAACTGAAGACGACTATATTCTTTCGAGCAATTCTCTCCAAAATGCAGCTCTAGTACTCTTGTCACAGCCTCGAAGTTATATCGCTGTTCCTTTGAAAGAATTTCTGGGATTTACAGCTGTGTCGTCCCGTAATGATGATGCTAAATGAACTGTCTTGGCAGTAAGATCCCATCCATTAGCTTCAGCTTTGATGGAAAACTATGTCTTATATGCTTGAAAAGATAATCTACTATCATAAGTTGAAGTTTTATTGAGAGACTCTGAATAGTCTTATGAAATTAATTTCTTTATCTTTTTTCAAACCTCTTCTCAAATTTTCCTATCAATTCCCTGTTGCACTCTTCTTCCATTTTTCTCTCAAAAATTCTTCCTTTTTTTCTTAAATTTACTTTCTATTTCCGAAAATCTTCCTTTCAGTTCTTGATCAAAATTTTCTTTTATTTTCTAATCAAAACTCTCTTCTATCCTCATAACAGATCTACTATCTTCATAACATTATTTTCCATCTTTATAACACTATCTTTCATTTTCATAACTTTATCGATTTTCTGCTCTACCTCTTCAATTCTATCTCCTATAGCTGAAAGTTTTTCTTCGGTTATCCCTTTCCCAGATACAAAGTCACCTTTACTGATGAAAGTTCTTTCTTCATTTCGTCTTGATTAACACATTCATTGTCAAGATGAAAATTGCGAATTTAAAATGTTGTGATGTAAATACATCACCTCTTGTTTAATTCCTATGCCAAAATACATCGTTTTGCAGGCATCTCATCGCAGCCGTTCGTTCCTGGCTCAACGCACCCTGTAAAGTTTGCTTCCCGCGACACTTGTCAACGGGAGAATCCGCGATTGTTTCTCTTGCGTGCGCGAAGTGTTCATTGGTTACCTTTGCGGTCCAATTAACGAATCAAAATCGCGTATCCGTGATTTTAGGTGTGCGGACCTGTTTTTTCTTTAGGAGCGATTTTTAAAATTTAAAAATCAGTTCAGTTTGTGTTCCACCTTGTTCCTGAGAAGAATGGTCGGGCGCTTGCGTCCATGCGTTATATTTTACCGTTATTTTTTTATATGTGGTCCCACACCATGATACATTTTTAAATCTTTTTCCATCGAAAGATTTTTATTATTAACGGTTATTATGACTTGAAACTAAATTGTGAAAATGACCGGAGATGATTTTTTTAAAAATATTTTTGTGAAGTATCTTGCATTTCTTTTAAAGAAAATGGCTATGTTATCATAGATTTGAGATTTGTAATATGAGTACATGTAAAGATTCAACATTCCTGAAAATGAAGAAACCAATTAATAAAGACTTCTAATATTGTGCAATTGAATGCTGCCTATCTTTTTTCAAGACTGGGTATGTTTGTCTTTAAATCTTAATTCTGAATTTTAAAATATCTTAAAAAATAAAAAAATTGAATTTATCTTATGCTTGGTATGTACCCATGTATGATCAGATCGAAGCCTAGGGTTCACTCATCATTATTTTATACGATCACTATTTTTAATATATCTTCTGTTTTGGATTAAAAACAGCCTCTATCCAAAATAAAATATTTTTATGATAAGTCTCTATTCAAGAGCAGGTAGTATATAAAGTCACACCACAAATGTGAGTCTTAAAAATAATGATATCAAATTTTGAGTGATGTTTTGTTAGTAATTAAAATATACAGATTTTCTTATTTGATAATCTGCTTTTTCTTCTATTTATATTCGCAGTGTTAACATTATTTTCACCATAAATTATATAACATTTACTCACTGATACATTTTCATTCACATCTCTTATAATATCAAAATGTGTGTTTTAAAAGAAATGATATTGAAATTTGAGTAATAAAAGTAATATTACATTAAACGATTTATTTTTAAATTCCATTGGAATTATTTTGTTTTATCTAATAAAGTATATTTGCATACTAAAACACTCAAATACGCTATCAAATATATCACTTTCATTAAGCTTATATTATGTATTGAAATGTATTTATTACAATAAATTGTTTTACATTTTCCATAATGCTATCCTAAACAGTGAGTAAAATTTATGCAAATGTTTACTTTGTTTCATATTATCCAAATTAATTGAAACTTGAAATTACATGCTAATAGATTGCAAAAGATAAAATAATTTATTGAAATAAATGCATTTCAAAACATAGAAGCTTAATGAAAGTGATATATTTAACAGCATATTTGAAAACTAAAAGCAATGGAATTTAAATACAAATCGTTTAATGTAATATTACTGCGTTACTGGAATTCTGATATCATTTCTTTCACAACACACACTTTCATACTAAAAGAGATGTGAATGAAAAAGTATCAGTGAGTAAATATTATATATGTATATAAATATTTTTTATGTTGAAAATAATGTTTACACTGTAAATATAAATAAAAAAAAAAATAAAAAAAAAAAATCTATGCATTGTGCCACTCAAAATTTGATACCATTATTTTTAAGACCCATATTTCATCAAATTCTTATAGCCATAGTGCTCTGTCAAAAACCTTTAACCCATGAAGTGTTTTTTGTATTAATATGTTATTACCAGAAGGATGACTGATGTAGATACTTAAAATTTTATAAGTACTTAAATGTATTTTTTTTTTTTTTAAATCACTATGAATCACTGTATCCTCCGTAAAATCCTGAAAGTAACCCCCCCCCCCCCCCTTTTTACTTTCTTCTATATGTAATATAGAGAAAGTATTGGATTCGCGAAAATTTTCGACCTCCGTTTTTTGACGGATCTACACGTTTTGGGATGTCCTGAACACGAATTGATAGTTTTTAGAAAATGTCTGTCTGTGTGTCTGTATCATTTTTTTGTGGACGCTGTATCTCACGAACCCATGAATGCAATTTAACCAAACTTGGTATTTAGTTGCACCCTGACATGAACTGGTGCCCATTAGATTTGGGGATCAATAGCTCAACAGGTGGCGCTGTGATCGCATTTTATGCAAATTTTTAACATGGCAGCATAGGACAAAATTCCGTATAAATGGGCATAATGAGAGTTATTTTAAACTTGTGATTGTAAAATTAATATGAATTATTGATAATAGTAGTAGTTAACTAGGAAAAAAAATTTGTGCATGGGGGGGCATCGGTTCCCCCCCTGGGGGGGAAGTACCCCCCCGGGAGGGTTAAATTTTGAAGATGGGTATCATTCGAAAGATCTCGTCAATACCTTTAAAACGAATGGTTGAACCATAAATCTGTGATAATTTAAAACAAAGTTATCGATTTTTTTTACTTTTAACAAAAAAAAAACTTAGAAAAATATCGCAATTTTTTTTTTTTTTTTTTTTTTTTTTAAACGAAATTTAACCAAACTTGGTATTTAGTTGGTCCCCGACATAAACTGGTGCTGATTATGTTTGGGGATCAATAGCTCAACAGGTGGCGCTGTGATAGCATTTTATCTAAATTTTTAACATGGCAGCATAGGACAACAATTCGTATAAATGTGCATAATTAGAGTTGTTTTAAACTTGTGATTGTAAAATTAATATCAATTATTCATAATAGTAGTATGTAACTAGGAAAAAAATTTTCTGCATGGGGGGCATCGCTTCCCCCCCCCTAGGGGGAAATACCCCCCCAGGGGGGGTAAATTTTCACATTGGGTATCTTTCGAAAGATCAGGTTGATAATAGTAGTAGTTAACTAGGAAAAAATTTTTGTGCATGTGGGGGCATCGGTTCCCCCCCCCACCGGGGGGGAAGTTCCCGCCCGGGGGGGCAAAGTTTCAAGATGGGTATCTTTCGAAAGATCTCGTCAATACCTTTAAAACGAATGGTTGAACGATAAATCTGTGATAATTTGAACCAAAGTTATCAATTTTTTTTAGTTTTAACAAAACAAAACTTAGAAAAAAATAATCGCAATTTTTTTTTTTTTTTTTTTTTTTAAACGAAATTTAACCAAACTTGGTATTTAGTTTGTCCCCGACATTAACTAGTGCTGATTATGTTTGGGGATCAATAGCTCAACAGCTGGCGCTGTGATAGCATTTTATCTAAATTTTTAACATGGCAGCATAGGACAAAAATTCGTATAAATGTGCATAATTAGAGTTGTTTTAAACTTGTGATTGTAAAATTAATATCAATTATTCATAATAGTAGTATGTAACTAGGAAAAAAATTTTCTGCATGGGGGGCATCGCTTTCCCCCCCTAGGGGGAAATACCCCCCCAGGGGGGTAAATTTTCACATTGGGTATCTTTCGAAAGATCAGGTTGATAATAGTAGTAGTTAACTAGGAAAAAAATTTTCTGCATGGGGGGGCATCGCTTCCCCCCTGGGGGGGGCTAAGTACCCCCCGGGGGGGGGATAAATTTTCAAGATGGGTATCTTTCGAAAGGTCTCGTCAATACCTTTAAAACGAATGGTTGAACTATAAATCTGTGATAATTTAAAACAAAGTTATCGATTTTTTTCACTTTTAACAAAAAAAAAAAAAAAAATCGTACTTCTTTTTTTTTTTTTTTTTTTAAATATTATTACTGATTGAATATGTATAGGTAAATATAGAAGAAAGTCCTGTGGTGGCCACAACATACTAGTTTTTTTTGAAAAGCAAAACGGATAAATTTCAGGTGGGGGGATTATAATCAAGATTCTTTAAATAAATTATAAAAAAAAAAAAAAATGAAGAAAAGGGAGGGGAGGTTATATTCGATGGAGGGGGTACTTTCGGGATTTTACGGTACTTACTTAAAAGGAAATATTAAAGGCTATAATTTCTTACATTAAAGGTTAAAAAAAACTGCGTAATGATTCCATTGATAATGTGCACCCGACACTTTATGAAAAATTAGTTAAATTTAAAATATCGATTGGGGGGGGGTACTTTCGGGATTTTACGGTAATATATGTATTCATCTAGGTATTTAATAAAAAGACAAAAAGAAATTAAATAAAAACACTGAATGCAAAAGTGTATGCAATGATTTATTGTATTTTCATATTTACAAACACAAAACCAAATAATAATGATTTTTAAAAATCTGCACATAATCCACACACAAATATCATTTGGCAAAATTACCACAAAAAATAAAATAAAAATTACTGAAAATATAGATTTAAATAATACAGTGATTAAATAGTAATCTTTATACATATTTAAAGAATAAATAACACACACACATATATATTGTGCATTTTCATAATAAACCCAGAAATTAATTAATACTAACACAGAATAGAGGAAATCTATGATCATCATAGTTTTAATTTATTCTTTGTTGGAATTTTCTTCTATTAATTTCCCTTCACTTCACTTAAACACTGTTAAAAAGTTCTTGAGAAAGAAATAATACAATAGAATAAACCTTGTTTTGTTCAAATTGAGCATAAAATTGTAGATATGAATGATCATCAACATACATATCAATATAATACAAAAAAAAAAAAAAAAAAAACTCAATCTATCCCATGTAATTTAAATAGGAATGCATTTTTTATTTGTAAAAAAAAAAAAAAAAAAACTAAAATAAATTAATAATTAAATAAAAATATATTTTATAATGTTAACAACATCTTAAAAATTAACTTTTAACATTTTTTCGGAATTTTCCTTTCATTACTATTAACATAAGTAAACTTCATAACAAAGAACGTAAAATAATAAATGATTCGTGCCATCTGTTTACTCTTGTAAATTTTTAAGAAAAATAATAAAAGTTTTTCAATGTAATAACATTTTATAACACAATGGAATGGCAGTTTCACTGATAACTTTCTGCTAATAAATCAATGTACAATTTGCCTACCATTGCAAAAGATATGAGTCGAGAAATAATTGTTAATAAGATGCAATTACCTTGGAATTTGAAAGTTTTAGTTAAATTAATACATGCAAAAAAAAAAAAAAAAAAAAATCTTACACACAATTGTTTTTGCATTAATTACAGTACAAATAATTTTCAAAACACACTCTTTAAAAACATCCTAAAATTACAAAATGGACTGAAAAGATTTTGGTAAAAGAGTAGAATAAAATCACTTTGGTAAGGAAAGATGTTTCGTCATGGAAATCAAAATTCAATAAGATAGTTTAATAAATAAGTTCATTTAATGCTTGGGTCTGATTTGTTTTGCCTGGTAAAGCAGGGTGGCTAACATTTAAACTTTTCCATATTCCCTGACTATTTTTTGGGAATTTTTTTAACTCCTGTTGCTTATTTCTTGTGAAAAATTTTATAACATTAGGGAACAATTTCAAAATTTAGAATTGTGAGCTTGCAATAACAGCTTATTAAAAAAAATTATAAAAATAGTTATCTTACTTAAGCTTCTGTTGTTTTGCCAAAGTAATCTACGAGGGGACCCCCTCATCTTCAGGTTAGCTTGCGCGGCTTGTTTCGTTCTTCGAACTGTCTCCCTTCAGTCCGGCGATTGACTAGGTGGTGCCATGATCGGCACAAACCTATCGAAACCTAGAAAGGACTTTGGCAAAACAACAGCAGCTTAAGGTTACTTATTTTTATAATGTTTAAAAGCTTCTGGTTAATTAAAGCTTTATATATATATATTAAAAAAAAAAAAAAAAAAAAAATGAATGTTGAAATACCTAAATATTTCCAGATTTGCTAAATTCTCTGACTGACTATTTTTTCAGCGACCATTAACCATTCTGTAAAGTGTCACACTTAATTATTTCAGCCTGAAATAACTACTGCTTGTTTTTGCATGCAATTGGTGTCTTCAAAAAGATAGTTTTTTTTTTTTTTTTTTTTTTTTTTTACAATTTTTCATGTTTTGAAGTATGAGGAATCTGAAAAATCACAAAAGTGTCAGTCTGCAGGGTAATCAACTTAATCGATCAATCATTAGTTCATTAGTGTGTTTATTTCAGATTATTTCAAGAACAAATAATCATGAAGAGGGTGGACTATTTTTTTAAATATCAATTATGATACTAAGAAGTACCTTATTGATTTGAAACATTCTAATTTAAAAACTTTGTAAGATATTCAAAATTAACGATTTGTTTACAATGGGAGAATAGCACAACATTTTGCATAATTGTGTCTTAAGAGGATTAGTTTCACCGTAAAGATGTTGAACAAGCCTTAGAATATAATTTATGATACTGGCATGAACACTGTATTTTAAAAACTTCCAAGTTATTTGTATTTTACAATTTTCTTAACATGGGATAATAGGCTAAATTTCACATAAATGCATAATATGAGAATTATTTTCAAAGTAAATAAGTCAGATTTGTAAAATATCATCTACAATATTGCTATGAAAATTACTGAATATCAACATTCTGCTTTAAAAGCTTTTAAGTTATTTAAAATTAAACATTTTCATAACATGGCAAAATGGGTTAATATTTCACCAAACTTGCTTTATGGAGATTATTGCTTTAGCAATAATATACAGTTCCATGAAAACTAAAATACAAAACTGAACCTAATAAAATTAATAATATATTAGGATAAGATAAATGTATCAAAGTGGAGGGAGGATAGCCAAAGGGGTAGACTTTTCAGTCTGCTACTATACCAAAAGATTGGCACAGTTGATTTCTGTCATGGATATAGTAAGTGTGCCCTAAAATAGAAAATTATAAGAAATATATGATGGGGAACTCAGCAGAGTCCCCCTATGTCATCTAGTTTAAATAGATGCAATAATGAAGTTTATTTAAAAAATATATTAAAATTAAAAGATGAATAGATCTATTAAATTTTGTTCAGTATACAATGCAAAAATTGAGTAAGGCCAGATATAAATTTCTATTTAATTTCTAACATATTTTTAAAAATAACCAACAGTATTTTCATTGTTATTACTGTAAAGGGGGGGGGGGGGGGGACATTAAATATGTATGTGAAGACATACATGAAAGACAACCTCTTACTAAAAGCATAATATTTAGTAAAAATACAATGAAAATAACAGAAAAAGAAATGAAAATTTTTAATGATCATTCATAACTTTTCATTAACAAAATTTAATACCTAACGATTAAATTATTATTTATAATAATAGTTATATAATTAAACTATTTACAATATTAATTAATAAGCATCTGATATGACATATTTACTAAATTTTATTCATAGATTATATTAAGTAAAAAATAATATAATTTTCACGAGTCGATCCAGGTTTTAATTTTTGGGACCCATTTTTGTGAATAATAAATTACTGAGCGACCCCTTCCATTTCAGCAGTCACAATACTTAATGTTTAATATCAAGTGAGTAGTGCTTCATTGAATCAAATATAGGCAGTCATTTGAAGTAATGCTGAAAACACGGAAAAAAATTATAAAAGGATCATTTCTATAAAACAGAATTTTGTGAAAGGGTTCATTTTATAATTTTGAGATAGGGCCGATTTTATGGGTTTGAATTTTGTGAAGGAGAAGCTAAAGAGCCTTAATTTTTGCCTGGATTGACCCCCCGACTTTGAGTAACATCGTTAATTAATAATATTCAGTGCTCCCTGCTCTTATTTGGCACAATACAACAAATAATTCAAACTATATAACTCATTTCTGCATCAGTAAAGAGAAACATTAGGATTAACAAGAGAGTATGAAACTTCTTTAAATGTAGAATTAATTCATAAGCTAAACAATTATTTTTACTACCAATCAACATTTCACACAAACATCGAAAATATGTTGAGTTACGTAACTTTAAACTTATATCAGTAAAAACAATACAAGAATATGTATACATTAATTACAGTACTTAATAAATTTGTACAAAAAAACAACAGTGCATATAAATCAATTTTCACAACAGATGCAAAAGTAGCAAGAAAAAGAAATAACAACAAAATGATAAAAAATTCAGCTTTACACAACATAACTAAAGTAAGTACTTAAAAAAAAAAAAAAAAAGAATCTAACAAAGTACAAAATTTAAGTACAATGAATACTACAAGCAATCACAAGATTATTTAAACCTTAGCTCATATTGATATAAAATCACAATTCAAAATCACCCATTCATTAACTGAACTGGCCTTGTCAGATGATTATTTACCCCTTAACAATTTTTCTTAATTTCTTTTTAAATCCTTTACATTTCTATTCACACCACTATTATTGTATCGTAACATTCATGTTATTTAATTGGCAAATCTTTATGTTATTCAATTGAAAAATATTAAAAAAAAAAAAAAAAAAAAAATTCCTTTGAAAATACCGGTGCTATTACATATAAATTATTCCAGAAGTAGTGCCCAAGCACTGTTCAGGCAAAACTGTTAAGGGGTTAAAATTTTCTACAAATATTCAATATATAATCAGTCAGCGAAAACCTTTTTAAACACTGATTTAAACTGAATAATAATAATAATAATAATAAAATAGTAATAAAATAAATATTTATAATGCTTATTCAATTTTAAAACAGGAAATTACATAGGTATATTTTTTGTCTTTTAATAAAATTTCAATTTAATTGTGAACTAATTCATCCAATACATTTTGAAATAGAAAGAAAAAAAAAAAAAAAAAATAATAATAATAATAATGTACTGCAGAAAAAGACCTAAAATCAAAAAATTCATTAGCACCAATTTGAATTATTTGATTAATATCCCAATAGCAGAATTTTCTGTATCTATTTGCAGAAAAATAAAATTTGACTGCAATCCAAGAATGCTGGACCAAATCTGATATCACAAGAAATATTAGTAATTCATAAAATATGTAAAATTTGCATTTATAAAATGAAATAAATTAAAAATATACAAATACACTAACCTAGAGACATAATGTTAATTATTAGTACTTTTAAGCCTGCATTCCTTTTTTAAGATGTTAAATTAATCTGCAGAGCTTTTAACAATCTGCAGCACTCATTGCCATGCTGCACTATTTCTGCTACTGGGATTAACCCAAACAAAATATGGATGGAATATTTGTTTATGCTTAATTAATCTTAAGAAAATAAAGCAAAAATGTCACATAATGCATAAGTACCCCCTTTTTTGTGATAGATCAAAAGAATGAATTTCATTTTAACCCGTTAGTAGTCGTTAGTTTGTCGATTCACTGCACATCCCTTCAGTGTTGCCAGATTTTTTTATTCAATAGCCACCAAAATTTTTTAGAAGTGGCATTTCATACACATAAAAGGCGAATCGACTCGAATAATCGTCAATTATGTATATCAAATGCCACTTCAAAAAATTTTTGGTGGCAATTGAATAAAAAAGTCTGGCAACACTGAAGGAAAGGGCGGCAAATCGACCAACTAGCGACTACTAACGAGTTAAAGCTTAATACAAACTCAGCATCAGCGCACAAGTTGACTTTGCTTCAAATCATATGCAGGGGTGAAACTACCTAGCATGCAAAAACCCTGAAAACTGATATTTGCATGCAGATAGGGAAGATTTAATATTGAAATATCATATGGCTACCTGTATTAAATGATATTTGGAGAGTTCTTAATACATTATAAGGCAAATTAAACATTCAAAATAAGAAATTTCGGTAAAAACAAAATAATTTACATGAAAGTCAGAAACAGCAAAAATTTCAAAAACCCTGAATTCAGGGGTAGTGCCTGAAAAGTTTCACCCCTGCATATGTGTGGAAAGAGAGTTGGATTAACAGATTTTTCTTTAAAAATAAAGTAAAACTTTTCTGAACTCTAATTTGTTTGGTTTTATTACACTACCAATATTTTTCACTTTTTAGTAAACTATATTAAATGTGCCAGTAATACCTTCTTTAAAGCTTATTTATTTATTTTAAATTATTATTATTATTTTTTCTTTAAAAAAAAAAAAAAAGAGAGAGAGAGAGAATTTTTGTTGTTAATCATTGAATTGAAGGTAAAAATACATAAAAAATTCGAATGAGGTTGCAATATTTTCATAGAAACTTTTGCTGTTCTGGCAGAAAACTATTCTTTGTTTTGTTTGACGGATATGTACATACCATTCATGTGTCAAATACGTAAAAAAGTAAAAGTTTTAAAGAAAACTGGAAACGTAAGATGAAAATATTAACAAAATAATTAAAATCTAATATAAAGAAAAAAAAAAAAAAAAATCCTTGTATAAAACAATTTAAACACATAATATAAAATAACTCTGAAAAACATACAACTTATGGGGAAAATACACAATCTAGCAACTTTAAGAGAGAGAATTTAACACATAACATAAAATAACTCTGAAAAACGTACAACTTGTGGGGAAAATACACAATCTAGCAACTTTAAGAGAGAGAGATACAGAAGCAATATTACACTATTCATCTATACATGGAAATTATGACTTAAAATTATCAAAATAAAAACAATATTTAAAAGAATATACCTCAAATTTAAGATATATTTTAAATTTCTATTTACATGTTAAATGTAATGCTTCCAAAGAGATGCTTTGACTTTCACAATTATTTTATTTATTAACTTTTATTTTGTTTAATAAATAAATAATTTTTTCCAAGAACTTTTGCATTGAATCAATGTGAATTTCATTAGAATTTTAAACTGATAAGTTTGTCTGTCTGTCTTCTCCAAACTTGAACATTTGTGAAATTGATCAATATTAGATTAGTATAACATAAAACATGAATGTATAAACAAATAAATAATATATTGCATTATATAAATTGTTAACATAGTTTGAAATAATTTTATTAGAATCCATAAATTGATGCATTTGTCTGTCTTATTATAATTCATATCTATATACTTTTTTAAAACCATGTCTGTGTATTTTGTATGCTTATATAAATTTTCAACAAAAATGAAATCAATCAAAAAATGAATTGATTACAACTTAATTTTATAAGATTAAAAAAAAAAAAAAAAAGAACGACATTTGTCTGTTTGTCTTTTAAGCTTAAACATTTAGAAAATTGGTCAATCATGACGAAATTTGGATATGTCGAATTGCACAGTTATATTACATAAAAAAAAAAAAAAGATCAATCTATCATATATTTCAATATGTGACTATTGTCCTTGCAAAAAGTTTGATACTGACTGCAATTTGTTTTTATGAAAATGGTCATTTAATGCTTTATACAAAAAATGAAAGCTGACAATTAACACAAAAGGTCTGTAAAGTTTTGATCTCAAGTATGTGATAAAGAAATATTTAAAGGCTTGGAAAATACACAGGCGCTGATATTGCCTCACAGCATCATTTATTGTACATATATATATCATCAAAGTAATTTATTTAAACTAATTAATATCAAATAAAAATTTATCAAAAATTAAAGTTTTGTAAAGGAATATATACAACACTGATCTCAATTTTGTAGGTTTAGTAATTAAGAAATATATGTTCTGTATCAGGTTTGTAAATCATACTTATCTGCAAGCTTCAAATGATCATAAGAATTTAAGTACAAGCTATACCATCCTTAATGTACCAAAAATATTTGAAAACTCTTCTTCTACAATAGATATTTTTCTCTTTTCTATATTCCTAGATTTTTTTTTTTTTTGTGTGTGTTTGTTTCTTCGTGAGTATGTTTTCATAACATGTTTCTTTTTATGTCATGAATGAAAATACAGAAATTTACAGCTTGCATGAATAGAAAAGTAAATTATTTCAAAGTGTTATAATTTGGAATATTTATTTATTTAAACTGGGGGAGGGGGGGGGGGAGAAACATGGTGTAATGGTTGCAAAATCAAAACTGCTGTTCTCTCCCTCTTGATATGCATGTGTGTGAGAAAAATACTGGCATTATAGTTTTGTACAAAAATAAAATATTAGAATTTTAATATACAATTATAAACATAATGCACAGCTTAATTAATATACATCATAAATTTAAAAACAAAAGTACCCACCATTTTTTAAAGATGAAAACATATTTACTTTTTAACAGTAGAAAGAGCACCTGCCTTCAGAATCAAATTTTAAATACATATTCTTCTCAGAATGTAATATTATTAACCCCTCACTTTATATATATATATTCAAACTTCTATTGTTTTACTTTTAAGTTTAAAATTAACCATTAAATACTTATTCACCAAGCTAGTCGAGAACTTAACTAAAACTGAATTAAATAACTACTGTCCTTAAAAGCTTTTAACTAAAGATGAAATGCATATCGGAATTGCAGTATACAAGCAGAACACCATCAATCCAGTTATTTTTGCTAACATGAAAGTATTTTAAAGGACAAGTTTTAAAAACATATTTTCTACTACTTAATAATGAAAAAAAAAAAAAAAAATCATACTAAATTTATTATAACAATACAAGCAACTGAATATTTTTTATTTACTGCTTCAGTCAGTTTAATAGCAAAGTAGAGAAACATAAGAGAAGTACCTAATAAGATACAACTTTGCTGCTCATCATACTTTACAAATTATCACTAATAATGCTAACTTAATGTTATAACAGACTGTCTTTTTACTCTGAAGAACTGAACTGTCTAAAATGCCTAATACGCTGTTTACCAAGACTATTATGAAATTTGCCGGACAAGAGGGACAGTATGACAAGAATCATGCCATGGCTTTTGATTGCTTCTCCAGGCATCCTTGTTTTTTCATGTATTTTCCCTTTTTGTCCTTAAATGTTACATTATTGCATTTGTAACAGCGTTTTGCAATTGTACTTTAATATAAAATTATCCTGAGACTCATGATGCATTATTATAATTATCATTATTCTTTTATGATCCAAACTCAAAAAAAAAAAAAAAAAAAACTTACCAAGCGGTAAATAAATAAAATAAAGTGGGGACTGAAAATAATTAAACAACTCACCACTTTTCTTTTTCCCCTGTTAAGTTTCTTAGGAAGAATTTCATTAACTGTATATTTTGGCAATTGATCATAATAAATTAAACATAAATGAAATTATCTTACATTTTGGAAAGTGCTAATAAAATTATAGTACATTTTAGAAACCAGACACCACAAAATTTGGAATTTTGTTGATTTCTGATGACATATTCATGCATTTTAAAAATTAGCTTCAAAACAAAATACAGATCATGTCTATTGGTTGCGAGAAAACTGCACATTTCTACAATTGAGAGCACAAAAGTACTTCTACAAGCAGCTTAATTTAATGAAAATTAATTCATACAGAGGCAAACTATCCTATATTTCAGAAATAGGCCACACAAAATTATTACATATTGCAAAAATGAGATGTAAAAAAATTTCTTTGAATAATCATGTATTTTGGAAATTAACTTTGAAGAAATCATTCAATTAGAAGTAAAATAATTTCAAAATTTATTGGCAGGAAAAAATTAATGTATTTCCCAAATTCTTCATCTTAAGCACTACCGCTTGTTACAGGCCAAGGCTGTTTTTCTAATTTTTTCCCATTTCACCGTATCTGTTGTAACAGCTCTCCATTGATTAATTCCAATCAGCATCAGATCTTTTTTAACACTATCCAGCTATCTAATTGCTAAGGTTTATTTAGGAAAATCTGAAGTCTGAAAATGGATGATCACAAACAGGTCTTTGATAAATATAGGCAAACTTAAATTGGAATCAAAAATTAAGAAAATTTAAAAATTCTTAAAAAAAAAAAAAAAAAAAAAAAAAAAAAAAAAAAAAACAGACAGCAAAATTGTTTATTTTGGTCAACCATCCAAAAAGTTTACAAAAAAGTGGTGAGTATGCTAAATTGATTTATTGATCACTGGTCAATAGATCATTTCATTAATTTCAATTTAATTAATTTTAACAGGGATGCCACTCAAAAAATTTGAAAAAAAAAAAAAAAAAAAAAAAAAAAAGTGAAAATCACGCATAAAGTGAAATTTCCAATATTTTTTGTATATTTATACATGAATTCTGTAAATGAATATACAATAAAATAATTAATATATAAAGTGTAATAATATATAACATATAATTTGAATATAATAAATTTAAAAATAGTTACTTTGCAGTCAAAAGGTTATAATATTTTAAGCAATATAAAAGAACGGTGCTTTATCACAAATAAAAAATTATTTTAAAAGTTTCTAAATAAACCATAGTCTGTACATAAGTCTGACTATCTAAAATCTGTATATGTGATAATCAATAACTTAAATTTAACATAATTTAAAACAAAATAATTACACATATAAAAGGAAATATTTATACCCCTTTATAAGTTCTAGAATCTAGTAAAACAAGTTTGTCATCAACATTGTTATGGATGGTGAAAGATTGAGAAATGCAGAGCTTCGTCAGATTGTTTAATGGCTGATCGCTAGTTTTAATTGGGGGGGGGGGGGGGATATAATTATGAATATGAGAAATATTGAGCAATCCTAGCTTTTTAAAGGTCCTAGAATCCACTAAAGCATGTTTAATATGCATATGTATGTTTATGTTGTGAATGGAAAAAAAAATAAAATTGTGCATGACTTTGATGGCCTCTTTGATTGCTGATTGTTAGTTTGAAGGGAGGGAGACAGAAAAAAATTCTAAAAAGTGGAAATCCTCCATTCAGTGGAAAAGTGGCATCCCTTTTTAAAAAAAATATTTCAATCTTTAGGTGTAATCCTAGCAGTTACAGTTAAAAATTTTGAGTTTTCATATTACAGGTTATCTTTTTTATTCCTAATTCTGTGCATTTTTTTTTTTTTTTTTTTAATATAAATAAATTACTATTTATTATAACATAATATAAAAATGTTTTCAAATAATAAAGATTTATTAAAAAAAAAAAAAAAAAAAAAAAAAAACAGTATTTAACTAGTTTATTTATTTATTTTTTAATAAAACCATTTCTTAAAGAATTAACGAGACTGTCACTTCTAAACTTCACTTTCATACAATACTACTCTGCTAAGACAACTTAAAAAAAAAAAAAAAAAAAAACAATGAACATTTCTATATATATATATATCTTTTTAAATATGCCATGGCATCAATAAAAGCAAAATAACACAAAACAAATAAAATGCAAAAATTAAACTGGCTTAAACAAAAGAGATGAACATTTCAATATTGCAATAAAAAAAAGTTTGAACAGAAAAATGAATGGTGCATGAAGATGAAAGAAAAATGATTTATGAAGTTTATGATTTATAATAAATATAACAATGAAAAACTCATTTTATATTATTGAATGCTATAAAAAATTATTTATGGTCTTTTCTATAAAAATTTAACTTTTATCAGTATTGAAGTACACTGTCTATATATGATTTTGATCAATTATCACCAGGTATGTCAATGGTAAGTTCATAATAAAAACATTCATTAGAGGCAATTTTTAATACACTAGTTAAGAGAAATTTAAAAAAAGTGGTTTAAAACATAATATATAAAATGCTGTAAATGCTGATATATAATTCATACAAAAATGAAAAATATGTTTTAAGGAAAATTTGCTTAAGAAAAATGTTTTATCAATACATGACTAGAGCACATAAAAATTGTCAATGCACCTTCTTGTTTACAAATTAGCAGTGAGCAAGTGGTTATACAACTAAGTTACAAATTTACTTTATATTTCTACACTAGAATATTGAGTCAATTTTATAAAATCTATCTTTTATATGTACATGAAGTACTATAAAAAGTAGTAACTCAAGGAGTAAGGTTTTTCAAAATCAATTTTGACGAATTAATCCTTTTAAAAAGAGACTAGGAAATTTGAGTCCAGTTTTAAGATTTTGTAGATCGAAGAACTAACTCTTGCACTGTAACCGCAACTCGCACCAATCCTCCTTGTTCACCTAAAATATCTTGAGGTGAACAAAGCAAGTCCTAAAATAAGACAAAAAATAATGAATGCTTATTAGAAATCCATTTTTATTTATTCATTTGGGTGTATGAGTGTAAAGTATAAAATAGGCATTTACAAGGGCGTTGGCACATAGGGGCAAGGGGCACTTGCTCCCTCCTGGAAAATTCTAATAAATAAATAATTATGAAAAAAAAAATTACAATTAAAGCTTTAAAGCTATGTCATTTGAATTCAAATAACCAATTAATATTTATGTCACAGGGCCAATTAGAGTCAAACCCACTCGACTTGCATTTATAGGTTGTCTCTAACTTTCCCCTGCAAACAGATTTTAAATTGACTCAACAGTACATTTTCAGGATTAGTGTTGATTTAGAATAAGTTGTATAATTTCTATATGTAAAATGTTGTAGTAAATGCTTACACACTGGCTTACTTAATCACCTCAATCAACTAACCAATCATTTGAATCTAACTGAATTTGTAAAAACATGCAAAATTTTGCAATTTGAAGTTTGCCTTCTCCTGAAATTTTTTCTAGAGACGCCATTTATCTAGCAGAATTGGGCATTTATCTAGCAGAATTTAAGTAAATTTTTCGATCATATTTTCACCTATCCCAATTCTAAACAACATAAAATTAAACAGTTACAAAAACAAAGTTCATTTGAAGTGAGTTACTTCTAATAAAATTCTGCAGCGTGAATGGGACAATGATTTTTTTTTACAAAGTTCTTATCTCTACTTACAATAAAGCAAGGAGTTTGTCAGCAAATAAACTGAATGGGGCAAGGCTTTGACATTCTTGAAAGAAAATCAGCCATTTTTAATAAAAAATGGAGTTTTTTTTTTTTTTTAATATTATACAAATGTTATACTTTTTGGGAGGAAAAAACCCCCTCAAAACAGTTTTTTTTCTCTGTTTGAACACTATTATACATCAAATTACTAGTTTTAAAGACATTACCTTACAAAATTTCACAACAGAAGACAAACTCTTCAAAGATCAATAGCTTTTATTTTTAAATGACAAGTCTATAAAAAAAAAAAAAAAAAAAAAGGAGGGGGGGGGGGGGGGTCATAATAAGGAATACAGTTTTTTTTTTTTTTTTTTTTTTTTAATCTGTTTTGAAGTCTTAAGAGCTGTAAATGCTAAATTACAGCATATGAATTCATAGGTTGTAATGCAAGAATTGTCACGAGATTATCTTAAGGACAGTACAGTATGATAATTTAGCTATGCGCAGTAAGCTAATAGCTAATTTGTAGTTCTTTCATTCTTTAAGTCCCTTAACTTCTGTTCGAGTGTTTCTTAGTTCAGATCTGGAGGGAACATAATATTTTCTTTTTTAAATATGTAAAAAGTTATTATCATTCTAAAGAATTGTAATTGCATGAATAAGATCAAGCACTAATGAATTTAGTAAGTATAAAATGCTACTTTTTGAATACAGAAATATTTTTGAATGATGTTTAAGAAAAAGTTTTGCTGATGAAAATCTCACAGTAAAGAAGTAATATATATATACACATGTGAAAAAACATTTTGTTAAATTGGTGTCACATTTAAAGAAAATAAAAAAAATATTTGCTTGCATTTATTATTATTATTTTACAGAAGTTGACACTATGGTTAATATAAAATATACAGTTACCAAAAAAAAAAAAATAAATAAATAAATAAATAAATAAAAAATACGAAGATCACACACATACTTAAATGGATACGCATATTTCTACACTTTCAAATATATTTAACAATGCTTAGAATTCAACAATAATTATAGTTATGCATTTAAATATTGGAATTGTTTTATACGTGAAATCATTTTCATGCCATTTTCCACTTTCAGGCAATCAACCAAAAACTCAACACAAAAAACTATTTTTCCTTTTAATTGCATGCTTGAGTTGCAATTAATAGATACATTATTTATAATTTTTATTGTCATAGGTGGAAATTCTACTTAATAAATAGAAGCTTAAAGTTTTAAATTTGTTTATGGCTTCTATTTTGTTTTTGTGAAAAAGGTTTTAGGAAGATTATTCTCAATATTGTAACTACATTTTCAAAATTTTTGTAACATAATAGCAAACGTAATTGATATAATAAAAAAAGATATACACAGTAATAATAATAAAATTTTTTTAATTAATCAATGGAGATTATTCATCTTTTGTTAGTTTTGATGACATAAATAAAAGATTGTAAAAGGTCTAAAAAATAATTTTTGTAAATGCAATCCATAAATACTTTACAAACATATTTCATTTGAAATATTAGCTATTTGTTTATTGTAAAGGGTTATTATAATTAAACTGATGGTACTTAAACAAATGAATTTTGTTATTTATTTATCTTTTAAGTTAATCCCTTCTTATTCAATGGCATAGACACAGTGGGAAAATAACTTGTTCTGATAACAGGGATAATTTTCATAGCGAAATTTTTTCATATTTGCTTTATTTTGTGAAGTACTATAAGTTTGCCAAATTTAAAACTATTTTATTTTTCCCACATAATCTTTGATTTCATGGTCTAAATAAACATTTGTTTGAAGTTTCATTTGTACCCAATCGATAGAACTGGAATTATGAGCCTCTGAATACTGCTGATTTAATTTCAACTTGCTTGTATTTCAAGTTTTACGAAAATGTCAATATCATATTTATTGCCATTATATGGTGTTTTATCTATTCATTATGAAAAATAATAAGAGTCTGTAAATAAATAAGAAGAAAACAAAAGCAAAAAAATTGTAATTTGAGTAAACAAATACCATAAACTGCACACCCTTACAAACAAATTATATATGTATTGAAACATGCATCGATTTTTTTTGTTGGCCAATGGTTATAAAAGGCTGTTGGTTGGATTGATGGATGGATGGCATCACCATCAGCAAATTGTTGGTCCACATGCAGAATTTTACATTGACAATTGAAGGGTTTGCTGCAAAAAGGAGGTAGCTCATACTTAAGTTTTCAGAAGCATAAATGTCATAATGTTTAAGTATTGGAGCAAACTTTTTCTTGCCTCAAAATGGAGCTACCTCCTTTTTGCAGCAAACCCTTCAATTACATTTTGGTATTTATTATTTGCTATTTTTATAATATTGCACCAAAAAAAAAAAAGAAAAGAAAAGAAAGAAAGAAAAATCTTTGATATTATTTTAACGTGCATGACAAAATTATATATTTTCTTTGACTTACACAAAAGTAAAAAATGAGCTATTATACGCAAATTTAATACATCAATTACTGTTGGACTTATGCTGTTTTTTTATACTGGACCAACCATATCTACCCAACAAATAAAATGCAATGAAAGGAAAATAAATGTACCATTGTATTAACCAATGCTATTTCAACAATTATTTTAAATCAAAATAAATAACTTGACTTTTAATCAGGTAAAAGTAACAGACATAAAAGTAGCAATGAATTATGAGATTTCCCTCCATGTTTAACCTGCAATTTTCCTTTTAGTTTTAAAAGAGGGGGGGGGGGGACTTTTATTATTATTATTATTTTTAAAGATTACTCCTTGTCATATTGCATGACAGCGTTTCTTTATGTGAAATTATTTAAAATCTTGATTTATCAAATTCATTCAGACCAAAATCCTTTTTAACTGAACCTTTCTTTTGTTTTTAAAAAGATAAAGACATTTTCGACGTGAAATCTCGAAACGGTAACTAAAAATTTATTTGTAGGTACAACCGTTCATCTAATTATTTGCCAGGGCACACACACAGTAAATTGGCACCCCTCGTAGCATCGGCAGCAGTTAGCTCGTTCTTCCTCCTCTCTCTGTAATGAATGCCGACTGGGGAAGTGACGTCAATTATGTCGATTATCTCACTGATTGGCTGTTTGAGGCACTCAGGTTACTGTTCCTTGGATGCTTTGTGCGTGCGGCGAAAAGTTCATCAGTAGCTGTTCCCTCTCACACAGAAGCAGCATCATGCTTGTGTTGGTCTGCGGCCAGCGTTTAGTGACGCCGTATTGTTACAATGTCCTTCTAATCTGTATACATCCAGCGTTCATTCATTGACAATTATCCGCAATCATTAAATATGTTATCATCAATAGTTTACAACTTAAAATACAGGTTTTAATAAGTTTATTCAGATTGTCAAGAAAAATGTGGTATACCGGCACGTTGCATATGAATGGCCTCCCTATAATGGAATAAAATGGATTTATATCTCAAGTGGAATCTCTTTTTCATGCCTTCGTCTGGTCTCAATCCTTCTACAAAATGGGTGAACAAATTTCATTTTTTTTTTTTTTTTTTTTGTTGTTGTTCTTATAAAATATAATGTCTGCTAGACGTAAATTTATAAAATCGGCACGCACATGTGGACCTTCCACGTTCTTGTTACCTTCCCTTATGAGTCCCCCCGCAGTGGACACCTTGTTACTAGGACCTTTCTCTAATAAAAGTTTAATATAATACCCACTATACACCTTTGCTTATTTAAAATTAAAGACAAAAGAACTTGCAATACCATTCTCCTCTTCCCTTTCCCTGTTTAAATTAGTTTAAGCTGATAACAGAGGGTGCTCTCACATTTTTGTGCAGATTTTGACTTTTTAAAAATTAAATTTTAAAGTAAAAACGTGACTAACATTAAATTGTAATAGGGTTTAATTATCTTCTGCTACAAGAGAAATATTTTTTGCTTTAAAATATTGCTAGAAAAAACAATGAATAGAACTTATGAATAGTAGGATAAATTTTTGAGCTTTCCAAAGAGAAATACTCTTATTCGGTTATTTAAAAATAAATATGTGAAAAGCATAATTTAATATTTCTATGTGTAAAATGGACATAATAAAAAAGTAAATAAATGTCAAAGTTTGCATTATACTGGGGAAAAGGCCAAAAATGCATACCCAACAGATATGTACACCTCTTATTAAATCTAAAGTTGCACCTCATGTTTAAAAAAAAAAAATCAAATCCCCCAAAGAGCTATCACAAAATTTTTAAGCATCTTTGTAAGATCTGTGAACAATGTTATTAAATCTGATGTTCATCGCCTAACGCCAAAACATGTTTCTTAGTGTAAGACTATGTGCATATTGTTGTATAAAAATAATTTGACAGGTGAAAAATGGAAATATATAGTTACAATTGATGAGGCTTGGATATTATTTGATTTCAATAGAAAAAGGTCGATTTGTTAGTCAAAAAGAAGAGAAAAAGACAAAATGTTGGTTCAAAGAAAACAAGGAAAGTTTTACTAAAGGTTTTATGGTTATTACTGAATTCTCTTATTATGGAAAATTTAAAATAAGGAAAGCAGAAAAATGTCAAAATTAACTTGGGTAACTGTCAGAAATATGTTTTAGCACCTATTTTGAAAGAATAAATTCCATCCCTTAACTCAAGCAATCTTCAGTGTGTTCAGTTCAATCAGGATAAGGCTACACGCCATACCTCTTAAATCTATAGTTCTTTTTCGTTTTTTGAAAAAATGAGAAATAAACCAGGAGTTACGCTATTCCCTTTAAAAAATGCACTTCACCGAAGTCCACTGATACGTCTCTTATAGATTCCTGCACATTTGACCTTTTAAAACAAGCTCTTTATAAGTGCCTTCCAAAAAAATAGGATGGACTATGGACGATTTTGTAGGAAGAGTGGAACAAAATCAACCTCAATGTAATAAGATAGTTCAACAAAGAGACTAACTGGATATATTAGAAAATAAAATTCTTGTATTTGTTTGTGCATATAACTTTACAAAATCGTTAGAAAAAGGTGTGAAAATCCTCTGTATTTGAAAACTTTATACATAACATGAAAGTCATATAGGTTTAGGTCTTAAAATCATAAATTAAACAGTGTTTAGTAAACGATTTATTTAACTTTTTTGAAGCACCTTAGGATGAATTAGAGTCATAATTCTTTTTTATAGAAAATGATAATTATTACAAATATTTTTTATCTTAAAATACAATGTCTTAACACAGATAAATATGTGCAATATGTACATTACATATATGGGATTGAATTGTAAAATGTTCCCTATCACATATTAGTTATCAAATTTTCACTGTAGGGCATATTACATTCATGTTAACAGACTAAAATGCCATCCATTAAGCTATCCCTCCCCCTCTGATATATTTACCTCATCCCAAGTTGTTAATTTTAATAGGGTCAGTTTCATATTTTAGTTTTCATGCAACTCAGGCTAAAATTATTCAACTGAAAACATAAAAGGAAATATAGTACAAAACAAAGTTACATGCATATTTCAATTCTTTTTGTGATTATTGAATTTTGAAATATTGATACAGAGGAAATTTAAGTTTTTAAGATTTTATCAGTATTTTTGAGTTGATATTGTCTGGACCTGATGCAATGTGGATGGAAAAGAAGCTGCCTTAGGCAGTGGGTACCTGAAGCGAGGTCTATTTCAATATATATATATATATATATATATTTAGCTTTTATTTATAATGTGATATAAAAAATAAATAGTGATTTAATTCTTTTGAAATTTCCTTTAAATATAGTGACCAACGAAGCAGGCGTAGCCTGCTAGTACATTATAAATGAAGATTGAAATTTATTATTTAGATTCATTTCGAGAAAATAAAAATTTTGCCAATACAGTAAAAGCACAACAAACTAATTCTTTATATAAAGGGAGTAAAATATCTCAAGTTAATCAAAACCAAATGCATTAATTAAAAAAAAAAAAAAAAAGAAAAGAAAAGAAAAAACCCAAAAATGATCATGTATGAAATTTCATCTGTGGCGAATTTTACCCCGTGTAATGTGATGCGAAACCCAAAATAATTTTCATATAGACTTCAAGGCTGAAAGACGAGCTTTCCCTTTTTTAAAAATGAATCTTAATTTGGGAGTGTTTTCATGATATGTTTACCTACCAAACACACATGCAGTGTTAGGAGCTTAATTAATAATTGTAAGGTTTATGCCATTGATTAGGCCAATTACCCTCAATTATGAGATTTTATAAGTTTATTTTTAGGGTCTTTATTGATTTCAGTAACTCCAATATCACTGATAACCTATTTCATTTGGTTATCATAATCCTCTTTACCAAAAAATCACGATTTTTTTCCATTTTGTCTATTAAAAAATATATGATTTCATTATTGTCTTGAATCTGCTAGAGTGCCTTTCTATCCTTACTGCCATGAGTTTTCGTTTTAGAGTGTGCAATACCAAATTTTGCCGACAACTATGATCCATGTTATTCTAAGGGAAAATCTGTTTCCAAAATTATTCATTAGTTAATGTATTATTTTAAATTCAGTTTTCATATTCAGTAAATTCATAATTGTTAAATTAGCCCTCATTTTCAAAAATTTGATTTTTTAAATTTTTAGTATTTCATTTTGGAGCTAAAAATAGAAAAAAAAAAAAAAAAAAAAAAAAAAAAAACTAAATGAAAATTCGTATTTTTGAAATCAAAATTTTAAAAAATCAATTTTGAAAATGGGTACAAGTTTAAAAGTTATGAATTTTCTGAATGGGAAAACAAAATTTTAAAAATGCATTAGGTGATGAGTAATCGTAGAAACAAATTTCCCATAGAATGGCATGAGTCTTTTGGCTGTCGATGGGATTAGGTATGGTCCCCTCTAAATTTTCTTTATCATTTCATTTTGAGCTATAGTTACTTTTATGTTTTTTAGGGATGACTGGGACGACTGTTTAGCTATTGTATTCTTAATTCATTCCCCTAGAATGTATTTGTGTCCAAGTTTTAAGAGACATACCTGCCAACCTGAGACAGATGAAAATAGGAAGATTCATGCACAAGAACCAGAAGATTTCACAAAAAGCAGGAAGATCGATTAAATTGTATAATAAAATAATAATACATTGTTTCGAAAAAGTAGTATATAATCAACATATGCACATAATGTACTATGTTAATTTTCCTTCATATAATTAATACACTTATATATTTTTCTATTCAAAGTAAGCATTTCTGAAGTATCATTTATTAGTCCAATTTAATGACACAATATTTTGAGCTTAAAGAGAAAAAATGGCAATAGTATATTCTATTAGAAATCTGCATTGTACAACTTCTATCTTGCATTTTCAGTCAATGGAGATGTAACCTGCAGTAGAACGAACATAACTTTTTTTGATGACACAGTATTTTAAATTAATTGAGAAAAAACAAATAGATTCAACAAATTCAGTAGTTAAGTCTTTAAAAAAGTAACACATGTGAAAAATATTGTGCATTTCTATCACTTTATTTGTTTCCAAATTTATAAAACAAGTTTATTATAAACACTGATCCTTTTATTACAGATTGAGAAAGCTTGAACATTGTTTAATTGTTGATTGCTAGCAGAAGATGGGAAAAGAGGGTAAAAATATGTTCATGAGTAAGAAATATTAAACAATTCTACTTCTTTATAGGTTCTAGAATATTATAAAGTAAGTTGAATATTGACATTTATGTTGTGGATGGTGAAAGATTCAAAAACAAAAGGCTTCCACAGAGTGTTTGATTGGTGATGATTAGAGCAGAAAAAAAAAGGGGGGGGGGGAATAATTACATGAGTGAGAAATATTTAATAAATCTATTCTTTTATATGTTACAGAATCTTATGAAGCAAGTTCATAGGTATTTACATTGTGGATGGAGAAAGACTGAGAATTGAAAGGCTTCCGTGAAGCGTTTGAACACTGATCGATATTGGAATTTATTTTATTTTTTAAACGAACTACATCCTCCACTTTTTTCAACAGCAGAAGAAATTAATAAAAAATTGGAAGCTAGATGATTAACTTAAAAAAACTGTCAAAAACAGAAAAATTGGCAACTATTGAGTTCAGTTTGAGAGATTTAGATGTGGGCATATTTGTTGGTCCTGTTTGTGTTCTTTATAACCTTTCTTTTTGAGCCAGAAATGAAGTTTATTGTTTTATCGGTAAGTGAAAGAATTTTCAATTTTTGCTCCAAATTTTTCAATTTTAGATTTAAGTAACTTATCTGGTTTATATATTTTCTGTAATTGTGTTTCAGTTTTTTTTTTTTACACACAGAAAAGAGAAATTTTTCTTTTAATAGCTTTATTATAATAAAGATATTAAAAGAAAACCAACTTATTAGAAGTGATAAAGATAAGATGACAACATCAAAACAGTACGCATTTACCATACTAATTTTCAAAGAGAAGGGTTGTGGTATAGGAGCTTATGTAGACATGATGAAAAGGAAAACAAGAATAAAAGAATATTCTAATGATATAAAATATAATAAATTTACTATAGCATTCACAAAAATCCATTAAAAACCATATATATATAAAGATTTAAAAAAAATTGTCAAATTTGAAAATAACAATCATTATGCTTTGAATTGCGAAAACATTCAGGTTTTAGTAGATTAATAAACATGCAACGACAATAGATGAATAGAAATTGATGCGATGCAGCACTTTCTTCTCCATGGAAGTCCAAAGTAAACAGAAAAGTGTTTTTTAAGTACCATATATTTCCAAATATAAGCTAAGAGTATGTTTTTCCCTGCAGAAATTTGTCCAAATTGCAAACCCATGTATAAGCCGAATTGAAGTTTGAGTATATTGTCAATCTATAAAACTTTCAGGATAATCTATCCAATGAAATTGCGTAAAATGTGCGCTTATCCAATAGAATTCCTTACCTTGCTTAGCTATGACATAAAACGATTGCCATGTGTTCGCCAACAGCGATAGTTTTAACTCTGGCAACCCTATCAGAAGGGAGGCTAGCACAGGCATCTAACAGATGCAGTGAAGGACAAGTGCCGACAGCTGAAAACAATAGTCGCTGTAATACTGGGAGGCCTAACGTCAATGCTGCAGCCGCTGGATGCTTGCATAAATAAGCTGTTTAAAGACCGATTGTGTAGATTTTTTGTTTAAAAAAAAAAAAAAAAATTGCCACTTTTTTTGATAGTGTAAGCCTAGACACATTTTAAACAGAGATGATTTAATTGTATAAATTAAAAAATATGATCGGGAGTCCTGTTTTTTCAAGTTTCTCTTATACTATTTCCGAATCCCACTGAGAAGATACTCCGTTCGTGCAATCTGCTGATGACGTCAGCTACCGGCAGGGGTTAGGGTACTAGCTCTGAAGCATTATTGCTTTGGCATATGTATGCTTTGCATGCAAAAACTAAGCCAGTTTTTTTTTTTTTTTTTTTTTAGAATGTGTAATACAGTCCGTTAAGAAATTATAAGACCACTTTAATTTTGTAAATTATAAAAAAAATAAAGATTCTAATCATACATAAATAAACATATTGCTCTATATTTTTTTATAATTAGTTTGCAATAACTTGGTATAATGCAATAAATGTTTAATTAAAATATATATTAGAAATAAGTGAAAAACAACCTGTTAAGAAAATATAAGACCACTTGTCCAAAAAACAAAATTGTATAAAAAATTAATATGATATTGGTCCTCCATTTTTCCTGATGACTTCAAACACTCTGTTTTTCATTGAAGTAACCAGGTGATTAAGTTCAGTTATAGAAATATTCTACCATTCTTTTACAAGGGCTACTTCCAGTTCATTGGCAGATGAAAATTGTTCATTATTAGCATAAACTTTGCGAGATAATATACCCCATAGGTTTTCCATGGGGTTCAAGTCTGGACTTCGACTTGGCCATGGCAAAACATTAATTTTTTCTTTTTTAAACCACTCCTGTGTGGATTTAGATGTATGGCAAGCAGCATTGTCCTGTTGAAACATCCAGTTAGCACCACCTAATAAAGGTCCAAACGTTATCATATGATCATATAGCATAGACTGATATTGTGTAGAGTTCATATGACCCGAAATCCGCTGTAAATCACACATTCCCTCATAACTGAAAGCTCCCCAAATCATTACTGATCCTCCACCCGTTTGTCGACTGAAGCATTCTTTTGGTTCCTTCCTCAAGTCATGCCAATAGTGTTTGTAACCATCGGGACCATCAAGGTTAAATTTCTTTTTATCAGAAAATATAATTTGCTTCCACTCATCATTCCATGACATGACATTTTTAGCCCATTTTAATCTTTCTTCTCGATGGCATTTCAATAACTTTGGTTTTTTCTTCAATTTCATAAATTTCGTATTAATATTTAAGTTGACACTCTTCCAGACTGTTACATGTGAAGCTTTCTTGCTGAAACGTTCCGAAATTTCACGAGCTGAAAGACCTTTTTTAGTTGACAGTCGAAAAATTTGTCTATTATCACGTGCTGTCAAAATATTTTTTCTACCAGATCGTTTAATTTTGTTTGAATAATCTTTTCTTATTATGGCATTATGAATGGCAGTTTTAGAATGGTTCATTAACCTCCCAATATCTCTCTCAGATTTACCAGAACCTTTATAAAATAAAATTTTTCTCACTTCGGACTCCGATAATTCTTTACCTCGAGGGATCGTCAAATTAATCGTTGATAACACATTCAAAACTTAAACCTTTGCTTCTAAGGTAATGCTTTTACGAAGCACTGACGCATGCGCTTTATATTGAGTTTGACGTCATGTACAATATGCTAATTTTCTCAGGTGGTCTTATAATTTCTTAACAGTCACAGTCTTTAATTTTTAGAAAAATGAATAACTTTTAATGAAATTTAATTTAATTTTAAAAGTTGGAATTAGTATAGGATGCGTTTTTCTATCAATTTTAAATACGCAAGTAAAAATTTGCATATTATGCTCCTTTCTTCAGAAATGCACAATACGCTTGTGGTCTTATAATTTCTTAACGCACTGTATACATATTTTTTATTTATTTAGACTAGAAAAATGCTTTTTATGGTTGATGTGTCCTAAATTGTTTGTATGTGTACTTTTGAACGCCATAAATGTGATCTTGGGCGTTATATGCTTCATCGTCAAAAATAAAAAAAATAAAAATAAAATAAAATAAAATAATAATAATAATAAAAATAAACACACGTGACTACATTCAGCTGCTCTAGAAATAAATTTAAAATCGCTAATTTAAGAGTTTTATATGTGATAATTATTTAAAAATAAGGTTTAATATCACTATTTTACTTTATATATAGTTTTTAAGCTTAAAATATATGTATTCAGTCATTGTTTCTAATGTACATTTTTTGCTAGAAATGAGAACTCGTATATAAGCTGACCCCCGTACTTCAGCTTCCAAAAAATTTCCAAAAATTCTCAGCTTATACACGGAAATATACGGTAAATTTTTAAGGGTTTAATTTTTTAATTTTAATTTAATAAAGTTTACTTTTAAAAGACTTTTATTAAAAGTTTCAATTTCTGTTTTTTGTGTATCATTTTCTAAAGTTTATTGCTTTACAATTTTTTTTTTTCCTATGATTTGTATTTATACACATTTTAAATGAAAACTTTATAAGAGAAATTTACCACTTAAAGTATATAAATAAATATTTCAGAAAAAAAAAAAATATATATACATAACATAAATGAAGACAAGTTTTAGAAAGAAAACACAAAAAACAGAAATAAAAATTTTTATTATCTTGCAAGACATTTTCAAGAATTTAATGTACTGTATGCCATAGGTTTAACATTACAGTGAGAAAACAAGCCTGCTACTGACCAAGCCTATTCTAACTGTGTCAAAAAATTACAAACAAACTACTGTCTTGCCTAATCGTGAAAGAAGATACTTTGGTTTAAGACTGTATTATCTAGTCAACTATCAATGTTTGAATGCAGAAAACTGAAACAATCTTGACATGTATCGCCAGTTTTTTTATACAATGAATTGCTGAGATATTGAGAATCAGGGCCGTCTTAATACATTCGGGCGCCCTGGGCTAACATGTTCAGGCGCCCTTTACCTTTACCAAAAGTATTCTAATTTTAAGTTTAGCTCAATTTTTAAATGCAATTTAGTTTTTTTAATTTAATAAAAACTAATCTAATTAAAATTTAATAGCTATTTAAATCTCGTTATTTTCATCTAAACTCGCCTATATACAGCTAAATCCTCTCAAAAATCCCCCCCCCCCCCAAACATATGAAATTCCACCCAGACCTTGAACCCACGTGCAGTCAATCAAATTTAAACACTTCTACACACCATACCATCTATTGCCAGAATATTTGATTTTTTTTTTCAATCGAAATTCGAAACAAAATATTATTTCAATATATAGTGGCTGGTCAAATTACTGGATATTTTTTCTTCTATCGGTTTAATCACAACTGCAGTTAGGAGACCAACCACAAATTGAAGAAAATCAGAAATACTTTGGATCTTTCTGTATTTTAAAATCTACAAATTACTTGTAACTTATAACACATGATTTCACATAATATTTACAATATATTTTTTTTTTTTTTGTGGTAACCACACGATTATTTAGGCCCTATATATATATATATATATATATATTAATATATTATAGTAAATTATTAATTTTTATAACAAGTTTTTTTTACTTATAACAAGAACAGATTTTAACAAATTTTACAAAACTTTCAGAAAAAATTATAAGACATTAGAGAAATATTATTCTGAAACTTAAAATTCACACATGTAATTTTTGCTGAGGTATAAGCATTTATAATAAATAATTTTTTTAAATATGCATGCACGAGAGATAGAATTTTTTTATTACATAGGAAAAAAGCTAGATATATTGGGCAAGTTATGTCAAAATTTCCTTTGAATAGAGTAAAAATTAAGCAAATTATCGACAAAAGAATGAACAAGATTTTAGATTTTTTCCAGAAGTGAAATTTCATAAGGTTTTTTTTTACCAGGTGTGTGAGTGTTCTCACACATATGTCCTTTAAAAGCTTATTTATTTATCCAAATTTAATATATAACAAAAAGGAGGGATTAATATAGATTATATAAAATAAATCTTTTTAAATTTATCTAACTCAATTAATTAATTATAGAGAATTTCCCGTTTTATTTTTAAATCAAAATTTTCATTTCTTTGTTCTTCTATCGTTACAAACACATTGATCTAGGAATAAAATAGGCAATTTTTATATCAGGGTTTTTGAAAAATAGTATGTTTATACATTTTCCCCGGATGGATTAAATCAATTTAGCCATAATTATTTATTTTCAGAGGGTAATTTAAAAAGCCGTTATCAACACATTTCTAGCATATACAGCTATTAATAAAATAAAATAATCATTTGATTTCATGTTTATTACCCTTGTTGGTTTATGTTAAAAACCTATTATTATTTCAAGAGGGTCATTATAATTCTAAAAATAGATTTATAGTGTTGTTTTATAGTCTAAGCGTCGCCTTCTTTCGTGTACGGTGGAGTTGAAGGTCATTTGGCATGGCTTCTCAATGTCAAATCGATTTAATATTTGTTACGACTTTTATATTCAAAATTTAGTATGAATATGTTAGAAGAACAAAGAAACAGTTTGGCATTCTTTTGGCTGCATTTCAACGATGCCAATCTTTGGGGTTGCAATTTAACTTCTAGGAGGCTGCGAGATTTAGAGAAGCTTTTGCGATTTTGACGTTGATAGAGTAAGCCGTTTTTCTGTTGTGTCCTCCTCTCCCCCCGTCTCAATTTCCGTGGGAGATTGATATATTCTTCTGTGCTTCAAAAAAAAAGATGTACTTCATGTTTGAAGAGGAATTCTTTTTGTGATTCTTTCAATAAAAATGCAAGTTAATCTTATTCTGCCTGATTACTTCTTCTGAAAAGGAAAATTACTATCTACAGTTTTTTTGTGTACTTCGACACGGCCCTTACAGCTATGGAATCTCGGTATTGCGTTGACGGAGAAACGCCGTTATACCAGGCTACATATTTAATTTAGCTATCCAATTATTTATTGCAAATCCTTTTTTGCGAAAAACCCTTTAAGAACTTACAAATCTTAGTAAATAAATAAAATTTTGTTACAGTTATAAGTCCAAGCACATTAAAAAATATTTATTACAAATGCTCAAATAGTATTTACTACAAATTACATGTGAGAATTTTATGGTTCTGAATAATAGTTCACAATTTTTAGTGAATCTTTATGCAAGTTTTGTAAAATTTTATTGAAATTCATTCTTAATATAAGAAAAAAAAAAAAAAAAACATCCAAATAATTGTGCGACTCACTCACACACACACACAAATAAAAAAACACATAGTAAGTGAAATTATGTGTTAAAGTTACAAGTCATTTGTAGCTTTTTATGATATGCAGGGTAATCAAAAGTATTTGTGGCTTTCTTCAATTTGTGGTTGGAAATCACTCCATTATTTAGCATATTTGTCTTGGCACACATTTCTTACTGTTAAGAAGCTGTTTCCATTCCCAAACTTAAAACGAAAAGCACTGTATTCAGTTAATTCCATGCAATACATTTATATATACAATTAACAAATAATAAAAGAATTTCAAATAATTAAAGACCCATTCTGGGTTGAATTCTGATTAATTATGGCAATTCAATCAATTTTTCACTTTCCACTAGTGACTAGTCTGTTATATGGAAATCTCCTAGAGGGACTGTCCTTTGTAGTTTGCGAGAGTTCTGTTTTCCGGCCACACCAGTGACCAAAAGGTTCTGCTATCAAAGTTGTAGACTAGTGGTGCCGGAAGGTTCGATTCAGGTCTCTTTCGTCGGAATAACTATTCAGAATTTTTGTTGATTTTGTCTAAACCTCGTGTGAAATCGGGCTAAGATTCTGTAAAAAGACCACCAATGGAAGGCATACCTTCCTCTGGTCTACGTATTAACGTAAAAGAATTTCCTTTAGAGAATTTCTTTAGAATCTCTTACCTTCCATCCCCCCCCCCCCCCCAAAAAAAAAAAAAAAAAAAAGGATAAGAAAGAGTTAGATTTTATAAAAAAAAACGACTCATATCACCAAAATTTGAAATTGTTTGTGGAAATAGGCTAGTCTATTTGTTTGTTTAAACATTGGATACAAATTAAGTATACTTGAAATAATTTTAATATAGAAAATTTAAAAAAGGTTGATCTATTAATTTTGATTAATTTTGATCTATTATTATCTTAAATTAATATTTAAGATAGACCAGAAAAATGTCATCTTTATGCATATGTAAAATAAAAAAAATAAAAAATAAAACAATTGGGAAAGACGCCCTTAAACATGTGGCGCCCTTGGGCTGCAGCCCAATTAGCCCAATGGATAAGGTGGGCCTGTTGAGAATAAGCCAAATTAGATGAAACTATTTGCTTTTATGCCTTGCCAATAAAACTAACTGATATTAAACACAGCAGCTTATTTTTTATCAGTCAGAAAGTATACATGGCACTGATAATGAACCTTTCTGTGAAGTGGGTCAAACTTTTTCAGGATGCCTAACATTAAAACTTTTCCAAATTTCCTGACTTTTCACAACTGCTTTTCACCATTTTCCCTGATCTGCTCTTTATTTCCCGAAAATTTTTCAAATAAGCAAACAAATTAGCAATCTACAGTAATGAGCTTTCAAATATGGCTTACTTTAAAAAAAAAAAAAAATTACAAAAATTCTTTGACTATTCCATGATTTTTCCAGACTCAAATTCCCTGAGTTTACCATGATTCCTTGAATTTCCCCGACTAGTGGCCACCTTTTTTTAATACTACCTGGCAAGAAAAGGGGAGAGTTATGGTAAGAAGAATACCAATAATCTAAAGATGACAAAAATTTGTTATAAGAAAAACCGTACAATTGGCTTCTTCCCCTGACTCTTCCACTACTATAGTCTGTTCAACTTTAATTGATACCGAAAGTAAACAAAATCACAAGTTGTTTGGCGACATGGATAATGTCACTGTTACTGTTGCCGCTAGCCAAGGTCACTCATTTCTCCCCTTCTTTTGTTAGAATTTTCCCACCTCTTCTTTTGTTACCTTAACGATTTTCTCTAACTTTAAAAGATCTTTCATTGTTGTATGTTTTTTAAGGTACATGTGTTTGTCATAAACGCCAAAACACAAAAAGAAGTGGTGGTGGGATATGTTTATCTTTTAATGAGCTTTTTATAGTTTGGAGGGGGGTAGAGTAAGGGATTAATCTTAACATATTTTTTTTCATGAATAACAAATGTTGCCATTTCCGCAAGAAAGACACAAAAGTGGAATACCTTGGTAACCTGTTTGTTTACTTCTGGTATCACTTTAACTTGAACGGACTATATATTATGTCAATTGCAATGACATAGTGGCTCCTCACCACTGAGTATTTAATTAAACAATAAAGACTGTAAAGCTCTGCATGGCCAGGACCAGCCTGAGACACAGACCTGGCCCAAGAAAAGAAAAGTAAATTTTGAAATGGGCAAAAATAAAGACAAATTTCCGGACAGGACTATCAAGGCAAGTTATATTTTCATTTTAAAGTTTTTTTTTTTTTTTTTTTTTTTTTTTTTTTTTTAAAGATTTAAAAAAAAAAAAAAAAAAAGTTGTACATAATGTAAAAACTTAAAAAAAAAAAAAAAAAAAACGAATTTTCTTGCAAATAGTGTGCATTCTATTATTATTTTATATAAATATAAAAAAATTTTAACGTTCTACTAAAAATTGAGTGTTCTCATCTGAAAATTTGCATAGGAGTAATGGTAAATACTATTTTGGATGCTGGTATTTCACAATATGCTATATATTTTTAAAAACCACTGCCTATTTTAGAATGCACTCACTATGAAATTAGTTCATTTAATAATTAAATAATATAATAAATAGTTAGGAAACAAAATACGTTTCTGAAACGCAAATAACTGTTCGGACTAAAATGAAGCCTCAGAATATGAACAGACTGGATAAAAATTACTACCATGTGACCTAGGAAAGGCCTGGGCCTGTATTTTTATTTTTACTTCAGGCTAGGTTACACTTTTTAATTTAAGATAGGTTGTGGCAAAATAAGACATACTGTTTTAGGCTTGTGCATACCTTTACATTCCTATTTTATCATACAAAGATCATACATGCCAAATTTTTGACAGACTGTTTTGAGTCATACACAAATACTGTGATATGATGAAAAATCACAAAAATATTCCAAGTGGATGTTACTTTTATAAATTCCATCGTAGAAATTTATACTTTAATTTTCTAATATTATGATTACATGTTCGCTCTTTTAGGACATACAAAATTAGTTTATAGAAATTAATATGTGGGTCACTTTTTAATGGATCATAGGTTTGCCATCACTGGTATAAGAGAATAATTACATAAAATTTTGAAATTCAGAAAAAAAATCTTTTTTTTTTTTTTTTTTTTTTTTTTTTTTAGCAATTAATTGGAACTAATTCATTTGCTGTAGATTTCAATGCACAAATGTTTACTAGGTTGATACTTTAATTAAACATAAAATGAATGTATAAAGAATGCTAGATAAGAACTTAAATGATCTAGATGATTAATTAATAAGAAATGTAAGAAAATATTTTTGAAATGCTAACATCAAAAGCAAAATAAACTAGCATCGCTTGCACTCGCATAACAATTCCCTATAGTTTTAACGTAAGAAATTATTCCTACAGTAGATATTACTTCTATAAAATTCAAAAATTCAAACTATATAACAAAATGTAACCAACATCATTGCTTTCTTTATTCTATTTCTTAAAACAATTTTTATAGATGCCACACACACCACATAAACTTTAAATTTTACATCTGCTTTTTAAGATAGCATACAATCATGTTTTATATAAAAATTAAATCATTAAATTCATTTTTTTACTAATTTTTATTTCATTTTGCATGCACACTTTTTATTTCCTAATTCAAAATTATTATAAAAAAAAAAAAACTTTTTGATAGTGTTTGTTTCTATACTGATTATTATTAATTTTCTTTTCTTTCAAAAAAAAAAAAAAAAGATTTTGATGAAATTCTGGCAAAAGCAGATTTCAGTTTAGGACGGAGGACTATTAGCTTTTTTTTTTTTTTTTTTTTTTTTTTTCCCCCAAATTATTCAATTATATTTTCGATAAATTTAAGATTTCGATAAGTGTCCAACTATTGAAAAATAACACCGCAAAAAGCCCAGATTGAGACTAATAGTCCCCAGTCCTAATGTTTTCCTTTATGTTATACACTTACATAATAAAATCATTATTTAAATATTTTTATATATTTCTTTTATAGCAATCACATGTTTTATTAAAAAATAAATCTATTATCCAATAAATTCAAGGTTAGGTTAATTTTAAAGAACACCCTCCCCTTACCAAAGATTGAACTAATATAATAACTACCTTTGGTTAATAAATAAGGTAAAAAATAATCAAAGTTTTATAAATTTTTAAAATCAACATAAGAATGCAATTCATGTGAAATTAAAAGGTTCATAAAAAGTAGATGCAAAAAATCTGTTATGAGTTAGTTTGTTATCTATAATAAAATACGCTATTTAGCATATTTTATAACACAATTAATTTTTTACTTATACTTCATACACTCCTTTTCCATAAATGACTGGATACATTAAAAATATTTTTAAGAAAGGATTATATATCAAAAATATTATTTAATACCTCATTAAAATCCTTAATAGTTCCGAGTTTAATATATTTCGACCTCCAGTCGGGGCCATCATCAGAAATACTCGGTAATGACTTGCAGATGCTAAAGCTGGGCGTGTTTGTTTATTTCCTTACGCTTCTTCCTCGCTTTCTTCACTTTGCTTGTTTTGGTTGTATAGCTGTTGCCATTTGGGTGGTATAATGCTGTGTTCGATGCATAGGCGTAAACTATGGGGGGGGCAGGGGGGGCTGGCCCCCCCCACTTTTAAATCTTTGGGGGGCGGCCTCCCCGGGAAGTAAACTTTCAAGATGGGTATCTTTCGAAAGGTCTCGTTGATAATAGTAATAGTTAACGAGGAAAAAAATTTTGTGCATGTGGGGGGGGGGGGGGGGGGGGGGGGGGGGGCGGGGGGAGTTTCAAAATGGGTATCTTTCGAAAGGTCTCGTCAATACCTTTAAAACGAATGGTCGAACCATAAATTTGTGATAATTTATCGATTTTTTTTACTTTTAATGAAAAAAAAAAACTTAGAAAAAAATTGTTTTTTTTTTTTTACGAAATTTAACCAAACTTGGTATTTAGTTGGTCCCTGACATAAACTGGTGCTGATTATATTTGGGGATCAATCGCTCAACAGGTGGCGCTGTGATCTCATGTTTTCTAAATTTTTAACATGGCAATATAGGACAAAATTTCGTATAAATGTACATAATGAGAGTTATTTTTAACTTGTGATTGTAAAATTAATATGAGTTAATGATAATAGTAATAGTTAACTAGGAAAAAATTTCTGTGCTTGTGGGGGCATCGCTTCCCCCCTGGGGGGGGGGAAGTACCCCCCGAGGAGGGGGGGGGGGTAAATTTTGAAGATGGGTATCTTTCGAAAGATCTCGTCAATACCTTTAAAATGAATGGTTAAACTATAAATCTGTGGTAATTTAAAATAAAGTTATCAATTTGTTTTACTTTTAGCAAAAAAAAAAAAAAATTTTTTTTTTTTTTTAAAATATTGTTACTGATTGAATATGTATTACTTTTAACAAAAAAAAAAAAAAAACTTAAAAAATCGAAATTTTTTTTTTATATTGTTACTGATTAAATATGTATATAGGAAAATATAGAAGAAAGTCTTGTGGTGGCCACAACATACTAGTTTCATATGTATGTATGAAAAGAAATTAGTCTCTATTTTCATTAATGAACTTATTAGTTCAGTAGCCAGGTTCAATCCAGTCATTTATCACCTTTAGAATTTTTTTAATTTAAAGTTACGGAAATTGTATTTCTCCTTATTACTTTTTGATAAGATTGATATCAGTTCGGATTAAATATTTCTTTTTCTTGCCTACAGATTTGTTTCATTATTTTGTTCATTACTTCACAATTAGATCAGTTTTCCTTTTTCTTGCCTACTGATTTGTTTCATTATTTTGTTCATTGCTTCACAATTAAATCAGTTGTGTTTTTCCCTTTATAGAAAGTTAAAATTTTTATAAAGAATGCATTTTAATAGCCGTATTGTTGGTATCACATGCGAGGGGCCCACATGAGGGGTATCACATGCGATATATATAAATTCTAAAGTTTTTTAAATCTTATTTGAACATAGCTTCACTGAAACTCGCCCCCCCCCCAGATTTTTTAAAAAGTTGACACCTATGGTTCGATGTCATTAACGGTGTTGTTAGATGTTAGTATTTCGAGAGCCTCTCTTTTGAGGGCATAGTAATGAGAATTATATGAAGCTATTTTTTGATAGTTAATGGAGTCAATGTTAATTGGGTTAGTATTGTTAGTTCTTGAGAAGGCTGTAGATTGTTTATTGTATTTTAAATCGGTTAGATGTTCGGAGATACGATCTTTAATTTTTCTTTTGGTCATGCCAACATATGAAGCTTTATTTTTATTGTGAAATTGGAAATTAATTTTATAAATGCATGCGGTGTGTTTAAAATGGATTGAATCTTTTTCGTTACGAATGCGTTGGTAGATATTTTTGTTCGGTTTGATTGGGATATTAATATTGTGTTTTGTGGCTTCATTTTTAATTTTTAGGGAGGCTCCTTTGCAGTATGGGATCGCGGGGGTGAAAGATTGTTTTGTTTTTAGTGCATTGGGAATACGATTAAGAAAAAAAACAAAATTACAAAAAACGTATAAAAGCTCTTAATCGTATTCCCAATGCACTAAAAACAAAACAATCTTTCACCCCCGCGATCCCATACTGCAAAGGAGCCTCCCTAAAAATTAAAAACGAAGCCACAAAACACATTAATATCCCAATCAAACCGAACAAAATTATCTACCAACGCATTCGTAACGAAAAAGATTCAATCCATTTTAAACACACCGCAGGCATTTATAAAATTAATTTCCAATTTCACAATAAAAATAAAGCTTCATATGTTGGTATGACCAAAAGAAAAATTAAAGATCGTATCTCCGAACATCTAACCGATTTAAAATACAATAAACAATCTACAGCCTTCTCAAGAACTAACAATACTAACCCAATTAACATTGACTCCATTAACTATCAAAAAACAGTTTCCTATAATTCTCATTACTATGCCCTCAAAAGAGAGGCTCTCAAAATACTAACATCTAACAACACCGTTAATGACATCGAACACAGCATTATACCACCCGAATGGCAACAGCTATACAACCAAAACAAGCGAAGTGAAGAAAGCGAGGAAGAAGCGTAAGGAAATAAACAAACTGCCCAGCTTTAGCATCTGCAAGTCATTACAGAGTATTTCTGATGATGTCCCCGACTGGAGGCTGAAATATATTAAACTCTGAACTATTAAGGATTTTAATGAGGTATTAAATAATATATATGAATGACTGGATACTTTGATTTTGGACATTTTGTCAAATATCTCAAAAAGTTCGCCACAAATCATCTTGAAACTCCAGGAGTGTACAGAACATGTAATACCTAATCTAATTCAGTGAAAGTTTAGTCCCAAAAGCAAAAGAGGGTTAAGCAAAAAATTAAATAAAAATATTCAGGATTACACTGTAAAATGTAATGCTTAAATGCATTCTGACTGTGGCATGTGATTATGAGGATTCATTGTGAAATAACAGTTTCTTAAAAAAAAAAGAAAAGAGGGGGGCCAGTTTTTTTAAATTATAATATGCAAGGTTAGGGTATTAAATCCAGTGCTATTAACTATTTTTAGAAAACATGACATACTATATTAAACACGGCATACTGCAATCAGAATGCAAAATTATTAAATATCTAATGAGCATTTTTACTAAATACTTTTTAATTACTCATGCACAAGTGTTAACGAAATTTCATTTCCCTAATTTATTAGCAAAAGTACTGAAAAAGCATTATATGAAAACCCCAACAAATATTGTGCAAATTCAAAAAGTTATATGTGATAGAATGAACTGTTATTCAGTTCCTCTCATCAAAAAAGCAAAACTATAAGGGGCTTTACTCTTTTTTTTTATTATTATTCAATCAACACTAATATAGTGTTCTTTGAGTGTAAATAAATACTGATAAAATCCCTTTATTTTTGAAAGGAACTGGAGTTCAGTTAATTTTTTTTTTTTTTTTTTTTATTAAAACAATATTTGTTTATATATATATATTATATGTAATAATGATGATCTATTACGCATAGTAGAAGCCAAGCAACAGATACAAGATCACTGAAACACCAATGACCAATAAGACTAAAAATTTCTTTATGTAGAAGTTCAGAAAAATAAAAAAAAATTCAATATATATATCTGTACTGATAAGTATAAAGGGTTTAAGTCCAAAAATGTCGATTTCGAGTTAAGTACATAGTCAGACTCAGAAAAAAATTCTCAATCGATTGGTATAAAGAATTTAAGTCTATGTCATTTAGTCTTTGAGAAAATCCATTGGTAAAAAAAGGTTCAAGTCAGAAATTTAACATTCATGTGTGGTATAAAATATTTAATTCAATTTTTTCCCGTTATTAAATGAAGGTTGACAATCACTGAATGGTATAAAGGATATAAGTCAACGAAATCCCTTTTTCCTAATCGATTCTTCTGATTTGTTTTTAATTAGTTTAACTTTATTTTTCGTCTCCTGAAAAATCAGGAATATGGACTTAAATCCTTTATACTTATCAGTACAGATATATATATATAATTATTTAGTAAAAATGCTCATATTTCATTAGATATTTGTTTTGCACTTTGATTGCAGTATGCTGTGCCTAATGCTGTATGTCAAGTTTTCTGAAAATGGCTTTGCATCATGCTTGATATCCTGCATTTTATAATTAAAAAGGAGCCACTCCTGAAGTTTCAAGATGATTTGTTCAGTACTTTTTAATATATATTTGACAAAACATCTGAAATAAAAAATATCCAGTCATTCATGGAAAGGTAGTATACCAGCACTTAATTTCATAGGAATACATGGGAACTCAATATTATGTACTGCTGCTCACCAGTTCATCATTTGTCCTTGGATTATTATTCCCCCTCCTGACAATCTTTACTGTTTTTAAAATGAAAAATGCATATTCTGTAATGTAACTTGGCACTCAAAGTTTTTTTTTTTTTTTTTTTTTTTTTTTTTATCTACCTTCTTTAGCTATTATAGACTAGAAGTTTTTCACTCACAGTTTTCAAACTCTCAGTTAAAAAAATTATTAGAATTAAACATAAATACAATTTGTATGTATTTTAATCTCTGACTTAGCATTAAATCACAACCACAATTTCAAGTCATATATGTTTAAATAAAATATCAAAAATCGAAAAATGAACTGTAAAATTAAGCAAGTTGTGTTTCTGAAAAAGAACACAATCAGTCTATCTAGAAATTTTGATCGAAAAATGAGAATATGCCTTGTTGATTGATTTATGCTTTTGAAAACTGAAGGTGAAATATTTCAAAATTTGTCAATAGATTTAGAAAATGAGAAATACATGCAACATAAGTTTTGAAGAGCATTAGTGTTTCCATATTTTTTGTTAGTAATTAAGTCGAAACTTATATTAGTGATTGTTGATCTAGTAACTTTTAGTATTGAACAATCCAGTATAAAATGAGGGATGCATTTAAATTAGAGAAATGACTTTAATTTATAAAATATTTTTTATTTTCAGTTATGAAAATAATTTTTAAATCAATAAAATGAGCATAAAACATACAAGATCAGTAACTTACATCTATATTATTTGTGTGTTTATGATCACAGGGTTCTCATTAGAGTGCAAGGTCACTAGAATCTCAATTTTTTCATATGATCACATAAAAATTTTAATATTGCGAGCAAGTCACATGATTTCACAGATCTATGTAAGTTTAAATTAACTTTTGAGTAATTATATACAAAGCTATCGAGACAATCTCTTTTCAATGACTCAACAAACCATACAAATAAGACAGCCATCTACTGTCCGATCATTTTACATGCTAATTAGATGACATTGTATAACGTGAAATGTAAACATGATCCTAGAGATTTCAGAGACAAGGAAAATTAATAGGTCTAAATCAAATATCTATTGCAATTATTTAAAACTAAAAGAAGGTTAAACTGAAGAAAGAATCAACATATTAACTTTTTTTTTTTTAAGTTCCAAATGCAATCATGATATTGAATGGTCAAAATATAATCAGGAATATAAAGACGGGGAAATATCAATGACTTTACATTAACAGTGTGGACATTTTCTAAAATCATGAATTAATATCCAACAATCTATAAAAAATCTATCTAAAAACTGACTGTTCACAAAAATAGTTAACTTAAAACCTACATAAAAAATCTGGAGTGACTCCACTCGACTTTCCGAACATTGAGTAATTAACAGTTTTGTAGATAAAGTAAAGAAAGAGGAGTTGTTAAACAAACAAAAGAGAGAAAACCATAATAGAGTGTTTGAGTATTTTTCTCCATCTATTACACGATGTTTTATTTAACGCTACTGAACTTTGAGCCCATAGATCATAATGATAAAGAATTTTTCGTTGTGTCCCTGTAAAAACCTATAAATGCTAAATTCACCAAAATGCTTATAGTTAGTGCAACAGTGATTTATAATGCTCATATAAATTTTCAGCTCAATTCAATAAGGCGTTTAGATGCTATCGTACTTTTAAAAATTTAGTCCCATAGGCCATAATGATAAAGAATTTTTCTTTGTGTCCCTGTAAAAAAACTGTAAGTGCTAGATTCACCAAAGTCTATACAGTTAGTTCAACTGTGATCTATAACATGTGTACAAATTTTTTGCTCAGATTAATAAGGCGTTTAGACGCTATCACACTTTTAAAAATTTGGCCCCATAGGCATAATGATAAAAAAATTTTCTTTGTGTCCCTGTAAAAAAACTATAAGTGCTAGATTCTCCAAAATCTATACAGATTGAGTATTTGTGACCTATAATATGTGTATAAATTTTTTGCTCAATTGAATAAGGCGTTTAGATGCTATCGCACTTTTAAGATTTTGCTCCCATAGACCATAATGATAAAGAATTTTTCTTTGTGTCCCTGTAAAAAAAACTATAAGTGCTAGATTCACCAAAATCTCTAGGGTTCGTACTATGGTGACTTACAATATGCGTACCAACTTTCAGGTTAATCGAACCAAGCGTTTAGACGCTAGCGTGTTCACTCACAGACATACACACATACATACATCATCGTAAAAATAGTGAAAACGGACTCAGGGGATCTCAAAACGTATAGAAACATCAAAATCTCGAATTCGGGTTTTTGACATGATTACAATACTTTCCTCACTGTAGTGTTCGGAAAGTAAAAAGAGGCAAGCTTAAATAAAATGGACTTTTCATAAAAATCAGACAATTTAAAAAAAGTTTTCAAAAATTTTAAATGAAAAAAATTGCATATTTAATTAATCAACTACAAAAATATAGTATTTCAGCAATAAAACACACACACACACACACAGAGAGAAAGGAAATTTACCTTTTTTTGTTGTTGTTGTTGTTGTTAAATAATGACAGTTTAGAAACCAGCTTTAAAAAAAAAAAAAAAAAAAAAATACAAATTTTGTTGAATAGCACTGGAATAATCCCCTATTTCAGTAATCAATAGTAAAGAGAATTACATATATTTAAGCAATTAAATGTAATTTAACTGCTCTCACAGTATTTTCAGGAATTTCACTTTTCGAGAAGCGTGAGAAATTTTCCTCCATTTTTTCCCTTGAGGAAAACCCTGTGATCATTATATAAGTACATTTCAATTTATGAAATCCTTTTTGCCATAAAAATAATAAATACTAAACAATACAATAACGGGTTAGTCAGAAAATTTGTTCAAACACATGCATTGTAAATTTCTTTTGACTTTATACTCAAGGAAAATCAAAAATAGACAATTGGAATATAGTTCATGTAGAATAACAAAATTTGCACTATAACTAAAGTATGTTATATAAAAAATTCATTAATCTAGAAAAATCTTTAATACACAACTTTCTGACTAACCTAAAAAGATTAAAAACTAGCTTTAAATATTTTACTGGTGTGCACATAAAAAGAAAATAATAAATTGTGTGCTGTACTACTTTAAGAAAAAAAGCAACAATCCATAAAATAAAAAATATCTTTAATAAAATTGAATTGTACATAAATTAGCTGCTTTAATAAATTTGATTTTTTCTTTGAGCAGAAGCTAATAATAAAACAGCTGAAGCACTTTCAGTATTGTGATGGGAACTCATATAGGAAAATAGCAGTGATAATAAAGATAAATAGCAAAAAATAGGAAAATTTGACTTGATCAGCCATAGAGTCTGCCAAAAACGGCATTTCTTTGGTTTTAGGGAGCGATGTCCTGACAGCTTTCCATTCAAGAAATGAATCTGCCCAACTGCAAAGTTCTGCCTGCAAAGAAAACAGGCAAGAACATTCCTATTATAAATTATACACGCACATAATGTAAAACGCGTAGAGCAAGTCATGCACTTATATATACATGTATGAGTATATATAGAGAGTGAATACTGCTCAATATGAAATAATAACAACCACATTTATTCCCTTGAATAGATAGTGTTCACATTTTTTCAAAAAAGGGGCAGGGTGGATTTATCGAAAAGGGCACTTTTTTGTGAGTAAAAGGGCACATATTGATAGTTGAAAGGGCACTTTCTTCACCACTCACTAAATGGTTTATAAAATGTACAGTCCACAAAATAAAATAAATACAAATAAAAGGAGAACTGATTTCGCATCAGATAAAAATATATTATAAATGTATGTTTCTCAGCGAAAACGGTAAAATATCTTTAAAAAAATAACGATATAGCAGATGGGGAAATACAGGGCATATTTTCATTTAGAAAAATTGAAAGGTGCATTTTCACTTGAAAAAAAGGGGCATGGCACATTTTTCACTTCAAAAAAGGGCAGGGCGCATCGGCACTAAAACGAAATAGGGCAGGGCAGGGCGCCCACTAAAAAACTCATAACATGAACACTATGAATAGAGATTTCCAATAACTTTGCCCTAATTTTTAACATTTTTTAAATACCTGATTACAGTAACAAGATTTTCTTTATTCATTTTTGCAAAAGTAAATTTGAAAATTGGCAGATGCCTAATTTCTATGGTAATTCCTTTTCAATATAGTAATATTAGCAGAAAGCTTGCTTTCATAAATAAAAGTACTACCAAAGAAATTTTAAATATTTTTTGAAACTGCAGAAACTGGTACCTTGCTCTTTTTTGTATTAATTAATTTAAACTTTTCTATAGCTAGTAAAAAAAAAAAAAAAATGTTTTATGAAAATTCTGATTTGTTCACTTAATCAATAAATTAAAATTTTTAGAAGCAATTTACAGCTACTACAGTACAAGCAGGTGTTTATTTTTATTCCATGTAATATCAAAATTAGCGTAGTAGAAAAATTGCACTAAAAGCATAAATAATATAAAACTTCAATAAATCATATTGAACAGTAATATATAGGTAATATTAGATTGTTATTACAATAATATTTCTAATAAAAATCAGCTGCTAAATTTTTACTAAGTTATACATTATTTTGTAACATATCACAGAAAATAGAAATTTAATATTTATGAACAAACAATAAACAATATCAATTACTAAAATTTTACTCTAAATAATACAACTAGAAGTAGCTATAAATAAATTATAACTTAAAAATATGATATTTGTAATGACTAAATTATTGCTAACTAGAAAATTTTTTTTATAATTATGTTATTGTGGTTAAAAAAAAAAAAAAAAAAAAAAAAATCAATAAATAAACAATAAAATAAAGTTTAAAGGATAATTTAAAAAACAAATTAGAAAATACACAGCACATGAAAAAATAAATAATTCCAGCGCAAGAAACAAACAAAAAAACATATTGATATTAGTAACAAAGCTATAAATTTAAACACAGCAAAAAAATAAATAAAATAACGAAACATTTATAAGAAATAAAACTTTTAATAAATTAAACACTTGCATTTTTTTTTTTTCCTGCACACAAATTGATTGTACTGTTATATTGTTTGGGTGAATTAGATATTAATGTATTATTTATTTTTCAAATATTATTGCAGACTATGTTTCAAATTGCTTTTTCATAAGAAAAAAAGGTGAAAGTTTTTATGATTTCAATAATGATTTATTTTAATTTTTTTTAGTTTTTATGATGTTAACTGCAATTTTCAATTCCCCTTTTTAATCAAATATTCATTTATCAAGTAAACTTAAAAGAAAGCATATAATAGACACTATACATTGAAAATGTACAAGATATTAAACAAAGAAATTTTAAATTTTTGTCAGGAGAAAAAAATTAATAAAAGCAGGTGAAAACAAAAATCGATTTATTTATAGAAAAGAAATAGGATATCATTTTATGCATTTTGAATTGATCATTCACTTCTCATTTTATAACAAAAATATATTGCAAGGTTTCTTTTTTTTCAATTTCTCAATTAAATTCAATTACTGGGCAAATTATTTTTTACTACTATGATAAAATTAGACTATGCCTCCTCTCTCTCTCGCTTTAGGAATTAATCCATTAGCACTCAGTGCCTTATTTATAGGACAGTTTTATCTTATTTTCGCAGGTAAACAAATCACTTTCTAATCTTTCTACAGTGTAGTCACATATCCTAAAACTAGCAGTGAGGACACATCCAAAATGCTGGTGGGATGCCAGCTTGACCGACAGTTTGAAATTTGGAAAATATCCAGTAATTTCGCGCTCTGTTACTGGTCATTTTCTCTGAGTCAGATGACTATCACCCCTATTTCAGCAATGGACTCGTTGAGTTAGCACTTGCGTAGATGCTTCCATAGTTTCATGAAATGTGGTAGAAGAATATTTTACACTTTCCTGTCAACTGGTATCAATTATGTAACAATGGAATTGGAATTATTTTTCTAGGTTAGCTTAATACTGATGTCTTAAACATCATTAAAAGAATTTCACTTAATTTTATGCTTTAACCCTTTCAGCGTTAGCCGTTTTTTGGTATATCTGTTTAATGATTAAAAAATTAATAAAAAATTAATTAAATTAATTCATAAAATTAATACTATGCACAGTATAAATACGAGAATTTAATACTGTATACTACACATGTTTATTAATCTTATTTTCTTGAAAAAAGCAACATATATTTCAAAATTTAGCTACACCAGCCTTTTATTTTGACTATGCATGCCAGAAAAAGACGGGCTTAACGCTTATAGGGTTAAATTAAGTTAGGCATTAACGGGTTAATGTAACTGCAAATAATACATTAGATAAGCAGATAGCCTAAACAGTTTATTTAGAATAATCTTTTCAATTGTACCATCATTTATGGTATTCTTTTAATTAAAACTCTCAATGAATTTTACTTTAATTGAAAAGCAATACAAATACAAAATGTTCAACTGATCATTGACAATTTAAAAAGGGGGGGGAGGGAAAAAGAAAGTAACAAGTTTATGGCATAAGCAATGACTTTTTTTTTTTTTAAGCAGCAAGTCGAATGCTAAATATAGTATAGGATCCGTTATCCGGAAACCCATTATCCAGAATGCTCCGAAAACCAGAATGCAAAATGCCAACTACCAAAATTTTTAATTATCATAAAAGTTAAGAATTAAAGTTACAGCCAGGGGTGCAGAAAATGTTCAGACCTCGGAAATTTCCCCAGAACCACAGTATAAATTTCCCTCAATAATGCAAAAATCTACTTTGCTATACAAAGTCATTTGTTCTATGTAATAAATCTTTAAGAGAATAAGTATACAGTGTAACATAAAAATATCGCTGTTACTGTATAATTATAGGAACTTCAAAGCAGCAAATTTTTATTTTTTATTTACATTTTTATTTTCTCTTAAAAAATATTTAGAATTTCCCCAGTTAGTTTAAATTTCCCCCGAACCTCGTTCGGGCGTTCGGACATATTCTGCACCCCTGAGTTACACAATAGCAGCGGTCAGAATTAATTATAGTTTTACAACCTACTTTCTTTAATGTTACGGTGTTATTCTGGGAGAAATATGGTAAGCACAAAATTGTTCAAATAATCACTGAAAATTTTGCATATTTAGGTTAGAAAATGAATTTTCATGGTATTTTTTAATAGATAAACATTAATAACACATACTTCTTAAAGTGCCCAATAAATAACAAATGAATTCTATCCTTGAACTCAGGTCACATGCATGAAGTCCCAATTGTTATAAAAATTTTAAACAGTTTTTATTAATTTCCATTATTTTTAGAATTCATTTCATAAAATATTTAGCATAACGTGCAAAAAAATATTTGAAACATTCATGAACAATTAGTATCAGAGACACACTAGAAGCAAAAATGTATCATAGAAATGTTTGCAAAATCCAAATGAAAGGATTTTATTCTCAGGTCCAAAATTAAATTTTATATATGTTTGTTTATCTTTCATTTATTATTACTATTATTATTTATAGTTTAAAATTCTAATTAAGAATGTTTTTTATTTTGTGGAAATAATTTATTAAATGAACAAATATATCAGTAAAGTATTTATATTTATTATTCGTGTTTATCACTGCTATTTATGAAATTATTTTGCACTATTTTTATACATATAATAAAGTGTTCCGAATTATGGAAAAACCCTTTATCCAGAATATCCCAAGTCCCAAGCTTTCTGGATAACAGATCCTATACTGTATACGTGATGGATGGTATATTCAATACGGCAGTCATCTACTATCACAACATAACAAATTTTCACAAAGTGCTCAACTGAAGAAAAAAAAATTCTTAACAGAATCTGTACATTAAAAAAAAAAAAAGACATAATAGGAGGTCAGGAAGTATTTGTGAATAATCATGGTACAGTCAGACTTTTAGATATTCTTGAGGTAAAATTCTAATGCCATTGAGACTAAGATAGTAACACAGAGCTACTGTGTCATAGCATTTGCAAATTAAGGGGAAAATCAGAAATGAACAATGAGCCTCAGTGAGGATAAAAGTAATTTGATTTTTTTTTTTTTAATAGTGCTTATCTCACTAAAATGTGTCATTCAGAATCTACCAATCCTACATTCCAGTTAAAAAAAAAGCTATTTTCTAAAAAAAGAGAACAGAGGGAACTTTGACTGGATGAAAAATAGACCAATACAGCAATTTCCTGCAAATCAAGGGGTTCTTACTGCACAGATTATTGGCTTTTATCTTCTTATATGTAGTAATATTGATAAGTATTACAGCTGACAAGACAAAATGGCATCTCATTGCTGAAGATTATGCTATTTACATAAAAAGCTTCTTCATTCAAGAAAAGCTCAAATATACAGTGCATATTCATATGAAATTAAATACACTCTGTGCACAAAGAACCGATATACCTGACTTGCTTAAAAATGCAATTTCAAATTAAAATTGACACTGTTTCATGCAGGTGTTTACTGTTTAAGTTAAAGCTTGATCACTGCACAAATTTCACAATGGAATTCTCTAAAACAGTCTCATTAAGCCTGTTTTGAATTTTTTCACCAATTGTATTAAGTCATGGTTTTAGACAATATTTGAAAGTGTCACTATTACAGCACAGTAACTGGATGCCTCAGTCTTCCTTGGAATCATTGAAAAAAATCTCATTTGCAGAGTAAACAGATGGATCTGTTTTTGGAAATCATTACAGAAATTCTAGTTTTATTTATTTACTAGCAGGCTACGCCCGCTTCGCTGGTCACTATTTTTAAATGAATGACTATAGTTAATGACAGGGTTGGCAGGTTTTTGACGCATGACAGTTTTTGACGGTTTAAACCACAGTTTAAACTGTCATGTCAAAAACCCTGTGTCAAAAACTCGTGTCAAAAACTGTCAAAAACCTCACATTTTACACTTCTTGGTATATTTTAACAATGAAGTAGTCATATTTAGAGAAATAAATAATTGTAATTTTACAAAAGAGTGTTTAATTTATATGTCTCTCATGGTTAAAAATAATTCATAGAAGTGTATTATATATTTCCTATGAATGCTAATGATTTCTATTTAAGTACAAAAAATATGTTGCATGATTAAAAATTTGAGGTATTGTATTGCATGACTAGTTGAACTAAATTTTAATATGAATTACGTAATGCAATTTTAAATTAATTATTTTTAATGAAAGGGATGGTGGACAGATCTCTTTCGTAAATTACTGTCTTAAAGGTATGAAAATCTGCATTTATATGCATCGAAATATAATATACATTAAAATTTCGAGTGAAGTCACTCCAGATTTTTTAGTGCTAACTCTAGGTTAATTTGGCTGGGTGCTGCACCTAGTGGCTCTTTCAAACACATTTTAGCACCCAGTGGCCCTTTTTTCACCATTTTTAGCCCCCAGCGGCCCTTTTAAAAACATATTAGTACCAAATGATCTTTCTAATATTTTAAAAGTTAGAAGTCTTTAAATACTTTTCTTCCTGATATGTAACCTTCTAGTAATAGTTTTACAGCATTCCTGGATGGAAGAACAAATGCATATAGACTATATATATTCATGTAAAATTAGTAATTTACTTTTGTCACATGCAAAAATTACAAAATAGAAGACTGCAAATTATGCAAATAATACCCTTTTTGAAAATAGTTTGCCCTTTTTATTGAATTCCCCCTGGGGGCTCTTTTATTCTAGAGTCAGCATTATTTTTTGTTTTTTAAATATTATGTTTGAATGCTAAAAATTCATTGAAATTTCAGCACTTAACATAATTTTAAAAATTAAGCTACCATTGAATTCACAAAGTAATAACCTAATAATACATTTAATATATTTTTTTAAACCATAATAATGCCAAAGCGAAGTGGCAAAATTAATAATAATAATTAGCAGGAAAAATGTAAAAATTTTAAACAATTTTTAATTTTTTTATTCAATTAGTTTTAAAGAATTTTTAATATTCTTAATTGTATTATTATAATTTACCACCTATATATGCAAATTTTTATAGCTTTAAGACAATTTACAAAAAAGATTTATAATGTTCCCTCTTTCCTTAAGATGATGCATTGATATGTTTCCTAACATTTCTTTTTTTTTTTCTCTAGAAAAAAAAAAAAAATATATATATACAGATAATTTATGTTAATTTATGTACTTAGTACATTGCAACTTAAAAATATGCATAAAATCATTTAACATTATAGTTTAGATTTTTCACATATGGTTTTCGACAGTTTTTGACGGTTTAAACCAGTTTTTGACAGTTTAAACCAGTTTTTGACACATGTCACGTCAAAAACCAGTTTTTGACGTCAAAAAACCAACCCTGGTTAATGAATTCTCAAAATTACATCAATTTTTATCATGCGAAAAAAAAAAGAGAAAAAAAGTGTGACTGGAAAAAATGTCGCAACGGGTCCCCACTGCCCTTGGAAGCCGCATTTATGTTCCACACTCTTAATGAATCACTATATTATCGTAAGAGAAAAACATAAACAAATATTAAAAAAAAGTTTTCTCCCATCAGTGGAGTAATCGGTTCGGGTCACCACCGCCTGCGTCAGCGCATACAGGCGCGCAAGGCTCGCATGCTCCTTCACCTACCGTCCCCGCCCCTCCTAATTATTTTAGACTTTAAAAAATACTCACAGTCGTTCTCTCGGGCTTTTAAACCTAATAATACTAATTTCCAACATTTTATCTGAATTTCTTTCTTTTTACCCCTGCGCCCAATCCCTTCGTAATAATTCTGTACTTTCGAAAATATCTTCAATCAATTTATCGGACCTCAAAACCTAACAACACTAATTTTTAGCGCTCTAACTCTTATTTATATATTTTTGCCCTTTCACCTCCCCTTCCCGTCTATCCTAATAATTTTACTAATTCGAAAATATACGCAATCGATTTGTCGGTATCAAATACCTCCATGTACCAATTTAATAACTTTACAAATTCGAAAATATCCGTAATCGATTTGTAAGTATTAAAAACCTTTGTGTAGCAATTTTGAATGACCTAACTCTATTTTTATTTTTTGCCCCTCCGTCCCCTCCTCCCGCCCTCATATTAACTTTACAAATTCGAAAATATCCACAATCGATTTGTAGGTATCAAAAACCTTTATGTACCAATTTTGAACGGTCTAACTTTATTTTTATTCCCCCCCCCACACACACACACCTTTCTGACCCTCCTAATAACTTTACACTTTCAAAAATATCCTCATTTGACTTGCAGATCTCTAAAATCTATCAGTACCAATTTTGAACGGTCTAACTATATTTCTATCTTTTTACCCCATAGCCCCACCTGGAACGAATTTCTAAAATTAAAGAAATTAGTTTTTATGTATTTATGGGAGCTATATTTTAGAGCAAAAATATCTTATGCATATATTTTTTTCTGTTTGCAATATAAAGGATTATTTAAAATCACGTTTTGACCGCTCTCCTCCCCTCTTGGAGGCTGAATTTTGAAAATTCCAGAAATTCGTTTTTAGGTATTTGTATTAGCTATATATTAGAGCAAAAATTTCACATATATCTGTTTTTCTGTTTGAGATATATAGGAGTATGTGAAACCACGTTTTGCGCATGTGAAATCACATTTTGCCCCCTTTCCCCCCTTGGGGACCGAACTTCTAAAATTCCACAAATTGCTTTTTAGATAATTAAATTAGCTATATTTTAAAGCAAAAAATTTTACGGATATCTGTTTTTTTCTTTGAGATATAAAGGTTTTTGTGAAATCACATTTTGCCCCCTACACCCCCTTGGGGGGGGGGGGGGGGGGGGCGAATTTCGCAAAATCGCTTTTTAGGGGGTGCTTACACTATATGTTCTATAATCTGACCTAGTTTCAAGTCAGTGGCTCCAGTAGATTTTGCTATACGTTGATGAGTCAGTGAGTGAGTGGAAGTACTCTTTTATATGTATAGATTATTTCAGGCGGCCATCATTTTTTTTTTTTTTTAAATAAGGTAGCAGATCAAGTTAATTAATAAATTTGGTTGAAACCTTGGTACTGGCTATGCACATATGCAGTTTAATGCAAATTAGTTCGCAAACATGCTTTTTTCTGCAAGTTTGAAATTTTCAGGAGGGTACATTTTGGAAAAAACTGGCAGATTAAGCTGATTAATAAAACTTGGTTGAAACATTGATGTATGGACCATATACATACTGAGTTTCAAATTGATTCATAAATATGTTTTTTAACTGATTTGAAAATTTCAAATGTCTACCAAGTTAATTAACAAACTTGGTCGAGACTTTGATATGGGCTCTGTATATATTTAGATTCAAGTAAATCAGTTTATAATTATTATTATTATTTTTTTTTTTTTTTATACAGGTATAAACTTTTTAAACAGCTGCCATTTTGAAAACAAAATGCTGAGTCAAGTCGGCTAATGAACTCATTCAAGATAAAATATGTCCATTCTCTAATTTTATTTCAAAATATTTCAATACTTTAGAAGTTATTGAGATGAAAATTTTTCCCTTATAAATACATATAAACTAAGTAATTGTAATTGGTTTATTTCTTAAAAGTCTTGATATATGAATGTAAATTTACTAATTTCTCATTTAATAAAGCAAAGAAATTTAGTTCAAAAGAATGTAATTTATCAAAATCATAAAAATATTTTTAATTTAAAAAATGTAATATATTAGACGATAAGATAGAGATAAAACTATTAAAATTAAAAATACTTAAGTTTACTTATCAATTATTAATATTTTTTTGGAAATAACCTAAGAGGGTTGGGAAAAGAGACAAGAAAAAGAGGGTGGAGATAGAAAGTCTGCAGGAAAGCTGTAAGGATATAATTTTTTTTTCTTTCACAAAGCAAATACAAAAAGCATGAAAGAAATGTGCACACCAATGAAAATATAAAGAAGCAGAAAAATTGCTTTTATCTAACACAAAACTTTCAAATTTAAGTTAGGTTACTTATCTTTTTTATAAGTAAAATTTTAAAACATAACTTATTAGAAATTAACTTATCAACCTACAGTTACTAAATTTTAATTGATAACCAATAATAAAGTTTGAATTTTTCACTTACATTGGGAACTCCAATCTGCTTACAAGCATCTAAAAAATTATCGGCATTCCTTCTGCACTTAGGGGCAGGCAACTTCGGCTTAAAAGGAAAAAAAAAAAAAATCATATACATCAATTCATAGATAAATATTAAAAACAAAACAAAAATTAATGTAAAACTTAACGAAATACTTTTTGATGTATCAGTTTAGTAACACAAGCTACAATTTTATTAATTATTTTATTTTAGCTTTACAGCAATATACATATAGAGTGTAATCATGGAAAATTATTATTTTCTGATTTCACCTTCTGCATTAAACTAAAAGAAAAAAATGTTCTTAAATAGTAATAATAAATTGATATATATATAGTAAATTGAGTCATTCATAATTCTAGTAGTTCATTTACTGACAATAAAATAATATAGAATAAAAATTCTATGACAATTTTTGCAGATGTTCTATATAGAGATACTAGCAGACTTTAGCAGACATGAAACTATGTAACATGCAAAAACCTTGAAAACTGCTGCTTGCATGCAGATAGGGGAGGCTTATTAATCACTTCATCGGCTACCGTAATGTGTGGAAGGCTAGATTTCTCCCGAGTTATATCGGGATGGCTGGTGAAGTGATTGATGATACATAATAAGCCTACCTTTAAATAAATGATATTTTGAGATTCTTAATCGTATAAATAAAGCAAAGAGTTTGTTGGGAACCCATCTGGATGGACCACGCCTATTTTTGATTGGTCTAGATTTAACTACTTTGGCGGTGAAAGTTGGCCATTTTTTAAAGTAAAAACTTAATGAATTTTTTTTAAAAAGGTACTGTATAGATGTTACACTTTTAAATAAATATTAGTTATAATTTAAAAGTTGGAAAAAAAAAATACAAGTTCATTTTCTTTTGACATAAAAATAAATACATTTAATTAAACGTGAATAATAAAAAATTGTAAAAAGTTAAATTATGCATCTCACAAAAATTGACATCATTATCATTTTAAAATTTTCTACACATTGATAAAGTGCTTAAGTTCTATAGCTATAAGATTCAACAGAAAATTTAAAAACATGGTATATAAAAAGTTTTTCTTTAATCTTATAATTTTGTTGTTATTTCGGCGATGAGTTGATATGGGTATCGCAAATGCATAACTAAACATTTTGGCGAGAAAGGTCCGAGCTACTTCAGTGCCAAATTTCAAATTCTGCCAAGAGGTCCAAAATCTTTTAATGTTTTTGCGTAATTTTTCTCACTTCTATTTTAAATGTGAGCGGGAAAAAAAAGAAAAGTATTTATTTTTAATTGGTCTAATTATACAAAATATCTCAATGTAAAATATTATGTGTTTTCCGTTAAGTTTATTATCAAAAAGAAAATGACTAATGCAGTTTTTCCTGTATTATTGACATTTCTATAAATTAAATTATCCAGTACCAAGACGGCTGCAATGAAGAAGTCTCTGCCGAAGCCAGTGAGAGCCCAAAGTGAAAATTTTAAGCAATTTCAATGTTTTTTTTTTTTTTTTTTTTTTTTTTAGTTTTAATTTGTAGAACAGTATAAAAAATATTGATTCTTTTCAAATATAGTGATCAGCAAAGCGGGGAAAGCCAGCTAGTATATTATAAGGCAAATTGAACATTCAAAATGAGAAATTACTATTAAAAACAAAATAATTTAACATGAAATTCAGAGACAGCAAAGTTTTCAAAAACTCTGAATTCAGGGGTAGCCCCTGAAAAGTTTCACCCCCTTGCTTCAGAAACCAGCTAATTTGTGACACCTGAAAATTCTGATCTTAACTCCTGCTTGATAGCACACCCCTATAATTACAAGTACTTACAGCCTGTTCATTCATTTTAAATAAACCTTTTTTAAAAAATTTAAATGCACGCCTTTGGAAAAATTTTGGTAAAAATCTGAATTGAAACCGAAAGTCAGTATCTCAAAAATGGTTGTGATTTTTTTTTTTTTTTTAATATGCTACAGAAAAATTCTATTTACTTGTTCTTTCATATACATTAGTTGGTTAATACAGGAAATTTTTCAGGTGTTCTGATTGGATTCACTGTAAATGTCTCTTATAGATGTCTTTACGAAGTATGTATTGGTTATTACAAGAATATTAGTAGGCATGTGGTTAGTTAATGGAATTTTATGTTTTCTGACCACACTATCTCAAAAAAAAAAAAAAAAAATCTTATAATATGTGCAATAGTATAGTCAGGGCGCGAAATTTCCGCTCGCCAGCTCGCCATTGGCGAGTGGAATTTTTACTTTGGCGAGTAACAATTTGGTCCAGTTATAAATAGAATTCTTACACGATATGGTGACAGAAAACATTCTTTTTATAGATTTAAATATGGCAAAATCTTGCCATCGTATAACTTCATATTTAACCTCTCCTTTTTCTCTTCTTGGAGTGCCGAGTCTGTGTGAGCGCTGTCCGACGATCGCCCCAGCCTGAGAAAGGAAAAATGCTTAATGCATGCATATAAAAGTTTTAATCTCTTCGGCAGTTTCATTTCTGGCACTGTGAATAGACGAGCAGAGAGCCTTACTGTCCGAGAAAAGAGAAATGCGAAAGCTTGCATATGCGATATTGGCGCATGAAAATGAGCCTGAGCTCTTTAAAAGATACTGACTATGTTTATTTTGTTGAATAATAATCGAAAATCATTTCACATTTTCTAGTTTTTTACTGAAACGACAAGGATTTGCGCTTGTAATGATTTGAAAGCAACGATTTTATTGAAAAAATTATCCCAAAATGGCTATTTCAAATGACAACAACGAACAAGTTATACACATCGACATTCCGTCTGATTACAAAAATAAAACAGACGAAAAAGACATTTCTGATAAAAAAAAAATTTGAATAAATAATAGGTAAATAATGAAGCTTAAACTTTCACAATAAAAAGATTTATTAGGATATTGTTTCTTAAGAGTTTTTTTTTCTTTAATGACTCTTTGCGTTTATGTTATTAGATATTTTAAACTTTTTCAAATCTCAAATACAATACATTATAATGATTTTTAATTATAAATAATTATGAGCAGGCCTGTCTAACCCAAAACTTTTGGCGGGCCGCATTGGAAATATATTTTACACAGGCGGGCCGGAAGGTGTAAATGCATTAACCATATACATATAGTAATTCTTTTTCCGGTGGCCTCGTGAGCATTTAAAACAGAAAATATGCATATTAAATATTTTTATTTATAAAATAACTATAAAACAGTCAAAAACTTATGGTTATATATTCATAAGTATAATAGTAAAAATCAATTAATGATATGATAATATTTTATTAACATCAATAAGCGCAATATTTGTTTATTTAGCTAGCTTAATCCGTATTTTCATTAAAAAAGTCAGAAAAAATTTAGTAACTATAGATATTTTAACCGAAGATGTCATACTAGAAATTCCCTAAATTCTGTCGCGGGCCGCAGAACCTTTCATGGCGGACCACTGCGGGCTGCAGGTTGACCAGCCCTGATTATAAGACATGATGATATAGGACACACTTTTAATATATATAATTTTAGGCATATTTGTAAAAGCATTTTAAGTTGTTAGGAAAAAAAAAAAAAAAAAAAAATTCATAAAAGTGAAAGAAAAAAAAAAATGACGACCCTATTTAGTGGCAAGTAAAACTTTTTTTCGGCGAGTGTAATCTGAGTTGAAATTTCAGGCCCTGGTACAGTGATTAATGAAAGTTGCGTGGTTGTTACACAAAAGTTTTTTTTTTTTTTTTTTTTTTAATATTTTACTCCATGACAGTATTTATTTTAACAGGGATGAGATTGACAAAAAGGTTTAAAAAAAAACCTGTAACTTTATGCAAAAGACAGACATTAAAACAAAACTAGTATGTTGTGGCCACCACAAGACTTTCTTCTATATTTTCCTATACAAATTCACTCAATAACAATGGAAAAAAAAAAAAAAAAATCGATAACTTTGTTTTAAATTATCACATATTTACAGTTCAACCATTCATTTCAAAGATATTGACGAGACCTTTCGAAAGATACCCATCTTGAAAATTCCCCCTCTACCCGGGGGAAGTGATGCCCCCATATGCACAAATTTTTTTTTCCTAATTAACTATTACTATTATCAATAATTCATATTAATTTTAATCACAGGTTAAAAACAACTCTCATTATGTACATTTATACGAAATTTTGTCCTATACTGCCATGTTAAAAATTTAAAAAAAATACGATCACAGTGTCACCTGTTGAGCGATTGATCCCCAAATCTAATCAGCACCAGTTTATGTCAGGGTCCAACTAAATACTAAGTTTGGTTAAATTTCGTTAAAAAAAAAAAAAAAAAAAAAAAAAAGATTTTTTTTCTTAAGTTTTTTTTTTGTTAAAAGTAAAAAAAAAACGATAACTTTGTTTTAAATTATCACAGATTTATAGTTCAACCATTTGTTTTAAAGGTATTGACATGACCTTTCGAAAGATACTCATCTTGAAAATTTACACCCCTCGAGGGGGGACTTTCCCAAAGGGGGGGTGGCAAGGCTGCTACACATACAAAAAAATTTTCCTAGTTGTTTATCTCTATTATAAATAATTCTTGTAAATTTCATAATGATTACTAAAAAATAATTCTCTTTATGCACATTTATACAAAATTTTGTCCTATATTACCATGTTAAAAATTTAGAAAAAGCGGGATGGCAACGCAACCTGTAAGACAATTTTTACCAAAAGTTGACAGGCACTAATTTATGTCAAGGTGCAACTACATACCAATTTGTATGAAATTCTGTGCAGTAGATCCTGAGATACAGTTGCCACAAAATTTTGTCACACAGGCTGACAGACAGACAGACAGACATTTTCTATAAATGGTCAAATCGTGTTCGACAGCTCTCAAAACGTGTAAATCCATCAAAAACCAGAGGTCGAAAATTTTTATGAATCCAATACTTTCTTCTATTGAATATAGAGGAAAGTAATATAGGATTTGAGAGGGTAAAAGTATTACATTACTGAAAGAAACAATTTAATTAACTTTAATTTATATATTTAAAAAAAAAAAAAAAAAAAAACAGATTTTTTTTTCCTAACTTAAAACTTTATTAATTAATTTTAAAACACAACATAAAACTTTATTGTTTCCATTACATCATCTAATCAAATAAAGTACAAACTTCCATGTACAAAGTACAAGCTTTATTACATGTACATTATAAACAGAAAACAAAAATAAATCTACAAATATGCTCAAAAATCTCATCCCTATTTTAAGTTCTGGGCTTTCAATGTCACCTAATTAGAATCTGATAGTAATCAACTAGTAAAAATGCACTACTAAATGCTAGTGTTAATAAAACTATTAAAATATTTACCACAGCTGGAGAAGGCACATGAATGCAAGAAACTGAATTTGCTTTAATGTTATTTGCCAAATGACACAGAAAAACACCATCATTCAGTGCAGCCTCCATTTCGTCAGGAAGTTTTAATTTTAACCGGCTTTCTAGAATCTACAAGAAAATAATACATTAATGTACAATATAATCATGAAACTTTAATACAGATTGCATTTGAGTCAAAATGTATATAAAATAAAGCCTTTTCTTACAAACTAAATGCTCTGCTACAGAAATATTCAAACCTATTCGATTAGACTACTGTATGATAAGAATATTGAAAAACTAGTATGTTGTGGCCACCACAAGACTTTCTTCTATATTTTCCTATACACATTCAATCAGTAACAATATTTAAAAAAAAAAAGATTTTTTTTTTTTTTTTTTTTTTTTTGTTAAAAGCAAAAAAAATCAATAACTTTGTTTTAAATTATCACAGATTTATAGTTCAACCATTCGTTTTAAAGGTATTGACGAGATCTTTCGAATGATACCCATCTTCAAAATTTACCCCCCCCCCCCAGGGGGGGGGGGGGGGGGAAGCGATGCCCCCACCATGCACAAAATTTTTTTCCTAGTTACGTACTACTATTATCAATAATTCATATTAATTTTACAATCACAAGTGTAAAATAACTCTCATTATGCCCATTTATACGAATTTTTGTCCTATACTGCCATGTTAAAAATTTAGATAAAATGCTATCACAGCGCCACCTGTTGAGCTATTGATCCCCAAATATAATCAGCACCAGTTTATGTCGGGGACCAACTAAATACCAAGTTTGGTAAAATTTCGTTTAAAAAAAAAAAAAAAAATTCTGGTTTTTTTTTCGTTAAAAGTAAAAAAAATCGATAACTTTGTTTTAAATTATCACAGATTTATGATTCAACCATTCGTTTTAAAGGTATTGACGAGACCTTTCGAAAGATACCCATCTTGAAACTTTGCCCCCCAGGGGGGTACTCCCCCCTGGGGGGCAAAGTTACATGCAGTTGAATCTTCCAGTAATAATACTGTATTTTTTTTTTTTTTTTTTTTTTTTTTAATGACATGCTAGAAAGTGAAAACAATTCATTAATTTATAAAGTAGTAGTATATACTTACATATATTTTACTATAAAATTTTGATTCATATACATGGCATTCAGTTATGCAACATTTTTATAAAAATGTTCACATCTTAAAAATAAGTTGAAAATAGAATCATTTGTATGGGGAAAAGACTGCAAGCCATAGATAACAACCACATTTATTAACATAAGGAACAGGAACATAAACAGTTAAACATAATCTCGTTCGGAGCAGAGAGAGATGTCCTTCCTCTTCGCTACTTACCATAAACTGAACAGAATTGGATGCACATGCAGATGACACACAAAGATGACATAGTGATTGCATCACAAATGCATAGGCAGAGTAGTGACGCCATGTAACAGTGACAAAAGATGACTGGGAAATGGATTTCCATATTTGTATACCTTTTTTAGGATTTTGAACGATCATAGCATTTTGAGTATGGTATGACTTCAGCTATATTCACAATTACTGTCCTTCTACAGACCTTTACTTTTATCCATTAAATTGATTAAAATCTTTTTTAGTACATGAAATATTAATATTTACTGAGAAATTAAAAAATTATGTACTGTCACATATTTAATTTTACAACTGTTTTTCAAAAAAGTTAATATTTTCTTAAGCATTCCACCCCCACCCCCTTCTTCTGGATGCACTATCATTTCTTTATTTCTTCCAAAGAAAAAAAAAAAATGTCCTCATGGTGCTTTCTTAAATTTTTCATCACACCTCCAAAACCGACAGTTTCGGAGAAGGAAAGTTATGTTCAGAATTTTTATTTTAATTTGTTCACAATTTTGTGTATAACCTAGAGACTGACAATTAATAAAGCAATCTTACAACATTGCAGTCCCATTGCCAATCAAAAATTTCAGACATAACCTAAAATCACTTTTTATTGAATTCACATTGTGTCTCTAAAAATTTCTTCTTTTAAAAGCATGTTTGACATTCATTTTTTGACTATCATCAGCATCTTTAAATGTTCCTTTCTAGTCATATCAATACATGTAACACAGATTCTATGCTTGCTCTTTTCTCTTCAAAACACCTGTCTTTAATAAAGCTTTAATAAATAAATAAACTAAGATGGGAAAAAAGAATCTAGTTTTATTTATGTGAATTATAAGTGAAAATTCTCAAAGAATTTCAAGTGTTCTTGGCATTCAGGATTTATGCTTTTTCTGGCAAATTTGCCCTTTTAGGCAAATTGATTTTTCTGTTACACTAGTTAAGAACCTTTTTTTTTCCAATGAGTTGAGTTGAGTTGTGGGAATTAAGGCCGATTGATTGCATTAGGGTTCTAGGCCTGAGAGAAAGTGCCCTCCGTGGAGGGGGGGGGGGTGTGTGTCTTTCTAATGGGTCCTAGCCCATATTTACACAAATTTCGGAGAAAATCACAGAAAACTCTGGACGGCTAGGCTGGCGAGCGCGAGCACTGATTGAACTTGAACCTGGAACCTTACATCTACCAGCTTTATTTTTTCAATGAATAGACATTGATTTTTAAAATGACCAAATTCTTGAGAATTCAAGAGTCCAGTTCAGTACTGATTTATCCAAATTTGAGTTGTTTTCAACTCTCAGGAAAATTGTATAAAATTTACTTCCTAAAATCAAAAATATTTGTAAAACATTTTTCTTTTAAAGCAGATATGAATTTATTTTAAAGTTTTAAGTTTATCAAAATTACTTCTGGTTCTTTTAGTCGATAATTTCAATTGGAAACTGTGTCGACTCAAACACAAGGCAAAAACTATACAGAATTATAGTAAATGTAGATAGATAAAAATAATTATTTTCTAAATATCACATGATCTGCTGTCAAGAATAAATTAAGAAACTTTGATCTGTATAGTTAAATTCAAACAAGAGTTAGGACAAATGAGTTTGACATACATACTTAGCACAAGGTGAATGCATTTCTCCTTCAATTATGAATTATTTAAAGAATGCATGCTGTTTTTGGCTTAGTTTCAAGCATATGTTAATGTACAAGAATTAGAGTCCACTTTCTCTTTGAAACTTGCATTTGGAGTTCCATAGTTTTACTTTTCTAACACAACATTTATCTCCATGATACTTCATCTCAAAAACTTTTATCAATTAAAAAAAAAAAAACTACTTTTCTTTCCAGTTATTACAAAATTAGAATATCAGAGGCTTTCATTAGTTGCTGCAATTTGTGTGATAATAAATAATAATGAATAAATGATAATGATCAGGAATATAATGATGCTACTCCATATTCCAGAGCAGAAGTGAAAACAAAATAGAATTCCATTAAAAAAAAAAAAAAAAAAAATGGGGATTTGTTGTAGTGAAGCAAATAAATGACTTTATAAGCAATGAATTTGTGCAACTGTACATTGTAAAATATTAAAAATATTGTCCAATGATACCTGTTGACATGGAAAGAACATTATCTGCATTTAAAATTATTCTAGATGAAAAGAGACAAAATTTCATAATTTAAAATTAAAAAAAAAAAAGCACTGTTGCTTATGTAACATGAATTATAAATAACTTTTCATTTTTTTCCTAGAACAAAGCAAGTAATAATTTTTTCATAGTTTAAATGCATATTTCCTGTTTTTATGCATATATTTTGGGAGGTTTTAGTGCATATTTGCATGTATAATTTGGTATGTTTTAAAATGCATATAATCCTCTCTCTAGTTATGAGTATAAAATATCACGATGAAAAGATGAAAGATGATGATCCAAGATTAAAATATTGCATATTTGGTTCATCAAAATGCACCAAAACTTTGAATGTGCAGAATAATTATTTTTGGATATATACAAAACTTAAGTTATTTTCTTATTGTCATTTATAAAATATAAATGTTTATAATGCTTATTAATTTTCAGTTATTATATTAGGCAATAAATAAAATATAAAAATAAAGCTTGCACAAGATTTGTCAAATAAATGAGATTTTACGATTTACTTAATCAGTGAAGAACACTTAATTTAGAAAATGCAAATTTTCTTTAGCAATATTTTAAAGCAAACCATTCATGCTGTACTCACATAAATTAAAAATAATTATATAAACAAACCTCTCTTAGTTTGGATATTAACTCTTGTTCTTCTCGAGCCTTATCAAATTCTCTTTTCATTGTAAAACTAGATTTCAGAGGTTTGACAGGGGCATAAGCTGCAATTAAAGGATAGAAAAAATAAATAAATAAATAAAAATAAATATTCAATACTAATAAAATAAATATTCAAAACCAAATACAAATTATTCAAAATTGTTATGAAAACGTGATTTATTTTCTACTTCAATAATGTTAATAACGAATGGTTTGATGATATGAAACTGATCCTTTTCAAGTATTTTAAAAATCTCTAATGTGATCAAAACTTACATAACATGATATTATTTATGAAAATCCAAACAGTAATTATTTCTGTTCATAATTTCTATAAGAAACTGGACATAATTGAATGTTCTTTTAAAGATTTCAAGCTTGTTATTAAATGAATACCACAAAAGCAAAAGAACATAAAAAAAAAAAAAAAAAAAAGTTTTAAGAATCTTAATACTTAATTTCGGGAAAAACCTATAATTAGCAAAGTATCTTTTGTGTTACTATTAGAGATTCAGTGATTAGATTTTGCCTATCTCCCCTTTCCTTAAAATTTTCATGACATGATATATTAATTTTTTTTAAATATACCACCTTATTTAACATCTGAAAAATTTTTTAAGATATAATTTAATCCTTTGGAATTATAACAAGCTGCTATTCAGATGGAAGTTTCAATATTTTATGCCAAGGATTCCAAATCCAGTAAAATTTCATATCTAGAACCTTTATAATTATATATAATTATGATTTACAGCTATAGGTTGATGAATATAAAAAGAGACAGGATAAAGAAGCAATTACATAAAATATTTTGCAATGAGTTACCTAGGATTGGAAATAAAAGAAGAAAGGAAATGAGAAAAATAATACTAACAACTCTTTGGCCATATGAAATTGCTAGAGGAATTTTCCACTAAAACATGAAGAGAATTATTTTCTTCAGGATGCAGTGTTTTTCCATCTAAGATACTAAGTTTCTAAAACAAAGGACAAATTCATGAATTAATAAATTATGTATAAACTTTTAACATAAATCTATTCATAAAAGAAAATTATGCAAGGTGTTTCTGAACTCAATGTACAAACTTGAAGGGAAGGTGGAAAAACATCAATAAGAATCAGAATTACATAGGAAAGTCAGAGTCCCAAAAGCATAGGTAGCACTTCAGTCAAAATCTCAAGGTAAACACAAGCAGGTTGCTCATTGCAGGCGGTCAATTGAATAGCCCTATGGCTCCTAAAATCACTTGATTTATCAATTCTTGATTTTTATTTGTGAGGTGCCATGAAGGTGATTCTCTATGAATCACCAGCACATTTTGAAATGAATTGTTTCAAGAATCTCCATAGCTATTGCTACGATCAGCAAAACGTCTGATATTTTTTTTTAATGTTTGCCAATCCACGCAGCATAGATGTCAATTATGCTTGAATGCCAAAGGGCAAAATTTAAAACACCTCCTGTGATTGCTTTTAATATTTGTATTATTATTTATTATTTTATAATAATATAAAGCTCTTAATACTGTAACTTGTATTGTGCCCTTTCTTTGTCTTCATGTCTCTTTATTACTTAAAGGCTGCATATTTGGGACCTTACTTTATTATGTGATTCTGATTCCTAATGATATTTTTTCCTTCACCTACAAATTTGTACAAAATATCTGGTAGATTCTAGTTGAGTGACTTAACTAATAATGAATTTGTATAAAAATAATTGATATATCTGTATTTTCAAGTTGCATTTTAAGGAATAAGCATTAAAAATTGAAAACTGGTTATTATTGGACATAAAAAAATTGTAATTCTAATGAAATAATCACAAAAAAAAAATGCTGTTTAAGTTTGACATAATGCGCAGAAATATTTCATCTAAATTTTCCTAACTTAGATTAGAATCATGAAGAAATGTAACAAAATAATATTAAATCGTAACTGAACTTAAAAGAATGATATTGACGATGTGAATTAACTGTTTAATATAAACAAACATACCTTGGTGGTATCATTATTTGGTATATTCTTTGGTATTTTTTCAACAGAAATATCTGGCACAGCAGATTCTATCTGCCATGAATTGACTAGAGAACCACTTATTCCTTTGGGATCATCTTCAACCTGAAAATTTAAAAAATATATTTACAAAAGAATTTATACAACTAAACTTATAAAATCAACATATTTTTCTGGAAAGCTCATATTTCATTATAATAATTGTAATTTCATACACACACACACACATATATATATATATTTAATAAGTAAAATTAACTTAAAAGATAAACTATATTTTTGCAAATTAACCTTGTCCCACAATAATAATATTCACACGCATTACACACATGTACACACACAAAATAATAATAAATAAAAAGTAAGTAAACAAAATTACTAAAATCCAAGTTATATATAATGCATGTCACTTATTTTAATGGCCAAAAATTTACTATGTATAAGAAGTCTTATAAACCACATTACTTCACCAGATCAAGTCAGTTCTTACATGCTAATAACAAACTGAACCTATTCTTATTTGAGAATATTACAGAAGCTCCGACCCATTATTCAGTCTAGTTATAATGCTCATAACAGCATTGCATCAGGTATTTTTTTTTTTTTTTTTGGGGGGGGGGGGATAGCATCATCTGCCCCTAGAAATTGTTAAACATCAAGCTATAAAACAAAGTTAAATCGTAATACTTCATGGAAAATAAATATAAATTATTATACAGTCGAACCTGGTTAACATGAACTGTTTCCACAATCTCCGTCAAAATGAAGATTAGTTTAATTATATGAAGATTAGTTACTGATAGCATGAACTACTGATAACATGAAAATTTTTTTTATCCTCCTTGAGATTCACGTTAACGAGGTTCGATTGTATATCAATGATAAGAATTACTGTATATACTCGCACATAGGTTAACCCCTATATTCAAAGTTACTGATAGCATGAACTACTAATAACATGAACAAATTTTTTATCCACCTTGAGAATCAAGTTAATGAGGTTCGACTGTATATCAATGATAAAAATTACCGTATATACTCGCACATAGGTTAACGCCTATATTAAAAGAAAAAAACCCCAAAATTTTAGAACAGCTTTCTTTCCCTCATTTTATCATGATTAATTTTGTTATTATACAAGGTGAAGAAAACAAGTTTTAAATACTGGTGGAAAACAAGTTTTCCCTCTTGATTTAAGAGGGTCAACTCATACAATGATACGAGTATATTATACAATGAAAAATTAAATACAATATTAGTAACCATGATTAAGTACTATAGAAAATTGCAAGGTTTTTACACCATCATGAGAAGTATCATAAAAATACATACCGAAGATGAGATTGAATCCTCCTTTCGAAGAGAGAATTTGGAAGCCACTGGAGTTTTGGCTTTATTTACAGGCAGTTTAGGAGAAAGTTCCACACTAAATAGCAAAAATGTAATTTTTTTAATTTTAGATCTCAAAGCAGATTTTTACTAACACAATGTAACTTTTAAGGAAGGAAAAGAAAGATAGAAAATATATATATGTAATGAGTTGATTGAAAATATAATTCAAGAAAAAAAAAAAAACCTTAAAATTTATTGGCTAAATTCAAGTTCCACAGAACATTAAGTCACTGAACAATATTCTAAGCTTGATATACAGGGTGGTTATAATCAAAGTTATTCTGTTTAGATCTACATAGATCCCACCCTAGAAGGCATATTTCATTGAAACTTGGTGTATACATTAATCTGGACCACAAAAGCAAAATCATCTGCAATAAAATTTAATAGTCTAAATTTTGACAGATAAGTAGCACTTTTCCTGCGATGTAGAAAAGATGTTATGTAATTTTAGAGTGACATAAAACACTAGTTGTCAATGTTGTAAAATGATTCTTCACCATGCTTTTAGAGACAAAAGATCAAGGCTTACAAAAAAAAAATTGTTTTATTCGAACAGTAATAGTTTTTCAAACTGCACTGAGAAAATATCAACACTCATGATTGAAAGAGCATCTGAATGAACTGGCAACAGCTATTTTGATCAAAAGAAGGCTAACAAATTTTAATGGGCTATCTTGTATGGATACGCTCTTTACAGTAAATAATAGAACTTTTTGTATTGTAAAAAAGGGAGAAACACAAATTACACAATACTGCACTTGTCTTTCAACAATGGCAATATGATTTTTTCTACAGTTTCTTTATAGAAATCACTTTCCACCATCTTCTACGCAACACACCCCACTCTCCTGTCTCATTAAATTTAATAATCATTTTTCTCAGGCTCTGTCGTGACAAAGGTATTTTTTACATAAATCTTTCAAGTGCCATATACTCCCACCCAGTGCAGCTTAGGGAAAATCACTATCGTTCAAATGAAAATTTGGTCAGTAAGACTAGATTTTTTTTCTCTAAAGCACAGTAAAGGATAATTTTACAATATTGACAACTGGCTTTTAAAAATGCTCCAAATTTGCACAATATCTTTTCTAAATTGCATGAAAGCACCACCTATTAAAGAAATTTGAACTATGCATTTTTTTTTTTTTTTTTTTTTTTTTTTTTTCAAGATTCCTTTTTCCACTATGGTCTACATACAATTTTCATAAAATATGCCAACTAGAATGGGATCTACATAGGTCTAAATTGGGTAAATTTAATTTTAGTATCCTGTACATTAAAATTAAAAAAATATTTATTCATTACAATTCCCTTCCATTGGAAGTAGAAGGGTTATATATATATATCCTTTATGGTAAATTTGACATAAAAAATATTTTACATGTTTTTTAATCACAAATTTCTGCTAATATTTGAACAGATTTGAGCATTTGATTTAAATTTAAAAATTACAAGACATCAGTTGGACATATTTAAACATGTGAACATACGCAAAGAGAAAGATAATTATCTTTCTCTACCTTTCATCCTAATAATCTGGTTCAATCATGCTAAAATGACTGAACAGCTTGTAATTACATACTTAGAAAACTTTTTTTGTAAGTATTTCATATAAAATTATCATGTCATAAACAACATATAATGCACAATTTACCGTTAAAAATTTTGTAAATCTGCATACAGTGTTTTGAAGCTAATATCTACAACACTATTAAAGTGATATTGACACATAAAAACATTGGAGAATAGATGAATTTATGAAAAACTGATTGCACAATTTAAACAGTTTTGAAGTATTATCTTTATTCATTTTTTAATCTTACAATTTATATTTTGAAAAACTAACATACCAAACATAATGAATGGAAATAGAAAAAAAAAGTAACTCATAATGTATGATAAATCAAAAAATTAATTATAAGTGCAAAGGTTTGGGGAATATATGTATATAATCAAGCAATGGGCAATACTATAAAATAATCAAAGGCATGCTATATTAATCTTAACACAAAAGGATAAAGTAACACACATATTTTCTAATTCGTAATTAGCCTGTCGTTCAAAATTTCTTATTTCATGCAAATTTTAGAGAAATAAAAAAAATCATCCAGCCTGCTTAAAGATAAATTAACATGTTAATCCAACACTTTCTAAAAATATTGAACCTCTTAAATTAAACATGTTAAAATTTCGTCATATCGCAAGTTTTTTTTTTTTTTAAATAATGGAAATTTGATTTTTAAAAATTTAATATAAGTATTTAAGAAAGAGCTATTTATGGAAAATAATTCATGAAACAAATAAAAAAAGGGTAACTTTTATTATCGGTAGTATTTAAGGACAAGAGTAGAAAAGATTTCTTAGAATGAAATTGAAAAATATTCTAACACAAAAAAGAAGGGGGAGAGATGAAAACACTTACTTATCCTCATTGGAAGGCTTTTTATAGATATTAACAGATTCAGCTTCTCGCTTTTTCTTTAAAGCTTCTTTATATTCTTTAAAAGTTTGAACTGTTGCTAAGGTCGAATTTTCATCACCTACTTTACTATCGTCACCGTTAACAGGAACATAATTAAACAATGTACTGGAAAATTTTCAAGAATTACATACTTTTAGCATTTTGAATCTATTATATGAATGTTATTCATAAAATTGAGACAACTACAATTTTAGGCAGATGCCTGTCAGTCACCTGCTCAATTGAAATAAATTAAACTTATTCAAATTTTTCAAAGCTCTTTTTATGATGTATGTGAGATTAACTAGTAATAAGAAAGTTAATAAGCTTAAACAGCTTAAAATATTACATATGAATTTCTAAAAAAATCTACGAAATTACTTTCGTTAATGCTTATTTTAATTTTAAAATATATTTTAATGACCTGTTAATTTTCCTTTTGGCACTTTTTTTTTATTTAAATATTAAATTCTTTTTCTTATTATTATTTATAATCTGAAAATTGATTTGAACACAATGAGCTACTGAGCTATAACTAGTCTCAAAGTTTCTATTTATTTGCAACTGAAAAACTTAGGGGTGGGGAAGTAACATGTGAATATGCAAAACATACGGGAAGGGAAGGTTTGGGGGATACAGGATTCAATTGTGCAAGTTATACTTGTCAACTTTACTTTCATATAAATCAACATGCAAAAATGCTCACAAATGCTTTCCAGAAAATATAATAAAATCAGTAATACACATCATTTTAAGCACATGGGAAAAAAACATTTTACAACATCAAAAAGTATCTCCAGAATAAATTTTCTTTATGATAAAATAAATTTAGAATGGATAGAGGCCATTCTTTTTTTCTTTATATATACAAACACACACAGTTATAATAACAAAAATAAAAGATGCTTTTAAAATATAATTAATAAATAACAAAATTAGCTCTTATGCATTTTTAGAAAAAAATTATAAGAAACTTTATCATAAGGAACATATATAATTCATTCAAAGTCACTTATTATTAATTCACAAATACACAGAGCAAAGAAAACCCTATTTAAAGACATCACAGAAATAAGAAAGAAATTTCATGTCTCAGTAGTTGTAAGAAAAATAAACATAATGATGCTTTGATATGAAGGGGGGAAAAATTATTAAAATAAATCCAAACACCAAGTAATAGAAAATTTACATATATCCTTAAGAAACAATATACTTCATGTAAATAAGATGTGCATTTTTTTCTAATACAAATACTTATAAAAAGGTAAAATAAATAAACTGTAGTATTAGAAAGTATTTAGTACTAGTAAACTTTTGGAGTTTGGTATATTTTTATACCTTTTTAAATGGTTGAGTATCAGATCATTCTTTCACTTTCTCTCTTTTGCATCATGCCAATTATTAGGATAGAAAGGAATGATTTTTCTTGATTCTACATAAGTTTTATTTTTATTTGTTTATTTATATACATTCTGTATTTGTAATTTATTGCCCTTTGAAGAATATTTTTGTGGTAATAGTGATTCTTCCATTTAAGATATATATATATTATACATAAATAAATAGAAACACTGTATCTCACAAGCATTTAAAATAATACCATATAGTCTGTGAAGGTGTATAATCTGCAGAGTGCTACTTTCAACCCCAGTGAAAATTTTTCACAAGAAAATTCGCAGATACAAATCGTAATCAATATGCAAATTATTGAAAAACTGCCATGCACTTTATTCATCATAGATGTTTCTTCAAAAGATAATTATACTGTAAATATAAAAGATTAGTTAAAAAAAAAAACTCCATGCAAAAAAATGCACTTTTAATAAATAAACATAAACAAAAGCATGCTGCCATTAGGTTAGAAAAGTACATCTTGAAAACAGAAACCACTCCTACTAGTACAAATGCATCATACAAGAACCAATCACTATTGGCTTCGCGATCGGCCAAGTAGACATACAATCTCAAGGTATTTGGTTACATCTTGTTGAAGTAAATTTCCGATATATGCCTTCAAACAGTCGCCAGCATTTAAAATTTTCACTTTTAAACGTTAATCCACGGATTATATGCAAGAAAATACAATAATAATAAAAATACAGAAGTTGTTATCAAGATACAAATTTTTAGAAGCACAAATATTTTAAACAAATTTTTGAAAGCAACAGAGATACACAAAAATGAATACACATATCAGAAATAATAAGCAGTTAAAAAGTTTAATTACTTATTTAAATCTATGTGTTAACAATAAAACTTAATTTGCTCCTGTATTCACAGGGTTTAATTTTGCAAGAAAAATGCAACACAAGTTATGGTTTTTTAAATGAATTAAAATTATATCAATTGTAAATCAATCCAAGTCTAGACATTGGTAATTAATGCAGAGTGAATAAAAATCAACATTTTGTGTTTGCCACTCGGTGGCAATTCATAGAAAATGAAAGTAAATCTAGATAACTAGCTTGATGAGTAAAATTTTAACATTCATCAGTAACTCAACATATGATGAGTTTATACATATTTGGGATATTCATAAGAATTCATCTAAATCATAAATATATAATGGAAATTGCAATAAAAAGCACATAAAAATATAAGTTTTGCAGCATATTGTGAACGGCATTTAGGACATGCTCCACATGAGTAGTTAGAAACAGCACATTAAAACAGATATTTAAGCATCTTATTGGTTAATTCACTCATTTCAAGAAAGAACGTAGATATGACCACATTTCAACAGTCAATCAAATGAATGAGCTTTTCATGATAACAAGCTGTTTCTACCATCTGCATGCAGCTAGCCCAAAACATCACTCACAATACACCACTATTAAATACATAAAAAAACAGACAATACAAAAAAATAATTTTTGAATGGCAGAAATGGAGAAAAAGCTACTAAACCAAGGGTGATTATGGTTTTAAATTAAAATCCTAAAACTTTAAAGTCTCAAAAATACATAAATAAATAACAATAAAAAAAAAAAAAAAAAACCTAGAATGCCAAATGATACTAAAATTATTTAGACCAGAAGTCTTCAATCTTTTTATAGCTTGAATTAGCTACTCAATAAAAATGCCCAGTTAATTCACATATTACCTGAATGACAAATAAACAACTAATGAAAACAAAAGATAATTTTCTGGATTCCCACTGAATTTCAAAAATAAAATTCCCTAAGTTTCCCAGGAATCTTTTTTCCCCCCCAGGTCACAAAATTTTATTTACAAAAAAAAAAAAAAAAAAAAACTAGCGACACAAAACATAGCTCCTGACATAAAAGATGACATTTCCAGTTTTTGAGGCAATAATTGCAATTGTTCTCGACATTTCCCTGACTTTTTTTCCCCCCCTAATTTTAAATTTGCTGACTTTTCTAGGTTCTCTCTGACCTGTGGGAGTCCTGAATTTTGTAAAAAATATGAAAATATAAATGAATTAGATTAAACCCCCTGAAATCAGGAGTGAGTAGCCTCTGCTCAATAATTCATCACCCAAATACACTCATACACATACACACACAAAAAAAGGGGGGGCAGGGGGGTAAGCAGACTACATTAAATAAAACACAAAATTCATAACCCTGAAATAGATACATACTTAGTATTTTGATTCCTAATGGGAAGACTTGTTTCCCAGCGAGGGGATTCACCTTTTATCTTCAGACCAAAATTGAGCTGTAAAGTATGAAAAGTACAATTATAATATTTTCTAGCATCAAAAAAAGTAGTTGAAAAATTTTATTTAGAAGATATACATTCAAAAATGTTAATAAAACAGAGACAAATTAAAGTGATATCATTTAGTATTATGCAGAATGACAGCTAAAAAATTACTTACAAATAAAACTTCATAAAACTTCCAAATATTTGTTCCTTATTTTTATTATTCTAAATCTGAAATCTTAATATACCACCCTTCTCCACGCAGAACATCTGCCTGATAGTATTTACATGTCTAATATGATTTCCAGAAAAAATCTCTTAAATAAAATTACTAGAAATTCCCAGTTTTTCTTTTTTAACAAAAGAGATTTCATTTAAATCAAATTGGAGTGTAACAGTTGATATTTTTATTTATTACCAACAATGAGAAAAATACCAGAGCTGGGAATCGAACCCGGGCACCTCCGCTTAACGCACGGATGCTCTACCACTGAGCTACTGATGGAAAGCTTAAAAACTTAACTTATTGTTTCTATCACTTGTCCTCACAAAACTACTCAAAACATTTTTTATAGAACATAATATACTTAATAGAATAAAATAAATGACTGTTTAAATTATTTAAAAACCTTTTGAGTGCTTTTAAAACATTCGTTAAACTTTATTTAATATGTTTGTTTTGCTTTACTTACTTTCTTTTCCTGACTCCGTTTGTTTACATCCTTTAGACATCGCGGTACAATCTTGTTGCCAGATCCATTACTATCAGGAGTTTGTTCGGAGATTGCATATTTTCACCACTGAATAGCGTTGACGGCGGTTGAATATTTATGCCGTGTTGAGCCGTGATTGGCTGTTTGCTCTTTGATCATACTGCATGTTTTAGACACTATCATATAAATAGAGGTGTTTTATTTTGAGTTGGTGGTGAATTCGACTGGTAAAGATGCTATTGTAAGATTTTATGTTTTGACTGAGGCTGGTCCATGTGAATTTATTTATTCAACTAGCAGGCTTTGCCCGCTTCGCTGGTCATTATATCGAAATGAATTCTCAATATTTCATATCATTAATAATAAAAAATATCTCAAAAAAAAAAAAGAAAGACAGAAATCAGTCAAAATGTAAATTAAAGTTTCCGCTACCTTTGGTAGTAGTTTTCCTGCTCCCCAGACTTTTCGAATCTTGAGCCCCAATGCCTTCTGCAGTACCTTACCTAAATTTTACACCCTCTCCCAAACGGGAAATGTTGAAAGTTTCGTAAAATTTCCTCCCATCAATGTGCATATTGCGTACACTTAATCAACACCCACTCATCAAAATTCATCATTCTAAGGTAATCTGGAGTATATTTAAGCTTGTTTTTTGCCAACGCCAGCCCCAGAAGAGAGGGAGGGTAATTTCATGAAATCCCTTTATAGTGCATCTTGCATACACATACCTAACCAGACATAAAAAAATCGAGATCCTGAGATTATTTGAAACAGAATTATATTTTAAAACGTGTTTTTTACCCCCTGCACATAACGGAGGAGGGAATTTTCCAAAATCTTTTTTATACTATAAGTTAGATATACATATAACCCATACTTGCCAACATCCTAATTAATATTCCGTAGTGTGGTTAGCCCCGCCCTTTTTCTCACACCAGTAAATCTTAAGAGTAATATTCTCCAAATTCAATCACGATTAAATAAGAAGAAAAATACTCTAAAAAGATACTGGTGTGAAAAAGGAGGCGGGGCTAGCAATACTACGGAATATTAATTAGTATGTTGGCAAGTATGATATAACCGAACCACACATAAAAAATCTCCTTCGTAAGATAATTTAGTGCAGAGTTACACATGGATACATGTTTTTTGACCCCACCTCCCAAGACAGTTAGGGTGGAAATTCATCAAAAAACCTCTTTGTAGTGTGTGTGTTGAGTACGCGTAACCACCCGACATATCAAAAAATCGCTTTCCTGAGATACTTTGGAACAAAGTTACTCTTAAAAACGTGTTTTTGCCCGCACTCCGCCCTTAAAGGAGGGAGGCAGAGGGAAATTTCGTAAAATTACTTGATAATGCGTGTTGAGAACGCATAACCAACCCATACATAAAAATTAATCTTACTGTGATAATTTTAAACAAAGTTATGCTTGGAAATGTCTTTATTGCTCTCCCTTCTTTAAGGAGGAAAAGGGGGAAATTCTCAAAATCCCGTTGCAATGGATGTTGGATACACGTAAATAATCCACACACTAAAAATTGTGGCCTCAGCTACTATGGATTTCTTCGGAGAAATTTTACCCGCTTGGCTGGTTAATATATTTAAAGAAAATTCTTTTCTATATCGCTTTATAGATAAAAAATAAAAATAAAATTCATTGAAATTGCTCAAAAGCTCGCTTCGGGTGTGTGTCGCTATTGCATGCGACATACAATGTCATACCAGTGGGCTTCCACTTTTGTGCTTATCAGATAACGATTTCGAAACAGACAGTATCGAAAAAAATTGAAGTAGCCCTTTTATATTTGAATATTAATTACATATAAACAACACTATGTGTATTGTACATAATATTTACTTTTACGTTATTTCCTATATTTATTTGATTTTTTCGGTCGACCATAAATATACTGACCAAACGTCCCCATTTTCTGGGGACAAATAGACGTCTTTTATTTTTGAAGGCATTTTTCTAAGTTTTAAAAAAATTGTAGAAAGTAAATTATTAATCGGTAATACTTTATTTTTAGTCCTATATTTATTAGGAATGAAAAAATACATCCATAATTGGATAATTGTAGCATTTTTTAACGCTTCTCTATTATAAAAGTACTTTGATCTGATCAGCCTACCATAAAATGACAGCGATTTCACGTCAAATATAATATTACAATATGCTGTGAGACAACTAACTTTTTGTGGCTATATGTATTTCATAATTAGTTAACAGTGGTTCGTATATAGAAAAATAAATAAATAAATATTTAACTTTATCGTGGTACAGGTTTATTATAGCTCCCATTGGTGACTTGAATTTTTGTCACCATTTTAAAGAAAAATACAAAATTTATGAGATTATTACTTATGTTTCTTTCTTTTTATCCCCCCCCTTTTTTTTTTCAATATTTTATAATTTATTTGTTTATATGCTTTATGGGCTACTTGGCTTAAAGTCCTATCCCGAAAGTAGTCTCCTTGGCGAAAAATGTAGTAGCTACTTCAGCATCAAAATTTAAAAAATTGCCCTGCATTATGAATATGTAAATCTGAATATAATGCTGAATTAGCTTTCATGCCAAACGTAGTATACGTGCCAATAAATAAATAAAAACACTATTAAAAAGAAATCCAAAAATGATGTATGTTAAAAAAGATTATGAAACAAAATTTGAAGAAATATGTTGGATTTTTATTATTATCATTATTTAATTTTGATAATGACGTCATTTTGTCATAGCCTAAGCAAATGTATTATTTAATATTTCTTTTACTATTCGCGTGAAAATATATCTTATTATATGTCGAAAAATAAATCAACTCGTAAATTTTTTTGGCAACAATTAAAAATTAAAATAATTATTTTTAAAATTTTATTATAGAAGAAATATCTATATTATTATATAGAAGATATAATATAGATAACGTTTTGCTTCCTCCCCCTCCCCTTGGGGACTGAATTTCTAAAATTCCAAAAATTGGTTTTCAGGTATTTGTGTTAGCTATATTTTAAAGCAAAAATTTTACAGATATCTGTGTTTTTCTTTGAGATATAAAGGTTTTTGTGAAATCATGTTTTGCTCCCTGTCCCCCCTTAGGGGCCGAATTTCTAAAATTCCAGAAATTGGTTTTTAGGTATTTATGTTAGCTATATTTTGAAATAAAAATCTCACGTATATCAGTTTTTTTATTTGAGATATGAAGGTTTCTTAGAAATCACTTTTTGCGCATGTGAAATCACATTTTGCCACGCGCCCCCTCTTGTGGACCGAATTTCCAAAATTCCAGAAATTGGTTTTAGGCATTTGTTTTAGCTATGTTTTGATGCAAAAATTTTACAGATATCTGTTTTTTTCTTTGAGATATGACGGTTTTTGTAAAATCACGTGTTGCCCCTCCACCCCCCTTGGGGGACGAATTTCGCAAAATCGCTTCTTAGGGGGTGCTTACACTACATGTTCTAAAATCTGACTCAGTTTCGAGTCAGTAGCCCCAGTTGATTTTGCTGTGCGTTGATGAGTCAGTGAGTGAGTAAGTGAGTGGAAGTACTCTTTTATATATATAGATTAGCAGTTAATCGTTTTAAGGATGCAGTCATTTAAAAATGTTAAATAGTTGTCAAAATATGTAAAGTTAATTTTCCAAGTTAGCAGCCATAATTGTTTTGAAGTTATCAATTGTTAAATTATGTATGTTCAAATGACGGTTAAAAATTTAAAAAGCAAGTTCGTTTTGGCTGTGAGTTTTTTTGAAGATTACAGCGGTTGTTTGAACTGTATTTTTTGAATGTCATCTTTGACTTTTCCATTTTTCCATGCTATGTGTCAACCAGGCGACCATAGCTTCTTCACGAACAGCGTACTGTGTGTCAACCAGGCGACCGCAGTTTTTTTTTTTTTTTTGGAACTTTGCTTGTGAATATTTTTAACTTGTCAAGTTTTTTTCGTTATTCCTATACTATGTGTCAACCAGGCGGCCATAGTTTTTTCAAGTTTTTCATCAGATCGGTTATTATCAAGTTCAAATACCATCAGTTGTTTCTTGCAATCGTTTTATCGTTATATGTGATGTCTCATTTAGAAAATCTGGGAGTCAGGAAATTTTTTTAAAGGTAAAGCCTTCTTATAAATTAAAAATGTTAGATTTAATTTATTGGTCAGTTCAGTTGTTTTTGAAGTTAACTTTTTGATAACCTTTGAATATAAACATTGTTTTTTTTTTATATACATTTGTTAAGTTTTATAGCTAAAACTAATTGTTAAATATTTTTTCCTATTTGTTATTGTTGGCTTTTTGAATCTTTAAAAGTTTTTTTAATAAAAAATATTTAAACTGAATTTGACTTTGTTTTACTTGTCAAATTTTCCTTTGAGTTACACTAGTCATTAAGTTTATTAAACTTTCACTGTATATCTGCTTAAATATAATGGAAATAAAAGTTTGACTTTTTTTATAAGTCTTATCTATCAGCTACCCTGGCTGACAACCAGCTAGGCACTTCTCGATAAACGCCTAGCTGGTTGTCAGCCAGGGTAGCTCAGTGGTAGAGCATCCGTGCGTTAAGCAGAGGTGCCCGGGTTCGATTCCCGGCTCTGGTATTTTTCACATAGTTGGTAATAAATAAAAATATCAACCGTTACACTCCAATTTGATTTAAATGAATATTCACAGTTGATGAATTCATGAATAAAAATTTCTAAAAAGAGATTTAATTTTTTTTTAATTTAGAAATTTATTTCACATAATTTGGAGTGGAAGGCTGATATTTTAAGAAGAGATTTAAATATTTGACATTTGCATCTTAATTTCAATTTTGGAAAAGAATTTTTTTTCCGCTGCTAAATTAAAAATTCTTAAAAAAAAAAATTGTTATATTAAAAATTAATTATTTCTTAAAATTTGACAGAATTCAATTACAATATCACCATACATAACAGAAATTCCATAGTTAATAAATGTGTCTACAAAATAAAGAAATACAAAGAAATAAGGCTCATTCTATTATAATGAAAGAAAAATAAAAAAAGTATATAATAGATGATGCCACTACCGTGCTGCTGAATAGCCATTATTAATTGTGAAGCCTAACAGCCTTTAAATTCTTCCAAATATACTTTTAAATAAGAGATTTTGAGCATATGTTTCAACACAAAATGTTAAAAATTTTTCAATTTCTTTAAGAAAATATGCATTTCAAGTGTATTAGATTAAATTTCCGTAGCCAAAATCTCTAGCCAAAGCATTTATAATTGCTTTGTCTCTAGCAGCAGAATTAATGCTTTGGATCTGGGTTGACCAATAAGATAACACCTTACATCATTATTGTTTCATTTCGACAAAATTTAATCATAACTGGTCCACATTAGAGAAATATTAGGTAGATTGTTGTCATCATTTACTTGTTTTTGATTACAATATTTTCCAATATATAAGTTGATACATAGTTTTAGTCAACTCTGATTTTTCAAGACTAAAATAGGTATTTTTTTGATATATTTATTGTATAAGTTGACTCCTTGTTTTATTTTATGAAAATTGCAATTGCAAAGCAAAAACAGATCCTCGATTTCATATCAGTTTCAGTAAAATGAGTTTCCACAATTGCTTTAAAATATCAAAACATATCTATTAAAAAGAAAATTAATAAAAATATTACCTTCAAGAAGTATTTAATACTGTAAATATTAATTCTGGTTTGTTAATATGTGATCTATTATTATTAAATGGGTTATTCATTTATTTGGATGTACAATGATACAAAACATCACCAATCATCCATAAATCTAGGTTTGGAATAGTAGTTACTAATTCATTGCAAAGTTAGAAATACCAGTTTCAAATTCACATTGTAAAGTTAAGTTTAGTAAATTATTAATAACATTAGAAATTTGTCAAATGAAATGGAATGATTAAGTTTCTGATATTTAAGATCAGATTCAGAATTTACTAAATCTGACCTTAAATACAGAATAAATTTACTGTATTCAGAAATATACAGAAAATTTATATATATACAGTTGGTTCTCTGTTTAACTATGTTCTACTTAACGACGATTTCTATTTAAAGACAATATTTCACAGTCCCTACCCCCTTCGCCGCAAAAATTTTCTATTTAAAGACAACGATGTTTCTATTTAACAACAATTTTTTTCTCTTTTTTCCCCTTGAAACTCTTATCCTTTAGGCTGCATGAGAAAAAAAAATAATAACTTTCAACAAACACAGAAAGTTCCTTTCATATATGCAATATAGCAATCATAAAAGTGTTGCAGGGTTTACAAGAAAAAGGGGTGGGGGGTTACTGTTTCTTGGAAAATTGAATAATGGAGCTGTGGAGGAGTGCAATCACTCTATTGTCCCTAACCCCTTGTCATGTGACTTACTGTAGCAGTTATATCCCATTCCTTCTGATAAGGTGGTCTTTGCTTATGTGTGTGTTTATATTTAGAGACTTAGTGAGTGTGTTGTGTTGAAAGCGAGTGAATTTGATCCATACTTGCCAACCAATTTTAATAAAAAAAGGGAAGATTTTTGTTGAAAAACCAGAAGATTTCATTAAAAAAGGGAAGATTTTTTTTTTTTTCCCCTTTGACGTATTAAACAATACAGTTTTACAATTTTAATATTTAGAAGCAATCTATAAAAACGTTTTACTATAGATTGATTATACTAAATATATAAAAGTTTTAAATGAAGTTTTTCCTCTTCAACATATAATTATCTACAAAACAGAATCTGTAAGAAATTTATTTAACAATAGACAAAAAAACTTAGTTAAGTTAAAGTATAATTAATTTTTTAAATAAATATAGAATATGATTTTTGTGTATGTACATTAATCATACATATAAGAAATAGTAGCAGTAGCTAATTATCAGTTTCAAACGTGCATAAAACCAACTGAGTATTAATATTCTTAAATTGATTTGGGAAAAATTTTCCTGCCTGAAAAAATTATTCTTCATTTTTTTCCCATGTTTACACATTTGGTATAAATATGACATATAAATATTTAATTTAATTGAGGAAAAATAAACAGATTCATTAAATTCAGCAATAAAGACCTAAAAATAATTACATATGTGAGAAATATTGAGCACTTCCATTGCTTTATTGTTTCTAGAATTGATCACAATCCGGGGAAAGGATGGGGGGGGATACAAAAATAATTACAGAGTAAGAAATATTTAAACTCTTTCAACTCTACTTCTAGAATCTAATGTAATAACTTTAAAATTAATATCATTATTTATGTTGCAGATGGATAAAGATTAGGAAAGAAAAAACTTCTGCAGAACATTTGATTGCTGATCACTAATTGTAGAAAAATAAAGGGGGGGGGCAAAAAATAATTACATCAACAAGAAATATTTAACAATTCTATTTCTTTAAATGTTCTAGAATCTCATAAAGCAAGTTTGAAATGAATATTGACATTTATGTTATGGATGGAAAAAGATTGGGAATCAGGAGTTTTTGTAGAACATTTGGGTTTCTTTTTAAAACGAACGATATCCGCGATTTTTTTAAAAACGGAAGATTTCATCATTTGTCCGGAAGACCGGAAGATACGTTAAAAAACCGGAAGTCTTCCGGGAAAACCGGAAAAGTTGGCAAGTATGTTGATCTAACTTATCTTTGGTTTCTATAACTGAAATAGCAGCATTAAACAGCTAACAATTTTTATAACTAGTGTATTAGTTGATCCTTGATTTTTGTGTTATTTTTAGGTTTTAAAAAGTCGACTTATACACCAGGAAATATGGTAGCTGATATATAAATAATATTCTGGCATGTAATTAGCAGCCAACAACTTTAAAAAAGCAATATTAAGTATATTAATTTATATTTATATTAAAGTATAAAATCAATTAAAACAATTAAAAACACTGCAAGATTCGTTTACACAGCTGTAAATGAAAATGAGATAAATTTTCATTGAGTTTTAAGTGTTTTTAAGTAATATTAAGTATTAAGCAATTCTCTGAGTAGAATTTAGAATATATCAAGTTTCCACCAGCATTATAAAACATTTGTTAGCATAAATTAATTTCATCAGTATATTTTTTTTACTATGAAAACTAATTTTTTAAATTCTTGCTTCACAGATCAAGCTAAGACAGTATGTAATACAACACTAATACAGGGCAATTTAAAAATGAAAATCTTCTGAAACATTGAAGATTTAATACCCCTCTCACAAAGGAAGTATTAAAAAAACATGATTGACTTTAACTGGTTTAAAATAAGCATTGGACAAGATCATAGGCAGGAAAAATCTTCCATAGGGAGGGGTCCAAACTTTATTACATAATGTTGAGTGTTAAAAATGATATATAAATCAAGGATTTTTGACAAATCTGCAAGATTTTGGAGGTGGTGTGGGGATTGGGACCCCCCCCCCCCCATTTGCAACAACAAACTTTAAAATATTGCTTATTTCCACAAAATTTGTTAAAATTACCAGACTTTACATGAATTTATCTGATTATTCCATGACTTTTCCAAACTCAGTTAAATTCCCTGATTTTTTTCCCCCGATTCCCTGACTAGTGGTAGTGGCCACTCTCAATTGGCTACACTGCAAATAACATCACTAATATTTTTATTTTAAAACAATTAAGAGTTATTTTCTAAAATATCAGCTTATATCACTAGTTATACAGAACATAAAATTGCCACTTAATATTTATGCGTCACAATTTATTCAAAATTTTCTACCTATAATAAACAGCAATATTTTACTTCTTTTTTTTTAATCCTTAAGTATTTGAAATATTTACTCACATCTTGTGATTCCTGAGATCTGCAATCACCATCTGAAGTGCTATACCCTGAATCAAAGGTATAACTTTTCCGACAACTACCAGCAGGAAAACCATTTTGAAACCTTGCATCAGATCTGCAATTTATAAAAAGTTCTATTGGAACATAGAAATAAATTAACAGTACTAATAAACTTACAAAACTATATTGAAATTAACACGCAACACTATCTTATATAAACCCAAGTTCAGACATGTTATTTTTTCCAGAGGTAAAATTATCTAACATGCAATAGCTCTGAATGCTACTTGCATACAGAATGAATGGAGAGGGAAGAATTATTAATCCTGTATCATGCAGTTTTTATTAAAAATATTTATTTATATCTATAAAAAGTGATATTTGGAGAGTTCTTAATGCATTATAAAGTGAATTAACATTCAAAATGAGAAATTTCTATAAAAACAAAATAATTCAACAAGAAATTTAGAAACAGCAAAATTTTCAAAAACTTTGATTTCAAGGGTAATCCCTAAAGTAACCCCCCCCCCCCTTAAAAAAAAAAAAAAAACAAAAACAAAAAAAAAAACAATTCAGTACTTTTCACTAAGAAAAATGTACCCTTTCTCATTTGAAATAAAAGATTGATTTCTGGAACCTGGACATTACTATGTTTTTGAAGCTTTAATGAAACCTATCGTATTTACAAATAGTTCATACACAAAGGGAAGATCTTAATGATAATGAGATTATATCTACAGAGCAGTACACTTATTGTGTGGGAAACATGTTAAGGGCCCGCTTCACTCACCGCTGCCGGAAGCCGAAGCTAATGTTATTCTATGGGGAAATTATCTTTACAAATAACTTATTAACTAATACATATTTTTAAATTCTGTTTTCCCATTCAGAAAATTCCCATCTGTTAAAATGACAGACCTTTTTTAAAAATGTATTTTTTTAATTTTTTATATTTTATTTTGAAGCTGCAAAATATAAATTTTCAATATGTGAATTTTTTCTTTTTCTTTTTTTTTTTTTTTTTGCAATTTCAAAATAAAATATTAAAAATTAAAAAAAAATACATTTTTAAAAAAGGTTTGTCATTTTAACAGATGGGAATTTTCTGAATGGGAAAACAGAATTTAAAAATATGTATTAGTTAATAAGTTATTTGTAAAGAAAATTTCCCCGTAGAATAATATTGGCTCGGGCTTCTGGCGACGGTAAGTGAAGAGGGCCGTTAAGGCTGCACATATCAATCATATTCACTTTTTCTTTCTCCCTATGTAATTCTATGGGATTTTTGTTGCTTTGAATGATAAGAATATCTCATTTAAAAATAAAATCGTATGAATAATTTTTTTTTATTTTTTTTAATTCCACTCTTTGAACATGTCACCTTTTACCTTAGTGAACATTTATTTTTATTTAAATAAATTTAAATATTTTACTTCATTTATTTTCAATCTCAATATTTAAACTTATTTATTTATTTAAATTACTCATTAAAATAAAAAGGGCTATGTTTACAGAGTGAAATTTGAAAAACTTCATTTTTGAATAATATCCTTATTAAAGCAACAAAAATCCCATAGGATTACATAGGAAGGAAGAAAGGGTGAATGCGACTCATGTGCAACCTTAATAAATACAGATATAAAAAAAAAGAAGAGACATGATTAACATTTTATGCTAGAATTATATCCATCAATAATCAGCAATGATTTTAAACAATTATTCTAACATGTATGTGTGTGAAAATGCATTTTGGTGAAAGTAAAAAATTTGAATTTCTTTGGATTTTTAAACATTAAGTGAGGTTTATATTATTCAGTATAACCTTAAAAACCTCTGGAACTATGTATGTATAAAATATTACTCGCCAAAATAGCTTTTTTTTTTTTTTTTTTTTTTAATGCATTCTAAAGTTTATTTTTCATTATGAAAGGGCTAATCATTAATTTTGAAATATATATTGATCATTTATTCTCAATCACTGGCCTTTAAGATTAAACATTAATTAAGATATATTGTCTATAATTCAGTAAAAATAAATTTCAACATGTAGAGAATTACATGTTCCTAAAACTATTTTTTTTTTTTTTTTAATCTACATTTTTAAATTTGCAAAAAATCTGACACTATAAACTCAATATTTCAACAGTTTCAGCACATATGACCAAATTTTTTTCATATAGATAACCAGGGGTTAATACAGGTCGATTTTACTACCGTTTATGGGTACCTTCACAAAAATCAACCTGTCAAAAAAGGTACCTTCACAAAAAATCATACAGCTAAAATCAGTACTTGCACAAAATTCTTAGTCATCCCAGGAAAATCTGACATTTTAAATGAGCACATCTTCGAAGAAAAGTAACTTATTTGTGCATTTCTGTTAATGCGATTTACGAAGCAAGAATCATGCAGAATGTTGGTTTTAATCTACACACAAGCGTTTGCTATGAGCGAAAAATGGTGTAGCATAACAAAATTATCCTCACATGTATTGATACAGACACGCTCTAGAGTTGTGGCCATAGTGTACTGTTTCCTGATTCGTTAGGTGGTTTGATGTTTTGATGACTGTATGGTGATGTGTTTGTCCTCTCTTTTATAATTCAGGCATGAGAGTGCAGAAAATTAAAAAAAGAGGAAACACGCATGTTCATAAAATTAATTTTAGAAGAAAAATAACGCGCGCGGGGAAAACTATACAATTGTACGTTCATAAAATTTATTTCAAATGAAAAATAATGCTCACAGGAAAAAAACTATACAAAATATTTTAAAAGTGACAAATTAAACTAAAAGAATAATGCACATCAACACAATAAATTATGTGTTAAAAAAAAAAAAAAAAAAAAAACATAAGCTAGCAATCAACATTTAATCATTCGCTGGTGGTGGAAAGTGGGAAAGAAAGGGGGGGGGGGGTTAAAAAGTAGTTCATGAGTGAAATATTAAACACAATTCTACTTCTTTATAAGTTCTAGAATATCATAAAGGAAGTTTAAAATTAATATTATGGATGGATAAATATTCAAAAATAAAAGGCTTCCCGCAGAATGTTCAATCGGCAATGGTTAGAGATGAAAAAAAAAAAGGGGGGGGGGGGGGGGAAAGGACAAAAAAAAATTACATGAGTGAGAAATATTGAATAATTCTGTTCTTTTATATGTTATAGAATCTGATAAAGTATGTTTAAAATAAATATTGACATTTATATTTTCGATGGAAAAAGATTGAGAATCTAAAGTTTTTCGTGGAGCGTTTGAACGCTGATTTTTATTAGAGTTTGACTTTAGCGAAAATTGCAAAAAAGCGGAAAATTCTCATGCCTGAATTCATGTATAGTGCAGTGATACTAGCACGAATAAAAACAACTTCTACTTACATTCTCTCTACTGAACAGTTTATTTCAGAGAGAAGTGAATGTTGGTTCCTATTCCGCTATAAGCCTCACACTAACTGCTGAGCATTTTTTTTTATTATTTTACTTAGTTTGAACTCCCTCCACACACACACAGAAAAAAAGTGTGCTACAATTTTTCACAAAAATAAAATATAGTTAAGTTTTTTCACAAAATAAGTATTAAGTTTGAAATCCTAGATTGGCCCCTGGTAACAGACAATTAGTCTTCCAAGTGATTAGGCAACCATTACGATTAAAATTTAATGGTGGCAACTGAATAAAAAAAGTCCCCAATCTGGCAACTCTGATCAACTATACTCTCCCAGGTGTTGACTTTTAAGTATCATGAAGTATTGAAATTATAGGTATTTTAGTGCCAAACCACACTGGAAGTTTCTCTTGTTCCAGGAACAGAGAAAAAAAAAAATTCATTAACAAGTAATCCTGTTGACGCAGTTGATGCATGAAAAGACAGATTCTTGAAACAAGAAAAAAAAAATTATTTAAACAAATTATTTAATAAAAGTGAAAATATTTTTTGACTACAGGAAGAAGCCAATCTGTCTCCATATCTAATACATTTCATCAACCAGGCATGAGAGTGGGAAAAGGACAAAAAGTCTGAAAATATGCGTAAACTTAAATTTCACCAAAAAAAGAAATTAAGAACTATATTATTCGGGTAAATTACAAAGCAGTTTTAAGAGTAAAATAAAAATACAAATAATTTCTGATAACAATTCAACAATAATACATTAAAATAATGTTATTGCAACAATAAATTTATTAACTTACTTATTTAATGTTTTAAAAATCATATGTACAAGCTCAACTAACTGTAAAGACTCATTTATTGTCATGTAAATTTATACAAATAAGAATCTGATTATTACTATTTGAAATATTCAAGCCTAGTTAATTAAAAAAAATAGAGAGAGAGAATCTCCCTTTCCTTTTTTTTTTTTTTTTTTTTTTTTAATTTAATGCAATTTTAATATTATTTTAGTTCAAAATATTAGACAATGTTGATAGGTAAACTTCCAGTATTGGAAAAGGTATAAAATTACATGAAAGATAAAATATGAAACTGGCCTAAATAAAAATAAGCAAATTAGGATAAGGTAAATGGTTCAAATTTAATAGTGGATAGCCTACTAGGTGGAGCATTTCAGTCTGCGACTATGTTGATTGATTTGCCAAATTCATTATCCTCTTTTCTTTATTTTTAAAAAGGTTTTTTCCTTTTTTTTTTAAACAATCAATGTAAACCAGAGCAGGTAATATATATATATATATATATATACTAGCAGGCAATGCCCGCTTCGCTGGTCCCTATTTTTTAAATGAATCACTATAATTACTGAATTCTCATAATTGCATTAATTTTTATCATGTGACAAAAAAAGAGAAACAAAATCTGATTAGGAAAAATGTCGCACCAGGTTCTCACTGCCTTCGGAAAAAATTCCCGAAATGCTCTAACTCTTATTTCTATTATTTTCCCCCTTCCCACCTATCCTAATATTTTTACAAATTCGAAAATATCTGCAATCGATTTGTAACTATCAAAAACCTCTATGCACCAGTTTTGAACGATCTATCTCTATTTTTATTTTTTTGCCCCTCCGCTCCCCCCTTCCCGCCCCTCCCAATAATTTTAAAAATTCGAAAATATCTGCAATCAATTTGTAGGTATCGAAAACCTCTATGTACCAATTTTGAATGATCAAACTTTTTTTTTTTGCCCCTCCGCCCCCCCCCCACCTTCCCGACCCTCCTAATAACTTTGCACTTTCGAAAATACCCCCATTCAACTTGTAGGCCTCTAAAATCTATCTGTACCAATTTTGAATGGCCTAACTGTATTTCTATTTGTTTTTGCCCATAGCCCCCCTTACTGCTCCACCCCCCTAATAATTTTACATATTCGAAAACATCCGTAATCGATTTGTAAGTATCAAAAACCTCTACATACCAATTTTGAACGATCTAATACTATTTTTATTTTTTTGCCCCCCCCCCCCTCTCCTAATATTTTTACACTTTTGAAAATATCCCCATTCGACTTGCAGACCTATAAAACCTATCTGTACCAATTTTGAACGGCCTAACTGTATTTATATTTGTTTTTGCCCCATACCCCCGTTACCGCCCCACCCCCTAATAATTTTACAAATTCAAAAATATCCGCAATCGATTTGTAAGTATCGAAAACCTCTATGTACCAATTTTGAACGATCTGACACTATTTTTATTTTTTTGCCCCCCCCCCTTCCCCTTACAGCCCCACCCCCTAATTATTTTACAAATTCAAAAATATCCGCAATCGATTTGTAAGTATCGAAAACCTCTATGTACCAATTTTGAACGATCTGACACTATTTTTATTTTTTTGCCCCCCCCCTTCCCCTTACCGCCCCACCCCCTAATAATTTTACAAATTCAAAAATATCCGCAATCGATTTGTAACTATCGAAAACCTCTATGTACCAATTTTGAATGATGTGACACTATTTTTATTTTTTTGCCCCCCCCCTTCCCCTCCCCCCTTCTAATAACTTTACACAATCGAAAATATCCCCATTCGACTTGCAGGCCTTTAAAACCTATCTGTACCAATTTTGAATGGCCTAACTGTATTTTTATTTGTTTTTGCCCATAGCCCCCCTTACTGCCCCCCCTAATAATTTTACATATTCGAAAATATCCGTAATCGATTTGTAAGTATCAAAAACCTCTACATACCAATTTTGAATGATCTAACTCTATTTTTATTTTTTTGCCCCCCCCCTCTCCCCTCCCCGGCTCTCCTAATAACTTTACACTTTCGAAAATATCCCCATTCAACTTGCAGACCTCTAAAACCTATCTGTACCAATTTTGAACGGCCTAACTGTATTTCTATTTGTTTTGGCTCCATAGCCCCACCCCCTTGCTGCCCCACCTGGGGGCTGAATTTCTTAAATTCCAGAAATTGGATTTTAGATATTTGCATTAGCTATATTTTAGAGCAAAAATTTCATGTATATCTATTTTTTTGTTTGAGATATATAGGATTATGCGAAATCACGTTTTACTCATGTGAAATCACGTTTTGCGCCCCCGCCCCCCCCTGCCCCTTTGGGGATCGATTTTTGAAAATTCCAGAAATTGGTTTTTAGACATTTGTGTTAGCTATATTTTAAAGCAAAAATTTTACGGATATCTGTTTTTTTTTTTGTTTGATATATGAAGGATTTTTTTAAATCACGTTTTGCCCCCCCCCCCCTTGGGGGGCGAATATTGTAAAATCGCTTCTTAGTGGATGCCTACATCATAGAAAGAACATTGTCACAAAATTTCATGCTTCTAGGTCTAAGGGTTTGGTCTGGACGATGATGAATCACCCCCTCTCCCAGGAAGAACGATTTTATATATATATATATATATCCGTTTTTAGTATTGTCCTAGTTTAAAATACTGACCAATACTGGTAGGTAATAAAATAAAATTTAAATAAAAATTATCATTATTCAATTATCTCTTTCAGTTTTTGGAACAGCTTCAATATAAGACATCAATTGCTATTGCTGGTATACTGCTCACGAAATTTTACGTTTGGGAATTTTTTACTTTTGTTTATTTATTTTTTATGCTAAAAATTTGAAATTCTTGGAAATTTTTTTAAAAAGTCGGAAATTCCGATGAAAGTCGGAAAATTCTCATCCCTGCAACACATAGGTCAATCTACTGGGTTTTATATTCATCATTTAAATGTCCAAATTAACTCAATGTCATTTATATAACAAATTACCTCATATATACAGAACTCCCATGTAATTAAACAAGAAAGAAAAATCATGCAGTACGCATTGATTAGTAACACTTTCCAACTGTACGCAATTGTATCGAATAACTTTTAATATTCTTTGCCTACTTTATCACACAACAGACAAAACAACTGAAAAAGATGCAGATAGACTAATTGATTTTAAAATTACTCTTAGTTATTTTGGAAAGTGTTAAAAAGGCTTAACGCAAAAGAAAACGCAGCCGTCAGATTATAATTACAGCTTTTAATCTCTCTGAATATTTTAGTGTAGCCCTGTAAATCTGAAAGTTAATCATATCATTTTCTATACACAACATCATTTTAGAATATTAATAATGCATGTCAATGTTTCTATGATTTTTATAGCAGAAAGATTTTTAAATATAACTTTTTAAAAATTCTTTCCTAAAACGTAATACATTGTTTTTTTTTTTATTGTTGTTGTTGTTGTCCCTGTAAACAAACTAGTTGTACAGGACCAATTAATGGCATTTTAAATAAGGAACATTCCATAGGGAACTTGGGTGTATCATTTTTTAAAAATTCTTAAAATATTCACGGATGATAGGAGCCGGAGACAAACAGCTGGAAAGTTAGACAATCGGACAGACAGATGCACAAATTGAAATCATATTCCCACTAAAATTATAAGAAAGTTTTAAAACGCTCATGTAAACAAAAGTGCAATTCCAGCAAATTTTTATTTATAGCTCTTAATGTAATTGATTATTTTTGTGTGGCCCTGTAAATCTAATACTAACCATACTATATTACATAGAAGGCACTCTTTTGTGCATACGAATAATATATTTCAATTGCATTAAGCTTTGTGGAGAATAATATTATTAAAATTTGGTTTATAAAAATAACTCTCATACAACACAATGCTTTGGAATACTTTCAAGTGCACCTGTACACAAACCAGTTAGAAATGTACTCTACTTTACATAGGAAACATCCGATAGGGAATTGAATAACATGTTAAAATTTCATTGAAGTTTCTATACATTAAAGGTATTAAAATATGGTTTATAGAAACTCCTCCCATAGAACACAATGCTTTCGAATACTTTTGGGTGTCCCTGTAAAAAAAAACAGAATAGGTATTCACTCCATTTTCAATAGGGAACATCCGATAGTCAACTTGAATAAAATATATCGGTTTAAAGAAATTCCATGAATATTTACGGGAATTAGAGCGCAGTAAAACAGACAGAGAGACAGACAGACGGAAAGAAGAACAGTCAATCAGATAGAGAGATTGAAATTATATTAACACTAAAAAAATGATAGAAAGTTTCAAAAACGCGTAAACGAGAGTACAATTCTAGCAATTTTTTATTAATAGCTCTTAATATAACTGAATATTTTTGTGTCACCCTGTAAATCTAATTATAACCATGCTATATTCCATGCAAAGCATTCTTTTGTGCATATAAATGCCATATTTCAATTTCCGAAAACTTCGTATAAAGTAAAGATATTAAAATTTGATTTATAGAAATAACTCTCATAGAACGCAATGCTTTGGAATACTTTTAAGTGTCCCTGTACATAAATCAGTAGTGGTATTTCCTCCATTTTATACAGGAAACATCCAATAGGGAATCTGAATAACATATTTCAATTTAATTGAGATATGTCTACAATAAAGGTAAGAAAATATGGTTTATCGAAATACCTCTCATAGGACATAATGCTTTGAAATACTTTCGGGTGTACCTGTACACAAACCAGTAGAGGTACAAACTCCATTTTCAGTGGGGAACATCAGATCGTAAACTTGAATAACATATATCAGTTTCAAGAAATTCCAAAAATATTTACGGGATTTAGAGCGCGGACAGACAGACAGACGGACAGGCAGATACACAAAACTGAAATCATATTCACACTTAAAAAATGTTAGAAAGTGTTAAAAGCGCTTAACGTAAACGAAAGTACAATTCTAGTAATTGTTTATTAATAGCTCTTAATGTAACTGGATATTTTTGTGCCACCTTGTAAATCTAATGCTAATCATGCTATATTGTGAGCAAAGCATTCTTTTGTGCATATAAATAACATACCTCAATTTCCAAAAACTTCGTGGAAGGTAAAGTTATTAAAATTTGATTTATAGAAATATCTCTCATAGAACGCAATGCTTTGGAATAATTTTGAGTATCCCTGTACATAAACCGATGGTGGTAATTCCTCCATTTTCAATAGGGAACGTCCGATAGTGAACTTGAATAACATATTTCGATTTCACTAAGATATGTCTGGAGTAAAGGTATGAAAATATGGTTTATAGAAATACCTCTCATAGAACACAATGCTTTGAAATATTTTCGGGTGTCCAAGTACACAAACCAGTAGAGGTATAAACTCCATTTTCAATAGGGACCGTCCGATAGTGAACTTGAATAACATATATCAGTTTCAAGAAATTCCATAAATATTTACGGGAGTTAGAGCGCGGACAGGCAGACGGACAGACAGACAGATAAATAGACAAACCGAAGTCATAAATACTTTTCAGCCTTGTTGGAAAGTGTTAAAAATATTAGAAAGTGTTAAAAACGCTTAACGTAAACGAATTTACATATCTAGCAATTTTTTTTTTAATAGCTCTTAATTTATCTGGATATTTTTGTGCCACCCTGTAAATATAATGCTAAACATGCTATATTGTATGCAAAGCATTCTTTTGTGCATATAAATAACATATTTCAATTACTTAAAATTTGTGGAAACTAAAGTTGTTAAAATTTGATTTATAGAAGTATCTCTCATAGAACGCAATGCTTTGGAATACTTTTGAGTGTCCCTGTGTATAACCCGATGGTGGTATTCCCTCCATTTTATACAGGAAACATCCAATAGTGAACTTGAATAACATATTTCATTTTCATTCAGATATGTCTACAGTGAAGGTATTAAAATGTGATTTACAGAAATACCTCTCATAGAACACAATGCTTTGAAATACTTTCGGGTATCCCTGTACACAAACCAGTAGAGGTACAAACTCCATTTTCAATAGGGAACGTGCGATAGTGAACTTGAATAACATATTTCAATTTCATTAAGATATGTCTAGAGTAAAGGTATGAAAATATGGTTTATAGAAATACCTCTCATAGAACACAATGCTTTGAAATATTTTCGGGTGTCCCTGTACACAAACCAGTAGAGGTATAAACTCCATTTTCAATAGGGACCGTCCGATAGTGAACTTGAATAACATATATCAGTTTCAAGAAATATTTACGGGATTTAGAGTGCGGACAGACAGACAGACGGACAGACAGACAGACAAACCGAAGTCATAAACACTTTTCAACCTTGTTGGAAAGTGTTAAAAATATGTATCTGTATAAAAGTTTAGAGAAGTACACATAATGCTAACAGAAAATTAAATTATCTAGAAATGCATGTGTTTCTTGAAAAAAAATAATAAAATGAAAAACATGTAGTTTTAATCTTTTTTATTGTTGCAAGTTTCTAATATAAAATGTTTCTTTATGCAGCTTTATCACTGCTAATTGATAAAATATGGCATTTGCATAGGCGTAGCCAGCTTTCCGAGCGGGGGGTGCCCAAATTTTAAACTAAAAGTTACAATATGAATACATTATGAACATAGTGCGCGTATGTATGCATGTGTGCGTTTTAACATAACACATGTATAAAAGTTACACGAGTTAACACATGTACGTTTTAACATATAAATTAAGTAACTTTCTCTTAGAATAAATAACTAGACTTGACGCAGAACAGAAATATCAATATTTACACAACGTTAAAAATGCCAATGTAAAAAAATGTTAAATGCAGACTGCAGTTTTGGTAGCGTAAATCGGTGCATTTGGCTTCTTTTGAAATATCATTTGATAAAGTTTGGATATTCAGAGTAGTGCCGCTAACCGTCTAACAGAAAAGGAACAGAAGTTTGAAAATTGATTAAAACAAGGAAAGAATGTTGCATAAAAAATATTGAATGGTGTCCAATATTTGGTTTTAGTATGCAACCAATGAACGTTAAAAGGTTAATTAAAAATCAGAAGCCTTGAGTTATAAACGAAAACCTAAAAACTAAACTACGGAAAAACTTATACTTATATACTATGTAACTTAAATTGCGCACACAAAGTGATAAAGTAGAATTATAATGATATATTTATTTATAATCCCATTTCATTTCTTTTATTTTACCAGTTTCAAATTATGAACCTATATATATTAATTAAATATATTTATATATATAATTAATTAATACAATCTTGTAGATACTTTTTAAAAATTATTATTTAATTCATTCCCATATTCATGAATAGCATTTATTTTCTATATTTTAAAACATTGTTGTATTGCTGTAGTTGTGATGTTAGTTTCAAACAGAACATAGTACAAACGGGTATTGTGATCGCTGTAAAATTAAAGTGATACTTATTAATAAGGTTGTAATAAACTGCTGTGTGTACCATAATATAAAAATGTGATATGTGTAAAAGTCGCAAAAATAAATGTATCGAATTGTGGAAAGTGTAGAAACACGCCACAGACCGGACCAAGAGCTGACCATTAGCCAAATAAATTTACGAATTTCCACTGTACATAAGAATTCCATGAAAAATTGCATAAAGTAAAATGAAAACATTAAAAGGGACACATACCAATAAAATTGCACTGAAAATCCCTGCAAAGTAAATGTATCAAAATGGAAGGCAGATAAAAAGCTAATGTGGTGTCTCACTATCCGACCGTGCACTGGCCATCAGCCGAAAATATTGTCTAGCAACCACCACAATTCAAAATTGCATACATAATTGAATCCAGAAACATTCATTAATAAAATAGCACGAAAAATCATCATGACATAATGTCGGAAATTTTTTACCCACACAAATAAACGACTTTGCTATTTAAAAAATTAATAGACTAAATAATGGAGCATATTTTGCGCATACCTTTCTTTGATGTTTGTATTTTTTGTGTTGTCTTGAGCTTCCTCTTCAAACTCTCTTTTTTTCTTTGGTTGGAATAATTATAAAGTCCTTCACATTTTTGCACATGATTCCAGAACAGTTTTTCGTTTCTTTTGTCATTCAATACAGTTTTAATAGAATTATACACCGCCTTCTCCAGATCCAGGATTTTCAGGAAAGAGGAAATTGTTTTATAAAATTGAACGAGAATAAGGAATCCGAATAAGTATTTACACTGTAGCCTAATTTTTAATAATTTTCTTTTTTTATTAATTACAAATACAAAATCGTATGTTCATAAATACATAATTTATTTTCAGCTACAAATCGTTTGTCAAAGTTCAAAAGTAATGCAAACGATTATAAAATGTTTTATTATTATTAAGTTTGAGTGACAGCTTTTAAATAAGGTAAAAAAATTAAATAAATAAAATGTGGCATTTAGTCACAAAAATAAGATATTGTATACTTGACCGACCATTTCTGAGGTGATTTAAAAAAGTTGAAAATTGTTTTAGAAACAATTTTGTTTGGCATGTATTTTTGTGAAGGGGATGCATGTCTATTGCATCCTTCAAAACCCTGTGTTTGATTACAATTCCTGCATTCTTAAAACATTTACTTTAGGCTTAAATTAAATGTATTTTTAAACTGATTCAAAGAACTTTCACCCACAGTAATTTTTTTAAAGAAAAGTCTGCTTATGATATGATTAACAATACTAATTTGAACTTTCCAGTGTTGGCTTTTCTTTTTTTTTTTTTTTTTTAAATAGCAAATAAGACAGGCCGACGAAAAAAATTTTTTCTTCAGGTTGATATGTTTTTCTGATATATTTTTGGATGCTGTTTAAGGAAAACCTATTTAAAAATTTCCTTCATAAAAAAAAAAAAAAAAGAATTATTTGAGCTTAAAGCTTCATTTTTTTCGACTCCCGTCTAAATTATTTCCCTGAAAATTTGGGTGATGTGAGTGAAGAACAAGGAGAGCTGTCTCATCAAGACATCAGAGAAATAGAAAGCAGGTATCAGAGACGATACATTTTCAACATGTTAGCAGAATATTGTTGCATGTTGTGTAGAGAATTCCACACACGCACACACACACGACCCTCAAGCCTTGCACAAGTTAAAATGCTCTAAAGGGAGATTCGATGTGAAGAAATACATTTAAAAGATAATGTGTAAATAAAAGCCTATTTCAATGCATTTTTTATATAAATTGTTTCGAATTTGTTTAAATATTCGAATTTATATAAATTGTTTCGAACTTCTAGGCGAATTCTTCCGATTTTCATCATTACTTTGTGAAAATTTCTTACGTGATAGGAAAAAAAAAATAATCATTTCTAATTCAGATTATCAAAACACATTAGAGACACCCAACGCAGTACATAAAAAATTTGAAAAGTACGATTTCGCAGACCAGTGTAATCGGAAAAAAAATTACCCGCTGAGTTATTATGATACCAGAGATGCATTCAAATCAACAATTACTAAACAAATTATTTTTGCATTCAAAGAACTTCAAAACCTGAAATTATCGCAAATATTTAGTTTCGAAAATTCGACCCCGTAAATAATACTTTCTGTAACTCATGGTAAGGGAAAGTAATTATCATTTTTAAACGTTTTTACTGGACGCAATGTAATTTGGTATGAATGCTTTTAATCGAACCTAACTTTTTTTACAATCTTTTATACGAAAATTATTTTGTATCAATAGAATATGTTAGTTTCATTATGTTTAGTTCACTTTAAAAATGTTGTTGATATGTACAACTAGAAATTTTGTACTTAAACAATAATGTTTTTGAACTTTTTGCTTGTCATAGTATACTATACGATCATTATGATATAAATTGAATACGATTTTAGACTTCCTGCCAATACCTGCTTTTGAGTTATGCCCATGCAGACTAACCACGAGAACCTGGTTATACAAATCAGCGGACCTCAAGACATACTATTGTAAAAACTATTTCATATTTAAAAACTGGACCTCAAATCATTACATTCTCCAACATGTATGGGTAAGAGAAAGTTAAAAAAATGTTTATTAAAAAGAAATGACCAAAAAAAAAAAAAAAAAAAACTTGACTCTCTGTTAAGGCCACGAGTTTAAATAAACTAAGTCATTTTATCGCCTCTTTTTCTGCTTTTCCTTGAAGGAAAAACAAACTACTAATTTCCTTTTATTTTTTTGTTTACCAAGAAAAGTTACCTTGCAAATTTTCGTCAGAAATGTGCAAGTAAATTTGGATTTATGAACAGTTTAGATTATTCTTTTAAATATATTTTACCACCATGTTTAAGAAAGTGCCTTTCTATTGCATAGAATCATTGGTATTAGTAATAACAATTTTTCTTTTAACCTTCAAATCTTCTTTTTTTCTGTTTTCAATATGTTTTTGTTAAATATACTAAATGTATGTGCTTGAGCGGGTGGGTGCCCGGGCACCCAGGGCACCCCCCCTGGCTACGCGCATGATTTGTTCCCATAGTCAATTTATGAAATATTTTATTTCTTTACTTTCTTGTTAGATAAACTGACAAAAAATACACTTTTTTTTTTTTTTTCTTCCCCATTCAAAAGCTATATAATAAAGATTTACAATTTACTTTGATGTTTCTTGGCAAAAACTATAAATAAAATCACAACTAATTTCTGAAACAAACAATAAATTATTTTGCTAGCATGTCACATTCATGCTGTTTTTTAAGCTGATTACAGAAATGTACAATTTTTCTTATATGAATTCTTAAAAAAAAAAAAAAAAAAAAAAAAAACTTTTTTTAAACACCCGATTTTTCATAAAAGCTTTATTTTATCATCATTGATTTTTTCTGAAGAGTTCTTAGAAACAATTGCTAATAAAACATTAAAAATTGACAGAAAAATTTCTTGAACCTGCCACATTCTTAAACTTTATCATCACATAGAAAGTGGCAACTATTATTCTTTACCATGATCTTCACTATTTTCAAATAAAAAAGACCTTTTACAGACAAGAATTTTTTAACTTTAAGATAAGAATTTATACAAGCGTCTGAATCACCATGTTCAGCTAAGGGAATTTCAGATCCCAAATATTATTCATATGAAAGTTTATATAGAAAAGAATAATAAGGAGTACACAAACTATAAATTTAAAAAGGAAACAAAAAATTTAACTTACAAGACTGAAGGACTCCTGAATTTTTGAAATTCTGTTTCTAAAACAATACCCCGTTTGTCTTCTTTTATAGCTTGTATTTCAAGAAATTTAAAAACATGGATTCTTCCTCTTTTACATAACTAGAAAAAATTAATATATTTTAATACTTCTTTTTTTCCAATACTAACACAAATTTGAAACAAAAAAGTCTGGGAAAAAATTATTAGAAAACTAATATATATAATGCCGAAATAAATTTAATTTAAACTCATACAAGAAGATATACATTTTAAGTAACAAAATTTGATTATCTGATTTAGCTGAATATGTATTTTTAAATAATAATAACACACTATAAATAAATGTAAATGTTACATATTTCATCTTTTACTAGTGTCTTTGAAGACATTTGAAAAATTTGACTATAGCAAACTTCCACTCGATGGTGCCTCCAGTGTTCTCTGCCTGTTTAAGTCACCTACAACAACCTGTTTTCTTAAGGACCCTTCAGACACTGGCAACATACAAAGCTTCAAAACTCATAAATTATCTATTGTCCGAAAGGGACCCTTGAAATTTTGCACACATTTACAATGAAGGACATTACTTTTTATTGCTCTTTTACAAAAGAGACCAGTTCCCATGCAACTATCGCACTAGGGGGTTTGTGAGTGAGCTTCGATTCTCAAAAACAACATCAAAGAAATATCAAAAGAAACTGCAGTTGAAGCTTTCCAGCTGCCAGTGTGTGAAGGCTCCTTTACTGTGCAAATGACCTTGAAAAACTGATTGTAGCAAACTCTGCTCATTGGCACCTTCCCCTCCCTCTTTTTCATTCAACTGCAATAGCCAGTTTCTTGATAATTCATGAATTATGTTTTGCAAGTTATTTACATTTTTAGTTTGTACAGAGGTATGAGACAGAAAGAAATAAAATTTAAATTCATATATATAGTAACCGCCTCTTAATCTGATCAAATTGCCAGGACCGGAATATCAAATCAATGCAAACTAATTTTAAAACCTTTTGCTTAATAAAATAATAAAAATTTCTTCAGCAGCAAAAATGTCATTTATACAACACCAAAAATTTTTTTTTTTTTTATTGAATTTTTTATTTTTGAAATAAAATTCAGCAATCCCTCTGTTATCTCTCTATGACGAAAATTCTATATTTACAGCAATTAAACACGTCCCATTACTTGTCTTAGTAATAATTTCAAGGATTGTATTCATCACAGCGCGGTAAAGTTAAAAATTCGATTCAATTCGGAAGTGATTTTATTTTATTTTATTTATTTATTTTTTAATATATATAATGTTTAATTAAAAGACAATTTTTAGTTATTATTCTGAAATAACTAAGAGGCAAGAAGCTTTAAAGGAAAGGTTTTCAAATTAAAAGAAAATCGTGAACTTTCAGCAAAGTATTAATCACTTTTCTCAAAGGAGAGCGCACCGGAACTTGGAATGTGTTTAATTCACTTATTCTGAAGGAACAACCAAATAATTATTTGTTAAAAATTAATTAATATTGTTTATTAGTTCCATTCTTTGGTACCTTTTGAAATTTCTTTCCGAATTCAGGTAAATAATACTTTTTTCTTGAGTGCAGGAACGTTCGCCAGATATAAAAATCAGCCGCTTAATAAAATCACTTTTGCTCAGAACAAATGTGATTTTAATAAGTGGCAGACTGTATACACATAATATTCTTAATTTAATAAAGGAAACAGTGAAATATAAAATAGTAACAGTTTTGGGTACATACAACAGATGGAGGGAATGTCATAGGATTTTGATCCAGAACTAAGTCTTGCAAGGACGTCATGAAGCGCAACTGAATAGGAAGAGATGAGATCCGATTTGCTGATATATCTAATGAAATTAATCGTAACTGGCATATTTCTGAAAAATAAGGGATAAAAATTTAAAGTTTTAGACAAATAAAATTTACAACATCAATTTATCAGCAGGGGGTGAAACTACCTAACATGCAAAAACCCTGAAAATTGTTACTTGCATGCAGATAGGGGAAACTTATCAATGATATATCATATGGCTACTTATAACAAGTGATATTTACAGAGTTCTTAGTACATTATAAGACAAATTAAACATTAAAAATAAGAAATTTCTATAAAAACAAAAAAATTTAACATGTAATTCAGATACAGCAAAATTTTCAAAAACCCTGAATTCAGGGGTAGACCCTGAAAAGTTTCACCGCTGTATATCAGTTATAATGCCAGCAGGTCTTGAAAAATCTCAAAAGTTTTACATGCCCTGTGGGGCATGTTAGTCTGGACAATACATGCCCGAATGAAATTTTTACATGCCCAAATATCTTATTAAAATGCATATTAATAAAAACGTTCACATACCTAGTGAAAAGAATTTAACAGCATTATATCTATATTGACATTGTTTATTTCAATTTAAGCAAATGTCTTAGACAAGATGCTATATTTTAAAATTATTTTTAGAAAGTTATTTTTGTTTAAATATTTGCATGCCAAGCCAGGCATGTAAGAGAAAAAAGTACATGCCTAATCCGAATTTTTACATGCCCCGGGCATGTTGGGCAATATAATTTTGGAGCCCTGAATACCAGTAATAAAAACATGTTATGATTGAAAAGTAGGGGGAGGGGGGAAAAACACTAAGTAATATTTGCTTGAAAATCTTGCTCCTCAAAATAATAATTAAAAAAACAAAAACAAAAAAAGAACGAAAGAAAATTAAAAGAAAAAAGTTAAAAAGATAAAAAAGCGAAATAGGATAGTAAGAAATTTTATAATAAATATCATAAAACAACATAAATTACAGTTGGTCCTCTGTTTAATGGCTTTCTTTTGTTAGCGACAATCTATTTTAATTTCTGTTTGACAATGAATTTTTTTACATACTATCTTTTCCTTCTGCTACTGATAGTCTTCCATGATCTAATATGGAACAACCATTTATTTAACATTTTTTCAAAGCTCAATAAAAGAATCAGAAAAATAAGACAAATGAAACAGTGACATAGGGTTGTGCTATTATTTCAACCTGAAACAATTGTTGCACATTTTTCAATTTATGATGTTTGCTTACAAAGCAATAACTTAAACTAAGAATTGTGGCAAAATATTTTTATAGCACAGCATGACTTTAAAATTATTCAAATTAGGCGATTAAATCTCAAAGTTCAATATACAGCAAAATAACTCAAATTTCAGGAAATTTAGGACAACTTATTAAATTTAAGAATATTTTTAAATTTTCAGGAATATTAAAAATCCGTTTTACTCCTAGAATTGTTTAATTTTTTATTACTAGCAATGACTTTTACAGCAAAGTTTTGTAATTAAAATAAGAATCAATAAAAAAAAAAAAAAAAAAAGAAATTATGGCAAAGAATTTGGAACTCCCATCCCTGTATTACTGCATGATGATAATGCATGTATTTGTTACTTTATTCAGGCATAAAATAATGCAATTTGAAATACTAAAAATTTTATGAATAAAATAATTATTAAACAACAGTTTAAAAAAAAAAAGACAATATATTAAGAAATATATTGCCAGTCTTAAGCCTATGAAATTATAAAGAAAATGTTTTTCAAATGTTATTTTTTTTCACAAATTCTGTTTAAGGACGATTTTTAAATATTTCTTAAAGTCATTAGATAGAGAGTCAAGACAAATAGTAGTAAATATTTATAATGATTTAAATGCAGTCAGTTAACTATTAAGTAATGTACATTACCAACAGGAATTTCCACAAGTAAGTTTCTTTTTAAATTCAATCTTTGAAGTGTAGATACACTTCCAAGTTGAGGAGGGATTATGGTTATCTCATTACAACTAACATCCTAGAAAAACAATAATTGTAAGTATTTGGAAACTAGAAAGAAATCGACAACAAATTAATATTAAAGAAAATTTATTCATAATCAAATACATTAACCAATTAAAACAAAGAAGTTAATATTCTAGCCAAATTAAATTCGATTTTGATTCAAAACTTCTAAAATATTTATAAATTTATTTTAAAACATCTGTTGTCTTTTTCAAAATAACTTGCACATCTATATTTTTTTAAGTACTTGTGAATGTGTATTTAAATAAATATTACAGATGAAATTTTGAATTTTAAATAAAATATGAATGAAATTCAATTATAGGTCATTTATGATCTATTTGTACATTATTTCCTGTTTTCGTCCATAAATTTATGGAAAACTTCTGAATTTTAAGAATTTTCCATCAGATTTTTAACAAAATCCTGTAGGGCTGGATAGTATGGATTGACAACATTGGTGATAAAAAAATAAAATAAGCAATTCCAATAACTTACTTTTGAAAAAGAACTACATCCAATGATAACTTTGAAAATTTATTAGTCAGAGAGGGTCATATTTCAGATCGCTACATTTTATTAATTTTTTTATTTTTTCTTTCTTATCATTCATATCAATAAACAACAGATTACAGAACACTGGACCAACTCCTTTCAAAACCTCCTATTATTCCATAAATATCAAGCTTTTTAATTTTTTTTAAGCAGGCATCAATGATTGCTTTCTGTCATAATATATCACTTGTTCAAATGCATGTTACACGTTCACCTCTATTATCATTTATTTACACAGTAGCAGAATTTTCTGTATCTATCTGCGGCAAAACAAAATTTGTCTGTGATCTAGAAATGTCAGACCAAGTCTAACAGCAAAAGAAGTATTAGCAATTCATAAAATGTATAAAATTTGAATGTACAAAGAAAGTAAATTAAGAGTATCCAACAAGTACAGTAATCTAAAGACATATGTTAATTATATTTTTAACACAGGCATTCCTTTTTGAGGTATTAATCTGCAGAGCCTTAAAAAATCTGCAGCGCTCGCTGCCATACTGCACTCTTTCTGCTACAGGGTTTATTTATGTGTGTGTGTGTGCACACAAAATGAATTTTTCAAAGAATCATTTTATATCATGTTTCTCAATATAGTCTTACGTTTTACATAAAACAAAATCTATAGTCTTACATTTTAACAAAACAAAATCTTGTTGCTTTGCCCTTAAAGGACTTTTCATTTTCCTCATTACAATTAAATTCTTCAAGTTTTTAACATCTATAGAATCACGTCAGGATATATTTTACAAATTGATTGGAAAAAAAAAAAAAGATTCTGGTTACAAACAAAATTTGATTACAGATAATATTCTATAATGTATTATAATAACACAAAGCTTATTTGTTTACAACAATTTTGTATGGTGAGTGAATTTTTTCAGATTTAATTTAACATAGCTAACTATGTTTATTAATAAAGATATGTTTTTCTTCAACTCATTGCTCATTCAAATACTTAGCGCAGAAGTGTCACTGAGCATGATATCACCTGTTGAAGTAATTTATCACATAACAATATTGCTGACAAGTTTTTACCATATACTTTTATTTTTGCTCTTCATTTGACAAACCTGAAACTTGTAAAAAAAAAAAAAAAATTTGTATAGAATTTAAAAAGAGAGAACCAGAAATGTCTATTAAGCTTTCTGTTAACAAATTTTTCATATTTTTTTTAAAAATAGTTATACTTTTTCCCCTTTCCAAGTGACACCTCTGATTTAGTGACCCATTACATGAGCTAGTATTAAAAAAAAAAAAAAAAAAACAAAATTTGATCACACCAGGGTTGCTACACAAATCAGGAGAAAAAATTCCCTGAGTTTTCCCCGTCTCTTTTAGAAGTAAAATCGATGACACGCAATCATGTAGCATTAGAATCTAACATATTTACACATCAAATGAACATATTTAGGGTATATTAATTTTATTGAAAAAACCATAATTGATTCATTATAAAGCACTAACAATTTAAAAAATATTTGATTATGAAAAAATTTTCAAATGTTTTTCCAAAAAATTTCAAAATTCCCTGACTTTTCCCTGTTTTTTAATAGATTTTCAAATTCCCTGAGTTTTCCAGGTTTTCCAGATACCGTAGTAACCCTGCACATTAATATGTTGCCTTTTTAATAAGCAATCATATCAAGTGCTTAAAAAAACACTTTATATAATACAAAAATTTTCAAACTTTCCTTATATAAATAATCTAAAAATTAATAGAAAGTTTACATACAAAATCTTTCAAACATTTCATTGATGAAATTTCTTCTGGAATGGACACTAAACGATTGTTCCTTAAGACGCACACTTGTAATGGAAGATGACATAAAGCAATAGGAATGACAGTGAGTTGATTTCGGCTGTAATAATATTTAAAAAACAATTAAAATATTACATAAAAATAATAGAACACAAAAGACAAAAATGCAAATTTTACTGAATAATTATATTTTTGTTAATGGCAAATTTAAGAAAATATTTGGATGAAAAATATAATTAAGAATTCAGATTCTTCTTACTTTTCATAATATGTGCAATTTATATTTTTAATTAGCATTTCTTAAATAGTTTAAAAATTTTTAAGTTCTCAAGTTTTGTTCAAAGTTAGCATTTAGTAATTTTGTACTTTTAGAAATAAAAACTAAAAAAGTGACCTATTTCATATAAAAACTGAATTTCAGTTTTGCTCTCAAAAGAAAAAAAAAGGGGGGGGGGCAGGAAATTATAAGTGCTTTATCAATATTTATTTACAGTTGCAAACAAAAGTTTAAGACCAGCCGAGTTTCAGCATTTTAACAAATCGCATCATTTGAGCAGATTATTGCACCATCTCACATGTGATTGCATCAGACATATTTGACCAGTAAAAAAATATCCCCATCTCATTTATCGCCAATTGTTTTTGTGGATTTAGCCTTACACATTGCTGTTGTATAATTATTATAATGGGTTAAAAAAAAAAAAAAATCTCTCACAGTTAATAAAAAGACCAAAATAGTAACAACTGCATAAAGTTTACTTATCTGAACATGAAATAGGTAAGAGGGTACACGTATGAGCAAGACATCTGTTCATTAAGCTGTTAGTAATTTCAACATTTCTACAAAATACATGAACCCGAGGAGAAGCAATCACCCAAGAAAAACAAGTGCATGTGATGATCATCTTATATATTAAAACACAAAGCTATCTTTGTAAGACCAAAATCGTAATATCTGAGCATGTGCTAAGAAATCAAACCAATCCAGAACAGAAATATTCCTTTCTCTTTGTGAAATACAATACGAACATTGAGCATATATGCTAGCTACACGTAATTAAAGCTCAATGATAAAAACGTAGGATTAATTCATTGATTCATACTTTCCAAGGAAGTATATTGAAAACAGAATAATTCGCGAATTCTTATTGGTTATCGTCGTATGCATTTTCGCTGAAAATATCCTTACACAGGGACACACATATATTCCTACAATTATCCCCCCCTCCTTCTTTTAAAAAAATAAATAAATTAAAATTAACAAATTCGCAGAATTTATTATTTAAAAATTAACTTTTATCAGTTGAAAAGTAGGGTTTTTTATTCATTTATTTATTTATCATTATTATTATTTTTTTTTTTTTTTTTTTCACAATCTAATTATTATAATCTCTGATATTTTATTTCCATAACACTATATTCAATAAAAAGGAGGAAGGGGAATTCAAGAAAAAGAGTAACCTATTTTCAAAAAGGGCATTATTTGCATTTGCAGTCTTCTGTGTTGTGATTTTTGTGCATGACAAAAGTAAATTACTAATTTTACATGTATATATGAGGAGCAAACATTCAAACCATGTTTTCTCCTTCCAATACAATTTTTCAGAAAACACAAAAAACTTATAAATTTTAAAATAACCCTTCTTAGACCCTAATTATCGTTTGTTTAGTTGTATTACTGGTTACTAGGAAGATCTGTAGGCATACTTTACCTAATAAACGTAGAGTTAATTAGAAAAATGAATTTGAAATTTGGAGAAAGCACGTTTTGACCGAAACACAGAGGAGAAAGCATGTTTTGACCGAAACACAGAGGAGAAAGCATGTTTTGAATGTTTCCAATATGGACAAAACATTTTTTGAATGAAAAAGTATGTCACTCGCATATTGATGAAATAACATTCTTAATGAAATAAAACTAATTAACAGAACAGACTTTGTTATGTAATTATAAAATTAAATTAAATATTTACACGTGAAAAATCATCCTGCAAATTGTAGGGAAGAACTAAAATTTTTAGGCCAGTTTGAAATTTAAATTTTTAAATCAATATCTTCACATAAGCAATTGCATGCTTCCTCTGTTTCTTCATATTCTACATGAAAGTTATTAGTAATGATGTCTTTATACAATTTAAAATCAGGCTGATTTTTCCACTCTTCACCATACATCAATTTTAAAAGTTTGTCTATGTCATTTTCAGGCCTAGAAGTGACATTTTTAATAAATATTATAGGAAATATAGGAATTGACTTTTCAAAATATAGGAATTTTATAGGAATTAATTTAGGAAGGAGATACCTTTATGCACACAAAAATTATGTATGAAATATTAAAATTATGTATACAGTATTGCGTTTTCACAAAGGGAAAATTTTATATTTTATTATAATTATTTTACATTTGAATATTTCTTGATAGCTATTTTAAAAATATCTTTATTTAAAAATAGTGGTATCTAAATTTCCCTCTCTGACAGCCCTGTGCAGTACCAAAAGTGTGGATTTTTCAAAGAAATGTGTATCATTGTTATAAAAAATGGAGTCTTTTTTGATGAAGCCTTGCGTGAATCAATCCTAGAATTAGCCACGGTTAGAGGGTAGTTAAAAAAATTATGTGTAAGAAACACCTAGATTTTGGATCTTGGGAAAAAAAAACTCTCAAACAATATTAAAACTCAATATTTTTTGAAAAATACTGCATCGTTGAAAATGGAAAAGAACTGTCTTCCTGATTCCAAAATCTTTTTTCTTTGGGAGGAGATGACGTTTTAAAAATGTGACTTCTTTTCTACTTTCCGTTTTAGTCCTTCAGAGCAGCATTTGTCTCCTTCGCTATTAAGAAAATCAAACAGTACAAGGTAATTAATGTTTTAATTAATATCAGAATAACAGAGGTCTACATCTAAAATTTAGGTTTGATGATTTTGGCTGATCTTAATGTTTTTTAGTGAGCTTAAAACCAAATCTGTGGCAGTTTTTCTCTATTAAGTATAGATTTTTGTCAATACAGTGTGTCTTCCGACATAATTTCATTTGCGATTTTTCTACCAATACTGTTACATGGTAACTTTTATAGTATGTTAATTATAATTAATCATGGAAACATACCAGAAACTATTAAAAAGGGGAAAAAAATGTGTAGGTAGTGCATTGACCAAAAATCTATACGTGATAGATTAATTAGTTTCATTTTAAGCACACTGAAAAAACATATGTATCAACTAAAATCATCAAATGAAATTTTTCACAGACGTCTTCTTTTATTAGTATCGATAAAGCTGTACACAAATTGGCATAATATCTAAGAAACAAGCAATTAAAAAAAGCTCAACTGCAGCTGTGCTAATGTTAAGCCTCAAAAACTTTATAAGTTCAACGAAAATGACATTAGAAAAACCTTAGTATTTTAAATAGGCAATACCCTTTTAAGAGGCACCTTACACTTTTGAGTATTAGATACTGGCTCAACTTCTAGGAGTTGCTTGTATAATGAGAAACAGTAATCTCTCTAAAATATAAAACTGCCAATATTTGTAGATCTACGATGTGTGGTGTATAATAAGCTCATTACGGTACAAACATATGCACATAGAGACGTACAGTTACAGGGTTGCCACAAAAAAAATATAACAAAAATAGTTGCTTTAGTAGCCTAGAAACATTAAAATAGTTGCCTAAATAGTAGCCTAGGGACCAAAATACTAGCTTAAATATCACATGCTAACTATCATTAAAGGATAAAAACCACACGCATTTTTTTACTAATCAATATAAATATACCAATAATAATTTTAAAAAAACTTCTGAATGTGAAAACTGAATTTGAAAAAAAAAAAAAAAAATGTTAGGCAATGAGTCATTGTGGAAACAAATTTTCCCATAGAATAACATGGGATTTGGTTGTTGAAAAGCTTAAGTATTGTCCGCTCTTAAGAGCTTATGATTTTTTTTTTTTTTTTTCCCAGTATTCTTCCATTTCTTATTTACTAAAAGAGCTTTCTCTTATTTTTTCTTACATGAAATCAGGGTGAGGAAAGACGTAACAGGTCACAGGAGTGTACTAGTAATCATTTGCAATAAGCAAATTGGCCAGCTTAATATGTCATGTCTGGTGCTATTTCTACATTCTCATTGGATGTTCTACCTGCTTCAAGGTCAGCATCAGGAATATACCATAATTTGAGATGGTAAAAAAAATAAATAAATAAAGGGTGAAAAGATTAAGATATGGGATTGTTTATAAAATGCACAGAAAATATTTCTTTCTGAAAGATTTTCTGGAAGAATTTTGCAAAAGGTGAAAAATAGTCTCCCAATAGTTGCCTTTTTGTGAAAATAGTTGCTTTTTCAAGCTTTTTGGGTCAAAAAAGTTGCCATAGTCTCCTCAGGCTGAAAATAGTCGCAAATAGTTGCCTTTTAGTAGCCTGTGGCAACCCTGCAGTTATCTTGTTTTATTAATATCGATATGTTTCATAATTTTTTCTTCGTTTTACATAATTAGTATTCATTAGAAATAATTTTGGTAAAATTTTGTGTATAATTCTTAAACAGGGACACACAAAATAATTTGAATTTATACTAACTACACAGATTCTTTATAGTTTATTTCACCTCATAGTATTTTATAATATTACAGAAAATATTTCTTGAAATGTATTTTCAGAGATATTCATTTTTTGGTTACAAATACATTTAATATTTTATATGGTGCATGTATTAACTGTTATTCTGATATAAGATGAGATGGCACAAAATAATTTGAATGCAAAAGTACCTCATAACGATAAATATTTGAAATCCTTATTCGTGATGCTGAAAATTTATAAGCAGAACTAAATTTCTTTACTAGTACAAAAATCTTAAGATGACATAATCACTAACCAATATGTTTGTTTACAACTTTTCTTTGATCGTGCCAAAGTATAAAGATTGCATAACATTTTCTTTTCGCATTGGAAACTGTTTTATAATCTATTCGCGAAGCATGAATTTTATTCCTTTTTTTGTGTCAAAAATTTTTTAATTTTTATTTATGTCTTGTTTGGCAATGTTTATGTGTATGTAAGAACATTTTAACAAACACTCATATTTTTTTTATGACAACATAGGGAGAGTTAATAAAATATATTAATAAAGGGCACCGAAATTTTTCTTTGTCTAGGGGCGACATGTACCCTTGTGCCGGCCCCTGCTCTTGGCCAAGATTTAGAGTTAAAATTCATATACTGTGCATTGAATCAGACGTTCATAATTAGTCAAAACTAAAATATAGGAAATATTGAGAGACAATTAAAAAATATAGGAAAAATAGGAGGTTTCACAAATATATAGGAAATACAGGAAATATAGGAGCGCTGCGAGGCCTGCATTTTTCTTTTCAAGTGATATTCCATGACTCAGAGGAAGACATTGTAAAACAACATTTCGTATAATAGCAGTATTAATCCCTTTCCTAAAAAGTTTTGCTCCATATTGTTCTTTTATATCTTCAAATTTATAGTTTTTGAATCCTTTGACCATCACACTTTCTCTATTTTTTTCTAAAACTATTCTTTTCAGTTCTGATATGTATGGGAAATTTTTGAAATAAGCATTAAGTGATTGCGTATTATAAAGTTTCCAATCAATCCCCAATATTTTTACATCACCAACTTTCCGATACAGTACACAGTATTGTTCTTTTGATGTTATTGTTACATTTTTTCTGAAGATCTTCTCAACACGACCGAATATACGATCTGATGGAAGGAAACTATGTCCTCTGACAGGAAAGTACAATAGTATATTTTCAATGCTTGACGTTGTAGTGTACAAAAAGTGCAATAGCATTTGAAGAATTATGTTATTCTTATTTTGGGCAATACAACCATCACTAAAGAGCCGCAAAATGGACCTTCAAGGTCCATTTTGTTTAGGTTACAATATAAAGCCGACGATATTTCAGTGCTGCCTTTGCCTGCTAACTCTTCAGACCAAGTATAAAATGTTGTAATTAGACCATCCAAACTCATTATGCATAAGCTGTAAAAGTTGAATTGCCTTAAGTAATAGGCATCTTGAATATTTGTTTTTGGCAGATGTTGAATCTGTTGTAAATCAAAACATAAACTAACAACTGATTAATCTGTTTTTTCCTTCATAATGGAATAAAATGCATTAGCTCTTAGTATATGAATTCTTTTGTCAGTCATAATATCAACTTTTTCTGTAGACTCTGCAGGACAGGACTTTATTTTTTGGTCAAGTAAAGAACACGTGCTGCAAACATCACTAGAAGGAGACTTAAAGCCTATATTAAATTCATTTATGAATATTTTCCTGAACATAGCGAAATTAACTTTGTCCAGGTCGTCGTTGCAGTTCTTGTTGTAAACTTCATGCAACTTCCTTGGACTTAATGTACAGTGCAAGTACAATCGCTTCGATTTTTGTCTTCCATAATGACTTTCTGATGCCTTTAAGTTTGAGATGAATTCTCTTACCTTGTTTTTTTTTTATTAATGCTTAAGTGGCTTTTTCTATCATCTCCTCTATTTTCTTCAATAGATTCACCAGCATGTACTTTAGTAACAATATTGGCTAGCCTTGTACGACCTATTTTAGTTATAGCCATGAAATTGTTTTTACACACAGGAATTCTTCTACCACTGCTAGTAGTAATAAAATAAGAAGCAGAAAATGCATGCTGTGAGCCAGATGATTGCGATTTATTTTGGGTTGGGTTATTAGGTCTATGTCGAGTTACATTTTTTGTAACAACCAATGAGGCTATAATGGAATCTTGCCACTGTTTGTACACAATTTTGTAAAGTCTATCCCGAAACTTCTTAACGTCATTAGGTCTAACATCAGTGCATGAAAAAGTATTACTAGAATGTTTGCATTGAGCATAAACGTTATCTGAAGGTGCTGAATATCGTTTCTTTTTCGCTTCTTTTCCTCCAATTCTCTGTCTTTTTCTAGTTGCATAATTAGAAGTACTCACTAATACACCACCTATTAATACTTCCATTTGAAATTAAAAAAACACACTCCTCTAATATGAAGAAAACTAGATAGAACTAACGAAATAAACAAACATAAAAAGCTGGTACATGTACGAGTCACGCGACCAGAAAGAACAGTTCTGACTGGTCGGCTGGAGAAATCACAGTTTGACTGAAAACAGGCTCTGGAGGAAACATTGTTTGATTGAAACCCCAACTTTCTAAGAGCGTTTATAATGTGATAAAAAGTTTTTTGGTTTAAAATAATAGAATAATTTTGTGCTATTTAATGTAGAGTTCACAGAAAAATCACTAACTCATTTTTTTTTTATTTTTGGAGAAAACACGGTATGAATGTTTGCTCCTCATATAAGCTATACTATGCATTTGTTCTTTTAGGAATGCTGTAGAAATATTGCTAGAAGGTTGAAAAGTCAGGAAGAAAAATATCTAAATGCCTCTGAACATTCAAAATGTTGGGTTGCAGGGTGCTAAAATGTGTTTTAAAGGCCAGCAGGGTAGAGCCTCCTGCCAAATTAGCCTAGAGTCAGCAACAGGTACAGTTGCTCTGAATTTCCTGAGACCTAAAACAACTATAGATAGAAGTTGATAAATTTAATTTGTTACGTAATAAACTGAAAATTTCCATGGTTCCTCAATGTTCCATTTTCATGCATTACGGGTTACTGTGTCAAAGGGAGTATCCAATGGCAGAGCAACCAAGTGCTTGACTGGCCAGGTAACAGTGCAAATTTGAACCCCATTGAGATTTTAACGTAATGTGAAAAATAAAGTTGTGAAAATGCAACCATCCAGTGCTACAGCACTTAAAGCAATAAAGAATGTTTAGTATAGAGATTTATTAAGCTTACTACCAGTCTCTGATTTATAACATGCCTAACAGGATTGAATCAGTCAAAAACAAAGGAAGTGCAACAAAATACTGACCTTATTTCAATATCCTTGTATGTCCATTTTGTTCTCTAATATGCTATTATTCTGGAATTATAATAAATATCTTTTTTTTATGGGTGAACTTAAACTTGTGCACATGATTGTATAATCAGCTAATACTATGTTCCCACAGATTAAATCAAAATAAAAATTTGCATAAAACGTTTCATTTTTTTTTAGGAACTCAACTTTAGTTCATTCTATTATCAGCAGTAACATACAGAATTTTCAAGATTTTTGCTTGGAGTTTTTAAATAAGTAGGAAATTTTATTAACCTTTGTGAATGCACAGTAAAAAATTTAGTAAAAATGCTCATATTTCATAAGATATTTAATATTTTAAAATTCTGATTGTGGTATGTTTTGTCTAATGTGGTAAGTTCTCTGCATTGGATTTTATAAACTACATGTTAAAAAGAAAAAAGGAGTAATTTTTTTTAGCAGTTTTCAAAAGGAACTTTTTATGTCTCTTCTCTTTGAATATATGTGTTAATCTCATGGAAATGAATGCAGATAATTTAGAAGCAGCATAATAATCACATGCTACAGCCAGGAGAGATTTCAAGCATTACTTTAACAGAGTAATCCCAAACATTTTGTTTTTTCTTACATTTTTTACTGTTCTCTCGCTTTTAAGACAAAATTTTCACTGAAATATATGAGGTTTAACAGGTTTCTTATATTCCTGAAGTTTCAAGATAATTCGTCAAATACTTTTTTAATTATTTGACAAGACGTCTGAAATGGAAAATTTCAAGTTTCTAGTTATTTATAGAAAGGTAGTGTACATTAAATATCAAAGATAATTGTTATTACTGAAAAATTTTAAAAAACAATACCTTAAATTTAAATAGGCAAGAGACTGTAAGTTAATAATGGCATATGGAACGGTGCGTATCACATTATTATAGCAGTTGAGTTCTTCAAGTAATATGAAAGAACAAACCTCTTCTGGTAACTCACTAAGGCGATTTTTAGATAAATCTGAAAAAAAGAAAGAGAATAATTTTATATCAAAAGTATTGCTCATAACGTAATTCCACAATATTGCAAATTAAAAGCTTATATATCAAGCCCCGTAACAGAAACAGTTCAGCAAGCACTGCAGATTGTTGAAAGATCTGCAGATTAATATCTCCAAATGAAATACCAGGCTTAAAAATACAAAAATAATTAAAAATATGTCTCTAGATTATTGTACTTGTTGTATAATTTGTAAGAAAACTTTTTACTTATAGTCCCCAGAAACCAAAGCCAATGTTTTTCCATAGCTGCCAACCCACTAGGAACAAAAATAGGAACATATTCACAACATTTTTTTGCTATATTTACCCGTTATTTTATGTATATATATAGATATATGCATAGGTTTGTCAACACTTAAAATTATTTAATATATAGATTAATTAAATTAATTATAGTAAAATAAGTTTTAATGAATAATCATTTTAATTTTAATCATACAAATTGTTTATTAAACAATTTTTAAACATTCCTTAAACAGGGAAGGAGGGGAGGATGTCACAATAAAAATTACATGAGTGAGAGATATTCAACAACTCTACCTCTTTATTGATTCTAGAATCTAACAAAGCAAGTTTTAAACAATCACTAAATTTGCATTCAAACACTGGCAACAGCAGAGCGACAAGGGCAGCTTCTATTTAAATTCTTTTGATATGTGATTCGAGTTGTTGCAAAGCTGGAGAGAAGTTTTCTGCTCTAATAAACCTCCTACTGCGATAATTGCATGGGGAACTTGGGTCTCTTTTGTAAAAGAGCAATAAAAAGTAACGTCCTTCGTTGTAAACATGTGCAAAATTTTAAGGGTCACTTTCGGACAATGGATAAATTATGACTTCGTCATTCTGCATCGTTGCCAGCATTTGAACGCAGCGTAACATTTATTATGTTGCAGATAAAGAAAGACTGAAAATCACAAAGCTTCTCGAGGGCGTTTGATCGCCAATCAATAGCAGGAGGGGAAGGGGGTAAAAGTTATATGAGTGAGAGATAGTGAACAATTCTATTTCTTTATAGGTTCTAGAATCTAATAAAGACGGTTAAAAAAGAACACTGGCATTTATATTGCAGATGGAGAAAAATTGGTTATCGAAGGATTCTGGGATACATTTGATCTCCAGTCGTTAGCAGGTGGGGGAGGAGGAGGGCAAAAAATTACATGAGTGAGAAATATTGAATAATTCTAACTCTTCATAGATTCTAGAATCTAATAAAGTAAGTTTAAAATGAACATTGGCATATTTATGTTGTGGATGGAGAAAGATTGAAAATCGCAAGGCTTCTGCGAGGCGTTTGAACACTGATCGTTTTTTTTTTCTTTTTAAATGTTATGAAGCTGAAAAATCGGAACATTTTCGGGTAAAATCATATTTCCAGAACAAAGCTTAAAAAAAAAAAAAAAAAAAAAAAAATGGAACAAATACGGGAAAATTGGAGCACTTGGCAGCTATGTTTTTCTATGGAGAATTTTGCCTCATTATAATTAACTAAATACATATTTTTAAATTCCATTTTCACATTCATAAAATTCACAGTTGTTAAACAGGTTATTGCTTTCTAAAAATATATTTTTTTAACTTTTAATACTTTAATTCTGAAGTTGTAGAATGTGAATTTTCACAATATGAAATTTTGGTGTTTTTAGCTTAAAAGTGAAATCTTAAAAATGAAGAAAATCAATTTTTAGAAAGCAATAATCTGTTTAACAGTTGTGAATTTTCTGAATGTGGAGAATGGAATTTAAAAATATGCAATTAAGTTATAACAGAGCAAAATTTACCATAGAATAACATTGGCTTCAGCTTTCAGAGACGATAAGTAGAGAGTCCACTTAATCTAGTTTCTTAGTAGATGCAAATTTTACATATTTTATGAATTGCAAATATTTTTTGTGATACCAGACTTGGCATGCCTGGATCCCAGATAAAATTTTGTTTTGCTGCAGAAACATACAGAAAATTCTGCTACTGAGATATCAGAGATGGAAATTTAGAGCAGAATTCCTACTACAATTAACAATTTATTAAACAAAATTCTCTTCTTAACCTTTAACTACTGTGACCAAGGTTGTCACATAACGGTCTCTAAGACTGCAAAATTAAAATGCAATATTAATTCAATTAACTGAAAAAAAAATTTGTTGCATTGAAATATCTATTTAAATGTTGGAAACAGTTTTAAAAACTGGGGGATGATTTTTTGAAAATTAACTGATAAGATTATGAATGAATGTCTGTCTGTGTGATACTGTGATCAGAAAGAAAATGCAAATAAAAAAATTAGGAGACTGTTAACAGCAATCAAGGCTGTACATCATCAGTCAGATTTTCTCTTTCTTTCTTCCCCTATCATCCTACTAAATTTTTGTTGCTTCGTTTTATAAGGATATCTTTTCAAAAATAGTTTTTCAAATTCTGTTTTTTGAATATTACTCTTTGAATATGTCACCTTTCAGCTCAGTGAGCAATTTTTTGAAAAAAAAAAAAAAATGTTTTATTTCATTAAGTAAATTTAGTTCATTAGTAAATTTAAGTTTGGATCTCTAAAGAAAACATTTAAATTTAATTTTTCAAAAAAATGTTGGCTAAGATAAAAGGCAGCATAGTCAAAGAGGAATATTTAAAAAACAGAATTCGAAAAACTTCAATTTTGAATGAGATATTCTTATAAAATGAAACAGCAAAAATCCCATTGGTTAACATGGGAAGAAAGAAAGAGGGAATCTGACTGATGCACACCCTTAAGGCTCCCTCCCTCATACAATTTCCCCATCTTAAGTCACCAAATCCAATGTAAGTCTATGGCGAAATTTGTTTATAGAACTGCTTATTACCTAATTGGTAATCTTAAATTTCGTTTTCACATTCAAAAAATTCACAACCGTTAAATGAGTACCTGTTTTTCAAAAATTGATTTTTTTTTTAATTTTAATATTTAATTTTACTGCTCAAAAATAACAAAAATGCAATTTAGTGAAAATTCGTACTTTTAAACTCAAAATTCAAATTAAAAAAATTTTTTTAAATAAATTTTTGGAAAATGAGTACTCAATTTCAATTAATGGTTGCGTATTTTCAGAATATGTAAACAGAATTTGAAAATTATAACAATTAGGTAATGTGTAATTCTATAAACAAATTTCACCATAGAATAACATGGGCTTTGGATGACCTTCACGATTTGTGATGCACCCCCTTAAAGGTTAAACTAACAGTTTAGTAGATATAAATTAAAAAAAAAAAAAAAAAAAAAATAGTTGTATAAGTTCTGCAACAAATTCTTATTCCAGATATATGGTAATGTATTTGAATAATTTGGAATATCACTAGCAATATATGTATTTAACATAACATTTTAAAATTTTATTCAGCTGCAAAGCACAACAAAAAATAACTATTCATAGAGTTTATTTATTTGAAAAGTCTTATATAAATGTGAATTAAAATTGTTGTAATATGAGGTCCATGAAATTGAAATTCTTGAATATATATACAGTGGAGCACCGTTTATACGTTTTTCAAGGGACCGTTCCTAAAAAACGTATAACTGAAAAAAACGTACAACTGAAAATTCCTTTTAACATTAATACACAATAAAGTATCATATGTAATAAAAGCCTAATCAATTTTCATGATTTCCTTTACATTTATTCGAATAAGATACATTTTTAATTATATTTAAAATATTTTGAAAGGTTGAATAAAAATTAAATGATAATTAAAAATATAGAAATTCAGAAAATTTTTTCAAGATTTCGATTTTAATCTTTAAAGACAAAACCTTTTGTTCACTAAACTAAGATGACATTTTTGCAAACGATTAAAGGGAAGGAAAGGGGAAAAAAATTGTTTCTCTGACCGTAATGTCAAATAAACACAAGAAAATCTTCCAAGTCACCCAATGGAAATGAGTAATAAATCTTCAAGTTTACAAAATCCCTATAAAGTTGTGGGCTTTTTCCCTTCATACTCCATTCCTGGAATCAATTAAAAGGGAAAGTGGGAGGTCTTCAAGTGGTCACTGGCTACTTGTATACCTACCATTCAACCCAGTCGCCAACCATAGACTGAAAATTTCTATCCTTCCCCCAGGCTATCGATGCAAGTCACACTTTGTTCTATAGTCGCACTTTGTTATTGTTACCATAGTTCTAAGAAAAAATAATCGAAAAAAAAAAAAAGAATAAAACATAAAGGGTATTCATCTTTTTTTTTTTTTTTTTTTTTTAAATCCTGGAATGAAACTCAAATTTGGGATTCTACAAGAAGAAAAAAAAAAACAAAAACGTATAAGTGAAATTAAGAATTTACTTGTGTCGTATAAACGAAATATTTTAACATTAAAATTCAATGGAATAATTTGGGACCGAAGTCAAAAAACGTATAAATGAGAAAAACGTATAAATGAGAAACGTATAAAAGGTGCTCCACTGTATAACAAACATTTATTGAAGACGATAAACATGATGAATTTCGATACACACATTCGAAAATAAGAATTAAAAAATATTTAAGTGTACATTAACTTCATACATCTTAGTTTTCTACCACACAGATAACAGCCACGAAGGCCGGCTGGGTGAAAAAAATGTTTGTTTATAGTAGAAAGGATGGCTAAGATTTACTATAGGGCACCCATTGCTTATTGCCGTTGCCGATGTTTTGATCACGTGGTATGATGGTGTTTTGATTCAGTTTGTGAGCCGGTACTGCGAATCGTTTCACAACTTCGTGAATCGAATCAAAATGTCATGAAACATTTTTTTCGCGCTCCAGAGCTCTGTTTTCGCGCACGCGCATCGAATATCTTTCGAACTTAGTTTTTCGCTTTCGCGCCTTATATCTTCGGGACTTAGTTTTTTTTTGTTTTAATGCTCGCGAAGCGAGCAAACAGCAGAACACATAGTGACCGCTGCTCCATGAATTTTCATGCTTTTACTGATTCATGCTCCACGAATTAGGTGCGTCCAGTGATGTTTTTTTTTGGTTTTAATGCTCACGAAGCGAGCAAACAGCAGAAAACATAGTGACCGCTGCTCCATGAATTTTCATGCTTTTACTGATTCATGCTCCACGAATTAGGGGCGTCCAGTGATGTTTTTTTTGGTTTTAATGCTCGCGAAGCGAGCAAACAGCAGAAAACATAGTGACCGCTGCTCCATGAATTTTCATGCTTTTACTGATTCATGCTCCACGAATTAGGTGCGTCCAGTGATGTTTTTTTTTGGTTTTAATGCTCGCGAAGCGAGCAAACAGCAGAAAACATAGTGACCGCTGCTCCATGAATTTTCATGCTTTTACTGATTCATGCTCCACGAATTAGGGGCGTCCAGTGATGTTTTTTTTTGGTTTCAATGCTCGCGAAGCGAGCAAACAGCAGAAAACATAGTGAAACATAAAAAAAATGTTTCATAATAATGAAAAGTATCGTTTCATGACATTTGATTCGATTCACGACGTTGTGAAACGATTCGCAGTTCCGACTCACAAACCGAATCAAAACACCATCATACCACGTGATCAAAACATCGGCAACGGCAATAAGCAATGGGTGCCTTATAGTAAAGCTGTTCCGAAAGGATAAACTGATTAAAAATCGTTTTTCATGTATTTAGTTCCTTTTAAAAGAAAATCCACTTTATTTTATTTTATTGCACTGGTCGGAATCAAATCATAATATAGTGTAAATAACAGGGTTGGCAGGTTTTTGACGCATGACAGTTTTTGACGGTTTAAACCACAGTTTAAACTGTCATGTCAAAAACCCTGTGTCAAAAACCTCACATTTTACACTTCTTGGTATATTTTAACAATGAAGTAGTCATATTTAGAGAAATAAAAAATTTTAATTTTATAAAAGAGTGTTTAATTTATATGTCTCTCACGGTTAAAAATAATTCTTAGAAGTTTATTATCTGTTTCCTATGAATGCTAATGATTTCTATTTAAGTACAAAAAATTTATATTTATATCTTCACAAAAAACAAAAATTCGAATATAGGAATTTGTATATTCTAAGGTAAACTACTTATTGTGTTTTAAGTTATAAAAATCTTACAGTCTTGTTTTTTAAAAAAATAAGCTCGTTTAAGTATATGCTGATTGATAATTGTGACATAAGTATGACTACAATGAATGAAATTATTGTGCTATTAAATATTGCATGACTAGTTGAACTAAATTTTAATATGAATTGCATAATGCAATTTTAAATTAATTATTTTTAATGAAAGGGATGGTGGACAGATCTCTTTCATAAATTACTGCCTTAAAGGTATGAAAATCTGCATTTATATGCATTGAAATATAATATTAAATACATTAAAATTTCGAGTGAAGTCACTCCAGATTTTTTAGTGCTAACTCTAGGCTAATTTGGCTGGGTGCTGCACCTGGCGGCTCTTTCAAACACATTTTAGCACCCAGTGGCCCTTTTCCCACCATTTTTAGCCCCCTGCAGCCCTTTTAAAAAGATATTAGTACCAAGTGATCTTTCTAATATTTTAAATGTTAGAAGCATTTAAATACTTTTCTTCCTGATATGTAACCTTTTACCACCATTTTTAGCACCCAGCGGCCCTTTTAAAAACATATTAGTACCAAGTGATATTTCTAATATTTTAAATGTTAGAAGCCTTTAAATACTTTTCTTCCTGATATGTAACCTTCTAGCAATAGTTTTACAGCATTCCTGGAAGAACAAATGCATATAGCCTACATATATGCATGTAAAATTAGTAATTTACTTTTGTCACATGCAAAAATCACAACATAGAAGACTGCAAATTATGCAAATAATACCCTTTTTGAAAATAGTTTGCCCTTTTTATTGAATTCCCCCTGGGGGCTCTTTTATTCTAGAGTCAGCATTACTTTTTGTTTTTTAAATATTATGTTTGAATGCTAAAAAATTTCATTGAAATTTCAGCATTTAACAATTTTAAAAATTCACCTACCATTGAATTCACAAAGTAATAACCTAATAATACATTTAATATATATTTTTTAAACCATAATAATGCTAAAGCAAAGAGGAAAATTTAATAATAATAATTAGCAGGAAAATTTTTAAACAATTTTTAATTTTGATTTTTTTTTTTTTTAAATTCAATTAGTTTTAAATGATTTTTAATACACTTAATTGTATTATTATAATTTACCACCTATATACGTAAATTTTATAGCTTTAAGACAATTTACAAAAAAGATTTATATAATGTTCACTCTTTCCTTATGATGATGCATTGATATGTTTCCTAACATTTCTTTCTTTCTTTTTTTTTTTCCTAGAAAAATATTATATATATATATATATATACAAATAATGAATGTTAATTTATGTACTTAGTACATTGCAACTTAAAAATATGCATAAAATCATTTAACATTGTAGTTTAGTTTTTTCACGTACAGTTTTTGACGCATGTCACGTCAAAAACCAGTTTTTGACGTCAAAAAACCAACCCTGTTAAATAACGGGGGCTATAAAACACATGGTTCAAAAACTAAAATATATAATAGATGCTGAGATACAGTCATCTTTAAAATTGCAGTTCTTAAATAATAGAAAATCCAGAAGTCGTCGATAAATACCCAGATTGAAGTGCCCGGGAAAGACCTTTCTGTAGACAGTAGGAAACTGGACCCAATGCAGCACGGGTAGAAAAAAGAGCTGCCTTAGGCAACGGGTACCCGAAGAAGCGAGATCTAAAGCAATTTCAGTGTTTTTTTTTTTTTTTTTTTTTTTTTTAAGTTTTTATTTGTAATGTGATGTAAAAAATAAATACTGATCCAAATCTTTTGAAAATTCATTTAAATATAGTGACCAGCGAAGCGGGCGTAGCCTGCTAGTGCTAGTATGTTATATATAAACATATGTAGGAATGGTTAGGACAGTTTTGACAAAAATATTTCTTACAAATTATTTTCTACTGGTGTATAAACATTGTAAGCTTCAGAATAAAAAGTACAACATTAAATATCAGTTTTATAAACATTAAATTAGCTATAAAAATGTTTCGCTTACGTGAGGATATGTTTTTGGAAGTTTCAATTACTGTAAAAGCACTTATTTTCGTGAGGCTTTAATTTTCGCAAGCCCATCGTAATCGCGAAAATTTAAGCCTTGTGAAATACTTTTTTCTTTTTTTCCCTGCTTCAAATAACAATAAAAAATCAGGAAATTTTTACTTACCAAAGCTCACAGACATGGACGGCCGAATCTGAGAAAAGCGAAGGGGGTGGGGTGATTACATTTTCGTTGCAAAAGGGGGGTTCAGAAGTCCCTAGTTTGATAAAGAGCGAGGCAAAAAAGAGATTGAGAAAAGAAACTTGTTTGAGTTGGAATTTGAGCCAAGGCCAAAGCAAAAGTTGAAAGAATGAATTGTTTTCAGAGCGATGGGGAGGGCAGGGGACGAACTTTTCGGAGGACAAAAGGAAGTTTCTTAAAATGCCTTATGAAACCGGTTCTATATTTAGGTACTTTTTAACTTTACAATTTTTCAACTTTTGGTTCTATTCATATAAAATTCGCAAAATTTTCAGCTCGCGAAATCACCGATATCTTCATTTTTGCGAAAATAAGTGCTTTTACATTACATAATTTTCAAACAGATGATGTAAAATGACAAACACAGGGTTAAACTTATGCTTATAAAATTTATTGAGTACTAATAACATCCATTTTAGTAAAACTTCAATATTGGTCCACAAATTTGGTATGTTTTGGGGGGGGGGGGGGGCGATAGCAATGCCATTCTGGACATCTTGACGCTTTGTAAACTTGGTATATGTATATGGCAGATCTTTTTTTTTTTTTTTGCTGACTTAGATCACCTATGCAAACCAGGGTTGGCAAAAACCCGGGTTTTTCTAGAAAAACCCAACCCACTTGGGTTTTTCTGGGTTTTCTGGCCTTTTGTGGGTTTTTCTGGGCTTTTGTGGGTTTTTGCTTGAATACATTTGTATTGTAATGTTCCCCATAGCAGAAAATGCGAGACGTGCGACGTACGTCGCAGATTTCTTATTCAGTCTGCAGATTATTTCCAAATTAGCAGCAATTCTAAATCTTCCGATATTGGCAGGAAAGATAGCGATTTTCAATCTTTTTCCATCCACAACATAAATGTCAATACTCATTTTAAACACACTTTATTAAATTCTAGAACCTATAAAGAGGTAGAACTGTTCAATATTTCTCACTCATGTAATTATTTGTGCCCCCCCCCTACTTCCAGTTAATGATCGACTGTCAAACAGATCGCTGAATCTTTGAGATTTTCATTTTTTTCCCCATCTGCAACATTAATGTTAATGTTTTTTTTAACTTACTTAATTAGATTCTAGAGAAGTAGAAGATTCTAGATAAGTAACTTAAGAAGTAGAATCGTTCAATATCTCACTTATAATTGTCCCCCCCCCCCCCCCTAAACAATCAGTGATTGAACGTTCCACAAAAGCGTTGTAATTTTTAAGCTTTCTCCATCCACAGCATTATAAATGTCAATATTCATTTGAAACATGCTTCATTAGATTCTAGAACCTATAAAGAAGTAAAATTGTTTAATATCTCTCACTCATGCAATTTTTTATGACCCCCCCTCCCCTAACGATCGGCAATCAAACGGCTCGTGGAATTCTTGCCATTTCAAATCTTTCTCCATCTGCAACATAAATCTCGATGTTCTTTTTAAACTTATTTACTTAGATTCCAAAACCTATAAAAAGGTAGAATTGTTTACTATCTGTCACTCATATATTTGCTTTATCCCCCACCCTCCACTAACGATCGGCAATCAAACGTTCCATAGAAGCATTGTAATTTCCAACCTTTTTCCATCCAGAGCATAAATGTCAATGTTCATTTTAAACTTACTTTATTAGATTCTGAAACCTATAAAGAAATAGAATTGAACAATATCTCTCATTCATATAATTTTTTGGGACAATCCCCCTCCCCCCCCCCTTTACCATTTGCTGCCGATCGGTAATAAAACTCCCTGCAAAAGTATTGAGATTCCCCTTCTTTCTCTATATGCAGCACAACTGTCAATATTCTGTTTAAATTTGCTTCATTAAATTGCAGAGCCTATTTAGAAGTAAAATTGTCCAATATCACTCGCTACTCATGTAATTTTTATTATTGCATCTTTGAAAATATACTAGATTTTGTATCTATTTCAAAATTTGACGATCTTGACACATTTTTGTTTGAATACCAGTATTTTTATAAATGGATTGTTAGCACTATAAAAGAGGGAAATTGGATCTGAAAGGATCACAGGCTTTATTCGGAAAGTCTTTTATTGAGCTGCCAAAGAAAATACCTGTACTTATTAAGTTACTTAACCCATTGAACGCCGTGATATGAATCTCACTGAAATATTTGCATTTTCGTATGCTTTGGGTTACAAAAGGCATCCCTAATCATATGTAGTTTAAATAATTTAAAAAAAAAACAATTATTTTGTTAGAAGGTATGATATTAGTTCCAAAATGGAAGACTTGGCACACCTAATGGAGGTAGAATAGATATTGATAAACTGCATAACCCTTTTAAATTAATTTTCTTGATCCCTGTTTGTTATAATTTAAGAAATTAATTTTGGCACTTGAATAATAAGTTTTTTTAGCAATTTTCTTTTCTTATGCAGTATAAACAGACGATTTTGTTTGAATAATTAAAAAAAAAAAAAATACAAGTTGCATTACAAACTTTTTGAAAAAATTATCAGCAAAGCTAGGCACTTTAACTTGCAATGTAAAAAATAAATAAAATATATTTATCTTAATTATTGTAGAGAAAAAAATTCTTAATAAAATGTTCCCAGCTCCTACTGGGTTAGATACGCAGTTTCAATTCCAGTACCACAAATTTTCTGTGAAAGTTGGGGCTTGGACATTAAGAAGGTGAGCAAAATGCAATTAAGATGTATAGATGACAATGACGAACGAACTGCAATTGTTGATAAAAGAAAGTTTATACGTCAATGTCCCTCCATCTGGTTACACAGGAACCAGGAAATTTCAGAAAGTTGAATTTCAATGTTTAGAGTAGAGTCTCCTACAAGTATTTTATTAGAGTCAGTACGAACAAAATAATAAACAAAATAGTAATAGTAGTTCTTATACAATATGAAAGATAATTGCTAATGCCAACTCTTTACCTAGCTATATGTAATTAAAATTCTATAACTACAATGATTTGACATACCTAACAGATTAATAACATTAGATAAATCCAAATTTGCGATAAAAATACGCTTTCTGAATCCGGTAACTCCCCCCCCCCCCAACTCACTGTGAAATTATGCTACAGATTATTTTCTAATGCCTAAATAGTTGTCGCAGATTGGCAGAAAAATTTCTGCTACTGGGGTAATGTTAGATATATGTTATTTAGCATATTAGTTGTAATACACCTAATTATATTAAACTACAAATTAATAATTAATCTAATATTTATCTCAGAAATAAAAATTGGTTTGATTCTAATATTAAAATAGTGTTAATTAGTAAGATTAAGCTAATTTTATTCTAATGTATGCTTATTCAAAATAAATATTCTTAATGACAATAACTGATAAAATAAAAGAATTTAAATTGTACAATACATATCATTTAAATTTTTTAGTTCCCCTCATGCTATAGGTATGAGGAACTTAGGTAATTGTGAAATTTTTTGACCTTGGTTTAAAAAACTTCGTAAGTTATTTAAAAATTACGCTTTTCTTAACGTGAGAGAATAGGGCAAAATTTCACTTAAACGTGCATTAAATGGAAAATTTTTAATGAAAAAATGCGAGACCAATTTTAATATATGAGTTTCGATGTCGGAATGAACATCAGTAACTAGAAACATACTACTTTGAAAATTTCACAAGTTATTGGAAATTTACGAATTTCTTACATGGCAGAATAGGGCAATGAATTTTCCAATTTAAAAAATTCATATATTATTTGGAATTTATGATTTACTTAAAATGGCAGAAGAGGGCAAAATTGAGCATAAACGTCCATTTTGAGGATCGTAAATACATCAGACAACTTCAAAATAACATTTATGATACTTGTTTGAACATGATTGACTACAAATATTCTAATAGGAAAATTTCACAAGTTATTCGGAATTTAAGATTTTATCAACATAGCAAAATGGGGCGATATCCCATATAAATATATATTTTGAGGATTGTTGCATTGGAAATAGTAGTATGAAAACGAAACTACAAAATTGACCCTAATAAAATAAATTAATAGATTAGAATAAGATAAATATATCGAAGTGAACAGTGGATAGCCTAATAGGCAGGGATTTCATTCTGTCACTGTGTCAAGCGTTTGGTCAAATTCACTTCTCTTAACATGATAATTATGTTAAGAGAATGCCCTGTACTAGAAATTTATGAGAACATATATATGATGGGGAACTGAGCAGAGTCCACATATGCCAACTAGTTTTAATTATAAAAATAAGTTGCACTGATTTATCCTTTTCCTTCTTTTTCTTTTTTTTTTTTTTTTTTTTATAGTTGAAATGGTTATAGAAGAAAATTTTATTAGATTTATAATTATGTTGCTAGTAAAATTAAAATAAAATAATTATAAAGTTTTAAAACTAAACAATTTAATTAGTTAAATATTGATTCTGGACAACATTTATGTCCGCTGTTAAACAAAAATATTGTTCGGTTTTACAGAAAAAGGAAAATTGAACCAATTATAGAAGATAGACTTGCTTTTATTATATTTATAACTGTAGTTACTTTTTATGCTTAATACTATTTACTAGAAAATAAAAATAAGAGTTTATTCTTAAAAGGTAAGGTGTTTTCTATACTTTATAGATGGGATTTGTGAATTATAAATAATTTTTAACAAAACCCCACTTATTTGCAAAAACCCAGCGGGTTTTCGTTGGTGGGCCCGCCCAGAAAAACCCGGGCGGGTTTTTCTGGGCTGGGCCCAGTTTGCCAACCCTGATGCAAACACAGACGATTAGTTAATTCCCATATGACTGATACCTTGGAAAATGTCATCATGGCAATAGAAGTTGGCAGACTTTTTTTAGGGGAAAAAAAGCTGTAATGGATAATGTTATCAAACTGCTGTTAAAAATGCACTGAAGAACTGAAAAGTAATATGCAAATAGTTCACTGAAATAAAAGAAGTATATGAATTGCATTCCCATGCAAATTAAGCCAAGGGTGGAAGAGATCTTCATTCAGCTTTCTGTCAATGCAATGGCACCTGTTCGGGAGAAAGCTTAACCAGTGTTCTGGTTAATCTCTGAGAACTCCTAGTTTAATACCACTCGATGTATTTTCTGGGCTTATGTCAAGAACATTGTTTACAGCATAAAGGTACAGGGCTTAACATATTTATGGAAGCAAAATTCTAAAAGCTACTGTTTATGTTAAGTATTCCATTAAATATGATTATATGAAATGCGTCTAATATTTTTTAATGACCCTGTATAAAAAGCCAATCCGGTTCTACATTAACAAATGACTAATAAAACAGGAAGTATATTGCTCAATAAAAAGCAAAATTGAATATTACAGGAGAAACTTTGACAGGGTGGCTAATATTAACATAATACAAATAATTAACAAATTATAAATAAAACAACACTACAAAATTCTTTCAATTCGCTGTAATTAAACAACATGAGGAATATGTAAAATGCAAGCATACATTACAAGGAATAAACTATACAGAAAGTTAATCAGCAGTGCAATTTAGAGCAAAAGGTTTAGAGCAATTACTATAATTAAGAAAAGTTAAAAAGGTTAATTTGAGATTTTCACTAAAATTTTAATACATAAGCTTAAACAGTTGCATCTTACAAATTTATAAAATTTATAATCAATATTCACAACAAGTAACATTATCGTGCATGAAAGTTAAATGAGAGTTTTATTTCCTTTAAAAGTAACTATGAAACTGACCATAATAAATATAAAAATCGAAATATACGTACCAACTTTCACAACATCAGACAAGTCATATTTATTCGCAATTTTTGGAAATTCTTTAAGTTTTCGTGAATTTAATTTCAATTCCCCTTTCAATTGAGCATCTTCTAAAACACGATCTATATTTCGCACAGATGTACCGGGGCTGCTTAAAATTGAGTTCATTAATGCCATAATACAAGCAAAAATGAGTCATTTCTCACCCCAATGAAATTAAGTACGTTGATCAAATTAAATAAGCTGTAAAAGTTCATATTTGGTTTCGAAGGAAAAGAACAAGACATGATGCATATTTAAATACCTTCAATAAGTATATTAAATGAGTAACGATTAAAAACGTACTAGTTCCTGAATGATAACATATAACACGCAATTTATAAAATTTTCAATTGATCTTAATAATATAAATAGACAGCTTATAAATTTACATTACTATACTTCTTTCATAAAATATCTTTGTGAATAATAGTTTGCTACGTCTCTATTTAGTTTTGTACATATATAATTGATATATATATATATCAATTTACTTATTCAATAACTAACACAGAACTTCTTTCATCTCTTGATGCTTCAGTTCAGCGATCAGAGACAGAGGGCAGGGCAATATGATGATATGATCAATGATTACAATTTTATTTATTTTACAAATTTTTCTTTATTGGAAAAATTAAGGAGAAATCCAAACCAAAATAAACATCGTCTTTATTTAAGATTTTTTAACTTTAGGAAATAGTTGCTTTAAAATATTGAAAATTAAAATAATATACTTTCGTAATTTATTAGTAGAGTGTGGAGTTGTTTTCTTTCCTTTTTTATCGAATCGTTAAAAAAAAAAAAAAAAAAAAAAGAAGAAGAAGAATGGAGAACTGATTTTTAAGAAAAAAAAAATAATAATAATAATTTATCAAGAGTTTTGTACAAAAATAAGCTTTCTGGAGTGGAAAATATATGAAAACAAGAATTACTTCTAAATAAATGAAATTCAGATATCGTATTTTCGTGCGTATTTTATAATCCTAAAACATGAAGATAGAGGGGAGGAGGGAAAACGAGAGAGGGGATTCGGCAGAAAAACGGACCAGAAAATTTAGTTAATCAAAAGATTACTAGGTGGCGCAAAGATTAGTCGTGATAGCAGATTAGCATTGAAAGCTTATGAATTACTCTTTCATGTAGAAATTATTTAAAAAATTTATCATTTTTATTTTAATCAATTAATTTTGAAAACTAAGATACATTAGTTTTTTAATGATGATTTTTAAAATAATAAGTAATAAATAAAATTTTCCAAAATAGTTAAACTGATTTTTTTTTTTTCTTTTTTTTGATTTATTTTTTTCATCTTTATACATATATATGTATAAATTTTAGATGATTTAGATCATTTAGATTAATTGTAGCTATTTAAAAATTTTAATTGGGTGTAACATTTCTTTTTTTAAATTAATGAATCAAATAAATAAATAAAAATAGAATAGTAATTTAAAAAGCCTCTTTTTATCTTTTGATTAAAATTGTTTCGTTTTTTAGAAGCTAATGGTATAAAGTTTTGAATTAAAATTGGAATGACTAGAAAAAATAATTTTAGCACGGAAATAATGTAAGTTTTGATTCTGATAAAATTTTAAAATCATTTTTACATCTCATACAACTCTTTGGTCGGCTCGAGAACCGATTTTTGAAGAAGTTTTAATTTTTATATATTTAAAAATTTCAATCCTGGTATATATATTTATAGACTATACCTATAGTAACATTAAATCTTTTTTATTCTTTTTTAAAAAAAGAACAAACAAAGTATGATTGTTGTGGCATTTGTAAATTTGCAAGGTTTTGTGAGTAATAAAAAATTTTATTGTTTAGAATTTGCATACACTGATATTATTATGGCTGGAATGTTAAGATATAAATATCATGCATTTATTAATTCAATACATACTTCAGGTTCAATTGTAACTTTGAAGTTCTAGTTAATTTTCTACAAAACAAATACCAAGAATTACAAAACTTATATCCAGATGAAAAACTTGTTTTCTGTTACAAGGACCATTCTAAATTGTTACACGACGCAAATATTCAAAACATTTTAAATATTGATATTGTGGGTGTACCATCTATAAAATGGCTTTTGTATCTATATTCTAATAAAAAATGTCCCTATCATCCAAAACGAGCGAAACAATGTGCTCAAAGAACTTTAGAACTTGTGGAAAATTTTGCAAAAGATAATTTTGATTTTTTAAAAGCAAATTTGAAAAAATTGGGAATAAAAATTCCTAATAATGTACAAGAACTTCATTTCGCAATATGAGTACATTTAATTTAATTTAAAAAAAGAAAAAAAAATTATTATTATTATTTTTTACTTGATATTATAAATCTAAAAATGATAAAATGTAAAAAATTGTATAATCTAAAAATGATAAAATGTAAAAAATTATATAATCTGATAATATTAAATCCAAAATATTAAATCTGATAATATTAAAACTAAAATATTATATTTGATAATATTACAATTTAAAATTTAACATTTCATAACTTTATATTTAATGTAATTTTATTATTTGTTAATATTAAAATATTAATAATTAATTTATATATATATTTGTTTTATAATACTCAAATATATTTATAATTTTTTATAAACTAAGGGTTATGTATAATCTAGTCAAACAACAACAGATGGCAAGTTTAAAAGAAAAGAAATCTGAAGAATTAATGGATTGGTCAGAGTATAATCCTAAATGGTATAAAAAGAATGATCCAAGTTTATATAAAACGATTTTAGCGAATCCTTTACTATATCTAAAATCATTTTAATTGTTATTCAATACAAAAATGTTGCGTACTTGGGGGTTCGTGAGTTGTCCGAGAATGAAAGGCCAAACGTACAAAAATTCAGTAATTTATTCACAGAAAGTTCCAGAAAAATACAGGTCTATAAACCAAGTATCAGCTTCAATTCGACCAGCAAACACAGCTTAAACAACAGCTGTCAATAGCAAATCCACAGTACAAACTGTATGGCAATAACACTTAGCAAGTCTCTTTCGAAGAGGCTCAATGCAAGCTGACCGACTCTGATCACAGACTGAATTGAACTAACTCGACTTGGCGAGAAAGCAGGCTTATATACCCCTGTAGAAAAGCGTGGAACGTTCCAAAAATTTCCATATCTCATCAGCCAATGGGATTAGAGCTTCCATATTTGGTATATCCCTTATAAGGATTTTCTCGCCAAATTTGGCGCCAAATCCATTACCTGCCTTATTGGGCTTTTTAATGCGTTTTTAAGGGGAAATAAGGCTATTTCAACGCTAAAATGACTAGAAATGGACAAAATTAGCACTTTATCAACTTACTAAGCCTCTTTGAAAGAATTTATACAAAAATAAACACAATTATTTACAATTTTGTAACACTGCCCCCTCCCAAAGACTGCACGTCCCGGGCAGTGCAACCCTTGGTTAAGAGGCGAAACTAACCAAATTTACACAATCTCAAATACAAAAACTAAGTTGCATATAACGACAAAATAGAAACAAAAATCAAGTGACAAATATTTACAAAATTCACAAATATGTACAAGTATTTATATACAAATATTTACATTACGCATGCGCAAATTTTACCAGTATTTACATTTTTAATTTTAATATTACCGTTACTTGTGGTACTTGGCTAGACTGTTATAGTGCACCACCTTCGGTTTCGATGAAGGTGTTTTAGTGATCCGCACCACTACATCATTCAGCCTTTTTAAGACTGTGTATGGTCCGTCCCAGTTGCACTGTAACTTGGGAGAGAGTCCTTTGCGTCGAACAGGATTCCATAACCAGACCTTCTCTCCTTCCTGGAACTCATATTGTGTAGCCTTTAGATCGTACCTTGTCTTCATTTTCTCCGTTGCCATGTTAAGCCGCTCCCGAGCAAAGTTGTGTACGTTCTCAAATCGTGCCTGGAGATCTTGGATGTACTCCTCGGGCGATGAAGGCGCATCGGGTGGACAACCAAACAGGAGATCACAAGGGAGACGAAGTTCACGTCCAAAGAGCATCTGGGATGGAGTATAGCCAGTGGTTTCATGGACAGCACTTCGATAAGCCAGCAGGAACAATGGCAACTTCAAGTCCCAATCTTGCTGGTTCCTAGATACTAGAAGAAAGAGGTTATTCAGGATGGTACGATTGAACCTCTCGACCATGCCGTCCGACTGGGGATGTAAAGGTGTTGTCCGGGTTTTGTCTATGCCGAGTAGTTGACACAGTCCTTTGAAAACATCAGAGGTAAAGTTCCTACCTTGGTCGGTATGAAGTTGTAGGGGCGTGCCGTACCTTGACACCCATTGCTGCACTAGGACCTCTGCGACTGTGCATGCCTCTTGATTGGGAATGGGATATGCCTCAGGCCACTTGGTGAAATAGTCCATCACGACGAGGATGTATTTATTTCCACTGGAGGTCCGTGGCAAAGGACCCAAGATGTCGATTGCAATCCGTTCAAATGGTGCTCCCACGTTATACCGTTGCAGTCTTCCTCGACTTTGTTTCTGCGGGCCTTTACGTGCCGCACAAGCATCACAGGATTTACACCATTTCTCCACATCCTCCTTTGCCTTGCACCAGTAGAAGTGTTCCCGAACTTTCTGCAGAGTCTTCATTACCCCAAAATGGCCTCCGGTAGAGCTACTATGCAGTTGTTCTAAAACAGCTGGAATTTTTGGTCTTGGTAATAAAATCTGCCATCTGAAGCTTTTCCCATCATCAGATTCCCACTTTCTGTATAATACGCCGTTTCTGATATGAAGAGAGTCCCAAAGTGCCCAATAACTTTTCGTAATGGGACTAAATCTGGAAATCTCCTGCCAGGTAGGTCTGTTGCTGGTCGTCTCCTTCAGCTGTAATATTGGATTTATGTCAGGATCTTCCAACTGGGCTTGTCTAAGTTCTTCGTCACTCCATGGATCGGGAACTTGTTCTGATGGTGTTGAGACAGTGACTTGGCCGGCAACCGGATTTATCGGCAGGTATTTCTGTTCGGCTCTAGAGCAGTACTTGCAGCTTTCCGAGCAGGGCTTCCGTGACAAGGCATCTGCATTACCATGTAGAGTCCCTTTACGATGACGTATCTCAAAGTCATATTCCTGGAGGCGTTGTATCCACCTGGCAATCTGTCCTTCCGGGTTCTTGAACTGGAGCAACTACGTTAAAGATGCATGGTCAGTCCGGAGCAGGAATCTTCTGCAATAGAGGTAATGATGGAAATGTTCTATGGCTTTTACGATGGCGAGTAGCTCTTTCCTGGTGGTACAGTAATTTCGCTCTGGTTTAGACAGGCATTTACTCCAATAGGCAATGACATGTTCTTGACCATCAATTTCCTGCGACAGAACAGCACCGACACTCTCATGGCTGGCATCTGTATCAAGTATGAACTGTCTGTCGTGCTGTGGATACGTCAAGATAGGCGATGATGTTAAGGCCTCTTTAAGTCGCTTGAACGCATTTTCACATTCATCTGTCCACAGGAACTTCTGTTTGGCTTCCGTCAGCTTGTGGAGTGGTCTGGCAATATTTGAGAAACCCTTGACAAACTTCCTGTAGTAAGTGCATAACCCCAGGAAACTTCGTAGTTGGTGTACATTTTCAGGGCGACTCCAGTTCTCGACTGCAGAGATCTTCTCAGGATCAGTTCTCACACCTTCGGCAGAGATGATATGGCCGATTTAGCTCACTTCACGACGGAACAAGTTACACTTGCCTGGATTCAATTTGAGGTTAGCCATTCTGAGTTTCTCCAGCACCTTTCGAATGTTTCGTAGATGGTCTTCAAAAGTGCGCCCCACAATGATAATATCATCCAAATACACCAGACAGGCTTTGTAAAGCAACGGAATAAGCACCGCAAATTCCTAGCTTTTCTCTTACTAAATTAAACTGTATAAAGGCGGACGCCAAGACTACTTATTTACACTTTAAAATTATTAAAGTAGCATCTTTTATGCTCATATAATAATTCCCTATAACATTAAACATAAGAAAATTATTCCTACGGTAAAAAGTAGTTCACTAAAATTAAGAACTCAAACTATATGAAAAAATGCAACTAACATCGTTGCTAACTTTATTCTGTTCTATTTCTTGAATTAAAAAAAACAAAACTGTGGATGCCACACGCATCACATAATCTTTACATTTTAACAAATTTTGAAGATAGCACGCGCTCATATTTTACATAAAAATTAAAAGCATTAAATTCATTTAACTCTTTTTTTCTTTGACATGTTGTTCAGCACGTGAACTTACAAAAAATAGAGGATAAATAATAAACAAATTTATACACTGAAATTGAAAATGGCTCAGTTATAACATCCTCCCACCTTTTGATTATAGGTTATAATCAAAACCAAATGTTGCAGGTGTAGTTCTCAATACATTAGTCTTTCAGGGACTTTAATTCTCCTTCCCGCTTTGCTATATCTGACTGGTTCCTCTTCTGAAGTTACAACGGGTTTAACAGTTTGAGCAGAGGTTTCCTTTGAATGGTATGCTTCTTTCAGTTTTGAACTATTATTTGATGATGTTACTTCTAAAGGATATAATCTTTGAATAGGTCGTAAAAGTTCATGTTGCGAAGTTTGAACCTTTACAAGTCGAACTTTCTTATCTTTGCCAGGCATAAGTTCTGTGATACGGCCTAGTGGCCAGTGGATTCGTTTCTTGTTGTCAGATCCAATTAATACAATATCTCCGACAGCGATACCCTTTTCTGGCTGTTTTCTATTTGCTCGCTGTATGAGAGCACCCAATTCGGATCTGAATCGATCTCTCAAAGCTCTGAGTAGGGACTGCCTGTATCTGAGCCTCTTTGATAAAGAATTTTGTTCAACTGCATCAACATCTGGAAGCTGAATTTCGTGAACATCTTGAAGAAACATAGATGGGGAGATAGGCTTTACAGTCGCATCATCAGAAAGGTATGTTAGAGGCCTTGAATTCACTACACTTTCAACATCAGCTAAAAGAGTTGTCATTTCTTCGTACGTAAGACAGGCGCGTCCTAAGACTCTTTTAAGAAGATCTTTTATTACCCTAATCAGCCTCTCCCAGAAGCCACCCCACCACGCCGCCGTTGGCGGGTTAAACTTCCAGTCTATGGAGTTGACAGACCCATATTTTTGTATACATTGCCAATCTAAGCTTCTCAATAAATTAGCTGCGCCAACAAAATTTGTTCCGTTATCACAGTAGATAACAGAGCATCTTCCTCTGCGAGCCACAAATCTTCTCAAACCCATCAAAAATGCATCTGTGGAAGCAGAGGTCACTAGCTCTAGATGAACAGCTCTATATATAGCACATGTGAAAATCAAAATCCAACTCTTCTTATCGTTCTTAAGATACAAAGGACCAGCCATATCTATGCCTGTAATTTGAAATACGGCAGAATCTTTTACTCTGTTTTCAGGTAGAGGAGCACTATATGTCCATAAAGCACTTGAATTAAACCTTTTACAAATCACACAGCTGGCTAACACAAGCTTTACACTCTTTCTTCCGTTGAGGATCCAATACCTTTCTCTAAGCAAATTTAAGAGGATTTGTAACCCCGCATGACAGTTCTTTACATGAATATAAAAAATAAGTCGCTTAACAACTTCATGCCTTGAAGGGAGAATTATGGGATGGAGAAAATCTTCACTATCTTTCCTGTAAGTTATTTTAGTTTTCAAACGAATGACATCTTGCTCATCCTTACAGGTTTGTAATGTCTTCAATCTTTCATCACTTTCCGAAGAGAAAGATTCTTTTTGAACCATACGTAGAGTTTTTATCTCAGCTTCCCGAAATTCAGTAGCCGTCAATTCGCCTTTACTCTTCTTATCAGGATTTAAACAATTATGCTTAAAGCGAAGAATCCAAGCAACTAAACGTATGATTTTTTCATAACTTGAAAAGTAGCGGTAATACCAGTTATTGTTGGATGGAAATTCAGGTTTCGTCAACATACAAGTAGACTTTGACCTTTCTTTCTGAATTTCTTCCTCATTCCAATCTTCATCGGAAGTGTTCATGTGGTTTCTAAATTCTGCTGAATCTTTCATCCAATGTGGGCCCTCCCACCATCTGATTAAAGCTAATTGCTTAGCCTTACAGCCTCTAGACGGCAAGTCTGCTGGATTCTTCTCACTTGGTATATGTTTCCATGATGAAGGACTGCTTAATTTCTGAATCTCTTGAACCCGATTTCGGACAAACACAGACCAGCTCTCATTTCTTGATATCCAAGCAAGCACTGTTGAGGAATCGCTCCAGTAATATCTCTTCATTTCCTGCCAACCCAAAGCATCCACAACAGTTTTCGCCAAACGAGCGCCAATAGTAGCTGCTAATAGCTCCATCCTTGGTACAGTCGTATTCTTTAAAGGCGCAACTCGGGACTTAGCAGCAAGCAGAATTATTTCCCCTTGATCTTCCTTTTCTATCCTCAAGAATACCACTGCTGCGTAAGCATCTTTACTTCCATCAACGAAAGTATGAATTGTGCATGCATGTAAGTTTTCAGGAGTGATCTGGATATGTCTTGGTATCTTAACATCGTTTAAATATTTAAGTTCTTGGAACCATAATAGGAATTCTTTTTGTAATTCACCAGTTATTTCGTCATCCCAATTAATTCCTAATTTCCAAGCTTTCTGTAACATCAATTTAGGATAAAGCATCACCGGAGCAGTAAAACCAAAAGGATCAAAAATTTTATGAACTGCCGATAACATACTTCGCTTGGTAATCCTTTCTGTGTTGAAATCGTTTAGCCATTTCATGTTGACTTTTAATGTATCGGAAACCTTATCCCAAATCAGACCCAATACTTGAGTTTCCTTCTGGTTCGACGTTTCATCGTGATCACCAGTGTATTCCCACTGTCTTAAATCAAAACCACCATTTGCCATTATTTTCTTTGAGTCCAAGATAAATTTCTTTAGATCTTCTTCACTGTGCATACTAGTGGCGACATTGTCTACATAGAAACTATGCAAAAGCCTTTGCTTGAAATTTTCCTCAAAACTTGCACTATTTTTGATGTGATATTCAATTACTGATGATAAAAGAAAAGGGCTACACTTTACACCGAAAACGACTCGTGCATGCCTAAATACTTTAAGTTTCTTCTCTTTTAGATCTTTCCACCATAGAAATCGTAGGAAATCTCTATCCTTTTCACAAATGCTAATTTGAAGAAACGCTTTTCTAATATCAGCGGTTACACCAAATTTTCTTTCTCTGAAACGTAGAAGAATATCTGGGATAAGCTCAATCAAATTTGGGCCACACTGCAGACACTGATTTAAAGATGGATGGTTAGTCAACTTTGCTGAAGCGTCGAAAACCGGACGGATAGGTGTTGTAGTACTGGTCTCTTTAATAACTGGGTGATGAGGTAAATAATTACCATAAGAGTTCACTTTGGTAGCAGGAACTTCTTCTATGATCCCCTCATTCAACCAGTCCATAAATATATTTTCATATTTTCCGTACATGTTCTTAGATAATAACTTAGAAGTTGTACTTTCCAAACGTCTTACAGCCAAACTCAAGTTATCTGGTAATGCAGATGTGTCGTCAGCCCAAGGAAGACAAATTTCGTAACGACCATCCTTGTTAATTTTTACTGTCTCTAAGAAATGTTCCTTTGTTTGACGGTCAATCTCATTTTTAGATTTCTTTTCTATAGTATCTGTTATTCCGATCAAGTCCAATCTCCATAAGTTTGAGATATCAGCTTCATTTACGAACAAAGACGTCACCATCATTGCCAAATTATCTGTTGAGACCTCGGTGTGAGGCGCTTTGCCCATCAATGTCCAACCAAGGTATGTTTCTATGGCAACAAGACCAGATGTCAATACTTTTCTTTTGCCAGTTAACATCTTTCCCATAATATCAGCCCCAATCAATATTTCGATAACTTCACGGCAATGACTTACATCAGATAATTCGATTCCATATTCTTTCAACTCTTTAATCCACGGACCATTAGTGACCGGTTGAATGTTTTCACATATAGTAATTTGATCCATCACTTCAAAATTACAGGTGAACTTCTCCTTCATATCCTTAACCTTTATTCTATAACAATTATGTTGGCATTCCTTTGTTGTAACTCCGCCAAACAATGAATGCATCATTTTTTCTTGACGAATGGGAGTATAATTCATCTCTTCTGCTATACTTTTCAAAATATAAGATTTTTGGGATGCTGAATCTAACAATAAACGAACTGTTTTTTGCTTGTTTTCGGAGATGAGTTTCACTTTTAAGGTTTGAAGGAATACTTTAGCACTTTGCTTATTAAAATTTGCCATGTTTACTTCACTGCTGACTGAATTTTCTTCAACCTTTTCTTGTGCAGTTTTACCTTGAGAATCACGCAAATCGCACATCAAAGGCACATGCTTCTTAGAACAGATAATGCATCTTAAAACTGCTCGACATTTTTTCACTGTATGATTAGGTAACAAACAAGCGAAGCAGCAATTTTTATCCTTTACAATATTTTGTATCTCAGTTAAAGTCAATTTTCGAGCTGAAAAGCATTCAGAGCTCAAATGTTTGCCTTGGCAAAAAATGCATACTCTTTTGAAATCTAAAGCAGAAGACGTTGTTAATAAACCTGCAGCTGTCGATATCTTATTTCGCATATAGTCTGCACTTGCACCGTTTTTCCTTTTAGAATATTTATTATCTTCACGCTTTGTCAAACCGAAGCCCGCTACAGCTAAAGATATTCTCTCTTCACCTTCTACTTCCGTTTTCAAAAAATGCATCAGATTATTCAACCTTCCTTTAGCATCCGTATTAGAAGAAGAGAGATTCGAGCGATTCCAGGCCTTCAAAAAGTCTGCTGGGAAACAAGACTCAACCATAGGGTATAGAATGGAGGCATATTTATCAGTGGTAACACCTAATGTTTCTAGCGCCCGTAAATATGACTCAAGCTTATCATATAATGAAATTAATGCAAATCTACCTTTTGTTTGCACAGATATTATCAATTTCAATAACTCTCGTACATACACTTCTACTAGAATATCTTCCCTGCCAAAACGAGCCTTTAAACTTTCCACTGCCTTTGAATAATTGGCGCCAGTTGGCGGGAAACTTTCAACAACTTCTCTTGCGCGTGAACCAGCGATTGTTGCTTGTACTAAATACTGGAACTTGTCCTCTGGGGCAATTTCATCATCTTTATCGATTTGTTCAAATTGGCTCCAAAAAGGCAACCAATCCTTAATTTCTCCGCCAAATTTCCTGAATTCCAGCTTAGGTAAAGTAAATTTTCGTCTCATAGTACTATTTTCATAATTACTTAAAATAGCATCAGTTTGAATTTGCCCAGATGATTGTATTCTCGCCAATTCTAAATCATGATTCAATCTTAATTTCTCTTTCTCCAGTTCTGCTTCTTTTTCCAGCTTTAATGCCTCAGCTTCTTTTTCTAGCTTTAACTTCTCAAGTTCTTTTTCTTTTTCAGCTTGTTTTTCTTCTTTCAGAGCTTGTTTTTCTTCTTTCAAAGCTTGTTCTTGTTTTTCTTCTTTCAAAGCTTGTTTTTCTTCTTTCAATTTTCTTTCCGCTATAGCATTTTCTAAGATATCCTGAACAAAGTCAGGATCCTTTTCATACTCTTTACTATTTAAAATCAGCTCCTTTAAGCTTGCTATTGTGAACGTCGAAGGCAAAGTCTCTCCAATCTCTTCGGCTACCCACTTCAAATCTTCTTTTTTAAACCCTTTAACGGTTTTAAACATCTTTTTAATCTTAATATAATCAAAATAATTTTACTTCACTTGAACGGTCCTGTCGCTATGGACTCCAATACTTTTATGTAAAGCAACGGAATAAGCACCGCAAATTCCTAGCTTTTCTCTTACTAAATTAAACTGTATAAAGGCGGACGCCAAGACTACTTATTTACACTTTAAAATTATTAAAGTAGCATCTTTTATGCTCATATAATAATTCCCTATAACATTAAACATAAGAAAATTATTCCTACGGTAAAAAGTAGTTCACTAAAATTAAGAACTCAAACTATATGAAAAAATGCAACTAACATCGTTGCTAACTTTATTCTGTTCTATTTCTTGAATTAAAAAAAACAAAACTGTGGATGCCACACGCATCACATAATCTTTACATTTTAACAAATTTTGAAGATAGCACGCGCTCATATTTTACATAAAAATTAAAAGCATTAAATTCATTTAACTCTTTTTTTCTTTGACATGTTGTTCAGCACGTGAACTTACAAAAAATAGAGGATAAATAATAAACAAATTTATACACTGAAATTGAAAATGGCTCAGTTATAACAGGCTTCATAGGAAAGTCCTTTTAGCACTGTCTCCATCAGGCGTTCGAAGGTGGCAGGTGCATTACATAATCCGAACGGCATAACTTTAACTTGCCACAGTCCTTGTCCCATGGTGAATGCAGTCTTCTCACGATCATCAGGATGTAATTCTACTTGCCAGTAACCGCTCTTCAGATCCAAAGTCGAGAAACATTTATTGCCAGCAAGTGTGTCTAATGTGTCGTCAATTCTGGGAAGAGGGTAACTGTCTTTCTTCGTGATGTCATTCAAACGACGATAATCCACGCAAAATCTTGTTGAACCATCCTTTTTTTCGCACCAGTACTATGGGAGAGGCCCAAGGATTCGTTGATGGATCGATGACATCATTGTGCTGCATTTCACTTAGAAGTTCAGTGACTTCTTCCTGTTTAGCAAATGGAAGTCTTCTTGGATGTTGTTTGGTTGGAGGATGATTTCCTGTATCAATTCTGTGCTGGGTGATGTTCGTTCTCCCGACGTCTTCAGGTGTTCGAGAAAAAAGGTCTTTAAATTCTTGGAGTAGCTTCTCCGCAGCACATCTCTGTTCCTTTCCTAACTCTGCATTCTTGAGTAATTCCGTCATTAATTGTTCGGAAGACTTGGATTCGGTTGATTGCGTGGGGCGGTTGATGCATGTGACAGGAGTGCAGGTTGCTAACACCTCATCCTTCTTCACTGTCCGGACCTTATCGCTGATGTTTGCGACTCTCACAGGAATAGTATTCTTTGAGAGATCAACTAGAGATGAAGCTACCAGAACTCCTCTTGGGCTATTGTCTGTATTCGGGTATTCAATCAGTCCATAGCGGAAGTATTGCTTGGTAGGGGGTGTTCCTAAAACTATTGTCTGTATCTGGAGGGATGGAAATTTCAGACTTGGCTGTTATCTGGCAAATTGTCTGAATGTCTTGATTTTCAGTGTTGAACACAGCGATGTCTTCCGAACTCGAATGCAGTTCATTATTCTTGAAGTCCAATTGAAAGTTAAATTTTCCCAGGAAATCAATTCCAATGATTAAAGGAACTCTTATATCAGCCACATATGCCATATGATGGTAACTGGCATTCCCAAAAGTGATAGTCAAGTTCATTTTTCCATATATTTTGATTTCGTCTCTGGTCACAGTCTTGAGTTTAACGCAGGGCAGCGTCCAGATGATCTTCCCTTTTAGTTTTTGAGCCAAATCCGTTCTAATGGTGGTCACGTTGGCTCCTGTGTCCAGAATCATCCGGCAGATGGTGTTGTTAACTTGGCCATAGACGTGAAGTCCATTATCGCCGCCACTCATCGATGACACATGAAATACTGTAAATTGGGGCTCTTTAATTTCAGGCGACCTCCGCCCCGCGAGATGGCCTCCTCTTAGTTTCCCTGTAGTGATGGTGAAGACGGGTGATTTCCTATAGTTGGTCGTACAGGGCAGTTTCCTCTTCACGTGACCATCCCCTCCACAGCTCCAGCACTTTATCTTCCGGTCCTTTATTTCCTTATTATTCTCCAGGCTGCGCAATCTCTTTAAGATCTCTTCGATACTTCTCTTCATTTCATTTTCACCAGCAGGCGTATCGTTTAATGAGACTGCTCTTATGGTATGGCGATCTTTACGGGAGGCTTGTTGGGCTGCCTCTATCCTAAGTGCATAGCCTAAAGCTGATTCTACGTCTCTGATGTTGCAGAGTCTCGGCGCTTTTTGAATTTCTGGATCACGAACAGCATCGATAAAGTACTGAAGAGCTAAGTCGTTTCGAGTGTCAGCATGACAGTCTGAGAATGCTAGGTGTGACAGTCTCTGAATGTCCGCTGCCAGCTCTTGCAAACTTTCGCCCGTTTTCTGGTAACGAGATTTTAGCTGAAGGCGACTATAGTCCTTAGAACACTTCTCTCCGAACCGTAGTTCCAGTGCTCTAGTCAGGGCCTCGAAGTCGTTCCTTTCTTCTTTAGAAACATTTCTCAGGATCTCGGCTGCATCTCCCCGTAATGCTGCTGCTAAGTGGACTGACTTGGCGGTAGAGTCCCAGCCGTTAGCTTCAGCAACGAGGGAAAACTGCGCCTTATATACACGCCAGGAGGAACTGCCGTCGTAGGTGGATAGCTTAATAAATTCCTGATTCTGGATTCTTTTATCTCTCTTTTTAGTTTCCTGAGGCATGGATTCTAACTTTTCTTCGAGATTCCGAATCTTGCTCTGCAGTTCATTCCCTATTACTTCTCTGTTCCACTCTTCTTTCATTTTTCTTTCAAGATCTTCCTCCATTCTCTTAAACTTGCTTTCTATCTCTGAAAACCTTCCTTTCAGCTCTTGATCAAAGTTTTCTTTAAATTTCTCCTCTACACTCCGTTCTATCCTCGTAACACTCTCTTCAACCTTCATAACATTTTCTTCTATCTTCATAGCTTTTCTTCAAAACTTTCTTCTATTTTCAAAACTTTCTCCTCAAAATGTTCTTCTATCTTTATAACTTTCTCTTCCATTCCATCCATTCTATTTTCCATCACCGTTAATTTACCCTCGATTGATTCTTTCACCGTTGAAAGCTCTCTCTTCATCTCATCTTGATTAGATTTAATTTCGTCGGTCAAACTGTCTTTCAACTCTCTTTGCGATGTTTCCGTTTTCTCTTGTGCTACCTTCATTTCTTCAGTCAAACCGTCTTTCAACTCTCTTTGTGATGTTTCCATTTTCTCTTGTGCTACCTTCATTTCTTCAGTCAAACCGTCTTTCAACTCTCTTTGTCCTTCTTTCATTTCTCTTTGTCCTGTTTCCATTTTCTCTATCAATCCAGATCTTAAATCATTCATCTGAGCAGTGAGTCCTTCTAGAAATTTCTTCATTTCTTGCTCCATAGCCCTCGTTATCACCATTCACAGACAATCCCACTTCTGACACCAGAAATGTTGCGTACTTGAGGGTTCGTGAGTTGTCCGAGAATGAAAGGCCAAACGTACAAAAATTCAGTAATTTATTCGCAGAAAGTTCCAGAAAAATACAGGTCTATAAACCAAGTATCAGCTTCAATTCGACCAGTAAACACAGCTTAAACAACAGCTATCAATAGCAAATCCACAGTACAAACTGTATGGCAATAACACTTAGCAAGTCTCTTTCGAAGAGGCTCAATGCAAGCTGACCGACTCTGATCACAGACTGAACTGAACTAACTCGACTTGGCGAGAAAGCAGGCTTATATACCCCTGTAGAAAAGCGTGGAACGTTCCAGAAATCTCCATATCTCATCAGCCAATCGGATTAGAGCTTCCATATTTGGTATATCCATTATAAGGATTTTATCGCCAAAGTCGCCAAATTTGGCGCCAAATCCATTACCTGCCTTATTGGGCTTTTTAATGCGTTTTTAAGGGGAAATAAGGCTATTTCAATGCTAAAATGACTAGAAATGGACAAAATTAGCACTTTATCAACTTACTAAGCCTCTCTGAAAGAATTTATACAAAAATAAACACAATTATTTACAATTTTGTAACAATATTTATAATTAATTTATATATATATTTGTTTTATAATGCTCAAATATATTTATAAATTTTTATAAACTAAGGGTTATGTATAAATTAGTCAAACAACAACAGATGGCAAGTTTAAAAGAAAAGAAATCTGAAGAATTAATGGATTGGTCAGAGTATAATCCTAAATGGTATAAAAAGAATGATCCAAGTTTATATAAAACGATTTTAGCGAATCCTTTACTATATCTAAAATCATTTTAATTGTTATTCAATACGAAAAAAAAAAAAAGAAAGAAATATTACGCAACTTTCAACGCACATGAAGTATAAAAAGGCTGTAGCAGTTGCTTAGAATCTCATCATCATCATCAAAGTGCTTGTTTTAGTGTTCCTGAGAACGACGTTCCCTCACCACTAGTATTAGTATATAAATCAGAAAAAATAATGACCACAGCCACAGACCAGCAAAACAGAACACTGGTGACATAAAATGGAGGCGTAATAAAGCCCTCAAAATTTAGGAAATAATATAAAAGAAAAAGGCAGTGTACAAAGAATTATAAAATAAAGAATATAAATATGTAAAGGAACATAAATATGAAAAATAAAAGTGATGATAATAATAAAATAATAGTAATATTTACATGATAGAAAGATAATGCCAAGAAAGGTGTGGAAGTTCTAGCAGTAAGGAAATAGAAATAGGAGCTTTTAACCAGGGTTAAAACCTTCTGGAAGGTACAGGGTGGCACGTGGTCGTCTATAATTCGCACGAGCATCATAATCAGTGATGTTGAAAATCTCTTCGTTAGGAATACAGGGTAGATAATCAAAAAATTTAGTAGCCTGCATTTTGATTGTTGTACGGATAGTATCAATATGAAAATCATGATGCATAACTGAATTACGACAGTACCAGGGGGCATGCCGAGGATGCGAAGAGTTTTGTTTTGTAAAATCTGGACTTTCTGGAGATTGGTATTCGCTGCAGATCCCCAAATCTGGGCACAGTAGAGCAGAATAGGTCTCAGAACGGTTTTATAAAGTAGGAGTTTGTTACCCATGCTCATCCCATTACCATACAGAAGATAAGCAAGGTCATTCTTTGCTTTGTAAAATTTTTGGACGGTATAATCGATATAGAATACTTGTTAAGAACATGATCAACATTTACAATAGTGGAAAGGTAAAAAATATCTGGATGTGGAGAGAACTGGGATTCATATTGATCGGCGATCACCTCCAGTTTATCTTCCTCATCGCACTTAAAACCAGAATCAGTTAGAAATGGGGGAATTGGACTAAAAGGCTTTCTTATTTTTTTAAGGTAATTCCATAAGGAGTTATCAGAAGGAGCTAGAGAAGTAATGAAATCGTTCCATTTCCTATTTTTATATCTTTTAATCTCACGTTTGATAATAGCTGTTAGTCTATTCATCTCACTCCTGATGGTTGGACATCTGGTACTTTGCCAAAGCCTCCGTAATCTATTCCTGGAATTAATTTTTAATGTAATTTCGTGAGGGAGAGTATGGAAGTGATGGGAAGCTTGGTGCAATTTAGAAGAATCAAGAGAATTTTTGATTAGCTGTTGGAGATTGATAATAGCCTTATCAATATCAGTAGTCGAATTAAGCTCATTAAAAGGAGGCGGAGAATTATTCATAAATTTTGAAAAGGTATTCCAGTCGGTAACGGAAGGAGTAGCAAGAGAGGGAAGAGAAGGACTGTAATCAATTTGAAGTAAGACAGGGAGGTGATCAGAAGTTAATTCTGAAATAGGAGTAATAGTGAAGGGATAAGGAATGTTGTTCAACAAAGCGAGGTCAATAGTCGTGCCAACTCCCTGGGGGCTATACCTGGTAGGAGAGGAGGGAGCAGCAATTTCAATACCATGGTTGATACAATACTGATGAAGGTTTTCCCCTAAGTTATCGGTGCGGAGGGAAGTGCACCAACTGGTATGATGGGAATTAAAGTCGCCAGCCAAAATAACTTTTTCATCTAACTGGAACAGCTGGTCAAGATCAGAGCTCAGAAAATAATGATGCTTGACTCTGAGATAAATGGAGGAGATTGTAATGGAGTTCCTGTTGTCCAGTTTAATTTTGACGTTTGTATTTTCAAGTAGGTGAAGAGGGAGGGAAGGTGCGAGAGAATGGGGTATTCTGCGATTAACGAATATAGCCGTCCCGCCATAAGGCGAAATTTCATTGTTTTCCATGCGAGGAGTGAAATAAGTATTAAAATTCTGTGCGGATTTGCATTTGACTTCCTGTATAAGAATAAGATCAACAGGGTGATGAATAACAAAACTTCTAAAATCGTCAAGCTTCGATCGGAGACCATTGGCGTTCCAAAAAAGAATTTTAAGGCAACCCATTATTTGGCTGAGTTGCTAGCTGGGGGGCAAGAGGCGCCATCAGAACATATGATTTGCAGAAGCTGATTTTCTGTTTGGTTATTATTTAGCAGTTGGGCCAGTTTAGAGAGGCGAGTGATAAGAGCATCAATTTTATTTATCATATCGTCAATATTAATATTTTTATTTAACAGCATTGTCAAAATACAGACAGCGTTAAGTGAGTTCGTGTTAGGATTCTCGTGTTTAGATTTATTTTCTGTGGTTTTCCGTTCATTATGAGTAGTTAGAGAGCAGACTGGGCGAAGTTTTTACTAGTAGAGGGGCCATTGGTATGTGTTATGGTATTAGTGTTTGAGTTAGGAGAATTTTCTTTAAGAATATTAGCAAAAGTATCACTAGTCGATGTTTTTTTGCTAGTGAAGGAATCCTGAGAATTTCTAATAGTAACAACCCTGGAAGATTTTAGGTTTTTTGGATTCATTGGACATCCACTGAAATTGGCAGTGTGATTTTCACCACAGTTAGCACATTTAATGTTTTTAAGCTCAGTGTTTGTACATTGGTTAGCTCTATATGGTCACCAGAGCATTTAACGCAAACTGGTTTGAAGGAACAGTTTTCAGAGCTACGATTAAAACGTTGGCAGTTGTAGCATTGCCTCGTGCCTTTAAATTTGTATGGGACAGGAGTAATCCTAAAATCTAGGAAAACACGAATATCATAGATGTGTTTAAACTGATCATCTGGGAAGATATCAGCTAAATATAGGGGTATTGGCTGCTTAGTTTTTAAGTTTTTAAGTTGTGATACTCTGTGAACTTTGAAATTAAGTTCCAGGAGTTCACTTTTGACCTCATCGATAGAAGTATCGGAGGGGATTCCCTTAAGCAACACCTTTCTTGGCCGTTCTGTGCGGAGTTGCATTCCGAAGAATTCGTGTTTATTTGAAGATAAATAATTTTGGATGATCCTATATTCTTCAATGATTTTAGGTCGAAACATAATAATATCACCTTTAAATTGTTTCTCTATGACAGTATTAGCTAGTTCATCCAGTGTTTTGGCGATTTCTTGCCAATTAGTCGTGGCTTTTAGATAAATAGGCTCGGGTCTAGGGAGTTTTTTAATGGCAGTTTGACTGTCAAGTGTAGAATTAGCCATTTCCTCATGCTTAAGAGGTTGAAATTTGTTTGAGATAGGAACTGATTGATTTAGATCAATTTGGGTAATCTTAACGGATTGAGACGGGAATTTAAATCCATCATCACAGATGGGGGAATTTGGTCTGTTACGTTTTTTAGCAGCATTATGAGCGTTATTTGAGTTACTTATATTAATATCATTAACATTAAGATCATTAAGTTTCATATCTTCATAAACAAAATCTAGGATATATTTGGTTGAGTTTGCAATATATTGAATGTAGTGCTGGTCTACAGTTAGAGGGTCAAAATTTTCTGCCCACATACCTTTTAGTGATTTTCAAGATGATCTTTATGACGAGAGGAGCAGGTACTTAGTAATAATCCAGTCTCTTGCATAATGGTGACGAAATAATCAATCACTGGTGAACGTTGTCCCGGGGGAACAGACGCATAAAATTGCAGAAATTCATCAATTCTTTTCAGTTCCGGTGGAAAAATAGACTTGCTAGGCAAAGTCATATCATAATTTGATGAAGAAAGGCCCTCCATTTCGTTTGTACATGCAAAAAGTTAAAAAAAATGAAGCGAAAAGAACTTCAAAGAGTGGCATTGATTAGAATCTCAGATCTCTGGATTGATAACCATGGAGTTGGAAGCAAGAATTCTAAACGAACTGATATTTAATGCTATGCTAATTGTACTGGAAAGTTACGTTGGTGAAAGATTCATTATTAAAAGTGCTAATAACTTCCTAAATGTGCATTCAACAATACTTAAATATATGGAGCCATTTAATCATGTATTTTTGCGAGAAATTAAAAAACTAAATGATTTAGAGAAAACTTTATACCGTTTAAAAAAAGAGCTTCAGTGGAAAAAATTATCGTCACAAAGGCTAAACCTTTTTTATTCGTCTTTCTAATAATATCATTTATTATGAGAAAGTTAAAATGTCATCGTAAAATAATTAACGATTTGGAATATTCGACAAATAAAAATTTAAAATTTGTATTAAATACTGAATTTCACCATCTGCATTTCATAAAGAAAAAGAAGAGCATTCGTGTTAAAAAAAAAAAAAAAAAAAAAAAAAAAAAAAAAAACATATTTGACAAGTTGTTCATTTTTTTAAAGATTTATATGAATCTCAGATCTTTGGATTGATAACTATGGAGATTGAAGCAAGAATTCACGAATTAATTTATAATGGCTATGCTAATTATACTGGAAAGTTACGTTGGTCATCATTAAAAGTGCTAATAAATCCCTAAATGTGCATTCAACAATACTTAAAAAGATGGTGCGAGAAGATTTAAAGAAAACTTTATAGCAATTAGAAAAAGCTTCAGTGGTCACCACAAAGACTAAACTTTTTTCATTAGTCTTTCTAATAATTGCATTTATTATGAGAATGTCATCGTAAAATAATTAACGATTTGGGATATTCAACAAATAAAAATTTAAAATTTGTATTAAAGACGGAATTTTAACATCATAAAGAAAAAGTCGTATTTTAAAAAACATGTTTGACAAAATGTTGTTCATTTTTTAAAGATTTATAGATTTATGTATATAATATGTACATTTGTAATTTGCAATTCAAAATAAACTGTTATTTGACTGTTTCTGACGTTTATTTATTTTATTTTATTTTTATTTTATTTTTAATATTTATCTATTTTTTTTATAAAAACATATGAATATATAAAAGCGACTATTATTACAAACAAATAACAATTATTAACGTTTTAAAGAACAAAAACAGAAATGGATATAAATTTGCAAATTTATATAGATTTTGATAATGTAAAAATTCTATCTCAACCATTATCAGAAATTGGATTTAACGATTTTGATATTAAATTGATTGAAAGTATAATTACTACAGGCCTTTCACATTATGATTTAAAGTTATTACACTGTAAAAAAATAACTATTACCAGCTGCAAGAAACTCTCTGTGATTGGAGAAAATAATTATTTTCTCCAATCACAGAGAGTTTCTTGCAGCTGGTAATAGTTATTTTTTTACAGTGTAGGTATTTCAAAAGAACAAATTTTAGCTATATTTTATTTAATTCATCCTGAAAATGAATTTTGCAAGAAAGGGAATATTTATTATGGTGAATGTATTCAATCGACGAAAATATTGTAATGTTAGGTCGTCATAAAAATTGTCTATCAACGTGTCCAAAATCTTTAGAAGAAGATTGTTCTATTTCTTTAAATTCACTTGACAAAAATACTGTTATGTTATGTTGTAATATATATCGGTATCCCAAATTAATTAGAAATTGGATATTGAAAAGTACTGATGCTTTTCATATTTTAAAATCAATTAAAGGAATAAAATTTAGATTATCAGGGCATATTGTTTAAGATTTTAAATTTCGATGGTCAAAGTGTAATACTTTAAAAGGACCACTAATAAATTTTAAAAAGTGATAAATGTCTAAATCTACTCAGCTTCGAGATAATAATAATTGATTTTCATACCATGATTCTGAATTTTATTAATAATTTAATAAACTGTGACATTATATAGTCATCTCAGATATTATTATTTTATTTTTATTTATTTATATTATTTTATTTATTTATTTATATTATTTTATTATAATTTTTTAAAAAGAAAAAACTAAGCTCCACCCTTTTTTGTTCAAACTATGTAAATCACTCTGTTTTTCACTTAGATTTCAGTTCACCATGAAACATCTCGTTGAAAGTATTATCATAAATTTCATTAGACAAACTATAAAGAATAAATTACCAAATTTTTTGGACTTCAGTGATATTTCAAAATATGTTTTAACTCAAGTTTTAAAAAAAGACATGACATATCAAAGAGATATATTAATAGAATATCTTCAACTTCCAGAGAAAGACCAAAAAGTTGCATATGACGCAAAATTTTTAGATTGTTTGTCACATTTGAGTAAAGAAGTTGAAAGTAGAATTGAAGAATTAAAACAAATTATGTTTAAGCAAAACTTTTCTTTTCCAATGTCTGGATCATCAGAGGACAATACTGAAATGGATAACGAAAGTAATTCTATAAACCAAAATTCAGAGGATATAAAAACAAATATTGTAGATCTTACAGAACTTCACAAGATATAGAAAAAGATAATTGTATAAACTACCTGTGGACTCATATTATGTAAAAAGAAATGTTAATTTTGCATATTTAGGTGTGAGATATAAAAATAAACTATTTGATGCGTTTTTCTCTAGCAATGTATAATTGGTGTTAAACAGTGAACAAACTCATGGAAAAATATTTAAAATATTATTGCAAAAAGTTTAAAATTGAAACTTTGTTTATACGTACACAGAAACATTTTAAATTAATTGTTTAACCCTGAAATAGAATAAAATGTAATTTGAATTCTTGAAATAGAATAAAATGAAATTTGAATTTTAGCATTTAATTAGATAGCGAATTTTCAAAATTGAAATTTTCAAATCCGAAATTTCGCTATATAATTAAATGCTTATTAAAATGTCTTTTAAAATGCTAATTAAAATGGAATTTGAATTTTAGCATTTAATTAGATAGGGACTTTTCGGATTTTAAAATTTCAATTTTGAAAATGCTAATTAAATGTTAAAATTCAACTATTATTTTTTTTAAATTAGCTTGTTTAACCCTGAAATAGAATAAAATGTAATTTAAATTCTTGAAATAGAATAAAATGAAATTTGAATTTTAGCATTTAATTAGATAGCGAATTTTCAAAATTGAAATTTTAAAATCCGAAATTTCGCTATATAATTAAATACTAATTAAAATGTCTTTTAAAATGCTTTTTAAAATGCTAACTAAAATGGAATTTGAATTTTAGCATTTAATTATGATAGCGACTTTTCGGATTTTAAAATTTCAATATTTAAAATGCTAATTAAATGCTAAAATTCAACTACTATTTTTTAAAAATAGCTTGTTAAACCCTGAAATAGAATAAAATGTAATTTGGATTCTTCAAATAGAATAAAATGGAATCTGAATTTTAGCATTTAATTATATAGCGACTTTTTCAAAATTGAAATTTTTAAATCCGAAATTTCGCTATATAATTTAATGCTAATTAAAATGCTTTTAAAATGCAAATTTTATTTTAAAAAAAAATATATATATATATTCAAATTCAAATTTTATTTTTTAAAAATAGCTTGTTTTACCTTGAAATAGAATAAAATAGTAATTGAATTTTAGCATTTAATTAGATAGCAACTTTTCGAATTTTAAAATTTCAAAATGCTAAAAATTCAACTACTATTTTATTCCATTTCAAGGTTAAACAAGCTTTTTTAAAAAATAAAATTTGAATTTTAGCATTTAATTATATAACGAAATTTCGGATTTTAAAATTTCAATTTTCAAAAGTCACTATCTAAGTAAATGCTAAAGTTGAAATTCCATTTTATTCTATTTCAATTTTAAACAAGCTATTTTTAAAAAGTAAAATTTGAATTTTAGCATTTAATTATATAACGAAATTTCGGAATTGATTATTTAATCACCCTCCCCCTGTACTTTAAATTACACTTAATTATTTTACTTTCATTTGAATCTAGTTTAATTAACGTTAGGTCTTAAAGCCAAAATAACTGTAACGTTTATGTATAGTATTTCATAATCTCATGACGTCAATCTACGTCATTTATTACGCAACTTTCGACGCACATCAAGTATAAAAAAGCTGTGGCATTGATTAGAATCTCACAAAATTCCCCAGTGCCACTAATAAACATCCTCCCACCTTTAACTCCAAACCAGTAGATCCAAATTTCTCTTTTGCCAGCGCCATAAATCCTCCAAAATTAACTTCCCCTCCTTTGGCTACCCCGAAACCCACCCTTCCCGCTCCAAATTTAAATTCCGACCCCCTCTCTGAACTAAGTACCATCCTTAACGAAATAGCGCAAGAATTTAAAGTATCTAGTATTGCAGATCTTATTACAAAATACAAAAATGTTCTGGCAGCTATAAGAGGTTGTCCTGATATTATATCCAAATTTAAGATTCTCACACAAGCCTTCTCAGCCCCATAATGGCTGCGCGTGGTTATTTGTCCTGTGTCGCTTGGAATTGCAATGGCATTCAGGGTAAAATTTTAGAGCTTAGGGAATTTGTACAAGAGCATGCTTCTGATATTATTTTACTACAGGAAACCAAATTACGACCTGGTATGACCTTAAAATTCCAAATTATATTGTTATTAGAAATGATTTCATCAACCCTGTTAGTCCAGTGGCCATCCGAGGCACTGCTATTTGTATCAAAAATAATCTAAATTTTCACCAAATCCCTACTCTGAACGTTGTCAATGCCACTAGCATTACTCTTATGGTTCCAAGTCCCCCCCCCCCCCCTTTGACTTTTTTCTCAGTTTATGTTCCTTGTAATGAGAGCGCAGTTGATATTAAATCTCATTTACTTGCATTACTCAGATATGACGCGAACACCATTCTCCTTGGTGATTTTAATGCCCACCATCCCTCTTGGAATTGTAATGCCTCGAACGCTTATGGTAGAGCTATTCATGACAACATACTTCTTTTCGATTATGCGGACATCATTTTTCCAGACACCCCTCCCTACCACTCTGGATTAAGTAGTAGCACTATTGATTTAGGTCTTTTTAATGGTTTTAATTTTGATAAAAACATTACTTCTTTGGCTGAATTGAGTTCTGATCATAATCCAATCAAAATTAATATTCAAATTCGTCTCCCCCTGATCCCCCCAAAATTATTTCTCGTACTAATTGGACTAAATTCACTAATTTTATTAACGATATTCCACCCTCCCTTCCTACCATCAATAGCGCCAATGACATTGATCTTCTGGTTAACACCATCACTAATGATATTAAGAGTGCTATTGACTATGCTACTACTTCCAAATCTGCTAATGAATTTTTTTAATTAGACCCGCACGTCCGCATTCTAACTACTAATGAAAATAGAGCCAGGAAAACTTGGCAACGTACGCATAGAATTCAAGATAAAATTATTCTCAATAGAGCTCAACAAGATCTTAAAGATTATCTTAACAAAAAACGCAATGACAGTTGGAAAGAATTCCTTGAATCCCTGTCTCCAGAGGATAACTCCATCTGGAAAGCGGCCAGGAGATTTAAGAGCTCCTTTGAACCAATGCCCCCTATCCTTATTCCAAATTCCCAGAACTATGCGTACACTAACGAAGAGAAGGCTAATACCATTGCTATAAACCTCGAGACACAATTCCAAGGCAACCCTATTGATAGTGATGAAACTGAGAGAGAAGTCAATTTTACTGTTAGCAGATTCTTGAATAACCCCATTCCTCCATCTGACTTTTTGGTAACCCACGTTGATGTCATCCGCGAAATCAAAAAACTTAAAAATAAAAAAGCCTCAGGCATCAGCGGAATCACTAATGAGGCCCTCAAGAATCTACCATTCAATTATATTCCAAAAATCACCCATCTATTTAATAATATTTTTAAATTTAATTATTTCCCTTTTTATTGGAAAACTGCTGTCATTGCTCCGATACTTAAACCTGCCAAACCCCCTGATAGGGCTTCGAGTTATCGCCCAATTTCCCTACTTAATGTTTTAAGTAAATTATGCGAAGCCTTTATTGCTCAACAGATTGATTCTTATATTGCAGAAAATAATATTATGATCCCAGAACAATTTGGGTTCTGCTATGGCCTTTCAGCCCCACACCAGGTCTACAGATTAGTTGAGCACATTACCACCGGCAAAATTCGGAAGCAATATACTGCGGCAGTTTTTTTTTTTTTTGACATTGAAAAGGCATTTGACAAAGTTTGGACATCTGGCTTAATTTTTAAACTTATTAATTATAACTTTCCCCCTGCCCTTATTAAGTTAATTCATAGTTACCTACTTGACAGGAACGTCCACGTGATAGTGAAAGACACTCTTTCACGGAACTTTTTTGCCCATTTCGGCATTCCTCAAGGCTCCAAAATTAGTCCTAAACTATTTAATCTTTATATTAACGATATTCCTCGCTACCCTCATACCTCATTGGCTATTTTTGCAGACGATACCTGTATTTTCGCTTCAAGCGTCAACAGGCGTTATGCTATTTCGGCAATTTCCCGTCACCTCAAAATTTTGGTTCACTGGTTTTATAAATGGAGAGTAGCATTTAATACTACCAAAACTGAAGCTATTCTTTTTTCACGTGGAAGAAATGCCATGACAACTGATAAACGTGATAAATTCCAAATTAGCCTCGGCGCCACCCCCCTACCATGGTCAAAACACTGTAAATACCTTGGTGTTATTCTAGACCAATCTCTCACTTTTCAACAACACATTCTCACTACGCGTAAAAAATTCCGTGCAGCTGAAAGTAAATTGGCTCCCCTCTTAGCTCGGAATAGTAAATTAAACTTTAAAAACAAATTGCTCTTGTACATTTCCTACTTACGACCCATTCTCACTTATGCATGTATGGTATGGTCATATGCTGCCAAATCGCATATCAAGTTACTCATTAGGGCTCAAAATTCAACTATTCGGCAAATTCTTGATATGCCTTGGTACGTTAGAAATTTTCACATTTATAAAGAAATTGAAACTCCTAGACTTAATGACTTCATTCAATACTTAAATATACAATTCCATTTGGCTCTTGATCCATTAGATAACTCTGCTTTAAACACACTCGCAACATATGACCATAATGATCCTCTGAATAGACGCAGACCCAAAGCGGGCCTCAGTCTAAACTCCCACCTTTAACTTTTTTTGTGTTAGCTCTTTTATCTTTTCACTTTCCTATCGCCTTCGGGCATTGACTTCTCTTCGGAGATTATATCCTGTCCTCGTCCTTGTGTTGTCTTGTTTTGTGTTTTATTTTTGTCCTTATGTTAAAAAAAAAAAAAAAAATTGTGTTTTAAAATACCAAAAAAATTATAAAATTTGCTCTTTGAAAAATAAAAATTATTCTTACTATCCCTAAACTTTCTCCTAGTTGTGTAATGCTATACTTAAACTTTCTACTTATTTTTATTATTGTGTTTCCCCTTTCCATGAGCTCTAAAATTCCTTTGTTACTGTTCTTAATTTTTGGTATGTATCCCCTCCTCTCTCCACTGCAGTAAAATTGATTTTCGGGACTCTCAATCCGTTAAGCTGTACCTTTAGGTAATGGAGGATGCGTGACGCTGTCACAGGCATAGAATAATAATAAAGGAAGAAGGAGCATAAGTGTTTCTACATAAGCTGTTGTGTTGCCACAACAAACAGCGATAATAGCGCTGAGGATGGGTGCCCTACTTCAAGGTTGAGAGGAGCAAAAGTAGCTTTCGCTGGCATTTCACTAGAAGGGGTTTGTAAGCATTAAGAGTATTGGCGTGCTCCTTCTTCCTTTATTATTATTCTATGGTCACAGGTGCCTCCCATCCATTCAATCCTAACTCCTAACTTAGAATCTCAAATTTCTGGATTTATAAACATGGAGTTGGAAGCAAGAATTCTAAACGATTTAATGCTATGCTAATTGTACTGGAAAGTTACGTTGGTCATCATTAAAAGTGTAAATAACTTCCTAAATCTGAATTCAACAATACTTAAAAGGATGGATCATGTATTTTTGCGAGAAATTATAAATATAAATGGTTTAGAGAAAACCAATTGGAAAAAGTTTCAGTGGTCGCCACAAAGACTAAACCTTTTTCATTAGTCTTTCTAATAATATCATCGTAAAATAATTAACGATTTGGGATACTATTCAACAAATAAAAATTGTGTTTAAAAAAAAAAAAAAAACATATTTAACAAGTTGTTCATTTTTTAAAGATTTATATATTGGAATAAACTGTCATTAAACGGTAAAAAATATTATGCAACTTTCAACGTACATGAAGTATAAAAAAGACTATAGCAGTTGTTTAGAATCTCAGATCTTTGGATTGATAACTATGGAGATTGAAGTAAGAATTCTAAACGTTATAATGGCTATGCTAATTATACTGGAAAGTTACGTTGGTCATCATTAAAAGTGCTAATAAATTCCTAAATGTGCATTCAACAATACTTAAAAAGATGGTGCGAGATCATTTAGAGAAAACTTTATATCAATTGGAAAAAACTTCAGTGGTCACCACAAAGACTAAATCTTTTCCACTAGTCTTTCTAATAATTGCATTTATTATGAGAAAGTCATCGTAAAGTAATTAACGATTTGGGATATTCAACAAATAAAAATTTAAAATTTGTATTAAAGACTGAATTTCAACATCATAAAGAAAAAGTCGTATTTTAAAAAACATGTTTGACAAAATGTTGTTCATTTTTTAAAGATTTATAGATATATGTATATAATATATACATTTTTAATTTGCAATTCAAAATAAACTGTTATTTGACTGTTTGTTTCTGTCGTTTATTTATCTTATTTTATTTTATTTTATTTTTATTTTCCTTTTAATATTTATCTATTTTTTAAAAAAAGATATGAATATATAAAAGCAACTATTATTACAAATAACAATTACTAACGTTGAAAAGAAAAAAACAGAAATGGATATAAATTTGCAAATGTATATAGATTCTGATAATGTAAAAATTCTATCTCAATCGTTATCAGAAATTGGATTTAATGATTTTGATATTAAATTGATTGAAAGTATAATTGCCACAGGCCTTTCACATTATGATTTAAAGTTATTAGGATTTTCAAAAGAACAAATTTTAGCTACATTTTATTTATTTGATCCTGAAAATGAATTTTGCAAGAAAGGGAATATTTATTATGGTGAATGTTGTTTAAATTCAATCGACGAAAATATTGTACATTTAGGTCGCCATATAAATTGTCTATCAACGTGTCCAAAATCTTTAGAAGAAGACTGTTCCATTTGTTTAAATTCACTTGGCAAAAATATTGTTATGTTATGTTGTAAACATTTATTTCATATAAAATGTCTATCAAAATCGCAGTCTACTTGTCCAATCTGTCGACAGCCTTTTGAAATTATATATCGGTATCCCAAATTAATTAGAAATTGGATGTCGAAAAGCACAAATGCTTTTCATATTTTAAATTCAATTAAAGGAATAAAAACTAGATTATCATGACATATCGTTTAAGATTTTAAATTTCGATGTTCAAAGTGTAATACTTTAAAAGGACCACTAATAAATTTTAAAAGTGATAAAAGTCTAAATCAACTCAGCTTTGAGATAATAATAATTGATATTCATACCATGATTCTGTGAATACATTAATAATTTAATAAGTTGTGACATGATATAGTCATCTGAGATATTATTATTTTATTTTTATTTATTTATATTATTTTATTTTATTATAATTTTTTTAATAAAAAGAAAAAACTAAGCTCCACCCTTTTTTGTTCAAACTATGTAAATCACTCTGTTTTCACTTAGATTTCAGTTCACCATGAAACATCTCGTTGAAAGTATTATGATAAATTTTTATTAGACAAACCATAAAGAATAAATTACCAAACTTTTTGGACTTCAATGATATTTCACAACATGTTTTAACTCAAATTAAACAAAAAACCATGTTATTCTGACATGTTTTCTTTTCCAAGGGATATATTAATAGAATATCTTCAACCTCCAGAAAAAGACCAAAAAGTTGCATATGATGCAAAATTTTTAGATTGTTTGTCACATTTGAGTAAAGAAGTTGAAAGTATAATTGAAGAATTAATCCTTTTTTTACTTTGAAGAAAAATTTTGTGTTTGATACTTTTGAATTGGATCGAAATGACAGAATCGTTCCCATTTTTAAATTTACCCATTGATGTCAAGATAAACATTTTCAAAAAATATGTTTCGTCCTTTGATAAAATTAACGGTTTATCCCAAATATCTCAATTGAACGACTTGTTATTGCATCCATCTGCATGGACATTGTTTGAAAATCAATTTTTAGAACTAACTCACACAACAAAACATGGTTGGTATCTCGACCAGGAAAATGAACCGTGTTATGTATATGTAGATGTGAAAAACATGACTATATGTATACGGCATTTTGGATATTATAATCCAAACTATCCAGATACTTATTTGCCTTTGCCATATTTAAACATTGGAGATATGAAAAAACCCACAGAAAGTATGGATTTGAAAAAATTGAAATGGATAGATTTAATCTCCTTTTTTAAGGATGATTTTCCAGATAGATATCGTCCTATTGAAAAGTTTGAAGATTTAACTTATTATGTTTTAACGACTGGTCATGATACACTTGCAATAGATCACAATTACAAAATAATTTATTGGGATTCTATACAATACAGTTTAGAAGAACCATCTGTTTTGAAAGACACTTACGATCCTTATAACCCACATTTTACGTCCATATTTTCGTTACGGTATTACTATGGAGTGTATAGATGAAAATTGTGATGAATGCCAAAAAGGAGAAAGAAACATGTATCCCGTTGAATCAATTTGGGCGGAACAAATACAAGTTAATTATCGCATGATGGATAATGGAAATCGGCGCTTGCGCCGCACCACCAACCGACCCAGGCTCGCTTTGTCGCCCATGCGGTCCAAAATATTTATTGTCCCCAAAGGAGAAGTCTCTGTCATCACGACAGCAGAAACCCATCACACGACAAAAAGTACCAGCCCAGATATGGACAGCTTAGACTCCGAAAGCTTACGTTAACCCTTCGGACCAACCTAGGTTGGTCAACAGCGGACCCGTCTGCCTCGGGTCCCGGCTGTTCCACGGTTTGACGGCCAGAAGGGCCAGTTTACCTTCTGAGGACGGTGCTCGACCATCCACAAAGCCGTGCTCCCTGCGGCGTTCAACTGCACCAGTTAAGCAATGTCAACTGGGTAGGATGCACACGCTTCTCCTTTATATAAGCTGGCCTCCACTGCCACATGACAGGCCCCACTCAGGACACCAGGACATGGCTGAGATGCTCGGGCAATCCACCCCAAATTAGCACCGAGTGCCGGGAAACATAGTCCATGTCATTTTGACGCCACAACACACGCTTATACGCCATCCGCTTACATTTCTGCTAGCGGTAAACACCAAAAGGATACTTAAAAGGTAGAATTGCGCTGGTTTGGTATCAGCTAGGGTAAAATCCTCTGGTGGTGAGGCAAAACCCCTATTTCTAAAGACGTCAGATAATTTGCATCTTCGACCGCTATTGCGGGATACTTCTTCACCAGCAGAGCGTACATACCTTGGGTTGGCGGAGGATATACCTTCGGTGCAACCATTTAGGAGCAAGCTCCTTCGACCCACTGTAGTTTGCGTTCGAATCCGCCTGGATGCCCTTCTTTGGGATGCCTTGGGTGGCGCACTTTCTACCGCCTCGATTTGAAACGCTCAGCTAAACCTCCTCGAGACGATACTTTCCACTTTCAGCACACAGTCATGCCAACGTAGCACTGCAATCGCCACACTGCACCCACACCTTTACGCTCATGCCAGGAGACCTTTCCAGCACCTGCAACATGGCTGGGTGTATCAGCCCAGTAAGAGTAATCTCCCCACCCCAGAATTGAGCCACTTTCTGAGGAAGGGGCGACAAATATTTTTATCGTCCACACCCGTAGGTGTCTCAACTCAGACAGTCCCACATCCCAGAATGGGTCACCTTTACGCCACACCAGGAGACCTTTCCAGCACCTGCAATGTGTCTGGATGAACTACTGGGCGAGTGGGGGACAGGTTAAGCGATCTGGCCAGTCTGGCACAACCGCTGTCCCTCCGAAGGACATCCTGCAATTGCTTTTCAATTGCTCTCGTCCATGCCAAACCTCGGTAAGTGAGGTCTAGCTGACGAGCTTAGGAGCGCTGCCTGAGAGGTCAGCGCGTCAAAAAAAAAAAAAAGAGCAGTAAGAGGGCCCATTGATAGAACACCTTAGCCCCTCCAACTGCTTGCATGGCATAAGAGCGCACTAGACTACACTTTATGTCCAGGCGCTCTTGAACTTTACACACAGTAAACAAAAAAAAAAAAAAAGACCAAAAGCAGTTAGAGGGCCCATAGATAGAACATCTTGGCCCTTCCCCTCTAACTGCCTACATGGCATAAGAGCGCACTAGACTACATTTTATATCCAGGCGCTCTTGAACTTTACACACAGTAAAAAAAACAAAAAAAACAAGAGTAATAAGAGGGTCCATTGATAGAACATCTTAGCCCCTCTAACTGCCTGCATGGCATAAGAGCACACTAGACTACACTTTATGTCCAGGGGCTCTTGAACTTTACACACAGTAAAAAAAAAAAAAAAAAAAAAAAACTTCGGCTGGATGACCCATCAGGTGACATCCAGCAGTTTTCCCGTCCATGCCGAACTTCGTTAGTTCACCCATCGAGGGGTTATCCAGGGGCCACCGCTGGGAGGTGAAGTCGGCTGACGAGCGTAGGAGCGCTGCCTGGGGGGTCAGCGCGTCCCACTCGGCCCCCTCGCATGATGGATAAAGATAACGGTGTGAAGGAAATATATTATCCTGATAGAGGACCATATTTGGATGTATAAAATATGGAATTGACAATGACGGTCTTTATAACAATTGTAATATATTTTTTTAAAAATTGTAAAAAAAAATTTATTTGCATATTGTATTTGTAAAATAATAAATAAATGATAAAAATGGGTCATCATTAAAGGTTAAAAAAAAACTTTTTGTCTTTATATGTTTTTAACCTTTAACGACCCAAATTTTACATTTGATGTATTACCAATATTGGTTTAAAATAAAATTATGTTTGTTAACTTGTAATTTGTTTATTTAATAGTCATTATTTATATATCGTACAATATTTAAAATGTTTTTTTTTTTTTTTTTTTTTTTTTTTCTTTGGAGGGGCAAGTTTTTTATGTTGATAATGAGATTTTTTTTGCAAAGACAAAATTAAAATAATTAATTATTAATTAACTGTTAATTTTCAAAAATGAAAACAACCACATTTTTTTATAAATAATAAATACATATATATATATTGCATATAGATTCTGCAAACATGTTACATCTGTCATGATAAAATTGAAAAAATTCAAAAACGGCGAGAGAGTAATTTTTGTGTATCAGTTGATAGTACAAAATAATCTATATCAACAACTTAAAGATGCCATCAAATGTTCAAAAGAAAATATTTATATCACTTATAAAGACTTGAAAGAACCTAACAAGCACGTAACTTTATACTCGTGCAAACCCATTTGGACGATCGAAACATGGATGTCTACATTTGATTATCCATTAGAGAATTTCACTCTTAAAACGATATGGGGAAATGCTTATAATTTTCACGATATTGAATATTTTAATTTACCAAAACCTCTTTTACGGAAAGCTATTTACCAAAGTCACAAATACTTTGAATTTCCTGGATTAGTTTTAAATATGTTGACATTCGATTAATTTATACAATTATATAGTAGACATAGTTTTAAAATGGTCATGGAACAATTACGAAAAGATATAACTATAGACGATGTCATGGAAATGTTTTCCAAACAAGATGTAATTTTTGAAAGAAAAAATCTTCAATATCATTTTAATAAAATTATACCAGTGAAAATTTTTTCGGATTTAGATTTATTCAATTTTGAAAAAACAAAAAATATTCAATTTCACATTACAAAAAATTCTAAAATTGTTGAATTGTGTTTAAAATGTATAAAACTATACTTTTGTGGTCAAACATGTACTTTTTTAAGACAATTTACTTTGAAGAAAAAGCATTGTTGGAAAATGGTAGATTGTATATAAAATTGTAACAATTGGTGCAAATTATGTAGACAAGCACCATTATTTTAAATACTCCCATATGAAGATTTGTTTCCTCATGTTTTAATGGAAAATATAAACTTGTTGAAGATTGTTTGATATTAACGAATCTGTCTATAGAAGCACGTTATAGTTTATTACATTTCAAATGTTTGAGATATGATTTATAAATGAGAAAAATGATTATTATCAACAGGAGTTGATAGAAGTTGAAATTAAACCCTTTAGAAAAAAGTTGATTATAAAAAATATAATGATATCATTAATGAGGATTTATTTTAACTTTTCTTAAAAGTCAAATATGTATTTTCAAAAGAATATTTTCTTTATTCAAAGTATCATTTTTCTTTTTCAAAGTATTAATTTCTATATCAAGTGCATTCATATATTCCTCCAACTTATTAATTGCTTGATTCATACTAAACACATCTTCTTCTAAATAATAATTCTCATCCGATAATTCATAGGCTTTATCCTTTAATATTTTCTTTTCTTTTAATAACGTATTATATCAGAGATTTTTTTCCGGTTTGTGGGCTTGTTCTTGCATTTTCTTTATTTATTGAGCTCCTAAAAATGATTTTAAACTTCGACATTTTATTTTTCATAAATAAGTACTCAATAAATAAAGAAAAATGTCAGAACAATCTTGTAAACTACCACAACCGAAAAAAAAATCTCCAAAATATAAAATAAAGCGTTACTAGAAGAAGTTAAACGATTGTTTTGAAAATAACATTTGAAATTTAACATTTAATTAAATAGCGAAATTTTAAATTTTGAAAAATGAAATTTCGCTATTTAATTATCCGTTAAAATTCAAATTCTATTTTATTCTATTTCAGAGTCCACCAAGCTATTTAAAAAAAATAACATTTGAATTTTAACATCTAATTAAATAGCAAAATTTCAATTTTTAAATTTTGAAAAATGAAATTTCGCTATTTAATTATCCGCTAAAATTCAAATTCTATTTTATTCTATTTCAATTTTCTATACACGATGCCATTGTCATAAATTATCGATGAAAATTTCAAGGGTGTCGCATTTGTTTGAAAATTTAAAAAATAATAAAACATTTAATTTTTCAATTTTGAACAGTTTTATTAAAGAAACAAATATATAAAATATATATACAACAGATTTTAATTAAAAAAGAGCATGTTATTTTATATACAAATATAATCATTAGGATCCTTTATAAACACCATATAAATAATGAATGATTCAATAATAAAGATATTCTTGCAAATCTTTTGTTATTTCACATTGAATAAATTCGTGGACACTAAAAGTGATGACAAATTTTTTTTCCTCCACAAGTTTAAATTCCGTAATCGATTTTCTGTGGCACTATCATTGTTTTTTACCAAATAGTTTTTTCAACAAACCAATTTGACATGACAAAATGAGTATCTATTAGAAAATTCATTTAAAAATTCGTAAACAGGAGTTTGTTTTATGATGGGAGCCATTCTTTTAAGTATTCTATATCTAGCAGGTCAATCCAATATGAAAAAAATTTATACTTTCATTCTTGATGGAAACTATCTTTGGATGGGCTTGTATCTATAGAATCCAAATGAAACGGACATCCAGCACTTGGAACAGTTCTTTGATGGGTTCTTTCTAATAATGATGAGAGTCTTCATTAAATGTTGGCAAATAAAGATGTGAAGTTGGCAATAAATAAACTTGTAAATCTTTGGTTATTTCACATTGACGTGGACACTAAAAGTGATGACAATTTTTTTCCCTCCACAAGTTTAAATTCAATAATCAATCTTCTATGGCGCCATCATAATAGTTCTTTTGATGGATGAACCCACACACATTTTCTTTGTAATAATGATGAGAGTTCTTTTATCTTCATTAAATGTAGGCATTTAGAAAAGGGAGTTAAATAAAACTTTAACATTTTCTCCTGCACTAGATCTGGTAAGTCAAGAAAAGGAAACGGACTGGGTAGATCTTCCATATTTAAACGCTATGGCAATGAGAAAGTATGAAATGGCGAGTCGAATAATTCTCTGTCTCTAATTCTAAACACTCATTTTCAAACTTGTCAATATCAACAATTTTTTCAGAAATTCCTCATTTGGGATTTTCTGGATCGCACATTTCATTTTCTTCTTCAAACTCTTCCTTAATAACAGGTAATTTATGAATAGTAGGAACACTATCTTTTCTACGGAGATGCCTAAAATAGAAACAGAATGAATTATTTTGTAAACAATTATGTATATAAAAATTATAGAATTAAAACAATTCTCTTAGTTTATTATTAACTAAAAGTATATTACACCACACTTTAGAATGTAGAAAACGAAGAAAAAAAGGCTAAAAATCCATAGAAAAAGCATGTGATGAAAACGAAATAAAACTCACAATGTTAAGTGTGTAAAAAAAAAAAAAAAAAAAAAGGCTAACACCGAAGGAATAAAAGGACAAAACTGACTAGAAAAAGACATCGAAGAGCAGGAATGGGTGGGTTGGGGCATTAAAGCTATCGTTGAGGGTTTAATCCGTCTCGCTAAAGTATTAAAACTAAAAATATCTCTCAAAATAAAAGCTAAACTATAAAGGGTTTTACTCACATTTTTCTTTTGATTCAATCAATACAGTGTTTTCGCTGATTGTAAATAAATATTGATAAAATCCCCTAACATCTTTCGTTTTTTTTTTTTTTTTTGAGAAAAAATTAAATTCTGCTTATTCTATCTTTTGTAACGTTTTGAATTTACATGATATTTGTTTGGGGTTTTCATATAAGTTGCTCATTACCTTTTGGCTATTAAATTACATAAATACAATTTTTATAAAGTTTGCACATACGATATTTAAAAATTATTTAATAAAAGTGCTCATATTTCGTAAGATATTTAATTTTTTTTCATTCTGATTGCTGTATGCTGTGTCTAATGTAGTATGCGATATTTCCTGATGAAAATGGTTTTGCACTGGGTCTAATACCCTATGAGTTATAATTAAAAAAGTGGAAATTGTTTTTGCAATTTTTTAAAGAAACCGTTATATCTCCATGAATATATATGGTAGTCTCATAAAATTTTATACAGACAATGAGAAAAGTTCTTTTAATCACATTTAAAGCATTACTTTTAACAGGGTGATCCAAAACATTTTGATTTTTAAAAATTTTTTACTGGTCCCCCTTTCCTTTTCAGGACATAACTTTTACTGAAAAATATGAGGTATAACATGTTCTTTACACTTCCAAAGTTTCAAGATGATTCCTAAAGGACTTTTCAAGATATTTGACAAAACATAAAAAAGCAAAAGTATTCACATTATTTTGTCACTTATCTGTAATTCCAATGACAATACATATTGAAGTAGTAACAGACTTGAGGGAAGAGAGGGACTGGGTCCCCGACTCTAGTCCAGAATTTATTTTCGAATTTTAATCCACTCCCTATCATCCGACTGAGCTAAAGTTTTGTAATATTATTTACATATGTTGAACTGGAGTTTTTAGTGAAATTTTATAAATAAATTTTTTAAATTTTAAATTTATGTATTATTTTGCATTCATTTAAAAGAATATAAATTGTAAGCACACAATTCTTAGTTATGATTTTGAAATAAAAGAGAATTTTTTAAGTTATAAAGTGCAAAAAATGCTATTAGTTCCTTTATACTTTTAGGGCCGCGGTAGCCTAGTCGGTAGAGCGGCGGCCTCATAATTGGAAGATTGCGGGTTCGGTACTCGAGCCGGCCAAAGACCTTCGTGTATACTTATGGTGGCTGGTGCATGTAAAATTTGTCGTGGCCGCAATGTCCTCCATATTCCCATCAAAAAATTATACCTCTGGGGGTCACCGAAGCGGGAGAGCCATCCCTTCCGTGGAGGATCAAAATTGTAATGGCATGTCTCCGGACCACCTCTAGGGGGTATGTCCCAGACCGCCCATCTGTGCAGCACTAGTGCGACGTAAAACCCAATCATCCATCCTTTATACTTTTAAATTATCCTTTATACTTCTAAAATGAAATACTATTAAAATAGAAAAATGAATAAAAAAAAAAGAGAGAAATAGGGTAATTGCACCAGCGATTGACACTTTTAGAGTAATCTCTGATGTTTTTAATGTTCTAGTCATCAGATAATATTTTTAGAAATCTTAAGTTAGTACATATGCTATTAAAAACATTCAGAACCACATATATGTTAAAATATCTACATTTGATAACAATTATTATTATTAGTAGTATTTTTTTTTTTTTTTTTTTTTTTTACGAATTTTTGTTTGACACCCACTCATTGTTCCAGTAATTGACACTGCCAGTTTTCCATTTTATCAGTAATTGGTCCCCTATGTTCCAGTGTCTGACACTGCTCGTTATTCATTTTGCCAGTTATTAGCACCCTTATGCTCCAGTGTTTGACATAAAATGTTAACATTCTCATATGTAATATATATGATTTTATTATTTTTCTATTTATTAATTATTTTGGGATATATGTCAATTACTGGAGCATGCCAATCACTGGAGCACCTACCCTATGTTTATTTACTGAAAAATTTTTTGAACTTTTTTTTAAGGTAATGAGCAATTTTTATAGCAAATTTCCTCATAGAATAACACGAGGTTTGGCTGCAAGTAATGCATTAGTTGATTGTGTTCAGGTATTTCACCTGATTTCAGGTATTGATTTCAATATCGGAATTTCAATTTTTCTGATAGTTAAGTTCATAAAAGACTAAAATATCAATTTCATATGACTTCTAAACCTAATTAAATTTTAATATTTTTCATAATGAAAGGATTGAACCTCCCTGCAATAAATTATATGCAATAATCTCTACTCATAAGAAAAAAATTTTCTCACTTAAAATTCCAGGTATTTTTTCATGAGTTAATTCATAATCACTCCTGGTAATGACAGATAAAGTTCTTTCAAGTTAGAACATCTTCCCTCCCCCCGCTCAAAAACATATCTACATTATATATATATATACATACTAGCAGGCTATGCCCGCTTCGCTGGTCACTATTTTTAAATGAATCATTATAATTAATGAATTCTCAAAATTGCATTAATTTTTATCATGTGAAAAAAAAGAAAGAAAAAAAAAAAAACTCTGATCGGGAAAAATGTCGCACCGGGTCCCCACTGCATTCGGCAGCGTAGACCCGTGCGCGATGCGCACGAGCGAATGCATATATATGAACGCGCTAATAATTTTACAAATTCGAAAATATGCGCAATCGATTTGTAAGTATCAAAAACCTCTATGCACCAGTTTTGAACGATCTATCTCTATCTTTATTTTTTTTGCCCTTTCGCTCCCTCCCCCTTCCCGCCCCTCCCAATAATTTTAAAAATTCAAAAATATCTGCAATCGATTTGTAGGTATCGAAAACCTCGATGTACCAACTTTGAATGATCTAACTCTATTTTTTTTTTTGCCCCTCTGTCCCCCCCCCCTTCCAGGCCCTTCTAATAACTTTACACTTTCGAAAATATCCCCATTCAATTTGCAGGCCTCTAAAACCTATCTGTACCAATTTTGAACGGCCTAACTGTATTTCTATTTGTTTTTGCCCATAGCCCCCCCCTTACCACCCCACCTCCTTACCGCCCCTCCTAATAATTTTACAAATTCGAAAATATCCGCAATCGATTTGTAAGTATCGAAAAGCTCTATATACCAATTTTGAACGATCTAACTGTATTTTAATTTTTTTGCCCCCCCCCCTCTCCCCTCCCCCTTCTCGCCCCTCCTAATAACTTTACACTTTCGAAAATATCCCCATTCGACATGCAGGCCTCTTAAACCTATCTGTACCAATTTTGAACGCCCAAACTGTATTTCTATTTGTTTTTGCCCCATAGCCCCCCCTTACCGCCCCACCCCCTACCCGCCCCTCCTAATAATTTTACAAATTCAAAAATATCCACAATCGATTTGTAAGTATCGAAAACCTCTATGTACCAATTTTGAACGATCTGACACTATTTTTATTTTTTTGCCCCCCTCCCCTCCCCCCTTCTTGCCCCTCCTAATAACTTTACACAATCGAAAATATCCCCATTCGACTTTCAGGCCTTTAAAACCTATCTGTACCAATTTTGAACGCCCTAACTGTATTTCTATTTGTTTTTGCCCCATAGCCCCCCCTTTCCGCCCCACCCCCCTACCCGCCCCTCCTAATAATTTTACAAATTCAAAAATATCCGCAATCGATTTGTAAGTATCGAAAACCTCTATGTTCCAATTTTGAACGATCTGACACTATTTTTATTTTTTTGCCCCCCTCCCCTCCCCCCTTCTTGCCCCTCCTAATAACTTTACACAATAGAAAATATCCCCATTCGACTTGCAGGCCTTTAAAACCTATCTGTACCAATTTTGAACGCCTTAACTGTATTTCTATTTGTTTTTGTCCAGAGCCCCCCCCCCTTACCGCCCCTCCTAATAATTTTACAAATTCAAAAATATCCGCAATCGATTTGTAAGTATCGAAAACCTCTATGTACCAATTTTGAACGATCTGACACTATTTTTATTTTTTTGCCCCCCCTCCCCTCCCCCTTCTTGCCCCTCCTAATAACTTTACACTTTCGAAAATATCCCCATTCGACTTGCAGGCCTCTTAAACCTATCTGTACCAATTTTGAACGGCCTAACTGTACTTCTATTTGTTTTTGCCCCATAGCCCCCCCCCCCCCTTGCTGCCCCACCTGGGGGCTGAATTTCTAAAATTCCAGAAATTGGTTTTTAGATAGTTGCATTAGCTATATTTTAGAGCAAAAATTTCACGTATATCTATTTTTATTGTTTGAGATATGTAGGATTATGCGAAATCACGTTTTACGCATGTGAAATCACGTTTTGCCCCCCCGCCCCCCTTGGGGACCGAATTTCAAAAATTCCAGAAACTAATTTTTAGACATTTGTATTAGCTATATTTTAAAGTATAAATTTTACGGATATTTGTTTTTTTGTTTGAGATATGAAGGATTTTGTGAAATTACGTTTTGCCCCCTTCCCCTCCCCCCCTTGGGGGGCGAATTTTCTAAAATCGCTTGCGGCGTTGTCTTTCTCGGGTCGTAAACATTAACCGTGCCAAATTTGGTCCCGCTCGGTGAAACGGCCTAGGATTCTATAGCGGACACACACACACACACACACACACACAGACTCTGCTCTTTTATATATATAGATAAATGTGTAGTAAATTTAATATTGATGGAGATTTGTTATAAGCAATGTATAAAACAAACATTTTAAATATATATATATGTTCATTAAAAATATATCTTTTGATTAATTTAGTTTTTATAGTTTAAATTTTTTAGATGTGTGTGTTCTCATCAACATACAGTGAACAGAACATAGCTACCAACCATACCAGGAATAAAAACAGGAACACTGTTTACGAAAGAGGAATTAACAATTTTTCAACTATATTTACACGTTAATATACATACACTTGCCAGAAAAAACCTGCGTATAAATGCATTATAAACATTAAAGAGAGAGCAAAAGCCCATTGTAATGATGATATTAATTTAATTTTTATTTAAGGTACTTCTTTAACAATTTATTAAATATCAATAACAATATCAGAAATATAACTCACATTGTTTTAAAGTAATAATAAATAAAAAATAATAACACTAAAGTTTGTGTACAGATGGTCTTAAAAAAAAAAAAAAAAAAGGTCTATGGGCTGACAATTAAACATTAATATCTGATTGGATAACCCTTATGTCTAAGAACCTTTGTTAATAATTTAGGTGCAGATTGGACTAGTCTGGTGGTTTGTCAAGATGGAATATTATTCTATTCTGACACATCACTCTTTTCATCATATTTTTTAAGATTGTGTTATGTTGCCAAATCCTGCACTCTAACAAGTTCAATAAATGTTGAATGGGATATAAGTCTGGCGATCGTGGAGGAGTATGCAACTGATTTTGATATTGTACAACAGCTAGATCTTTAAGTTGTGGCCAGTGTGTTTGGACCATTGTCCTGTTGAAACTTGAAATAATCTCCAAGGTTCAGATCTTGTGCACTCTTTTTCAAATTTTCTTTTAACATATTCAGATATCCCATATGATCTAATGTGGAGTCTATAAAAGTCAATTGGTTTACTCCACTTGCTGCCCCACACAACTGTAGGCACAAGATTGTGCTTCTCAAAAGCCATAACTTGTTTTCTTCACACCAGTTTATGCCCTTTGATGCAAAATGTACAAAATTTGTTCCCATTACAGAATATATTACTTTTTCCCAACACTGAAGAGATTTATTTACATACTCATTTGTAAAATTTAAACACTTCTGCTTATTGACAGCTAATATGTGTGGCTTTCTACCAGCCTTTTTCAAAATTTTGAGCAGGAGTGTACATACAACAATACTTCTATGGTTTATTTTTAAACATAAATTCAGAAACACTCCCAACCATTTAACCTACAACATCATTTGACTGTGAATCACCAACCAGTTGAAAGTTTATAAAGGTTTTGGATACAGAAAAAGTGAATAAAGGTTCAGGTGCAGTAACACCTACTGGATTGCTTTGCCTGGTAAAAAATGCTTATGTAATTGTCCATTCAGAAGTGTACTGTGTTTATAAGATGTTCATACCTCCCTGTCATTGTGGCTTTGCAAATGCACATTCTAAGAACACACTTCATTGAATGCAGTATGTAGCACACAAGAAGAAGCACAAACATAAGTTAAATGAAAAAAAAAAATGTAAAATTCCAATTATATTATGCCCCCCCCCCCCTTTTTTTTTTTTAGAAACAAAAATCACTAAAATCAGAAAGTATATTATTGGAAACTTTAAAAAAGCTGAAATTTTAGGAAAAACTTCAGATTGTAACAGCTGATAGAATGGAAGGTTTTTTGGAAAATGAAAACACCTGAAAATCACAGAGGAAGGTATATAATATTTGAGTGAGGGGTTACTATCGGAATTTCACGGCATATATAGGCAAAACATGAAAGTGGTAATGTAAGTTGTCATTTTAATGTTGCAATCATGTCTTATGTTTTCTTATAAAGTTTTTATTCTTTATTAATCAACATCAGTATTTTGGTAGATACTTCAGTGCCTTCCATTGTAAAGATCCACAATGGCTCATAAATATTTTGTCATTTTTCTTTACCGGAACAGTTATTCCCCCATAACTATAGAATCTGGAAAAAGGTGAATCTGCATGCCTCCTTTGAGGAGCCCTTACATTCATAATGCCTTAGTATTTGGTGAGATTCAATAGTGTCCATTGTTGTAGGTCCTTTATTAATGACTTCGGTTTGTCTGTCTGTCTGTCTGTCCGTGCTCTAACTCCCGTAAATAATTATGGAATTTCTTGAAACTGATATATGTTATTCAAGTTCACTATCGGACGTTCCCTATTGAAAATGGAGTTTATACCTCAACTGGTTTGTGTACAGGGACACCCGAAAGTACTTCAAAGCATTGTGTTCTATGAGAGGTATTTCTATAAACCATAATTTCATACCTTTACTGTAGACATATCTTAATGAAATTGAAATATGTTATTCAAGTTCATTATCGGACGTTCCCTATTGAAAACGGAGTATATACCTCGACTGGTTTGTGTACAGGGACACCCGAAAGTATTTCAAAGCATTGTGTTCTATGAGAGGTATTTCTATAAACCATATTTTCATACCTTTACTGTAGACATATCTTAATGAAATTGAAATATGTTATTCAAGTCCACTATTGGGTGTTTCCTGTATAAAATGGAGGAAATACAATCATCAGTTTATACACAGGGACACTCAAAAGTATTCCAAAGCATTGCGTTCTATGAGAGATATTTCTATAAATCAAATTTTTATAACTTTACTCTCCACGAAGTTTCAGGAAATTGAAATATGCTATTTATATGCACAAAAGAATGCTTTGCATAGAATATAGCATGATTAGCATTAGATTTACAGGGTGACACAAAAATATCCAGTTATATTAAGAGGTATTAATAAAAAATTGCTAGAATTGCACTTTCACTTACGTTAAGCGTTTTTAACACTTTCTAGCATTTTTTAAGTGTGAATATGATTTCAGTTTTGTGTATCTGCCTGTCCGTCTGTCTGCCTGCCTGTCTGTCTGTCCGAGCTCTAACTCCCGTAAATATTTATGGAATTTCTTGAAACTGATATATGTTATTCAAATTTACTACCGGATGTTCCCTATTGAAAATAGAGTTTCTACCTCTACTGGTTTGTGTACAGGGACACCCAAAAGTATTTCAAAGCATTATGTTCTATGAGAGGTATTTCGATAAACCATATCTTCATACCTCTACTGTAGACATATCTTAATGAAATTGAAATATGTTTTTCAAGTTCCCTATTGGATGTTGCCTGTATAAAATGGAGGAAATACCACCACCGATTTATATACAGGGACACTCAAAAGTATTCCAAAGCATTGCGTTCTATGAGAGATATTTCTATAAATCAAATTTTAATAACTTTACTTTCCACGAAGTTTTAGGAAATTGAAATATGCTATTTACATGCACACACACACACAAAAAAAAAATGCTTTGCATAGAATATAGCATGATTAGCATTAGATTTACAGGGTGACACAAAAATATCCATTTATACAAAGAGCTATTAATAAAAAATTTCTAGAATTGTTACATTAAGCGTTTTTAACACTTTCTAACATTTTTAAGTGTGAATATGATTTCAATTTGTGTATCTGTCCATCTGTCTGTTTGTCTGTCCGTCTACCCGCGCTCAAACTCCTGTAAATATTTATGGAATTTCTCGAAACTGATATATTTTATTGAAGTTCACTATCGGATGTTCCATATTGAAAATGGAGTGAATATCTCTTCTGGTTTGTGTACAGGGACACACAAAAGCATTCGAAAGCATTGTGTTCTACGAGTGTTATTTTTATAAACATTTTCCCTATAGAATGTTCCCCATTTAAAATGACATTAATAGGTCCTGTACAACTAGTTTGTTTACAGGGAAAACAACAATAAATAAAGAAAAAAACCATTGCATTACGTTTTAGGACAGAATTTTTTGACAGTTATGTTTAAAAGTCTTTCTACTGTAAAAAATCATAAAAATTTTGAAATGTATTGTTAATATTCTAAAATAATGTTTTGTATAGAATATGATAGGATTAACTTTCTGATTTACAGGGCTACACTAAAATATTCAGAGAGATCAAAAGCTGTAATTATAATCTAATGGCTGCATTTTCTTTTGAATTAAGCCTTTTTAACACTTTCCAAAATGCCTAAGAGTAATTTTAAAATCAATTAATGTATCTGTATATTTTTCAGTCCTTCTGTCTGTTGTGTGATAACGTAGGCAAAGAATATTAAAAGTTATTCGATACAACAACTATGTATAGTTGGAAAGTGTTACTAATCAATGCGTACTGCATGATTTTTCTTTCTTGTTTCTTTGTAGAACTGTATCTAAAGCAGACGGAAAGAGGCTCTCAATTAATGGAACAGGCTATTTTACATTTTTTCACAGAAATCAATACTTTATGGAACATAATGTCCTTGTCACAGTGATATTCATGTACGATTCGGCATATTTTCATATCACAAAAGAAATGAAGTTTGTGAGAATTTTTAGTGATGAACAATTAATTAGCCATTCCTCATTAAGTTTTGCTTTTAAAAGTTTAAACTCAAATGTATCGCAATAACACACTTCTTTTAGAGCAGTAAAAAAATACCATTCACAAAAAAAAAAAAAAAAAAAAAAAAAAAAAAAACTATTATGATAAAAAATTTTACGTACATCCAGATATGCTACATGCTGTAATTAACAGTGTAGTGACACATTTGAAAACAGGCATTTGTGATGATTGAAAAAAAAAAAAAAAACTCCAATCATACATGTTATCTTTGTAAGCATTTGTCTTTGTAAAGATAAAAATACTTTTCCAAGAAATTGTGCCGGGTTTCTTGCATGTAGTGCTCTCTATCAACAAAAAATTATACAATTTTTTCCCTACTTAAAAAAAAAAAAAAAAAAAAAAAAAACCTTTGTGAATAATTTTTTTTAAATTGCATTAAAATATACAAATTCTTTTAATTATTATAGATTTTCAAGCGATTCATGAATTTATGAATCACCTGGTATTTTCAACTCCTTTTGAGTATTCATTTTCCCAGCATCATTTAATACACCAGAACTAATTATGAAAGTGTTTTGATAAGGAGAAAAGAGAAAAATAGGGTAATTTTTTACAGCAATGCACAATCAATCTAGACAATTTCTATAACCCAAATTTGATCTAATGCTACTGAATATGTGCCATACTGTATATAAAGAATACCTTTACAATATTCATATAACTAATTACAATATATATAAAGAAATACCTTTTACAATATTCATAAAACTAAACTTTTAACCATTTTCTTTATTTTACTTGAACTATACCTCAGGGATTTGAATGCACCTATAAAAAACAAAAAACATAGGCTTATTAGAACATGTTATTTATACAAGTATCAAAAATCATACATACACTGCTCGACATTGAAAATACAACACCAAGAAGGAATGATAATAACGGAATGAAATTTGTTGGACACATACATTATAGTAGGAAGAACAATTCATTAAAATTTCAAGAAATTTGGAGTAATATGTACTGAGAAAACAGTACATGAAGCAGTGACCTCTGTGAGCAATAACAGCACATATCTGCCTAGGCATTGAATCGAACAGCGATTGGATGACATGTATGGGTAGAGCACTTCATGAAGCTTCAACACGATGCCACAATTCATCGATCAAAGTTACTGGTGAGTGGTGGGGGGCCAGTCGCTTTTCAACGATTAAACAGTCATTTTCATTGGTGCGAGATCAGGAGAACGGGCTGGCCAGAGCAACAGTCGAACACATTCGGCCTCAATGAAGGTCCAGACAATATGGACAACTTGCGGTCGTGCATTGTCCTGCTTAAATGTTGCGCTGCGGAGGCCTTGAACATAGGGCAGAGCTACGGGCTTTAACTCATCAGAAATGTAATGGCTGGTATTCAGAGTGGCGGGAATGAAAACAAGAGGTGACCGGGACGTGTATCCAATGGTACAAAATACCATCAATCCAGGTGGTGACTCAGTATGCGAATACCAAAATTCTGATTACCTTCAAAACTGCATCACTGATATGGGCGCCTTTAATGTGTGATCAACGATGAACCTGGACGCAGGAATGGCGTGAAGTCACTTTCCTGACAAATCACAATCTTGTTTACAGCATCAAGATTGACTTATCCGTATTTAACGGCCTTATGAATAATGCACATTGCCAGCTGGGATTCGACATCATCATACTGTCCATCATTTGCAATGATGTTATGGGTTCCCATTGGATACACGTCTCGATTACTTCATGTTCGTATTCCTGGCACTCTGAACAGCGGCCATTAAATTTCTGATGAGTTAAAGCCCGCCCATCTGCCCTGCATTCGAGGCCTCCGTAGCGCAAAATTTAAGCAAGATAATTCACGACCGCAAGTTGTTTGTATTGTCCGGACCTTCTTTGATACAGAATGCGTTCGACTGTTGCTCTGGCCAGCGCGTTCTCCTGATCTCACACCAATGAAAATGACTGTTTAATCATTGAAAAGCGACTGCCCCCCACCACTCACCAGTAACTTCGATCGATGAACAGTGGCATCATGTTGAAGCTTCATGAAGTGCTCTACCCGTACATGTCATCTAATCGCTGTTCGATTCAATGCCTATGCAGATATTTGCTGTTATTGCTCACAGAGGTCGCTGCTTTATGTACTATTTTCTCAGTACATATTACTCCAAATTTCCTGAAATTTCAATCAATTGTTCTTCCTACTATAATGCATGTGTCCAACAAATTTCATTCCGTTAGTATAATTCTTTCTTGGCGTTGCATTTTCAATGTCGAGCAGTGTATATTTATATATTAATAAATTTGAAAAACGTAGTAAATGCCTAGTAAAAGAAGATTTAAGACCACTGAATACTACATAGATCAATAAGAATTAAATTTCACCAAATTAAATTCATCTATGAAGATTTTTAGTTAATTACTAAAACAACTAATTTCACATAGTCTAGCTTTTTGATTTTTTTTATTTAACTTCAAATTTACTTTAACTTTATTCCTTGAGAATTATTTGGAATTCAAAATATGTTGCCTTTACGATAAATCGACATGAAATCAAAAGAAAAGAAGCAAACAACAAAGAGAGAATTAACTCACGATGGCTATTAAAACACTTTTTTTGTCAAATTATTTATAAAATAAAAAAAGTTCAGAATGGTAAAAAAAAAAAAAAACCTTATCAAGGGAAACTTTTTTTACTGTTGAACACCAATGTAAATTTCATTCGCTGGTGGCTATAATAGCAAATTTCCAGCGAGCTCCCGATCTTACATTTAAATAATTTAATATGAATAAGAGGAAGAATGTGGAAAAAACAACTGAGTTCGAAAAATCAAATAATCAACCAAACAACAACAACAACAACGCAAACAGTTCTCAAATTATGAAGCATGTCGAATCAAGATGGATTACAGCAAGTTAAGTAAATGAAATGTTTAACTCATATCACTGGATTAATTATATCTACTAAAATACTACCACACTCCAAAAGTACATTTTGTGAAAAACCAGTTATTAACTTGTAACTCTATCATAATTTTGTTTGTTTACTAAGATTTGTGAGATCATAAGGGATTTTTCACAAAAAAGAACTTTTGCAAAGAGATTGAAATAATTGGATCTTTAAATTAATTATGCAGCATGTGAAAAACTTCTTATGAAATTTCAACTCTGGAAAAATACCTAAAGTCTAGCGCGTTCTTTTGGCGACAATTTGCTTAATTTTTATACTATTCAAATGAACTTTCGACAAAAGTTGCCTAATATATCTAGCTTTCAATCTATGTAAAAAAAAAAAATTCTATCTTTCGTCCATGCACTGTGAAAACGTTTTTCATAAAAATGCTTATATTTAAGGAGGTATTTAAGATATTTGTATTCCGATTGCAGTATTTTGCCTCAAAAGTCTTTTTCAATTTATCTGAAAGTAGGAATAATTTTCGTTTAAAACTCCGTATATTATAAACAAAAAACATGCTGACTTTTATTTTTTATTTATTTATTTATTTATTTTTTTAAATAAATGCTTATATCTCCATTATTCAACATGCTATCGTCACACAAATTCATCCACAAATTGTACTGGGTCGATATTAACATATCCTAAAGTTACAGATCATTTCGTTTATTTAATGATACAGGGTGATCAAAAACAACATTGATTTTGCTCAGTTTGTTACCAGCCCGCTAAATGTTATCTTAAACCAATTTTCACTGAAAAACATGAGGAAGACCCAGTTCTTTAAATACCCAATGTTTGAAAACATTTCATCGAGAGATAAGTTTTTAAATTAAAGAAAACTGAATTTTTGCAAATGTTGCTAAACATTTGAGCAGGATAGTGTACTATTAAATCAGTGTTTAACAAAATTAAAAATAATCAATAATGAATATTCATTTTTGCACTTAAAAAATCTTTTCTTTTCTACTTTTAAAATAAATTTGTATGTTTATATTTTATTGTTATCTATTATTTTTGCATGATTAAATTATTTACCTTCATATATGAATATGATTGATTAGTTTTTTTTTTTTTTAATATTGAAGGAATATTTTAGTCTGAATTTTATTAGAAACAGTTTTTCCATTTTAATGTCTATTTATAAATTTATAAATAACTCACTTTGTACCTGCAAAACAAAAATTTAAGCAAAGACAATGACTTCTAATTTTCTTTTCTACTTTTAAAATAAATTTGTATGTTTATATTTTATTGTTATCTATTATTTTTGCATGATTAAATTATTTACCTTCATATATGAATATGATTGATTAGTTTTTTTTTTTTTTTTAATATTGAAGGAATATTTTAGTCTGAATTTTATTAGAAACAGTTTTTCCATTTTAATGTCTATTTATAAATTTATAAATAACTCACTTTGTACCTGCAAAACAAAAATTTAAACAAAGACAATGACTTCTAATTTTCTTTTCTATTTTTAAAATAAATTTGTATGTTTATATTTTATTGTTATCTATTATTTTTGCATGATTAAATTATTTACCTTCATATATGAATATGATTGATTAGTTTTTTTTTTTTTTTTAATATTGAAGGAATATTTTAGTCTGAATTTTATTAGAAACAGTTTTTCCATTTTAATGTCTATTTATAAATTTATCATAACTCACTTTGTACCTGCAAAACAAAAATTTAAACAAAGACAATGACTTCTAATACATAAATTCTTATAATTTGTACAATCTTTGGAAAAACTTTTATAGATTAGAAAGAGTCGACTTTATTAATAAGCTGCATCTTCAAATGCATAGTTACATATTTAATCTCAAGTTAAATTAACCTTATATTAAATGCATTATGAAAAACATGCAGTGCTAACAATATTACAATTTTACCAGTATTAAATATGATCATAAGCTTGAGTAAGAGATTTTTGAATTGAAAAAATAAAACTTTTTTCTTTTAAATATTGCATCAAACATTTGATTGATTTAGGTCAATTTAGTTATTTATTAACAAAATTATTATTTTAAAAGTTAATTTATAAATTATAATTAAAAGCCATTTTTTAAAAAATATAATCAAAGCATTTCTTGCATTTCTTACTATGTCATAATAAACAGCTATCAACTGATACATAAATGTTAAAAGAAAATAATAACATAACTTATATTTTCGAATAAAAATTTGAAGTCTGAAAAGCGTCTTTTTTTGCAGTCTTTAATTTTTCATTTCATTTCATTATATAAGATGCTTTTTTATTGTCCATAAAATTAAAATTAATTTTATAAATACTGGATGTTTCTTTAAAGTTTATCGAATCTTTTTCATTATGGATAAGCTGAAAAATGTTTTTATTAGGTTTAATTGGGATACTGATACTGGATTTTTTACTTTCATTTTTAATTTTATTGGCAGCTCCTTTTGCAATATGGGATGGAAGTAGAGGTCAAGACTCGCGGTCGCCACTCGCCACGTGGCGACCTAATTTAAAAAAGTGGCGATCCAAAAAAATTGCTGTAGTCGCCAATCAGACATGCGGTTTTTTCGCGATTTCGCGGAAATCTGATTTTTCGCCCCTTAATTCGCGGAATTTTGCAAATTAACTTCTTCTGCTTCAAAAAAAAAAAAAAAAAAAAAAAAAAAAAAAATCGCGGATATCGTCCGTTAAAAAAAAAAAAAAAAAAAAAAAAACCTATTAACGATCGGCGATTAAATTCGCTACGGAAGCCACCCAATTCATAATCTTTCTCCATCCACAACATAAATGTCAATATTCATTTTAAACTTGCTTAATGAGATTATAGAACCTATAAAGAAATAGAATTGTTAAATATTTCTAGCTCATGTAATTATTTTTTCCCCTCCCCCATTTTCTTATCTCCAACTAGTGATCGGCGATCAGATGTTCTGCAGAATTCTTTTGTTTCCCAGTCTTTCTCCATCCACAACATAAATGTCAATATTCATTTTAAACTTGGTTTGTTAGATTCTAGAAGTAGAACTGAAAGAGTTTAATATTTCCTACCCATGTAATTAATTTTTACTCCCCCCCCCCCACACACACATCTCCAGATAGAGATCAGTGATTAATTCTAGAAACAATAAAGAGATAGCAGTGCTCAATATTTCTCACATATGTAATTATTTTTAAACTTCATTACTGAAATTGATAAATCTACTTATTTTTTCTCAATGAAATTAAATATTTATATTTAATATCTATTCCAAAAGTTTAAACAAGGGAAAAAATGTAGACTAAATTTTCCAGGTAGGAAAATTTTTTCTAAATCAATTTAAGAAAATTAATACTCAGTTGGTTTTATGCATATTAGAAACTGATAATTAACTACTGTAGCTTTTTTAGATATGTATGATTAATGTACATAAATAAAAATCATATTTTATATTTGTTTGATTTTTTATCTTTTTTCCTTGTTGACATGGAATTTTAATAGGGTTTTATGTGGATATAAAACTTATTGCAATAATATTAAAGAATTGTTTTGTGCTGAAGAAAAAAATCCTGAAATTTTTAATGTAGATAGAAAGCTATAAATATATATATATAACTGTTTAGGTAGTTAATTTATTAAAAGTGACATTATCAATGTTCAATCAATTAACTAAACAATCATGTTAGCAAAAAAATTTCAGCTAATTTTTAATTTTAGCAATCGCATGTCTGTTAATATAATTAAATCTCGGATAATATACCAAAAAGGTTTATTTTTTTGCCCCCGCCTCCTCCCTTTTCCCCCAGACTGAAAATAATTTTATTTTCTTCTAATGCTAATCACATCTATTTTCCGTATGGAGATGTCACACTATGTGAAATTTATCAAATGAATAAAATTTTTGTATTTCTCTTTCAATAAGACAAAGTAAATATTCTTGCAAAACACGAACTGTGTATGAGAAATAACATTATTTTTTGTTAGTGTGTCATCATTATAGCCTGCTGTTTTCTGTATCAAAATGAAATTAATACTTAACTACGAAAGTCCATATATTTTTCCTCATTACTAAAACTTTAAAATCTTCTTTCTAATACTATAGTTATTAATAGCATTTAAAAGTTGCATTATATGCTACTATAACTACCTTATATGTTTATAAAACTCACTCTTAAAATACTAATAAGAATAAAATCATAAACACTCAAAGGAAATTCAAACGAGATCATATCTTCTCTCAAAAGTCAAATCATTTTACAATGATTTGATTTCTCAGCCAATTTTGTCTTTCTCCCACCTGCTTTCATTTCAGATAATATTGAAAATTTTAAACTCGAGAAGTATGAAAGTTAAAAAAAAAAATATTTATTTTCAAACAATATTTAATTTTTTTTTTTTTTTTTAATCTGTGGAAGTGCATAATTTTTTTTTTTTTTTAAATTATTATTAAAATACAAATAAAGGCCACTATTTCATAATTTTCCGACCACATCATATGTGTTTTATGCCTTTATATGTATATAGATATATATTTTTTAATTATGTGTGTGAATATCAGGTATAACGTCGACTCGCGAGTGGTCACTGAGTTAATCATGTTCAGTGGCCACTTACAAAAATTGTAAGTCTTGACCTCTAGATGGAAGACAGTTCCTGAAATGTAGAATCATTCTGCTGCTGTATGACTTAATTTATATTTAATTGCCAAAATGCACAATTTGCAGAAGGACCATCAATTCTTTGAAACTTGTAGAAGAAAAAAATGGTAACTTGTTTAAACTTTTAAGTTGCCAGTTGCTATTTTATTTTGTTTAGTCGTCATGTGGCAAGTGGATATTTTAAGATCTAGATAGCCATTTGAAACTTTTATAATAGCTCAAAACACGATAGCAAGGAATATTTTAATACTTTTATCCAATTGCTCCGGGTTCCCGCTGCCTTCAGTAGCGTTTATATGATTCAACAGAAAATTTAAAAACATGGTATATAAAAGTTCTTTTTATCTTGTAATTATTTAGAATTAAAATTAAAAAAAAAAAATAAATAATAATAATAATTTTTCTAAAAAAAATAAATAAATAAATAAATAAATTATAAAATTATGGCTTTGTAACAAAAGAGTAAGGGAAAATCGCATATCTTAATAAAAAAATGTGATCTTAGACTTCTTTTTACTTAATAAAAATGCTTTATTTGAGTTATTTCATTCATGAATAAAGTTGGTCTCATGTCCCTATCTTAATTACTTATTAAGTTATTAAGTGTTAAAATAGACGATTTGTTAAATTTTCCAAAACTTTACGTGAAATAAAAAAAAAAAACTTCGCACTGGATTATTCTATTTTTAGAATTATAATTTAAAATTAAAAAAAAAAAAAAAATTTAATAGAAACTTGAAAAAATTTGATCAAAGTGCGAAGTTTAGAGCTCTAAAAAGCATACTATTTATTTAATAAAAGTTCTGAAATCGATATATGTGGTGTACACTAGTTTACGTACTTTCGAATACAGTTGGTCCATGTTTCTATCTTAATTACTTAATGAGTTATTAAGTGTTAAAGTCGACGATTTGTTCAATTTTCCAAAACTTCTCGCGAAATAAAAAAAACTTCGCACTGGATTATTCTGTTATTAGAAATAAAATTTAAAAAAAATTTATATATATATATATATATATATATATTAGAAATTTTAGTAAAGCGCCATCTGTTGTCAACTTTACGAGTATATTAGAAATTTTAGTAAATTGGTTTATAGTGCAAAGTTTAGAGTTCTAAAAAGTGCACTATTCATTTAATTATTTAAAAAAAAAAAAAAAAAAAAAAACACTTAGACATTTTAAATAACATTACATTTAGACATTTTTAATAACATTACATTAAAAAAAAAAAAAAAATCACTCAATTTTTTTTAGATACTTGACTACTCGAAACCACATAAAACAATCACAGACATATTTTTTTTTTTTTTTTTACATTTTCAAATAGAATCTACTTAGGGTTCATCCGGAGAAAAAAAAAAAGCGGTACTGGAAATGCTGGGCTGTATCCTGTACAGTTCAATGCCCTGTTCATCTCGATTTGTTTTTGTATCCATGAATCCAATGTTTTGTCTGAGGCTGTTCTCGTGATTCTCCCGATCACTGGTATTTCTATGACTCCATTCATTCTTTTGTAATGGGTCAGTATCACCCTATATTTGTTTATTAACATCCGATATAAAAAGTAGGCTTGGATATATTGACATTTTTTCAGCAGAGGAAGGAGAGTCTCATGTTGTATGAATTCTCTCTTCCTCAATTCGACGGGCGCATCACTGATAATATCCTCTAGTGGTTCTATTGACAAAGTATTCCATGGAATGGTTCCATCTTCCCAGATCTTTCGTGCTCAGATACAAATGATCATTCTCTCCAATGACGCATAGTACACGGTACGTGCGCTCTTGGATCAGGAAGGCCAACATCTTAAAGTACACAAAATAAGAAGTGGTGGGCGGGAGTCTTTATATATTTTTTACAATATTTTACTATAACCTCGAAAAAATCGGGTAGGTTCCTTTAAAAAAAAAAAAAAAAAAAAAAAAAAAAAAGAAGTCTCACTCTTGTAGCAAATGGTCTGGTTGTACTGGACTACTTTGTAAATGTTTTTTCGAGGACGATTCTCTCTCTGGATCGCTTGCAGCATCGAACGTCGATGCCAGTGGGGGTATTTCGCATTGGGGAGTCGTTACGACGAAACACTTTTTTCGACTACACAGTATCAACATTTCGTTCAGTTCTTCTTAAGACAATTCGAAAGTCCACTCGTCGGCGAATGGGCTGTCATTTTCCAAGAAAGATTCCACGCAACCTATCGGGGTTCCGAACAAATGGATGGACTTCTGACAATTCGCAACGAAGATGATCCAGTAACTCGGAATCGTACAACAAAGTGACGAAAATGAGAGACGCTAGGTTGGAAAAGTTTTTGGTGTGAGCGTTATCATTCCATAGAACGATGCAATCCAATACAAAATGTCCTGCAAAAATCAAACATTCCAGGGTCAGAGACTAGACTTGTAACAATCGTGTCCGTACCACGATGTAGGTGTAAAGGCCATCCTTAGGTAACAAACGTCGAATCGTAGACGATAGTGTGTTAGATCGTATGACTATTTCGTCTAAATTTGCTTGAAACAGGAGTAAAGCATCTTCGATAGTATGCAGTCGCGAAAGGTCGTAATTCACTGTCAGAGAGGTAGGAGAAGGATCCGTAATAAAGTATAATTTTAACATTCATACAATCGAGAGACCCAGGATGTGTTCCTCGGGCTTGTATGATGCATCTTTCGAGTGATATATTTCGTCTATGAGTTGGATGTCTTTCAATGAATCCCAGTTAGATAGGTGAACACATAATGCAAAAAGTCGATGAAATACGATCAAACGTTCATGAGATCCTCATGATAATTTAAAAGATCCAAAAAGTTATCCAAATGATTTTGCATAATGACAATTTAAAAAAAAAAATAAATAAATAAATAAGCAATCTTTTCTAACACAATCAGCATTCAGTTTCGAATCTAGAGAGAGGAAGAAACGAATTAGTTTCATTTTGGCTAAGCGACATTATAAGCTCAAATAAAAAAAATAAAAAATAAATAAAAAAAATAAAAAAAATAAAAAAAATGATTTTCTTAAAAAAAATTAAGAAAATCATTTTTTTCATTTTGGATTTGCAAGCTCAAAACTTTTTTTTTTTTCAACTTTACACAAAATTTTGTCAACTTGATATCGAATCAGATTCAACGTAGAGGACGCTGTATTTTTTTTTTTTTATCCAATCACATTCATTCTAGAGGGCGTTGTAGTATATAATAGTTGAGCGATTTAAATCAGCCCGATTTAAATCCTGATTTAAATCAGTTGATTTTTTTTAAAAAATCATTGATTTAAATCAATTTTTAAAGATTGAATTTTTAAAAGAAAGCTGTTAGTAATAAGCACAGTAAGAGAGTATTGACAACCCAGAGTTGCCCCCGGATGGTTTAAGGAGGTTGCTGCACCCTGCCTGTCCTTGTATTATTAAAATAGTATCCTACCTGCTATTCATTTCTTTTTCCCCTATCTCCTTCTTATCTCTCAGTCAAACATTGTTTCTGTCTTTTGTGTTAAAAAATTACTGGCAAAGTAAACATTTCATTGTCATACCTTGAAAAGAATGCCCTGATTTTTTAAATATTAAGTGCCTCTAAAAAATAAAAAGAAATGCACCCAAAAATGTAAAAAAGTATTATCACCCCCCCCCCTGCTTTTATTTATTTATTTTTATGAACCTGGGGAAATTCTGGAATTTATCTTGCTTTACCTATTTATAAACCTGTTTGGATGGAGCCTGTAGCATGTTTTTCTCGAACTCAGATGTGCACCTGCAGTCCAGAGTTGCCAGATGTGGCTAAAATTAGCCCATCTGGATAACTTTTAACTTTTCAATCTGGCAACCCTGCTGCAGTCATGCACCTGCTTGGTGAGAAGCACCTGTTTAATGAGTAAGCAAGCTCATTTAAGTATTGTGCCACTTTCTTTTAGTTTTCATGTTGTTTTACAGTAGGAAAAACCATCAGATTTAAGCTCATCATTGCCAATAAAAAAGTATATATATTTCATATTTCTAAAATCTGTTTCTTAAAATGTCAGGGAGGAAAAGAGATCCCATTTGGTATTATTTTACAGAAGAAAAAAAAACTTCTGGTAAAGGAGTAAAGGCTAAGTGCAAAGTTTGTGGCTTATTAATGATGGGTCTAGTGTGTAGGATGAAGAAACATAAGGAAATATGTACAGCCCAAGAACAGATACAGAATGATTCTATAGAGGATGAACCAGGAATAAATGCATGCAACTCTGCACGTTAGTTAATAATTCATATTTTATTGTGTGTAAAAATGGAGTTTAATTCTTACTTCATGAGATATAAAGTCTTAAATTAAATTATTATATATTTAATTACTTCTACATAACTTGTATATTGTTAAATGTAATCTGTATCTATATAAACAAATAAAATTTGTATATTTTTAGAAGCACAGATGCATTCTAAAAATGTACAAATTTAATTCTAGAATTTTTTTTCAAAGTTACACTTGTATTTAAGAATGATTACAAAAATATTTCAAAATGTAAAATGCAAAAACCAAAAAATGATTTTCTCTAAAATGCATCGAGTATTACATTATACTAAAAGTAGTTTTTTTAAAAGAAATTCTGAGATATTAATAAAAATAAAGCTAATTTTATCAATATTACCTTTTATTTTGAATTTGTCAATATATTTATTTTATTTAACAGATAAATGTTACATATGTTTTATTTAATTTTAACAGGTCCATCACTGGAAGACGGTACATCAAAAATAATAAATAGAAGTTTTAAAACAGGAATAAACTACTACGTCAGAAACGCCAAAGAAAAATTATTGAGGTGCATACAGCTGTTTCGGTAGCCTAAAGCGTACTGTCTTCAGTGAAAAAAGAATTCTGAATCTGGAGAAGTACTCGTATATATAGGAGAGGGACCGGATTTAGTTCAACCAATAGGATTACGGAAGAGGTGGTGAGTGTGGCCAGTAGGAATTAAGGAATGTGTAGCTGTGTAAACAGTAGAAAAATTAAGGAAATGTGGACTGAATGTAAAATTTCCAACAATCAGACAAATAGGGAACAGCGAAATCGAAATTTACAAGGTTTTTAAAATTTTTATAAATATGAAAAGCTTCAAAGAAATCGAGTTCATGAATAGATTTAGGTTTGCAAATTATTTTAGCTGAATTAAAATTATGATTTTCCTCCCAGCAATGTTTAGAAATAGCCGATTTATTGGTTTCTTGTTTGCGGACGTAATTCATATGTTCTTTTAGACGAAATTTAAGACTGCGTTTAGTTTGGCCAATATATGATAAACCACACTGACAGGAAATACTATAAATGCCCCAAGAATTATGCATATCAATAGGATCTTTTAACTGAGAAAAGGTGAGTTTATTGAAAGGCGAAAATATTATTTTAAAATCATATTGTTTGAGAATTTTAGCTATGGTTTGACTGGTTTTAGAAAAATAGGGTAAAACAATACTGATATTAGATGTGACTGATTTAGTAGACGAAATACGAGGGAGTTGTAATTTTTGGATAGCTTTGTCTATAATGGAAGGATCATAACCTCTGTCAATTGCGATGGCTTTCAGGTATTTAATTTCAGATTTCAATAAAATAGGATTTGAACAAATATTAAGGGCACGGTTTACAAAAGTATAGAAAGCAGCCATTTTTTGGTTAGGTGGGTGACATGAACGCGCATGGGGAGGAAGGGAGACTGCAAAATTTTTACGATAGACAGTGGTTGAAAATCCATTTACAGTGCGAGAGACGAGGGTATCAAGAAAAGGAAGGGAGCCATTATTTTCTATTTCATGAGGTGCATACAGCTGTTTCTACCGAAACAGCTGTATGCACCTCAATAATTTTTCTTTGGCGTTTCTGACGTAGTAGTTTATTCCTGTTTTAATATTCCAACGCCAAGTCTCCTGCTATTATTTAATAAATAGAAGTATTAACCAAGTGGTTTCTACTGAAGATTAAAAAAGAAAAATGGTACCTAATACAGAAGAAAATAATAAAAAAAGAAGTATGAATTCATACGTAATTAAAACTTCAAGTTCCCAAAAGAGTGCTTTTGACATGCAAATTCTCTCTTCCTCAACTCGACGGGCGCATCACTGATAATATCCTCTAGTGGTTGCCCTCTATTGACAAAGTATTCCATGGAATGGTTCCATCTTCCCAGATTTTTCGTGCTCAGATACAAATGATCATTCTCTCCAATGACGCATAGTACACGGTACGTGCGCTCTTGGATCAGGAAGGCCAACATCTTAAAGTACACAAAATAAGAAGTGGTGGGCGGGAGTCTTTATATATTTTTTACAATATTTTACTATAACCTCGAAGAAATCGGGTAGGTTCCTTAAAAAAAAAAAAAAAAAAAAGTCTCACTCTTGTAGCAAATGGTCTGGTTGTACTGGACTACTTTGTAAATGTTTTTTCGAGGACGATTCTCTCTCTGGATCGCTTGCAGCATCGAACGTCGATGCCAGTGGGGGTATTTCGCATTGGGGAGTCGTTTCGGCGTATGTATATGCCACAAATTCGTTCTTTCAGTCTGTTGAACATGGTGAATTTAAAAAGATGGTCTCAATGTTGCATCCAGGGTATGTCCCACGAAGCAGATTTGATGTGGCTGGTAAACTTTTGAAAAATGTTTACATTGAAGAAAAAGAGAAATGTTCCAAGATTCTTGAGGGACAAGTTGTCTGTATGAGTTTAGATGGATGGTCAAATGTGAGTAATGAGCCCATTATCTGTGCATCAGTAACTGCAGCATCAGGAGAAATTTTTTTAGTTGAATCAATAGATACATCAGGATTCTCTCATACTGCTGAATACTTGACTAAATTAGCAAAAGAAGTTGTATTGAACTGTGAACGTAACTTCAACTGCTCTGTTCGCAGCTTTGTGACAGACAATGCAAAGAACGTTAAGGGCATGCGACAGGAACTTGATAAAGATAATCAGCTTGATCTCCTTACATATGGCTGTTCAGCCCATTTGTTGAACTTACTTGCTAAAGATCTTAAAATAGATGATGTAAAAGAGCATATAGTTTATATTGTTAAATATTTTAGGAATAATCACTTTGCTAATTCCAAATATAAACAAGAAGGCGGATTAAAACTAGTTTTACCATGTGATGTACGCTGGAACACAATGGTAGATTGTTTAATAAAATATATAAAAAAACTGGTCTCTTCTCTTGAAAATTTGTGAGGAGCATAGGGAAAAAATTGATAGTATTGTTTACAAAAAGTGGCTAATATTGGACTGAAAAGAAATGCCGAACATCTTTTAAAACGATTGGAATCTATTGCTGTAGCTTTAGACTCTATTCAAAAAAATACTTGTACTATTGCTGAAGCTGCATACATTTGGAAAACATTGGAGATGAAACTTAAAGATGTGGATAAGGATAACGATAAATCCATTTTAACTTTAACAGCTTTTAATAAGCGATACCATGAAGCACTGGGAGCTTTCCATTTCTTAGCTTATCTAGTAGACCCTCGCTTTTGTGGAAAAAATTTGACCGATTTGGAAAGAAAACAATCTTTTACATTTGCAAATGAAAATTACTCCCCCGATATTATTCCAGTTATAATGAAATTCCTTGAAAAATCTGATCCTTTCTATGAATTACTTTTTGGTGAAGATGTGCTCAGTAAGATTTCCCCACCCGATTGGTGGAAAAGTCACTTTTTCTCAAGTAACACTGGAAAAATTGATCACCTGAACCAGGCGCTTACTCAATTGTTTACTGCAAGGGCATCAACTGCTTCTTTAGACAGGATTTTTTCAACTTATGGATTAGTGCAATCTAAACTTCGAAACAGACTTGGAAATGATAAAGCAGCTAAACTTGTTTTTATTTATAAATCATTTAACCACTGTCCCTAAATAAAATATAAAATACTGGTTGTAAAATTTTCAGAAAAAATAAAAATTATTGTGATTACAGCCCTTAGTCTACTACATCTTTCTAATAAATCTGTGGTTGAAGGAGTAAAATGTCTAAATTAACATAAAGCAACCTTTATTTAAATTATGATATAGATGATAGATAATTAAAACAAGCAGAAAACCCTATATTGTAAGGTAAGTAATTATTTTCTACTGATTTATTAATTATTCTTGCATATATTTTTTAGTTATATGTATTTTTAATTATATATAAAAAAATAATTAATTGATTTAGACATCTAACTTCAACAATTTAATTTGTTTGTATCAAATATTATACTTAAATATATTTAAATTTCAAAAATTCTATTTAAATAAAAAAAATCCGATTTAAATAAAAAAAATCAAGATTTTTATCAACTCTGGTATATATATAATAGTATATATTTGGGTGGGTGGTTGTGGATTATTTTATGATCTCTTGAAGTATATCTTATTAAAAAGTAACTTAAAGTCATGATCTCTTGAAGTATATCCTATTAAAAAGTAACTTATATTCTAAAATGTTGTAAAAAATAAAGAAATATAACATTATTTTATATTTTACTCATCTCTTGCCAGGAGAAACTATGTAGGTACAAAATTTTAGTCATAAAGTAATCCATACCCACCCACTCAAATATATACTATTATAGTGTTACAAAATTGTAAATAATTGTGTTTATTTTTGTATAAATTCTTTCAAAGAGGCTTAGTAAGTTGATGAAGTGCTAATTTTGTGCATTTCTAGTCGTTTTAGCGTTGAAATACCCTTATTTTCCCTTAAAAACGCATTAAAAAGCCCCAATAAGGCAAGTAATGGATTTGGCGCCAAATTTGGCGACTTTTTTCCACCTTGGCGATTTTTTGGCGACCTTGGCGAGAAAATCCTTATTAGGGATATACCAAATATGGAAGCTGTAAGTTGATTGGTTGACCACTTTCTAGAGTTTTCTCGAAAAATCTGGGTTCCATGGAACAGTATATAAGAAGCGCTTTCTCGCCAAGGCAGTCAGTCAGTTCAGTTCTCAGCGAGCTTCGCTAATGCTTGCATTGTTTGAGCCTCTTTGAAGGAGACTTGCCTTAAGTGTTATCGCTATACAGTTTGTACTGTGGATTTGCTATTGACAGCTGTTGTTTAAGCTGTGTTTACTGGTTGTATTGAAGCTGATACTTGGTTTATAGACCTGTATTTTTCTGGAACTTTCTGCGAATAAATTATTGAATTTTTGTAAGTTTCGCCTTTCATTCTCGGACAACTCACGAACCCCCAAGTACGCAACAATATATATACTACATTGCCATCTACGATGAATCTGATTGATAAGAAAAATACCGCGCCATATACGTTGAACCTCATTGGAGAATAAATTGATAAAATTTTCTGAAAAGATGAAAAAAAAAAAATATTGATACTTGGAAACCCAAAATGAAAAAAACTGATTTTTTTTTTTTTTTTTTTTTTAATTCCAGATTGGATTGTTCCTAATGTTGGCGACAGATGGCGTTGTATTAAAAAAATTAGAAACTTGAGTAAATTTGATCAAAGTGCGAAGTTTAGAGCTCTAAAAAGCATACGTACTTTCGAATAAAGTTGGTCTCATGTCTTTATCTTAATTACTTAATGAGTTATTAATAGTTTAATTTTCTAAAACTTCGCACTGGATTATTGTATTTTTTTAGAATTCAAATTTCTTAAAAAAAAAAAAAATTTAAGAAATTTGAGACAATTTAATCAAAGTGCGAATTTTAGAGCTCTAAAAAGCATACTATTTATTTTATGAAAGTTTTGAAATCGATATATGTGGTACACTGGTTCACGTACTTTCAAATAAAGTTAGTCTCATGTCTTTATCTTAATTACTTAATGAGTTATTAAGTGTTTAAGACGACGATTTGTTCAATTTTCCAAAACTTCACGAGAAATAAAAAAAACTTCGCACCGGATTATTCTATTTTTAGAATTTAAAAAACAATAATAATAATAATAATACTCATTTTTCTAAAATAATAAAAATATAAAATTATGGCTTTGAAACAAAAGAGTAAGGAAAATCATATCTTAATAAAAAATGTGATCTTAGTCTTGTTTTTTTTTTTTTTTTTTTTTTTTGTTTTGTTTTTTTTAGTTAATAAAAATGCTTTGTTTGAGTTATTTCATTCGTTTATTGTACATTATTGACAGTATAATACAAATAAAATTACAAAACTTTTATAATTAAAAAAAAAAATACAATACATAAATCTATTTAACATAAAACTTCATTTTTTTAAACATCCTCTACACTGAGTGATGTAGTTTTCAGTATGAAACATATAATGGATCGTCGGTGTTATCCTCTTGATACACACCATTTTTTTAAACCCTATACACTGTCTAATGAAAAAAGGAGAGATGAAACAATGACACTTGACTCACAAAAAAACGATCACTACAACACAATATATCCAATGGGTGATGAGAGGACACACTTTACGAAGGGTTGATTGATGTTGGATGGCTTTTAATGAATATTTAAAAAATATAATATCAGTATACGTCAGTATGGCTTTGAAGCGATGACAATCTTTTTGCAAACAATATGGACACTCGGGTCGTACATCTTTCATATCCCGCAAGGAAATACATTCTAAGTGTCCGTACCGAGAGGGATTGCTTGTTTGAAAAATCTCTTTCCACTTGCTGGTGGTGAAATCGTCTACTAGAAACAGTCGTGACACACCCATGTTGTGTACTTCCCGAGTGATTTTGGCATGGCTTGGGAAGCCGTCTACACATATGCTCAACCATCCGTTCGTGATTGTGTATCTGCGTCTGCTGATAGAGAGTACTGTCGGCACTTTTCTGTGTTGGTGTACCTGACGAACGGACGACGATGCAAAACGAGTATTCGACCATCGTCGATGTATCTCGGGAGCTGGAATGGTATTTTGGGTAAGTGAAGAAGAAGATTTTTCCACCTCGAACAGGTCGTCGGAAGATTTTGAACGGGATGGAAGACGGAACAATCCTGCTGCAGAGTCTCGTGTCCATGCTCCAATTGCGGACAGGCTATATGAATCTTTTTAGGACTACTATTCATGTTTGTCTTATGCAAAATCACAATGTGTTGCATCTGTAGCTGTCCGTGACTTTATATGGATTCAAGTAAAAAAAAGAAAAATTAAAAAAAACTTACAATATAACATTATTTTATAATAATTTACTCATATTCTACTTGAAATCATAGTTTTATAGATGAAATTAAAAAAAAAGAATGTATGTTATATGTATAAAATTTTAGTAAAATGGTACAAAGTAGAAGTCATAAAATAATCCACACACACCCACCCAAATATATAGTATTATATATATATATACTACAGCGCTCTCTAGGAAGAATCTGATTGGATAATAAATTGACAAAATTTTCTTAAAAGTTGAAAAAAAAATATTGAACTTGTAAACTAAAAACGTTTGTAACTTTTTATAAAATTTTTATTAAAAAAAAAAAAAAAAACGGAGAACACTTTTGTTTTTTTGTACGAAGAACTATTCTTTTTTTTAAGTGATTGAAATTATTTCTTGTAGTATATCAAATCAGAAAGTAACTTTTTTTTACTAAAAATGTTGAAAAAAATAAAGGAATATTGAAAAAAAAAAAAAAAACTTACAATATAACATTATTTTATAATGGTTTACTCAATTCCACTTGAAAGCATATTTTTACAGAAGAAATTAAGAAAAAAGAATATATGTACAACATTTTAGTAAAATTGTGCAAAGTAGAAGTGATAAAGTAATCCACACCCACCCACCCAAATATATACTATTATATATATACTACAGTGACCTCTATAATGAATCTGATTGGATAAAAAAATACAGTATCCTCTGCTTTGAACCTAATTAGATAACAAATTGAGATTTTTTTTTTTTTTTTTTTTTTTTTTAATAAATTGGATCAAAGTGCGATATTTAAAGCTCTAAAAAAACTTACACTGAATTATTCTATTTTTTGAATTAGAATTAAAAAAAAAAAAAAAAAAAAAAAATACAGTTTTTAAATTTAATTTTCATTTTTTTTTAAACTAAATTCTGCTTTTGCCGGATTTTCATTCAATCATTTTTTTTATATAAACTTTTATTCATTTAAACACACCTGGGCCTGTATTCCAGTCAAACACTTATGGGTCGCATCTCAATTTCTATCGCAAAATTTTAGAAGGAGAGGAATCTGCTTACTCAAGTCCACTGAGCTAAAACGTGTGGTTTTTCCGTGCAATTTCGAAGAGTGTTTCTTTCTTCCTAGTTTCGTACTCCAAGTGGATACGGCAGAAAACATTCGATATGCATGTATTAAAATGTAGAAAGGTGTAGTCTAATGCATTTGTATCATCTTTATATGAAGAATATTTAAAAATTTTATTGATGAAGTATGAAAATAAATAATTGCATTTGTTTATTTAGGTTTTTTGTTTAGTTAATTTTGTAATTGTTTATTGTACATATAAATTTTCGACTACTGGTTTCTGATGGATTTACACGTTTTGAGACCACCTGAATACAATTTGACCATTTATAGAAAATGGATGATTATGCATGTGCCTGCATGTGGGTGATATAAATTTTCTGATACCTCTAGGTCAAGAACTATAAAACAGAATTTCATAAAAGTTATATTTAGTTGCACCTTGACATAAAGTGTTGACTATCAACCTCTTCTGCATATCTGCCAACAGGTGGTTCTGTTTTCCCGTTTTATCAAAATCTTTAATATGGCCGTAAAGGAAAAAAAAAAATGTATGAATGTACACAATGAGGATTATTTTAATCAATCATTATAAAATTGAAAATAATTTCTTTACAATAGTAATTGGCCTATATTCTACCGTAAAATTTACGGCTCGCATCTCCTTATTTATTCCAAAGTTGTGGAAGGAAATGAATTTCTCTACTGAAATTCACTGATTGTAATAATAACTTATGTAAATCCTTCCAATATATTTACTGAGTCTTGCAAGCGGGTTTTTCAATAATTCTTCTGTTGGAGCGAAGGTCCAATTTGGTACGGCAGAGCATTCATTCTTCATTGTTAATGTGCAATACGATAGTGTTAATATGTTGTACAGTACTTTATGTGTGGAATTCTTTTGAAAAATATCATATTAAAAAATTACACTCCCGAGTAGGGAAAGTTTCTCCTACAATTTTTTTTTTCTACAAAATTTTATTCTGGTTGACAATTTCTATTATAAAGTTTTCCAATGTTTTGTTAAAAATAAATCCTCATTGGCTACATTTATACAAAATTTATGCCGATACTACCATAGTAAAAATTATCATAAAAAAAAGAGACAACAGCGCCACCCTTTGGTCAATATGCATAAAACGTTGATAGACACCAATTTATGTTAAGGTGCAACTAAATATAACGAATTTCTGTTTAATTTTTATTTTATCTAGAGCTGCTACAAAATTTATGTCGCACACATCCAGGCACACGGATAGACAAACATTTTTTTTTTTTTTTTTTTTTTTTTAAATAGCCAAATCATATTCAGGAAATCTCAAAAAGTATAAATCCAAAGAATAATACTTTCTTCTATTTTATATAGAAGAAAGTGTGAAAAGTGCAAATCCTACCATCTGGTTACAGAAAATGAGATATTTAATCAATTATCGACAAAAAAATATATGTACAAAGTACTTACATAATTTCACAAAATTATTATTTTTCATAAAAATTGGTCCGGTTAAAACTAATAATATCGATTAATAAGGGGAGGGGGATGAGTAATAAAAACTAATCATGGAAGAATTACTTATTGCTCAGAGTACTATTCCAGAGATGATATACTTTTTCTTAATAATATTCTTTTTTAAAGTCATGTAGCTATGTAAAAAAAAAAAAAAAAAAAAAATGCAATTACTTTCTTTATATTTCACCAATAAAATTCTTAAATACTTTTGATATAAAGCTGATAAGAATGCATTAGACTGCGCCATTTTATATTGTAATATACGCGTATCTAAAGCTTTGTGCCGTACCCACTTGGAAAACGAAACTAGAAAGAAAAAATAAATTTTTAAAATAGCCCACAAGAACCACTCATTTGCTCCAGTTATTATTTTAGCTCAGTGAACTTGACTATGCAGATTCCTCTCCTACCAAAATATTGCGATAGAAATTGAGATGCGAGCGGTAAGTGTTTGTTTAGAATACAGGCCCTATACATGTTTCATACAATTTTTTTTTTTTTTTTGAAAATGAACGATTTTTTTCATTTATCTATTCTACCATATAATGGCATATGGTTACTATACACACTGATATAAACTCCAGTTCGCATGCTTTTATTAGAAAATAATGCATCTAGTGTCATCAAATCTCTCGTCGTGTAACGTTTTGGATTGGTTCGTAAATCAAGATTCGCTTCTTTCCTTTTTTGGATAAATTCTTTGCTATCTTCTGAATAGAAATCTACATTAAAATCTCCTATTAAAACCGTTTTAGTTTCATCCTCATCTTCATCATGACCTATCAAAGCATCATCGATAACATCTATTTTTTCACTTAATTCGCTTTGTGGACTTGCATAAACTACGAAAAATCTTATATTATTTAATGTGTGGCAAGTCAAAATTTGAATATGTTTACGATGGATAGTACTAGAATTTTTGCATAAATCCACCAATCCTTTTCGAATATAAGTGAGAATACCCCTTTTTTCCCAAGATCCTCTTGATTTATAGTTACTGGGTATGATACCTGTCATATTAAACCCGGGAAATTGAATATCATCTGTAAGAAGCATTCCTGTTTCTACTAACATAATTAAATCACTTTGCATGAAGCATGAATCAGCCAATACATCTTCCTGATGAGTCGATAAGTCTTCAATGTTATGATACATAAATTGAATATCAGCGAAATTTCCTCTTTTACGTAGAAATCGGAATTTAGGGATGATTGGATTTGCTCTTAATCTCGTTAATTCTTTTGTAACGGAATCCTCTGCAGAAGACGCTTGTGACGTATTCAAATCCCCCAGGCTAAGGCTCCTATATATACGAGCTGGTGCATCCGACATTTTTTTGCCTTAGGGTTGCCGCATGTACCCAGCGTGATAAACAAACGGCATCCATTGTTTCTACCGTCTTGCTCGTAATTTTAGTGAAATAAACTGCAATATGGGAGGTTGTTCAGCAATAAACTGCTGTAAACACTCCAGAAAAGGATACAAAATGTTTAGGTTTCCTTCGGATAATGCAAGAAGGAGAAAATGGGCTGCGAATTGTCGTCCAGATTCTTGGATCCCGGGACCTAATGCACAGCTTTGCATAGTAAGTTTTATTGTTATTCACTTATACTTTTCTTTGCATTTCTGACATTTATAAAGTAAAAAATTTAAAAAAAAGTATTATTTAAATCTAAATATGTATTTTAATAACCATAAATTATTTTAAGAAACGCTTTTTTACTGTGTGTTTGTAGAGCCTTGGCGACGTTTTTTTGGTTCGCCAAAGTTGTCTTGTTTCCGTGTCCTGATAGTATTAGGTCGTTGAAAAAACTTTACAATTTTAATTGGTACGCTCTTTTTTTTTTTCTCCCCTTTCAAATGTTATGAATTATTTAAGAAACAGAAACAGATTACTTGTGTTGCTTATCATTTTTGGTCGATTTTATTTTTAGATGAAAATTTCTTAAAACCACCAGTGAAGCGATAAAATCGCCAAGCGGAAATGCTGTCCTCTTACGAGGCAAAAAAATGGCGGTGATGCGCCGGCCTATTATTTATTTAAGGGGCTCTACCCCAGGCTATATAATTTGTTAGCTGTTGTGGCTTTCGATAATCTTTCATAAACCAAATTTCGTTTCATTGTTTTATCAAGATGTACAACACACTCTTTGTATGTGGCGCCTTGGGATGGATGAAGGGTGATGTCCTCGGATATCACGACTGGAGTGGTCGTTAGACTCTTTTACCTAAGCGACAGCCTCGTGCAGGTTTTTATCGAAGAGAGAGTCCCGTTCGGAAGGTGGGAGAGATGCGCATAGAGAAGCAGCAGCAGCACAAAGACAGGAACTCACGGTATGGGTAGACAGACCTCTCTCCAAACGCGTGCGATGGCACTCTCGGATGTTTCCATGCGATACGCGGAGGTGGGAGCCCACAGTACAGGCAGACAACTTTTTTTTTTTTTTTAAATAAATAAACGAATTTAAAAAAAAAAAAAAAAAAAACAGTTTTTAGCTTATGTTATCAAATATGATTTACTTTTAGATAAACATCTAGTTCCATTATTAAAAAAAAAAAAAAAATCTTTTTTTATTTATTTATTTTAATTAAGCGTTGCTCGCGGATTGTGTTCAGACTGCTTCACAGCTTCGATTGTGATAGTGCTGCAACAGGATGATTTCGTAGAGATAGATTATGATTTCTTTAAGCTCTTTGCAACTGGATGATTTTGTGGAGATGGATTATGATTTCTTCAAGTATGTTGCCATTGATTAATTTGCGGTATTATGTTTTAATTTGTTTTAATTTGTTTGTATAAGGATGACTTTGTTAGAGTGTCTGGACGTATTTCCGAACTACGTGATAAAAGAAGATTGTATAAAGTATTTTTTAAATTTATATAATATTTTCATGAATTACAACTACCTAATGAATGATGCAAATTCAGTGGTTCCTTTTATTCCTTTTACATATGATGATTGCGAAAAGATTGAATATGTTAATTTCTCTTCTGATGAAAGATCGCCTAAAAAGACAATTTGATAGCGCAAAAGTAGAAAATGAAAAAACTCTTTAAAAGGACTTATGTTGGGAGTCTATTTATAAAAGATTGAAAAAAGATCCAAGACTGTGTCATAGAAACACACATCCTCATACAAAAAACAAAAAACTCTGAAATATAGAGAAGGGCACGCTGACAATAGACTTTCTTTCATATACCATTATTTATATATTGTAAATAATTCTTTTTCATTCGGCGTCAGAAGAGTATCACCGAACGAAACCCATTTACTATTCGTTTATGATGTTCCGATACTCGTATACATTTTGGAGACGAAACAAAATTTCATCGAAAATTTTTTTTATTCCGGACTTAAAAGAAATTTCACACTTTATGTTTTGAAGCATCTGATACCAAACACATCTACAACTTCCTTTATAATTTACAAATTAGATTTGGAATGTGTATATGTGATATTAACTTTTCAAAAAAGTTTAATGGGTATTTGTCGTTTGACAAACCCAACATTCAGTAAAATACAAGATGATTTGAAGTTAACAATTTATGACGTTAGAAATAATACCAGCATATTTATACCACAAAAAAGGAAACTCAATAATTTACTATATTACGTACTGTAATTCAGAGTGAACCTGCAACTACTACAGATTCCAATAGAATGGATACTTCCAATGGGGTTCCCAATCCAGTTTGTACTGTGCTCGATATGGATCCTGTATTGGTTACTACAGCCGCCAATGTGGTTCCTATACCTCAGACTACAGCTACCAATGTCGTTCCTCCTCCGACTCCGACTACAGCTACCAATGTAGTTCCTATACCTCTTACTACTACAGCTGCCAATGTGGTTCCTATACCTCTTACTACTACAACTGCCAATGGGATTCCTATACCTCTTAGTACAGCAGTTAATGTGGTTCCAAACTATGTCGATACAACGCCTAATGGGGTTCCAAACTATATCAGTACAGATGCCAGTGTGGTTCCTGTTAGGTTACATTTATTTTCCATTACCAATGCCTCTTGTATTTACCCTCCTTCACTGTATAATAGATCTTTCCAATAACGACTGGCGCGCCACCACTTGGACTGTTTTCGTACGGCGCATCTTTTTACCTGTACCTTGTTGAATTTTTGTTTCTCTGTATGTACCATGTGATGTGAGTGTTCGTCTAATTAAAAGTGTTTCGTGTTAATATGGACTCATTAATATGCATTATAATTTGCGTGCTCTGCCTTCTAAGCCCAATAGGTTATGGGCCCAGAGCAAATTAATTTTTATTTACGATAAATAGACTTTTATCTGTTAGATAGACGACCACGTTTAAAAATGGCGTCTTATGGAACACTACGTATTGAAACTTTAAACAAAGATAATTACGAGACATGGAAGATACAAATGAAGGCACTCTTAATAAAAAATGAATCCTGGATTTATGTATCTGGCTCTAAACCAAAGCCAGAGCTCGTGGCAGGTGATGCGACATCACAAGAAACGTTCGATAAATGGACTGATATGGATGAAAAGGCCAAAGCCGACATAATTTTGTGTATATCGCCTTCTGAACTGAAACAAATAAAAAACTGCGAAACATCCTTGGATATATGGAAAAAATTAGAGGAAATATATCAATCTAAAGGCCCCGCTAGAAAAGCGTCACTGTTAAAATCGCTTATTCAACATAAAATAGCAGATTCCTCTTCTGTGAGCATTCGAGATCATCTTCGAAAGTTTTTTGACATAGTCGATAAACTATCTGAAATGGACATTAGAATAGATGATGACTTGTTAACTGTGATGTTGTTATACAGCCTACCATCCAGTTATGAAAATTTCAGGTGCGCAATAGAATCCAGGGATGAGCTACCAAAACCAGAAGTACTACGAATAAAAATAGTAGAAGAAAACGACGCCAGACGCCATGATGACAGACCGAACGATGGAGCGTTCATGACTGGGAATTTCCGAAAGAAACCTGCTCCGTGGAATAAAAATAAAAGGAATCCTAAGATTACTGAACAGTACACTCAGAATGAAAGAGATAATTCAAAAATTACTTGCTGGAAATGTAAACGCATCGGTCACCGTGCAAATCAGTGTGAAAAAGATAAATCATTTAAATATCGACAAAACAGTTTAGGACTACTGGCCAGCACAAAATCAACGAATACGAACATATTATTCAAAGAACAATCCGAGAATCTTTATTGTGTTGACAGCGGCTGTACTCGACACATGGGGAAGGATGACTCCAATTTTCACGATTTAAAGGATACGGATATAAAATCTGTAAATTTAGCGAATAATGAAACAACTGATGTGTCCGGTGTTGGTAAAATATTAATTAAAACAAAAGTCAATTCAAAACTTCAAAATGTAGAGATCAACGACGCTCTATTTGTTCCAGGATTGAAAACGAACTTATTGTCCGTGTCACAAATGTGCGACAAAGGTTTCACTGTAACTTTTAAAGACAAATGTGCTGTTATAAATAACAGACAAAAAAATGTGACTCTAATTGCGGACAGAAAAAATGAACTTTATTATCTGCAGGATAATAATGCAAATATAAATAATGCAGTTAATTTTTCGAGTGAATCAATCGATAGTTCTAAAAATATTTTCGCCGATGTGGAAAGATGGCATTGTAGAATGGGTCATCTAAATGTAAAAGATTTGATTGACTCTAATTTAAAGGGTCATATTAGGGGGTTAAATATTAAAAAGGTATCCGACTTCAATTGTGAAGTTTGCGCGTTAAATAAAATGACCCGTGCTCCTTTTCCTAAGCACTCAGATCGTGTTACAAAAATGTTAGAAATAGTGCATTCGGATCTTTGTGGGCCTATTAGGGTTCCCTCAATAGGTAAGTCCCTTTATTTTATTACTTTTATTGATGATTATTCTCGTTATTGTGCAGTAAAATTCTTAAAAACTAAAGATGAAGCATTAAATGCTTTTAAAGAAATCAAACTTCTTTGGGAAAATGAAAAATCTATAAAAATAAAAAAATTCATGAGTGATAATGGGGGCGAATTTATTGGGACTGAATTTGAAAATTTCTTAAAAGAAAATGGTATTCAGCATAGATTAACAACCCCTTATTGTCCGGAACAATCAGGTGTTTGTGAAAGGAAGAATAGAACTCTCGTTGAAATGGCCCGTTGTCTATTATCACAATCAAAATTACCCTTAAATTTATGGGCGGAAGCTATTAATACTTCTAATTATATAAGAAATAGATGCCCAACAAAAGCTTTAAATGGAAAAACCCCATATGAATTATGGAATAATATAACACCTAACGTTAGCTATTTTAAATCTTTTGGCTGCACTTCTTATTTTTTCGATAACCATCCTAAACATAAATTTTCCCCAAGGTCTAAAAAAGGGATATTTGTGGGTTATTCAGAAAATTCTAAAGCATTTCGTATTTATCTTCCTGAATCAAAAACAATAATTTTATCCCGTAGCGTAAAATTTTTTGAAGAGAAATCTAATGATGTTTCAAAAATAGGTCAATTGTATCCAGATATTTCTGAGAGAGAAATACAATTAAGCGAATTGCAAAATGACTCACACATGCAGCCGGCAGAAGAGAAAATTTCTCCTCCTGAAATAAAAAATGAAAAAGATGAGCTGTCACGTGACTCAGATTCGGCGCTCGAAGATAAAAACATATTGTCATTGCGTAATCGCGAAATAATTAGGGAGCCGGAATCATTTGCGAATGTTGTTTATAGTTTTAATTCGGAAATAGAAATAAATAATGCCTTAAAAAGTCCGGAAGCTTCGAATTGGTATAAATCAATGACTGACGAAATAAAAGTGATATTAAAAAATGATACATTCGAAGTAGTAGAAAGGCCCCAGAAAAAATGCATAAAAGGTAGATTTGTCCTTACAAATAAATATGATCAACATGGATCTCTTTTGAAATATAAAGCGAGATTAGTAGCTCGCGGATTTAGTCAAAAATTTGGTATAGATTTTCGTGAAACTTTTTCTCCGGTAGCAAAAATGGGATCTATTAGAATCTTAGCAGGTTATGCTGCTAAATTAGGAATAAAAATACATCAATTTGACATAACGTCAGCATATTTGAATGGAAAATTAGATGAGGAAATTTTTATGGAAGTTCCCGATTACTTTAAAGAAATACTTCAAATAATTATAAATGAAAATTGCGATAGGGACATATCTAATAAAGCAGCCGAGATTCTTAAATATCTAAATGTAGGGAATAAAGTTCTTTTGTTAAAAAGATCTCTCTATGGCCTCAGGCAGGCCGGGAGGTGTTGGAACACTAAATTAAATAAAATTTTGAATGATTTCGGAGCAAAACAAACAAATGCAGATCCATGTTTATATTATATTAAAAGTGATAAAGGGTTGACTCTTATAATGATTTACGTTGATGACATATTGTTTATGTCACAGGACCCTGATATGTTATAAAACTTCCAAATTCATCTTAATGAAAAACTAGATGTTAAATATTCAGGCATAGTTAAATATTGTCTAGGGATAAATTTTCAGTTAGAAAATGGCCTTATAACAATGAGTCAACATAGTTATATTAGAGAGCTCTTAGAGCGTTTTGGCATGACAGAAGCCAAGCCCGTAGCTTGTCCTATGGATACAAGCATTCGATTAAAAAAGGCCGAAAAATGTTGTGAAAACGAATATCCCTACCGTGAATTAGTTGGAAGTTTGATGTATCTTGCAACTTCCACCAGGCCGGACATTGCAAATTCCGTCAGTCAATTAAGTCAATTTCTAACTTGTTTTGATAAAACTCATTGGACTGCCGCTAAACGAGTTTTACGATACTTAAAGAAAACAATAAATTTTGGACTTGTATTTAGAAAAAGTAATGAGCCTTTGTTCGGTTACACTGACGCGGATTGGGGAAATTGCCTCGATGACCGTAGGTCATATACAGGTTACTGTTTCATTTTTTGCGGGAGTGCAATTACATGGGAAAGCCGTAAACAGTGTACCGTAGCTCTCTCATCAACGGAAGCCGAATATATGGCTTTATCCGTTGCCACTAAGGAAGGGATATATTTATGTAAATTACTAAATGAGTTATCTGAATGCAAAATTGAAAAAGTGAGTATATTTACAGATAACTTAGGATCTATTAAATTAGCTGAAAATCCGATCTTTCATAAGCGCACCAAGCACATAGACATCAGGCATCATTTCATAAGGGATGCACTGAAAGATGGAATAATTGATTTAAATTTTGTGTCTACTGAAAATATGGGGGCTGATATTCTTACAAAAGCATTAACATCATCAAAACATTACAACTGTTGTAAAATTATGGGATTGGAAGATGTAACATTGTTATTTAGGTAAATACGTCGACATTGTGGGGGGGTGTTAGGTTACATTTATTTTCCATTACCAATGCCTCTTGTATTTACCCTCCTTCACTGTATAATAGATCTTTCCAATAACGACTGGTGCGCCACCACTTGGACTGTTTTCGTACGGCGCATCTTTTTACCTGTACCTTGTTGAATTTTTGTTTCTCTGTATGTACCATGTGATGTGAGTGTTCGTCTAATTAAAAGTGTTTCGTGTTAATATGGACTCATTAATATGCATTATAATTTGCGTGCTCTGCCTTCTAAGCCCAATAGTTCCAAACTATGTCGGTACAATGCCTAATGCTCCAGTTTCAAACTATCCACTGCGCTTTGGCCTCTCAGAATACGTCTGTAGTTGAACCGTACACTACGATTCTATAATCTAAAAAAAAAAAAAAAAAATTATACTGTGAATAGATTAACGAAAGACTCGAATTTCTAAGAAATAATCCAATACAACAACTAATATTAATATTTTGGGTAAACTTTAATTAAAATAAAATAATATAGTAAACATTTAAAAATACATTACAAAAACTTTTCATTTTAATTTGGCTGATTAATTTCGGTCACACCGTGACCATCTTCAGAGCCAAGACTAAACGTTGACGTTCTTCTGTTGTTTATCTTGCCGGGGAATGCATTGATTGCCACTTCGCTTCACTTCATAATTCTTTAGGATCTGTTGCCAAGCTGCAGGGATGATTGAGTGTTCTCTATGGTTTACTGTGTTATCGTTAGTAATAATTTCGAGGGCCTCCCGTTTTAGTGCATAACTATGGTTATTGTAAGGTGCTATTTTTTTTATGTTAATGCAGTTAATATTTATGGGGTTATTCTTGTGAGTGGCGGAGAAAGCGGTAGAGGATTTTCCTAATTTTAGGTCTGCGTGGTGCTCTTTTTCTCTTTCGGCGAGTTTGCGTTTGGTCATCCCAATATAGCATGCTTTATTCCCATTGATATGTTCAAAGTCAATTTTATATATTCCGGGGGTAGAGTTTTGTGGAATGGGGTCTTTTTCGTTTCGGATGTGTTGAAAGATGTTTTTGTTTGGTTTTATTGGGATGTTTATGTTATTATTTTTAGCTTCGTTTTTTATTTTAAGGCTGGCCCCGTTACAAAATGGGATGGCGGTGGTGAAATTGGGTTTAGATTTCTGGGCATTACAGATTTTGTTTAAAGATTTTAGGCGTTTTTTAAAAAACCCACTTAAAATCATAGTTTTATAGAAAAAAATGAAGAAAAAAAGAATATATGTGCAAAATTTTAGTAAAATTGTACAAAGTAGAAGTGATAAAGTAATCCACACCCACCCACCTAAATATATACTATTATATATAGACTACAGCGCCCTCTATGATGAATCTGTTTGGATAACAAATTGACAAAATTTTCTGAAAAGATGAAAAAATATTTTTGGGCTGTAAACCCAAATTGAAAAAAAATTTCTAATAAATTCCCCCCCCTCCACCCCTCTTCTCTATTTTTTTTTTTTTTTTTTCAAAACAAAACTGAAGTGGGAATGAGAACTATAAAATAATTACAGCTCTAAATTGAAATTGTAAACCTATTTTTTGATAGATGGCAGCACTAGTCTTCTTCCAGAAAATTTATTACATCAATACAATTATCTATAATATGCATATTTGATTATTATCTGGATTTCTTTCTGGATTTTTAATTTCTTATATCAATAGATGGTGCCAACATATAATTTGTCATTAAAAAAAAAAAAAAAAAAAAAAAAAAAAGAAAGAAAAAGAAAAAAATCATATTTTTGTAAAATGTTATGTTTAACAATATATAAAATATGTTTTATGCATTTCACATTTACCTAAATATATACTCTTATTAATTTATATACTCTAAATTAATTAATGTTTGATAAACTTGAAGATTTACCTAAACAATAAGAAAATCAGTCTTTTTTTTGTTCATCTTTCATATTTACCATATAAAAAATAAATTTAAATTAATAATAAAATAATGTTGAATTTATAATTTTAAATTTATTTCTATAACTTACATTCAATTCTGGATTAAATAACATTAGTTTCATTCTCTGATAATAGATGGCGCCACCACAACTTTAAAAAAAAGGAAATTTCTGTCTTTCGAATGATGTATTAAAAATAATTTAATCATAATTAGAAATTGAAATATTGAAATTTTAAAATATTACCGCGCCATCTGGCGGTAGCAATTTCTGTAATCTACTGTTCGATTCCAAATCAACAAAGCTATCTAATGATGTATTACTTATGAAATTATTTTAATTAGTAGCTGAGGTACAAAAGAAAACCGATTCAGGAGACCTCAAAACGTGTAAATGAAGCGAAATCTTGAATCCCACTTTCGATAATATAAAAGTACTTTAAAATATCTTTCGAACGATGAATTAAAAATAATTTAATCATAGTTAGAATTTGAAATACGCGTATTAGAATAAAATTTAATTTGCAATTAAATTATACATTTTTTATTTATTCTCGAAACCCGATGAAATTTGAACTGCAATCTTGTGATGTTAAAAGTGTGTAGCAAGTTTGAAATAATTTCGAAGAAAATTGAAGCATTTTGAAATTTGCAATTTTTATTTCCAGTACAAAATCAGTAAAGCAGGAAGTAAAATCTATTTATTCTTTCGCCCGGCGCCATGGTAACCGAAATTGAGAAATTAATAAAACTCTTGTGATTTGTTGGCACCTTTTTTTCATACTTTAGTTAATTTTAAAAAATCTAATTGTCCGATCGATAAGCCGTTTAAACCATCGGATTAAGAAAAAAAAAGCCCTTTCCAATGGTATCTTATTTGTAACGATACGACTGATATTTCTAATTTATTTTCCACTTTTTCCGTAAAAATGTCACTTTTTAAGCATTTAATCATGAATTCTGGGTCATTTTTCGGTAGATATGGGTCGACGTTTTAATTAATATCTCATCTAATTAGGGTCGCATCGCTTAGCGAATTATCGCGATGTCGAGATGAAGAAATTCTGCGTCTCTCGACACCGGTTTCGAGGCGCTGCGACCATTGGCGCCGGAGCTTTAGCGGTCACAAGGCATTTCTCACAGACAGACAGACAGATGCGCACAGATTTTAATAATATAAGGAGATTTAGTTGTCTTTCTGAGCACATGATAAATTCTTTTAAACTACGAGCTGCATCATTTTTTTTTCTTTAATGGAAAAACTGTTAACCACCTTGAATAATCCTCCACTATGGCCAAGAAAGATTTATTCTTCCCTAAACTAGACACAGTAGTGGGCCCCCAAAGATCAGCATGCAATAATTCAAGAGGTTGTGTACTTCTAATTTCCATTAACCTTTTAAATGGGCCTCTTTTAAGTTTTCCTTGTGCACACTCGTGACAATTAATTTTTTCGTTTTTAAGATTATCTACACCTAATATCGTTTTCGTTTTAACCATCCTATATATTACCCCAACATTAACATGAGCGCAACGTTCATGCCATAATCGAAGCAATTTTGAATTTATTTCAACATTGTTTACTTCTAGTTCCGTTTTCACGCCTTGAATAGGATAAATACAATTTTGATTTGCCGTTTTCAGAAATAACTTTCCGTTCGGATCATATATACTTAAATAGTTATTTTTACCGACAAATGACCTTCCTGCTTTCTCTATTAAACCTAAACTTATCAAATTATTACTCATCTAAGGAATATAATATGCATCAACTAATTTTATCTTAACATTTCTGTTTACCCCCTTTAACTCTATTTCAATATTTCCTATCCCTTTAGCCAATAAATACCCTTTTCCTTACTTTACTTTTTTTTCAGTTTCTTTAAAACTCATAAATAAATTCCTGTCATGATAAAAATGATTTGTAGCCCCAGAATCAAAAATAAAAATTTTCTTATCACTGGAAATCTGCATATGCCCTGAACTAGTAAAATTAGACTTACCTTGAGTTTTCCCTCTTCCGCGGGACTGATATCCTGGTCCACGATTACCTGTAAATTTATTTCGGTTTCGATTTGAAAGGGGACAAAAACGCTGAACGTGGCCGGTTTGACCACACGAAAAACAATGAATAATTTTTGAAGAATTGGGATTTTGAGCGTGATTTGCACTTACTATACTTTTTGAAAAATTAACACAAGTATCAGCAGAAAAAGCACCAGAGACACTTTCGTTTACGCGATCAACGTTTTGAAGTCTACCATCTTCAGCTAACAAAGCCTGGCCTACACGTTCTGAAGTAAATTCCTCGTCTTTCAGTTGATATAATTGCTGCACAATTAAGTTATACTTTTCCGGTAGATTTGAAATCATTTTATAGGCTAAATGTTTATCATCCAGTTGGTATTTCACATTATTCAGTTGCCGCACGAGCTAGATAAATCGCAGCTAGATAAATCGCAATCGATTCTTCTGGTTTCATTTTCGCCGAGAAAAATTCCGTGAAAAGTCTTCCAATCAAGGCTTTAGATGAAGGTTCAAAATTTTCTTGTAATATTTTCCATGCTTTATCGGGCTCTTTTTCGTTCGCGATCAGCCGCTTAATTGATGATTCAAGAGCTCTATAAATAGTAGAAATGGCTCGATCTTTTCTTCGATTATAATCGTTAATTTCTTTGGATTTTGCTTCTGCACGAGGTTCGAACTCCGTTCCCGATACGAAACCATATAAGCCATGGTCTCTAAGAAGCATTTCCACATCTAGTTTCCATTCATGGAAATTCTGCGATCCAGATAATTTCGGAAAGTCCAAAACTATAGACGATTCATCCATTTTAAAAATTAATTAAATCGATGAAAATAAATTGAAGCTTAAAATGTCACATATTTAAAAATAATGTTCCACAAAACTGCATTTAATCTGGGCCCCATAACCATGAGAGGCCAAAGCGCAGTGAAAAACAATAGACAATAATAATAATAAGACGTTTATTACATGACGGCACAAAACAGAAAGAGAAAAAAGATATACATAAAAACCACAGGTTACAATAATTACAGGGTTACCATAAACCACACAAATCTATACCACATTTGGTGATCGATCGCCGATTTGGCGATGTTTGCGAATATTCTTCACATATTCGATTCGAAAAAAGACTCGTAACATTTACAGTTTTTTTTACACAACTGGTATAGTACATCCTAACGTCCGTTCATTCGATAAACGCAGATCCGAAACGAGTATCTCATTTCTAACCATTTTTTTAATTACAAATATTACCTTTCTATTCTTTATTTTCACCAACGACTCTTTAAAAGTGAGAATAATCTGAGTGAACTCCTTGTGCGTTATCGACTTCATCCAGTTTATCGTAATCAGACCATTTCGTTGTTTTTATAAAAAAAAATCTAAACATTTCTTGTTAACATCGTACCTTTTTTTTTTTCGCCGGGTGATAAGAGAGGTCTAGTTTGAAAGTGACTTTCGATTCCAGGTTTCTTTCCGATCCCGACGAATATATGAATCGGTTGGAAGAAGAAATCGTTTATTTAAAAAATCATAAGCTCTATGGAAAATATTCGGTTCCTCGCCTCGTGGCTGCGTATGGTGACGACTCTCGACTCACTTATACTTTGTCGGGAACGACTGTTTGTTCTGTCGTTTGGACACATTACGATATTGAACATCCAACGAAAGGTGGAAGCGGCTACCGACGAGACCTTTAATTTTTGCTTAGTCAACAAATATCGTAATGGATACAACAGCATAGGAAAGCATAAAGACAACGAACGAGATTTAGAGGTGGACGCATCCATAGCGTGTGTCAGTTTTGGTCAAAAGAGAACTTTAAAATTTTCCAGACCAGGATTTCAATCGGTATTTTATAACATCACGAGCGGCAGTTTAATGGTGATGTATACACCGACCAACCAACTTTGGTTTCACGAAATACCCAAAGAACTTCAAAAATCGTATTCTCGTATTAGTTTAACCTTTAGAAAGATGAAAACTTAGCGTAAAAAAAGGATATAAACATGAATCATATATACTATTGGATCAAAGTGTCAAGTTTACAGCTCTAAAAAGATATACAATTTATTGAATGAAAGTTTTGAAATGGATATAGGTGGTACATAGATGATTTGTTCAATTTTCCAATATTTTAGTAAAAAAAGTTACTTTTTAATCTGATATAATACAAGAAATAATTCCAAAGACTTTTGACAATAAACTAAAATAATAGATACCGAAAAAAAAAAGCACAACTTTTACCGGTAGAAACTTGAGAAAATTTGATCAAAGTGCGAAGTTTAGAGCTCTAAAAACAGGGTTGTTCGGTTTTTTCCATAGAGGAAAAAACCACTGGAAAAAACCTGGTTAAAACCATCCCGGACAAAATACCATTTTGTCCACTATTAATAATTTGAGAGTACTAAATTAAAAATTTCCTTTATTCTTTCCATATATATAAAACAATTCTTTATCAATATGTGTATGTGCAGAACTCGTGAAATGTGATCACCTGGTCGCCATTGGCAATCAATATTTTTTAACTAGAAATAATGTTTAAGGAAACTTTCTTTTTTTAAATATATATTTTGGTGAAAGAATTGGTCCCAGAACCGGGCTCCGATTCTACTTTCGATGTAAACTAACTTTCGCTGTTTTGATTTCTGCTTCTCTCATCACTTTTTGAGACACTGTTTTGAATTAGGGGATTTACACATCTCCATGCCTGTTTCACAACTCTGTGTTAAATTATTGCACCGTTTTAGGAAATTGGATTACATTGCTCCTGTCTGTACATGCTATCGACCTGGTGCTGAATCGGGATACCTGTGTAATGATGTATCAATGCCGATGGTGCATTGGTTTAATGAAAGTAATAAAATCAGTTTTATGATGTTAATATTAAAGAGGGGCTTCCTGATGTAAAAAAAAAAAAAAAAAAAAAAAAAAAAAAAAAAAAAATCATTCAAGCCTAATAAATAATTGGTTTTTATATATAGAATCTTAATTTCTATATTCAAGGTAAATTTTGAAACTTGAAAAAAGAAAGAAAACAGTGGAGATTATTTTTTACGGGCTACCAGAATTTTTTGTTGGGGACTATCTTTTTTCAAATTCCTGAACCCTGTGTATGCCGATATAATCAACTTAAATATTTCAAAATAGACATGCAAAGTTAACAATATTTAATAAATAAATATATGTATTTTTCTAAGGGTGGATTGGATGCAAAAGTGATAGTTTATAATTTCAATTTTTAATTCCCCTCTTCCTCCCCCCCTCCCCCACTGCTTTCAACTGCACGGTCATCTCCTCTCTCATACTCTAGTCGTAAATATCTTCTAAAAATTTGTTACTAATTAAGCATGATGAAATGAATGGTTCACATATCTTTCATGGAAATTTTTCTTTCTGAAAATACATAGGTAAAAAAAGTATTGTAATCATAACAAAAATTTGACTTTGTGATGTTGGCGTATCTACATGTTTTGAGGTTCCATGAGTTCATTTTTGAGATGATGTATGTATATCTGAGTAGAGTGAACATAATATTGTCTAAATGCTTTTTTCAAATGAGCTAAAAGTTGGTACATATGTTATAGGTTATCGTAGCACAAACTGTATACATCTTAGAGAATCTAGCAGTTTTTATTTTTTATTTTTTTACTGGGACACAAAGATAAATTCTTTATCATTATAGCTTATGGGCTCAAATAATTTAAAGTGTGATAGAATCTGAATTCCTTATTCAATTCAGCTGAAACTTTACATACATGTTATTGGTAACTGTCGAATGAATTTTATAGAGTTATTTTTGTGAATCTAGCATTTATAGTTTTTTTTTCAGGGAAATAACGAAAAATTCTGTAATATTATGGCCTATAGTCTGAAATTATTTAAAATGTGATAGTGTCTGAATGCCTCGTTTGATTGAGCTTTAAATTCATACTAGTATCGCCCAGTGGTCGAAACTCGACAATTTTTTTTTTTTTTTTGCAAAGCGAGGCAAAGCAAAGTTATTGCCTTGTCCTAAACGGAATGCAATTGCAACACAGCTGCGGCAATTGTTTGCCGATATTCACTCTAACTGAATCAGCAGAGTTTTACTTAATATAACTATTTCTCTCTGTAGATGTTAGCCTTTCCTTAAATGAGAGAAAATCGCAACGTGAAAACGCCTCTTGTTGTGTGATACAGCCCAGAAGCTAATAGGTACCATGTCAGACCAAGGTCCAACCAAGTATCAAATTCTGTTAAATTAAAAAAAAAAAGATATTTTTCAAAAATGGTCGAATTGAGTTCGGGAAATTTCAAAACGTGTAACTTTATCGAAAACCGAAAATCTAAAACATTTCTGAATCTTATATTTTCTACTTATATATGCAGAGGAAAGAATAATAAATCCCCCTTTTAAAAAATAAAAATAAGTAGTCAATTTCACTAATTTCACTTAATTAAAATGAAAGGAAATCTCAAAACGTGTAAATTCATCGAAAACCGGAAATCAAAAGTTTTTATGTATCTTCTACTTGCTTCTTCTACCCACAAAAGCTAGCAATAAAGACACTTTTTAAAAAAATAAGTAGCCAATTTCAGTTAATTGAAACGTAAAGAAAGCTCAAAACATGTAAATTCAGCAAAAAACGGAAATCGGAATTTTTTCCGTATCGTCTACTTATACATGCAGCAGTTAGTAACAAATCCATTTTCCTTTTATTTAGTATATTAGTTCAATATTTATTGTTTAAATATCACCCTTTGAAATGAAATGTTTACATTCGAAACTGGAAATTTGCCATTTTTTTTTTTTTTTTTTTTTTTTTTTTCTGGAGTTTTGTGATTTTAAATTAAAATTTTATCAATTTTACAGAAAAAATAACTCAATCAAATACATGTAGACAGTAACTTATATATAACTATACCCAAATATCGGAATTAAAATCGGCAGATAATTTCCGTTATTTTTTAATATTTTTTTTACAAAAAATTCAATGGACAATTAACATAGAAAATCTTTTACATGGCTCCATGGACAGACAGTGACGTCATCACTTCGCTTGCGTATAGTGATGCTACATTATACAAATTACTGTGTCTATGGTTTTATTTGAGCTTTATGAAATTGCCAGATTTAACAACTTTCTACTTTTAGCAGTGTTGCCAGACTTGGGGATTTCTCCCCATTTTGGGGAGTTTTGAAGCTTTAGGGGAAATATTTGGGGACAGAGATTTAGTGGGGAAAAGTTTGGGGAAAAGAAAAATTTTGGGGAAATACACGGGGATTTTTTTTTAAATTAGTAAAAGAAGACATTTTCCTAGAATTCAATAAAAACAAAAAAAAATGGGCAATTCTGGATGCTATTTGTATTTCAGAAATAGAAAAGCAACTTTTTCATCTTTTTAATTATAAAATTTATTCTGTTTTTTTTTTTTTTTTTTTTTTTTTTCCCACTTGTAATCTCTGATTCCAGGAATTATTTGGTTTATATGTGTTTAGCAAGTATAGTGAATGCTAAATACTTATTGATTACTGCTTCGCTTCTTCGCATAAATTTGGATGCTTTGTTTTAGCTAGCTTGAATTAAACTTGCAGGGATGGAATGTTCAGTTTGACGAATGCTCTTTAAGCTCCCTAGGTATACCTTGTTTTTCATGCATTAAAAAAAAAAAAAAAAAAAAGAAAGAAAAAGAAAAGAAAAACTTATATACTTATGGGTTAAGTACAAATGATTAGAGATGAGGAATCTCAGAAAGTTAGACAAATAGACAAAAGTTACACAAATTTAAAATTTTCCCAAAACTAGCGTATTGAAATTTATTTTTGTAAATGGGGTTTTTTTTCTATAAAGAGCTTCATTTGAGGAAAAATGTGAGCTTAAATTCATAAAATATTTTTTAACTTTTTCCAAAAAATTTACGTTTATGGTATAAATTGAGTTGGGGATTTTTTTGGAAAAAAACCTTGTTTTGGGGAAATTTGAGAACTGTTTGGGGAAATTCACTTTGGACCATCTGGCAACACTGACTTTTAGGTATTTTTTAATGTGAAGGAATACGTGTATAAAAGGGAAAAATGTGGGAAAATGCATAAAAAATAAATGTATTTTTAAATACCTTCTTGACATCGTAAGAAAATAATATTTGTATTCGCACCTTCCGGCTAACCATACCTTTTGAATGATACCATTTTCAACCCTCTACTCCCAGAATTAATATGTTAAAAAGGGACAACAAATTTTATGCTTGCCTATTAATATATAGATACAAGTTATAAGTATATGTCTCACAAACTGTATACATTTTGGTGAATCTAATACTAATAGTTCTTTTACAGAGATAACAAAAGAATTCGTATACATTCTGTTCTATTAAACAATGTACTATTTGGGAGCAAATAATCAAACACTTATTATTAATTTTCTCATTTGTTTATTTAATGACTTTTCTTACTTTATTTTATTTAAACAACAGTGAATTACTTAATGTTCAGAAATTCGACTGCAGTCACTCAACATTTTTATTATTTCTCTGAAAGTTTTTGCATATTTACTGTCTTATTTATATTATTAAAGACATTATTTTTGTGAAAAATAAAAAATAACTTTTCTATGTGGAAGTAAAATTTAATTTTGTATTTTTTTCATGTGGAATTTCTATTACCAAGTAATATTTTTTTTTTTACAAATTAAAATAAGAATATAAAATTATCAGATGATTAAGTATGTAAATTTGATTTTTTAAATTCTTGGATAAAAAAATGGCATGTTGGTATTGCAAATAAAATATTATATAGAAATGAAAGTTTGCTTTGAAAGGACTTGCAGACATAAATTGATAAAAACATTCTATATACATTTATGAATTTTTTTTTTTTTTAAACCTAGTAAAGAAATGTTAAATAAGATATTTCCATGTTAAGTACAAAATAACAAAGAAACAAATTATTTTTAAGATTATAATCGTCTATGTATTAATAAATCATGAAATTGCGTCGTTTGTGAAGAACTTTAATATTGAAAATAGTCTCTAGGTGGTCTCGAGGTAGAAGTGTTAGGGGAGGTGATTAAATTATTCTTCATTTTTAATTGTCAACATTATGTAATGAAGATAACTCAACATTATGCATTAAATCTTTTTTTGGCTAAATAGCCGTGTCTATTTCTTTTATTTTTAAAGATTTATATATATCATTAAATAACTTTTTTTTTTCTTTTAATATTCAGTATGATAATATTATAATAGTCCACCACAATAGATTTACTTTGTTACATCTACAAGCTGTACATAACTAATGTAATTAGCATCTTCTTCATGAATGGTTTTTTTTTTTTTTTTTTTTTTTTTTCGTGGCTAAAATGAAATTACACTTTTCATTAATCAAATTATTAATTTTTAATAAAATATTTCTATTGCTAAAATTGCTAATTTAAAGTTAAAATTGCAATTTATAGTTTTAAAAGAATAATTTTATGCACTGAATATGTACAGCTCAGTGGATTTTATTTTGTCCAGTTTTGTGTGGTTTTTTCCAGTTTTGTCCAGCATCCCGGACTTTTGACAAAAAAGTGGACAAAATAACAACCCTGTCTAAAAAGCATACTATCTATTTAATGAAAGTTCTGAAATCGATATATGTGGTACACTGGTTTACATACTTTCGAATACAGTTGGTCTCATGTCTCTATCTTAATTACTTAATGAGTTATTCAGTGCTAAAGTCGACGATTTGTTCAATTTTCCAAAACTTCGCACTGGATAATTCTATTTTTAGAATTAAAAAAAAAAAAAAAAAAAAAAAAAAAAAAACTTTAATAGAATCTTGAGAAAATTTGATCAAAGTGCGAGGTTTAGAGCTCTAAAAAGCATACTATTTATTTAATGAAAGTTCTGAAATCGATATATGTAGTACGCTGGTTTACATACTTTTGAATATAGTTGGTCTCATGTCTCTATCTTAATTACTTAATGAGCTATTAAGTGTTTTTTTAAAACTTTAATAGAATCTTGAGAAAATTTGATCAAAGTGCGAGGTTTAGAGCTCTAAAAAGCATACTATTTATTTAATGAAAGTTCTGAAATCGATATATGTGGTACACTGGTTTACATACTTTCGAATACAGTTGGTCTCATGTCTCTATCTTAATTACTTAATGAGCTATTAAGTTTTTTTTTTTTTTTTTTTTTTTTTTTTGAACTTTAATAGAATCTTGAGAAAATTTGATCAAAGTACGAGGTTTAGAGCTCTAAAAAGCATACTATTTATTTAATGAAAGTTCTGAAATCGATATATGTGGTACACTGGTTTACATACTTTCGAATACAGTTGGTCTCATGTCTCTGTCTTAATTACTTAATGAGTTATTCAGTGCTAAAGTCGACGATTTATTCAATTTTCCAAAACTTCATGCGAAATAAAAAAAAAACTCTGCATTGGATTATTCTATTTTTAGAATTAAAAAATAATTTTTTTTTTTTTTTTAATAGAAACTTGAGAAAATTTGATCAAAGTGTGAAGATTAGAGCTCTAAAAAGCATACTATTTATTTAATGAAAATTCTGAAATCGATATATGTGGTACACTGGTTTACATACTTTCGAATACAGTTGGTCTCATGTCTCTATTTTAATTACTTAATGAGTTATTAAATCTTAAAATCAACGATTTGTTCAATTTACCAAAACTTCATGCGAAATAAAAAAAACTTTGCATTGGATTATTCTATTTTTAGAATTATATTTAAAAAAAAATTTTTTTTTCTTGTATATATATATATATTATATGTATAGCGTCATCTGTTGTCAACTTTACGAGTATATTAAAAATTTTAGCAAATTGGATCAAAGTGTGAAGTTTAGAGCTCTAAAAGTATACAATTTATTGAATAAAAGTTCTGAAATTGATATATGTGGTACATTGGTTTACGTACTTTCGAATAAAGTGGGCAATTTTTTAAAAACTACACGGAAAAAAAAAAAAAAAAAACTTGTACTGGATTATTCTATTTTTTTTTTTTTAATATAAAGCACCCTCTGTTGTCAAATTTACGAGTATATTAGAAATTTTAGTAAATTGGTTCAAAGTGTAAAGTTTAACTTTTTTTGGATAATAAACAAAACTAAAATAGTATTGAAATTGAATATAAGTGAGTTAAGTTATTAAGTTTTTTTAATTATTATATGTAGATTAAAATGATAACAATGATTTCTTTTTTTTTTAATTTTATTGATACAATTCTAATTTTTTTTCTATTAAAAGAACATCAATAGATATTTCCCTTCACAAACATTCGTCAAGTTCATAATACCTCATATTCTTTTTTTTTTTAATAGCAATTCGTTATTTTAAACATCCAGTGGTGGCTCAATCGTCTGAAGAATCTCGCAGTCGTGAGTGATACATTCGTCGTTTATGTCCACCGATTGCTCCACGAACTCTGGAGGCTTAGGCCATGTATTCTTTGCGTGCTCTATAATACTATGGACCTTGAAAAGTATAGATTTTTGTTGTTATAATTCGGGTTTGTTCGTACTAGGAGAAGACTTGCTAACTGTGGCCGTGTCTGTAAACAATAACCGCCACTTCATCGTGCATTTCGGCCATGAAAGATAAAGGTATACATATTTTTTGGATCAGGATACTCTTTTACAGAAATGGGCTTCATTTGACTCACATATTCGGCTTGTAAATAGGCTAAAACTCTACCCGTTCAAATTTCTAAAGCAACTAGAGCGACTATTAAATCGTCATTATTGTCTTCAGAAATGTCTGGAACCCGCTGGTAAAACGTGAAAAGCATGTGCATTCGATCGGATTTGTGAACGGAATTTTTATTTCTACACTGAATGTGACACTCGTAGGGTTTCTTTATTTCACAATTGGAATGTTCAACTATTATCGGACTACCCAAATTGGTATCGTCCTTTTTCAAGTTGGCATCGTCCTTTTTTAATGGAACGGTGGAAGTGGTAGTAGTAGTATTTATATAAAGATTCTCCATTTATGAAAATAGAAATAATAGTTTTATAAGTTTCACTATTGTGTTCCACAGTTCAAAAGATATCATTGGCATACTCTGTACACCAGCACCTCTAGTCCAGGGTTCAATATCAAACAAATGAATTCCAGAATTTCCTTCACCAAGCTCTTCCTTTTGATATTTTTGAATGCAATATTGAATAAAATCGGTCATAACACACAATTTTATTGCAATCTCCTTGTAGGATTAATGATTAGAATAGTAAAGGTATATAATTTCCTTTCGAATGTCTCGAGCCATGTGTTGTTGCAGAACATTTGAAAAATAACTGAGTTTACTTGATCTTTTATTTAAATAATTTTATATTAAAAAAAAAAAAAAAAAAAAAAAAATTAATAAAATTGTATAAATAAAAGAAAATCAGTTTTTTTCATTTTGGGTTTACAAGATGACATTTTTACATTTCAGAAAATGTTGTCAATTTTTTATTCAATCATGTGCAACCTAGACAATGCTGTATTTTTTTTTATCCAATCAGATTCATCCTAGAGGGTGCTGTAGTCCATAGAGTGTAGTATATATAAAATAGTATATATTTGGGTGGATGGGTGTGGACTACTTCATGACTTCTACTTTGTACAATTTTATTAAAATTTTGTACATAGTTTCACCGTGGAATATACATAGTTTCTCCCAGCAAGAGACGTACTTTTATTGACATGTTATATTGCAAAACTAGAAATATTCCCGCCTTCTATCGGTCAAATGAAAACTCAAATGGATAGGGTATCCGAGTAACTATTTACAATTCCTTTTTTGGGGGGGAAAGTGTAGAGAATAGCGCACCTGATCCCTCGCCATCCGAATCCTCGCGATGGGTTCGTTCTGCATTGAAATTTCAGTGTGGAATAGCACACCTGATCCCCTGTCACCCGAATCCTTGCGATGGGTTCGTTCTGCATTGAAATTTCAGTGTGGAAGGGTCGCCGTTCGAAGACGAAAACAATAAGTGAATACAAAATCGCTTCAAAAGATTCGCTCCCAATGGAACGAGATAGGTGAATATGGAATCACGATGAAAGATTCGTTGCTGATGGAATGAGATGGAGGTAAACGAACGAGTTTGGACCGCAACAATGAGATCTATTAGACAAAAACGATAGGTGAATACAAAATCACTTCGAAAGATTCGCTCCCGATTTGTCAGCGTTGGGAGTAAATGGACGAGTTTGGACCGCATTGAGGAGACTTATGGACTAAGACACCTATATGATAAGAGCTGGCGCAGTGTCCGCCATTTTCTATCCCGTCTGGGAAAGTGTTGGCGGTAGAAAAATCTAGGTTACCTGATTAGTGTTGTTATCGCTTTTAAACTTCTATACAGATCAAGTGAGCTAGAACTTCTATCACGAAACAAACAAGTTGGCAATTTTAAGAACATCGCCAACATTCTCAAAACTGCAACCCTTCACGTTAAAAGAAATGTAATATTAAAGTTAATTTTAAAAGAATTTAAAACAATAACTTAAAAAAACAGTACATTCATATTAAATTTGTCAAACAACATTGAAAATAAAATGAAATAATTTGAAAATAAGGGAAATCTTACGCTACAAGGTTGTGCTCTTGCTCCGGGTATTCACGAGTTACATCTGCAATTTATAATCCACTTTTTCCTTTTTTCTGGATTAGAAGAAAATATAAACAGGCGGTGCCCTTTTCTGGAGTTATTTGTGCAATTTATTGCAGAAAAACTACCAATAATAAATAGTCAGCCGGTCTTGTGGGATAGAAAATGGTGGATGCGTCAGCCTGTCTATGTAGGAGTTCTATTATGGACCATATTCCCACTTTGGGTTCGAGGCTACAAGAATATCAGCTGGGTAGGGAAACAATCCTCAACTCTAACTCTACCATAACAAAGCATTGTGGCTTGCAAATTTTTATCTTGCAATATTATTTATAAGAGTTACAGATTATATGAAATTGAAGTAAGAGTGATATAGTGATACCTTTGTTTTGTTTTTAATCCAGTTTTAGTAATATACTTTAATATTAATCAACATATGTAATATTAAAAGTTGCCATGTGAACTGTGGCGATGTTAACAAATTTAAATGGATGTTCCATTTAATGGTGAAACATATTGTATGGAAAAGTAAAAAAAACAAAGATGTGTAGGACTATCGACATGTGAGTCAGAGCTGTTAGCCACTGCAGATACTGCAAGAGAATTAACATGAACTTAAAATATGTTACAAGGACTTAAATGTGAACAATTTGTTGAAAGAACTGTGATGATTTATTCTGATAGTCAAGCAGCCATAGATTGGCTAAATACTGCAAAGTCATCAAATAAAACTAGACATATAAATCTTAAATTTCATTTTGTTAGAGACTTAATTGAAGAAAAGACTATAAAGTTATGTATAATTGTACTAATGAAATGATTTCAGATTTCCTAACAAAGGCTGTTACAAAGGAAAAATTATTATTTACGTTAGAAAAAATATATTTGATTTAAAAGTATATACAGTCAAATCTGCCTAAACCGGAATCTGTGTAAAACGGAAACCTGCATAAAACGGAAAAATTTTTCAGTCCCTTCAAAAGTCTATGGGAACCTTATTCTACTAAAACGGAATCTGTCTAACGCAGAAACGGAACAGAAATTTCAGCCCCAAATTACTGTAAAACGGAAATGTCTCCTTTCACTTTTCCCTTGAAACATGCAAAACGAATTTGTTCTCACTATCTGAGGCTTTCCACGAATTGAAGGAATGTGAAAGACGAAGATTTCTTCCCCCTAGATAGGGTGACTGGCCTTGGTACACATTCTACCCTCGTGACCCTCCCATTTGACCAATCAATACAATTCACTCATACAAAGAGATAAGGAAAAAAAAAACACTCGATGTTAGTCACTTCTGTTAGTTTGTTTCGTTTCTCCTGTTTGTAGGTTAAATAAGCATGGCTACACGTTCTCATAATACGCTTACTTTTAAACAAAAAATTGAAATTATTGATTTGAAGAATAAAAATGTGAGTGTAAAGGAATAATGCAATTTATTCAAATGTGGCAAAACACAAATTTATGATTTGCTAAGAAGGAAAAAAGAATTGAAGGATGAGTTTTCAAAAGGAGCGAATTTTGAAAAAAGAAGGAGAAAAGTAGAAAATGAAGATATTGATACGATAGTGTGGACTTGGTTTGTAGATGCCAGAGCAAGGAATCTACCTATTTCTGGTCCAATTTTGCAAGCAGAGGCAAAAGAAATTTCTGAAAAGTTAGGAAATGCATCTTTCAAGGCTTCGAATGGCTGGCTAATAAGCTTTAAAACAAGGCATAACATTTCCTGGAAAACTTTGAACAGGGAAACAAAGGATGTTGATTGTAAAACAGTGGACGAATGGACAGAAAAATTAAAATTTTTAACTAAAGATTATGCACCCCAGGATATTTTTAACGGGGATGAGACAGGCTTGTTTTTCCGAGCCCTTCCGACCAAAACTTTAGCAATGGCAAATGAAAAATGTGTTGGAGGCAAGCTGTCAAAAGAAAGACTGACTGTGTTTTTATGCTGTAGTGCAACTGGGGAAGTGGAAACACCACTTGTAATAGGAAAAGCTGCTAAGCCACGTTGCTTTAAAAATTTAAATGTAAGAGATCTGCCGGTAGTCTGGAAGTCCAATCGAAAAGCGTGGATGACAACCAAAATCATGGAAGAATGGCTTCATAGTTTTAATAACAAAATGAAGCAAAAAAATAGAATGGTGCTTCTATTTTTAGATAACGCACGTTGTCATCCTGATATCGAGTTATCTAACATAAAAATTGAGTGGTTACCACCTAATTCAACAGCAAAGACGCAACCGTTAGATCAAGGCGTTATTTACACACTAAAAATGAAGTATCGTCAGCATTTAATGAAATCGTTAATGGCCCGTATTGATGCTAGCAAAAGTGCATCAGACTTAATAAAAAAACTTACAGTTTTGGATGCAATAAGTTGGATAGCGAAGGCGTCAAAAGAAATTTTGCCCTCAACAATTTCCAAGTGCTTTAATAAGGCGGGGTTTATTCTCAACACTTCATCCATTGATAATAATTCAGATAACAATTTTTCAGAATTTCAAGATATTTTCAGTGGGGCAAGATTTGCGGAAGTATCAGCAGAGGAATATATAAATATGGATGAAAAATTAAGCACCGAAGCTGGAATTACATCAGTGGATGAATTGATATCACAGTATAATAATTTGGAAAGTGACGGAGATGAAGAGGAGGAAAAGGAAGATGAATTTACAAATAATAATCCTGTTCAAACCTATAACGATGCTCTAACTCACGTACAATATTTACAAACTTTTGCTGTTGAAATGAATAACGGTAAACTGATTACAATGTTAAAAGAAATAGAATATGAAGTTGAAAACTCTATTTTAAAAGGACATGCAAAACAGACATTGATACAAGATTATTTTAGTAATGCTGTGTAAATGAAGGACTTGAACTTTAATTCTTTAAAATGATAAAATTTAAAATGTAAAATTCTAAATTCAAAAGATAATTAAACCAAGTGTTGATAGTAGAAAATTTGTGAATAAAGAATGGATATTTCAAGAATTGTAAAAAAATTCATCTGCTACCTTGGTAAGTGTTTATTTGCTTATTAGTACAATTTTTTATCATATGCATTACGCGAGTTTTAGAGATAACATTGGATCATAATTTTTTTTCACGTCTCGAAATTTGTTGACATAAAAATAATTTTTTAAGTTTTCTGTTTGTGAAAAAATAAGAAATTGTCTTTAAAATGGATGATTTTATTTAACATTATATTTTGGGCATAACTGTAGGGAAAAGGGTCTCAAATCATTCTCTTTGAAATTTTTTATGTTTCAATACTCAATAATTAAGCAGCTATGAAATTAAATAATGCATATATAAATGATAAAATAGTATAGGAGATAAAGACTTTCATCAATTTTATTTTTTGTATAATTAGAATTTAATTTAGTAGTAATTTGATGATTTAAAAGTTAAGAATTTCTTCAAAAAGTTGATTTTCTGTTAGACACGGCAAATTTACGGCAGTTACATGGAAAATCTGCATAAAATGGAAAGATTTAACAGTCCCATTCTCTTCCATTTTAGACAGATTTGACTGTATTTGAATATTAATTATTGTTTATTATTGTTTTTGATTAAATATAAAACGCTTTTCACAGGGGGAGAATGTTGGCATAAGTAGTGATGATGCTCAAAGTGTTTTATAGTACGCCAATAGAAGGCGCTGTGTGTTCATTCTTTTTTCTGTAACTGTATATATGTAAATAAATTTCAGTTTCAGTCTAGCTCACGTGTGGTTAACTTCAGGGAAAAAAGAAGCAACCAAATAAATAAAATGCGAATATAAATAAAATTTTTAAAAAAAAAAGTCAAATTAAACATCTCAGAAACCTTTATAAAAATTGTATTCACTTAAATTTAGGGAAGAGAGCAGCATCAGACATATCAAATATTAATAAAATAAGAATATGGCATTGACTTTTGTGAAAATAGCTAACCCCCCCCCCCCCCAAAAAAAAAAAAAAAAAAAAAAAAAAGTTGAGCAACATACCCCATCTCGATTTTTACTGAATCCATTTTTCACCGTGAGGATCCATCCACGACGATTCCGACCACGGAACTGAATCCATCCAAGTTTTACTCCTTTTTTTCCATCATGAGCCATGTTTCAGGATCACTCCTAAAACATTCCTTTTCCTTTAACAAATCTCATCGTCGTGGTCCAAACTCGTCTGTTTACCTCCATCTCGTTCCATCGCTGACAAAACACCAAAAGGGATTTGCATTTGTCTGTTTGGCTAATTCTTGTTCCATTGCTGACAAATCGTGGCGAATCTTTCGAAGCGATTCTGTATTCACCTATCGTTTTCCTCTAATAAATCTCATCGTCGCAGTCCAAACTCATTCGTTTATCTCCATCTCGTTCCATCGCTGACAAATCGGGGACAAAAGAGATTCGCATTTGACGGTTTGACTCCGATCCCATTCCATCGGGTACGAATCTTTCGACGTGATTCCGTATTCACCTATCGTTTTCGTCTAATGAACAATATTCCTGTGACGTCACCGTAGGTAAAATCGCCGAACACGTGGCCGACATTTCGTAAACAAATTAGATTCAAGATGCCATTTTATTGTTACGCATAACATTTTTCTAAATATTTCTGCAGTGAAACTTAATAATAATGTTCAAACAAGAACAAAAGAGAAATGTAAACAACTGAATCGAATGATAAAGTTAAGACTATTCCATATCGTAAAATTGCAGAACATTTTATGTATACACACACACACACATATATATATATAATGAATAAAAGATTAATAAGAACATTTTATACACACACACATATATATAGACATCAAAGCTTAAATAATTAGAATTTCAATCACTTTAATAATAATCACGGCCAATGGATAAGCTTCTTTCGTCTGTGGTGGATTTCTCCTTTACAGAAACCTGGCGCTAATGACCAGTTTCCGGAAATGCATCGGTGGAGAGAGAGAGAGGGGCCTGTTAAAATAACTTGAATCTTCGATTTTTTTTTATAATTGACTGTAAAAGAACATTTTTCTTGTGATTTATACAAGTGAACGTTACGAACATGGACTCGCCTCTTCTGCTCTGGTCAATCTTAATGAAGCGCTCATCGGGAATGCTCAGTACGATAGTATCAAGTTCTGAGATTCCAAAGCGGAGCTCCTCGTACCTCATATGTGATCAGCGGTAACTGGCGACAACTCTCCCCGTCCTAGACAAGATATTCGAGCATAATCACTACTGATCGCTGCATTCAGATACGTTGGAATTTCACTAACCTGACATTCATCCATCAACCTGCGATTACAGGCAGTGACAACAGCACTCGAATACGATAATTGAAAAATATAATCAACTATTATTGTCCTCTTCTCGAATGCCGGCTTCAAAGTCTTAGTGATGGTGCATTTCATCTTATAATACTTGATGTTCAATAAGAATGGAAATTAAAGAAATTTTTATGTACAGCGTATGAAAGATTTTATACAAGGTCTTCTCAAGGATTTAAACTCGCTCATACAGGAGAAAAGCCATATGTGTGTGAAATTTGCGTGTAAAGTGTTGTGCTAATTTAAAAATTTTTGTGCAAGACGCATGAAATATTTACACGCGCTCAGACAGGAGAAAAACCAGACGTGTGTGAAATTTTCGAGTAAAATGGTTATTTAAAATTTTTAGTGATTTCGTACAAAAAAAAGCCATGCACGTATCAAATAAGTTTTCTTCATAACTTTTATTATAAAAAAGCAGTTAATTGAGATAAAATCGTAGTCCTCGAACTATTGATAAACGGTATAAACATTAGTCCTCAAGTAATCATTCTTTTTAATAAATATATTTTTGAAAAGTGAAATAAGAATAAAACATCGAATCAAAAAAAAAAAAAAAAAAAAAGAGAAACAGTAAGTAAATTTTTGTTTGTTTATATGGAAGTTATTTAATTTCAGGAATAAAAATAAATAAGGACATGAAATTGTATGATTTGAAAGTTACATAATTTGGAGGATATGATAAAATATTTATTAAATAAATGACTATTTATAAAGTAATTTCAATTTTAATGATATTTCATATTTTTAACTGCATAATACTTTATATATATATTTTTAATATACATTTAGCTAAGTACTTTTGCTAATATAATATTTTGGGTCTATAAAAAAAAAAAAAATAATAATAATAATAATAATAATAATAATAATTAGAAATTGAAATAGATAGAGCAAAAGTGCTTGGTATGTTTGAAACTTCATTTATTCATATATTTATTTTGCATAAACACAATTTTTTCATTTATAGTGCATAATTATCACTACATTTTTACACAAATATTTATTTTATAATTGATTTCATGAACACAAATATTTATTTTATTATTGCATATATATAGAGAGAGAGACTAAGTATTTTTGCTGAAATTGTCATGCAATATTATTTTTATTGCTTTAAATATCAATGAAATGTTTAATAAAGACAAAGAAATAAATAAATAAATCAGAGCAGCAGAAATGCTTGGTACAAATTCTAACATTTTTCATTCATAATATTGGTTGAATATATTTTATTTTAAATACATTTTATTTAATTTCACAATATTTTTATTTTTACACAATATTTATCATATGTATGCTCAACTATTTTTCTTTTTGGATAATAATATATGGGCATATAAAACTAAGTATTCTTGTTTTAAAAGTGGCATACAATAGTATAAAATTATATGCCAAAGTAATTAATAAATAAATAGATAAAAAAAAAAAAAAAAAAAAAAAAAAAAAACAAGAATGCTTGGTATTAACAATTTTTGTTTTGTGTCACATAATATATTTATTATATAGTTTATTTACAATATTTTAAGTTGGTTAGGCAAAATTATTAATTATGGCGAAAGCCAAGAATGTCAACATTGAGTTGATGAATTTTGATGGGGAACCATCTTTAGTGGACTTTTTCTTTGACCAAGTGTCCACCTACGCAAAAATAAATCGGTTATCATCTGAAGAAGCTGTAGCTGTAATGAAGGGAAAGTTGTCTGGGGTGGCATTAAAATATTTTGGATTAAATAAAACTTATAATTTTCTGTCAAACAAATACTTTTGGAAAGGAATGTACACAGATACTTTAAACTTTGTCACTTCATGTACACGATGCCTACAGGCTAAACATCATAACACTCTTCCAGCTCCATTACAATCTACCAGTGGCGTATTCTCTGGGTATGCTAGGCATGCGCCGCATACCCGCTAAAAACTGTCTAAACTTCAAACATATTTTGATAAAAAAAAATAAAATAATAATAATAATTTAACAGCTAATTTTATTAATCACTCGCTACCATCCATCCATTAGCCGTCATTTAATTTTCGAAAATTATTCTGAAAGAAAATGCCTTCTGTTACATAAGATAATTCTTGGAAAACATAGTTTCCTGACCGGTTACTCCGTAAGGCATGCTACTTTTCTAAAGCATACCCTTGGATAGGGAATTTTTGTGTGAGGAAATATTCATTGCACTAATTTTCCCATACAAGGGGATTTCCGCTCTTTAAAGGATCAAAGACATGCTATTCAACGAGAGCATGTCCTGTAGTTTTCCCGTACTGCTAAAGTATTAGGGATTTTCATTTTCTTATCTACCGTAAAAGTCAGTGAGAACTAGTTTTTCCATTTTATCCATCTACTCAAAGACAAGAATGACTGAACAGAGTGACGATGTTGTCAGTTCAAAAATATTATTGATAAAGTAAAATATAATGCTTTATTTTACAATGATGTAATAATAATAATAATAATAATAAAAACTTTTAACAAAGAGAAAAAACTGTATTTATAAATGATCATTCAACAATAAAATGAAATTTGCATAAATTTCTGAAAAAATATCTCTGTTATTTTATGAGACAGGAAAGTTACTGTTTTTTTTTTTTTTTTTCTTTTACCTAAACAACTCATACTAAACGAAAACTTCCGAAAGAAATAAAATTATGATCAAAATTTTACTTGTATTGTCTCGCTACATGAGTAAAAAAGAATTGTTTGTCTCTCCCTGTGTGTTTGCGTGCACTCTGGACAGTTTCACAAATAAAAATTTAGATACCATTATTTTAATGTAGTATTTTTTTAAACAGGTAAAATGAATATCAACGATTCATGAAGTGAAAATTTTCAATATAAAAATAGTGGTATAAAAATTTCCTTTTGTAAGAACTTGGCTCTGAAGCTAAGGCCTTTGATTACAGAGTTACAAAATGTGACAAAGGTATAGCTTGGATACTGCAAATGTGCACTTCATCGATTTTTTTTTTTTTTTTTTTTGTAATTTTGAATCAGAATATCTCCTCAAATTTTTCCTTTTCCTAAATTTTATTCAAATTTCCCGGTTTTTATTTTTAATCGTCTCCATTCCTTAGTAATGGTTACTAGCTTATTACAGTTACTACATAGCAACGCTTTCTCTGTCTGGTGATGCCTTTTAAAAAGCGAAGCTATCGACAGATTTTTATTTTAATTGAACAAAATAAGATATTTTATTTCAATCGTTGCCTCTTCAAAACCATTTTTTATTTGGAAAATTAAAAATTTCTTTGAAAGGGAAAAACGTTTATAATTTTTTTAATTTTTTTTCTTCTTTTCTTTTGGTATCAAATGTCAATATTAAAAAAATAATTAAACTTATTACATTTTTAACTTTATTAAAATGTTCAACAATTAACTTCATGTATAAGAACTATTTGTGGTCCGAGTTAAAGCGCTATCACAAGCAATGGGCACCCGGATCCGACATTGGAAGAAAGACACTGCCATATTTTGCGTGACTTTAATGAATTTATATATATATGTAAAAAGTGATGTATAAAAAATTAGTGATTCAATTTCTTTGAAAATTCATTTTTATGTAGTAACCAGTGAAGCATGCAAAGCCTACTGGTTCTTCAATAAATTATAATAAGTGGCATTTAAATAAATGCTGTCAAGATAAATTTGATAAAATACGTGTGTAAAATTATATTTATGGTTTGAAGAAATTGGAAATTTACGTACTTAAATTCTAAGAAATGATAACGAATTTAGAATTTGTGCTCTTTCCACAGTTGGCTTCAGAGCATGCCCAGTTTCAAATATCACGCTACGCCACTGCAACCTACATACACACCCACACATCCTGGACATACTATTAGTGTTGATTTAGTAGGACCATTTAATAATGGTCACTCAGTACTCACAGTGTTGGACATTTTCTCACGCCATCTGGAACTTTATCCATTAAAGGATACATCAGCAGAAAAAATAGTTAAATGTTTGTTTAGTTATATTACCACCTTTGGTAGACCTTCAGTTATCCTCTCGGATCTTGGTCCTCAATTTACATCCAGTGTTTACAACTCTTTTAATAGTACTCTTGGTATAAAAATTACACATTCTTCTGTAGCACATCCACAATCAAACGCATTGTCCGAAAGGATCAATAAATCCATTAAATATTCAGTAAACATTTTAATGTCTGAAGGCCATACATTTGAAAACTCTTTGTTTATACATAAATCATTGTATAATGGCTCTAAACATTCATCTACTTTGTACTCACCTAACTTATTACATTTTGGAAGAGAAATTTCATTAATTTTTGACACTTTTGAGCAACAGATTAATCAACCTTTTCTCGACAAGAATGTTGATACACATAAATTATTAGAAGATTTAAATAAAATTTACCTTAAAGCTTACTCTAACATAAAAGATAATCAAAATAAGAGATATCAACACTTTCACAGACATGCTAAATTAAGACCTGTTGCTGTACATGACATTGTTTATTTAAAATCCGTTGATAAGTTTAAACCAAAGTACACAGGACCTTTTATTGTTCTACAAAAACACTCACCGGTTTCATTTACAATTAAAAGACTACAGGCACCTGATAGATTGTCATTTAGAGTCCATATTGACAGACTTATTATTGCACCACCTAGATACAGCCACTTACTTGATGAAGCAAGTCACAATAGAAATGTTAATTATAATTCAAGACAAAGCCACAATTATAATTTAAGAAACAGGAATTAAATTTTAATATCATATTATGTAATGTTTTACAAAAAACTTGTGCATTATATGAAAAGGCCTTGATGCATAAGTTTCTTTTTATGTTTATTTTTGTTCTGTCATTCATTGTATGCAGGCAATTGGCTGGACCAATATATACTCTGCATTTTTTTCTTTTTCTCTTTCTTATTTTTTTAATTACAATGGATGACACAACACTATGTGAAATATTACATAATTTTTCTCTTTTCTAGTTCTTATTATTACTGTTTTCTTAACATCAAATTTAACAAAATTTATTATAGTTCAGTTAAAAAAAAAAAAAAAAAAAAAACTTGTTTAATAATATTTACATTTTGATAGATATTAATGTGTCATAAGGTTAACAGATGACTACAATACTGTTTGTTTACATACTATATGCATAAATTATTAATAAGTCAGAAACTTAAAGTTAAAACTCAAAATTTTAAAATGTGGCAATTACCTTATTATTATTGTTATTATGCTATGTTATTTTTTTAAATGCTTCATTGGGTTTAGTGAGTTGTTTTGGTAGTCTTTATCTCATCACACTAAATTTTGATAGTACTAAGAATTTTAATTAAATATATTTTTTTTTCATTTTTAATTTTACCATCTATGGTAATGCTAACTCGTTCAAAATTTACCCGGGAGAGTAGCATTCCATTGTGATGAGACCTCCGCACTTCTTTTGAAAATTGTTTAATACAATTCAATTGACATATATATACCCAGTTTTGCAAGGTGTCCCTACAGAAGTCTTTGACTTTGATGGGGGACGGAGGCCTGTCCCTAACAGGTCAGGTCTTTATACATGCCCTATCCCGCTAGGACAATGGCCATAAGCCAAAGTCGATATACTTGTTGCTTCATACAAGATTTAGGGGAGATATTTTTTTTTTGACTGCCCAATGGGCGTCGTTTTTGAATCTCTCATGTGTGGAATTGCACGAACAAATTTTTTTTCACTTTTGTGATATTTTCTATTATTTGTATATACATTATATTTTTTTCATTTTGTGTTCATTTTTTTTTTAATTTACTTGTACTCATGTGTTTTTTTTTTTTTCTTTGTTTAACATTGATGTTATTTGACATGTTGCAGTATTAAATATGGCATGTTCAATATTCTTTACAATGTAGAAAGTAATATGTAATAACTTTAAAACATAACATCATCATTCCATGGATATATATAAGAACATTCTAGAGAAAAACTATTTTTACAAAAAAGTGAATAGTTATCACTTTCAAAGCTTTCTTGATGAGATATATGGAAAGGAAATCTGGATCCAGACTCTGAACTCTAGGAAAATGTGGTGCCCATAATGATTGTCGAATGATAAAGTCTTCGGAAAACCAATGTGTTTCATGGTGAAACAGATTTGTAATGTGCACATTTATAGTAATAATTGACTGTTTCATTTATATACAATTTTTGTTTTTGCTTATGCAGATTTCTTATATATTTTTTTAAAAAAATGAATGACATTTTTCATTATGTTTATATGACATACTAGGGAGTGAGAGATTTTTTTTTTTCTGGGTCGCTGGGAGATATATGTGAAGGTGTTCACATATATTTGGTTAAATTTTAATTGAATTTTTAAATAAAATAAAATCTAATGATAAATTAATGCATTATTGCAATAAAAAAAATAATTAAATTTTAAGTGAGATATTATATTTACATAATTTGTTCTTAGGCATTTGAAGAAAGAATTTTTTAAATGTCATTAAAATTACACAATTTTAATTATACATACGACCTACACTATTTATTAACATAAAACAATAACACACATCATTCAGAAATCTAAATTGTATATGTTTTATATCTAAATCATAAATAAAATGTTTATCTTTTTAAATAGAAAGTACTTTATTTTATGGATAAAAAAGAAAATAAAAGAAATAATATCTAACGGAAATTCTGACATTAAACGTAATTATAAAAAAAAAGTGTTCTCAAATAGTCATAAAACAAGAAAACTCATTGTCAGAATTTATATTATTTCAACACCGGATATAATTTATTTTAAATTACCCAATATTAATGATTTCAGTTCATAACGGTCATTTCTCTCGTCAAACTGTCGCTTGGCATGAAATTGGCGAGTACAGGGTTAATACAACTATAAACCGTCATTACAAATTCAAAAAATTAACATTAGTTTATTATCTAAAACAAAGAACTGAAGTTGGCTTTCATTTTGGCGAAAATAAGATAATGCAAACATATGACTTCCCTTCCGGGCGGTTCTCCCCGTGCGATAAAAAAAAAACAGACCCACAGTTTTTGCTCTTTTCATCAGATAGTCAAGACATAAGATTTTTCTCTGCCCTCTCTCTCTCCCTTGATCCCCAGAATTCTTGGGATTATTGCGTTGCAAATAATTTTTTATGTGTGAACTTGTATTTGTCTTCATGTGATTTCTTTAATAACCAACATTTAATAAAGACAATGTAAAATTCTCAAGACTTTGATTATATTCATCTTTTCAACAACGTTTTGTATCAAACTACACGGCCAATGGATAAGCTTCTTTCGTCTGTGGTGGATTTCTCCTTTACTGTAAAGGAGAAATCCACCATCCAATTTTACATTGTCTTTATTAAATGTTGGTTATTAAAGAAATCACATGAAGACAAATACAAGTTCACACATAAAAATTATTTGCAACGCAATAATCCCAAGAATTCCGGGGATCAAGGGAGAGAGAGAGGGCAGAGAAAAATCTTACGTCTTGACTATCTGATGAAAAGAGCAAAAACTGTGGGTCTGCTTTTTTTTTATTGCACGGGGAGAACCGCCCGGAAGGGAGGTCATATGTTTGCATTATCTTATTTTCGCCAAAATGAAAGCCAACTTCAGTTCTTTGTTTTAGATAATAAACTAATGTTAATTTTTTTAATTTGTAATGACGGTTTATAGTTGTATTAACCCTGTACTCGCCAATTTCATGCCAAGCGACAGTTTGACGAGAGAAATGACTGTTATGAACTGAAATCATTAATATTGGGTAATTTAAAATAAATTATATCCGGTGTTGAAATAATATAAATTCTGACAATGAGTTTTCTTGTTTTATGACTATTTGAGAACACTTTTTTTTTATAATTACGTTTAATGTCAGAATTTCCGTTAGATATTATTTCTTTTATTTTCTTTTTTATCCATAAAATAAAGTACTTTTCTATTTAAAAAGATAAACATTTTATTTATGATTTAGATATAAAACATATACAATTTAGATTTCTGAATGATGTGTGTTATTGTTTTATGTTAATAAATAGTGTAGGTCGTATGTATAATTAAAATTGTGTAATTTTAATGACATTTAAAAATAATTCTTTCTTCAAATGCCTAAGAACAAATTATGTAAATATAATATCTCACTTAAAATTTAATTATTTTTTTTATTGCAATAATGCATTAATTTATTATTAGATTTTATTTTATTTAAAAATTCAATTAAAATTTAACCAAATATATGTGAACACCTTCACATGGCTGCTGCGACATATTGGTAGTATCAATCAAATTATTATATTGGTTAACTTGGTGGTGCTGACTAAACACTCCAGGATACTGATCTTGTCTCTCCATCACATGATTAGTAGATTTTGTTTGCAGCTCTACAGGATTCGGTTGCTGCATTGGAACTGGCTGAATGACATCAGATTGGCATTGTTGTCTAGTTTTTTCAAACTCTTTGCTTATTTGAACGTAATTTTTTAAACTATTGTCCACATATTTTTTGATCCAATCTTGAAGCCTAATAGAACCTTTCATTCGGTAATATTTAATGATAGGAGATGATCGGGGTTCAATTGCAGGGTCGAAATTTTCATCGTTAACTAGACCATTAAACCACAAGTCTAAAAACTCATCTATGGATTCAAAGTGGTAACGCACACTTTTTATCACCTCAACCATTTCATCAAAACAGAAAATTCTGATATTGTTGTAAGGTCTTAGTTGCCGATAAAGTACAGGTTGAGGTAATAAGTCATTTAAGTATTTTTTGGCATGTGTCTTAGCAAATGTATAAGGATTAGTATATCCTAAAAAACGTCCAACGTCTTCATCTTTCCAATAAATTCTTCCATCGGCACCAACTGCTGCACACAAATAAGGTTTTTGTTTAAAAGATAATCTGAACCACATCGTCCCTAAACAGAAAGAAAACTTTGCAATGAGAAAGAAAACATCCATGTATATATAACAATATTTAAAAAAAAAAAAAAAAAAAAAATTAACCCACAAATTAATTAACCCACAAATAAGTTTCGGTTTCTCTTTTTAAGAATTTACTACCTTTAGATGTTTCATCAAATTTAACTGATCTTTCTTCAATAATTTTCCTTTTATCGATATCACAAATTCTGTATGCGCGCCTCTCTCTAGAATATCCAACAAATATACCTTTCTTAGCAGGAACATTGAATTTATTTCTGAATTGTTTAGGAATGTGATAGTAAGCTAAACAACCAAAAGTTCTTAAATAAGTTAGTTTTGGTTTTCTACCTGTCCATATCTCGATCGGGATTTTTTGTTTACCTTTTTGCGGTGTGTTATTAGATATGTGGGTACTACAATTTATGGCTTCTGCCCAAAATCTAAGTGGCAATTTACTATCATATAACAATGTTCTTGCGTGTTCTACCAGTACTCTTACACATTTTTCTGCAATACCGTTGCTTTCAAGATTATATGGTACTGTTTTTTCATGTATTATGCCAGATTTTTCTAGAAAATTTTCAAATTCATTATTTACAAATTCTAAACCATTATCGGTTCTTAAATGTTTAATTTTCTTATTCATCAGATTTTCATACCTTTCTTTGAAAATAGTAAAAGCATCAAATGCTTCATGCTTATGTTTCAAGAAATAAGTGAAATACATCCCAGAAAAATCAACCAATACTAAAAAATATTTAGAATTTCCTAAGGAATTAGCATTTATAGGTCCTGCTAAATCAGCATGAATCAATTCTAATACAGAACTACTTTGATCAAAATTTACTTTTGGATGATTTTTCCGAGTTAACTTACTAATGTCACATGATTCACAATTAAAATTTTCAGAATCTCTAAATTTTATGCCAATAATATTTTGCATTTTTATCATATATTGTGGATTTAAATGGCAAAGTCTTTTGTGCCAAATATCATAAGATTCTGATTTAATTATTAAGTTACATTCCAGAGAATCAGGTGACATATCATTGTAAGGTTTCAATGTGACTTCAAATCTATTATTTATTTTAACAGCTTTTAACACAATTTCATCATTTTTATTTAGAACTAAGACATGATCTCTACTTGATTTAATCTTATAACCCCTATCCATTAATTTACTTACAGAAATTAAATTATTCCTCAAATCAGGAATATAAATACAATCATTCATAGTTAAAATATTTTGAGAATTATTTTCCAATGTTTTAGCGAGAACAGTTCCTATACCAGTAAAATTTAAAGTAGAATTCTTACCTGCTAAATTGATATATCCATTATCATTAATAATATCACAAAAATAATTCAAATTATTTGACAAATGGCAACTCGAACCGGAATCTAATAACCACACATTATTTTCAGAAATATCAAATTGTTCTCTATTCGTAGAAAGTGCAAAATCATTAGATTGTTGATCATTTTTACTTGCATAATTCGAGTTTCTGTTTTTAAACTGTTCTTTGTTTTTGTTCTTGTTGTTATAATAAGCATTTGTTCTTTTATTATGAGTGTTCGGAGGTAAGTTATCTTCATTCCTAAAATAGTAGTTTTTAGCTAGATGATTCGTTTCCTTACAGATGAAACAACTTTTCACTCTGTTCCTGTTCCCATTTTTAACATGGAATGCTTCTTCTCTTCTGGTATTTTGGCAGTCAGGTGATCTCAGGATTGTTCTCTCTTCTTCACGTAAAATCTACAGTATTTCATCTAAATCTTTTTCTCTTTGAGTTTTCAATATTTCTCTAATTTTCGAGAATTTTCCTCTAAGGTCTCTCACAGTATAATAGACGATTTCTCTCTCTGTAATTTCCAGACCAAGTGAAGCACATTTTGTTCTTAAACCTCTTGCTCTTGGAATATAATCTGCTACGGTTTCTTCTGGATTAATTTCAATATTTTTTATTTCATTGCTTGCATCGATTTTTCGATCTTCCAGTTTTCTGGTAAATGTTGATTTTATTTTCTCCCATAAATTCTTAGCATTTCCTTCGTCTGCGAATTGGAGACTCTGTTCATTGGATAACGAAAGTAAGATGTAGGAAACAGCTTCAGCATTCTTAGTATCCTATTCAGCCCATTCTTCATCTTTTAAGTTGCCTGCTTCTTTAATCACGGCGTTGTACAATTTTTTAATAATTAGAACTGCTTTTAATTTTAATGACCACGTGTGATAATTCGTACAATTTAACAGTGGTACTGACGGGATTAATTTATCCATTTTTAATTTTTCTTTTTAATTGAAGATCTACTTTCGAGCATCCATTTTTTTTTTTAGTTTTTAATTACCGGAAACGTGGCGTCATTTAATTTCCGCCGCCGATCGAACGCAACCACGGACTGCTACCACATTAAGTTAACCACACGTGAGCTAGACTGAAACTAAAATTTATTTACATATATACAGTTACAGAAAAAAGAATGAAGACACAGCACCATCTATTGGCGTACTATAAAACACTTTGAGCATCATCACTACTTATATTATACCAACATCCCCCTTAGCATTTTTAAATAAAAATGAACATTTTTGGATATAAGTCATGAATTCATAAACAATAAAAGGTATATAAATAATATTGGTAGAATAAATTTTATATACAAAGTTCAGAGAAAAAGACCAATTTCTTCTTAAATACATTATGAATATTATTTATTAATAGTGTATTTAAAAATTTCATCACTTTATTTTGCAAAATTAAACATTTGGTTAATTAGAATTAAATTTGCATACATATCTTTAAATACTTATTTCATTAGATTATTTACAGGGATTGATCCAGGTTTTAATTTTTGGGGCCCATTTTTGTGAAAAACAAATTATTTTTGTGTAATTTTTATTTATTTTTGTGAAAATCAAAATATTTTTGTGAAAAAAAGAATTGTTGCTAGAAACCTTTCATTTTAGCAATTACTCTATCGAATGTTTAATCAATACAAAAAACCCTTAATGGGTTAAAGGTTTGTGACGCAGCACTGCACTTTATGGCTATAAGAATTAGAAATACGGGTCTTAAAAATAATGATATCAAATTTTCAGTGACGCTTTGCTATTAATTAAAAAATGCAGAGATTTTCTTATTTGAATTTGTTTTTTTCTTCTATTTCTTTTTACAGTGTAAACGTTATTTTCAACATAAAATAATATATAACATTTACTTACCGATATACCTTTTCATTCACATCTCTTATAATATCAAAATATGTGTTTTAAAAGAAATGATATAAAATTCCAGCAACGCAGTGATGTTACACTAAATGATTTGTTTTTAAATTCCACTGCAATTATTTTGTTTTGCATATTAAAGTATATTTGCACATTGAAATATTGCTTTTAATTTTCAAATACGCAGTCAAATATATCACTTTCATTAAGTTTATATTATGTACTGAAATGTACTTACTTCAATGAATTATTTTATCTTCTGCGTCACGCTATCCAAAACTACAACTAAAAATTTCGCTTTTTTCAATTAATTTGGATAAGATGGCACAAAATAAACAATTCCATAAATTTTATTTACAGTTTTGGATAGCGTGACGCAAAAGATAAAATAATTCATTGAAATAAGTACATTTCAGTACATAATATAAACTTAATGAAAGTGATATATTTGACTGCGTATTTGAAAATTAAAAGCAATATTTCAATGTGCAAATATACTTTAATATGCAAAACAAAATAATTGCAGTGGAATTTAAAAACAAATCATTTAGTGTAACATCACTGCGTTGCTGGAATTTTATATCATTTCTTTTAAAACACATATTTTGATATTATAAGAGATGTGAATGAAAAGGTATATCGGTAAGTAAATGTTATATATTATTTTATGTTGAAAATAACGTTTACACTGTAAAAAGAAATAGAAGAAAAAAACAAATTCAAATAAGAAAATCTCTGCATTTTTTAATTAATAGCAAAGCGTCACTGAAAATTTGATATCATTATTTTTAAGACCCGTATTTCTAATTCTTATAGCCATAAAGTGCAGTGCTGCGTCACAAACCTTTAACCCATTAAGGGTTTTTTGTATTGATATCATTACTTTTTAGGGGTTAATGATTAAAATGTAAAATTAAAGGAGCATGGCAATGAGTTTGTAACCCTTAAAAAGTGCAGTTTCATAGTTCATACCACATTAAATTTTACCTCGAACAAAATAACAAACTAAATGAAATTTTAAAAATTTATGAAAAGTGATAAATAAAAAACTTTAAGAAAGAATATTTGTTGTGTGATGGAAACACGCAACATTACAAAGGCATAATATAGTATATTTTAAAAATAACAAACAATTTCTACAAAAAAAAAAAGAGAGAGAGAGAGAGAGAGATTTATATTATTTTATTTAATATTCAATTTCTTTGGTTCAACGGTTCATCTGTTTCTTAAATAGTTCAACAGAATATTTAAAATGAATGTTCAAAAAATAATTTGTTTACGAAAGTTTTTGTAAAAAAGTGTTATGAATAAGTTTTTAAAGAGCTCCATTCACCGCATAGATTTTGGTTAGATTAAAAAAAATTAAACACAAGTTTTTAAATGGTCCAATTGAATGAACAAAATATTAATATTTTGTTATATTTTTAATTGGAGATGTTTAAAGTAAAATGTTGTAAGGATTTGACAGTAATTTTCCAAAATACCTAACACCATGGGGGTGGGGATCAGATCCTCCTTTGGAAACTCTGATAATTCTAAAAAAGATGCTTAATCAATCTGAGGGAGATTTTGTTTGGTTTAAAATTAATTCAGATGGGGAAAATAGGAGGGGGGCAATCAGTTAGACCACTTTGAAATTTTAATCGGGAAAACTTTTTTTAGAAAATGTTTTGTTGAATGTAGTTTTATTCCTATCTGGTTAAATATACTGTACCTAGTTCCCATATTTTTCCTGGCTAGAATTCCTAAAAATTTTCTAAAACGTGGTGAAGGGATTTTGGACATTGCCTCATTCTCTAAAATTGGGTTATGGGGGTAAAAAGTATACTAAGAGATCTAACATTAAAATTTTAAATAAGGACTTTTTAGCACTTTGAGAAATCTTCTAAATGCAATCACTTCAACGATACTTTTTTAAGGTTGGTTGGTAGTAGGTTTTAAGGCCAACTGACTACGCTAGGGTCCTAGGTCCTAGGCATATAGGTAGAATGACCTCCATGAGGTCTTTCTAAGGGGGTCGAGGTCCGTATTTAAGCGAGTTTCGGAGAAAAACACTGAATAAACGGCTAAGTGAAAAAGTGCAGGATGGGATCGAATCCGGCACCTCTCATCCACCGCTCGGCCGCTGGTGGGGCATTTTTAAGGAACTTATATAAATATATATATATATTTTTTTTTCTAAAAGTCCCATCTTCCTCCCCAAATCTATCGGAAACGACTAAGGGAAGACAATAAACTGCAATATCTGAATAAAGGCAATAAACAAAATTTGCAAAATAATACAAAATTTGAAATGTATTATTAATTTCTAATTTAAAGGTTTCAGATGCATGGTAATTTCATTTTATATCAATATTATATGTAAGAAATAAGTCTGTACAAGTGAAGGAGGATTTTGTTTTCTTTTTTTCTAGAGTAGCTTTTATTGTTATATTCATGCCTGCTCCCTACTGTTAAATTTAAGAAAGAAATAATTATTATTTTTGAAGTATAGATTTAATTTAAAAGAGAAAAATAAATAAAAATAGAACAATCTTTAAAATGTGAAACTTTTATACTGATAAATATTTAATTAGTATAGTTTTTTACTGGAAATTTAATGAACAAAGTAATTTATAAAATAAACACTGTATAATTCTTTATTATAATTATTATAATTCTTTATTATAATTAATACACTGTATAATTATTTTATCAGTATGCTTTGCAGAAATATATTATTTCGTAAAATTAAGTATCACAATGCGAAAAACAAAATTAATTAATTAATATTTTTAAAAATATATTATGGGTTTAAATTAAAGTCAAATAAAGATGTATTTTACTTAATTTTATTTTATTACTTATTTTACTAATTTTAATTCTATTTTCAGAGTTTTTCCAATGCATTTAAGTGTTTGGTAACCGAGGTTTTTTTTTTTTTTTTTCCATTACACTATTATTTTATAAAATTAAAAAATAATAATAATAACGGAAAACATGCAATTTTAGATTTGGATTTGATATATTATAATTATTACAATCTTTGTAAAATATTTCATTTACATACTATATTATAGAAATTTAATGAGCAAATTAATCAATTAATTATTATTATTATTATTATTATTCAGGATTTTTTTTATCCATAGTTTAAGTGATTTATCACTTAGTTTAAAAAAAAATTACAAATATGATTATGATATTATCTATCATTTTTATGAAAGTAAAGAAAAAGGTTTTTGTTGTTTCAATCACTTTTTAAAATAAAACCAATTTTGAAAGTTAACAACGTATCAACTTGAAAACAATGGAATTGAATGAATATTTTGATTAAAAAAAATATTATATAAAATACAAATCTCCAAATAAATAACACATTTAATATATATATTAAAGAAAGAAAACTATTTTATTTTGTAAGTTTGTTTTTGACACTAACTGCCGATAGATGGAGCCAAATTACCTATCTGAGATTGAATATTTCAAATGGAAACGAAGACTGTATACGTCCGCGAACATTCCAAACCGGATTACAATCTTTTCTTTTGAGCGATGCGAAAGAAAATAGTGTAATCCGCGAGGTAATATAGTTCCATTTTTAAAGTGAAATATATAAAAAACAAGAGTTTTTTGGGAAAAACGAAGCACGTCACGATTCTTAGACAAAATAAATTAATATCATATATCAATTTCATAAAATTTCTTCGAGCCGTTTTCGAGAAAAAAAACTCACACAATTACGATTTTTCCTTTGAAGTCTTAAATTGCAATTTCAGATCTCAAAATATATAGAATGTGGAAGTGTGAAACTTTCAGGATAGCATCATGCAGAAGATAAAATATTATTCTGAAAACATCAGATCAAAATATCTCCTATTTACTGAGATATTAAATGTCGGCGTTTCCAAATTCTTCTGATGTAAAACTAGCTGTATAATAGAGCGTCGCTGCTAAGCTTTGTTTGAGCTTTGCTGCGTCACTCAAAAAACTGTCGTTTTTTATGATATCAAGTTAACAGCATTTTATTAAACAAGTATAGACACTTATCAAAAATAATACTCTAAACATGGAAAAATTTTACAAAAGTATTATTTTTATAAAACAAAATTTTGTGAAAGGGCTGTTTTTATAAATCTGAATTTTGTGAAGGAACCTATTTTCTGAATTTCAATTTTGTGAAGGGGCCCATTTTAAGGATTTGAATTTTGTGAAGGGGCCCATTTTAAGGATTTGAATTTTGTGAAGGGACCCATTTTAGAGATATGAATTTTGTGAAGGGGCAGCAAAAGGGTCTCAATTTTTGCCTGGATCGACCCCTGATTTATCAGCTTATTTTTTGTTTTCTTTTTATTATATTCATTTTTAGGGTTAATATTTCTATATTACTAATTTTTTACTGAAGTTTATTGTTGCAGTATAATTTCTATCACTCTTTCGTTTGGATTAAAATAGTCACTTTCAAGGGCAATTATATGTTCGGCATTTGTTAGTTTGACGTCTAGAAATTGATAAATGGGCATTTATTTGTACTTGGTAGTTATTTTATACATGCATAAACTATTTTTGTTTTGTGAATTATATTTGATATTTTTTTGTTTGAAATGTAGAAGAATTGTTTTTGATACTTGGCACGTTCAGATTCATATATTAAGCTTTATTTATATTTTAAGGCTCCGCTTCTGAAATTTCAATATTGTAGAATAAATTTCTCTATCTCTACTTACTAATTTTTCAAGTCTGCATTCAATGTAGTGGGTATTTAGAAGTATTTAAATTGTGGCACAACTTTATTGTTTAATAATAGAATATGTTTGAAATTAAAGTTAAATTTGGTTAATATCTGTTATATTTTGGTTATTTTTTTTTTCCAAATTTGTTTCTGGGTTAAACAAATTCTCTTTAAACAGGTACAAATTATTACCGCTGTATTATTCCATTTAAAACAGGATTTCTTTATTCGCAGGTTATACATACTGTATTCTGTAGATTACAGTTTGTTATGGTAAGTTTTGTGATGCAATATATTTAAGAAATTCTACATTGTGTTAAGATGCGTGTGACGTGGGACTAAATATGCTTATACCCCCCCCCCCCCAAGGAGATTTTTCAAAGTTGGCACTGCTGATGCACTTACATTTATCTTGTTGAAATATTTCAAAAAGAAAATTCAAAGCACTTGCACATTTGTTTACATCACGTTTTTTTAAATATTTAGTTTGTATTCTTTATAATTATTTATTAGTGCAATAAATTCTTTTAATAATGATATTTTTTATAAATTATCTCCTTGCATATTTTTTTTTTTTTTTTTGTTTTGTTTTGTTTGTTTGTTTGTTAATTATTTTCGTATTTCATTTTTGAGTAAATTATAGTATTCTAATGTTTCCCCTTTTTATTTGTTTTTTGTAATAAAAAAAAAAAAAAAAAAAAAAAAACCTCAAACTTTTTCATATCATGTATTTATTTTAGCAGGGGTGCAGAAAATGTTCAGACCTCTGAACTTTCCCCAGAACACATTCTAAATTTCCCCAAAAATAACGCATTAACCTATTATCTAAAAGTTTTTTTTTTTTTTTTTTTTGAGTGTGGGGGGGGGGGGGGGAGGGGAAATCTTTCTTTAGTCCAAATACTGAGGGAGGATTTTTATGCTTCTGTATTACATTTTTTTCCCCCTTAACTACATTGAAATTTAATGTTGCTATTAATGTTCACCAGATGAAAAATTAAAAAGTTTAAGGTAATTAGATTTATTAACTAACATAATTTTTAAGGCTATAATTCTTATATAATAGTAAATAATTATACATAAATTAATGTTGCTTCGTTTTATTGCACTTTGCTGTCTATGAAAATTTAAAATACCTTTTTATTACAGAATTACGAAATCAAGAATAAGACAAACATGCATGAACTATAATCTTTGATAAATACTTTTCTTTTTTCTGTTTTTTTTTTTTTTTTTTTAATTTTTTTTTTATTATTTGTGTGTGTGTGTGTGCGTGTGTGTGGTTCGATTGGGAGGGGAGGAAGGGAGGCAATTGCTGAATGCACAATCGAAACTCATAATTTAACTTCTGTAAATGAGACTCAAAAGGATACAAAAAAAAAATGTATTTCCTACTTCTCTTTTCCCTTCTTCCCTCCCTATTTTATGGGCTAAAGTAAACAAACGCATCATTTCTCCCATTGTCCTGTCATTAAAGTGTGATGTTTGTTTATTTATGTGGACTGGGTAATTATTCTTGTAGCATTTTAGCTAGACTTAAAAAAAAAAAAAAAAAAAAAAAAAACTCTAGTTTAAATAAATCACCAAATATTTATCATCAAACTTCAAATACTTAATACTTTTTTTTTTTTTTTTTTTTTTGTGCGGGGGGAGGGGGGGGGGATTGGTATTTGATGGGAACATACTTGTAACAGAAGAATATAGCTGTTAATTTGTAGTTTAATATTAGAAAGTTTGTTTTATCAGTAATTTTTTTTTTAACTTCCGTTTTCATTTTTATTTTATTCTAAGATAATAAATATTCAAAATTTCCCCAGACAGCCAGAATTTCCCCCAAACATCGTTCGCGCGTTCGGACATATTCTGCACCCCTGTATTTTAGAATAAAAACTTTGACTATATTCTAAATTTTCCATTAAATTCAGAAGAATGAATATTTTCTAAAATACTATCATTATCACTAACCACCTTTACTCAATATTTTCACAAGGTAATAGATCATTTCTTTGTTATCTGTAAAATATCATTTTCATTTAGTGTTCAGTTTACTATAATTTCAACCAAACTTTTGTACTTTTTACAACAGCATGCCTGGTGAAAGATTAAAAAATATTAACTTTGAATCTACTCTACCTGCAGTAAGAAGTCCTTTCAGGCTTTGTGTAACAGCAGGCCACCACACAATGTTTTCAATAGCTAACATACATTAAAAAGAAAAGAAAAAAACTAAATATAATGCTTTTAAATGTTATGGGAAAATTTATAATTATCAATATCAGACATCTATTTTGATTTACACATATACATATTTGCCTATAAATATGAAAATTCTTCCACACCTTTTTTAACAATGTCACTGCATTCAGCATGGCAAGCTAGAGCTTGGAAAACATCTTCTATATCTCTATATCTACCATCCTTAGAAAAGCTAATGAGAATGTTATGCTGAACTTTCTTTGGCAGAAGATTTAAGTGATATAGGGTCGTTTCAGTGCCACAATCTTGCTGTTAAAAATAAAATAATAATAATAAGTTATGTATTTTTGTCTAAAAAAGGGCTTCTTCAACTTTTTCTATACTGATTATTATTAATTTTCTTTTCTTTTTCTTAAAAAAAAAAAAAAAAAAAAAGATTTTAATGAAATTCCTATTAATTAAAAACCGAACTTGTGGGGAGGCTTAGAAATGATTCTACATTAAAATACAGTACATAAAACTGAATATATATAAATTATTATTATAATCTTTTATTTCTATTACTATTCATTAAAAAATACATATTTTTTAATTTCTTTTTCACATTCAGAAAATTCAAAACTGTTAAAGTATGTCTCATTCTCGAAAAATTGATTTATTTTTATTTTTTTTAATTTATTTTGAAGTTGTAAAATATTAAAAGTTCAAAAAAATTAACTTTTGTAAAAAAAAAAAAAAAAAAAAAAAAAAAAGAAAAGAAAGAAAAAGATATAATTTAACAGTCATGAATTTTCTGAGTGTGATAACGGAATTTAAAATTATGCATTATTTAATGAATAATAACAGGGATTATTTTTTCTATTGGTTAACATGGGATTTGGATGACCTTGATGGTCTCTGATAAAGAGCTTGAAAATTTTAATATTTTATAAAATTATTAAAAATTACTTAAATAAATCTCTCTTGTAAAAATCCAAAATTGAAATAAATTGTCGCTTGATAATTCACTTCCCACTTGAAAGATCAATAACTATTTAAATTAAAAAATAATAATATACCACTGTTTTAAAATAATCTGAAAAGAATAAAATAATTTCTCTTAGTACCATACAGCATTATAACATCATATTATACAGATTATCCTGAAAATTTGTGATTGGGAATTTTTAATAGCTAGTTATAAAAATACATATGAGATTTAAAATGAAAAATGTGGGGCACATGCAACAGATACTAGTAAAGAATGTAGGTAGTAGCTATTATTGAGAAAAAACATAACAGTTCATATCATTTGAAGTGCAGAAGATTGTGCTTTAGGTGAATTATTCATACATCAATAATCTACTTCATGCACCCCGAGATTTTACTTTTAACCCTTTCCCTCTTCTTTGTTTTATATTTCCTTTCCCACCCCTTCAAATCGTGCAGTCTTCGTTATCTAATACCCAACCAAGTCCAAATTAAAAATTTTGTATCTGATCATAACTTTCTATAATATCTAGTACAATGGAAGGGTCAGATTCAAACGGTACAGTTTTTGTTATGCAACATCCAACTGGGTCCAGATTAAAAATTTTGTAAGGATCTGACTAACTTTCTAAAATATCTAGCACTGTACGAGGGGAGAGGCCCTTACGTTTAAATAGTCTAATTTCCATCACATTCCAGACGAGTCAAAGTTAAAAATTTCATAATGATGTGACTGTGACTTTCTAATCTAGGCTCCACAGTGGATAAGACCCTCTTCAAATGGTGCATTCTTCATTATAAAATATCGAACTGAGTCCAAATTAAATTTTCTTTAAGTATCTGATCGTAACTTTCCAAAATAACTAGGATCATATGGGTTCAGACCCTCTCTTTCCAATGGTGTAGTTTTTGATCAAGCCAACACCTAACTGAGTCCAAATTCAAAATTTTGTAATGATCTTGACTTTAAGACATGACAGTCTGAGAAAAATCATCAGCAAGCGATCATTTCTAATTTATTTATGATATGTTCCTTTTATAGAATAATGCTATTTTCTCTTTAAACATATTGTTTGTAATTTTCACATGTTTACTTAAAAAAAAAAAAAAAAAAAAAAAGATTTTGTAAATGTTTTAGAATCTAATTTGTTTCATTTTTATTTAGGATGAACTAACCAGTAATCAACAATTTAGTAGAAATTTCTAAGAGTTTTATTTTTGTAATACAATCATTGACTACATTTTCAGAAATTTTTCAGAGTACTAACCAATATGTGAAAATAATTAACTGAGAATCATTTCTTTTTTCTCTTTTTTTTTTTTTTTTTTTTTTTTTACGATTTATGCAATTTATAACAATAGCTTCAAAATACAATTTTGCAGGTAATTGATCTTTACATCCAATATTAAATGACCATAGTCATATTAGTAATTGATCATTTCAATTTTTCATTTTAAACTTTACTTAAATTATACTTCAATGTAAAAATATATTTATATTAATGAACATCAATTAACTTACTAATCAACACCATTTTTCCGAAGCAAACTAATTTATCCTTTGATGATTTTATCCAAAAATGATAACCACTTAAAAACTATCAGATCGAAACACACTATCAAACTCAAACACTAGAAACTTTCACAAGCTTAGAAACCCAATGAAAATTCTTAAGTGAGATACTAATGCATTTAGTGATTAATTCCATTGGTCAATTACTGGAAATAATAATAATACTACCAATAATAATAATAATAAATTCAATAATCAACAAGTCTAGTTAGATTTAATAACAGCAATAATATTTTAAATACCTAGTAGTTGACCAACCTATAATAATAATAATAAGCTAGCTTATTATTATATATATATATTTATTTAAAATTAGCATAAATAACCTACATACTTCAATAAATAAATTTTTGGAATCAAATTCAGCTTAATGCTTTGAGATTAAACTAATCATCTTATAATATCTAGGTAATACTAACAGCTAGTTGGTTTAAACTTTGTGAATAACTTTGTAACTGTCCTACGTTAACAGTGAAACATAGACTATTTAAAAATATAATTCAGAAATTTGAAAATAAAAATTACTTCAATTTTGCTCTCACTCTGCCTCCAATGTAAGTGTGGCATCATATTTATATGACCTTCATACAATTTTCGAAAATGATCCATCTGATTTTGAACAATGTTTTCTACTTTTTTTTTGTCTTCACCAAAATATGTTCTAAAATCACCTATTAAAAAAAGATAAAAATTTGGATACATATATATATATATATATTTTTTTTTTTTTAAATATACATATATACAATCATCCCCACTTAAACAAATATTGACGGTTACGGCAAGTTGTATTCAATTAAGCGGGGTATTCGAATATCCAGGGAAACAAATATTACGGAAATTTGGTTGACTAACATATCGTTGCATAATAATAAGAAACTAATACTACTATTAAAAATTAAAACTAGTATGTTGTGGCCACCACATAACTTTCTTCCATATTTTCTTATACAAATTCACTTAGTAAAATAATTTATTAAAATTATTATTTAAAAAAATTATCTTCCATGATAATGCAGACAATTTCCATATTAAAGAAGTACTATAACACTAAATATCCAAAAAAAGTCCATTTTATTCTTAATATATATATATATATATATATACAGTGAAACTTGAATAATTCGAACTTGTTTAATTCAAAATTTTTGATAATTCGAATATTTTACACGGTCCCTTGAATTTTGTATTAAAATAATGTTAAAAAATCGTGGATAATTCAAATTCTATTTTGGATAATTCGAATTTTTCATACGATTACCTTTAAAATATTACAATAAAATTTGTTTCCGAGATTTTACTTATCTGAAGTGCATTATCAATTTTTATAGTCTTTCAAAAGAAGGATAAGGAAATACAATAGAAGCCCCTAGCTAGTGCACCAGAAGATATGGTGCATATGCATGAACTTCGAGGTTTTTGTGAATTGAAAGTCATGTGTAATGTAGAAGATTCTATTTTTGTATCAGGTCATATGCTATGACACAAAGATTCTACTTAAAGAAGTAATAAAAAATATTCGACTATTTTTAAAAAAGTGTTGAATAATTAAGCTCGTAAAAAATATTGATTTAATTGGGGGAGGGGGGGGGAGGGGTAATGTAGCGGTATTCTTAGATATAAAGTTTATGTGTTAAATCTCTGATCGTAGAGTTTTAATTTATCACTTTTTTTGACAAAATAGTATATGTAATTCGAATTTTTGCATATTTCGAATTTTTTTCTGGTCCCTTCAACTTCGAATTATCCAAGTTCTACTGTATATATATGTATATATATATATAAAATTTAAAAAGAAATACGATTTTATTTATTTATTTATTATTATTATTATTATTTTTGTTAAAACTAAAAGAAATCGATAACTTTGTTTTTATCACAGATCTATAGTTCAACCATTCGTTTTAAAGATATTGACGAGACCTTTCGAAAGATACCCATCTTGAAAATTTACTCCCTAAGTGATGCCCCCACATGCACAAATTTTTTTTCCTAGTTAACTACTACTATTATCAATAATTCATATTAATTTTACAATCACAAGTTAAAAATAACTCTCATTATGTACATTTATATGAAATTTTTTCCTATACTGCCATGTTAAAAATTTAGAAAAAATGTGATTACAGCGCCACCTGTTGAGCGATTGATTCCCAAATCTAATCAGCACAAGTTTATGTCAGGGTCCAACTAAATACCAAGTTTTGTTAAATTTCATTCATTGGTTCATGAGATACAGTGTCCACAAAATTCGTGACACACACACACACAGACAGACATTTTCTAAAAACTATCAAATTGTGTTCAGGACATCCCAAAACGTGTAAATCCATCAAAAACCGGAGTTCGAAAAATTTCACGAATCCAATACTTTCTCTATATTACATATAGAAGAAAGTAAAAAGATTAAAGTATAAAATATAAATCTTATAAAACACTATAGATATTTAATTTAGAAAATGAAATTTATGTACATATGCAGTTTTATATGGTAACAGATGGCGTCACAACAAAAAACCTTCAAACACTATCCTGTGTAAGGAAATTTTCGGCGAAAATGCATACTACAGTAACAAATAAGAATTCACGAATTGCTTTGTTTTTAATATACTTCCTTGTAAAGTATGAATCAATGAATTAATCATGTGAATTGTTTTTATCATTTAGTTTTAATTAGATATAGCTAGCATATCTGCTCAATGTTCGTATTGCACTACACAAATAGAAAGGAATATTCCTGTTCCAAATTAGTTTGATTTTTTAGCGTATCATATGTTCAGATATTAAGATTTTGGTCTTACAAAAATAGCTTTGTGCTTTAATATAAGATTATACATAAATTGATCAAAACAGAAGCAAAAGGGTACCACATTTTGGAAATAATTTGAAAAAAAAAAATCATTTTTCTGCAGTTGGATATATAAATATCCTAGATTTTTGACAAAGTAATCACCTATTTTAAAAAAATTAACTTTGAAATTTTTTTTAAATTTTGTTGATTAACACAGAAATAATTGCTTATTAACATTTGTTGGGGGGGAAAAAAATTCTAAAATTATAGCAATTAAACATAATTTGTTTTAATTAGCTTTGAAATTGTTCCACATTTTGACAATCAGTTGTGGCATATTATTTGCCAATCAGCCCCAAAAAATCTCATTTATCAGTTGACTACAGAAAAAAAATGCCACAAAATCTAGGAAAAGTTTGAACTTGAAAATGGATACTTAAAAAGAAATTAACGATCTTCAAATGAACCCTTCTCAAAAAGTTTAATGAACTTAAAATAGACTATTCTCAAAAATTGGATGTTTTTTTACAAAATTCAAAATTCAAAATAAAAGATTACTGATCAACTGAAAAAATTTAAAACAAAAGTGGTGAATAATTAAAATATATATATATATATATATATATATCAGCCATTTGCAAATAACTTAAAATTTCAATTTTCATGTCTACTCATACACCAAGGCACAAGTAGAATAAGAATTAACTAGTAAAGAGCTGTGACATCTGTTTTCTATGATACAGCGAATATGCACATTATAGAAATAAATTAAAAATTCTTCACACATCATAAATTTTAAATCAGCACAACTGGTTTCGAAAGGATGTAGCCTTTCTTCATCAGGTGCAAACACGTGCTACTGCCTTGGAGGCAAAAGCAAGACGTCTTGCTTTTGCCTCCAAGGCAGTAGCACGTGTTTGCACCTGATGAAGAAAGGCTACGTCCTTTCGAAATCGGTTGTGCTGATTTAAAATTTATGGTGTGTGAAGAAGTTTTAATTTATTTCTATTGACTGTACGCCAGTTTTTGAATTTATTTTATGCACATTATATTTGTAACAAAATGTCAATACTCATGTATAGGTGCATTGATACTATGGAAAATTAGTCAACCATACCCACTGAGATATATTTTACTTTATAAATTCGATACTTACGGTAAAAATACTTTTTTTAATATTTCCGAATGTTCGTTCTGTCTATCATGCTATAAAAGAAGTTTTTACAAATCTACTTGTGGATCATTTAAAAACCCTACGTGGGTCAGTAGCTAACATGCCTCATGCCTGTCATAGGTTCGCCACCACTGATCAAGAGAATAGTTGTCTTTTCATTAAAGGAATCCTTTATCAAGCATTTAATTCTGCTATGAAAAGTTTATGCAATAAATTTCAAATAAAACAGCTTGTATACCTTCTTATGCTATTGAAGCAAAATTTCCAAATGAACAACAAACATAGACCTACTTAATTGTTTTATAGGTGTGTTAATGTTTCTTTTAGCAACCTAAGAATTTTGGAAAGAGAAAAGATTATAAAAATCCTTAGATTATTATTGTTATTTGAAAAAACTAGACAAAACTATTGTGATATATTAAAATATTAAGGTACTACTTTAATCATGCAATTATTAAAAAAATTATTATTTTTTTTTCTTTTTTCCCCATCTTTACTTTTTTTTATTGATGATACAGTAGAGAGTCAAAAATCCACACAGCTCGGGACCAGAGGTTGTGCAGACTTTAGGATTTGGCAGATTTTGGGGCCCATAAAATATAATTTTCACTTTGAATAATAAAAGCAGAATATTATTCAAACTAAATACATATTAGTGAATAATAATGCTGAATATTAAATTACTAGGTACATAAGAATAATAATGAAAACAATAAATAAAAATGAAAAAAAAAAAAAAAATGTTTATCAAATTTAGATAAAATCTGTTTACATGTACTTTGTTTTTAACTAAACTTGAACCAGCATGATTTACAAATTTATTGTAAACAATAGTAACACAAATTTATTTTTCTGAGAATTTTACAGAGTTCTCCCTTACAATTATGCCTTAATCAGAAAGCATTTTAAAAAATTAGTTTATTATTGTTTACCTGATTGATACCATCATTATAATAATCATTATTTTCTTTTGATAAATTTAATAAACTGTCAATTTCATTAGCAGCAATTTGGTTCTTGCAACCTTCATATTATTACTATTTTGTTTTTCTTTTTTGTAATCATAAAATATAAGCATAAAATCTGCATTCAACATCTTTTTTAAAAATTTTGATTTGCAGTTTTGTAACTTATTAATAGTGAATTTCATTGTTTGTATCTGACAAGCTGTGCGGATTTCGGACTTTGGTGGATTTTAGGTCGGTGGATTTCTGGCTCTCTACTGTATATTCAGAGATAAAAACTGTCTAAGTAAATACAAGAATTTCCAACTGGAAGGATAGCTGAACTTGCTATTCTAAAATAATACATAAAATAATTAAATGTATACCATTATAAGACAAGGCAACAATATTGAGAAAAAGCTCTTCCTCAGAAAATGTCTCAGATAGACAGAGAAGTGAAGCATGTATAGCACTCTGAAGATTTGTATTCAAAGCCCTTATTATATCCGGAGATTCTGGTGACTTAATGACTTTTATCTGCAGAAAAAAATAATGACATTCATAGAAAAATGTTCAATTATTTTAAGAAATAATTATAAATTAAAATAGAATACTACAGGATGACTGAGATATTTTATCTTACAATTACACAAAAACATAAATTAAGAAAGTTTCGATAGATTTTTAATTTATACAGTGAAGCACCATTTATACGTCTTTCAAGGGACTGACTTGAAAAAGGACGTATAAATGAAAAGACGTACAATTGAAATTTTAATAACACTTTGATTACTACAAATTTAATGACACTTGAGCAAAATTTATAGGAAAATACTAATTAATGAAGTTTCTTAAGTTAGTAAATGTGTATTATATTATTTAAGACAATAATTTATTTAAAAAAAAAAGATTTATTATAAAAGTGAGAAAAAATCATACTATTAATGCATGATTGGGTACTAATTATATAAATGATACATTGAGTATTATATTACATTTCTTAAGAACTATATGAATACATTTTGAATATTAATTACATATACAGTATAGGACCTATTATCCGGAACCCACTGGACAAGAATTCCGGATTTCGGAATTTTCTGGATTTTGGGTCCTTTTCCCATTATTGCTTTCCCTTAATTATAAAACCTAACTCAGTAATTGACAGGTACTAATTTACTTCTAGGAGCAACTACTTCACATACAGACAGACATTTAGAAAAAAAATAATCGAATTATATTCTAGAGCTCTTAAAATTTGCAAATAAATTAAAAAACTGGAAATCAAGATTTTTTGCATATCTGATACTTTTTTTTTTTATTAAATTTAGCAGGAAGAAAAAAATAACTATAATGCATTTATATATACAAACATGTACATTACTGCCACTTGCCATGAGTGGCATGGTTGCTTCTTTATCAATGCTGCTAAAAAAAAAAAAAAAAAAAAAAAAAGATTTTTCTTTAAAAATTTCCCATTTCTTTTTTTTTTCTTTTTTTTTTAAGATCTTAATGAGCAGAAATCTATCACAAAATAAATTATAATTTTTTTTTTATGTGGCTTGCTGTGAATTTCAGGGTTTTCCTGGACCATCCCTGACCATAATGAAAGAAAGAAATTCTGTTTTAATTTCTAAATTTTCATAATACTACCTAATAAAACACACAATTTATTTTAAGGCGATTTTCTTTCTGATTTTAGATATAAAATGTATTTTAATCATTAAAAAAAAAAAAAAAAAAATTCTGAAATGATTCTGGATTTCGGGTCTTCCGGATTTTGGAATTCCAGATAATGGGTCCTATACTGTATTATGTATCTTTAATAATAAGCATACGATTTATGTTCATACAGATACTTATTTAATAACATTAAAAATCTTTAATATTCATCTTTTGCTGCTGTATGAGTATTAAAAATTCTACTGTGAATTCAACTGATTCTTCGATCTTTCCTGCGTTCCTCCATTTAAGATACATTCTAGGAAAAATCCGTCTTATTTAGAATGGAAAATAATGACCTGTCCAGAAATTTTGCAAATTTTAGTAAAGTGGAAAAGACGCATAACTGATATTAGCAGTGTATAAATGTAAAAGACATAGAAACAAGAGACATACAAATGGTGCTCTACTATATGAATATAAACTAGCTACCAACACACGAATTTTGACAGGTGGGAAGAGGAAGATATTTAAAATAAAACATCGAAACTTCTTAACTACATTTTAAAAAAATGACTAAAAAGGCCTACTTGAAGTTTCACATAAGATCTTTCTTTGCGACGTCGTTGTTGAGACCTAAAGATCAAGGTGTGGAAGAAACATCAGTTTCATTGCTGAACAGCTCGATGTGAAGACATTCGAAAATGTTGCGGCATCACAACGAAAGATCTGACACGAAAATTCAGGCAAGCCTTTTCAGTCATTTTATTTTAAGGAAGATATTTATAACACAATTCAGAGGGATGATAGCAATAATAGGTAAAAAGCAGCAATTTAATACAAATTAAGAAAAAAGTATGTTAAAAAATTATTATAATCCAAGAAAATTTGTGAAGCTCAATTTTAAAGTTTTATAGAAAATGCACATAATTTTTTCTGGAATATTTTTAACTTATGTACACTGTATCAATTGATAACAAAGATATATTTTGAAAAGTTGAAAAATTATACTATTTAAAAAGCGAAAAGCTATTTTAAAATCTTCTCAAACTATGACTCTCCCCAAAAATTTGCAGAGGCTCAAACAGACTAATGTCATAATAATTAATCATGTCAATACAGGTGGCGGGCCACTCGCTTTTCAACAATTAAACAGACATTTTCATTGGTGCGAGATCGGGAGAATGCACTGGCCGGAGCAATGGTTGAACACGTTCTCTATCAACGAAGGTCCGGACAATACAGACAACTTACGGTCATGCATTATTCAGCTTAAATGTTGTGCTACGGAAGACTAGAATATAGGGTAGAGGGGCAGGCCTTAACTCACCAGAAATTTAATGGCCACTACTAAGAGTGCCGGGAATGCGAACAAGAAGTAATCAAGATGTGTATCCAATGGGACCCCATACCATCACTGCAGGTGATGGACAGTGTGACGATATCAAATCCCAGCTGGTAATGTGCATTATTCACGATGCTGTAAACAGGATTGGGATTTGTCTAAAAAGCAACTTCCCGCCATTCCTGCGCCCAGGTTCATCGTCGATCACACATTAAAGGCGTCCATATCCGTAAAGCAGTTTTGAGGGTAATCAAAATTTTGGTAGCTGCATACTGGGTCACCACCTAGAGTGATGATATGCGTTACCATTGGTTTCACATCTCGATCAATTGTTGTTTTAATCCCGCCAATCTGATTACTTGCCATTACATTTTTGACGAGTTAAGGCCCATCGCTTTGCCCTATATTCAAGGCCTTCGAAGCACAATATTTAAGCAGGACAATGCACGACCGCAAGTTGTCTATATTGTCCAGACCTTCCTTGATGCAGAATATGTTCGACTGTTACTCTGCCCAGTGCGTTCTCCTGGTCTTGCACCAATAAAAATGACTGTTTAATCATTGAAAAGCGACTGGCCAGCCACCATTCACCAGTAACTACGATCGATAAATTGTAGCATTGTGTTGAAGCTTCGTGAAGTGCTCTACCTGTACATGCCATCCAATCGCTGTTCGATTCAATGCCTAGGCAGATATGTGCTGTTATTGCTCACGGAGGTCGCTGCTTTATTTGTTTTCTCAGTACATATTAATCCAAATTTCCTGAAATTTTAATCTATTGGTCTTCCTACTATAATGTATGTGCCTAATAAATATAATCTGATATTCACATTCCTTCTTGGTGTTGCAATTTTCACAAACATGAGTTTATCATCAGTTTTCTTTTACTTAAATGTTGTTTTTCTTATGGTACTCTTTTCTTTAATTGAAAAAAATCATAAATCAAAATAGTCAAAAATATGTTTCTGGATTTCTGATTTCCAGATGAATGGTTTCATACTGTTTTAATAAAACAGAAATTTCGTAGTATTTTGTCATTATAAATAACATAAGAAAAAATCTTACTGGTTTCTGGAGTCGTCCACTGATATATAAAGTTTGCCAATCTAATAAATCTTCAATGAGATGATGAGTACTGATAACACCATATTTTATCAGCTTAAAGAAAAAAAAAGTCAGTATTTTTATGTAAATTTAAAAAAGGAAAAAATGTTTTGATGACAATAATACTGATAGACAATATCTATTTACCATGTTCTTATTAACTCCCTTTCTTGTTTGTTTGTTCAGTACAAATCTTGCAATCAATTTTTAAGTAACTGCCCGACTAGCTAAACATTTGAAACTTTTAGAATAGCTCAGAACACGATGACAACGCAATACCTCGAAGTCCGATTTTTTATTAGTTTTCTTTAATTAATTAAAGTATGAAAATAATAACCTCTTAATAGCTTTAAAATTAGCCATTTAAATATTAGCTATAATTTAATTGTAGCAAAAAAAAAAAAAAAAATTACGAGATTATTTTCTTTTGACATAAAAATAAATACATATAAATTAAACGTGAACATTAAAAAATTAAAGAAAGTTAAATTAGGCATCTCACAAAAAATGATGTCATTATAACTTTAAAAATTTTCTACACACTGATAAAGTGCTAATGTAGTTCATGATGCTCATGCATGTTGTTCTAAAAGGATTAATATTTTATTTTTTAAATCAATGTTTTTTTATTTTTTAAACCAATGTATTTTTTTTTTTAATTAGCTCATAATAGCTTTAAAATAAATTATCAAATAAAAATTAAGTAATTATTAATTAAAAATAGTAATATATATAGAGATTCATAAGAATTTTTTTCAGCAAAAGCAAAATCTTGCTTAAAAAATGAAGGTTTGTTGAAGTTTTGAATAAATTATAGGTATAATTTTTAAAATCTTTAGAATAACTGAGAAATGCTTGAGAATAATGGAGAGTGGAAGACAGTACCAAAATAACGGAGTCTCCGTTGAAATAACGGAGAGTTGGCAGGTATGACATGGTACATAAAATGGTTTTTTTTTTTTTTTTTTTTTTTATCTTATAATTATTTTAAAAAACGGGATTTAAATTTAAAAAAATAAATAAATAAATTTAAATTTATTTTTTTATAAACATAAATTATATCAATGGGAAATATCATAGACTGCATACCTCTTGACTATAAACTGGAAATAATTAGTTTACTTGCATTAAATTTTTAATTATAGCATTTAAAGATGTCAAAAAATGATGTCACTGAAATGACTGGTTTGTCACTGAAATGACAATGTTTGTCACTGAAACGACTGTTTGTCACTGAAATGACAATATTTGTCAAAATGACTATTTTTCACTGAAATAACATTGTTTGTCAATGAAATAGGACCATATAATATTAAAAATGGAACATATTAGAACAATAGAGAAAAGATTGTGAAGGGAAAAGAAAGAGCAATAATGAGAATATCAAGCAATTTTATTGTATTAAAATCCTTGTAGTTACAAGTTTAATGATTAACTGAATTAAATTCAGAAAAAGCATTTTGAACATTATTAAAATCTTCATCCTGAAGTTTAAAATATCTATTTGAAGCAGGTTCAGGAGAATTCCTAATTTTGCACAGAATATGTGGCACTTGAATTTCATGGACATCCTCTTTGTCAGGCCATGCAAATTATTTTTTCTGCATCTTGCCATAAATGACACAAGTAAAATATTTTGAGTAACATTCTCAATGACACCTTAAAGGGGGCAAAAAATAAATAAATAAAATTAAATAAATAAATAAAAGTTTGCTTTTTTAATTGTATCTTAATATTAATGTCATATGTAATTTTTTTATATTTACCTGGATACCGGAAAGTACTTTAAATATTTAAATATAAAGCTTATCCTTCACCAACAAATCTTTTAATTCAAAATAAAAAATTATTTAAATCCAGGGCTTACAAAATAGTAAATCTGCAACAAATGTCATTTTCGTGACGTCACAAAAATGACAAATCGTCAATAATTCGTTCTGTACTGAAAAACATGCTTTCACTAAGCCGATATCGTCACATTTTCTTCTTCTGGTCGTCATTCTATATTAAAATAAAACTTTGTTCTAAATTTTATAATAATATTTTTTTATTTTTTATGCATCTCGAAAATGACAAGCAATAAAAGTACGCACAGCATGTAAACAATAAAAATAATGTTAACTCTTACCTGTTTTCAATTTTCTTGAGATTTTTTTCCCCCACATATCGTCAATGTTGATTTCTGATCTTAAACTTTAAAAAAAGTGAATGGTGGCACCATCCCTTGATGATATATGAAGTTATTTTCATGTGTCACGAAAATGACGTGAAGACTTGCATACAAGCATTTTAATTACACATGCATGAAAATTAACGTAATTAAAAAGAAAAAAAAATTTCTTTTGAAAACAAATAGTTTTTTTTACAAGAATTAATAATTATTATAATTATCATTTTATTTTTTTTAGTAAAAAACATACTTTGTATGTAAACATTTGGTCTTGGAGACAGTCACGAAAATGACGGTTATAAGGTTTGAAATTTTCTAAAAAATACTGAAATTGCTATAAACTCACATTTTATGATTTGATGCTTTTTTAAAAAGGTACTTCTAAATAATAATAATAAAATTTTACAATTTATTTGCTTAAAATTAATAATAAAGACCTGAAACACTAAAATGCACATTTATGTGATATTCAGCCATATATATATATATATATATATATATATATATATATTTTTTTTTTTTCAAAAGACTCACCTCCCTCTTTAACCCTTTAAGACCAAACTTACACAACTGTATGGGCTAGACAATATATATTGCTACTTCTTGAACATCTATGTAATAAACACTGAAATAGAGCAATTCTATGAGATTCCTAAAGCTCAATAGTATATTTCATATGAGTTATCAGTAAGATCAAAAGCTACCTTACCTACCTATGAAATAAAAATTTAAGATATTTAATTTAAAGATGGAAATGCCTCCATTCTTAAAAGGCTATGTTTTGGAAACACATAGGAATTTCTGAAAATTATAAAAAATGTGTTTAATCAGTTTGAGGGAAATCTCATTTGAAAGGGGGGGGGGAGGAAGCTGAGAGGCATAGGAGCGGGCAACTTTGAAATTTTAAATGAGAAGGAAGTCTTTTAGTAATTCATTGGAAAAACCTTCTTAAGATAAACATCAAAAAGATCAAATGTATATATATATATAAATTAAATTATAAAAAAATCTGTGAAAACATTTAAAATGAACTACAATCTCTTTTAATTTTGTATTGTTGGTATTTTCATTTATCTTTTGATTGCTGAGTATTATAATGGTATTAAATCATTCCATTTATACATATACAGTGAAATACGTTTAACATGAAAAATCGGTTAACACAAAATGATATAGCGGTCCGAACAGTATACTATTTAATATATATATTTTTTCTTTTAACACACAATAAAAATCGTTTAACACGAAAAATATTCGCTTTTGATCTTCAGTTTCAGTGGCATGTTTGCTATAACAGAGAAGCCAACATTTCAATTTATCCTGCAGCATTTTTAGCCCCGCCTTTATTTCCATACCCCTTTTTTCTTAAGAGTAATTTTTTCTCATTTTATCGTAGTTATATATTGAAAGAAAATATTCTATAAATAAAGTGGTGTAGATTAAAGGCGGGGCTAAAAATTTTCCGAAATAAATTAAAAATTTTGCAACTATGATAAAATATGTTGCCATCGACAATTATATGTGTACAGCACCGACAATGAGGTTTTTGACTCTGTTCATAATTAAAATGATTCCACTTATGTAAATTTTGATGACGAATCTAACAACTGAAACAACGATGCAGTTCCTGTCCCTTCTGCTTCAGAAATGTAGAAAATAAGGAGTATCCGCAGTTATTTAAATGTACATTCGTATAGAGAGATGAATAAAACAATTGATGATCTCCATCAATTTTTGAATGATATGGCGTTGAAAAAATACTTCATAAAAGATATCTGATTCTTCTTTTTTTTTCACCCCAAAAAACAATAATACAGTAGAAGAACTTTATAACACAAAGCTAAAAACACAAGGTTTTGCGTTATATAGAATTTTGCATTATATAGATCACATTTCACACATCGTCAAACTTACCTTGTAAACATGGCCAAATATGTCTGAAACATATCAAAACAGAGTAGGACATTTTAAAGTTACATTTCTTGGAACAAAAAATTATGTGGATAATAACTTTCATTCTAAAATTTACTTTATAAAGATAGTCCATACATGCCTGTACAAAATCATTCATTATACTGCTCACTTAAAAAAAAAATTAATGATAGCAATTTTTTCATTAAAAATCTCTGAATTAAGCAGATAAAGAAAAACAAATGTATCACACTTACTTCTCAACAAAGTAACAGTTTTTTAGGAAGTATTTCTTAACTGCAAAATTTATTGTTTATATCCAAGAAATTTTGCATTATATAGAGAATTGCATTATATAGAATTGCGTTATAAAGATCTTCTACTGTATTTGTACTTGATTTTTATCCTAATGGATGCAAGTTAGTAATAGTTTCACAGTAAATGTAAATAAAAATTGACAACATGGAAAACATATGCAAGTTTTGTACTTTTTTTTACGAATCTTTTTACACGAAATTCTTTTAACACGAAAAAATATTTTGGTCCCCTCAGTTTCATGTTAAATGTTTTTCACGGTATATTATATTTGATTTAAAAGAAAAGAATGAGAACAAAGAATAAAAATAAATCACTACAGAAACATACTTATGCCAACATAGTAACTAGTTATCTTAAATTGATTTAATTTCATATGATTAAAATTATTATTCATATTAATTTATTAGATCACATTACCTGATGAAAATATTATATCATTAAACTATACTCACTGTATTTTCTATTTTTATAAGAGTGTTGAAATAAACTTTGGCTCCAAAATTTTCTTGAATTTCAGAAAGAAATTGAGCTCCACCATATCTCAAAAATGAATAGTGTCCAGGATTGCATTTTAAATTTTCTTTATGAAAAGTCAATGGATCATCAACAGCAAAAATTAAATCAATCATTTTTTTCTGCAAACAAAAAATAAAACTGTATATTTGATTAAATTGTATCCAGGGTTGGGTTTTTGACGTTAAAAAGTGTTTTTTGACATGACAACGGTTTAAACCGTCAAAAACCTGTATTGTCAAAATACAAAATCCATAAATGAGCTAGAATTTGGTTAGAAATAGGATTTAGTAATATTTGCCATATGTACAAGTGAATATCTAAATATTACTCTGTTTATAAATCAACAAATCTTAAAACAATTTGTAGATAATTTATAAAAAATTAGGTAAATTAACTGGTTTATAACCTAAGAAATATATACAAAATATGCATAGACATATTTTGTATGTTTATTTGTATTAATATTTAGGAAATTCTAAAATTCCAAAGTTACTTATGAATTTTCACATAAGCCATGAAAACACAGGAATACAGGATTATATTTTTTTCTTTAAGTAAAACATACTATATGTGGGCAGTAAATTAATATGAATTTGAAAATAATTATATTTATAATCTATATTTACTACACTTATCATTTATTAATAAAATGTTATCTGTTTATTATTATTGATTGTATAAATATTTGTACTGTTTATAGCTTGGACTATTGGTGTTTTGGGAGTAAGGCTGATTGACTACTCTAGGGTCTTAGGTCTAAGGGAGAGTGCCCTCCGTGGGGGGTCTTTCTAAAGGGTCCTAGCCCGTATTTATGCAAGTTTCAGAGAAAACCACGAAAAACTCTGAACGTCTAGGCCGACGAGCATGCCCTGGGATGGAACCCGGCACCTCACGTCTACCAGCTTTGAGTATAGAACTGCTTGGCCGCTGGTGGGTCCTACAGCTTAGACTAATAAATTTTTAAAGATCTGTACGAGTTTACAATTTATACATGTCCAGAAAGCGTTCATATTTTTTCTGTCTCACGGTAATTATAAGAATTTCAGATGCAATTCAAGCTTGTTTAACATTCAGAATTATTGCTTTTTCTTATAAACTTGCAATATCATATCAGCAGTCATTTAAAAAAAAAAAAAAAAAAAAAAAAGTTATATTTTTCTATAAAATATTTAAATACAAAATATTAGGCTATACATTTTTATTTTACTGGTTAAATACATAATATTAAAAGCACAATACTAAACAATTTGAAATATACAATGCTGTATTGCAAATAAAATGATTTATCGATCAAAATGATCTATCAATGATTTATAAATCATGAATTTTTAGAAGCCTTAAGTTTTGTTTTTATATTAATCAAAATTTTATAATAATGTTTCTCCAAAAACATTAATATATTTACCTTTTAAAACATACTTATAAATAATATCTTATTAAAAACAACTATATTTTTTAAGTATCACATAACTAAGTTTAACATATACTATATTAATCATAGTTATAAATACATTTCGAAATAATATATAAAAATATCACCGCACATTTTGAATGAACATAGAAATAATGCATAATAAAATTGTAAAAGCCTAAAGTTTTGTTTTTTATATTAATCAAAATGTTGTAACAATGTGTTTTTCAAAGAACATCAATCTATTTACTTTTCAAAAAACCTTAATATATTTTATTAAACTAAGTTTTTATGACAATTAAATTATAAATATAGGTTTTTGACATGACGGTTTTAACCATGGTTTAAACCGTCAAAAACTGTCACGTGTCAAAAACCTGCCATCCCTGGTTCTTCCACCGTCCACAGTGAAATCTTGAATTTGGAATTCTGAGGCTATACTGTAATTATAATACTATTATACAGAGGGGAATTCCACAATGTAATACTGACAGATGCAATTTTACTTGTATACATAAACAGCAAGTGTATGAGGACACTTCTGGAACAATGATTTTATCAGGGATTACAATGTAACAACTTCAAGTAGTCATATGCTGAAATTAAAGTTTCATTTTTCATATCACAAAGTGCATATAGAAGAATAAAATAAAATTATGTTTAATTTAATCTGCAATTTAAATAATCAAGAATTTAAAAAAAAATTTATTATTATTGATTTTATAACTCAAAATTTAACATTTTCCACAGAAAAATTAAATTAAGTTAGGTACCATATATTGTCCTTCCCTCTTCAAATGGTTATATGGGTTTCAAGGGCTTAGAAAAAAAAAAAAGCATATTTTCTCTCTTTCTTTTATATATATATATATATATATATATATATATATATATACAGTCGGTAACAAAAGTGTCCTAACGCTAGCGAAAATTCCTATGTAAAAAAAGTACACTTCGTGCGGTTTTGTTAAATAAATCCTTGTTGAATCCTGTTCTTAGTCAGTGTAAGAACACGATCCAATAAGGATTTATTTAACAAAACCGTATGAAGTGTACTATTTTTACATAGGAATTTTTGCTAGTGTTCAGACACTTTTGTTACCAACTATATATCAAATAGAATTTTCTATACAAAATTTTGAGCATATAAAAAAGCAACATTTAAATAATATATTAAAATTTTGTTAAAAAATTTTAGGAAATTCAGCTTGTGAGACCTGGTTTCTGGAATGCAATCATTTGTATGAACTCTAAACTGGTAAACTACAACCAGTGAATTATATGTATGCGTCAAAATACTTTTAAACTCCCCTACAAGTTATCCAGGATTTTTTTTTTTTTTTTCATATTTTTCATTTATCTTTTCTAAGTTGAGAAACAAATTTCAATATTCAACTACTAAAGAACTTTTGATTATAATGGGTTGCACTGCAATAAAGAAAATGAGGATATGATAGTAATTATTGTGTACTTGTTCCCTTAATTAACTAAATATCTTCTATTAGAAAATAGAGGAAAGTGACGCATACTATTTAACTACCAGTTAACGAAATAACATTGTTTAAATAATAAAACTCTATACTGGTTAAAGTGAAATAGATTTCTTTAATGGACTTTGAGTATTTTGGTGTGTGATATGATCGTGGTTAAAAATGTCATATAATTTTTAATGTAGCATCTATAATTAATAATAAAATTTTTATAGGTGTTAGGGTCATTCCATGCCAAATCAACCAAAAAATTTCAATTTTCAACCTGACCACCTCAGATTTCTATGAAACTTGCAGGAATCATTCTCCTTAATGATATAAATGAGAATATATTTTTAGAAAATTTTTATCTCTTTTGATTTTTTAAAAATTAATTTTTTAAATTTCAAAAAATCAGCATTTTTTAGCTTGTGTAAGGGTTTTCAATCTCAAATTTCTCAAGTTCTATAAGGGATAGAGAAGTTTATGACCCCTCATTTTAAAGAGTATTTTTCAAGGTTTAATTTGATATGCAACATCATTATGTTGGGTAAAAATTTTAAAAATTATTAAATTTTAAAATTTTAAATTTTAAAAATTTCAAAGATAGTGTTTTTTAAAAATTTTGAAAAAAATATATGTTTTTGGTTATACTAAAAGCTATATAACCTGAAACTTTTAGAGTGGGATCTCTATGGGATCAGAAGTTATTACAAAAAACTTAGTTACTCTACATGTTAAATTGTATTATAATTACAGTTGAATCTTGAAAATCCGGATTTGGCAGGACCACGGCGATTCCAGATTTTAGAGATTTATTGAAAACTAATTTTTTGTGATATTATAATAACATACAAACTGCAATTTTATGTTAATGAAAATAAACAACAAATCAAATTGGTTAATTAAAATATAGATATAATAAAAGACTTATGTTAAATTAAAACAGATATATTACACTAAAATATAATAAACAACTGATAATGCCTCCTAAATAACTGCTAATAAACTAAGCAAACAATTGTTTTTTAACATTTCAGTAATTATTTTTCACTATGATTTTATTTATTTATTTATTTTTTTTATTTTTTTTTTCCATTTTATATCCTACCTTTTTTTGTAAAAAAATAAAATCTTTAATTCACAATCAAACAATATAAAAATATGTCAGATTATGTTCAAATTTATGTATTCAGTGTTCAATTAAACGAATTTTAAACTGCATTGCACAAGAAATATGGAAATAAGATACAGCTAAGTCTTATTTTAAAATTAAAATTGAAAAATCGTCTGGATTTTAGAGATTTTGGATGTCTGGATTTTCGAGGTTGAATTGTACCATATAATATGCTTACTTGATAAAAGACATTATTTTGAAAGTTCATATTTATGACTAGTAAAATAGTAAAAAAAAGTTTTCTTCAGAAAAATTTCTAAGATCATTAAAATTTGATTATTTGATTTCTTTTTTAAATGTGTGTGTAAATCTACAAGTTTCAAATTTTTAAAATTATAATCATTAGTGATGGTTTTAAAACTTACACAGTTTTTTAAAGACAGATTACAAAATGATTACAATATAAGGTTATAAATTTATATCAGAAGCCATTCAGATAAGAAATTACTACACTTACAAATTAATGACAGCATAAATCATAAGTAAGTAAATAATAATCAATTCATTTGCTAATTAGAGATGTTCTGGTTCAAAATTGTCTTTATTTAAAGATTGTTTTATTTATGTTGTTGCTGGCATATGACTCAGCTGCATCTCCACTGTAGTTTAATTTTTTATCTCTCTTCTGAGATCTCAATGTAGAAAAAGTTAGTTGTGATTTTGGGTTCATACCATGGTTACAACTCAATTTCAAAAATAAAATTCCCTGACTTTTCCAGGTCTATTTTTAGAAAATTGGTTTGCAACATAAAAGGTAAGCTCACAGCGTAAAACATAAAACAGCTTGCGACATAAAAGACAGCATAGTCAAGTCATGTGACCCGCAACATACACTGAATGCTCAAAAAGCATTTTCCAGGTTTATATCATCATTTTCCCAGCTTTTTAGACAATATTTGTGATTTTTCCCTGACATTTACTTGACTTTTTTCAATAATATCAAATTCCCTGACTTTTCCAGATTCTCCCTGACCCATGGGAACCCTACCATACTCTTTTAAGTAGAAGTAAAATAAGCATTTTATTTATTTTTTTAAATCAAACATTTTTGGCATATTTATTTTAAACAATGAGTACCCTCTTCAGATAAAAAATTTAATCAATTCTATTTAGTTTTTACTTTTGTGATGTAAGAAATTTTATTTCTTCTTACAACCTGACTTTAAATTAGTATGATTTTTATGATTAAATTTGTATGATCATTAAGACTTTGTGTAAAGATGAGTAAACCTAGCACATCAAAACATTTTTCTATATATTGCTATAACCCATTCAAGAAAGGTGGCCATTATTATAAAAAAAGTTTGTGATTTGTAATAATGAAAAAATTTATATATGTTTTCATTTATAATAAATGAAAACATTTTGAGATATAGTCCAAATTTGTATAAACATGTACTGGATGTCTGTCGTAAAGCTATATTAAAGCTTCCAGTAATTTTAACTGAACAATGTATTTATAGCTCGTCCAGGAAGGTAGGGGCTGTCCAAAGGTTTCAATGAACAATGTATTTATACGTACCTTTGTTTCTTTATTATCATTTCTAATCGCAGTAAGAACCTACTCTAAAACATTCCAGCTATAAAACTCACAGTAATTAAAAAAAAAAAAAATTAAATAATTTAACAAAATTTTATCAAAAAATTGTTGTTTATTTTTTATTAAGCAGAATTACATTGAATATTGATCTCCCCATGTTTAATTGTATATTAGCATGCAATACTGTATGTGTGAATTTTAATTAACAGGTATTTTATAAAGTAAGCATATTATATGATAATTGTAATACAATTTACCATGTAGAGTAGCTAGGTTTTTTGTCATAACTCCTGATCCCATTGAGATCCCACTCTAAAAATTTCAAGTTATATAGCTTTTAGTATAACCAAAAACATATATTTTTTTCAGATTTTTTAAAAAACACTATCTTTAAATTTTTTTTAATTTCAAATTTTAAAATTTCAAATTTTTAAAATTTTTTACCCAACATAATGATGTTGCATATCAAATTAAACCTTGTGAAATACTCTTTAAAATGAGGGGTCATAAACTTCGCTATCCCTTATAGAACTTGAGAAATTTGAGATTGAAAACGCTTATACAAGCAAAAAAATGCTGATTTTTTGAAATTAAAAAAAATTATTTTAAAAAAATCGAACAAGATAAAATTTTTTTTTAAATATATTCTCATTTATATCATCAAGGAGAATGATTCCTGCAAGTTTCATAGAAATCTGAGGGGGTCAGGTTGAGTGAGTGGTTGATTTGGCATGGAATGAGCCTGTAATTAAATTAAAGGTATCAATTTGAAAAGTGTGTTAATTACAATTTATATAATAAATGTTAAAGAAAAACAGTTTCTTCCATTTTTTTCACTTGGAAGAAACCTATTTCTTCCAGCCGGTTTTTTCCGTGATTTTTTCCATTTTGGAAGAAACTTGCCAACACTGCTTTTTATCACTCATTAGGTTTTTAATAAATATTATTTAAAGATGAATATGATTTAATTTCTGTTAAAACAAAATTTGTCTAGTTAAAAACCAACTTAAAAATTGAATTTTCTCTCTTGTACTTTTGATCAACAGTACCATTTTCTCTCTCTTTCTAATGCCTAAACTGAAGATGAATTATTTTTGTAATAATAGTCATTTTAATATTTCCTTTAAAATGAAAAAAGGAAGCTAATTATGAAAAGAGAGAAACAAAGTTAATTATTTTTGATAGATAAAAGATATTTCTTTACATTTGTCAGTAATTTTAAATTTTCAAGTAATTTTCAGGGATTTCTACAAATTTATAAGCTTTAATGCTATACAAATGTCTAGTGTTATTAAGAAAGGATGTCATCAATAAATTTTAAAACTAGATCTTTATTTGATTCTAAAAGCCTCCATACATTGAACAAAAAATGCAAAATGTGTCTGAGTGTGCAAATGGGATTCCAGAAAAATTTATTCTAAGTCGGGAAATTTTGAATTTTTTCACAGTGAGAAGAAAATAGGAGTAAAAAGGGAAATAAAAATCTGTGGGAAAAACACAAGCTTTCTATTGCTTATTTATAAAATATATCCAAAACCCAAATATATTATTGATAATTGCACCAAGATAATGGAAGGTTACACTTTCTTAAGTAATAAACCAGTCGTTACAGATAAAACTCATTTTAATATACACAAATCAAAGCACTTCAAACAATTAAATTTGTTGTATTACATTTATTAAAGCATGTATTTTTTTGTTTTCATAAGATAAAATTGTAGTAAAACAATACGCTAACAGCTGTTTTCTTATGTTACAGTGTATTACTCTTAATTCTCTTACTTAAACAATTATTATATACAATAAATGGCTTTGTAAAACATAATAGTGTCCTGCATTATTTTAGGGGAAATTTTAGAAGATGTTTGGGGCAAATTTCAGAAGTCTGACCATTTTCTACACACCCGCTGGCAATTATGAAACAAAAAAGCTCATTTTTAGTAGTAAAAGATTTTTTTTTATATTTCTGTTATTAAGGGGGGAGGGGGGGGGGAATTATGGATTCCATGTGCTTTTAAAGGTTTAACACTTTATATTTTCTAAGATAGGTATCATAACTATTAAGAAAACCTATTTTTATCTGCAAAAAATAAATTTTTCCAAGGAAAAAAAAAAAAAAAAAAAAAAAGATAAGAATTGTTTTTTATTCCACTTCCTCAAAATTTCTGGAAATTTTACATCCCTAATTCTGGCATTACGAATTGAAAACAAACAGTAGCGTACAGTTACCAAAAATAACTACTCCAACACGTAAAATTAGATAAAGCTTAATTAATAGATTCAATTTTACAATTACACGTGCAAATATTTGTAAAGATCGATAGAAACTCCAATAACGTTTCAATATTTTATGTTTTGTCCTTTTTGTTTCAATTTTACTGTCTCCAAAACGTGTAGATGTTAGCATATTGCCATGTGTCGCTCCTTTCATGTATCTATACCTCAATAGCTATGGTAGAACTCAGAAGATTAATCACCAATAGCTTATAAAAATGCTAATTTCTCCTTTGCCAGCTAATAATAAATTAAATACAATAGAAAATCAGTTTAACCAAGCAAACCATGTAAATAAAAAAACTGAAGACTGCCACCATTGCTTCTAGACTGGGATATTAAAAAGTTACAAGAGTTGATAATTTTTTTTTTTTTTTTTGCCCATCAATGGGGTTAAAATACAATTCAGTGCAAAGTTTTTACTTAATTATTTTCAGTTACAGTATTTTATCGAGTAAAAATAATAATATCGCTCAAACTTTTTCCAAGTTATTAACTTAAATATCAGCTTTAGAAGTACTACACTGAACTGAAAAGAATACATGACATGCTATTTCACAGATACAAATAAAAAGTCATGTGGACAAATTTAACGCTGACATGAAATACTAAAAAATAGAAAAGAAATTTAATACTTAAATGCAATTATCAATTACCTCAATATCATGGCCATTATTTTGAGGAAAAGCTGACGATCCGTAAGTAAAAGCAAATGAGTATGATTCTGGAAACCTGCAAATAATTGAATCTAATGCTTTTGTTTGCATATAACGCATTTTTAATAGGTGTTTGAACATTTTCGGGAAAAAAATAAGACTATGGTCTTAATCTTTTATGTTTTATTTTACTGAAACCTATTCTATTTATTTATTTATTTTGTTTTAGCAAATTGTTACGAATTGATTTGTTAAATCATCGCTAAGATTGTAAAGGTGGGATATCTTCCTTTGCTGCTTTATAAAAAGCAATGCAACATAAAAACGCTTCACACCATTCCATCCATACATGAACATGTCACGCTTTACGCGCGTTTGTTTGTAGGTAGGTAGATAGGTAGATTGAGGGGAGAACATGAGATATATGCTGTGCCACTAAGGCAGCGTGGTTATCTCGAACAAAAGAAGATCTGGATCCTACACTGTAAAAAAAAACCTATTACCAGCTGCAATCTGTGATTTATTTTATATTTTATCCAATCACAGAGAAATTCTTGCAAGAAATTCTCTGTGATTGGATAAAATAAATCACAGATCTAAGCGAGTCGTATTAATCCTGGACGATAGGACCCATGCCCCAGCCCGCCCGGTTCCCGCTGTTCAATGTTTTTTTCTAGTCAACTTTGTCCCCTTATTACTTCCGGTGTGAATTTTTTTTTTTTTTAACACACTTGACATTGTGAGTTTTTTTGCTTTTCTTACCATGCTATTCCTATGGGGTTTTTAGCCTTTTTCCCCCTCTTTTTCTACATTCTAAAGTGGCGGTGGTGCAATCTGTGATTTATTTTATATTTTATCCAATCACAGAGAAATTCTTGCAAGAAATTCTCTGTGATTGGATAAAATAAATCACAGATTGCAGCTGGTAATAGGTTTTTTTTTTACAGTGTATTCGAAACCGGAAATCGCAAACTGTGATCAGGCCACTGAGCTGACGAAGAACTGGAGGAAATTCAAGACCAGTTTTTGCGTACCGTTTTTGGAAGATTTGTCTTCCGAGCATTGCACGGCAGGAAGCATTTGATATCTTTATATTTCAAAGTAAAATTGTGTAAAGGTTGTCTCTTCGAACAACCACGTGCTAAACATGATATTACAATTTTAAATTTTAATTCTTTAAAGAGTATAATAGTAATAGACGACCAGACAAATGTTGCTTGCCGTGCAAGGTTTGACTGTGTACGGCAATTGATTGCAAAAAAAAAACTGGCTCGCACGAACACTGTGTAAAGGTATTGGAAGCATTTGCTCCAGTTGTTCTTTAGCTCAGTGGATCAGGCATGTGCGCTTTGTTTGTGAGCGACTGACAATGTTTCGTCTGTAATGAAATTTTCCTGAGCGTTTCAGCTGTATGTCAGCCGGTATCTACAACAGTTGCGATCGTTTCAGTTGTATGGTTCTGGTATTGCTTTTTTTTATTTCCACTGTAACCACTGATGATGTTTACGACGCAAGCGCAGAAAGAGAAGGTTCGTTGCCATATGAACGGTGGGCTAAACTAAAAGAAGAACGTGTGATTTGTATGATTTTTTTTGCCCGTTTTACGCTAATAATTAAATATCAAACATGGCTGTCGGTAAAAATAAGGGCTTAGCAAAAGGAGGGAAGAAAGGTGTTAAAAAGAAGGTGTAAGTTAACATATTTACTGATTCTTTCTCTTTAAACAAAATAAAATAGACTAACCTTATTTATTTTTCGTAATATATATGTATGTGATTGATGTTTTAAGATTGCTTTCTCATGTTGACTGTGAATGTTATTTTGTATGTTATTATGTCCTATAGCATAAAGGTTTTAATACTAATTTTAGAGTTGATCCTTTCACACGTAAAGATTGGTATGATGTGAAAGCACCAGCCATGTTTAGTGTAAGAAATGTTGGAAAAACACTCGTGAACAGAACACAAGGAACTAGTAAGTTTTGTGCTATTGTATTTTTATATGCTCCTTATTATTATGTGAATTTATCCTGGCTTTAATTTTTGGATCTCTTGTGAAAAACTATTGTAAAACTTTCATTTATTTTTATGAAAATACATTTATATCGTGCCGAACCTTCCATGTTAAGTCACTCAATATAGTGTTTAATATCAAGTTAAGAGTTTCAGTGAACAAATGAATTAAAAATAATGTTGAAAGCATGGACATTTTTTTACAAAAAGATCATTTTTATAAAATAGAATCTTTTCATGGATTTCTAAAAATATTTAATGATTGCAGGGCTCCCAACTAGTCTATAAAGTCTATATTTCTAAGAACTTACAGTCGGTAATAAAAGTGTCCGAACACTAGCAAAAATTCCTATGTAAAAAAAGTACACTTCATACGGTTCTGTTAAATAAATCCTTATCGAATCATGTTCTTAGACTGACTAAGAAGAGGCTTGGACGAGGATTTATTTAACAAAACTGTATGAAGTAGTGCTGCACCGAGTAGCACTTTGGCCGAATACCGAGTAGTTGTAAGAAAGAATAATTGATGCATATGAAGAAACTTGTACATCTTGGGGGAAAAAAAAAAAAAAAAGCCTTTTGAATATTAAATTTAGTTAAATTTTAAACAGCATGCTGTCATGCAGAACTTTTGCAGTGTATATACATAATTAGGTTCATTACTATATTTTGATACTTTCAGCATAATGGATTACTAAAACCATAACTGATATGATAACTTTATTCTTAACATCTTTTTTAGATGCGGAATTATCACCCTCAGATAATTCTTAGAGAATATAAAAGTTACTATGCACTAAGACTTAATTTAAGATACATGAAATTTACATATAAAAGGGGAACATTAAAATATTTTATAATTTCAAACATGATAGGCTTCATTAATCTTCAGATTGTAGAAATGTAAAATGATAGGGGGTTTTATTCCATAATTGGCAAAACAATAGATTTGATTATGAAAATACATTTTAAATAACATTTTAGTGTATTTGCCTTTTTTATATGTACCGTAAAATGCCTTAAAAGCCTTTACTAGTTCAATGCCTCCTCCTCTTTTCACATTAATTATTTTTGTTCTTAAAATACTAAATAAATGCACCTTTTGCAACGGTAGACTGTATCCGAATAGGTGTTAGTTTTTTACGTTATTTTATAGTATAAAATTCAAAATCAATCTTTTCTTACCAATTTGAAAGTGTCTTACTTTTATTTGCAAAAATAACTAAAATTTTGTGTTAATATTACATATGTTTTTTTTTTTTTTTTTTTTTTTCTAAAATATTTTATTTTTGTCTGATTTATAGATACAATTTTATGTACTAAGTTTTTATAAAATAATGCATATTACATACATACAAGATAGTTATAATTAAAAGCTCATATCATGAATCATCTCTATACTGAGTTTGGTAACAGCCTGTTTTAACTGCAGAAAGCTGTTATAGGAAAAATTTTAATTATGACTCTGTATTTATATTTTTTTAGTTTAGTTATAAAATAAATATCTCTCACTAACATATTTCTTTCAATAATGCATAACAATAGTGAAATTCGCAAGTACTCTGTATTGGCCGAATACATAGCGAGCCTAAATTTGGCCGAGTACCGAATACTCGGCAAATAGGCCGAGTACCGAATATATACCGAGTACTCAGTAAGCTCTAGTATGAAGTGTACATGTTACTTGTTTTACATAGGAATTTTTGCTAGTGTTCGGACATTTTTGTTACTGGCTGTACACATTAAAAAATTATTTTCCAGCCGATACGCATATAAAATTTTCAGATGTCATTTTTAATTTTTCTCCCCTCTTTATATGACTTCATTTAGAATTTCAGTCAATATTATAGTGTAACCACATTTCCTACATTTAGCAGTGAGGAGGAGTCCAAAATCTTGGAGGGGTGCCAAGTTGACCGACAGGTTTGGATTTAGTAAACATAGTCATTCGGCGTTCCCTTATCTCTTATTTTTCTCTCACCGAAAAAATTATCTCCCCTATTTTAACAGTAGACTCATTGAGTTCGCACTTGCGCAGAGGCTTCCATGGTCGCAAGAAATGTGGTTAAAGATTACCAATTTATTGTTATTATTATTATTGTTTTAGTATCTTGTAATGTGTAAATTGCTATTGTATATCCTTCCTTATCTTATGTTAAATGTCTGAGTAAATCACTTGACTTGTTATATTATACATATGATATAATATTTATCTTGGAAATGACTCTAACCATTTTGATGAGAGTTTGGGGTTAGGGTTTTTTTGGAACAAAAGAAAAAAAAGATTAGTCTTATCCTCATCTTCAAAAAAATTTGTGTTCGCTGTTAACCCTTTATAGGCCTGTTGCAACAATGGCAGAAATTAGGTTTACTCAAAAATAGATAAAATGATTTAGATGTAAGATTGGAAGTTTTTATAATTCCGCCCCGCTGCCCTCTGAACTTGATCTTGCGCCCTAAAATTTGATAACGCGTATGGCAAGAAATGATAAAAATTTCAGAGCGAAACGGACGAACAATTCCAAGGAAATATAGATTTTATAAACAAATTCTTATGAAAATCGTCTGCTTATAATATACGTAGTAAGATAAAAACCCTCTTTTTTTTTTTTTTATATGTATGGAAGCAAAAAAAAAAAAAAAAAAAAAAAAAAAAGTCGTCTAACGGGTTAACATTACATCATTGTTTTATGTATCCGATTTCATTCTATACATTAGAAAATGTTTTTAATTTGTCAACTTGCATTGTTTTTGATTTTAAACACCAAAAACTAATCCAATTCAGCAGTTTTTGCCGAGATTTTTTTTTTTTTTTCTATAAGTATTTCAAAATTAAAAGTACTTTCCAGTGTTAAATGAAACAGCTTAATGACCACAAGCTTCAGGATAAGGCTGAATTCTTTAATTGAAAAATAATAAATCTTTTTTATATTTTCTTATTTATTTTATCATTATTTGAAAATAATCTTTAATAAAGTGCTAATATTGATGTAAAGAAATAAATAAATAAAAAAAAGAATTAGAGCTGAAACCGAAAGTCCTTCGGTGCATTTTAATGATTTATTACTCAAATGATTTTGGAAATGTAGTATAGCGAAGAAAATATGCTAAATAAATAAATAAGGTAAAGTAAAATAAGAATAAAAAAATATATATATTAAGTGAACGCATAATTAAATATTTCGTGATTAATCGAAGCTAAACAAATTAAAATTATTTTTGTTAAACTTTAAAAACATTTAAAATACCTTAAAATCCTTTAACTGAGCAGCATTACGATATATTTCGACGCGCTAGTCGCGGTCGTCATCAACCTGATGACGACCGCGACTAGCGCATCGAAATATATCCTAATGCTGCTCAGTTAAAGGATTTTAAGGTATTTTAAATGTTTTTAAAGTTTAATTTCGTCCTTTTATATTTTATTCAATTTATTTTTGTTATCTAACTATAGTGTGACAATAATCCTCACACAGACCACATTAATAAACACTTTAACAGAGCGCAGCATTACATAATCGAAGTTCTAAAAATGAAAATAAATGTGTTTATTTTAAGTGACAATTAGAATCAAATGTAGAAACTCTAGGCCGTTACTATTCGGACCAATTCCTTGTTGCGCTGGTCATAATGATTTTCCTTCTTTGATCTTTAATTTTCTGTGTTATATACTAATTATTTTTCTTGTTTCAACTGCAAATTCAAACTTTTAACATTTTGAAAGTGTATAATGTGATTGATCTACAATCCATGTCTATTTCAACATTGCTGTTAAAAAGCATTACAAAATAGTACAAAAGTCATTTTCAGAAAAATCTTACATATATTTGTATAAAAAATTTACGTTTGGTTTGCATCAAATTATATTGGAACGGTTTTAATTGTTTAAAAAAAAAAAAAAAGGAAAGAAGGAAAAGAAATAAAAAAACAAATAACATCTATGTAGTTCAATATGCAGATTTATTTATACATATTCATTCATAAACAAATGTATTGCGAAGATTTTTTTCAAAGATAGAAAATGCTCCTTTACTAAAATCTGTTTTCATGTTGCATTTTTTATTTATATATTCAATTTTCAAAATCTTTATTATTTTCATTTTTGCTTTATAAAAATTATTTTGAGTTATTGCCCTTTTATGAAGAATTTTAGCATCATTTAGAGTACAAAATTTCTGTAAAAATAATTAATCTCTACCCCACTCCCACACTGAAAAAAATTTGTCCACAACTTTCGGACACTCTTTGTCTGTACTAATAAAAAAAACATTGCCCGCAACTTTCAGACAGTTTTTATCTGCAATTTACGGACATTTTTTGCCCACAACAATGCGCTACCGATGTATGACGTCTTAGACCCTCTCTGGTAGGAACTCTAGAGCCCCCTATAGGTGCCTTGGTAGGGACACAAAAAATGGTACTTAACAAGGGCGACCAAGGAGTCTAGATCTCCCTTGATAGGCTGCATTATGTGTGTATTCTTTTCTCCTGTTACCTGTTACTGAGATTCTATGTGAACGCAGAAAAGTGCTAAATTCATTTAAAACTGCTCCAAAACTTCTCCTCCACATCAAAATTCACTTATAAAAATTTCGTTATCAAAATTAAAACTAATACTTGTATTATTTTTATTGTGTTGTGTCAAACATTGCTATGAAATATTTAATTGAATGAGTTAAACTTATTTTATAATTGTTTATACTGTATTGTTTTGTAGTAGAATTGTGTATTGTTGCACGAGATCACCACTGTTGCTTTTTGAGTGTAAGCCATTTTCACCCATAACTACATGCAAATTTCGCAGACAGATTATGAAATTTTAAAATCCTGTCACAGACAGCTACAAAATTTTCTGTCACTGAGGTCTAAAGGAAGTAAAAAAGTATAAAGCTGCGTTCAAATACTAGCAACGATGCAGAGCGACAGTTGATTCTAAATGAGACTTTATGGACAACTAATTTTAAGAACAAATTTTAATGTGTACTGCCACCAGGGTTGGGGTTTAGGACGTCTGAAACTGGTTTTGGACAGGACAGATGGTTTTTATTGTCCAAAAGTGTCCTAAACTGTCTAAAACTGTACAAAACTGTCCGAAAGTGTCCAAAACCAAAAATTATAAGAAATTCTATTCCCTACATTCTCAGTAGCAATTATAATTAGTAATTAAAAGTATTCTATACTAAAAATTTAGACCTTTTTAAGTTAAAAGAAATTTACAATTTATAAATAGCTATAAACAATTTTTTATTTTAATGACTCAAAAAATTTTCTTACAATAAAAAATGTATGATAGGATATTCAAAATGAATAATTTGTCGTTTATTTTTAATTGCAAGATACTTACATATCCAATATTTTACAGAAATTATTTTTAAAAGTTATTTCATAAATTACATACATTAAAAGATACCAAAAATAAAATATAAAAGTTATAATTAGGCAATGAAGTATATGAATTTTAAAAAACAGCAGATATGCCCCCCCCCCCCCCCAAAAAAAAAAAAAAAAAAAATCTTTAAAGTGTGTATCATTTAATATTTTTACATTTACATTTTCTCATTTATTCAAAAATAAAACATGTTTGTGTAGCTGCACATTTTTAATATTTATTTCAAGATGATTTATTGTAAATCTTATATATATATATATATATTAAATATATTAATTTGTTCTCTTGATATATTTATTCATGCATATAAATTCACATTATAAATATCAATATTTGAGGTACAATTATCCACATCTTTCCATTAAAGCTTCAGTAATAAATTTTTGCTTTTGAATATTATAATAGTCAATATATGTATCTTTCACTAAACATTATGGAATATACTGGAAAATGTTACAAAACAACAATAATAATAATTTTGTAAATTTTTCAAATATTTGCATAATTTTAATAAAATATAATTCTACTAAAAAATATAGTTTTGGACAGTTTAAGACACCAAGGTTTTGGACAGTACGGTAAAATACATGGTTTATACCCTGGTTTTTACCATAGTGTCTGAAACCTTGCCAACCCTGACTGCCACTGACAGTATTTGCTATTCTTTATAATATAGCTAGTTTACATATTTTCTAAATAAAAATTTGCATATTAACGCATCAGGTATGTCTTACAAAAAACTCATTTCTATTTCAGAAATTGCCTCTGAAGGTTTAAAAGGCAGAGTATTTGAAATATCTTTGGCTGATTTACAGAATGATGAAATTGCCTTCCGTAAGTTTAGACTCATTGCTGAAGAAGTACAAGGAAGAAATGTTTTGACAAATTTCCACGGAATGGATTTAACGACAGATAAATTAAGATCCATGGTTAAAAAATGGCAGACATTAATTGAAGCTAATGTAGACGTCAAAACAACTGATGGTTATCTCTTAAGAATGTTTTGCATTGGTTTTACTAAAAAATGGGCTACTCAAGTGAAAAAAACATGTTATGCACAACATGCTCAAGTGAGTCATTTTTCTTTCCATAATTTTAATAAAAGGATTTTTTTTTTTTTTTTTTTGTACTGGTTAAGAGTGTAGTAGATGATTGATAGAGTGCAAAAATGTGGGATAAAAACTGCATCATATCTGGCAGATTTCTTATCACCAAGATGTCATTTTAAATATGGTGGTGTTGACCATATACAGCTGTTTTCAGATATTCAAATGTGTAGTGCAAGAATATTATCAGAGAACAAGAATGTTCTCCTGTAGCTGAAATTTAGATAATTATTGGGGATATTTTTGTAGGTAAATTGAAAAAAAAAAAAAAAAAATTATAATTTTTAATTTGTACATGAAACTTATACATTCATTGTCAAAACAGTAACAAAAATAATACTCAAATAACAATACGTATAATACTAAGTATACTCATACTAGAAATTTTATGTGAACTGTTGATCTGTGACATTTAACATTTTATTAATATTGTTTTTAAATTTACTGTGTATTGCCCAGGTTTAATCTTTCTAGGTTTTATAAAATGGTATCCCATTTGTGAATGTATAAAATAATTTATGAAAAATCAAGTAAGTATGTGAAAATTAAAAATGCTTCCGAGCAATAAACTGAAATGCATAAAGCAGTTTATTTAATTTTATAAGACATTTAAAAAATGGAACAGTTTTAAAATAAATATATGTATAGGATGAGTAATTGCTTATGTGTAAGGTAAGGTGTTTATATTACTAATTAGATATTTATTATTCATTGGCTATAGTGTTCACATTTTTTTTTTTTTTTTTTTTAAAGGGCAGGGCGGATTTATCAAAAAAGGCACATATTGATAGACAGGACACTTTCTTTCCCACTCACTAAATGGTTTATAAAATATACCGTTCACTAAATAAACAAACAAATGAAATAAATACAAATAAAAAGAGACTACCCCCATCCATATCATCATCTAATTAACGGAGAAACACAGCAGGTACTATCCTTCTTGGATTCATGTATATTTTAATTATTTATTAAAAATGTAAGCTTAGCAGCCATTTACACATCTTATACTATTAAGTGAGCAATATTTGTATATATATTAGGGTTGTTCTGTTTTTTCCATAGTGGAAAAAACCGCTGGTTACCGTCCTGGACAAAATACAGTTTTGTCCACTATTAATTATTTGCAAGTACTAAATTAAAAATTAGCCTTTTTTTGCATATGTTTGCTGATTACATAATTTTTGCGTCTGATTACCGAAATATATGCAATTTTCTCGTCCGAATTTTCTGAAAAAAACTTTTGTGAAAGGTATGTTTTATGTTCGCTGATTCCTTTTTAAGTAAGTTAGTTTTAACACAAAATTGAGAAAATAATAATCATAAAATGTCGATTTTACGCGCAAAAATATTTAATTTCAGCACAAAATACAAAATATGCAGAATACTCGAAATCCTGCATACGAGAATTGGATGCCAATTTCAATACTTTCTCATAATTTCTGTGATTCTTTATTTTATTATATTATTACCATAATTATCATTTCTACTTCTTGGATATGCAGAAAAAACCGCGGCTAACAGTCTTTTTTTGTTTTCTGCCGATCATGCAAAGGTACAGACTGATGACACATAGATTGCGCGGAAGTGACTTCTTATGGAATTTTCGGATCTCGTTTGGGCAGTAAGTGAAGTCCGATTTTGCATCAGATAAAAATCTACTATAAGTGTATATTTCTCAGCGAAAACGCTAAAAAATATATATATATATATATAATATTAAATAGCAATATAGTAGATGAGAAAAGACAGGGCACAATTTCAATTGAAAAAAGTGAAGGGTGCAATTTCACTTGAAAAGAAGGGGCAGGGTGCATTTTTCACTTCAAAAAAGGGCTGGGCACATCGGCACTAAAACAAAAAAGGGCAGGGTGTGGCACCCTTTGAAAAATGCATAACATGAACACTAATTGTCTACAGAAAAAATATCCAAATTGAGGGTATTTATTATGTGTTTATTAATACAGCACAGCTTATAGAAATTTTTAGTGTGCAACTGTGTTGTTATAAATTGACTTTGTGGAGGTGCCTTGTTGTTTGAAAGTTGATTTTGTGAAGGTGCCTCTTTGCCAAAAGTTGACTGTGAAAGTGCCTCAATGTGGCACTAAATTTGTTTTGGATTAACCTCTGATTGCATATTATTTCTTTGCAACTCAGCAATACTGCTTTTATTTTCTCTCATTAAAAAGAGTTGTTATAGGTGCCACAAATGACTTTTTTCGCACACCCCTCTGTAGATGTTTAAATTTTTTTTTTATATGTGTTTGTTTATAAACTGAAGTTTTGAACAATGAGTTTAAATTAATTATTTTACTATTTTTCTTTTGTACAATTTGCTAATGTATGTTATCATTCTTTAGGTAAAATTAATCCGTAAAAAAATGACCGAAACCATGATTAGAGAAGTCTCTTCTTCTGATCTTAAAGAAGTTGTCAACAAATTGTAAGTTACGTTCACTTTTTATGTGAAATGTTATTTACAGTAAAATTGTATGAGCTCAATATCTTTTTATTAGGTAAATGTCTCAATTAAATATGCAGTCTCAGTTGCTGTCAGGGTTCTCACTAGGAAAAATTGAGGGGGATTTTTTTTCCCACTCTTAAGAAAAATTTTAAGTGGGATTTTTCAAATTTAAGTGAGAAATCGCAAGTTTTTGCATTTTGCAGATTTCTTTTTCAAGAATGACATATATTTTTCAAATCTAACAATTGTAAGAAATGGAAATTTAATAACTTTTCGATTAGATGGAATTTCTATCAAATGGAAGTTATTAGTAACTTTTTCATTTTGTAGTAAAGAGCAATGCTGTTTCAATATTTAGAATCGAAATTTTTATCAGAAATGCAGAAGGAATTGGTCAAGTTCTTAATCTGTTTCAAAATGTATTTTTAATTTGATTTTGAGTACTTGGAGTGCTCAACAGAAGTGCAGTAACCCCAGTGTGGCAGAAACACGGCGACGTAGTCACAGACACAGAAAAACGGCTTGCAGACAGTTTTTGTCTGCACTGAGAAAAAAATTTGTCCATAACTTTCGGATAACAATTCACTTATAAAAATTTCTGTATCAACAAAACTAATACTTTTATTATTTATAGTTATTTATATTGTGTTGTGTCAAACATTGCTATAAAATATTTAATTGAATGAGATGAATGAATACAATTGTTTATACTATATTTTGTAGTAAAATTGTATTCGTGTATTGTTGCACGTGATCACCACTGATGTTAAGCCGCCACCCCATCAGCTTTCAGGCTTTTTGAGTGTAAGCCATTTTCACCCCTGATTACATGCATATTTCGCAGACAGATTATGAAATTTTAAAAGCCTGTCGCAGACAGCTTCAATACTTTCTGCCACTGGGGCAGTAACTAGAATAATATAAATTATTTCAGATATAATTGCATTCTTTAGCTGCCAAACATTGTATCTATTTGTTAATAAAATATACATTTCTAAACTTTTACAAAGATAATACATGAATGAATTGTTTTAAAGTGATTATTCAATTTCATCCTTTTTTTTTTTTTTTTTTTTTTAAATCAGAAAATTCTAGAGAAGTTAAAAATAGAGACTTGCAGGTTTGAAAGCAAAGCAATCAGTATATTACCCAATACTACTAGTGAAAAAAAAAAAAGTTTGAAATACTTGAACAATGTGAAAAAATTGGAAGAAAATCCCCTCTACCTTGCGATATATTTTTGTGTGGTTTTTTTAAATATAGTGGATTACCCAATGCTACTAGAAAAAAATGTATGAAATACTTGATGAACAATGTGAAAAATTTGAAAGAAAATCCCCCTCCCTTATGATATGTTTTTGTGTGGGATTTTTTTAACACGGTTCTCACAGGTCAGGAAGAACCTGGAAAAGTCAGGGAATTTGAAATTAGGGGGGGGGGGGGAAATATGTCAGGGAAAAATGCAAATGTTGGCCAAAAACCTGGAAAAATCAGGATATAAACCTAGAAAATGCTTTTTAACATGAAGTTTGTCGCAAGTTGTGTTACTATGCTGTCTTTTATGTCGCAAGCTATATTATGTTTTCTTCCATGGCCTATTTTTAATGCAGCAAACCAAATTTTGTGACTGGAATTTTTCTAAAAATAGTCCTGGAAAAGTCAGGGAATTTTATTTTTGAAATTGAGTGGGAAGCCCTGTTTTCAATATAGTGGAATTCTTGTAATCCACCCTCCAGTGTGGCTATGGGTATATTTGTAATTTTTTTTTTTTTTTTTTTTTTTTTTTAAGTTATATGTTCCAAGTTCAAGGATATAATAAATTTTCTTTAACAAATGACTGTGCTTTATGTAAGGGTTGGTTTGAGCTTGTCTGGATTTTTTTTTTTTTTTTTTCAAAATCTCTTGTTAAAATTGCACTTCTGTATAACTTATATAAGCATATAAAGCCAAAACAAATGTAATATACAGTGAACTCTCATTAAAATGGACAATCAAGGGCCAGCAGTTTTTGTCCATATTAACAAGAGTCCATTATAACAGGAGTTCATAAACTGAAGTTCTATATGAACTCTAAAATTACTATTATGTACACATACACAGTATAACACGAATGAAAATTTGTTTCCTCAAACCCTTTTATTCACTAAAAATATAAAACAGGGTTCCCACGGGTCAGGGAAAACCTGGAAAAGTCAGGGAATTTGAAATTACTGGAAAAAGTCAGGGAAATATCAGGGGAAATTGTAAATTTTGCTCCAAAACCTGGAAAAATGATGATATAAACCTGGAAAATGCTTTTTGAGCATTCAATTTATATCGCAAGTCACGTTACTATGTTGTCTTTTATGTCGCGAGCTATGTTCTGTTTTATACTGTGAGCTACTTTTTATGTCGCGAACCAAATTTTGTGACTGGAATTTTCGAAAAATAGACCTTGAAAACCTGGAAAAGTCAGGGAATTTTATTTTTAAAATTGAGTGGGAACCCTGATAAAAGCATGAAAACCGATACTTACTTTCAAAACTTCTTTTCTTCATATAGTATAACTTGAAAACAAAATCCTTTGCTATGTCTCCACAATAGAAGTGGAGACAGGTGCAAATTGTTGACCTGAACTGTCACTGTCAATCAATACTATTTACCTTCCACAGGGTAATAACACAGAGTGAAAGAGATTAACCCTTTTATTATTAAACCATTTCATGTTTAAAAAAAAAAAAATTGAAAAGATTTTGGGAACTGACTCTTTTTCGAAGAAAGTAAGCTTTGAGGGAAAAAAATGTCTATCTTAACGAATGAATTGTACGTATTATAAAGCGATGTTTATTACATACAATTCCTATGGGCCTTAACTGGGGATTCTGTTTTTGTACGTAATAACGAGAAATCCATCATACAATGCTCGAAGGCTCGTGCTTAAGGTGCAATAACTGATATTTATTGAAATATTTTAGAGTACCTTTATATGCATATTGAGAGATATTTCATACGACATTTCAAATGCAACAATCTCCAAGATGCATATTTATATGAAATATCGCCCAATTTTGCTATGTTGATAAAATCTTAAATTTTGAGTAACTTACAAAATTTTCCTATCAGAATATTTGTAGTCAATGATGTTCAAACAGGTATTATAAATGTTATTTTCAAGTTGTCTGATATATTTATGATCCTCAAAGTAGACGTTTATGCTCAATTTTGCCTTATTCTGCAAGAAATTTGTAAATTTTGAATAATTTGCAAAATTTTCAATGCCCTAGTCTCCCATGTTAAGAAAATCGTAAATTTCAAATAACTTCTGAAGTTTTCTAATTAGAATGTTGCAAATGAATAGGGTTCTTGCCAGTGTTATAAATATCTTAAAACTGGTCCGACCTCTGCGATCATTTGTTCATGAGATGTCGTGTACACAAACTAACGGACTAACAAACTAACAGACTCCCTACAGATGGACACCATGCCCATTTTGATAATTTCGGATTCCTCACACCTGAAAATGTGTAAAAAAAAAAAAATAATAATAAAGTGAGGTTGAAAATATTCACGATTATCTAAATTCCCCATACCAATAGTACGATAGGGAACTAAAAAATCAAAGTTGCTCAAATTGCTCTGTAGAGCAAAATAAATAATAATAAAAAAAACCTTCATGAAAAAATATAATTATCACAGTAAAACACAATAAAAAAATTATATGTAAACAATTAAAAACAAGAAAAAAAGTTGTTTGGATTTTCTGAAAGTGAAAAGCAGACTTTAAAAAATACATCAAGTAATGAGTAATCTCAGAAGCATATTTCTCAATAGAATAACATAGACTTGGGTTGTTGGCATCATTAAGCCGCTATCAGACGAAAGACCGTATAAACTGCATTAGCCTATAGTTCAGCATAAACCGGTTTTTCAGGAGGAAAACTGACGAAATACCTTCGTTTGATACTTTTGCCTATCGTATAGTCTTCTTTCACGCATTTTCGACTGTTTAAATCTTATATTGTAGTTGTTAGCCTGAACTCCTCCAATCAGAGCGCAGGAAGCAAAAGGCAAAGAATAAACATCATCTCCATTCCATTACTCGATCTATTTTTAGCGATGTATCACCAAATATTGCATTCCCTCTTTACATTTTGTGGATTTTGTTCGTGCTGAAAAACAACCCTGTATTCGGAGAAAGGGTGTCGTTCGGCAGGTTTGAGATGCAATAGCTTATACTTCAGAAGATACGGTCTTTCGTCTGATAGCGGCTTTAGGTATTGTATGCTCTTAATTGTTTACATGGATTTCAAAGGCTGAAAAAAAGCATATTTTCTCTCTCTCTCTCTCTTTTTTTTTTAATATAAAATTTTTTATTTAAACTTTTGAGCATATAAAAAAGCAACATTTAAACAATATTTTACAAAATTTTCATTAAGAAATTTTGAAAATTCAGTTCTCGGGGTCTTGGTTTCAGGAAACACTTCAGAAAAGAAAGCAGTGGACACAATTTCTCAAAAACAGGGATGAGATTTTTCAGCTTTTTTCTAAATTTGTAAAGTAGCTTTTCAGATTATTATTATTGTTATTTTTAAATATTTCCGATGTGTATTTGTTCATTTTTTATTTAATTTATATTGCTCGCATTTTATTTATATTACTCTAATATAATAGATTTTGTCATCAAAATTCTAGTATTTCATGTCAATGTCTTGTCTTAGCGTACAGTTTCAGTTTTTTTTTTTTTTTTTTTTTGTATTTTTGCAATTCTCATCCCTGCAAAAGCGAATGCACTGATCTTATTGAAATTTTTCACACTTCAAAATAAAAATGACTTGAATGAAGAATTTAATTTTTTTTTTTTTTTTTTGAGTTGTATTAAAAAAAGTACAATTTTTGGTATATTTTTTACCTCAGGTATATAGCTTTCTTAAATTAGTTGTAATGGCAATAAAAAAGAAAAAAAAAATCTGTTTAGGTACTAATCAGTTTTATTTTGGAGAAGTGTGCGAAATTTCAGTAAGATCGGTACATTAGTTTTTTAAAATGGTGTTCAGAGCCTTTCTGGAAACCAGGACCTCACTGGTTGAATTTTGTAAGATATTTTTTTAAATGTTGCTCTCTTTATATGCTCAAAATCTTAAACGAAAATGTTTATTTACCATATTAAAAATGTATAGAAAGATAAGAATGCTTAATTTATTTAAGCCTCCAAAATCCATGTAACTCCTTAATGGCCATCTTCACTTACCATTGCTGGAAGACAAAGCTAATGTTATTCTATGGGAAATTTTCTTTACTTATTAACTAATACATATTTTTAAATTCTGTTTTCACATTCAGAAAATTCCCAACTGTTAAACTGACGGACCTTTTTCAGAAACTGATTTTTTTTTTTTTTTTTTTTTTTGTAGTTGTAAAATAAGAATTTTCAATATGTGAAATTTTTCATTTTGCAGTTTCAAAATAAAATATTAAAAATTAAAAAAATCTGGTTTAAAAAAAGGTCCGTTAATTTAACAGTTGTGAATTTTCTGAATGTGAAAACAGAATTTAAAAATATGTATTAGTTAATGAGTTATAAGTAAAGAAAATTTCCCATAGGATACCATTAGTTTGAACTTCTGGCAATGGTAAGTGAAGCAGGCCTTAAGTGCAAAATTTGCTGTATAGTTGACTGTTTATCATTTTACTAATCTTGTACTAGTTTATGCATAAGTGCTGCAATTTTAGAAATACTATATAGAAGATAAACTCAACAGTATGATGAGTTTGATTTCTTAACATACTAATAAGTGATATTTTTAAAAATTTAAACGGTCTTAATTTGCTTATTTTTTTTTTTTTTTAAGTAACATAATCAGATGTATAATATTTTGTTAGAACTTAAAACTGATAGGATTTTAAAACCGACATACATTTAATATTAATCTTTATTTTTCAGAATTCCAGACAGCATAGGGCGTGATATTGAAAAGGCCTGTCAGAATATCTATCCACTTCATGATGTCATGATTCGTAAAGTCAAAGTCTTAAAAAAACCTAAATTTGATGGTATAAAAATTTTTTAAAGAATTTTATTTTATGTTTTTGTAGAAAAAGTAGTGTTTTTGTCTAAAGAAAGCCCTACTGTTTTATATTAATAATTATATTTATTATTCTTGAAACAGCATTAAAATTAAACCATTTTATTCAGTACCAAATACCGGTATTCGATTCTTAACCCTCAGTTGGGTGGGCGGGCGTATGGTACAATTTTAGAGGAGCGGCGTATAAAGTACACCAGGTGGTTTTTTGAGCCTCTGCATCATGTTTGAAACTATTTAACCTTATACATTATATTAATAAAATATTTTGTCATAGTAAAAATGATATAATAAAAAGAATATCAGAAAAAATGGCAGTGTATTGCGGCGCCTCCATGCCAGGGTCAAATTATCTGGTCTGTACTATGTATCTGTAATCATTTCTGAAAAAATAATCCTCATGTGTAAAAAAAGAAAAGAGTAGTGATTGAAATGTTATTCCCATAAGTATTTCCAGGTTGCATTCTTGACGAAATTAAAGTAGAATATTGATTTAAATCTAAGAAAATCTTGATTGCCCGTATAATATTATTTTCTTCTATAACATGTTGATTGCCAAAATGAAAAAGAGAAAAAAAAAATTATGATTAAGATAAATTTTGTCTAATTTGCTAACGTTTGGGAAAATAGGAGTAGGACCACTGTAGGTTTGTATCTTAAAAATGACTCTGATTTTCTTCAGATCGGCTATATAAATCCTGTTGTAGATGTTAGTAAAGTTGATAAGCATCCTGAAAATAGGTCAGTTTTAGATCTTAGAAGTCTCGAAAATGGCTTGGAAGATTTTCTTAAAATTTGGTTTATAAAGTTACTTTTAGTTGTCTTTATGTTATTATTGGTTAATACAAAAAAAAGAAAGAAACCTTCCATTATTGTAAAATTAAGTAAACTAAATAGGCAATCTATATAAATATTTCTCTAACGTGGACCAGTTACGATTAAATTTTGTCAAAACAATACAACAGTAAAATAAGTAATACGAAAAATACATGATGATTAAAAATATTTATACATGGGTAATATTCAAGGATACAATTCATTCATCATTTGATCATCATGACTAATATTTAACATCAGTCCTCCAGTGCATTTTACTGCTGCTACTTTATAAAGCGTTAATTTTTTACTTTCCGAACATACATATATAAAGAAAGTATTGTAATCATGTAAAAAAAACAGACTTTGAGATTTTGGTGTTTTTATACATTTTAAGGTCCCCTGAGTTCATTTTTACTATTTTTACGATGTATGTGAGTTGAACACAATAGCGTGTAAATGCTTTGTTAGGATGAGTTGAAATTAGGTACATATATAATAGGTCACCATAGCATGAACCCTATTGATTTTGGTGTATCTGGGTAGCTTCTAAATGCCTATCTAGCTTTTATAGTTTTTTTTTTTTTTTTTTACAGGGATACAAAGAAAATTTCTTTATCATTATGGTCTATGGACCCAAATTATTTAAAGTGGGATTGCGTCTAATAAACATCTTATCATATGAACTGAAAATTTATACACATGTCATAAGTGATTGTGTCACAAACTTATTTTGATGAATGTAGCACTTATAGTTTTTTTTTACAGGGACACAACAAAAAATTCTTTATCATTATGATTTACATGCTCAATTTATTTGAAGTGCAATAGCATAAAATTAAACAATGGAGAAAAATACTCATACACCCTATTATAATTTTCACTTTTATTTATTTAATGTCTTGTCTTACTTTTATTTATACAGCAATTAATTACTTAAGGTTCGGAAAGTGAGTGGAGTTTTTTTTTTTTTACTAATTTTTATATCATAGAACCAGTTTTAAAAAAATAGCTGTAATAAATCATGTATGATCTAAATACAAAAGAAATTGAACTAGTTTGAAAGATTTGTAGGGTAGGTTGAGGTACTGTTGATGAAACCATTGTTTGAGATTTGTAATTATTTGTTTATTAAGGATGTATCAGGGTGGATTTTTTTCTTTTTTTAATTTTTCTCTCTATTAGTTTCTATTATGTATCTTAAGAATTTTCTTTTTGTTTCAGTTGGCAAGTTAATGGAACTACATGGTGAAGGAACTGGGAAGGCAACGACAGCAACAGCAAAAGTGGGTGACGAAGGCACAAAAATAGATAGGCCGGAGGGTTATGAACCACCTGTGCTCGAATCTGTATAAAGACTTATTTAAAAAACTTAATAAAAAAACTGAAAAATGAAAGATTTGCAATTCTTTAATGATTTCTATGAGTTTAACATTTTATTATATAACTAGTAAGTTTATAATCCATTGTAAAAAAAAAATTTCTTTTTGCTTCCTTGCACTTTTGATTTGTTATTCAAGGTTGATGCTATCCTTAGTGCTGTAGAATTTTTTACGTTAAGTGTATAACTATCCGTATTTTAATTCTTAATTTCAGTGCACACATCAGCACTGTTCTAAACGTTATGTGTAAGCTTTGGATTTGCTTCTTAGTATCAGCCTTTTACTAGGAATCAGTCTCCTTGGAAGTTATTTTGACATTTTTAAGATCAGTACTTATCAAATGAAACTGTGGAGTAGAAAATGGCTCTAATTTTCATTTTTATTTTCTACTGGTGATGGAATGATACATCCTAATCAATCCACATGGCTCTGTGTTTTGTCTGTTTTTGAAACTGATATATAATAATGATGATCTATTAAGCATAGTAGAAGCCAAGCGACAGATACAAGATCACTGAAACACCAATGACCAATAAGATTAAAAATTTCTTTATGTAGAAGTTCAGAAAAATAAAAAAAACTTTCATCAGGGGATGAAATACACATATTTAAAGAAACCAGATTTATTAATTAACGGCCTGCAAAACAAACGAATCGCACAACAAATCTTAACTTTAAAAACATAAATTGTATCGAAATGTATGAAAAAAAAATTTAAGAAACTTTAGATAGGAAAGAGGCAGGCAGCAAGACTTGTGACTTGCCTGTGGGGTTAAACTAGTTTCACACCGTCAACACTCTCCCAGCCTGCCAAGGCCAGAATAGGAGTCATATGGATTTTAAAAAGGAGATGAATAATAATGAAACTACGAAGCAACAATGAATTTTATTGATTGATTACAATGTGTTTAATAGTATGATTACAGGGGTCTGTTTAGGGGGAAAACTGGGTCCGTTTACAGACCTTTCACAAAATTTCAGGCTAAAAAAACGGACCCTTCACATAATTCCATATTCATAAAACAGACTCTTCACAAAATTCCATACTCATAAAATGGACCCTTCATAAAATTCAATTCGTAGATAAACAAACTTTCCCAAAATTTTTTGGAAAAACAAAGCATTCATGAAATAATACCGAGCAAAAACATCTGCTCAGCAATATATAAACATTGCATCCCATCAATTTTCTCTTATGTTCTCGTACTATAGTCACTATCGCTACTACATGACAATAAAACCACGCCTCCATTTCTCGCGGAGTCTAGAACAGTACACGCTGATTAGTAAGGGAAATGACATCAAACATGATAATGGGCATGGTGTACCTTTCCTTGATGTGACAAAATTTTTCTGTGGAAAATTACATAAGTATTTTGGCAACATCTTTTTGCCGCGTTGTGTTTGTTTTTGTGTAGTTTGCAATTCTTTAATATGTGGTTTGTAGAGTAACATAGCTATAGATGTGTGATTTTGTAATTTTGACAGTAATGCAATCTCTTCCATTTAGTGAAGATGAAGTGAGGCTGGCCAGTTACGGGAGGAAATTCTCGTAATTCGGACAATTACGTTAAAAAAATACGTTCAAATTACATTGCTCCTCTTTTATTGATTGGCTGATAATAAGATACAGAAAGATTAGGGCTTCTGTCTAAATGTTTTGAGTATCATTTGAAATTCAGAGGGTTTTTTCTTTTCTGAAACACTATTTTTTTGGTGGTTTTACCTATGAGGCATAATCATCCATTAAAAGCATAAGCATATATATCAGAATTGACCCCCAGGTTTATAAAAAGGGCAATGTGCTGCTAATGAAAAGGCATTTTCTAGATTCATGTGGGCAGTTTTGGATTCTTAAGGGCTCATTTAATATTTAAAATCCAGACATTTATTTTAAAATTTCGATTTTAAGTACAAATAAAAGAAAAACTTTTAAACTTTAACTTACTTTACAACTTAATTTTGCTTGTTACTGATATATGCAGACTTGCCAATTGCTACGAATAATTCATAGTTGCTACGAATTTGGGAAGTAAACTACGATGCTACGAAAATCGGCTCAAAATTACGAATTTTTATGTAGCACCAAAACTGCAACATTTCTGACTACGTTTTGCTTTGCGATTTTCAATCTTTTTCCATCCACTCCATAAATGTCAATTTTCATTTTAAACTTACTTTATTAGATTCTAGAATGTATAAAGAGATAGAATTGTTAAATATTTCTCATTCGTGTATTTTTTTTGTGTGCCCCCCCCTCACCCCTAAGATCGGCAAACAAATGCCTTGTGGCGCTTTGGGATTCCTAATCTTTTTCCATCCGCAACATAAATGTCAATGTTCTTTTTAAATTTACTTTATTAGATGCTAGAACCTATAAAGAAATAAAATTGTTCAATATTTCTCACTGTTTCTTTTTTTTTACCTCCCCCACCACTCCCCTAACAATCGATGATCAAACGCCTGCAGAAGCCTTTGAATGTGTTTAATATTTATATTTTAACTTTTTAAAAATAATTATCCCAATGCTAAGATTATAGTTTTCGCAATAATTACAATTTATATTTAAAATTATACTCATAATTAAACACACAACAAAAATATTTATTGATTGGCTAGCATTTTCGCTGAATTTTAATAACTGGTTGAATATAGTCTAAAAAAAGTAATTCTGAATTTAGAATAAAATTATTTTACACCTGATTTCATAAATCGTGTTTGTTTCTTAAACAGTACAGTCTTTCATTATATATGAACACTAATGCAAATTATTTCAATAAAAATAACTTTAAAAATATTTAATCTGAGGGGGGGGGGGGTAAAAACATTTAACATAATGTGGCTGGATTGTTGTGGCAAATAAAAGCTGGATGTCTGGCATCTGGTAGTGCATATTATCTATGGAATTTTTTTCATCAGGGCTGGAAATAGTACCCCATGGATTATATGCAAGAAAATACGGTAATGTACATTTATTTGTTTAGGATTTGTGCGTTGCATGATAAAAATGAACCAACCAACCATCCAATCAATTTTTAAAATTGGTGTGCTACTAATTGTCATTTTCAAATGTTGGCAGGTATGTATATGATCGACAGTTGATTGTTATGCACAATACATTACATTTATTTATATAACATATCTTGAATTTGAAGGTTATTTTCAATGCAAGGCAAGGGCATAAATTATTAATTTGAAATAAATGGTTAATGATGATGTTTCTAAATACCGAAAGATGCAGACAGGAATTAAAATGTGTAAAAAATAAGTATACTTTAAAACTAAAATCTTGCCATTTGTCATAGATATCTGTATAAAATTTATTACCATCAATGATTATTTTGAGATCTAAAAAGTTGATTGATTAGAGTATTTTGAGTTAGCTTTAAATTAGGCGGATAATTTAAGGAAAAGTCATTTTGTGAGTTCTTGTTGAGAGAAAATACAATATCATCTATGTAACGATAAAATCGAACATCATTGTGACAAAATTGCTTTTCATAATAATAAAGATTGAGATCTGCCAAAATACTGGAGCTACTACCTCCTTGTGGGATTCCTATTTGTTGCAAATAGATGTTGTTGTGGAAGACATAATTATTATGAATAACAAAGTTAAGAAGTGATTTGAATTTTTCTGCTTTAAAATTGTGAGGAAGATTAATTTGAGTTTTAAACTTTTGAAAAAGACTGTAAATGATATTCTAAGATCTGATAACTCAATATTATTGAAAAGATCTTGAAAGTCAAAAGTCATAATATGGTCTACTGAATTGAGCTATTTAATGTATTGAATTAATTGAAAGCTATTTTTAAGACAGTGTAAATTATCAACTTTGCAAATACAATTGTAAATTTGTTTTAGAATGTCCAGTAGAGCTTTATTAAGTGTTACACCCAATAGTGACAGTGTGAAATTTAATTGGAGACTTGTGAAACTCAGGTATGAGAACAATATAAAGATAATTAAAGTTATTGAAGGGAAGTTGAAGTAGTTTATAGTAATTATGTATTTTTCGGTTATTAATAAAAAGGTTATTATTAGTTAAACTATAGATGTTACTGTTAGTTACTTACGAGTTTAAAATAGAGAGATAGTAGGATTTTCATATAATGGCATAATTATTAGATGATTTGTCAACATAAGTTATCACAAAGTCATCCTGTAGTGATTTGATTGAGTTAAGAATTACAGATTTTTTAAAAAGCACCAGAATTGAGGAATAAAGCATTTTTAATTTTTTGTAACACTAAAACTTTCCATTGAGTGAAGTAGGCAATAGGTTTATTATGAGTAATAGAAATTTTATAAATAAATAAATCTAGGTTATAAGAAAACTTGAAAGATTTGTGGAATGCTAGTTTTAATTGTAAGTCTGAATTTGGTGCCAAATTCCATGAATATTTTAAATTGATATATATATATATAGTGCTGAATGAAATGGCCTTGAACTTCAGACATGAGAAGAATGTACTTGCTCTTTCCAATACGGTTTAATTGTGGGTACAATTAGGGGACCATAGCACAAATACTTTGGATACATAAAGCACAAATACTTTGGATTACCCTGTATCATAAAAATCTACAAATAATTTGTTAATTTAACGATTTCACTTAGTATATACAATATTGTATGCTTTTTTGTTGAAATTGCACAATATAAATATATATATAATTTTTAATTATTTTTTTCACAAATTTTTTTGCTTTTAACAAAATTTTACAAAACTCACAGAAAAATTGAGAAAACTTTAAAGCAACATTGTGAAACATAAAATGCACACGAGTAATTTTTATTGAGATATGAGTATAATTAATATTTTTTTTTACTGTGCATGCACAAATATAGAATTTTTTTTTATTATATAGGTTAAAAGCTAGATATATCGGGCAACTTTTGCCGAAAGTTTATTTGAATAGAATAAAAATAAAGCAAATTATCGGCAGAAGATTTTAGATAGTTTATAGAGTTGAAATTTCATAAGGGATTTACACGTGCCACGTATTTAATTAGGAGATTCAATTATTATTCATATTGCAAAAATTCCTTTTTGTGAAATCACCTTATGGGCTTGTGAATTTTGATATAATTTTATTTACCAAGATTTGTGTGTTCATAAGGAATTATATCAAAGATTTTTGTGATGAGGCTGAAATAATTGGATAATTTAACATGAGCAAAAAACTTATTAAAAAAAAAAAAATCTAAATATCATGAGATTCCCACAGAAAGTATACATATATTGTAAGTAGTAAGTGAAATTATGTATTAAATTTTCAAATCATTTGTACCTAAAGTAATGCAAATTATTAGTACTTTTCTTCAATTTGTAGTTGGTCTCCTTATTGCATTTGGGACTAATGCAGTAGTACTAGAAAGTGTGAATCTATGAATATTCTTTGCATGTCCAAAGTCATTTTGTCCAATACAGTATAGGATCCGTTATCCAGGAAGCTTGGGACCTGGGATATTCTGGATAAGGGGTTTTTCCGTAATTCGGAACACTTTATAAAATAAAACAACCTTACTTAGGCTTCATCTTTAGCAATAAGCTTTTCTGGGGAGGATCCTCTCCCTTTGTCAATTGCAACTAGTGTTTTCTGGCACCGGCTATTTATAACCTCACTTCTTTCTTGTAGCAAGTAGCGCCACTGTGGATCAATTCTGGCCGATTCGTGGTCATTAATGGCGCTGCTAATTCTGCACGAATCGACCAGAATTGATCCACAGTGGCGCTACTTGCTCAAGAAAGAAGTAAGGCTATAAATAGCCGGTGCCAGAAAACACTAGTTGCAATTGACAAAGGGGGAGGATCCTCCCCAGAAAAGCTTATTACTAAAGATGAAGCCTAAGTAAGGTTGTTTGTTTTATTTTATAATTGTTTGTGCTTCGTTTGAAATTAAAGTTCGGAACGCTTTATTAAAAATGGTACAAAATAATTTCATAAATAGCACTGATAAACATGAATAATATATATATAAACTCGTTACCTATATATTTGTTCATTTAATAAATTATTTCCACAAAATAAAAAAACATTCTTAATTAGAATTTCAAACTATAAATAATAATAGTAATAATAAATGAAAAATAAATAACATATATAAAATTTAATTTTGGACCTGAGAGTAATATCCTTTCATTTGGATTTTGCAAAAATTTCTATGATATTTTTTTGCTTATGATGAATCTGTGCTCTGATTCTAATAGTTCATAAATGTTTCAAATATTTTTAGTACATAATGCTAAATATTTTATTAAATGAATTTTAAAAATAATGGAAATTAATAAAAACTATATAACAATTGGGACTTCATGCATGCGACCTGAGTTCAAGGATAAAATTCATCTGCTATTGGGCACTTTAAGAAGTATGTGTTATTAATCTATTAAAAAATAAAATAAAAATTCATTTTCCAACCTAAATTTGCAAAATTTTAAGTAATTATTTAGACAATTTTGTGCTCACCATATTTCCTCAGAATAACACGGTAACATTAAAGAAAGTAGGTTGTAAAACTATAACTCTGACCGCTGCTATTGAATAATTTTAATTCTTAATTTTATGATAATTAAAAATTTTGGTAGTTGGCATTTTGCATTCTGGTTTTCGGAAAATTCTGGATAACTGGTTTCCGGATAACGGATCCTATACTGTATTTTTTAAATAGAAAAAAAAAATGTCAATTTCTAATTTGATAACCTACTATAGTAATAATGCAACACATTGGATTGAGGTCCTTAACAATCAATTGTCAGGATTTTCATAAGGCCTGTTGCATATACATGGTAATTTTTGATTAAGAAACATCTGGAATATTCAGAGAATTGAGATTTTTTGTCCAAATCTCTGGGAAAATTAAGATTCTGGAAGAATTAAATTTTTTCTTCTCACCAACATTTTTCATGTTTGATTCAAATGAAAGTAAGGTCATTGTGCCTAAATGCGACGTGATTTTTGGTAAGTTTATCGCATTTAGGAAACTTATGACATTTTAGTAAACAAATAATTATGAAAAGAAAGAAAAAATGGTTGAATATTATACTCATAGTTCTAAACTAGTGTTTTGTGTCATTTTTTTCAAGAAATTAAAAAAATATCAATAATTTATGAAAATATATACCAGCGTCGCATTTAGGAAATTTTTGTCGCATTTAAGGTACTATATCCTAAATGCGATGTTCACACTCCCTAAATGCGATAAAGCATTTAATGCATGGGAGCTACTTTAATGTTATTAACACTTTCCAAAGAAGGTTGAAAACTGTTATTAACACTTTCCAACACGGTTGAAAAGTGTTTATGACTTCAGTTTGTCTGTCTGTCTGTGTGTCTGTCCGTCCGTCTGTCTGCCCGCGCTCTAACTCCCGTAAATATTTATGGAATTTCTTGAAACTGATATATGTTATTCAGGATTACTATTGGACGTTCCCTATTGAAAATGGAGTTCATACCTCTACTAGTTTGTGTACAGGGACACCCGAAAATATTTCAAAGCATTGTGTTCTATGAGAGGTATTTCTACAAACCATATTTTCTTACCTTTACTGTAGACATATCTTAATGAAATTGAAATATGTTATTCAAGTTCACTATAGGATGTTTTCTGTATAAAATGGAGGAAATAGCACCATCGGTTTTTGTACAGGGACACTCAAAAGTATTCCAAAGCATCGCGTTCTATGAGAGATATTTCTATAAATCAAATTTTAATAACTTTACTTTCCACGAAGTTTTTGGAAATTTAAATATGGTATTTATATGCATAAAAGAATGCTTTGCACAGAATATAGCATGATTAACATTAGATTTACAGGGTGGCACAAAAATACCCAGTTACATTAACAGCAATTAAAAAAAAAATGGCTAGAATTGTACTTTCGTTTACGTTAAGCGTTTTTAACACATTCTAACATTTTTTAAGGGTGAATATGATACCTCTACTGGTTTGTGTACAGGGACACCCGAAAGTATTTCAAAGCATTGTGTTCTATGATAGGTATTTCTATAAAACATATTTTCATACCTTTACTGTAGGCATATTTTAATGAAATTGAAATATGTTATTCAAGATCACTATCGGGCGTACCCTATTGAAAATGGAGTTTATACCTCTACTGGTTTGTGCACAGAACAACCAAAAGCATTCGAAAGCATTGTGTTCTATGAGAGGTATTTCTATAAACCATATTTTCATACCTTTACTGTAGACATATCTTAATGAAATTGAAATATGTTATTCAAATTCCCTATTGGATGTTTCCTGTATAAAATGGAGGAAATACCACCACTGATTTATATACAGTGACACTCAAAAGCAGTGGTCGGAAGTAGCGCGCTACAAGTAGCGAAACTACAGTAGTCGCTACTTTTTTTAGTAGTTTGCAGTGTAACGCGCTACTTTCTAAAAAATGTAGTGTAACGAGTAGCGCGTTACAAAAAAACGTAGTTTCTAGCGATTTTCAACGCTACTTTTAACGTTACTTTTGTTTACCAGCAAGCCGCTATTTGTGAACCACGTTGAGAGACTTTTCTCTCATGCATCTGAAGTGCTTAGCTGCAAAAGATCCTGCCTAACTGATGAAAATTTTCAGATGCATCTCTTATTAAAAAAATGAATAAAAATATGATTAAAAATGAAAATATGATTAAAAATAAATAAAAATATGTAGAAATACTATATAAAACCTTTTAAGAGAAAGTATTCAACATGCATTTAAATTTTGAACTAATGCATAATAAAGCACATAAATTGAAAAGAAGTGATTAGTTACATTTGGTGGTTAAAAAGTAATTAAAATTTAAAATATTGTAGTTACATAACCAAAATTGCAATGCTTTGGAATACTTTTAACTGTCCCTGTACATAAATCGGTGGTGGTATTTCCGCCATTTTATACAAGAAACATCCAGTAGTAAAATTGAATAACATATTTCAATTTAATTGAGATATGTCTACAGTAAAACCAATAGAAATACCTCTCATAGAACACAATGCTTTGAAATACTTTCGGGTGTCCCTGTACACAGACCAGTAGAGGTATTCACTCCATTTTTAATAGGGGACATCCGATAGTGAACTTGAAAAACATATATTAGTTTTAAGATATTCCATAAATATTTACCGGAGTTAGAGCGCCGAAAGACAGACAGATGGGCAGACAAACAGATACACAAATTGAAATTATATTCACACTTAAAAAATGTTAGAAAATGTTAAAAACGCTTAATGTAAACGAAAGTGCAATTCCAGCAAACTTTTCTTAATAGCTCTTTATGTATCTGAATATTTTTTTGTTGCTCTGTAAAACTAATACTAAAAATACTATATTCCATAGAAAGCAGTCTTTTGTGCATATGAATAACACATTTCAGTTTCATTAAGCTTTGTGGAAAGTAATCAAAATTTGGTTTATAGAAATACTTCTCATATAACGCAATGCTTTGGTATGCTTTCAAGTGTCTCTGTGCCCAAACCAGTGGTGGTATTTACTCCATTATATATATAAAACATCCGATAGTGAACTTGAATGACATTTCTCAATTTCATTAAGGTTTGTGTACAGTAAAGGTATTAAAATATGGTTTATAGAAATATCTCTCATAGAACACAATGCTTTGTAAAAGGTTTGGGTGCCTCTGTACACAAACCAGTAGAGATATTAACTCCTTTTTCAATAGGGAACATCCGATAGTGAACTTAAATAACATATATCAGTTTCAAGAAATTACATAAATATTTACTGGAGCTAGACCGCGGACAGACGAACAGACAGATACTTAAATTGAAATTATATTCACAGATGAAAATTGTTAGACAATGTTAAAAACGCTTAATGTAAACGAAATTGAAATTATAGCAAATTTTTATGAACAGCTCTTAATGTAACTGAATATTTTTGTGTGGCCCTGTAAATCTAATGCTAATCATGCTATATTCTATGCAAAGCATTCTTTTGTGCATATGAATAACATATTTCAATTTCATTAAACTTTGTGGAAAGTAAAGTTATTAAAATTTGGTTTATAGAAATACCTCTCATAGAACGCAATGCTTTGGAGTACTTTCGAGTGTCCCTGTGTACAAACTAGTGGTGGTATTTATTCCATTTTATATATGAAACATCCGATAGTGAACTTGAATAACATGATTCAATTTCACTAAGATTTGTATACAGTTAATGTATTAAATATGGTTTACAGCAATACCTCTCATAGAACACAGTGCTTTGGAATACTTTCGGGTGTCCCTACAGGAATTAGAGCGCGGACAGACAGACGGACAGAGGGACAGACAAGCCTAAGTCACTTTTAAACCTTGTTGGAAAGTGTTAAAAAGGAAAAAATGCTTAAACTTCCCTTAATATATCAACTGTAAAAATTGCTGCATTTAAGGGATAAAATTTGTCGCATTTAGGAAAATGGTGTAAACAGACCCTTAAATGCGATAAAAATTTTAAACCCCTCTTTTTAAAAAAATGTAGTATTTTTTTTTATTTTCTTCTGGTAGGTATAAAGGGTATTCAAGCACATGACGTAACAGTGGTTGTTTGACCTTGAAAAATAAAAGGATAAAGTTACAGTTACTATTTCAAAATTTTTCATCGCAATTAGGAAAAGACATCGGAAAGGCATAATGGACAATGTTTACTGCAAAAGAAAATTCTACTAGAAAAAACCTTTAAAATTTAATGAAAAGTTTCGCGAACCGTTCTTGAAATGTGTATGTTCCATTATGATTCATAAGTATGCGATTTATGCATTTAGATTTTCAGTAGAAGAACTTTGTCGCATTTATGGGTTATCGCATTTAGGCACAATGACCTTATAGCATAAATTTGTGTTATTACAAACTATTTAATACCCGTCAAAATTTGACGGATCTTGTGCATCTTAAATCTTCATGGCATAAAGTTTTAAACATCCCTGTTTTAATATTCTGCATTGCTTTTAACCAGTTTAAAATCCACTGCTGTAATCAATTATTTTTTGGTTGGAGGGGAAAGGTGAATAAATTTCAATATACAAAATTTAAGCGTACTTCGTATAATAAAAATAAAATCCGAAGATTTTTTCTAATTTTACTCTAAATGTGACCAAAAGAATGTTTCGAGTAATTAAAAGAGAGACAGAATTTATAAATTATAGTAAGAATGGAGAAAGAAAGTACACTATTTTTCATATAGTATATTATTTTAATTTGCTCGCATCGATAATACTCCATTTCAGTTGCAACATGCGCCATCTGTAATCTGTCGATTTAAAAAAAAAAAAAAAAAATCAGATTTTCTTTTATTATTATTTTTTAAATAAAAATATTTTTAAAATCACATAATATTTATAAGGCAAAATAATTTAATTTAAAATAAATTTTAATAGTGTTTTTATTTTTTTTTATATTCTATAATTACAGTTTATTTGCACTTAGATCATGCTACTCAGGGCTCGAATAAATAAGAATGCATTTAATACTTTAGCAAGTTGATTTGCTCATTAAATTTTTAATAATGAATTATTCCATGCAAATTTTTACTCGTATAAAATATCTATTTTTAAGGTTATTCTTTTTAAATTATATTTTTTCTGTAAAATATAAGAGATCAATTTAAAATTAGATTAAAAAATAAATAAATAAAATAAAACTCCTTTGATTTTAAACATTTATCTTCATTTTTTCTAAACAAAGTTTTCAACCGATAAAAATTAACTTTTAAAGAACAATAAACTCCGACAATTTATTACTTTTAAAAGATTTTTTTCTTTTAAGAAATTAAAAAAAATATTAGGAATATGGTATGGTACGTTTATATGATAAGAGATGGCGCCACAAAAACTCTAGAAATATTATCCTGTGTAAGAAAATTTTCAGTGAAATGAAAATGCATACGATGAGTATGTAAAATACTTGGTATGAAATACCAAGTATTCGCGAATTGCTTTGTTTTTAATATACTTCCTTGGAAAGTATGAATCAATGAATGTATAGTGTGAATTGTTTTTATTATTGAGCTTTAATCAGGCATCTGCTGGTGTCGTCTGCTCCAGCTCTATGATCGATGTCCATATTGCACTGCATAAAGGGGAAGGGATATTCCCGTTCCTAATTGGTTTGAAATTTTCTCGTGCATGCCCAGATCGGGTGATTTTGGTCTTAAAGAAATACGCTTGTGTTTTAATATAGATAATAGCAACATCAAATTCTTTATAATGTTGCAAGTACAAATAATTAACTAAAGTCTTATTTGAATGTGAAGGAAGGATAGTTATATATATACACATTTTAATCAAATAAATTATATATATACACGCACATATACATATCTAAGTAAAATATTGGGCTAAATCACTACTATGTTGTGAGAGCGAAGGATATTGATTTTGTATGATTACATAATGTGTTGCTTATATTTTCTTGAAAATGATTTTGAAAATTCAGGTAGTTTTACATCAACATTTGAGTCAACCTATTTGTTGCTAAAGGCTATTCTGAAACAGATAATAGCGCTTAACAACATAATGTTGCTTTTCCCAAAGGTCTAATTATTTACCCATATAACATTTAACAAAACATATACTTACTGTTTTTATTGTGTTAGTATCTTTCATTATACATAAAAAGAAAATTCATTAATATTAAAATTAATCACACTATCAAATAAAATATTAATGCATGCCGTTTGTTGTATATTCACATTCATTAACCATCTGGTGTTGTTAGGAAATCTAAAATTCAGTTGTGCTACTTTGATATAGTACTTTACTTAACGAAAAAGCACCCTCTTTTGATTCCCCCCTCTGCTTTTCATATGATTTTCGTTATTTCTTTTACATTTGTCTTTGTAAATATAAACAATGATTTGTATTATATTAAATCGAACACTGATAATTTGAAAATAAAATCTGTAAGCTTCCTAAAACAGCAGCAAATATTTTAAAAGAATTTATTGAAAGGGAGGATAAAGTATTTTCTGAATTCTTCTAATTAGTTGAATGCAGGTCATTCTATTTCATTTCTTTCTTTTTTTTATTATTGCAATTTAAAAAATATGTTTTGTATTAAAATAATTTTTATGCCATTAAATTTTATGAATACACTTGTTTAAATACCTCCTTGTGTGAATGATCCACTGCTTTATATCAGTATCTAATATTATAAATTAACAAATACTAATAAGTTATATGTAATGAAATTTTATTATCACAATCATATTGCACATTTTACAAAAACAGGGAAGCGGTCAACGCATTCATACAGTCCTGCTGCAATGAAGAAATAAAATAAGATGATAGATGATGAACAATGTTGTTTTAAGAATGCAGTTAACTTTATCTTGGAAGACCCATAGAATATAGAAGTGGATATTCTGCAAACCTTGGTTGGTCACCTTCGCTCACATGTGCTTTTAATTGGGCACCTTCAGCTTTGGGTCCTCTGCGGCTGTATGTCTGACGTACAGGCAGCGCTGTAGTGCTTGTTAAAAATAGAAAGCAGATGAGGACAAGTGCCACCTGAAATGGAAAGGAAAAAGTGTTACAATAGAAATAATTTTAATCTATATAAATAAAGAGAAGTGTCTTTGTCTGTGTGCTTACAGTATTGATCACAGAGATACAAAACTTGGCAGATGGGTACTTGGGGCCCTGCAGGTGTGCACCTCATTGAGATTTTTTTGAATTTTAATATTTTGAATTTTAACACATTCACGCCTGCACTTTTTGTTGGACCTTGATCTGTGAGATAGCCCATAAGGAAAAAAAATGCTGACTTAATTTTGGTGTATAATGGTTAACAGGTGTCGCTGCTGTTACCTTCTTCGATTTCACATGTGGTTACATCTCATCATGTTAAAATTGCACCAAAATTCATATGTAGAATTTTTATTGTGAGAAACCAGAATTAAACTTTTATGTTTGAGTGCTAAAAATTTCAATATTTAAACCTAAAAATATTTTTAAAATATTAAATTATCAAATAATCTACAATGTAATATGCAAATATGTTAGAATAAATTGTTATCTATATAAATAAATAGAAGTGTGTGTGTGTGTGTGTGAGAGAAAGACTGTCTGAGCTCTAGTGCTCAGACTACTGATCGCAGAGATACAAAACTTGATAGATGTGTAACTGGGACCCTGCATGTGTGTACCTCATCAAGATTTTTTTTTTTTTTTTTAATTTGAATTAATTTTTTTCAGATTTTATCCATTGCCTTTTTTTTTTCATTTTCTAAAATTTATTCTTTCATTTCAATCATTTGCATATCTTAGCAATGGCTTACTAAACTATTTATTAATTTAATTCATTCATTTGAAAACGAGCGAAAACTGTTTTTAAATTTATAATATTTTATTTATTGAAATCAAATGATAATACATTGAAAAAATAACATATTAATTTTTTAGATTTTATGCATTGGTTTTTCTTCACAACAGCTTTTATGCTTTTTATTATTTTTTGGATGTTCGAATTTTAAATTATTTTTTTAGATTTTATCCACTGATTTTTCTTTTTCATTTTCTTAAACTTACTCTTTTATTTCAATTGTTTATTGGTTGGTTGTAAGGTTTGAGGCCTACGGATTACATTGAGGTTCTAGGTCTAAAGGTGAAATGTCCTCCCTGGATGTCTTTCTAATGGGTCATAACCTGTATTTACACGAGTTTCGGAGAAAACCATGAAAAAATTGAACGTCTAGGTCAATGATCACTACCTAAGATTGAACCTGGCACTTCCCATCTACAAGTTTTGAGCAAAGAACCGCTAGGCCGCAGGTGGGCCTTCAATCATCTGCGTATCTTAACAGCGGCTATTACATTTATTTTTATTTAACTAAATTTAATTTTAAATTTAATGAGTTTAATTAAAATAATCAAAGATTAAACTTATTACATTTTAAATTGATGTATAACATTTATAACAACGATGTATGCATTATATATAACAACTATGCGTTATGTATTTTTATTTGTTTAACTTCGATGGATCATTTTTTAAAGGCAATTGTTTATGTGGAGCAATTAAAATTTGTTACAAAGGGATATTTTCACCTGCTTCTATAGCAACAGCTATATACACTAAGCAATAAAAAAAAAAAAAAAAAAGCCACACTTGGATATTTTTCTTTTTGCCTTCTACAACCGCCAATTTTATCGTTTAAAAAGCAGATTTTCGAACAGATTTAATTATATTGTCCTCCACATGCACTTTAGCTTCGAGTCCAGTGTTAAAAACAAAATGCAATTGTCAGGAAAATTGTAATTTTAGAATTTATTTCAAAAATGGTGAGAATAAGGCAGTTAACGATGCCACAAAAAGTATTAATTTTTGAATGAAAATCAAAAAAATATTTTAATACATGAGATGGCAAAATAATTAAATGTTAACGAAATATTGGTAAAAGGGTTTTGAGCAAGATATAAAATTTTTTGGCTGTTTAAACTGGAAATTTGGTTTTAGGTGGCCATGTTGCTCATCCAAGCGAGATGACCGTAAGTTAAAAAGCCATGGCTTATAAAATCGGTTTGTATAACATTTAGAAAATAAAAGAGATTCAGAAAAAGTGTTTAGCAGCATAATTCCCTTAACTACAGTACAACAACTATTAAACAAAGCAGGTTTAAATGACAGAAAATTTGAAAAAATTCCTTTCTAGTGAAGAGAATTAGGAAAGCAAGACCTCGGATGGCTAAAAAAATAAAAAATGTTTAGTTAATTGTTGGACTGAACTGGTTCTCTTTGATAAGTCAAGTTTAACTTATTTCGAGCTAAAGAAAACAAGCAGATCTGACAATGAAAATATGACCGACTTAATGAAAATCGCACTTTTAAAACAGTGACACATTCTCCGTACATTATGGTACGGAGGTGCATAATTTTTCAAACAGTAGGGCAAATTTTTATGCTCAAGGGATCAATTAACTCGAAATAAAACACAATCTTCATAAAAGTGGTGCCTGACTGAATATTTTGGAGGTATCTTGGACATTTCCGTAAACAGCATTTCAAGATGATAATGCATATTACTACACAGTGTCTGTGGTAAATTTATTCACTTCAAATTGTCAAAATTTCCTGTCCATTCCCATGAGAACCTATAATTCTGTGAGAAATCATATCTTTTTTCACTTTAAGTTAAATCCCACAAAAGATATAGTAGAATTTCTTCTTTACCAGACATGGAAATAGTCCTAATCGCGATCCGCTTGAAAATGTTTCATCTATAAAAGGGCGGGGGAGAGGATTCGAAATTTGCAGCCTATAACTCTGCCAGAACTGGAAAAAATTATTTGTGATATTTGGCACATTAAAATTTCTGAGATTTATATTAAAACACTATAAAACTATGCCATTTCGCATTCAACCAGTATTTCCGTATGAAGGTGGAATTAACCCAATGCAGAATACATATTTTTAATAAAAAGTTACTTAGATCTAACAAATAAATAGTTTTATTTCATATATTAAAATAGAACTTGTTTATTTCATATAATAAATCATAATAGAATACAAAGTGTATGTCTATTGCATTATGTTCAAAAAGAGAGTTTTATGCAGATTTTTAAAAAGTACTTCGTAAAGTGCAATAAAGCGAATTATTAAATCGAAAATGTACATAGGTATCATTTCATCCCATTGGTATTATGCAAACAAGACAGTTTTATTTGTTTCAAGTTTCAAGCATTCATTTTAAAGTTATTACAAATAAAAAATGTATGTCATTTTTCCTGCAGTGCGGCTTTTTTTTTTTTTTTTGGTCGCTTAGTGTACTCTATTTGTCACATTGAAAAAAGTTTCTCCCATTGATGATGTTCATCTGTTATGAAGTCATTTTACACGGAAAAATTAAAATATAATCCATGGTTGTAGGTAGGTAGGTTGGGTTTAACGTCGCACCAGTGCTGCGCTATGGATAATTTGCGACGGTCTGGGATACACCCCTATGGATGTTCTAGAAACATACTATCACAATTTTGATCCTCCACAGAGGGGATAGTTCCCCCGCTTTGGTGATCTTTAGAAGTATATAGTTTTGATGGGAACATGGAAGACTTTGCGGCGACGATGGATTTTATGTGCACCAGCCACCATTAGTGTATACGACGGTATTTGGCCGGCTCAAGTATGGAATCGTCAATCTTCCAATTACGAGCTCGGCATTTTACCAAATGGGGTAACGTGGCCTGGATCCATGGTTGTAAAAAAAGAATAAAAAGGGTCATATACTAAAGTTGTAATGCAAAAGGATCTAGATATTACGAATTTCTTTGTATTAAAAAAATAATTACTGATTTTCAGCATAATTTCATAAACATAAATAATGTGGTATTAAATATTATGTATTTCAATTTGACATTGAATATGGGGATTTTTATAATATTTTTCTGATTTTGTCTTGTGTTATGCACTATTAATATTCCTGTTCAGTGAAAAACAAAGCACTGAATATGCAGGCAGAGCTCTGCATGGGTTAATATAAGTAAAGTGAGTTGGGGGGAGGGGGGGGGGGTTGGTGAGCGAAACGAGCAGAGGCAGAGCCCTCTAGTTCAATAAAATAAAAGTAATATGGGTTGGTTAGTTGGGTTGAACATCACGCTAATACTACGCTTTAGGCAATTGGCGACGGTCTAGGACGTACCTCTAAGGATGGTCTGGAGACATGCCATCACATTTTTGATACTTTCCGGTAGGGAATGGCTCCTCCGCTTCGGTGACCCCCAGAGGTATAAATTGGAAGGAAACATAGAAAAAAAGTATGTGAACTGCGTTCCTGTGCGTTTCCGTGCAAATTAAGCTCTGTTTCTGTAATTTTTTTTTCTTCTTTTAATATATTATCGAAAATTCTGTAATTAAATGAGACTATTAAAACCTTTCTAGAAATAGTGGTATGAAATAATTCGCTAGGTTGGCAGCCCTGATGTACTTTTAACATTAACAGTTTATAGGGAATAACAAAATAGATTTATTTATTGATCTTGTAAAAATATTTTTCTTAAATAAAAAAAAAAGGGGGATTTTATCTAAATGTTTTACGAAAGTGCAAGTTGCTAAGGATTCAATAAGACACTATGAAATTACCATCTAACAAGCAGGAAAAGTGATTATAAAGAATGAAGTTTATTTATGGATCCCAATTATATTACGTAATTAGGTAATGTAATGTATTACGTACTAGGTGAGAGGTAGCAAGCGTCGTCTATAGCTTCATAGTCCCATGCCTTCAATTTCTGTTGTTCTTTTATTTTTCCTTTCTATTTTCTGTATATTTTTTTTTTACTTTTCCCCAATTTTCTAGCCCCACCAATGGCCGAGCCGTTCTGCTTCAAAACTGATAGACTGGATACGCCGGGTTCGATCCAAACATCCAAAAATTAATTTGTTTAAATAAAGTTAAAGAAGTCGTTAAATAAACAAAAGGGAAAATTATAATAGAATGTTTGAGTATTTTTCTCCACATAGTCTGTTGTTTAATTTAATGCCGTTCCTTTCAAATAATTTCAGCCCATAGATCATAATAAGAAAGAATGTTTCGTTTTGTCCCTGTAAAAAATCTATAAGTACTAGACTCACGAAAATCTACACAATTCATGCGTCGGTGTGATTTGTAACATGTATATAAATTTTCAACTCAATCGAATAAAGCATTTAGACTCTTATCACATTAAAAAACATTTTGGGCTCATAGCCCATAATGATAAAGAAATTTTCTTTGTGTCCCTGTAAAATAAACTGCAAGTGCAACGTGTGTAACTATAAGTGTATTGATTCACCAAAATCAATAGGGCTCGTGCTACGGTGACCTATAACACGTATCCCTGTTTTTAGCTCATTTGAAAAATGCGTTTAGACGAATTGTATTTACTCTCATACATACATATATCACCGTAAAAATAGCAAAAATGAACTCTGGGGACCTCAAAAAACATGCAGAAACACCAAAATCTAAAAGTCTGATTTTTTGTCATGATTACAATACTTTCCTTACATATGTATATTCGGAAAGTAGAAGAAAATAAAAATATTTTTTTTAAATTTCTCTCCATATGTCCCATTCTCACCTGTGAAATAAGAACGAAAAATCATGCAGTACGCGTTGATTATTAACACTTTCCAAATGTACGTAATTGTTGTATAGTAATAACTTTTAATGCTCTTTGCTTATGTTACGTAATCACACAACGGACAGACAGTAGTTCTGAAAGACATACAGATAGACTAATTGAATTCCTAATCATTCTTAAACATTGTTAGCAAGTGTTAAAAATGCTTAACACAAAAGAAAACATAGCTCATTTATTCTAATTGCAGCCTTTAATGTATTTGAATATCTTAGTGTAGCCCTATAAATTTGAAGGTTAACAAAATCATTTTATATACAAAATATTGCATTTTGTTGGGTGTCTCTGCACACAAATCAGTTGCACAAGACCTATTAATGCCATTTAAAATAGAAAACATTCCATAGTGAATTTGAATAACATATATATTTTTTTTTAAATTCCGAAAATATTTACGGACGCTAGGGTGGGCAGACGGACAGATAGATACACAAATTGGAATCATATTCACTCTTAAAAATGTTAAAAAGAGTTAAATCACTTAATGTAAACGGAAATGCAATTCCAGCAAATTTCCAATAAAAGCCCTCAATGTAACTGAATATTTTTGTGTGGTCCGGTAAATCTAATGCTAATCATACTACATTCTGTAGAAAGCATTCTTTTGTGCATATGAATAATATATTTCAATTTTATTAAGATTTGTGCAAAGGAAAGTTCTTAAAATTTGGTTTATAGATACCTCTCATAGAACGCAATGCTTTAGGATACTTTCGGGTGCCCCTGTATGCAAAGCAGTGATGTTATTTACTCCATTTTCAATAGGAAACATCCGATAGTGAGTTTGAATAACATATATCAGTTTCAAGAAATTCTATGACTATTTACGGGAGTTACAGTACAGCACAGACGGACAAATCGAAGTCATTTTTCAACCTTGTTGGAAAGTGTTAAAAGGGATAAAGCATCGCAGTGCCTGTAATGATAGTGTAAGGGTTAAGGCCAGCAAGGATCCTAGGTCTGGGTGGAGGGGGCTTCTAAAGTGTCCCAGCCTGTATTCATGAAAGTTTCGGAGAAAACCAAACCACGAAAAACTCCGAATGGCTAGACCAACAAACGTGACCTGGTTTTGTGTCCGGCAGCTGGCTGCCAGTTTTGGGAGCAGAACCTCTTGGCCATTGGTGGAGCTACTTAGGCCTGTAAATTATATTTTTTGCCTCCAATTAATATATTTTACAATATAGGATTAATTTGGTTTGTTTGTTGTATGGCTTAAAGCCAATTGAGTATACTAGGGTCCTAGGCCTGTAAGTGGAATGGGGAGGTCTAAAGGGGTCCCAGCTCGTATTTACAAGAGTTTAGGAGAGAACCACAAAGAAATCCAAACAGCTTGCTCGTTGAACGTGACTGGGATCGAACTCGGCACTTCCCATCTACCAGCTTTGAGCGCAGAACTGCTCAGCCACTGATGGTGCAATATAGGATTAAGATATTGATACTTTTTCATAAAATGTATTTGCATTAGTAAATAATTTTCCATTAGGAAATATTTCTATGTGCTTAATATAGAAATAAATTTTTATTTACTTTTTTAGATTATAAATGCTTATTCTAGGCAAAAATAAACTAGAGAAAAGCAAAACCACTCTTCTTTAGAACGTAGGTAAGGAATAATAAGCAAGTAATTTCCTAGAATTATAATACTTTTTTAATCGTTTTAGGAATAAATCTGTACTGATAAGTATAAAGGATTTAAGTCCAAAAATGTCGATTTTGAGTTAAGTACATAGTCAGACTCAGAAAAAAATTCTCTATCGATTGGTATAAAGGATTTAAATCCATGTCATTTAGTCTTTGAGAGGTAAAAAAAAAGATTCAAGTCAGAAATTTAGCATTAATCTTTGGTAAAAAATAATTAATTCAATTTTTTACTTTTATTAAATGAAGATTGACAATCACTGAATGGTATAAAGCATATAAACTAACATAATCCCTTTTTCCTAATCGATTCTGCTGATTAGTTTTTAGTTAGTTTAACTTTAGTTTTCGTCTCCTGAAAAATCAAGAATATGGACTTAAATCCTTTATACTTATCAGTACAGAAATATGGCCTTAATAAAAGGAATCTAAGGTCACATTAAAATAAAATAGAAATAATAATAATAATAAGTTTCTTATAATCATTGTTATTTCACTCTTCTTTCATGACACATCTTCTTCGGACATATACTCTAACGTTCACTACCTATTTTCTTTTGAAAATTGCTAAACTAATTTCAAAAATGCCTATTAGACACATAGTTAATTATACGTATGTAAAAAGAAAACTATTTGTTAACCTATTTAAATTCAAATAATAATTAATTTAATTGGTAGATAACTTAGTAAACAAACACTGTAAATTGCAATAATAGCACGGCACTTTATCAGACGAAAAAACTAGGCACGAATGAATTATCAAAGTAGCAAGATGCACTCGAGCCTTCTACGACATTTAAAATGACTTCTGCATTTGGCTTCCTCTGAAACATCATTTGTAAAATTTCGGAGTAGTGCTGCTATCTTACCAATCAGAGAAGGGGCAAAAGTTTAAAAATCGTTTATAATTAAAAAATTCCTTGCTTAAAATTTTTTAAATATTTGGTTTTAGTGCAAAACCAATGGCTGTTAAAGGGTTAAAACAAAAACTTTTGAAAATGTCAAAATGAGTGCAATTTATCAAGTTATTCTAATATATATATATTAATTGCAGCGAATCACTCAATACGTTGCATAAAATCTAATCGATAAAATTTGAAACTACTTACCAAACACTTGTAATGGACCATGATTAGAGTATAGACGAAGAAATTCAAATGAAACTCAAATACAGCGGGCGCTTCTTTTCAAAACACAACTAGGCGAAGAAAATCTGATGAATGCCATTTGATCGGTGGTTCTTTATATATAAAGCGCAGAAACGAGGTGGAAGCATTTTTAAGAGGTGATGTGACGTCATCTATCGGATACCTGTTGTGCAAGTTCATTCTAGAATATTCTGCTCTGATGATCACACGAACGTGATGACCGACACAAACAGAAAAGAAATTTTTAATCACCATCCCGTTTTCTTCTATAAGGAACGTTAAAAGCCGGTTTGAAATATTACTTTTGTTTACAAATTAACAAAAATTTCTTTGTTACCGTAACTGAGAATTAATCAGGTGGATTCTTTGCTATTCAGCCAGAAAGAATTCAGGGTGGAAAAATAATTTAAATAAAGAAAGTAAGAAATATATGTATATATATATATAAAAGAAGATAATTATAGTGATATTTTGGAAAAAAAAATAGGTTATAGAAATTTATACAAAAAATCTTTTCTACTTTATTTATTTATTTATTATTATTATTATTACTTTTAATATTATTATTATTTATTTATTTATTTTTGACCTATACTGAATAATAATAATAATAATGAAACATCTCTGCTCTTATGTCTCAGTTCACCTTCTAAAAATCGTAGATCGGACTAGAAATCAACGGAACTAGAACCAATGCTTACGTCTCCTCTACTTCAAAATAAAAATTTTACATTTTTCTTCTTCATTTATAAATTATAATATGCCATACTTATGACAGGGAATTTCCTTTAATATTTAAACCTAATTTGATTTTTTTTTTTGAAGGAAGAAGTAAAAATTTTATTTCATTAGAAAAAGCTTTCTTCAACTTTAGCATCAATTTTAGTACCTTTTATTAACTGTATTTATTATCAATATTTGCCAATATGAGGAGTGTTAAATAACCCAGTTCCCATACTTATAACAAGCATCCAACTAAATTAACAGATTTTTTTTTTTTTTTTTTAAATAAGATATTAGAGCTAAAAAATTCTTAACATCCCAGTCTTTACACAGTTTTTTTTTTTTTTTTTTTGGGGGGGGGGGGGGATTTGGGCTTTCTGATGCTTTTTTGTTACGTTGAATCCCGTGAAAATCACGATGGAGACAAATTTAAGTTTTTAAATATTTCAAAATATAAGTTTTGTGACTTTTTGACATTGATTATGAAATGCTATTTACAATTCTCTAAGTTGATTTATTTAAGCACTAGGGGTCAAAAACTGTTGGTTTGATTAATAAGAAAATCAGTAACATAATCGTAATTACCATTGTGAAACAACCATACGACTTCCATTTGGATTGGGCTTTCTGATGCTTTTTTGTTACGTTGAATCCCGTGAAAATCACGATGTGTGCTAGGAGACAAATTTAAGTTTTTAAATATTTCAAAATATAAGTTTTGTGACTTTTTGACACTGATTATGAAATGCTATTTACAATTCTCTAAGTTGATTTATTTAAGCACTAGGGGTCAAAAACTGTTGGTTTGATTAATAAGAAACATAATCAGTAACATAATCGTAATTACCATTGTGAAACAACCATACGACTTCCATTACCCACTATCAGTAGCGCAGCCAAAAAATTTCGGTAGGGGGGGGGTCCTCTTCTTTAAGGGGTCCACTCAAAATCGTATGCAGGTATTCTGCAACGTAAAGACCTTTTATGCCACTGCAAGCGTGGCCCGTAGAAAAAGCTTACCCCGGGGCTCCTGGTAGTCTAAATCGGGCCCTGTATGTGAGTTCTTTTTATAGCTGTCATCATTTAAATTTTTAAAATTACAATTATTTTTTATAGATTATATCATTGATCGTGTTTTCGTCCGATTTTATTTAATGAGGCCCACTATTATAAAAATCTGGTACGAAGTTTATCCAGAAATTGGCTATATTTGACAGCTCTTTGTAGTTTTAGTCTATGGGACTGATACAGGCAACAATTTTTTCACTTCATTTGTAAATTTTTTTCTGTTTTAATAGATCGGTCCCCTTTTTTTAGGTTGTCATGGGCTACCACATCTGAGAAACCTACCATACCTAACATAATTATAATAATTAAATTAAATAATAAGGGGGAAAATACTTTTCGAGTTATTTTAAGATTTTTGCATATCACATTTTTTTTTCTTATTAAAAAGGGATGACCCTAACAGCACGATTCAAAGTCATATCCTCAAATTTCGAAATAAAATTAACATATTCAAATGCAAAACGGGGGTAAAATCTCTGAAAATGGACCAAAAATATCTTTACAAATCGTTTCATGCTTTATTTTTACTTTCTCCGATATTTAATAGAAGAAAATATTAGATTCGAGAAAAATTCTGACATCGTGTTTTCGATGGATTTACACGTTTTGCGAAGTCTAGAATACGATTTAAGAAATTTTAGAAAATGTCTGTCTGTGTGTGTGACAAAATTTTGTGGCAAATGTATTTCAGGAGTTACAGCACAGAAATTCAGAACATTTGATATATAGATGCACTTTGACATAAATTAGTGCCTATCAAATTTTGGGGGAAATTGTCCAACAGGTGGCGTTGTCATCCCCTTTTCTAAAATTTTAACATGATGGTATCGGACAAAATTACGCATAAATACGTAAAGAGAATTATTTTTTAATAATCATTGTGAAATTAAAATAATAATAATAATTGTAATAAATAATGATAGTTAACTGGGGAAAAAATTGTATATGTAGGAGCAATGCTTTCGCCCCTGGAGGGAAGTCCCCCCTAGTGAGGGGGACGAATTTAAATTTTGTGTATCTTTCAAAGAAGCTCGTCCATACAATACCTTTAAAACGAATGGTTGAACCATCGAATTGCGATAATTTAAAATAAAGTTATCGATTTTTTTCATAAAAAAAAAAAAAAGCTTTTTTTTAAAGATGTCATATAGAGAATAAAATTGACTTTCTTTGGACATTTAATGTTATACTATTATTTATTATATATTTAGGGTGTAAATCGCCTGCAATCATCGTCGAAGCTAATTTTAATAAATTACTTTTGCTGGTGAATTTGTATAAAAAAATATATAAGAAAGTCATGCGGTGGCCGCAACATGCTAGTTTTTTTTTTTTTTTTCCATACGGCAGTTACATAAATAAAATATGAGAAATTTACATTGTGCACATAATTGTGTATATAATTAAGAAAAGCTTAACAAGAAACCAACAAAATCTTGTATTGCTTGGCCATCATAAAACTTTCTTCCATATCCTTCTAATGTATCTAGTTGTGTTTCTAAAGACTTGAACTGTTGTTGAAAGACTTAATAACTACCCCCAGTTTCTGCCTTGTTCTTTTATTTTTTTTTTTTTAATTTAATTTTCTTTTTTTCAGCTTTCAGTTAATTTTTTGCGAGATTTTGTTTTATTTGAATGTTTTGACAATTTTCCCGCAAACTTGGTCGACAGAAAATGCCAGTTTGGAACCAGAGCTTTCTCAAATATCTAAAAGCCCTCGTTCGAGCCCAGGTCACGCTCTTCGGTTTCGTGTTTCGGAGTCTTCAGTGGCTTTCTCCAAAACTCGCGTGAACACAGGCTAGAATCCATTGAAACGACCAAATGGAGGGTACTCCAACATCAACACCATTTATCCCTCTTTGTTTAGAGAGTTCCTTTGTTATAATAATAATAATAATAATAATAATTATTATTATTTTCTTCCTTTCTTTTTATTGAATGCTATGCAAGAATTTCGTTCCCCCAGTAACGCATGATCAATTGCATATAATTTCACAAAATGTCTCATTTAGTTACATTGTGATAATTTGGAGCAAATAAGGTTATGAAATAATAGGTTTTCTACCATATTTTTTGAAAGATCTACCACAGAATCTATCACGTGGAATTTGCCGAATTTTATATCAGTGATACTTACGTTATAATAATAATAATAACAACAACAACAATGATATCAACTGTTGGTCTAACTTTTGTGTATATAGCTTGACAAGTGTTGTTGCAATGCTACAAATTTTTGAAAACTATATCTCAGAATCTATAAGATGTAATTGAACAAAAATAACTATGCCAGTAGTTTTATAAAAATAACTGTTTTTTTTTTTTTTTTTTTTTTTTTCTGGCGAAGGATGGGCCAGAAAGTAAGTTTTATTCACTATGTTTGAAAGATATAAATGAAAAATTTGTAATGACCCCTTTCATATCATAATAGTTTAATATTCAATTCAAATCCCAAACTGAAAAACTGTGAACTACAGTCGGCAGCAAAAGTATCCGAACACTAACAATAATCCCTGTTTTAAAAAAAAGTACACTTAATACTGCTTTGTTAAATAAATTATTGTCGATTCATGTTCTTAGTCAGTCTAAGAACATGATTCGACAAGGATTTATTTAATAAAACAGCATTAAGTGTACTTTTTTGATATCGGAATTATTGGCTAGAGCTCGGATACTTTTGCTGCCGACTGTACATGTCATTTTTCTCAAGGATAATTTAAAAATCCCATGCAACAATACAGTAAGTTTAAGTTTTCCTCACAATGGAAAGGACAAAAAAAGTAATTAAATCACATTAAAGATATTTACTTTCATCCACAAATTTTGGTTCAAATCAAAAGTTTATCTAAAACAGTAAGAGTTTCTTTTAAAATTAAGTGTTTTACTACCTATACCCCTTTCAGGATTTTTATTAAATTAAAATTGTACATAAATCTTAAATAGGAAAATTCGTTAAACATTATTTTAATAATAATAATAATAAAAAAAAAAACTTTTAGATTATGAAGCATATATTGCTTTCTTTTCTTTTCTTTTTCTTTTTTTTTTTTTTTTTTTTTTTTTAGATCCAACCAAGAAACATTTAACTCTAGACTCAGTTTTAAACTTCTAAATTTGTACATGGGTTGAACTTATTGAAGATGAAAAATGCATAATACCAGTATAATCCCTTACAATTATATATTTGAAAAAATATTAAATAAATAAGTGCATAAATAAACTATTTTTTAAGAAATACCAAATAAAAAAAAAGAACTTTAAATCTTATATTTGTAAATAAATTTATCTTTTTTTAATTAATGATTAATTTATTAAAATTCGAGATTAATTTTGTTTGAGTTTTTCCACGTTCTGTTGATTTAGATCTATATATTTAACTATTGATTTACAACATTTAAAACTAGACTTATCGTCCTTTTGAATGAGCCCAGGTCGCGCTCCTTTGTCTAGCCGTACAGTGTTTGTCGTTGTTTTCTCCGAAATTCACGTGAATACGGACTAGAATCATTCAGAAAGACCTGAGGGCATTCCACTCAGACCTAGATCCCTATAGAAAATAATCGGACTTAACCCTACTCCAATACAATTTTTTTGAACATTTGTAATTTGAATTTATAATTTAACCATTTAAAACATGAACAGAAAAGTGCTTACCTTTTTTGTCTAAAAAACCAAATCAAAATCTGTAACTGGCTGAGAAACTTTTAAATTGTTTCATTGATTCTGAACTTCTCGGAGAAGTCTTCTCCCAAACCCCTCGTCTATAATCCCTTTTTCTTAGAAATTCTAGATGTATGTAAACAAAGAAAAATTTCCGGAATACTTACCAACGGTGACCTGTGTGGGGTGTCGTCTGGTCTGAAGAATGTATAATAGCGCACAACGCATGTTGCCGCAAAGCCGACATAACGCGAGAGATCAAAAACAGGGATTTCAACTCCAATTTTAAGAGATCATTGTTCCCATGTTTCCAGTTTCAAAATAATTTGTCACCTTCCGTGAAAAGGTAATTTAGTGCTTTGACGCTAGAATCAGATGTTTTCTGAAAACTGTTACACCCGAGCTTGCCGAAAAACATTCTTTCAAAAAATAATAATGTAATTCGCCCCTTGGATACTTTCTGAAGAAATTTAAGTAGAAATCAAGAATATATGTATTGTGAAACAATTTTGCTAGCATACTCATATATAGGGTTAGAGTGGATTTATGAGATATATACTATGTTAATTTAATATGTTTAAAGAAAAGAGAGAATGTAGTAAGACAATAAGGCTTTTATAGAAGAAAAAATCTGAAGTGACTCCTCTCGATTTTCCGAACTTTAAGTAATTAATGGCTGTATAAATAAATTAAAGTAAGAAAAGTCGTTAAATAAACAAAAATGAAAATTATAATACGATATTTGAGTATACTGTTTAATTTTATACTATTTCTCTTCAAATAATTTGAGCCCATAAATCATAATGATAAAGAATTTTTTGTTGTGTCCCTGTAAAAATCAATAAGGGTTTAACTCTCCAAATTCTATACAGTTCGTGCGACTGTGACCTATAATATGTGTACAAATTTTCAGCTCAATCGAATAAGGCGTTTAGGCACCATCACACTTTAAATAATTTGAGCTCATAAGCCATATACTGATAAAGAATTTTTCGTTGTGGTGTCCCTGTAAAAAAACTACAAGTGCTAGATTCTACAAAATTCCTACCCGTCGTGTGACGGTGATCTATAATATGTATATAAATTTTCAATTCAGTCCAATAAGGCATTTAAACGCTATCGTACTTAAGTAATTTCTACCCATAGGCTATAATTAGAATTTTTCTTTGTCTCCGTAAAAAAAAAAAGGGCTAAATTTACCAAATTCATTTGGGTTCGTGCTACGGTGACCTATAACATACGGTGACGTATAACTACGGTGACGTATCAACTTTCAGCTCATTTGAACTTAGTCCCTATCGTGTTCACTCACATATATCGACTCACATTACAAAGCCGTTATCGCACATAAAAAATTCGGGCCCATAGGCCATAATGATAAAGAATTTTTCTTTGTGTCATTTTAGTAAAGCTGTACGTGCTAGACGCACCAAAATCTACACTGTTTGTGCGATGGAGACCCATAACTTGTGTATAAATTTTCACCTCTATTGAATAAGGCATATAGATGCTATAAGTTCTATATTTTATTTCACTAAAGTTTTTTTTTTCTGAATTTTATTATAATTATTTCAATTTATGCCTCCACCCCTTCTTTTTTTACTAATTGCGGGACTCTGAACGGTTTACTGTGTTTTGGGGGACGCCCTGCTTCCTTTCCGCCGTCCGGACTTGTCTCGTCAACGCATGCAATAGCCTTTCTCTGTTGCACTTAGGATTTTTCAAGGAGTTAAAAATTTTATTTTATTTTATTTTTTTAACTCCTGGTGCTTCACTCAGAAAAATCTCTGCTCACGCGTGGAATAAATCACTCACGTTGAAGTTGAATTTAAAAAAAGTTGGGCCCATAGGACATAATGATAAGAAATTTTTCTTTGTGTCTCTGTAAGAAAAAAAAAAAAAAAAAAAAAACTATAAGGACTAAATTCCTCAAAATCAATAGGATTCTTGCTAAAGTGATTTATAACATACATACACACTTTCAGCTTATTGAAACAAAGCTTTTAGATGCTATCGTGTTCACTCGCAGGCACACAGATACATACTTATATACATACATCACCGTAAATATAGCAAAAATGAACTTAGGGAACCTCAAATCGGGTAGAAAATTCAAATTTCAAATTGTTGCAGTCGGATTATTTGGCATAATTACAATACTTTCCTTACATACGTATGTTTGGAAAGTAAAAATATGTCGATTTTTCTACAAATTTCTGGTCGAATGTTTATACGTAATGCCAGGGCCTGCTTGACTTCACGTAAGGCCTGAGGCACACATGCTTTCTTAGACCCACGCCAAAACTTGACGATGTGAAAATAGTTGAAAAAGTGACCAAAATTTTTGTACACAGAACAAATAGTGATCAAATAATCACAAAAGAAATTAGTTTTAGGGCCCCCTGCTATTCAGGGTCAGGGGCCTGGGCCCCACATGCCACTGAGATAATCAGGCCCTGCATAATGCATAAATTTCCGAATAAAATATCTTAGCTCATAGGGGGGGGGGGGGTCCGGACCCGCTGGACCCCCCCCCCCCCCCCCGTCGCTGCGCCACTGCCCACTATTACACGTATTATATGCATTTTTGGGAGATAATGTGATCAGAAATCATAAAAGTGACCTAAAGAAGTAGAAACATAAAATTTTCACAGTAAGAGAAATTTTATACACATATAAAACGAAGTTTACATATAGCGAGGTAAAAAATAAGAGAAAAAAATGCTAGAGTTATTTTTTGAAACCCAAATTTCCGAGATCTGAAGATCACCTACCTAAGCAGGATGACTGTTAATTTTCCTCTAATAACCACGTAATACATGAGAAAGAAATGGATTTATATAACAATTTTCAAGAAAATCGTTAGAGCCGTTTTTGAGATACCAGCTATTACAAAAAATAAATTATTGACCGGAAAACAATAATTACACACAAAAGGATATTTAAAAGTGAGTTAATATGGCGAGTTTGAATGAAATCCGTACAGCCGTTTTTAAAGGAAAGCGCTTGCGAGACCTGAAATTGAGCTATTTATACAGGACGCCTGTCAATTTTCCTGAACTAACCAACTATATCATTCGAAAGGACATCTAATAGAGTGTTTATATTGAAAATTTGAAGAAAATCGTTAGAGCCGTTTTTGAGATACGGACTTACGGTCTCACAACCGGTTTCCGATGTCCCACTTCTGGTTTTTCAATTTTCACCAAAATATGGATAATTCATCTGTACACTAGACCTGTCTCAATTCTGAAGTTTTGTAGTTCTATCTTTATTAGTTTCGGAGATATGATAGCCAGAAGATTCCGCACACACACACACACACTGTTAAAAATTTCTGTAAATTTAATGTAAATATTTATCTAGAGTCTCTGTAAATTTACAGTGATTCTTAGTTAAAAGTGAATAATCGAGATTCTCAATCTTTATTCTGTATTTTTACCTAATTTTATTATTTAATTAAAATTAAAAATGACTGTTTCTACCTTAGGAAAAGCATTCTAAGTCTGAAATATATTCTCACCATACTATAATTAATTAAATTAATATTAGTTATTAAAATGAATGTATAAAATACGTTTTTTAACATCTCCGTTTATTTTTCTCTGTAATTTTACGTAAGACTTAAGGTAATAGATTACGCAGAGTTTTCTGTAGACATTTTTAACAGTGCACACACACACACACTGCCCAATTGCCAAAAACCACTTTTTTGGACTCAGGGGACCTTAAAACGTGTAAATCAGGTGAAATCTCGATATCGAATTTTTTGACCAAATACAATACTTCCATTACCTACGGTAATAGGGTAATGGAAGTAAAAAAGAGACAAAACGTATATTTTGAAATTTTTAGGAACATCTGAATGCAGAGTAAAAAATGACATAAAACATAAAACCTACATTTTGAATTATATTCGAATAGTCTATGGAAGCTGCTAAGTAAAAACATTGAGCCCTTACAGGATGAAAACTGCTTTAGGACAAAAAATATTCGATTAAAAGTTTGGTTTGACAAATGTATTGGTAGATTGGTGGGGGTGTAACATTCGGGAACTAGTCCAGGGTCTATTTTCTAATATGTAGTCAATGGGCGGCAGCCATCTTGAGTACAACAGTTAATTTTTCACTTGTTCTGCCTGCTGATACGCCGTATGCCAATCCTCTTATGTCATCCTTCAAGGTTGATCCATTACCATTAAAACTGGAAAACTGTAATGCTTATTTTATTAAATATATCAAACAGCACTGATTATAAATATCACAACAGAGTAAGGAACAAAAGTTTGATGAATCAAACAGTTTAATTTTTGTATTTATCAAACGTAAGGACATGTTTTAAATATCTGGAATGACTCACTCGACTTTTCGAACATTAAGTAATTAACGCTCATATAAATAAAGTAAGAGAAAATTATAATAGGGTGTATGGGTACTTTTCTTCGTATAGTATGCTGTTTAATTTATCGCTACTGTCCTTCAAAAATAATTTGAGCTCATAGAACATAATGATAAATTTTCTTTATGTCCTGCAAAAATCTATAAGTGCTCACCAAAATATATACATTTCGTGCGATGATTACCTATAACATGCATATAAATCTTCAGATCAATCGGATGAGGCACTTAGACGCTATCGCATTTTAAACTTCAGCCTATAAACCACAATGATAAAGTATTTTTCTTTGTGTCCCTGTAAAAAAGCTATAAATGCTAAATTCAGTAAAATTTATACAGTTCGTGTGACGGTGACTCATAACGTGTATAAATTTTGAACTCAGTCGAGGAAAGCATTTAGACGCAATCGCACTTTGAAAAACGTGGGCCCATAGACCATAATGATAAAGAATTTTTCTTTGTGTCCATGAAAAAAAAAAAAAAAAAAAAACCTTTAAGTGCTAAATTTACCAAAATCAATAGAGTTCGTACTGTGGTGACTTATAACATACATACCATTCGAACAAAGCGTATAGACGCTATCGTGTTCTCTCACACACATACATCATCGTAAAAACAGTAAATAGGATTTCAGGTCACTTCAAAACGTGTAGAAACACTAAAATCTCAAACTCTGATTTTTGACATGATTATGATACTTTCCTCGCTATAGTGCTCGGATAGTAAAAAAGGAAGAAAACGATAACATTTTAGAGGGAAATGTGTAAAACTCAGGCCAGTAAATTAAAAGGTTGTCTTTTTTAAATAAATAATTTATGACTATTTGTCGTTCTCATGCCAAACAAGCTAACTCTATATTATTTCAAATACAAATCATATATCCGTTATAACCAGGTAACCAATAGGAGTTGGGTTACACCACTTCAATGTGTCACAAATACGCACCATGGGTCTTTCGATAAAACGGCTTAGCTCAAAATCACGATTTTTTTTTTAAGTTACTCAAAATTTTACTTCAACTATTTTACACAAAATCGCGATATTTTGGTCACTAGCGGGTGATATTAAAATCTCCTCATAATATTAAAATTACAGGGTTGAGCTATGCTTTTGTGTTTTAAAGATATTCCACTAGAAAATCAAAATTTTCAATTTCTGTTTTTGTATATCGTTTCTAAAGCTGTTTAAACATGGTACTCACTCATCAAAAGACATGCTTTAAATTGACACTACTGAAATTATTCCTCACAAATTATTACAATAGGATGAAATTCTGGAACGAAAACAGGCTAATGCACTGAATTTCTTTCCAAAAATGGTTGCCTTTCGTAAAATTTAAAAGGAATCCTGGTCTATGTATGGACAAGGACAATAATTTCTTTAAAAAGGTTTTGGAAGATTCGAACAAAAGGAAGAATTTATTTTTCCGACCTTACTCTTACAAATAGTGGGTACGAGATATGGACAAGAACATTGTTTTTATGAATGTGAAGCCTCGTACGTTCGGATAGTAAACTGAAAAAGAAATAAATTAATTAATTAAAAAGCCTAAGCTTATTTTTGTTTAGTAAGTAATAGATATAAATTCCTGCACAAAACAGAAATTAATTTAGTAAAAAAGACAGGACTTATTTTAATGTATTCTTCTATATAACGGCATGCAGTAATTGTATTTCATTTACTAGCATCGCTTACTACATTCATTTCTTAAAATTTCTTTGGTATAGCTTTATCACAGGAGCCCGTTGGCGGCTTTTAAATTTTTATCGTTATTTTGGCGTTAGCATGAGTTTTCTCAACGTCGTTTTAATTATTTAAGAAAATAAATATTTGCATGCTTATTTACTTTTTCTTTTCGATATAAAAAGAGATATATTTATTTATTTATTTCGTCATTTTTTTTTTCTTTTTAATAATTTTAAACATTAAATGGGGTTTTTATTTAATATATTTTGAACCAATTATCCGATTGAACAAAAAATATGACATTAGTTAGATGTCAACCTGATTAATAAGTGTACCATTTTTTGGAGACTCAAATCCAACGGATAAAATGACAAACTTTTAAATTAAGATAAAAACAAAAAAAATGTCTGCATCTTCATTCTAGGTTAGAGTGACCATATTTTTTTCATTGAATTTGGGGACAAAGATGGCGGTGTTCTCGAATTTTGAGTACAAAAAATAAATAATTAAACCACCTTAAATTGTAAAATTTTAGTAATTTTTATGTAGAAAGCACCTAAAAGAACTTATTTCACCTTATTTATTATACATATAATAAATTATTATAATAAAACACTAATAACTTTATAACTGGCGTCCCCAAATATGTTGTAATTTTTTGGGGACGAAGGTAGCTTTCGAGGACATATGGTCAGCCTATTCTAGGTGGTAAATAAAAAATGGTAACGATGCAAAAACAGCCGATTGCATGAAATAGTACCACCTGTCGTACTAATATTAATAATAAATAAATAAAAATAATTAAAGAAAGGGCATTATATTTTTTAAACACTTTAATCTTTGATTTAATCTATGTTCTTCCAGTTTTCGGAATAAACACGTGTCAGTGTCATCGGCCTGTAAATTAAAATCTTGTCGAATAATCGAATACGCTGTGTTCATTCACTTTGGCAGATTAACCTCTGGAAAAAGAGTAAACGTGATATGTATATTTAGTTGAACTGAATTTATTTCCTCAGGAAATATGTCACTCGTCATCGATGACGTTAATATTACGTTATGGGTAGTGAATGACTAAACTCGGGGATTACGGCAGTAGAAGTTTCTCGAATGAACGGCAACTTTCATAGTTTGGTTAATTATAGATGCTGTTTGTTGTGAAACAATCCTTCCTGATGTAAGTTACCATCACACTTCCGAGTTGGATAATAATGTCAATGCTTTATTCCGTAGTTGTGTCAAGTGTCAACTATGCAATACATAGGGTCAATAACATCTTAACTAGTTTTAACATAAGTAAAACAACCAGTAATAATATTTGTTTTTAGTAATGTAGCATACAAATTTAATTAATTTATCCTTTCCATACCATTCACTTTAATATGGTATTGACGAGTTTTATGAAAAAATACTCATATTGAAAATTTACATCTCAGGCGGTACGCGCAGGGCCTGATTACCCAAAAGGCTCGGGAAGCACAAGCTTCCCCTCAAAAAATTAACAGGGTCTTGAATTTTCTATTTTAGATTTTCACACTGAGATTGAATTTTTTCTGAAAAAGTTCACCTAAAGCAAGGTAAAATACCTACTATTTTGGGGAAATTCTATTATTTAACCTTAAAAATTTGAATGTTCTTAATAAGTTATACGATTTTACAGTTGTGGGCAGAAACCACCCAGACATATGAATGAAAATATATATGTTATATATATAAACATAAACACACAAAATTGTTTTATCTATAGCATTTTTATATTACAATATGTAATAGGAAAACAAGATTTTCCGAAATCAAAGAGGGCCCCGAAATGATACTAAGCTTTCCCTAGCTCCAAAGCTTAATTGGGCCCTGGGTACGCGCGAGGCTTACATATACAAAACATTTATCCTGTTTGATTATCATAGCTATTTCTTTTTTAATTTCACAATGATTGGTTAAAAATAAATTCTCATTGTACACATTTATACGAAATTTGTCCTATACTGCCATGCAGCATAGTTTGATCCCCACAACATGGATATGGAAAGTACATCGCAGTGGGACATTGAAGACATCACAGGCACATCACACAACTTTATATAACACTTTAGGGATGATGTACAGACGTGAAAATGTGTCTACAGTCGCCAGCAAAATTATTCGATCGCTAGCAAAAATTCCTATGTAAAAAAAGTACACTTAATACTGTTTTGTAAAATAAATCCTTGTCGAATGATGTTCTTAGCCATTCTAAGAACATGATTCGACAAGGATTTATTTGACGAAACAGTATTAAGTGTACTTTTTTTACACAGGGATTTTTGCTAGCGCTTGAACAATTTTGCTGCCGAATGGATTTGGGACATGAAATGCGATATCGCAGATTTATTGCATTGGGGGCAGTAATAACCATAGACCTATTATAAGAGTGGACGGAGCATTCCATTATTAAGGGAATATAAAAAAGGGTGCAAAGATGAAACCATGTGAATGTTGAAAAAGGTTACCTTTTTTGGCATTTATCGCGTTATCGGCAATTTTTTGTTTTGAATATAAATATATATAATATATTATTATTATTATTATTATTACAAGATACAACAAGCAAAACTAGTGTAAAATATTACAGCTGCAAAAATTTATTTTTACTTTGTTATTAACATCTAACAAAGTTCAAAAGTTTTTATAACTTTGGTTTGTCAGTACTCGTTTTAACTCCTATAAATAATTATGGACATTTTTGAAATAATATAGGATATAGTTAAACTAATTCAGTTCAGAGAAATAAGTATAGGAATTATAAGTATTTTATAAAAATAATTACTTAAAAAGAACGAAATAATAAAATATTAAAAAGAATCTTACCTGTGAAACAAAATCGTTATTTTACATAACTTCTAGGATTTTTAAAGTGCATCTAATTACTATTTCTTGCTATAAAATTCTTTTTAGATTCAAAACAATCTAACATTTAAAGTGAAATAAAAATTTAAAAAAGAACTTTCAAAGAAAAAGGGAAAATATCGTCTGCTTAATAAAAAGTGGAGTTTAGAGCATGGCGAGTAAATTTCAATATTGGCCAGTTTGGCTTCCTGTAGATCAACATTCACATGACCTTTTTATGAGTTATCTTTGCCACTAAAAAAGGTTGCCATTGTCCCGTCCACTCTTATAATAGGTCTATGGTAATAACGCTTTGTCAGCGACATACTTCTTACGCTTTAATTCGACTGCATACAAGAAGTTTTAAAACCTCACAAAATGCTATCGCAGTGATGTATTATTCAAAACGTAAAGTGACGGTACGTGAATGGGACAATGCGATGAACATGGAACCATGTGTGAAGCTGTCATATTAAACATTTAGAAAAACCGAGATGGCAATGCTATGCTCCCCGTTGAGCGTATTGCACCAAAAGTTGATAAGCATTAATTTATTTTAAAGTGTAGTTACATATATATTTATATGAATTTTGTGGATTAGTTCTTGAGCTATAATTACCTAAAATTTTTTGACACACGCGCTCTCTCACTCTCACTCACAAACATTTACACACATAGAGATAGAGAGATAGAGAGATTTTCTAAAAATGTTAAATCGTGTTCCGCATTTCTTAAAACGTCTAAATCCAACGAAAATAGAATGCCTAAAATTTTTAAGAAACTCTTTCATCTATTGAATATAAAAGATATAGGGGAGAACCGTGTATTATGGACCCATTAAGCAAGAATGCTCATAAAACTTAAATTATTAAAATAAAAAGATTTAATTTGGTGGCTGCTCATTACAATTGCATAGTTACATAGTCTAAATTTAATAAAGTACTCTGGGAACTATTAATAATTGCAGAAAATAACTTTTATTTACGTATCGGTGGTCCATATTACACGATCGTATGTGTAATATGGACCAAGTGGTCCATATTGGTCCTTCCCGTTCCCCAACAGTTGACACACTTGGAATTGTGAAACGAACTGTCCAGCATGTTCCCTCACACCTTGTACATCTCTTGGGAATAGTAGAAATGGAAGGGAAAAAAAAATAGTTAACGGACGAAAAGAAAGGGGAGGTCTAAAGGTTATATCCAATGGGTAGTGTGCGAAAGAAGTGATAATTTGATTACCTCTGCTCCCCTGGCCTATTCTATAGCCTCAAGATTTTGAGTATGCGACATATGTACGCCGAGCATTAAAAAAAATCTCTGTTTTTATTATGGACCACTGGTCCATATTACACAACACAGTATGGTTCATATTACACGCTAAACAGAGCAACGTGGTTTCCAATCAGAAATCGCTATGCAAATTGATGCCAATGAAACGCATGTCTAAATTGTTCATAAAATAAGTACATTTGCTACTATTAACGCGAAAATTATATTACAATTACCTAACAGTAGAAAGTAATACTTTCATTTTAACATACTTGTTACATCAGTGATCATATAAACCGAAAACTCAATTTCATAATCGTCCAAATACAGGTACGCACGTACATGTCACTTCCTGCTTTAGATAGCAATAATATTCACTAAACGCAGTGAGATGGTTTCACCATCTAGTGTTGAACATACAAATTTCCTCAGGGTCCGTATTACATGATGGTCCATAATACACGGTTTTCCCCTATATGGTGACATTTAATCTTATCTCCTGTTATTCTTTATTTTATTACGTTTAAAAAAAGTCTTTATATATATATATATATATATATATATATATGATTATAGTTACAAAGCAAAAATACGTTTCATACTGCATATTAAAACAAATGTTTATAACATTTGATGTTAATCTGGTTAATTAAATAAACTAAAATTTGAAGAATTATTTAAATAATATAAGGAAGTTTTTGACGCATGTTATTGAAAAATGATTAATTCGCAATAGACATTCAAAAGATAATGAATAAAGAAAATGATTGGTCAAGGTCTAATATCTGGCTTTGAAGGTTAGGGATTCTTTTAACCTTCTGACTGCTGGCACAAAATATATCCGTTTACTAAACTGTTTTTTTTTTCTTTTCGATTCATACTTCGAATCCAAAATTACATAATTATGAATATTTAGTTTGTTTTTTAAATATGAAGGTCATTTATTACAGTTACAAGTTAAATTCACATATATTATGAGGGCCATATTACAGCATGGGCAAACTAGGCATTTGCCTGAGGCTGAGGCCCCCCCAGGTTGCAGTGGCGGCACCAGAAATTCCCTGACGAGGGGACCCATCTCTCGATGGGGGGAAGGGGGGGGGGCAATGTATAGATACACTACCTACCAATAAGTATTTGGACACTTTCGAATTTAGACATTCTGTTAAATATCTAGAAAAGTTTTTTTGGAATCATCTTGAAACCTTGGTAGCGTAAAGAACACGTGATATACCTCATACATTTCAGCAAAAATTGTGTCCTGAAAAGGAAAAGGAGACCAGTAAAAAATTAAAGAAAAATTAAAATGTTTTGGATCACCCTGTAAAAAATAATGCATTTTGGCTGTAGCATCTGATTAAGAGGAATTTTCTCATTATCTGTATAAATTTTTAAGAGGCTACTACATATATTCATGGAGATATAACTTTTTTTTTTTTTTCACAGAAAAAAAGAAAAAAAATCCAACTTTAATTATAATACGTGGGGTATTAGACCTAGAGTAAAGACATTTTCAGAAAATTTGGCACATTAGACACAGCATACTGCAATCAGAATGCAAAAATGTTAAAATATCTTACGAAATAGGAGCATTTTTACTAAATTTTTATCTACGCATGCGCCAGCTTTTAAAAAAATTCATTTACATAATTTAATGGCCAAATGTATTGAGCAACTTATATGAAAACCCCAAACAAATATCGTGTAAATTTAAAGAGTTATGAAAGATAGAATGAACAGAATGTCAGTTCTTCTGGAAAAAAAAGGAAGATGATAGGAGGTTTTTATCAATATTTATTTACAACCAGCGAACACTGTATTGCCATTGGGCATTGATTGAATCAAAATAAAAATGTGAGTAAAACCCCTTATAGTTTAGCTTTCATTTTGAGAGAACTAAAATTCTGTTCGTTCTATCTCACATAACTCTTTAAATTTACACGATATTTGTTTGCGGGTTTTCATATTAGTCGCTCAATGCATTTGACTATTAAATTATGCAAATGAAATTTTTTAAAAGCTAGCGCATGCGTAGATATAAATTTAGTAAAAATGCTCCTATTTCGTACGATATTTAACATTTTTGCATTTTGATTGCAGTACGCTGTATCTAATGAAGTATGCCAAATTTCCTGATAATGTCATTGCTCTGCGTCTAATACCCTACGTATTACAATTAAATACTTGGATTTTTTTTTTTTTTTGCAATGTTTAAAAAAAAAAAATCTGGAGTGACTCCACTCGACTTTCCGAACATTGAGTAATTAACAGTTTTTTAGATAAAGTAAAGAAAGAGGAGTCGTTAAACAAACAAAAGGGAGAAAACCATAATAGAGTGTTTGAGTATTTTTCTCCATATACTACACGATGTTTTCTTAACGCTACCGAACTTTGAGCCCATAGATCATAATGATAAAGAATTTTTCGTTGTGTCCCTGTAAAAAACCTATAAATGCTAGATTCACCAAAATGCTTATAGTTAGTGCAACAGTGATTTATAATATTCATATAAATTTTCAGCTCAATTGAATAAGGCGTTTAGATGCTATCGCAGTTTTAAAAATTTGGTCCCACAGGCCATAATGATAAAGAATTTTTCTTTGTGTCCCTGTAAAAAAACTATAAGTGCTAGATTCTCCAAAATCTATACAGATTGAGTATTTGTAACCTGTAATATGTGTATAAATTTTTTGCTCAATTGAATAAGGCGTTTAGATACTATCGCACTTTTAAGATTTTGGTCCCATAGGCCATAATGATAAAGAATTTTTCTTTGTGTCCCTGTAAAAAAACTATTAGTGCTAGATTCACCAAAATCTATAGGATTCGTACTATGGTGACTTACAATATACGTACCAAATTTCAGCTTATTCGAACGAAGCGTTTAGACGCTAGCGTGTTCACTCACAGACATACACACATACATACACACATACATACACACACACATACATCATCGCAAAAATAGTGAAAACGGACTCATTGGACCTCGAAACGTATAGAAACATCAAAATCTCAAATTCGGATTTTTGACATGATTACAATACTTTCCTCACTATAGTGTTCGGAAAGTAAAAAGCCCCGTTATATCTCCATGAATATATGTGGTATAGCCTCTTAAAAATTTTTATACAGATAATGAGAAAATTTCTCTTAATCACATGCTACAGGTAAAATGCATTTAAAGGATTATTTTTTACAAGGTGATCCAAAGTATTTTGATTTTTCTTTAATTTTTTACTGGTCCTCTTTTCCTTTTCAGGACACAGCTTTTACTGAAATATATGAGGTATAACGTGTTCTTTACGCTACCAAAGTTTCAAGATGATTTCAAAAGAACATTTATAGATATTTGACAAAATGTCTAAATTCCAAAGTGTCCAAATACTTATTGGTAGATAGTGCAGTTTGTTATACGAATATTTAACACGGTGCCGCATCATGCCATTTCTGTGTCCGCCGTGGCAAATATACACTGCAATATTGTTAGTAATATTATTATTCATATCTGCGCCATTTTATTTGTTACTACTTCTTGAGGTTTTACAGATCATCTTGTCAATCTCTAACTAAGTGTACGATACTATTTTCTTTCTATAAAATAAATATGTACAAGGTTAAATGAGGAAAATTCTTAAGAAAAATTTTATCTTCTTATACGTTGATCAGAGATATATAGTGAAACTTCCTCAAAAGGGCCATCCATCATGCCATAGAGACTAGGCCCTTCAGATAGGTGGCCTTTTAATAGATGTTGCAGAAAAAAACCTTAATTTAGGTAACAAATTTTTCAGTTTAGCATCGTTTCTGAGTAGAAAAAGTTCTCTAATAATTTATACATTACCACTTAAATTTCCTGAAAGGAAATACTAGCTTTATCTTTTATTTTTTAATCTTAGTTAAGTTTAATATTTTTATTTTGCCACATAAAAAGACCACATTGCACGTTATAAAGCCATTGAATTTGAATTTTTTAGCTAAAAAGTTCAAATAGCTATCAAATATCAAATAAGACAAATATATAGCTAAATAGCTATATATTGGTGAAAACAAAATTTATTTTTACCCAAAACTTGAATAATTCAAACATAACATTTTAAATAATTAAACTAAAATTATTATTTTCTAAATTTAAGACGGTCATTATACAATATCTAATTACAAAATTTCTACATTCTTCAGTTAACTTTCCTGAGTCATCGCAAAAGTCTATAAAAGGCAGGTGATGCAAAGGAGTTTAAGTTGACATCATTCTTGTTTAAAATTGTCATATATAGTGATTATAAGAAAGATGCACAATTAGATATTATAACAGTCGAAAAAAAAAAAAAATAAATAAAGTTATATAATTCTGAGGCTAATGGTTTCCACTTTATGAGTTACTCATGCATATACGTACATACAGGTACAAATCTCCAAGGTAGGCGGTCAAGAAGAGAAAAAATGGTAGTGAATTAAAAAAAAAAAAAAAAAAAGGTTACAAAAGTCTCAAATATGCGACTTCAATATTCTATGGCTAGTCATTTTTAAGATATACAAGATGCAACATTTATTTCCCGTATAAGAAATTAAAGAGATTCTCTTAAAAAAAAAAAAAAAAAATTGGAATGCTCCAAATTCGTGAAAGGGGAACACAAATACTGCTAAAAGGAGAAAAAATGAAAACTTCCTTATTTGTCCCCCGACAGATTTTAGGAATATGCCCCGATGGGAGGTCACGGACTTCCCCGACACGCCCCCCCCCCCTTCCCTCGACCTCCTAGCTCGTCACACTTGCCAGGTTGTTAAAATTTTGTAATATGTCCTCTAAAAATATTTTGATTTCTTCAAAAGAAAATTACCCATAGAGAATTGGGGGAAAATCCAAATAATTTTAGAAATCGAAAAATTTACCTTTATTATTATTATTGTCTGTGCCTCATATTACGCATTTATGAAAAGTGTAATATTTTAGGTAAAGCGAAGGTGCCAGATTTGAATCCAGGTTTCGCTTGTCGGCCTAGCCATTTGGGGTTTTCTGGGATTTTCTCCTAAATTCGCGTGAATACGAGCTAGGTTTCTTTAGAAAGACTCCCACGGAGCGCATACCAACACCTACGACCTTCGCGCGCTCAATCGGCCTTAACTTCAAACACATATATATATTTTATATGGTTTTGAAATAATCTTAATGTATTGTAAAAATCGTAGAGTGAAAAAAGAGAAAGCTATATCTCAGCTTCTATGTTATATGAATATAATACCTAACATGGTATGTTAAATATATGTATATTATAAAAAAAATTGTGCTGATTCAATTTGATTGCATATATCAGGCAGGTGACGCTACTATAACTTCCTGCAATTTTGCAGATGGCGATATTTCAGCACGTATTGGTAAAATTGTTTGAAACTGTATATATAGAATGTTAATTGAGAGTAACTAAGTCGGTTAAAATGTTTTGCATGTTAACTAACCGGCAAGTGGAGCTTTTGTATAAAATGGCAGAGAAAAAAGTTTCGTGATGGTCACAGCATACTGTTTTGAAAAACTACAATAGAGTTTAGAATCTCTACACATACGACGTTGCTAAATTAGGCTACTTAAAAACCGTTGAACCTGACATTTTTTTTTTCATAAAGTTATTATCTTTCCACTCCACTAACTTTAGGTTTTTCACCCAGAGATGAATTATATTTTTTCAAAAACAATGGCTCTTATTAATCTACGCTAGAATAACGCATTGGATTGTTATGTTTTCCTTAATGCAAAAGTTCTCATTATGTGGATCACAGCCGCATATCTTTATTTTTCGTTATTTCAATGTCAAGGTCCAGTTTTAAGGAAACTATCTGGTATCCGGGTTCAAAAAGTGTGCTCTATTTGTTTTTTTGCTTCTCCCTTAAAGCTCATTAACTCTATTCTTATTTCGAAACGTTATTCTTCATCTTTTTTTCTTCCAAGATGGAATATAAACTCCAAGTAAACTGTGTCTGTAGGCAAATAGACCAAGTTAATGTAAAGATGATAGAAAGGATGTAATATGCATTATGTTTTCTACAGTTATTTTAGCTGTGACCTATAAATTTGTTGTCTGCAAATGGTTAAAAAAAAAAAAAGTAACAGTTATGGTTGTAAGATGTGTTTATTTCACGGTATGGAAAAAACATGTTTTCATATTTTTCCCTTAAAGATATTTAACATTTTTTTTTTTTTAGATAAAAGATATAAGTTAAAAATACACTTGAAAATTTTAGTGCCAATTATAAAATGTTTATGTGGCCATTCTTAGGTAGCACAGAAATATTGGACAATGTTCTACCACTATTGGCCGAATTTTGAATGTCACTGAATGCCGTACGTCAAACTTACGATATTCACAAACATAATTGAAAGTTATTATAGAAAAGCATAGGTATAAAATAATTATTTTCATTGTTTAATACCTTCATGATCTGAAAACAATACTTAGTAAAAGAAAATTTTATAAAATAATAATTTCTTAAGAACTTTTTTAATGTTTTACATTTAATATTTGTTAATATTGGCCACTGTCGTAAAAAAGATATTTTAACAATATTCTGCGATATCTGTCGACATTTGAAAAGCAAGATATAATTTTTTGGATATTTGAGAGACAATCGATATTATGTAAACGATCAACATTTGAGCATGCGCCTCGCCTGAGATGTCAAAAAGGGAATATTTATTGGTGTCAAAATATATTGGCAGGTATCAGAAAATAATACCTGTAAATATTTTTTAGAAGAAAGTCATTTTATATACTCCATGTTATATTTTGATAATGTCCGATATCTTTGTGCTACCTGGGTTGTGTAAATATGATTTATTATTATTTACTTTCTTGTGGTGCTATAGTTACTGAGAATTTAGGTATTCGTGAAAATTTTCGAATTCGGTTTTCTGAGGTGTTTATTCGTTTTGAGATCGGAGAAATACGAAAATCTCAAAATTGGTAAAGTGTCCGTCGGTAGGTTTCTCAGTTTATCCGTGTAGACATAATCACAAGAATAATCACCTTTAAGATGTCGGACCAATTTTAAAGTGATAATGAAAAGAACCTAATTGAAATTAAATATTCTATTTTAAAAACTTCGTAAATTATTCGAAGTTAAAATTTTTTACAACATGGTAAAACAGGGCAATATTTCGTATAAATTTGGATTATGGAGATTATTGTTTAAGACACAGTTGTACAAAAACCAAAATACAGAATCAACCCCAGTAAAATTACTTAGCAAATTTGGATAACACATGGAAGAGGGAAGAAAGCAGTCCTAAGGAGTGGCTCATTTCAGTCTCCAAATATGTCGAACGATACTTTCATTCTGTGTTCATTACTTTTATTATGAATATAGTTATGGTCTACACTAGAAATTTATGAGGAAAAAAAAAATATATATATATAAATATATATGACAGGCAAATATATGACAGGCAAATGAGCAGAGTCCACAAAGACCTACTAGTTTTACTATGAAAAGCTAATTAGTAACTGTCAAAATAGTAATTTGCTTTAAAAACAATATTGATTTCTTTTCATTAGTTACTTATCCAATTTTCCAAGTCAAAACAGTAATTTGCTTTAAAAACAGTATTGTTTTCTTTTCATTAATTACTTATTTAATTTTCCAAGTAAAAATAGTAATTTGCTTTAAAAACAATATTGTTTTCTTTTCATTAGTTAGTTATTCAATTTTCCAAGTCAAAACAGAAATTTTCTTTAAAAACAGTATGGTTTTCTTTTCATTACTTTCGGATTCAATTTTCCAATAAGTATTTTCATAAGCAGACGGTCCAGACGATTCCTATTGTTTTACATTCTATCATATGAAAAAGGTAAATTGAATGTGGCGCTCTAAAAAAACATATTCGATGCAATTAAGGGGTTACATGGATAGAGAGATAGAGAGAGAGAGAAAGAAAATATGCTTTCTTTTAGCCTTTGAAACCTATGTTACTCCTTAATGTTATTAACATAATCAAATATCACAAATAACAAAAATGCCAAATTTTACAATTTATTCCGCAGCATTTGTAGCTTCGCCTTTATTTAACACAACTTTATTTATTGAATAATTTTCTACAACATATAACTACGATAAAATAAGAAAAAATAAATGCTCTTAAAAATTAGTATGTTGTGGCCATCGCAAAACTTTCTTCTATATTTTCCTATACAAATTCACGCGGTATAAATTAATAAATATTTTTTACATTATAAATGCAGACTATTTTCCTCTCAGAGAAGTACTACAGTCCTTCTCATAATTATAAGGACACCCGTTTTTCTATATTAACTAAACACTGAACACTATTATTTAAACAAATATATTTTTTACTAATTTAAATTTCATTAATAGACTATATTTAAAAAGTTTTATCGTTTTTATATCTTAAAAAACTTTAAATATGGTAAAAAGATGATTTTTCAGGTGTTCACAATTATAAGGACAGCTCGAATTTTAGTAATTTTTTTCAGTTATTCTTTAAATTAATATTTTATGGGGTCTCTTTTTAGGGTTAAACAGTCAGACATTCTCTCTGGTATATATATATATATATATATAAATTTTTTTTTAATATTCAGTTTCAATACCTTTTCATATAGCATATATGATATTCTTAATACATTTAAACTACTTAAAATTTCTTTCCACTTGCATGCACTTTTCTAATATCATAAATTAAGGTTTTTTCAACTTTTAGGCCACGGGAAAGGCAATAATACAGAAGTTTCTTTCTTCAAACTATTTCCTATTGCTCTAAAAGTAGAGCAAAAATGTAAGTCTTGTTGAAAAAAATATTATTACCCCTCAAAATCTAACAAAAATCTGATAATTACACGTTTAAAATTTGCGGATATTCTCTTGATGTTCTTAATAATAGAAAAAATTACTAAATTCATTCTGCCTTCAGTAGAAGCAGCTCCCCAGAGCACCATAGATCCACCTTTAAAATGCCCGATTCATATCTGCCTTTAAAAAATCTGCTCTGTCTTTCTCTATCTTCAGATCGTGCCAGTAACTGTTAAAACCATTTGTTTAATCAAGAATAAAATGTTTTTCATCCGAAAATGCAACATTTTACCATTTAATATTGTCTTTATTCAACTTTAACGAAGACGTTCTTTCCCCCATTAAATGCTTATTGATTACTACAGGTTTTTTATTCCTTTTAACATATTATTAATTATTTTAAACATGCACAAATGTGAACCCCAGCCTTTCGTTAAAAATTACGAGCAAATTCAGCAGCAGTCATTATGAGTAGAACATTAAGAGGAATTATGAGTCTTCGATCTCTGTAAAACAACTATGGTTTTGCATCAGATCTCTCTCCTATCGAACCAGCAGTTCAACGTTTGATCACATTTTCTTCAGCAATTTTAGATCTTCAAACTTCATTAGAAATTTGGCGGATTGAAATTATCCTTCCACATAAGAAACACATTTATCATACTTCACTACATGAACGTTCTTTTTTTCGAGGAATTATTAGTAATGTCCGTCCAAGAAAAATTGAAGGCTTATATATGAATTAATCTAGCCCAGTAGTTAACGAATTCGCATGTCAACTGTAATTTATTCGCTTGTAAGTTAAATAAAATGAAAAAATCTTGATTGTCCCTATAATTATGAACACCTAAAAACGTGGAGAAAAAAATATTTTGCATTATTTTGCATTATTTTTTATTAATTTTGTTTCATATTAAAAAAATTATAGCAGTTTTGGTTTTTAGAATTCTAGATATATTAAGTGCACTTAGTATAATCTTGTTCACAATCATTTTTACATTGTTATTTCAAAATATAAAGTGTCCTTATAAATATGAGAAGGAGTGTATTACACGATATGTCCAACGGAAGAGAATTCTTACCGTGCAGATGATGGGGAAATTTGTAGTATAGCAGCGCCAACTATCGACCGATATGTGCCAAAATTGAATCAACATAATGTCTCATAATGGCCTTTTCACATATAAAATTTTGTTTGATTATACGAAACAGAACCTAAGTTAAAGCCTTCCCTTAAAATGCGGAAATCACTGTATAGCAGTACCAATTGTTGAGTGATTGGCATCAAAAGCTCCAATAGGCCCTAATTTATGTCAAGGCGAATCTATACATAAATTTCTGTGCATTACTTCATCAAGATGTAGTTTTCCCTGAAATTGCGGAAATCGCTGTGTAGCAGCGCCAGCTATCTACTGGCACTAAATTTGATAAGCACTAACATATGTCAAGGTGCAACTACATATAAATTTATAAGCAATTCTGATCAGTAGTTCCTAAAATATAGCCTTCCCTGAAACTGTGGAAATCGCCGTACAGCAGCTTATGTATTGAGCGATTGGAACCAAAAGTTGACAGGCACTAATTTATGTCAAGGTGTAACTACATATAAATTTATATGTAATTCTGAGTAGTTCCTGAGATACAGTTGGAACAAAATTTTTGTCACACATACACAGGCACATAGACATACAGACATTATCTAAAAATGGTCAAATCGTGTTCTGGACCTCCCAAACGTGAAAATCTATCGAAAACCAGAAGTCGAAAATTTTTACGAAACCAATAATATTCTTCTATTAAATACAAAAGAAAGTAAAAAAGCGCTACGAGAAAAAGGCAGAGCTAACAATGCTCCAATTGAATAAATTATAAAAATTGTCAACTCTGTAAATGTAACTATACGGCTTATAACTCAATTGATAAGCTGAATTTGGATCTAATAGTTATTCTTCGTTAGTATATTTAGCCTTAGAATATGAAATAGTGATAATTTTAGAAGTTGGAAAAATCACTTACATTTTCTTCTCCGGCAAAGTGTCCCTCTCAGAACTAAAAGTTTTGCCACTGCTGTAGACGTAAACTTCCAAGTTTTGTATGTAACTTCAGATTTGTTCTATTTCCTAAACTTTTTGGTTTGTCATATGTGGTTACACAAACCTCAGGATTTTTTTTTTTACGCTGGACAGGGGTGTTTTAACTTGTCCCAAGCACTTCAGTTGCATTAGTTATATTTTTTTACTTTGATTTTTCAGTTTTGTCTTTTAATTTTCAATGAAACGTAATATCTTGATCAGTTTTAAGGTTTTGCTGGATTTTAAAAAGTGTAAGATGTGAAGCGTTAGTTGGAAGGTGGAATCGTACAGAATATTTCGAAATCTTTAATGAGTTGAGGAAATTTAAAAATTCAAAATGTCCCAAATTCATATGATTTTTACTATCTCGAAACTTAACTACATATCTTTTAATGCACTGTAAATTGTAGACCGAGGTTACACATGCCCCAAAACCTAAAGCAAGTGGAATCACGAAACAGAACATTTTCGACATATTTTTTCTTTTAAGTAGCACATTGTTAAATTATGAGAAGCTCATATTTAAAAACACACACACACACACAAAAAGTTTTAATTTATGCCTATAAAATTTTTAGGAAGCGTAAGTATAATAGTAACTAGGCAAAATAAGGTGAAAGTCGAACTATGTCGAAATGTTGTTAGATTCACCCCAATTCAACTTATTCTAAAAGTATCGTTAAAAAACTGCAAAAGAAAGGAGAATAATTTATTCGGCTTTTATGTAATTCTTTGTTTTATATTTAAGGGCCCGCTTCACTCACAGTCGCCGGAAGCCGAAGCTAATATTATTCTATGGGAAATTTTCTTTACTTATACTTCATTAACAAACACATATTTTTAAATTCTGTTTTCACATTCAGAAAATCCTCAACTGTTAAATTGTCGGACCTTTTTTTAAAACTGATTTTTTTAAATTTTTGATATTTTATTTTGAAATTGCAAAATGAAAAATTTCACAAATTGAAAATTCCTATTTTACCGCTTCAAAATAAAATATTAAAAATTTAAAAAACCTGTTTTTAAAAAAGGTCCGCCAATTTAACAGTTGGGAATTTTCTGAATGTGAAAACAGAATTTAAAAGAGGTGATAATTAATGAGTTATAAGTAAAGAAAATTTCTCATAGAATAACATTGGCTGGGGCTTCCGGCGACGGTGAGTGAAGAGGGAAGGTTAAGCATTATATTATATATTAAAAAATACAGTTAAAAAAAGTCTGGTGCGTAACAACTACACGACATCCATCACCGACTATTACACAAATAATCGATACTATTTTTAAATATAGCGTGGTCCGAACGCATAATACTAACTGAACAAATCAGGCACCTAACCCCAGTGGCAGAAAGTTTTGTAGCTGTCTGCGACAGGCTTTTAAAATTTCGTAATCTGTATGCAAAATTTGCGTGTAATCAGGGGTGAAAATGGCTTATTACCAGAGAGCGTCTAAGACGTCATACATCGATAGTGCACGGTCGCGGGCGAAAAATGACCGTAAATTGCAGACAATTTTTTATAACTGCCGACAAAGACTACCCAAAAGTTGCAGACAATTTTTTTTTATTACTACAGACAAAGTGTCCGAAAATTGAGGACTAATTTTTTTTTTTTTTTTTTTTTTTTTTTTATTAGTGCAGACAAAAACTGTCTGCAAGCCGTTTTTCTGTGTTCGCGACTATGTCGCCGTGTCGCAGTGTTTCTGCCACTGGGCACCTAACAATTTTCATGTACTATCAAATTAATACGTGCATAATAAAACAGAGTTTAGAAAAAATCGGTAGAGCCATTTTTTTGAAATACCAGTTTCCGAGATCTAAAACAGGATCTATCTAATCAGGAAGTTTGTCAATTTTTCTGTAGTAAACACACGCAAGGCAAAAGGATATCTAAAAAGGGGTTTATGTAGCAAATTTGTAGAAAATCGCCAGAGCCGTTTTTGAGTTACCGAATTTCGGTCCTACTGCCGAATTTCACCCAAACGGCAAACGTAACGATTCACCAGAAACTAACAACTATCACAAAATTTGCGATTTCGTTCGGACTGACTTTTCAAGCTTGACCGTAACTGTCGTGTGTTTTCTTGTGATATATAATGAACGTGCTGCTGCACTTGTTGTCAAACTATGTCTTGAATTTGTTCCTGATGATGCCCTGACAAGCTGGGCGAAAAGCGTTGAATATTATGTAATTTTAAAATGATTTTGATTAAATGTGTCTTTTTTAAAGAAAATTTTTACGTCTTTTAAAGTGTAATTTTTAACAAATTATTTGTTTTAACTCCACTAATTACATTCAATAAAAAAGAATGTTTTCGCTTAATTATTGGCAGTTCTGTATATCTTCTAAAAATCATGTGCACATCACATAGTGCACTTAAGTATAATCTTATATTAATAACATATAGCAACAGTCAGAAATATACTTCAATATATTTCCAAATATTATCCCACTATATTCTAGTTCTTTTGTGTAGCCTAGTGAACGAACGGTAAATGATTTTCATACCATATTCTACATGAAGCATCATTTTATGCCTATAAAAAATATATATTCATTTTATTTGGCCGTAGCCTATAGAGGTTAAACTCAACTTACTTGCAAGTACCCCCATAGACGTAATGTATTTGAATTCCCTTGGATGTCCTTGCACACGAACCATTTGCTTGATCTCAACGAAAAGGCTAGTGTAGCATCCCTATATGATACAGATATAGAATACAGAGTTTGGACTTCCTGCTATTATTTATTCTTGAGATATGCTGATAACATACACACAGACCAACCGCTAAAAACATGTTTTTCGTATTCATGGGACCTCAAAACGTGTAAATATAACAAAAACTCGATTTCGAAAATTTGACCCCAAAACAATACTTTCTCTACCATATATATGGGTAAGAGAAAGTTAAAGAAAACAAAAATAAAACATCAGCTTATGAGTAATTCGTGACCGGAAACGGGAAAATTGTTAGAGGGATTTACTTTGTCTTGCACATATTAGTAGGCAAAATATTATTTGGAGCCAAATTTTCGACATTGAGATTTTACTATAATTACATGTTCTGAGGTTTAATGAAGCTTTTAGATGTTGGTCTTTGTTTATTATCAGCATAAAATATAAAGAATAAATGAAGGATGTTCAAATTTAGTATTCTGAAGATTATGGGTGATGATATTTAAAAACTTTGACCATGTTGTACCGAGGGGGTGGGGGGGGGGAGGATTGATGAGACAGCAGTCTCCCTCGCATATAAATATGTAAAACATTAATATATTAACATATAAAATGTAAAACATAACACCCATATATATTATGCACACTAAATATATAAAATATTTTCTAAAACTAGTGGGGTAAGAAAAAAGCTACACCAGATGGCCACATTAAATTATACGACCGAAAGTCAAACCAAATTAATGTTATTATTTTGGATTAAAAAAGAAAAAAAAAAAAAAAAAAGTCGTAAAAAATATTTTTATGGTTGCACATCAGATAGATTCACTCTTCCTTCCTTTCTATGAAATCATACGGGATTTTTGTTGCTTTGTATTGTAAGGATATTGCATAAAAAAAAAAAAAAAAAAAAAAAAAAAAAAAAGTTTTTTGAATTCTGGTTTTTGAATTACATTCTTTGAATATGTCGTCTAAGCTTAGTAAGAAATTAAAGAATAAATAAATGAATAACATAATAATAAATAATCTATCAGATATTGAAAATTAGTGTTCAAAGTTTACTTAACCCGTTAACGCCCGAATTAATTTTGCAAAATATTATTAGCTGATTATTTCACTTCAAAATTAATATAGACAACTGACAGTAAAATATATTAACTTAAACAATTCTTCTGATAGTTTTAAATTTAAAGCCTATTCTTATTTATTGACGTTTAGTGTTCCTGCGAGAAAACTTCGAAATAGAAAAACTTTGTCAGCATAAAATAGTAAATCTGTTATCTCAAAGATCTCGAAACTAAAGTATTATAATACAAAGTCTGTCCCGAAAGTAATGCGCCCCATTTTCTTCTGCCGCAATTGTCCATCGTAAAGGTTGCCGCTTGCACGGAAGGTTGGGTGGAGTCTTGGGAACACAGCGCGACCAGCAGGGTTGCCAACTTGGGGACTTAGCCCCTAAATTTAGGGACTTTTTGGGCCGATGGGGACTTTTTTGGGGGCTAAATATTTTTAGGGGCTTTTTTGGGGACTTTCAAAATTATGCTGGGGTCTTTTGGAGACTTTTCAAAGCTTTGCTAATTTTATTTTTTTTCTGTGTTTTACTTTCCTTGCAATAACTAAATACCTACTTTGGATATTTAGAGTACTGAATTAATTCTAATATTAGATGGAATGTGGACAGGGTGATCCGTTTTCGTCTGCTAGAAACAGAAACCTCATCACATCCTTTAAGTGGGATTTCTAGGACAAATCTCATTTTAAGGATTTCTATATTTTTTTTCCATAATGACATATCGTACTATTTCTTTTATACAGCGTCGTTACCAGTTTTTATCTATCACCTTGAATGAATGTACGAACAGTTTTGTTTTCATAAATATATAAAGCTGATTGTTTTTCATTGTATCTGTCAGGATATTTAGTCCGGATTATTAGATTTTGTCAGAAATTGCTACACTTATTAATGAGGACAAAATCTAACTAACATATAATTGGTTCGAAAGATATTAAAAAAATAATAATAACTTTAAAAATATTAAAAAGACAAAAAAAAAAAAAAAAAAAAAAAAAAAAAAAAAAAGGATTGGGAAAAGAAATTGATTAATAAAGATATATTTCTCTTAAAGTCAGAAAAAAAAAATGTGGAAACTTTTTTTTTTTATTAGAATAAAATTGAAAAAAATTGTGTTCAAGTAATGGAATAGTTTTAATATAGCATTCCTCGACGGAAAACTAAAATAGGCTTAGGGTTTTAATGTTTTTATTTATTTATTTTTCAGTGCTTCAAAATAATAATAATAATAATGATAATAATAAATAAATAAAAGTATTTTGCAATTTATGTCAATGTGTTTTGATAAGGATAGGTCTCTATTTTCAATTTGTAGCTATAAAAAATTAAATCAGCATAATTAATTTGATCGCCATGATTAAATGTATTCATATATAAATATCACCATATCACCTGTTCGGTATTTACTTTGATTCATTTCACTGCGTATACTTTTAGTTCTGAGTTCGTGTGTTTTACTTCCCTTTCGCACCCACATTCTCGTTTTCAGCTCGACTATATTATACGTATAAGCATAAATATTTTTTTTTTTTTTTTTACATATGTTAAGATTATATGAATGCAAATGAATCAAAGCATGTATATTGGATGCATATCCAATATACATGCTTCAGTTACTTGAAATTAAGTATTTAAGATACAATACGTTTACTGTTTCATATGTGTAACTTGACTTCTTTCATTGGGGGAGGGACAAAATATTTCAAACTATACGAAGTGAAGCCCGATCGATAATGTTTGAAATTATGTGCTTAATAATTTTTAATGTAATGTCTAATGTATGCAATTTTTTTCAATAATGATTTTAATCTATTTCACTTAATTTAAATATCGAACAATTTTTCTAATATCTAACTAAAATGTCTTAATTTAAAATACTCTACTATCTAACTAAAACGAATAAGTTAATAAACTACTTCTGCATTTTTATTTTCACATGTTTTTTAGAATTAAGCAGAGTTATTAGTACATCTTTAGATTTTCCATGCGTACAAAGAGGTTTTTTACTCCTCTACAAGCGTATTTCGCATGTTTAAAACAAAAGCTCACCATAAAATATTAATATAAATTCCCCTGTTTCATATCACCAGAGGTTTCCTAATCAAAGTTTGAATTAAAAAAAAAAAAAAAAAAAAAAAAAAAAAAACTTGCATTAGATTGTTGGAGGCAGATTCACAAAAACAGAAGAGAAGTTTTCTTGAATTTTTGAGCTGAAAATTTGGGGACTTTTTTAGGGGATTTTCACAAAAGATTTAGGTACTTTTAGGGGATTTTCAACTTAAATTTAGGGGCTTCAGATTTTTGGAGTTGGCAACCCTGGCGACCAGCGCCAGTCGGCTCCGAGCTCCTGCAGAGTGTCAGTGCCTGTTTAAGTGAACCCTTGTGTGAGTGCTCGGTCGAAATCAAGATGGAACAAACTCTCGAGCAGAATTGTTGCAGTGTTGTGAGGACGATCCGACTGTTTTGGACAATGTGGTAAGTGATGACGAATCTTTTACTTTCTTGTACGACCCAGAAACAAAATGACAGAGCGCAGAGGGGCATACGACGTCGTCACCACGCCCAAAAAAGGCAAGAATGAGCAAATCGCAGGGCAAAGCGATGCTCATTGTTTTTTTTTTTTTTTTCTTTTTTTCGAATCCAAGGGAGTGGTACATTTTGAATTTGTTCACCTGGCCAACCAGTCAACGCCAAATTTTACGTTGAAGTACTGAAAAGGCTAAAGCAAAGGGTCAACCACGTTAGGCGCGAGATCAAGAATTCCTAGAAGCTGCACTATGACAATGGTCCCAGCGTCTCAACGCTCCCCCAGCCGCCTTACAGTCCTGATTTGTCCCCGTCCGACTTCTCTTCATTCCCAAAGATTAAAAAAATCCTCAAAGGACAGAATTTGGGGATCCTGGAGAACATCAAGGTGGCTACGACGAGGTTACTAAAGGACATCTCTGTGATGGACAGCCAGGATGCATATAAAGCATAGAAATCGCGTCGGAACAAGTTTGTTGAAGCAGGAGAGATGTATTTCGAAGAATATTGAGTAAGTGTACGAATAGGTTCAATAGATTTCTTAAAATAAAAATGGGCGCATTACTTTCGGGACAGACCTTGTATAGATTATTATTCAACTTGGTTTAAGTTAGTATACCTGCGCAAAAAGCAAATGTATGTGCGACGAATGAAAAATCATAGAACGACTATCCAAATTATGAAATAATAATTAATAGTAGGCACATAAAACTTTCAGGGATCATTTCGAGTGACGCTATAAACTGTCACTAAAAAGCAGAAATCATTCCAAGAAACCACAAAAAATAAACGCGCCATTTTATTAGCTGTCCTCAAATGACGACACTGAGCGCTAACGGGTTAATAATTACTTAAAACTAGCTTAATAATTACTTAAATTTACTATAAAAAAAAGTTTACCTCACTAAAAAGCAACATGTGGAAAGAGTGTAATTCAAGAGACAGAATTCGAGAAACTTCATTTTTCAATGAGATAGCTTTATAATACGATGCAACAAATATTCCGTAGCATAACAAGTATAACATGGAAAGGAAGAAAGGGCGAATCTGGAGTGTTGTTTATGTTTCAATAGCTCTTGTGTGATGGTTAAAATCCCTTCTAAGTTAATTTTATACAATTCGCATCCTTTAATTAGTTTTAATGAGTCTTACTCTTACTCTCATTTTTAACAATATGAGCTAAAAAGGTGTTATTCTTTAAAACTTAGAGGGTGAATTTAGGCTTCATGGATTTATTTGTAAAAATCTTCTGTGATATGTGTCTGGAAGTACACAAAAAAAAGCCAAAGAACGAAAAAAAAAAAAAAAAAATTTTTTTTTTCATTTAAATTTTATTTGAGCAGCATCTCTATTTATATCTATATACAGAAATATACGCTTGCTTCTGCTCTTCATAATCGAGCAAAGGATCCGTTTTAGAAATATATCAAATATCACAGCTAACTAAAAATCAAATAAACAAAATCGTTTCGTTAAAGAAGCTATATTTTTACAATAGTATGGAAGCATTTCTTATGGAACATTTCTTCCTGATTTATTTAAAGGGGTGCTTGCAAATCGCTCCTTTCCTTATGCTTTTTTTTTTCTTTTGTGTAATTCCGCTTTCACATTTAGAAATTTCGCGACCATTAAAAATTGTTTTTCGATTTTCATTTCTATCCTTTTTAATATTTCGTTTTAATACTCTGAAACGAGAAAAATTAACTAAGTGCATTTTTTGAACTTTACAATTTAAAAATCAAATATTAAATTTAAAATAATTTTTGAAAAACATGCAACAATTATGAATTTTCAGAATATGAAGACGGAGTTTAAAAATATACATTTGGTAATGAGTAGTTTTCAAAACAAATTTCCCCATTCAATAATATAGGGTTAGGCTCCCGGCCACGTTAGGCGTGAAGCATCCCAATGCATGATCCCTTTAAGTACGGTAAGCCCAGTGTCGAACAGTGTCTTTCTGATTTTTTGATTGACTCATCCCCAGATATTTACTAATTTTTATTTAATTTAAATTTTACCGAATAAGTTTTATTTTGTTTTGTTTTATTTACTATTATTAATTTTTGTCATACCATTTCAAGGAAACAGCACTTCCACATTTACAAAAGTACTATATACAATACCTTACTATACACTTGTGAACAAAATTAAAGTAACAATCTGTTTTTTCGCTTTCATCTTTTGCCCACAATTTTTAAACAAATAAACATATGAACATAAAATTTGGATAGCCTGTTCGTTATCATATTATTAACCGAATTTTATGTAAACTTTAGCATAAGAATAATTTTTAAGCAAATAAATATTCACTTTCCTCTCAAAAGTAAGCTTTGGAAAAAATGAAAAACTTCAATAATTTTTGTAAAGAACACTTAAGTGGTCATAAGGATGCCATACAGATAGGTGAAGATGCACACGCATCCATATGTTAGATTACATGCAACCAAAAATCTTTCTACCTGTATTCACTTTTCTGTTTCTTCTTTTTTTCGCATGTGAATAGCTTTTTAAAAAATATACATACAAACATGAAAATTGAATAAGAGGTTCATTATAAAATTATTTATCGACATTTTTATTATTCTGATGATGCTCATAGTTTACAAATTATTAATTATATTTTTTTAAAAAGTCCATTATAAAAGTAAAGTTAATACAGAAAGAAAAATCGAGATTTAGTTTAACATTTCAAGGCATGTGCGTCTTTACCTATCTCTAATGCATCCTTAACACCGCTTTACATTAAGTGTTCTTTTCTAAAATTATTGAAATTTTTCATTTTTTTAAAGCTTACTTTTGAGAGAAAAACGAATATTTATTAGCTTAAAAATTATTCTTATGCTAAAGTTACATAAAATTCGGTTAATAATATGATAGCGAACAGGCCATCCAAATTTTATATTCATATGTTTATCTGTTTAAAAATTGTGTGCAAAAGAAGAGAACGAGAAAACAGGTTGTTGCTTTAATTTTGTCCACCAGTGTAAATAATCGGACATTTACTATTTTAAACGTTTTATTAAATATCTAGAAAGATATTTGGAGAGTTTTTCTAAAATTTTATTGCGTAACGAACATTTATTTCAGATTTTAACCTCATATATTTCAGAAAAGGTTTTGCCCGAAGACGAAAAGGGGACCAGTAACAAATCAAAAGAAAAGGTTCGGGATCAACCTGTAAAACATAAGGCTTGAAATACGTTGTAACTATAAGCATATGGTCATGATGCTTTTTTTTTTTTTTTTTTTAACTATTTATTTTTTATGCGTATGCGAATAACACATATATATATGAAAATATAAAAGTTTCTTTAAAAACACTTTTTGCGCATTAAACAGATTAATTCTTCCTGTTATCCTTTTGACTTTTGTTCCTTTGTATTTTAAGGATATCTCCTACAACAACAACAACAAAAAGTTTTTCGAATTCTGGTTTTTGAATTACACTCTTTGAACATGTCGTCTAAGCTTAGTAAGCAATTAAAGAATAAATAAATGAATAACATAACAATCTATATAATATTTCTTTAACGTGGACCAATTACGATTATATTTTGTGGAAACGATTCGATAGTGACAATAAAATACGCAGGGATAAAAAAAATAATATACAAGTAATATTTAATTACGTGGACTCAGCTCAGTGATATAGTAAAAAATCTGGAGTGACTCCACTCGACTTTCCGAACATTGATTAATTAACAGTTTTGTAGATAAAGAGCAGTTGTTAAACAAACAAAAGAGAGAAAACCATAATAGAGTGTTTGAGTATTTTTCTCCATCTATTACACGATGTTTTATTTAACGCTACTGAACTTTGAGCCCATAGATCATAATGATAAAGAATTTTTCGTTGTGTCCCTGTAAAAACCTATACATGCTAGATTCACCAAAAGGCTTATAGTTAGTGCAACAGTGATTTATAATATTCATATAAATTTTCAGCTCAATTGAATGAGGCATTTAGATGCTATCGCACTTTTAAAAATTTGGTCCCATTGGCCACAATGATAACGAATTTTTCTTTGTGTCCCTGTAAAAAAACTGTAACTGCTAGATTCACCAAAATCTATATAGTTGGTGCAGCTCTGACCTATAACATGTGTACAAATTGTTTGCTCAGATTAATAAGGCGTTTAGACGCTATCACACTTTTAAAAATTTGGCCCCATAGGCATAATGATAAAGAATTCTTCTTTGTGACCCTGTAAAAAAACTATAAGTGCTAGATTCTCCAAAATTTATACAGATTGCGTATCTGTGACCTATAATATGTGTATAAATTTTTTGCTCAATTGAATAAGGCGTTTAGATGCTATCGCACTTTTAAGATTTTGGTCCCATAGGACATAATGATAAAGAATTTTTCTTTGTGTCCCTGTAAAAAAACTATAAGTGCTAGAGTCACCAAAATCTATAGGGTTCGTACTATGGTGACTTACAATATACGTACCAACTTTCCGCTTATTCGAACTAAGCGTTTAGACGCTAGCGTGTTCACTCACAGACATACACACATACACACATACATACACACACATACATACATCATCGTAAAAATAGTGGAAACGGACTCAGGGGACCTCGAAACGTATAGAAACATCAAAATCTCGAATTCGGATTTTTGACATGATTACAATACTTTCCTCACTATAGTGTTCGGAAAGTAAAAATAAATAAATAAGTAAATAAAAATAAAATGACGACATTTGTCTTAATTGTCGCCATTTTATACAAAAAATTTATTTTTAGAAGTTGCATCTTTACAATCCTTGCAAGCATCATTTTAAACCAAGCAATAATTTAAAGATATAAACAAAATATGATTTTTTCCATAAATTTATTGAAAAACGTAATAATAAAAAGTATAATCAAAGAAGGTACTAAGTGTTTTTACTAAAAAATTATGCCAAAATGAATAAATAATAATAATAATAATAAAGAGATCTCGCCAATATGGCGGCAAAAATTTAAAAGTCGCCATAGGGGACCTTTATTAAAGCTGTCTTTCTTGAGAAAATATTAAAACGGTCATCAAACATGAATTTCATTTTTTAATTTTTCTCTGAGTGAATTTATTTTAACTATCATTAGCGTTTCATCCCACAAAAACTAATAATAATTTGGCTTCTGGTGAATTAAAACTTTAATTGGATGGCGAAATTGGTATAAGATTTATAAGTTTCAAATTTTAAAGGTAAATTAATTTTAAAAATATATAAACTGCGAAAATTTCGCATGGGTTTGATAGTAATAAGTAATTTATCAGATATTTAATTATTAAAGTTTAATTAATAATTACTTAAAAATAACTTAATAATTAATTAAATTTATATATATATATAGAAAAAAAAATTACCTCACTAAAAAGCAACATGTGCAAAGAGTGTAATTCAAAAAACAGAATTCGAGAAACTTCATTTTTTCAATGAGATAGCCTTATAAAAACGATGCAACAAATATTCCGTAGCATAACAAGGATAACATGGAAAGGAAGAAAGGGTGAATCTGGAGTGTTGCTTATATTTCAATAAGTCTTGCGTGATGGTTAGAACAGGGCTTTCTTAATAACCTAAATATCTAGAAGGCCTTGGTTAGAATCCCTTCTAAGTTAATTTTATACAATTCGCATCCTTTAATTAGTTTTAATCTCATTTTCAACAATATGAGCTAAAAAGGGGTTATTCTTTAAAACTTAGAGGGTAAATTTAGGCTTCATGGAATTATTTGTAAAAATATTCAGTGATATGTGTCTGGGAGTACACAAAGAAAGACAAAACTTTTTTTTTTTTTTCATTTAAATTTTATTTGAGCAGCATCTCTATTTATATCTATATACAGAAATATACGCTTGCTTCTGCTCTTCATAATCGAGCAAAGGATCCATTTTAGAAATATATCAAATATCACAGCTAACTAAAAATCAGATAAACAAAATCGTTTCGTTAAAGAAGCTACATTTTTACAATAGAAATTGCATTGGAATACATTCGATAATAAAAAAGACAGACGCGCTGATAAATTGCTGGTTTTATTTTTAATGTATAAAAGAGAAATCTTTAAAATGGAAGTTAGCAAATTTTTCGAAAGAAAAAATAAACAAATAAAAGAAAGATATAAAAACAATGCAAAATATTCAATTATTAGAACGTATAAATGTTATTTAAACAAAACACTTATAGTATATAATAAAAGTTTTTAGTTAATGCATGCAGTATCAATTTTTTCGATATTTTATCAATTTAAATCAACACTGTAACATTTCCAATCCAAATTGACAATTGTGTAATGTTACACATTACAACGATTTATTCAGTTATTACAGAGTATTACAAGAAAAACTATTGTAGAATAAAAATATTTAAAAAAAGACAAATTCAGTAACTTCGAAATAATTTTAATTAAAAGTGTTATTAAATTATATTTTATTGAATGAGGCAGCCAAAATTTTGTTTGAGTTTTAGACATATGTCAGATTTTGAAATAAATTGTGAAAAATAGTAGAAATTTTAAACAAACAAATATATAAAATCCAAATAAAATCCAGGAGTTATTTCTTACGCCTAAATGAAGTAACAAGATGAGTTTTGGATTACAATAGTAGTTAGCAGTATATTAATAACAGGAGACTTGGCGTTGGAATATTAAAACTCGAATAAACGACTACGTCAGAAACGCCAAAGAAAAATATTGGAAATGTATATTATTTGCGATAAATATTAACTTTTCCAAAGATTTTAACATTTTTAAAACTCATCAACACCTTACTTTTTGAATAAAGATGAATAATTAGAAAATGATAAAAAATAAATAATTGCAATCATAGTAATTATTATTAGAAAAAAAAAAAAGTTGAAATCCCGTAATTACTTTTGAAAGAAGTATTTTTAACAAAAAAGAAATATAAAACAGGTCATCATATGTATGTAGATAATCTTTTTATGGATGTAACAATCAATTATTATATTTAAAATATTAATTTTTTACATAACAATTAGTTAAAGTAGAAAAAAGAAAGTTAAAATACTTTTGTAAATTCTTATTTGTAGAACAAGTTTAAAAATGATTTCATTAAAGATATTCTGGATCGAATTCATAGTGCTGCCATCTATTAACGTCTTTTCATTCTAAATTTTCACTAACAGCAATTTTTAAAAAATTTAAAATGTTTCACAGTTAAAAAATTGCACACGTAATGTTTTTTTAGGATATTCTAATGCATAAGTCTTGAGTATATTAAATTCATATCACAATATTTTTATAGAAATATTTTTAAAATCATCGATGCAATATCATCATATTTTGTAAGTTTTTCAAAATACAGTAGAAAAATCACAGTATGTTGTTACAGAATGCAAAATAAAATTTTCACAAGATAAACAAATAAATGTCATACAAAAACTAAAGAGTATCATAAAACTATTGACAAATATGTCTATATGACACACGAAATAAAAATATCTCAAATAATTTAAAGCATAAGGGAGATGAAAAAAAAAAAAAAAAAAAAAAAAAAAAAAATCCCGTAACATTTTATTTGTATTTTTTTTATGAAAATTAGAAAAGGACTGACTACGTAACTATAAGCCTAAAATTGCAAGAGTCCTTAAAAATAAAATAGGAGACTATAAAATTTTCCTACAAGAATTTTATGTTAAAAAAACCCCTCTAAATGCAATGATGTTGTGCAGTAGTTGTGCCATCTAGTGACACAATGTGCAAATACACAAGACTAGGTGTAAATGTCAAATCTAGTTACTAATCAGACTACTTTTCTCCAATTTGTAACAATAACACTCTCTTATTGTTTAGCTTATTGTATTAGTAAACTTGAAAGAGTATTACTTAAACATAACATGAAATCTATATGTATAAGCTTAAGTATTTTTCCATTATACCAGATAAAAGTTTTGTATTTTTATATAGGATTTTGTAGGTTATTATTATCGTAACTGTGATTTCAAAATCCTGCAATATAGTAAAAACTTTTCCTCCAAAACAATATTTTTAGCGGATACCTTTAAAATAGATTATGGAGCTAAATATATTGAAAGCTGTAATTTAATAATTTTTTTTCTTATTTATAAATTACATGACATCGCATGTTAAAGTTCATTCTTCGATTTCGTTGCGCTTTCATCACAGGTCTGTGCAAGTTCGGACCTAAAACAAAAAAAGGGGGGGGGGGCAAAAGGGGCTGGGTCAGATCAGAAAACCAAAGACAAATTTTCGAATGGGTTGGGCAAAAAAAAAAAAAAAAAAAAAAAAAAAAAAAAAGATGAATTTTCAAACAGAACAGGCCGGCCATAAAGACGAATTTTCAAGTAGGCCGAAAGGTTAATAATATATATATATATATATATATATATATGTTTTAAAGTCAGAAATAATATAAGATATTTTCCAATAAAAATAGAAAGTTCATATAAATCTGGCTGTGACTAAAAAAAAACAAGTGACTGGTTGAGAATTACTCATTTGGGCATTGAAAAGTTTCACTAAAAAAAATTTTTTTAAGTCACTCAAAGTTGAAATTTTGTTATACTAGTAGTTCAAAATGTGTTACGCTTAAGAAAAAAAAGAAAAAAAAAAAAAAAACTGTGTATTTTTAATAACTCAATGTAAAAACTGTTCCTTTAATGAATTATATTTTACAATCATCGTAGCCATAATCCGAAAAAGATGAACAGATCGAACACAAATATGATTTTTTATTTTGTTTCGGGGCAAGCTGTGATCGGGCGTATATTTTTTTATTTAGGATTGGGTAGGGCCAAGACTGTTACTACTTGGGCCTGATATTTCAAGCATTTTAAAGACTTTTACTGTAAAATAAAGTGAAGAAAAAAATTATCCTTTCCCTATGATTTTGAAAGAAAAGCTCAAAATAAGGGAGGAAAAATACTTATTCGCGAAATAAATAAGCGAATATTGCAAAAAGTAATACTTCACTGTACAGGACATAAAGAAAATTGTTAACAATACAAGAAATATTTTCCAAGCCACGAATATTGATACTTTAAAACTATTGCCAAAAAATGTGCAAAATTTACAATAATTTTAGCATTTTTATAGAAATTTATTTTTTCAACTGAGTGAAAATAATATCCGGACTGGGAGTCGAACCCCGGATCTTTGACTTACAAGGTCAACGCTCTACCCGGATACAATTTAATAAATTGTAATTTTAACATTGTTAGCGAGTCATGTAAAACTGCGTTTTTATAGTAAAACAAGCCTCGCCTTTAGATGAATAATACATTACTTTTAACTTTTTCATTCCCAATCTTTTTTTCCTTCATAAAACAATAAATCCTATATTTAGTCATAAATATATTTTCAAAAGTAAAGAAATCTAAATAATTTTTGAAAATAGGAGTAAATAACAGAGTATGAATTAATATAGTTAACAAAGCAACTAAGAGGTGTTTATTTGTACTTAATCATAACCACTGATTCGATTTAAAATTGCAACTTTTCAATAAATAAAAATATAAAAAAATTGAAAGAAATACACCGTTGCAATTAATTAAAATATAAATATAAATAAAATAAAATATTTAAAACAGTTAATTTACTTAAATTGCTTAAAAAAAAAAAAAAAAACCTGATTCCGATATTATTATTAGAATAGAGTAAAATATTCTTTTATTCATCCTCAGATAGTAAAACCATCTAAAATCTATTTTTTTTTTTTATGTAGAAAAATGTATATAGATTATAATATTCTCTCTATGCCTAACTTATTTTCATTGGTCATTTTGAACCAGTTGGAGTTTTAATTGGTAAGAAAGAATTTATCTACAGTAATTTACTAAAAATTCAACGTGACAAAAAGATATTAAAAAAAAAAAAAAAAAAAGATTATGGATTTATATTATGGACATTATTAAAAACATTTTATTGGAGAAAATATAGTTCAAAGTTATCTGTTGCAGAATATATGAAATTCTTTTGTTTTTGATAAATTATGTATACAGAACAAAATATTTATTCATTGTTCTCGTTTTAAAACTATTTTTTAAATAAAAATATTTTCAAACCATGAGACCAATAAAAAAGACGTTTTAAGTGATATTAATTAAAGAAAAATAAATTTAGAATGTTATTAAATATGTAAATTTACATACAAATACAAATTGTAAATAAAGATACGAGTCAAATTATTAATTCGACACAGGAATATATTTTAGAAGAATAGCTACAATGAATTTAAGTACTGTAATTCGTTTACCTTTTTATTAATTACAATAGAAACTAGATAAGTTAAAATTCGATTGTTCAAGATTTCTGCAGATCAAAATGATTTCCTTCATTTAATTTTTAAAAATAAAATTAACTCAAATTATTTAATAAAACTTTAATGCCAATGAATATACTTTCCAAACTGTTTTTTTTTTTTTTTTTTTTTTTTTTTTTTGTTTTCTTGAAACGTTGATACAGTGTTTACTTTCAGCAACATTATTAACCCTTTCATTCCCAATTTTTTCCCTCCATAAAACAATAAATCTTATATGTAGTCATAAATTTATTTCAAAGGTAGTATATATAAATATTTTTTTTTTTTTTTTAAATAGGAGTAATAGTAGAGTACGAATTAATATAGCTAACAAAACAACTGAGAGGTGTTTATTTATGTTTTCTATAACCACTGATGCCATTAAGAATAATAACTTTTCAATAAATAAAATATCAACATTTTGGAAGAAATACATATTGCAATTAATTAAAATACAAATTATAAACATTAAAAAATAAAATAAAAAATATTTCAAACAGTTAATTTACTTAACCCTTTATATCCCAAATTACCTTATTTTTGGAAAAATAGTTTGAAACTTTATTATATTTTTTTCTGCATGAGAAACATCTCATATTAAATTTAGCTTAAACTATAGCTTAACTATAGGAAAAGCTTAAAATATGGGGACTTTGAAGTTCCAACGAAATCCTGTAGTAAATTTAGGCTATATTGATGAAATTTTTTTACGGGACTTTAAAGTCCCGTGGGATACAAAAGGTTAACGTAAAATATACATGTATACAAATTTCTGAAAAAAAAAAAAAAATAGGATAATCACTAATATTTAAAGAAATCCTTTTCTATAAATTAAAAACTTAGAAATTTATTTTATTTTACACAGCCTTTGTTCAATATAACATCTTATGCATTTAAACATTTTCTTTCTTTCCTTTTCTTCTGTTGTTTTTTCTTTTCTTTCTCCTTTCTTTCTAATTTAGGTGTCTTTAAATGTTTTAAATCATTATCAAATCCTTATTATTATTTTAAATAATTTTCTGGTTCATTCTAAAAATAATTTTGTATCAAAATAACATTTTATTGTTGTACCTTATGACATATGGTACAACAATATAAGAAAACAGATTTTTGTTTTTATTTTCTCATAATATCATTTTGAATTATTTTGACTATTTTGTTTTATTCAAATTTAAATTCGATGTAGATGAAGATGCAGAATTATAACGCTGATCTGAGTACTAAACCTTTTCTCACACGAAAATATCATTGTATACAACTGAAAACACGCGTTTTCATTCAATAAAACAAACTCTTTGAAAAACTGGTACAAATATTGACAGAATTTTCAGTTGCATTCCATACACACTCAGATTTAGTTACAATTTTATCAAATTCAGTTGTGACGCTTATAGAAAATTATCAGCGAGAAACATTTGTACTGCAGTTTTCACGGACACTGAAATCACGTGCTAGCACTATGAGAATCACAGCTTATATTTTTCAGCTCAATTTGAGAGACATGAAAAGAAGAAAAATTCTTCAGAATGGACTTATAGTAGAAAGCACTGTTTAAAAATTTTCTTATGACAAAACAACCTTCTATGAAAGAAGGTAATCACAATTTTAATGATTAGTAGCTCATGATATTATTCTGTAAAAAGTTTAGTGCATCAGAAAGGGAAAAACTTCTTACATACACCATAAAAAGTATAGGAAAAAAAGCAATATATTTATATTTTGAAGGAATAAATTACGTATCAGATCAAAATACGAGCAAATATTAGGTCGTTGCAAAAGTTCGTGCGGACGCGGATCATTTTATTGCCTCCAAAGACGAGAGCTTCTATCACCGTGGTATACATTTGTTACCCGAAAAATGGGCAAAGGTTGTAGAAAGTAATGGAGAGTATTTTGATTAAAAATTGTCATTTGATTTGATGTATTTTTATGAAATGAAGCAATAAAAAACCACACGAATTTATGCAAAGGCCTAATATTTCTATAACATAAAGAGCTTTTCTTTAGTTTTTGCATAAATACAGAAAACATTCTGAAAATAACAGACATTGAAAAATTATTAGTTTTTCTTTTTCCTAAACATACAATAGTTCAGGAAAAATAATTTCACATGCCGATATATTTTTTACACTGCCACAATGTTACTTGTGATAGTTGGTGTGCTTTATTTTGACGTCAAAGGAATCATTCATTCAAAACACGCGCTTTCATTACTGAAGTAGAAAGAGTTTTTTCGTAAGTACAAAATGCACATTAAAAGTTACATTAAATTTTAAGCACATTAAAAACTGAGACAGACAAAATACACTAAAAATATACAATTTAAAGCATTAAAAACGCAAAACAAATTTAAACGTTTCGAGCCTTTTACAGGATCTTCATCAGTAAAAACATTAAATGTAAATGCTGAGAAGAACAACGTATTCAGCGGGAACTGCGCATGCCTCATTAAGTGGTTAATGAAAGTCTGTTGTTCTTCTCAGCATTTACATTTGATGTTTTTACTGCTGAGGAGCCTGTAAAAGACTCGAAACGTTTAAATTTATGTTTTGTGTTTCTAATGTTTTAAATTGTATATTTTTAGTGCATATTGTCTGTCTCAGTTTTTAATATGATTAAAATTTAGTTTAACTACGAGACGTAATGATTTTTAAATATTTTAAAAGTTACATTGCTGTGTTCACATGATGAATTGCGACGTGTTACAGCGCTATCACAATATTGCAAATATAATGTTTTGAGTGCTAACTGTGATGGTAAATGAATGATTCTTTTCTATAGCATTTTTTTCACTTTCATGATGCATGTTAGAAATTTACCTTTTACAAAGCCTTAACAGTTGAGTGGTACTAGACATGAAGTTACGATTAAACATTTTTTGTTGAACAGATTTTGTTTCCATGCTTACGCATCATTATCTAATAAAAATCATGATTAATGATTGCTTAAGTTTACTTAAGGTTTATATGCATGTTTTGATTAAGGCATAGTGTAAGACTTGCTTAAAACACTCATTTTTCGGATTAATGAAAACGATTACCTCATCGTGACTTTACTAGATAAAATATTTTTTTATTTGCTAAATGTAATTACTCTTAAAACTGAAATTGTGGACACTTCACACACATTTCATTTTATATTCCATACTTGCGAAAACTCCCCGCTACATGCATTTTTTTTTTTTTTTTTTTTTTTTTAAGGTATCGGTGGGGTATTAACCTTTGAGGAACAAAATAATTACTCCTCATTTAATTTTAAAAATCCACCAAATTTGCAAGCAAAGTTAAAAGAAAAGAAATAAATGAATTTTTTCCGCTAAGTCACAGCAGTGAAATTTTACTGAAGAATTCAGGGATGAAATTTCGCAGATGGAAATTAGTAATGGTATTCTCGTGGCGAGAACACTGCGCTTTAAAGGGTTTACGTCAACGTGAATGCTTTGGAGTACCAGCAAGTGGTCGTAACCAATGCTTACCTCATCGAAAGTGTAAAAAACATAATTTTTCAGAAAATAAAAAATAGCCAAAAGGGTTTCAATTTAGAATTTGGTCTCTGAAAAATTCCCCACGTGAGCACAGATTTTTCAGAATGAAGCAGCAGGAGAGTTACACACACACAAAGGAGAGAGAGAGAGAGAGAGAGAGAGAGAAAGAAAGACTCCTTGAGAAATCCTAAGTGCAACAGAGAACTACTGCGTGTGTTGACGTGACAAGTCTGGACGGCGAAAAGTAACTAAGACAGAAAGTTTCAAAAAACACAGGAATGTGTTTAGAGTCCCGTAATTAGGAAAAAAAAAGAGGGTGGGGGCATATATTTTATTTGAAACTAGAGAAAATTCCTAACGAAAATAAATTACTGATCTTCCACCGGATCTTGAAGGACCTACTAGAATCTTGTTCCGAGAGAATCTCAAGGGACCTATGAGAAGCCAGTATAAAGCTCCAGAATCCTGACAAAAAATTTGCAACCAAAAACTTCCGAGAGGATCCTGGAGGACCAATCAAAAGCAGAGAATTCCGGACAACCAATCAGAAGCCAAAACGACAATCAATCAGAAGCCAAAACTGAAACTCAAAATCCCGGGAACTGGTGCTTACGTTGATGGCCTTCCTAGTACTCGTGCATTTTATGACCTATTTGTGTTTTGGTGTTTAGATATATGTATGAGCCCAGTGAATAAAGTGTAGCAGCAGAAAAAATTCTGCGTGTACAGTAAATAAATAAAAAAAAAAATAATAATAATAATAAAAAAAACTGTATTGAAAGAAAAGGGGCTAAAAATAAGTTAAAGTTTAAGATAAAAACTCAAAATCCTTAGACAAAATTTTCCAGTTAAAATTCGAGAGGATTTCAGAGGAGATTCGAGAGGATTTCATCTTAAGACCCACCCCTCGACCAATCAGAATTTGTGTTTAGAAAATTTGTCTAAAAATCAACGTCCAGAGTACAAAATTCCATAAAAAATAATAAAAGTTTGTCGAATAATAATAATAAAATTATCCTAACAGTTGAAATTTTTAAAAAAATATTTACAATAAAAAGAATTTCACTAGAAGGAAGGTCGGGCATGGCATAAGCGACTCACATTAAAGTTCTGTAGTTACACCTGATGCTAGGGTAAGCCAAATCTAGAGGAACATTTTGTTCACTTCAGAGAAAAATATAGGTTTGTGATGAAATTCTGTGTTAAGCAACTCCAGGAGTAATACTTCTACTTTTCTTAGAGAGGTGCAGAAAGTCGTCATCTCCTCTAGTTAAAATAGCCAGAGGCCATTTCTTTTCTCGACCGACTGTGGAACCGTAGTGGTGAAATAGATTTTAACAGAGGATTTCTAACATTGGGAATGAATATGTGAAACTTCATCGCAAGTTTCCAAATTTCACCGTAAATTGGCTTAATTCGAAAATCCTGGTGAATAGCATCATTGCGGACATAACGAGTAGCTTCAACAAACCTGTGAAAGCTTGTTTTGGAATAACTGAATTTTTATTAATTGAGTTTTAGAAGCCGATCCGTAGATCAGCCATAGATGATGATCGGACGAATCATGGATTTGTAGCTAAAGGGTTTGTGCACGAGGGTTCTAGACCTGAATGGACTGCTCTCCGTGGGTTGTTAGGTATTGGATACGTAGCTAATGAGTACATTAAAATAAAAATATTCAACACCTCCAAAAATGGTACGTAAAGAAGGGAATATTATATTAGAAAAAATATGTAAATCTCTGGAACTTATTAATTTCTGACTGATCAGTTCATTTTATGATTTCTGGTGGGGAAAAAAAGAGGATTTTGAGAAATGTAGGTTGCAATAAATTTCGTAAATGTTTCCGCTTACCTTAAGAAATGAATTCAATCTTTTTCTTTTCTTTTACATTGTAACAAGTTTGAATAACAATAAAATCATATATAATATTTTTGTGCCCGTAGAAATGTAACAGCATAACAATTTAAAATAAGTGCTTATTAGTTTAGAGAATATATTTAAATTCTGATTAATTTATCCCAACTGTTAGAGTAATATCCTATTTATAATATCCATTCAACGTAACTCCATATTTAAATCTTAGTTTAAAATAATGCATATGTTGAAGAAAAATAAGCTTCAGAAAAATTTCCTATCTTTTAAATCAATTTATAATGTTTTACTACAGAATAGCTTTAAATGTGCATTTTCCAGTGCATTTATTTTTCGTTTCTTTAAAAAAAGTTAAAGAATAAAAGAGCTTCAAAAATTATATTTTCAGATGGCATTCACGTCGTATAGGTAAGAAGTTGCCCAGTATTAATCCAGTTTGAATTTAAATAAATAATATATGAAATGTAATAAAATGTGTGCATTTATCAAAATTGGAAGGAATGAGCAATGATAATTAAGTATATTTTATGTTTTACGATTTAATTATTTTAAAACCGTAGCAACAAACTTGCACTGTTAAAAACAAAGTTCAAGTTTAAAAGGAAAAAAAAAAAAGTACCAATTTAGGCTAATTTAGCTGTATCCATTATATATATATATTTTTTTTTGAGTTTCACCATTTCTAGTAGTGCATACTGCTAGAAAATAGTGAAGCTTAAAACGAAAATTTCTAAAAATATTAGTTCAGTGTTCAGTTAAATTGAGCTAAACTGATACCAAGCTTTTGATTAGTCGAACTTTAGCTGCTAATCAGGTTGATGCATTGGTAATGTGTTACTAAGAATTCAAAAAGACCATTTGAAAAAAATTTCCTAATACATTTCTGTTACTGTGACTTGATATTTTAGCCCCAAGACTTGCAAGTAAAGCATGCTACTGCTTAGCATTCAGCAAAATATAAGTCCGTTATTAATTGCAAGAAACTAGAGATTTTGAATCAAATAGTTCGTATAGGGCGGTAGTTCAAGATCCGGCAAACCAAGTAAACTGCAGAAAACATTCGTTGTTTAATAATGGGGAATATGAAATATTTGATTGTGATTCCCCTGCCTTCATATGTGGAAGGGCGTGGAATAAAGAAGAGATAAAAAGGAAAGAACAGTTCAGTTTAAAGAATTCAATAATACCTGGATGTAGGACACAGTTTGTAGACGCATACAGAAGGATTATAATTTAAATCGGACATTAGAGTTTCTTAACCTTTTTGTTCATAAATGTCTTCCATTGTGCTGGGCAGTTAGTTAGGAGAAAACACAAAGGGGAAAAGTGTCTAGCAATGTGTAACTTGTTGATTCGCAGATTTGTTTAAAAAATTTTTCGAATAAATATTATAGCAAATGTGTAGTATGCCTCAAAATATTAACAAAAATTTCCCGAATATCTTCGTTTGCAACAAATTTAGCAATGTGTAACTTGTTGATTCGCAGAAATGTAAAAAAAAAAAAAAAAAAAAATTGAGTAAATATTATAACAAATGTGTAGTATACCTCAAAACATTAAAAAAAAATTTCCAACTGTCTCCGTTTGTAGCAAATTTCCCTTCTGAAAAGCACATAAGGGAAATTTTTTTAAAACAATGTGCTTCATAAAACGTAATTAATCATACTACGACTTAAGGTTGCTGTGTACCCGCCATCTTGAATATTCAAAGATCCATGTTAACCTATGGGGAAATTTTGTCCTTTAATAATTAATACAAAAATGCTTAAAAGTAAATAAAAGTGGTATGACACAAAAAAAAAAAAAAAAAAAAAAAAAATGTACATCTCGGTAGAGTTTTTCTTTTTAAAATTTCCTCACTGAAATAAAGTTATCGATGTTTAAAGTAAAACATATTCTTCCAGAATAAATTTAATTTAAATCTATTAAAAATAATTTCTTAAAAATAAATAAATAAATAAATAAATAAATAAAACTGTAGAAAGGTGTGAAAAGTTGTCTTCTACAACACTGAAAATTTTTTTTCAAAACTATTGGTTTTTGTATTAATTATTAAAGGACAAAACTTCCCCATAGGTTAACATGGAACCTTGAATATACAAGATGGCAGGTACACAGCAACCTTAAGCAAACATTCCTGGAAGATAAATTCTTCCAGCATGGGAATAAAATCTGTTAAGTTACACTCCATCAAAATGCTATGGCAAGTACCATATGACAAAAATTGGACTGTACAGAGTTTTGCACCAGTTTTTTTTTTTTTTTTTTTTTTTTTCCCCCATCTATTTAGCTATAATTACAATAGTTGAAAGATTTTCTTTCGACACTTTCAGATCTCAGTCTTAGATACAGATGATTAAATAGTAAATCAGGAATATACATTTGGCTAGTTCATTGGGTTGCAATGCGCTTAAAATTCTGCAATCGTGGCACTGCTTCTGATCTTCGACTTTCGCATTCAGTTGATGATGAGAGCGAATCACAAGAAAGCTCGAGACAGCAAGATTTTTCTGAGAAAGATAACAAAATGTTAGAAATGTATGATCGACATGAAATTACATTATTTCGCATCATGGACAAGAAAGAAATAATTTATATAAGGAAAGGGCATGTTTACAAACAAACGCTCCGTCAATCAATCTTTGCCACTCACTAAGGGCAAAAGAACAACCCGTATGGGTGGAAATGCCAATGTTTTGCCCTAAGTAGAATCACAAATAAATAAGTTTGTCCGTGCGTCACTCGTTCTTTCCTTATAAGGTGAATAAAAATAATTATAAGATGAAAAAAACTTTTATATACCATGTTCTAAATTTTCTGATGAATCATAGAGCTGTTATCAATGTGCATAAATTTTTTAAAGTGATAAGGATGTCAACTTTTGTGAGATGCATAATTTAACTTGTTTATAATTTTTTAATGTTCATATTTAATTAAACGTATTTATTTTTATGCCGAAAGAAAATGAACTCTTATTATTATTATTATTATTATTATTTTGGCAACAGTTAAATTATAGCTAATATTTTAATGGCTATTTTAACGCTATTAGAATGTTATTATTTTCATATTTTAATTAATTATAAGAAAACTAATCAAAAATTCGAAAATTGGACTTTAAAGTATTGTGTTGTCATCGGGTTCTGAGCTATTGTAAAACTTTCAAATGTCTATCTAGTAGAGAAGTTAGTTAAAATTCGATTGCAAGATTTGTACCGGACAAATAAGAATAGAAGTTAATAAAAACATGGTAAAATTTTTAATGGTTTAAAAAATATTAAGAATCTTCATTTAATTCACTGTTAAAAATTTATAGCTGAATCATAATAGAAGTGTAGCAAATTCAGTGCCAAGCGCAATATATTGATCACTATTTATTATTATTATTATTATTTAAATCTTATATTAAGATAAAAGGCTGTTCGTCTTTAAGACCAAAATGGGAGCATTTGAGCACTCCCAAAAAATTTCGAGCCAATCAGAAACGATCACATTCATGTCATTGTAGGGTGATTAGAGTAACTTTATAATTGAAGAGCATTACAAATTATTACAATTACTCAATTATAGATTATTTTTTTAAATCTTCGTAAATAAAGAACGAAATGATAATTATAATAAATTTCTTGCAATAATTTTTCAAAAATTAAAAAAATTGCTTAAAGATTGCGACTGTCCTTAGAAAAGGAGAATATCTGGTGATTTCACACATTAGACAAAAAAGCAATATGAACGAACAACTCCATTTAAGGAAACGAGAAAAAGAACAGAAGTGCGAAAATTTGTTTCGTGTTTTAAACTGCTGCATCTAAAGTGTTTAGCAACGAATATTTCGATAACTAGGCTATCATTTATAGATAATTTTTGTGCATTTTAACAATGTTCTTATTTTTTCGATGTCATTTTTAAACAATCGAAAAATATAAAAAATCGAGATTTGATTCTCATTCCTGACTTCAAAATTCAAAAGGAAAGGAATTTTCGACTGTCGAATTATTCTTGTTAAAAATTTGTGCAAAATGTGGATAGGCGCTTCGGATTTCGAATTCTGTGAATTTTTCCGCGAACGAAAACTAAAGGATTAGAAATGTGCATGTGTAGTCTTGCTTGCAATTCAGGTAAAATGCAGTTAAGAAAGTAAAGATTTAACTAATTGGAAATAATTTTTCTACAAATTATGCATTATGTTAATATTTAAAGTTTTTCTATTCCCCCCCCCCCTTCCCCCTACAAAGGTTGAGGGTAAGTGTTCATCGTCACACTGGTTACGCAGTAGGGGATTAATGACGACATTCCTTGAAAGAAGAATTATAGACGCACACACATCTCAAATTTTTACAAAATTTATTGTTACTGTTGTCACTTATCAAAGTTAACAGTACCTACCCCTCTGTTTGAAGTATTAAAATGAGCCACCCCGCTAGACTATTACAAATTTATATTTAAGATTGTTACAAAAATCTAGTTGTATACTTCCAATTTAGGTTTTGATATGACAGCCCATTTTAACAATATATGGGATTTTACAACTTTTTTCCTGACATCTCTATTTACGTCTGCATGCGCATATTTTCCATAATTTAAAAGTGGTTGGACGTAAAACTTCAAACACTTGTATTTAGAGTTGTTATAACATCTAACTGTGCATCTATGTGACTAAATTCGGCAAAAAAAATAGTAATTTAAAAATACCAAAATCTGGAAGCCCTATCTCAATTTAAAACGGAGTCAACTATTTTTTTTTTTTAAATAATCTACAGATTTTCAACAGCAATCACCAGGAAAGTGTATCTGACAAAATTCAGAATTCCATTAAATTTTGAGGCGTGCGTTTGTAATTGAGAGTTAACGCTTTGGCTTCTTAAAAGTGCATTTATCTGTTGATAATTGTCTCTAAAATAGCGATATTCGTGCTCTATGGTGTATATAAGCTGCTTTCATTACAAATAACAATTTTATTGGATTGTTTCGAAGTTATTAGTCGAGGAAAGTGAACAGACTAAAAACTTTTTTTTTTATTTACGGAGCACTTACCAGACACGAAAATGTCAACGCAGATATTATTGGGTATACACAAGTTAGTCACGTGGTGTATATATGAGATATTTAAAAATATTTTTATTCGTTCAATTTCCCGGCTTTTATCTTGTATATAGATATAATTACATGAAAACATATCACGATGAGAGCTTGAAATGATTTAAGCTACATTATTGTAAATAATATCTGCGGATCCGAAATATAAAATATCTAACTTCTTGCCCTCGCCTATTTTACCATGTTTTTATTAACTTCTTGTGTGTTTGTCCGGTACAAATCTTGCAATCTATTTTTAACTAACTTCCCTACTAGTTAGACATTTGAAACTTTCACAGTAGCTCAGAACCCGGTGACAACACAATACTTCGAAGTCAGATTTTCGAATAGTTTTCTTTTAATTGATTAAAATATGAAAATAATAAGCTCCTAATAGCAATACAAATAGTCATTAAATATTAGCTATAATTTAATTGTTGCAAAAAAAAAAAAAAAAAAAAAATACGAGTTCATTTTCTTTCGACATAAAAATAAATACATTTAATTATACGTGAGCGTTAAAAAATTGTAAAAAGTTAAATTATGCATCTGGCAAAAATTGACGTCATTATCACTTTAAAGATTTTCTACACATTGATAAAGTGCTAATGTAGTTCATGATGCAAATATATGTTGTTCTGAAAGGGTTAATATTTTATTTTTAAAACCAACTTTTTTTTTTAAATTATTAAAATTTCCCGTAACTCTTTAACGAATCACATTAGAACGTCCATCTATGGAATATCGATAATAAGGATTTTCTCGCCAAAAACTCGCCAAAGGCAAAAACTCGCCAAATTTGGCGCCAAATCCATTACCTGCATATTGGAGCTTTTTAATGCGTTTTAAAGGGCAGAAAATTGACATTTATCAACTTACTAAGTCTCTTTGAAAAAATTTATACAAAAATAAATACAATTATTTACAATTTCGTAACAATACGCATTGGTAAAGTGCTAATGTAGTTAGTTCTATAGCTATGATTCAACAGAAAATTTAAAACATGGTTTATAAAAAGTTTTTTATCTTATAATTATTTCTTTTAATTTCTTTAAAGCTTAAGCGTATTGATTTATAGCAATTTTAAAATATAAATATCTATATTTTTAAATATGTATAATGAATAAATGATTAACTAAATAATATATATATGTCAAACATTTTGATTATGAATTTTTAAATGACTTACTTTTCACACCTATTGTAGATATTTGTAAATCTTGAGACAGTGGTTACCAGAGTCTGAAACCACAACATTGCCATCGGCGAGAAGAGCTAGACCCTGGGGGCCATACAAAGGATCACCATTGGTATTTACAAATGAAAGAAAAGAACCACTATTGTCGAATACCTACAAAAACAACACATTAAATTAAAGCATGGATAGATCCATACAATACATGCATACATTATAGTTTCAATTCTTGTAAATATTGTAACCTGTCTTTGGTGTTAAAATCATTTTCACGTGGTTCACGATGCAGTTTTTGTATTTTATTATTTGCTTTATCGCAAATAGTCGGGGACTTAACACTGTTTTAGATTTTATAGATAAAGTTTATTAAGAAGCTCTTTGCTTCTGCACCCTCTCCCTGTTCACATAGATTCTTCTAATAAAAACTTTGTAAGTATTTCAAGGAATTTGTTTTATGATTTTTCTTCGATTTTGTTTTGTATCTACATGTTCTGTGAATATTGAAATTTTATTTAATATTTTATTTGCTAAATTTTTACTTTCTGAATATATACTATGCAAGGAAAGTATTGTAATCACGGAAAAAAAAATAGACTGGGATATTTTGGTGTATCTATACGTTTTAAGGTTTCCTGAATTCCTTTTTGCTATTTTTATGGTGATGTATGTATGTGTGTGAGTGAGCATGAAAGCGTCTAAAAGCTTTGGCTGATTAAACTAAAAGTTTGCAGGTATATTATATAGGTCACCGTCGCCCGAACTGTATAGATTTTGATGAGGATATACAGGGTAATTATAATTAAAATTACGATTTCAAAACGCTATAATTTAAAAACTGCCCAGCGGAACGATTTGACATTTTACCAGAGCAATCGTGAGGCAATGAAATTTTGTTTGGCAAAAAAAAAAAAAAAAAAAAAAAAAAAGTTCCAAAATGTGCCGTTAATTATCCGTAAAGTATTTATTTCACGAACCTCTTTTTCTCTTTTCACTATGACTGTTTCCGCTGTAAACACGAATTCTTGTCTTTTTGCTTAAAAAAAAAAAAAAAAAAAGTAGTAAACCCTTGAAGTCTATTGTTTCCTGCTATTCCATTGTGTTGCTAACAACATTCCTGGTTAATGAGTCCATTTAGGCATTTCTCCTGACATTACCCTGACAGCGCCCTCTATAGGAACAGGTTGCAACTACTTTTTTCCTCCCCCAAACAAGATTTCATTGCGTCACGATTGCTCTGGTAAAATATCAAATCGCTCTGATGGGTAGTTTTAAAATTATAGCGTTTTGAAATCGTAACTTTAATTATAATCACCCTGTATAATTATTTTACAGGGACATCAAGAAAAATAATTTATCATTGTGGCCTATGGACTCAAAATGTTTGAACTGTGATAGCGCTTAAACGTCTTATCTGATTGAGCTAAAAGTTGGGTATGTATTAATCGCACGATGTGTATAGATTTTGATAAGTTTAGCACCTATAGATCTTCTACAGGGAATCAAAATAGAATTCTTATACACTGCCGCCTAAGGAATCAAATGAACTGAAATTTGTTTTAATAACCTTAAATTGTTTAAATCAGAAATAAAACTGATATATTGCTTTGTTAATGTGTGATCATAATGGGAAATTATGTGCGTTTTTACACTGATTTCATTAAATTATTTAAAAAGAGATCAAAACTAACACGTTTCAAAATTTTGTTGCAGAATGGCCGTATATGAAAACTGTTTAAAATTTGTATTCTTTTACAGGGATTCACAAAAGAATTAAACGTATCTTACTGTTCATTGAATAAATATTTGATCTCGAGGGGAAATATTTAAACTCTATTATAGTTTTCAGTTTTTATTATTTACTGAAATATTCAGTAATTCAAATTACTGATAACTACTAAATGTTCGGAAAGTTGATTGAAGCCATTCTAGATTTTATTTAATTGTATTGTTTTGTTGCGAGGGGTATTTTGGACTTTAATCTTTGAATTGAACTAAAAACTAAAACTGCGTTATTCATTCATTAATTTTTATTAAACACATTAGAAATTCGGAAATCTCCCCCTCAGCTAGATATCTAAGATCCTCTGTTTTGTAAGTTTTTGGATAAAACAATTTTTTGCACAGAAGCTGGTTTCTAGTTCTTACTCAGGTTTCGAGTCCCAAATGCAAATGAGAAAATTTTTCTGTCTTTGCAAGCGACGCAGAATCTCAAATATTTCATCACAATATATGGATCACAAAGTTTCAATATAATTTTTAAAAATAACTGAATAATAGCAAAACTAATTTCAGAAAAAATTTGTTTTCTTTATAGTATAGGTTTTAATTTAGAAATTTATTTATGACAAAATTTTAATTGTCTCTGAAGCAGATAACATCTTCGGTTATTAAATAGTGCTTATATATATAATTTATAACCTATGCATACATACATATAATTAAATTGAATTATTATTATATAGTATTAATTTTTTATATACTTTAAAGTTTATATTTTAAAGTTAATATATATGTATATATATTTATATATTTATAAATTTTGTGTAAGAATTTATTTGTAAACCTTTTTTAAATTTTTAAAAAACTTTCGCTATTAAAAAATTTTGGTTTCCCAATTAACAATTTTAGCTCCTAAACATATATTATCATTAAAACTATCGACTGGAAATAGATTTTTAATAAAATATAAATATAATAACTCGGAAAAAAAATTAGAATCCACAAAGACTTTTTATGCATCTAATAAAATTTAAGGTGATTATTAAAAAGGAAAGTTATTTCAGTAGTCCATTGATATTAATGGTTATTCATTAAAATTTAATGTTGAAGTACATAAATAATGCATACTTTTCTTTCTAACATCCCAGGCACCACGGATCATAAAAAATAGGTAAATACTAGCAAAACTATCACAAAACAAAGAAAATATTTTAATAGAAAATTTACACTGAATGAAATGGAAAATAATTAAAGATATGATACTGATAAAGAATGATTTCGAAAATTGATTTTAAAACTCACAAACTACACACTAGATGGCAGCACTACATTATGAAAAATTCAGAGTGCTATTCCGAATGACTTGTATTACCATAGCCTACTGTGATGCGACTAGTGTTTTTAGACGGGGCGTCTAAAGACGCTAGTCGCATCGTCGTAGGCTACGGTATTACATATTAGTTATTAGCACTCTACTCTACCCCTTGCAATCTTGCAATTATTTTCCGTTTTCAGCTTACAAATGATTTATTTATTCTTTGTGAAAATTTGTTTATAGAATTACTCTTTACCTGATGCATTTTTTAAAATTAATTTTCCCATCCAGGAAATTTACAATTGTTAAATTTGTTCTTGTTTTTCATAATTATTATTGTTTTAATTTTTATTAATAGTATTTCATTTTCAAGCCATAAAGTGCAAAAGTAAAATTTCGAATTTTTTAGTGGCAAACTAAAATGCAAAATGAAACAAAAAATCAATTTTTGAGAAACAAGAACAAATTTAACATTAGCGAATTTCCTTAATGTGAAAACGGATTATTAAAAAATACATCAGGTAATGAGTAATAAAATTTTTTCTCATAGAATAAGTAGCATTTGGCTGCCGGAAAAGGGGAATTGTAAAATGTAGTGCTGCCATCTAGTATGTACTTTTTGCGAACTCTAAAATCATTTTCCAAACTGACACTTTCATCTGAATGTAAAAACAGTATAATAATATATGTTAAATGATGAATTAAAAAAAAAACTAATAACACGGGGCTTTGTTTTATGGGAACGATGGGTTTCAAGGAAAAAACTCACTTTTAAATTCCAGAAATGTGTTGTTTTAATGTATTTTAATTTCTTATTTATATAGTAAGGGGAAAAAAAAAAAGTTAAACATACAAGCAAATTTACAGCAAGATTAGAAATCTGAATTAGAAATGTAGGGGTTAAAGCCGATTACCTGCGCTAGGGACCTAGACTTCGGAAGGAGGGGGAAGTGCCCTCTGTGTAGGGTCTTTCTAAGGAGTTCCAACCTATAGCCACGCATGTTTCGGAGAAAATCGCAGAAAACTCCGAACGGCTGGGCCAAGGAGCGGGACCTGGGATCGAACCAACCAGCTTAAAGAGCATAACCTCTCGGCCACTATCAGGATTATGATGGCTAAAACTTTAACAATTAAAATCTGTAAAATAATTAAATTTTAACGATAAAAAAAAAAAAAAAAAAAAAACTAAAATTCGAAACAAATTAGTTTTTTTATCGTCTACTCATACAAATTTTAAAGCATGTAGTTCTCTCGCTATAATGTGTTAATATTTCCCTTTCATGAGAACTAAAAAAAAAAAAAAATGCATGTAACAACTTAAATAAGTAACTGCGCCACCTGCTGGGCGATATATATACCCAAAATTTAAATTGTCATTGAGAGGGCCTTGAAAATTTGCGTTATTAGGTTTTTAAAAGGGAGGAATCGATCTTGCATACTTTCGGAAATGTAAAATTTATAAGGGCAGATTGGGGAGGGCAAAATAATTAAGCAATTCAAACAAAGCTACGGCCATGAAACTTCGGGTGCTAAGGTTCGTGCAAGTGATGAATACATTGCGTATAATTTCGAAAGGGTAAAATTATTACGGGGCAAGCTAAGGTTGCCATCGCGTGGGAGTTTAATACGGTAAAATTTTTCAATGATCGCGAATCAACTGGTCTCCGAAGGCAGCTGGTAATCATAATAAAATATTTATATTAATGTCTCTCCCACTATTTTATAGTTATTTAACAATATTCAGTGAACAGAGAATCTTTATTTATTTAAAGCATTTAAATCTTTCTTACATAATTTTAGTGAATCCTATATAACATCTCCTCACCCCCCCCCCCCTTTCGTTTACAATTTCTTCTATCATTTTAATAGACATATGATTATTAAAATATTTTGTTTTCGGCACGTTGTAAATAAGTGTATATTTTTGTTTTCAGTGCACTATATTTTAGTGAAACACAGCTTTTCCTTAGTTGAATCGTAAATGTGTTACCACATTCATTTACCCAGTTTTCAGTTTTGCTTGCGATTGACATCAAAAGATTATTATTAATAATAATAATAATAATAATAACCTTCTGTCAGAGACAGGATTTTATTTAGTACGGCAGGACTATTTTGTATATCACAAAGTTTATTTTGGTCTATTCTTTCATATAAAGTCCTGTAATAACTGTACACACATTATATAGTAAGAAATTTAAAATGGTTCTACTGGCTTCCTCTGAAACATAAAATTGTTAAATTTACGGAATAGTGCTGCTATTTAACGAATAGAGAAAGAACAAAAATTTTAAAATACATAAAAAAAAGGGAAAATGGCTGCATAAAAAATTATTAAATAAAATCAAAATATTTAGTTTCACTGGGAAACTAATCACCGATAAAGTGTTCATATTACAAAGAGAATATAAGAAAAGTATTTAAAAATGTTAGTATATTTTTACATTTATTTAAGAGATTAAGGCGACGGTAATACGAATATCGTCTACATTAAGATTCTTCTCAGCATATTTAATACACGAGGAAAATTCAATGGATCTAAGGAAAATGGAATATTTTATATTTATAGTAAATTTCTCATTTTGCATTCAACACTGTTTTAATGAAGCTAAATTTATTTTGTTTATAATAATATTGTATTTAATAAATTCAATTTGTTGAATTCAAATGCAATCTTGATTTGATGTTGGTAATGAAGAATTTCTCCAAAATACATACCTGTATTCGACTGTTTCCCCAGTCTGCCACAATAATATTATCTTGTGCGTCCACTGCCACTCCAGTTGGAGCATTGAATTGTCCATTGCCTTGACCACTAGAACCAAAGGAATAAATGAAATTGCCTTCACTGTCAAATACTTTGATACTGTGATTGTGGAAATCGGACACGACCAGCTGATTTTTGCTGTTGATAGCAACGTAATGAGGTCCGGCAAAGCGGGAGGTTTCACTTCCACGAGATCCAAACCTGTTATTGAACACATAATTTACTCCAATAATCATTGAACTAATTTTATTAATTAATACATCAATCGTCAGATATATATATATATATACAGATAGATAGATGGATAGATAGAGAGAATTTTATCTTATTACTAAACAAAAACTAGAGCAAAAAATTAAATATTTACATTGTAAACAATAAAACAACGTAATAAATGAAGATTATATTTATAAATAAACACATTAAATTAAGAAAAACATCAAAGAAAACAGTAATATTTCTATCCAGGATAACTATTGCTGTGGGAAAAACAAAACTGAAAGTTTTTTCTGAAATAGCGAAAGATAAAAATCCAAAATATTGCCAATGATTGCCGACATCTCACACAAGGTAAGGAAAAATTTAAACATGAACTAAAGAAATAATAATTATTTTGTAGATTTATTTCTTTTGTTTCACAAGTAAAGTTTATTTCTTCTCAATATATTGTTGCATTTGCGATGTCATCTCCCCCCCCCCCCCCAATGTTAAATTATCCTTCTTCTGCTATTTTTATTCATTCCTCCAAGCCAAGGTTAAATTTTTTCAATATATTTTTGTAGTAGTAACGTCAGTTACAAGCGATAATTTCGGAAAATTTAGGCTTTTATTATTAAGAAGTTAATATCTCCCCAAACAGTGAAAGTTAGTAACTCATGCGTGGAAGTAGCTTATAAACCAGTTTTATACGTTTCAGATGGGAAGTTTAAAAATCCGTTAATTAAATATTCTGGATTTTTTTACATTTATTATCATTCACAGTACATATAAATCACTCATTAAAGTTTCGGCTCTTTCCTACAAAACAACGAAATTTCTAAATACATATTTTCGCCAAACAAGTATTTTTTAGTTTGCTATTTTAAATGGTGTCGTGCCATTCTCAACGTGCCGATCACGACCAAATCCCATAACAATACACTGCATCCCAAGAAGACATGCTTGATTCCTCTACGGGATGAAGTTAAATGGGGATTATTAGGTTTACAACTTTATATATATCGCATTGTACCATACAAAAGTATATATCTCATTCGTTGGCAAATATTTTTTGTTTCTACACTCTTTTCGTTTAAATAATGTTTCTTTCAAAATCTTTTTATTTATTTTTTTAGTTCTGTAATTCCCTGAATTCAGAGATACAATTGTAGTAGAAAAATGAAAACATGATGTTCTGTCCAATAAGCTGCTAAATGAACATTTTACAAACGATTTTTGATAATGCTGTCAAGCTGTCATTGCTTTGAGAGGCGAAAAAATTGTGCAGGAAAAATCGCACAGAAAATATCGTACAGGAAAAAATATCAAGGAAAATGTCGCACAAGAAAAAAAATCACTCGTTAAAAAATTCGCACGGGAAAAATCATCCTGAATAATAAAAGAGCCATTTATGAAAAAGAGGGATTCAGCTTTACCCACTGTCAAATCTGTATCTGGGTAAAACGATTTTGATACCTAGGCCTTTCTGGAAAATAAAAGAGTGAAAAACAAAACTTGGTATTTATCAGTATTTATAAGGTGAAATTTTTTTTGAATGATAAAATTTAAAAATATGATGTGGACGTCACATGACTTCCTTATACACTCATTGGTATATACATATTGTTATGAAAACATTGACATTTTTGTGTGAGGTAACGGATTCGTATTAAACAAGCAGGTTCCAACCACGAAAGTAAACAAAAAAAATCTGAAAAACTGCTACACCAGCCCCAAAAGTCATGATAATAGGATTATATATACCGCTAAACAAATATACTAGTTCTTTCAGGAATGGCTCATTACAGAAACTCTCATTGGCAAATTCATAGCTTAGAATTTAATGAAAATCATTTGAGAATTGATGGCCTATTTTTGTTCTCTTTGCCGAAAATTAGAGATGAAAACGATACATTTTACCGAAACAATTAATTCAGTTACAATTGAGAAAGGATTTACTAATTCTGACTATGATAAAACAAGATTTGCCGCGTCGAACTTGGCGACTTGACGACCGAATTTGACCCTAAACTACAAATTATTGCCAAAGTTTGGAAGCTCTAATTTCAATAAAAACAGAATTCTGAAATTTTACGGAAAGATTCATTAGTTTATAGCACTGAACTAAATTCTTCGAAAATTCCATAAATGACAAACAAGACTAAAATAAAATAAAGTGTATTTGTCGACTAGAATCTGTTTATATATTAAGAACTACTTTCTACACACAAAAGTGTCGGCAACTTTCATAAAAATATCATTACGGGCTCTATTTCTGTGCTGAATATTCATTAAATAAAAAGCATTCGTCGAGTAGAACCTGCTTATATCTTTACAAATTACTTTCTACACACAGAAATGTCGACAACTTTCATAATAATATTATTAGCTTATTTTGAAATCTCTATAATGGTAGGTCATATATAATGGCCAAAACCTTTGTATATTTGGTCATTATGAATATAATTTTCGTAAATATCTCCAAAACTGAAAGTCACAGAAAGACCTGTGCACAACTAGATGTTATAACAAACCTATATACCAATTTGCAACGTTTACGTCCAACCGTTTATGAGTTATTCGAGATACATACACACATACAGACATCACGAAAAATCGTGTAAAATCGCTGATATCTCTAAAAAGAGAGCGAGTATTAAGACGAAACTTGCAGGTGCACAACTAGACATCGTAACAGTTCTCACACATAAATTTGCAACACTCTACAATGATTCGGGTTTGAGCTATGCGAGGTATAAAATCCATTTCGCAAATCGGGATTATAATACTTCCGTATATTTTGCATAAGGAAGTAAAAATGAGTTTATCTTACTTAAATTTATTAGTCTTACTAGTAAAGGGAAGGCAAAAAAACACATCTCAGATCTATCATATCCTTAATAAAGAAAATTTACAGGATAATATAATTTATAACACATACACGTGTAAAGCGTATGGTTATAAAATCTTTAGACTCTCCATTTCCATAGGATACAAAAATCCTATCACAATATCTATCAAGCATGTGTAGAGGAAATTTTGAAATAGGTGAATTTTAGAACACGGGACTATATAAAGGGGTTCTTATATAAAAATTTTACATCTGCCTTACCAGGTGTGAGGAAAAATGTATTTTGAGAAATCTGAGACTCTATCTAAAAAGGGGACTGACTCTAACTGGGACTAAAGTCAAAAGCATATATTTCAATAAATGAGAGTCAAACTATTTCAGAGGATGAGTCTTACTTTATAAATAGGGTTGTTGCTTGTGTGGCTTAAGGCCGATTGATTACATTAGGTTTCCTGACCTGTAGGTGGAATGAGAGGGTCTTCCTAAGGGGTCCTAGCCCATATTTATGTGAGTTTTGGAGAAAACCATGGAAAACTTATTTGAAAAGTACAGTGATTCATTTAAAAATTTATTACAAGTTCTAGGATTTTGAACAGTTCCCAAAACTTTTCTTCTTTCGTGACATAATACAGATTTGATTAATTCATAAGTGGGAGTTTCTGACACAAAGTCATAACCTATATTGTATAATTTTGACGACATTTCTTGGGAAGTTCTGGAAACAAGTGATGCGATTTCTTCACGAAAACTTTTCCTGCATCATTGCTTTTTTAATTTTAATATTTACTTCATTCTGCACACAAGAATGTTCACTGACACTTATCATTTTGTAATCCAGATCCATTTCAAATTTTCCTGTACATTTCTCTTGTTTTCGTTTTAAGTATGTATTTATCCTTTTTTTGCTGTATTGTATGTTGTTAAATTCATCATCAACAAAGGTTTATTTAGCGAAGTTGATTACAATTCACTATCCATACATTCTTAAGTAAGAGTATAACGATTAACACATTGAAAGTTAATTTTGACTAATACTAGAGAACATGGAAAATTATCTTAGTCACATTGATCACTTGCGTAAAACTAGTTAAAATTATCGCCAAAACCACCTTGGCTACATTTCCAGTCAATTGACCTTAGTGGTCGAAGTATAAAAGAATCCTTTTAAGACAGATTCTTTCAAGAGAATGATGGATTACTTTATTCCCTCTCTGACTATGTCCGGGATCGGCACGTAACCTTTTAAATGTGGTCCTCATTCCATTAAAAAGCAAGTCGAACAGAAAGACCAGAATGTAAATGATACAAACTGTAAAAAAAAAAAAAAAAAAAAAAAAAAAAACTATTTTGAGGTTTAGATGTAAAGAAATATACAGTAATGCAATTGAATTCAACATTATAATAAAGAATTGTCATTTAGGTCCAGTTGCACCAGCTAGTAATTTTCAGAAAAATGGACCGAAATAATGGTGCTGGAGAACGAAAAATGGAAATCTTTGCAAGCAAACACCGTACATTATGAAAAGACAGAAAAAATGTTTCAGGTCGAATTAATTAAGCAAAACCCTTTACCAGGCAACTAAAAATAAATACGGGTTGCTCATTCTGATTTCGTGTCTATATTTTTTCACCTGATGTTTAATTATTTTGACCCTGAAAGTAGAGTACTGAGTATTTCTGTAAATTATGGTGCGTTTATACAAAGCTTTTCTCCCTCTCTCACCTGTCGATTTATTTATAAGAAATATTAAAAGAAATTCTTATTTATAAATACTTATATGTTAAATTCACTGACAAGAAGTTTTTATTTTTGGTCTTTGATAATTCCTATTCTCAGAGCTTAACGTATAGAATATCAGTTATAAAAGAAGTGTTTAAATATTGGTTAAATAAGTTAGTAAGCTTACCTGTGCAGCAGTTTTCCATTTTCTTGAAAGATGAAAACACAGCTACCTTTATTGTCGACAACGATTAAATGGCCATTTCTATCGACAGCAACACCTTTAGGTCCAAGCAACTTGCCATGTCCTATTTTGTTCATGAATTTCCCTTTGGAATCGTAAATGAACACTGCTTTATTTTCATAATCTGCTACCACAAAATTACCGGTTGTTGTTACAGCAACGCCTGTTGGTCTCTGAAGCTGTCCTGGACCCCTACCTCGAATTCCAAACCTCATTTTAAATTCTCCAAGAGACGAGAAGACTTGAACAACTTGGTTATTACTATCAGCCACTACGATTTTACCTTCACTGGTACAACACACCCCTTGAGGATTAGCAAATTCACCTTTGTTGCGTCCTTTTTTGCCTATCCTCATCACCAAATCTAATTCATCCTCAATTGGCATACTCCAGCGATTAGAACTATTAGACCTGTAACTAGGAGGTCTTTTGTTACCACGCTGTCTGGTGCCCGTAGTTCTTGGTATTTTAGAACTCACTGGTCGATCACTGGATGAACTTTCTTCCTCTGGGAAAGCCTTCACCGTGAAAGGACTTCCATTAATGTGGAAACCAAACAGTCTAATGGATAGCGTGTAAATTCCTTCTTTGGCCACTGTGTATATTAAGTCATAGTTACCATTAAGCTGATCAGTCATTTCAGGTTTTATTGTCCACGGTGCAACGTGATCCATGCAGATCACTTCTACTTTGAAATCTACGCATCCTTCAGTCACTATTTCACCACGGCAGTCTTTGGTCGTTAAGTTCACAAGTGCAGGTTTACCAACTATGCACTGTTTAGTTCCTTCTCCCGTCGCTATCGTCTCACGTGCGATAGCATGCGAAGTTCTGATGGAACCAACCATCTGTACTGCCAATTTTGCATTGTATGCGTTTTCATCTGAAAAATCTAGAAAGTCATTTTCGTCAGGCATACTTTGTATGTCCAACAAGGAGAACTCTCGTAATCTATCTGCTACCTAATACAAAATGAAACAAGAACAGAATTAAAATGTCAAGCCATTTAATCAACATATATTTATAATAATATCTGTACTGATAAGTATAAAGGATTTAAGTCCATATTCTTGATTTTTCAGGAGACGAAAAATAAAGTTCTAACTAAAAACTAATGAGCAGAATCGATTAGGAAAAAGGGATTATGTTGATTTATACCCTTTATACCATTCAGTGATTGTCAACCTTAATTTCATAAAGGGAAAAAATTGAATTAAATATATTATACCATAGATTAATGCTAAATTTCTTACTTGAATTTTTTTTACCAATGGATTTTCTCAAAGACTAAATGACATGGATTTAAATCCTTTATACCAATCGATAGAAAATTTTTTTCTGGGTCTGACTATGTACTTAACTCAAAATCGACATTTTTGGACTTAAATCCTTTATACTTATCAGTACAGATTTGTTCTCTCAAACAATATTTGTTTAAAATATTCTAATTTTGATTTATCTATTTATTTAGCTATGTATGTATATTATGAAGACATTTTCAAATTTCGTACAGGATAAAATAGAAAATATCACCGAAGAATTATGTATGCATCGATAGATAGATAGATATCGATATAAGAACTGAAAAGTATTTTTTTCTGAGTCTGACTATGTACTTAACTCAAAATCGACATTTTTGGAATTAAACCCTTTATACTTATCAGTACAGATATTGTCACTGAACAAAAATTCAAGATTTTAGTCTGAAATTTAAACATTAATTTCTTAACATTATTTTGACAACTGCAAGTAATTTCTACGTCCTTCAAGACATTAAAAAGGTTTTAAATATGAGTTTTTTAAAAAAAGTTGGAATTTAAAATCAACTTTATTCGAAGATTTTAGGAACTATTACTGAAAGAGAGAGAAATGTTTTGTCATTTTTATATTCAATTAGTGAATCTATAAATTTCCCCCCTTAAGGATCTTAACGGAGTATTCTGCTTTAATGCTCCATTTTTTTCTTTTTACATATAAATTAAAAATGCTAAGCTTTAACAAAAGCTTAAAAGCAATATTTATGAAGATATTTCGAGAAAGAATTATTTATCAGAAATAATTCATGCATTTGAAATAAATAGAATAAATTGGATAAATAAAATTAATTTTCTATACTACATATCACACATTAAAAAATAGTTCAATTAAAGAAACATACTTTGTGGTAATTCAAATATTATAAGATTTAGACCTTGGTCAATGACGAGCCGAAGCCTCAAATATTTTTAAGTTTGTTGAAAATTTTTTTTCTTTAAACCCATATAAATGCAGTTTCACATTTTTAAACAAATATTGTAAAATATATTCCTTTCTATTAACAAAGCTATGTTTTCAGATATCCTTAAAAAAAAAAAAAAAAAAAAAAAAGTATATAGGGGAGACCCGTGTACCTAGGGCCGCTTTTTTTCGATGCCCAAAAACAGAGCCCTTGACCTGTTTAAAATTATCAAACTGATATGTACATATCTTTAGGACTAATTACTTCCAATTGGGATTAATATAAATACATAAAATAATAAATTCCGACAAATAGAAGGTTTTTTAAAAAACTTCATTTGTGGCCCTAGGTACAACACCCTCATTGTACCTGGGGCCAGACCTCATTGTACCTAGGGCCATTCTCTCAAATTTAGATTTCACTTTGTAATGAATAGAAAATAAGCATATAAAAATGTATTTTATAAAAGAAACAATATCAAGTAATATATTTATTTATCATATAATGATTATCATGTTGTTGCCTTAATTTGAAACACGAAATTTTTCACTTTTCTTTCTTTCTTTTTTTTATATTTTTTTTATTTGGGATATTCTAACAGAATGATTTTTTTCTTCAATTTCTTTTTTTTATCTTTCTTGAGTGTCTCTTGGACTTCTAGATCTCTCCTGTTTTCGGTCACATCTTCTCTTTGATGTGGGAGGTTTTGCTTTAGGTAAAGGATTTGCTTTAGGTTAAGGTTTTGCTTAGGTTCGTACCTGTTAAAGCATGGCACACGAAAAGATGTTAGATGTTGAAGGTTTCGAATTTTCAACAGGACACGAAACAAATACATTCACTTTCTTCCTAGAAAATCTTTTTTTTTTATTTTTTTTATTTATGGAGTTATCTTGTCTTTCAGTCACATTTGAACTTAAATATTCATCCTCAGTGAATGTGTTTTGATTCATTGGCCATATGCCGGATACACGAAAGCCTGATAGAATCTTTACAGGAGTAAAGGCCCACGGATAGGACTTGCCACATTTTCAGCAACGTCTTATATAGTGATTGGTTTATCAGGGTTTGCAGCATCCAATTACTATAGGCTGCACTGTGTTTCTTAACACTTTCGCGACCGCTAACGTAGATTCACGTCATTTGAAAATATGAAACTCGACCAGTGGGCGTTTCTTTTGCAATTTGTATGTTATTTGTTTCTAAAAAATATACACAATATTCATATTTGTACAATCAGTATACTATGGATGCAAATACTCTGATTAGACAGAGTGTGATTATAATGCATATCCATTTGTAATATAAATGTGAATACGGAAAATTTTGTTTTGAAAAATTGTAATTTATGAGAAAAACGACCACAGGCTGACCTTACTGTCAAAAAGACAAAAACATGCGGTCGCGAAAGTGTTAAAAGGTCAAAACACACTGGCCCTAGGTACAAGACAGATATGTGGCCCTAGGTACAAGTTTTGGTAACTTCATTCAAAATGCCTTCCACTAAAAAATCCACATGCAGATAGGACTAATTAAATATCTCATTTATTACTCAATATAACAAGCAAAATTATACACTAAAAATGAATGAAAAATATTTGACCTGCTTTTGTAAAATAGCAAAGGACATGAGCTGCAAAATTTTACTTCAGTTCATGTAAATTCGTTTTCTGTATGTAACTTGTCAAAACTTTCTCCTCAAAAATTCCAAAGTAGTTGTAAAAGTAGTAATTAGTGTTGTTACTCGCCCAATTGAGTATTAAAACTTAAAATTAAATATTATTCAAATAAAGTGGGGTGGCCCTAGGTACATGATGGCCCTAGGTACACGGGTCTCCCCTATATACATATATATATAAATAATAATAATAATTAACAGAAATTGTACGACTAACTAACATTTACTAACAATTAAAAACAAATTAGTTTCAATGAAATGGAAAATAAACTTTTTCTTTTTAATAAATATCAGTCATATAAGTAAAATTTGGAAAACAAGATTTGATAAATAGAGTAATAACGGTTGTAAAATTTAAAAGAATTTTTCGAGATTTTTTTCTTTCTGGTTAATTATAATGTAGTTATTTGATAATCACAAACAATACATATTGAAAAGTATCTTCTAACAAAAAATAAAATAATCTAAGAATTCCAAATTAACACATATGTAAACAGCTCAGTGCAAGAAATTTCATAAATTATTTTTTGATTTCAATTTCATGGAAGTAATTCTTTGTCCTGAATTATTACATAATTATTATACTTTTTGTTTTTTTATTTACTCGTAACATATCTTGTAAAATAAATTTACTAAAAACATTTTAAAGAGGCAGAAAAAAAAATTGTTAAAAATTATTTCTCCACCGTCATGAAAACTTCAAGAGTAAACTTTAGTTAACGAAAATTTAAGATCTTTACTCATTTTTCAATAAATTTCCTTATAAACTTTTACATTATACAATCAAAAATTGTGATGAGGTTTCATTAAGTTAAAAATTACGTATCAACAAAATAAAAATTACCAACATGTATTCCCCTCCCCCCCCCCCCTTTTTTTTTTTTTTTTTCAAACACTGAAATAATTTTAAAAATTTCATTTCAGATTGCTATCGTTTTTCATAAGACATTTACAAGACAAAAAGATAAATTAATGAAAATTTGCGACAATCTGTTTTCGATGAATTTACAGGTTTTGGGATATATTGGATTATTTTACCTTTAAAAAAAATATATTTTTCCGTTTGCGTACGACACAAAGCAGCTGTAATGCAAAAGCTAATGCACAACATTTTATATAATTTTTATAGTTTCTTGATATAGATATTAGATTTAAGTGTATGCCACTTTTTTTCATGATTTCTGTGATAATTATACCTCAACTTCTATGGCAAAGAATCGCTTCAAATTAAATACATATAAGAGGCTACCTATGCCGATTAAAATTTTGACGAATATTCCACATCAGGTGGTGCTTTTATGTTACACTTGTCAGATAGCTAAATTTTAGTCGCTATAGTATAATATCTCCCAGATCTTTAACATCCGAGGTGAAATTTTATGCTGATTCAATTTGGATCTCTCATCAAAAAGTCTATATATATAGTCTTAATTTTATAAATATTTCGCCGATTATGTTCTATGTAAAAATTTTGAAATTTTACTTAATATATACACAACATTTGGAATAATGCTAGTTCACATGCACAAAGCACTGACGACCGAATAGGCGTGAGAAGCTCGTGCTTATTTACAAGAATGCCCTGCATAATTTCTCAAAGATTAGAGATTCTTTGTAATTTCTTCTTAAGCATATAATTTTCTTTTCAAGTCGCTAGTCCCTTTAAACTTTTAGATATGTTTTTTAGATTAAACATTTATTATACTGAGTGTACACATACATTCAATATGATATAATTTTATATCACACAAAAATTCGTCTTTTTAGCCAGTTTAGTTGGCCGGTAATTCTATACAAAGTTACTTATGTGGATTTTTCTCAATTTTAAACAACAAGGTTTTTTGTTTATTGGTAATTTGTAAATTTATACGTCTATTTAGATCAAGCAGTTAGAGCTCGATGGGGGCAGAGCCTATAAGGACTGGGATACACTGTCGTCAACACAATTTTAACAATTATTTTAATTTATAATAAACACATTTGTCGTCAAAATAATAAGACAATTTCCCCCCCCTAAAATACTGTTGTGTATTGAGCGATGTGTAAATTCTATTCCAAGAGTCACCAGTTTCTTATAAAAATAATTTCTACCAAGCTTCAATTCTGGTAACAGCATCTTCTGTGTGCGAATTCTAGAGCCCCGAGCTTACACCTTCCTACTCTTCGAGTCCTTGTCTCGACTATTGTCTAGAGAATTTTTAAGGCGTTGAAGAATAGGAAAGGTAGAGCGTGAGGATCGCTGGATGAAGCTGCTGCTTCCACTCTTGATGGAAGTAAATTTTAAATTCATCGAATTCCTTCAAAAGTACGAAATTCTATCATAATTAAATCAAAAAATAATGTTGAAGAGTAGAGTTGTTTTTGTGTTTAGGTAATAAATTAAGTCTCCAACTGGGTTTGTCCTTCCCCTCAGTTGGAAAGTAATTGAAATATTTTATACGGTAAAAAAAGAAACTTTGTATAGCACTGTGCTGGAAAGAAAAAAAAAAATTCGAGCTCCGATACCATTCTTGCTGATGCTTATGTAAAATGATCTCCTGAATCTGAATACGACTCGCATTTTGCCCAATCACCCACTGTTTTCTAGAGACACCCCCACCCCCCTTCCTCAATTTTTTATCACCGTTCGGTAATTTTATGACTATGAATTCGATTTGGAGAACAAAAAAGAATTAATTTAACGCCTAAAAAAAAAAAAAAAAAAAAAAAATATATATATATATATATGAATTACATTTATAAATAGATAAAAAAAATATAAGAAATGTAATACATAATTTCAGTGGCAAATCCCCCCCCCCCCCTAAATTTCCCCCTTGCTGCAAATGTTCATGTTTTAGAATTTTTCCAACTCTGTAGCCCCCCAGAAGATATTTAACAGTTATATTAATCCTCTTCCCCCTCCTAAAAATCAAATTTATAGACGTAAAATCACCGAAAAGTGTTAAAAATAGGGGGTTGTCCCTAAAAAACGGTAAGTGATAGGGCAAAATGGGCGTCTTATTTGGATTCAGAAGGCCATTTTACATAATAATTTGCCAAAATGATGTTGGGGGTAATTTTCATGACGAGCTGTGTAATTACAAGCTACTACATAAGGGAGGAAAGAATAAGCACATTTAACTATCACAAAATGACAGTTATTATTATTATTTTTTCTTTCAATATTAGAAATTAAAATGCGGCAGGCAAACGTACTTGCTTATTTACAAGTAGGAATTCTGTGTCGTTTTGATGCAACAAAGCTTTCTTCGTGAATTCACAGCTAGAGATGAGAGTGTCGGCGCAATACTGCAGGGATTCTCGTTGTCGCTCGAGAACTTCTCTTTTGGTGCGATGAGAATCTCCCAGTTGAGCCAACAACTGAGTCCTCCGTATCCTGATTGCATCTAGCAGCACCTGGAAACTGTGCTCGATCTGGGATGCAGCCTCATCCCGTGCAGAGTCTAAGGAAGTTGTAGTGTCCGAGACAAGACTGATAGCACGTTCAACTAAAGGAATCTGTGAGATGAAATTAACAAACAAAATTGTAAAAAATTGTTATTTTTAAGGAAAAACTGCACATCTCTATAAAATATAATTTTAATTTTTAATTACGGCCAGAAAAGCGACTGATTACAAGAATTTCAGTGTTCTTTTTATAGTAGACCTTTAAAAAAAGGGGTGGGGGAGGAACTATCTCTAAAAATGTTTGCCCTCAGGCAGGCACCTGCTTTCCCTTCTCACACTTTTGTGGATCCCATTAATTATACGAAACCTTTTTAGTACACGACAGGACTATTTCTTTCAATCTGCCATTTTGCGTCGTTACTAATTTATACTGTTCGACTTCGAAAACTTTTACCATTTAATTTCTTACTCTATTTTAAAATATTTTGTGAAATCCGTAAAAACTTTTATAAATATGTTTTTTTTTCACTTACCACCGGTGAGGATCGACTCACAACCTTCGAGTTTGTAATTGTGAACCTGACCACAGAGCCAACGGGTCTTGCCTGAATATTTCCTGATTATTTAGACTAGTGTTTTCAGATTTTTTTTTTTTTTTTTTTTTTTTTTAAGAGTGTTAAAATACAAATATAAGTAGTCCTGTCGTACTAAATTAAATTCTGTCATAGACAGAATTTCATCCATTATTGGTTGAAAGGAAACCTCAGCATAGAGGAAATTCCTTAATAATAATAATATATATATACTCATAACTCATTAATTTTAAAATATCAGTGGGTCTGAAAAAACTCATTTTAATTAATTAAAAAAAAATATACCTAACACATAAGATTACATTAAAATCAATCTATTTGTTTTGGAGCTACAATGCCGCTGACACTCACTCATGCACACAAAGGCCTCAAAACACCCCTCTTTTACGGTCAGGGATGAATAAAATACGTAATTTTTTTTAAGCTAATTTATCCTCTCATTGTTATTACTATGAAGATAAATCTAAAAATTATGACATATATTTTTGAATTTAAAGTTGACAAATTCTTTAGTAGCTATTTCATTCAAAATGAAAAATATTGCTAAAATATGAGAAGAGGACTTCTAAAAACTGTCATTATTGTAAATCATGTTTCCCTTTTTGATGATGGCATTCTCAAAAAGTTATTAAAATCACACACAGTCATTTTATCAAGTATTTCGATGAAATAAGAAATTTTGTTTTGTTAATAGATCTTTTATCATTATTGTTACTAAGAAAAAAAAGGTGTGAAATTTATAATTTTCATTTTTATATTTAATAAATCGTATTTCTGAATAAGCAACATATCATTAAAAACAAAAAGATTTCTAATTTAAAAAGAGAGGGCTTTTGCAACTTGTGATTTTTATTAATTACGTATTCTCTTTATTAATTACGTACTCTTTCTCTCTCTCTCTCTCTTCCGATGATAGCATTATTAAAAAATTTCCGAGTTAATTTCACCGATAAAACTTTAGAATTACTTATTAAAATGAAAGTAAGCGAGTACAAAAACAAAACCTCGTCTTTTAATGATCAGGGAAGAGGATGTGCATCAGAATGACTCACACCACATAAATAATCCCCTGCTCCAAGTGATCGTTATTCAACTGCATCTCTTCCCCCCTAAACTGAAATCAATAGTTAATCTTCCTGTAGCCCCCTTATCTTATAGGCATCTCCCTCATCTTCCAGTCCTGTAGAGCGGCAGAACATGACACTGAATATCAGGGATGTTAAAAAGATAAATCAGGCCACTTTTATTTAAGAATGTAGAGGGTTTTATATGGATCTGGATTTACATTTTTGAAAGGCATACAAAAAGCAAATAAAAGTGCAAAAATACATACAATATTATTACACAACTGGTATCACCAATATTTAATGGGTTATGGACAGGGGGAATTATATATATATATATAATGAATAATTTAATTCCTTTACAATACTCAGCAAATGAAAGAAAGATGAAAATACCAACAATGAAATTTAAAATGAGATGTATTACGTATAAAGTAATAGTCACGATTATAAATTTTATTTAAATACACTGAGTAGTAAAAACATGTTAAAGTACTTACGCAAAAGAGAAATGACGCGTATAACACTTAAACCTAACGATGAGATAATTTGCAGAAATCATTAAACCAGTAAATACAAGCAAACATAATACAAATTGAAAGAAATTAACCAAAAAAAGAAAAAAAACTGTTGAAATAAAAAAGAATACATGAAGGAAAAATAGAGTTATAAATGCTGAAACCCAGTAAAGATCTCATCAGGAAACTAGCAGTACTGTCAGCATGGAATGCAAGATTTCTGATTGTTGTATAGCTATTTCAACAATATACAACACTAGTTTCTATCTTGCATAAAAAGTAGAAAGATAAAAGGAAATTAGCTTATAAAGTAACTTAACCAGAATGAAAATTGGAATACGTAAAGTGAAGTCCACATGTAAACCAAGTTCAAATCGAATAAGTAGATAATAATCCGGGCGGTTGCCAAAACGAACAAACTGAAAAGAAATGATTAAAAGTAAAGAATCGATTAATCGAAATAGTATCTGAAATGAAATAAATGTAAGCATGAAGTGATAATTATTGTTCTTAAAATTTAAAAGCTTAAAATCACAAATAAAAAGATGTTCTATAGGGAAATTTAAGTATAATGTAGATCAATACGATTTTCACTTTAGAGCATACATTCGACACAATGTGAGCCAGCGCCATCTAACGTGGAAAAAATGAGTTACTATATATATATGTATATATATAATTTAATTTTAATAAAGTACTGAAAATTTCAGAGTTCTTATGTATAAGAATATCGCAGCATACTTGAAATTTTTGATATGAAATAAATTTCATCTAAAAACAAGAGCAACGGTTTTGACTTAGATTGTTCGCATATTCAATGAGTGATCGACACAGACTTCCTTAACACTAAACCTACCGATACTTCATGTATACATATTCCTACCACAGCGGGTCAAGTGACCCGTCTTTAAAATGTTATATAAATTACTATGTATAGCAAAAACATATTATTTAGCACAATTTGGTACATGAAACATGGACGATGTGATAATGTTATTTGCAAGAAATTCTGACAAAAGTTTAAAATGGGTCATTTGACCCGTCGTGGTAGGTTTAGTGCTGAGGATTCGTAATAGTAAGCAATAATAATTATAATAATAAAAATACATGGTCAATGTTTAAACACGCAGACTTCGTTCAGTGATCTAACCGGTAAAATGACGACATTTGTTTGATGAGAACATTTCGCAGAAAAATGTGTTTTTGAAAGTTGCATCTATACAACCTTTGCAAGCGCCGTTTTAAATTTAGCAATGCTTTAAAGATATAAACAAAATATGAACTATAGTCATAAATTTATTAAACACAAAATGATAAAACATATAACCAAATTAGGTGCTACGTTTCTAAATAAATAAATAATAAAATAAAAAACACCTTTAGAGTTATAATGACGTGAATTTTACCCTGCAAATTTAACTTTTCACAAAGTTTTAAATCGATTTTAACATTTACGCGTGATTTTCTTTTCATTAAAAAATAAATAAATAAAAATAAAATAAAATAAAATAAATAAATAAATAAAAATAAAATAAATAAATAAAAATAAAAATAAATAAATAAAAAGAAAACTAAATCGCAAACTTTTTTAGCAACAATTAAAAATTAAAATAAATTATGTATTTTTGTCTAAAAAAGGGCTTCAACTTTTCCGATACTGATTATTATTAATTTTCTTTTCTTAAAAAAAAATATATATATATATATATATATATATATATACAGTGGCGGTTCTACATTGAGGGCCAACGGGCACGGCCCCACCTAAATTTTTTCTCTATTAAAATAGTAATAATAATAATAATTTTGTTTTTCATAACTGTTCAAAAACATAAAAAAAAATAACTACGTCTATCTAACTTTTCTTAATCTTCTTTCATTATCATTTATTTGTCAATATGTTTTTCCAGCTGTCACAAATCACTAATAACTGAGAGAGAGACCGCTCCGCTACTTCCCTTTTCCTTATCTAATACAGCGGGCCGATTTCATTCCGCCCGAAATTGGCGTGTTTATTCTACTAAAAGATCGGGTTGACATATTTGGCGACTAACTGCTCTACCAGTTTAAGCACGCTGTAATTTTGTCGTCGATGGGCCAGCAGATTCCTGCCCTTTGGAACAAAACTATAGGGAAAAAAACCTTTTCTGTTAACCATGCAATTCACGGATAATATTTGGCGATTTCTGCATTACGTTTTTCTTTCTTTCTTTCTTTTTTTTTTTTTCCTCATTGATTTTTCGGTGAATTCTTTAGAGTTAGAAAATACAGTTTAAAATTTTAGTGTTTAAAAAAAGAAATCTGGTAATAGACAAAAAATATTTTCTAGACTAGCCTTTGAGATAAAAGCTCGTATAAGAATTTAAGACCTCTTTAACTAAAGTGTTTCGATTTTAAATAAGGGGGTGGGATAAAAATAATATGCGACTTTTTTTTTTTTTCCTTCAGAATAGTGTATTAAAACTTTTATGTAAATAAATTGTAAAATTTTTAGATAAATAATTTATGGATTTACATGGATAAATGGATTAAATAGCTGCATAAAATTGTGATTTATTATTAAAGGATTTTTCTTCTAAATGCGATTTAATAGAAACATCCGCTTTCTTTTCTTTCTTTCTTCTTTCTTTCTTTTTTTTTTTTTTAAGATGGTAGCCCGGTTTATTTCTTTATTTATTGAAAGTTAATTTAAATTATCTAAAATGAAGTGAGAAAGATGGTATTTATTTATTTATTTATTTATTTTTATATATACATACTTGCCAACCATCTCATTAATAACCGTACAATTGTTAACGCCCCCTGAAAAAACGCCCCTTTTCTCACACCACTATATTTTTAGAGTTATTCTCTCCAAATGTTGTTACGATTAAATAAGACTAAAATTACTCTAAAAATTTATTGGTGTGAAAAAAAAGGCGCTACTAAAAATTGTACGGTTCATAATGAGACGGTTGGCAAGTATGTATGTATATATATATATATATATATATATATGTATCCACATTGCATTAATCATGACTTTCTAAATTCCAATAGATAAGAAACATGAATATAACACTTGAAATTCTATAATTAAAAGATTTAGGGATATAATTAGCGTAAGCTGAACAATATTACACTCTGAGACATTTAAATTTTAATGGTGTGTAGTGTTAGGGTTAAAGCCAGTTGACTAAAAGTGGGTCCTAGACCTGAGTGGTGTACTCTCTGTAGGAAGGCTTTATAAGAGCTACATAGCCCTTTTTATTTGAGTTTTGGAGAAAACGATAGTAAACTCCAAATGTATATGTCGACGAAAGCGATCTGTTATCGAACCTGGCAATTTCCGTCTACTAGCTTCCAGATATTTAAATTTTGATATTCCATTGATCAGGACATTGCAGAATTTTTAACTGTATTTATAAAACTTTAATTTTTGTGATAATTTTATGCAAAGTTTTCCATAGTGTTGAATTTAAGATTCGCCATCAAAAAAAAAAAAAAAAAAAAAAAAATAATAATAATAATAAAAGAAATAAAGAAAAAATAAATAAAGAAATAAAATAAAATAAAGAAATAAAATAAATAAATAAATCCGAAATTTCGTTTTACATCCCATTTTATTAATGTTTGTTTTCATGTTTGAATAATGAATAGTATTAAAGTTAAATTACGCATCATACGATGGATCGGGCCCCATCTGTGAAAATTTGCACGAGCCGCCACTGTATATATATATATATATATATGATGAAATTCTAGCAAAAGCAGAATTTAGTTTAGTACGAAGGACTATTAGTTTTTTTTTTTTTTTTTTTTTAAATTACAACATCGTTTCCAAATTATTCAATTACATTTTCGATAAATTTTCGATTTCGATAAATGTCCAATCGTCGTAAAACTGGCGATAACGTTTTATCCGTAGATTGAGATTAATAGTCCTCCGTACTAATATGAATAAAAGGAAGAAGAAGAACGCATGGGGAGCAAAATATATTTATAACTCTGGATTAACCCTTTATCGACCAAAAATGAGAGATAAAAAATGTATTTGAAACATGTTTTTTTTAGTTAAGAGTTTTTTTTTAAATGATCTAACAAAAAATATGCATATCACCTCATCATAGTAATGAATGAGGATTTTGTGAGGTGGTATTTCAGAGTACCATTGGTACATAGAGGTCGAAAACGCTAATTTGGACCTTTAAAATCTGTAAAAAGTATTTTTTCTTTTTAAATTCCTTATATTTTTTCTAAAGACTGAAAGGGGGGGGGGGATTCTTGAGGTAATACAAGAATTAATTATAACGTATCTGAAGATCGTGAAAAATAAATTCTTTCTGAAACAAAAATGACTACAGCGTCTAGTGGTTTGTACCGGAATTAAAGTGAGGTATATATGTTCTACTCTTATAAATACCTTTGACATTTCTACCATGAATTTCATTTTATACGCTTTTTACACTAATGGCACTTAAAAGTACCTCGGTAGATAAAGGGTTAATTCTTTTTAGAAGTACACTGGTGTTCAAAATTAAAACAACCTGTTTTTTCGTTTTCTTCTTTTGCACATAACTTTTAAACAAGTAAACATATGAGTATAAAATTTGGATAGAATGTTTGTTGTTATATCATTAATGGAATTTCATGTAACTTTAGCATAAGTAATAATTTTTTAACTAATAATTATTCAATTTCTCTCAAAAGTAAGCTTTGGAAAAAATGAAAAATTTCAATATTTTTAGAAAAGAAAACTTGACGAAAAGTAGTTTTAAGGATGCACTACAGACAGGTGCCTTCAAATGCTAAACTAAATCCCGATTTTTCTTTCTGTATTCGTTTTTCTTTTATTTTTACAACGAACTTTTTGAAAAAATATAATTACTAATTTATAAACTATTCTCAACACCAGAATAATAATAATAATGTCGATAAATAATTTTATAATGAACGTACTATCCAATTTTCATGCTTGTACGTATACTTTTTAAAAAGTTATTCACATGTGAAAAAAAGAAGATAAAAGAAGAAATAAAAAAGTGATCACAGGAAGAAAAATCAGGTTTTAATCTAACACATGGGTGCATGTACATCTTTACCTATCTGTAATGCTTTCTTATGATTGTTTTTCGTTAAGTTTTCTTTTGTAAAATTGTTAAAAATTTTCATTTTTTCCAAAGCTTGCTTTTGAGAAAAAATGAATAATTATTAGTTTGAACACTATTACCTATGCTAAAGTTATATAAAGTTCGATTGATGATATGATAACAAACACGTCTTTGAAATTTTATGTTCATACGTTTAATTGTTTAAAAGTTATGCTGAAAAGAAGAAAACGAAGAAATAGGTTGTTGCTTTAATTTTGAACACCAGTGTAGTAATAATTTATATTGGTTATTAAAAAAAAAAAAAAAAAAAAGTAAAAACACATCATGATTATTAAAACTGTAAATTGATAAAAATCACAAAGCAATTATAATATTGATATTCAGAAAAGCTACTATTTACACACTAGTATTTTACTTTTTTTTATATTAACCAAGTGTCGCTGTACTAATCATTCAGGATTTTGAAGTAGACAACGCGTAATGTCAATACTGGGGTTTGACATTAAATTCGCAAAATGTATTTTTAAAATGCAAAGGAAATATCGAGATTTTGAAGAAAATATTATGAATTCCAAATAATTCAGATCCCAAAATATTTTAATTTTGCTCGGTTCCTTGTTAATAGAAGATTGAAGGCAGAGGGCTGGGGAAATGTAATACTGGGTTAATTTTTTAAAATTAATTATTTATATCAGTTTTGAAGAATATCTGATAACGTATGACATGATTGTAAAACTATAAAAAAAATCACAAAGCAATAAAAATATTGATATGTTAGTACGCTTATATCTTATACACCAGTATTCGTATTTAATTTCAATACATTGCATTAATCAAGTGCCTCTTTTTCAACCGTTCAAGATCTTGAAATAGACAGCCCGTCATGTTATATCAATGAGATTTGATATTAAATTCGTATAATGTATTTTCCAGAAAGCAAAAGAAAACATCAGGATTTCAGGAAAATATTACAATTTTCAGATAATTCATACTCCTAAGTGTCTCAGTTTAGCCGAATTTTAGTTGACAGAAATAAAAATAAAGCAATAATTTCTGATTATTATAATCGAGTTAGGATACTTACTTTTGCCTCCACTCTGTCCAACAGATCATTGAGAAGGCCTTTCTGATCTTGCATAGCATCACCTAGTCTAGTAGTTCGGTGTCCAGCATGCTCAATATCTGTACACGTTACGCAAACTGCTGTTTCACAGTCGGCGCAGTAGAATCGCAGAGTTTGCGCCCTATGTTTGGGGCAGGCAAGGGAACAGCGCCGATCCTCACGGAGGGCCAATTCGCTGAGCGTGACTAGCCGGTGTGACCGCGTCTCGGGTTCGGTCTGATGACGTCGAGAACAGGCATCACAGAAAAAGCCCGAACAAACAGAACATTTAGAGACGGAAGGATGTAGCTGACACCTAGGCAAAAAAAAAAAAAAAAGGCATAATACGTTTTATTATAAGACTTTAATGAAAATTTATAGGTGTTAAATGATATAAATAAAACAATATACGTAACGACAACTACGAAATGATGTTAAAAAAAAAAAAAAAAAAAATGATATTCTATAACATTAGAGAAATTATTATTATTATTATCATCATTATTTTGTATTTTCCGGAAATTCAACGATAAACACAATAATTTCAGAATTTTTCTCCACAGTATGACTAGTATTCCTCCTAATATATTTAGATACATTGCATAGTACACATTGTGTACTGTGTACATCATATAAATGCATGGCCTACAACATTGCTGCCTCCTCCCTTGGGTGGAAGTTCCCTTTCCGGATACTGTAAATTCTCAATAGGGGTATCTTTCAAAAGAACGTCAATATATTTAAAACGATTGATCTGTAATAATTTGAAACAAAATTATCGGATTTTTCACTTAAAAAAAGAAAAAAAAAATCCTCAGATATAGACAAAAAATTGACTTTGACATTTGATGTTATGTTTCTCTGATGAAATTGTCTACTTTCGTCACTGAAAATAATGTTAATAAATAATAATTTCAATATATAATTTGTACTGCGTGAATTAGTATAAAAAAATATACATAAAAGTTTTGTGGTGGCCACAACGCACTAGTTTTAGTAATATATTTATATACTTTATTTTCATATGTGTAAGTCTATAACATATTCTGTAAAAAAGTTTTTTACTTACATATTATTTATGTTAATATTAACAAAAAATATATATGTCTCACAAAATTCCTTACTACTAAATTTAATTTTTTAGTAACCCCATTTTATATTAGTTTTGATGTTTTCTTATTTAATTGCATTATAATTCATTTATATCACATTAATAAGTTCATACGAAAAAATTTGCCGGGTTTTATGTTTGTTTTATCGCAAATGAATTTGTTAATACCTATCAATTTATCTTTAGCACTTCTGTCCATCCCGGTTCTTAGGTAGGGGAAAGTGGTATACCTTGGACATAAGTGTAACTCGGATCTATGCCATTTCTAGCTCTATTTATTTAGATATATAAACAATATCACATGCAGTTAAAACATTTACTGTTAGGGGTCTCAATGAAGTATTCTATGTTTATTTGGAAGCTCAACGTTTTGAAGAGTTCTTGAAAAGGTGAATTCAGCTTGCAAAAGTACATTTTTCTCAGATGCTTTTATGTATTTGTATAACCACACATACAATGTATGTTTTGAAATGAGTGTTATGCATCATGAAGCAGCTTTTAAGCTATAACCCCATATGCTTGTAATCAAGTGAAGCCCAACATGAACATCATGATTAGCAATTTCGTTTTTGGTAACAGAGTGGTGTACCTTGAACCCAACACAAGTAGTGTACCTTGGACTGGTCATATTGTGTGGTGGATCAGAAATGCAGCTCCAAAAGTTAACATTTGAAATTGACCTACCCAATTACAATCTTGATTATAAATAAGTATGAGGACTTTTACCAATAATCACAATATGACTTAATGTAGACTTTTTAAAGTTAATATTCAACATTTTCCACTTTTTAGACTCATATTAGACTTAATAACAATACGATTGTGACAGATTAATGATTTTGAAATAAAAAAAATTGTTTATTTGAATTCATATGTGTGTAATTGATTAATAAATAGATTTTCTTACTTAAAATTGAGTTTATCTGTATCTTTTAATAAATGGTCCAAGGTACACTACCAGTGGTGTACCTTGGACCTAATTGCACTTTTTTTTTAATTAAAAAAATATAATTGATATACTTTTAATAAATTTTTTAAAAAAGCTATTGGTATGTAGTTTTGGCGAATAATTACAAAATTAAAATTGGAAAAGGTCAAAATAGGTCCGAGGTACCCCACCTTCCCCTATCCTTAAATAATGTCATCATCAATACGTTCATCCATACGTTTTTCTTAACATAAAAGCAGCATTTTCACTCTCTCAACAGAACTTCTCTACAGTATTTGTTAATCACCTGCAATGATTCTTTAATTATTTCTGTTCACGAGTCTATATAAATAAATTTTTTTTTGCTTTAAATGAATTCAGCCGTCTCACTTTGGTTTTGCTGTTATGACATACATAATTTTCAATTCAACTTTTTGTAAAATAATGTGAAAAGTAACCAACCTCTGGCACTGTGAAGGATGATCAAGCACTTCCATGAGACTGCTGATCATAAAATTTGTTTGAAGAGCAGCTACACCTTGTTTAGGCAGTATTGATTGCTGTCGACACACTGGACAGGATAGCGTCAGACTTTCGGGAGGTATGTAGCTCTCGAGGCAGCGCTCACAGAATGTGTGTAAACAAGGTAGCACCTACATGAAACACAAGAACAAACGAAGATTGATTAGTAGTATTTTTATTTCGTAATGCGTATTAAAAATAAATAATTGATTCTTTTCGATAACACGGAGTTACTATAACATAATTAATTCATAACTATAAGAACATGATGAAAAATAAAAATATTGCAGATTTTCATATGATACTAAAAATTATGTTAAATACAACAGAAATGTAGAAATCAGTGATACTGAAATCTTATATAATGGATTGGTGCAAAAGTCTGCCCCGCTTTTAACATTATAACATAGCATTGCAAAATGAAAGTGTAATTTGATACTGATTGGCAGTAGGGATATCAGCTAGGCATATTACAAAACAATTGTGTTATTTGCTTACATTCTTTTTAAGTTTTATTAACCTCCTCAGTTCTGGTGTTACATGAAAGAGACACTAAAAAACAAGTTGAATAAAAGTCTTAATGTTATCCGGAATTAGTTATTTTTTAACTTAATAGGTGCTAGTACTAAAAAAATTATTTTTATTGGTAGTTTGCTTATAGCAAAAACATAATGGCATTTTCAGAAAGTATGATTATTACACGCTGGGATTGAGAAGGTCAAGCATTAAAAATAACAGAAAATAAGTATTTTCGCCATTTTTGCTTTTTTTTTTTTTTTTTTTTTTTCCAAAAAAGAATGCTTCGCTGAAGCAAAGAAAGATTTGTGCTGTGTACGGGGGAGGATGTCGATGATTTCATGTGCCGTAAGTGGTTAAGAGAGTTTCCTGAAATCTGAAATTACTTTTAATCTTAGCACTACGTTCTGGATGACTGGCTGAAACTGACAGTAAGGCCATATTATTATTAATTAAAAGTGATTGGTATAAGAACACCTCCAGAGATTGATTATGTTAATTTGGTATGGTTAGGAAGCCGCTATTATGTGTGCCACATAATAATAATAATAGAGAAAAAATTTATAGACTAAATTTGTTATTCTCTATTGAAGCACAACGAAATACATCCTTTTTTTTAAAGCAGATGTGGTTACAGGTGATAAAAATGGAATTGTGTTAATCGTAAAAAATCATGGTCTAAGCATAGAGGTAAACCTTCAACCAGCGCAAAATTCAGTTTGCATCCGAAGAAGGCTATTACTATGCATTTCTTGAGACGAAAAGGGAATATTTTGCTTTGAGCTGTTACAGTAATATCAGATCAATATTTCAGATAAATACCGCTTGTTCACCACTAAGTGAATTAAAGCGATGGACCAGACGCTTAGCAACAGAAGGTCAGTTGGGTTTCATTAAGGCAATGCTTTTTCATACAGTGTCTTTGGTCACTCGACCTTTACAAACTTGAATACGAATGTTTTCGTTTGACCATCATGATCTCTCAACCTTGTGCCCTGCTTTGACTACCATTTATTTAGATAACTTGAAAATAATTTTAGACGGTAAAAATTTACTTCCTTGGAAATTGGGAAAAATCACATGAATCAATTATTTATCAAAAAACTTCGGAACTTCTATGAGCAATGAATTTTACGTTTATAGAAAAGATAGTGAAAGGTCGTCGAACAGAATGGAACATACTAAATTAAACGCAAATTTTAATAAATAAAATTTTACCTTAATTTTTTGTCACAAAAACGAGATGAACTTTTGCAAGTATTATTTACAAGTGTGCTTGAGACAAGATTCGCCTTATAAGGTAAGGAATACCGGATAGTTGACTTAATTACATTGTTTTCAATACACCATTTTTTCAAAGAATCATAAGGAAGGAAAATCGGTAGTTCAGAATTACTTAAAATCAGACAGAGCTTACATTTAACTAAGTTGACAACAATTGCAAACTTCACATTGCCACCTAAAAAGTTTAGTTACTGACGGCTAATAGGTACGCCGCATAAATGGGCTAGTACTTGAAACGTCTTTCGTTACAGTTACCAAAAGCATGATGAATTTCTTATGTCCCGAAAAGTAGTAAAAAACTCTTTGTCATAATATTTAAACAGATAGCTTCAGTGTTGATAGTTTATATTCGAAACAACTGGCTACTATTGATTTGATAATTATTTTGCATGACAGAAGAAATTATATGAGATGGGTTTAATCACTAATTGATCAAGTTTAGAATGCGCAGTGATATTACACATTTTTCGATTTGGGGAAATCTAGATCCCATTATCGTCAACTGAATATACTTAAAAAAGGATTAACTTTAGAACAAAGCAATATTTGTTAATTTACCAGTAATACCTTTAATACTCCAATTTACTACTTTTTACTTTTCGGACATACATATGTAAGGAAAGTATTGTAATCATGTCAAAAATCCGAATTCGAGATTTTGATGTTTCTATACGTTTTGATGTCCCCCGAGTCTGTTTTCAATATTTTTAAGATGTATGTATGTGTGTATGTGTGTGAGTGAACACGCTAGCGTCTAAACGCTTTATTCGAATGAGCTGAAAGTTGGTACGTATATTGTAAGTCACCATAGCATGAACCCTATTGATTTTAGTGAATCTAGCACTTATAGTTTTTTTTACAGGGACACCAGGAAAAATTCTTTATCATTATGGCCTATAGGGCCAAATTTTTAAAAGTGTGATCGCGTGTAAACGTCTTATTAATCTGAGCAAAGAATTTGTACACATGTCAGTTATATAGGTCACATATAGATCACAGTTGCACGAACTGTATAGATTTTGGTGAATTTAGCACTTACAGTTTTTTTACAGGGACACAAAGAAGAATTCTTTATCATTATGGCCTATGGGGCCAAATTTTTAAAAGTGTGATAACGTCTAAACGCCTTATTAATATGAGCAAAAAATTTGTACACATGTTATAGGTCACAGTTGCACCAACTGTATAGATTTTGGTAAATTTAACACTTACAGTTTTTTTTACAGGGACACAAAGAAAAATTCTTTATCATTATGGTCTATGGGACCAAATTTTTAAAAGTGCGATAGTGTCCAAACGCCTTATTCAATTGTGCTGAAAATTTATATGAATATTATAAATCACTGTTGCACTAACTATAAGCATTTTGGTGAATCTAGAATTTATAGGTTTTTACAGGGACACAACGAAATATTCTTTATCTTTATGATCTATGGGCTCAAAGTTCAGTAGCGTTAAATAAAACATCGTGTAGTATATACGGAGAAAAATACTCAAACACTCTATTATGATTTTCTCTATTTTGTTTATTTAACAACTCCTCTTTCTTTACTTTATCTACAAAACTGTTAATTACTCAATGTTCGGAAAGTCGAGTGGAGTCACTCCAGATTTTTTTACTCTAACTCAATCCGAACCTAATAATGGAAAAGTATCATGATTTTTTTTCGGTTTGAATTTATCATCATTTACATTATTATTATTAATTTTTTTAATTGTTTATTATAATCCTTTTAACTACTACTATTATTATTTCTTTTTAAATTTTCTTCTAAGTTAGCTAAATGTTTTTGATTTAGAGGTTTATAGCGGTGGACGAGAAAGAAAACTCTCAAATCGCCAATTGCAGGTTCTTACATAGAATTAAATCTATTTTTTAAAATTATCATTTAGATTTTTATTATTTCATTTTTAGGACGGAGGACTATTAGTTTCAATATGAAGTTTTCGTAGACCAGTTTTGTGTAACACCAAAATAAATAAGAAATATCAATTCTATTGTTACAAATTTGGTACCAAATGAAAGGGGCGATTTTTCTGAATCCAGGGGTGCAAATAGTTTTTCCACATGACAATTAGATTTTTTAAAATTAACTAAAGTAGGAAATTTAGGGGGCAACACTTCATTTTAATTCATTTCAGTCATTTTAAAAAGTACACGACCCAGTTTTACGGTCAAAAAATGAGATAAATAAATAAATATATATATATACACATTTTAACAGATTGAAATTTTTCACAGCAGGAAAAGAAAATACAGATTGAAATTAATAACCCTCCGTGCTAAATTACATTCTGTCTTTGACAAAAATATTTCTATTTATTATCATTGAGAAAAATTTATTTTTCTCAATGATTTGCTGCAATTGTGACGCTATCTTTTTTATTTTATTTATTATTATTTTTTTTTCCAGCTAAATCATTCTTCTTCCATTATTTTATTCATTTCTCTAAACCAAGGATAAAAACTTATTTCCTTTATTTCAATAAATTGTTTCAGCAATGGCACCAGTTTCGAGCATTAGTTTTGTGAAATTTGAGCTTTTATTATTAAAAAGATAATACATGATTAAAATATTCAACAGAATAAAGTTATCGGCAAAGTAAATCGGATGATTGATTAAGCAAAGCGCAACTTTTTATTTCTTTTGCTTTATTTTTATTTTGGAATAAGAAATCCCCCGAATTTACATTGTTATATGACAATTCTTTCTGAACGAGAAAAGACAATACGTAAGTTGTAAACAATGAAAAAAAATATGGAGTGACTCCACTCGACTTTCCGAACATTGAGTAATTAATGGTTTTGTAGATAAAGTAAAGTAAGAGGAGTTGTTAAATAAACAAAAGAGAAAATTATAATAGGGTGTTTGGGTATTTTTCTTTATAGAGTACACGATCTTTAATTTAACGCTATTTTACCAAACACGTAGATCATAATGATAAAGAATAATTCATTGAGTCCCTGTAAAAACCAACATATGCTAGATTCACGAAAATGCTTATAGTGAGTGCAACAGTGGCTTATAATATTTATATAAATTTTCAGCTCCATCGGATAAGGCATTTAGACTCTATCGCACTTTAAACTTTGAGCCCATATGCCACAATGATAAAGAAATTTGCATTTTGTTCCTGTAAAAAGAACCATAAGTGCTAGATTCTCCAAAGTTCATAAAGTTCGTGTGACGGTGATTTATAATATGTATATAAATTTTCAGTTAATTTGAATAAGAAGTTTAGTCGCTGTCGCATTTTAAATAATTTGAATCTATAGGTCTTAATGATGAACAATTTTTAATTGTGTCCCTGTAAAACTCGTTAAGTGCTAGAGTCACCAAAATCCATACAGTTTGTGTGATGGTGACCTATAACTCGTATATAAATTTTCCACTCAAACGGATAAGGCATTTAGATGCTATCGCCCTTTAAATAATTTCTCCCTACAGGCCATAATGATACAGAATTATTTGTTGTGTCCAGAAGATGTTACAGAAGTATTTGTAAAAAAACTATAGAAGTACTAGGTTCACCAAAACCTATATAGATCGTGAAACTGTAACCTATAATATGGGTATAATTTTTTTTTGTTCAATTGAATAAGGCGTTTAGACGCTATCGCACTTTTTAAAATTTGGTCCCATAGGCCATAATGGTAAAGAGTTTTTCTTTGTGTCCCTGTAAAAAAAACTATAAGTGCTAGATTCACCAAAATCTATGCAGTTCATGCAGGTATTACCTATAATATGTGTATAAATTATTTCCTCAGTTTAATAAGGCGTTTTGACGCTATCGCACTTTTAAAATTTGGTCCCATAGGCCATAATGATAAAGAATTTTTTTTTGTGTCCCTGTAAAAAAACTGTAAGTGCAAGATTCCCCAAAATTAATAGGATTCGTGCTATGGTGACTTGCAACATGCATACCAACTTACAGCTCATTCGAACAAAGTGTTTAGACGCTAGCGTGTTCACTCACATATATCATCGTAAAAATAGTGAATACGGACTCATGGGACCTGAAAACGTATAGAAACACCAAAATCTCGAATTCGGATTTTTGACATGATTACAATACTTTCCTTACATATGCATGTTCGAAAAGTAAAAAAAAAAAAAAAAAAAATCTTGATAGAATGGTATTTTTTTTTTTTTTTCTTTTTTAGTACATTAAATTGATTTGGGAAATTCACGTATCTAGCAAAAAAATCAGTCCATGCACATTGCCTGGAAAACTCATCCCGTATTAAGATAGATATAGTAATTACCCATCTTTTTAATTATAAGTTATACAATTAGACTAAATCTAGCATTTAAGTCCATCATTTTTTGGTGAGATCGATGGTGCTTAGAACAAAACTGATATTGAGTTGTGCATGATCATAAAAACAGGTTCAACTATCTAATGGGAGTAGGTTTTAATGATCAATTATAATTATATATCTTATAAAATATCCTCTGCTCTAATAAGTTATATTAGAATGTATTAACCAAACAACTTAATAATTTACTTAATTAGTTATGAATAGTGTTTAAGTGATTGATTTAGATCAATTTAATGTTTACATATTATGAACTTTTAAAAAGGTAAAAAAATCTGGAGTGACTCCACTCGACTTTCCGAACATTGAGTAACTAACAGTTTTGTAGATAAAATAAAGAAAGAGGAATTGCTAAACAAACAAAAGAGAGAAAACCATAATAGAGTGTTTTTTTCTCCATATATCACACGAGGTTTTATTTAACGCTACTGAACTTTGAGCCCTTAGATCATAATGATAAAGAATTTTTCGTTTTGTCCCTGTAAAAATCTATAGATGCTAGATTCACCAAAATGCTTATAGTTAGTGCAACAGTGATTTATAATATTCATACAAATTTTCAGCTCAATTGAATAATGCGTTTAGATGCTATCGCACTTTTAAAAATTTGGTCTCATAGGCCATAATGATAAAGAATTTTTCTTTGTGTCCCTGTAAAAAAACTGTAGTGCTAGATTCACCAAAATCTATACAGTTGGTGCAAATGCGACCTATAACATGTGTACAATTTTTTTGCTCAGATTAATAAGGCGTTTAGACGCTATCACACTTTTAAAAATTTGGCCCCATTGGCCTTAATGATAAAGAATTTTTCTTTGTGTCCCTGTAAAAAAACTATAAGTGCTAGATTCTCCAAAATCTATACAGATTGAGTATCTGTGACCTATAATATGGGTATAAAATTTTTGCTCAATTGAATAAGGCGTTTAGATGCTATCGCACTTTTAAGATTTTGGTCCCATAGGCCATAATGATAAAGAATTTTTCTTTGTGTCCCTGTAAAAAAACTATAAGTGCTAGATTCACCAAAATCTATAGGGTTCGTACTATGGTGATTTACAATATACGTACCAACTTTCAGGTTAATCGAACAAAGCTTTTAGACGCTAGCGTGTTCACAAACATACACACATACACACATACACACACACATACATACATCATCGTAAAAATAGTGAAAACGGACTCAGGGGACCTCAAAACGTATAGAAACATCAAAATCTCGAATTCGGATTTTTGACATGATTACAATACTTTCCTCACTATAGTGTTCGGAAAGTAAAAATAGTGATTAGATGTAGGCTTGATTATGTAGGCTTGTTAAGATAGCATGCTTATCTATGGCAGTTATTTCGGCTAACATGTATAAAGACAAGGAAGTAAATTGTTTATCATAACAAAAAAATATTTTTATCAGGAATGTGAAGAAAAAAAAATTGTCTGTGTTATTTTCTCTTAAATCTAATGTATAAAAACCCTATCACCAATAAAAATGTTTTCCCCCCCCTGTTATACATATTTTATCAAAGATAATACGATTTCTGATTCCTCTCTATTCTAGAAAACTACTACCGATACCGTTCTTCAATTTCTCGTGTCTTTTCACTTGCTTGGCATATACAGTAAAAACTGTTTCACATAAAAACATGGAATTTGAAAGTTCGTACAGAAATATGGTTGGTTGGTTGTAGGATTTAAGGCCGATTGACTCCTGATGTGTCCTAGGCCTAGAGGGGGAATGCCCTCCGTGGGGGTCTTTCTAAGGGGTCCTAGCCCGTATTTACGCGAGTTTCGGAGGAAACCACGGAAAACTCCGAACGGCTAGGTCGATGAGCGCGACCTGGGATCGAACCCGGCACCTCCCATCTACCAGCTTTGAGCGCAGAACCGCTCGGCCGCTGGTGGGCAGTACAGAAATATGTAATAAAAATACTGAAATTAACCTTTTATATGTCAAAGCATTATTTTAGGTGATATTTAATATGGAAGTAAGGCGAAGTATTTCAGTTATAAAAGTTTTATAGAATCAAAAACTATTTCAAGGGAATCTTAATTAAGCTTATTCAGGAATTTGCATAAATTTTAACTAAATGCGATACACTTGACTGCAGTTTTGATTGATCTTATTTGTTGATTATCCTCGTCATCTGACTCTTGATAAGTCCTATACACATTTTTCTAAATTTAGTCTGATTTAGTGAATATTCTAGTTTAACATACAATCAACGAAAAATGGCAATAGAGTTCAATCACATTGCCAAAGTATGCAGATACACTGAGAAAAAATTCTGTAACTGACATCTAGAATCTAAATTGTGGCTCTAGAAAAAATAGTTTCATGTCATCCTTATAAGTTCTAGTCTCCTTGGAAAGCGAGTTCTAGAAGCTACTATTAGAATTCTAGAGCGTTTGCCTATATTGTCGAGGGCAAAGTTATTTAAAAATCTCTGCAAATAAATGAGATTACAAGAGGCGGGTTTCTGCAATTATAATCTTGGTTTATTACCAAATTCTAGAAAATCAAGCGAGAATTTCTCGCATTAAATGATTCAGAAGATAATTTAGAGTATTCAGAATATTGTTTCACCCTCTAGAAATGTGTACACTAGAAATTCTCGATCATTTCGTCTATACAGTTTAGTGGCGTGCCTTATGCGCATAACTCGGAAATCTATATTTCTAGTTAAGGGATTTAGAAAATGGTCGTTTATTCATTCTAGAGAAAGGCGGAATATTTTTTTTTCTCAGTCCACACCGGTTCACAAAAGTTAAGAAAAAAAACTCCCCCCCCCTTACTTTATGCGCCCTACTCTTAAAAAAAAAAAAAAAAAAAAAAAAAAAAAAAAACATGAAATATAGAAAACTGAAATAACAACTACGGGAGAGACCCTTAAATGAATATTGAAAAACAAAAAAAATCCCTCGAGTATGAAAATTTAATTTTAGCTCATCCCATCTAAATGGGAGGAAATAATTACATTTTTCTGCTGCTTAATGATTGAACTGTCTCGGACCGGTGCTAATCAAAATTTATAAACGAATACCGTGGATGAATATCCCCTCTCTGAATATTCCCATAATGGTAGTGCTAATGATCCTCACCATTGATTGAAAAAGAAAAAAAAAGGAGGAAGTTCCTCTACCTAATAAATACATAAATAAAATAACTTGTGTCAGTTTAAGTCACTTTTGTGTCTAATATAGCTAATGATTTGTGTTTGTAGCTGAAGGTCTAAATTTTTTGCGCAGTATTCTCTCTCTCTCTCTCTGTGTGTGTGTGTGTGGGTGTGTGTGTGTGTTTCCTTCTCTAGTGGGTTTACCCAATTACTCTTTCATTAATTATTATCATTATTTTATTAAAACTAATTATAATCTTCTAAAAAGAAGTAATATGTTGATAAGGTTGTTAAGATGTAGTAAAAATTATTAACAACATTAAAATAAAATTTCATATTGTTAATATGTTTTGATTTAAAGAAAAATACCATTTATTGTTTAATTATAATAGTGAGGATTATAGTTTAAATAAAAATAAAAAGTAATAGTAAAGTAATCGATAAAAAATATAAAAAGTATATTTTATTCGCTACTACTATTGAATTAAAAAAAAAAAAAAAAAAATGAAAAACCTGTTATGAATAGGATAGAACCCCATTCTTACTTACAGTATATCAAAAATTCAAATTTTCAGACTTACATTCCCTTTCACTGCTAAATAAGAAATATTGTAAGCTATAAAATATTGCATGATAAGCGATGAATCGAATATCATATTTGTAAGAGAGAAAGAAGTATGTCAGTCCATACACATACCATACCTTAACATTGCAATATTGCATAACCCTAATCCAATGAAAATTTTTAGATACTCGAGGGAAATAATTTTATTTACCATTGACTATAACTGAATTTATGTTTTATATCTTCAAGTTTTTACAATTTCAAATTTCTGCGGCGTTTGCCCATAAAGACTACAAAAATATGTTTTAGAGTTTGCTTTTGTATGACTTTTTCACATGGTATTGTATTGCTTTCTTTAGATTATGCAGAATTTGTTGTAGTTGAAACTGTAAATAAAAGGTTGTTGTACGGATAAAAATATTCACAAATGTAAAAAGTCTTACGAAAAGGAATATACAAAATTCAGACTAATTATGTGATCTTCATGGTTAAGTGCGATAATATTTTAGAATATTATAGAAAGTAATAAAATATTTAATTTATTACTGAAAAAGAAATTTTAGAATAATTCAATTTAAAAGGTTTAGGCGATAGTTTTTACTAGGGGAGAGTGGGGATGAATGGGGCATTTTTCATGTCTTTATTGATAACGTCGGCCATATGTAATTCAGAATTTTGCAACATTGCTCATAAGTACACTTCAGTAATCAGCTACATATAAACATACTAACTTTAATAAAAAGTTATCATTTTTAATTAATAATAATTTTTTTTTATATGCATGTGCACTGTCCTATTCATCCCCACCTATGGGGATGAATGAATGGGACAGGACTGGAGTTAACAAAGAAAAGAAAATAAGATGGAAAGTAAATAAATTTTTAAAGTTAAATTGATTTATGTGATTTGATTACACACTATGAATTCACTGAAATTAACATAAACTGATGTATTAACTCAAATTAACATTAAAAGACAAAAGTCCTTTGGTTCGTGCAGTTCCTAACTCTAGGCTTTGGTAATTTAATAAGACCTTATCTAAAAATAAATAAATATGACACTATAAAGAAAGAAATCATTATAATAGAGTACAAATTATCCAGATAAATTTTTGTTTTCGACTCATCGGGAAAATCAACATTCTATTCTGTATTACATTAATAATCACAAGAATTTATTTAATTAGCTTGATTGAAATTGTGATTTTAATTAAATTATTATTAGTTTATTTATTTATTTATTTTAATTATTGATTTAATTTGCATTGAATATTTTAACTTATAATTTTTTTAATCGTAATTATTATAAACAAAAATCAGAACAATTAATTTCAATTTTTTTTTTCTAAGTACACAAAATTAAAAATCCTGATAATCAATATGGTTAATTTACGTTTAATATAATTCTTGTGTAGAATTTTAAATTAGTACATATTGGGGAATGTCCCATTCATCCCAACCATCACATGATCATATAAAACAGGAAATAGGCTTAATGAGCAATTGTCAATATTCTTCTTGAATATCATAAACGCAATAAAAGATTATGCCTTTTCACCATATAAGAGTTATATTAACTTTAAGTAAACAGTTAATTTCTTAACTACTACCTAACTGAATCACTAAAAACTTACTTTGGCAGCTGAAAAAGACACTTTAATTTTTTTCTGCCCTTCTATGAATAGCATAATTCTGAAACTACACTTGATGAATGACCTCAGTGCTGCCATATATCAGAAAAATCGTCAAGTTTCCTGTACTTGCAAAACATAACAATTTTGCTATTGTCCCATTCATCCTGCGTCCCATTCAACCCCACTCTCCCCTATATATATATATATATATATATATATATATATATATATATATTCGTTTTAATTAAATTCAAGGTGTGCCCTTCCTTAGGCTTAAATGATCGATAAATAATGATATCGAATACTATGTTATGTGCTCTATACAAGAAATAACAATGTCAATTTTTTTTTTAATCAAAATTATGTAAGCAATATTTACTCAGCCTGTAAATTTAGATTAGTTATTAGGGAGAGTAGGGGAAAAAAAAAAAAAACTTAGAAATGTGTTTTGTTAATATTCATTAGTGCTAAACAATAAATGAAATTCCATTTAACCATGTTTTCAACTTCTAGTTATAGGATATTTTTCCATTTGCAAGAAATTCGATATTATGCATTTCCTCACAGGGTAAAAAAGGCATCAGAGTTCCCGATCTACTAACTAGCTAAACAAAGAAGATATCTCATTAAGTTTGACTTTTATTAGAATTTTAACGCAGTTTTAGCGAATCTGGAGAGACTTCACTCGACTTCCCTTCAGTAATTAACGGTTGTTTAAATTAATTTAAATAAGGAATGTCGTTAAAAAGACAAAAGTGAAAATCATAATGTGGTGTTTGAAAGCTTTCCCTTAAGTGGTATGTCATTTAATGCATTGCATCCAAATTATTTTGTGCATCCATGTGAAAGAACCAAAACCAATAAGTTCGTAATATCAAATCTTTTTTTTTTTTTTTTTTTTTTTTTCCCCAAGTTTTAAGTTGACATTATTAAAGTGAACTCTAAATAATTTAAGCTCCTAGACTGTAATGTATAAAAAATAAAAATACTAATTTGTATACCAGTAAACAAAACTATAAGTCTTACACTCACGTAAATATATAGGCTTCTAGCGATATTAATCTATAATATGCTTACCAGTTCATATCTTAATCAAATGTAGAGTGTAGAAGTTATCACCTTTTAAATACTTTGAGTCTGTTTGACCACATTGTTGAAGAATTTGTCTTTGTGTACCTGTAAAAAAACTTTCAGTGCTAGACTCTACAAGATCTAAACAGTTTATGCGATAGTGACCTATAACATACCTACCAATTTTCAGTTAAATCGATGAAAACGTTCAGACGCTATCGTGTTCACTCACATCATACATTCTACATACACACACACACATCATCGTAAATACAGCAAAATGAACTTAAAAGACCTTAAAACGTATAGATACATCAAAACCTTAAGTCGAATTCTTTCATGATTACAATACTTTTAATGTAGGTTCGGAAATTAAAAAGACACTCCTCAAAGTACAATTAGCCGATTTTAACAATAATAATAATAAATAAGCTCTCTATGATTAAAACTTTGGTCGTAAATAACATGTTATTATATCAGCGGTTCAGATGTACAAAGGATTATTCAAAGAATTTCGTATAATTAATGCGCTGTTTAAAAACTAATAAATTAATAAATAACATGTAATTAATTGTTGGCGGTTCACATGTACAAATAATTATTAAAAAGCAGAATTTTGTATAATTAATGTTCTATTCTCCCCCTCTCCCTCCTGGACGGTGAAAATTTTTAATAAGTATTATTATTATATTTTTTAAGTCAATAAATTTAAAATGAATGATTAAATTACTATAAATCTGTAATAATTTGAAAAACAAATTATCGATTATTTCCCTTTTTAATAAAAAATAAAATAAAATAAAAATGTATTTGTTAAGAGATATTGCCTGTCGGGCACAAAATTTACTTTATTTTGGGACATCTGCAGTCGCAATACTTTTGATAAATAATAATTTTAATAAATAATTTTTACTACGGGAATTTGCACAGGAAAACACAGAAAAATGTTTTGTGACATACCAATTTTTTTTTCTTTCTTTTTCTTTTATGAATATGATGAAAATATTCTTAACATATCCGAGTAAAATATATCTAGCACATAAATTCTAAGACTTGCATTTCTTTTTATTGGTGAATATAAGAAAAGTTGTAAGCTATAAAATATTGCATGGTAAGCGATAAAACGAATATCATATTTTTAAAAGTGAATGTAATGTATATCATTCTACATACCTTAACATTAGGCTAGTGTATATTCTTTAAAAAAATATCCCATGAGAATTTTCAGATAAGTGGGAAAGATATGTGTTTATCTACTGCCAATAACTGAATTTACGTCGCATATTTTCAAGTTATTACAATTTGAAATTTATGTGGCGACTGCCTCCAAAGATTACAAAAATATGCTTTAGAGAAGTTTGCTTTTGAATGAATTTTCACGCAGTATTACACATTTTTTCTTTGTTTATGTGGAACCTGTTTATTAAAATGAAAATGCATATAAAAGTTTCATTTCGACATAACCAGAATTTCACAAATGCCAAAACTCGTATTCGAAAGAACATGTAAAATTCAGAATGATTATTTGATCTGAATCACTAAGCGCAGTCATATTTCAGAATATTACTGTAACAAACAGATAACAGAATATTACTGATACAAAAGTATAGAAATTTTTTAAAAATTATTAGTAAATGAATAAAGATAAATAGGATGCGATTTGCTTTGAACAGTTGCAAATAGAGAAATTTTTTTGACGAAAGAAAAAGAAAATGTATAAAGTCGCCAAGAATCACTGTTTTTTACTTTCTCTTACCCATAAGGTAGAGAAAGTATTGTTTTAGGGTCAAATTTTCGAAAGTGAGTTTTTGTTATACTTACATGTTCTGAGGTCCCTGAATACGAAAATCATGTTTTTAGTGAATGGTCTCTGTGTGTGTTATCAGCATATCTCAAGAACAAATAGTAGGAGAAATTCCAAACTCGTTATTCTAAATGTGTATGATATTGGGATGCTACACTAAGGTTTTCGTTGAGATGAAGCAAATAGTTCGTGTACAGGGACACCCAAGAGAATTTAAATACATTACGTCTATGGGGGCGGGGGGAGGGAAATTGCAGGTAAATAGAGTTTAACATCTATAGACCACTAAACCAAATGAAATGAATATATATTTTTTATATGCGTAAAAACATGTCTCATGTAGAATATGGCAGGGAAATCCTTCACTGTTCATTTACAGGGCTACACAAAAGAACTAGATTATAGTGCGACATTAGCTGAAACTAATGGAAGTGTATTTCAGGTTATGCCGTGTATTATTACTATAGGATTATATTTAGGTGCACGATGTGGTCTGTGCATAATCTTCAAATGATATACAGCGCTGCAAATGTTTAAGCGATAACCTTTTTTTTTATTGTTAGTGGAAGTGCTTTACTGTAAAATTTTACCACTTCCAGGACAGCTGCTCAGAAATTGAAATGAATTCTTCATAGACATATGGTAAACAATGTATATTTTTAAGCTAAATATTCATCGCTTGTTTTTTGTGTATTTACACGTTTTGAGGCTTCCTGATTACCAGAGTCAAGTTTTTTAACGTTTGATCTTTGTCCGTGTCTTTTAGAGTAACTTAAAAACGAATAATTTCAGGCGATCCAAAAGTTGTATTTTCAAGTTAATATAAATTTGTTTCTGAAAAAGTTTGATCAAGACTGATAAGTTTCAAGGAATGTTGTGTGTGAAAGTTGTCTGTATAATTTTATGTGACCTTTTAATTTTAATAACAGATTTAAATTCTATATTAATGTAGGTGCGGTAATGAAACGGGGGGTTCTCACACAGAACTAATTATCATATAAAACTCTTCGAAGCCTAATTTGAATTGTTTTAACATAAGTTTCCATGACAGTACTCTTTACCTTACCTCTTTATCTCCAACCTGTATTTATAGCATTACATTTCAGGGTAAGAGAAAGTCGTGATATATATATAATTGATACTCTATAATTAGTGAAGTAGAACTGATAGTTTTTAAATAAGATTAATATATATTAATTTTGTACTCAAGCTTAGTGAGACTAAATATATACGATCAGCAAAATTTTTTACAGTTTACAACATGCTGTAAAAATTACTTTTAATCTTCAGTTCATTTACAGGATCAAAATACTACTGTAAGAAATTATTTCAGCGCATGTTAAAATTACAGAATGTCTCAGCAATTCGATATCACTGAGCAACGTAGACACAGGATTACAGCAAAGCAATAATAGGTGGAAATACGACCGTGAGAGAGCGCGAATGGCAAGAAAATTTATCAAAGATAGAGGTGAGAAAGTTGGAATTAAATCCGAAGGGAAATGAGAGGAGGGGATTACGATATCAGAGAGCTGGCGGAAGAGAAAGAAGGAAAAAAAAAAGCGTCCGCTTTTGGTGTAATGCTAGTGGGAATGCACTAAAAACTGTTTAGTTTGCCAAGTGTCACATTTATTTGAATCGAAATTACAAAAATAGAATTTGAAAAGTTAGTTTATTTTTATTATTATTATTATTATTTTTTTTTTTTTAAATGCAGCTACTGCCGAGAGGTATCAGAAAAGAAGATTTAAGATGAGTACTTTCATATAAAAGAGCAAAAGATAGATATGCAAATATTTTTACAAAATAAATTTTTTTACGACTGGAACATAAATTCGTATTAAAATAACAGAAATTGTTATAAGATTGGAAAATAAAAGAGTAGATCAGAAATTTTAAAGCATATTTTCTGTGACCTATATATCTAATTTTCATGTATTTGTATGTATCCCCCCCCCCCAAAAAAAAAAAAAAAAAAAAGGCAAATGATCCAGAGTTATTAAGAAAGAAAAAAATAATAATCGGTCGTGTAACATTTCCCTCTCTTTTTAAACATTAGAAAACACTGCAAAATCCCCCTCGTCCTTTTTTTAAATCTGTTGTAATAACAATCACAGTATATACTCAGAATGTTGAATACAGCAGATAAAATCATTTATACGTCTTTTTAAGAGACTGATATAAAACGAGGTATGTATGGAAAGCCATGTATATATATATAAAATAAAAACAACTTGATTCGAACAAACTTAACTCTATACGAACGTAATTTCATGTAAAAATTACAAGTTTAAAGTTTTAAAGATATTTTATTATTTCATAGTAGTATTTATAATAAAAAATGTTTTAAAACATTTATCAGGAAAGAGATAACAATCACACATTGATTACATATTTTAAGAACCAATTATGACTACTTAGCTTTATATCAAGATTATACTTACATAATTCTGATTACAATGTACTATGCACCTATATTATAAGTATAAAACGGTTTTGTTTGTGTGAAAACAGGCTTTTGATTATAAAAAATCGTAAAAAATGTCGTCTGAAATGATGATTTTCTGTGAATATTAAATATAGCGTTTCTAACGAAAAGTTTCTAAACAAAAAAGTTTCTAACGAAATAATAAAAAAATAAAAAAATAAATAAAATAAATAAATAACAGCGAAAAAAAAAAAAAAAAAAAAAAGCAAAAATGAATGAAAATAGGAAATTTTCGAATAATATGAAGGTTGAAAATGACAAGTGTTCATGCCTCAATCAAAATTTAGTGGTCCAAAAAGAACATCTAAGTCTAGATTATGATGTGGGGCTCTAAAAATATAAAATGGTAAAGTAAACGTATTCAAGTGACCACTTTTTATACGGATTTTTACTGCATTCACAAACACTCATTTTAAGCTATAAACATAAGCTTTTTATCTCTTTCTGTTTTAGCAATACTTATTCAAGCAAAAGCAGAAAAATTTGAAAAATTAATTTAAGCATATAAATAATGCAAGACAAATTTTTAACAACTTAAAGTATTATGTGAGAAAATGCACAAAAAAAGTGGTGACGAAAACAGAAGAAAATAAGGAAATACCATACATACAATAGTTGTAATGGGTCGAAATAATGAAGCACGACCTTTTATCAGTGGAAAAAAGTAGTCACAGTGGGCAGTAAGAAAGCAGAACGTAATCTAATAAACTTAAAGTAACACTGTACAAAATTTTGAAGAAAGAAAAAAAAATCTTCAAATAGACCATTGATCTAATAATGATGTTTACCAAACAAACATAAAAACTACAGTGAAAGTTCGTTTTAAATGTTTTAAATATGTGGGTTTCGATTATCAAATGGATATTTTTAACCGATATTTTATGAATATGAAAATATTTATAAATAAGAAGATCATATGAATATTTTAAGCCATTTGTTGTTCATATGTGCAATTTGGGCGACATTTTTTGATAATTGCGCGGCAATCATCGCTTTCTCGGTATGCTGCCGTGAATCTTGCGTATCGCTAATATCTGCGTTGTATAAACCTAGAATTTTTACATTAAAATAAATAGGAATGAATTGGGACTGTACTAAATTGACGTATAAACGTTAATAAATAAATAAATAACAATGAGAGACGTATAAACAGTGCTTTACTATAAAAAGATACACAAATACTATCTATCTACAATCTATATTCATATTAAAGCGGTGTTTTTCTTAAACAGCATTTTTAGACTTTTCTTGTAGTGAAAGAAAAATAGTAAGTTGACACAAAATTTTATTAGGAACCCCTATAAGCTCAGAAACATCCATATTTTAAGAAACTTGCTTTAAGAATCACAAATGAGCTTTATTAAACACAAATGTGCTTAAGAAACACTAATTCAGAGGTTAAAAAATCAAATATGAGTGATAACGTGAGATGTGTAAGAAAATAGAGAGATATCACACACTTACCTTTGGATTTTCGTACCTGTCCAAACAGATACCGCACTTGAGGAACTGGGAACTGTACTGCCTGACGACTGGTGATGTCACACCAGACATAACATCTGTCGCCGAATCGGTGTAAAGCTGTGTCGGATAGAAAATAAAGAAAAGAATTAGTTGAAATAAGCCGCGAAACACGAATGCATTATGTTAAAAATCAGTGAATGAAATAAATGTGCTCATTATCTACATTTCTTGCCATTACAGTTGTTGATAAAACTTCCTACTAGTGATGTGGGGTGGAAAATTTTCCGCAGAAAATTTTCTTTTTTGGAAAATTTTCCAGAAAATTTTCCAACCAAAAAAAAATTATTATTATTTTTTTTTAGTAAATCTTTTGCATGATATATTTAAATTTTCTTTTATTAGTCACAGTAATGCTATATACACTGGGAAAAACAAAAGTTTCTGATTAAAGTCATCATTTAGAAAGTTACCAGATATATGTTTTGAGCAACTTGCTCGAGAAAGATGTTATTTATTATAATGTAAGAGATCTGTGGTTGCTAATCAGAATTTTAAATGTCCATTCAATAAGTTTATAAGAACGTAATTATAAAGCATTTGGCAACATTAAAAAAAGAATATATGGATAAATTAATGCACTACTATATTGCTGAGCATGTATATCTATTTTTCAAAATATTCATTTGATAAATGATGATATGCCGATGTTTTTCAAACTCAGGCAGCAATTCTGGCTTAGGTTACCTATGGTCTCTGGTTCTGAGAGTGTCTCAGAAAGTTAGGACATTGTCATAATCTTCGTTAAATATTCAAAAAAAAAAAAAAAAAAAAAGCAAAACTTAAAAAAAAAAAAGCTTTAATTACAAAATTGGCATTGTTAAAAAATTTTCGAGAAAAATCTTATATAAAAACATTGTTATAATCACTTTTTAAAACTAATTTCTAATGTGAAAAAAAAAAAAAAAAAAAAAAAAAAAGCTTTTTTTTTTTTTTTTTTTTTTTTTTTTTAATGCAAGCAACAGGAAATATAATTAATTGCCTAAATAAATAGACAGCAAGATTTGGATTAAAATTTAAGGAAATCAAATAGATAAAATTAATCGCATCATATTTTGCAATTGGAGGTTCAGTTGAAAGATCTCAATATTTCTTTATTTGCTTAAAATATCCGAAATTGAATTGTACTTGAAAAATCTCATAGTGGGTGTTACATTTAAAGTTAATTAATAACAATAATAATAAAAATCTCAAACTTCCAGATTAATTTTTTGAATAGAGGATTATATCCATTTATCGATTCATGATCTTAGTCTTATACTGTTTATAAAAAGCAAGTTCATAATAAAAATTAGCGATCAAGCTAAAGAAATATTATATATATATATATATGATAAAAAAAAAAAAAAAAAGACTTTTTATATGCCATGTTTTAAATTTTCTGATGAATCATAGAGCTCTTATCAATGTGCAAAAACCTTTTTAAAGTGATAATGACGCCAATTTTTGTGAGATGCATAATTTAACTTTTTATAATTTTTTAACGTTCACGTTTAATTAAATGTATTTATTTTTATGTCGAAAGAAAATGAACTCGTATTTTTTTTTGGCAACAATTAAATTATAGCTAATATTTTAATGGCTATTTTAACGCTATTAGGATGTTATTTTCATATTTTAATTAATTATAGGAAAACTAATCAAAAATTCGAAAATCGGACTTCGAAGTATTGTGTTGTCACCAGGTTCTGAGCTACTGTGATAGTTTCAAATGTCTAGCTAGTGGGGAAGTTAGTTAAAATTCGATTGCAAGATTTTTACCGGGCAAACAGACAAGAATAGAAGTTAATAAAAATAAAATATAGATGTGTGCTTCAATAATTTTGTGGCCGACTGTACAATTTCTCTGCCCCTAGCAGCCAAACCCCATATTATTCTAAACAGAAATTTGTTATGATATTTACTTCTGTTTTTTGTTTTATTTTGAAATTATGAAGTAAAAAAAAAAAAAAAAAACTTTGATAATTTTTTTCCACTTTGTAACTTTAGTATGAAGTATTAAAAATTAAATAAATAAATTTTGGGAAAAACAAAGAAAAATTTAATTTTTCTAGATTTTTTTTAAATAATGAAAAAAAAAAAAAATCATTAACTCTCATAAAAGTTGTCCCTATATAATAAAATAGGGTTCAGCTGTTGGCAGTGATATGTGAGGGTCTCTGACAGCTACAAAACTTTCACAGACACCTATTTTTATATACATTATTTAACATTTATACATGCAAAACAGTCGTTAAAAATTATAACTTTCAGCTTTATACATGTTTAATCAACCATTAAATCATAATTTCTGTGTTTTGTTTATTAATTTCTTTTTGAATTGAATAATTATTCATACTTTTCTTTGAATAGTTTTGTTTACTTGTAGCTTTTAATGTATTTAGTTTTATTTTACAAAACCTTCGTAATTTAGAGATTGAAAAATTTCCGTTTCAAAATTTTCCGGAAAACCCACATCCCTACTTCCTACCCCACTCTCTTTGTAAGGATTGAAAAAAAAAAAATTAACTTAATAATCACAGATGAAAAAATAGTGATCTACATTATGTGGGTTTGCTGATAGTCTTATAACCCCTCCCTCTATTTTATTTATTTTTATTTATTTATTTATTATATAATAATAATAATAATAATAATAATAATAATAATCGTTATTATTATTATTATTTTTATTATTATTATTATTTTTTTTTGGGGGGGGGGGGAAGTTGGGGGAGGTGTTTGAATGAAACATGACTTCTTGATTTCTAATTTCTTTTAAATATTCAGAAGAGATCTTTTTGTTTCAATGCAAATTCCTAGTTTAGATATAACACTGCCCGACTCGAAAATTTAATTTGAAGTCTGTTTAAAAACTCGACTAGCCATTTAGGGGAAATCTCTTAAAGTTTCATCTTATTTTTCAATATAATCATTGACAGCATTTATGGAAAATTTTCAAATTACTAATCAATATATAAAAATTAATAACTGAAAATCATTTCTTTGTTCCCTTTTCTACAATTTATGTCATTTACAATAACAGTTTCAAAAGGAGATTTTACTAGTAATTGACCACTTATATCCAGCAAATGATCATGATTATTTTAATAATTGTCCATTTGAATTTCCAGTTTTAAAATTGCTTAAATAAAAAAAAAAAAAAAAAAACTATTTGTAGAAATATGTATAATGTAAATATATAAAAAGTATTAATGTATACTAATAATTAACACCAATCGAGTTATTAATCAGTACTTTTCTTGCAGCCCATTAGACGTGAATCTCAGACCGTCGCCAATTACCCCTTACGCAGTTTTAGCGCGATGTTAAACGTACTCATCTGTTCATAATTTCCTGACAATTTTGTTTAAAAATGACCTCCAACTCATTCCTAAATCACTTAAATTATCGGATCCAAACACACTATGAAAGTCGAACGCTAGAAACCTTCGCAACCTAAGAAATCTGCTGCAAAAATTTAAGTGACATTCTCACACATTTTAGAAATTAACTACATTGGTCAATTACTGATGTTTAACAGTTCACACCGATTTGGTCATTTACTAGCTTTGATAATATTTTAGATATCTTATAAATTATCTCTAAAAAAAAGAGTTAAATTGAACACGTGTCATTTGTTAAATATATTAAAAACACTTTAAACACACGTAAAATTAAATTTTATTTAAAAGATGTTAAAAAAAATTTATCCGAAGCTTTCCACTTTAATAGTAAAGCATCATCAGGGATTTTTATTATTCGGGGATTTTTATTTAAATCCCTGATGATGCTTTACTATTAAAGCAAAAAGCTTCGGATAATTTTTTTAACATCTTTTAAATAAAATTTAATTTTACGTGTGTTTAAAGTGTTTTTAATATAATATAATTTTAGATATCTAGTAATAGCCCCTCCCTTAATTGCAATAAAAATAGTTAGTTTATTAATATAAATTATTTATATAAAATAAATATAAATGAACAACATACCTCAATAAATAAGCATTTGGAATTAAGTTCAGTTGGATGTTGTAAGATTGAATTAAACATCTCATAATGTTTGGGTAACAAGGACAGTTATTTAATTTAGGCTTTGTAGACAACTTTGTGATTGCTCCATGTTAACATAGAATCAAAGCATCATTTGCGATTAGAAGTTGTGACGGATGATTTTATAAGATGTTAGTTATGTTCTCTACCAATCAGATTAAGAACTTTCTCTCATTAATTCTTGTTTGATATATTTTTGTGCTTAAGTGGTCCATTACTGGCCTGTGGTCAATTATTGACAAATAACCTCATTTCTCATTTAATTTTAAATGTTCACCTTTACTGCACTGTTAATATTTGTATTCAACGTTAGCATATATTATTTTAAAAATGTCTGATCTATGTTTTTATAGTAAAGCATGTCATAGAAAAATAAGTGATGTACAATTCCTGCTGTAAAAGACAAAACAGAAAATTTCAAATTCACAGTTTAAACCCTGTCGCCATTTTTCTAATTAGGAAATAAGAGTTTTAACTTATTTTAATTACGTTTTAACATATTTTAGTATCTTTTAAACACGTTTTAACATATTTTAGTATCTTTTAAACACGTTTTAACGTATTTTAGTAACATATTTTAGAAATGAAAAGGAAATTTTATAATTTGTTTCAATACTCCATTGAAGGTATACTTTATTTATTAAAAATGTGGCTGAAATGAATGAGATTTAACAAAATTAATATCCTTAAAATATAGGGTAAGTGCTCCAGTGATTGACACTTTTAGAGCAATTTCTGATGTTTTAGACACCAGAAACTATTTTTAGAAATCTTAAATTAACATATATGGCATGAAAGACTTTCAGAACCACATATATGTTAATATATATACATTTGATAATTATTTTTTTTAATGAATTTTTAATCTTACACCTACTTAATGTACCAGTAATTGACACTGCCAGTTTTCATTTTACCAGTAATTGGCCCTATGCTCCAATGTTTGACACTGCTAGTTTTTCATTTTACCAGTAATAGGCACCCTATGCTCCAGTGTTTGACATAAAATGTTAAAATAAAAAAAAAAAAAAAAAAAAAAAAAAAAGCATTTGCTTTTATTTTTTTACTTATTTATTAATTATTTCGGGGAAGGTGTCAATTACTGGATCATGTCAATCACTAGATCACCTACCCTATAACAATTTTAGAAAGATTTTTTTTTATTAGTTTAACCAACCAATAAGCTTTCAATATAATTAATCTATCTGTTTTTAAACTCCTTTAATTAAAACATTGTTTTGTTGAAATGCAATAGAAATTGATGAGACAGATTCAACCAAAAGGATATGTTTAGTTAATTAACTGTTTCCTTTTTCCCGTTCCTACGACTTTAATTTATGCTTGGAAAACTGTCTTCATTAGGAAAACTGTCACATCATTCATCTGAACGAATTGTTTTTCTGAATTCCAACTAATTGACGAAATGATATATTAGATTACAGCTTCTCATATAAGCATTTGTTTCAATATAAATGCGACGCATAAAATCAATTAGTGAAAACAATGTGTTTGTTCATGTAAAAAAGTAAATGCGCTAACAACTCAATGACCATCCATCACGAGTTATGCATACTCGAATCGAAGGTCGGCGATGACACGACACGGCTTTTAAAAGGGAGATGTGACAAGGTTAAGCCGGTCAGACTATTTAAAGTGATCGGAACGATTTGATACTTGTTAGTCAGGAATGTTATTATTACAACCAACCTCGAATCCAATTTAAGCATTTTCAATACGCGAGAATTCTTAATCCAGATAAATTCAAACAACATAGGAGGATGATAAGAAAAATACATTTATTATCAAGATCAAGCAAAATAACGTAATATCAAATTGTCGGTCTTTCAATCATAAAAAATTTTAAGCAATACAACAAAGTTTAGGAATTACTAACAGTTCTATTCGTTAAAAGAAAAAAGAAAAAAAAAAAAGATGGTGTAAAGTGGATTGTGTAAGCGTAAAATATTTCTTCAGTTAATCATTTATTTAAATCTGAAGAATTTGAGCAAATTTAGATTCAGAAAAATTCACATTTTTGTAATTTTGTATAAAATGGCCTGCGGAACATATCAATGAATTAAAACTTTATGTGATATTAATCTTTTAAAGTGATTCAAGAAGAACAGAACACATACATATTGCCCAGAGTTTTATCCACTTATCAACCCATTCACACACTTATTCATTTTCCCTCTTTTCCCTAATCATCTGGCAGTGAAATGGCTAAAACTGACAGGTGTCAGGTTCGAGTCCCAGTTACCTTGTGGATGTCCATATTGGTTTGGAATTCTCTCCTCTTTTAAACCCTAAATCCCGGTCTAATGAGCCTTAAAGTGACCGTAGAATGATAACGCAAACCTTTCTTTTTCTTCCACGTTTATACATCGCATCCAGGTAAGAAAATTGACACAAGTCGAAAAATGGTAATTTCGAGCTCATATCATTGAAAAATGTGTATGAAGTGCCTCAATGTGCATGAAAAACGTTACATCCCTATCTCGAAAATTATCCACCTGAAAGGCAGTTGTGACAATTTTAGTCAATGCTTTATTTTTATCTTTAAGTTAATTTTCCTCAAAAACTGCATTTTTGAGTTGCGTTGTTTTTCTTGCCCGGGTGCGATATTTAAAAACGAGAGATAGGTAGAGAGATATATTCATTATTAGAACTAACGTCTAACATAGAATAAGGAACATTTTTTTTTATACATTTTTTTTTTTTTGGAATAATTTAGTTTCGTACATGGTTAACCTAAATGCTTCACCGGCTTTCGAAAAACTGTTTATTTACAATACGACATAGAAAGGTGGGGGATACATGAAAAAATAGACACATTCAATGAAGTTTCAGGTACATTCAACAAATGTTCAATGCGTGCGCCCTTGGTCAACCCCGGTACACATTAAAACGGTTAGCCAGTTTCGTCCAGTCAGTGTTTGTCACAGAAGCAGTGACGCGCTCTTGCAGTTCTTGCAGCGTTGTTGGTATTGGGAGTACATAGATTTTGTTTTTAACATAACCCCACGAGAAGAAATCACATGGCGTGAGATCTGGCGTTCTTGGGGGCCAAGTGGAACATCATCCAGACAAGTGCGCCTTATTTAACAATGTGGCAGTTCTCTGTTGAGAAAGGCCCGGCATCTTGCGTGGACGCGAGCTGAAATTTGGTGAGTGTATCTATCTCTTCGTATATCACCCGTCTTTGTACGTCGTATACTTGTCAATGAACAGTACTTTGAAACCCGATAAATAATTTTTAGCTTAATTCTGTATTATTGGGGTCTTATGTTTTTTAATTACATTTTTAATATGAATAGTATTTATCGATATATTTCATCAAAGTTCTACCCGACTGTTTTTAAGCTATTATATAACTCCATATTTTTACTATAGTCAAAAGTTAACATTACCACGAAAATAATTAAAGAATAGTACATTATTTTTTACCAATTTATCAAGAATAGATTTTAAAATATTGTGAAGTAAATATATAAATAAAGCAACAGAAAGAAGTTATTCCGTTTAAATGTTTTTTTAACACTTTCCAACAAAATTGAAAAGTGTTTATGACTTCGGGTTGTCTGTCCGCGGTCTAATTCCCGTAAATATTTATAGAATCGTTCAAAACTGATATATGTTATTGTTCAATGTGGGATGTCCCCGAGTGGAAATGGAAGGAATACCAATACTACTGGTTTGTGTACAGAGACATCCGAAAAATTCCAAAGCATTACGTTCTATGATCTTACGTTCTAAATCATATTTTGATACCTTTATTTTGAACAAATCAAAATGAAATCAACATTTGTTGACATGCGCAAAAAAAGTCTTTTGTAGAAGATAGTATGATTAGCATTAAGAATTACAGGACTACGCAAAAATATTCAGATACATAAAGGGCTATGATCGGAAATTACTTCAATTGCATTTTTGCTTTTGTTAAGCACTTTTAATACTTTCTAACAACGTTTAAGGGACATAATGATTCGAATTATCAGTCTATCTGTTTGTCTTTCTGACGCCGGCCTCTAGCGTTGGTAAATATTTTCAGAATTTCTACAAAATGATATAATATTACTTTTTAATTTATCTCATTTTTACTATTACATTTAACATACATTTGAAAATATTAGTTATTTTTCCCATAAATGAAATCACATAAGATGTTTTATTTTCCCGGTTTTGTTATACATTTTTAAAGTTTTGATGAATATATACCAATATATTCTTTATTTCATATTTATTTTCTATCGAAATGTAAATGTGCAGGAACAGTTTATTCAGTGCTTAAGTGTACTATGACATAAAAAGGATTAAGAAACACGGTTTTCCAAATACTGCAAACAAAATGAAATCTGTAAAATTAACTATTCGAGTAAAAGAAACTAAAAACAATTTCTACAACTAATATATTTGTCTTGTGCTTTATTTAATCTCCTTAATTTCTACGTCTTCTTCAATTCTATTGTGGTAAAAAATATATTTCTTTAATTATAAAAAAAAAAAAAAAAAAAATTCAAATCTTTAATATGTATATCTTTAATTTTAATCAGATCTAGCCAAATACATTTTTAAAAATTTTAATCGAATCTAAATACATTTCTTTCAATCAAAATTCAATATTAATGATACGCAGATTAGAACTAATTAGAAAAAAAAAAATCATACGAAAAGTAACATGTTCTTTCTTTTAAATTCCAATCTAGAAATATAAGAAAATCCATTATTACCTCTTTGAGACGGTTATAATCCACACGCACTAAAAAATAAAAAATCACGCGAAAGGAAAAGGAAAAACCAAAATGAAATGCAAATTACTCCGGAGCTACCACAGTCACGAGAATTAGCGGAAGAATTTTCCCTTGTAAATGAGATCATTTAGAGAAAAGTTCAGATCCGACGAAATTAAAAAAAAATTAAAGAGAAACCACCCAAGTAATATTTTAACTATATTTCTCCAGCAAAAATTTCTCCGGAAAAAGTTAGTTAGAAAATGGAAGTTACTTAATAAATGAATATATGTTTTTGAAAATGAAAACATAGTTTTAAACTAAACAAGAAAGAAAAATCGCACGCTCTGCATAAATTATAAAAATATTTTCAACTGTACTCACTTGTACTTTAACCTTCAATGTATTTTATTTTTGTGATAACAAATATATTTTTATTTTTAATAACTGAGAATTTATATTCTATCTTATAATGTATCTTCATATTTGTGTACGACACTGTAAAGCAATAGTAAACGCTAATCATACCATATTTTATAGAAAATATGCTTTTGTACATATGAATAATGCACTGTTAAACATTTTAACAGAAAACTATTGGTAATTATTTATCTTAAGTCGAATGTAAAACTACAGAGAAAAATAAACGGAGATGTTAATGACTATTTTATATATGCTTTTTAATGACTAATACTAATTTAATTAATTATTGGCGAAAATATATTTGTGACTTAGAATGCTTTATCTAAACTGGTAACAGTCACTTTTAGTTTTTATCAAGTGATAAAATAAATAAAATACACAAAATTACAGAATAAAAATTGAGAATCTCGAATATTTACTTTTAACTAAGAATTATTATAAATTTACAGAGACTCCGGACAAACTTTTAATAAATTTACAGAATTTTTTTACAGTGTGCATGTTAATTTTATTAAGATTTTAACAGCTTAAAAATATTAAAACAATTTATAAAAAAATATCCACAATCTCCTGTACACATATCTTGCTATTTATACCATTTTCAATAGAAAACATAGAATGGTCATGAATAATATATACTTTTTTTTTATGACTTTCTGAAAATATAGTCGAAATAAGAGTGCGTTCATTTGAACGAACAGACAGACAATAAGAGTTCATAAATATTTTGACTCTTTTTACTTCTTTTCCGAAAGTTAAAAAAAAAAAGAGTAAAAATTTTAAATTTTGAACTTGTATACTGTTTAACCCTATCGCTACAAGTTTTGCTCTTTCTAAAAATAAGGTAAATTACTGCTTTAGTTGGTCAAATAAAATAGAAATATGTTGCCAAAATAAAAACAAAAATTAACTGTAGGGGCAATTGTGGAAGTGGGACATATACGAGTATGTTCCACTAGTCTTTCTAGATGACAGACATGTGTCCGAGTAGAGTTGAGGTGACGATATAAAATAAACAGTGAAAGGCTCAGTTCCCTAGTTCTAAATTAATTTTACAATACTTTTGAAAATATATACATGAAAATACATAAAATTACACTAACATATGAATGTAATCACAAAAAAACTAGTGGGACATGCACTCCATTTAATTTCACGTTTATTTATTCCATTGGGTGAATTAAAAATATCTGCGAGACATATATGTCCCAGTAGGGTTGAAAGGGTTAAATAAAACTAAGAGCAGAATAAATTAAAGCACATTTAAGGAATGCTTGGTATTACAAACAACATAATTTGAAAAACAGAGATTTTGTTTTACAAATTTTGCAACTCGAATACTTTGTATTAAGAGATATAAAATTAATTTTAAGTTTGTAAAAAATTAAACTTCTCGTATAAAAGAAAATTCTGAATAAATAGCACATTTTAAACAAACATTTTATTAGAAATTCTGAAATGGCTAAAATACATTCATTATCTGCTCTTTCTTTTTCTTAAGAATGCTGTAATTCGAATAGAGTTGAAATAAATTATTTAATGCAAGATAGAATATGTATTCCATTCAAAATTGTCTTGTACATATGACATTTATCGCGTAAACTTCAAACTAGTTAAACTTCTGATAACTAGTTTGTAGTTATTTAGAAGTTAGCTGTAGTTAAACCTAAATTAGTACACATAATTAAAGCCATATTGCATAGTTAGTACAGAGCAACTGTGATTCGTATATGAGTTGAAAATAATATATCATTCATGCTGTGTTTGTAAGTAAATAATTCATATTATTATGTTTTTTTTTTTTTTTTTAAATACTTTTATAATAAGATTTTAGTCATTTCTTAAAGCTATGAATACATTTTTATATTTTTTATTTATAAACCAAAATTATATCAAATGTTTTATTCAAGAAGTTTTTATAATTTTTGTAAATTTTATAGACTTTTTAGCGATTAATAATTGAACAATGAAAGTTTTTTTTTTTTCAGTGATTTCATTTATCTTTTTTAAAAGCGGAAATGTAACAAATGTCTCATTCAAGATTTCAATTATTTAAGAGGTGAATGATATTATAAATGTTTAGTTGTAACATTTTGTAAAATGTAAATAATTTCCGAATATTTTTTTTTTTTTTTTTTTTTTTTTTTTTTTTTGTACAGGATAAAACGCGCTTACATAATGAAAATTGTCATTCAATATTGTATTCAAGGCAAATAGTTTTGAAAATGTTTTTATTTCCTAATATATTATTCATCCATATAAAAGAATGAAATATTTAAAATGTACTGCTTTCGCCGTTTCTTCCAATAATTATATTATGCTTAAAACATAAATAAATATAAAATTCTTATGATAAAGAACTTTATTATTATTATTATGAGTAATTTGAAACGTATCAAAACCAAATTTTTATGAAATAGTTTGTAGAAATATACGAAATGACTATTTTTTACGAGGATTTTTATGTCAGCAAGTAAAATTTCTAGCAAAAAGGCATTTTTATTTAATTTATTTTAACACAATAAAAAAATCATTTGTCTAGCATAAAAATATAATTTTTATTACCAATAAAAAGCTTTAAAGTTAAAAGAAATGCTTAAATTTGAATAGATTTTCTGCTTTTGGAAAAACATTTATACATTGACAAATATTTCCATTATTCCAACATTACTGCCATTTCTCATCAAATTTAAAATGATTAGAAACTGGTATGAATAGATCTGAAAATATCCGCTCGCCACTCGCCACATGGTGATTGAATAAAAAAAGTGGCGACTTAAAAAATTAAACATCTTGCCATTTTTTTTTTTTTTTTTTTTTTTTAATGTGACTTCAATACTCACGAGAATTTCATGAATCGACTTGCAAATATTGCGCATTTTGTAATTAACCCGTTAACGCCCGAATTAATTTTGAAAAATATTATTAGCTGATTATTTCACTTCTAAATTAATATAGACAACAGACAGTAAAATATATTAACTTAAACAATTCTTCTGATAGTTTTAAATTTAAAGCCTATCCTCATTTATTGACGTTTAGTGTTCTAGCGAGAATACTTTGAGATAACAGATTAATTTCCTATTATAAGTTGACAAAGATCTCGAATGTAAAGTATTATAATATGGATTATTATTCAACTTAAGTTAGTATACCTGCGGAAAAAGCAAATATAGGTGCGACGAATGAAAAATCATAAAATGACTAATCCAAATTATGAAATAATAATTAATAGCAGGCACATAAAACTTTCAGGGATCCTTTAGAGTGACGCTCTAAACTGTCACTAAAAAGCAGAAATTATTCCAAGAAACCACAAAAAATATACGTGCCATTTTATTAGCTGTCCTCAAATGAGGACACTGGGCGGTAACGGGTTAAAGGTAAATCAATCATATAGCGAAGTAGTTACGCAATTCGAAGCCCAATTTCCCTCCACTGACTATGGGAAAATAACTTTTTTAAGAGCCTATCTAAGAAAATTCGAAACCGAAGACGGACTTTTTCATAAAGATCGATGATTTTAAACCGCTCTTTTAAAAAACTAGCAAACTTAAAAAAGACTAAAAAAAAGTAAGCGTTTATAAAGGAAAATCTCATCCGAAGTTCATTAAAAAAATTTGAATGAGAAAATAATTAAATTTTATAATCAGCTCAAAATTTCGTGAAAAAGGGCCGAGTAAGCTGAAAATGTTTTCTAACCATTGGCGAATAACTTAATATGTCATTTTTCAGGTATAAAGTATGAATATGCAGTCTGTAACAAAAATTCCTATGTAAAAAAAAAAAGTACACTTCATACGGTTCTGTCAAATAAATCCCTATCGAATCATGTTCTTAGACTGACTATGAACAGGATTCGACAAGAATTTATTTAACAAAACCGTATGAAGTGTACTTTTTTTACCTAGGAATTTTTGCTAGTGTTCGGACACTTTTGTTACAGACTGTAGCTATGAGGGTGTTTTTGAAAGTTTGGCAATATATTCGTCATAATAAACATTGAAAAGTTAAAACAAAAAAAAATTGTTTTATATAATAAGAATCGATTTATTATATAAATAATCATGTAAATATTACTTTATACCATACTAATAATGAAAAAAATGTTAACAGTAAATGTTTTACACTGGGAACGATTACAAATAATAATGAATTTATGAATAAATGTCAATAATCTAAAAATATCCCAGTAATGTAAAACCACAAGAATTCCGTGCAATTAAGTATACTAAATATATTCAGATAAGTTAATGAAAATCATATTGAATATAATGAGGCAATATAAGAATTTTATTGGGCACATTACGCAGATCAAGGAAGGTCAACACTAAGCATATACCCCAAAGCTACATTCTGGCCGAGTCAGGAGCATATGTTCTTCTAAAAAACAAAATGCACTGGCATCGCCATTTCGTGAGAAAAAACATTAATAAAATATACCAAATGTAATATAAGGGTTTTGTAAAAGCAAAAAATTTGATGTAAATTATTTTCACCCTCGTGTTATGCGAGTTAATGTATGAGTTCTGAAAAGAAAGATATTAAAGAGGTAGAAAAATAATCGTAATAAAACAAATATTTTTCGAAGAGAAAAACTGGCGTCAAGGTTAAACTTCGAGACTGAGATGTATTACAAATAGTAAATTTGTGAAACTATTTTGAAAAAAAAAAATTAACATCTCAAAATAGCAAAAGGAATTACAGTTTGAACTAACCCATTAAATTCTAACGAAATTCCATAAGCACTTTAACTGCATGCTTTTTATACTACCGAATCCATGACACGAAATAAGAGATGGCATGGCATTCTTTCGAATAAAACAATGTTAAATTTTTATGCGTATAAAATATTAAATTATTTCAAATTTTTTAAAGTTAGTCAAGCGCATTTTCCCTAAAAAGAATCTTTTATAGAGTAAGTAAGATATATATATATATATATATAATATACACAATGGATTCCACTTTAAATGTGTATACATTTTATTTTGGTAATTATTGCTTTATTTAAGATTAAAGCTTTTAAATTTCATCATGGCTGACAATTTTAATATTGAAATCTTTCAATCTTTATAACATTGCGCAAAATTATTAAAGTCTCTGTTGAGAGAGACGTTCCAAAACCCCCCATAATATTGCAAAAGGTCTCAAAAGCGTAACATAGACACATAGTCAATAATGCAGAAGAACGTTTCAGTTTGTATTCAGATTAGTTTCAAAAGCGTAGAAATGTCCGCGACCGTAACAAGAAAAACAGAAACATAGCAATAATGGTTCTTTGAAACTTCATTTTTCTTTGTAGCATCGAAACATTTTTTCTAAAATGTTTCAGAAACATGACTCCATAAACAATGACGTTTAGGTATTGCAACAATAAATTCTACAAAATATATTGTAAGGTGGCTTCAGGTTGCTCTTTCGATAGAAACCACAGTTAGTTGGATGCATTGGACAATTCCAATGCATGCGAATGATTCTTTCGCATTTAGTTTAAAATTTCTGATTAAGTTGTTGGCTTACATGATAATACTGTACAAATTAATTACAGCGTAACCATTTTATAAGTGAATATAATGGAATTTTCTGTGTTTCAATGAAAAAAGTTGTGCATGGCGGGTTAACTAATTTTAAACTTAAAAACATTGAGTTTTACTTCAATAACGTTTCCAAATTTCGTAGCAATTTGAACAATTTTATGGAAATACTACATTTATTCTAAAGTTATGTGTTTTGTTAATAAATTACGTATAATATGATGACTAGCAAGCTTTGTCCGCTTCGCTGATCACTATATTTAAATAAGTTTACAAATAAAAAAATAAATAAAAATAAATAAATAAATAAAATCTTTTTTTATATCATTTTATAAATAACTTTAAAAAAAAAGTGTCCATTGAAATCGCTAAAAACTTCATTTCGGGAGATTACATATAATTTTTGACTTTAAAAGTTTTTCTAACCTATTCCATTGCCACTAGTTGTATGTTGTTGCCCAACCACTTTGGATAATTTGTACTGCTGTAGGCGAACATTTTTTTAGCAGTACACATAATGATGTTTTCTTTCACTTAGGCAAACATTTTTTAGCAGTACATAATGATGTTTGTCTTTCACTTACGCAAACATTTTTTAGCAGCACATAATGATGTTCGTCTTTCACTTTCTGTGGATTCTAAGTTTTGTTAAGTCTTTTTAACTAATTGGAATAATTTATTTTAAATGGCCAGTTCAGAATCCTTGAGTTATTTTGCATCTTTAGTGTACCTTTCTCATGTTTTTTTTTGTCCAGTAGTTAGTAAAAAGATAGCTGGACATATATACAATTGCATTTTAACAGTCAGACATTTTGAAAGAAACTTGTTGTAATCTTCCAGACTTTCTAAATTAGATATGTCGATTTTAAAGCAATTTCTCTATTTTATCAAAAATGTCACAGCATAAAGAACCATAGTGCATGGCAAGACGTATTCATTACAAATTCTTTATCAATGGTAAATGTTATTTAAAGACTATAATTATATTTTCTCTAATAATGGCGAGTTAAGGAACATTTCGATAAACCGAACGTTTCGATATCACCCTTAATGATGTTGCCCAAGTAAACGATATTTAGCGTAATAGCTCTAAGATAATTAACTCTTGTTAGCTTATTTTCACAACTCATCATGTCTTTTAAAGCCACATAATTCTCATAATCAAGAAAAATATTTATTGAACATAAACCTCCAAAATATAAAATGCTATTGCTACAGGCATAGTAATGGTGCAATTTTAACTGAAATAACTCCCTTTTATGAATGAAAATTTAAACATTTTTAAGTGTATAATGTTATTTTTTATACTGGCGAACGTTTTAATGATATTATTATTCAGGTTACGGTCCTTGACCTCATATTTTAATCGCAGAACAAAGATAAAAATAACATTTGATGTCGAATTTAATCTAATTTTGAGCTTATTTAAAATATAAACGATAGTGAAAAGAATCATTATAGATAAAAATTGTTGTTGGCTAAGAAACATCTTTTAGCTGAACTTTAAACGTGAGCAAAGGAAAAAAAAATATGTACAAAACTAATTTATTAAATTATATTTATTAAACATAATTTATTTCTATTTCATAACATATTTTTCTGAGGTTATCCTAATACATGTGTTTATTTATGCTTTACCAATTTTATTTTTCATATTTTATTTCCTTGATGTGCAAATATTAAATTTAAAAGAAAAAAAAAAAAAAGTCTAGAAAACCTTTACATTTCGCAATAGACAGTTTTCCGTAAAATAAAATAATATTTTTAGCCAGGTGAAAAAAAAGAAATCATGCTTTACAAACCACTATACTTCTACATATCCCCATTTTTGTATTTTTCTTTCTATTACTGAATAGGATTTCTAACTAAATCAAATAAAAGGTAATTCCTTTGACGTATGCAACCTTTTCTTAACCTGTCACCAATTTGATCTTCGTTAGACGCCATTCTTTGATTTCAGACAGGGGGAAAAATCAAGCCTATTATTCAACGTGTGAGAAAAATAATTATTTATTCAGAACTTGTTTCTTCAATACCAGATAGGAACATATATTTGAACTTTTCACCACTGTAAACTTTTAAATTTAGCTTAGAAACAAGAATATTTTAATAAACAGCAAACAGATGTGAGAGGAGAAATGTTGTATATAGTCCTCTGATGAAAAGAAAGTATAAGGACATTAATATTATAAAATAATGGTAAATAATCAAGTCACAGAAAAGTAATAATGCCCCTTCCCTCTACTAAAGTTTCAGTGTATACACATTTATATCAAACAAGGCATAAAGAAAAGGAGTGGGAAATGAAACATTCATATATAATGTAGACACAATGTGTTGATGTAAACATAATCGGAGTTATAAACAGATATTGCTCATTGCTTTTCATTTTACATTCGAAAAATATAATTTGGATTGTAGCTCTGCGGTCATTTTATTCTCCCTTTAAGGCTCATTAGACCTGGACATACGGCTTAAGGTGGATTCGAAACCACAACAGACATTTATACTTGAATCAGGATTCAAACCCTACACCTGAAGGCGAGGCGTTACCAATCCTGTCGTAAAATAGGCTCATTGAAAAAATGTCCTTTACAAAATATGTATTTTCCTTTTCTGAATGTCTAAAAAACTAACAACTGGCTTTGAAAATTTAGAAAAACCTATAATCCTAGCAACTCATTAAAAAATAATAATAAAATTATTCAGAAATCTTTCTTAACAGAGTAAAATCTATAAAAATACCTGTGTAATACAAATTCGATTTCTAATACGAAAAACTTAAGCACAGCAAAAATACCTCAGATAATTTTAAGATATAGTAATATACCAGCTAAGATGGAAACTTGTTTAAAATGTTAGATTAAAAAAAAAAAATAATTGCAAATATTGGTGTTTAGTAGCCGACTTAAAGCAACTGTTTTATTCATCAATCACACCTGTAACTACTTGTGTTAGTCTTATTTGTCTACGTTCTAAGAAAATTTTTTAAAGTTTTAATTTATTATTGAAAATGTGCTCTGTAATTATAATGTAAAATAATATGCATAATTATCACGGAGCGGTTCATGTTACAAATAATAAATATACAAAGCATATATTCATTTTTGTATATATTTTATAATAATTCGAAGTTTTAATATAATATTTAATTTTGCGCATTTTTTTTTTTTTTTTTTTTTTTTTTTACTTTACCCAGAAGGTAGAGAAAGTATTGTTTTTTTTTAATTGTACTGAAAGACCAAAGTATTTAGTAATATTGCATTTACAATAGATTTTTGATAGCATAAAAAATCACCTGCATTAATTCTTCGATTTTTAACTTTCAACAAGTATTCTATGTTTGAGTAACTTTGTATTAATAAAATAATTTTAATTTAAGAAGAAAAGAAAAACAGAAATACAGAAATTTTTAAGGAAAATGAATATATAACTAAAACATAGAAACTTAAACACATATACTGAAGTTTAAACATCATACAGCAAAATATTTTACAACATTTAGTTAATTATTAGTTTTATTTATTATTCTAGTGGGGAGGGGGGACTTCAATGCATAACCCATAACTTAAGGCTGGAAATCCCTTTTGATTTTAATCTAAGCTATCTAACATAGTTTCTCCAGGGAAATTTGAAATGCGTATGTCACCAATTTGTTAAAGAACTTTTAACATCTAAGGAATAGCTTCAGATATTCATTCTGAAAGGCGAATTTGAAATGTTAACTCGAAAGCTGAAATTTCAATGCTATTTATATTAATGAAAACTGCGAAAGTAAGGGATCTTTGAATTCTTATCTCAAAGGTCCGTTTCCGAGAAGGTATGACGCTGGGAGAAATTGCAAGCCAGAATTATATATATATATATATATACACACATATAATCTTAAAGGTATGTGCCTACATACATAAAATTTTAATGAAACACACGTGTATTTAATTAAGATGGGATACAAAACTATGAATTTAAATGAAATCTTACAGAAATTTTCATTAACTTTTAAAATATAGGCAATATTTAGAAAAAAATTTATTTAGGCCACATCTCCTCTGAAAGATTCTAATGAATATACTTCAATAATCTTTATACAGTATAGAAATAACATATTTACCTGTCTTCTGTAGCAAAAGATTTGCTGTATTTATAAAATTTATTGAAATATTGCATATTTGGTACAGAAAGCTCAAAATTAAAACAAGAAAAATCCTCACTTCTCCAAAAAACTGTCACTGTCAGTAAAATCAATAAATAAATACAAAGAGGTTAGATTTTGCTACAAAACATAGCTAAAGATGAAAAAAATATTTTGGCAAAATTTCAGTCCAATATTCTTAATACATTTTGAGAAATGAATGTAATCGCAAACAAAAAATAACGAAAAACACAGTTTCTCAGAAAACGCATTTGAAGATTTTAATACAGCACAAAATATTTTGTAGCCACTTTGAACTTTTAAAACTCGTCATATTTGTATGTCAAGCTCTCTTTTGCTTCATTTTTAACTAATTTTGACTTTCTTTTAGCTTTTAGTTTTTTTTTTTTTTCCCGTTGATAACTTTGTTGCTTGTAGAGATTGGCGTTTCGATTTCCAAATTCTCTCTTTGTCTATTCCCATGTAGTTTTCAAACATAACTGTATTCCTGTTTATTATTTATGCTATAACTTTGCTTCTAGTTATCGTAAAAACAAAAGTAAAGTATTTTTTGAATCCTAAATGTGTGGCCTATAAAATGAACAAATAATAATAATAATAATAAAAAAAAAAAAAAAAAAAAAAAAAAAAAAATCGAAAAATTTTACTAAAACGACGATTTTAGGGTAGGCCTTAAAAAGCTACATATTTTAAGATTTTTTTTTTTTTTTAGGCCTACCATATTTTATGTTTTAAAAATGAAGCCATTATTTCTGAGAAATGCTTTTGATACATTAGTAAAACTTTTAAATGAATAATAATAATTTTTTTTCAATGAAATACTGAGTTAAACAACAATAGAAATAATAATAAAAGAAAAAAATAATTTTAATAGCCCTGATTTAATTACACAGAAATTTTTGCTGCGCTCTTATTTATTTAAGCTCCGATATATATATATATATATATATATATATATTAAATATTTAGATATATAATTACCGGATAAATTTATTTGTAAAAGATAAATAAACTGGACATGCGATTTTAATATATATATATATATATATATATATATATATATATATATATATATATTCAATAAATAGTATTACTGTGGTTTCAATCTGTTCTATAAATTAAAAAAAAATAGGTTGAGCGAGTCTGATTAAAAATGTTACACTGAGACAAAATTCTGTAACTGACATCTAGAATCTGAATTAGGGCTGTAGAATAAATAGTTCCATGTCATCCTTATAAATTCTAGTCCCATTTGAAAGAGAGTTCCAGAAACACCTATTAGAATTCTAGAGCGTTTGCCTATATTCTCGAGGGCAAAATTATTTAAAAATCTCTGCAAATAAATGCGAATACAAAAGGCGGGTTTCGGCAACTATAATCTTTGTTTATTATCCAAATCTAGAAAATCAAGCGAGAATTTCTCGCAATACACGAAAGATTCAGAATATTGTTTCGATATCCAGAAATGTGTAGACTAGAAATGCTCGATGATTTCGTCTATTCAGTTTATTGGCCTTATGCGCATAGCTCGGAAATCTGTATTTCTAGTTAAGGGATTTAGAAAATGACCACTTATTCCTTCGAGATGAAGGCAGTATATATTTTTTTCTCAGTAACTAAACTTTGTAACTAAACTTGACAGAATTCAGAATAGAATATTTTAATATTTCAATTAATATACTTAAAACTTTGAATCTGTAAGCTTAATAGATTTAGCGATACATACAGATACAACTAACTATAAATACTCAATGAATGGTATAGAGAGCATAATTAAAATTATTAAAACAACAATAATAAATCTTATAAAATTACCTACAATCCTTTCTTTGTGGTTTTTTTTTTTAATTTTTTGTTTGGGAGGCTTGTTGTACTATTTGATAAAATTTCTCAAAGAATGTTCGAATAATGTATGTCACTCATTTGCTAAATGCCGGCTCTGTTTTTTAGAAATAAACTACAAATATCCATGTTTAAAGACAAATTTAAAGCGTTAGCCTGAAAGCAAGATACTTCATCTATATTTATCTTGAAGAAAACTGCTAAGCAAGGGAATTTTTCAAATTTGTGTAGGGAATTTGTTTCAAAGGTACAAGTTGAAATAATTTCTTTTTAGAAGGTAGAAAAGGACGTTGTGAAACTTACAAAACTGAAAATAGATAACACTGAGTAACTGTTGAAAGAAGTTGCAAGCCTCAGGGAATAGCAATGCAATTTTCCGCTAAAATATTTTACACTTCGAAGAATTCAAAGTTTTCAACGAATGTAACTTGTGTGTTACGACGAATAACTGCGACCATTTTTCTTTCTTTTTTTACTTATGAAGTACAGTTTAAAGGAAAAATAAAAAATCACAGTTTAGTTGCCCAAATTAATAAATCATTATGAAAAAAATTTGCAGAAAAGGCAGGGAAAAAAAAAAAAAAAAAAGAAACCTTTGATCGTGAGTTTGTACTGGGTAGTAGTTTGATTAAATGTGCGTACTCTAAATAAAGACTATTATGTACAGAATACTGATCTATTTATCAGTCAATAAGTGAGAATTAAAAATTTTATTTCAATAAAGAATTTTTACTAGACCACTGTCGCTTTTCTTTTCATTATTACTTATATGTACAGGGGGGTTCTAAAATCCCCGGACAAACTTTGAGGAGGTACAATACAGTAAACTAAAGTGAACATTTTTATTATAGGAAAGTATGGGCGGAAGTGATAGGTAGAGATATGTATCCAAACATAAAAACACCCCATTCTACCATTTCATTACACATATACCGTTCTTTTGTCAGCACATTTCTATGTTAACTGGCAGAAAGCATGCTAATAATAAAATAGAATTTAAGTAATGACATGCAGTAAACAATAGTCTATTCTGTTTATTTTTCATTGGCAGAAAAAAAAATTGTAAGCTGATATTTTTCATTTTCACAGAAGTTACGATACGAGTCGATAAGCAAACATTCAAACTGCAGCCAAATTTATGTTGGGTAATTAAAAAAATAATAATAAATTGAATATTTATTTTAAAATTTCGTACCTGTAACATAGCTACAAACATGACTAAAACACAATTTTATTACTAAATTAATTCCACATTTTTAATTACAAAAAAATGTATTAGTTAAATTACTTACATGTACAAGAGTTATATGATCCCATTTTGAGTGAAACATCCTCGGTAATCATACCTAATCAAATACTTCAATATCTACTGTTGAATAAATATTTATGTAGAACAATTTAATTCTCGAAAACACCTGGCGTAACATTCATAGAATATTAAAATAAATCCTCCCGAAAGCCTTCATACTATAATATGTATATTATTGACTAAAGGTCATAATATATCAAATATTACATATCTACAATAGACGCCAAAAAAAAAAAAAAAAAAAAAAAAAAAATCGAGTTTCTTTAACATGAGCGAAAAATTAGAATAAGTTCTTTCTCTATGCACGATTTATCAATCATATGCCGAAATAACTATCAATACTTCCTTTTAAAAGGAAGAAGGTCGGTCAATTCAATAATATATATTTTTAATCGGTAATTTTCATCAAATTATGAACAAGCTTCGAGTTGTTATCAGAGTGAGATCTAGAGGGTTGCTGGAGAAATCGTGTAGTTTTAAAATATGAACTCTGACTCGTTAATTCTCGCTAATGAGTTTTAAATCAATTTTTAGAAGAAATTAGTACTGTAATTAATATAAGGCGAGGTCGAGTTAAACTTCTCGATAGGCGTATTATTAATTAGCGGGGGAAAAAAAACCTAAAAGCTGAAATTCCTTAAACAATGTAGAAATGTAACTTTTTTTTTCAATTTTTTAAACATACAGATGTTTTTTCCCTTTAAGTTTTCTGTATATCGCCAAGATACTATCAGATTTACCAGAGACTTGGTAAAAAATAACTAAAAACTGAACAAATAATAGAACTCCATTACTGTAACATAATGAAAAGATATGCATTCCATCATGGTTTAAAAAACTATAATGAATTTTTGATATAAAATAAATACACGTAAAGCCATTTGTGTGATTGACATTTCAAATTAAAAGTACTCACATTTTAATTTTCTTTTTTTTTTTTTTTTTTTACATAATTCGTCTTTTAATAAATATCCCACTAAACAGATAATAAGCTAAACTCTATGTCCTATACGTCTCCAAATGTTTTTTTCAAGTTTAATCATGGTGGTGCAAAGACAATGGTGAAAAGAAATTGATCAAATTGTTAATTAACCTCTATTTAAATTTTATGTGTCAAATGTAATGTGCGTTTAAAAAGGCATCTAAAACTACTTCAAATCATAATGGTTAATTACATATCACATACTATACCCATTATAGAAAGTACAGAATCTCAAAATAACAAGCGAGAACGGTAGTGCATATGATATAAAGTTTCCTAATAAATATATTTAAAGAATTTTGCAACTTAAAAGCCTTATTTACATTTTAAAAAAATGGGAAGTCTAATTTGAATGCTTCGAAAAGTAATGGATATCTATGGGGAAAAAAAAAAAAGAGAGAGAGAGAAAGAAAGAAAGAAAGAAAAAAGCACATACATAGCTTACTTTATGTATAATGTCCTAGTAACACCTAATGTATAACGTTATCTCACAATGAAACATTTAGCTATATCTTAAAATACTTAAATTCTTTTCATTATAATACATATCTATTTACTGAATTGCTGAAGGTATCTGGAATGTAACTGAGGGCAGTGAAGTTTCATCCACAAATAGAAAGAAATATAAAGAATGTAATTTATTCTTCTTGTCCTTAACATATTTTTCATTTCCGAATTATTCCGCAGCCACATTGATTTGGTCTGCTGAAGATGCATCCATACGTGATGCGTAAGATACAACAAAAACTGTCGGCAGAATATAAATGTCTGGCCAAATTTTAGGGGGGGAAAATATGCCGGAAAAAAAAAGTATTTTGATTTGCGATAGAAGCTGATGGTGGATTTACAAAATTACAAGTGAAACCTCCTAGTAAACTTTGGAATTTGTTTTTTCTTTTACTATAAAAATGTATTTCTGTCTACTACTTTAATCTGATGCTATTACATAAGAAGCAATTGAATGATCTCTAATTTACCACACTGTGTTTCATAATTATGCTATTCCTCTCCAACTCTCATATTTTTTTACTTTCCGATCATACATATGTAAAGAAAGTATTGTAATCATGTCAAAAATCCGATTTTGAGATTTCTATACTTTTTGAGGTCCCCTGAGTCCATTTTCACTATTTTTACGATGATGTATGTATGTGTGCGTGTTTGTGTGTGAGTGAACACGCTAGGGTCTAAAAGCTTTGCTCGAATGAGCTGAAAGTTGGTACGCATATTACAAGCCACCGTAGCATGAACCCTATTGATTTTGGTGAATCTAACGATAATAGTGTAAATGATGACAGTGAGGAAGAAGAGGAGCTTCGACGACAGAAACAAAGTCAAACGAGTGTTTTCCAAATAGATGATGATAGTGAGGAAGAGGAGGAGCCGCGCCGAAAGGGACGAAGTCAGACGAATGTTTCCCGAATGAAGTCGCTAAACCCTGAAAACACTTATTCAAAGAAAGATGAGAAACAAGTCCTACTTGAAAAAATTTCACAGTTAGCCGAAGAGTTGGAAAAGTTAAAAGAAAAAGTTGACGATAATTCCAGACTCCTTAAAAGGAAGAAATCCAGAGAAAAGCCATCGACGATAAATTCCATCGAGTGTAAAAGACTAAATATCCCAAAAGAAAAGACTGCCAGTGTAAATTTGAGAAAGTTATTCATCCCATCACTTCCATTGACGACCACGATTTGTGAAATAGCCATATTATTTCCCAAAGCTGTGCAAATAAAATTAGAAGTTTTCCCTACATATAAGACTGCCATCATAGACTTTTCAACCGAACATGATGCTACAGAGGCCTTAAAAAATCTTAAAACTGAAAATGATCGATTAGAGGGTCTCGAGTTCGAGTCCCAAAATAACTCCGAGTTCCAAAATAAAGATTTGAATACACACATCAATAAACAATATCCTAGAGTTAAAAAGAAAAATAAAACAAAATGCAAGTTGAGTGGACGGTCACCAGAGACTGTTGCCATGGGCGACCAAGTTGCCATTAAACAAAAAATGATGTACTTTGATAATTATAAAACAGCGAAAATTAAAAATGAAAATGTTGATGAAAAAATCAGAAATGGATGCCATGAAGGCTCCTATTGCACATCTACAAAAGCTAAGATCCTCAAATGTGGAATAACTTAGCTGAAAAGCAAAAATATGAAAATTCTCAAAAATTTGTAAATAAGTATGTTATTATTTTGTGTTGCTTTTTTTTTTTTTTTTTTGTATTTTTCAGTGTGACCGCCTGGAGGACCAGCCGGATGCAGGACGGCCGATCCTATAGTAGAAAGTTCTTCTTTTCCCCTGACCTTGCTTGCCGCAACTACTGAATCCAGGACCACGTGATTTGGTTTTTGTTTCCCGTACTCAGAATATTAAAGGAAGTGTATGTTCATGACGCGGACGGCGCTACTTCCTCAACGGGCTGCTGCTAAGAGCGTTGAAGGAATAAGTTTCAGTTTTCGACGAGTTTTCGACGGAGCTTGTGTGCTTGACGGACGCAATGCCTGTATTTGAATACTTTGGTTTTCACATTCGACGCCTTCAGTGAAGTGCCAAATGATTTATCTATGTGACGAGATGTGAACAATTCGACGTACTATTAAAATAACTTTTGATAAGCAACTTTAAATGCTCATTAGCATCTATGTAAATATTGTAATATAATTTAACTTTCATTATTAAAATTTAAATAATTAGTAAATAATAGAATTAGTATTCTTAGAGTTCTTAAACGCCCACAACCCACTGGATACTATTATCTATATTAATCGTGAAAGTAAAAAAAAAAAAAAAAATTAAGACATTCATCTACACTTCTTGATTAATAATGCACAAGAAAATTATTAAATTAAAAAAAAGAAATTGTTTTTAACGCGCCTTTTCTCTTTTGTGTGTAATATTTACTTTATATTAACTTTTTGAAGAAGAAACATTTATTTTCAAAGATAAATTTCACGCTTAAAAAATAATTCTTTCAGATAATTTCATTTTTTAAAAAATTACTTTTTCAATGCAATCATCCCTAGATTGAAAATGCCAATGAAAATTAAAAATACAGCAACTTTTAAAAATAAACTTAGAAAAAGATTAGATTTTTTACTCGGATGATCAATCTATACTATATATATATATATATTAGTAAGAAAAATAAATCTTTCAAAAGCAGAAATAGGGTGCAATACTGAAAAACACGCTAAACAAACAAACAACAACAAAAAAAAAGTTCCGTTAAGAATTTTCTAGTGTTTCTTTTCAAGAAAAAAGTGAAAACTTTCAAAGAAACTTTTGAAAGAAATTAAATTTATTGAATAAAATTTTTATTTTATGAAATAGGGAATATTTGTAAGGCAACACAAGGAAAAAAAAATAACCGTAAACATCATACATATGTTTGTTTATAATTCCTTCTCTGAAAACAAAAATGCCAAAACGAATCTTTTAAATCTTTATTAATCTTTACAGAAAGTAATATTCGAATGAAGAACAATTAAAGAAAAATTAATAAGAAAATCTTAATTAAATACAAATTAATTCTTTTTAGTAAAGTTTTTTAACAGTATTTTATCATATATTTCTTGTTACAACGGGACAAACGATATGTTCCGTATATACTTGCACTGTGTTAACCAAATAAATATATAACTGACTTATTATGTATACTGAAAATTTTTTGTTGCAATAGTTACAATTGAAAAGGAATCGACGATAATTCATTACCGTGGAACGACTTTTTATAATTTTAAAATGCGGCATAATAATAATAAAAATTTGTAATAATAACAAAAAATTTTCAACGTTTCGAATTAGAAGATTAATGAAAATTTATATCATTTCACACAGCATTAAAATGGCTTACAATTTAGTCCTTAATGTTTTAATGATGTCGAAATTCTATCTAAGATGAAAAACAAACTGGAAGACTTCTATCAGTCGTAGTTCCAAAAACATGTGCCAGTATTCAAAAATTAATAATCATTGATAATAGCTGTATTTAAATAAGTGATATAAAAGATCTTATATGGTTGTAATTGTAGGGTGTCAGGCCTATTGACTATATTAGTATCCTAGACCTATGAAAGAGCTTACATGGATGTACAGCTATACATACAAATCATTTATAAGAAGTGCATATAAAAAAATAATTTTAGTAAGATTAACACAAATTTAACTCAACCAGGAAACAAACAAAAAAAAAAAAAAAAAAAAAGGCTGAGCGTATACCTATAATTAAAAGCCTAAAACATATTTTCAGTATTGATAAATACAACTTAATTTCTATAAAATCCAACTAATAATGGAATAGACACTCCCCCCCCCCTTTTTTTTTTTTTTTTTTTTTTTTTTTTTTAGAACGGAGGACTATTAGTCTCAATCTACGGATAAAACGTTGTCGCCAGTTTTACGATGGTTGGACATTTATCGAAATCGAAAATTTAATTGAATAATGTGAAAGCAATGTTATAATAATAATAATAATAATAAACTAGTAGTCCTCCGCACTAAATTAAATTCTGTTTTTGCAATAATTTCATCAATATATATATATATATTGATATTTGAAAGGAAAAGAAAATTAATAATAATCAGTACCGAAACGGTCAGTATCGAAAAAGTTGAAGAAGCCCTTTTTTAGACAAAAATACACATAATTTATTTTAATTTTTAATTGTTGCTGAAAAAGTTTACGAGTTGATTTTTTTTTTTTTTTTTTTTGAATTGAAAAGAAATTCACGCGCAAATATTAAAATTGATATAAAACTTTGTGAAAAATTAAACTTGCAGCGTAAAATTGACGTCATTATTGCTCTAAAGGTTTATTATTATTATTATCATTTTGTTCACAGTCAGAAAAAGTACAGCATTTATTCCTACAGTCCACAGACTATATTTTTTAAGAGATTTTTTAAAATTATTTTCATCCAAGAAATAGTAAGGTAACGTTTTCACAGAGTAATCCCCCGTGCCGAGTAATAAGAACAAAGATAAAATCAGCATTTTTTTTTTTTTTTTTTTTTTTTTTTTTGTCTTTTCCAACGTTCTAAAGAAAGCAAATAATGGACCTTAAAATAACAAGGAGAGAGAGAGAAAATAAAAGAATATTGAAAAGAGTGATGTATACCATTTTCTTCAGAAGTATCTGGCTAGTGAAGTAAAAACCATATAGTTATAGAAGGAGAAAAGATTTCTATAGCTGACCGATACATTTTTTAATATCTTCCAGTAATTTTTCAAGAAGTGTATACATAAAATTCACGATATTGCTACATATCAATCAACGTGGAATAAGATTTGATTTTAGAAAATAAAACTTTAACAATAGTCACTGATGAAAACAAGCATAATAATAATGTTCAAATATCATAAATGCATAAAACATAGGAAAATATACAAGAAATTACGCTTTAGTAACAAGAAGAAAAGTTGAGCAAAAAGGGTTTATCTAACATTTAAATTTTAAGACTTCGTTAAATTCCTAAAAAGCAAATTCAAAGAATCGAATTATTTTGTTTTTGTATTAGAAATAATTAATATTGTCTTTGTATTAGTAATAATTAATCTTGCTTCTGTATTAGTATTAATTAATCTTGCCCCAATACTGGTGAAAATTTTTACTTTTTCCCAGACATCAGAGGTGCAAGAGTTTCAGTCTCTCAAGACGGAACACCGACACCAATAACTTATATTGATAATTTCTATCATATTCAACTGAAATAAGTTACTGTACAGATATGTTGTAAATTATTGTTAAAAAATACCGGTGTAAAAGTTCCGTCTTGAGACGGAAACTCTTGCATCTCTGCCAGACATGCTCAACTTCTCAATGTCCTTTAATATGACAATTTTTAGAAAATGTGACAACAAATACAGAAAAACTTTCTTTAAACATTTGTACTGAAACTACTAGTTTCTAAATTACACCTAGTTTTGACATTGAAGAAAAATATTGATGTAATCCTGTTGAGTTACTGCAATAAAAAATGTTTTACTAAATTTTAAAGAAAATTTTTTGGCAATGTGGGTGTATACGTTTGCGCCAATATTATCAGATTATTTTTTTTTTCTCCCAATATGAGATTTTTAAAATCGGCTTTGGAATTTGTCAGTCATTATTCTCAAAAATACAAATTAACTATATTTCTCAGTATAGAAAATATTCTTAATTTTTTTTTTTTTTTTTTTTTTTGGGGGGGGGGGATTACAAAGATAAGTAAGAATGTACAGTCGGTAACAAAAGTGTCCGAACACTAGCAAAAATTCCTATGTAAAAAAAGTACGCTTAATACAGTTTTGCTAAATAAATCCTTGTCGAATCCTGTTCTTAGTCAGTGTAAGAACAGAATTCGACAAGGATTTATTTAACAAAACTGTATTAAGCGTACCTTTTTTTATAAAGGAATTTTTGCTAGTGTTCGGACACTTTTGTTACCGACTGTACACAAGAATTTTAGTACATTGGCAGTTCTCCTTTTCCTGCATTTGTAACTATGAATGTTTAAAAGACTTTTAATGCTACTTTTGTGATTTTTATGATGCATATAATTTGAATTCTAATAATGACATATATAATATTACAACGGATTAAGGGGTCCGCGACACCAATTTTCTTTTTTATTATTTATTGACGAATTGCTGTAATTATTTTTTCTAAATTGAAGCTTTTTTGACGATGAAGTTGAGCAAGAAAGAATCTTAAAAAAAAAAAAAAAAAAAAAAAATTAAATACAATTTTAAAAATTAAAATAAAATTTAAAAAATTAAATTTTTTTGATAAATTTAAAATTGTTATATCTCATGAACTAATGGCTCAATTTACAAACTGTTTTCACCTTTATATACAGAAAGGATTTATCTTCAATTTGTCTTCAGGATTTCTGATTATAATAATAACTTTTTTAAATATTAATTTTAATTTGAAAAAAGTACTTATTTCATGCATAACTTTTGGATTACCAAGAAAGTTTTGCTCCTAATTAAAAATCCCGAGGACAAATTGAAGATAAACCTTTTCTGTATATAAGAGTGAAAAAAGTTTGTAAATTGAACAATTAGTTAATGAGATATAACAAATTTTTAATTTATCAAAAATTTTTAAAATTTTATTTAAAATTTTTTAAGATTCTTTCTTGCTCAACTTCATCATCAAAAAAGCTCCAATTTCAGAAAAAATAATTACAGCAATTCATCAATAAAAAAAAAAAAAAAACAAATAATAAATAAATAAAAAATAAATTTGGTGTCCCAGACCCCCTTAAGTCTTTTTCCCAGCATCAATTGTTCAGTTGCAGTGAAAGTAGTTTTACAGGCAAAGTGAAAATAAAGGGACAATGCATTCATTTTCAATGAGGTCATCTTTGCCAACGAATATGGGTGACTTGGCAATCAAATTTCACGAAAAAAGAGTAGTTTATGTTTTTTTAAATTTTTGAAGCTGTGTTGTATAGGTCCGAGATCTAGAACTTTCCAGGTATTCTAGATAGAATTACCGCCAAACCTAATCGCCAAAAGTTATAAATAGGAGTGAGTTGACTTCTGCGAGAGCGTGTGTAGTCACCGCGGTTCAGAATTGTTCAGAGACCTATTCTGAGCGATTGCACATTGAAGATAATGCTCTAAGCGACTGAAATATGTTCGTAAGCTAGCGAATATTTCTGCTCTGGGAGTATTTGATGTTGTTTGCTTTATTCCTGTGGAACAAATGACTGTTCCAGAACACTCATCTAATAGTGACTTTCACATTACAAGTGATAGCTTCATTATACGAAGACAATACTGTTGCACTGTTTCGAGAATATTCGTTGTAATCACAGTTTTTTTGGGCTGATTCGAGAAGTTATGTTGAATAAAAAGTATTCATCGACTGAAACTTGCCTGTTTCTTCACGAACTACTTTCTCACACAAGTTTTTCATAATATTAGACGCGCAACGGGGGGCAGTTCGAATGAATGCCAGTAAGTAGAAGTATGTCTGATGCTATGGAGACAATTCTCGTATCTTTGACTGGACAGATAAAACAAATTTAAAAGCTGGACAAGACGAATTAATGGTCAGAGAAGAAGAATTGATAGCCAGACACTGTCAATTTATAGCCAAACAAGAAGAATTGATAGCCATACAAGACCAGTTTATATCCACATAAGAGGAATTGATAAACGAGATGAAGGCTAGGCGAGAAGCGATGACAACCGGACAAAAGGTAGTACTTTAATGTCCCAATGGTACATTAATATGTACTGCCTCATTAAATCCTACTTAATTAATAACACAAAATGGTATGCATATTTTTTTTTATTTGCTTATATTTTGAAAATTATTTTTAAATAATTATATATAAAATTAATGCATATAAGTGTACATCATAATTATGTATGAATATAATAAAATATATACATATTTAAAAATAAAGTATTTATGTACAAATAGGAAATACTTTATTTCAAAATGGGTAAGTAAAAAGTTAATATTTATTTATTCATTGGGTCCATATATCTGCGGTTACATAAACTTGCTTTTATAATAAATATTAAATCAATACGAAAATATAAGAAACATTGCGAAAATATATATATATATATAATTACCAGAATTTTTTCCGATTGCACACAAATATGTTGTTATTTAAACTGCGACGAAGATTAATAGCAATTAAAAAGCAATGTATTTTTTTTTCCTCTTGAAGCATTTTGTTTGTCAAAGTAGATAAAACGAGTTCGGATACACAACTTCATAATTATTTCACGCAATGTTTAGTTAATAAACAGTTCGCTTTTTTTTTCTTTTCCTTTTCGCTGGTTATTTATAAGGTTTTAGATAAAATATCTTGCACAGCATATGATTTTGTTTCCTTATTTAAGTGCTTACAGTAAAAATTTTAATGTTTGTTAAAATAATATTTCAGTTATTATGAATTAATTATGAAATATATAGTTATGTTACGTAAAGTAATTTAATCATCTTTAGCTTACTGGGGAAAAGAATTATTTTAAAACACCAGAAAAAAAAAAAAAGAATTTAATTCGGAGAGAACAAAATTAAATATATCAGAATGTCTTTTTTACATTTCGTATTTCTAAGATGTCTTATTTTTATTTTATGTGCCTTTAACTGGAGTCAAATGAAAAGTGAGTGAAAATATATATGCACAGCCAAAGTGAGTTGAGCGATAAAAAAAGCAAAATGAGAAGCAAGTAGAAACAAAAAGCACTTATTATCGCCTTTTAAGCTACGACGCTAAATAATCAGCGACATTTTATGAGCGGTCCATTCATTTTTCTTGACATTGCTCCTTTTAAAATATAAAACGGGACGATTTGATGCTACAATGAGTTTTATAACTGGTTCCGAAACTTTTGCATTTTGGAATTTGTTTGAAATGAATAGCATTTCTTTTGTACCAGATGAACTGGTGACCCACATTACTCACGTGATGTCGCGTGATATTTAAATCCAGTTGCGACGCTGAAGAAATTAAGAGGGAAGCAACCAATTTTTTTTTTTCATTGAATCATGTGTGATTTATGACAAAAACAGAAAACGTATTGAATTAAGGATGAATCATTCTCAAAAAAATGTTGGCCATTCAAGTACAATTATTGACACATAAATAAATAAATAAATAAATAATCTTATTATATTTCTCTTTATATTCCTGTAATGTACAATTTAGTTCTGGTGTTTTTTTTTTTTTGTGTTTTTTTAAAGTATTATTTTCGGTGTTATACAATTATTATTACAGCATTTCAGTAAAATTATTAGATAGAAATTTTAATATATTATGATTGATAGTACATGTTACCGATAATAAATTAAAGAAAAAAAATGTGTAGACACTGTCAATTTCAAAAATGTCGATTTTGAGTTAAGTACAGTGTCAGACTCAGAAAAAAATTCACTATCGATTGGTATAAAGGATTTAAGTCTACGTCATTTAATCTCTGAGAAAATCCATTAGTAAAAAAAGATTCGAGTCAGAAATTTAGCATTCATGTATGGTATAAAATATTTAATTCAATTTTTTCCCGTTATTAAATGAAGGTTGACAATCACTGAATGGTATAAAGGGTACAAGTCAACGAAATCCCCTTTTCCTAATCGATTCTTCCGATTTGATTTTAATTAGTATAACTTTATTTTTCGTCTCCTGAAAAACCAAGAATATGGACTTAAATCCTTTATACTTATCAGTACAGAAAGAAATAATACAAGGACTCTTTACTAGGCGAGCAAAGTAGGTACGAGTGCACCCGATCAATTACTGTGAGTTTTCTGCAATTTATGGTGTTTACACATTTTTTTTTTATTTATTACTTTTCAACGCCAGTCCTTCAGTGCATATTTTACTGCATCTTATTGATGTCCTGAATAATATAGTATATCAAATGTTTTCGTGTATATACAGAGGCTGTTCGCATATTTTTTAGACGATTTTGATGGAGTGTACTGAAGCAATTTCACTCATATTTCGAGTTTTATTTGTTCAGTTTGATAGCCCTAGTTCTTAACTAACATTCTAAAACATAATTTCTATGATAATAATGCTTTTTATAATAACGGAAGAGGTATATTTTTCTACACCTCTTGAACGGATTTCCAGAGTCCACAAAGCGTTGTAGGTCGGTGTTTGAATAATGTTGATTTTAAGAGTCGAAAAACACAAAAATCCAACAGTGATACATCAGAAGATTTAGCAGGAATGTCAGTGAAGGGTATGGTTTTAATTCCCGTTTTTTGTTCCATTTTTTTCCTAGAAAAGCAATTGCGGATTGTGATGTGTGGCTGCTTGTTTTGTCTTGATGCAGTTCAACGGATTGATAGCATTGTGGATAAAGATCTGGATTTTCATTTTTAAAAATTGGAATTAAAATATGTTCTTGAGAGTATTTAGAGTTGATTTTGACATTTTTGTCACATTTTTTTGCTTTTATCTTGCGCTTGTAGGAAAAACCAGTGGCAATCATAAATCCTTTAGAAAAACTTTCTTTTGATGCTTTGAGCCATGTAGCAAATTTTTTTTCTCCACTTTTGTGATAATAAATTGACCTTTTTTTATTGCAACCACTTAAATAGACCCAAGATTCATCTGTTGTTGCAACATTTTTCACTAAATTCTATCTTTGGAAAGAGCGGAAACCTATCCTTCCATCCACTGCCATTTTAAAAGCGCATTTTTGCATCTAAACAAAAATTCTAAATACCAGAAGATAAATAAAACTTCAAAAAATATAACTATTGTGAAAATAAAATTCTCCATGCAAACGATTTTTTCTTACTGCCAAATAAAATCGTATAAAAAATGTGCGAACAGCCTCTGTAAATTCAGAAAGTAAGGCAAAGATATATTAAACAAAAAAAGATAGTAATATGTTAAAGCCAAATTGAACCATAGAAAAACCATAGAATAAATGCTGAAAGACTCCACCGCATTACAATTTTTAATAGTTCCTTACTTGAATAATTGAAAATATGTAAGCAAAATAATTTACAGACAATATACTTATTTAAAAAAAAAAAAAATTAAAAATACGAAATAAAATAGAAATTCTTTTATTTAACCCCCAAAACAAATAATTTTAGAAATCCGTTGCATATGCTTACTATTGATACACTCGTGCGTGTATAAAATGCAGTAAAACTAAAGCTTGACTATTGGGGTGAAATTGAATGGTAAAATTAAAAAGTTTATTTATGATTGTTATAAAGTTTTTCAATCGAATTTATTGAAGGTTAGCTAAAGAATATTTAAAAAACACATAGTAAATACGAATGTATGCCGCACAAACTCAGATTAAACAATATTTAGATATAATCAGCTATGGTCCATTTAAAATTAAAAATTACGACTGACCATATAATTTAAATGGAGAAGGGTAAGGGCGCACAAGAACGAGGTTGTTCATGGATTACATGTTAGTGAATGAAGTGGTGACTCAGATTCATCCTTGATTGAATTTCACTTCGTGTACGAGCCAAAATCAACACAGTAGGGAAAACATGGTTGCAATTCTGTTATGTATAAACACGTACAATTTTTTAGATAGGTTACTAGACGGATTAAATTCAAACGGTTCTTATTAAATGCCAAATTAGTTGGTGGCGGAAAACAGGAACTTTAGCAAATGTTTTCATTATATCACTTTAAAACTGATTGGACGACACAAGGAGGCCAAACGTTACATTTATTCGCAAAATAAAAGGAAACGGATTTAGTAAAAAGACCTAACATGCTACTGTATATCTGTATTGCGTCAAAGAATGAATAATACATTATCAAAGATTTCGTGTGTTGCAATTAGAAAAATACACTTATATGGGAAAAGGGAAGATATAAAAATTTTGGGAAAACGAAGAATTGAATGTTAATTCAAGTTTTAATTTAGATGTCATAAAAATGTATATATATTGTTAGATTAAAACGATTTTCTAAGATTATGTATATATATTTTTTCATAATATATAATAATTTACATTAAAATGATCACGAGTTTTATAATTTAGGCTGTGTTTTTTAATTAGTGCGCATGTACAAATTTATTTTCGTAATTGTACTTTTCATTATTGACTTCAACGCACTAAGCATAAAAATTCCACAGAAAGAATAAATTTTACTTGAATCTGCAAATTAAAATTTCTAAAAATAATAATAATAATAATAATAATAATAAGCCATAATTGTTAGATAAAACTATTTCGGGATAATTTTTTAATAACAATAAAAATGCTTTATTTAACCATAGACAGAGAAAATTATATTTCTAGAATTGATCTACATAAAGACAAAAATATACTACACCAAAAATGTAATTTCATTAATTAAATTATCATTAATTGTTCCAATAAAATTTGTAAAAACTAGTTTCTAGAATGAGAAATTAATTCTCACAGCAAACAATAAATTGAAAAGTATTTTCCTATAAGATTAATTTCGTGATAATTAAATATAATTAATGAGAAAAAATTCTCACTGAAATGCAATTAATCTGAAAGATAAATAGTTCATTTGACATATTTCAGGAAAAAGATAATTTTTATATACTTTCTAAGGTGACATAAGAGATATTTTTAGATCGTTCATTTTTGCTTTAGATAATAATACTTGTGTTTTTCTTGTATATACCATTTTGCCTTTCACTATACCCGCATATTTTGAGGCGAAAATATCTGCAAAACGACAATATGGAAAATGTGTGTGAAAATATTTGTATAGAGAACGCATATATGTTCTTTATCATGTTACTATCGATTTTCAGCTTTACTGCTTCACACATTTGATACGCAGTGAAAATTGCAGTTTTTACATGGATTTGTTTTATTTATTTTTATATATTCAAATAAAATTTAACATCACGGGAAAGATGCTTACTATAATGACCGTTCGTTTCCAAAACAATTTTGCAAAAATGTCTTTGTTGTATATTCCAATAAATTTTTGTGGTATTCTATATTGATCGTTTATCCTATGGCAATGCACGTACAAATAAAGCAGTGCAACCACTATAGAAAAAAGATTGCCAAATGGTGGTCTACAGAAAAATCTAATCATTATTTCTATTTTTTATGTTCAGAATTTTTAGAATCACTTTTACTCGCGCAACAATTTTCATTAATTAAATTTTTCTTAAAAGATCGATAAAATATTTTTTCTCAATATTACCTAACATGGATTTATAACTGTTAACAGAAAATAGGCCATATTATTAGTGGATGCATAGTTTGAATAAAATCTTAAATCTAAATTCAAGTTCATGTCAATATCTCTATTTTGTATATCTCTAAAAAGTGAATCTCTTTTCCTGCTAGAGGCAGTGAACATTTTTTTTTTTTTTTAAACATAACATTGTGCGAAAAGACATTTTCTTTACTAAAATGTTTATATATTAAATCGGTTTGCCTGTCATCTATTTTTTTTAGTATGAATATCATGTAGAATCTTCACGGAACTTTCTGGAAATATGTAGAAACTTCATAGTATCTTCTAGAAACTTCATACAAACGTCCAGAAACGTCTAGAAATTCCATGGAATCTTCTAAAAACTTCATAGAAACGTCCAGAAACTTCATGGAAACTTCTAGAAACTTTATGGAAACGTCTGAAACAATCTGATACTTCATAAAAAGAAACGTACTTTCAATATAATATGAAAAGGAAGAGCTTTTTAGTTAGGTAGCCTATATAACTAGAAAGCTAAAAAAAAAGATTTTTTTTTTTAAACAATGATTTTATAGAGGTAGCTTCAAAAGTCGAAAATAAGGACAATTTTGGAAAACTATGGTCAGCGAGGGAAAAAAAAAAAAAAAAAAAAAAAAAAAAAATCAAAGTTGACAAAGGAAAAGTTTACTCTTGAACAAAATAAAACTGTTCAACTCTAAATGTTTAATTTTTTTTTTCAAGTTGACCACAATTTTACAAAATGTTTTACGTGTTAGAGCACTTCTATAAAAGAATGCTATCTAAATAATCTCTTCCTTACTCTTTTTTTTATGTTGTTACATTAAAACTGGTTCTTTCTTCCTGTAATAACTTTTCTTTTACTTTCATAATGAATTTTTTGAAAAAATATAATTACTAATTTATAAATTATGAGCATTATCAGAATAATACAAATGTCGATAAACAATTTTATAATGAACGTCTTATCCAATTTCTGTAAGTATACTTTTAAAAATTTATTCACATGCAGAAAAAAAGAAGAAAAATCAAAAAAACAGAATGAATACAGGAAGAAAATCCAGTTTCAATGTAATACACGGATGAATGGGTATCTGAGCATTTTTCTTTAAGTTTTCTTTTCGAAAATTGTTGAAAATTTTATTTTTTTCCAAAACTTACTTTTGAAAAAAAAAAAAAAAAAAAGAATAATTATTAGTTTAAAAATTATCATCTGTACTAAAGTTATTTAAAATTTGATTAATGGTTATGATAACAAACATGCCATTCAAATTTTATGTTTATTTATTTGTTTAAAAGTTATGAATAAAAGAAGAAAATGGGAAAGCTGGTTGTTCCTTTTTGTACGCCGGTATAGCATAAAATATTAATAAATATCTCCGGATTGTTCCACTTCCGGGGCACACGACAACAACAACAGTAAAGGGTTCTCCAATAGGGATGATACAATTTTAAATGGTTAGAATGACAACACTGCGTATTATTTTTTGACATTTCTAGTGTGATTTGTGTTTAGTATGCTATGCCACTTAATCATGCAAAGATACACGCTTGAACAACGTTTCGAAATTATTAAATTGTTTTATCGCAATCAGTGTTCATATGTGAATACTGAGAGAAATTTGAGAAGAATTCATGGACGACATTATTCAGTTAATCGACTCGATCGATTGTGATTTTTTTCTTTGGGGATATGTTAAGTCACAAGCTTAGGCTGATAATCCAATAACAATTCAGCAATTAAAGACCAACATTGAACGTGTTCTTCGTGAAATAACACCAAATTTATGTGAAAAGTGATGGAAAATTGGGTTGACGGAATGAGGTATGTACAGAGAAGTCGTGGTGCTCACATGAACAATATTATTTTCATATACTTAATAGCATAACGTAAGCTTTCAAAAAAAAAAAAAAAAAAAAAAAAAAAAAAAATGTGTTTCACTGAATTTTTTTTTTTTAATTGTATAACTCTTAATGGAAAACCCTTTACCTTTTATTGTCGCTTATACTTTTTCTACGAACAATGCATTTTTTATGACCAAAATTGCTTTAACTGATACTTAATAATGAAATCTTTTTTTGTTAATTTAGATGTTCATTTTAGTCCTATAACGAGCCTGTGAATTGAAAATTTCATTTGAATTCTATCTAAAACACACTGAAATTCGGTAAAATAAATTTCAAAAACGTCAAACTTGAGCTGAATTCCACAAAAGAATATACGTTCACTCATAATTCTACGCGAATCAGATTAGAATTCTGAAGTGAACATGAAAATAAATATTTTAAACTAAAATCGATTCTTACTCCAAAAACATTTTCATAACAATAAGACTTATATTTTGTAACAATTTTTAAATGAAATGAATACACCAAAAGAAAGTTCTTATACTACAATATTTCATAAATATATGTCTGTAAGTGATGTAAATTATCACATTACACCATTATTATTATTATTATTATACATTTTATACAAAATTGCACAAATTTTACATAACAATCTGATTCAAAAGGCAAACCAGCTCGAAACTATTCATAATAACACATAGCATAACTGAATACAGCAGTGAAAAGTACATCCAGAGAAATAGTTTGATTAAAACTACCTAAAGTATTTTGTTGATTGAAACCAAATATTTATAAGAAATGAAAAATCAGATTTGTTACAACAACAAAACGTGTATATTGTTAATAAATTTACAAAATTTCTTCGTATTTTCTTATATTAAAAAAATATTTTATTTAATTGTGCAACAGTTTTAGTATATTTGTAAGTAAAAAAAAAAAAAAAGAAAAAAGAAAGAAAACAAGATATTTTTGTGAAAATTGCTGAAAATATTTCGTTAATTTAAACAAAATATCTACTGGAACACATATAATCAGAAACTTTTGTTGTGCACACAGATTTTTATTGGTTCAACGAACCTTTTCTCTGAGTGCAAAATGAAACATGTTTTAAAAAGTAACTTAAAAATATTGTATGTTCTAAACTAATAGTGTGTATATACATCTTTATATATATATTTCTTTTGTGCGTGTGTATGTCACTGAACTCCTCCTAAACGGCTGGACTGAGTTTAATGAAATTTTTTGTGTGTCTTCAGGTGGATTCGAGAATGGTTTAGATTTACAAATGAAAGTTGTAACTTAATTAGTTCTTTCTTAATTAATTTTTAACCAACTCTTTCAACAACTTTTCCACCTAGATGGCGTGAGTTGTCGTAAACACGATGTCAGAATTTATTTAATGTTGAAATGAATAATATTATAGTTTTAAAAAATTAAAGAACACGCTTTTATAGAAATGTGAACTAAAAAGCACGAAATATCTATCTTAGTATTAAAATTCAGGGTAAGAGAAAATCGTATGAGTGACACACCGTAATATTTACATACATTTAAATCTTTAATTAAAATAACTTAGAATTAACAAAAACCATTTTTAAAAAATCTCCCCTAACGGGGATCGAACGCTGTACCTTTAGATTCGTAGCGCGGCGGCTTACCTCGACGCCGCATCGTTCACGTAGGGAAAGTATTTTTTTTTACAATATAAATTTTTTGTTTGCTCCCAGAAAAGTTGCAAACAAACATACATACATACATACAGGTGAAGCTAATAAAAGCGTGTTAAAAATGAATTTTTAACCGTATCTTATGAAGTGTTTAAAATATTTTTTCAAAATTAATATTTTTAGAATCGTAACCGTATCTTACGAAGTGTTTAAAATATTTTTTTCAAAGTTAATATTTTAGAATCGTAAACACGATGTCAGAATTTATTGAATGTTGAAATGAAAAATGAATTTTTAACCGTAAGTGTTTAAAATATTTTTCAACGTTAATATTGTTAAAATGTTAAAATTAGTTAAAATGGTATATTCTTTTAAAAAATTCGTCAATATCCGACGGAGTTATTTTATGTTAAAATGAAAAATGAATTTTTAGGCCATTATTATTTCTGCAGATGGAAAATGTACTAAAAGTTTTCCGAAAAATTTCACGATCACAAATGTTGACGGATATCCAATATATCATCGAAGAATTCCCGATAATGGCGGACAATCTTATCATCTATGGCGGTCATCTATGTCAACAACATAGATATTGACATTGATAACCGATGGGTGGTCCCATATTCGCCTCTGATGAGCAAAACATTCAATGCTCATATTAATGTTCAGTTCTGCAGTTCAGTGAAGAGCATCAAATACATTTGCAAGTATGTGAATAAAGGCAGTGATATGGCTGTATTTCGAGTTGAAAATACCAATGTGAATGCTCCTCTGGTGAATAACAACGATGAAATAACACTTTACCAATCTGGCCGGTACGTGAGCTCCAATGAAGCTGTTTGGCGTATCTTTGGTTTCCCAATTCATGAACGGGATCCAGCAGTTCTCAATTTAGCCGTCCATCTTGAAAATGGCCAGCGCGTATATTTCACGAGCGAGACAGCGATTGATCGTGCTATAAATCCACCAAAAACTACACTCACCGAATTTTTTTAATTGTGTAATCGTGCGGATGCTTTTGGTGCTTTTGCACGGACATTACTCTATTCAGAAGTACCACGCTATTTCACATGGGCTCTAACAAAAAAAATGGATGCCCCGCAAGCAAGGCACGCCGATTGATGCATGTCCCGGTTTATTCAAATCAAACACCTTGGAACGAGTATTTACGGTCAATCCAAGGCAGACTGAGTGCTTTTATCTTCGACTGTTATTGGTTAATGTCATCGGCCCTTTGTCATTTCAAGATTTACGTAAAGTGAATGGACAACAGTATCCAACGTATAAAGATGCATGCTTGCACTCGGCTTGCTGGAAGACGACAACCAGTGGGAGTGTATGCTTGCTGAAGTAGGACTGAACTGTACAGCAAAACAAATTCGTCTACTATTCGCTATAGTGTTGACTTCATGTTTCTCGGCCCGAGCAGAGACATTATGGGATAATCACAAAGATTCAATGACTAATGATATATTGCATCAACATCGTTCACGGTGCAACGATCTAACGATAGTATTCAGTGACGCTATGTACAATGAAGCATTGATTGCTATTGAAGATCTTTGCATTATCATTGCCAACTTACCACTCAGTCATTTCGGTATGCATTCAACAAATCGAAATGCATCTGATTTAATAAGCACTGAATTGAATCGTGAACTACAATACAATACTGTAGAAATGGCAGCGATTGTTGCTCGCAATGTCCCACTAATGAATGAAGAACAAAGAGCCATTTACGACCGCATCATGCTCGCAGTTTTGGCAGGACAAGGTGGATTCTTTTTTTTGGGGTGCACCAGGTGGAACTGGCAAAACATTCCTTATTTCGCTAATTCTCGCCGAAATACGATCAAATAATGGCATCGCATTGGCTGTTGCATCATCTGGCATTGTGGCAACTTTATTGGATGGATGCAGAACAGCTCATTCATTATTTAAACTGCCACTAAATATTCAAAATAACCCAGACGCAGTGTGCAACATAAAAAAACAATCGTCCATGGCCACAGTGCTGAAATAGTGTAAAATTCTTATCTGGGATGAATGCACTATGGAACACAAACATTCGATTGAGGCGTCGAACAGGACATTGAAAGATATAAAAAACAACGACAAACTATTTGGCGGCACTCTGTTACTCTTTTCAGGTGATTTCAGACAAGCATTTCCCGTTATTCCGCGTTCAACATACGCTGATGAGATCAACGCGTGCTTAAAATCATCGTCATTGTGGCTTAATGTTGAAAAAGTACATTTGAAAGTAAATTTGTGCGTTCAAAAGCTTCAAGATCCATCCGCTGAAACATTCTCAAAACAATTGTTAGATATCGGCCATGGAAAAGTTACTACAGATGAAACTGGATGCATAAAATTACCGACCGATTTCTGCACAATCATTGATTCTCAAGATGCTCTTATTGACCAGATATTTCCCGATGTACACAGACGATACACAAATCATGAGTGGCTGGCAGAAAGAGCAATTTTAGCAGCAAAAAATGTGGACGTCAACGAATTGAATCTCAAGATACAACATTTGTTACCAGGAGACTTGGTGTCATACAAATCTAATGATACAGTTTGCGATGCCACCGAAGCTGTAAATTATCCAACAACGTTTTTAAACTCATTGGATTTACCAGGCATGCCACCGCATATTTTACAACTGAAGGTTGGATTTCCGGTTATTTTGCTTCGTAATTTGAACCCACCACGGTTGTGCAACGGCACGCGATTAGTCATAAAAAAATTAATGAAAAATGTTATCGAAGCCATCATTTTAAATGACAAATTCCGAGGTGAAAATATATTACTACTGCGAATTCCTATTATACCCACCCACAGATGTGCCAATTTAATTTAAACGCCCTCAATTTCCAATTAGATTGGCATTTGCAATGACTATCAATAAGTCTCAGGGCCAAACGATGTCTGTCTGTGGCTTAGATTTGAGCACATCATGTTTTTCACACGGACAATTATACGTGGCTCTCGAGTGGGCAAACCATCCAGTTTGTTTGTATTGGCGAAAGATGGGATAACAAAAAATATTGTACACTCTGTTGCATTAAGGGGATGATATTGTTTTTTAGTAATATTGTTATAAGTAGCGATATGTATATAATTTTAAAGAATCAATTTTAATAAATTAAAAAAATAAATGATTGGTGTTTTGTTATTTTTATATTATTCTTTCACCGTTCACAGCGCTCCATACATCTTCCACTTATATACCACATCCTAACACACTTACAATAAGTTAGTTATTTTTTCTAGCAAAATATTCTCTAGAAATAATTTATATGACAAAACAACGTTTGTCGGGTCAGCTAGTATATATATATATATATATATATAACCTTTTCAAACATTGCACAGGACGAATGGACGAATAAAAACTATTACATGAAGTGGAAAAATTTAAATAATAATAATTAATTGCAATTAAATAAAAATGAAAGCATACAATATCAATACTTCATAAGGGTCAGTGGTCGAATATTACAAAATAGGAGTATTTCTGTAATTTTATAAACATATTTCTAAAATTTGCACGGTTTAATTACACACACACACACACACACACACACATATATATCCTTTTCTTTATTTTTTTCTTTGCATTAGAGAATGACTATTTCATAGACTGTTTTATTGTAATGACGACAGTAATAGCAACGGTCAGTTTATCAAATATGTTTATGTTGCATTTTCTAAAATTAACAAAGGAAACAAATTATGACGACACTTTTTTAAATTTAAGTTAAAGCTTTATAAATAGTCGTTACAGTTTTTGCTTAGTTAAAAATAGTTAAAAATACATTCAAAATAAATTAATTGAGCTATATTTAAAATTACGATAAATACTCTGAAAATATTAAAAGTCACGTATTTTAGTAAATAAATAAAAAACATTTCTTTAAATCGGAAATTTGTAGTACTATTTGATACTTATACGTTAATTGGATTGCACCGAGCATCTGGCGATCGATTCGCTACTTATTCATTATTCAACTAAAATTTTGTCATAATATCTCTACCTTCCTTCTCTCTCTCCACATACACAAGGAGAGGGCAGAGGTATTATGACAAAATTTTAGTTGAATAATGAATAGGTAGAGAGTCTATAATATATACCTCAGTGTTACACAAGAGTATTTAAGAGACAAGTTTATCGTCCATGTATGTGATTTTAGCGAAAGTTTTTGGTGAATTGGCGATAATTGTTTTATTTTTATGCTGACTTGAACTTTGTATACACTAATACAATTAATTTGATGGATTTTGAACAATCAAAATGTTTGAAGATAAAAGATTTTTTCCCATATAGATACTTACGAAATTTTGAATTTTAGCCGTTGACACCATTATTAATTAACTTAAAACAGTAAATTATTAAACTGGCCTCAACGTTACCGATAATTGTCCTTGAAAATAACTTTTTCAAGTATTACTTATGTCGTTATCAAGTTTCATTGCTTTTTTTTTTCTTCTTTTTATTTCCCCGTTTCTTGCAATTTTTAACTACTCGAAACACTCAAATAAGAAATACATAAAACGTCAAAATTTCATTTTATTGCTTACTTTCCTACGCTTGATTTTCTCTAAATCCTAGAATCCTAAGCATATTTCCACCCCAGCCACCCTATAATTACACCATTGCATTCAGAAACGATAGCTGGACGAGCAGCCACACGTTGCCCGTTAGGCGTAACTTGCAAGCATGTAATTTAGCATCCAGTTTTATCTGTGGCTATGATTTCAGTTCAGATATTCAAAAAAGTGTATGATTATAGTACTATCAACAGTTTGTTATAATGGGTAATCGTATTTAAAGATTATACTTCAAGGTTAGCATATAGCAAAAGGAAAATGTTGTATGTGTAATAGTGTTAAAGGGGAAATGTGTTTTGCGGTATTATATCTATTGTAAGCTATGGATAATTATAGATGGGAGTTTTCACCGACCTTCATAATTCAACGAAAGTCGACTCTATACTTTTTCCTCGTAACCTATATATTTAGAGAAATGAGGGAGGATCCAGTGTACATTCAGTTTCTGTATTTCCGTAACTGACCATCAATTTTAGCCTTAAAAAGAAAAGAGAGAAAAAAAAAAAAAAAAAAATGCAATGCATATTGAAACAAAATGGCATTTATTTTAAAATACTTCATTAAAAGAACAGTGAGCTTTTCCTGAATTAAAAAAAAAAAAAAATCTTATAATTAAGATTTTTTTGAAAATGTTTTCATTTTAAACTGCAATTTGTGCTAAAACATTAAAAAAAAAAAAAAAAAAAAAAAAAAATCCATTTTTTAGAATCGTTTTGTAATTCTGTTTTCTCTAATAAATAAATAAATAAATAAATAAAAAATAAATAAATAAATAAAACTGTCTTTGTAAGATTTTTATTTAGTGCTAACAGACTTTTTTTTTTCCTTTAAATAAAAATCTGGAAATATCCAAAGTTTTTTTTTTTTTTTTTTTTTTTTTAATTCAAATTACTGTGTTACTTTTAGTTCATCTTGTACTATTAAGCAAGCAAGATTTGTACACACATATATATATGTATGTATGTATATTTCACTGTTCTCAAAATCTGTCCAATGAAGGCTGTACCAATTTATGGTGAAAACTATTTATTATAGATAGAAAACATGAAATTAACTTACGTTTTTCTTAGAAAACTATTAAGCAAGCAAGATTTGTATATATATGTATATGTATGCATATTTCACTGTTCTCGAAATCTGTCCAATGAAGGCTGTACGATATATGTTGTAAACTACTTATTACAGATAGAAAACATGAAATTAATTTACGTTTTTTTTTTAGGAATTATTTAATTATTTAAGAAACAAATACGAATTATGGCACTATATTCATAATAGCTTTAAAATTAGTTATTTAAAATTTTTAAATGTTGCCAAAAGTTTTTTTTTTTCCCAACATAAAATTAAATATGCTTTCCCGCGAAAAATCTCTCGGACCACAATTATTATTAAGAAACGTAAATATATATATCGAGTAAAAATCAGAGTATTTCCATTTTATAAATGTAAAATAAATAAACGCATTTATTATAAAAAATGAAAAGAAAAACATAAACAATAATAAGAACGAGGTTTAAAGTTCATTTGATTTTAATAAATCAATGGACCATATTCCTCCTTTGGGTTCGAGACTATAAAAAATCAGCTGTTTTCGGTAAACAATTCTCAACTCTACCATAGCAAAGCATTGTGGCTTGCAAATTTTTATCTTGCAATATTATTTCTAAGAGTTACAGATTATATGAAATTGAAGTAAGAGTGATATAGTGATAACTTTGTTTTGTTTTTAATCCATTTTTAGTAATATACTTTAATATTAATCAACATATGTAATATTAAAAGTTGCCGTGTGAACTGTGGCGATGTTAACAAATTTAAATGGATGTTCCATTTAGTAAATTCCTTTATTAAAGTGATTGAAATTCTATTTATTTAAGCTTTGATGTCTATATATATGTGTGTGTGTATAAAATGTTCTTATTAATCTTTTATTCATTATATATATATGTGTGTGTGTGTATACATAAAATGTTCTGCAATTTTACGATATGGAATAGTCTTAACTTTATCATTCGATTCAGTTGTTTATTATTATTTCATTTCTCTTTTGTTCTTGTTTTAACATTATTATTAAGTTTCACTGCAGAAATATTTAGGAAAATGTTATACGTAACAATAAAATGTCATCTTGAATCTAATTTGTTTACAAAATATCGGCCACGTGTTCGGAGATTTTACCTACGGCGACGTCACAGGAATATTGTCCATTATATAGGAAGAACGTGAATATTTTATATTGCTTACATTTTGTAAGAAACACAGAAGAAAGATTTAACTAAAACGATTAAATTGCTATTTTAATATATAAAAGCTGTACTTACTAAATTTAGTAATAAATTTAGTAAATGTGAAGCATATTATGTATGAACATATTCATACATAATATATATATTTCCTTGTTAGATTATTAAAATCAAATTGAAAATTATATTTTTGACATATATGTTAAACTTTTGAAGAATTCCAATACGCTAAAAAATTTAGAACTATGACAACAAAATGCAGATCAGAAATTTAAAGCGATAACTTATGCCCGATACTTACAATTCAAATTTTTGTGATAAAGATTATTTCATTTATTTTCTCTCTCACCCAGAAAATTCTAAAGTCTAATATTCTGAGTTTAAATGACACAGAAAATCCTGAAGTTAAATTTAACATCATTATAAATTCTAATAAAACATTAAAAAATACAAATAATGTCAACATTCTTCTGCGGACCACCAAAGATTTCTCGCGGACTACTAGTGGTCTACAGACCACCGATTTGCGACCACTGCTATAGAATGAATCTTTATATCTCCATGAATATATGTGTTAGTCACATAAAAAGAATATAGATAATTAGAAGACGACATATGCTACAGGCTACAACGAATTTCCAGAAATTCCAACGAATCATATTTTATAAGACGATCCGAAAATATTCTTTTCTTTCATGTGTTATCTTCATTTATTACCTATTTGTCTTGACTTCAGAATAAAAGATTCAATATATATATATATATGTAGTATAACGTGTTATTTTCAGACATGAAATTCCAAAAGAATTCAAAAAGTATTTCTCATAGGTATTCCAGAAAACGTCTGTTTTCGAAAATGTTGACATCATTTTGTCATCCATCTATGTATATATTTAAAAATTAATGCTGATGATAAAAGTTTAATTCACAAATAGCAAAAAGTATTTGTCAAGCAGTATTTTAAAAAGAAACAGAGAGTGGGCAAGAAGAAACACACAGATATATTTTTCAATAATATGTATTTTTTTTTTTTTTTTCTTTTAAGTATATGTAATTTTTAGTATTATATGTTTGTATTCGGGTTAAATTAAATCGAACTAGAATAAATATTTTAGCTACACATAAAATTTTCAATTAAAATTCTTAATTAAAAAAAGAATGGCACCCCCTTTAACAATTTTTCCTTTTTAGACTATTTAAACACAGAAAGGAAAAAGGTTTTAATAGATTTTTTTCATTTTCTTTCTTTCTTTTTCTTACCCACAAGGACACATAATACACTCAATAAAAATACTGTTTGAATAGGGGATTGCTATTTCTTTTCAAGAAAAGAAATTTGAAGGTCGATGGTTCTACACCATTAGCTGCTACCATTAGCAGCTATCTTTACTAAAGCTTTCATTTTTTTCACTTAAGGCATTCAACTTTATGTCTTTAACTCAAACAAATTTATTATTATTATTTAGACACCCACTAGGAACATTTTACTGTTCCTCAATTAAAAAAAAAATCATCCTTTTAAGTAACGGCAGGATAAAAAGGAAAAATCTTTCTTGCGCAAGAATATTTTTGATTTAAATTTTTTTTTTTAAATATTAAATTATATTTAAATGTAAAAAGCACTAAAAAGAAAGAAGAAGAAGAAAAGAAAAAAAAAAAAAAAAAGAATCCAAATCTTTGCTTTTTCGATCAGTTTTTGAAATTTTCTTCCCCTTTCTAACCCCCCCCCCTTTTTTTTTAAAGGGAACATTAAATTATCAATTTATAACCCGACTACTTCAAAATTTTATGAATTTTAGAGTAGTTAAATTTATTTATTTATTTATTTTATTTTACGAACATATACCATGCAAGGAAAATTCTGTAATAAGGGAAAAAATCACCTATGAAAGTTTGATAAATCTGTGTGTTTTGAGATCTCTTGCATACTTTTTAGTATTTTTACGGTGATATGTGTACTTGTGCATGTGTTCATATATGTGAGTACACACAATAATGTCTACATGTTATAGGTCACCACTGCTTGTCCTGTATAGATTTGGATGAGGTTAGAACTTGTATTTCTTCACAGGGCCAAAAAGAAAATTTTTTTATCATTTTGATATTATGGAATTAAATTATTTCTAGTGCGATTGCGCATATACTTTATAATTTATTAAGATAAAATAAGGTAGACATGTTATAGGTCAACGTCTCAAAAAAGTATAAATTTTTATGAGTGTAGGAGTTACAGTTTTTCTACAGAGATACGGCATAGAATTCTTATACACTGAGGTCTACGGACTAAATAATTGAAGTTCCTTTTATAAAATTAATTTGTTTATATATATATATATATATATATATATATATATATAAAGAACTGATACATGTTACATTGATTTGTTAATGTATCGTCATTATGAAAAATGAGATGAGTACTATTTAAAGTTTTTTTTTTTACGGGGAAGCATGAAATAATTTATACATATTAACACATCTTATTGGAGTGAATTATATGAATTTGATTAAATATTTAAATGGCACTAAAACTGATTAATTTTTAGAATTTTTCTGTAAAATGGTCATTACTGGAAAATGCGTGCTTAAAATTTATATTATTTTACTGTGAAGCACAAAAAATACATTAACATGCTGATACATTACCATTTCTGATATATTACCATTCATTGTACAAATATTTTAGCTTGAAGAGAAGTATTCAAACAAACACCTTACTGTACTCTTGATATTTGATTATTTATTGAATTACTCAGTGTTTCAAATTTGTTTAAACGCTTTATAACTACTAAATGTTTTGGAAAGTCGAGTGGAGCCACTTCAGATTTTCTTTCTTGAAATCAGGATACACGAATAATATTTTCTCCAAGCACACCATTCACAAATGTTTACACTTTTTTTTTACCATATTATATATATATATGTGTGTGTGTGTGTATGTGTAAAACATATTTAAAATAAATTTCATTATTTTCTTGAATATACTTTGTTATAATTACTAGCAGGCTACGCCCGCGTCGCTGGTCACTATATTTAAATGGATTTTTAAGATAATTGTATCACTACTTATTTTTTTATATCACATTATAAATAAAACCTTTAAAAAATATCTACATTGAAATCGCAGTAAACCTCGCTTCGGGTACTCGCTGCCTGCGACAGCTCTCTTTGCTGCATAAGGTCCAGGTTTCCCCTGTCTGCAGAAAGCTCTTTTCCGGGCACTTGAATTGTATTTATCGACGACAGGTGGATCTGTTATTATTTTGAGAACTACGATTTTAAAGATAATTGTATTTCAGCATCTATCAAATATTTAAATCTTTGAACCATGTATTTTATATCCCCTGCTCTTCACACTATATTACGATTTGATTCCGACTAATATAATAAATATAATAAAAAGCATATTTTCTTTTTAAATGGAATTAAATAAATAAAAAATAAATAAATTTAATTTTAATCAGTTTAATCCTTTCTACTATATACTACTTTTTTCCCCAATAAATATTACAAGGAAAAATGATTTTTCTTTCAAAGGAATTATTCGTAATTAAAAAAATGAAAAATAAAAAGTTGCTATACTTTAAAAAATATACATAAACATAACTGCTATAAATACGTTTTTAAATTTAAAATTTAATATGCTTATTTTTTTCTACTGCATTGCCATTTGATTTTCAGTTAATTTAATAAATTAAAAAAGAAAAGAATGCGCTTTCAAATGAATGAATTAAATAAAAAAAAAAAAAAAAAAAAAAAAAAAAGCGTAATAGCCGTTACTAAGATACGCAGACAATTAAAATGAAATAATAAATTTCAGAAAAAAATGAAACATAGAAGCCAATATTTAAAATTGAAAAAAATAAATAAATAAATAAAATAAAATAAAAATTCAAATACAAAAATATCTCGATGAGGTGCACAGCTATAGAGTCCCAAGTATCCATCTACCAAGTTTTGTAGCTCTGCGATCAGTAGTGTGAGCACCAATGCGCAGACACAGACAGACATTTCTCTTTATTTATATTGATTATTTTAAAGAATTTAAGTTTAAAATTTTGAAATTTACGCCATCACATAATTTCTTTATTTTAAAATGGTAATACATTTCTTTAAAGCTTCAAAACAGGAATTGTCGTTTAAATAAAACAACTATATAGATTTAATCGTAAAGACATTTATAATTACATAGAATCATGTGATAAAATGAAATGATATTTGGTCAAAAATAACATAGAAAATAGCATCTATGAGCTAAAATGATTCTTTCTTCTACATTTAAACACAAAAGTAATTTCTTTCGTCAATTTGCCAGCTGTTTTCTACTGAACCGACTTTAACAATTTATTCTTCAGTAATAGCTTTTCATAGACGTCGAATTTTCTTTTCTTTTTAAGACGGACGACTATTAGTCACAATCTACGGATAAAAGGTTGTCACCAGTTTTATGATGGTTGGACATTCATCGAAATCGAAAATTTATCGAAAATATAATTGAATAATTTTAAAGCGATGTTATAATTAAAAAAAAAAAAAAAAAAAAAACTAATAGTCCTCCGTACTAAATTAAATTCTGCTTTTGCCAGAATTTCATCAAAATCGTTTTTATTTATTTATTTATTTTTTGAAAGAAAAAGAAAAGAAAATTAATAATAATCAGTATGGAAACGGACAGTATCGAAGAAGTTGAAGAAGTCCTTTTTTTTAGACAAAAATACATAATTTATTTTAATTGTTGCCAAAAAAGTTTAGGTGTGTGTTGGTGTTCCGGAATAAGGCCGATTGACTACTCTTGGGTCCTAGGCCTGAGGGGGAGTACCTTCAGTGGAGGTCTTTCTAAGGGGTCCTAGCCCGTATTTACGCAAGTTTCGGAGAAAACCACGGAAAACGCAAAAAAAAAAGTTTAGGAGTTAATTTTAAAATTTTTTGAAATGAAAAGAAATTTACGCGTAAATATTAAAATTGATATAAAACTTTGTGAAAAATTAAACTTGCAGGGTAAAATTGACGTCATTATAGCTCTAAAGTTTTTTTTTTTTTTTTTTTTTTTTTTTTTGCGACTTTACGGTGTTTTAGAATGTCAGAATCCTTTATCCCTTTCTTTTCAAAATGTATCACTTTGTAAATAATTTTATCTTGCGATGTTTAAATATTTTTCATGAGTATTGCAATACAAATAAACGAACCTAGTGAAATGAAGCTGATAAACTTTAATGAACAGTTTTTATAATCGATTTCTAAATACACAGTTTGATCGATTGATAAATATAAAATTGCGGTTTATAAATAGAAAACAAAAACTTATACATATAAATGAACGATTTTTTTGTGTTTTTAGCGAAATTTTATCGATTAAGCAAGAAATAAATATTTATGGGTAAGGCATATCTTAATGTTTAGCTATTGTGCTGATCCTGGTTTGGAGATTAAAGCGATTATCTGGCCTAGAGACTTAGGCCAGGATAGAATACGCTCCGTCGGGTTTCTATGTCATACTTACGCAAGTTTCGGAGAAACTCAGGAAAACTCAGTATGGCTAGGCCAATGGGCGAACCTAACATTTCCAGCCTATCAGTTTTGAAAGCATAATCTCTGAGGGAACTTCAGATGTTATAAAAATTACATTGTCAGATTTTTTTTTTTTTCATCCCCTTTCCACTTAAGGGGATACTTCATTCTATGGAGAAATTTATTTTATAAATTATACAGGCCTACAAAAATAAAATTGGCAAAATTTGATTTGATAATTTTGTCTGATCTGTATGTATTTTGGTGTGCTGAAACCGAAAATGAAGCCCGTTTTCCTCTATCACGTATAGATTTTTGTCAATACAGGGTGTTTACCAACACATTTTTATTTTTTATTTTTAGTGGTTTCTAGTATGTTTCCATCATTAATGATTAATAATCATGGAAAAACATTTTTAAAGTTACCATATAATTACAATATTGGTGGTAGAATCACCGAAGAAATTGTGTCTATAGACACCCTCTTGGGCACCCTCCTGAAGAAAATCTATACGTGATAGAGAAAAACTGACTTCAATTCTGGTTTCAGAACCCCAAGAATAAAGATCAGCCAAAATTATCAAATCTAAATTTTAGTTGTAGACTTCTGTTATTCATTACCTAAAGTAACTATCATATTGAATTTACGTTTTCACATTTAGAAAATTCGCAGTCGTTAACATGTTTCTCGTTTTTTCATTGTTTTTTTTTTTTTTTTTTTTTTTTTTTTTTTTTTAATATTTCGTTTTAAATCCGTAAAGTACGAAAATATAACTAACAGTATTTTTTTGCACTTTATTGCTTCGAAATGAAATATTAAAAATTTTACATATTGATTTTTGGAAAATGAGAAACATTTTAATGGCTGTGAATTTTCTGAATGTGAAAAGGGAATAATTTATTCTTCAATGATAGCTTTTCTCCTTCTTTCATAGGCGTCAAAAGTTTCTTTTCTTTTCTTTCTTTTTTTTTTTTTTTTTTTTTTCTGTAAAAGAGCGATTTTTTGTGTATTTAGTGAAAATTTATCGATTAAGCAAGAAAATACTTATGAGTAAGGCATTTCTTAATATTTAATTATTGTGATATTCAGATGTAATCAGATCAGATAAAAATTTCTTAATACAAAATAACAAAATATATATGAAATTCGTGAAACCTCATTATCTGATGTATAAAAAGATACATCAGATAATGAGAAAGTTAAACAAATTTCCCTATACAATTAATTACACGGGGGTAGACTGTCGGTCAGATTAGGTGAAGTATCCTCCTAAATATGATATGAAGGAGCAGCAAAGATTAGACACATTTACAAAATAAATAAAATTCCATGTTGTGATTGATTTTATTATTTTTTGCAAGTGGTGAGAGTGCCTTTTTTTTTTTTATTCAGAGTTTGAAAGTTTCGGCAGTATAAACATCTTATTAGCAATCTTAATAATCTAATAATTGACCTTAACGATACAATTAGTATTTTCTTATACTATTAACATTATTTAGAATTATTAAAAATTTATTACACAAGTATTTAGAAAAAAAAATTACCCTTCCTTTTACTCGCAAATGCGAATCAAAATAAAAAACGTATTCAATAAAAACTATTCTAGATTGTGAGTGCTTTTTTTCTTCATTCATTCATTGCTTAATACAAAATAACAAAATTAATTCATCCAGATAAGCTTGATTATATGCTCTAAAAGCGCCCTGTTGAATGTACTTAATCGTTTCTTTGACAATGTTTTATTTATCATTCTTAAAAGCCAACTAATATGACATTGTTTGATAATATAGGAAATATAAATATGTATCTAATGGAATTAAATTTCATATTAAAAACACCCGTAATATGATACTGGCAGTTTAAATCATTCACCACCCACATACGTAATCTTATCTCATACAACGACAAAATGAATAATTTTTGATTAATTCACTCAACGTATTTATGGATATGATAAGGGAGACACAGCACGACGACAAGCACTGCGGAGATTGAAAGATAACAAGCTATAATACTACTCCTTAAACAAACGAGAAAAAATACGAAGAATTAATCATATTTTTTTATGAGCCAAAATATAATAGCGTACTTTTTCACTTCCCATATTAATCCTTTTGGAAGCGGTCACGGAGCAAGGTTACAGACGCTTGCATTTGATAGTGTGGAAAATAATACCCAACAAGCGTATACATTTCCTTTTCTTCCGCATACCCTGCTAAAGCTGAATGTAAACAGTTAGCGCGTGCTGCCACCATTTGCTTTAGAATATTTTAGTATGAATGAGAAAAAGCATCAGTTTTATTTCTAAAGAGTGTTTTCTTAAAAGGGTTGGATGCAGGATGCCCCACTAAGGACATTTTCCCCCATTAACGGCCCTCTTCACTCACCGTCGCTGGAAGCCCGAGCCAATGTTATTCAATGGGGAAATTTTCTTTACAAATAACTTATTAACTAATACATATTTTTAAATTCAGTTTTCACATTCAGAAAATCCCCAACTGTTAAATTGACGGACCTTTTTTAAAAATGCAATTTTTTAATTTTTAATATTTCATTTCGAAATTGCAAAATGAAAAAATTTCACATATTGAAAATTCGTATTTTGCAGCTTCAAAATAAAATATAAAAAATTAAAAAAATAATATTTTAGAAAAGGTGCGTCAATTTAACAGCTGGGAACTTTCAGAATGTGAAAACAGAATTTAAAAATATGTATTAGTTAATAAGTTATTTGTAAAGAAAAATTTCCCATTGAATAACATTAGTTTCGGATTCCGGCGGCGGTGAGTGAAGAGGGCCCTTAAGGCTCATTTGATCGGTAATTACGGCTTGAAGTGGATTCCGAACAGCTTCGACCATCTGTGCCTAAACCGGGATTCGAACCCGGCACCTGAAGGCCAGGGCGTTAACCATTCGGATACCAGATGGACCAAAAAGGGGAAAATGTGCAGTTGTTAATTCGCTAACAACAATAAATAAATAATGAAAAAAAAAAAAAAAGTAAGCAAACATCAATCGCAAAAGCACCTAGCAATTGTTTCTAAACAAAAAATTAAACATCATGAACGCGGAAAAAAAGCACGAATTGAACATGAAAGAAGCAAAGAACACGGCGCCCATGATAAACCATTAAATTATGTTTAAAGCATTTATTTAAAATACAGGCAACCCTTAAAAAAATAATTGTAATGATAAAAAGTTTAGATAATAAATAATATAATAATAATAAATACAAAAATAAATATTGTAAAAAATAATTTAAGAAATTAAGAATAAACTATTTAATAATTGAATAAGTAGAATAAAATCGATGAATGGTTCAAAAAGAAGGAAATTTCAAATGGCTTGGGCCTCAGCCATCATCTATCCTACAGTCTCGCCTTGTGTATGAGTAACTAAATGCACTAAATAGCGAATTTTTTTTTTTTTTTTTTTTTAAACAATATTGAAGGGGGGGGGGGGAGGAGGAGGGATTCTGTAATCATCTTTACTATCAAAACAAATCCTCAAAAAATTTAAATTTGTACAAGGTTTTTTTTTATTAAAAAAAAAAAAAAAAAGAACCTTTTTATAAAAACAACAGTTTCTGGTGTCCAAAATATATAACTATAGTTTTAACACTAGAAAAAACACACATTTTATCGACTTCAAATTTTCAAAGGCATATGTACCAACTTCTACTCTTTTTTAACTACCAGTAATTTGTAATAGAAATATTTTTTAATTTTTATAACAGGTTTCACTTATTAATAAATTAAAGAAATTCTACTGATTTAAAAAGGCAAAAGTTGATATCTATGCGTACATAATATATTTTAATATATTACAATCTAATCTAATATACCGAATGTCTATTGACATTGAAATGGATTTCTGAAATCCACTTCATTATTTTTCATCATTAAAATTAGATATGTTGATTTTTACTTCTTTTCTAATAAGAACACATTGAAAATTTTTAAGGCATATGATTCACAGTAATGATTATTTATTTGAATAATATTTTGATTACTTGTTATTCTTTACAGGAATTGTTACGCATGAAATGTAATTCGTTTGAGGGGGAAAAAAATTCCCGTTCCACTCGCTATTGTACAAATGTCAATAAATGTTTCTATCGATGATTTCACAAGAATCATTAAAAAATTTCCAAGATATAAATTTAAATATGGAATAAAAAAAAAATCTATAATTACTTTAAATAATAATAAAAAATCTAGTTTTCTTGAAAAATATTTGTTTCAGTTTTGCTTCCTTTTTTTTTTTTACTTTGAAACAGCTGTATGTTTATGTTAGCTCTTTGTGCAATTTAATTTCGGAATAATTAGCTTAATTCCACGTGTTATTATTATTATTATTATAAGACTCAACACAGAAATTATTTTAATTATTTCAATATCTCCTATCCTACCACCCTTTAATTTCACTATTATGTTCGTCCCCCAAAATATTCGATTTTATACCAAGTAAATCATTTTTTGAAACATACATGAATGAGAATGACAAAATGTTACAACTAAATTGGTGTGATATAAAAACCAATATTTTCTGAGAAAAATCTATATCTCCGTCGCTTCATACACATTTAATTAAAATTTTTTTTTGAAAACACATAAGATATTCTCATTGTAAACATGCAACAAAATAGCGTCTAATCCAAAGTATAAAATTATTTACAGACGTTTTGAGAGGGAATAAATAGAAAGCATACGTTAACATTTAATGTAACTACTTTTTAAACATTTCCAAATGGTGGCGTTAAACGAATACTCAAAAAAAGAAAGATAATATTTTGGTAAAATCGTACTTATCCATGACGAAGACGTTCGTGACAATTTGCAGACTTTTCGGCAAGGCTACTGCTAAGTTTAAATTGTTCCGACAGAGGCAGACACATCGTAGAAATGAAGGCGGCGACACTATTTTTAGGCGAAAACCGTGGATACGTCAGTCAGTCACTGGAACAGACAGACGAAATGGAAAATGCAGATTTGAAGAATAAAGAAAAAAAAAAAAAAAATAATGATGTGCAATTGTGTAACGTTCGTTGAACTTTAAATGAAAGCTTTTCAAAACATTTAGGGAAAAAATAAAACATTGCTTAGATATATTGAAATTTTAATAATTGTTAGCGATAGTTATCTTTGTTATCGGTCGACGGATTAATATTAAATTGAAAATACAGACAATATAAAATTTTATGAATTAGAAAGCTACGAGACAAAACTTTATATGTAATACTTGTTATTTTTATGCTATTTATTCTTAGTTATCACCATAACGAGTAATACTAGGAAGTGTAATCAACGCTTTCGATAGAAAAATGTTTTTACATTTTGGTATATGGGATCCTCTTTATTTTAAAATATTTACAAGCTGATTTTTTAAAACAATATTTAGAGATAGTGTATATATACAGGAAAACAATTCACATGTATTTCTATCATAAACGTTGTGAGGAAATGTCTGTTTTTATCAGCTTTTGAGGGTATCCTGTCACCGTTAGATTGTAAGAGGTCCTTATTTATTTATTTTTAAAAAAGTGACGAGGGGAGAATGCAGGAGAAAATAACATGATTTGTCACTCTGATATATGAAATTTATATATGTTTAATTTTATGCAAATTCTAATTACCATAAATACACCTTTGGTTACTACCACACTTATACATACATTATTAAAATAAATATTTCCTTTTAACATGCTTTTATATATCTATATACTGGTACATAAACCATAAATTTAGCAGACTGAGAAACCTTTTTTCCACCATAAACAGCAACGTTCATTTTACATTTCTAACTTTTAAATATTTCTATACGTTTTCGAGAGAAAAATATCACTAGCTCTATCCAAAAGGAATTTCACTTTATCTCCCAAGCAGAATCCTCTAGCTATAATATTATAATTATAGCTATAATACTTAAAATTGATAGACCGCTGACACGTTTCTTTGTGTAAAAAAAAAAAAAAAAAAAAAAAAAAAAAGAAAAAAAAAGAAAAGAAAAAAATAATTAAAAAGAAAAAAAAAAAAAATTGAGTAAGTATTCATTTGCGATTAAACTCATTACGTAATTGTTTATTACTTCTATTTTTCATCTATTTCAACAGCAACAAATAATTTTACCCTTTTTTTTTCTTTCCTTAAATCATACTTTTCATTCTCACACGATACACATTTCAAGTTTTTTTATTGTTAACTTCAGAAATCAAAGCAGTTTCCCCAGAAAATTTTTCTAAGAATTGTAATAATTCTTTTAAATTATATAAAACTATCTGAGTATCTTTCCCACCAAATTTTAATATTAACAGCATTCATATTATGACCGAACACGAAAACGAAAGAAATTAATGTAAATTTGTCCGATTTATGCCATACAGTTTTGCATACTCAGTGTCATTTATTAAATTTAATAGGGCAGAAACTGACTCAGTTTGGATATGGTGCATTCAAAAATGTCTGAGTGATTGCATGTATTATTATTTATTTATTGGAATTACAATTCTTAAATTAGATAATGTAATATTACAAAGATATTTACTAGGGGAATAGCCTGTATTACTTTATAAGCTATATATAATATTAGATTATAGATTTATAAGAAGTTTTAGAATACTGAATATATTTCACGATAACTCCCAAATAAATAATTATTAAAACTTAAATTAGTTTTTCTCCAGCATTTATCGAAAAAAAAAAAAAAAAAGATAGTAAATCTTCAGTAAGCAATTAGGCTGGAATTGAAAATGTGCGCCCAAAAATAATATTTACATTCATACAGCCATCTCTGTTTAAAGAACACAGTTGAAACTCAAAGCATCTCAAAAAGAACATAAAATAAATCTCAAATATTTTTAACAGGCATATTACTATCTGTTCCACAAAAAATTTACTAGACAACAGTTTATTTTATTATAAGTGTAAGTTAAAAGGCCTACTTGGAAATTCTTGCAAACTTTTTCGTTGTGGATCCGCACCATCCTCAGGTATAAATTCCAGGTATTTATGCCTGAGAATCGGGTGTTTATGCCTGCTAGGTGGTTACACCTGAAATTTATGCCTGAGGATGGTGCGGATCCACAACGAAAAAGTTTGGAAGAATTTCCAAGTACGCTTTTTAACTTACACTTATAGTATAATTTAGGAAGTTTTAATTAAATCTATCTTATTTTATTTATTAGATAATGCATAAAAAGAGAGACAGAGAAGTCAATAGCAAATAAATTTTTATTCCTTTTTCATATATTTCAAATTTATTTCTATATAATTTCTAAAAGAACAGATTAATATATATATATACACACACACAGTATTTTTATTTATTTATTTTTTAAAGAGTCTTCATATTCTTTATAGGAAAATTACTAGATTTCTACCTTGAACTCAGAAATGAAATATTGATGTTAAAAAAGTTCAAAAAGACGTTCTAAAGGACAAAACAGTAATTCAACGGAACGAAAAACAAAAAGCATCAGAGAAAAAGAATTGTTTGTTTCATTAAGGGACGAAAATAGGTCAACTGAAAGCGCAATAAAAGTCAAAAATAAAAGTAAAGATCAAAAAGCTTAATAATAAAAAAAAAGAGTAGTAAGTAGATTTCAGTAAAATTGCTTTATCTTTATAACAATGGAGTATTTTTCGGAAGAAACATAATTTTAGGTTTCTCAACTATTGTATAATTTTCTTTGCTAAAATTCTTTATTGAAAAAGAATACAGGATTTTGGATGTATAATGCTACCTTTATATCCCATATTTTAAACGAAATAATCGTAAAGTTTATTTATAAATTTTTGTAATACTTCCCTAAATAATTTATAAATTCATTATATAAAAGAATATTTTCTTAACTCTCTAACGTTCATCTGATTTCGTATTAAGACGAAACATTTAACATTTTTATCCAACATTTTCAATATTTTCCGCCTGTTTTCTTCAATATTTAAACTTTTGTTAATTTTTTGTTCAGTTGACAGCACCACTTCTTCGTAATTTATTAAGTAATGTTTCAGAGGAAGCCATATAACCCAGGAGTCAATTTAATTTTCTTAGTAAGCCCCAGTACAGCTTGCTGCTTTCATGATGCATTCATGCCTATTTTGTTTCACCCGATGAAGGGTCGTGCTGTTATTTTGACCTGAAACAACTGTTGCGCTTTTCTGCAATTTATAATGTTTACTTACAGAGTTATTAATTTTTTAAATGAATTATTTGAATTTAAGCAGAGAAAAGACCTTTGTACCTTAAAAAAAAAAAAAATCAATTTTTCAAAAGTATTTTTCATACATAATTCAAAATGCTAGGAATGTTTTAAAAGAAACTACAATAAAATTGAATGAAAATTATAGCTACAATAATTAAAAATATAAAACATTCCCGAGTCTGGCCCTTTTAAAAATTAAACATTTAAACTGTATCTTCCCAGTTTCCCATTTTTTCGTTTTCCCACAAGATAAAGAAAAAAAGCTATAAATGTAAAAATATAAATTTTTACATATATGTTATATGTATAAATTTTTATTCTCTAAACCTTACTTTTGATGATGTGACCAAAATATTTTAATTTATAGCTTGATCAATCAAAAATTTTTTAAATATTTTCAAAATTATAGAAAATTATTATTATTTTTTAAAAATTGAGATATCAGATAAAATTCATACTTGAGGTTTACAGAGTAATGACAATACTTAGCAATAATTTGATACAAAAATTGTCGGTTCTACTGTGTATTTTGTAAAAAATATCTCGTGGAAAACAGGAGGCAAGACTTTTTTTTTCTTCTTTAATTAAATGTATTGATATTTTATGCTATTTAAAAATGACCTTTTTAAAATTTAAAAATGAATCAGCTAAAATAATTTGCAGACCTAAATCCATTCATGAACTCGATTTCTTTGAAGCTTTTCATATTTATAAAAATTTTAAAAACCTTGTAAATTGTGATTTCGCTGTTCCCTATTTGTCTGATTGTTGGAAATTTTACATTCAGTCCACATTTCCTTAATTTTTCTACTGTTTACACAGCTACACATTCCTTAATTCCTATTGGCCACACTCCCCACCTCTTCCGTAATCCTATTGGTTGAACTAAATCCGGTCCCTCTCCTATATATACGAGTACTTCTCCAGATTCAGAATTATTTTTTTGCACTGATGACGGTACGCTTTAGGCTACCGAAACAGCTGTATGCACCTCAATAATTTTTCTTTGGCGTTTCTGACGTAGTAGTTTATTTCTGTTTTAATAAAGCCAGTCATGCCAAATTTTTAATAACTATTACTGATACATACGCTCGTACACTTAGATACGCGAAAATGCTAATGAAAAAGTATTTAATTTGTCAGAGTATAAAGTTTTCAATAAAGAAAGCATGTATCGCGGCAATGCACTATTTGTTTTGAAAAGTCGCAGGCAAAAAGACATGTCGCATGATTTTCGGAATCAATTTCACTTCTTACTTGCATCATTGTTGAACTTGGATACTCAATTGACACGTTCGGGTAAATTATGAGCAATAAAATTCCGATGAGAGCAGTGAGAACCCTGTATTAATAATGTGTGATGAAAAATCATATTGGAGCTTAATCCTTCAACGTTCACTACGTAATTTATTTAAAAAAAAAATACTAAACTAATCTTTAAAATGGCCTTTAGACACATAGCTGATCATAAATATTTAAAAAAATAAAAAAATAGCATTGTTCCTTTTTGAGAAATTTTTGGTTTGAAGCATCTATAAGTTAATCTTATTAAATTCAAACAATGTTTAATTTACTAAATAAAACACTTTGTAAGTAAACATTATCGACTACAAAAACTCGTAAAAGTTGTTTCAGGTGAAAATAATAGTCCAGCTCTTCATTAAATTTAAAAAAAAAGAAACTAGACATGAGTGCATCATCAAACCACCAATTAGCCCTCGCGCACACCTTTGAAGCATTATTTGTTAAATTTTGGAATAGTGCTGCTATCTACCGAACAGAAAAGGAACAAACGTTTAAAACCTGATTAAAACAAGGAGAAAATGTTAAAAAACTGCTGCATAAAAATTGTTAAATTATGGCAAATGTTTGGTTTCGCTGCGAAACGAATGAACGTTAAAGGGTTAAAAAAAAAAAATCTGATTGTTTTTTTGCTCATGTGACCCTATCGTGTCTGCATTGCCATGATGAATATGATTAGTTTTAAAATAAGCAAACATGATTTGTTCCTAGCTGCTTGGACTAATGTGCGTAGTTGGAAAAATACGCAATTTGTAACATTAATATATAGGGAAAAATATAAAATAAACTTTCACTGTTAAAAGTACACATTCACCTTTACTTAAACTTGAAATAAACGTGTGGTAATTTTGTTCTCTTTGTTACTGCATTTTTTCGTTTCCAAACACAAAGTTTCATGTCATTGTATTCAGTTCTCCTCATGATAAATAACTTGTTTTCATTAAATCCAATATTCGCGGAAGTATGTAATTTCAATTTAATTATTTAATGAAATGCAATGGCTATAGATCGAGGAACATAATATAAAAGCTTATTAATCCGATACAATTTGGAACACATACATAGAATATTAAATACATGATATATTCAGTTATACATTACAAATTTCGATATTCATAAAATTTGTCTGGACACAAAATCATGAATTATTCATTTAAACAAAAATTCTTTGAATGTCCTACTTTTAATAGGATGTTTGTGTAAAAGTATACATCTGTAGGAGATGAGACATATATTTTTAATAATTGAAAACATCTCCTGAATAAATTTAGTTTTATTTGAAAAAGGTATAATTTAAAGCTCAGGTGAATGTTAATACATACATAATATCGGACATCGTATTTTATTTACGTCATGAATTTAACTAAATTTACAAATTTTAGTCCATGTATGAAACTAATTTATGTTATGTACATTTTTAGGAACTATTGATTTAAATGTTATATTGGTTCAGACTTCAAATTACCCTCTATTACTACAACCAGACATAACTTTGAAAAAAATCGAGTGAGCTCTTTTCTTTCTTTTATTATTAGTTATTATATAATTTTTCTTTTAGATTGAGATTGATTGCAATTTTTTTTTCCTTGGGGGAGGGCGGAATGCGACTCTTGCTAGTCGGATTTAAACCGTTAGCGCTCAGTGTCCTCGTTTGAGGACAGCTAATAAAATGGCACGTATATTTTTTGTGGTTTCTTGAAATGATTTCTGCTTTTTAGTGACAGTTTATAGCGTCATTCTAAATGATCCCTGAAAGTTTTATGTGCCTACTATTAATTATTATTCCATAATTTGGATAGTCATTTTATGATTTTTCATTCGTCGTATATATCTTTGCTTTTTGCGCAGGTATGCTAACTTAAATCAAGTTGAATAGTAATATATATTATAATACTTTACTTTCGAGATCTTTGTCAACATGTAATAGGAAATTGATCTGTTATCTCAAAGTTTTTCTATCTCGAAGTTTTCTCGCTAGAACACTAAACGTCAATAAATGAGGAGAGGCTTTAAATTTAAAACTATCAGAATTGTTTAAGTTAATATATTTTACTGTAAGATGTCTATATTAATTTAGAAGTGAAATAATCAGCTAATAATATTTTGCAAAATCAATTCGGTTGTTAACGGGTTAAGTATACCCAATTTTCCTAAAAGAATTCTAGTCTATTATTTTTTCGAGGGGAAAAAGTGTAAACATGAAAAGCAAAATGACTAACATATATATCTGTTTTTACCGATAAAAATGCAAAGTTGATATCACGTATGATTAAGGCTTATTTTCCACAATTATTTTGAAATTTTGGATCGACGAAGAAAATATATTTTCCCGGTTAGGGATGAGTTTCGGATTCATAAAGGATGTAACTTCGGATTCGGACTTATAGGACTGTTTTGTCACATTAAGATTTTAGATTATTTTTTATTTTAAATGGGATTTTTTAGGCATAGGAAAAACCAACTCGTGTAAGGAGCCAAACGCAAACCAAATTATCTTCCTAATAATAAAATCCCACGTTTCCCAAAATTAACTCTCGAAGCTGACGTCATAGCTAAAACTGTGTATTGGAATAAAGTAAGTAATTTTATCCAAGGTTTCCACGTGTGCATTTCAACTGAATAAAGTAATGAAAAGGCTAATTTAACGGAAAAACTTACAGCACAACTGCAACAATGCATTGAGGTAAGCAGGGTTTAACCTGGCAAAAAAATTACTTTAGTATTTTAGCGAAAATAGGCAAGCACTATTTTAGCTTTTTCGAAAGTTAATTCTTTGGATACCATTGATTTCTTTTACTTAGCTTTGTTATCCTCAGTTTTGTTTTCTATTCTTTTGTTCATTGATGATTTTAACCAAGCATCCATATTTGTGACTTTTAAAATATGAATCAGGGAAACTATGTTTTGATTTTAACAGTACAAAAAGAGGTACTCATATCATATGTGTAAAATGAAAAAGCAATTGAAAAATTAAGTAAAGTGTAGTGGTAGATAATCGTGAAATACTAGTGCTAAGAATGCTTCTATGAATCAAATTCTGAATTCTGACATACTTTTAAATGTTTTTGCATTTAAATTCAATCAAAAAATAAATTAAAATCCAAATTACTATATAAATAATCATTCCCAAAAATTTCAGTCCTTCCGTAGTTTTTGACTGGAAATATTACAAAAAAAAAAAAAAAAAAAAAAAAAAAATCCGAGTTATTATATAGAGATACAGTTATCCAGTTTTAGCTTTTTAGAGAAATTCTGACCAACATGTTTTAGCAAAATATGATACCTTTTAGCAAAATGCTAAAAAAACTAATGGCAGTTTAAACCCTGGAGGTAAGTAAATGTTATCCATGGGTATGCACGGGTTTGGAAGTTTCGTTCATTTATTCAAATAACACATTAAACATAGAAATTCATTGGTCTATTTATATTTATATTCATTAGTCATTATAAAGATTTATTTTAAAAAATATACTTAAGTAATAAATAAATTCAGCAAATAAAAATGATAAATTAAATATGTAAAATTCAACAAGAAATTAATAATATAAATAAACAGACACACGGTTATAAAATTAGAATTAAAAGATTACGATGACATTTTTAATTTTTTTGGAGACCGTTAGGACTTTACATGATGTAAAAAAATGAAGTCACTTTTTATGAATATCATGTAAATTAATGTAAAGTAATCTGAAATGAAATGAAGGAGTAAATTTGGAAATACATGTGTAAAAATTCAGTGCTAGGCGGGCGCAGACCGATAAGTATTTCATAAAAGCAAATCATGTTTATATCTTCGAATATCAGAAGGGGATACTTCACCTAATTTGACCATCAGTCTAACTTCATGTTATTTTACTGATTTTTTTTTTTTTTTTTTTTTTTTTTTTTAATAACTCATTACCTAATATATTTTTTTTTAAATACGTTTCACATTTGGAAAATTTACAATCGTTAAAATGTTTCTCGTTTTCAGAAAATTGATTTTTTAAATTTTTGATGTTTCATTTTGAAGGTATAAAGCGCAAAAAATGTTCTTAGTTATTTTTTACTTTCTCTTTCGAGAATGTATTTTTTTATGTCAAATTTTCGAACGTGAGATTTTGTTATATTTACATGTTCTGAGGTAACCTGAATACGAAAATAATATTTTTAGCGAATGGTCTGTCTGTGTGGATGTCTGTGTGTCTGTTATCAGCATATCTCAAGAACAAATAGTAGTAGAAATTCCAAACTGGGTATTCTATATGTGTATCGTATAGGGATTCTACAGTAAGATTTTCGTTGAGATGAAGCAAACGGTTCGTGTACAGGGACACTCAAAATTATTCAAATACATTACGTCTATGGGGAATATTGCAGGTAAGTAGAGTTTAACATCTATAGACTGCAATAAACCAAATGAAAGGAATATAAATTTTTTGTAATAGAGATAGTCAACTGAGAAAAAATTTCTTGTGTACGTAGGAGCCTCTCCTCTTCCCCCTCCTGGGGGGGGGAAGACCCCCCTCGAGGGGAGTAAATTTTCATGATGGGTATCTTTCAAAAGAGCTCGCCAATACTTTTAAAACGAATGGTTAAACCATCGATCTGCGATAATTTAAAATAAAGTTTTTTTTTTTTTTTTTTTTTTTTTTAAGATGTATTATTGAGAATAAATTCAACTTTTTTTTGGATATTTAGTGTTATACTACTTCTCTAATATGGAAATCGTCTATATTATCATAAAATATAATTTTTTTAAATAATAATTTTAATAAATTATTTTTTGAAAACAGTATTAGTTTTTAATAACCGAATTATTTTTTTTATAAAAATATAGGTGCATTGATGAAACGGGGGGATTGCCCCCCCCCCTCACACAGAACTAATTATCATATAAAACTCTTCCGAAGCCTAATTTTAATTGTTTAACATAGGTTTACATAACAGTACTCCTTATCTTACCTCTTAATCTCCAGCTGTATTTATAGTATTAAATTTCATAGTAAGAGAAAGTCGTGTAAGTGACACACCAGATTATTTTTTTGTAATTTACAACTTAAAATAAATAAATTAATTAAAATTGTAAAAAATAATTTTTGAGACACTTTAATGAGTGTGAATTACCTAAATGTGAAAACGGAATTAAAAAAAAAAAATTACATTAAGTAATGAGTAATAAAAACAATTTCACCATTGAATAACATGGAATTAGACTGCCGGTCGAAATAGGTGAAGCATCTTCTTTACAGAAAACTCATATTTTCTTCTGTAAAAATTAAGAATAACATTTCCTTGTAAATTATTCTTTTTAGATTTTTGCCTTTTTTAAATATCTTAAAAAAAAAAAAAAAAAAAAAAACCCGGAAATAATGTAATAAGATTTTACCATCTTCGGATTCAACTAGAACCATGAACATTAAAATCGGGAATTTTACATGAAGGTCATATTTTATAAAGTTTATTTAACAAATTTCTTTCTTTCTTTCTTTCTTTTTTACTAACATTGAAAAAATGTATATCACAATGCTAGAATTTTTTTTTTTCGACAAACAAGTAATCTATTTGTTATATCTTAAATATAAATTGAGCAAGAACAAATATATCTTATGAAAACTGATAATTTGTTCCAATAAAATATGCAAAACAAAGGAAAAATGTCACAGGATTATCACAACTTGTGATGTTGTAATACAATTTGAAGAGGACATATCTTTGACTTTTTATTGCGTATCATCAAGAAACTGAATACAGGTATTATTCAGGAAGCGAAGTAAGAGATAAACCTATTAACAGAGTGATTTATCTCTCATGCCCTTTTTATTTCTATTTATTATCCCGAGTAATATTAGTGTTGAATGGTAGATTTTTTAAATCAGATATGTGTACCCTGGAAATAAAACACATCATGTCCATTTTGTGAAAAGTGTTAAAACCATATTTTTGACGTTCATATTTTTCTTTATATGCAAGCATTAAGCACTATGTCCAGTCCCATACAGCCACTGATCCATTAGACATCCAGAGCTGCCAACCTAATCCGAAAAATTGTTGGTACCGCCCATTTTTCTACACCACTTAATTTTTAGAGTAATTTTCGTCAAATATATTTACGATGAATTAAGAAAACAAATACTCTAAAAATTAAGTGATGTGGAAAAAGGGGCGGTATTAACAGTTTGCCGGATTAGGTTGGCAGCTCTGGGCATCTAAATTACATCCAATGATCCATAAAAAGGTCGAAAATACCCAAAGAATGTCCATTAAAAGTCCTGGATATCCAGTACTAATTATATATATATGTTAGATGTTTAAATATAGACGAAATTTAGACGTGCCTTTTTCGATGGCTAATAGATGTAACATAGTAGATCAAAACAAGATTTAGATATTTTCAATATCTATTAGATCTAACAAGTCCAATTATTGGATATTTGAAGATTTATTGGATATGTAACAGACATCTAATGGATGTAAAAAAGAGTGACGTTTGTCGTGCTCATAGATATCTGTAGGATATTTATAGAAGTTCAATGGATCAATTTTCATACAAGTTTATAGATGTCTTATGGATGTAAGTGGCTGTGTGTTACTATACAGAAGATAGGACAGTGGAAAATAAAATTAAATCCATTTTCTTTATTCATGAAAAATGTATTTTATTAGAACGTCATTAACACCATTCCTTAAAAATTACATTTTTGTGACATGGTGTCATTTATCTCTTCAGTACAGATATATTTCCACACATTTTTACATTTGTTTTTGTGGTTCTGACATACGCTAAGACAAACAACCACCAGATGTGAAAATAAAATTTAGCATAGAATTTTTTTCCGGATTTTAAAGATGCAAAGTTCATAAAAAAAATTTAAACTTCCTATCTGGTGGTTGTTTGCTATACCGAGTTCGAAACTTCCGTAGTACTGCTTTCAGCGATTTTGTGATCTTATATTGAAAACCTTACATGGGAAAACAACAATCATCAACATAAACGTGAGTGCTTCGGAATTCCTGCATGTGGTCGCAATCTCAAACTATGCTTACCTCCATCGAAAATCTAAAAAAGACATGAAGATAAATTTTCAGGGAAAAAAAAAAGGATTGAAATTAAAATTTTGTCTATAAAAAAAAAAAAAAAAAAAAAAACCTTCGCGGAAGCAAAGGTTATTCAGAGTGAAGCAACCAGAATTAATAATAATGATAATAACAATTATAATAATAAATTCCTTGAAAAAAGAAAACACGTGTGTATCAGAAAACTGTCTGATGCGTTGACGAGACGAGTCTGAACGGCTAGAAAGAATTAAAATCTTAGGCAAAGAATCTCCAAAACACGGGTATGCCAAGGAATCACGGAATAATAAAAAAGGGTGTCTGGAAATAACAATACAGTTTTGCCCTTTTCAAGGGTTTTAGAGGGCTAGAGATTGATCTACATATTAATTGCTGACATCAAGAAACAATTTATGATTGGTTCAACATATCTGCAAAAGAGAATCAAAATCAGTGTGATAACTATAATATTGTAAAATCCAGGTAATCAACTCTGTCTTTTTGTATATGTACTTATAGATTATATATGTTTTTGAAAATATTTGCCTGAATATAAGTTAAAAGTCACACTAATTTCGTTTTTTTTTTTTTTTTTTAAATTCTTCAAGTTCGTACTGAAAATTAACTATTTTTTTCCCCATTTCTACCACTCAAAATTGCATAAGATGTCAGATTAAAATGAGAAATTTATAATATTAAAACACAAAGCATATTCTGTAAGACCAAAATCGTACGATCTGGGCATGCGCGAGAAAATTTTGAACCAATTGGGAACGGGAATATTCTTTTCTTTTTATGCATAATACCGATGATAGATCAAGCAAACGACATTAATATTGACATGTCTATGGCAAACGCCTAATTAAAGCTCACTAACGCCTAATTAAAGTTAATATTACTCCGTGGTTCAATCATAAAAATAATTCACACGATTAATTCATATTTTCCAAGGAAGTATACCTATTAAAAACAAAGCAATTAGCGAATACGTATCGGTTACCATCGTATGCATTTCCGCTCGCCGAAAATTTCTGTACACTGGATGTGGCACCATCTGTTGCTATATAAATATATTATACCATATTCTGAATTTTTTTTTTTTCCATTTCTCAAAAGAAAAAAAAATCTTTTAAAATTAACAGATTATCAAAGTTTATTGTTCTTTAAAAGTTAACTTTCATCAGTTAACTTTGTTTAGAAAAGTTGGAGATAAATATTTAAAATCAAAGGAGGTTTTATTTTATTTTATTTATCTAATTATTATAATTTCTGATATTTCATTTCGATACCATATTAAAGTAAAAATAATTTGCAAAGAATAACATTAAAATATTGATATTTTGTACGAGTAAAAATTTACATAGTATAATTTATTATTAAAAATTTAATGAGAATTAATTCGCTAAAGTGTTAAATTCATTCTTATTTATTTATTTATTTAACAGTATACTTTTGTTGAAATATACTGTTTTGATAGAATAAAGTGTTATAATACTATTCCAGTAACAATAAATTTTAACTTTATTCCGATTTGCAGTTTGTTTTTAGAATACAATAAGTTAATATTTTGGATTATATCCAAGTGGTTTTACAAATATGGGAAATTGGGCAGGGGGGTTTAAACCGGTTAAGAGCAATGTGAAATATTAAAGCAAGGGTGTTTTAAACTTTATGCCGTGAAGAGATTTTAGTTGCATATCATCCGTCAAATTTTGACGGGTATTAACTAGTTTAATAATTAATTTACAAACCTTACTAGAAATATGTGTTACAATTAAACTTTTATAGAATTCATTTATACTTTGTTTGTTTAAATATTTATTTTTTTTAATTATGGCAGTGAAGAAAACGCAATTTTATCTTCCCTATCCTGTTTCATTATCATTTTGAATCTTGGAGGAAGTTGGAGCACCCTTTGCTCTAGTGAACTTAGAAGAGGAAGGGCGAAATTAAATTCACCTATGAAAAGAGAGAGATGAAATTTCAGACTGATTAAAACTTTCACTTTCTTCTTGTGGAGAAAGAAAAGGTATTTATCTGTAAAAGCGAAAATTGGATACAACGAAGGATTGGTGTATGAATAAAATAACAAATAAAAATTTTAGCATTAAGTTTGTCAAGAAACATTCTTTAATGTAGGTTTCAGACGAGGCAGAGAAAAAAAAATGAAAACCAATAAGCATAAACAAAAGAAAATTGATTTACAAAACATTAATTACGTTATGTGCTCAAAAATTTACGTCATGCACATTTCTTGGTTTAAGAATGGTCTTTATATATGTATTCTAAAATAAAAAAAAAAAGACATAAAAGAAAATTTAAAAAAATTAAAGAAAATTGCCGTTTCTTTTAAAAATTTTATTTCATGTACCTAAAAAGAATAGACGCTAAGTTTTTTTCTAAACAATAAATAAGTTTACAACTTTTCTCAGTCGGGATGTAAGTAACAATTAAAAAAAGGACTTATTAATTTTTTATTTATTTTTTCATAGTATTACGAGAATCTTTTACTTAATATTTTCCTTTCCTTCTATCTGTTTCGTATTTTCTTTTCTTTGATATACAACTACATACATTTTTTAATCCGATTGTTTACCAGATTTTGTCTTCTATCCCTCACGCATATTCTCTTTTGCAAAATATTCGTTCATGTCATCAAAAATAAAAATGTTTTCATTTTTAAAAATTGCTGTATAAATGAGCATATGATATTTATATAGTATACATTTTGACTTGATAAAAAGTAAATTAATAATATTAATAAATTCATTTTTCCACATTATTCTACATTTCCTTCTTTTTACTTAATAATTTTTTACTGAACAATTTCATTATCTTCTTCCTACAGATGCATTAAATTTATTTGGTAAATACACACTTCTATGTACCCATTTATTTATTTTTTCATAGTATTACAAAAATCTTTTACTTAATATTTCCCTTTCCCTCTATCTGTTTCGTATTTTCTTTTGTTTGATATACAACTACATACATTTTTTAATCCGATTGTTTCCCAGATTTTGTCTTCTATTCCTCACACATATTCTTTTTTGCAAAATACTAGTCCATGTCATCAAAAATAAAAATGTTTAAAAATTGCTCTATAAATGAGTATATGATATTTATACAGTATACATTTTCACTTGATAAAAATTAAATTAATAATATTAATAAATTCATTTTTCCACATTATTCTACATTTCCTTCTTTTTACTTAATAAATTTTTACTCAACAATTTCATTATCTTCTTCCTATAGATGCATTAAATTTATTTGGTAAATACCCATTTCTATGTATCCATTGTCTGTAAACTGAGATATTTTTAACTCCTCCAAAAGCATATTTTACGCATTAAAATTTATAAATACTCTTTAAAATTTTAACCATGAGTATTTTCACACTTAGTATTTTCAGGTAAAAACTAGTGTATTTTATTGCATGTATTTGAAAAAGAATATATTCTTTCTTCAATTCAATGGTCTACATACTTTTTAAAAATCAATTAATGTCTTCTTTTACAATGGATAAGATGTTCGTATAATTAAAACCATTTTGATGAGTAAAACTATAAACTTTTGTATCTTTACTAAAAGTTTCAATTTTAAGTAGAATTTTATCACCTATTAATGTTTATTAGATTGTGTAAATTGAGTTGCACATTTTGTATTATTACAATTGGCCAGTCCCTATAATACGACTACTTAAACTTTTAGCTTGAGTTCGTATACATACATTTATTAAATACCTGTATACATACATTTTATTTTTGAACATATAAGGAAGTAAAATTTAGTATGAGTTCACGGATGATCAACTTTTTTTTTTTTTTTTTTTTTCTTTTTCTTTTCCACTTTTTTTTTTTTTTTTTTTTTTTTTTTTTTTTCTTTTTTACTTTTAATAATGACTCCTTTGAAAAAGGTCAAGGAGTATTTTCACTCCTTGAAAAAAAAAATTAGCAATATCTCTGTCTGTAAATATAATTAAACCATTAATTCATTTGCGGTTGTTCTCATAAGTCGTGGAAATTTGTTGTTAAGTTATTCTTTTATTAAATAAATATATTTAATTTAACCTCTACAATGGTATTGACAATGCATAAATATCGGTTTTACTTTACAGATTTTTCTAAGCCTCAGATTTTTCCAAAGATAGAATTTAACGAAATTTTCTTGGCATGAAAACCAGTTACCAGATTTTCCAATTTATTATAATAATCCCTTTGAGGAAAAAAAAAAAAAATAGTTCTGACCTTCATCTTTAATATATGTTCCGTTTGGCATGCCATATGCCAACTTGGCGAGATATTAGTTAAATGTTGGTGACGATTGTAATGTATATTTTACTCTTTTTCGCCATATGACATTTGCCATAATATCTAAAACTGTCCGTACGCCATGATGCCACTCTCTTCTTTTAATGCTTCAAATAACCACTTTAAATAAATACACGTTCAAAAAAAAAAAAAAAAAAAAATCTGCCTTCGTTCTTTTTAGTACGTTCTTTAAATTTACCTTTTACGTTGCAGAAAAGGAATACTCCAAGCTGCCACTATGTATATTCAACGAAATATTTTTCTATACGACAGAGCATTAAAAAAAATATATTCATCATAATAATCTTTCTCTATAAATTATCTCAATACATTCAATATAGTCCTTTAAAGAATTTTCAAGTATCTTTAGGATATAAATAACATTCAGATACGATAGAGGGTAGGTGCTCCAGTGATTGACATGTTACAATAATTAACATATTTCCCGAAATAATTAATAAATAAGAAAAAAAAAAGAATAGTGGGTATAAAATAAAAATTCATAAAAAATATAATAATTATCAAATGCATATATTTTGACATATATGTGGTTCTGAAAATCTTTCATACCATATATATATTAACTTAAGATTTCCAAAAATAGCTTCTGATGACTAAAACAATAAAAACATCAGAAATTGCTCTAATGTGTCAATCACTGGAGCACTTACCCTATGTTAAATTTCACACACACAAAAAAAAAAAAAAAAAAAAAAATGAAATCTAGGGATAAAAAAAATTGTCATTTTTTCCCCTCCATTTTCAGATCAAAGGGGGTGGAGGAAAGCTTATCCACAGATATAGTTAAATAACCAAATATTATTAGCAATTTACAAAATAATAATAAAAAGCAATTCAGCGACTTAATCGAATTATTAAAATATCAGAAACTCTTTATGTATTACGCTAACTGATCTAAAAACTGAGATATATTTAAAAAATTCAGTTTAAAAACTGAATTTTGCAGTTTCAAAGTACAATGCAATAGCGACAATCTTGCGAAACTAAGTAAAAATCACCATATCGCGCGGTACACTTGTCTTTCATGTTTAAAACTCAGGAGTTTTTTCCTCTGTCAGCACGATGCACGATTTCACAAAACTTGCATGATGTTATCAGGCCGATATAAACTTATTTCACACCTGAGGAAAGATCGGCAGCACATGATTATCACGCGGATCCATAAAATTTATGCGCTATGCACGAAATTTCAATAGGACCATTAAAAATCACTATGACATCAATGAATACGTTTAGAAAAATATTTATAAAGGAAATTTCATATTTTAACAGTTTTTAATGATTCATATTACCCACACCATTGGCTTTCTTGTTTACTCTGATTGATTTTGATGTTTAAAGATGAATGTGCCTCTGAAGTTTGATTTCACTGCTCTGCATGAAAATTGCCCCCCAACACCATTTCTGCAAATTCTTATGTAAAATGATCTCCTGAATCCGAATATGACATCCATTTTGCTCTATCACCCGCCGTTTTTTTAGGTACGGCCCCCTATTTTTATCACTTTTCGGTGATTTTATGACTATAAATTTGACTTTTAGGGTTGGAAAGGATTATTTTAACTGTTAAATATCTTCTAAGGGGCTACAGAGTTGGGAAATTTTAAAACGTGAACATTTGCTGCAAGGTGAAAATTTAGGGGAGATTTACCACTGAAATTATGTATTATATTTCTCATATTTTTTTAATCTATTATTAATGCTATTTATCAAACATTAAATATTTTTTGTTTTTAAATGTTTAATTCTTTATCATTCTCCAAATCAAATTCACGGCGATAAAATTCCGAACAGTGATAAAAATTGGGGGAGGGGTGGTGTCCCGAAAAAACGGTGGGTGACTGCGCAAAATGGGGGTCATATTAGGATTCAGGAGGTCATTTTACATAAGAATCGGCAAGAATAGTATCAGGGATCGATTTTGTTTTTTTAGCGCAGTATTTTCTTAAAGTTGTCATTCCACCAGAGGGAAAATTTTAAGAGAACGTGCAAATATATCTAGCGTATCTTTGTGAGGTGAGAAGTAACAACAATGTAATAATAATAAAATAAAATAAAACTAATAATAATAATTGAATGGTGAGTGGTACAATTCATTTCACATAAAGTGTTCTTTAAGTCTCCAAGACAAGCATTGTACAAAACATTAGTTAAAACACACCTTTTTAAACAACCAGGTTGAATTAATCTTTCTTCAACACATCTGCACTTAGAACAAAAAATTTTAAATAAAGAACACAATGCTAGGTATGTTAAGAAAATATCAAAATGTTAGCACATTTATTGCTCATGGTACAAATACTATCACTTAAATTATAAAAGTTGATTTTCATGTTACTTAGGTTTTAGTTCTTTTGTCGGTTAATATTGATGTTTATCTACGTAGCCATACTTCTCTGAATTTTTTAAAATAACATTTTATGGCAGAATTATTTTTTAAGAAAATATGCAAGCATATATACTAAGATGTAAGGCAAATAAATAAGCGATATTTTGGATTGTTTAACCATCTGCTATTATTAGAAACATATTAGTATTTTTCCCTCTTGCAATAATTTGCATTTGATAACGATGTTGCAAAGGGAAAGTATTCAAATGTTAATCTTATATTTTCTTTTTTATATTTAATATTCATTTGCTATGTTATTTCTGTTTTATATATTTAATTTTGCCCTTGTTATGCACAGTTTTCAATTGTTATCTTCCATACTCACACACCTGATTACTGACTACATTTATTAACTATTTATTCATGTCTTTACTGTACTTTTGCGATGTTTATTTATTAATTTATTGGTAATTACCTTCGTTCAGAACTTCTTACTGTTCTTACATAGATAGACAAATTAATTCTGATGTTTTGCATTTTTTAATACACTGCTACTAACCGAAACATCTTCGCATTTTTTCGCTCTTGCAATAATTTGCTCTTAAGATCAATATTGCAGAGGAAAAGTATTTCAAAATAATTCTTATATTTTCTTAATTACTTTTGGATTAATTATTGTTTTATTATTTCTGTTTTATATGTTTGATTTGCCCTTGTTATACATAGCCTTCAGTTCATGTGTTATATATATGAAGTCTGTTTTCTTCAGCGGTGAGAGGATAAAATTAATTAAATAATGAGTATCATTGTACTTCAGCGGCGGAAATTACAACTGATTTTATTGGGTTGTTCGATAAATAATGTCGTTTTTTTTATGTTTTTCAAAGTGAATTTATTTATATTAACAACAAACATTAATCAATGATATATTAACCATTTTGTTGGATGACCTTTTGCCATCTTTCGGTAAGTTGAAAAATTCCACGTTCGAAGAAGCCTTGGCTTTTAGAAGCAAAGGTTTTAAAAAACGACATTATTTATCGAACAACTCAATATATGAGGGATTTAAAGTAGAGAAAAAAAAAATCAGAAAAGTGTAATATATAACAAAAATTTAAATAGTAACATGCTTTTCATATTATTTAGTTCAAATTATTTGACTCCAAATAAACTGGCTTCAGTTTGCAGGTAGAAAATAATTCAGCAAAGAATTTTATATCAAATTATGAAATATTAGTACTTTTACAAACCTACCAGCTAAACTATGAATGTCCATTTACTTGTTACCGCTTTTTTAACTCTGAGGTTTTTTTTTTATATATAAAATTTGTAGATAAATGCGTCTCTAAACTCCGATTTTTTTTTTTTTTTAAGTTAGCATTCCACGGGAGGGGGGAAAAAATACACTTACATTTAATCTAACATTGAGAGGTGACAGCCTAAGTATAAGTTAAAAGAAGGAGTAATATTTTTACCTTGAGTTGACAATTTACAATACAGATTTATAAAATACTCTATCTCCTTAAATGAACCTTTACATAGTTTAAATACTTTAATTTTCAAACCTTATGAGTGGAAAATGTAGTTGATAATGCAACTAAAGGGCTACACTCGATAGAATAAATGATGTAAAAATAAGACGTCTTCTTCAATGTTAGAATTTTTTAGCGGATTCGTAGAGATTTTATCTTGAACCCAATATTTTTTTTTTTTTCGACAACGGTGAACGTGAAGGAAGGGTTGGGACAGGACTATTCAAGTACCTTTTCAACAATGAATTTCGTGTCAACATTATGCATAAGGTAGTTATAATTAAACGACTCTATTCAGACCCCCTTCTTTTCTACAGTCTGTTCTACATTCTATCGAAATTTGGTGAAACTTGATATACATGGAATAAAATATAAAATAAATATTAAAATTTTCCCTACCAGGCGAAAATATGGCCTTTATCTTTATTCAATGGACTTAAGTATTACTGAATATATATATATATATAATAATAAGACAAATTTATTACTTATTTTAAAAAAAAAAAAAAAAAAAAAAAAAAAAAGTTTTTCAAAAATTTAGTTGCGTTTAACAGTTTAAAAATTCAAATACTTGTTCTTAAAAAATGTTAACATCAATTTTTATCTGGCAGGCAATATTTGCATATTTTTTCTATTTTTTATTATTATTGCATAAATCTCTCTCGACGCTTATATAAACATACATCAATTTTCATCAAAATTAAAAGTGGATAACAGAATCAACAGTGGTTGAATCAAGTTACTTTATAATCACCATGTACAATCTTCGTAGTATTATAATTATTTAACTAATGCAAATTAAGTATTAGAAATCATTCATAACATCGCAAGTATAATTGAATATTCGCGAAAGCCAAAATTTGAATTAGTATATATATTGAGAAATTTTAATATGACTTAAATATAATATTTACACCAAAGCAAGTATACAAAGTAAGCAGCGCAAAGTCTATAGGGATGTGTCGGCCATTTGGAGCGGAAATTTAGAGATATTTAGACCATATGCGTAATTGAATTCTTTTATAAGTTCCTGTTTACGAACCCCTTTTCGAATCTCAATAAAAAGTTTGAAGTGATAGGTTCACGTAATAGAATAACGAGTTTGGAATAAATTTCGAATTTGGACTTCCTCGTATTAGTTTTCCTCTCTCCTAATTTGCAGTTATATTGTTAACAGACATACTGTATTCTTTTTTTTTTTGCACTGAAGACGGTACGCGTAAGGCTACCGAAATAGCTGTATGCATCTCAAATATTTTTCTTTGGCGTTTTTGACGTAGTAGTTAATTCGGGTTTTAATACTGTGTAACGGTTTAAAACCTGAATTTAGGGTTTCGAGGACTTCAAAACAAGTAATTATAGCAAAACTCAGCTTCAAAAATTTGATTAAAACGTAATACCTTCTCTACCCTGTATTAAAGTATACATTTCACAAAGAGCAAATATAAAATATTTCCTTCTGTTCATCTGACATTCAAAGACATATTTTATAAAAAATAAATATGTAATCTTTTCAATAAAACATTCAAAAGTAACGATTGTAAATTTGTTGGTATACAATAACATGAAAAATGGATTTCTGCAGGAAAATAACCATACATATTTTTCAATATTCAATCGGTTCTTTTTACTTCAAAAAGAAAATCAGAGGGAGAAAATTTGAAAATAATATTGAAAAAGACTTTGGACTACATAAAAAATGAGATTCTAAGATTCAAAATAGATTTAAGAATGAACACCAAATAAGTTATGAATGAAAATATTTTGCTTTTTTTTTTTTTTTTTTTTAATAACGTCAAAAAACTATCCCATCTCTAAGAGTACAAAAAAAGAAAAAAAAATTAATAGTTATATAAAACAAAATTGTTATAAAAAAAAATAGATAAGCAATTACTTTAATCTTTTTGTTTTTCACCCTGTTCCTAGGTCCCCCCCCCCCCCCCCCGCCCGGACTTTATGGATATACCTAGGCTTACCAAATTTTTTTTTAAATTTTACAACAATTGAAAATATTAAAACAAACAGTTATTTTAGAGGATTGTCAATATGTAATCTCCTACAAACTAGGAAATGGGACAAATGTCCCTTTCTCATAGAGGGATTTCAACCAATGAAGACATGCAAAATAATAATAATAGCTAGTATGTTGTAGCTAAACAAAACTTTCTTCTATAATTTCATATACAAATTCACGCAGTACACATGATTTATTATAATTATTATTTATTAAAATTATTTTACCATGATGAATGCAATCGATTTTTATTACAGAGAAATATAACACTAAATGTCCAAAGAAAAAAAAATCATCTTTCAGCTAACAGAAAGTATCTTTAAAAAGTGCGTCCCCCCCACCTCTTTTGTTTAAAAAAAATATATATATTAAAATCATCACAGATTAATGGTTCAAACATTCGTTTTTTTAAATGATATCCTTGTTTACAATTTGCCCCCCTCCCTCCAGGGGGATGCAATGCTCCAACATACACACACACAAAAAAAAAAAAAAAAAATAGTTGACTATCACTATTATAAATAATTCTTTTAAATTTCAAATTAATTTGTAAAAAATACTTATCATTGTGCACATTTACATTAAATTTTGTCCTATACTACCGTATTCAAAATTTAGAAAAAAAAAAGGATGACATTGTCACTTGTAGAACGATTGATTCCCATATGTAATCAATACCAGTTTAGGTCAAGTTCCAACTAAGTACCAAATTTGGTTGAATTTCGTTCATTGGTTCGTGAGGTACAGCGTCTACAAAATTTGTGATAAACATACACACATACATACATTTTCTAAAAATGGTCAAACCGTGTTCAGGATACCTCAAAACATGTGAATCAATCGAAAACCGGCGGTCGAAATTTTTTACGAATCAAATACTTTCTTTTTATGTATTAGGTCGTTGCAAAAGTTCGTGCGGACGCGGATCATTTTATTGCCTCCAAAGACGAGATCTTCTATCGCCGTGGTATACATTTGTTACCCGAAAAATGAGCATAGTTTGTAGAAAGTAATGGAGAGTATTTTAATTAAAAATTGTCATTTGATTTGATGTATTTTTATGAAATGAAGCAATAAAAAACCGCACGAATTTATGCAAAGACCTAATATATAGAAGAAAGTATAATAATAAAAATTGGCAAGTTTCCAAAGAATTTTAAAGCTTCAACTTATGGTTTTAAAATGATGAGCCAAACAAAAAAAAAAAAAAAAAAAAAAAAAAAAAAATCAGAGTCTGATAGAAAGAAGACATTAACAGATAAAGAGAGTCAATGAGCTGTTTAAATTAAGAAGCTAAGTGGCTGAAGCCGACCATTGCCGCAAAAAAAACCATAATAAGAATCGTCAGAAGCGTGATTTCATTAGGCGGAGTGTGCTAAAAACCAAGCTTTAATCACCATCACACGCAATGTTGCATGACATTAAATGTTTTCAGGACATAATCGTGGTAAAAAAAATTAAATTGAGAATTAAATTTACTCCGATGTCGTCATTACATCTGAATTGGCCACGAGTATAATAATCTCAAGATTTTTGGTGTCATTTTTTATTGCGGAAACACAGGATCGCATTTAATCCAAACAAAATATTTTAAATGACAATAAGTAATTTTGTGCAAAACATAGACCTGTTCGGTCTTATTTTGATAATTGCTTTTATATTTTAAAAGTACTTAATGATTATTTTTGTTAGAACAACTATGGAAGAAACTGTAAAATGGTTAAATTTAAAATCTCGAAAACGGATAGATTAGACGTTTTGAATTTACCATCGCTAATTAAAATTCCTATGTGCACAAATAAAATAAAAACGCTGTGTTGACTATGTATCACAGCTTTTAATATTAAGATTTATCGAAAAATAATATTTTTAGCCTTATCTTAATACTACACTTCAAGCAAAAGAAAATATTTGATTATTAACCCATATCGTACCAAGCATTGATTTTTTTTTTTTTTTTTTTTTATAAAACCTTAAATATATGTTTCTTTAAGCCTATGTACACACAGAAAATCAAAAAAATTACCAACCTTTCATTAGCTTAATCGGTACAGGCTGTCCTAAAATTAGGACAATGCTTTAGGACAGTCGGAAATACAAGCAAAACAGACCATCTAGAAATATTCTTTTTGGTAGATTCCCAGAGACCACCCCGACCCCTCTCAAGGGTTGTGATTGCTTTTGTTGAAGCTGTCAGGGAAAAGAGCGATAAAGTCTAGCTATGGCAGTCTGCACTCCTCATTGAAACTCATTGAAACCTTTGGACAGCCCCTGCCCGCCTGTCCAGCATGTTCCCTCTTTCGTTCAAGGTTCAAGATAAACTGCTATCGGAGAGAGGGTGAAAGTGAAGAAGATAATATTTTTACAATCCTTATATAAGATTTATTGAAAGATAGAAAAAGAGCAGAATTTCTAACGCATTTAAAATTGTAAATTTTGTTTTCTCCATAATTATCTTTTACAAGTTTATAAAAATTAAATAAATAAACTAATTAATTAAATAATTCATAAATAAATTCATAAATATTAGAATCGCCCGGTGGTTGAATCTTTATTACTTTTTTAAAGTAAGCATTGAAATAAAAAATATAAAAATTCAAAATTTAAGTATAAAAAATGTTCTTAGAAATTACACTATCCATCAAAATAAATAAAAAATGAAATGAATGAATAAACAAATAAAATTAAAATTAATAAATATAAGTAAATATCATCATCTTTTTACTTTCCAAACACTATAGTGAGGAAAGTATTGTAATCATGTCAAAAATCCGAAATTTTAAAATTGTAAATTTTGTTTTCTCCATAATTATCTTTTACAAGTTTATAAAAATTAAACAAATAAACTAATCAATTAAATAATTCATAAATAAATTCATAAATATTAGAGTCGCCCGGTGGTTGAATCTTATTACTTTTTTAAAGTACGCATTGAAATAAAAAATATAAAAATTCAAAATTTAAGTATAAAAAATGTTCTAAGAAATTACACTATCCATCAAAATAAATAAAAAATGAAATGAATGAATAAACAAATAAAATTAAAATTAATAAATATAAGTAAATATCATCATCTTTTTACTTTCCGAACACTATAGTGAGGAAAGTATTGTAATCATGTCAAAAATCCGAAATTCAGATTTTGATGTTTCTATACGTTTCGAGGTCCTCTGAGTCCGTTTTCACTATTTTTACGATGATGTATGTATGTGTGTATATATGTGTGTATGTATGTGTGTATGTATGTGTGTATATATGTGTGTGTGTGTATGTATGTGTGTCTGTGAGTGAACACGCTAGCATCTAAACACTTTGTTGCTGAAAGTTGGTACATATATTGCAAGTCACCAAAGTACGAACCCTATTGATTTTGGTGAATCTAGCACTTATAGTTTTTTTTACAGGGACACCAGGAAAAATTCTTTATCATTAAGGCCTATTGGGCCAAATTTTTAAAAGTGCGATAGCGTCTAAACGTCTTATTAATCTGAGCAAAAAATTTGTACACATGTTATAGGTCATAGTTGCACGATTTGTTTAGATTTTGGTGAATTTAGCACTTACAATTTTTTTACAGGGTCACAAAGAAAAATTCTTTATCATTATGGCCTATGGGGCCAAATTTTAAAAAGTGTGATAGCGTCTAAACACCCCTAATCAAATATTTCTGCAATCTGCATAAAGAAAATCAAGATAAAATGGCAATTATTTGTAGAAAAAGAGCAGAATTTCTAACGCATTTAAAATTGTAAATATTATTTTCTCCAGAATTAACTTTTATAAGTTTATAAAAAGTCTGATGAGAATCGGGATCCCGATGGAAAAGTTTAACGGCAAACAACGAAGTTAGTAAAGGTTTTTAATGTATTAATTTAGTAATTTCACTTCGTTTTTTAATTAATATAGTTTAATGTTAGGTAAATAAGTTAATTAAGTAAATAAACTAATTAATTAAATAAATAATTAGAACATTGAATTCAAATGTGGAAAAAATGTTTATTGATTTATTATCTTTAAATATGAACAGATATTACAATTTTTTAAATAAATTTAAAAATAATACATCAGTTAATGCAACTAAATTATGTTGTTTAAGAAAATATGATAAACTGTCATTAATTCATTATAGAACTTTAAAAAATAAAAGGATCGAAGGAAAATTTTATAGTAAAAAATAGAACAAACCTCTTACCGATTTTAATGAAACTTTGTATAATCATGTACAATTTGTGAAAAAATTACAGTAAGTGTCAAACATACTTGGAGGAGGGGGGGGGGGGGCAGAGGAAAATATATTAAATTTTTAAATTACCATTTTAGCAATTTTAATAATATATTACCACTTAATTTTTATGAAGATTACAATGAGTGTATTATATACGTGGAGGGGCACAGGGGAGGGGGGGGGGGTAGATGGAAATAAAATATATTTTCATTTAAAACACCCTATTATAGATTTAAGCAAAAACTTTGTATAATAACATACAATTTGTGAAAAAAATCACAATAAGTATCAGACATACTTGGGGGTGGGGGTGGAGTTAAAGAGAGGGGGGAGACAGAGGAAAATAAAATATTTTTTAATATCACCATTTTACCGATTTTACCTAATTTCTCCTTGTAAAATTGATGCTTAACATCAACGAGAGTGGAAGTGTTCTATTTCTACATAGGGCGGGGGAGGACAAAAGAGACAGATTAAAAGAAGAAAATTCATTTTTGATTAACTTTTTTACAGATTTAAATCATATATCGAATTTTTGCATAACTCACTATAATTATTCATTAATAGTAATCGATACACACAAAATATAAATAAACAATAAAACAAACGATAATAAGTGTTGTTTAAAAAGATTATTTTATTTTCCATCTGTCCCCCTACCCCCCCCCCCCCCCCCTTATCAACTTTAGTTAACTTTCACTATAATTTTAATAAAATGAAAGTGATAGTCGTACAAAGTTTCATATAAATAGGTAGCATGGTGATATAAAAACAAACATTTTCTTCACTCTGTCCCCCCCCCCCTCCTTAGCAAATCGTCCAGATATGTGTACACTCACTGCGATTGCAATTTTTCATAAGCAGAAAGTTGCATAGATACAAAGTTTTTTTTTAATCGACAATGCGGTTGTTTAAGGAATAATATATTTTACTTCTATCTGCGTCCCCCTTGCCCCCCCCCCCCACAAATATATAATGCACTCATTTTGAGATCTTCATAAAAAGCAAGTGGTAGCTATAGAATATGTCTTTAAAATCGGTAAAATGGAGATATAAAAAATATTTTATTTTCCTCTGTCCTCCCCCCCCCTTCGTCTTTAACCCCCCCCCCCCCTATCCATAAGTATGTCTAACCTTACTGTGATTTTTTTCACAAATTGTACGTTATTATGCAAAGTTTTTGTTTAGATCGATGATAGTGTAGTTTAAAGAAGAATACATTTTATTTCCATTGGTTCCCCTTGCCCCCCCCCCCCCAGGTATATAATACACTCATTGTAATATTCATGAAAATTAAGTGGTAGTTATAGAATATATCATTAAAATCTCTAAAATGGTGATATAAAGAGTCTTTATGGGAGTGAGCTATTTTCAAAACTATAACCATATTATTTAATATTTTAGAGAATATAACATTTTACATGCTGAAAAAATCATTAGTGAATCAATCATTAGTGAAGTTATAAAATGTTTCATAACTTCTATCGACAAAAAAAAAAAAAAAAAAAAAAAAAAAAAAGCTAGATTCATTGTAGTAGTTCAGTCCATAAAACAACTCCTCTAGAGTATTTTGTCAAAGTTTTATAAGATTTATATAATAACTTTTGGAGTTATGATGTTTTGTCAAAAAGCAAAATGTTAAAAATCTCATTCTGAGAAAAAGCAAAAAACGTAATTAAAAACCAGATTTTATTTATTAAATAAAAAATAATTTTAATAACTTTCCTGATTTATTTCAAAGTTTTTTATTTCTTCTTATTATTTTTAAATTCATTTTATATTCAGTAACAAATTTTGATGCTTATACTGAGTAAAACTTTTATGAAAACAAACATTTCCGGTCACTTCTGGTTTCAAAAAGTTGCGAGAGACTAATATTTAGATGCCTGTAACTCAAATTCTAAGCAAGATAGAAACAAAATTCAAACTGATTTAGCAAGTTTAAATGTCAGGCTTTAATACTAAACCAAAAATAAAAAATCTTAGTTCTGACTGAAAATTGCATTTTAAAGGTAGGCAGGCGCCTTAAAAAGTATGTAGGAAAGAATTTAAAGCTGAAGCTGTAGGAGATTTGTCCACAATAAAACATTAATAGACTTTTACTTTTTTCCCCCAGATATTTTCGAGTGTGTAAAATTATTACCTCGCTTTATCTTAAAAATATATAGAGAGTATTATACAATGCTATAATTAACTGAAAAATTCCATAATAAAAAGTATAGACAAAAAAAAAAAAAAGTAATTTTCTTTCTTTCTTTTTTACAAGTAACTATGTATAACCAAAAAAAAAAAAAAAAAAATCGACAAATAATGACAAAAAATTAATAGTTTCCAAGTGGTCTGTAGAGCAAATGGTCTAGATATTACAAATTTCTTTCTATTATGGAAAATAAATTTCTATTATGGAATAAAAATCTTCTGTTATAGACTATTAACACGTTGAGCGCCACGCAAATTCTTAAAATCCATTAAAATTCCATAATGATACCTTCTATAAAAAATGAAAATTAAGCAAATTTTAATAATTTTTCAATCATTAAATGTTATATTTTTAGTCTTATATCCTATATTATATGCGCACCGATGGCTGACAAGGCGCTCAATGTTTTAATTTTTAATTTTTACTGTTTTTACTTTAGGGGTAAAACTTTCACTGAAATGTTTGAAGTATAACAGGTTCTGCACACTCCTAAAGTTTCAAGATGATTCCTTCAGTACTTAAAGATATATGACAAAATGTCTAGTATCTAGAATGGCTGACATGGCGCTCAACGTGTTAATATCGGTATTCAATAAATAGCGAATAGGCGGGCAGAGCTTTGCAGTGGTTCATAAGTAAAGCGAGTAGAGTGGAGTCGAATCCTCCTTCGGGGTTGCATAGCTCCATCGGCTAAATACTGAATTTTACAATACTAGGGAACAGAGTTCCCTAGTATAGTAAATCAAAAAGAGTTATATTACATTTTCAATATATTAGAAAATAACACAATACAAGCAATCAGTTTGTTTTTCTTTGAAATAAACTGTTAAAACCGAAAACGAATCACGTGGAACAATTTCTGGAAAACTTGCGAATGTTGGCAAATTTAATAATTTCTACGATTCAAGCAAACTATCGTGATTCAGAGTACTAAAAATCTACAGAAAGAAAATAAATGCTGATTGTTATTTAAATATTTTATTACTAATAATATTAATAGTTTTTGCATAATAAGAAAGTGCTAATGCTATGGACGACATTAAAGACGGTATATTCCTTTTCTCAGCACATGATGTTTTCAGACAACCTGGACAATTTTATGTGGTAATATAACATACACATATACTTAAAAATAACATTAAAAGAAGTGATAAAAATCATACCATCAATGCATGACTTTATTACTAATTATATATATTATATATGTAGTATTGTGTTACATGTCTTGAATAATATATGAATGGGATGTTAGTATAAATTATATATACTAATTATTTTTAAATAATTAATATTCAAGATGCGTTCATATATCGCTTGAGGCATATTATGTATATAATTTTTATTTATGTATAATAAATCATTACAGTGATCAAACACCAGGAAGGAAGACTTCAGTTAATCAATAACCAACCACATGTTGAAGTAAAGCCTTATACATGATAAAAGACACTTAAAAAAATAAAAATAATAATAATACTATGAGTTCAAATAAATGAACCATGTCATAGGCCAATGTCATATATTAAAAAATAGTATATCTTGCTTAAGTTATAAAATCTATAATTTGATTTCAAATTATATAAATAAATATAAAACCAACAAGTTTCATGCACAGGAGATTTTCATAGTCCAGTTCCTAAAGACGACGCAGCTTGTGGTGTATGAAACTACTAATTTGTTTTATCTTTATTTAATTAATGTTTATATATATCACTTAAACAAGAAGATTTTATATTTAGTAAAATAATAATAACAATAATGATAAAATTTTGTATACTTTCTTTGATGAACAAAATTTATTTTATTACAGCAAGACTTATTTTCATTTATTCTAAGGCATGCCATGTTTCATTACCTAGCATCGTTTACTATATTCATTTCTTAATATTTCTTCGATATAGCATCAGCATAGGAACACATTGGTGGATTTTAAATTTTTTTTTCAGATTTTGGCGATGAAGTAAAATGGCTGTCGCAATTGTAAATAAACATTTTCGTGAGAAACGTCATACCTATTTAGATGCCAAATCTCAAATTTAGTCAAGCGGTTCTATACTTAAGCAATTCTATTTATTTATTTATTTATTTTTATTTATTCATTTTTCCAGCGATTTTTCTAAATTACATTTTAATTATTTTTAATAAAAGTTTGCATTTTTTTTTCCCCACATGAAAAGATATTTATTTATTTATTTATTTATTTATTTATTTATTTTTGGAATATGAATGTTAGAATCAGTATATAGCTTATGATAATTTTAATAAATTTTTAACAATCATATTTATGTTATAAAGTTTTTTTTCTTTTTTTTTTTTTTTTTTTCCTGAAATTTCCATTCTTTTTCTTTTTTAAAGAAAATGATAAAAATGCTAGGCCTTTTACGGATTTTTCTATTTATTTTAATTTATTAGAAATTGCCATCATTATTTTCGAAAATTTATCTTCATTTTCAGTGATTTTAAGATGTTAATTGAAAATATTTTAATATAAATTTTTTAGTGAACTAAACTCGCCATATCCTCACATACAAGTTCCCTCTTTTGTAATTTTTCCCCAACATCTTTAAATAATAATAATAATAATAATAATAATAATAATAATAATACCTTAGAACAGAAATATCAATATTTCCATAACGTTAAAAGCATCAATGTAAATTTTTTTTTAATGACAGTACATTGTACGCTACCGAAACCGCAGTGTGCAATTAACAATCTTTTTTAAATCGCTGTTTTTAACATTGCTTATTGATATAATACATAACGTACATAATATATGCCTTTCTTTACTAAAGATATTCCATTTCTTAAGCATGAGTTTTCTAAATTTCACTTTAATTATTTAAAAAAAAAAAAAAAAGACATTTATTATAAATTTTCTTTTTCTCGAACAGAAGAAGAAAAAATATGACATAAAATTTAAGGTGTAGTTTACCAATAGTGTCTCAATAGTATCTCATAGACGCAGGTTAAAAGAAACAATACGAACTGCCGTAGTTAAGAAAAGATTATGTACAGAACAAAATATTATCACATTATAATGAGAATAAAATATGGACGGCTCATTGTAAAAGTGCTGTTACTCCATGTTTTTTAAATATAGATATTTTTACTTAGTTGTAACACATTTTGCCGGACCTTTCATTATAAAAAAGAAAAAACTCCAATAATTATTGCATTAAAGACACATAAATGGATAACATGTTTTTCTAAGAAAACTAAAACTTCGAATTTTTTTTTTTTTTTTTTCTAAAAGGAAGTTTCTAAGTTATTTGAAATTATTTTTAATATAAAATATAAATTATTATAACTATCATTTGTATTTAACACAAAAATTGATAACACTTACTGAATCTTGACCTTTTTTTCCTATGCATAAATTCGAAAAAAGCTAGTTATTTCAAAATCAGTTTCTAAGGAGATTATTCACTTTTACAATGAACGAACCATATAATAGTAAACTAATAATACTAATATAACAATAAAAATAGAATAAGAATATGCCAACGAATAATGTGCAAAGGCAACACAAATCCATGTATATAATACAATAAAATAAGTTAATTTCTAAAATTTAGTATGAAATTGGATTATATTATTTATAACACCCAAAAAATTAGCATTACATTCAAGGTTTCGTTAAGAAAGATTTTCGAAGTGAATATAATTCACACACAGTTACGTAGATAAAGAATTTTCAAATTAATTGCGCAATAGCACTATGTTTAATACGAATTCCATATACTATCATAATAATATTTCATTTGTAAATAATCAAACACAATAAAGGAAGACTTAATTTAATAATTAAACAGCCACATATGGAAGTGAAAACTTTCACAAGGAAGATATATTGAAAAAGTTAATGTGAGTTATTTCTGAAACATTTATAAATGAGATCATACATAGTATAGCAAATATGAATAAAGTAAAATAAAAAATAATAATAATTATTATTATTATTATATGAGGAGGCCATCAAGGCTTAAGATGGGTGAAGTGAGTTGTAACCTAAAAAGTATTAAAATTTGAAAAATAATTTTATTAACTTTTTAATACATTTAAGTTAATATAACTGTTCAAATAAATTTAAAACACCAAACTTATTTAAGTTAACTACTTATCTAATCGGCTTCTGTGGGTTTCTGTGGTGAATCATTCAACTGTTTCCAGCCGTTCTCATTCTTTTCATTATTGTCATTAAAAATTATAATATATATTTGTGTGTGTGTGGGGGGGGGATATTTTTTTTTACCTAAATTGTAATTTTTTTTTTTTTTTTTACTAAACAGTTGTTCTGCGTAATACTGCTCAAATAAAGTGAGATATATGTAATATTTAATTCCGTAGTTTAAGTAATTTTAAAAGATTTTTTTCCGTGCAATTATGTATTCAATAAAAAACAGCAAATTATCAGCTTCCTTTGGAAAAAAATCAATTAATCCTCCCTTGTCAATCTTCGGAACTCCCTTCTTTGAGGGACCATCTTTAACAAAATTACTCAAATGCAAAAAAGGTAACCCTACTCTGCACCAAGCGGAGATTATTATAGTGATTGATGATCATTTTCCCCCACAGTGGTGTCTGGGATATAATCATTCTTTTTATATAATTGTTTTATCAGTACAAAAGTGTAGAATATCACCTCAATAAATTTACATGTCCGTTATTATTGAACGTAAAACCTTTTTAAGTAATAATGTATTGAAAATGTAAATCTTCAAAAAATCGCCATTTTAAAGATAAAAAAATATATTAAACGTTAATTTAAACTAACGATAAAGACTCATATGTATTTATTGGACTTTTAAATAATATATCGCTTTTAATTTGAATTAAAATATTCAAAAGAATTTATATAAATACCACTTATGCATGGTGTCCTATATTTAGGACGATGGTGAAATATGGGTTAAGTTTCAAAACATGTTTGGTAAAATAAATGAAAGTACCCCCTCAACCCCATAATAAATAAATAAACAAACTGCAATTTGCTTTGAAATATCATTATAATGAGGATCATTGAAAAAAAAAGTACATTACCTTAGCTTTGAATACATCTTTATATTATTTGTAAATTGTATTACACAGCATATAGTTTACCTACATTCAGCACAGTAAAAGAAATACTTAAAACAAATTGTATTTCAAACCAATTTCAAACACTATACATCTGAATTCTTTTGTGGGACCCTGTAAGTGAAGGTAGATACTTTTCACACCATATTCTATGCGAAACATATTTCTGTATACATAAAGAATATATGTCAATTTCCTTTTCTTTAATGCAGTCTATTGTTGTTAAACAGTACCTGCTAGAAATTTCTCCCATAGACGTAATGTATTTAAATACTTTTGTAGGCCGATTATATATTTATAATTTTATTATACACGATAATTTTATTATACACAATGTGTAAAATAAAATTTTAGAGCGAAAGATTAAATATAATTAAAGAAATAAATACACTCACTACCAAGGGGGACAAAATACAAAAAACAGCTTTAAACAACAGCGATATCAACAATTTTTAAAGCTAAAAGTAAATGTGATTTTTATTTTTCACAAAATTAACACTTAATTTCCAGAAATATTCTAATAAATAAGTGAAATTAAGATATGATGGAAACTAGCAGATATAAAATCAGAGCGTTAGGCGAAATAATGAAAATTTGTAAGGAAATAGTGATAAAAGAAAAAAATATGGGCATTCATCTTTAATGTAAAATAGAAAGCTTTTGCTCTTGTCAAAAAGCAAAAATGGATATGAAACTTTAATGTAAAATAAAAATATTAAATGCTGCTAACTGTTAGTCTTTTTTTTATATAATCATTCAAATTATGAGTTAAAATTTACTTAGAAGTGGAAAAAAAAATTATATATATATATATACATAAACAACTACGTTTGGAAGTCTTATATCTTTTAACTCTTTTAGGGGACAAGGATATTACACTCATTTAAAATCAACAGTCGCTAAAATTTATGAAAAGGATTAAAAGAAAAGAAGCGAGTTTTTTCCGTTAAGTTTAAAAAAAGAAAAAAAAAATATTGGAAATTTCAGAAATGAATTTTTGCAGTTGGATGTTACTTTTACGTCATATAAAACATATTCCATCGTTTTTCATAAAATGTATCAGTGCAAATAAAAAATGAATGTTACTAATGATCACTAGTTTTATTATTAAAATAACTCGAAAATTCATTAGATTTAAAGGGTTGTTTCAGCTTTTAGAAAACCATTAAATTTATACTCTGAATCAATTATAAGAAAAATTTAAACAAATTATTTTCAGTGGTCCTTCACGATCTGTAAAAATAATTTGAATTAGAACGTACATACTAATATGCCGTTTGCATTAAAATACTCCCAAATCTGCAGTCTACAGAATGAATTAATATCTACAATATATAATTAAAAATAATGAAAATATTTAACTAAATTATTAAAAAAAAATTATACATTTCTACATTTTTAAAATTTCTACGATATTTTTTAATATTTTACCCCAAGGAGGACTTCTATATAAATAATTTATTTTACAGATGCAGTTTTGGGAGCATCTAAAGGCAAGTTCTATGTTAATATTGTAAATTCTAAATTAAATCATCATAGGATAATGAACTAACGCTAAAAATGTTTTTGCTTCATTCATAATTTGTTATTTTACTTTTACGATTTTTCAAAAGGTGAAACAAGATTTCAGCATGAAATCCAATTTTGTGTCATTTCAAAAAGAATTAAAAAACTTGTAATCAATTTAAACAGGCTCTTATTTTGCTGGTAATAAAATATTTTAAAAAGCATAAAACCCCTTTATTGTATGTTTAGTGTTTGGGATTAAGGCCGATTGTTCATTCTATATTTTGATACTGACCCTACGTTAATTATAATAGCGACAAATAAGGAAAGTTTTTCAGACTCCTGTCGTAATGAAAATTTCTCAGACAAAATATTTCAATACATTCAAAATATTTCATTCAAAATTTTACGTAATCTCCCCTAATGACTAAAACGTCACCCTTCGCTTCTAACATGCTGTCTCACACCCTACGCTCAAAAGACAAAAAAGGAAACTAACAGGATAGTTTTTCCAAGTGCTCTAAAATCTTGCCGTTAATTCCGCAATTGTTTTTGAAATTGGTTCTTTGGTAACAGAATTTTTGAGCACCAACCACAAGTTTTCCAATGATTTCGAATCAGGTGAATTATTCAGCCATTTTGATATCGGCTCATTTTTATTTATTTAAGTTTTACGAAACTTTTTTTTTCTAAGATTTCGTTAAGTGATCTAATAGTCACTCATTTCATGTAGCTACTACATTCAGAAAAAAAAAGAGAGAGGGAGAGAGTATAAGAATAAATAAAAGAAAGAGAGAGAACAACTTCTCTTAACTTTTATATGATTTTGTTGAAATGACGTAATTATCCTCTCGTTCTAAGTGTAAATATTAAAATAAAAAATTGTAGCACATTTTTAACACTGCCACAGGACTTCCATTTGTTGACCCCATAAATATTCATGGAATTCCTTGAGGCTGGAATATATGTTATTCAAGTTCACTATGAGGTGGTCCCCTAATGAAAATAAAGTAAATATCACCGCTGGTTTGGACACAGGGACAACCAAGAGGTATTTCTAAACCATATTTTAGTACCTTTACTTTGCAGAAATCATAATTAAATTGACAGTTATTATTTATATGTACAATATATATATGTTCTATAGAATATACAATAATTAATGTTAAAATTTACAAGGGCATATAAAACTATTCAGATACATCAAGAGCTATAATTAGAAATTGCTAGAATTACATTTTCTTTTTTCTTACGCGTTTTTAGCACTTTGTAATAATACTTAAAAGTGATTATGATTTGAATCCGATCTATTTGTCCGCTTCTAGCACATGTAAATATCTTCAGAATTTCTTATGAGTGGTATACGTTATTCAAGTTCACGATGGCACGTTCCGTATTTAAAATGGCTATAAATAGCACAACTAGTTTGTGTACTAGGACACCCTTGTTTTCAAATGCCGTACGTTTTATAAGAAGTATTTTTATGAAACCTATTTAAATAATTTTGTACGACACAAATTGTAATGAAATTGACATTTATTGTTCATATTTCTTTCTTCTTTTTCCTTTTCATTTATTTATTTATTTATTTATTTATTTTTAAGAATATGGTATCTTTAATGTTAGAATTCACAGGGCTATACTAAAATATTCAAGTACATTAGGATTATAATTAGAAATTTCCGGAATTTCATTTCTGTTAAGCATTTTAAATACTTTCTAACAATGTTTAAGACTCATTATGAATTCAATGGCTATCTGTCCTTCTGTCTGACCACTCTGTGTTCAAGTAGGCAAGGTACGCTAAAACTGAACGGTGCAAGGAGTACGTTTAGTTGGAAAGTGTTAGTAATCTGTGCGATCTGCATGGTTTTTCTTTCTTTTTTTTCTTTTTTTTTGAAAGACTATAAATTGTCTGTTTTAATAGTGGTTTTAATTTTATGCCAAAGAGGGAAAAAGCGAAGAAAAACTATAGATTGGGGAAGGGGGGGGGGGGGGGAGAACACACACACCAAAAAAAAAAAAAAAAAATCAAAAATCTTTTAAAGATTATATATATATATATATATATATATATATATATATATATATATATATATACACACATATATATATATATTTATATATATATATATATATATATATATATATACGTATACATATATACATATATACATATATATATATATATATATATATATATATTTATTTTATGAATGATTTTTTTTTTACGTGTTTGTTTGTTAGCGCAGACAAAATGACCTAAATTCTAGTATTCGTGCGAAGAAAATCTTAGAAAAATCTTATGCAACAAGCCATCTTATTATCGTCATGCTTTTTTTTTTTTTTTTTTTCCCAAATTATTATTTTTTTTTAATAAGGAAGTAAGAAAAAAAAAAAAAAAAAAAAAAAAACACGAAAAGAAATAAAGAAGTAAAAGAAAACGGAAAAGAAATAGGACACCAGACAATAATATCATTAATCCATCTTAATTGAAAAAAATGACAAAAACATGGAGACAAAAAACAGAATTTCAGAAATAATTTCCATAAAATTATTAAAAGACATTAATTTATCATATTTTAAATTTTAAATTTATTCTATAGTAATTTATCCAGTAAGCTTGTCATTTTTATGTTTATTTTTAATATATTTCGAAATGTAGCTCTAGAACACAAAAATTTTTAAAAGTTTTTTTTTTTTTTTTTTAAGCTTAATTATTACAAAAGAATATATTTAACAATTAAATTAAAATAATGCTAAAACTTTAAAGCAAAGTATTTTAAAATGATTTTAACGAGTTATTAAATTACACTTCTGAATTTCTTTGCTTTTTAATTTTGTTCCATAACATAAACTATAATATCTTCCCTTATCTTTTCTCCCCCCCCCTCCCTGAAATGCAAACAATGACGTAATTTTCTGCGATATTCAAACATATAGAAAAGTGTATAAAAAGTATTATTATTATTATTCAATATTAGTATGAATAAGCTATGCTAAAAAGGAAAATTAAGAAAATTCAATGTAGAATTTTAATTTAATTCTAAATGCTCCACTTGTAAAATAAATTTTAGAAAAGTTGAGGGGGGGGGGGGGAGAAAACAAACCAATTTCAAATTCTGGTAAAATTTATTCCGTTTTCCTGCTTTATTGTAATCGCATCTTGACTAGAAAACTTCTTAAATTAAATTTTAAATGTTAAATTTTATTAAAATAACTAAAAAATCCCTCCTTTATATATATATATATATATATATAATAATGAGAGATTTCTTCCGCAGCATTAAATCATACACGATTAAAAAAAGACGATATTGAAATTTAATGATAATATGAATAACCTGCTCTGAAAAGGAAGATAAAAAAAAAAAAAACACCAAGAAATTCACTAAAGTTATAATGCTTCTGGGGGGAAAACAAATTCCAGGAGGAAGCAAAATTAAAACACAAAGAAAGTAAATTAAATTCTTAATTCCGAAAGAATGGCCACTATGAAGCTCTATATAAATCATCCACTGACGCGAAAATTCTTCTTTAAATTAATTTTAGAAAGGTTCCGATTTTATCCACTTCGATAGTACAACCTATAAAAAATCTCACTTTCCTCTTTAATTAATTAATTAAATTATTTTTTGCTGAAACGCAAGTAATGAGAAAGTCTTTGTGAAAAATTCCAATGTACATAAACAGAAAAGAATTATTGTTCAATATAAACTGTACTGGAAATGAAAATTAAAAGAAAAAATCAAGAAGAAATTCAAGCAAGTCGTAAAGTTCAAGAGGAAGAAAAGAAATCAAGTTCTTAATTGGCATCTTTAAGTACTATGTTAATACTATACGGACTCAGAAATTCCTTATTAATTAAATATTAGAAAATTTATAACTTAATTCAGCTTTATTAATGTAATAATAATAATAATAATAATAATAATAATAATAATAATAATAATAAAAAGCTCTGCTCTCTCTGCCTGAAACGCAAATAATGACAAATTCTTTTCACGACAACATGCAAGAATAAAAAATTACAGTATTATTCAATAATATGAATACAAATTAAGGAAAAAAGTAAAGAACAAATTTATTCAAATCGCAAAGCTCTTGGGGGAAAAAACAAATTGCAGGAAGAAACAAAATAAAAATACAAAGAAAGGAAATCAAGTTCATCATTCCGAGAGAATGGCCATCGTCAAGCCCTACTGGAATCGCACACTGACTCGGAAATTCCTTTTTCTAGTGCTTGATATCCGAGACATAATTGTCTTGGCACGCGACATCGCATGTAGTTGTTTGCGACGACGAAGTTAGGCGATCTTTCGAGGAAAATTAGACTTCTCACTATCTTGTGTAATCGGACAGATTCACAAGTTTATCAATTTTTAGCCACAATATTTTAAAGAGCACTTTCGAATGTAAAAAACGAGAGGAAAAAAAGCTAAAAATCCATAGAAAAAGCATGAGATGAAAACGAAAAAAACTCAATGTTAAGTGTGTTTAAAAAAAAAAAATGGTAACACCGGAAGAAACAAAAGGACAAAATTGACTAGAAAGAGTCACAGAAGAACGGGAAGGGACTGAGGTTGGGGCCCTAAAGCTATCGTCAAGGGTTTAATACGTCTCGCTTATTATGTGACTCGGGGGTGGATGGTTGGGAGCCATCGCACTTTAGAATGCAAAAAACGAGAGAAAAAAAAAGCTAAAACTCCAGTAAAAAATGAGTTAAATTTAAATAAAACGCTTTAAGGGGCAACTTGGGTTTCGTAGGCTAAAAAAACTCTCCCCCCCCCCTTTTTTTTTTTTCAATAATATAATAAAGTTTTGTTTTCAAATTTTGAAAATATAAAAGAACAACATTTAAACAATATTTTATAAAATTTTCCTTAAAAAATTTGGAAAATTCAGTTGATAGGCCTTGTTTTCTGTAGACCCTTCAGAAAAGTCAATGACACATTTTTTCAAAAAAAAAAAAAAAAAAAAAAATTGCAACGACCTCATTGAAATTTTGCACACTTCTTCAAAATAGAATTTACTAGTGTTTGAATAAAGGATTTTTCTTTCTTTCTTTATTTATTTTTCCAATTACAACTAATTTTACAAGGCTATATGCGGGGTAAAATATACTGAAAATTGCACTTTTTTTAATATAAGTCTGCCCAAATTCCAAATTTTTTTTTCTTTTAAATCTTTCGTCCAAGCACTAGTGAATTCTATTTTATGGAAGTATACAAAATTCCAATAAGATCAGTGAATTGGTTTTTTAGGAATCGTGCCGACCGCTTTTCTACAGGAACTCCGGAAACCAGGCTGAATTTACAAATATTTTTATAATGAAAAATTAAAAAAAAAATAAATATTACTCTATTATATGCTTAAATATTTGAATAAATAATTTTATTTATTACGTTAAAAAAAAAAAAAAAAAAAAAAAAAAAAAAAGTTAGAGAGAAAAAAAAAAAAAAAAATGCTTTGTTTTTTACTCTTCGAAATTCACATATCCCTACAATGAATGCGGTGTTGGTGTTGTGTATAATGCCAACAGACTATGCGACGGCCTAGATCCGGATGATGTACCTACCCTGGGATCTTTCTAAGGGATTGTTTCTAATATGACGAGTGCGAATTTGGGGATTCGATCCATACATTTAATACATTCCTGATTATTAACATGTTGAGCGCCACGTAAATTCTTAAAATCCATTAAAATTCCATAATGATTCCTCCTGTAATAAATAAAAATTAAGCAAATTTTTAATAAATTTTCAATCATGAAACGTAATATTTTTAGTTTTATATCCTATTTTATATCCGCCACTGATAGTTGACGCGGCTTTATATCATATTTGACACTGTCAGGGCGCTCAACGTTTTAATTTTTTATTGGTACTGCTTTTACTTTCGGGTTAAAACTTTCACTGAAATGTTTGAAGTATAACATGTTCTGCACACTCCTAAAGTTTCAAGATGATTTCTTCAGTACTTAGAGATATATGACAAAATGTCTAGAATCTAGAATGGCTTGACATGGCGCTCAACGTGTTAAGAGGAATAAGATCACATTATGAATTATTTCCACGTTTAAATAACACCGTTATTCGTTTGTGATAATAAATAAATTACAAACGAAAATAAAAAGTTAACTAAAGCATTAATCGATTAAAAAAAAAAAAAAAAAAGGTTAAATTTATTTTCTTGTCTGTATTAGTATTTTATTGTCGATGTGAAGTAAATATTTATCACTGGGAAAAAAAAAATCTTAAACAATTTTAAGCAATACGTTTGTGTAAAAGTTTTTCTCATAAAAAGTAAACATTTGTAATATTTTGTAAGAAATGCATTCATTTCATAATTCTAAACTGGTGTTCTTAATCCTTATTTCTACAAATAAATTTGCGTTTCTTAATAAATAACGTTAGTGGATTTATATTACAAATATAAAGGTTCATGGGATAAAATATTACGAAATTTGTGGTTCTTGAAATCGAAAAAGATGGCGACTTCTTATTTAGAGCCTATTTCTATTATTTTACAGCAGATTTTTAAAATATTTTTGACTTCAGTTCATCCGTCTGTCCATGTTTTCATTTCGATAAACATTTTTAGAATTCCACAAACTGATCTATATTATTCGGACCTAATTTGAAAATTCTGACTTATTTAATATAATTTTGATATTTTTCGTAAGTAGGTATTCAATTTGCAGTAACTTTCAATTAAAGCACGAAGAAAAAAAAAAAAGTTTTAACTAAATCCAAGCCGAAGGCAGCGAAGCATGACAAAGCTCATATGAAAATAAGAATAATATTAAAAAAAGACATAAATTATGCATGTATTGTCACTACCCTTGGCCTTAATTATTCAATAATGCATGTCTCTGAACAAACAGAACATAAATTTCAACATCAGTGAGAAAGTTTTTCAATATAAAATAATTGATTTGAAAATCATTGTTTCAAGGAATAAAATACACTAACTGAAAACAATCTTAAGTAAAATTTTTATTTCTTTTATATATATATATATATATATATATATATATATATATATATATATATATAACAGAATAGCAGCAAATTATTTTTAGAGTAAGAATGGTCGTAATTTTTTCTCCCTCATTGTTGGAAATAAGTAATATTACAAAATATTATGATATAATGCTAACGAATGTTAATGAATTAGAAGCGCTACAAATGTAAAGTTTATATAAGCACTAGATATAAAGTCTTTATTTATACAATACAAAGTTATCTTACAGAATAAACAATCGCTTTAGACATAAGATCTAAAAATTAAAATGATATTTTTTTCTTTCGAAATGTTTATTTCGATATTGCGCGAGGGATTTATTTATATAGATCTCTTCTATGAAATGTCTTAAAATTTACGTTTACAAATTTTATAATAAAGTGTTTAAAAAAAAAAGAGAGAAAGTTCTTGAATACAATAGAAATTATACCAGAAAATAACTGAAGAAATCGAAATATTTTACTCATCGGTTTAAAGTTTTTGGCAATAACTTTTCTATTTTCCAAAATCAAATTAATTCATTATATGGATCCAAGATAGCTAACTCGTGTGCTTTTACAAGATGAACTTTTATAACCACGTGAGATTCTTTAAAATATCAGTAAAAATGAAACAAAAAGATGTATAGTATATAAGTGACGTGACATCGTAATATGTATAGTTATCTAACAAAATTAAAATCATATAGATGAATGAAAGTATATATGATATAAATGAACATAGTTAATAATAATAATAATAATAATAATAAAGCCTTATTATATGAATGGAAATATATATGGATATAAATAAACATAGTTAATTAAAAAAAAAAAAAAAAAAAAAAAAGGTCTTATTTAAAAATTAGAAATCGAAATTCAAAATTGCAAATCACTAAAAATTCGTAATTTCCCCTGCAAATTAAATTTCACAACAAGACATTTTAGAACCCGAAAGTAAATAAAATATTACAGTTTAAAAAAATTAAAGAACACGCTTTTATAGAAATTTGAACTAAAAAACACAAAATATCTATCTTAGTATTAAAATGCAGGGTAAGAGAAAATCGTGTGAGTGACACACCATAATATTTACATACATTTAAATCTTTAATTAAAATAATTTTGAATTAAACAAAAGCCATTTTTAAAAAATCTCCCCTAACTGGGCTCGAACGCTAGACCTTTAGGTTCGTAGCGCGGAGCTTTACCTCACAGCCACAGCGTTCACGTAGGGAAAGTACTTTTTTACAATATAAATTTTTTGTTTGCTCCCAGAGCCGTTACAAACATACATACATACATACAGGTGAAGCTAATAAAAGCGTGTTAAAAATTAGAAATAGAAATTCAAAATTGTAAATCACTAAAAAATCCGTGATTTCCCGTGATTTTCCCCTTTTTTATCCTTATAAGCGAAGTTCGACTGTATTTCCTTTAATTAAAATAAGGAAGGTTTGGGGGGGGGGGGGAAGATAGGCACACATGTAGATAATTTTGTTACTTTAATAATGTTTCCTGAATAAATATAAGATTTCCAGGCCATGTTCTTCGCTTACAAAAAAGATTACACAAATATACTACTTCTGTGTGCATCGTTAGCGTTTCCGTGTTTGAATAGCCGATTACGCCTACCAAACATTCAGAACAGTTTCATGAACTGAGGCTGTATTGATTAAAGACATCCAGTGAAAGAGGGTGGGGGAGGATAACCGATTACGAACAAATGCATAGTTTGTAATGTACAGGGCGCTGCAAAATTGAAGATTGGTAAATAAGACATGTCGTAAAATAGAAATATTTAATTAAATGGTTACGAAGATTAACACATACGTTTTGGTTTTATTTTCTTTCATATACATATTATTAAATATAATAATAAAAAATACGCCAGTAAAATTGTTCAATTTGTTACAAGATATTATTTAATATAATATTTATTTATAATGCGACATTCACTTTTTATGAATAATATAACATTTTCTTAAAATAGAAAAGAAAAACAAATAAAAGGATATGCTTACGAAAGATTACGTCTACAAAATTATAAACAAATGTTTTGCATTAGGCTGGCATGAAATGATTTAAATTTACAGATTTTTGAAATTTTATTTAGTATTAGAATCGTCATTTACCTTTAATGGATGTAATATTCATTTTATTTAATTTGCGAAAGCATATATTACACATTTTGAAAAATTATTTATTAAAATTATTATTATAAATTATTTGGTAAATCAGATCGAATGATTAATTTTTCTAAAGTAAATTTAAAACAAAACAATATAAAATTTCTCAGTACAAAGAAACTTAAAAAGATATATATATGTATATATATAAAACGGAAAAGATTCTAGATTTATTTTCTTTGCTTTTAGAAATGATAATAACGATTAAGACATGGGATACTTGCAAATTATACTTCCCGTACGATTAGCCATAGCATGATCATGATATTAAAGCTAGTTCTTATGTTGATTGTTTTCCATTGTGGATTTCTAAATAAAATAATGGCATCCTTGAAGTAGATAATTATCTTTTTAGAGGTTTAATTAGAAGCATTCAAACTTTTTTTCAGAATTATCGATTGTTATTTTTCCCATTTAGTTCTTTAGAATAATCTAAGATTATTTCTTTTCTTCGTCCAAAATTATCTGTTTTTATCTACACGTATAAAATCTTTATATTAGTATATATAAATATATATATTGCAATAGAAGACCAACAACAGACCGAAAAATAAATTCATATTTTTCAATCCATGTTATGCCGTTTCGCTAAATTACATATGTAAAAAAAAAAAAAAAAATTCAGCTTCATGAAAAATTTTTTTGGCAAATTTTACGTTTTCGAGGATGTTGAATCTAAAACTGACTTCAATATTTCCCTATCACGTACGGATTTTTTTCTTTTTTTTTTTTTAATTAAGCAAACATTTTCTTTATGATGCATTTAACATTCTGTGCTCACTATTTTCGTCTGTGAAACCCTTTCTTCTTCTTCTTTTTTTTTTTTTTTTTTTTTGGACTACTCCCTCCTCTAAAAAAACGCTACCACTTCCATTACTAATAATGCCCCTACATCCTCATATTTTCAATTTTGTGCATTTTTTTAAATTTTAGTTTTGCTTTTATGATATTGTTTTGAATTAAGAAACAGTTATTAAACATGTTTGTATAATGAATTATAGGATACCAATTTTTACGATTTCACGTTCAGATCTGTGTTATCAAAGAAATTTTCAAAAATATATAGATAACTCTTGCTTCTTTCCCCTCCCCACAATCTACTCGTCTATACAAATAAAGAGAAGTGTCTGTGTGTGTGTCTGTGTGTGTGTGTGTCTGTCTGCGCTCTGGTGCTCACACTATTGATCGCAGAGCTTCCAAATTTGGCATACAGGTGCCTGGGAACCTGCAGATGTGCACCTCATCGAGATTTTTTCGAATTTCGAATTTGAATTTTTTAAATTAATGTTTTTTCGATTTTAAATATTGGCTTTAATGCTTCATTTTTCATGAATTTATTCTTCGATTGTAATCGTCTGCGCATCATAGCAACGGCTAATATGCAATTCATTTTTTATTTAATACATTCATTTGAAGGCGATTTTCTTTCTTTTTTATTTTATTTTATTTTATTATTATTATTATATTTATTGAAAATCAAATGGTAATGCAATAGAAATAAATTGTTACGTTTATGTATAGGTTTTATACTATAGCAACTTTTTATTTTTCATTTTTTTAATTAATTCCTTTAAGAGAAAAATCTTTATTATTATTATTATTATTTATAATATTTATTGGCTGAAAAAAATGGTAGTTTATAGTAGAAAGAATAAACTGAATAAAATTCGTTTTTCATGTATTTAATTCCTTTTAAAAGAAAATCTACATTTTTATTTTATTTTATTGCACTGGTCGGAATCAAATCGTAATATAGTGTAAATAACTGGGGCTATAAAACACATGGTTCAAAAACTAAAATATATAATAGATGCTGAGATACAGTCATCTTTAAAATCGTAGCTCTTAAATAACAGAAAATCCACAAGTCGTCGATAAATACCCAGATTGAAGTGTCCGGGAAAGACCTTTCTGTAGACAGTGGGTAACTGGACCCGATGCAGTACGGGTAGAAAAAAGAGTTGCCTTAGGCAACGGGTACCCAAAGAAGCAAAATCTAAAGCGATTTCAGTGTTTATTTTATTTATTATTATTATTATTATTTTTTTTTTTAAGTTTTTATTTGTAATGTGATGTAAAAAATAAATACTGATCCAATTCTGTTAAAATTCATTTAAATATAGTGACCAGCGAAGCGGGCGTAGCCTGCTAGTCTATATAAATAAAGAGAAGTGTCTGTGTGTCTGTGTGTGTGTGTCTGTGTGTGTGTGTCTGTGTGTGTGTCTGTCTGCGCTCTGGTGCTCACACTATTGATCGCAGAGCTTCCAAATTTGGCATATAGGTACCTAGGACTCTGCAGGTGTGCACCTCATCGAGATTTTTTTGAATTTCGAATTTGAATTTTTTAAATTAATGTTTTTTCGATTTTAAAAAATAGTTTTAATGCTTCATTTTTCATAAATTTAATTCTTTTCTTCAATCGTCTGCGTATCTTAGCAACGGCTATTACGCAACATATTTTTATTAAATACATTCATTTGAAGGCGATTTTTTTTTTTTTTTTTTTTTTTTTTTTTTTTTTTTAATTTGCTATATTTATTGAAAATAAAATCGTAATGCAGTAGAAAAAATTAAGTATAATTAGTTTTAAATTTAAAAACGTATTTATAACAGTTATGTTTAATTTTTTACTGTACTTATCGGGTAAAATGGTAGTATATACATAGTAAAAAGGATTAAATTTATTAAAATTTATTTGTTTATATATATATATATATATATATATATATATTTTAATCTACTTTTTATTTTATTTTATTTTATTACATTGGTCGGAATCAAATCGTAATATAGTGTAAATAGCATGGGCTATAAAATACATGGTTCAAAGGTAAAATATTCATTAGATGCTGAGATACAGTCATCTTTAAAATCGTAGTTCTTAAATAGTAGCAGATCCCCCCCTGTCGTCGGTAAATATCCTGATTGAAGTGCCCGGGAAAGATCACCCTGCAGGCATGGGAAACCTAGACCTGATGCAGTGCGGGCGGGAAAAGAGGTGCCGTAGACAGCGGGTACCAAAGCGAGGTTTGGAGAGCAAATTAAGTTTCTTTCTTTCTTTCTTTTTTCTTTTTTTTTTTTTTTTTAGTTTTTGTCTATAATGTGGTGAAAAAAAAATACTGATCCAATTCTTTTTAAAATTCATTTAAATATAGTGACCAGCGAAGCGGGCGTAGCCTGCTATTCTATATAAATAAAGAGAAGTGTCTGTGTGTCTGTGTATCTGTCTGCTCTCTGGTGCTCACACTACTGATCGCAGAGCTTCCAAATTTGGCATATAGGTACCTAGGCCCCTGCAGATGTGCACCTCATCGAGATTTTTTCGAATTTCGAATTTGAATTTTTTAAATTAATGTTTTTCCGATTTTAAATATTGGCTTCTTTGTTTCATTTTTCATAGATTTATTATTTTGCTTCAACCGTCTGCGTATCTTAGCAAAGGCAATTACGCAACTTATTTTTATTTAATACGTTCATTTGAAGGCGATTTTTTTTTTTAATTTGCTATATTTATTGAAAATAAAATCGTAATGCAGTAGAAAAAATTAAGTATAATTGGTTTTAAATTTAAAAACGTATTTATAACAGTTATGTTTAATTTTTTATAGTAGAACTTCTTATTTTTTAATTAATTCCTTTAAAAGAAAAAACTTTTATTTATTCATTTTTTTTTATTTACTGTATTTATCGGGGAAAATATGACACATAGTAAAAAGTATTAAATTGCTTAAAATTTATTTGTTTATATATATATACTAGCAGACCCGGCCACGCGTTGCTGTGACTAAGTTATACGTTGAATTATACGGCTGTAAACTATTTAGTACAGTTAAATTATTATTTACGAACAAAGACGAAAACGTTGTAGCCGATGTAAAAACCCACAGGGTTGAGATTTGAAACTTAGGTCAAAATTTGGAAGCGATTGATAAAAATTTTCGTAGTGTTGATATTAAGCACAAATTAATTTTATTGTAGGGTCCTATAAATTTTAATGGAGAAGTGATATATATTATTTCTAATGCTACTTTGGATAAAATTGCTAAAATGACTAATATATAAATTAAATTCTATTAAAATTCTATTAAAATAAAAGTATAAAAGAAACAGACGATTTTAAAATCAATTTTTATGGAGGAGTGAAATATAATATATGCTATAATGGATAATTTTACTATTAAATGACCTCATCATTTTAAATATTTTAAAGAGGGTAACAGCTGTAGTTATAAAAGGGAAAACAATAAGGCTAAACCAGAAAAATAAGTAAATTTGATAAATATTTTAAAACTTTAAAATTGGAAATCTTATGAAATATTGGACATTTAAAGTAAATACATGTATCATTTTAAATACAAAAAGATTTTGGAAAAGTTTAGTGTATTTTAACGAAGTGATGAGAAGTTTTTGAGTATGTTAAAATTTTAATAGTAAATTCAAGTCAATAAAGATGGGAAACATTGAGGATTAAGATAAGAATAATTATAAGATTTAAAAAAAAAAAAAAAAAAAAAAAACTTTTTATATACCATGCTTTTAAATTTTAATATACTAATAATATACAAATTAAAAGGAAAATGATAAATATTCTATCATAGTTTGAAGTCAAATTTGTTTTCAAATGTCTAAATAAAATATCTGATGTAAGATACTAATATTTTGCAGCGGAATAGATTTCATTTCTGTCATCCTTGGCGAAAAAAAAAGAATATCGCCAAATTATCTGGCGAAAATATTTAATTCCTTTCAAAAATCATGGTTATTTTAACAACTTATATTAAAAGAGTAATGAATAATATGAAACAATATTTCGTACAATACATATTACATGTCATACATACGTACAATGAATAATACATATTACATTTCGTACAATGCATACATCTGGCATGTATATTTTCGTGTTACGCTTTTGATCGCCAAATAATAATAATAATAATAAAAAAAGCCAAGGGCGACAGAGTTTAAAAATTTAAAATTAAAATTTTGTCAATTTGACAGCAAAATAATTCAATCTAACACCCGCGATAACTAATACATATCTATACCCAAATATAAGGATTAAAATCGGGAAATAAATTTCCTCGATTTTTAATAATTTCTTACAAAAAATCCAGTGGGCAATTAACATAGGAAATCTTTTTCTTGGCTGCACAGACGGTCAGTGAGTCACACTTCGCTTGCGTATAGAACTCATAGATATAGTATAGCATATATAGAATAGAGTGATCATTGGGGAGAAAAAAGTTATTCCTTTTCATTTGGGAAAAGACGACGTTTTTACCAAAATATGGCCGTCTTTCCCCGAGTGAATACACACGGGAATACATACTAATATTTTAGCAAATAAAATTTATGAATAATTTATTTGCTAAAGGGGAATGGAAGACTCCAGATACAGTTTCAAATTCATATTTCTTTCTTTCTTTTCTTTTCCTTTTTTTTTTTTTTTTTTCAATACCACTTAATGGCTGTTTCCAAAGCTTTTATTTTTTATCTTTTTTCGGCATCAAAAATCTTTCTACGATAACATGGGGATGAGAGATCTATATATATTACTACTATATATATTACTATATCTATGATAGAACTACATTAGCACTTTATCAATGTGTATAAAATCTTTAAATTGATTATGACGTCAATTTTCGTGAGATGCATAATTTAACTTTTTATAATTTTTTAACGTTCACGTTTGATTAAATGTATTTATTTTTATGTCGAAAGAAAATGAACTCGTATTTTTTTTTTTTTTTTTTTTTTTTGGCAACAATTAAATTAATGGAACTCACAGATATTTTGGAGCAAATTTAATAAAGGTCTATAATTAACAAATAATTGCAATAAAACAATATTGTGACAATAAATTGAGATAAAAACTATCCTATCTCTCAAGTTGGATCAAACTGCACACAGTGTGCAAAATTTCATCAAAATCAGTTCCTTAGTTTAGGAGTTTACCCCGGACAAACATCGTGACACGTAATTTATATATATATACAGATTAAATTATAAAGTTTTGATCAATGAAGCACAAATAAGTAAAAAACAGGATTAATTTCACTGTATTATCTTCATTATAATATGAATTCAATTTACACTTCAGTCTAAGTAACACGTGGCCGGCTATGCTAACACCAAAAATTTAAAAAGTGGAAATAATTGAATTATACGAAATTTATTAATAGGTTAAAAAGTTGAAGATTCTTTGTGTAGATGGCAGCACCAAATATATTTCAGCTTTCATTTCAACCCAGTCGAAAGGTATCGACATCTGTTAGAATCATTTGGAGTTAACAGATAATTGTGACTGTCAAATAATAACAGACAAATAATTAGCAATAAATTAAAATTGCGACTATAAGTTGAGATTTAAACTATCCTATCTCTCAAGTTGGATCGAACTGCACATGGTGTGCGAATTTTATTATAATCGGTTAAGTGGTTTAGGAGTCCATTGAGGACAAACATTGTGACACGAGATTTATATATATTAAGAAAGATATATTAATCTACTTTTTTTTTTATTTTATTACATTGGTCGGAATCAAATCGTAATATAGTGTAAATAGCATGGGCTATGAAATACATGATTCAAAACTAAAATATATAATAGATGCTGAGATACAGTCATCTTTAAAATCGTAGTTCTTAAATAGTAGCAGATCACCCCTGTCGTCGATAAATATCCAGATTGAAGTGCCCGGGAAAGATCTACCTGCAGGCATAGGAGACCTAGACCTGATGCAGTGCGGGCGGGAAAAGAGCTGCCGTAGACAGCGGGTACCCGAAGCAAGGTTTGGTGCAATTTCAGTTTTTTTTTTTTTTTTTTTTTTTTTTGTCTATAATGCGGCGTAAAAAAATAAATATTAATTCAATTCTTTCGAAAATTCATTTAAATATAGTGACCAGCGAACCGGGCGTAGCCTGCTAGTCTTTTGTATAAATAAAGAGAAGTGTCTGTGTGTGTATCTGTCTGCGCTCTGGTGCTCACACTACTAATCGCAGAGCCTCCAAATTTGGCGTATAGGTACCTGGGACCGTGCAGGTGTGCACCTCATCGAGATTTTTTCAAATTTCGAATTTGAATTTTTTAAATTAATGTTTTTTCGATTCTAAATATTGGCTTCAATGTTTCATTTTTCAGAAATTTCTTTCGCTTCAAAAGTCTTAGCAACGGTTTATCTTAGCAACGGCTATTAAACTATTTATTTATTTAAATTCATTTGAGGAAGAAATTATTTTTATTATATTTATTGAAATCAAATAGTTATACACATACAGTAGAAAAAATTAAACATTTTAGATTTTGGCATATAGGTACCTGCGACCCCGCAGGTGTTCACCTCATCGAGATGTTTTCGAATTTCAAATTTGAATTTTTTAAATTAATGTTTTTCTGATTTTAAATATTGGCTTCTTTGTTTTATTTTTCATAGATTTATTATTTTGCTTCAATCGTCTGCGTATCTTAGCAACGGTTATTACGCAACTTATTTTTATTTAATACATTCATTTGAAGGCGATTTTTTTTTTCCTTAATTTGTTATATTTATTGAAAATAAAATCGTAATGCAGTAGAAAAAATTAAGTAAAATTAGTTCTAAATTAAAAAACGTACTATAGTAGAACAACTTCCTATTTTTCATTAATTATTTCCTTTAAAAGAAAAAAAAAATTATTCATTATTTTATTTATTTATTTATTTATTTTTTGCAGTATTTATCGGGAAAAATGGTTGTATATACATAGTAAAAAGGATTAAAATTTGTTTATATATATATATATATATTGATTAATCTACTTTTTATTTTATTTTATTTTATTACATTGGTCGGAATCAAATCGTAATATAGTGTAAATAGCACGGGATATAAAATACATGGTTTGAAACTAAAATATTTAATAGATGCTGAGATACAGTCATCTTTAAAATCGTAGTTCTTCCCCTGTCGTCGATAAATATCCAGATTGAAGTGCCCGGAAAAGATCTTTCTACAGGCATGGGAAACCTAGACCTGAGGCAGTGCGGGCAGGAAAAGAGCTGCCATAGACAGCGGGTACCCAAAGCAAGGTTTGAAGCAATTCCAGTTTCTTTTTTTTTAAGTTTTTTTCTATAACGTGGTGTAAAAAAATAAATATTAATTCAATTCTTTCGAAAATTCATTGGAATATAGTGACCAGCGAAGCGGGCGTAGCCTGCTAGTATATAAAATAAAGAGAAGTGTCTGTGTGTGTGTCTGCGCTCTGGTGCTCAGAATACTGATCGCAGAGCTTCCAAATTTGGCATATAGGTACCTGGGACCCTGCAGGTGTGCACTTCATCGAGATTTTTTCGAATTTACTATTTGAATTTTTTAAATTAATGTTTTTTCGATTTTAAATATTGGCTTCAATGTTTCATTTTTCATGAATTTATTCTTCGATTGTTATCGTCTGCGTATCTTAGCAACGGCTATTACGCAATTCATTTTTTATTTAATACATTCATTTGAAGGCGATTTTATTTTATTTTTTATTTTATTTTTATTTTGTTATTATTATTATTATATTTATTGAAAATCAAATGTTAATGCAATAGAAATAAATTGTTACGTTTGTGTATAAATTTTATACTATGGCAACTTTTTATTTTTCATTTTTTTTTAATTAATTCCTTAAAAAGAAAAATCGTTTTTTTTTTTATAATTATTATTATTTATAATATTTATTGGGTGAAAAAAATGGTAGTTTATAGTAGAAAGGATAAACTGATTAAAATTCGTTTTTCATGTATTTAATTCCTTTTAAAAGAAAATCTACTTTATAATTTTATTTTATTGCACTGGTCGGAATCAAATCGTAATATAGTGTAAATAACGGGGGCTATAAAACACATGGTTCAAAAACTAAAATATATAATAGATGCTGAGATACAGTCATCTTTAAAATCGTATTTCTTAAATAGTAGCAGATCCCCCCTGTCGTCGGTAAATATCCTGATTGAAGTGCCCGGGAAAGAACACCCTGCAGGCATGGGAAACCTAGACCTGATGCAGTGCGGGCGGGAAAAGAGGTGCCGTAGACAGCGGGTACCAAAGCGAGGTTTGGAGAGCAAATTCAGTTTCTTTCTTTCTTTCTTTCTTTCTTTTTTTTTTTTTTTTTTTTTTTTTAGTTTTTGTCTATAATGTGGTGAAAAAAAAATACTGATCCAATTCTTTTTAAAATTCATTTAAATATAGTGACCAGCGAAGCGGGCGTAGCCTGCTAGTCTATATAAATAAAGAGAAGTGTCTGTGTGTCTGTGTATCTGTCTGCGCTCTGGTGCTCACACTACTGATCGCAGAGCTTCCAAATTTGGCATATAGGTACCTAGGACCCTGCAGATGTGCACCTCATCGAGATTTTTTCGAATTTCGAATTTGAATTTTTTAAATTAATGTTTTTCCGATTTTAAATATTGGCTTCTTTGTTTCATTTTTCATAGATTTATTCTTTTGCTTCAACCGTCTGCGTATCTTAGCAACGGCAATTACGCAACTTATTTTTATTTAATACGTTCATTTGAAGGCTTTTTTTTTTTTAATTTGCTATATTTATTGAAAATAAAATCGTAATGCAGTAGAAAAAATTAAGTATAATGGGTTTTAAATTTAAAAACGTATTTATAACAGTTATGTTTAATTTTTTATAGTAGAACTTCTTATTTTTCATTTTTTAATTAATTCCTTTAAAAGAAAAAACTTTTATTTATTCATTTTTTTTATTTACTGTATTTATCGGGGAAAATGGTATAAGACACATAGTAAAAAGTATTAAATTGCTTAAAATTTATTTGTTTATATATATATATATATATTAATCTACTTTTTTTTTTAATTATTACATTGGTCGGAATCAAATCGTAATATAGTGTAAATAGCATGGGCTATAAAATACATGGTTCAAAACTAAAATATATAATAGATGCTGAGATACAGTCATCTTTAAAATCGTAGTTCTTAAATAGTAGCAGATCCCCACTGTCGTCGATAAATATCCAGATTGAAGTGCCCGGGAAAGATCTACCTGCAGGCATAGGAGACCTAGACCTGATGCAGTGCGGGCGGGAAAAGAGCTGCCGTACACAGCGGGTACCCGAAGCAAGGTTTGGTGCAATTTCAGTTTTTTTTTTTTTTTTTTTTTTTTTTTTGTCTATAATGCGGCGTAAAAAAATAAATATTAATTCATTTCTTTCGAAAATTCATTTAAATATAGTGACCAGCGAAGCGGGCGTAGCCTGCTAGTCTTCTGTATAAATAAAGAGAAGTGTCTGTGTGTGTATCTGTCTGCGCTCTGGTGCTCACACTACTAATCGCAGAGCCTCCAAATTTGGCGTATAGGTACCTGGGACCGTGCAAGTGTGCACCTCATCGAGATTTTTTCAAATTTCGAATTTGAATTTTTTAAATTAATATTTTTTCGATTTTAAATATTGGCTTCAATGTTTCATTTTTCAGAAATTTCTTTCGTTTCAAAAGTCTTAGCAACGGTTTATCTTAGCAACGGCTATTAAACTATTTATTTATTTAAATTCATTTGAGGAAGAAATTATTTTTAATATATTTATTGAAATCAAATAGTTATACACATACAGTAGAAAAAATTAAACATTTTAGATTTTGGCATATAGGTACCTGGGACCCCGCAGGTGTTCACCTCATCGAGATGTTTTCGAATTTCAAATTTGAATTTTTTAAATTAATGTTTTTCTGATTTTAAATATTGGCTTCTTTGTTTTATTTTTCATAGATTTATTATTTTGCTTCAATCGTCTGCGTATCTTAGCAACGGTTATTACGCAACTTATTTTTATTTAATACATTCATTTGAAGGCGATTTTTTTTCCTTAATTTGTTATATTTATTGAAAATAAAATCGTAATGCAGTAGAAAAAATTAAGTAAAATTAGTTCTAAATTAAAAAACGTACTATAGTAGAACATCTTCCTATTTTTCATTAATTATTTCCTTTAAAAGAAAAAAAAAATTATTCACACTGCAAATAAAAGAGTCTTAAAGTAAGACATAAAAACAACTGAAACGGCGTTTAAGACACGTAAATGTCTTAAAATGTACCTTAGACGTATGGATATTTTAATTTAAGACCGAAATATGTCTGAAATATCAATTCAGACACATAAATGTCTGAAACAAGTAAATACGCGAATTTTCAGACAGCAAAACGCGTTTGAATTTTCAGACACTTTAGAAATTCAGACACTTGCATTACTTAGAAAATTTTTTCATATGGAATCTACTTTAAGAAAATATGCTTATCCTACTTCTTTCCACATTCAATAAATATATTATTATTTTATATAATAAGCAGTTAAACTACTTAAATTATGGTAGCTTTATGAAATTACATTTTTATGGAATAATACTCTAGGGATGTGAATGATATTTGCATGCTATTATTTTTAACACAATTTATAAACAACATATTTAGACACAAAGCTTATTTTGTTCAAAAAAAAAAAAAAAAAAAAAAAAAATCTTTGTCTTTAAACCGTTCTTATATCAAAAGAAAAAGTGTGAAGACGGATGTAGCAAGTAATTTGTAGAGAAAAAAGCGAATTTATAAGTGAACAATCATGAATAATTTGTGCATATTTTTTTTCTTTCTTTCTTCTTCTTATTATTATTCATTTAAAAACTTTTTTCTTTCACAAATTCACCTACATCTAAATGTAAAACTACAAATTTTCCTGTATTCATGATTACAGTTCGTTTTTATTTAAATATCACTTTAAGGAAAGAAATCTTATCATCGAGGGATGAAACCTTCATATACTTGTTATGCATTATTAAAAAATTCTGGTTCTCTAAATATGAAATTTAAGATAATAATATTTATTAAGTTTAAGATACCATACTATCAATAATTTTATGGCAAAAAAATTGAAATAAAACATAATATTGCGATTAGTTTTACGAATATTGCAGTATATCATATCATAGAAACACGTGATGCTGAATTTGACGGTATTGTGATTGGTAAACGCTTCACTCCGACGATGCTTTCCTCGAGGTTTTGCTTTCCTTAGACAGTGTGAGTTCGAATCCCAACGCCGGAAAAGGTACTTCTTTTTTTCTTTTTTTAAATAAATATTTCATTAATGCTCTAAACAATTCTAAAATATATTTTTAACAGAAAAACATAATCACACGCCATATTTATTTATTTATATATTTATTAAAAAGCCTTAAAAACGGTAGTATTTTTAAGCCTAACATGGCGGTGTTTTTAAGCCTAAAACATGGCGACGTTTTAAGACACTTATAATATCTTAATTTCTGATGCAAAAAGGTGTCTTAAAAAGTAAGACATTTTTTTTTCGCTTAAAAAATGACCATCCATTTAAGACACTTTTTAAACTGAATTTAAGACATTTACGTTTACAGTGCATTATTTTATTTATTTATTTATTTATTTTTTGCAGTATTTATCGGGAAAAATGGTTGTATATACATAGTAAAAAGGATTAAAATTTGTTTATATATATATATATATATATATATTGATTAATCTACTTTTTATTTTATTTTATTTTATTACATTGGTTGGAATCAAATCGTAATATAGTGTAAATAGCATGGGCTATAAAATACATGGTTCGAAACTAAAATATTTAATAGATGCCGAGATACAGTCATCTTTAAAATCGTAGTTCTTCCCCTGTCGTCGGTAAATATCCAGATTGATGTGCCCGGGAAAGATCTTTCTGCAGGCATGGGAAACCTAGACCTGAGGCAGTGCGGGCAGGAAAAGAGCTGCCATAGACAGCGGGTACCCAAAGCAAGATTTGAAGCAATTCCAGTTTCTTTTTTTTTTTTAAGTTTTTTTCTATAACGTGGTGTAAAAAAATAAATATTAATTCAATTCTTTCGAAAATTCATTGGAATATAGTGACCAGCGAAGCGGGCGTAGCCTGCTAGTATATAAAATAAAGAGAAGTGTCTGTGTGTGTGTCTGCGCTCTGGTGCTCAGACTACTGATCGCAGAGCTTCCAAATTTGGCATATAGGTACCTGGGACACTGCAGGTGTGCACCTCATCGAGATTTTTTCGAATTTCGTATTTGAATTCTTTAAATTAATGTTTTTTCGATTTTAAATATTGGCTTCAATGTTTCATTTTTCAGGAATTTATTCTTCGATTGTTATCGTCTGCGTATCTTAGCAACGGCTATTATGCAATTCATTTTTTATTTAATACATTCATTTGAAGACGATTTTTTTTTTTTTTTATTATATTTATTGAAAATCGAATGTTAATGCAATAGAGATAAATTGTTACGTTTATGCATAAATTTTATACTATAGCAACTTTTTATTTTTCATTTTTTTAAAATTAATTCCTTAAAAAGAAAAATCTTTTTTTTTTTTTTTTAATTATTATTATTTATAATATTTATTGGGTGAAAAAAATGGTAGTTTATAGTAGAAAGGATAAACTGATTAAAATTCGTTTTTCATGTATTTAATTCCTTTTAAAAGAAAATCTACTTTATAATTTTATTTTATTGCACTGGTCGGAATCAAATCGTAATATAGTGTAAATAACGGGGCTATAAAACACATGGTTCAAAAACTAAAATATATAATAGATGCTGAGATGCAGTTATCTTTAAAATCGTAGTTCTTAAATAACAGAAAATCTACAAGTCGTCGATAAATACTCAGATTGAAGTGCCCGAGAAAGACCTTTCTATAGACAGTGGGAAACTGGACCCGATGCAGTACGGGTAGAAAAAAGATCTGCCTTAGGCAACGGGTACTCGAAGACGCGCTAAAGCGATTTCAGTGTTTATTTTATTTATTATTATTATTATTTTTTTTTTTTTTAAGTTTTTATTTGTAATGTGATGTAAAAAATAAATACTGGTACAATTCTTTTGAAAATTCATTTAAATATAGTGACCAGCGAAGCAGGCGTAACCTGCTAGTAAATGAATAAATAAAATACATAATTTTTATATGCATGTGGAATCTTACTGTTAATTATGAAACAATGCAGGAACATGCATATCCTTACATGCAATACACAGAGTTTCATTGTATATATATATATTTAAAAAATCCATTTTAGTAATTATTGAAAAACATTTTTTTCATTTCTTAATTTCCACTTACATATGAATGCTTTCCAAAATTTAACCTTTTATAAGTAAACGGTATAATGAAGCCTCATTAGATTAAAATCGAATATATGGAAGGAATAACAAACATATTTATAAGGGTCGCACGTATATACTTTACTTTAATCTGACTCTGTGGCACCAGATGAACTTATTTTTTGTTCAGGAAATCCTTTTATAGCGTGCTATTGCTGTTTCTGACTGCCATTTTTTCATGATCTTCAACCGAGTTGTAATTAATTTATACATTACTTAACGAATCTACCAATCTTAAAAAAAAAAAAAAAAAAAAAAAAGATTAAAAAACAATTCACCCAAGGTCTTGATTTTATTTTATTTTTTATGTACGAATTGTGCACCAAAGTATCTCATGATCTTCATCAAAGTATCTCTTCATCTTGTATTGTATAATGAGGCGATATGTATAATTTCTGAAACTCGTTTTTAGTAACTAAAAGAATATTTTTTTTTCCCCCCTGTCATAATGTGGATTAAGTGTCACTGACATTCATTTATTTCTGTTTATAATTTCATAAGGTAAATGTGAAATGCAGTTGATAATTTTATTCCAATCTCTTGCACAGAAAACATTTAGTGCGTTCTCATATTTTAATAATTGCTTTAAAACTTTCACAATCAGATTATGAATTATTTACCTTAATCACTGAAAGAAAAAAAAATGGTCTGGAGATTTGTCCTGATGATTTGCCCTTTACGCTGTTACATGGAAAGTCATGGATTCGAACCCAGGTTGTGATCACTGGTTTAGCTGGTCGGAATTTTCCGATGTTTTCAACGAAACTCGCGCAAACTTGGGCTAGAATCCTTGTATGATGAGGACATCTCACCCAAGTCCAGGTCCCTCGAGCAGATAAATGCCTTTAACACAAACACAGTCACACACCACTAAATTCGTTCATTGGATTTATGTTTTATTATTATTACTATACAAACTGACGCAATTTTATCTAATTATCCTCTAATGATGGAAAAAGAAAATAGTAAAATAAGACGCGTTTTTCTTCATAAATGTAGAGTTTGTTTTTTGTAATGCTTGATCTATGTAATATGTTCGTGTCTAAAACCTAGAGTGACTCAAATAGGTCTCTGACACCTAATAACACAAGAGACGGAAAACCTGCTAACATTTTGCATTTGGCAAAAGGAGGAAAATACTATTCTAATACAGGTGTACAAATGACATATTTTGATCAGCTGGCCTCGAGATAAAAGGAGAGGTGAACCTTTTGGACATTAGCAAAATGATAATAAAACAAAAAGTTTTTCATCTTTCAAAAGATTTTAATACTGATTGATTCCTAGGTTTTCTCTTTTATCTGATACATAGTATAGTCTCATTAGAACATTCATTCAAAATGAACCATTTTTTACAGATGCGTCAGATTTGCGCAGCTTTTCAAACACACGTTTTTCCTTTTTAAAGTAAGCATGAATAGATCACTCTGATCAATGGGAAAAATCAAATAAAACATTTTTCGAGAGCATCGACCTACAGCTTAGTTCATATTGGTGTACTCTTTGAGACAGGCATTAAAAATTCCTGAATAAAATTAAGCATTTGCAAAACAGGTTTATATATATATATATATATATATATATATATATATATATATAAAGCATATAAACATAAAATAAAAGTTGGAATAAAATAATTTTAATTTGGTATTAATATTTTTTCTCCTGAGGTTAAATTAAAAGTATGAAGATTCTAGAAGTTACATAAGTTAATTAAAAAAAAATATATATATACTGTAGGTCAGTGTATAGATTTTGGATTGTCAGTCTCTCTACGGGTTCCCCCTTCCCTCCCCTTAAAAAAAATTAAAGCTCACTACACCGAGACATTAAGAATAGATTCGAACCACTAAGAACTCCATGTGTGAACTAGGATAGAATGTAGCACACGGAAGTTAAAACTAGAGGGCTAAACTTCTCTAACCTGGTAGTTTGGTGGTGCCGGGTTCAAATTCAAATGGCACTCGTCGGCATAGCTGTTTGGGATTTTCCTAAAACTCGTGTACGGGCTAACCCTTGGAAAGATCTTCGTGGAAAACATTCCATTCAGGTCTGGGTTTCTGGTGCAAATAATTGGCTTTAATTCATATACCAACATATGGTAACCATTCTGCCCTCAGATGGGCATCCGAGTTAGATTGTTTTACATCATAAATTATCTCATAATGTACAATTTAATAAATATTTTTTAAATGTGTGCGATATAAATTAAAAGAAAATTAAAGATTGGAAGAGTTCCTCGTATATATGTATTTCGGATATTGAAAAATAAATTCGTATTAAAAAAAGTAAATTTATTATACCAAAAAATTTTCTGCATCATTTCTTTTTGAAGATATATACATTAGTAAACGGTTTTGAGGAAGTTTTCATTAATTTTTAGCCATCTTAAAGTGAGAAAAATAAAATGTTTTAACACAAGAGATTAATTTAAAGAATCATATTTAGACAAATAGAACAATGAGTAAAAAAAAAAAGAAGACATCAAATTCATCTAGTAATTTTTGATTTGTTATCATTGCTTAAGACTATTGTGAGTAACATTAGAAACTAAAGTTTAAAATGTTATAATAGATGGAATTAGTATTTTTCAATGTTACAACAAAGTGTAACGCTTATAATTCAGAAATTCATTTATTTTCTTTTGATGCCGATGTGTGTCAAAATTCGAAGGAGTAACAATTTATTATAACTAGCATTGCCAGTGGCTTAAATTCTCTCTCTCTCTCTTTTTTTTTTTTTTTTTTTTAAGTAAGCATTTAAAAATAATAAATATAAAAAATCAAAATTTTCGTGTTACAATGTTCTTAGTAAATACTATTAAAAAATAATAATAATAACTATTTTTTAAAACCATTGAAAATTATTTATTCAAAATTAGAAACAAAGAATGATATCTTATCATTTACAAGCAAGAATGATAAGGTATTTGCATTTTCTAGAATTTTAAAGAAATTTTTCATTCTTCCAAAAATATATAAATTCGAAATAAAATAGGCAAAGAAATTTAAAAATTCTTATAATAATAGAAAATTTAAATGTTCTTATATTAATGAAACATATATGAGAATGCATAATAATAATAAAAAAAATATTCCTTTAAAAATTAGAATACTTCTGGTTTTTAATCTAGCTACACATAAAAATTCACGAATTATCTTTCGGTTAAAATTCAGTTCAAAAATTCCCTTTGATCTTCTGTAAGCACTTCTAAGTGCAACATAAATTCGTATTTAGATTGTGTCTTAGATATTTTCTTCAGTTTGAAAGGGGAAAAAAAAATACTTTTCTTTGTTGATTTAAAAATCTTATCATAAAGTGAATGTTAAGGACATTTCTCATATTTCATCTGAATTTCCTATTTGACCTTCATATTAATGAGAAGAAATATGTTCCAGACTTGTTCCGCATTTATTTTTTCTCCTTGAAAATATTTTTCAACAAAAGATTTCTCGTTAAGTATCAGAGACAATGCTTTGTTTCTGTCCATCAGAAAATTTTGCATTAATATCATACATATGGTGGAAGGATAAAACATATGTAACACCAAGAACGGATACATAAATATTTATTTTTATTATACTAGTTATATATAAGCATTAATCTCAGTTTTTTTTTTTTTTTTTTTTTTTTTTTTAAGATTAAGGTTTAACAATATTCTATTAATCCTTTAAATTTCTTTTTAACTATGATAAATTAGTTTTCTTTATATACATCCCTTATTTAAATTTTGTAAAAAACTATGCTTAAACTGTGCCTAAACTTAAAGTTTAGGCACAGTTTAAGCATAGTTTTTTAAGCATAGCATCCCTTTTTAACTTTTTATACCTTGTTTGTTTAGGCACATTTTTGGCTATATTTACTTAAGGTAATGTTCTTCAGAGATTTATTTTTTAAAAATAAGCTCAGTTTTAGAATATTTGACGTTCTTATATATGCATATTCTTTGAAATTCCTCTGTAAGAATGCTGCATTAAATCAGTCCATTTACCTTTTTTGTTTTCATATTAATATTTATAACTCCTACCAAATATAAATAACATATTTTAAACACAAAAGTCCAGTTAATTTCAACAAAAACTGAAAGGGTCAAGCCAGGATTCGAATTTAGGTATTTTATACATAATACTAATTCTCTACCAAATGTTGTTCAAATTAATTCCTTTTATACAGCAATGGCGAATTATGCCTAAAAACTTAGGTTTGATTTCTGGCCTGGTCATTTTTAGCTCTTGTTAAAATTAATTCGACGTTTCTATCTAAAATGAATTATTATATTTTGTTAAGAAAATGCCGATTTTCTTCAATATAGGGTAGATGCACCAGTAACTGACACTTTGACGGATAATTCATAATAATAAGCTTTTATTTAAGAACATAAGTGGTGCCATCTACTAGCAGTTTAGACATTTATCTTTAACTTTATGCAGAATTTTTTTTTTTCCACCAGGGGGCTCTAGATATAAAAAATTGAGATTTTTCACAGTGCATAGAAACTTCCAATATTAAGGTAAGCATATTTTCAATCTGTTTCTGTTTGAAGCACTTTTCTTTTTAGAAATCAATTTAAGCTGAAATGTATTTGATATAGTATATAAAATAAGGCTTTAGAGTTATTTTCGAAAAAAAAAAAAATATTTATTTAAGATGGGTGGCTAGTTACTGGAACAAAAAAAATCAATTTTACCAGTCTCTGACATGCGTGTTAGTTATTGATGTTTCACTAAAATTCAGGGTAGTTGCCTAATATTTTTATAAAATATAGTAAATACCAATCAGAATGTTATTGTGCAATTATATCTTTAAAATTTAATATTTTTCTAGTAACTGACACCATGTCAGTTATTGGTCTTAACACATGTCAGTGTTTCCATTCTGAATTTCTTTCATTTTAGAAGTAATTTTTGTATTTTAAAATGTATATAGCTTATTTACTATGTAGTAAGATATCTAAGTTTTTTTTTTTTTTTTTTTTTTTAAAGACTGAGATGGCATCCAAAAAGAAAAGAAAAAGCATCCAAATCTTCTAAGAAACAGCCCAAAGAAGCAATGAATAATGCAATAAATGCTGTAAAAGAACAAAATCTAAGCGTATTAAAGGCCACCAAACAGTTTGGTGTGCTTAGGAGCACTTTAATAAATATAAAATAAACAAGACACCTAATATAAGAAGAATGGGGCCTTCGACTATTCTGACTAATGAAGAAGAAACAATACTTGTTCACTGGATCTTAAGCATTGCAAAAGTTAGTTTTTCTCTAGTACGAGAAGACGTATTGAGTACAGTGCAACATATTAAAAAAAAAAAAAAAAAAACTCAATTCACAAATAACAGACCGGGCAAAAAATGGTATAAAGTTATTTTTAGCAAGACATCCAATACCATACTTGCCAACATCCTAATTAATATTCCGTAGTGTTGTTAGTCCCACCCTTTTTTCATACCAGTAAACTTTTAGAGTCATATTCTCCAATTGCAATTACGATTAAATAATAAAAAAAATACTCTAAAAAAGATACTGGTGTGAAAAAAAGGCGGGGCTAACAATACTACGGAATATTAATTAGTATGTCGGCAAGTATGCAATACTACCAGAGCAAACTCCTGCGATGTTGACCTCAACTAAAGCTGAGGTGATTAAAACAAAAATAAGGGCCTGGTTTCAGAAAATACAGGACTAGTTATGTGCCAATAACTATGAAGCTATTCTGCAGGAACCACAGCGAATGTTTAATTGCGATGAAAGTGCCTTTATGCTTTGCCCAAAATCAGGCAAGGTGTTAGGCCTCAAAAGGAAGTAAGGACATTTAGGAAGTTTTTCAAGGAAATGATAAAGAATCTCTAACAGCTTTAATCACTATCCGAGCAGATGATAAAGTTTGCCTAAAATTCATATTATATCCATACACAAGGTTACCCATGATTTGGTTAATATTGTCCAAAAAACTGGGCAGTAGGGAGAAATGATTCTGGATGGATGCCTGATGAAACATTTTACGAGTTCATAACAAATATTTTTTATCCATGACTATGTCAAATTGATACGGAATTTCCTGTAATTCTGTACATTGATGGCCATAAAAGTCATCTGACACTTCACTTTAAGTGAGTTTTGCAGTAAGCATGGCATAATACTTGTAGCATTTCCCCTAAATACAACCCATATTTTACAGCCGTGTGATGTCAGTTTATTCAAGGGAATGAAATAGTTTTGGAAACATGTTGTTCATGAATGGAGAGTAAAGAACTCTCGTATACCAGTTACGAAAGAAAATTTTGCCCAACTATTTGAAGCAGTAATAAACAAAATTTCACAGGAAACAGTGACCAGCGGCTTCAAGCGAACTAGCTTATATCCCTTTGATCCAGAAGCTGTAGATTATCCTCACTAAAAGTTATAGAATCATTTATTTCTAAGGATCTCTTAGATGAATTTTATGCCCATTTTGTGCAGAAAAAGAATTGGGAAGGGTCTAATGATGATATTAAATTATGTGAAATTTGGCATAAAATGAAGTATCAAACATTAGATGAAACATACCAACAGACACAGTTAATTCAAGTACAGATCCTGAACAAGAAAATGAAACTGAAATACAAAATAATGTACCTGCAACAGATGATTACGATTTTGTGGGCTGCAATGTAACAATTAGTAGTTCTGAAAATGAAACTCAAGCTCATACTATAACTGAATCTGATTGCATGCCTACAAGTAGTCAGCTGCCTGTTACTTCAGACATTATCGATGAAACAAGTTCATCTCCATTCAATAAAGCTCTGTTTTGGCCTGAACCAAAACAAAGAAAAAATCGAAAGATCAAAGAAATAATCCCAGCAGTTGCAATATCTAACGAATAGAAAAATTATTACAGAAGAAAAGAGGAAGAAAAGAAAAAGGAAGATTTAGAAAAGGAGCAGGGTAAAATTGAAAGAAAAAATCGAAAAGAAAACAGTCTGGAAACAACATTATACTAGTAAAAAGAAAGAAAAATGAAAAGAAATCCAGAGTTTGAACAAACATCAGAAACAGAAGAAAATATCAGTGCTATAACCTTGGAGAAAGAGTGTTACTATGCAATTTTCTATGAAAAAAAGTACTATTTAGGAAGATTAATAGATTTAAAAGATGATGAAACTTGTGACATTAAGTTTCTTCGTGTAATTTTGGAAAACAAGTACACTTGGCCAATAAAAGCAGACATTGCAAATTTTTCGAAAGATTACATATTTTATGGACCACTAAATATGAATGGAAATGATCCCTTTACACTTGACAGTGACATAAAAAAGAAATGTTGTATCGGAATATAAAATGCAAGAAGTGAAACTGATGAACAAATGATATTTAGTACTTTTTGAGAAATCTTTTTGTTCCTACTTAAGGGCCCTCTTCACTCACCGCCGCCGGAAGCCGAAACTAATATTATTCTATGGGAATTTTTTCTTTACAAATAACTTATTAACTAATGCATATTTTTAAATTCTGTTTTCACATTCTGAAAATTCCCAGCTGTTAAATTGACGCATCTTTTTTAAAAAATATTTTTTTAATTTTTTATATTTTATTTTGAAGCTGCAAAATACGAATTTTCAATATGTGAATTTTTTTCATTTTGCAATTTCAAAATAAAATATTAAAAATTAAAAAAATACATTTAAAGTCCGTCAATTTAACAGTTGGGAATTTTTTGAATGTGAAAACAGAATTTAAAAATATGTATTAGTTAATAAGTTATTTGTAAAGAAAATTTCCCCACAGAATAACATTGGCTCAGGCTTCCGGCGACGGTAAGTGAAGAGGGCCGTTAATGCGATTTTAATTACTCTGATTTATCGTGCATATTTTCTTAATAATGATTCTCATAAAAGTGAAAAATATTTTGTCTTTACATAACTTTTGCAGGGTAAATCTTAATACTCTCTAAGTGGTTTTATTTACTTATATATATATATATATATATATATATATATATATATATATATATAAAAATGTGCTGTTTTGCCTGATATCTCCCTTTGGCTTTTTGCAAAATAATTGTTAAAAAGTAAAATATCTTCTTTTAATAAAATATTTTTGCATTAAAAAAATTAAAATTGCATTAAAAAATAAAGGAGAGTTTTCTATGCATTTCATAAGTGTCAGTTTACTGGAGCCTGAAGTGTCAGTTATTAGTGCCAAAATTAATTTTCTCTTGGTGACAGTTACTGGTTAAACTACCATGACAATAAAAAAAAACTTACGGGGCAGTCATTGGGGACTGCTGATAGAAGTGAAAACTAAGTAACTTGTGAATTGTATCGTCGAGCTATTAGATTATTATTAGGTAGATTCCTTATAGGAGATCTACCTATTGCAATGGTTCTCATGACACGACTTCTGGAAAATTTGTTCATATCTTCACCGATCATGACCCCTAGAACCCAAAACCACCCTCCGTTCAAAAGTTTATATATATATATATATATAGGTATATATATATATGTATAACGCTTGTGAACACGATAACTGGAGTAATTTTTATTTAAATTTAACCAGCTCAGGATATGTTGCCAGGACAGTAAAAATCTCGGTCGAGTTCGTAGATGGGGTGTCCAGCTCAAAGGGGGTGGAAATGGTGGGGGGTGGAAATTTTCATATGCCCATAATTTCTTTAATATTGAAAATAGAAAAAAAAATTCAAATCAGTCGAATTACCGCCTTACCCTAAAGAACAAGTTTTGTATTTAAACTTTTTCGATAGCTTCAATTGCTTAGAAGTTATAAGCTAAAAAGTGATTTTTCGTGAATTGTGTTGAAGCCGACATTTTCTATAGCTTTCATTGCAAAAATTTATAATCTGATGCTTATGTCACGTGCAAACGATAATAAAAAAGATCACTGAAAATATAATAAAATTTTAATCACGTTTTTAAACAATATAATAATCTGATTAAAAAAAAAGTTTAATTTAACAGAAAATATGACGTCACTATTACAACAATGTACTGAGAAAAATGAAATAAAATTTTATCCGTGATTTTAAAGAAATAAAATAAAAGTTAATAAATAAATAAATAAATAAATATGTAAATGAAATCAACGTATCTTAGGGCTAATAAAGGCTAAGCAGATTTAGACTTAGCTTTATGACATAGATGCTATAATGTAAAAGATAAATGTCATCGTTTAAAAAAAAATCGTGTAAATCGATGCTAAACGAATTAAACTGGCATGATAGAAAAAATAATAAATTTGGGGACATTTAGATATTATCCCTTTGACAAATGAACTAGGGACGATTTTAATGAATTTTCCGTTGAAGTTTATTTTCATAAAAACTTAAATTTAAATTAAAGTATTTCATTACTCGAATTCCCTTATTTTGATAAATAAAATTATACCATTTAAAAAAATAATAAAGAACACTCTTTTATCCGCGATTGTAATGAAATGCTCGCCCTCTGGTGGGCTAAGGTGAAATTACAATTAACATGCTTTAATTTGGCTTTCATTAATCCGCCATTGCTTGCCGATGTTTAGTTTCACATATATTTATTGAATAAAACTGAATAAATCCGGTAAAAAAGATAACACTTACTGTTGTGTGCCACAGTGTAACTCCAAAAATCAAGAAAACCAGAATTAAGCTTCCATTTATTTCCAAATGACAAATTTAAAATTTCAGTTGCTTCGGCTAATGGAAGTAAAGAATTAATCAGATGATTTGAAACTAATATTTGTTCAGCTTCAGTTAAAAGTCTACTTCCGATCGAACTTTGAATAAACTGAAATATTTTTTTCCAAAAGCAATCAATTTTCCATGATGGAATGGCGGAGAAATTATAGTACGAATATTAAGTAGAATTACAAAAAGAACAATAATAAATACACGTGGCTATTATATTTACTAATAACAAAAGCTGAAAAGCGCTATCTATCGATCATTACAAACGTGGATTGAAAAGTGAACTAATAAAGGTTTTAGAAAACTATTACATACTTTTAAATCTTTATTAAAAAAAAATTAATTGTTGCCACTCGACATTATACAAATACATCCAAATCATGCGCCACATACGATAGTTTTGTATAAGTACATATTTTTTGTTTGCCCCTAAAACCTGCCTCTGATAGGAAAAGTGCCTGGAAACACTTGTATCTAGTATTGTCATTGATTATGAAGTCGTGTGCAAAATTTCAGACCCTTCGGACGACAAGAAGTTGCCGAAAATTGAATTGCAAAATTCCGTTACATACATTAATAGTTGCATCATATCAAGTTAATAAAAGTGTGTTAATTAAAAACCATCTTAAACGCTTTAATTAATCATTTAAAATATATAATTACAAAAATACGTCAATCTTAATACAAATATCGTTTGTGGTGAATAGTTCAGAATGTCGATTTAGGCAAGAATTTAAAATTTACGATAGAGAGTAATACGTTACAGCTTCCTTTGACTTTTTATCTTGTCGAAATAAGATATTGGTCTGTGAAGAGATATGAGGTTTTCGCGCGTAAAGAAAATATAATGACGCCAAAGCTGCCTTTCTCCACCGCCAAGCTCGCCAAATTTTGTCGTCAGACAACAAATTATGTCGCCAAGTCAAAACTTTCGTCGTCAACTATCAAATTTTGCCGCCAAATAACAAATTTCATTGTTAAGTCGCAAGTTTTGTCACCAAAATTTCGCCAAATCATACAATTTACTAAATTCATAACAATTAACATTGAAATTCAGCGATGCCAAATGGTCCAATGTTAACTAATGTTAATGTTAATGTTCCAGCTTATATCAACCAAAACACTTTCACTTTAGAATTTTTATTCATCTGACAATAAGAATCACAAAAACACAATACAAAACTCTCAATAATTCAATAAAAATTACAATGAAATAACTATCCAAAAACCGCAACCACTTTAACTGTATTTGACTTGACCATAGCAACGCCAGGCTTACCAGTGCTTGACCATAGTAAGGTCACAAGTGCATCTTCACGTTTCTATTTTTTTTTTTTTTTAAAGAAAGATATTGAACAACAGTTATATGGATTTTAAATAAAAATTATAATTTTGATTAAGCTTGGGTAGGGAGGGGGAGGGGGTGTAGACCAATAGCCCCCTCCGGGATTCACCATTGCTGGGATTGTATATCTTTAAGACTTCTATTTGTTGAATGATTATGAGCTTGAGTTCTAAAAAATTGAAACATTTACAGACCAATAAATCTAGCCTAAAATTTTAAGTAGATTGAATCTCTTTTGTAGTTGAAAATTAAATTTCTTGAAAACAGAATAGCGGCTTAAATAATACAATGTGTGGGAACAAAGCCATTGGTTAAGTATTAATCCATATGTAAAATTTCTTTACATTTGTAATATTAACGTAAAGGAATCTACCTTTGCCTTTAAGCTTGCCGAAAAGGGATTTTTTTTTAATTATTTTTTATTTGTAAAGAAGTGTTAATATTGTAATATGACTAAAATATTTTTTTATTATTATTATTATTTATTTGAAAATTTATATTGAAAGCAGAAAGAAGAATATAACAGTCTGTATAAAAACACGTGCTTGTACTTTGTGAACTATGTATATACTGTGGAAAAAGTATATACATACATACATAGAGTATAGAACTAGAAAGAGGCAGATGCCAGTATACTAATCGTATTAGTATACATTTTATACATATATATGTATATGAGGCATGCCACGCCGTGCGCTACATATATGGATATATATGTAGAGAGATATACTCTTTGTATATATGTAATGTATACTAATAACGCACGCATCTATGTACATATATACACAGTATACATATAGCTCATGGAAAGCGTTCGGTGACGATGACGCGAGTTCCATGATTTTTGTTCACCCCAAAATTGCTCAACGCGCCTAAAGAAGTTTTCACTTCAAAAGAAAAGAAAAGTTCTACATTTTCAAATAAATTATACTGTAAATAAATTTTGAAACTTCACCTAATTTTTTAAAAACCAGAAGTTTCTTCCAGGATAATTTTAGTAAGTAGCAATTGCCAGTTAATTTAGGTATTGCTCTTAAATAGTGAGTTACTGGTGCACCTAACTTAGTAAAGTAGATCGTAAAAAATCAGACGTAGGTTTCTAATCGACGAATATATATATATTTTTTAAAAAAGCCAATAAAACTGTCACTGGTACATACAAAAGTCAAGTAAAAGTGTTATGTGCAACCACGGCATCGTTTGTTGAAGGATTATGACCAGCAGTTTCTCTCTTAGAAACATCAACTCGAAAGTATGAATCCAACTATCTGATTCTAGTGACAATGATAGGATGAATCTCTCTCTTATCATTTTGGCGATAGTTAACACGATGACCTGCTAGATCATTCTGGAGAGGCACAGAAACACCGTTCCTACAATCAGTTTTTATTTCTATAGTAACTGTACATTTATTTTCCCTGCAACAACAGTTCTAAAAAAAAGAAAAAAAAAAGTTCAGTGTTTTATCTCCATTATTTTTTGAAATATTAAGCACAAAAATGTGTCAGATACATTGCATGTAAAGAAAATATTAAAAGACGCTACAAGAAAATCGTTAGAGCCGTTTTTGAGACACCGATTTTTAACAAAACCTGGCATATTCAGTTGTTGACCGGAAGACAACAATTACATACAAACTGATATTTAAAAGAGGGTTAATATTGCAGGTTTGAAAAAAATCCATACAGCCGTTTAGAAAGGAATCCACTCGCAGTACTTGAAATTCAGCTATTTATACAGGACGCCTATCAATTTTCCTGAACTAACCAACTATATCATTCAAAAGGACATCTAATAGAGTGTTTACATAGCAACTTTGAAGAAAACCGTTTTTGAGATACGGACTTATCCCACTTCCGGTTTTCCAATTTTCACCAAAATTTGGAAAATTCATCTGTACACCAGTTCTGTCTTAATTCTGAAGTTTCGTAGTTCAATCTTTATTAGTTTCGGAGATATGATAGTTAGAAGATTCCCTACACACATATACACACAAACACTGACCAATTGCCAAAAACCACTTTTTTGGACTCAGGAGACATTAAAACTTGAAAATCAGGTGAAATCTCGATATCGAATTTTTGGACTGAATAAAATACTTCCATTACCTACGGTAGTCGGGTAATGGAAGTAAAAATATACTGTAATTAGTCTTTTTTTTTTTTTTTTTTTTCTGTTGCCTAATAAGAATTGAGAAATTTGTTAATGGATTTCTATTTCGTGACTGATGTATTTTTCTGTGCTTTTATGAAGGATATATGGATGATGCTGCTCGATGTTTCAGATAGGGAACTATTTTCGTAAGGGGGGAAAAATTGCTCAGCAAGTGCCTTCTTAAGTATATAAAATATATGTTCTGTTTAGAGAGAGCTGGGTTTATATCTGAACGTGGAGGATCGATAAGCCGAAATGCGCTTCTGAAAGTGATCTAAATTTATCAGTCGTTCCCTACTGAAACGCCAACACAATCTCTCCTCTCAAGTGAATATCCCCCCCCCCTCCTTTCCCCACGTACAGTAGTTCATTTTCGAATAAGAAAATAAAAATGTTAATGTTTTAGTTTTTATTAAAATAAAAGTAATATAAATTAACTAAGGTCTTCATACAATATTTACTATCATATAAAGATAGTAAAATTACTTTCTTCTATATACATAAAAAGAAAGTATTGGATTCTTAAAAGTTTTCTACCTTCACCTTTCAATGGATTTTCACGTCTTGAGATATCCTCATGATTTGACCATTTTTAGAAAACATCTGTGTGTATCAAAAATTTTGTGGATACTATCTCACGAACCAATGCACGACATTTAACCAAACTTGATATTTAGTTGAGCTCTGACTTAAACTCATGCTGATTTTAGTTTTTATTCATTTTTGTTTTTGGGTGTTAAATTAATTATTTTTCATTCTTCAAATCAAATTCATGGCCATAAAATTATCGAACAGGAAAAAAAATTGAGGGAGGGGGTGGTGTTTCTAGAAAACGGTGGGTGACTGGCCAAAATGGGAGCCATATTCGGATTCTGGAGGTCATTTTACATAAGAATTAGCAAGAATGGTATCAGAACTCTATTTTTTTTATTTTTTTTTTTTTTTTCAGAGCAGTGTAATTGAAGGAGAAAAAAAAACCTATATATTTCTGTCTAGCACAAAATCGATTTTTTTTTTTTTTTTTTTTTTTAACATTCAGTGTTACACTTCTCTGTGATGAAAATTGTTTGCATTCATCATGGGAAAAATTGATAAATAATAATTTTAATAATATGTACAGCATGAATTTTGTATCGGAAAATATAGAAGAATGTCTTACAGTAGCCACAATATACTAGCTTGTTCATTAGAAGATTATCATATATTAGTTATAAAGAACATCAGTTTTTAAAATCTAAGTCATTTTGATTCGGAACTATTTTGAGTGCACAATGGGTTTAAAAAATGAACAAATTTACTTCAGTAAGAAAAATGAAAATTTAACAATGTAGTTTTTTTTTTTTTTTTTTTTTTTTTTTTTTTTTAACATTCTTGCTTATACAACAGAAGAGCTCGCAAAATAAAATTTGATTCTTATGTGCTTCAATTTGAGATACTTCCGAAAATTAAATTGAAAAGGTTAAAATAATAAAATATAAAATAACATTATCAAACAGAAATATATGACATAAAATTTAAAAGATAAAAAACCAAAAATACATATAAAACACTGGAATAATACATATATATATCTTGTATTTAATATCATAAAAAAAAAAAAAAAAACTTAAAACTAAGCATCATCTATTTTTTCCCCCCCTCTCTTCTTTTTTAGAATTAATAATATCGTGGAATTAGAAAGAAATTGTAAAATAAATAAAATTTCAGTGTGACATTTGAAAATTAATTTTGTTTTCTGCCATACAAGAAAAAAATAAATAAATAAAAGATGATGAAATTCGAAGACTCAAAAGAAAGAATCCATTTTTCTATCCGATACGATCTGCAGATTTAATAAATAAATGAATGAATTCTTATTTACTTTTGCATTAAACCTGGCACTTTATACTAAAAGAAATTTTTTTAATGATAAAATTAAGAACGTTAGTATGGTTTTATAAAAGAAACACGCGAATAAATAATATATTTAAATAAATAACCCGACTAAAAACAAACATTAGCCAACGTAAGTTCTGTGAACAATTCAAATAATTCAATTTTATATTTCATACTGTAATTTCCTATGAAACATGTAAACTGGTTTATCTGAGGAGCGGAAAGTTCAAAATAGTAACGAAGTGAAGAGGGAAATAAAAATGAAACAACACTTTCAAAATTTAATTTGGAGTAAACTTTTATCATTTGCTGTGAATTATTTTAGTTTCTGTTGAGTTTATAATTAAAATATGACAAAAAGAATGATTGTAAAAGTCACCTTTGTATGAGATATAATCAGTTATATATAGAAAAGTATTCCAAAATATCGGTGTCGAAAAATTATGAATAAAAACTTCGCAAAACAAATATCAGCAAGTAAATATCAGCTGTAAAAACATTCACAGTTGTTCAGCTTCAATTTCTTTTCCTCCTAATGAAGTGCCATACTTAAATATTTCGTGCCGAAACAGCTGACACGTCATTTTGAAATTTTTGTTTTTTGCTTACAAAGTTTTTAATTCTTGAGTATTTTATATACATTATACATTTTGAGTTGTCACTCTACGGTCTTTTTTTGTATATTAAGGCTCAATGCTCATTACACTGAAACTAACGGTGTATAGGGGATTCAAAAACGATACGAACTGTATGAGCCGTGATTCAAACTCGACACCTAGTAACTAAACCACAAATCGCTAATCATTCCGCCAAGATGAGCCATATATATTCATTATGTATTAAAAAATAAAACATTATACATTTTGAGTTGTCACTCTACGGTCTTTTTTTGTATATTAAGGCTCAATGCTCATTACACTGAAACTAACGGTGTATAGGGGATTCAAAAACGATACGAACTGTATGAGCCGTGATTCAAACTCGACACCTAGTAACTAAACCACAAATCGCTAATCATTCCGCGAAGATTAGCCATATATATTCATTATGTATTAAAAAATAAAACATTATACATTTTGAGTTGTCACTCTACGGTCTTTTTTTGTATATTAAGGCTCAATGCTCATTACACTGAAACTAACGGTGTATAGGGGATTCAAAAACGATACGAACTGTATGAGCCGTGATTCAAACTCGACACCTAGTAACTAAACCACAAATCGCTAATCATTCCGCCAAGATGAGCCATATATATTCATTATGTATTAAAAAATAAAACATTATACATTTTGAGTTGTCACTCTACGGTCTTTTTTTGTATATTAAGGCTCAATGCTCATTACACTGAAACTAACGGTGTATAGGGGATTCAAAAACGATACGAACTGTATGAGCCGTGATTCAAACTCGACACCTAGTAACTAAACCACAAATCGCTAATCATTCCGCCAAGATGAGCCATATATATTCATTATGTATTAAAAAATAAAACATTATACATTTTGAGTTGGCACTCTACGGTCTTTTTTTGTATATTAAGGCTCAATGCTCATTACACTGAAACTAACGGTGTATAGGGGATTCAAAAACGATACGAACTGTATGAGCCGTGATTCAAACTCGACACCTAGTAACTAAACCACAAATCGCTAATCATTCCGCGAAGATGAGCCATATATATTCATTATGTATTAAAAAATAAAACATTATACATTTTGAGTTGTCACTCTACGGTCTTTTTTTGTATATTAAGGCTCAATGCTCATTACACTGAAACTAACGGTGTATAGGGGATTCAAAAACGATACGAACTGTATGAGCCGTGATTCAAACTCGACACCTAGTAACTAAACCACAAATCGCTAATCATTCCGCCAAGATGAGCCATATATATTCATTATGTATTAAAAAATAAAACATTATACATTTTGAGTTGTCACTCTACGGTCTTTTTTTGTATATTAAGGCTCAATGCTCATTACACTGAAACTAACGGTGTATAGGGGATTCAAAAACGATACGAACTGTATGAGCCGTGATTCAAACTCGACACCTAGTAACTAAACCACAAATCGCTAATCATTCCGCCAAGATGAGCATATATATTCATTATGTATTAAAAAATAAAACATTATACATTTTGAGTTGGCACTCTACGGTCTTTTTTTTGTATATTAAGGCTCAATGCTCATTACACTGAAACTAACGGTGTATAGGGGATTCAAAAACGATACGAACTGTATGAGCCGTGATTCAAACTCGACACCTAGTAACTAAACCACAAATCGCTAATCATTCCGCCAAGATGAGCCATATATATTCATTATGTATTAAAAAATAAAACATTATACATTTTGAGTTGTCACTCTACGGTCTTTTTTTGTATATTAAGGCTCAATGCTCATTACACTGAAACTAACGGTGTATAGGGGATTCAAAAACGATACGAACTGTATGAGCCGTGATTCAAACTCGACACCTAGTAACTAAACCACAAATCGCTAATCATTCTGCCAAGATGAGCCATATATATTCATAATGTATTAAAAAATAAAACATTATACATTTTGAGTTGTCACTCTACGGTCTTTTTTTGTATATTAAGGCTCAATGCTCATTACACTGAAACTAACGGTGTATAGGGGATTCAAAAACGATACGAACTGTATGAGCCGTGATTCAAACTCGACACCTAGTAACTAAACCACAAATCTCTAATCATTCCGCCAAGATGAGCCATATATATTCATTATGTATTAAAAAATAAAACATTATACATTTTGAGTTGTCACTCTACGGTCTTTTTTTGTATATTAAGGCTCAATGCTCATTACACTGAAACTAACGGTGTATAGGGGATTCAAAAACGATACGAACTGTATGAGCCGTGATTCAAACTCGACACCTAGTAACTAAACCACAAATCGCTAATCATTCCGCCAAGATGAGCCATATATATTCATTATGTATTAAAAAATAAAACATTATACATTTTGAGTTGTCACTCTACGGTCTTTTTTTGTATATTAAGGCTCAATGCTCATTACACTGAAACTAACGGTGTATAGGGGATTCAAAAACGATACGAACTGTATGAGCCGTGATTCAAACTCGACACCTAGTAACTAAACCACAAATCGCTAGTCATTCCGCCAAGATGAGCCATATATATTCATTATGTATTAAAAAATAAAACATTATACATTTTGAGTTGTCACTCTACGGTCTTTTTTTGTATATTAAGGCTCAATGCTCATTACACTTAAACTAACGGTGTATAGGGGATTCAAAAACGATACGAACTGTATGAGCCGTGATTCAAACTCGACACCTAGTAACTAAACCACAAATCGCTAATCATTCCGCCAAGATGAGCCATATATATTCATTATGTATTAAAAAATAAAACATTATACATTTTGAGTTGGCACTCTACGGTCTTTTTTTTGTATATTAAGGCTCAATGCTCATTACACTGAAACTAACGGTGTATAGGGGATTCAAAAACGATACGAACTGTATGAGCCGTGATTCAAACTCGACACCTAGTAACTAAACCACAAATCGCTAATCATTCCGCCAAGATGAGCCATATATATTCATTATGTATTAAAAAATAAAACATTATACATTTTGAGTTGTCACTCTACGGTCTTTTTTTTGTATATTAAGGCTCAATGCTCATTACACTGAAACTAACGGTGTATAGGGGATTCAAAAACGATACGAACTGTATGAGCCGTGATTCAAACTCGACACCTAGTAACTAAACCACAAATCGCTAATCATTCCGCCAAGATGAGCCATATATATTCATTATGTATTAAAAAATAAAACATTATACATTTTGAGTTGTCACTCTACGGTCTTTTTTTGTATATTAAGGCTCAATGCTCATTACACTGAAACTAACGGTGTATAGGGGATTCAAAAACGATACGAACTGTATGAGCCGTGATTCAAACTCGACACCTAGTAACTAAACCACAAATCGCTAATCATTCCGCCAAGATGAGCCATATATATTCATTATGTATTAAAAAATAAAACATTATACATTTTGAGTTGTCACTCTACGGTCTTTTTTTGTATATTAAGGCTCAATGCTCATTACACTGAAACTAACGGTGTATAGGGGATTCAAAAACGATACGAACTGTATGAGCCGTGATTCAAACTCGACACCTAGTAACTAAACCACAAATCGCTAATCATTCCGCCAAGATGAGCCATATATATTCATTATGTATTAAAAAATAAAACATTATACATATTGAGTTGTCACTCTACGGTCTTTTTTTGTATATTAAGGCTCAATGCTCATTACACTGAAACTAACGGTGTATAGGGGATTCAAAAACGATACGAACTGTATGAGCCGTGATTCAAACTCGACACCTAGTAACTAAACCACAAATCGCTAATCATTCCGCCAAGATGAGCCATATATACACCGTGACCAATAAGTTCTCATACACTTTCAAATTTTTATTACAGTAACACAAAATAAATCATACAAAAACTTTTTGCATCAAATTAAAGTAGCAATCATTGAGTATGTTTACAATAAATCCTTTGGAATAATTCCGCCTTTTAGTTTCTTAACGAGGTTAAGTCTCTTTTCAAATCCGTCACATGCGGCACGCACGGCTTCCATTGACATTTCCTACCATATCTTTTGAATTACATTTTTTAATTTGCTCAAATCGGTGATTTTCTAGTTATTCAGTTGGGAGAGCATATATGACCACGCAAAATAATGAAGCGGGTTCATATTGGGAGAGTTGGGCAGCCATTCGTTCTTTGGAAAAAAGTCAGCTAAATTTTGACTGCACCACTCCTGAAAAACACGTGCGGTATGAGAAGGGGCACAATCTTGTTGGAAGCAGAAATATTCCGCCCCATACATACTCTGGACATTTGGAAGTAAAACCTTTCCCAAAACCTCAGTTTTATAATATTGGGCATTGATTTTTAACCCCTTATCAACGTAGACTAACGAGAGTTTTCCTCTTTTGGAAATAGCGGCCCAGACCGTCAGAGGCGAAGCATTTTGATAACGCGGAACGTAATGTTGGCACTCAGGGAGGTTATCAATAGAAACTGACCATACTCTGTCATTTTTGGGGTTGAGACTTTGCTGTAAACTGAATAGTTTCTCGTCTGAAAAAACAAATTCATCCCCAGCGTGCCAAGCAAGAATTTCTTCCACCCTTTGTTTCCCTTTCATCTTAGCAGACTCCAAAACTCCGTGAATTTTACGATTTCTATAAACTTTTCACCCAAGTTCCTTTTTCAGGATGTTTAACATTGACCCCTTCGATATTTTGAGCTCTCGTGCTAGTTTTCTAGCAGATCTTTGTCCATTTTTTCGTATCCTTTCCCTGACCCTTTTCGCAGCCTCTTTTGTCCGAACGGACCTCGGTCTGCCAGTTCTTTTTCTGTCATCGACAGAGAACGTCTAATTATACCTTCTGTTAATTCTGTAAATGAAATGTCTCTTCACCCCCAGGGCTTTCAAGCCTCTGAAAATCACCGGCTGCTCTTTGACGAATTTATTTATCGCAATTTCTCTCAATTTCTCCATTCTACCTAATTAAAGAAAAAATATAATTGCTACAACATTTACACTTTTGCAATAGCTTTATACCTTACACTAAATTGCCTGCAAAATAATTGGGACTACAGTAACACATATGTACAACTTTTTAACGTGATTCAAAAGTTGTATGAGAACTTATTGGTCACGGTGTATTCATTATGTATTAAAAAATAAAACATTATACATTTTGAGTTGTCACTCTACGGTCTTTTTTTGTATATTAAGGCTCAATGCTCATTACACTGAAACTAACGGTGTATAGGGGATTCAAAAACGATACGAACTGTATGAGCCGTGATTCAAACTCGACACCTAGTAACTAAACCACAAATCGCTAATCATTCCGCCAAGATGAGCCATATATATTCATTATGTATTAAAAAATAAAACATTATACATTTTGAGTTGTCACTCTACGGTCTTTTTTTGTATATTAAGGCTCAATGCTCATTACACTGAAACTAACGGTGTATAGGGGATTCAAAAACGATACGAACTGTATGAGCCGTGATTCAAACTCGACACCTAGTAACTAAACCACAAATCGCTAATCATTCCGCCAAGATGAGCCATATATATTCATTATGTATTAAAAAATAAAACATTATACATTTTGAGTTGGCACTCTACGGTCTTTTTTTTGTATATTAAGGCTCAATGCTCATTACACTGAAACTAACGGTGTATAGGGGATTCAAAAACGATACGAACTGTATGAGCCGTGATTCAAACTCGACACCTAGTAACTAAATCACAAATCGCTAATCATTCCGCCAAGATGAGCCATATATATTCATTATGTATTAAAAAATAAAACATTATACATTTTGAGTTGTCACTCTACGGTCTTTTTTTGTATATTAAGGCTCAATGCTCATTACACTGAAACTAACGGTGTATAGGGGATTCAAAAACGATACGAACTGTATGAGCCGTGATTCAAACTCGACACCTAGTAACTAAACCACAAATCGCTAATCATTCCGCCAAGATGAGCCATATATATTCATTATGTATTAAAAAATAAAAAAAAATTCGAAAAGAATAAAAACTGTTTCTTGCAATTTGTAATTTTGCTTACATATTTTTTATTTATCATCAATCAACATTAATATTTTGGTAAATTTTACACTCTTTGATATATGTCGTAAACATGATTTAACCATTTTTAGAGAATATGTGTCTGTGTGAGTGTTACCAAAATTTTATGGACGCTGTATCTCATGAATCAATGGACTGAATTAAACAAAACATATTTAATTAGACCTTAACTTAAATTGAAGCTGATTAAATTTTAGCTTATAACTCTCAACAGGTGATGCCGCTATACTGCAATTTTCCCCATTTAAGAAAAGACTATATCAGCCTCTATTGTATATAAATGTGCAAAATTTGCTATGTGAGATTGATATTATTAAAAACTATTTTGAATCAATTTGGATGCATATCGGATGGCAGTCGGCACTACTACGAAGCAATTTAATCCTGTTTACGATAAGGCAATATCTCAACTTCTGTGATTTATAAATGCAGTAAACTTGGTATGCGAGATGAACATTATGAAAAACTAGGCTGATTGATTTTATATGCATACCAGAAGACAGGTTGCGTTGCTATATTGCGATATATCCCGTTTACGGGAAGGCTATGTCTCAACATCTATGATATATAAATGTACCAAGCTTAGCATGTGAGACAGATATTATGAAAAGGTACGCTGACTTAGTTTAGATGAATATAGGACAATATATGGCGCTACTGTTATCTACTTTCTGCGATTAATCACATGGCTCTATCTCAACATCTCTTGGTTACAATTATTCTAAGCTGCACATGAAAAATCTTTGTAGTGAGAAGATGCGTTGAGTAAATTTTTGTTCATGTTAACCGATCGATAATATTTTTATATAAAGTAATTTAGGAGAAAATTTGTAATGGTTACAGCATAATAGATTGTACTTACAGATGAAATGCAAATACGAATTTTGCAATGCATTAATGCATATATATTTTATGGTCTCGTGATTTTTAGTAACGTATAGGCCTTTCTTTTCTTTAATATTAAATAAAACATTTACTGCTATGGACAATTTACTGCATTTACTGCTAAAATTTATATCATAGCGGTCTAGTTAAAAAGGAAAGAATAATTTAGAGGAATTTTGAATAGTTGAAGCTGATCACAACTGTTAGAAAAGTTCTCGCGAATTTCTCTTGCGATAAAAATAGCTGGAATTTTATACGCTCCAAAAATGTTTGATGTCTGCTCTTGTTTGAAGCGGTGCTTTATTTCTTCTTCTAATTTTTTTTTTCTTTTTAAATATTTGATGTTAAATATAAAGTATTATAAGTCTCTGAAATTTCACACGCAGAAATCGAGTAACCGCAATGCATAAATTTTAAAAATTTATCATCGGTGTAAATGTTAGAAGCGTTTCGATAAAAATAATATTTTAGAAGCTCAGAAAATATGTAGGAAAAAATTCCGTAAATTTTTAAAATGCAATTTTTTTTTTTTTTTTTTTTTGTAAAAGCTATGTTTGATAGAAAGAGTTTTGCAGCATTTCGTTCCAAAGTTGAGGTTAAAAATAAATAAATAAAATCGAATATTAATGTTTAAAATAAAAATCATGCAAAATGATATAAGAAATATAGTAAATTGGAGCAAAAAATATATACTACAAAAATATATGAACTCAGCCATAATCTTTAAAGTAATTAATTCCACTTTATCAGATACAAACAAGCACTCATAGAAAGACTAACCACCCCCTTCCCCCTCTATGTACAGCTTGGCATCGGTTAAAGAAAACACAAGTTCGCATATTCTAGTAGGTCTTCACATTATTTTACCTTTTCCTTTCATAACACAAAAATTAAAAGGGATTTTTAATTAAAAAGAAAAATTATTAATTTTATTACACTAAACTAAACATATTCTTTCTCATAATTAAATATATTTTTGCTTGATAATTTTTGCTTTTTTTTTTTTTTTTTTACGTTTTTCAGAGACACGCTTCCACCACTTTCATTCCTTCGACTGCCCCCCCCCCCCCCACATCCTTCCTATTTTCAATTTTGCATATAAGATTTACTATTTTGTTTTAAAGTGAGATACAATTACTAAACAAGCTTTTTATTTATTTATTTATTTATTTATTTTTATTTATTTATTTTTTAATTAACAATGAATGGAATATTTCATGATTATACGTAAAATTCAACTAAAAACATGTCTTTAAAAAGAAAAAGAAAAACTAGAACTTTTTTAGAAAAACTAGAAATGATTGAACTTTCTTACTGTATTTTTCGGTTTCAGTAAGTAAAAATCTCTAAGAAATTGTTAAAACATCTTACTTGATTACCTTGTTAGTTGTGAAATTAAGTCTATACGCTAACGTTACTGTTATTAGGTTTACTAAAAAATTTGAGACAATTTTAAATACACCCAAATATTTAAAATTTTTTATTATTCTAGTCATACATTCAAAAGTATAATACTAGTAACATGAATCAAAACGTCTATATTAGCAAATATTTTGTAAAAAATACCTCCGATCCTATATATATATTACAATGTTGTGTAAATTTCAGCCAGACTATTACAGACTGGATATGTAAAATAATGTTCATGCAGTAAACATACGCTTGAATATGTAAGATGGAGGGAAATCAGAGAAATAACTATTTTAATATAAGATGTGAAACCATAAATTAATATTTTTACCAGTAAACTGGTAGATGGGAAATGCCAAGTTCGATCCCAGGTCGTGCTCATCGACCTAGACGTTTGGGGTTTTTTGTGGTTTTCTCCGAGACTCAACTCGCGTAAATACGGGCTAGGACTTTTTAGAAAGACCCCACGGAGTGCACTCCCCCTATAGGCGGAGGACCCTAGAGTAGTTAATAGGCCTTAAACCATACAACCAGTTCTAATGCACTGTTAAATCTGGGTTCTTATTATTTAAAATAAATAAATACATAAATAAATAGACTATTTACAAGTGCGTGAAACAGATTTTAGTTGAGAAAGAAAGGTTAAAAAGTAAATAAAGATCTTGATTAAAAGCTTATTTGATATTGTAAATTTTCAACTTTTTTTGATAATTTTATTATTTATTTTATTTTACTTGTAGAAGAAAACACATCCTTAAAAAGTATTGAAATTCAATCAGGATTTACACTGCCGAGGCAAAACACTTAAATGTGTCCGGTCTATTTCAAGAATCCGTCGAATGTTTGTGAAACCTGTCTAAAAATTCGAGTAAACATTTTTAACCTTCTGTTATGACTCCCAGAATAACTGACGCGGAAAATTGCGAATTATTCAGAAGTGAGTAAAAACGTGTTGCAGCAGAACACAAACAACTGGGGAAATAATTCCAATTTTTTTAAAAGGAAATTTACATTATTCGCGCACTATCATTTGTAAAACAAGGAGATAGTTATCAAATTAAATTTCCGTGGGAATTGTGTTAAAATTACGCAATAAGATTATGCTGATAAGTTTTCCGTTTTCAAAGATGAAAATGGGTATGTAATTACATCGTAACAGGAAAGCAGGAAAAGTATATGTGTATTATGAAATGGTGTATATTAAATTTCATCTTTCTAGACGAAATTTATATTTAAGGTTATTATAACTTAATCAATTAAAGAATATTTATGAAATGTTTTAATAATAAGATTTGCGTGTTTTACATTTTTATTCATATTTTTTACTTTCTCTTACCCATAAGGTAGAGAAAATATTGTTTTTGGGTCAAATTTTCGAAAGTGAGTTTTTGTTATATTTGCACGTTTTGAGGTCTCCTGAATCTAAAAATTATGTTTTTAGCGGTTGGTCGGTCGGTCTGTCTGTCTGTCTCTCTCTCTCTGTGTGTGTGTGTGTGTGTGTTATCAGCATATCTCCTAAACAAATCATAGCAGAAAGTTCAAACTTGGTATTCTAAATGTGTATCATATAGGGATGCTACACTAAGCTTTTTGTTGAGATCAAGCAAATGGTTCGTGTACAGGGATACCCAAGAGGATTGAAATGCATTACGTCTATGGGGGAAATTGCAGGTAAGTAGAGATTAACGTCTTTAAACTGCACTAAACCAAATGAAACAAATATATATATTTTTTATATGCGTAAAAAATTGTTTCATGTAGAATATAGTATAGAAATCATTTACTATTCGTTTACAGGGCTAGACAAAAGAACTAGATTATAATGCGACAATACTTGAAAATTGATGGAGGTGCAATTGATGGTTGTGCCGTGTGTTATTAATATGACTATATTTATGTGCACCATGTGATGTTTAAATAATTTTCAGAATATATACAGGGCTGCCAATATTTAAGCCATAACATTCTTTTTTATTTGTTAGTGGAGGGGCTTTACTATAATATACTATATCATAATATTTTACCATGTACAGGAAAGCTGCTCATGAATTGAAATTAATTCCTCAAAGCCATATGGTAAATAATGTATTTTTTTTTTTTTTTAAGCTAAAATTCATCCGTTCGTTCCTTGTATATTTACACGTTTTGAGGCTTCCTGAATACCGAAGTCAAGTTTTATAGTTTGATCTTTACTTGCGTCTGTTAGACTAAATTAAAAACAAATAATTTCAGGCGATCCAAATGATACATTTTGAAGTGAATACATTTATTACTAGAAAAGTTTCTTCAAGATTGAAAAATTTCAAGGAATGATGCGTGTGAAAGTTGTCTGAATAATTTTAAATGAACTTTTGAACTTAATAACAGATTTGAATTATCCATAAATATAGACACAAAAATAAAAAGGGTAGTAGCCCCCACTCACGTAGAATTATTTGTCAAATAAATCTGTTCCGAAGCCTAATTTCAATTGTTTTACCATAGGTTTACACAACAGTACTCGTTATCTTAACCCTTAATCTCCAATCTGTACTTATAGTATTAAATTTCAGAGTGAGAGAAAGTCGTGTGAGTTACGTTTACAGAGCGTTATATGTATATTAATTTGTATGAGTGTATATCAGTTTACGTAGCGGACGAGGGAATATTACATCAAATTAATGAAAATTATTTTGTAAAAGTCACAGAAAAAGTTTAGAAAAGAATTTTTCATATTCTATTTATGCCTAATGTATACATTGATAAAGTAGGAAAAAGAAAGTTTAAAATATGAAAACAACAACGTATAGGGTAGTTTTTATTAAATTTCAAGGAAAAATAAAAAAGACATATACAAAATAAAAATATCCCAAGTATATTACTACATCACTTTAAAATATTTGTGTAAATAATTATGCATATAAATATGTTAATTCCATTATGTTTCTTGCAGTATAAAAATATTAAAACATATTTAAAAGAAGATTTCTGCAATGTCTCGAAAATTTTCTGCGTGTCACTGTATACAAACCATGAGCTGTTAATACAATTTTCGAGAAGAAACGTCAGTAACATAAGTTTCAACGAGTTCTTAATGTATTTACAGAAGTGAGAGCATGGACAGACAAAATACCTTACAAAAGTCAAACATTTAAAATTTTTGTTGTTTGAAAACGTTAAAAAGTGAATTAGCTTTAAATTTGACAAGAAATCTTAAAGCAAAATAATTAACTCATTTTTAATTTTCTCTTACCCATAGGGTTGAGAAAGTATTGTTTTAGGGTCAAATTTTCGAACGTGAGTTTCTGTTATATTTGCATGTTCTGAGGTCCCCTGAATACGAAAATAATGTTTTTAGCGAATGGTCTGCGTGTCTGTCTATGTGTCTGTCTGTGTGTGTCTGTCATCAGCATATCTCAAGAACAAATAGTAGCAGACGTCAACTGGGAAAAAAAATTATGTATGTAGGAGCCTCGGGAAGTCCCCCCCCCCCTCGAGGGGAGTAAATTTTCATGATGGGTATCTTTCAAAAGAGCTCGCCAATACCTTTAAAACGAAGGGTTGAACCATCGATCTGCAATAATTTTTTTTTTTTTTTTTTTTTTTAACAATTATTAATTTTTCTTTTTTAATGTAATATTGAGAATAAATTCAACTTTATATATATATATATATATATATATATATATATTTAGTGTTATACTACTTCTCTAATATGGAAACCGTGTGCATTATCATGGAAGATAATTTTTTTTAAATAATAATTTTAATAAATTATTTTTACTGAGTGAATTTGTATAGGAAAATATAGAAGAAAGTCGTGTGGTGGCCACAACACACTAGTTATTAAATATGAAACTGCACTGAAAGTCAAAAACTCCCGAATTTTCCTTATATCTGCTAGAATCGTGCTCATGGCATGAGTCAGTAAATAATTTACTTATTCAATTATTCTTAAGCAAGACCTTTAAAATAAGTTTAGCGCAAAACATACTTTTCAAAATAATCTGGTGGGGTAACAACATTGCTTTCTCTTACCATACATTGTATTAAAAGAAGTCTTTATATACAGCTCTACACTCTTTCTCTCACTCTTTGCAGTAGAGGTGAAATATTTTGTACTGATAGTTTTTCTGTACATGGCACATTTTAGTAAATGCGTAACACATACACTCACAAAAGTATTGCTAAATAAGAATAAAAGCTTATTTTTAAAATTAAACTTTAATTTATACATATAAAGTAAGAATACCAGAGTAACATTTAAAAATATAAACTCTAGTGTAAACTTTCTAAGTCGTACATAGGTTAGTGTCGCATTCAAGGTTGGTTTTACAATCAATAATGTTTTGAACTATGAATATTTCGAACCATCCATTCTAGAATGAGATCAATTTTAACTAAAATAACGTGAACTTGTTACTTTCATCTATATTCAATAGATGAAAGGGTCGTAAAAATTTTCGACCTCGGGTTTTTGATGGATTTACACGTTTTGAGAGCTGTAGAACACGATTTGACCATTTTTAGAAAATGTCTGTCTGTGTGTGTGTGTGACAAAATTTTGTAGCAACTGTATCTCAGGAACTACTGCACGGAATTCCATATAAATTAGTTTATAATTACACCTTGACATAAATTAGTGCCTATCAACTTTTGGTAAAAAACGTCTAACAGGTTGCGTTGCCATCCCACTTTTTCTAAATTTTTAACATGGCGGTACAGGACAAAATTTTGTATAAATGCGCATAGAGTTATTTTTTAATAATCATTATGAAATTTACGAGAATTATTTATAATAGAGGTATTCAACAGGGGGAAAAAATTGTATATTCTCCTGGGAGGGAAGTCACCCCTCGAGGGGAATAAATTTTCATGATGGGTATCTTTCAAAAGAGCTCGCCAATACCTTTAAATGAATGGTTGAACCATCGATCTGCGATAATTTAAAATAAAGTTAGCGATTTTTTTTTTTTTTTTTTTTTAATGTAATATTGAAAATAAAATGAACTTTTTTTGGATATTTAGTGTTATACTACTTCTCTAATATGGAAATCGCACTGCATTATCATGGAAGATAATTTTATTAAATAATGATTTTAATAAATTATTTTTATTGAGTGAATTTGCATAGGAAAATATAAAAGAAAGTCATGTGGTGGCCACAACATTCTAGTGTTATCTTATTGTGATTTTTTTTTTTTTTTTTTTTTTTTTTTTTTTTAAATGAGGTAAAAAACATTTTGTTTGTTTTAGTTGTTGTTTGTTAAGAACCGGTAGTGGACAAAGGGTTGTATTCACAATAATTCCGAATGTGAAATTATTGTGGAAATCAGTTCATTACTAATAAAAGCTTTACAGGGGCACAACGAAAAATTCCATTATGAATAACGGACTCAAATTTATTTTAAGTGCAATAGCGATAAACGCCTTATTCGATGGAGCTGATTGATTTCTAACATCTCTTGCTTTAATTTATTTGAACTACCATCAATTACTTAGTGGTTGGAAAGTTGAAGGGAGTCACTCCAGATTTTTTTGTTATAGATCCTAAAATTAAAAACACAGTACAGCACATGGAAAATAGTCAGAAAATGTCCTAAAAGTGTCTATTATTGTTACCTTACACATTTGGAGGACAACCCTTATTTATGAATTAAATATAATTGGCTTCTAGTTTTATTTTTTGAGAGTAAAATCAACATAAGCTTTCAGTGATTATGACAGAGAAATACTTGTGTAATAAATATGTACTTTTCCGTAACATGTACTATTGAAAAAAATTTTTACTCCTTCCAGTAGGTTTATCAATTAATAATGTTTTAAGAGGTTATTTAAATTTTTAAACACTTTATCGATTCTTAGAAACAAAATTATACTTAAATAAATCTTTATGAAGTGTATATTAATATATTAACGTGATAATAGAAATTAAAATAGCCTTTCATCTTATATTTTGTATTAAAATATCATGCATTAATTGCATCAATAGAATGTATTACCTACAAGACATGCTAAGTTTGAACATATTAAATGTTATAACGCACGTTTCCTTGAAAAAATACATTTTTTTTTCCAGTGGAACAGAAATTAAAAACAAATCTATGTATGCCTATAAATGCGAAATGCCACTCATTGATTCATCTATTAACGCCGAGTTCAAACTACCGAAGCTTAAATATGCCATTTAGCCACTAGGTTCTTTTTATAATGCAGGGGGCTTACTGAAAACGTTTTTAACAAAATTTAACACATAAGGGATTGAAATGAGGTGTCGAAGGTTTTGAACCATATCACCTTATCTCTGTAATAGTTTTTAACGGAAGTTTGAAATTTAACAAAAATGTCCACTCTAGGCCCTAGTTAAAGTAAAATTTGAGAATCATCCAAGATTTAATTCTTAATGGAGTGAAAGGGGTGTTTTGGAGTATTTAAAAAAAAAAACTCAATTATTCAATAGATTTGAAATCAAGCTTGGTCTTCATCAGAACTTGGAAAATATAATCTCTTGCTAATGACTCAAATTTATTGGCTTTGCTTTCAAATTTTCTTTATTTTTTTCTCCGTGAGAAGAATGGATAGAATTACTAGTTGTAAATAAAAGGAACATTCTAGATGTTATGGTGTAAATAAAAATATTTGTCATAATAATTTTATTTTTAGCGATTTATTTACATATATGAAACTAAAAGTTAGTCGATCTTCCGGATTTTTAGTTCGCTATACAAAGCTACACCACTCAACCAATCACTACGAAAAAGGGAAAACTTGGTAATCAGGACAAAGTCTATTTAAAGCTTTTTTTTATTAATTAATTTATTTTTTAAGTTCAATCGGATAATTGGTTGAAAAGATATTAAATAATAACCCCATTTTAACTTTAAAATTATGTAAAAATGTAAATACATTTCTTTTTATGTCTAAAAAAATTAACGTACAAACATTCTTTTATTATTATTATTATTATTATTTAAATTAACAGTTTATTATAATTTTATTCCTTTAAATTTTCACAATGAATTCAAATTGTTACAATCAGAATTTTATTCAGATAGTACATATAATAATTCATCATACTGCTTTCTTTTTATTAGATTTATATATATATATATATATATATATATATATTTTTTTCAAATTTAACGTTTAAATAATTTTGATATTAAAACTCAACGGTCACAATAAATAACTAACATTCACAATATCATAAAGCAAAGAGATTTTTATATTAATTTAAATTCCATCTTATATATTCTTTTCTTTGTTTTTTCTTAATTTAAAAATTTTATAAGCACTACTTCAACCCGAGCAGCACCCGGTAAGACCTGCCAATACTTTTTAAACTAGAAGGAAAAAAAAAAAATAATAATAATAACGAGCTCCATCATTTCCAGAGAGGAAACAGTAATTAAAATAATTATACTTTAATTTTTCGTTAAATAAAAAACTTTTTAAAAACAGAGGTCAAAAAGAAGTAACTTTGAAGGTCAATGTCTGATTCAGTAACCGATACTTTAAAACTTGTTAATCCAGACAACCCTGGAAATCGGACTTAAACTGATAATGAACTTGATCGTAGGTATCAAATGATGTCAAAGTATGGTACTGTTGACAGCCTGACAGTAGCTGAGAGATCTGAGCTCAAAATCATAAAAGCACAATGACAGCAGTTTGCATTATGCTAAAGACAAAGTGACACTGAATAGAAAGCAGCAAAGTGAAGAAAGTTGATCTAATGTAATCGCGCCCAGATATCTGCATACCATGATTATTTTAGACAACATAGAGAATTAATTGCGACAAAAAGAAACATGGAACGGGGAAAAAAAAAAAAAAAAAAAAAAAAAAAAAACCTGCCTAAACAAAAAAGATAATTGCTTGGAATTTTCTAAAGTTTCTTGAACTCAGTCTTGAATGAACTTTAAAAAAAAGGATGGGGGAGGGAATGGGTGGACAAATTTTAAAGATATTTTTATGTTACAAACCTTTTTCTTCTTTAGTCGTTATATTGTGCAATATTTTATGGTGTAGGCATTGAAACGGTATAAAATCTTCACATATGAACAAAACTAACGTAATTTGATGAACTTAATAATTTGATTTGTTTATATTTTTACTTTCCGAACACTATAGTGAGGCAAGTATTGTAATCATGTCAAAAATCCGAATTTGAGATTTTGATGTTTCTATACGTTTCGAAGTCCCCTGAGTCCGTTTTCACTATTTTTACGATGATGTATGTGTGTGTGTATGAATGTGTGTGCGTATGTGTGTGAGTGAACACGCTAGCATCTAAACGCTTTGCTCGAATGAGCTGTAAGTTGGTACGCATGTGGCTAGTCACCGTAGCACAAACCCTTTTGATTTTGATGAATCTAGCACGTATAGTGTTTTTACAGGGACACCAGGAAAAATTCTTTATCATTATGGCCTATGGGGCCAAATTTTTAAAAGTGGGATAGCGTCTAAATGCCTTATTAATCTGAGCAAAAAATTTGTACACATGTTATAGGTCACAGTTGCACCAACTGTATAGATTTTGGTGAATCTAGCACTTACAGTTTTTTTTACAGGGACACAAAGAAAAATTCTTTATCATTATGGCCTATGGGACCAAATTTTTAAAAGTGCGATAGCATCTAAACGCCTTATTCAATTATGCTGAAAATATATATGAATATTATAAATCATTGTTGCACTAACTATAAGCATTTTGGTGAATCTAGCATTTATAGGTTTTTACAAGGACACAACGAAAAATTCTTTATCATTATGATCTGTGGGCTCAAATTTCAGTAGCGTTAAATAAAACATCGTGTAATATATGGAGAAAAAACTCAAACACTCTATTATGGTTTTCTTTTTTTTTGTTTGTTTAACAACTCCTCTTTCTTTACTTTATCTACAAAACTGTTAATTACTCAATGTTCGGAAAAACGAGTGGAGTCACTCCAGATTTTTTATTAATCATTTAAAATAAACCTTCTCCAAGAGAAAGGAATTTTTGAAATCTACTTTATTAAAAAGAAAATTACTAATTTATTTTTAATGATTTGGATTAATTTTTAATTTTATCTTTTAAATAAAAAACAAACTTTTTCGTATGGAAATTTTGAAAGATCGTTTACGACACTGGCAAGAACCCTATTGATTTTGAAGCATTCTAAGTAAAAAACTTCGTAAATTATTCTAAATTTACGTTGTTCTTAACATGGGAGAATAAGGCAAATTTTCTCTTAAACGTGCATTAAAAAAAAAAAAAAAAAAAAATCTTTATCGTAAAGATGTGAGACCAGATTTTAAATATCAGTTATGATGCTGGTATGAGCACCATAACTATGAAAATTCAACTTTGAAAACTTCATTAGTTATTCAAAATTTACGAATTTCTTAACATAACAGAATAGAGAAATTTCGCGTAAACATGCATTTTGATGTTACTTACAAACTTTGAATAAACACCATAAAATGCAATAAACTCGCAACAATTGTTTCGGGTCGAAAAAACACACGACCCTTCATCAGGCGAATAAAGTAAGCACGAGTGCTGTAGTCAAAGCGGCAACGCACCACCCGAAACAATTGTTGCGAGTTTATTGCATTTTATGGTGTTTATTCAAAGTTTGTAAGTAATATTTTTTACAACGCCAGTTTTGTGGTGCTTTTTTATTAAATGCATTTTGATGGATACTTTCACTGTAAAGATGTCAGACAATTTTCAAAATATCGTTTAGGATAAAGGAAGGAGCATCATTATTTATGAAAATTCTACTTCAAAAATTTTCCAAGTTATTCGAAATTTACGATTTTCTTAACATGGCAGAATAGGATAAAATTTCACAAACATCTATTATGAAGAATATTTTCCTCGTAAACATGTCAGACTCTTTTGAAATATTTATTATATTAAGATGATCCTCACTGACTATGAATTTTCTAATTTAAAAAGTTCAAAGGTTATTCGAAATCTACGATTTTCTTAACATGACAGAATAGAGCGAAATTTTGCATAAACTTCAATTATGAGGAATATTTTTATCGTAAAGATGTCAGACTAGTTTTAAAATATTATTTATGATACTGATTTGAACATCATTAACTAGGGATATTTTAATATTGAAACTTCTTAAGTGATTCGAAATTAATATTTTTATAATATAGAGCAAAATAATATTTTGAAAATAAAATTAGTCTAGTTGTAAGGTAACTATTGAATTAAACGTCGGATAGCCTACAAGGTTGGACATTTCAGTCTGAGACCCTGTCGAGTGGATCGGTGAAATTCAATGCCCTTAACATGAATATAATATAACTTGTTTTAAAAATTTATTCGAACAAATATATAATGGGGAACTGAGCAGAGTCCACCTATGCCAACCAGTCTTTTAAACACTATCATTCAATTAGATAAATTAATAAAATTTACATGGGACCACTAGAGTCAAACCGAAATAATTTCTGTTTGAAAGTAATCAATAAATACTTAACTTGCTGAGTGCCAAAATATTAAACCTCGTTCTCCAAGTTTGTTAAAACAATCCCCAAAGTCACTTTCAGGACAGATTATTTTAAACTAATTTTTCTGCCGTATGTCAGAAAGCAAAAAGACACGGTGCCTTTCGCTTCAGTGAACATAACATCGAGAGTTTGAGGTGCTAATCAAATCATACTTCCTCTTTTTTTTAACTCACTGTAGCGAAACCATACACCAGTTTATTGCTCCGATGACACTGACATAGCGATCAACGGAATTTTATCATTGCAAATTGAATAGTTACGGCTTGAAAATAATAGGAAAGTTTGTCCACAGTGATTAATACCAGAAAGGTTCTTTTGAAATAATTGCTCATTTTTCTATAAATATTGAATGTTAGGCAATACTTTCAATACAATACCAAACAAAAAGGAAACTATTTAATACAATATTTAAAATTTACACTTACCAACTTAAAATAACAGTAATGAACAAAACTAAAATTAAATGATATACATTTCCCAACTACTATTTATTAAGATTCGGCATTTATTTAATAATCCAGTCTTAAGAAGTCCAAAATTTATGTAACTTAATGGACATATTCAATATTCACTGTGAGTAACAATTACACTAACTGTCTACTTTTCATAATTATTAAAAGTAGTTATTAAATATAAAAACTTATACATGGATTTTTTCAAACCGTGCAATAGCAGACTGACAAGATGTAGTTCCAAATGTTCTTTTCGGGGGGGGGGGGGATATAGTGTAAATTTTAAATCTATAAATATTTATATAATAAATTGGATAGATATTTATTTTTGAATAGTAGTCTTCAACAAATTAAAACTATAAATAATACATCCTCGTAATTACAGATTTTGGCAAATCAAATTAAAACACATAAATAGTCGTCACCCTCTTAAAAGAAGTGTTAAAATAACCGTTTTATAACCTGTATGAATTTGAATCTACCCGCATAAGATTCTCTAAAGCCTTCTGCTTCTTATGACATAAAAAGTTCGATTTCAACTATTGGGGAAGGGTAGGGAGAAACAAAATAAGGGAAGTATACGCTAAATTACTATTGAATTGAGTCAACGTAAAGCAAATGATTAAGGGAATAGATATGCATTTCTTGATATATTTTGTTGTTCGCTGCTTTTGACATTGCTCATAAAGCATTGTATATAATGCTTATGAAATGCAGAATACGATTTATGTGGAACTTTTTAAAATTTGACATAATATAAAGGATTTTAAGGTATGACGACTACTGGTGCATATTTTGCATGTTTTACCAGTGCTCGTCACCCCTGACGAACACTGGTGTTTTAACATTTTTAATAACTGGGTAACATTTTTGATGAAAAATACTATATTTTCGTTTAGGATTATGATGGTATTATTTTTACTTTAATTTGACTATCGGCACCAGTAGTCGTCAGGGGTATTCGTAAATGTAAACAAATGTATTTTAACCTCAAGAACGTGAACTTTATTGCACTTGTAACTCTTGTATAGCTTGTTTAAATAAAGTCAGTCATGGTACCTTTAACTATGACTTTAAACCACCTAAATTTTTCCATATTATTTTGCTGGAAAAATTAAACAATGACACATAAACACATTTAGTTATAAAGCGATTTTTCTAGTTTTCTGTTATATATTTTAGAAAAACAGACATGATTACTCCATACATCTGTCTAATGTATTTTAAATTTTTATGATGTCATGGTTTTGCGAAGGTGTATTTAAGTGATGTTTAAGTTTTTTATTGACCGTGATAATTTAATTTTAATTCATATATATTTCGAAAATGATAAAATACAAAGGCTTAATTTCATAGTTAACATGACTGTGAGTCGGTTCAAAATTATGTTAAGGCTTTTTTGTTATGTTAGATGCAGGTGAATAAAAACTTATATAGAAAATGTTAAACATTAAAAACATTTCTTAAGCAAGTTTTCTTTTTATACATTATATTAATTATGTAAGATAAACAAGTAGTTAAAATGTTGATAAAAATTACACTGTTGACTGTTGTTCTTAAATAATTAAAATTGTAAGATAATATTTGATAACATTAATTAACATTAACATTTGATAACATTAATATCCATAATATTTGATAACATTAGCTTGATGTGTAGAATAATACTAGCAAGCTTTGCCACCTTCGCTGGTCCCTATATTTAAATAAAATAGGAAAAATCCCTATCATTATCAAAAAAAAAAAAAAAAAATTGAAATCAGTCGAAACCGCAGTTAATGTTCCCGCTGGCTTCTGTAATAGCTTTCCGTCCCGCAATATGATGATTGGCTTCTACTGCCTTCGGCATATACTTAACCGCTTTTTATCCCCCCCCCCTCCCACGGGTAAATTTAGAATTTTAACGAAATATTATCAAATTACATATTCCGTACTTTTAACTAATACCCAGATATCAAAACTCGCCTTTCTGAGTTAATTTGGAGTAGAGCTAAGGTTAAAAACGTGTTTTTTGTCCGCCCGGCCGAGGGAAGAGGTGAAGGGTAATTTTGCAAAATCGCCTGATAATGCGTCTAAGGTACACACACACAACCAACCAACGCATAAAAAAAATCCCCTCCCGAAAATAATTTGCAGCAGAGTTGAGATTGAAAACATATATATATATATATATATATATATTTGCGCCCCTCACATAGACGAAAGATCTTCGCAAAATCTCTTTATACTAGGTGTTGGATGCATATGACCAACTCACACATCAGAAATCGCCTTTGTAAGATTATTTAGAGTTAGAGCAGAGTTATGCGTAGAAATACGTTTTTGCTACCCTTTCTCAAAATTTGGTCGGAAAGAATTACGCAAAATACCTTTACAGTAGTTTTGGGTACGCATAACCAACCAACGCATCAAAAAATTGCTTTCCTGATATAATTTAGAGAATAATTATTCTTGAAAACGTGTTTTTGCATCCACCCCACACTTAATGAGGAAGGAGAGGCGAAGGATTTCTCAAAATTCTTTTATAGTATGTGTTAGGTACGCATAATTAACACATGCGTTAAAAAAAAAATAATTGCAATAAAAAAAGAATTTTTTATATACCGTGTTTTAAATTTTTCTGCTGAATCATATAAATGCTATTGAAGGCAGCGAGAACCTGAAACAATTGGCTAAAAGTAATTTAAAAATGCATCGTCACTGTATTCTGAGCTATTCTGAAAATTTCAAAAGTGTAGGTAGTCGGGAGATTGATGATCGGGACGATTATATGATTGATGAATCATATAAATGCTACTGAAGGCAGCGAGGACCCGAAACAATTGGCTAAAAGTATTAAAAAATGCATTGTTATCGTGTTTTGAGCTATTCTAAAAGTTTCAAATGTCTAGCTAGTCTAGAAGTTAGTTAAATAAATTTTCTGTTGAATCATGTGAACACTACCGAAGGCAGCGGGGACCCGAAAGAGTTTGCTAAAAATATTTAAAAAATGCATTGTCACCGTGTTTTGAGCTATTCTGAAAGTTTCAAATGGCTAGCTAGTCGGGAAAAAAGTTAAATAAATTTTCTGTTGAACCATATAAACGCTGCCGAAGGCAGCAGTGACTCGAAACAATTGGCTAAAAATATTTTAAAAATCCATTGTTACCGTCTTTTGAGCTTTTCTGAAAGTTTCAAATGTCAAGCTAGTCGAGAAGTCAGTTAAAAATCGATTGCAAGATTTGTACTGATAACGCTGCCGAAGGCTGCAGGGACCCGGAGCAGTTGGCTAAAAGTATTTAAAAAACGCATTTTCATCGTGTTCTGAACTATTCTGAAAGTTTCAAATGTCTAGGTAGTCGGGAAGTTAGTTAAAAATCAATTGTAAGATTTGTACTGGACAAACAAACAAGAATACGCGTTAATAAAAAGCATGGTAAAATCAATCTTACTGCGATAATTTGGAACAAAGTCACTCTTAAAAACGAGATTATTACCTCCTCCCCTGCTACTTACCCTCTGCTTTAAGTAAAGATATTTTTGAGAACGAATAAAATTTTGAAAACTTTTCTTAAAAGCAAATTTATTCGCAATATTTTGAATTTTACCATTTAATGTATTGTGTTTTAAACCCTAAGAATGGATTTGGGTTCTAAATATGTTCCAAAGATATTCTGTTTCAATAATATTCTGTTATTTTTGCAAAAACGCAATTAAAATCAAACTATTGAGCAAATTGTTGCGTTTTATTTACATGACGACGGTGCAATCACCTGACGACTACTGGTGAAACGCAGTTTTCAAGTGACGAGCACTGGTGCATTTTTATAGGTTTCATTTTTATTTTTTAAAAAAAATTGGCTTAACGTTTTGAAAAAATGAAAGTGTCTAACAACAACTAGAAGAATCAGTGTATAAAATAGACCAAAGTATAATATTGATACATAAATTCCACATGAATGCAACACGAAAAAAAACAAACATTTTAAAAATAAGGCCTTAAGAGTGACGAGCACTGGTGTCGTTACCTTACATACCATTAAGTATTTTGAACATTTTCGAATTTAGACGATTTTTCATGTATCTAAAAAAATTCTTGACGAATTATATTGAAATTTTAAGAGTATAAAGAACATGTTATACCTCATATATTTTAACAAAAGTTTTGTCCCGAAGAGAAAAGAAGGACCAATAAAAAATTAAACAAAAATCAAAATGTTTGGTTCACCCTGTAAAAAGTAATGTTTAAAATGCGTTTTGGATATAGCATGCGATTATGAGGCTTTTTCTAATAATCTTCATAATTTTTTTACGAGGTTGCCACATATGTTCATGGAGATTTAATAGTTTCTTCAAAATTTGCCACTTTATTGCCACTTTTTAAATTATAATACGTAGGGTAACCCAGTGCAGAGTCATTTTTAGGAAACTTGGCGTAAAACAGACACTGCATACTGTAATCAGAATGCAAAAATGTTAACTATGTTATAAAATATGACTATTTTTACTACATAATTTTTAACTACGCATGCACAAGCTTAAAAAAAAATCATTTGCATAATATAACAGCCAAAATTAATGAGCTACTTATATGAAAACTCCAAACAAATATTCCATAAATTCAAAAAGTTGTCGGTGATAAAATGAACATAATTTCAATTTTTCTCAAAAAAAAAAAAAAAAAAAAGGAGGATAATAGTTTTTTTTTTTAATCAATGTTTATTTACAATCAGCATTCACTGTATTACCATTGATCGAATTAAAATAAAAACATTAATAAAACCTCTTATAGTTTAGCTTATATTTTGAGAACTAATTATGAGTTCATTCTATCATCGACATTTTGAATTTACACGATATTTGTTTAACGTTTTCATATAAGTAATTAAATACTTCTGGCTAATAAATTATGCAAATGAAATTTTATTAAATCTTACGCATGCTTAATTACTAAATTCAGTAAAAATGCTCAAATTTCATCAGATATTTAATATTTTATCATCCTATTTGCGGTTCTGATGCAGTACCCCATGTTTCCTAAAAATGACTTAGCACTGGGTCTAATAAACTAGGTGTTATATTTTTAAAAATGGCAATTTCTTTCTTTTTTCTTCAATTTTTACAGAAACCGTTATATCTCTATGAATATATGCAATAGCCTCATAAATTTATACAGATAATTAGAAGAATCTTTACAATATACAGCCAAAATGCATTACTTTTTACATGGTAATACAAAACATTTTGATTTTTGTTTGATTTTTTACAGGTCCTCTTTTCCACTTTGGGGCAAAATGTTTGCTGAAATATGAGGTATAACATGTTCTTTATACTCCAAATGTTCCAAGATAAATCGTAAAGAGTTTTTCTAGACATCTGACAAAACATCTAAATTCGAAAATGTCCAAATACTTATTTGGGAGACAGTGTAATGTGTACCAATATTTTTTAATTCAAACTGAAAAGTTTTATTCTAATATTTAACAAACTTCACTTAACAAACTATAACATTATTTTAATTGTGTCCGTATTAGCTTTCTCTACAAAAATGCAAAGGAAGGTAAATATATATAATTTATATATACAGTCGAACCTCGTTAACGTGAATCTCAAGGGGAATAAAAAAATTTGTTCATGGTATCAGTAGTTCATGCTATCAGTAACTAATCTTTATTTTGATGGGGATTGTGGGAACAGTTCATGTTAAAAGTAATTCACGTTGAACGTGTTCACGTTAACGAGGTACGACTGTATTTATAAAAATATCAGTGGCACAATATCGCCTAACTGTATTTCCATGTCATTTAATTTACTTCTAAGAAATATACGACCTATATCATTCTATTTTCGTTATTCAATTATTACTGAAAGGTATTAATAAAGAAGAAAAAAAATCGAAATTTTCCTTACCAACGGTAGTAGTTACGTTCGGAAAAACATTCTCTAATTCTCCGAAAAAGGACTCTCTTTCTATCGATCCTCAAAGGGTAAAAGAACTTCAATGAAATAATAATGGAAGGACGCAATTTATGTTGCTGAGCAAAACAAAACAAACAATTCACGAAAAAAAAAAAAAAAAAAACTACAATTCTATCGATGGCGATAAACACTTACATTTTAGAATGAAGAGGCTTTGGGAAGGTTAATAATCTACTGAAATAATACTGATGACAGAAAACTTTTTTTTTTTTTAAATTCAGCATCTTTTCTGATTTAAAAGAAAAAAATATATTTATTCTTTTCGTATCAAATAAAAGCCAGATCGATATGGTTTCTGTGTACAGTATTAAATAATGACAAAAAAGCTTATTCCCGCCATCTTAAGAGCAATTAACGGACGAGAGAATTGAATCATCGAGTTTTATGAAAGAGAAGAGAAAGGAAGATAACGGTTTAAGTATGTAATAGATTTTTAACTCGTTAAGGCGTTTATAAACTTTATTTTTTACACCCACAGGTGATAATTTATTTTTTTCCGAAGTATTTTCTAAATCATTTTTTTTTTTTTTTTTTTTTACATAATTCGAATGCATAGATATACCATATTAATGAAGAATATTGATTAAGCTTATAGTGAATACCATAAATTACAAAAACATGCAAAATTTGTTGCCGCTTGAAATAACTAAGAATGAAACTTCTCCAGGAAAATAGTAATAATATGCAGTTGGTTTTGATATAATAATGACGAGGCACTGTGTTTAACTATTTCAGCTCGAAACAATTCCTTTAGAACTGTTTATTGCATACCTATTAAGTACATTTTGCTGTTACTGAAAACAATGAAAGCATCAACAGTGAGCAAAAAGAAATGAGACTGTTAATGAATTATTTTTTTTACCAAATGGCTATCAAACATATTTTTGTTGGGTTATATATGAAATTTTTTCGTAAGTTATAAACCAGGAAATTTTTTATTCCAATAATCAATGAAATTTATTTGAGAAACTACAAGGTTATTTTTAAACGTGTCCACTAACTTCATGCGAAGGAAATGTAAAGAAAGGATATATATATATATACTAGCAGGCAACGCCCGCTTCGCTGGTCCCTATTTTTAAATGAATCGCTATAATTACTGAATTCTCAAAATTGCATTAATTTTTATCACGTGAAAAAAAAACAGAAAAAAAATCTTATTAGGAAAAATGTCGCACCGGGTTCTCACTGCCTTCGGAAAAAATTCCCAAAATGCTCTAACTCTTATTTCTATTATTTTCCCCCTTCGCCCCCCCTCCCGTCTATCCTAATAATTTTAAAAATTCGAAAATATCCGCAATCGATTTGTAGGTATCGAAAACCTCTATATACCAATTTTGAATGCTCTAACTCTATTCTATTTTTTTTGCCCCTCCGCCCCCCCTTCCCGGCCCTCCTAATAATTTTACACTTTCGAAAATATCCCCATTCGACTTGCTGGCCTCTAAAACCTATCTGTACCAATTTTGAACGGCCTAACTGTATTTCTATTTGTTTCCCCCCCCCCTTCCCGACCCTCCTAATAATTTTAAAAATTAGAAAATATCCGCAATCGATTTGTAAGTATCGAAAACCTCTAAATACCAATTTTGAACGATCTAACTCTATTTTTAATTTTTTGCCCCCCCCTCTCCCCTCCCCCCTTCTAGCCCCTCCTAATAACTTTACACTTTCGAAAATATCCCCATTCGACTTGCAGGCCTTTAAAACCTATCTGTACCAATTTTGAACAGCATAACTGTATTTCTATTTGTTTTTGCCCATAGCCCCCCCCATGCTGCCCCCCCTTCGCACCCCTTCTAATAATTTTACAAATTCGAAAATATCCGCAATCGATTTGTAAGTATCGAAAACCTCTATGTACCAATTTTGAACGATCTGACACTATTTTTATTTTTTTGCCCCCCCCCCCTCCCCCCCAAAAAAACAAATCGGAAAAAATCAAAAAATGAGTTTTTGGAAATATTTTCAAGAAGACGCTTGGCGGTTTTTTTTTTTTTTTTTTTTTTACATCTTTGAGCTATTACTTTTGCTCGAAAATCCGTATTTTTCTAAATCATTTATACCCCCTTCTCCCGTTAAAAATCCAAAATTCCAAAATCGCAGGAAATGATTTTTTCATATTCAAGTCTAGTCTCCCCATCTGCAATTTCTTCACTGTGAAGTTATTTGGAGCCGAGTTATACTTATAAATGTGTTTTTGCCTTATGCGCCTCCGAAAATAATTTATACCCCCTTCCCCCCCCCCCTTAAAAATCCAAAATTCCAAAATCGCAGAAAATATTTTTTTTGTTTTCAGGTCTAGTCTCTCCCTCTGCAATTTCTTCACCGTGAAGCAATTTGGAGCCGAGTTGTGCTTATAAAGGTGGTTTTTGCCTTCTGCACCTTCGAAAATCATTTTCAGCCCCTCTCCCCCCTTAAAAATCCAAAATTCCAAAATCGCAGAAAATGTTTTTTTTGTACTTAAGTCTAGTCTCCCCATCTGCAATTTTTTCATCGTGAAGTAATTTGGAGCCGAGTTATGCTTATAAAGGTGTTTTTGCCTCCTGCGCCTCCGAAAATCATTTTCACCCCTTTTTCCCCCTTAAAAATCCAAAAATCCAAAATCGCAGAAAATGATTTTTTTTGTATTCAAGTTTAGTCTCCCCATCTGCAATATCTTCCTCGTGAAGCAATTTGGAGCCGAGTTATGCTTATAAAGGTGTTTTTGTCTTCAGCAACTCCGAAAATCATTTTCACCCCCTTCCCCCCTTAAAAATCAAAAATTCAAAAATCGCAGAAAATGATTTATTCGTATTCAAGCCTAGTCTCCCCATCTGCAATTTCTTCCCTGTGAAGTAATTTGGTGCCGAGTTGTACTTATAAATGTGTTTTTGCCTTATGCGCTCCCGAAAATCTCATTTTTACCCCCTACCCCCCTTAAAAATCCAAAATTCCAAAATCGCAGAAAATGATTTTTTTGTATTCAAGTCTAGTCTCCCCATCTGCAATTTCTTCACCGTGAAGCAATTTGGAGCCGAGATATGCTTATAAAGGTATTTTTGCCTTCTGCCCCCCCCGGGGGGGAACGGAGGGGTATTTCTTAAAATCCCGTCTTAGTGAGCGTCAGGGTCCTAAAATCAACCTACTCACCAAAAATTGTGACTATCTCCCATAGGATCGCCACAACCGTGTTGAGTCAGTGAATCAGTCAGTTTACTCTTTTATATATATAGATACACGCATACACACAGATGTTGGACAATATAATGTGTACACTTTTGTTTTTTACGTTTTTGTCGAATACCTTTAAAAATACTTAATGTGTTGTTCTTGAATTTTATGAATAAGGATTACATGTCTTTCCTCATATTTTCAGCCAAGATTTTGTCACGAAGGCCCTTAGAGGACGAACAACAAATCCAATGAAAGAAAAAGTATTTGTGATAACCCTGCATATGAAAAAGCTTCGATTGATCTGCAAATTTTAGATATGGTTATAAATATTACATTTTTTTATGCGTGTAGAGTTTTGTGAAGATATCTCGAAATTTAAGGAGATATTATTTTATTAAAAAATGCAAAAATGTTGCACAAAGAAAAAACTATGTTACACAATGAAAATTAACCCCTTCCACTCCAGGGACGTACGTGCGTACGTCCTAGTGCTAATGGCCATTAATACCATGGACGTACGTGCATACGTCCAAAGAAAGTATACAATACAATAATCGCAACGTTGTAGTGATATCAGAAAGAGTTATTTTATTTGTCATATGGTATTTTGAAATTGTATTTTCATTACTGACAACTAAATGACGTTAGTAGTCTCGGTGACCTATTAGTCTTGGCTACGCCAGTTGATTCGTGATTTCTCGCGGCTGCGGATGTGTGCAATTTTCGCTGCTCGATTTTGTATATTTTGCCGGTGTTTGAAACTGTGAATAATGTCTGATTCTAGTGATTCGGATAGTGATTATATCCCCGATTATGACGAATTTGAAGAATCCAATGATGACTTTACAACAAGTGAAGACGGCGAAAGCGATGACAGTGATGATGAACCACTTACAGCAGGTGACTGGAAATTTATGTCGGACCCTTTTGCCGATACACGTCCTGAGCAACTGCCTGAACTGAAAAGGGACTTCACAACAAAATGCACATTGTTATTTTGTTATGTATTGCTTTATTTCAAAATTATAATCTGGTATTTCACATATTTACACAACAGCTAGCCTGGAGCGGAAGGGGTTAATAGTACAATATTTGTGATTCATTTTTCTTTCTTATATATATATATATATATATATATATATATATATATATATATATATAGACAGATAGATAGATAGATATGTCCTATATATCTATTAAAAAAATAAAAAAGGAATTGTTTGAAAAGGAAAATTAATCTTTTTTTCTGATATAAATTTTCATTTGTGAATAACCCCGTATCGCAAAGTCCTTTTTAGAAAACAGCTGAAAAACCGTTCATTTAATCACCGGTATCTCTATGATACATCTCTTAAATATTCAAGATGTCATCACAAAACTCTATACAAGTATAAAATGTAATATTTATAACCATATCTAAATTTTGCAGATCAAACGAAGCTTTTTCATATACAGGGTTATCACAAATACTTTTCATTATATTGGATTTGTTGTTCGTCCCCTAAGGGCCTTCGTGACGAAATCTTTGCTGAAGACATGTTTTCCTTATTCCCAAAATTTAAGAACAACACGGTAAGTAATTTTTCAAAATATTCGACGAAAACGTAAAAAAAGCGATAGTGTTCACATTATTTTGTCCAATGCCTGTATATATTATAGATGTAGTAATATATATAGATCTATCATCCCCATGTTATTGAGAAAAAAATTTTAATGCCGAAAAAAGTTCTAAAATCAGCCGATAATTGAGAGCATTGTAAAAAAGAATAAACAGAAAAATGAATTTGAAACTGTATCTGGAGTTTTTCATTCACCTTTAGTTAATATATAATTCATAAATTTCATTTACTAAATTATCTATGTGTATTCCTGTGTGTGATTTACTCGGGGAAAGCCAGCCATTAGAGTGACTTTTCCCGAAGAAAAATGTATCACTTTTTCCCTCTCGCTGATCAATCTATGTCTTATTACTATATCTATGGTATATATATATATACATACTCTTATTTTAAAAAATATACCTACATATATTCTTTTCTGTATATTTTCTTTGTGAAATTCATAGAAAATTACCAAAGTATGAATAGAGGGGGAAAAAAACTAAATTAATGAGCTGATTGAAAGAATCAAAACTGGATGAAATCATATGAATGTAAGCATGCCGAATTCGCTACGTCATTAGGAGAACTGCACAAATAGTGCATAAAAATTGTTTTTAAGTGTGAATTGCTATAGATTTTTAATTGCCAAAACCAGGAAAATAATTAAAAAATGAAAGCACTGAAGAAGAAAAAAGAAAGAAAGAAAGAAAAGAAACGACATTTGCATCCCAACAGATGAATACAGTTGAAAACTAATGCGGTTAACTTTCTAACCTACAAATGCAAGGTAATGTAAACATGGTGTGGATATAAATAGAAGCATTTATTTATTATTATTATTTATCAAGAACCAGTTTAATTTAATGTTATAAATATTATTTACTTTTCTAAAATATATAAATTTTTTAGTTTAAAATACTAGTATAAGATTATATATATATTAGTTCAAATTACTAATCTAAGTAAAATGATATAAGGTACTTTTTTAGTTTAAAATATTCTTATAAAGTTATATATAACTAAAAGAGTATCAGTGGCACAATACCGCTGAACTATATTTCCATGCCATTTAATTTGTTTCCAAAAAATACACGACCTATATCAATCTATTTTCATTATTCGATTACTAGTAAGAGGTTTCCTTACCAAAATTTTCCTTACCAATGGTAGTAGTTACCTTCCAAAAAACTTTCTTTAATTCTTCGAAAAAAGAACTCTCTCTCTCTATCATCAAAAGATAAAAGAACTTCAAGATAAAAGAACGCAATTTATGTTGTTGAGCAAAACAAAAACAATTCACGAGAAAAAAATAATAATAATCGATGACGATAAACACTTATATTTTAAAATGAAGAAGTTTTGGGAAGATTAATCTACAAAACACTCATGCAAAACTTAAAAAAAAAGAAAAATGCTGAATTTAAAGTAATTCATTTCAAGTAAAGTTTCTGTGTACTGCATTAAACAATGTAAAAAAAGCTTATTGTCTCTATGATAAAAGCTATTAACGAACAAGTGAATTGAATCATCATGTTTTATGAGAAGCAAAAGAATAATATAGAATCGAAGAATGATAGAGAGAGAGGAAGAATTATATAATAAGGACAAAGAATATTTAGTTATATTGTAGATTTGTAAGTCGTTGAGACGATTCAGAAATTTTATACTTTATTTTATTGTATGATATTTACAAGCGGCATTTTTTATTTTTTAATGCATTTTTCTTATCTATACTAATATATAAATGCGAAAGTTTGGATGGATGGATGTTTGTTACTCAATCACGCCACAACGGCTAAACGGTTCTGGATGAAATTTGGTACAGAGATGTAGAATAGTCTGGAATAGAACATAGGCTACTATTTATACCGAAAATTTGATTAGATTTAAAAAAAAAAAAAAAAAAAAAAAAAAAAAATGGTAATTTTGAAAATAATAAACCGGTAATTGACTTAATAAAAGCCATTTAAATTTTTAATTGTTGCCAAAAAAGTTTACGAGGTATTTTTATTCATTTATTTTTCAACATAAAATGAAATATGCTTTCACGCGAAAAATAAAAAATTACTAAATGTTAAATTGGTCGATGAGAAAATGACACTTTATAATTTTAAAATAAAATAGTAATATTACAAATCTAAGATATTTCTTCTGAATTTTATTTCATAGCATTTTTTTATATACCTCAACTTCAGATTTTTTTTTTTTTTTTTTTTTTTTTTTGAGTACGGCGGATGAACACGCTTGGCATAAAAGCTAATTCATCATTATATTAAAGGTATTTTGTTATTGATAATTCTGGACAATTTTTTTAATTTTGATGCTGAAGTAGATCGGACATTTTTCGCCAAGGAAAAGATAGAAAGAAATACGCAAGCGAAGTGATGACGTCACTGGCCGTTCGTGGATGCAAGAAAAATATTTCCTATGTTAAACCGCCCATTGGATTTTTTGTAAAAAATTATTAAAAATCGAGGAAAATTATTTCTCGATTTTAATCCCCATATTTAGGTATAGATATGTATTAGTTATCATGGCTATGCGTTAGATTAAGTTATTTTTGTTGTAAAATTGACAAAATTTGAATTTTTAATTTCAAAACTCTAGAAAAAAAATGGCAAACTTCCATATTCGATTGAAAACACAAACATTTCATTTCAAAGGATGATATTTGCACAACAAATATCCAACTAATATACTAATTAAAAGGAAAGTGATAAATATTCTATCATAATTTGATGTCAAATTTGTTTTCAAATGTCTAAATAAAGTGTCTGATAAAGATACTAATATGTTGCAGCGGAATAGATTTGATATCGGTCATCCTTTGCAGAAAAAAAAAAAAAATATCGCCAAATTATCTGGCAAACATATTTTAATTCCTTTCAAAAATCATAGTTATTTTAACAACTTATATTAAGATAGTAATGAATAATATGAAACAATATTTCGTACTATGCATATTACGAAAATATGCATCTGGCGTGTATATTTTCGTATTACGTGTTTGATCACCAAATACAATAAGCGCCAAGAACGACAGAGTTTTGAAATTTAAAATTAAAATGTTGTCAATTTGACAGCAAAATAACTCAATCTAACACATGCACATGATAACTAATTGCATATATATATATATATATATATACCCAAATATGGGGATTAAAATCGGGAAATAATTTTCCTCGATTTTTAATAATTTTTTACAAAAAATCCAATGGGCGATTAACATAGGAAATCAAATTTCTTGCATCCACGGACGGTCAGTGACGTCACACTTCTCTTGCGTATAGGAACAATAATCGCATAAATTCTATTTTGGTCTAAAACGGCAACAAAAATTCAAAAGTCGCCAAGGGCATTAAGGCTGTACCATGATCAAGTTTACACATTAATTAATTTATTTATTTTTCTATATACCAACTACTATTAACTAAGCATGAAGTATATAAAATACTCTTACCAGACAAATGTCGTCAGTTTTTCTTATTAAATTATTGAGCTTATTCCACGTGTGTAAATATTGTCCATTTATAAATATTATTTTTTATCCCCATGTATATCGTTGACCACGTTAAAGAAATATTCTATAGATAAGTAGAAAGCATCACACGTTCAATATTTTTGGTTAATTACTATTCTCATTTTTAACTTTTTATTTCACTTTGTCATTTAACGTGCGTTTTCTTACTTTTTTGAATTATAATTTACTTTTTATTTGTTAGTAGTTTTAATTCTTTTGATTTGTTATTATTTCATAGTAGTACTTTGTTTTTAGTTCCCTTTTAAGGGTTTTATTCTTATTATTATTATTTGATAGTTTTTCGAAATGCCCGGGAAACGCAAATCTAATCTTTCCAACAGAAATAATAAAGCTCGGGCTATGAAAGTAGCTAGAAGTCAAGAGACGAGTTGTATCACAGAGCTGGGTATTAATATTATAAAATGTACCATTATTACAGGAACTGCTAAAGGAGACAGCGTTTTGATTCCCCGCATACCTATTATTCCCAACAACTTGCCATTTCATTTCAAGAGATTGCAATTTCCATTGAAATTGGCTTTTACAATGACGATCAACAAATCCCAGGGGCAAACCTTAAAAGTGACAGGCATTCATTTAGGAACTCCATGCTTCTCACACGGTCAATTATATGTTGGTTGTTCACGTGTTTCAAGTGCCCAGAACTTGCATGTGTTGACGGAAAATAATAAGTCATTTAATGTTGTATACAGATCGGTATTAAAATAAAAATAAATTGTATATTTTTCGCGTAGATCTTTCAATGAGTTACAAATTTTTTTTAGTATACTTTATCAGACTCTATTTTGCACAGCACCACAATGATAAGGTTTCATTACATTACATATTATGATCAAACCGTCAGTTCCCACACATACACATCAAAATTTCTACGTGAACGAAGTCGCGGGTAACAGCTAGTATTGTATATTTTTCTATATGATCCAAAAGTATAAATATACAAAATTGATGAAGAAAAAAAATTCGTATGCAAAGACAATAAATTGCAAAAACACCAAAGTTTGTTTCTAATCCAGTTAATTAAGCATAGCCTTCATCAGGCCAAAAAAAAAAAAAGAATGTGACTGCTGTCATAAATCATTTGTGCCTATTTTTTTTTTTTTTCATCAGATGAAGGATCGTGCTTAACTCTTTCGGTCCGAGACAATTGTGTAGTAACGTTTTATGGAATACCAAAAATGTAATGCTTTGTGTATGAATTTATCAAATCTGAAATAACATTGATAATAAATTAATTTTTTACTTTTTCAATAACAATAGCAGGCTGTGTGAGTTATGTATCAATTTTTTTATAACTTTTAAAACGTTTTATTTATGATTAGTTTTCTAATGTGATTGATATTCTGAAGATATGAAAAGACCTGTTTTTATTCAGATAAAATTATTAATATCTTTCAACTGTAACAAAAATTTAGCATTACGATGAAATATTTATTTATTTATTTATTTATTTATTAGAAGTGACGTTGTTAATTTAGAACTCGGATAAAAATGTTCTAGAATTATGCTTTTACAACATTCAATGCAATTTATTTAAACATCGCAGGGAAAAAATCAATTCTAAAATTTGTCTCAAACCCAAAATCATTGCATATTATACCGTAAATTAAAATCACAATAGATTATTACCATAATTAATGTTGCTGTTTCGGAAAAATCGCAAAATACCCTGCTAATCATGTTAAAATTTACTGGGGAACATGGCGATTATTTATGTGAAAGCAAATTTTTGCTGATATCTTTTCCTTTTTCCAAATAGCTATGCCTAGCACAGTATTATTAGTATGGGGGTAAATAACGTATTTTCTCTCTAAGTAATTAAGCGAGTTGGGGGGGGGGGAGAGGAGAACTAACACTTTTGAAAGCAATTTTGCATAAAATAAAGTGACATATGTGTGTATATATATATATATACATATATACATGTTATCAATATATATATACATGCTATCAATATATATATATATATATATATATATATATATATACACATAACTATCAATAAACTGTAATTACTTTTTCAAACAGCTGTTAGTACCTACTTAATCATAAAAAAACTTTTAAACTCATTAGCCTTGTTTTGATTGTTTTAACAAATTTATATAGTCAAAAGTATTTTAAAAATTTCTTTAAAAAATAAATTTACTTTATCGAAATATTTTTATTTAAAATAAATGAAGTTTGGATTACTCTAAATGCTCTTTTGAATATGTTCACAAAAGAATATGTTTGATAAAAAAAAAAATTCTTATTTTTCAACAAATGTTACTTAAAAAAGAAAAAAAAAAAGTGTTACTTTGAGAGTAACGACATTTACAGTTACAATACCTATAAATACGTGATAGATAATTCCATACTAAAAAGAAAGTGCAAATAATCAGGATTATCTATTTAATTTTATTTTATTTTAAGCTGAGTATTAGGCATCACGTACTCGTCATGGCAAAAGGTTTTTTCGAGTTTATCTCGCATAATACTTATCCTTACCTTAATAACACTTATTCATTTTTCTTTTTGTTAAGCTATTTGTCTCTATAACATATACATCTGTGAGCAGGATTTAATGTACTTAAAATTTATTTTAGGTATGCTGTTCGTGTGCGAACAAAAAACATATGGATATAATATGTTTAAACCTGTACAATAAATTATCAAAAAGAAAAGAAAAGAAAACACGGGATCAAAAACTATTTCATATGGTGGATTATAGACCATGAAGTACACATTTTAAAACATTTATTTATTTTTTTAATCATTAAAATAACACAAAATATTTAAAGCTAAATGTTTTCGTACTGAACCTGGAATCTTTGCTCTTAATCACAGAGCAATCCCGGACTATTGCAGACGGACATATTTCACTTAAGATTGTTAAGTTTATCCCATTTTACATGACATAAACAATTAATAAAAATGAGGAAAATCTCGAAAACGATGAATTGTTATAAATAGTAAGGTAGTATTTCTTTTAACTATATTGTCTATCTGGTGATAGAATGGTTACCGTGCTGGATTTCAGTTCCCAAGAGTCAGATTCAAATCCAGGTTCAAACACGGATGTTTAAAGTGTGGTTCGAAATTTACTTTAAACCATCCTTTAGCTGTATCATAGTCACAAAAAACTGAAATAGAAAGCTGAATAGTTTTTATATCGCGCGAGAAGAGTCAAGTTGCCAAGAGCAAATGAAGTATGGTGTCATAAATAGTCCGAGATAGCTCAGTGATTAAAAGCAGGTTTGGATACTGAACCAAAGAACACAGAATGATTCCAAGGTTGGAAATTTTTAGCTCAATGTAAAAATCATTCAACTTTCTGTTTCAACATTTAATAATTGATATGGTTTTGGGGAAAAAACATCTCATTACTTACAACAAAATAACAGTCTGAAAATGCATACAAGTAAAAAAAAAATACAAAAACGGTTATATATGCCATCATTACTATGACTTAGAGATACCGAAGTTATAATCTCTGAAATAAATACTAAGAACATGCGAATGTTCTAAGATTATAATAACTGAGTTGTATTGAAAGTACAATTACTAGTATAATACTATAAAACAATTGTTTAAAACTAGTATTATTAATAAAATTCTATAAATTAGATGAAGTGAAACTAATTAAAAAGTTAAGAATTAATCGAAACTTATTGGTGATTAAAAGGATATTTTTATGTGCGTGATTTCATTTCCTACTGATATATTAATTCATTACAACTAAACAGAGTCATATAGTACATTTGTAAACAAGAAATTGTCTTTAATAATAATAATAAAAGCCCAAGTTTCTGGAAAGTAAGCTCTAAACTGAAGCCATTACTAAAATAATTTATTGAAATAAAGAAAACAAAATTATCTTTCGTTTGATGGAATGAATAAAATAATTTAAAAAGATTGATTTAGAAGAAGAAAAAAAGAGGCGTCAAAATTACAACAATGTATTGAAAAAATAAATAAAAATAAATAAAAATTAACCATGATTAAAAAAAAAAAATGTAAATGGTAATTTAAAAGAATAGGTGTAATTCCATGTAAAACTACTAATTGGTGATTTGGCGGTATTCTTCCTCTGCCACCGCCGAAACCCGCTAAATTATGACCAAAGCATTTAGCTAAATTTGAGGAAAACGAAAAAAGAAAGAGTTAATATTATTGTAATAAATAATAATAAAAAATAATGTAAATGAATATTATAAATGACAATAAATATAAATGATAATAATAATTAATATAAATATATAAGCAAAACCAAACCGGGAAAAAGAAAAAAAAAAAAAAAAAAATGGTACTTTTTCTGTTATGATAGGATTCAGGTAGAGTAAAAAAGTAACAAATTTGGTGTAGTTTAGTGTTATTACTTCGATAAATAAATTAGTGACGATATTGATAAATTTGCCCTGAATTTTAATTTTTATATATAATTAAATTCAAATTACTTTTTATTACTCGTATTTCATTAATATGATTTTTTTTAAGTTAACTTTCAACCAACCATTATTGACTATTTATTACGACATTTCGCTACTTTTTTGCTTTGGCGAATATAAAAAATTTGAAACTAAATTCATTTGAAAATATCGACCGCTAAGCGGCCGAATACCGACTAGTTTCAAAATAATTTAAAAAATTAAAAAAGTACATAATTAAAATATTATTCATTATATAACTACAGTGGCAATATGAAGGTTAAAAAGGTTATATAATTATGTTTTTTACCACAATTTCTATAAAACTATTAAGGTATTAAAGTATTAAGCCATAAAATCAATATTTCATGACTTTCAAAAACATTTAAAAATCTGTTTCCCCCACACTTTTTTTTTTTTTTTTTTTTTTTTTTTTTTTTTTTTAATAACTACAGACACTAATTATTCAAGCAAAAATTTTTAATCTTTCAAATAAGTATTGAGATAAAAGAGTCTGGCGAAGAAACTGCAAATATTTATTCTGAACATGATTCAAAGTTGAAGACAAAGTAATGAGCTATTAAGTTGGGTCTGTCTGTTGACATTTAGTCAGCCTAATTTCTGTAAAACGGAACAATGAAATTATGCCAAAACTCATTGGAGTGGCTATTATTAATATTTTTCATTCAACGCCAGACATGTGTGTGTGCATAGTTGATTGCATATTACAATACTTCTACGCAATATGCATTGTATTATAAGCAAAACATCTTCAATAAAGATAGCGCAATGTAAAAATAATAATTATAAAGATAAAAAAAAAAATAAAAAAAATATATACTATGTTTTTAAACTTTCTGTTGAATCATAGCTATAGAACTACATTAGCACTTTATTAATGCGTATAAAATTTTTAAAGTGATCATGACGTCCATTTTTGCGAGATGCATAATTTAACTTTTTTACAACTTTTAACGTCCGCATTCAATTAAATGTATTTATTTTTTCTGTCAAAAGAAAATGAACTCGTAATTTTTTTTTTTTTTTTTTTTTTTTTTTTGGTAACAATGGGCTCTTCCCACCGTCGTCTGCTCAATCATGTGATAGAGGAAAACGAATAATCGAATTCTGAGAATGGAATTCAATTAAATATTGTTCTTAAGAACAAAAATGTTAATATTTAATATAAAATAAAATAAAAGTAATATTGTGCATCTGTAAACAGTAGAATAATTGTATTTGTAAATTTAATAATTTTTAAAAAACATATGTGTTTATTTATTTTTACCTATAAGAATCGATTTTTGTATATTGTAGTGTAACTGTAACATTAACTGATCTAGCAATAAATAACAGGTTGTTTTTGTGAAATGTTTATGGATTATAATTTGAAATTTTAAAAATTTTCATTTAATTTAATTGCATAAAGGTGTTACAACAAGTTAATTAACTTAGTTACTGGTATAAATTGATTTACGCAGTACAATATTGCACTGTCACTGATTTAAGCACCAAAAATCAGATTATTAAACATGTTCTTCCTGAACATCAATAACAAACATAAACTAAATGATGATTGTAAATGTATACAGCAAACAAAAGATGATGAATAATGATATAAAATGGATTAAAAATGATGATTTATAAAATATAACACAGATTAAATACGATTGATCAAAAATAAGAATAGAAAATAAGTTATTTCAGCAATCGCTATTGATAAACATGACTTTGTCTGCTATTTGTTTTTCCTCTATCATGTGACCTCTGACGTCAGGTGGGAAGAGCCCATTAAATTATAGCTAATATTTTAATGGCTATTTTTTAAAGCTATTAAGAGATTATTATTTTCATATCTTAATTAATTAAAAGAAAACTAATCAAACATTCGAAAATCGGGCTTCGAAATATTGTGTTGTCATCGGGACCTGAGCTATTCTGAAAGTTTCGAATGTCTAACTAGTAGGGAAGTTAATTAAAAATCGTTTGCAAGATTTGTACCAGACAAACAAACAAGAATCAAAGTTAATAAAAACATGGTAAAATAGAATGCAACCTCTAAAAATACTTGAAGAATTAATTTTTAAATTCTGAATTAACAGGGGGGAAATTATAAAGCATTATTTTTAAATAGTATTTAGAAGGAGAGAACTTTCGAGTCCGAGACCAGTCTGAGAGTACCGTAGAAGCATGTTTTCCTTATTTGGGTTAATTTTTTCTAGTTTTATGTTACTTTTTTAATGATCTATTCCTGAAGTACAAAGATTTTGTACTTAATTTATTAAGTTATAAAATTCTCTCGATTTCTCTCTCTTTTTTCCGGTAATTGTTCAAAAATAAGAATTTCCACGCATTAACACATTTTCTTTTTTTATTGAACGTATTTGTATTTTAAAAAGCATGTAACTCATATCAAGTGTTAAATTTTAAGTAATGTTCGATAACATGCATCCATGCGCCAAACATTTGGAAATGTTAATAGGAATGCAGCTGTATTAATTTAGATTTCGTGATTTCAACTTGAAAAATGCATAATCAATAAATGTATTATTTTTTAATGCAATGCATTAATTTGAATAGTAAATCAAGTTATCCATGGTAGAAAGTATGCACTAGATAAATGTACCCAGTATACTTCCTATTTCTTTCTACATGCTATACATACTGAAAGAGAAAGAAAGCAAGCGGAAAAAGAAACGTATGACGCAGGAGGATGTTCAAAAAAGCTGAACATAAATGTAACTGAGATGTACGTGAAAGCGGTCATATATAGTGTAAAACACCATAACACTTATTACACAGTTTTTGAAGCATTTCTTGGTACTTGGCTATCTAATAATAAATGTGTGTGAGGGGTAGGGGAGTAAAAATTCCACAATATGCTCGTATGCGGGACTTTTAAAGAGGCAAAAATTTTTTCCTGATACTCTGTACTTATAATACAAAAATAACTTCTCAAATATATTTCGCAGATTTCCTTGACAGAGACTTGAATTTCAGCAAGCAAAAAAATTTGTTTCATCTCCACCATAAGTGCTTCTGTTTTCTGTTCTCCAACTACATTAATCTTAGGTTCTATCTTTATCAGCCTGGAAATTTATACAATTTTGCCGTTCTCCAACGCTTAGCGGTTTTTTCAGAAGTAAAATTGAATATATATATATATATATATATATATATATATATATATATATATATATATATATATATATGGAGAGAGAGAGAAGAATTAAATTATTTAATCTTTTAAAATATACTATTATGCAAATCGTATATACATATATATCTTTGTTGATATTTATTTCAGTGATTTGAAATACTCTTAGTAGATTATGCCATAGAATGATAGATATAATTTGTGAAAAATAACGCTTTAAAAATATTTAAAAATACATATGAAAACAGTGCAATATGTTGATTATTTTAATATATAATGGAAAAATATTTTCAAAGTAATAATAAGATTTTCGATATTTTAAAACTTAAGCTTATCAAAAAAATTTACACGTCATTATAAAATGTATATAACCTAGTCGCACTTCGTAATAAATAAACCAAACCTCGTATTTAACCCTCTGTCTACCATCGTTAAAAAGTACCAGCAGAATAAAAAGAGTGTAAAATTGAATTTATAGAAGTTATGCCAAATGTACAATAAGGATAAAAAAATATATGCCTCACTGTATTCTCACTACATGGCAATAAATGTACGTAATAATTATTTTACATAATAACCAAATCAACATAATATGTATCAGTTCTTTATATGTTTTAAATAATTTAACATTATTAAAACAAAATTAAATTAATTTAAATCCATAGACTGTAATATGTAAGAATTCCATTTTATATCCCTGTAAAAAACAATTATTCTAGCTCATACTATTTTATATCCCTGTCCTACTCTCATAAAAGTTTAAATTAGATAGGCATGTTATAATTCATCGTTGCAAGAACTATATAATCTTAATCAAACGAAAAGTTTACAAACTAACGCATTTTAAATAATTTGAGTCCATAGGCCCGTAATGATAAATATTTTTTTCTTGTGTCACTGTAAAAGAACTATAAATTCTACACGCATGAAATTTTGTATAAGTCGTACGACGGTTATTTATAACATACCTACCATCTCGTAATTCAATCTGAAAAGGCGTGTAGACGCCATCGCATTTCAAATAATGCGTCTTTAAACCATAATCATGAAGATTTTCTGTCCCTATAGTCAATCCTACACTCATTAAAATCAATACAGGTCGTGCGACGGGGACATACAATGTACCTACTAATTTTAAACTCAGTTGAATAAAGCGTTTAAAAGCTGTCGTGTATATTCACACACATACATACACACAAACACATATCATCATAAAAATAGCAAAAATGAATTTAGGAAATCTCCAAACATATAGATACATCAAAATGTCATAATTATTATTTTTTTTTTCATGATTACATATCTTTCCGTACACAGTATATTTCCGAAAATTATAAATCCTAAATTTACCCCTGTCATAGAATTATAACCTAATTAGAACCAGAACGTAAACATATTTTTATCATTACGTTTAAGCATCTACATCTATAAACTGTACTTAATGAGTTATTATAGTGAATTGTAGCTCACAACTAATAGCTGTCCCCACCAAATATAGAAGAATTTCTTGCGGTAGCCCTATAAAGGAGAGTCACATTTATTTTAAATCAACTGTTTTGGAGCAACTCATACTTGTCACCAATATAATTTATATTGAAACAAATGATACTACTTTCAAAATGTCTGAAAACTATTTTCCTGAAAATTAAATTTTAAAAGAAAATTCTATCACCTCTCCCCTCTCCCCGACCTCATTAACTAATAATAATGATAAATCTAGACAACCCTTACACCAAAATAAAATAGATAAAATCCGTAATATCTATTCAGATTTTGTGGACTTCTGTTTTTCTATATTCTGCTTTGGTATCGATAAAAGACGATATTGTCAATGAAAGCTCTTTTTCCTACGGGCAGTCTCGACATCAGTATTGATAGAATTAAAAAGTTGAACGCATGCAGTTAGGGAAGCATTTATTTCAAAGTGTACTGGTGTCGCTTTATTATACCATCATTTATGTATAATTTCCCTATTTATTAAGGTTAAATATAGAATGTAGAGATGCAAGGCTATTATACCGTGACATTCTATCTTCAACCTTTCGTGTTTCTCATATCTGAAATTAATATCGCAATTAGAATACATTAGATTATGATAATGTAAGTTCAACATAATAACCCCTTAACGCGCGCTGTCCTCGCTGCGAGGACGCAAAATTTAAGATCCAGCTGAAAAAATTCATCCCGGAAATTTTTTAGCAAAAATTCACGTTTATAACATAACAGAAACGGCCGGTTTTTTTAACCTTAAAATATGAAATATCTTTTAGTTTAATTTAGTTCATGAATTCCGGTGGCAGTATAATTTAAATGATCAGAATTGTCTTGCGCCGCAAAGGGTTAACAGAAGATTACGAAGTCACATCCCTAACAGCACAAAATGTTCCAGAAACGTAACAATCATATTATATTGAAACATTATAAACATTTCAGAAACAATTAAAATCGTTCAGATTACTTTCCGATTAGTTTCAAAAACGTAGAAATGTCCGCGATCGTAGCAAAAAATCAGATACGTAACAAAACCGTTAAAATCACTTAACAGATAGAAAATCAAAAAGGGCGCATGTTTCAGAAAGGTATCGGAGAGCATACTTTAATGTGTTACGTTTTTGAAAGATTGTAAGCTTTTTGCAACATAACTGAAACATGCTGAGATGTATGGGATTAATAATTCCCTTTTGGGCGAGTCTAATAGTAACTCAGCCATTTTTATACACATGGATTTGATTATCTGTCTTAAGAAACAGGAAATTTAGACAAATCAAACTGAACCCTTAAAAGGAGAAAATATTTTCATGTCCTCGATAGCATAAATTCTATTAGTTCCCAGAAAGTAGTTTTATCTACCGTATAGAGAAGAAATGAGTGTCTGTAATGCCACCATCATGTTTGAGAAAAAAGTACATTTACTCTTATAAATAATTTTTTAAAAATATGGAGTGTATTTACATCTCCAGCATTAAGTAGTTAAAAGGCATTTAAACAAATTTGAATTTTGGAATAACTCACTAAAATAATAATTTATAATAGGCTGTTTAAAGTAATTCTCCCCCAAATTCTTATTTTTGTACAGTGGACTGTAGTGGTAACTGAATTATTTTGTGCGCCAATATGTAAAAGAATTATATATGATAAACGCACAATTTCTTTTAATGACCACACTAATTTAAAATTCTAAAATTTATTTCAATTTCATTCTCTTATAGCTTAATTCTCTTCGGATGATTAGATGTCAAAAGCTGTAATATGGGTAAATCTTTAATATTTTCATTGTAAAATACTATGGGTACTACATAGACACACCATTTCTCACGATGAACTTACCTTAACAATACAATATGACATATTTTAGTTTTGTTCTGCTTTAAATAATTTAAACAATACTAAAATAACTTATTTGACCTACATGTTTATAAGCTGTAACATAAGAATTTTTTTTTTTTTTTTTTGTATCCACGTAAAAGAACTAAGTACTACACTTGCACTAAGTAACAGCTACTCATGAAAAAAAAAAAAGCAAAATTTGTCTTAAAAAAGAAAATACATTTACAGTAATCTAGAAACAAAAAATGTACTCGCGATCATTTTTTAAAGTGGATCAATTTTTTAAAGCTTTTAAAATAATACACAAGGTCTAAAATTATCAACAGCACCCGCTACCATGCTGCAAGTTCATGGGAATCATAAAAACACTTTAGACTCTAGCCTATTAAAAAGAAATTAACTTTGTACCATGTGTGCTTTAAGAGGAGTGCTATCTGTGCCCGAACTTAGCACCTCCTGTCTACCAACTCTTAAAGCAACGCCGCATATGACATTTAGAAGAAAAAGAAGTATGGTAAAACATATATGGAAGTTTACTGATATATATATAAATTTCACTCACTACTGGAGAGTAAATTGCTAGAATTCCCTATCCCTGAGTTCTACTGTAACTCTGCTGTATTGGGTTGTTGCTATCACAAGGTTCTTCTACGCATACTTATTTCTCCGATTTCTATCTAAAATAATTGTAGCGTGTTGCAAATTATAGTGTTTACTTTCTTATTTTCTATCTTCCAACATCAGTTTTCCAATACTTTTTTTTCTGTAAGTTCTTCTACACATGTCTTGCTTAATTTATATGTTTAATTAATTACTGAAATCAAGTTTTCTACTTGTGCGGGAATTAGTATTAATGAAACAAACAGTTTATGTGTAAAATAGTTCATGAAATTAAAGTGTTTGTGTTGTTTTTGTATAAAATCAGAAATATATATGCATATGTATTACAAAGGTACATAAGTGCATTCTTGTCCACCATTTTATACTTTTGGATCATAAAGTTATTACCTAGATGATCTTTTAGGACCGATAAATTTGGATTGCTGGTATGAAACCTAGATACATGAAAATCTCGCTGTTGAATTTTTTTTTCATGATTGCAATACTTTACTACATAGTATATGTTTGGAGCATATGTTTGTATATGTATAAGCATGTGACTGTACTACATGCTTATAATAAATTAAGGGTGTTACACAATTAATAATTAATTTATGTTTTTTGTTAAAAAATACCTCTGGTTACAATCTGTAATCTGCTTTATTTAGGTAGGTCAAATTTTAAAAATATCGAAAAAAGAAATTTTTCCTGACAGAGATGTAAATTAAATCTGTAAAATCATATTGTGTGTTTCGAGGCAAAATTTATTTTATATTTATAACCACATTGTTATAACTATCATACTCACTAAACTTAAAATTCGTGGTTAAAATAAATGCTTTATTATTTTTTCCCTCCTCAATATTTACGATTTAGTTTGCTTCAAACAATTTTTAAAGATAATTTCCGTTGAGAAGAGAGAAACGCTTTATACATACATTTTACAAAGAAGAAGCTGTATATTTAAGAAAATTCATATGTTTTTTTTTTTTTTTTTTCTGAAACAGGTTTATTCTTTTGAGTAATATATTCTGAATAGCGTTTTATTAGTACAGATAAATTTTCATTCTTTTCTGAATAATAACAAAGAATTAATTTTTTTCTGAATATTATTTTGTTCAAGAGAAAATTAACTTAACAATATATAATAGATTACTATATACGTAAAAAAAAAAATTCCTTCTGCTCATTTTGAATAAAATACTCAATAAAGCTTAACACCTGTGATCACTGCAGCCAAAATAGACATCTTCAAATTAAGAGGAAATACAGACAATATATCAATAGCAAATCCAATGAAAGACACAATCATTAAATAAATGATTATAGACTAAACATGCTTGTTACTGACTAGTTAGACATCAAATGACATCATTTGCATTGTTCTTTATTTTCCTACATCAGTCGAAAATATGCGAAATCTTATCATTTATGATATTACAATAGGTATTTATTTCAATTATACTCCTTCCCTTTCAAGCTTTTTATTTTCTTCTTCAAGTTGAAAAGACAGCTAATGGCTTAATGGCAGAAATTAATGAACCGAGACATCGACAATCAAATTGTAACGATAGTCTTGCTTCAGAAAAATAGATCATTAATTATTAGATTAGAAAATAATGGCAAGATAAAACGATCAAAGAAAATGAAAGTAGTCAAAAAATCTTCCGCGTCAACTATCATGAATATAATCAAGGACTTTTTTTTATTTTCGGTATCAGATTATCTGGCTTGCTACGTATGCAGCATTTCGTTTAAGAAATTGGAGATTATACATATAGAGTATTTAATATATTCCATTCTATAATTAAATTACATGCACAGCTCAAGCTACAGTCTAAGTAAAGTGAATTTTGAGTCACTTCTTTTTTCTAACTTTTTTTTTTTTCTTTTTTTGGTTTGTAACATCTAAATATTTTTATAATTTTACATGTGTTAAAAATAAATCAAATAATTCGATTTCATTTTCCAAAATATAATGAACAATAGTTTTTTTTTTTTTCCCTTTCTACTATCTGAAGTAAACAATTAGATGAGGAATACAGTCCGTTAAGAAATTATAAGACCACTTTAATTTTGTAAATTATAAGAAAAATAAAGATTCTAATCATAATTTAAATACATAAAATAACATATTGCTCTATATTTTTTTATAATTAGTTTGCAATAACTTGGTATAATGCAATAAATGTTTAATTAAAATATATATTAGAAATAAGTGAAAAATAACCTGTTAAGAAAGTATAAGACCACTTGTCAAAAAACAAAATTGTATAAAAAAATTAATATGATATTGGTCCTCTATTTTTCCTGATGACTTCAAACACTCTGTTTTTCATTGAAGTAACCAGGTGATTAAGTTCAGTTATAGAAATATTGTACTATTCTTTTACAATGGCTACTTCCAGTTCATTGGCAGATGAAAATTGTTTATTATTAGCATAAACTTTGCGAGATAATATACCCCATAGGTTTTCCACGGGGCTCAAATCTGGACTTCGACTTGACCATGGCAAAACATTAATTTTTTCTTTTTTAAACCATTCCTGTGTGGATTTAGTTGTATGGCAAGCAGCATTGTCCTGTTGAAACATCCAGTTAGCACCACCTAATAAAGGTCCAAATGGTATCATATGATCATATAGCATAGACTGATATTGTGTAGAGTTCATATGACCCGAAATCCGCTGTAAATCACACAACCCTTCATAACTGAAAGCTCCCCAAATCATTACTGATCCTCCACCCATTTGTCGACTGAAGCATTCTTTTGGTTCCTTCCTCAAGTCATGCCAATAGTGTTTGTAACCATCGGGACCATCAAGGTTAAATTTCCTTTCATCAGAAAATATAATTTGTTTCCACTCATCATTCCATGACATGACATTTTTAGCCCATTGTAATCTTTCTTCTCGATGGCATTTCAATAACTTTGGTTTTTTCTTCAATTTCATAAATTTCGTATTACTATTTAATTTAAGACTCTTCCAGACTGTTACATGTGAAGTTTTCTTGCTGAAACGTTTCGAAATTTTACGAGTTGAAAGGACTTTTTTAGTTGACAGTCGAAAAATTTGTCTATTATCACGTGCTGTCAAAATTTTTTTCTACCAGATCGTTTTATTTTGTTTGAATAATCTTTTCTAATTATGGCATTATGAATGGCAGTTTTAGAACGGTTCATTAATCTCGCAATATCTCTTTCAGATTTACCAGAACCTTTATAAAATAAAATTTTTCTCACTTCGCACTCCGATAATTCTTTACCTCGAGGCATCGTCAAATTAATCGAGATAACACATTCAAAACCTAAACCTTTGCTTCTTCGGTAATGCTTTTACGAAATACTGACGCATGCGCTTTATATTGAGTTTGACGTCATGTATAATATGCTAATTTTCTCAGGTGGTCTTATAATTTCTTAACAGTCACAGTGTTTAACTTTTAGAAAAATGAATAAGTTTTAATGAAATTTAATTTAATTTTAAAAGTTGGAATTAGTATAGGATGCGTTTTCTTATCAATTTTAAATACGCAACTAAAAATTTGCATATTATGCTGTCTTCTTCAGAAATGCACCAATACGCTTGTGGTCTTATAATTTCTTAACGCACTGTATATATCTATATATCATATTTGGATTTAAGTTTTAATAAAAACTTAGATGATTAGCTTAAAATAATTTAAATACCTGAATGTTGTATTTAGATACAGCTTACTTAAAAAAAAAAAAAAAGAAGAAGAAGAAGAAGACTGGTAGTAGGGATACTTGTGATAAAAACTAGGAAATCTGCACCAGCTAGAATTGGGTGTGTTTGGTGTTTGGGATTAAGGCTGATTGACTGCTGTAGGTCCTGGGCCTGAGGGGGAGTGCCTTCCGTGGAGGTCTTTCTAAGGGGTCCTACAGCTAGAATTGGGTGAAAGCGGTGTGGAAACTTGTTCTAGTTAGAATTGTATGGAAACGATTGTAGGTACTAACGAGAAACTATGTCAGAAATATTTATTGAATTGAACATGAAGACCTAGAGGAAAGAAAAATCCCTAATTTTACATGGATAAGCTTGGAGAATTTTTTTTTCTCTCGTTTTATTACTTTAACAAACTTAACTTCTTTTCTTTGTACTTTAACCCTTTATATCCCAAATTACTTTATTTTTGGAAAAATAGTTTGAAACTTTATTATATTTCTTTGCTGCATGAGAAACATCTCATATTAAATTTAGCTTAAACGATAGCTTCCTTAACTATTGTAGTAAATTTAGGCTATATTGAGGAAGTTTTTTATGGGACTTTAAAGTCCCGGAGGGATACAAAGGGTTAACAAATTTAAATTTATTATATTTATAACTCGTACAAGACTAACTGATGGGAATCATTATGTTAAACGGTTTTCGGCATAACAATGGATATAATTTCTGTAAATCATTGTGATTAGAAACACCATATAAATACAGAAAACAGATTCCCGATTTAAATTCTCTGATAAATATTCAGTTAAAAATATAAGTTCAACAGCGTCTGCATGTGAAATGTTGAATATGACGATGATTTTCTTCATTAACCCTTAAACGTGCGACATTACTAATTTTCAACTGCAAAATTTCATCCTGGAATTAATAAACAAGATTTTCATTTCATAACATAGCAAGAAAATGTCATTTAACTTTGGTCGTAAATTTTGGTGAACTATAAAATGAACGTAATTTCCATATAAAATGAACGTAATTAATTACCCTTGTCCCTGAAAGGATAAACTATCCTACGATCACAACTGGATTGGCTAATGGTAAGTATTCTAGAAAAGAAACCGTAAAACAACTCATTGCTGGTTAGGTTCTTAATATTCCTAACGAAAGACTGAGCATAGAATTTAATCGAAAAATTAAATTTTTCTTGTTTAATTGCCACCAGTCACTGAATTTGATATTGTTGATAAAAACCGAATTGAAATGATTCTGAATACTAACCATCAGGATAAAATGCACTGTACTAGTTTTTTTTTTTTATTTTTTTCTCTCATTTCTTACTTTTTTTTTTTAAAGGACATTTTGTACTTCCAGCATATAAACAAAGTATATAGTAATAAGCCAAATGTAGCCATGATTTATTACATGCATTTTATCATAGGCTTTACATTTTTGTAAACATTTCACAATACATTTCAGGTAAAATTGTTCAGAGTGAAGTGAAATTTTTTAGGCATTTTATAATTAAACTGTTGTTATAATCACACAAATTACATTAATATAGTTTTTAAACATTTTATTCGTAAAATTTATTATTATAATATTTTCTAAAAGGAAATAAAAACTGTAAAACTAATTAAGTATGATAAATGAAATCATCATTTTTCATACATATATCAAATTCTAAATTATTTCAAAACTTCTGATTACTGAAATACAATTCATTAATAACATAAATAGTAATCTTCTCTTAATTAAAAAGTTATGTTTTCAAATGTAGGCACTTGGGAATTGACTTACCGGTAAAGATTCTGGCACTTCTCGGCTCTCCTCAGTTTCATTCTAAAATAATAAAGAAAAACTAATCAAAATTAAATACCCTTATCAAAACTTAATTAGAGGAAACTTCAGCTTAAACTCGAGGAATATGAAAAATAAGTGGTATTTCTAAGGTAACTTAATTAAATTATTACAAAAAAAAAAAAAAAAAAAAACCCTACAAAATTCAAAATAAAATGTACATTGATGTTTAATCCTTAAGACAATTAAAAGCTTGTATAAATAATTTTATCCAAAAGTCGAATACATTTTTTAACTAAAAATCTAATTCAGAATCTATGTATATAAAATCTTTTGTCCTGAGTAAGTGCGTGAGTGATTCATCATCGCACAGCCCAAACCCCTCGACCTAGAAGCATGAAATTTTGTGACAATGTTCTTTCTATTACGTAGACCGAAGCAATTTTACAAAATTCGCAAAACGTGATTTCACAAAATCCTTCATATCTCAAACAAAAAAACAGATATCTATAAAACTTCTGCTTTAAAATATAGCTAACACAAATATCTAAAAGCCAATTTTTAAAATTTTAGAAATTCGGTCTCCAAGGGGGGAAGGGGCAAAACGTGATTTCACATAATCCTATATATCTCAAAAAAAAAAAAAAAAAAAAAAACATATATACGTGAAATTTTTTGCTCTAAAATATATCTTATACGAATACCTAAAAACTAATTTCTGGAATTTTATAAATTTATCCCCCTAAAGGGGGGGGGACAAAATGTGATTTCAAATAATCCTTTATATCGCAAACAAATAAATGAACAACAACAACAAAAAAGATATATGTGAGATTTTTGCTCTAAAATATAGCTCACACAAATATCTAAAAACCAATTTCTGGAATTTTAGAAATTCGTCCCAGATGGGGCGGGAAGGGGAGGGGCAGCTATGGGGCAAAAAAAAAAAAAAAAAAAAAGAAAAAAAAAGAAAGAAAGAAAGAAGTTAGACCGTTGAAAATTGGTACAGATACGTTTTAGAGGCAAGTCGAATGAGGATATTTTCAAAAATGTAAAGTTATTAGGAAAGGTGGAGGGGAAAAAAAAGAAAAATAGAATTAGATCGTTCAAAATTGGTACATAGAGGTTTTTGATACCTACAAATCGATTGCGGATATTTTCGCATTTGTAAAATTTTTAGGAGAGCCGGGAAGGGGGGGGGCGAAGGGGCAAAACAATAGAAATAGAGTTAGACCATTCACAATTGGCACGTATAGGCTTTTGGGACCTACAAATCTAATGTAGATATTTTCAAAAGGAAAAAATTATTAGGATAAACGGGAAGGGGAGGAGGCGAAGGAGCAAAAATATAGGAATAATAGTTCGAGCGTTGAAAATTAGTATTATTAGGTTTTACGGCCCGATAAGTTGATTGCGGATATTTTCGAAAGCGTAGAATTATTACGAGGGGTGGGAAGTGGGGGCGGACGCCCAGGCAAAAGTAAAGAAATTCAGATTGAACGTTGGAAATTAGTATTATGTTTAAAAGTCCGAGAAAACGATTGCGGTTATTTTTGAAAGTGTAAAATAATTAGTGGGGACCAGACCGATTATTCCACCGATAAGAGATTTTTTTTTTTCCCTTACGATAATATAGTGATTCATTAAGAGTGTCGAACATAAATACGTGTTATAAAACAATTATTAGCATGCAGTTAATATTCTAAATTTGCATCATGTAGGAGGGATATTTCTTGACACTTTTTATAGAGACAAATGGTTCGTGTACAAGAATATACAAAACTATTCAAGTATATTGCGCCTACGGGCGAAATTTCTTGTTGGTACATTTTAAATCTTTCGATTGCAAAATAAAAATACTAATAATACAAAGATAAATAAATATATGTATATATTAATATAAAGAAAATGTTTCCTATTTATTTCCATTTTTATTTTGTTTGAGTGTGTACGTATTTGTTATCAGCATAACTGAAGAACAAACATATACGTCTATGGGCAAAATTTCTCTTTTATACATTTCAACATCGTCAGAGAGCAATAAATATAATGAAATCAATTTACATCTTTTATATATGTTTCATATAGAATGTGACATGAAAAATCCCTGATTGTTTGTGTAAGCACTGAAGTAAAACTATACCGTCTTCTTCTAGAACGAATAAGTAGTCATTTTCTAAATCCCTGAACTAGAAACATAGATTTCCGAGTCATACATATAAAGTAAATAAACTGAATAGACGAAATGATCAAGAATTTATCGTCTATACCTTTCGAGATGGTGAAATGGGAAATTACAGTTGCTAAAACTAGCCTCTTGTCTTCCCATTTATTTGCACAGAGTTTTAAATAAATTTGACCACGATAACAGAAAACGGTCTAGAATTTTAATAAGGATATCTAGAACTCGGTAGTAAAGAGAGCTGAAATTTATTTAAAAAAAGGCATAGAATTATTTTTAATAGAGCCCCCCCCCCCTTTTTTTTTTTTTTTTTTTTTTTTTTGATGTCATTCACAGATATTTTTTTTTTCCAATGAGAGCCACACAAAAGAATTCGGGCTATGCTTGGAAATTGAAGTGTATTTCTAGTAGTGTTATTTTTGTTTACTGTGCTGAATATAAAATTTTTAGATAATACAAAGTTAGCCAAAACTGATCGATTAAGTTCCAAAGAGTAGTGTGATGTTGTGTCAATATTAAAACGGAGGATAAGGGATGTCCTCCATCAAACGGACCCAGATAGCAAGCATATTTGCAGAAAGTTTGATTTTTCTTGAAATTATCTTGCCATGACAAATTTGTTTTGAAATTGCCGCAAAAAAAAAAAAAAAAAAAAAACAGAACATATATCAATCTTTCGTTTTAATTAATATACAGTTCCCGCCGCTTATTAAAATCACATTCGTTCTGAGCCAAAGTGAATTTATTAAGCGGCTGATTTTTATATCCGACGAACGTTCCTGCACTTAAGGAAAAGGTATTACTTCACTGAATTTGGAAAGAAACTTCAAAAGGTAACGAATGATGGAATTAGTAAACAATATTAATTAATTTTTGACAAATAATTGATTTATTGTTCCTTCGATATAAGTAAAATAAACGCATTCCAAGTTCCCATGCTCTTTCCCTTGAAGAAAATCATTATTACTTTACCAAAATTTCACGCTAATCTTATAAATTTAAAATTTTTCCGTTTAAACCTCATGGATTATAGCAATTTCGAAAAAAAAAACTAGAAACTGCCTTTTAATAATTAGAAATAAAAAATCATTTCAAATCAAATTTTGTAACTTATTACTGCGCCTTGAAGAATACGTTCCTTGAAATTGTTACGGAGATGAGTTATGGGGCTTGTTTAATTTGTAACTGTGTAGCAAGTGTAAAATATTCGACAATGAGCGATAACGGAGAGTTTGTTGTGCTTTAATTTCTTTTTCTATTTAAAAAAAAAAAAAGAAAAAGAAATCACAATGTAAACAAAAAATTTTTTTAGTGTGCATAAATGATATTTTTGGCTGCTGAGGAGATAGTTTTGAGTTTATTAACCGGCGATGCTGATTTTATTAAGCGGCGGTTTTAAAAGTAGTTTGTATTGATTTGAATCCGGTCCTGGCAATTTGATCAGATTATACGGCTGATTTTATTAACCATTGAATTTATTAAGCGGCGGTTACTGTATATATATTTTCCCTTTCACACCGCTTATGCTGCAAACTAAATTTGTTATGTAAGTATTTAAAATTATGTAATAGTTTCTGATACTGAAGCAGTTCCACGACGTTGTCTTCCTCCTGTTGTTTATTAGATGAAGAAGCGTGGCGTTGTCCATAGGGCCCCCAAAATATTCGAAGTCTTGTATTGACAAGGCTATGTGAGACATGTACTATGTTTACATGTTTCTATGCATATTTGCAAATAGTGTAACGTCACATGAATCTGAGTTGGCAATCCGTCAGCTGTTGGTTTGAAATGACAATTTTGCTTATTGCAATGTTTTTGCAATAATCCTGATACGACAAGGCTAACTTTTCTACAAGTTTGCAATGGATTTGCAGCAAATTTGATACAGTAAGAGTGCATCTTGCACGACAAGATTGCTGCAAATTTTGCGTATGGTGACTTCGGAGTTTGCGTTATCTTGCTTCATTCTTTTTATGAACTTATAAGTTTGCCACGCTGAACTTGCTGCAAGTTTGTTAGCTTACAAAGCAAGACTGCTGCAGTTTTGCTGCAAACAAAAATTGCTATGTGGGGAAATGTGTGTCACTAAAAATTGTTAATAAAACAGTTTTAAACTGTTATACGAAAATGTTAATATTCAATATTTTACCTTACACCTTAAAATGTAATCAAATATACTTACATTAATGCAGGGTGAGAGAAAGTAGCGCATGTGTCATACCGATTACATCATTTAGATAGTTAATAATAAAAGTAAAATATTTTTTCGCTGATTCATTGAATGTAAGTATCCATACTTTATTTTAATTTAAAATTAACAAATAAAAACATTTTGCATATTGGTTTTTAATGGTTCACTTTGAGTTGCTATCTAAAAATGTTATTTACACGAAGAGCTATTTTTGTTCAGATGAAGTGCTAAATATATTTCTCTCTTGCAGCAACTAATAAGATGTATTAAATGGCTTCAGTTACTAAGTCTGCTTAAAGAAGAATTTTCTAGTATTGAATAGCTTTAAATAAACATCACTAGCCCGCCAGGAAAGCGGCAGCCACACTTTCTACGTTATCTTATATTGTTTTATGTTATCATTTATACTCATTGAACTCGCATTTTCTACTCCTTTACAAATATATTTTACAAATACAGATTAAATCCAATGCTTTAATGAATTTTAAATTAAGTAACACATAGGATTATTATAAATCAGATTAGATTTAGTTAGATTTAAAAGTAACAGAAAATAAATTTTAAGTTTAATGCATAAAAATACAACATGTGGCAATAAGAACTTCAATTTTTAAAAATTACAAGCTGTGCCTAAATAAATAAATTAATAAATAAATAAAGGCTGTGTCTAGTTGAAATTTTGCTCATACATAAATTTGCAATACATTTGAATTATCGTGGATGACCCTGTACATCCGGAGCCATTTTTTCGACTTCAATGAAACATTTTAAGTAACTTCTTTGTATGATTCAGATTTAGTATATAAAGTTTGAATTTTCTATTCATATTTGTTAAATTATAACACACACATAGGCCAATCGCTAAAAACTTGAAGTAAAATAATAATAATAATAAATGTGGCGTTTGTAATGGCGTGATATTTATAAATCAAAGGCCTTGGTGGTCACAATATCCGACATATGCATGCACCTTAAAATTGACTTAATTGAAGAAAATTATTTATATATATATATATATATATATATATATATATATCCCTATTGTGCAATGTTTATAATATTTCACTTCCACAATGCATGTCTTTTTAACAATTTGACTTTACAATCCCATGGTAAAAAAGTCATTTTTTGCTAAAGAAACGATAACATTTTTTGTTTTCTTTGCATTAAATTTTGAAGATTTTATATAGTGATCAGAACCTTCTCCAATACTATACAGGAAGGAAAAAAAACATTTAAAAGTCTAAATTTATTAAAATGAACCAGTCTAAATGAATTCCGAAAGTTTCTTTTCTTTCTTTCTCTTTTTTTTTTTTTTTTTTTTTGTTATTATTGTTTGAACAATCGTTATTATTAATTACAGAACTTTGAATAAACACCATAAAATGCAATAAACTCGCAACAATTGTTTCGGGCCGAAAGAAACCACGACGTTTTGTCAGGCGAACAAAGTAGATACGAGTTGCAACTTTGTACTGCAGCACTCGTGCCTACTTTGTTCGCCTGACGAAGGGTCGTGGTTTCTTTCGACTCGAAGCAATCGTTGCGAGTTTATTGCATTTTATGGTGTTTATTCAAAGCTCTGTAATTATTACTTTAAAACGCCAGTTTTGTGGTGCTTTATTATTATTAATTGTTATTACTGTTTAAACCTAAATATTAAATTCCCTTTAAAACTAGTTGGCATAGGTGGACTCTGCTCAGTTCCCCATCATATGTATGTTCTCATAAATTTCTTGTACAGGACTTATTATATACATGTTAAGAGAAATGAATTTGACCAAACGCTTGACACAGTGACAGAACGAAATCCTCGCCTAATAGGCTACCCACCATTCAGTTCGATATCTTATTCTAATCTATTAATTCATTTTATTGGGATCAATTTCATAGTTTATTTTCATGCTACTATTTCCAATACAACTTTCCTAAAAATGCGTATTTTTATGAAATATCTCCCCATTTTGCTATGTTGATAAAATCTTAAATTTCGAATAACTTACGAAATTTTCCTATTAGAATATTTGTAGTCAATCATGTTCATACAAGTATCATAAATGTTATTTTGAAATTGTCTGATATATTTATGATCCTTAAAATGGACGTTTATGCTCGATTTTGCCTTATTCTGCCATTTTAAGTAAATCGTAAATTCCAAATAACTTACGAATTTTTTAAATTGGAAAAATCATACTCTATGGTATTCATGTCAGTACCCTAAATAATATTTCGAAAGTGGTTTGACATCTTTACGAGGAAAATACCCTCAAGATTGACGTTTATGTTAAATTTTGCTCTATTCTGCCATGTTAAGAAATTCGTAAATTTCCAATAACTTACGAAATTTTTATATTGGAAAATTCAAAGACATTAATATTCATGCCAGTGTCCTAAATAATATTTCAAAAGTAGTCTGACATCTTTACGATGAAAATATCTCAAAATTGACGTTTATGTGAAATTTTGCCCTACACTGCCATGTTAAGAAATTCGTAAATTTCCAATAACTTGCGAAATTTTCAAAGTAGCATTTTTATAGTTATTGATGTTCATTCCGGCATCAAAACTGATATTTTCAAACTGGTCTGAAATTTTTACAGTAAAATGTTTCCATTTAATGCACGTTTAAGTGAATTTTTGTCCTATTCTCCCATGTTAAGAAAATCGTAAATTTCGAATAACTGCTGAAGTTTTTAAATTCGAATGTTGTAAATGAATAGGGTTCTTGCCAGTGTTGAAAGTAATATTTTAAAACTGATCTGACCTCTCTGCGACAATTTGTTCTAGAGATATCGTGTACACAGACTAACAAACTAACGGACTAACCCACTAACAGATTAACACACTAACAGACACCATACAAATTTTGTCATTTTCGGATTCCTCACACCTGAAAACGTGTAAAAAAGTTAAAAAACCGAGGTCGAAAATTTTCACGATTACCTAAGTTCCCCATACCTATAATATGATGGGGAACTAAAAAGTGGGAAGTGGAGAAAATTTTATTTAAATGCACAAGATAAGAAAAACCAATTCATTACAAGAAAAATATTTTTGGTTACCTTCATAACCGTAATAGGATTAATCATGTGGTTAGATTATAGTCAGTGAAAAATTTGAGAATTATTTATTACTTTTTTTTTTTTTTTTAAGTTAACACATTTTTTTTTTTTTTTTTTTTTTTTTTTGCATTTTAATTTTAAATGCAGGCAAGAAACAATAGTTACGAGTTTATTGCATTTTATGGTGTTTATTCAAAGTTTTATACTTGTTACTTTAAAATGCCAGTTGTGTTGTGCTTTCTTATTATTTTTGTTGCTGCTTTGGGCTTCTAGCACCAAACAAGTAGTTTTGTGAGTGTTTTCGTTCTGTTTTTAATGCTTTAATTATTAATTCCACTCGTTTCTTCTTATTTATTTATTTATTTATTTTTTTTTTTTTTTTTGTGCCTTTCATTTCGTGCTTTACTTTATTGATTTTTTTCTAATTATTAAACCCCCTTTTTGTGTTTTTACATTTGTCTTTACATATTTTTGCTCTTCACTTAAAATGATTTTGTGCGTTGCCGCTTTGATTGCAGAATTCGTATACCTACTTTGTTCGCCTGACAAAAGATCGTGTGTTTTTTCGACCCGAAACAAATGGCGAGTTCATTGCATTTTATGGTGTTTATTCAAAGTTTTGTACTTAGTACTTATTAAAATTATTGTTTTGTATTTTTGTTTAAATTTCTAATTTGCTTTAATCCAATTACTTAAAAATATATATTTAAAATTTATTAAAATTGATTATAATAGTTTTTCTTTCTTTTTCTTTTTTATAATAATAATCGGGAAAAAAAGATTATTGAAACATAAGACATATATTCCAAAAAAATATGAGGCATTAAATTAATAAGATCGGAAGCAATGGACTCTTCCCACCTGACGTCAGAGGTCACATGATAGAGGAAAAACAAATAGCAGACGAAGTCTTGTTTATCTAGAGCGATTGCTAAAATAACATATTTTCTATTCTTATTTTTGATCAATCGTATTTAATCTGTGTTATTTTTTACACATCATCATTTTTAATCAATTTTATATCATTATTCATCACCATTCATCACTCGTCTAAATCCATTTAGACGAGTAACTAAGTTAATTAACTTGTTGTAACACCTTTATGCAATTAAATTAAATGAAAACATTTTAAAATTTCAATTTATAATCCGTAAACATTCCACAAGAAGCTATTATTTATTGCTAGATCAATTAATATTACAGTTACACTACAATATACAAAAATCGAATCTTATAGGTAAAAATAAACACATAAAATGTTTTTTAAAAATTATTACATTTACAAATACAATTATTCTACTGTTTACAGATGCACAATATTACTTTTATTTTATATTAAATATTAAAATTTTTGTTCTTAAGAACAATATTTAATTGAGTTCGATTCTCAGAATTCGATTATTCGTTTTCCTCTATCACGTGATTGAGCAGACGACGCTGGGAAGAGCCTATTAAAAAAATTACTAAATACGTAAATTTTGCTTTGTAGCGGTAATGTTGTGCCGAATTTGATAGTTATACGGACAACCAATTGCTAAGAATTTAGCATTTATTTACTCTTTTACAAAACGAAAGATTTAGCTATTCACATTTTTAATTAAAATATTGTTATCGACCTGCTTCAGTATATTTTCGATACGCACGGTGATAATATCAACTTAAGCCCCTCATGCCCCTTGTGATAATATAAAATACAGAAAATAAAAGAAAATGTAGTAATAAAAAAAACTTCGACACATTTAAAAATATATATAAATATAAAAATATAAAACAGAATGAGGAATTTAATTAATAGAAGATCATTAGAAATTTCGATAATTTAATAGATATTGAATTTAATTTAAATTACTATTAAGCAAGGTGTCTCAAAAGATTAAAACGCGGTTTAATTCTTCACTTATTTAGCGATAAATAGGCAATGCAAATCGAGAAAATGTTCAATATAAATAATTAATAATGCGTTAAAGAAAAAAAAATCTGCTTGCTATTTTTTTTTTTTTTTTAATATACTTTTTAAATTTTTATGCGGCCACAATAAGCAAATTTGGTTAATTAGAAAGTGCTTATTTGCCGTCCAATAAGACCATCAGAAAAAACCGCATATGTGTATTTTTTAAAAGCTACTAAACTGAGATACAGAAAAAAAAATGACCTGTATTATTTTTTTTCTGTTTCTCAATAAACATAACATAAAAATAACAATGATGATGAGATACCGAGCGTATCTGAATAAACAAATAACATAAGTCATTAAAAAAGAAAAAAAAAAAAAAAAGACTTAGGTTATCTTTTCCGTATCACTTTTCCGTGGGGAATACAAGGACCGTTTTCAAATTGATAAAGAAATTTTTTAGTTCCTTAAAAGTATGGGGAACTTACGATTCGTGAAAATTTTCAATCTCGAGTTTTTGACATTTTTACATGTTTTGATGTGTGAGGAATCAGAAAACAGCAAAATTGATACGGCGCCCATCTGTAAGGTACATATTAGTTTGTTAGTCTGTGTGCACGGTATCTCAGGAACAAATTATCTCAGAAAAGTTGAACCAGTTTTAAAATATTACTTATGACACTGGAAAGAATCCTATTTGTTTGCAACATTTTAATGTAGAAACTTCGTAAGTTATTCCAAACTTACAATTTTCTTAACATGGAAGAATGGACGAATTTTCGCTTAAACGTGCATTAAGAAGAATGTTTTTACCCTAAAGATGTCAGACCAGATTTAACCCCTAAACGCGCGCTGTTCTCGCTGCGAGGACGCAAATTTTAAGATCCAGCTGCAAAAAATCATCCCGGAATTTTTTTTAGCAAAAATTTTGAAAGGCCGGTTTTTTTAACCTTAAAATTGAAAATTTATTTTAGTTTAATTTAGTTTATGAATTCCGGTGGCAGTATAATTTAAATGATCCGAATTGTCTTGCGCCGCAAAGGGTTAAAGTATCAGATATGATGCTGGCATGAACATAATTAACTATGCAATTCAACTTTGAAAATTTCATACGTTATTTGAAATTTTTGAATTTCTTTACATGGCAGAATAGGGCAAAACTAAGCATAAAAGTCCATTTTGAGGGATATTGTCATCGTAAAGATGTCAAACCACTTTTAATATTATTTAGGATACTGTCATGAATATCATTGATTATGAAATTGTTTTAAATTTTCATAAGTTATTCGAAATATACGACTTTCTTTACATGGCAGAAGCCAAAAATAAACATAAAAGACCATTTTGAGAGATTTTGTCATCGTAAAGATGTCAAACCACTTTCGCAGTATTATTTAGGATACTGTCATGAATGTCATTGACTATGAATTTTCTAATTTAAAAATTTCGTGAGTTATTCAAAATTTACGACTTTCTTAACATGGCAAAATAGGACAAAATTTCGCATAAATGTCCATTTTGAGGGATATTTTTACCAGAAAAATGTCATACAACTTTTAAATATCATTTATGATACTGTCTTAAGCATTATTGACTACAAACATTCTAATTTGAAAATTTCGTAAGTTATTGGAAATTTAAGATATTCTTAACATAGCAGAATAGAACAATATCTTATATAAATTTGCATTATGGGAACTGTTGCATTGGAAATAATATAGAATTGCATGAAAACTAAACTATGAAACTGTCCCCAATAAAATGAATTAACAAATTAGGATAAGGTAAATGTATCGGATTGAAGCCGATACATTTCAATCTGTCACCGTGTCGAGCGATAGGTCAAATTCATTTATCTTAACTGCACTAGAAATTGATGAGAACATATATATATATATATATATATATATATATATATATATATTTGATGGAGAACTGAGCAGAGACCACTTATGCCAACTGGTTTAGTTTAAAAATACGATAAAGTATGGGGGAAAAAAAAGGAAAGAAAAAGAAAAGAAAAGAAAGAAAAACGAAATCCCAAAAGCAATTAAATAAAGTTTTAATGCACCGAAATAAAAACAATTTGCCGATCCGGAACACGTCACGCTTGCAGCTCTCGAATTTATTTTTGTCTCATTTAGGACACATAAATATATATATATATATATATATATATATATATATATATATATATATATATATATATATACACGTATAAATAAATAGAATTTTTATAAATTGTAGTTTCTAATAAATAAATAAATAAATAAAAGTAACTGTTGATTCCTATTAAAACTGAGGTAATATAAATTTAGACGGATAATTACGGAGGAAAAATAATTATGAACATGTTTCAAATTCAGTATCTTGTGTAAATAAAAGTAAAATAATATATGCGGTCTCATTTGGGACACATAATATATATATATATATGCATATCGATAAATACACATATATATATGTGCATATAGATATATATTTTATAAAATGTAGTTTATAAAGAGGAAAAATCTGGCAATCACTTCTAAAACTGAAACGATAAAAAATTTAGAGAGAAAATTATGCAAAACATATAACTGTGAACATGTTTCAAATTCAGTATCTTGTGTGAATATATATCAGAGAGAGAAGGGGGGGGGGAGATTTTTAATTTAACAATTTTATCCTATAATAAAAATTTATATTCAGATCACATATAACAAATGAATACCTTTAAAATCATCTGTGAGTTGATTTTATTAGAATGTCGTTTTGAGAAGTATGGAAAATTAGAAAATAAATTACATACTGGCATACATTAATTACTTAGTTTGAAATAGATTTAGAAATAAATTTGAATTTTTTAAAAATAAATTTTTTGCGTCAACGGGAGGACACCCTTTTGATTATTGTAGCTAGTTTCATTAAAAAAATATATAAAGCTATTATTAAATAACTAGCAGTCTACGCCCGCTTCGCTGGTCACTAAATTTAAATGAATTTTCAAAAGAATTAAATACCATTTATTTTTCATATCACATTTTGGGCTTTGTAACATAATTAAAAATTCCTTTTAAGGTCAAAAAGTCAAAATAACATATTGCAAAATAAATTAAATAGAATATTTTTTCCGTTTTATACTCGTTTTGCAACAATGCTCTATGGTCTTACGTGAATGATTCTAAAAAATGAATCAACAATTGTTTACAAATTTAAGGGATTATGTATGGGAAATAAGTGCGCTGTAATTTAAAAATTACAGCTATTAGAACTTCAAAACTAATAATTTTTAAAACGTTACTCATTATTCTTTAATATTAGACTATTTTTTTGTTTAATATTAGACTCTTATTTTAAGATAAAAGCAATTGAATGATATCGGGTTGTGAAACTTTGCAACGTAATATCTTTAAATCTCATAACTTGGTGTATATTGTGTCCTCACAAAAAAATAAACAGTTTTTAGAACTCTTTTAACAAAGTATAACATTTATGCAGTACCTTTAAAAAAATTCCTCAGTTTTTACTAAAAATAATGTCCGACATTCATCGCCAAAGTAGTTAAATCTAGACCAATCAAAAATAGGAGTGGTCCGCCCGGATGTGTTCCTCTGACAAATTCTTTGCTTTATTTATATAGATTTAAAAATATATACTATAAACTTTTCAGATAATTTTTGCTCCCACCACTCTTTGAAACTTATTCGAGAGTTTCTAGAAACTTGACTAAGAGTTGTACACGCAAATACATATTGTATTCCAATCAGTCATAGCAAAAAATTTCGTAATACAATTTAAAGTGCATTTCGAAACATTTCCAATCATAGACATAATATATTCGAATTCTTTTGCTTGTCTCTAAAAACGAAATATAAATTCTTTTGATACAATATTCTGTGTGAAACATGATTTTTTCGAATACAATGTTAATATAGCTATTTTAATTTACATAATTTATCAATTTACAATTTACATAATAAAATAATGTGTGCTAATTTAATTTAGTTCAGTCCAAAGATGTTAAAATTTACCCACGAGAAATTTTGCCTATAGACGTAATATATTTGAATCATTTTGTATATTTCTGTGTACGAACCATTTGTCCTATCTCAATAAAAAAAAATTCAAGTAACATCCCCACATGATACAGATGTATGATATCGAATTTGAGACTTCTTGCAGATATTTATTTTTGAGTTATGCTACTAATAGTCTCCCATATACAGAGAATCAACCAATAAAAACTTGATTTTGGAATTCAAGCGCATCAGAACGTGTAACTACAGCAAAAATTCAATTTCGAAAATTTTATTCCAAAACAATATTTTCTTCACCATATATGAGGAAGAAAAAAAAAACAAAAAACAATAGGGCATTCTTTTATTTTTTTTAATATCGTAAAAGCAGCTGAATTATTTTAAGACATGTACTTACCTCGTCCATTTCCGAAGCTTCATTGCAGCTTGTATGATCCATTTCATAGAAAGCCTAAAAAAGAAAAAATAAGTTTCAGGGAAACAATTACACGTCAAATATTAACTTTTCTGAGATTATTTTTTCTTTCAAAATGAAGAAAAAAAAAAGATCACTTAAAATTTATATATGTTAGTCGTAAGTTATTCTATGTCATAATATTTTTAATATACTTTTGACTTTATAAAAACTTTCATACAATAACCTTTGGTATCTAGCTTAGACCGTTTACAAGCTGCTTAAATTGACATTTTCTTGAATAATTTATCAATAGATTGTACCTGGAATTTTCTTAAATATTTCAGATACGTCGGTCATCGTTAATCATCGTCTTCATTCAAGCACTGTAGTATTACGCAGCGTAGAATCATGATAAGATAATGATGACAATACTGTACTAAAATAACTTATACATCTCTTTGTGCATAATAATTGTTTTTAAGAACAGTAAAATTTAAATTCCACATATATACTTTTTCTTTTCAGATATGATTTTTTTTTTTTTTTTTTTTTTTTTTTTTTTTTTTTGAAAGCCAAAATGCACAGACTTTGAAAATGAAAACAATAATATAATTTACATTTTAAAGTAAAAAAAAAAAAAAAAAGAAGAAGAAGAGGTGTGGTGGTGTAGGGAATAAAGCCTATTGACTGCACATGGGTCCTAAGCCTAGACGGAAAATCCTCTTTGTGTCTTGTTAAGCGGTCCTATTCCGTATTTACGGGAGTTTTGGAGAAAACTTCTAAAAACTCCGAATGACTAGGTCAATGAGCAGAACTTGGAGTCGAATCGGACCACCATTTTCCAAGTTCTTGCTTCGAGAGCAGAATCAAGTAAAGAAGGAATGATAAAAATGAAACATTTCATGCAAACTGATTTATAATTGTAATCAATTACTATAATGCATCCTATTTATAACAAATTTTGATTACACGTGAAGTCAAAGACATACTAATCGACACTCGTGTATGCAACGTTGAACTGTTGAAACACATCTTAATATATTTTTGTTTTGATTATGATTCATTAAATAAAACTTTACAATGTTAATTACAGAGCTCTAATAATAAAAAATAAAAATGCTGAGCTCAGTTATAAATGAGCTTATTTAAATTTCTGGGGCATATTCCATATATTTATGACATTCCCTATTCTAATTTTTATTAATTAATTATTATTTATAAATATTATTAAAATTTACTAAAATTTATTTTTTATGTTCAAAAATGTAATCAAAAATGTATTATCTATAGAAACAAATTTAAAAGTAATAATCCCTCAAAATTAGAATTTTTGAATTATTAAGCATACAATACTGTAAATTATATTTTTATTGATTGAAAATAAGTAAATAAAAGTATTAAACTTATTCTAAAATTAAATAAAACTCTAAAATATCACAAATTAAATAAATTTGTAAAACATCACAAATTAAATAAAACTGTGAAACATTACAAACTAAATGAAACTGCAAACGTTTAAAACTGTAAAACATCACAAATCTACACAGAATTGTAAACAGAGAAAGAAAATTTTATTAAACTGACACCATTCTTTATATTTATGAATTTTAATTCGTCGTTTAAAACATTTTTCAAACAAAATTAAAAATAAAATCAACCAAGAAAAGAAGAAAATCGGCGGGTGCTGAAGCAATGCGTTTCTTGCGTTTTAAACTCTCTTCTCAAAAAGCAGTGTAATCGTACTCTATTGAATATATTATATATTTTATTTCACACTTATGGCTTTGGTTTCGTAATTCAATATTTGCAAGGGACACTTGCATATTTTTTTATGAGCTTCCGATTGTCTGAGGAGTGCATTTTATTTCAGTTTTACGTAATATTTTGCTGCTTTTTGGAACTGACGACTGCATTGAATTTGAAAATTTATACATTGTTTTAACTATTTTAAACATATTAGTTAACTTTAAAAAAATTTAATAGGAAAATAAATAATTTTTGATGTAATATAGAATTTTAAATTTCTAACCGAGTGAATTTCTATATGAAATATTAAGTTCTTCTAAAGTATTTATTTATATATATATTTCATCTAATTTTTAATAATAAGATTTGAGTAACAACAAATTTTATTATTATTTACTGCGAATAATGAAAGTAGCAGAAAACAGATATAAAGTAGTTCATAAAAAATCAGGACAATATTAGCCTTTTGTGAATATTATTGCAATTAATATTTATATTTGAATTTTCATTAATTGCATATTAAATAAACAAGTAAATAAATAAATTCATTATCTCGAGTCTAATTGGTTGATCGTTTAAAATCCAAAATATAACAAAACAACCTGCATAAAAACAAGTGAGATACAACAAGTGAGCGATTAAAAATAATAAGTTCAAAACAAATTTTATTATTAAGTTATTTTATATTAAAACGGTAGTTTTCAAAAAGATATTATTGTTAATCTTTTCAATTAACAATAACAAAACTGCAAAACACATAAGAATAGTAAATTAGAAGTGAAAAATATATCACAGTATATTATTCTCATTTCTGATGTTATTGTAATTGTACTTAGTAAAAGAAAGAAAGAAAAATAAATATTTTACAAAATTATGCTGAAAGTAACATATTCAGAACTATAATAATTTCATTGGGGTAATTCAAACAAATAATGAATTTTTTAAACATTAACTTTCAAAAATCGTTTAGTATAAAATGTTTTCCTGCTTAAAACATTTCCTCAAATTGTACAGATTTATTCTGAATTTTGGAATTATTATGAAATAGTCATTTATTAAGAAATCTTCGGGTACATGTTTGTTTCCTCAGCTGATGTATGATAAACCTACCTGCATATACATCATAAACTAAGACAACAATGTTGGAGACACAGCTGTTGTCTAAAGGATTGAGAATGCAATGCATACAATAGGTTAGGAATGAATCATTAAGAGAGAAGGTTATAGAATTATAGAGTATCAATTAATGGAAAACATTTCCACTCTCCTGCATATCACTTTTGTGATTTGGATAATAGTAAATGGCAAATTAACTAAAAATGTAACATGATTTGCTTTAACGAAAATTCTTAACTAATGAGCTGTGGAATATACATACTTCCTTGTTACAGACGCAAGGTTGAAATAATGACATTATGTTTTATTATCCAATAGCTAATAGAGGCTCAGACGGCTGAAGCCTCAAGAGAAATTTAAGAAAAGTGTTGTAAGACTATTTTTAACAATAGGAAAAAATAATATTTCTTCTTTGTTTCTAATCTTCAACAAAGTTTAAATTGGATATATTATAAGCACTCTATAAATAAAAATGCATTTAGTAATTTACTCCAGTATTCTCTGTCTTTAATTACTTTCTATTTTGGATAGTGTACAATGTTTGCAGTTTAACACATCTAAAATTAGTTATTTGTGAATCGATTGCCTTATTATGACATGAGATCTTCATTAAAAAAATTGTACCAAAGACATGGGCATTTCCAAAGATTCATAATTTTATTGAATAACTGAAAGTGACCACGTTAGAGTCTCAAATTAAATTGCTAACTACAATGTTCATAATGCAGTACATTACAATAAATAAAAAATATTTTTGAATATATACCTTTTTGATTAAGATATCTTCATTATAACAAAGTTCTCGATTCATTTTATTTCATTTACTATTCATAGTCTATTTTTCATTCAATAACACTGCTCTGGAAAAAAAAAAAAAAAAAAAAAATTCGAGATCTGATACCATTCTTGCTGATTCTTATGTAAAATGAACTCCTGAATCCGAATAGGACTCAAAATTTTGCCCAGTCACCCGCCGTTTTCTAGATACACCACACCCTGCTTCAATTTCTTTCCCTGTTCGATAATTTTATGACCATAAATTTGATATGAAGAATGAAAGATAATTAATTTAACAACTAAAAACAAAAAATATATATAAAGTTTAAAAAATAACGTTAGTAACAGAATAAAAAAATATAAGATATGTAATGCATAATTTCAGTGGCAAATCCCCCCAAAAGTTTTCCCATGTCAAAAATGTCCATGTTTTACAATTTTCCAACTTTGTAGCCCCTCGGAAGATATTTAACGGTTAAAATAATCTTCCCCCTCCTAAAAATCAAATTTATAGCCATAAAATCATCGAAAAATGATAAAAATAGAGGGTCATTCCTAAAAAACGGTGGGTGATAGGTCAAAATGGGCGTCATGTTCAGATTCAGGAGGTCATTTTACATAACACTATGCTGAAATGGTGTCAGAGGCAATTTTCATGCCGAGTAGTATAATCTTTAAAGTATAAGTCCTTTTCAATTGAAAATTATTGTTAAAAGCCTGTTTTGACGTCATCTAAAATTTTCATTTTAGTGATTGTATATAAGCTTAATATAAAACTAAGCATTTTTTATGCAATAATACACATAAGGACTACTTTATTACTATAATTTTAAAATTTTGAGCAGATAGAAAATTTTGAGCCTTCGCATTATACTATAGGTGTTTAATCTCTGTACAAATTTGTGGTCTCTATAATTAAAAAAAAAAAAAAAAAAAAAAATGCATGCAATTTAACAAAATTTTATAGTTAGCTGCAACTTAAAAAATACATAGACTGTTTATATTTTGATGAGCATTGTCTCTTTACAAGATAGCTCTATAGGATTTTTTTTTTTTTTTTTTACAAATAACGTGTTAGCTGTATCATTGTTTCAATGTAATGGAATACTTTAAAATTTATAAGATGCATATTAAATGTTAAGGCAGATTGACTAGCGAGGCTGCAAAGCCTAGGTACAGTGCTCTTCGTGGTGTCCTTTATAAGGAATAGTGCCCTAGCCAGTATTTACGCGAGTTTCGGACGAAACCATGGAAAACTCAAAATGTTTATTAGGGGAAAAACTGTTGCCATTGAATTTTGGTGCGTGCTGTCCGATAGTCAGTACTGCTATACTGCCCTTTTCATGATTAGCTTTATCTGAACTTTTATAATATGGAACTATACCAAACTTTATAAAAGAGGAACTATACCTATTCTATTTTGGAACACACCATGCAACAGATGAATCTTTTATGCATCACTTTTCATGTCCTCTTGATTTGCTCGATGGTCTCTGACATGGAATCGCTATAGAGTTGATGCGTAAGGTACTTAATTTGTAATATTCGGATTAAAATTTTGTATTTTTTTTTTTCTATCAAGTAGCACTGTTATACCGGACTTTCTATAATCTCCACGATAGCTATAACATGTCAATGGGATAAAACTATGTACAACTTAATGCATCAGATGCTTATTATACAGGGCTGGGCTGTTTGAAATTAGGTTGAATATTTTTCAATTCTCTAATGCCGAAAATATTGACATGAAAATATGACAGCCTTTCTTCAAATACGTTAAATATAGAAGGATATATGAGATAGCCACATTATATTAGCAAGTCTTAAGTAATAGAAAATAATACATTATTTTCTATATGAAATAAATTGTAATTTAAAAACATATATTTATGTATATATAGCCTATATATTTCTTTTTCTTTTATATGCGTGTGTATATTTATAAACGAACAATACATACTTTATTACACAGAAAATACTAATGCTACTTAATAATACGGATAAATCACATGAAAATTGAAAAATATTTCCAAAAATTAGAACGCGAGTAAAGAAACTGACAACTCGGCGTCACTTTTCAATTAATAATGAAAACTGCAGATAAAACAGTTTTACATAGTATAAGATGAAACTGCCTTGTATATATTTAACATTTTAATTGCAGCATAGGCCAGTTTTTATCTTAAAATTAAGAAAAGATAATAGTAAAAAACCATTTCGATGTTATGACAGAAAAGAAAAACTTCACCGTACCTACGAGGTCATAATTTTTACCCTATCTTCAGAATTCAAGCAAATTTATTATATCAGGGGGATATTCATAAGCACAGCTGCTGACAATGACTTTAGCGGATAATAGCTTCAAAAAGAGGTTTTCTTCCTTCTCATCAATTTTAATAAAATATGAGGAACATAAATTTACTGATTCTAATGTTATAGAAATTTCATCTTTCTTATTTTTCTTTTGCGCTCAAAAAAGGATGGATAGAACTTTCCTACAGATAGCTAATATAAAATTAATTTAAGCAGTCTTTATGTTCTAAATTGTTTTGATATATATCCTTTTTCGTCATTTTTTGTTAATTTTAAAGATGAGTATGTGTGTGTGAGAGAGATGGGCCGTGGGCATGGAAAGAAAGAAACTTTGATTTTAATCCACAGTATATATAACACGAGAGAGACCTTTTTATGAATTTTTTCCACTAATAAGGGAAAACAATCTCGATAATTCAAATGATTATATCCAAAACAGTATTAATTTTTTGTCATAAGAATTCAAACCAGAATGGTGAAGCACTGAGAACACTTCTTGACCTACAGTTAGTTCTACATTACGCATATTGTATCATATTCACTTTATCCTATTCAAAATACTATACAATGACAACTTAACACCCGAACAATATTATAAATTTACAAAATAGGAATTTTTAGGAAATCGAAAGAATAACCAAAGCAAGTTAACCAGTAATCATAAACAAGAAATGTTATCAATTATCAAACTTATTTGAAACTAGCTAGTACTTCTAAAACAATCAGATTCTTTTGTTTTTATTAAAATATTTCACTTGAATGAGAGCGGGAGATCTCCCCTATTCACGAAAGTAATCACCTTTTCTATGCATCGTGCGTAGCATACTTGGATAATACTAAAGCCAAGTCTCACATTTTTACACTGCTAGAGAGTCTAATGCGACTTGTGTATGTTAAAATCCTCAATTATTTTTTCATCTCGGAACATTTAATTGAAAATTCAAGACAACACATACCTTTCCTGAAAAATCTAAATTACTAAATTCAATGAACAAACTCTCATTGTTTTCCATGTTTTCCAAAAGAATAAAGGTTTTTTAACGGTTCAGTTGCTCTTGATGTGGTTTCTGGAATGACTTGTGTTTACGTTTAATATTCATTAAATTAATATATTTGAGATTTTCTTCTAAAAGCAGGTTTATTAAAATTTTCAAGAACGTTTTAAATTTATACCATATTTTTAAAATTGCAATGTATTAAGGCCCTACTGTCCTGCAGGAATCCTCTGCGCCCACTAAATAAAATTTTTAAGTACAATTTGAAACTGAAACGTCTATAGATATTGTGTGTGTAATAAAATTTTACTTTCTTCTAAAATGAAAGTCTTTAAATTTATGTACTCTTAAAGCTGTTGCAGAATCAAAATTTCGCATCTCAATAAATAAATGGTATACTCATGAAATTAATTTTATTTTTGAAATTAATTTTATATTTAGTTATTTTTATTAAGATTTAAGGATACGAACACGTTTTTTTTTTTTTTTTTTTTTTTTAAATAAGCTAAATATTTAGGCATAGAGAATAGTAAATTTAGAAAATTTGCTAAAATTCTTATTCATACAGAGAAGAGGAAATAAATAACGCCTTTTTTTCTTTTTTTTTCTCTACTCGTATATAAAAAAAAAAAAAAGGTTGTCAGATGATAAGCCTAACATGTACAACTTGAGGCCTACCGCAAATCGTGATAAATATTTAGGCCACTCCAAAAATTTGTTCCATAATACTAAGTGTGTATTGGAAACTTACCAACATTAGTAAATAATTTATTGTATTATCAAATACTAATTAAAAAATCCTTAAATGCCTAATAACATTAAATAATTTATTTTAAAATCAACATTTTTTAAATAAAATATTTAAATAAAACATTTGGGGGGACAATATCACATGTAAAAATCACTTAAAATGATGTCAAAAACTGCAAGGGGTAATCCTTTCCTTGTGAGCCAGCCGCGTTTGTCAAATCCTTTTTAAAGCATTAAACGTCAGGAATAACACAACTTAAAATGTATTTTAAATGCATTTTCTAGAAAAGTGAAATTCAAATACTCTCACAATTGAAGTAGTAACATTGGCTTCAGATTTGTTAAAGTCAGTTTTTGCCTGAAACATTTTCAATGCAAATGTACTGCATTTTTTTCTCCTTTGATAGAAAGGGCACGTTTTAAATATCGATTGATAAAGTACTTGTTGAATCTTTAACATTTGTTCTTGATTTCTTATAACCTAGAAAATGATATCAATCACATTTTTTTTCATATTCAATGACAATATTTTTTTTACTCCAAATTCTATGAATATATTTGTAAGATATTACATATGTTATATATACATATATTTAATTTTTAAATATGCTTTGAATGAGACATTTTGTAAATGTTTTTTTGTTCCAAAAGAGATTTGACGATACATATAAATTTTATAATTTAAATCTAAAAAAGAATATTTTTTAATTTAAAGTTTAAAAAAGGAACTTAACTGTTAATTTTGTTGTAAAAGTTACAAAATAAAGTTGTATGCCTTAAACAATCCTTATTTGATTTTATATTTCGAATCTAGACTTTTGTTTTTAAATATTTATTTTTTAACCTAACTTTAAATTGTTCTGTACAACCTCCTTTTACTTTCTTCTGCTTTTGTTCAATTTACACGCTGCAGTTGACCTACAAAATTATTTATTTGGGAAATCCTTAAAAACACATTTATTTGTCAATTGTCATCATATATGATTTTTTTTTTTTTTTTTTTAAGTACAAAATACGAAACGATTTAGATTTTACCTTTCTGAAGATAGCATGACAATAAATGAAATTTATAATTACTTCAAAAATATTTTACTTAAACTGAAAACAATTGATATTTAATGAGTATAAACATTTAAGAATTCGTTATAAACTGCTCAAGAAATTTGTTTCGAATTTTTTCTTTCCAATAGTTTTGTTAGCAACTGTGTAGGAAACATTACCCGAAAGTATCAACGAAAAAGCATAAAAATTTAAGAAGAATAACAAGATCTATAATTTGAGGACTGTCAGAAAGAGTTAACTATTAAAGATCTATTTAAAAGCCATTTTTTATGTGTTGTTATTTATGTTTGAAAAACACATCAAACAAGACATTTAATGCAATTTATGTATTATAATTTAAATTAGTAGATGTAAGTATAATACATAACTTAATGCATGTAGCATAAATGTCACTTTTTTGTTATACACTGCATGTAATGTGACATTTATATTTAGAAACTCATAATTTATTTAAAAAATCCTAAATCACATATAGCAACATTTCGATAGTAACTGAAATTTATCGTACAATATTCCAAAAATTGTATTGAGACGATTTTCGCCTCAGAAAAGCATAACACTAAACATACGGACATCTAAGGGTTTTTTTTTTTTTTCCGTTAAAAAAAGAAAAAAAAAACCGATAACTTTGTTTTAAATTATCACAGATTTATGGTTTAACCATTCGTTTTAAAGACATTGACTATTTCTTTTGAATGATACACATATTGAAAAATTTCACCCCAGTTGGGGAGGTGATTCTCCTATACATTTTTTTCTTAGTTTGCTACTACTCTTATGAATAATTCGTATTAATTTATTAAACAAATTTCATTATGCACATTTCTATGAATTTTTGTTCTATATTGTCGTATTAAAAAATACGAAAAAAAAAATGGGAAGACAGCGCCACTTATTGAACGATTGATCCCAAAATGTAATCAGCACCAGTTTGGATCATATTGCAACCAAATTTGGTTAAATTTTATTCATGACATACAGCTTCTGCTATGATACACACACACAGACAATTTTCTAAAAATGGTCAAATCGTGTTCAAGACATCTCAAAACGTCTAAATCCATCTAAAACTAGAAATCGAAAATTTTCACAAATCCAATTCTTTTTCTTACATGTATACAGAAGAACAAACTAATAACGTCAAAATTTTCAAAATCTAATTAAAAAATCCAATACTAAAGGAATTTCCCAGAGTATATATTTATTTAGTGTTATCTAAATTAATACCAGAAATAAGAGAATTTATTTCCTTGAGGCTAAGAACCTATTAAAAAATAAAAGATTGATTTATAATTCTCTTCAACTGGCTGTATGTGACATTTTAATAACACGGTTTTAAACAGATAAATCCTTCAAAATGAAGACGTTTATTGCATCACTAAATCCTTCTTAATATATTAAGAAGGCGTGTTAACATTGTTTACGTAATTATTTGAGATGCGAAAGACATTTGTTTCCTGCTCTAATTCTTTTAGTTTATCGAAATAAAATTTTTGCGAGTCAAGCGAGACGAACTCATTGAGTGCAGGTGACATGCTTTGAGAGGTTTTCAACGAGTACTAAAATGCGATACGTGACTTTTCAACAAAACATGGAATGAGAATTTCAAGGTAATGTCCCGTTAGCAAAGGTGTCCATAATAATAAGGCTCGTTATAGAAAACACGTCTTTAAAAGTTTAGGATTTTTATAAACAAAGAAATCATGCATTTTAAAAAGAAGAAAATCGAATAGAAGGAAAAATATATATAGAAGAAAATGAATGTATAGAAATGGTGCTTAATAATTCTAGAATAATAAATTATATATATATATATATATATATATATAGGGTAGGTGCTCCAGTGATCGGCATGCTCCAGGAATTGACATCTATCCCGAAATAATTAATAAATAAGAAAAATAATAAAATCATATTTTACATATAAGAATTTTAACATTTTATGTCAAACACTGGAGCATAAGGTGCTAATAATTGGCAAAATGAATAACTAGCAGTGTCAAACACTGGAACATAGGGGGGCCAATCACTGATAAAATGAAAAACTGGCAGTGTCAATTACTGAAACATTGAGTGGGTGTCAAAAAAAAAAAAATAATAATAATAATTGTTATCAAATGTACATATTTTAACATATATGTAGTTCTGGTTGTCTTTTATACCATATGTATTAACTTAAGATTTCTAAAAATATTTTCTGATGACTAGAACGTATTAAATTTTGATATCATGACAAAATGTAATTAGAATACAGAATTTTATGATGGTGTTGTTAGATTGAAGATTAAAAGAGTACATTTTCTATGACACTTTAATAAATTTATGGAGAGTATATATGTGGATTGTATTCGTGGACATACACATATGTTTACATATACGAGGGTGGTACGGTACAACATACAGTTTACAAGATTTATATTAAATGTAAAATTATATTAAATACAAGATTTATATAAATTTCAGTGCAAAAAAGTATGCACAATAATCTACAGTTCATGATAAAAAATATCCAACTCTTTATCATTCCAATATTTCAAGGTACGCATTATGTTTCTCTTGTTAATATATATATATATATATTTTCTACAGAAGAACGATCATAAATTTATAGCAACTTTATTAATTCACTTTGAGAATCTAATAAGAAAGCTATTATATTAGGGTGTGGTGCACCATGCACCTTTCATTTTTCCATACAGCAGATTAAATTGAAACCAATTTACTGCTATCCAAAAGATAGAAATAGGACCGGTTCAGTATTTCAATTCTCATGTTTTTTTCTAAATTACATATTTAACGTGTGTTCTCCGTGATATTAAATAGTCAAATTAATTATAAATCAAGTGTTTATAGAACTGAAAATGTGTTTAAAATAATTCTTAAAAATAAATAAATAAAATAAAATAATTTCCAACAAAGTTGAAAAGTGTTTATGATTTCGGTCTGCCTGTCTATCCTTGTTCTAACTCCAGTACATATTCGTGGAATATTTTTAGAATGATATCTGTATTGATAAGTATAAGGGATTTAAGTCCAAAAATGTCGATTTTGAGTTAAGTACATAGCCAGACTGAGAAAAAAATTCTCTATCGATTGGTATAAAGGATTTAAGTTTATGTCATTTAATCTTTGTGAAAATCCATTGGTAAAAAAAGGTTCCAGTCAGAAATTTAGCATTCATGTATGGTATAAAATATCTAATTCAAATTTTCCCCGTTATTAAATGAAAGATGACAATCACTGAATGGTATAAAAGGTATAAGTCAACGAAATCCCTTTTTCCTAATCGATTCTTCTGATTTGTTTTCAGTTAGTGTAACTTTATTTTTCGTCTCCTGAAAAATCAAGAATATGGACTTAAATCCTTTATACTTATCAGTACAGATATATGATATCAAAATAATAATTTTCATATTCACTATAAGTCATCCTCCATTGAAAATGGACTAAACACCATCACTAGTATGCATACAGGGACACACGAAAAATCACAAAGCATTAAGTTCTATGAGAGAGATTTTTAAAATTTCTTTTTAAATACTTTTTACTTTTCCCAAATCGTAATCAAACTGACATTTATATCCAAGAGAAAATACTTTCTACAGAATATAGTTTGATAAGCATTAAAATTTACTGGGTGAAAGAAAAATATTCAGTTACATTAATAGCTAAAATATCAAATTACTAGAATTGCATTTTTGTTTGCATTAATATTTTTTAACACTTTTTAAGAATGGTTATAATTTGAATTACTTTGTCTATTTCTGTCCATCTCTAGCGCCTGTACATCTTTCCAGAATTTCTTTAAAATGAGATGTTATTAAAGTTCACTATGGCACAATCCCTATTTCAAATGGTATTAATAAATACGAAACTTTTGTGTACAGGGACATCCAAAAAATGACAATGCATTCCATTGCGTTTTATCAGATGCGATTTATAAATCATATTTCAGTAACATCACACTGCATAAATCATTATCAAATTTTTATCTATTGTTCATATTTTAAAGAAAATATTTTCTATAGAACATGATATATTTAGCGTCAAGATTTTCAAGTATCCACTTAATATTTCAGTACATTAAGGACTACAATTAGAAATTTTTTAAATTGCAAATTTGTTTGTGCTAAGCGTTTTTAACAATTTCAAGATATGATTAGAGGTGTATATGAATTTTATTAAATATATGTGACCATGGTGTCACGTAGGTAAAGTACATTGAAGGTTAAACGATGTAACGAGTACTTACGTGATTTTAACATGAATAATTAATAATAATATATATTTTTAATTTTTCCTTAATTGAAGAAAAACTTTTGCTTTGCCTCAATAACAAGCAAATAACTTGTTAATCAATGACATAAATTAATAAATTATTTAACTTACTGATAGGTAATATAATATATATGGAGTGGCACTCACACGACTTCCACTTACCATGCATTTCAATACTATACAGACAGATTGAAGATTAAGATAATATGTACTGCATATAAGCCTAGTTAAAAATAATCCAAACTAGGTTTAAGAACAGTTATATTTGACAAATATTTTTTTTGTGAAGGATGGGATTATGCCCCCCCCCCTCTTCTTAAATTTTTTTGCCCTCGAAATTTATTTACATTTTTGTCCTAATTTACCATATTAAAACAAAAACATGTAAATGCAGAAATGTTAAAAAGGTTTGTATTTTAGATTAAAATTCAAAATTTGTTTCCTGCTTTTTCAGATATTCTATTACCAAATGAATATTTATGTACTTCCAAGTGAATATTTTTATCATCGATAAAAAGTTAATGTAATCTTGGATCAATAACAATAATGCTTTTACTCAGTTTTTTAGCAAGAATACCAGTGTTCAACTATTTTTCAAATTCATTTATGCTCTTTTATGTATGTATCAAGAAAAATGGTAAAAATATAAGATTTAAGGGTAGGGGAATATTCGACTTGGCACGAGTCAAAAAATAAAATTTCATAATATGGCTAATTTAACTTTTCTGCATGCCCTTTTTGGATCTATACAACAGTGCTTTTTTCACTAAATTTCAGTAACAAAAATCTAATAACCCATCTGGAAGTAGAAATAGATTCATTAAATATTGCACATAATAAATTTTAAGCATAATGATAATCTTAAAAGCTATCTAAAGAGCGTTTTTGCACAAGAGGATCGTTTTACTGAATTATACAACAGCCCAAACTATAAGATAATTACCCGAGAAAAAAATTAGCTGGATTTTCATTCATAAGCTCGTAGAAACTTCTTAATTAAAACTTATGGCGCAACATTAAGGTTTCTGAAAGATTTTGTTACAAAATTGTCCTTCACAATGCCTCTTAATATCGTTATTTTTATTGGCTTTATTTTTTATACAAAATAAATTTAGTATTGCATAATGTAGTTTTTATTTTTACGTCTTCTGTATACATAAAAAAAAAAAAAAATTGTGAAAATTTTTGACATTGAAGGATTACCACGTTTTGGGATAGCTTGAACACGATTTGACTATTTTTAGACAGTCTCATTTAACCATTTGCCGATCCTAACGCTCTAAAACGCTTTAAACATTGTTGCTAAATTTAAGGACTCTTGTATTCAACAATGACTAATAATTTTGAGGGATGATATTTGATATACATAATGGATGAATAAGCCTCGAAGTAATTAAGCATACTTTACTGTAAAAATTTAGTGATTCATATTGAATAAAAAGTTTTGGCATATTTCTCTTCAGTTACAGGATTGGTTTGTCGGTCGGTTGCAGGTTTAAGGCCGATTGATTAAGCTAGGTTCCCAGGCCTATAGGTAGAATGCATTCCGTGGGAGGTCTTTCTAATGGGTCCTAGCACGTATTTACGTAAGTTTCGGGGGAAAACTACTAAAAACTCCGAACGGTTTGGTTCGATCAGGGCGACATGGAACCGAACCCGGCACTTCCAATCTACCAGCTTTGAGCGCAGAACCGCTCGGCCGCTGGTGGGCCATATTAACAAGAAGGCTAGTGCATGAAACTTGATATCTGAGAGGGTCATTATGAAAAACTATACTAATTTAACTTATGTACATATCGACCAATAGAAGACGTTGTTATGCTGCATTTTTACAGAAAGGCTAGGAAGGTTATATCCCAGTTTTAATAACACACGCAAAGATGATAAATATTTTGAAAAGATTTGCTCATTCAATTTGGCTGTACGTCGACCGATAGATAATGCTGGTTTTTCTCACAGTCTGCTCTTTACTAGTAGGCTATATATATACTACTTATGGTTATGGTTTAAAATTTCATCAAAATCCATATGTAAAATATTTATTGTTGTGAGAAGCTGATTAATTTTTTTTGCATATTAACCAGTAGGTAGCGCTGTTATGTACAATGATATAGAAGAAAAGTTCTGTGATGTCTACAGCATACTAGTTATGAAAACTTTTATTTATTTATTAATTTTTTTAAAATATATCATTATTATACTTAACATTTAATTTTGATTACGAATTTGTAAATAGGGAAAGGGCAAAATTTTACCAACTTATATATCTTTTTCGCAAAAATTACTTTTCATAATGCATCTTACGTTCGCATATTTTGACCTAAATTAATAATAAAATAATAATTAGAGGAAGAAAGAAACAAAAAGAAAAAGAAAAGAAAAAAGAAACAAATTTAGTATATCCACGCTTAAAAAACACAACCACCTTTCATAAACTAAATAAAAGAATCCAGAATAGTTTGTCTTTCATTAAAATATAAAATAACTTTTTAATGAAAGACACAGACACAAACAGTTGCTTTAGGTATATAGTTGACGAGGTAAAAGCATATTTCCAAACTGTAGATATCACTAATGGCAATATCTGCTTCTATTCATGATTTTATCCCAACCATTAGCCATATTACACTCTTAGTCACACGCTTCATTGTGGGTAAGAGATCAATATTCAATATCTCACCTGGTGTCGTGAACAGATGCTCCTCTCTGATATAAACCAGACATCTGATTCATAGAGACTGGTGTGAACTCTTGTTTTAGATGACTAATAACTTTCTTTTTATTTTTTGTAGATACTTCTGTTGCTAAGTACTAGCAGAAGAAAACTTGTTTTAAGACGGTGTGGACGTCTGTTATAGCGTCCGCTCCGAAATATAATTTTGAATTGTGATTTAAGCTTTAATTAAAATTAGAAAAGACATCCCACGGTTGTTCATTATTTCTACGTGTGGTGTTTCACTTCACTTTAACTGCAGAGCAGACATAGGATACATAATAGAAAGAGAAGTCGAACATCGAAGCTCATCCGTCCCAGATGAAGAACCCAGGTAGGCCTCTTTACACATATTCCTTATCAATAAAAATTAGAGTGATTTGAATTAAAAATATAAATAAAGAGAGCCTTAAAAGTAATATGAAAAATTTGAGAATTAATTAGATTTAGAAATTCTCGACATGGCATCCCGTTTAGTTCTACTGTCTTCACCAGTCTCAGCTTTATCTGAAATACTTGTCTCCATAGGTTCTTCAGCAAGCTGTTCTTTTTTTTCTTTTTCACTTTCAGAATCTGCTACAGGTTTGGATTCATCATCTTCATCTGCAATATTTTCAATGTGCTCCTCTTTTTCTTTTGTTTCAGCACTTTCTTCTCCCTTTAGCCGCTTATTACTTTCAGTAGTTCCACGCTTTCTTTTGCGACCAGTATCTTGAGGTTTTGCATCTTCATCAGCTTTAGAATCATGTATTTCTTCAATATCATCATCATCATCGTCTTCAGTATATTTCTTGGCCTGCATTGCAAAAGTGAGAACATCATCCGGCATTTTGCTACGTCCTATCAGAAAACTGTGTCCCCTAGAACTAGAATCTGACATTTTACGTGACGCTATCACCACCAGACGAGGAAGAATCGTCAAACAGCCAGACCGACTCGGGGTGGTGTAGTGCCTTGAGTTGAGTTCTGGTTCCCTCTGAACTCAAGGTGGGAGTGTCGTGAACAGATGCTCCTCTCTGATATAAACCAGACATCTGATTCATAGAGACTGGTGTGAACTCTTGTTTTAGATGACTAATAACTTTCTTTTTATTTTTTGTAGATACTTCTGTTGCTAAGTACTAGCAGAAGAAAACTTGTTTTAAGACGGTGTGGACGTCTGTTATAGCGTCCGCTCCGAAATATAATTTTGAATTGTGATTTAAGCTTTAATTAAAATTAGAAAAGACATCCCACGGTTGTTCATTATTTCTACGTGTGGTGTTTCACTTCACTTTAACTGCAGAGCAGACATAGGATACATAATAGAAAGAGAAGTCGAACATCGAAGCTCATCCGTCCCAGATGAAGAACCCAGGTAGGCCTCTTTACACATATTCCTTATCAATAAAAATTAGAGTGATTTGAATTAAAAATATAAATAAAGAGAGCCTTAAAAGTAATATGAAAAATTTGAGAATTAATTAGATTTAGAAATTCTCGACACCTGGAAACACATGCGTAGAGATATTGAACTTCGATAGTAACTGCGTGCATACTCTTATTTAAAAAAAAAAAAAAAAAAAAAAAAAAAAAATGAGGGAAGAGGGAGGGGAATTATGTCTAAAGCAGTTTACTATAGGTAAGTACTAAACATTAAAAATCAATATAAATAATAATTTAAATATATTTCAAATCATTTACAATGTTAACGTGACGATATTATTTTACTTCATGAAAATTTTAATATAAATAAATAAATATAGATCGATAATTTAAAAGAAAATCAAAAACCAAATATAAGGACATTTAAAGAAAAAGAAAATCTCTCAGAGACAGAATTTTATTTAGTAAACAGGATTATTTTGTAAATTTCAAACTTTTACTTGTCTATTCTTCCATATATCTAAAGTAATGTGATAACTTTACACATTCGTATAAACCTCCCTTTTGCACACCTTTATTGCAAAAAATTCGGCTACTATGTCGTACGGCATTTCGTCGTATTTTTGGATTGGTTCATTAATCTATAATTTTTCACCTTCAATGAATGTTTTTTTTTTTTTAACTTACTGAATTAAAAATTACATTAAATTTTCCCACCAACAAACAAATCAAATGATTTACAATCAAATTTATCTATTTATTTATTTAACTCTAAGGACGTGTGAAAAATAAATTACTCCACGATTTTGAATCCCATTGTCTACAAAATGTCCCAGTTAATGAAAATGATGCTAGAAGTGACGCATGTAAGAAAAATGATTAAACCTTTTTTTTTTTTTTTTTTAATCTAATTTTTGAACGGTTCGAATTTTTTTCTCAGAAAAAAACTGGTTTATTTAATTTATTTTATTGCTTGTCAATCCAATAGTTAATAATAGATTTTTAACTACCTAAATTTTTTATAATAACATGCAATAATTTCCTTGTCCCTCAATTTAAATTAACAGATAAACTGTTACACGTTTATTTTTTTTATAAAAAAAAATATTTATTATTGAAGTGCAAATGAATTTGTTTCCTTTTATTAACGGAAAAGAATAAACGCGTATTTTATATTCTTTCAATTTTTTTTCCTTTGGCATATCTTTTTCTTTCTTTTTTAGAATTTTAAAGTTAAAACGGGTTTTTATTTAATATCTTCTGAATCAATTATCCGACTGAACTATTAAAAAAAAAAAAAAGAAAGAAAGAAAAAATACGGCGTTAGGTAGGTTTTTTTCTGATTAATAAATGTACCAGTTTTCGTAGCGATCGGTTAAACAGTCTAGCTTTGTATAGCGAAAGGCCTAGCACAATCAAAGTAAAACATAGCAAATAGTTAAATGGGAAAAGTCTGACTGTAAGCAATTGTCCTGTCGTACTAATAGATATTTTTTAATGCTCAAAAATACGCAAAAAAAAAAAAAAAAAGAAGAATTTTACTTATGCTTTCGAAATCTTTTAGTCACTCTATGCATTTAATACAGTAAGATTTAACATGTAAATCAGTGGTATTTGTTTCGTGTAATATGGCATTCAAACTAATGTAAACAAAACTTAATTTATAAGTTCTATCCAATGCATAGACTTAGTAATTTCTATAGATCGATCCTCCCCAGGTTAACGAGCCAAGAATTTTTATGTTGAAAAACATTTTGGCATCAGCAATTGGAGAGTATGGAGAGTATAAAAACTCAGAAATAGTAATAGAATAGACTGTAATGAATTATAGAATAGAATGGATTTCCAAAATTTCGAACTATTGCGTGGCTTTTCATTGTTCTAATAAATATATGAAAAGAAATTGGATAAGTTATCATAAGCAAATTATATTTGACTAAATTATGAAAAATATAATTTTTATAATCAACTGCTTTGTTGTTATTATGGTTTAAATACTGCTTTGATTTTTAATGGAATACTTTTTTTTTTTTTTTTTTTTTTTTTTTTTAAGTATGATATTTTTTTTAAGATTTTATATTAATAAGTAATATAGAATTTTCAAAATTCTTTTAACTATAGTTAGCAGCGGCGCAGGCAAATAACGTTAGTTTTAGTATATAAAAAGAGTTTAACTTTAAATATTATCTATATATTAATAGGCAAGCATAAAATTTGTTGTCCCTTTTTAACATATTAATTATGGGAGTAGAGGGTTGAAAATGGTATCATTCGAAAGGTATGGTTAGCCGGAAGGTGCGAATACAAATATTATTTTCTTACGATGTCAAGAAGGTATTTAAAAATACATTTATTTTTATGCATTTTCCCCCATTTTTCCCTTTTATACACGTATTCCTTTACATTAAAAAATACCTAAAAGTAGAAAGTTGTTAAATCTGGCAATTTCATATCAAATAAAACCATAGACACAGTAATTTGCATAATGTAGCACCACTATACGCAAGCAAAGTGATGACGTCACTGTCTGTCCATGGAGCCATGAAAAAGATTTTCTATGTTAATCTTCCATTGGATTTTTTGTAAAAAATTATTAAAAAATAACGGAAATTATCTGCCGATTTTAATTCCGATATTTGGGTATAGTTATATATAAGTTACTGTCTACATGTGTTTGATTGAGTTATTTTTTCTGTAAAATTGATAAAATTTTAATTTAAAATCACAAAACTCCAGAAAAAAAAAATGGCAAACTTCCAGTTTCGAATGTAAACATAAACATTTCATTTCAAAGGGTGATATTTAAACAATAAATATTCAACTAATATACTAAATAAAAGGAAAATGGATTTGTTACTAACTGCTGCATGTATAAGTAGACGATACGGAAAAAATTCCGATTTCCGTTTTTTGCTGAATTGACATGTTTTGAGCTTTCTTTACGTTTCAATTTCCTGAAATTGGCTACTTATTTTTTAAAAAAGTGTCTTTATTGCTAGCTTTTGTGGGTGGAAGAAGCAAGTAGAAGATACATAAGAACTTTTGATTTCCGGTTTTCGATGAATTTACACGTTTTGAGATTCCCTTGCATTTTAATTAAGTGAAATTGACTACTTATTTTTATTTTTTAAAAAGTGGATTTATTATTCTTTCCTCTGCATATATAAGTAGAAAATATAAGATTCAGAAAAGTTTTAGATTTTCGGTTTTCGATAAAGTTACACGTTTTGAAATTTCTCGAACTCAATTCGACCATTTTTGAAAAATATCTTTTTTTTTTTTTTTTGTTCAAACACTGTACTTTATGAACCAATCGAATTAATTTAACAGAATTTGATACTTGGTTGGGCCTTGGTTTGACATGGTACCTATTAGCTTCTGGGCTGTGTCACACAACAAGGGACGTTTTCACGTTGCGATTTTCTCTCATTTCGGGAAAGGCTAACATCTACAGAGAGAAATAGTTATATTAAGTAAAACTCTGCTAATTCAGTTAGAGTGAATATCGACAAACAATTGCTGCAGCTGTGTTGCAATTGCATTCCGTTTAGGACAAGGCAATAACTTTGCTTTGCCTCGCTTTGCAAAAAAAAAAAAAAAAAAAAAGTCGAGTTTCGACCACTGGGCGATACTAGTCTAAATTAATAAATATAGTAAAAAAAAAAAAAAAAAAAAAAAAAAAGGAAAAAAAGAAAAATGAATTTGAAACTGTATCTGTAGTTTTTCATTCACTTTTAGTACATAAATTATTCATAAAATGTATTTGCTAAATTATCCGTGTGTATTCCTGAGTGAAAAAGGAATAACTTTTCCCCCCTCGAAGATCAATCTATATCCTATTACTATATCGATGATTTAATGAATTTTTTTTTTTCCATAACTAGACAAAACATTCGAATAATAAAATATTAAATAATTATAAGATTTAAAAAAAAAAAAAAACTTTTTATATACCATGTTTTAAAATTTTCTGATAATTCATAGAGCTCTTATCAATGTGCATAAAATTTTAAGTGATAATGACGTCACGTCAATTTTTGTGAGATGCATAATTTAACTTTTTATAATTTTTTAACGTTCACGTTTAGTTAAATGTATTTATTTTTATGTCGAAAAAAATGAACTAGTTTTTTTTTTTTTTTTTTTTTTTTTTTTTTTTTTTGGGGGGGGGGGGGGCAACATAAATTATAGCTAATATTTTAATGGCTATTTTAACGCTATTAGGATGTTATTACTTTCATATTTTAATTAATTATAAGAAAACTAATCAAAAATTCGAAAATCGGACTTCGGAGTATTGTGTTATGTCACCGGGTTCTGAGCTACTGTGAAAGTTTCAAATGTCTAGGAAAGTTAGTTAAAATTCGATTGCAAGATTTGTACCGGACAAACAAAAGAGAATCGAAGTTAATAAAAACATGGTAAAAAATATAGAAGATTCTGTAGAACACATAACAGCACTTGAAAATTATTTTACGAAAGACAATTTCATGTGTTATGGGTCGCGCATAAAAGGATGGTTTTGAACATAATGATATTTTTTCTTAACCCAAAACTCTAGCCTAGATGATTTATCTCAAGTCAATCTTTAAATAGCCGAACCCAGTTCAAAACATGGAAAGAAGACATATTTTAATTCAACTATTATAAATAGACAAACATCTATCAAATATCAATTCTATATTTTATGAAAATTGGTGAATACTCATTTACATACTCAAAAGCAACTTTTCATTTTAAATGTGTCCCGTCACGTCCTGCCTCTGAAATATTGGATTCGTCCCAAAACAAAAATGTAGTCCGAAATTGCTCAAAGACAAATTTTCAATAAAATAGTTAATGTTAATCAGATCAGAATTCCTCGCAGCAAACAAAATTCAAGCCAACCCGATTTCGCAGATCATCTTGTATTCATCTAAAATCATGAAACCTGATGAGAGTTTCAAACAATTACTCGAAACAAAACTGAAGTTACTCTGATCATGTAAGATATTGACAATACAGTGGTTTTAGGTGAATATATTACAAGATTGCTTCATAAAAGTCTGGATAAATGTAATAGTTAGCGGCATACTCCAGAGCTGCCAACCTAATCCGGCAAATTGTTAGTACCGCCCATTTTTCTACACCACTTCATTTTTAGAGTATTTGTTTTCTTAATTCATCGTAAATTTATTTGAAGAGAATTACTCTAAAAATTAAGTGGTGTAGAAAAATGGGCGGTACTAACAATTTGCCGGATTAGGTTGGCAGCTCTGATACTCTATTACGAAAGATAAAATTCAACATTAAACATATGTATACATAAATGAAGTTATAGTCTAAATATTTTTTTTTTATTACTATTATTCAGGTTTCATTTAGATCTTACTATTATATTCTTTTAATCAAATGAAGATATAAGCATTTAGAAAGATAGTAAAACTTCTTCACACACCATAAATTGTAAGTCAGCACAACCAGTTTCGAAAGGACGTAGCCTTTCTTCATCAGGTGCAAACACGCGTTACTGCCTTGGAGGCAAAAGCAAGACTCCATTTAGTTTACTATAATTTAAATATAAAAGCATTTAGTTTGCTATATTTAAAAAATAAACAGAGGTCTCAGCCGTAGATATAGTAATATATAAAAGCTCTATCATCCTCATGTTATCGAGCAAAAAGTTTTGATGCCGAAAGAAGTTTTTAGCATCAGCCATTAGAAGGTATTGAAAAAAAAAAGAAAAATGAATTTGAAACTGTATCTGGAGTTTTTCATTCACCTTTAGTACATAAATTATTCATAAATTTTATTTGCTAAATTAGTCATGTGTATTTACTCTGGGAAAGACAACCATTAGTTAGGTAAAATGGTCGTCTTTCCCAAAGTGAAAAGGAATTTTCCCTTTCAATGAACAATCTATATATTATTACTATACCTGTAGTCGCAGCGTTCCTATAATTTTAGGTATTACTTTGTCACCACTATTTCATTACGGTAATTATTTTTAAATAACTTTATAATATTAAAAACCTTCATTTTTTTCTTTTAAAGAATAGTAGTGACAAAATAATCAAACGCACATAAAAAATATAAGACCGCTGCGACCCATGAATATATGAAGCACCTAAGTTTCTTATAGGTTTGTTATTAATAAGTATTCACCATTTTATTTATTCAGCGACAAATGTTTAATATTTAAAAATTAAGGAGTTTGATTTTTTTTTCTAAGTTAATATGACGCTTTTTGTATTTTTAGTGCAATACTCATTCATATAGAGAGAAGCATTTAATCACGTAAATATTCATTGCTGCTCTATGCGTTGACTGTTGTCAGCATGCGACAAATACATTTGAAAATTTCATTTTCTTAAAAACTATAGTCTATTCTATTCTCAAGTTCTTGGCACCCTTTAAAGAAATTTCGGAAGAGATATATATCTTCTGGTAGAAGAAACAATCTTTTCCGAAATAAATAGACCTTACGATAATATATATATATATATATATATATATATCGAAATAATTTATTATATTTTACTTATACAACACTAACAGAAAAAGAAAAAAAAAATCTGTTTCTTTTTTTCCATTGTTAACATTTGACGTAGCCCGATTTACGAAATATTCCGTGAAAAGAAAAAAAAAATGTTTTTTTTTCTATTAAATTATAACCCATTTACCTAGATGATGAATGCAGAAATGTTGTTAACCGTTACCATGGTAACTAAGAAAGTGAAAAGAAAAACTGTGTCATCAGATGAAGCCTTCCTAAAATAAAACTGCATTGTGTTTTGAGACGAGATTTTTTTTTCTTCTTCGCCTTTAACATTTTAATCACTTTTAAATCAAGATTAAAACTGATTGCCCAACAGTTATGACCCTATAACAGTATTTTTTATTACGTACATTTATTTGCACTTAAATTTCATCTTCCTGTTGCATTCAAACTGAATTTTCGCGAATATTACCAAAATCAGATTATTTCAAAAATTTCTAAAATCCTGTAGAATCCCCCCCCCCCTTCTGGCTGATTGTTTCTTCTTATTTTCATAGATTTTTTTACCCCAAAATGCTTGAATTGAGACAAAATTGGTTGTGTAACGACAGTTATAATAAAGATAAGTGTATTAAAAATGATAGCAACAAATACTATTTATTTAAACATCCTATTAAAAATAAATAGCACATTATCGTTTTAACTGAAAGTTTTTACAAGACCGTCGCTCATCAATGATTGTTAACTTAAATTTTAATATAATTACAAATTTACACCGATTAATTTGTTCATTTTAACACTCCCCCCCCCCCTTTTTTTTTTTATAGAAACCACAGATAGGACCAAACTTCATAGTAAAAGATTTATGTAATAAAAAGATAATAGAATTGTAACAAAACCATTTTATAATATTTTTAACACAATTTTAAAAGAATTTTTCTATACATATACGTTTTAAAGAATTTTGGCCTCAAATTTATTTTATTATTATTTTTTTTTAATTTTGCTTTTAGACATATGCAATAAAATTACAAAGCTGCTTAAAAAAAGAGGTATGCAATTTTATAAAATTAACTAAAATTTCAAGGAATTATATTTTAAAAATTACAAAATTTAAATTTTTACCAAAAGGAAAAAATAAATCCAGTAATTTAAAGGTGTTTTAAGCCCTAATAAGGTAATATACAAAATATTAACATAGTATTGTAAGAAGTCTTTGATATGTGACAATACAAAAATTTTGCAATAAATCACTTTCCATGTCTCTTCATAGGTTCACAAAAAAAAAAAAAAAAAAAAAAGAAAGAAAGAAAAGAAGAGTGGAAAAAAAAATCGCTAAATTCAGATGTTAAACACATTTTACAAGTGAAGCAATTTGTCAGCTTTGATTAAGAATAGTTCTAAAACGTTTTATGGTTCAATACTAAAATATTATAAAACATCCTATTAAAATAGGGTTTTTTTTTTTTTTTTTTTTTTTACTAGAATGCGTTTACGTAATTTTTGTAAAAGAGACGTATACAAATTTTAATTTTGTAATTCTTAAAATGAAATCTTTAACATTTTTTAAAATCAATTTTACAAAATTCTGTACGTATCAAGGAACGCGGTAGCGTTCCGCCCCGCCAAGCTAAAACAAACACCCGCCAATGAAATTTACAAAGTAGGAAGTCAATGGTGAACGCTGCAAGTGTATATTATGTCGACATAGCATCTCGTACTTTTCGACTACCTGTATCTCAGCTCCCTGATCCCCAAGACATATGATTTTTTGCACAGACCTTAAGCATACCCTTAAGACAAAACATACAAACTTGCATGTCGCTCCGAATTAAGGGGCCTGAGTTATATAACTTTGAAAACCCGAAATTTCCCTGTTGCATTCTTCTTCTTCTTCTTCTGCTTCTTGTAATTGTTAAGACAAAAACTTTTGACGGCGATTGAGCCTAGAGTTCTGCAGCTAATGAGCTGAAAATTTGCATGGACATTCCTTCTGACCTGCACCAGTGCCTTTTTCAATCAAAAAATTTTTTGGTCGGGTTACTGCTGCCTACGGCAGCGTTATCAGTACTCATCTTGCAATCGCTTTTTAACTAACTTCCCGACTAGCTAGACATTTGAAACTTTAAGGATAGCTCATAGCACGGTGACAATACATTTTTTAACACTTTTAGTCAACTGTCTCAGGTACCTACTGCCTTCGGCAGCGTTTATATGATTCGACAGAAAATTTATTTAACTAATTTCCCCGACTAGCTAGACATTTGAAATTTTCAGACTAGTTCAGAACGCGGAGAAAATGCATTTTTTTATTACGTTTAGCCAACTGCTTCGGGTTCCTGCTGCCATAGGCAGCGCTACCAGCCCAACGCTTGCAATCGATTTTTAACTGACTTCCCGACTAGCTAGGCATTTGAAACTTTCAGGATAGCTCAGAACACGGTGACAATACATTTTTTAACACTTTTAGTCAACTGTCTCAGGTACCTACTGCCTTCGGCAGCGTTTATATGATTCGACAGAAAATTTATTTAACTAATTTCCCGACTAGCTAGACATTTGAAACTTTGAGAATAGTTCAGAACACGGTGAAAATGCATTTTTATAATACTTTTAGCCAACTGTTTCGGGTTACTGCTGCCTTCGGTAGCTTTACCAGTACACATTTTTACACATTTTACAATCGCTTTTTAACTAACTTCAAGGCAAGCTAGACATTTGAAACATTCAGGATAGCTCAGAACACGGTCACAATACATTTTTTAATACTTTTAGTCAACTTTCACAGGTTCCTACTGCCTTCGGCAGCGTTTATATGATTCGACAGAAAATTTATTCAACTAATTTCCCGACTAGCTAGACATTTGAAACTTTCAGAATAGTTCAGAACACGGTGAAAATGCATTTTTATAATACTTTTAGCCAACTGTTTCGGGTTCCTGCTGCCATCGGCAGCGTTACCAGCACAAATCTCGCAATCGATTTTTAACTAACTTCCCGAATAGCTAGGCATTTGAAACTTTTAGGATAGCTCAGAACACGGTCACAATACATTTTTACCAATTTGAAAATCATTTGAGGGCAAATGTTCTCGAATTTATAAATTTGTCCTCAAATGTCCGCAAATTAAAGCATAATTTAACTCTGTCCTCAAATGTCCTTTCAATTTGAGGACGCTGCAATGATTTGTCCTCAAATTGGGTTTAAAAAATTTGGTCACTTTAGTGACACCCAGTATCAACTTGAGTTTCACCAGAAAACTCAGCTTAAATAACAGCTGACAACATATAAATCACAGCACAAACGATACCATAGTCATAACATACAGAAATAAACTACAATTCAATGGTAGAGACTTAGTCAAGCAAAACTTTCTATTTCGTAAATCTTAGCGAGAAACTCACCTCAGTGGTCGGAACGGGACTCTTTTATAGCCCGCCATTAATCCTGAATTTTACAGTAACTTCCGCAAAGTCCGGTTTCCATTGCAGTTGGAACTTCAAGGTTAAAAAAAAAAAACCATTAATCACGCTCCCGACACAAAGAGCCAAATGTCTTGTCATCAGTTGTACCCCCCCTTTTTTTTTATCAGATTTCGCAGTTACTTGAAAGGAAAGCGTGCAAAATTGACAAAGATATCTCTGCCTCTGGCCCCTCAATTATCTCAGCTCGGGGTTAGAGCCAGGGACTTCCAACCGGTCGAACCAAAACGTCAAAGCATTCCAACAGGTTGACCACATCAAATGATTCTGAATACCGCCGCTCGTAACGACTTCCAACCAACCTCAGTGGAAACTGCACTTAATAATCGAGTTACAGCTTGGACGATGGGTCTATCGATAATAAAGGTTTTTTCCACCAATATCGTCAAAATCGTCAAGGTGCGATAAAGTCACCAAATTCATCGCCAAGTCTACTACGTGCCCTGATAAAGTGTGTTTTTAACGGAGAAGGATCTTTTTTAACGCGGAAACGAGCTAGAAAGGCGAAAAATTGACATTTTATAATGTGTCTAAACCTTTTAGAAAGAAATCGCATAAAAAGAACTAATACTATGTAGAAATCTGTAACACTATATTTACATCCATGCATAATACGCACGATTTTTATCGATCTATTACACAAATACATTCATTATGCATACGTATTAAATTATAAAAGCACATACATAACCTGCAAAAAGAAGTGATATCTCATAAAAAAACAATACTATTGTAAAAGTCACCCCGCCCAGCAAAAACTCTTACCTTTCATAAGCAGCCAAAAAAAGAATTGATATCAAATTTCGCCGCCGCTATTGAATCCCGGGTACTCAATGCCTAGCTTAATGAAGATCTGCCAATAACACTGCATGTATCTTTCTAATATATCCTAATCTCTTTTCAACATTCTTTGTTATCCGTGTTAGTTTTTTCGCTGCATTATAAAGTTATAATGTAAAGTATTTTTACGGCGGGGTGCGTCCTCTATGTAGAAGTTTTAATTAATAAAAAATTTAGTTAGTAAAGATTAAAATATTACGCACCCCGCCGTAAAAATACTTTACATTATAACTTTATAATGCAGCGAAAAAACTAACACAGATAACAAAGAATGTTGAAAAGAGATTAGGATATATTAGAAAGATACATGCAGTGTTATTGGCAGATCTTCATTAAGCTAGGCATTGAGTACCCGGGATTCAATAGCGGCGGCAAAATTTGATATCAATTCTTTTTTTGGCTGCTTAAGAAAGGTAAGAGTTTTTGCTGGGCGGGGTGACTTTTACAATAGTATTGTTTTTTTTATGAGATTTTTACATATCTTTCTAATTTGTAAAGTATGTTCAAAATCAAAATTTAAATAATTAAAGGAGTTTTTCAAACATCCTGTCCCAGTAGATAAAAATCATCATTTCTGAGCTTAAGTTACTTTTTCTTGTCTTTCATTTTTCTTTCCATTAACTAGACTTTCGGAACTATAAATACACTGTTCCTGCTATGAGGTTACTAATATAAGACTCGATAGTAATAGTTTTCGAGACGTTACAGTATTTATTTTAGAAGATTTCAAACAATAAAGCAATTTGAAAAAAAAAAAAAAAAAAAAAATTACAATATATAACAGTGAACACAATCCCATGAACAAATTCCCAGAGTCACAAACTTGTGTGAGACGGTAACCTCAAAGGATATCACCAATTCTAATTCACCGAAAAGTTCAAAGCTCTGATGAGTTTTTTTTTTTTTTTTTTAGATTACTTAGTGACAGAATCTATAGAAAACCATACTGAGATTCTAGCGGTTCCATGTCATTTCTTTAAATATTAGTTGCAGAGTTCAAAAAATGGAGTTTTCTGAAACTAGTATTTTTTTCGCCAAGGTAGCAAAAATGTCGCCAAGTTGAAAAAACTGTTAAGTAATGTGATGTGGAGGACTTTCAACTTAAGGAAATTCTGCCTGTAAAAATTGTTTTCTATCATTAAAACCAAAAATGCGATAAAACCAAGTATTTCTCCAATCAGTTTGTGTCAGTATTTCGAAAATAAAAGTAAAATTAACAATTTTTTAACGATATATTTAAAATAATATTTCATTTAGAAAATAATTTCTTAAACAATTTTTCATGGCATAGGAAAAGAAATGTACTTTCTTATATTTTACGTAAAGAAAAGAAAAGGGTGATATTTACATTATTAAAAATATGAAAAGTAGAAAAAAAAAATTGCTTCAGTGGAAAGTTAGAGTGATTGGGACTAAAATAATAACTATAATGATACGATATAATATCCAATTAAGCAACAAATAAATCTAGCCACAAACCAACATAAAAGCAAAATAACATCATTATAGGACATAAGCGTATAACCTAATCAAAAAAATATTTTTCGATACCCATTATATTTTTTATCAAATAATTAATCAAAAATATATTTTATGAAATGTTTAAAAAAAACATCTTTTTTTCTTTTCCAATTTTCTAGTAGCTTATTGCGGTTTTTCTGAGAAAGAAAGAGGAAAAAAAAAAGACCTAACAAACTGTATTTGTAATAAAAATAATAAGCTTTAAGTGCTACAGTGAAGTTTCATTTTACTGTTTGTGCAACTGATTTATATTTTTTTAAATATCTAGAGTAATTCCACCCTGTTTTTCAAATATATAGTAATTTAAGTTTAAATAAATTTAAATCAAAGAAATCAGTAAATATACGAAAGGGAAAGACATATTAAGATATTTGAATCGTTTTCTCAAAATAGTGCATGTACAGCAATGCTAAGGATTCTATTTTAATTAGTTGTAATATATATACTGTAAATCTGTACAAGTAAATCTGTTCAGTTCTTGCGACGGTGACCTATAACAAGCTTATAAATTTATATCTTAATTGAATATAGAATTTACACGCTATTATCGCACTTTAAATAATTTGAATCCATAGGCTGTAATAGTAAAGAATTCTTTGTATTCCTGTAAAAGAATTATAAAACATATTTATGAAAATTAATACAGTTCAGGTGATGGTGACCCTATAACATTCATACCAATTTGGGACTTATTCGATCAAAGCGTTTGGACGTTTTTATGTTCCCTCACACGTCACACACCTTACCGTAAAAATAGTAAAAACGAAATGTGGAGGCTTAAAAATATATATTCCAAAATCTCATAATCGAATTTTTTCATGACTTCAGTGCATTCCTTGCACAGTAATTCGAAAAGTAAAAAGTAGTTTTTAAAAAAGCACTTCATTTCCTGCATTCAAAGTAAGAAAAAAATTGTTTCAATTTTATTTCCTGTATTTTATTTCTGCACATGCAAAGAAATAATAATAATAATAATAAAAGTTTATCGTGGCAATATCATGTAAAATCTCAAATCATAAAAAGAAAATCCTTAAGAAAGATTAAACTTGTAAAATTGTACGAAATGTACTATTTATTTAATTGTGAATCGTCAAAAGAAGGCAATAATTAGATAACTTTTTTTGTTAAAACATTTTCATCTTTTTTACTTTACAAAATTCGTTGTCAGAAAAGTTTTTTATCTATAACTAGTTTTTAATTTCACTGAAAGATAAAAGCATGTGATGAATAAAACTTCAGAATTAAATAAATTATCATCTGTTAAAATATTTTCTTCGTCTTAAATCATAAAATTAAATTTATATTGGGAGAATATATGTATATTGAAAACTAAAATATCTCTTATTTCATATGAGAATTTCATATAACTGATTTTTTCATATTTACAATGAATTGTTTATATTTTAGGAGAAATTTATTCAAAATGACCTCTGTTATTTTTCAAAAAATGCAACCTAATTAAATTTAGAACTTAAGTTTTTATGGCAATAAAATACTTTTTTAGGACGGAGGACTACTATTCTGAATCTACGGATTTTTACGATACTAGTTTCACGATAGTGTGACATTTATCGAAATAGAAAATTTATCGAAAATTTGTTTGAATAATTTGAAAGCAATGTTATAATTTGGGAAAAAAAAAAAAAAAAAAAAAAAAAACTAATAGTCCTCCGTATTAAACTAAATTCTGCTTTTGCCAGAATTTCATCAAAATCGTTTTTTTTCTGTTTCTTTCTTTTCTTAGAAAAAAAGAAAATTAACGATAATCAGTATCGAAGAATTAGATCGGTTAAAAGGTCAGTATCGAAACGGACAATATCGATAAAGTTTTTTTTCCCCCTAAAAACTTTAATATGGCATTATAAGACAAAATTTCGTATAAATGCACGTAATGAGAATTATTATTTATTTATTTTATTTTATTAGTACGGAGGACTATTAGTCTCAATATACGGATTTTTACGATACCAGTTTTACAATAGTTGGATATTTATCGAAATCGAAAATTTATCGAAAATATAATTTAATAATTCGAAAGCGATGTTATAATTTCGAAAAAAAAAAATCTAATAATCCTCCATACTAAACTAATATCTGTTTTTGCCCGAGTTTCATCAAAATCTTTTTTTTTTTTTTTTTTTTTCTTTGCTTAGAAAGAAAATTAATAATAATCAGTATCGATTTTTTTTTCTCTAAAAAAACTCTTTAAATGTATCTACTAGATTCAAATAGAAATTGATGGGGGTGGGATAGCCTTCCGCTTATACAACAATATATACGAAATAAAACTCTTTATGAAACAAATTATTATTACTTAATTATTTTTATTTTATTTTTATTTTTTTAGTTCATTTCAAATATGTTTTTTCAAAACAATTATCTCCAATCATTCAAAATGTTTATTTTCTTTAGTCAATAAATTCTAACATTTTCTTAATATTTTTGTCTTTCTTTTAAAATTGTATGTGTTGAACGTATTCGTTTCAACACATACATTAGTATATGTTCAATAGCGTGTACTAGAATTCTGCATCGGGTCATGTACCCGCTGATTACCCAATTTGCGAGTAGGGTTCAGATCGGGTTCGTATTAATTTTTCTCCCGCGTGGTCTACCAGAGAAAAAAAAATCTTCGAAAGTTTTCTTATGTTATATTTTATGAATCTAAACTATTGAACGCAGAGATCGGTTGACATTTTTTTCAGTAGTAAACAACATCACTCGAAGCGTAAATTTCATTACAGTTATGTAAATATTAATACTTAACGTTAAAAACGTAATATGCAAAAAATTATTTACGTTACAAAATGTATATTTACTTCGTTATATATTTTACTTTTTTTTTTTTTTTAATCTATCAAAATATTTGTAACCAGGGATAAAATAAGTTTTAATTACATTTGGAAATTGTATCGCATTTTACACAGAAGTTTTGTTTATATATAAACATATATATACTTGTAACATTTGTAATATTTAATTTTCTGAAAGATTTGTTCAATTAAATACTCTATTTTGTGCAATAGAATTTTAATTTAATACCTTATAAATTTAACATTACTTTACTGTATTACAGGTCGTAGATTAGAAGCTGTGGGGTTCGGTTGTATTGCGTACCAGAAGGTACATTGTTCGGGTCACGTTGAGGTTTGGAAAACCATTTTGAGAGTTGGGTGCGTATCAGATTTACCAGACCCGCGTAGGACTCTTTAATGTATAATCCTTTTTAATTTAAATATAAGTAACTCAATAAGTTTATAATAAATTTATGCAACAATGTAAAACGTTGAAGCACACTGAATGCTAAAAGCGAAAAATCTCAGTAACTTTTTAATGATATAGCTATTATTTCTTAATAGAAGTTCAAAGAAAACAAATGTGAAAAATCACAGTTATACTGAAAAAGCGATTATTAGTAACAATAACTTACAAAATAGTTTTTTTTTTTTTTTTTTTTTTTTTTGCCCTAAACAACAGAATTTGCAAAAACTTTTTAAAAATTTTCTAAAGATTTCTTTTGTTTGTAAAAATAAAGATAAAAGTCTTTATTTGCACAAATTCAATTTGAAATTTCGTTTTAAATAAATTACAAATTATGTGACATCTGTCAACATCTAAAATTTTGATCAAAGAATAGAGTCTGCTTTAATAATTGCTATATAAATACTATTTTATATTTCTGAATTAGTTTATGAAACTATATCAATACAAAAGATTTTTACACATGTTTGTTAACAAATGAAAGAATTTTAATTTGAATTGTATCTTCATTTATGAAATAACAAAGCTTTTCTTAAAATAACTTAGTTAATATAAAAATTACAATTCTATTCTTTCCGTAACTTTATGTAAACAGTCATTATACAGCCACGATATTCCAGAATTTATTATTATTATTATTATTATTTCAAATAGTATATGTCAAGAACGTTCACATACTTTTGATGATAAGGCCAAATAAATTTAGTTTTGTATTGTTCAGTCTAATATTTCCTGTTTATTTAAATCATTTATTTTCTATTTTTCTTCATTTATTTATACATTTCTTTTTAATTAAGCATAATAAACTTATAACTCTTTTCTCAGAATGCTTTTGCAGCAGAGTGCTGTTCCCTTTATATAAAAAATCAAAATTCAGTTATTATAAAATTCAGAACCCTTAATTTTTTTTCACGTTATAGCTTCAAACTTGTTATTACTTATGGAAGGGAGCTCCAGAGCATGATTTTACCAATAAGAGATAATTGAAAACATTAAAAATCTGCCTCATTGAACAGTTTTTCCCCCCTAATATAAATTATAACGTTCTGTTTTCACGGTAAAAATATTTTTTTTTTAACTTGCAATCTGGTATTTTTAGCCTCTGCGAGAATACTAACAAATAGAAAGCATAGAACTGAGCTGTTTTTCATCGACATTTTCGTAATTACGATCCCAATCTGAACTTGCATAAATAAACTTAGTAAAAAATAAAATAGAAAGAAAATTGTTAAGGCGTATGTTAGTTTTTCTTATCCCTTCTGTTGTGGATAAAAATAAAATGAATTTTTTCTCTTCTTTTATAAACAAAATAATATATAAGTCTTTATTCTTCACTTGCGTAAAGACCCAGAGTACATGAACATGCTGTGTGGGTCTAAAAAATACGAGAAGATTGGTTCTTTTGGAACTCTGCCATGTTATCTAGATATCTTTTCATCATAATAAAAACATATTTATCTAAGTTTAAAAACATTTATGCACCATGTGCTCCATAAACCATTGTGGTAATGATAAATGAAAAGAAATCTTTGAAGCAATAAAAAAGACAATTATATACTAGATATATTCAATTTATTATAATAGTTTTAGTGATACGACAAAAAAATAAATATATCTGTATAAATTAAATACATAATCAATGATAAATTTTTATTACGTAAAGAGTACTGCAACTTTTTACAGTATGATAAGAGTTTTGCCTCATCGTAATATAAAAAGAATCTTCAAATATATTACAACTAACAAATTACAGCATAACAACTAATATATTAAATGAACAAGAAAAAATCTTGAAACATTTTATCGAAAAGATGAAATAAGTTTGCTTTCTGTACTATTTGTTTTTCTAACATTTAAAGAGTGAATTACAAGTTAAATCTAATATTCTGGGAATTTACAACCTGTCAAATCAATTTCTAATTATTAAAAACACTATATATCATCCTTGGATTTTCGCAGTTTACATTCTGTAATGTTCCCCGCCCTATAGCGTAAAGCTGATTACCAATGCAAACTTATTTTTCCGATGTTTTTATATTAAATTAAAACTTCTTTTCATGATTCAATGACAACCTGTCAGATCGATTCATATGCCCAAAAATTCCCAATCTATAATTTTCATGAAAATGGCTAAAGTAATTGATTTTCTTCAATATTTTGTTTTGAAAATGGTAACAATGAAATTCTCTAGTAGCTAAACACATTTTGTTAACCATGATTGAAGCTATTATTTATGAAAAATCTTAGTGACTCCACTCGACTTTCCGAACATTAAGTAATTAACGGTTGTATAGATAGATTAAAGTAAGAAGTAGTTAAATCAGTGTTGGCTAGGTTTTGGACACTATGATGAAAACCACGGTTTAAACCCCGGCTGTTACCGTTCTGTCCAAAACCCTGGCGTTCTAAACTATAGTTTTTAATAGAATTATATTTTATTAAAATGATGCAAATATTCAAAGAACTTACAAAAATAAAATTGTAATTATGTGTGTATATACGTATATAAATTTTATTCGTTTTTTGAAACTTTTTTCAATTATTTGTCAGTTTTAATTTTGATAATATATATAGTGAGAGAACAATTATAATATATAAAAATAATAAAATATATATTGCTGAAGCGTTGATGGTAAAAAAGTGGATAACTGAGTCTCTAATATTGATATTTGTAATATTTATATATACACACACAGAGAGACAAGCAATATGAATAAATAATGCACTTGCTTTAAAATATCTTTAAAATATATTATCCCACATTTTTTATAATAAGAAAAAATTTAAGGGTATTGAAATTTTTATTCTATATAGTTATTGCTAAGTTTTAAATTTCTTTTCACATATTAAAAATATTTTAAAATTGACAAAATTTTCCTTGTAAAATGACTTTAATTACTAACTGTGCTAAGAATGAGGAGGATATAAAACGGAATTTCTCATAATTTTAGGTTTTAGTCAATTTAAGACACTTCTGAGCAGTTAAAGACAGTTTAAGATTTTTGTAAGTGGTTTAAACCACCTATCTGTCCAAAACCAGTTTCGAATGTCCTAAATGTTGTTTAATTTAACGCTATTGTCATTCAAATAATTTGAGCCCATGAATAAAAGAATTTTGCGTTGTGTCCCTGTAAAAATCTAAGTACTATATTCACCAGAATCTACGCAGTTCGTGTGACAGTGACATATAACATATACACAATTTTCAGATTAATCGAATAAGGCATTTAGATACTATCGCATTTTAAATAATTTCAAATCCATAATGATAAAGAATTTATCTTTGTATCCCTGTGAAAAAACTGTGAGCGCTATATTCACCAAAATCAATAGCGTTTGTAACACAGTGATCTATAACATACGTACGAACTTTCACCTCATTCGAACGAAGCGTTTAGAGGCTATCGTGTTCAGTCAAACACATACATGAATGCACACACATACACATCACCGTAAAAATAGAAAAAATGAACTCAGGGAACCGTATAGATACACGAAACGTATAGATACACCAAAATATCAAAGTCTAATTTTTGTCATAATTACAATGCTTTTCTGTTCGGAAAGTATAAATCAAACACATTTTGTGGATAAATATTTTATCTTTAAAAAAGAAGTAGGATGTTGCACGTAAATTTAATTAATTTTAACAATATAAATATTTTTGAAACACGAATACTTGCGCAAAGCTTCTTCGTATTTTACCATATATTTGCTAAATAATCAATAAACAAGTTGCCACATTACTGTAAATAAAATAAAATTCAGCCATAAAAACGGTAATGTCATACAACAGAAATACGTTTGAAGAACGTTTACGTAACTATGTAAAAATAACTGACATAAAACAAACTCTCCATCTTAATTACTTTTTCTTTTTCATAAAACCTGTAAATAATAATAAAAAAATCATTAAGTTGATGCAATATTATTGATTTGTTGAAAATATATAAGTATTGGTATTAAATATATGTGATACAACTAAAATACTGCAGCAACGTTAATAGAAATTTATTACATGAGAAAACTGGTTTATATATATATATATATACACATTTTTTTTTCCGTGAATCACAAAACAAGGCTTTCACAATCTTTTAGATAATATTGCACGTCTATTTTCAGGGTCAACCTAATAAAATTGGATGGAAAATAGCGTAATACGATACAAAAATCAAATCATTGTAATATGTTTGACAGAACGAATGATATACGTAAATCAGTAGCAGCTATTTTGCAATTTTGAAATTACGCGGCGAATTTAAACTCTTATAAGTGAGAAAATTAAAATACACAATAAATAAAAACTCAGTTATTAATAAAATTTGCAAAAGTTAAAAAGAAAAAAAGGGAAGAATCATTATGAATGACCCCGTGGCAGAAACACGGCGACAATGTCCCAGAAACAGAACTGTTCTTGCAGAAAGATTTTACTTAAGTCAAATAGATTTTGCCATTGTGTTTAAAAAAAAAAAAAAAATAGAGAGAGAGAGAGAGAGAGAGAGAAACTCAAAGAATGGTTAACTGTTCTGCAGAACAAATTTTCGTTTCTGCAGATACGATCGCCTCAATCCTGAATAAGGAGAGGAGATAAAGCGGATGTAACTCCCTTGGGTTAGCTTTGATACGGCATGCATTAGCGATTCGTGATGCGGTGATATGATTCGGTGTATCGACACTTTTCACTAGTAACCTCATCACATCGGAACTTCATTTTCGTGCCTCCAAACTTTGTTTTCGCGCCGCGCCTGCCGCTCATGTCGTGTGTATTTATTGTATTGCAAAAAGGTGTTTTTTCAAAAGAATGTGACTTTGCGACCATTTTCCGAATTTCATATTTCATGCATTTTCAGATTCATGCATAACAAAATAGCAGTGATTTTTTTTTTTTTTTTTTTTAAATAAGTGCGTGATTGCTGCTGTACCGATTTCCATACATTTTGTGATTTACGCACGACATATTAGTTGCATCTAGTGATTTTTCTTTTTTCTTTAATGTATGCGAAGAGTGCATAGGTGCGTGGTAGTAAATACACGTAGAATTTTAAAAGCTGCATTAATTTTAATGCTTGGTTCAAACTATGCAATACATTTCACAAATATATACAGAAATAAGACAATGGGGAAATTTGTAACTTCTGTAGTTATACGCAAAATAATAAAATTATGCTTTTAAAAAATTAAAGAAGATGCTTTTATTGAAATGTGAACCAAAAAGCACAAAATATCCATCTTTATAGTATTAAAATGCAGGGTAAGAGAAAATCAAGTGAGTGATACACCATAATATTTACATACTTTTAAATCTTTAATAAATAAATAATTTAGAATTAAACAAAAACCATTTTTAAAAAATCTCCCCTGACTGGGTTCGAACGTTAGACCTTTAGGTTTGTAGCCCGGAGCTTTAACTCATAGCCACAGCGTTCACGTAGGGAAAGCCTTTTTTTACAATACAGATTTCTTGTTTGCTCCCAGAGCGGTTACAAACATACATACAGGTGAAGCTAATAAAAGCCTGTTAAAAAATGAAGCTTCAAACCTTGCTTCAAAAAATAGAAAATTAAGAAATTAATCTTAAAAATACTTTATTGATTTTTAGCATTTTGTATGTAGTAAAAGATCTTAGCAATAAATATTAATGGGTATCTTAAGTTATAAAATTGGTAACTTTTCTATTTTTTCTTTTTTTTTTTTCTGATCATTAATTATTTTAATTTTGATTAAAATTCTTAGCTTTAAATTTTGTTGTTTAAGCATATGAAGTCTTTAAAAAAATTATTAATTTATTTTACAAAAATACTCGTATTATTATTTTCTACAGCTTGTTCATTTCATTTTTTAAACATTTGAATTTTTTGAATTTTTTCTTTTAAATTGAAATATTGCAAATTAAATAGCTATTTTGAATAAAAATCAAACCAAAGGTTTTGTTGAATTTTAGTTCCCCATCATACTATAGGTATGGGGAACTTAGGTAATCGTGAAATTTTTCGACCTTGGTTTTGACATTTTTACACGTATCCAGGTGTGAGGAATCCGAAAATGACAAAATTTGTATGATATCTGTCTGTAGGGTGTCAGTTAGTGTGTTAGTCCGTTAGTTTGTTAGTCTGTTTACACAATATCTCACGAACAAATAATCGCAGAGGGGTCAGATCAGTTTTAAAATATTACTTTCGATACTGGCAAAAACCCTATTCATTTGCAACATTCGAATTAAAAAACTTCGTAAGTTATCAGAAATTTATGATTTTCTTAACATGGGAGAATAGGGCAAAAATTCACTTAAACGTGCATTAAATGGAAACTTTTTACTGTAAAAATGTCAGACCAGTTTTAAAATATAAGTTTTGATGCCGGAATGAACATCAGGAAATATAAATATGCTACTTTGAAATTTTCGTAAGTTATTGGAAATTTACGTCAATTTTGAGAGATAATTCCATCGTAAAGATGTCAGACTACTTTTGAAATATTATTTAGGACACTGGCATGAATATTAATGTCTATGAATTTCCCAATATAAAAATTTCGTAAGTTATTGGAAATTTACGAATTTCTTAACATGGCAGAATAGAGCAAAATCTCACATAAACATCAATTTTGTGGGATATTTTCATCGTAAATATGTCAAACAACTTTCGAAATATTATTTAGGATACTGGCATGAATATCATAGACTATGATTTTTCCAATTTAAAAAATTCGTAAGTTATTTGGAATTTACGATTTACTTAACATGTCAGAATAAGGCAAAATTGAGCATAAACTTCCATTTTGAGGATCATAAATACATTAGACAACTTCAAAATTACATTTATGATATTTGTTTGAACATGATTGAATAGAAATATTCTAATAGGAAAATTTCGTAAATTATTCGTAATTTTCGATTTTATCAATATAGCGAAATTGTAAATTTTTCATATAAATATGAATTTTTAAGATTATTGCATTGGAAATAGTAGCATGAAAACTAAACAAAGGACTTGACCCTGATAAAATAAATTAACAGATTAGAATAAGATAAATATATCGAAGTGAAAGATGGATAGCCTATTAGGGGGGATTTCATTCTGTCACTGTATCAAGCTTTGGTAAAATTCATTCCTTTTAACATGATTATAGTATGTTTCGCACAAGAAATTTATGAGAACGTAAATATGATGGGGAACTGAGCAGAGTCCACCTATGCCAACTAGTTTTTTTTTTTTTTTTTGTAAGCAAAAGGAATTTTATTTAATAGTAGCTGTTTTGAATAAATACAAATTAAATAGCAAATGCTTTTATTTATTTATTTTTATTTACTTATTCCTATAGATATCAATATCAAATATTACTTTTAATTGATTTCTATTTATTTCATTCATCTGTAATCATTATTTTCTATTATGGATTTTATCCATGAAATCTGTTACATTTCCCATTTCAACATTTCCTTAAAAATTAAATATTTCACTTGCCTCAATCTTTATGAAGATATTTCGACTATGCTTTGTCTATAATTGTGTTACATAGATCTTTTATTCTGTTTTAGTTTATGTATTTAAATGATGGTATAATTATACATTCTGAATTCTTTAAAGTCAAATCACATTTTTTAGATTTCAAATACACATCTTTATGCTATTTGTATATAATATAAAAAATGAATCTTGTGTATTAGAATGTTATCTTGTATCTTTCTAATAATCTCAAAAACTATAAATGTTGTAAATTATTTATATTTCATTATGATATTCAGTATTCTAAATTAATTTTTACTTTTAATTTGTTGTATTTTAATTTTGAGTTCTGTTTTATATTTTATGTGGTTTGGTTTGCATCTTATGAAATAAGTACATTTGTGTATTTAAATATATATATTTAATATAAAAAAAAGTAATGAAATTTTAAAAGTATTTGTAACGTTTGTTTAATTTAGACATTTCATGATTTAAATGCCTTAAAAAAATTTGGCAGATTATTTTTGACGTGTTACTGCATTTTATGGTTTGAATTCATTGAATTTTTTTTTTTCAACAATATTGTATATTAATGTGAACAAAAAATCTGAAGCAGTTAAGAACAATAGATTTATTTTCACCTTTCTTAAAAATAATAATAATAATAATAATAATCAGTATTTTCTGGCAATAATGCAGATATATGCATTTGTGCCTAGTTAAAATTTAATTACATTGGTTATACTGAATATTATTTACTATTTAAAAATAATTTATTTTTAATTCGTAAATGTTAACTTCACAAACTATCCCTGCATAAAGATTTTGGTGTTGATGAAGCTTGTCGGAGAAAGCATAATAAATTTCTGCCACAGGGATGAATGACATTTATATACAGTCGAAGCTTGTTAACGTGAATTACTTTTAACCTGAATTGTTTCCACAGTCCCCGTCAAAATGAAGATTAGTTTAGTTATATGAAGATTAGTTACTGATAGCATCAACTACTGATAACATACACATTTTTTTTTTTTTTTTTTAATCTCCCTTAAGATTCACGTTAACGAGGTTCGACTGTATATTTATATTGAACTTTCTATACTCGTCTAAAAATGGCTATAAAATTTTAACGTACATTATTAAGTAATAAGGACATTAATAAACTTAGAATTCTCTGTTTATGAAGTAAAAAATCAACTTGTCTTAAAAGTTGTGGGGAGTGTGTGTGTGTGTGGGGGGGGGGGGGGGGTTTAGGAGGTCACACTACAGTCATTTTAAGGATCATTATACCGGAACTTATGGTTGAGGGGGGGGGGTAGTCTCAATACATTTTATTTATTCATTTATTTTTTTAACAGATCAGAATTAGCTACGCTGAAGTATACGACGTACGTCAATTTTTATAAACAAATTAATAATGTAACAGATGCGTATGTTATAAATTTACAAAATATGTTTAAAAAATGTATTTAAATTAATGTCTTAGAATAGCATTTTAAGAAAGGATAAATTTTTGAAGCTTGGAAATATACATATATAACTCTGATGCAATTTCTACATCATTTTGTCTGATAATTACAATAAAAACGAACACGAATGATTGAACTTGTCTGATATGAAAAATTCATAAAGCAATTTATGACCAAATTTTACGCTCTGATGGAACAAGAAAAGGGAAAAGCCCACATTCGTCATACTTCATTGAACGGATAAGTAACTTGTTGAGAAGAAACAATTTAAGAATATGAAATATTACAAGCCAAGCTCGATTTCCTCGAATTAAATAATTTTAATTCTGAAATTAATTATCTAAAGGATATAAAATTTTTTGTAGCTTTCATTTACTTTTCTTACCTTACCGGATTTTTTTTCTTTTTTTTCTTTTTGCGTGCGTGCGTGCGCGTGTGTTTATTACTTATGAAAATACTCCCCAACACTTATTTTATTTTATAATTACACACACATATATATATATATATATATATATATATATATATATAAGAGAGAGAGAGAGAGAGAGAATATTGCTGTGGTATAATTAGAAGAAATATGAATGTTATGATTTGATAAAACTTCGTACAATTTCCTGTATTAATTCTTAAGCTAACAACGCTTACAATGACTCAGATCCATCCAAAACAAATATTATCAACTATTAATCCAATTAAATTTACTATACGCCAAAAAAGGTTTAATGTATCAAGAAAAAGATGTTAAAAATTTTCACGAATCTAGTGTTTTCTTCTTATATACACTGAAGAAAATAAAAATAATGAAATAAATTTTCTTTACTGATAATTATCAAAACTAAAATGCGCGAAATGCATACAGTTTTTAACTAAATCAATTATAAAACTGTTATAAAGTTATTGGCACAACTTAGCATGGGGGAAAAACCAGCAATTACAAGTGTGAAAAATCAAGGAAAGCAACTGCCACCGGTCAAAATATGCAAGGAAAATAATTAAAACAAAGGCATGAAATAGCTGAAAGTGTAACGATTGGGACTAGAGAATTGATCGACAAGACTTGCTGCATCCGGAATTCATTGCTCTTCCGGTGTCCAGCCACAACTGCTGTTTAGCAATCGCGTAATCACAATTGTGAAAAAACTTCGATCATATGTGACTCTCTCATTCATAAGAAAAAGGCCGAATTAACTTCAACGGCGAAAAAAAAAAAAAAAAAAAAACTAGATCAAGAATCAAGCCTTGGTCTAAGGCATAACTTGCAGATAATCTAAAAACTTATTCGATCGACATTTGACAAATTTTTTCGTTCCTGTTAAAATCAAATCGACCTTTCCTTCTAATATTATGTAAGCTTATATTTCGAAGTTGAAGTTCCTAACTACAATCAATATGTACAATAATACTTAAACAATGTTGATGTTGGATGATTGTTTCTCTGCGTATCGGCCACTGTATATAATAATCTACTGCCAATTTTATTGACAGTGCTAGGCATAAAAATCGGTCCCAACAACCATTTTTGCAAATTCTTATGTAAAATGACCTCCTGAAACCAAATATGATGCCCATTTTGCTCTATCACCCACCATTTTTTAGAGACTCCCTTCTATTTCTATCACTTTTCGGAAATTTTATGGCTATAAATTTGATTTGTTGGGAGGGAAAGGAGTATTTTTTAACTGTTAAATATCTTCTGAGGGGCTACAGAGTTTGAAAATTCTACAATATGAACAAGTGCAGCAAGGGGAAAATTTACGGGGGGATTTGCCACTCAAATTTTATATTACATTTATTATATTTTTTCAATCAATTATTAATATTTTTTATTAAACATTATATTTTTATGTTTTTAAGTGTTAAAATAATTCTTTTCAATTCTCCAAATCAAATTCATGGCCTTAAAATTACCGAACAATCATAAAAATTGGGGGAGGGGGTGACATCCCGAGAAAACGATGGGTGATTGGGCAAAATGGGGATTATATTCGGATTCAGGAGGTCATTTTACATAAGAATCAACAGAAATGGTATTACGGCTCGAAATTTTTTTTTTTTTTTTCAGCGCAGTATAATTAAATATTTTACGGCTTGACCAGACAGATATATGTTTTATTTATACCATTTATACAGGCTAATCCAGATCTACAGATTTTACTTTTAAAAATGTAGTTATTCTAAGACTTACAAATTTTGTATTGAGATTAAATGGTCAACAAGAAAAAGATTAAACAGTAATAATCTTCGATTTAATTATAAACGTATTTTAAATAAAATTACATTTAAAAATTATAAAAATGCATAATTATTTTACAGTAGGTACTTGAGACTAACAGCATTATCTGATATTATTGCAAAATTTATGCAAAAATTAAATCTTTCTTCATATATAAAAGAAGTATAAAATCTTTCTTTCCCAAATAATGCATTATTATTAGTTATAACAAATTTCTTTACCTTTTTTTCCCCCCTTAATGTCCAAAAGAAATTTTAAAATTATCAAGACTAAATCGTTCTCCAAAAATTTCTTCGATGAGCATATTTATAAAGAAAACATAATTATCGAAAATACTAAAAGAAATGTGAAAGTTAATATCCACATTAATTATGATATGTCTGAAAATTTACTTTTTCAATGAGCATTCAAAATATTACCTTTGAAATGTGATACTTAAAGATTTCTAAAAACAGTATTAATTAAAATAATTAAACCAAGTAACTAAAAAGTTTTTGTTTCACTCAAATCTTTTTTTAATGCACAATTCAAACACATAAGTCATTTAAATTTCCAATTAAACTTCAATTTTTTTAATGAGACAGTTTACATATTTAAAACAAAAAAAAAATTTTATTTTCTTTCTTTTTTTTTTTTTATTGTTTGATTATTAACTATACAAAAAATGTAACTATTATAAAGAATTTATTGTATAACTTAAAAAAGATACTTTTACAATAAAGATTCAAACTCGTTAAGAATCTAAATTAAATTTACATAGATATATATTTTTAAGATTATTAAATTTTTATATAATAACTAAAGAGTTCATTAAACTGTAAATCAATTTGTGGTTTGTGGGCGGTTATTAAGTAAAAACCACCTGAAGCACAGTCACGCAATTTGAATAAAAAAGTAAGTATGTAGGGGGGAGGGGGGAGGACTCCTAATTAATATTAGCAAAGTCCTGTTTTTGCATTTTTGATTAAATATGCATTAATTAATTGACTCAAAATAGATATTTTTTATACAATACTTAGCTATATTTTGTTTCTGTGTATGTATTTCGGTTACATAGTCTAGACGGAAATAAAATAACTGTACGATAATTATAATTATTTATAAGCTCCGTACATTTTCTAAGGCTTACGGTGTTCTAACAAAAAATATGGCATCTGGTTTAATTTCTAATTACAAAAAATTCTTGGAAATTTCAGCTTAAATAAATCCTAAACAGAAAATTTTTTATTGTAAATAAATTTTAAAAATATATTCTTTTAATTAAGGTTTATTTATTTATTTATTTAATACTGGTGGCTATAAAAGGAATTTATTGCCACGCGCAAAGCTCATTGGGTTCGTTTCAGTGATGACCCTAGTTACATTGATCATGGTATAAAAAGTGTATATATCATGCAGCATAGACTTTATATATATATATATATATATATATATATATATATAAACTGTCATTTTAAGAATTATGGGCCCAAAATAACCTGCTTTATGACTTACTATCTAGCTTTGCCCGCTTCGCTGGTCACTATATTTAAATGAATAGTTTTTATTATTAAGTCTAAATTGTTGATGAAATAATTCATTTGTAAAACATAACTCTAGAGTGGCAACACTCAATTTATTCTATCGCTAGAAAATACCCCCCCCCCACACACACACACATAATCATGGTAAAGCATAGCAGCCATTTTCAAAAGTGATAGTTCTTCATTTCAGTGACTTTCTGAGAGCGATGTCATTCTGAAATGTTATGAAAATAATTTTGATTTTAATTATACCAAAACGCAACGACATTTTGACGCATTCCCAGTAAAATTTTAAAACTGTATTTATGAAATTTTGGTGAAAGCGCAATTTTAGAATTTTTTTACAAATCATTTCACAACTTTTTAATTTCGATTTTTAAAAAAATCTAATTAGTGACAATGTACACATTAAAAGTAGCTTACATATCAATTTTGAAGTTTTTAGCTGCAATATTTCTACAGAAATCATACAAAAATGGGATTTTCGAGAGGGATTTTCCTCACCCCCCCCCCCCTCCATTACATATACGCTAAATATGTCAAACTTCCACAGTACTTCAACCCTGGTAATAACCAATAACTGTGTAAAGTTTGATTGAAATTGGTTCATTGGTTTGGGAGGAGATATAAGATATTCCCACATACATACACTTAATTATTTTATATTTATTAACCCCTTAATTGCCCCGGACGTATATATACGTTTTATCGAAGTGCGTTCCTTTGTATTGTATTGCTGTCAGTGAAACTACTGACACGGCTTGACAATATTATAAAATAATCTTGAAATTGATCTTGACAGTGTTTTCGAAATATTTACTGATTTCAGAGCTGAAAAAGAACGGCGGTACTTAAGCTAATCTTGAAAATTTTCCCCTGCAGGTAAGGGGTTAAGTTTGCTACATTAAAGATTTTCGAGGAAGATAGGCAGAGCATTTATAAATAGGTTCATTTGAAAAACCTGAGCATAGCAGATGAGACCAATAGAGAATTAAAAATTAATATTTTTGAGGAATTTCTTCTATTCAAAAGCATCCATTAGATTTAGAATAAGAAAATTAGATCAACATTTATTATTATTATTTTTTTTTTTTTAATGATAGTAATTTTTTTAATAATGATAACAATTGTAGATGTGGGATAAAATGATTAGTTAAAGATATTGTGTAGATGGTGATGATATAAATCTAAAATGAATGTTCTAATACATTAAAAATTTTTAAGAAATAAAATTGGTTAGTTTTGCAATCTAATCTGCTCTAAGGCACACTTCTACAGACCATAAAATTATTTATATTTTATATTTCAGATAATGTCAGAAAATTACATGTTACATAAAATATTACAAGCGTATATGTCTCATATATATATATTTAAAAAAAAAAAAAACCCTTTATTGAACAAAATAAAATTTCAAACCTATATAAAAATTAATTTTAAAAAAAATCCATGTTTCCAAATGTTTTGAGTGTATTAAATATAAATATATATGAAATAAGAAAGCAAATATACATTAAACAACAAATACTTTTCTCACATAAAGTTTTAAACATTAAATAATAATATTTAATAATTCTAATTAAACTTGTTATTGTTATTAAAATTTTCTGATTTCTATTAAATTTCTGTTATGTGACATATTGGTATAAATTTTTATCGAAAAAGATAATGTCAGCCAATTCCTGCATTCAAAAAGTTAAATTAGCAAAAAATACATAATTCCTTTTTGGAAAAAAAAAAAAAAAAAAATTCTTTTTTTCTTTTTTTTTTTTTTTTTTTTTTTTTGGGGGGGGGGGGGGCGTAAAATGTGGGCAAAAAATTAATGGAAATCTGACCCGCACAAGATTGACCCGATGTAGGACTCTAAAAAGAGCAAGCTAACACATAGGTCCTAAAGAAATATAAATCAGAGTTTATATGAACAGAGATTACAGAATTTTAAAAAGAAATAAGTAAACCGTTAGAGTCGTTGTTTGAAACACCCATTTCCAAGATCTGAAACTGACTTACCTAATCAAGACACATATCAATTTCTCTATAGCAACCAAATAAAACATGCTAAAGGTCATCCAAATAAGGTTAATATAGCATATTTGTAGGAAATCATTAGATCCGTTTTTGATATATGGTCGGTACAACTATAGTATTTCCCCTCAGCTGAATTTGGCGATTTTTCTTTGGCGCCGATTTGAACGATAACGATGTCGTTCTGGATTGTTTGTGATAAAATATGGCAGCCTGCATGCTATTTATTTTGGATTTATGATTTTATGATTTATGATTTATAATTTAGCTTACGATTTTATCATTTATGCTATATGATTTATGATTTTTAGATTTATGATTTAGCCATAATTGCCAACGAAAAATCGCCAAATCTGGCTGAGGGGAAATACTATAGTTGTTCCATATTTTCTTATTTCCAGTTTTATAAATTTTCAACAAAAGTTCGCAAAATCATCTGTACACTGAACTGTACAAATTCTGAAGTTTCGTCGTTTTATTTTTATTTGTTTTAAAGATATGATACACTGAAAATTCCCCTCTACACATATACATACATATACAAAAACCCACCAAAAACTACATTTTTAACCCAAGATACCTTAAAACATGCAAAGCAGGTGAAATACAATATCGAAATTTTTGACAGAATACAACACTTTCATTACCTATGACAGTCGGGTAATGGTAGTAAAAATAAATAACATTTAATACTTTAAAGTCAGCTATTATATTTTTTAAATTTTAAATAAGGTGATTAAATTACACACAAATGCATTCGATTCGGATAAAAATAATTTTTCTTTCATAATGTAATTACGGGACAAACAATCGATTTCTTCAGCCATGAAACAAAATATTAGTGTTATTCTTTTATTTCTTTTAAAATGATAACACATGCATGAATCCTGTGGATCAATAATGTTAGAGGCTTTAATGTTATGCTAAAAGTTCACAACGATACACGATTTCATAAATTTAACCTTATTTTTTCTTAAAATTACAAAAAATTCCTATCTGTTTACTTTTTGTATTATGACAAAGGACTTCTCATGACATTTTAAAAATCACGAATGATTAAATTAATAAGTAAATAGAAATACAAAATTGATTTATTTTTAATAATACAACATTTAATTGAATGCGGGTAAAACAATCCATATTTGTTTTATCTGTGTAAAGTTTCCAACTTATAACAAACTTTATATATACATATATACCCGCTTTTAAGCAATACTCTAAAAGTATACAATACACTCCTCCTCATATTTATAAGGACACTTTATATTTTGAAATAACTAATGTAAAAATAATTGCAAACAAGATTATACTAAGTGCACTTAATATATCTAGTATTCTAAAAACCAAAACTGCTATAATTTTTTTTAATATAAAACAAAATTAATAAAAAATAATGCAAAATTTGTTTTTCTCCACGTTTTTAGATGTTCATAATTATAGGGACAATCCAGATTTTTTCGTTTTATTTAAATTACTAGCGGATAAATTACAGTTGACATGCAAATTTGTTAACTACTGGGCTAGATTAATTCATATATAAGCCTTCAATTTTTCTTGGACGGTCATACTGATAATTCTTCGAAAAAAAGAACGTTCAAGTAGTGAAGTATGATAAATATGTTTTTTAAGTGGAAGGATAATTTCAATCCGCCGAATTTCTAATGAAATTCGAAGATCTAAAATTGCTGAAGGAAATGTGATCAAACGTTGAACTGCTGGTTCGATAGGAGAGAGATCTGATGCAAAATCAGAGTTGTTTTACAGAGATCGAAGGCTCATAATTCCTCTTACTGTTCAACTCATAATGACTGCTGCCAACTTTGTTCGTAATTTTTAACGAAAGGTTAAGGTCCACATTTATGCATGTTTAAAATAATTAATAATATGTTAAAATGAATAAAAAACCTCTAATAACCGATCAGCATTTAATGGGGGAAAGAACGTCTGTGTTAAAGTTGAATAAAGACAATATTAAATGGTAAAATGTTGCATTTTCGGATGAAAAACATTTTATTCTTGATTAACCAAATGGTCTTAACAGTTACTGGCACGATCTGAAGATAGCGAAAGACAGAGCAGAAATTTTTTAAGGGTAGATATGAATCGGGAATTTTAAAGGTGGATCTATGGTGGCTCTGGAGAGCTGCTTCTACTGAAGGCAGAATGAATTTAGTAATTTTTTCTATTATTATGAACATCAAGAGAATATCCGCAAATTTTAAACGTGGAATTATCAGATTTTTGTTAGATTTTGGGGGGTAATAATATTTTTTTCAACAAGACTTACATTTTTGCTCTACTTTTAGAGTAATAGGAATTAGTTTGAAGAAAGAAACTTCTGTATTATTGCTTTTCCCATGGCCTAAAAGTTGAAAAAACCTTAACTTATGATATTAGAAAAGTGCATGTAAGTGGAGAGCAATTTTAAATAGTTTAAATGTATTAAGAATATCATATATGCTACTAGCAGACCCGGCCACGCGTTGCTGTGACTAAGTTATACGTTGAATTATACGGCTGTAAACTATTTAGTACAGTTAAATTATTATTTACGAACAAAGACGAAAACGTTGTAGCCGATGTAAAAACCCACAGGGTTGAGATTTGAAACTTAGGTCAAAATTTGGAAGCGATTGATAAAAATTTTCGTAGTGTTGATATTAAGCACAAATTAATTTTATTGTAGGGTCCTATAAATTTTAATGGAGAAGTGATATATATTATTTCTAATGCTACTTTGGATAAAATTGCTAAAATGACTAATATATAAATTAAATTCTATTAAAATTCTATTAAAATAAAAGTATAAAAGAAACAGACGATTTTAAAATCAATTTTTATGGAGGAGTGAAATATAATATATGCTATAATGGATAATTTTACTATTAAATGACCTCATCATTTTAAATATTTTAAAGAGGGCAACAGCTGTAGTTATAAAAGGGAAAACAATAAGGCTAAACCAGAAAAATAAGTAAATTTGATAAATATTTTAAAACTTTAAAATTGGAAATCTTATGAAATATTGGACATTTAAAGTAAATACATGTATCATTTTAAATACAAAAAGATTTTGGAAAAGTTTAGTGTATTTTAACGAAGTGATGAGAAGTTTTTGAGTATGTTAAAATTTTAATAGTAAATTCAAGTCAATAAAGATGGGAAACATTGAGGATTAAGATAAGAATAATTATAAGATTAAAAAAAAAAAAAAAAAAAAAAAAAAAAAACTTTTTATATACCATGCTTTTAAATTTTAATATACTAATAATATACAAATTAAAAGGAAAATGATAAATATTCTATCATAGTTTGAAGTCAAATTTGTTTTCAAATGTCTAAATAAAATATCTGATGTAAGATACTAATATTTTGCAGCGGAATAGATTTCATTTCTGTCATCCTTGGCGAAAAAAAAAGAATATCGCCAAATTATCTGGCGAAAATATTTAATTCCTTTCAAAAATCATGGTTATTTTAACAACTTATATTAAAAGAGTAATGAATAATATGAAACAATATTTCGTACAATACATATTACATGTCATACATACGTACAATGAATAATACATATTACATTTCGTACAATGCATACATCTGGCATGTATATTTTCGTGTTACGCTTTTGATCGCCAAATAATAATAATAAAAAAAGCCAAGGGCGACAGAGTTTAAAAATTTAAAATTAAAATTTTGTCAATTTGACAGCAAAATAATTCAATCTAACACCCGCGATAACTAATACATATCTATACCCAAATATAAGGATTAAAATCGGGAAATAAATTTCCTCGATTTTTAATAATTTCTTACAAAAAATCCAGTGGGCAATTAACATAGGAAATCTTTTTCTTGGCTGCACAGACGGTCAGTGAGTCACACTTCGCTTGCGTATAGAACTCATAGATATAGTATAGCATATATAGAATAGAGTGATCATTGGGGAGAAAAAAGTTATTCCTTTTCATTTGGGAAAAGACGACGTTTTTACCAAAATATGGCCGTCTTTCCCCGAGTGAATACACACGGGAATACATACTAATATTTTAGCAAATAAAATTTATGAATAATTTATTTGCTAAAGGGGAATGGAAGACTCCAGATACAGTTTCAAATTCATATTTCTTTCTTTCTTTTCTTTTTCTTTTTTTTTTTCTTTTTTTTTTTTTTTCAATACCACTTAATGGCTGTTTCCAAAGCTTTTATTTTTTATCTTTTTTCGGCATCAAAAATCTTTCTACGATAACATGGGGATGAGAGATCTATATATATTACTATATCTATGATAGAACTACATTAGCACTTTATCAATGTGTATAAAATCTTTAAATTGATTATGACGTCAATTTTCGTGAGATGCATAATTTAACTTTTTATAATTTTTTAACGTTCACGTTTGATTAAATGTATTTATTTTTATGTCGAAAGAAAATGAACTCGTATTTTTTTTTTTTTTTTTTGGCAACAATTAAATTAATGGAACTCACAGATATTTTGGAGCAACTTTAATAAAGGTCTATAATTAACAAATAATTGCAATAAAACAATATTGTGACAATAAATTGAGATAAAAACTATCCTATCTCTCAAGTTGGATCAAACTGCACACAGTGTGCAAAATTTCATCAAAATCAATTCCTTAGTTTAGGAGTTTACCCCGGACAAACATCGTGACACGTAATTTATATATATATACAGATTAAATTATAAAGTTTTGATCAATGAAGCACAAATAAGTAAAAAACAGGATTAATTTCACTGTATTATCTTCATTATAATATGAATTCAATTTACACTTCAGTCTAAGTAACACGTGGCCGGCTATGCTAACACCAAAAATTTAAAAAGTGGAAATAATTGAATTATACGAAATTTATTAATAGGTTAAAAAGTTGAAGATTCTTTGTGTAGATGGCAGCACCAAATATATTTCAGCTTTCATTTTCATATGAAACAGAGTAATTGCTCCACGCTCTACTTTCCCCGTTTCATTTTTGAAAGGAAATATGAAAGTTGAAAGTAATCTGTTACAAATAAAGACTGTAAATATTTTGAGGAGAATTTTATAGCGTCAACAACACGTGGTAATTATGCTGTTAAAATGTAGCTTATATGACACGTTCGTAGATTTACCATAGCAGCGCCATCTATTGATTACTTACTCAACCCAGTCGAAAGGTATCGACATCTGTTAGAATCATTTGGAGTTAACAGATAATTGTGACTGTCAAATAATAACAGACAAATAATTAGCAATAAATTAAAATTGCGACTATAATTTGAGATTTAAACTATCCTATCTCTCAAGTTGGATCGAACTGCACATGGTGTGCGAATTTTATTATAATCGGTTAAGTGGTTTAGGAGTCCATTGAGGACAAACATTGTGACACGAGATTTATATATATTAAGATATGAAATGGTATTGAAACTGAATATAAAAAAAAAAATGTATATATATATATATATATATATATATATATATATATATATATATATATATACACCAGAGAGAATGTCTGACTGTTTAACCCTAAAAAGAGACCCCATAAAATATTAATTTAAAGAATAACTGAAAAAAAATTACTAAAATTCGAGCTGTCCTTATAATTGTGAACACCTGAAAAATCATCTTTTTACCATATTTAAAGTTTTTTAAGATAGAAAAACGATAAAACTTTTTAAATATAGTTTATTCATGAAATTCAAATTAATTAAAAATATATTTGTTTAAATAATAGTGTTCAGTGTTTAGTTAATAGAGAAAAACAGGTGTCTTTATAATTGTGAGAAGGAGTGTAGTCGTCGTATACAATGAAATTTGTACTAAAATTGTAAACAAGAATTAAAAATTTCAATTTATCGCTTAATATATGTAAATGTCTTCATTTAATATAATTCAATATTTCTCGAATATCATTCATCACGTGACATTAATACTAACTGAAAGTAACTTCTCGAACTTATAACTTCGATTTCGAACGTTTTATTAAAAAGAGGGAGAGCAGAATTATATTGATTATCAGACAAAAAGAGATGCGAGATAAAATTAAATCTCTCAGATGAACGCAAATGATTTGCTTTAATTGAAAATAAAAATTACCCATATTAAATAATTATTGAGCAGAAAGTCAAACTACCGTCAAATTAATTAACGATGAAAATATTACTGTGAAAAAGAGATATTATCAGATGTTTAAATGACCTCAAAATAACCAGAAATCTTGCAAAAACTGTATTAATTAATATTTGAAAATACCTCGATTTCTTATTCAATTAATTTAAGAAAAGAAAGAACATTCAGTAACTGAATGTGTACTTTAAAACTATTATAAGACATACTTAACAGCAAAAACTGAAATTGATCTTCGATAAAAGGGGCACAAACTTTTGTACTAATTAATCAATCTTTATAAAACACCATGCGTGTATACTGCTGGTACTAATGAAATTCTGCACTTTTGTATTAATATCACACTAACCGTACATGTAACAGTATCTGAATTGATAATAAATAATATAATTCTTAAAATATAACATGTTCCATAAGACAATTTTGAAATCTTTATAACTTTTTTGGTTTAATAATATTCTAAAACTGCATGAACATTCATCACGTCTCCACGTCTCTCTCTCTCTCTGTATATACAGTGGCACAAACAATTGAGGATACACCTTACTTTTACTTGATAAATCCAACTTTCAATTGAAATAACACGTTAACTAGAAGTGCAAACGTGTTTTTATTTTCACACGTAACAAAAAGGTTAATTTACAGTAAAAATAACGAAAATCAACAGAAAAATATCTAAAATTAAAAATTTCACAAGTATTTGAAATAAACATAGGCAGATCTTTACCTCAAAAAATTAAGGATACACCAATGAAATTTGTGTGACATATCACATACAAAGACAGTGTCAATATTTAGTTGCATGTCCTTTGGCTTTTATAATGTCCTCCAAACGTCTTAGTACCGATTCGACCAATTTTTTGGTGGTATTGGAGATATTTTATCCCATTCTTCTTGTAACACTTGCTTTAAATGGACTTTGTTCCTAATTCGGTGTTTTTGGACCGCTGTTTCGAGTGTGGCCCACAAATTTTCTATGACATTGATGTCAGGGGACTGTGGTGGTGTGTGCAATTGCTGTTTACAATGAAAAACACACCACAATTTGACATTACGTGCTGTATGTTTGGGGTCGTTGTCGTGCTGGAATATAAAATTTCCATCTAAACCCAATTTTTTTGCACTTTCTTTAAGATTGTTGTGTAGTATATCTATATAAAGCTTATGATCCATTATGCCGTCTATAAAAACTAAATTTCCTACCCATTTGAAGCCATACAACCCCAAACCATGACGGAGCCACCACCATGTTTAACTGTAGGACGTAAATTTTTTTGGATCCAAAACGGTGTTCGGCTTTCTAAAAACGGTGCGACGGCCATCACTACCAAAAATGTTGAATTTTTTTTCATCACTAAATATAACTTTATTCCAAAAGTTATCTGTCTTCAATTGATGAGTTTTTACAAACTCCAAACGCTTTTTCTGATTTTGTAAGCTTATGAAAGGTTTCTTTCTAGCTACTCGACTGCTATATCCAGCATGTCTAATCACATTTCTCACAGTTTCAGCACTTACACTTCTGCCTGTTATTCGAGAAGTTTCTGCAGCTAGTTTGACTGCACTTAGTTTAGGATCAATCTTGATATCTTTCAAAATTTTCCTTTTGGCTACATCACTCAGAATACTTTTCCTTCCTCTTCCACTTTTATTTTCAATTAATCCATCGCTTTTAAATCTTCCAATGATTTTCTGGACACACGAGTGGCTTCTACCGACAATTTCAGCTATTTCACGATAAGATTTTCCTTTCTTAAATAACCTTAATATAAATTTTCTTACATCAATACTGGTCTCTCTCCGAGAGGCCATTTTCCATTTAAAATTGCGACTTTAAATTCACATAACGAACTTCAAAAGACAAAAGTAGCAGTCGAAAAGGTTTAAGATAAAATTGCCCAAACTTAGGTTATTATAGCAGCAAGCAGAAATAAATCTAGTGGTAGTTAAACAAAAATTTTATTGGTGTATCCTCAATTTTTTGAGGTAAAAATCTGCTTATGTTTATTTCAAATACTTGTGAAATTTTTAATTTTAGATATTTTTCCGTTGATTTTCGTTATTTTTACTGTAAATTAACCCTTTTGTTACGTGTGAAAATAAAAACACGTTTGCACTTCTAGTTAATGTGTTATTTCGATTGAAAGTTGGATTTATCAAGTAAAAGTAAGGTGTATCCTCAATTTTTTGTGCCACTGTATATATATATTTATAATGAACTGAGAAGAGAGCTTAAAAAAATATAAGTTTATGCTTTACAAGTCATGAAAAAATAAACTAAACTAAACGAGACGAAGAGGCAATTAATAAAAATTTAGTATTCCATTGCAACATTCAGCCCGTCAATTTCTGTGTGTTGATGTTTTAATTTCAAACAGTTTCTTTGAAAAATCTGTTTTTTTTTTTTTTTTTTTTTTTTTTTTTTTACTTTCTTCTATAAATTATTACTTTCTTCTATTATAAATATTTACTTTCTTCTTTAAAGATGTTCTGGATACAATTTAACCAGTTATATATGCAAAAATAGATCATCCATCAATCACTTTTTACTCTCTCTCTCATTCTCTGTATGCGTGTATTTGTATGTCTTGGCAAAATTTTGTGGAAGCTCACTTCATAAGCTAATAGACAGAATTTAAAAACAGTTTGCATTTCGTTGAATACTGACTAAAATGGTGCTAATTAGATTTCCTAAAATGTCGCTTTACATGCGACAATGCCATGGTGCAATTTCCCCCGGACTTCTTCTAAGGGTGTGTCCCAGAACGTCACCAATAACCTACTGCGTAGCTAAAGTGCGACGTTAGAAACAATCAACTCAAAAACTCAGCTGCAATTTTCTCTCATTTAACCCTTTAAGGCGTAGTGCTCTTGCCAGAAGGCGTAATTACCAGTAACTGGAAAATTTCATCATGGAATTCTTCAACAAAATTTTACTTATCTAATTTAGCGAGAAAAAACATTTATTTCTTTTAACTTTGTGTATTCTTGTGGTTTTACATATTAAATGAGCGTAATTATATTGCCTCTCAAAAGGTTAAAGGAGAGCTATAATCTTAACAACATCTCAAGTATATAAATACGCAAAACTTCATATGCATGAGTCATGATGAAAAACTATGTCGATTTATTTTAGGTTCATATCAGTGGGGAGGTTGCGCTACTTATGCATTTATTTAACCATTTACGGAAAGACAATATCTTGTGTTCTATGATATACAAATGAACCAGATCTGTATGGAATGCAGATATACATATATGTTTACTCAATATGGGTGCAGGTCAGACCACAGATGGCGCTGATGTTATTCAGTTTCTGCATTTTTTCAGGTGGTTATACCTCAGTTACTATCGATTAAAACTGCCCCATACTGCACTTTTAAAATCCTTATTGTGAGAAGCCATGCTAATTAAATTCAGTGTTGCCAGATTTAGGGACTTTTTTATTCAATATCCACCACTAAATTTTAGTTATAAGTTTCGCCTAATCACTTCGAAGTTGATCATCTATCATGTCGTAATTAAACTTCCCCTATAAACAGCATCCTACAGCGCAAACGGGTGAACAAATTGCAACAAAATTTAGTATATAGACTATACACGAGATGCGCTCACGGAATTTCGAAAAAAAAAAAAAAAAAAATTAGCTCCAAAATGTCCACTAGAGGTACCTTTTCCGGAAAAACATTAAATTTAACAGAATAAACGACCAAAACGGAATACAGAAACAATATTAACATTTATTGACTAGTTTCTAATCACCTTGTCATCGAACCACATGAAGTAATACCTGTTTTGCATAAAGCTTTCTCTTCTTCGCAAGCATGCAAATCTCGACATTTTTTTCCTAGAACTGACAGCTTTTCCCGGTTTTACATTTTATCACTCATAATTCTTGCTCTGGATTTTTAATATTGTTTCTGTATTCCGTTTTGGTCTTTTATTGTGTTAAATTTAATGTTTTTTCCGGAAAAAGCACCCTCTGGTGGGCATTTTGGATTTTTTTTTTTTTCGAAATTCCGTGAGTGCATCTGGTGTATAGCCTATATACCAAATTTCGTTGCATTCCGTTCATCCATTTGCGCTGTAGGATGCTGTTTATAGGGAAAGTTTAATTATAACCACCCTGTATATCAAATATCACTTCGATGATTAATCATCTATTATATATATCAAATATCATTTCTCAAAATTATTGGTGACTATTAAATAAAAAAGCCCCCTAGTCTGGAAACACTGATTAAATTTTTGTGCATGGTAATCGGTAGATTACCATGTTACTTAAATTTTACCTGTTATATTAAAATGATATAGAAAGAAAGTTTTGTGATAGCCACAGCATACTAATTATTGCTTAAAAAATTGCGTGAAACATACATTTTAAAATACTTCTACACCGATTTTATTTTTAACTAGTGTACTTTAAGTTTCCATAAAGCAATTAAAACTTTTGAATTATTTGGAACCTTTGTCACCAACGCAAGTCCGTTTAAAAGCAATATCAGTAACAAGAAAATGAAACTCGTATTTTGTTGACAAACACGCAAAAATAACAGCGAATTTCCATTTGCAAATAGCTTTTTATTTAAGTAGGAACATGAAACATTCCTTCATCTTAAAATAACTACAGATGAAATAAAAATAGAAATTGAGGCACATAATTCAACGAGGAAATAAATTCTAAACTAAAATTTATACAGACGGAAAGTTTTTTTTAGAGTTACTATGAAGACACACAAATATACGTATCTCTTTATTAAATTTGCATGAATTTTGTAACTTCATTTCGTATATTACCGTAAAATGACCTATCTTTGGCCATTTTCTGTTGAGAGGGTTATTCTGTTTTAAAATATTTTTATCAAATGAAAACATATCATAAAAGAACTATTGTCATAAATTAACATAATAAATATTTAGTATTTTTACGCAACTTTTTTTTTCCCGTCATCAAAGACATTTATTCCCTTATTAAATTTCTTTGGATTGTAACTGTAAGTCGTATACTTACTATAGAAGTTCCTTTAACTGTTTTAAAAGCTTTCTCAGAACTTCTCAAAACAACATCTTTAAATCAACATAATCTACTAAAATGAATTAGTGTTTTTAATCTGAATGGGAAAAATTTATGTATTTTTAAAATATTTCTATCAAATGAAAACATATCATAAAAGAACTATTGTCATAAATTAACATAATAAATATTTAGTATTTTTACGCAACTTTTTTTTTCCCCTCATCAAAGACATTTATTCCCTTATTAAATTTCTTTGGATTGTAACTATAAGTCGTATACTTACTATAGAAGTTCCTTTAACTGTTTTAAAAGCTTTCTCAGAACTTCTCAAAACAACATCTTTAAATCAACATAATCTACTAAAATGAATTAGTGTTTTTAATCTGAATGGGAAAAATTTATGTATTTTTAAAATATTTCTATCAAATGAAAACATATCATAAAAGAACTCTTGTCATAAATTAACATAATAAATATTTAGTATTTTTACGCAACTTCCCCCCCCCCCCCTCATCAAAGACATTTATTCCCTTATTAAATTTCTTTGGATTGTAACTGTAAGTCGTATACTTACTACAGAAGTTCCTTTAACTGTTTTAAAAGCTTTCTCAGAACTTCTCAAAACAACATCTTTAAATCAACATAATCTACTAAAATGAATTAGTGTTTTTAATCTGAATGGGAAAAATTTATGTATTTTTAAAATATTTCTATCAAATGAAAACATATCATAAAAGAACTATTGTCATAAATTAACATAATAAATATTTAGTATTTTTACGCAACTTCCCCCCCCCCTCATCAAAGACATTTATTCCCTTATTAAATTTCTTTGGATTGTAACTGTAAGTCGTATACTTACTATAGAAGTCCCTTTAACTGTTTTAAAAGCTTTCTCAGAACTTCTCAAAACAACATCTTTTAATCAACATAATCTACTAAAATGAATTAGTGTTTTTAATCTGAATGGGAAAAATTTATGTATTTTTAAAATATTTCTATCAAATGAAAACATATCATAAAAGAACTATTGTCATAAATTAACATAATAAATATTTAGTATTTTTACGCAACTTCCCCCCCCCCCCTCATCAAAGACATTTATTCCCTTATTAAATTTCTTTGGATTGTAACTGTAAGTCGTATACTTACTATAGAAGTCCCTTTAACTGTTTTAAAAGCTTTCTCAGAACTTCTCAAAACAACATCTTTAAATCAACATAATCTACTAAAATGAATTAGTGTTTTTAATCTGAATGGGAAAAATTTATGTATTTTTAAAAAGATTCATCTTTCCATCTTTCTCTATATTTTCAGATAAGCAATATATATAACATTTAAATTTTTTGATTACTTCTTACAATTTAAGTAATTACTGAAATCCGCATTTCTTCATTCTTTCGACTATTACGGATCAAGAGAAAATCTACGGAATTTTTAATTTGGTAGCTTTGATTTATTATGAGGTTAAAACAAATTAGTGTAAATTATATTTGCTCATTTCTAAATGTTATTTTATTACTTTCTCTTACCTTCTCTTACTTTCTCTTACCTTCTATTACTTTCTCTTACCTTCCATTACTTTCTCTTACCTTCCATTACTTTCTCTTACCTTCTATTACTTTCTCTTACTTTCTCTTAGAGAAAGCATTGTTTTAGGGTCAAATTTTCGAAAGTGAGTTTTTGTTATATTTACAAGTTCTGAGGTTCCTGAATACGAAAATCATGTTTTTAGTGAATGGTGTGTGTGTGTGTGCCTGTTATTAGCATATCTCAAGAACAAATAGTTGCAGAAATTCCAAACTCGGTATTTTAAATGTGTATCATATAGGGATGCTACACTAAGCTTTTCGTTGAGATAAAGCAAATGGTTGTGTACAGGGACACTCAAAAGCATTCAAATACATTACGTCTATGGGGAAAATTGCAGGTAAGTAGAGTTTAACATCTATAGACTGCACTAAACCAAATGAAACGAATATATATCTTTTGTAATAGAGATAGTCAACTGGGAAAAAAATTTTGTGTATGTAAAACCTCGCCTCCCTCCTTAGGGGGAAGTCCCCCCTCGAGGGGAGTAAATTTTCATGATGGGTATCTTTCAAAAGAGCTCGCCAGAACTATCGATCTGCGATAATTTAAAATAAAGTTATCAATTTTTTTCATTTTTAACATTTTTTTTTTTTTTTTTTTTTTTTTTTAAATGTAATATTGAGAACAAATTCCAACTTTTTTTGGATATTTAGTGTTGTACTACACTTAGAGTAACTTAAAAACGAATAATTTTAGGAGATCCAATTGTTGTATTTTAAAGTTAGTATAAGTTTGTTGATGGAAAAGTTTGATCAAGATTGATAAGTTTTAATGAATGTTGAGTATGAAAATTATCTGTATAATTTTAAGTAAACTTTTGATTTCAGCAACAAAATTAAATTCTATATAAATGTAGATGCATTAATGAAACGGGGGGTTGAGGGGGGCGGTAACTCCCCTCACACAGAACTAATTATCATATAAAACTCTTTCGAAGCCTAATTTCAATTGTTTAAAATAGGTTTACATAACAGTACACGTTATCTTACCTCTTAATCTCCAACCTGTATTTATATTATTAAATTTCAGGGTAAAAGAAAGTCGTGTGAGTAACATACCAGATTATGTTTACTTTGTTATAGATTTGATTTGAAAGCGATTACATACATATCTTGTTTAAATGATAAATATTTTGCGAGTAATCTCGTTTGCGTTTGATCGATTTTATGGAACACTATATATATATATATATATATTTTTAATAAATAAATATATAAAATAAGAGAGTCGTGTTTTATAAGCACCTATTCTTGCTATTTTCTAAATATAAAGTTTTAGTTTCGAAAATTGCGGACATTAACATTTTCCTCTTAAATTACTATTAGATAGATTTTTAAGAGAGAAAAGAAAGAGAAAAAAAACATTTTTCACATTAACTAATTCCAGCACTATGTGAATACTGTAGATGTGATTATTTACTTCAAATTAGTAACGAATATCAACATATTTTATATTTAATGTCAAATGTTCGCTAATAATTTCAAATAAATAACCACAATTACAAAGTTCACTTAGGGCCAGAATTAATTCACGTTTCCATTAATTCACATTCCCATTCCACATCCCCTTTCTAATGCTAACTCATTAGAGATAGCATTTTAAAGAACGAACTATGTTAACGTGTTTTTTCAAAACTTTTAGTCGGGTACCGCAGTCACTGCACGACGAGAAGCCCTACCGTCAAGTTTAGTTTGCGAAATTCTTTAATGTTGCATGACGCGGAAGCTTATTGTGGAAAGCATTCCAGCACCAGTGCTGCCCAGAAACAAACTTTAATAGTCGTCATCGTCGCACGAATGTTGGTGCTAAGGGCACTGGAATCGTCGACAGGGCTTGCTGCTTCCAACCTATTATGTGACCTTTAGAGCAGTGATGCCAGATGGTCGAAAATTATTTCCCCAAACAGGTCTTCAAATTTCCCCAAATCAGGGTTTTTTTTTTTTTTTTTTTTTTAGAAAAATACCCAACTGAAAATAATTTTTTTTTCAAAAAAAAAAAAAATTCAAGCAGATTTAAGTGGGTTTAAGCTAAGATTTTTCCCCAAATGAAGGCAATTTTTGAAAAAATCCCCAAATAACAATAAAGCTATTGAAAATCCCTGGTCGTAGTGATAAATCATTACGTTGCCAATATTGACAAAGTTGAAGAACTCCCCAGATTTGTCCCCAAAAATTTTAGAATTCCCCAAAAATGTCCCCACAAACATTTGGTCCCCAAAATTGTCCCCAGAAGCCTCAAAAATCCCCCAAAATGGGGACAAAATCCCCAATCTGGCATCACTGCCTTAGCGGTTAATCAAATAACATATTTATTATCTTTGCTTTAGAAATTAGTTTTGCAAAGAAAGAAAAAAGAAAAGAAAAAATATTTCCTGAGAGAGAAAGATTTTTTATAGTCTTGATTGTGAAGAAAACAATACAAAAAACGAGATAAAAATACGATAAATAATAATAATAGGTAAAGCAGATAAATAGTGATATTACATACACATGTAAATAGAAGAATGCTTTGTTTATTAAATACTCGTGTTTCAAACAGGTGCGAGTTTTCTCTTTTACTTGTTGATAAGACTGAAAGATATCGGTCAAAATATGAGTTCATAGTGGCAGACGCTTCCATCGATTTATTGATGAGATAAATAATGGGCACAAACACTTTTAGTACATGAGAGAGAATATTTACTTCTAGAACATTTACACAAAAAAAGAATGTTTCTTAAAATTACAGATGACTATTTTAGAAAGAAAGCTTAAAAATATTTCTTTAATATAGTTCTGATTGTCTATTATGTAATTAACAATTTATTGCTTTAAAAACGAAAAAAATAATAATCAAGAACTAATAATTGTTTAAATAAAATTCAAAATTAACCCTAAAAAATAGTATATGCAATTTTTTTTTAAGGAAGTTTTAGGCATTTTTACTTTCTCTTACCCTTACGGTAGAGAGAGTATTGTTTTAGGCTCAAATTTTCGAAAGTGAGTTTTTGCTGTATTTACATGTTCTGAGGTTCCCTGAATACGAAAATCATGATTTTAGCAAATGGTCTGTGTGTCTGTTATCAGCATATCTCAAGAACAAATAGTAGCAGAGATTCCAAACTTGATATTCTAAATGTGTATCCTATAGGGATGCTACATTAAGCTTTCGTTGAGATGAAGCAAATGATTCGTGTACAGGGACACTCAAAAGTATTCAAATACATTACGTCCATAGGGGAAATTGCAGGTAAGTAGAGTTTAACATCTATAGACTGCACTAAACCAAATGAAACGAATATATATTTTTTGTAATAGAGATAGTCAACTGGGAAAATTTTTTTGTGTATGTAGGAGCCTTGCGCCCCCCCCCACCCCCTCGAGGGTAGTAAATTTTCATGATGGGTATCTTTCAAAAAAGCTCGCCAATACCTTTAAAACGAATGGTTGAACCATAGATCTGCAATAACTTAAAATTATCGATTTTTTTCATTAAAAAAAAAAAAAAAAAAAAAAAAAAAAAAGTAATTATTGAGAATAAATTCAACTTTTTTTTTTGGATATTTAGTGTTATACTACTTCTCTAATATGGAAATCGTCTGCATTAGCATGGAAAATAATTTTTTTAAATAATAATTTTAATAGATTTTTTTTTACTGAGTGAATTTGTATAAGAAAATGATGTGGTGGCCACAACACACTAGTTATTTGTTGTTAGTGCGTGTGCTTTACTAATAATATTTTACCAGTTCTAGGAAAGCTGTTCGGGAATTGAAATAAATTCCTCATAGAGATATGGTAAATAATGTATGTTTTAAGCTAAATAGTCATCACTTTTTTTTTTACATATTTGCGCGTTTTCAGGCTTCCTGCTTACCGTAGTCAAGTTTTTTAACGTTTGATCTTTGTCTGTACACAACAGTACTCGTTATCTTACCTCTTAATCTCCAACCTGTATTTATAGTATTAAATTTCAGGGTAAGAGAAAGTCGTGTGAGTGACACACCTGATTATTTTAATTGTTAATGTCTGGTGATACATTATTTTATTTTGAATAATTTCATATTGTCGGAATTATTAGCCTTAGTAATTATTTATTAAAATAATTTATTTTGTCAGGCGCTTATATTACATTGCTTTCATGCGTGAGTTTTAGTTCTTTCGAATACCGCTTATATATTTTGAGGATCTAGGAAAATATTTGAAATACTGCCACTTATTATACATTATTTATTACATCATTCATAAGTTTGAATTGGCACCACTGAAAGTTTCATATAAAAGCTTATATCCATTCCCATTTAAAATTTATAAATTGAACTATATTAGGCCTGTTCACCAATATATATATAATCAGGCAAGAATTCTTATTGTTTTTGATATATTTTTAATTATATATTATCTTTAAATTGCGTTTTCTCAGTTTGCATTTTTTTCTTGATCTACAAAATGCTAAAACTTCTACAGATATTCAAGAAAAGACTTAATATATTTTTACTTTCCGAACACTATAGTGAGAAAAGTATTGTAATCATGTCAAAAATCCAAATTTGAGATTTTGATGTTTCTATACTTTTCGAGGTCCCCTGAGTCCGTTTTCCCTATTTTTACGATGATGTATGTATGTGTGTGTGTGTGTGTGTGTGTATGTATGTGTGTATGTCTGTGAATGAACACGCTAGAACTCTAGCTGAAAGTTGGTTCGTATATTGTAAGTCACCATAGTACGAACCCTATTGATTTTGGTGAATCTAGCACTTATCGTTTTTTTACAGGGACACCAGGAAAAATTCTTTATCATTATGGGCTACGGGGCCAAATTTTTAAAAGTGCGATAGCGTCTAAACGCTTTATTAATCTGAGCAAAAAATTTGTACACATGTTATAGGTCACAGTTGCACGAACTATATAGATTTTGGTGAGTTTAGCACTTACAGTTTTTTTACAGGGACACAAAGCAAAATTCTTTATCATTATGGCCTATGGGGCCAAATTTTTAAAAGTGTGATAGCGTCTAAACGCCTTATTCAATTGAGCTGAAAATTTATATGAATATTATATAAACCACTGTTGCACTAATTATAAGCATTTTGGTGAATGTAGCATTTATAGGTTTTTACAGGAACACAACGAAAAATTCTTTATCATTATGATCTATGGGCTCAAAGTTCAGTAGCGTTAAATAAGACATCGTGTAATATATGGAGAAAAATACTCAAACACTTTATTATGGTTTTATCTCTTTTGTTTGTTTAACAACTCCCCTTTCATTACTTTATCTACTGTTAATTTACTCAATGTTCGGAAAGTCGAGTGGAGTCACTCAAGATTTTTTTTTTATATTTAATATAACCTACTTAAAGTAATTAGGGATAGATTTGGCAATACCTTTAAAAGAAAGAATATTAAAATTAGAAATGTAACAAAAATCATGTTTTTTTTTTTTTTTTTTTTTTTTCTTTTTGCAAATTTTTACATAGACATGCCCTTTTTAAATTTTTTTCTAAATACTTATCAATTAATTTTAAAATCCAACCCCATTGTTTTAAGTAGGTTCTGTTAAAAATTAAATTTTTCTTAAATATCTGTAAAAGTGCATTTTAAAGATCGTGAATTCATAGGGAGGGGGGGGGGGATGCAAACTGAGGAAACGCAATTTAAAGATTTCAAATCTGTAAAATATATATATATATATATATATATATATCAAAAACTATAAGAAATTTTGCCTGAATATATATTTTTATTGAACAAACCTAATATAGTTCAATTTATAAATATTAAATGGAAATATACGCTTTTATATGAAAACTTCAGAGATGGCAAGTCAAAGGCTACTGAAGCATGTAAGATTTTTCTACTAAAAAAGAAAAACGAAATTTTAAGCCTGCATCAAAAGATTTTAAATTTAGTTTTTTTTTTTTTTTTTTCGAAACTATTTCAACCTTAATAATTTCCTTAAGAGAAGCGCAGATCTTGATTTTGTCTTTCTATGTAAAGTGGTCAACTTTTATACGAAGTTGATTAACAGATTCATACTACAGATAACAATACAGTAATAATAAGTTTTTTTTTTTTTTCTTTTTTTTTTAAGACATGTGAAGATAAATACGGGAAAAAAGCCCGATTCCCCCCCCCCCTCCCAGATTTTCGAATTTGTTTTTTTGTCGGATTAAGCCCTTATGAATAGTATCATAATTTCTTTTTCTAGATATCCCGGATTCAAAAATTTTGTCTATGTGTATTCTACGGAGTTTATGAGAATATCCCAAACTATGGGTAACAACGCAGAACTCTATCACCGTGTTTTTCAGTAAACCCTTTATTGATGGTACTTTGTACTTTCAAATTATTTTCAGATTAGGTTCACATTAAAATGGGCAGTTCAAGTCTGAGTTCCTCTGTGCAGAATACAAACGTCCATTATTCTTCTTATGCCCAATGTTATACATACAAGCGCATTATAATTGAAAATGAGGAAAAAATATTTTTCAGCTTAAAGATATCTTCGCACCTGTAGTAACAACTATTTCTACGGAGGATAATAGAGCTCATGATCTGGTATTATTAGGATACTTTTATACTGAAAGAACTGAAAAGTTACTGCCAGAAAAATATTGTTAAAACTCAGAATCTTCATTTCTAAAAAGGTGATGGCAAATTTATGCCCCACGTGTCAGACACTGACAGACAAAGGATTTTTAAATGATCCGTGCGTTTATTTTTGTAAACTATTTTCTATGTCACAAAAGATAGAACACACAATCAAAAAATAATAATAAAATGAAATATAAATTTGAATCGTCGAGTTCATAAGTGAAAAACAAAATTCCAAACACCTATTTGTGTTTCTCTCTTACTTTTCTATATGACTAATCGATATTCGATCATAAATTTGTTTGCATGTAAGTTGCATTTCAGTTCAAACCAGCTCGTAGTGTTCAATTAATTGATACTCTTGGCACACATGTTTATGATTCAATGTTAAAACCATTCACATATCTGTAACTATGCATTTTGTTTTATAAAAAATATTTCATAATATACAAGTGCACTTTTTTTATTCATTATTCATTCCAATAATTAGTACAGAAGAACAATTAAGTTTTGTTTTACCTGATACTTAAATTTATATCATTACATCACCAATATATATATAAGTCGACTTTATTCTCGCATCTTCAATTGCGAAGTTAAAAATTGTAAAATAAATATGAAGCATAAACAATGTTTAGATGATTTTAAAAGTGAGAGACAAAAAGAAAAGAAAAGATATCAGCTACTTAATTTTCCTATTAATAAAAATTTCGTGTTTTTAAACTATTGATAATCTTTTTACAACACCCTTTACTTCCTTCCTCTTGGTTTTTGCGAATGAAAGAAATAAAACAAATTTTGACCCAGTTCTCAAAAAGGTTCGCCATTACTGACTAAGAGTTTGTATGAGATTAACTAATATATATATTATTTACTTTCTTCTATATATGTATATAAGAAGAAAGTATTGGATTTGTGAAAATTTTCGATAAATTTATTCGTTTTGAGATGTCCTGAATATAATTTGATCATTTCTGGAAAATGTCTGTGTCTCTGTGTGCATATCAAAAATTTTGTGGGCACTGTTCTCATGAACCAATGGACGAAATTAACCAAACTTTATATTTAGTTGGACCTTTTAAGTGCTGTAATACAGCTGATACTGTGTTGCTCATGAACAAGTGTGCCAATTTGAAAGTCATCTGGTAATTTCTTTTCGGCCAATATCGACATACACATACGCACTTTTTTTTTTTTTTTTGGGGGGGGGGGTGTCATTGTGTGGTCCTTTTTGCTTATTAAGCTTCATTAAATCAGAGTTTACGGCTTAAAGTAGATTTAGAATTACTACGAACCTCTATGCCTGGGTCGAGACTAACTCATACCTTGACAATTAAAGGTCAAAAACTTTCTTTGAGACTGCTTGAGTTAAATTCTCTTCGAATATCTTTTAAAAAAAACTCAGCTGAATGAAGGGATTCTCTACATAAGGTTCCTGCTCTTTATTTATGTATAAAATAACATTACTATCATAATAAAATTTCGAAACATCAAGCCTGCATTACAGTTAGAAAATAACATGACATTCCTATTTCAAATGCATTTGTTTATAATTTTGAAAAAATTCAAAGTATTCATCATTCTAATAATTTTTAGGAAAATTTTTCATTATTAATTTATATATAAGCGGATAATATTAAAATAATACAGAGCAAAGCAAAATAAAAATTAAATGAGATAATTTTGTAAAAAGTAAATCTTTGAAATTCACGTTTCCATATTAATTTGTACAATAAATTATTTTCCTTTTAAAAACTAGTATAAATAACTGATATATATATATTTATGATATCAATACTTACACTGAAATGGTAATAAAAGGAAATACCCTATTGAAGAGGGGGAAAAAGTGCTTCTTCAGAAATAAAATTAATCGCAAAAATATTTCTTACAAAATGGATTTACTTTATCTTCGGTTGTCATACTGCACTTAACTCTTTCGAAAAATATAACATATTTATGGTCTATATACATATAGATAGATTTGAGATTTATAAAAATGTATGTATTTCGATATTGCAGAAAACAGATCACATCAAAAGAACATAAATAACGTTTAGCCATTAACTTCTGTAAAAACAAAAATTAGAGTCGGGACTAAGGAGTTTCGTATTTCATAAGTAAGACACTGATTTTTATATCATTTTTCTTTAGAAATACTGATAATAAAATATTTTTAGTGGACTTCTTTTTTAGTTTATCCTTTCAGTATATTAGTTTCGTCTATATTTATATACATAAAAAGTATTGGATTCAAGAAATTTTTTCGATTTTCCATGAATTTATAGTCTGAGTGTGTATATGTGTTAATAATTTTTTGTGGGTGCTGCATTCGATGAAAAAAAGCACGAAATTTAATACTTGGGCATTAATATAAATTAGTTATGATTAGATTTTGACATATATCTGCTAATAGCTGGCGCTGCTATACTGTAAATATAAAACTTTGCTTACGAGAAGGCTATATATCAAATTTTATGTAGTATGTGCACCAAACTGGATATGTGAGATGACGATAATGAAAAATCTGCTGATTTAATTTACGTGCATGTCAACAAATAAATGTCGCTGCTGAAATTTTCTCCTTATTCAAGGGCAGTGCCTGATTTAAGGCAGGGCATTCGGGGCATGTGCCCTGGGCCCTCACACTGAGGGGGCCTCCAAGAAATTCCATCATACATTTAAAAAAATAGTTAAAAGGAAAAATTTCCAAATTTTGCTATAATGATCGTTGTTTTTTTGTATTTTCGTCAATGGATAAAAATATTTATGCTGCACTGTATTACTGCATATGTACTACGAATTGTATTACTGCACTGTTTTATAAATTGGCGGTATGATCTTTCAAGGAAACTGTCAGCACATCGAAAAAATTGCAATATTTTCCTAAACGCAAATACAACTGCATTCTACCTAGTTAAGCCTTATTCTTACCAATAAAATGAAAAGTGAAGTGAAGTGAAGTTAAGAGAATTTTTAGACGCGTGGTTCAAAAATATGCAGTTTGTTTCGTTTTTTGTAATGTTAAAGTACGAGGAAAAGGGGCCCATTGAACATGAGTGCCCTGGCCCTCCAAGTAAGTAAATCGGTCCCTGTTCAAGGGAAGGCTATATCTGAACTTCTATAATGCATAAATACTCCGAACTATATATGTAAAATGGCTATTATGAAAAACTACGCCGAATTAATTTCAATGGCAATATTGAGCACGTTGATTCAAAATAAAAATTTAGATTAAAGCTCTTAGGGTAAGTGCACCAGTGATTGACACTTTGAGAGCAATCTCTAATGTTTTTAATGCTCTAGTCGTCAGAAAATATTTTTAGAAATCTTAAGTTAATACATATGGCACGAAAGATATTCAGAACCACATATATGTTATAATACACTGTAAAAAATATGTCCTATTTGCTGCCAGAAATTCTCTGTAATTTGAGAAAATACGCATAATAAACGAAAAAATTACGTTATCAGTACGTATTTTCTCAAATTACAGAGAATTTCTGGCAGCAAATAGGACATATTTTTTACAGTGTATATACATTTGTTGACAATTACTTTTTTTTATGAATTTTTATTTGACACCCACTCAATGTTCCAGAAATTGACACTGCTAGCTTTTCCTTTTATTAGTAATTGGCACCCAATGTTCCAGTGTTTGACACTGCTAGTTATTCATTTTACCAGTTATTAGCATCCTATGCTCCATTGTTTGACATAAAATGTTAAAATTCTTATATGTAAAATATATGATTTTATTATTTTTCTTATTTATTAATTATTTCGGGATAGATGTCAATTACTGGAGTATGCCAATCACTTGGGCACCTACCCTATACTTTTTTTTTTTTTTTTTTTTGAGGTAAGGGAAGAGAGAAAGGGGGGAGAGTAACTGAAATTTAGCTCATTTGATCACCGATATTAATTCTAAATTTTCACGTTATTTGTTTAGATATTATATAGGAAAACACTTGACTGGTAAATTATGCGAAAAACATTTTTGCACACTTAGAAATTTAATAAAATGCTTGTATTTCATTCAAATATACACATATAATACTTTTAATACTCTGATTGCAGTTAGAGTCCTGCACGGCTCGGGTTTTACCACGATCCGAACTCGACAGATGAATTTTGAATCAACCCAAAACCCGAGCCGAATCCGACAAAAAAATTTCATCGAGTAGAAAACCGATTCACACTCGAACCGGACCAGATTTCTTTATACCCGAGCCAACCCGAAACCAGACTTCCTTTTATCCGAACCTGACCTGAAATCCGAAAAGTAAATAAAAATTAATAATGCCTCTAAAAATCATGCAAAACTTTTTTTTTAACTTACAAAATAAATTTTCATTATCACACAGTTGGTGAGTCATTTTAAAAAGAGTTGAAAATTACTAATACACTAACTTAAAATTTTAAAAACAGATTAATAGTAATTTTTAACCATTTATGTGTATTGTGTACTGCAAGTGCCCCAAAATAGGCTTCAAGTTTAACGTTTGTAGTTTTATTGATTATTGTTTAATGTTTATAATCTTAAAATAATAATATCTTTCTTTTTTAATTGCTTTTATCCGACACGTTTGTTTACTTTACTATAATAATTTGGGTACACGCATACTTAATCAAGCGAATATATAGTATGTTTACATTAGTTACAGTTAATCTACAGTTATAATTATATCAGATAAATTTCTGTTTATTATGGTAAAAAAATTTTGAAAGATGTTCTCAAATCGACCCGACTCGTTCAAACTAAGCCCGGCCCGAACCCGACCCAAATGAAAAATAAATCAATCAACACGATCCGCAAGAGAAAAAACTTAGTCAACACGACACAGCCCGAAACTAAATCGTAGGACGGCTCGGGTTCGGGTAAAATCGGGTTGTCCGGCCCTATATGTAAGATTAGTTGCAGTACTTTATCGCTGTTGTAGTATGTTAACTTTTCAAAAAATTATTCTTCATTGGTTTGCAGACAAGATGTACATACATTCCTGTTAATTACAAGAGTGATTTTGTATCAGTAGTAAGAGGACGTTTCTTACAGTACTTCAGTAAACCTTGCTTGTGATAGACTATCCCAAAATGTCATAAATTAGTAATATATTTGACAAAATTGATAAAGAAAGTTAATGAAAGTGGAGACTGTGAGAAATATAATGTTGATGACTATAGTGAATTACAAGATGAAAATTTTGAGGACAATAGCTAATTAGAAAGTAATGAAGATAATATAAATATCAACAGGATTTTTAAGACGCACCAAATGCTTACTGAGAATGATAGTGAATGTTCCAGTGTAGAACCATCCAGGGAAATTGATTTGGAAGAAAAAAGGAAATATCGTTGAAATAAAACGATTTTGTGAAATACCTTGGAGCAATTCTATATGTCATTATCACCTGGTCTATGCAGTAGATAAAATAATTCTAAGGCTTTAGATGTTTTGAAGGAAGACCTGAAAGAAGACTTTGAGGATATTATAGCAGTAGACACACACACACACACACACACACACATACATATATATATATATATATATATATATATATATATATATATATATATATATGCCAGACTAAAGGCTTTGTAAAAAAAAAAAAAAAGAAGAAAGGAGAGGAAAGAAAGAAACTAAAGGTAGGTATTTGTAAGCTGTGATAAAATAAAGGGCAAGCAGTGTTAAGTACTATTACATTTACTCAAATGCATTGAAAAATATCACATTCTTCAAAAATATTAGTAATCTGCTTTTTGCAATTCCTTGAACATATTTATTTCAATTTTGTTTCTTTTATGAATTTAGATTTGTTTACAATTCTAATTAATATGTATGTCATATCATTCAAATAAATGAATTCTCCCATAAAATCTACTGCCTTTATATACCATTCCATAAATTAAATAAATTTCAAACGCAAGAATTTTTTTCAGATAAATCTGTAGCCAAATGATCCCAAACCCCAAACTTTACTTTCATTGTTCGTTTTTTGCTGGTTACTTCTTTTTTTCGGAATAAAACCTGAAATATATGTGGTGTAACATGTTCTTTGCATTCATGAAGTCTCAGGTAAGTCGGCAAATACATTTCTAGATATTCGAAAAAATGTGTAAGGTCGAAAACGTTTCCTTTTTTTTTTTTTTTTATCTACCACCTCTTTATCAGTTTCAAGGCATTCTAAACATATTTATGGAAATGAAAGTGAAACAGTTTGAAAACTCAGAAACACTTTTCAAATTTAATAAACAGTGTTTAAAAAATATAATAGCAATTTAAGCCAGAGGAACCGAATTCATAAACAGTTTTCAATTCATTAAAATACATTAACAAGGGAAAAAAAAAAAAAAAAAAACATTTTTAAACCCTTTGCCTGTTACATCATGGTGTACAGTTTACTTATACGCTGTGCATATTAATTCATTAAAAGGAAAATTTACAATCAGGATTTCCATTCATATTCCATAATATGTTTGAACAGCATTGTATGTTTCTGTACATAAATCAATTGCGTAAATAATACATCATGCTACAAATAAAATTATTTTAGCTTAATAATGTATATCAATTGTAGTATGCTGTACGCAGCATAAAGATATTAAAATTTGCTTTAAAAACATCTCCCAGACCGTTGAATAGGCTTAACGCTGCATTAGAGCTACGCAGTGTGAAACTGACGCTGGTCTGAGAATCATACCCAGGGGTAATCCGGAAGATATGCCGTTATAATTTGGATCCTCCGCGGAAAGGATCCATATATATATATATATATTGCATTTTACTAACTCTCACATCTAAGGTGTTTTTGATAATTATTATGTCTCATTACTTTGATTGTCTTTCGTACATTCTAACGATTTCCTGTCCTTATATCATTTCGATACGTTGTTTTTAAGCGGTCAAAAACTTAAAAACTTGGAATTCTGATTCCCCACTTAATTTTCACGGAATTGAAAAATATACTTTTTACTTTCTCTTACCCATAAGGTAGAGAAAGTATTGTTTTTGGGTCAAATTTTCGAACGCGAGATTTTGTTATATTTACACGTTTTGAGGTCCCCTGAATACGAAAATCATGTTTTTAGCAAATGGTCTGTGTGTCTGTGTGTTATCAGCATATCTCAAAAACAAATTATGGCAGAAAGTTCAAACTTGGTATTCTAAATGTGTATCATATAGGGATGCTACAGTAAGCTTTTCGTTAAGATCAAGCAAATGGTTCGTGTACAGGGACAATCAAGAGAATTCTAATACATTACGTCTATGGGGGAAATTGCAGGAAAATAGAGTTTAACGTCTATCGACTGCACTAAACCAAATGAAACAAATATATATTTTTTGTAATAGAGACAGTTAACAGGGAAAAAATTTTTGTGTATGTATGAGCCTCGCCTCCCTCCCTGGGGGGGAAGTCCCCCCTCGAGGGGAGTAAATTTTCATGATGGGTATTTTTCAAAAGAGCTCGCCAATACCTTTAAAACGAATGGTTGAACCATCGATCTGCGATAATTTAAAACAAAGTTATCGATTTTTTTTACTTTTAACGAAAAAAAAAAAAAAAACTGAAAAAAAATCGTACTTTTTTTTTTTTTTTAATATTGAGAATAAAATGGACTTTTTTTGGATATTTGGTGTTATACTACTTCTCTAATATGGAAATCGCCTGCCTTATCATAAAAGATATTTTTTTTAAATAATAATTTTAATAAATTGTTTTTTAAAAAGAGAAATATTTTTTAATAACCGAATTAAATTCTATATAAATGTAGGTACATTAATGAAACGGGGGGTTGAGGGGGGCGGTAGCCCCCCTCACACAGAACTAATCATCATATAAAACTCTTCAGAAGCCTAATATGAATTGTTTAACATAGGTTTACATAACAGTACTCGTTATCTTACCTATTAATCTGCAACCTGTATTTATAGTATTAAATTTCAGGGTAAGAGAAAGTCGTGTGAGTGACACACCAGATTATTTTATTTTCGCATCGGGTGCAATTTTCATCAAAAAATTGTGCCAAATGCAAAGAGACGTTTTAGTTTGAAAGTCTGCAAATATTTTTCCGAAAGCCACCTAAAGAACTGACAAAGTGTCAACATAAAATGTCTTGTTTACAACTTGAAAAAGGTTGAGGTTAAAGGGATTTAAAGCCGCACTAGCGTTACGCAGTGGAAAATTTGCGACTATCTAAGTTTCACCCCCTAGGGCTATATTACTGAGATATGTCATCATAAATTTTGATCCTCTGCGGATGAGGATGACTTTCCCCAATTGGCTAATCTCCAGGAGTATTATTTTTACGGAACATCAAGGACATTACAGTCCCGACGGTTTTACGTGCGCCAAGTACCATTCATGTGCAAAACAATCTTTTACCGACTGAGTACCGAACCAGCAATTCTACGATTACGAACTCGACACCCTGTCAACTAGGCCACTATGGCCCACTCGGGAAGGGTACACTCAGGAAAGTAAACATGTAAGCCTAGTAACAACAATTTAAACTTAAGATAGATTTGTCCAACGTAAATTGACCATGATTTATTAAATGTTTCAGATTTTTCCCTAAAAAAGAAGTACAGACGTATTCTTTAACCACATTTCTTGCGACCATGAAAGCCTCTGCGCAAGTGCGGACTCAACGAGTTCACTGTTAAAATAGGGGAGATAATCTTTTCGTTGAGAAAAAATAAGGGATAAGGGAATACCGAATGACTGAATATTTACTAAAACCCAACCTGTCGATTAATTTGGCACCCCTCCAAACCTATGGACTCAGCCTTACTGCTAGGCGTAGGAAACGTAGTTACACTATACACAAATGTCCTTAAAGACTTACAAAATTTATTGTGTTTATATTACAAATGTCATTATAGTCCCTTTGAAGATTTGTTTCGAAGGCAACAGACTGTAATCGGTTATCTGCCTTTTTAAAGGAGACTCTGTCCCGGCTAGACGGAAAAAGTCTCGCTAATATTTATTTATAAAATATACACACTGACAAAGAATTATTATTGCATTAAGCATGAGAATTATTATTGCAAGAATTATTATTGCAAGAATTATTATCCAAGAATTATTATTGCATTAAGCATGCTTTTTCCGTAAAAAATATTAAAAACAATAAAATTTTATAAAATTAAGAAAAATGTAAAGTAAAACGAAAATACTCTGCCTAAAAATGCAAATCAAAATTGTCTGTTCTTAGACTTTCTGCGTAATTCTTTAAATCATCGTAAACATTTCATGTAGATACATATTTTATTCAAAAGCAAACATTAAGCTTCCATTTGCTACACTACCATTTTCATAAATTTCATTCCTTTTAAATCTCCGTCGATATATTTTTGTCGAAGAAAATTTTCCTGCGTTCCAATATAATTTGTCTCTGTGTCGGGAACAGCAAACACTGTCAAGAGAAAAATAAAATTCTTGCATATTCATTAGAATTTTTATTTTTAGATTATTTTCAAAAATGAATTTACTCTTTCTTTTAAGAGATCAGAATATTTTTAAACGCTGAGATATACATCATCAATTTTTGTTTTTCTTTGAAAGGAATTTGGCTGTACTTCAACTACTATTTTTAATTTTAATAGATTTGCTGAGAATTTTATTGGTGATTTAAAATAAAATGGATATTAGCAAGGTTTTAGAAATAGGTAGAATATTTTAAATTCAAGGAATTAGTAATAATAAAATGCTGCTAGAAAAATGAAAATATATTAGAATTTTTGCTTGCAGTTTTTATTTTTTCAACTTAATTTTATTCAACTTAACAAAAGATAATGTTTTAGTTTATTTTAAGAATTAATTTATCAGCATGTCGTCTGAACGCTTTGTTTGATTAAGTCTCTCTCTTTCTCTTATCCGTATATAATAGAGGATCCGTCGTTTTGGGCTTAATTTTTCGAAACTGAGTTTCATGATTTTCATATTTATCAGTATAAAAGTTCCCTCAATCCAAAAATCAAGTTTTTAATGGTTGGTCTGTGTGTATGTCCGTCTGTCTGTATGTGTGTGACTGCAATCAGCATATCTCAAAAACAAATATAAACAAATAATTTAAACTATTTTAAAGGCGTATTCATACAGAGCTGCCAACCTAATCCGGCAAATTGTTACTACCGCCCCTTTTTCTACACCACTTAATGTTTAAAGTAATTTTCTTGAAATATATTTGCGATGAATTAAGAAGAAAAAACTCTAAGAAATTATTGGTCTAGAAAAAGGGGCGGTACTAACAATTTGCCGGATTAGGTTGGCAGCTCTGTTCATATAAAGATGCTATTTGAAACTATTCATTGAGATCAGACAAATAACTGATGTACAGGTACATACAAAACTATTCAATATACATAAAATATATATTACATCTATGGGAGAAATTTTATGTAGATACAGTTTAATATCTTTAGACTATACTAAACAAAATGAACAAAACATATTTTCCGTAAAATATGGCATGAAAAATATTTATCCTTGGTTTACAGAGCCACTACCAAAATAAAAATAATAATAATAATAAAATCCTAATATATTATGTTTGAAAGTAGAGTTGCATATGCGGCAATTCTCTGAATAAACAAAACATTTTTAAGGAAGGGGGGGGGGGGGGATTTATGGTATTTCAACGAACAATCTTTCTAAACTTTGATTTAAAACAATTGATGCCTATTTTTGCAGTTTTTGGAATTTGCTTTTAAAGTTTTTATTCGCCCACTGTTGAGCACCAAAATTTTAGTTCATTTTACTATAACATCGAGTCACTTATTCCAAAGTTGTGAAGGAATTTTCCGAAAAATGAAACTGCCAGCAGGTTATCACATGAACAAATTAAACTAATGTACAAATTTCTGTTAAAATATTATAAATTTTAAGATATGCTGATTAAAAAGAAAATCCTACTACCATGTTCATTTATCACAGTGCAGTAGAACACGTATTTAACAAAAAGGTTAAGACACAGGAAGGTGCTCGTTAAATCAGATTTCACGCTAAATATAAATTTAAGCTTGTTCAATACTTTATATGTATATATATAATCTGTATATTCTATTGCTTTAAAAAATGTCCAAGATTTGCAACAACTCTGCAGCACAAACGCATCCGAGTTATTGCAATTACTTATTTTCTCCGTTTGGGAGCATTTATGACTTTTATGACGATAATTATCTTTAGTCTCATCGAGTCAGACTGATTATTATATTCAATTTCTAAATGATGTTTTTTTTTTTTTTTTTACTTCTGAAGAGTTAATGGGAATATCTATGAATTTTTTTTTTTTTTTTTTTTTTTTTTTTTTTACATTTTAATGCTTTTGCTTTTACTTATAACTTTTACTTAAATATAGAATTGTTTGATAAAAGTCTCCAATAAATTTATAACATTCTACCAAACAGAATAATTATTTTTTCTCGTTAAACACGGGCTTGTTATAAGCGGGTGATATGGTATTAACTTTCAACCATATGACTTCAAAGCTGACTGATATCAAGTAAAAAACATCAAGAAGAAAACCGAAATATCGTAAAAAATAATGAAATGCATGATTTCTGATTTAAGTTTTGGAAAGAATTATTCCATAACTTAACGAGTCACGTTGATTATTGATAGTCTGAATGAAACAGATTTAGCAACTTTATATGAAAATATTTTAATATTATTTAAAAAAAAAAAAATCTTATTTCTGCACAAAAATAAAGAGTTAACGGGGAAAAAAATTGCAAAAAGGTCTATTGCTTCCAAATAAAATTAGTGAAACGAGGAATAACTCTAGTACGTACAGGGAGAAATTTGAAAGCAGGTTGCTTTCTTTTTTTATGAACGTTACATCTAGAGAAGCGCGAAAGACTTAAAAACTAAAATTTTCATTAAAAAAAATATATATAACTTCTAAAATGAGAGTGCATGGTACACATGAACTTATTCGAATCTCAGAAAAGAAAAAAAAATCTAGAACCTTTGTAATCAATTGATTTTTCTAGCCACAACATACATGCGCACACAAACACTTACTATAGATACAAAAGAAAATTCTTTAGAACAAACATTGATACATATATTGTTTGTAGCCATCGATATGTCGTGATATCGTGTACATCAATCGAAATTGCTTTCATTGTGAAGCCTTACTTCATTGTTTTAGGTTCAATCTCCATAGAGCAAAGTTGATTAAGACAGCGTTTCAGAAGCGTAAGACACGAACTAGAAATGTAATCAATGACTGCTGTTAAAAATCTTCCGCATTAAAAAAAGGCAGAAAAAATTATCTGGACAATTTTTGGATGTCGTGTGTTGCAGACGATACTATTTAATATGTAACAAATGTCACTGAAAAAAATCCTATATTCTAAATAAGTATTATATATCTTAGAGTTATTTAACAGGTTCAGGACAATTATTCGACTACTATACTGTACTTTATTAATACTTTGCAACGTAGTAAAAGTGTCGTATGACTTCGGTGTGTATGTCTGACTGACCTGTTTTATCTCTGAGCAGTCAATTTAAATAGATACACTATATATATATATATATATATATATATATATATATACTAAAAAAAATTACATGTGCAATTAAAACGCATTAAAAGTCAATGAAGCGTGTTTCCTATTTAAAACAGTGTAGGTAGTATTTGTAACAACTTTTACGAGAACTGATATATTATTATTATTATTATTACTATTATTTTAATGAACTCACGTTTAAATATATATTAATACATACATTTTCAAAGATGCAATAGGAAAAAATAAAATTCATTAAAAAATGTCAAATATTTTACTAATTTGTCAAAAGATTCGACAGATAATTTTAAAGGAAACAATACTAAAAAGTGAGAATGTCTGTACTAAATATAAGTAAAAATGCCAATATGAATAGATACACGAAATTAAATTTTGAAATACAAAATAGTTTTTAAATATCAAAAAGGATGAAAAAGAATTTAAAAAAAAATGTATAAAAATGAAAATAACACTTCGTCTGAACAGTGTGGAAGAAATGTTTGCAAAAAGCAGATTATTACAGTATTTCGAAATAAGAGTAGTTTTTATTAACAAATTATTCCCACATCTGTTTGAAAACATTCCATCTATTGAACCAGAAATAGGAAAATATATTCAGAAAAAACAACATTTGACCCCATTAAAATCTGTAAGTAGATTTAAAAAAAACATTTACTTACAAGTACACACAATTATCGTTATATACAATATTTAATGATCCCATTAATGGAATCTCATGTTTTTTAATGAAAACGTTGTGTGGGGTTTGCGGTTATTTTACAGAAACATACAAAGGAGTGCAATCTATTCCCACTAACTGTTCGGAATGCATTTTATTATTGTTCGATTATTTGAAACAGAGGAAATTAACTTAAACTTTCTATATTCTGTACAAGTTGTGTTCCATGAAAATTACTAACTTTAAAGTTTTAATTTATTTTTAGAATTTAAAAAATAATTATACTGCATATACATTATCAGTTGAAGAATCTATGTCTTTCAAGAGACCATATAAAATCGGTATCAATCTCTATTTACCGATGTGGATATTTAATCATCAAGCTATGTGAATATTTGTTATATATATATACCGGGTGATTCAAAATAGATGTTACAGCGATTATCTCATAAACTAAGAAAGGTAGAAGCATACTGCCAATTACAAAATTAGAGCAAATTAAGAGTAGATTTCAAATATGGCATATTTTTGTACAAGGGGCTGTATACATATTAAATACGAAATTTAATTTTTATACGGCCCCTCCTATCATGGGACTTATATTTAGAAAATTATTCTCCGCGCTCTAACAAGCAAAAAACAAATAATAATAATAATCTCTCTAAGTCAAAATCTCGCTGAGTTATTGCAATTTGAAAATGATGACTTACACCACTATTTTTTTCAATTTTGGCATCTATTTTTCGACGCCAACGGGCTCACTTTAGGGGGTTATCTATGAGATGAGAAAAATTAAAAAAAGATCATTTATTTTAAAATAGCAACTAAAATAATTCAAGCACGTGAAATCAACAGTTTTAAGAACTTAATGCAAATTTACATTATTTCGTATTGTTAAAAAATTTAACAGTTAAATTTCTTAGGGGTCACCTGCAAATTAAAACACGTTAAGAGAGGAAAAAAATTAAAAGTCTAGCAAAACCGTGTGGAATTTTCGCGCTTTCTTTTTACCACTTTCCATCATGGTTGAAAAATTTAATGACTTCGGCTCTTTAACAATTCCAGCCAGGTTGAAAAGTGTTAATGACTTCGATTTGTCTGTCTGTCCATTTGTCTTTCTATGTGTCCGCGCTCTAACTCCCGTGAATATTCGTAGAATTTCCTGAAACTGATATTATGTTATTTGAGTTCACTATCGGATGTTCCTTATTGAAAATGGAGTGAATACCTCTGCTAGCTTGTGCACAGGGACACCCGAAAGTATTCCAAAGCATTGTGCTCTATGAGAGGTATTTTTATAAACCATATTTTAATAGCCTTAATTTATGCATATATTAATAAAATTTAAATACGTTATTAAATTTTTCTATCGGATATTTTCTATAGAAAATGGAAAACACCATCACTGGTTTGTATACAGGGACACCAGAAAGTATTCCAAAGCATTGCGTTCTATGTGAAGATATTTATATAAACCAAATTTTAATTACTTAGCATAAACCTTAATGAAATTGAAATATGTTATTCATATGCACAAAAGAATGCTTTCTATAGTGTACAATACGATTAGCATTAGATTTACAGGGCACACAAAAATATTCAGTTACGTTAAGGGTTATTATTGGACATTTGCTGGAATTGCATTTTCGTTTGCATTAAACATTTTTTAACAATTTTTAACAGTGAATAGGATTTCAATTTGCATATTTTTTTGTCTGACTGTCCATCTGTCCGTCTGCCCGCTCCCAGCGTCTGTAAATATTTTCAGAAATTTTCAGAAATGATATATGTTATTCAGGTTTACTATATGATATTCCCTATTTAAAATGGCATTAATTAATTCTCTACAGTTGGTTTATGCACAGGAATGCACATAAAATGCCATTGTATTGCGTTTTGGGACAGACATTCTTATAAATTACATTTAAATAACTTCATACTGTAAAAATCATAAGGAAATTCATATTTATTGTTAATATTCTAAATGTTTTGTATAGAATATGATATCGTATAGATGTATAATTCTATGTCAGGGGCGTTACCGCCATTCTCAACCCCCGTTTAATTATAGTGCCTATACTTATCAAAACAAAAATCAAGTCTGTTATCAATTTCCTTCAAACTTGCAAATCTTGATCAACTTTTCAAGTGGCAACTAGATATGGAATCCGAAGTACCAAATTCGCATTTCCTGTAGTTATTATTACTTTCTCATACCCATAAGGTAGAGAAAGTATTGTTTTTGGGCCAAATTTTCGAAAGTAAGTTTTTGTTATATTTACACGTTTTGGGATCCCCTGAATATGAAAATCGTGTTTTTAGCGGTTGGTCTGTGTTTCTGTCTGTCATTAGCATATCTTAAGAAAAAATAACAGCAGATATTCAAACTTGGTATTCTAAATATGTATCATATAGGGATGCTACACTAAGCTTTTCATTGAGATGAAACAAATGGTTCGTGTACAGGGACACTCAAGAATATTCAAATACATTACATCTATGGGGGAAATTGCAGGTAAGTAGAGTTTAACACCTATAGACTGCACTAAACCAAATGAAATGAATATATATTTTGTATATGCATAAAAACATGCCTAGTGTAGAATATGGCAGGGAAATCATTCTCTGTTCATTTACAGGGCTACACAAAATAACTAGATTATAATGCGACAATAGCTGAAAATTGATGGAAGTTCATTTTTAGTTGTGCCGTATATTATTACTCTAGGTTTATATTTAGGTGCACTTTGTGGTTTGTACATATTCTTCAAATGATATACAGGGTTGCAAATATTTAAGCTATAATATTCTTTTTTATTGTTAGTGAAAGTGCTTTACTATAATATTTTACCATGTCCAGGAAAACTGCTCAGGAATGGAAATGAATTCTTCATAGACATATGATAAATAATGTATATTTTTAAGCTAAATATGCATCGCTTTTTTTTTTTTTGTGTGTGTGTGTATGTGTGCGTGTATTTACACGTTTTGAGGCTTCCGTATTACCAAAGTCAAGTTTTTAAAAGTTTGATTATTGCCTGCGTTAAATAATTTCAGGAAACGAATAATTTCATGAGATCACCCCTCACACAGAACTAACTATCATATAAAACTCTTCCGAAGCCTAATTTGAATTATTTTAACATAGGTTTACAGTACTCTTTATGTTACCTCTTAATCTCCAACCTGTATATATGGTATTAAATTTCAGGGTAAGGGAAAGTCGTGTGAGTGCCACACCAGATTATTTGTTGTTAAATTATGCTGGTAATTTATATATATACAGATCAACCAATAAAAATTTACCTTTCGTATTCAGGAGGCCTCAAAATGTGGTATTATACAGAAAAAAAATCGCTCTTCAAAAACTACTTCGTTTACAGTATGGGTATGAGAAATTAATTTTCCGTTCTGTGTCAGCAGTGTTCTTCGTAATAAAAAAAAAAAAATGCAGCAAAGCACTTACGCCAATTACATTTAATAATAATAATAAAAAAATGTTTACCTTAATTTTGGGTAGCCCTGTATATTGTCTATAAACTATATACAAATGACTTTGTGTACGCAAATTTAGTGTTATATGTAAAACAAGTAACATAAATTGAAATACACTTCCAGCAATTCCCAAGTATAGCTCCAATATATTAAAATACTCTGGGTAACCCTGTAACTGAATGATGAATGATTGCTATACCACAATCTACATAAAACATGTTTTTATGCGTATAAAAAATCTTTTCTTTTCATTTTGTTTGGTGCGGTATATACATGTTGCACTGTACATATGAGAAATTTCACTCACAGATGTAATGTATTTGTAATCTCTTGGATGACCCTGTAACAAATAATTGTCTGATCGCAACGAATACTTTCGTGTAGCACCGCAATATGATACGGATTTAGAATATCGAATTTGGATTTTCTGCTGCTATTTGTTTTTGAGATATTCTAATAACACAGAAACACACACAAACACACACACAGAGAGACCAACCGCTTAAAACATGTTTGAATTCAGAGGATCTGAAAACGTGCAAATATAACAAAAGCTAATTTTCGGAAATTTGACTCAAAAACAATTCTTTCTCTGCACCGTGTATATGAGTAAGAGAATGTATAAAAGAAAAGAAAGAAAAATGAATTTGAAAATTCCCTTTTAGTACATAAATTCTTCATAAATTTTATTTGCTAAATTATCAATGAGTATTCTCTTGTGTATTCACAGAGATATTACAGGTTAAAATAGCCGTCTTTCCCTGAATGATTTTTATTTTTTTTTCCCCAAAACGCAGATCAACGTGTGCCTTATTACAAAAGCTAAAGTAATTACAATTTCTCACTTTTGATACAACCCCTTAAGATATGGCGAAAAATGATAGAATTTTCAAATGGCAATAACTCAGCGAGATTTTGACTTAGAGAGATGATTTTTTTTTAATTTTGATTGTTAGAGCGAAGAGAATATTTTTCTAAATATAAGTCATATGATAGGAGGGGCCGTATAAAAATTAAATTTCGTATTTAATATGTATACTGCCCCTTGTACCAAAAAAAATGCCATATCTGAAATCTACTCTTAATTTGCATTAATTTTGTAATTGGAAGTATGTTTCTATCTTTCTTAGTTTACGAGATAATCGCTGTAACATCTATTTTGAATCACCCGGTATATATATATATATATATATATGTGTGAGAGAGAGAGAGAGAGGGGGTAGGTGCTCCAGTGATTGGCATGCTCCAGTAATTGACATCTATCCCGAAATAATTAATGAATAAGAAAAATAATAAAATCATATATTTTACATAAAAGAATTTTAACATTTTATGTCAAACACTGGAGCATGGGATGCTAATAACTGGTAAAATGAATAACTAGCAATGTCAAACACTGGAACATAAGGTGCCAATTACTGATAAAATGAAAAACTGGCAGTGTCAATTACTGGAACATTGAGTGGGTATCAAACAAAAATTCATTAAAAAAAAATAATTGTTATCAAATGCATATATTTTAACATATATGTGGGAAGTTCCTTGCAGAGCCAACAGATGGCGCTGTCTCTGATGCTTATCATTGAACGAGATGACAAACGGAGGAGTTGAGATCTGGCTGCAGTGGAGATCGGTTGAGACCTTCAGCGCGTAGGCTGACAGGCTCTTTGTTCTGCTAATTAGAGCTTGTTGTGCTCTGTATAAGTGTGTAGAGCCATGGAGAGCTCTATACCATAATCTCACTTATTAGAAATAGTACGCGTAGGTACTAATGTGAATTGTAGAGCGAGTCAGTGCTCATATATGTTACTTTCTGTTAGTCCTAGTAATGAAGAGAGCTTGTTATGTGTATTAGGCCTCGAAACCAGCAAATGTTATTGATGGAAACCCTGCTATTATTATCATTTTATCTTTGTGTAAACTGTGTTGTGAACGTAATAAATGTTTTTAGTTATCTTAATCGCACCTCTTCATTGCCCCACCCCTAGACGCCCAGCTCATATACTACAAGTGGGGACTCTGCCGCGATATTACCACCAACAAGTTATAAAAGGTAACTGTTATTGTTATATATTTATCATTGTGTTTGATAGTGGATAATAATGATTAATGCATATATTGAGCAAAAAGAGTTTGAGTTACTATTTTGAATTAGAAATTAATGGTGAAATACTTTTGAGAACACTTTTGGTTTCAATGTGTGATGAAATAAAATAAATAATATAACTTGAGAAGAATGAATAAAAATAAGAATTATGATTGAAAAAAATATTCTGAGTAATCTTTTATAATTTTGCTTATTACTGTTTGCAATAATATTTTAACAATATTATAACAATATTATTTTAAAACGAAAGTGATAACAATTATTAAATAGAGAACAATAACAATAATGGTGATATTATATGAAATATGTGTAATAATTAAGAAATATATAAGATGATCTAAGTATTCTGTTGTATATTACAAATTGTTCTGCAGGTGGTTATTTAAAAATCATGATAATTTTGATTTGAGAACAAAAAGCATAGAATCATTTTTAAGAAATATGTTCTCATATTATTTTGTTCCTATTTAAGTATGATATTAATTTGGTAGAAATATTGAAATATTTTTTGGTATAAGTAATTATTTAGAGTTATAATGGCCCAAAACGTGTTACAAGGCATTAGAAAAGCAGATTTAAGAACAATTGCTGAAGAATTAGGCCTAACTGTTCCGGCGGAAGCTAAGGTACTTGAAATCAAAACTTTAATTGAGAGTTCTGATATTTATAAAAATGATTTAGAATTTGTTAGAGGTGTTATTAAAATGTTACTAGAAGAACAAAAGTTGAAATCTGTAGAAGAACAAACCAAAATTGAGATAGAAAGAATTAAATTATCCCAGTTAGAAAAAGAAATAGAGTTACAGAATTTAAAGTTACAGGCTGCAGCAAATACTTCTAATAATAATGTTGAGCAATCAAATTCAGAAACTACTTCACAATCATTAGAAAATTTAATTAGAAGTATTCGAACTTTAACCATTTCAGTACCTGAGAAACCGGAAGCTTTGCACTTATTTTTTCAATCCCTTGAAAAAGCATTCGTTTCTAAAAATGTACCCCCTAAATTTAAATCGGAAATATTGATTAATTTATTGGGAGATAAATGTAATCAGGTTCTTGCGTACGTAACCTCCGAAGAGATTAACGATTATGAAAAAGTTAAGGAATTAATTTTAAGACAGTTCCAACCAACGCCGCGTGAATGTTTAAGTAATTTTAAAAATGCGTTGCGTAATCCGTCAGAATCTCATGTCCAATTCGCTTCGCGTCTAAGCGCTTCTTTTGATTACTATTGTAGATTGAGAGGGGTTAACGATGTTAAGGAATTGTGTGATCTTATAGTTTCCGATAAAATATATGAAACGTTGGATTCTAGAACTAAGGAACATATTAGTGTTCGAGAAGGTCAAAATTGGTTTAAACCCAACGAGTTAGGTCGAGAGTGTGATTTATTCTACTCTTCTAGAGGTAAATCGTTAATTGAAACTAATAATAATACGCGAAACGAAAGTTCAGAGAATAAGCGGTTTGTAAACAAAACTCCTTTTAGAAAGACACATTATAATAATAAAGATCCCATAGTACGTAATTCGGTATCTAATCAAACTCACGAAAAGCATGAAAGAATGTGTTATATTTGTGGTGCAAAAGGGAAAACATTTCATTTCGCTAGAGTGTGCCCTAAACGTAGTTCAGAGAAAAAAGAATTCCGTGAAAATCTTTCAACGAATTCAGTAGTTCAATCCGAAACAAGTCCGATTAACCTAATTGTTAATGAGCTCGAATATGTTGATATTTTAGTGGATGATATTCCACTTAAAGGGTTAAAAGATTCTGGTTCTTCGATTCTAATTGTAAATAAAAATAGCATTCCACAGACTAAAAATGTTATTTCTTCAACCACTCTAGTTAGCTGCTTTAATGAAAAGAAAGATGCAAATCTGACTGAATTTAAAATATCTTTACCTAATCATGATTCAATAAACATAATCGGTGCTTTATGCAACAATTTGACATGCGACGTAATTCTGCCTAATAATATCTTTCATATTTTGAAACAACAAAATAAAGAGGAAGCAGATGTTTCGAGTTCCAGCGTAGGGGGGAAAGATAGTCTTCTAAATTCGGGGGAAAGCAATTTCGATGAAGCAAATGAGTGTTCTTTTCCTGTATTCGATCGAAAGGAAAATGAGATAGATTCTTTTTTTTCAAGTATGTGCAATTTTTCAGAAGAAGAAAAATTCGATGTCAGTTATATTTTAGATAAGTCGTTAAAAGAGAGATTAAGCGAATTAATAAAAAGTTATAAGCCAGTTAAAACAAAAAGTACTGATTTAAAAATGTCCATTATTTTATCTGATGATATACCAGTGTGCTCACGCTCTCGCAGATTATCATTTGTAGAGAAATCAGAGGTGGATAGACAAATTGACCAATGGTTAAAGGATGGTATAATTAGAGAAAGTACATCAAATTATGCTTCGCCAATAGTGGTGTGTAGGAAAAAAGATGGAGGAATAAGGTTATGCTGTGATTATCGTGCTTTAAATAAGAAAATAATTAAAGATAAATACCCGTTGCCAAATATTGAAGACTTATTTGATAGATTAGGGGAGGGTAAAGTTTTTTCGACACTAGATTTAAAGAATGCGTTTTTACAAGTTGATGTAGAGGAAAAAAGTAGGAAATATACAGCTTTTGTGACAGATAATGCCCAGTATGAGTTTCTAAAAGTTCCCTATGGATTATGTAATAGTCCCTTAGTGTTTCAAAGATATGTAAATTATGTGTTTAAAGACTTATTAAAAGATGGTACTGTAATTATTTATTTAGATGATATAATTATTCCATCTAAAGATGAGAATGAAGGGTTAGATAAATTAAAACGTGTGTTAGAAACGGCATCAAAATTTGGTCTAGAGTTAAATTTAAAGAAATGTCAGTTTTTGAAACGTAAGATCGATTTCTTAGGTCACATAATTGAGAATGGCACGATTAAACCCTCAGTAGAAAAAACTCTCGCAGTACAAAATTTCCCAGAACCCCGTAATGCTAGGGAAGTGCAGAGTTTCTTAGGTTTAACGGGTTACTTTAGAAAATTTATTCGTTCATATGCCAACATAGCAAGACCACTCAGTGACTTATTACGTGCTTCCACTCCATTTAAATTCGAGCAAGAGCAGAAATTAGCTTTTCAAAAGCTTAAAGACATTTTATCTAATGCACCTGTCTTACACCTTTTTAAGCAAGGCTATAAGTTAGAAGTTCATACAGATGCATCTAAATTAGGATTCGGTGCAATCTTACTACAAGAAGATGACGATGGACAGTACTATCCAATCCATTATATGAGTAAAAAGACCTCTGTACAAGAAGAAAAATACTGTAGTTATGAGTTAGAAGTGCTAGCGATAGTAGAAGCCCTTAAAAAATTTAGGAACTATTTATTAGGTAGTAAATTTAAAATTTATACTGACTGTCAAGCGTTCACTAAAACTTTAGATAAACGTGAATTGACACCTAAGGTAGCCAGGTGGTCTTTCCTGCTACAGGAATTCGACTACGAAGTAGAACACCGTCCTGGTAAACAAATGCAGCATGTTGACGCTCTTAGCAGACACCCTGTAATGGCTGTAAATACTGATACCCTTACTCATCGTATTGCTACTGCTCAAGAAAATGATGAGTTTATCAATACTATGAAATCTCTTTTACAACAAAACCAAAATGACGAATATGTGTTAAAAAATAATGTTTTATATAAAGTGTTAAATGATAGGGATGTACTAATTGTCCCAGAGATCATGCAACTTGAGGTCGTAAAGAAATGTCATGCCTTAGGACATTTTTCGGCTAATAAAACTGAAGAGTTAGTAAAAAGAGATTACTATTTTTCTAATATGAAAAAATGCGTAGATAACGTTGTAAAAAGTTGCGTAGAATGTATTCTCGTAAATAAGAAACAGGGAAAAGGAGAAGGTTTTTTGAACCCTATCCCTAAAGGGGATATACCATTATCCACGTATCACATCGATTTTGTGGGTCCATTACCAACAACTAACAAAAACTACAATCACATTTTCACCGTAATCGATGGATTTAGTAAATTTTCGTGGCTATATCCAGTCAAATCAACTTCTTCAGCAGACGCCTTGCAAAAATTAAAACAGCAAGCTGGTATTTTTGGTAACCCCGCAAGAATAATATCCGATCGTGGACCTGCGTTCATATCTAAGGAGTTTGCAGATTACTGTAAATCAGAGGGAATCGAACATGACACCATCACAACCGGAATCCCAAGAGGGAATGGTCAAATTGAGAGACTTCATCGAACAATCATTCCTGTATTATCCAAGTTATGTATAAATGACCCTAACAAGTGGTACAAGTTTGTTGAGGCTGTTCAGAGAACTATTAATTCCACCACATCGAGAAGTACCAAAAGAACTCCTTTTGAACTACTCACTGGAGTAACAATGAGAAAGAAAGAAGATAAGAGGATACTAGAACTTCTCGACGAGGAAAGGATAAATTCCATGCTTGATAATCTTAACACCATTCGTGAAGAAGCAAGAAAAAACATTCTTAAGATTCAAGAAGAAAATCGCCGATGTTACAACAAGAAGAGAAAGAAAGCCCATGTATATAAAATTAATGATCTAGTTGCCATCCAGCGAACTCAGTTTGGAACCGGCATGAAACTAAGACCAAAATTCTTAGGTCCTTATAAAGTTGTGCGAGTAAAGAACAAAGACAGATATGAAGTCGAGAAGATAGGCGATCACGAAGGACCTATACATACTAGTACTTCTGCAGACCATATGAAATTATGGTCCACAAACTAAATAGACTGAACTAAATGGACTGATAAACATTACAGAAAAAGTTAACTGTGAATTTTTATGTACATAATTTTTTTTAATGTCTGTTTCTCTTTTTTGTTTTTTTTTCTTTTAATTGTATTTTGCAGATATCCTTTAGTATCCCAGGTTGGTTTACGGTGAGGTCACCGCAACATCAGAATGGCAGAGCGTTGTGGGAAGTTCCTTGCAGAGCCAACAGATGGCGCTGTCTCTGATGCTTATCATTGAACGAGATGACAAACGGAGGAGTTGAGATCTGGCTGCAGTGGAGATCGGTTGAGACCTTCAGCGCGTAGGCTGACAGGCTCTTTGTTCTGCTAATTAGAGCTTGTTGTGCTCTGTATAAGTGTGTAGAGCCATGGAGAGCTCTATACCATAATCTCACTTATTAGAAATAGTACGCGTAGGTACTAATGTGAATTGTAGAGCGAGTCAGTGCTCATATATGTTACTTTCTGTTAGTCCTAGTAATGAAGAGAGCTTGTTATGTGTATTAGGCCTCGAAACCAGCAAATGTTATTGATGGAAACCCTGCTATTATTATCATTTTATCTTTGTGTAAACTGTGTTGTGAACGTAATAAATGTTTTTAGTTATCTTAATCGCACCTCTTCATTGCCCCACCCCTAGACGCCCAGCTCATATACTACATATATGTGGTTCTGAATGTCTTTTATGCCATATGTATTAACTTAAGATTTCTAAAAATATTTTCTGATAGCTAGAACATTAAAAGCATCAGAGATTGCTCTAAAAGTGTCAATCACTAAAGCACTTACCCTATATATATTTCAATGTTAAAATTTCAATGATGTTTTTTAAACACTCAAACAAAAATATTTATATATATATATATATATATATATATATATATATATATATATATATATATATATATATCAATCTACAAGATAATGCAGATATGTTTAAATACATTGTTAAACTCTAATATTTTTTATACAAAAAATTTTATTTACAAAACAAGGATTTTATAAAACAGTTAAGTATAATTTTTTGAAAATAATAATAATAATAATAATTCAATAAATTTTAAAACATTTAATATTATTGTACTTCTGCGTACACGTATGCAAAATTTAACTTTAAGACAGTAATTTACAGAAATGATTACAACGACTACCACCCCTTTAAAAGCAACACTAACCTCTATAAATTTTATAACTACAACACACTAAAACTTTTTTATTGTCTTAGGGTTAAGGCTAATCGACTGAACGAGTATCCTAGGCCTGCACGATATACTCTCCAGGGAAGGGTCTTTCTAAGAATTTCTAAACCCGTAACTACAGACTGTTTGTGAATGAACTTATTCGTTATTCACCGAAACGTATTTATTTAGAAACATTTCTATGTAAGTGATCGTATGATAAAGAAACATTATTTTTGTGCAATCAGATCAACTGTGAAATCTCTTCTTAACAAAATAAAACTTGGTAATGGGAAAAAAAATGAAAATGTATGAGAAAAATGTCAATTATAAGCAATTTCTTTCAATTAATTATTCGAAACATCAGTGAAACATTCTGAAATTACAGACCACATTCTGCGGAATAGTGTTCGAAATATTTTCCATGACCTAGAAACAAAAATATCGGTAAACAAGTCTATAAAGAAGGGTGTTTTCAATTTTAGACAGTTTGTGATGCTCGCTTAAAAAAATTAGATATGCGTTTCCAGATTTCTAACACGAATTTCGAGCGAGAAGTCACCAAAAAGTAAGCTAATTAAAAAAATAAATAAATAAAATTTTAAAATTTTAGGATTAAGCCCTTCAAGAGAGGATTAAGTTTATGACTTTGAGGGGGGGGGAGGATAGCAGATGATTTCAGAGATGGAAGTAGCATCTTTTAATGAGATTCTATAATGGAAATTTTGCATGATAAAAAGGGGCATGATTCTTCATACAAATTTCAACTAATCAAGCTCATGTCATAATATATAAAATTTTGAAACTTAAATGCATTTTTAAGGGGTGTCAGCACTTATAAAACATTAAAATTTTCAAATTTAATTTTTTTAAATTTAAATATTACCTTCATTACCTCAAAAATCCCTACTAAAACGCGAGATATGATATAAGAAACAAAATGCTCTCAAGCAATCGTCTGTGGTAGTTTCTATTTTTAACTAGAATTTTTTCTGTGTTGCTGTTTTTATTCTTGTGCGCAAAATATTTAAAAATATATTTCTAATAATTTCAGAAAATTTTATAAATACGTATATAATAACTTTTAACTCAAGTTTAGCAAAACATTTATTATTATTTTGGCGATTGTTTTCCTAGATTTTAATTTTTTTTTTTTTTTTTTCATAATTAATTTTAAAAATAATTTTAGCTTGCAATATAAGTTCAAGATACAACACTTTTAAATTAATTGTAGCTGGTGGCATTGCCTTTTTTTTAAAAAAAAAAACAAAATTCATGTCAGAATGTTGCGCGCAGTGGTTGCACTTTTTTTTTTCTTCTAACATTAATAAAATAAGTAATTTAAATTGAAAATTTTAAAGCATTAATTTCGAAAAAGTAATTATATCAGACGTCCTTTATGTGGTAAAAATTTCCTACCTGTCGAAGCAAAGTCCTTTTTTTTTTTTTTTTTTTTTTTTTTTTTTTTTTTTCTTTTAAGGGGGGGGGGGGGATCTATTAGATAAGTCTGAGTCAGCGTAACGTAGGTCCATGACGAAACTGCAAAATTTGTAATTGACTTAATACTCATAAATATTTCATAAAAAATTTAAAATACCAAAATAATTATTAAAGAATGTAAAACTTTATTTTAATTCTCTTATTTGCATATCACTTTTTTTTTTTTTTTTTTTTTTTTTTGGGGGGGGGGGGGGTCGTATTTTCGAAAATATTAATTTTTCTTAAGATTAGGTTTTGAAACATGATTTACCACAGGCGTTTTTTCTGGAACTATTTCAAAAAAGTAATCTGGCAAATACTAGTTTATTCATTGCACATTAAAAATGCTTTGTTTTGCGCATTGATAGTAGAAACATCTTGCCCACAACACGCATATGTATATATATTTATATGTATAATGACATTCTAATGATTTAATTAGTTTTAAAAGTACAATTATATTTAATAAAGTTTTTGCTGGGAAAAAAATGATAATTTTACTAAAAGTTCTGAATATTCTGATATTAAGATGAAACTAAGGAACATAAGCTAATCTGACAAAGTAAAAGATTCAAAACTGCTTCCTTTGTAATTTCCTTTACCATTATTTATAAATAGCAATTCTCTCTGCGATATGTTTATATAACTGAATAACTAAGGATTGATACATAAAAAAAGGTCCTGTCGTCCTGTGAAAATCACGGGTGATCGCAAAACAAAATGCGCGAAACAAACGCAAAATTTTTAAAAGTTGAAAAATATGTATAAAAGTTGAAAAATAATCATTAAAATCAACTCGAACATGTAACATTCCATACACATACCGTGATTTTTATGTAATAAATTGTAACTTTGAAGATTATACATATATAGACTATTGATGTTCATAGAGAATATTTTTTATAAAGAAAACAGTATTAACCAGGTTAGCAAAACATACTTGGATTTCTTCAAAATTTAATGCGTGAGTGAATATTAATATATATATATATATATAATAGGAATACTCTCCAACTATGCCAAAAAAAAAAAAAAAAAAATCAGCGAGTCGAAAAAAAAAATTCTTTTATATATTTATGCATTAAAAATACTGTAAATCTTAGTACAAAGAATACAAATCTCGCTTTCTGAAAACCAACTTATGACAACAGACACAAAGGAACATGATTCCGTTTTCCCTTGAACATAATCAGTAAATGAAAAGACTAAGTAATTATGTGCATAAAGTTGCAGTTGCACGCCTGGATAATTTTCCGGAAAGTAAAACTTTTTGAAGAAAACTCGTGTTTACCTTGGACAATTCTGCGCATCCAGCAATGTAAGTTTGAAGTCGTTTTACACCGCTGAACAACTTAGAAATTCATATAGATCCTAAAATTGAACAACATTTGATTTCGCTTTCTCTTCCTTTCTGCTTTAACATGTATTAGAATTACCAATTGCCGAAAATTCATCTTTGGCACTTAAAAATTCAAACTCGGTGTTCTATAACATACATGAATGAATTAGACTATAATTAGAAATAACAGAATATTTTGATCATCAAAAATTCATTTTTACTTTCCGAACAAATTATGCATGGAAACTACTCAAATTATATGACGAAAATTCAACTTTGAGATTTTGGTGTATATACACATTTTGAAGTCCCCTTAGTTCATTTTCTCTCTTTTTACGGTGATGTATGTATGCGTGTGTACGTAAGTGAACACGATAGCATCTAAATGCTTTGTTCGAATAAGCCTAATGTTGGTACGTATGTTATGGATCCCAATAGCGTGAACTGTATAGATTTTGGGGGATCTTACATACACACACACACATTATATATATATTATATATTTTACAGGGACACAAAGAAAAATTTATCATTATGACCTATGGGTTGAAATTATTTAAAATATATTTAAAATGCGACAGCGTCAAAAGGCCTTATTCGATTGAGCTTTATATATGTTATAATTCACCATCGCACGAACTGTACAGATTTTGGCAAATTTAGCACTTGTAGATTTTTACAGGGACACAACAAAATATTTTTTATAATTATGACTTATGGGTTCAAATTATTTGAAGTGTAATAGCATTAAATTAAACAATATACTAAATGGGGAAAAATACTCAAACATCCCATTATAATTTTGCCTTTTGTTTATTTAACGTTTATTTATATTATTTATATTATTTAGTTGTTTATTTTGTTCTATTGCTTTAATTTATTCAAACAACCGTTAATTACTAAATGGTCGGAAAGTCGAGTGGAGTCACTCCAGATTTTTTTCCATTTAAATATTCACAACCACAGATGTTTATAATACTTAGAAATATTGCTATTTATGAATCACCCAGAATAATATTAAGAAGTTTTAATCACCGAAAATTAATTTATGTGGTTTGAAATTTTCAACATTTCTTACCATCCTGCATAATTTAACCCTTTATAGTACCGAGTTGCATTTCTGGAACATACCCAAAAAGTCAAAGTTGTTTCTACAGCAAGTTTTGAAAATTGATTTTATTGACTGTTGTTAATTTGCAACGTTAGAGTTAACACAAAATGTTAATAAAATTCCCAACAGATAGCGAGCGATATTATGTGATGTTTTCACAGGAAAATTTAATTTATGAAGAAAAAAAAAAAAAAAAAAAAACTCAGATGTAAACTTTTTAAACGTAGTCAGCTTTCGCTATAAAATTTAAAATTTTTTTAGAATATTCATCTAAACTGAAAATTGAATATTTCGGAGAAAAATGTATCATTTTGCTCGAAATTTCAGACATCCAATAAATACTTTTTTGTCAATAAAGGTTTAATTTTTTTGTATAATGTTTGTAAAACTATTTTTAATTTGCTTCAGATAACATATTCAAACATATGTTGGGTAAAATTTTTTGAAATCCGAGACCTTGAGATATAAAGGGTTAAATTGAAGCAAGAGTTACCTTAAAGTGAAACATAATTCTAAACTATGAAACTTTTTTTTTAAGTGAAACATAATGAGCGTAGTTTTGTAACGTTTCCAGATGTTATAGGTAGACGTAAAAAAATCCATTCGTTAAACAATGACTAAACGAAATAGAATGGTGACAAATCGCCACTTTTTAAACAAGATTAAGCAACTTTTGACCATCATTGAAAAATCATTAATTCACCATATAAAAAATCCGCATTTCTACAATTAAACATAAATTAAGTGAAATGATCCTGCATTTCCGAAACTGCCCGCAAAAAATATCACATATTTCGTAAATTAAACATCCAAAAACCAGGGATTTCACTGCATTGCGATAATATAACTTATTTTTGAAATCAGCTTTGAAAATAATAGGATTTTTTTTTAACCTATATAACTTCCTATGTCAACAATTATCGACGTAAAAACACTAATTTTAGCAATTAGCTGCAATTACTATTTTTGTTGTTTTTTATAGTGGCAAAATTAATCCCACATATAGTGTAATCCCGTTTCTCGCGCCTAGCATTGAGAACGATTCCAAGGTCTTGAAGGGGGGCCGACATTTTGAGATGTAGAAAACATACAGTCATTTGGCGTTTCCTTTATCGTTATTTTCTCTCAACCTCACGAGTTATCCCCCAATTTTAACATTGGACTCACTGAGTCAACTCTTGCGCAGAAGCTTCCATGGTCGCAAGAAACGTGGTTGAAGAATATCGACAATCGACTACAAAAACACCGCATTTTGTCAATATGCAATAAAAAGCGCGAATTTCATAAATCGATTATGAAAAATGTTTTTTTTTTTTTTTTTTTTTTTTTTTTTCTGATGTTTATCTAGTATAAATTCAGGTTCAAAAATTTACAATTACATTTCTCAAAAATCGACGATTTTAAATTTAATTCTTCACAAAATCAGCGTATTTGAAACGAACACTTCATAAAAATGGACGAATTTAACACGTTAATCGCCACGATAATATCAGAAAAATTTTCACATGGACCATGGTAACTTTATTAGACAATTTAGTTAAAAATGCGTGTTAAAAATGCGTCAGGCACATATGACTGACATGGCGATTAACGTGTTAATAATTACTCGGCGTATATCATATTCCTTTTAGGGTTATTTCCTAGTTAAAAATGCGTGTTAAAAATGCTTCAGACACATATGACTGACATGGCGATTAACGTGTTAAAACAGATACTTTACAAAAATTGGACAATTAAAAAAACAAACTTAAAACTTGAAAATTATTTAGTGCTTCTACTGGCAAGTTACTGAAAATTCCAATTTTCCGGGTGCAGTTATAGGTTAAAAGTTTCTCACGGGGGTAAATGAAGCAAATATTATACATTGCTTCTATATTTTTCAATTCCCTACAGAAGATTATAAAATGATATCTAATTAAAACCTGAATACATTATATAGTACAAAAATTTTATAGTATTGATATTTTAAACAACACTATAATATAAACTACTTTAAACACACTCTGATTGAATACTTACAAAAGAACAGAATAAAATAAATGCACATTTACTGCAAACATCATGCATTTTTTTAAAGTGGAAAACAATGACATGGAAAAAAAAATGTTTAAATAACAAAACACGTCATTTAAGACAAATAGTTTTCAATATTATTAAATAAATAGTGGTTAAATTTTCATACATTTTTTAAATAAATAAATTATAATTGCATAACATTTTTTTCAGCAGTTACATCAAACTTAATGTAAATAAAATTCTTCATCGGAACAATAGTTTAAAAAAATATATATATTTATATTATTTCGATAATAAACTTTTTGATTGGTTATTACATCAGAAATCCATAAATATATATATATATTTCACGATGCAGAATAAAATATGTAAATCTGTCTTTATAGCCTGAAGACTGTTTCCTTTTCATTGTTTTCAAAACAAACTTAAAGGATGAAATAAAAATTCTTCATCAGAAATTCTACGTAATAAGAGGAAAAAGAAAGAATGAGAAAAACAATTATTTTAGATATTTCATTTTCTATTAATTTGATTTTACATAAAAATTAATTTTCCAAAAGCATTTTTTGAATGCCACTTTACAGTATAACTAAACGAGTAGCATATACTTTATTTTTAAAATAAATTCATATTTATTATATTAATGTAATTTATTTCATTATCGTATCAAAATATCGTTATCAAGCTTACCTTAAAAGGTAATTTCTGTCTTTTTTTCACTTTCTCCGATATCGATATACATAAAGCTTTCAAAAATACTCGCTTACAATTTTTGGTATTCTTAATGTTGTTTGCTTCACTTAATCTACTCATAGGGAGACACGGATATTTCTTCTTCTTTTATTAAGGAATTTTCTCAATGCTGAGGTTTCCTTTCAACCAAAAACAGCTTTTAGTTTTTGTCTCCATCTTTCTCTGCCCTGAGCGTCCTCCACATCCATTCCATTCTTTTTCATGTCCCTCATAAGCTTGTCTTTCCACCTTTTCCGTAGTCTTCCTCTCCTGTCTCTTCCTTCAGTACAAGCTGTGGTATTCCATTTAGATTCATCCGACGTACATGTCCGTACCATTGTAGCCTTTTCTTGTCTATTTTTGTTATGATATTCGTCTTAACACCCATCCTTGCTCTTATTTCAATATTGGTCTTTTTTTCAAGTCTTGGAGTTCTGGCCGATCGTCGCCAGAAGTCCATTTCTGTAGATAACAGTTTTTTTTTTTTTTTTTTTTCCCGCTTGCAGACTTGATTGTCCATGTTTCTGCTCCATAGAATTGAGTTTAGTATTCCTATTATTCTCCTAGAATCAGATATTCTCTTTTCAATTTTTATCCCTGAATTTTTTTTCTCCATCTTTTTCCAGTATTGATACCAGACATTTAAAAGTCTGTACAGATATTTAAAAGCCTGACACGGATATTTACGGCAAATAAATAACTAGCGGATATGCAGATCAGGAGCCTCAACGTCATATTTGCATCACTCATTATTCAACAGATCATTTTTATTTATTCCTTATTATATAATATATATATATATATATATATATATATATATATATATATTGAGTCGATATACTTCCTACATAAGCAGAAACATTTCTGAGGGGGGCTGCTCTCCATAACCCCTCGCTGTGTCTCTCATTCTATAGCTGTCTGTTGTATATGCATTTCTAATAACTTATAGCCTTACATTGATTCCCTGTAATTCATAAATACTTGTAGCAAATTTCATGCAAAACGATTACATAACATATCAGAATTAATTTGTGTAACCCTGTAAATTAATTGCCAAATCTATGGCCAAATTTTTCCACAGAAAAACATGCTTTTAAAATTCTAATAAAATGTCATTGTATTTGATGGGGTGTAACCATGTTTAAATACACTTTTAAGAAATACCGACTATAGACCGTAATAGTACGAAATTCTTTTATATATCCCGGAAAAGTAGCCACAGTAATTATATACACTAAAAAAGAATACACCTATTTAATTAATTATAACTCATTAATATTTTAACCTAATTTGACATCATTCGGATGATTACAGTATGTCATCAGAATTATTTTGCGTGGTCCCGCAAATAAATTATTTAGTCTATACATATTCTTTTTTTAGAGTAAACATGCTTTTAAGATATTTATAATGTACGTTAAATCCCTTATGTTCAATGCAGCATAAACACATTAAAGTGTGCTTAAATAAAAAATTGTTCATAGGCTCTAATGTCACGAAATTGTTTTGCGTGTCTCTGTAAACGAACCATAAACATTGTATACTCCAGTAAAAACTATTCAGCTTATTCTATGTTTTTCATGAATAATTGTTTGAAAATTGACATAATTTGGATGATTACGTGACATTGTCAGAAGACTTTTGTAAGGTCCTATACATTAATTAGGAAGCCTAAGATCACATATTTTCTGCAGAAAACAAATTTAAGCATTTCAATAATGTTCGCTAATTTCATTTTGTTCATTGCAAAGTAATGATGTTACAATGCGTTTAAACGAAATTCACCCCATATACCGTAATAAGAATTTTGGCGTGTCCCTGTACACAATCCATAAAAATATACACATAAAAAATTATACACCTATTTCTATACAGAACCTGAACGTGTGTGCCAAATTGCAGTCAATCGGAGGATTTTTGTGGCCGCTATTGCGGTACATACAAATTCTGCCCACAGGCCGTAATGATAAGAAAAATTTTGGTGTGGCCCTGTACACGAACTACAAATGGAATACACACAACTAATTTCTTGTAGCTCATAAAAATGTGTACCAAACTGCAAGTCAATGGCGTGATTTTTGCGTCCGTTATTACCATACAAACTGACACACAGATGGAACCCACAATATTTTGGAGTCTCAACAGGGAGGCCTCCACTGACGTTTCGGCAAAAATTATTAAAAATCTATGACGAGATGCCCCAAAAATTAATCATTAACTTTTAAGAATGACAAATTTTATAAACTGTAAGCTATAAAATTTAAGTTCATTGTGTTTGCCTTAAGTAAAACATATATATATATATATATATATATATATATATATATATATATATTAGCAGGCTTTGCCCGCTTCGCTGGTCATTATTTTTAAATGAGTCACTATAATTGCTGAATTCTCAAAATTGCATTAATTTTTATCACGTGAAAAAAAAAAGCGAAACAAAATCTGATTAGGAAAAATGTTGCACCGGGTTCTCACTGCCTTCGGAAAAAATTCCCAAAATGCTCTAACTCTTATTTCTGTTATTTTCCCCCTTCGCCCCCCCCTCCCCTCTATCCTAATAATTTTACAAATTCGAAAATATTCACAATCGATTTGTAAATATCAAAAACCTCTATGCACCAGTTTTGAACGATCTATCTCTATTTTTATTTTTATTTTTTTGCCCCACCACTCTCCACCCCCTTCCCAATAATTTTAAAAATTCGAAAATATCCGCAATCGATTTGTAAGTATCGAAAACCTCTATGTACCAATTTTGAATGATCTAACTATTTTTTTTTTTTTTTTTGCCCCTCCGCCCCCCCCCCCTCCATCCCTCCTAATAACGTTACACTTTCGAAAATATCCCCAATCGACTTGAAGGCCTCTAAAACCAATCTGTACCAATTTTGAACGGCCTAACTGCATTTATATTTGTTTTTGCCCATAGCCCCCCCTTACCGCCCCTCCTATTAATTTTAAAAATTTCAAAAATATCCGCATTCGATTTTAAGTATCGAAAACCATTTGTGTACCAATTTTGAACGATCTAACTATTTTTATTTTTCCCCCCTCATCCCCTCCCCCCTTCTCGCCCCTCCTAATAACTTTACACTTTCGAAAATATCCCCATTCGACTTGCAGGCCTTTAAAACCTATCTGTACCAATTTTGAATGTCCTAACTGTATTTCTATTTGTTTTTGCCCATATCCCCCCCCCTTACTGCACCTCCTAATAATTTTACAAATTCGAAAATATCCGCAATCGATTTGTAAGTATCGAAAACCTCTATATACCAAATTTGAACGATCTAACTCTATTTTTATTTATTTTTTGCCCCCCCCCTCTCCCCTCCCCCTTCTCTCCCCTTCTAATAACTTTACACTTTCGAAAATATCCCCATTCGACTTGCAGGCTACTGAAACCTATCTGTACCAATTTTCAAAGGCCTAACTGTATTTTTAATTGTTTTTGCCCCTGCTGCCCCACCGGGGGGCTGAATTTTTAAAATTCCAGAAATTGGTTTTTAGATATTTGTATTAGCTATATTTTATAGCAAAAATTTCACGTATATCTGTTTTTTTTTTTTTTTTTTTTTTTTTTTTTTTTGTTGTTGTTTGAGATATATAGGATTATGCGAAATCGCGTTTTACGCATGTGAAATCCCGTTTTGCCCCCCCCCCCGTCCCTTCCTTGGGGACCGAATTTCGAAAATTCCAGAAATTGGTTTTTAGACATTTATATTAGCTATATTTTAAAGCAAAAATTTTACGGATATCTGTTTTTTTGTTTGAGCTATGAAGGATTTTTTGAAATCACGTTTTGCCCCCCCTCCCGCCCCTTGGGGGGCGAAATTTTTCAATTTTTTTTTCCCAAAACCATCCCTGACCTATAAGGAAAAAACCAAAAAAAGAATGATCGAAATCGGTCAAGCCGTTTACGATTTTACAAAGGACATACAGACAAACATTCATTTTTATATAGATATATACACACATACACCACTATTCCGTACTCTCTAATAAGCAAAATTATCAAGAAATGCAGTTATATATATATATATATATATATATATATATATTAATTTACCATTCTCAGTGCTATGTGCTTCGTTTGCAAGCATATCTCATTAATATTAAGTTTTCTCTATTCTTCGTACAGTATGTGGCAATGCCGATCTACCTTCTTTTGTTTACCATATCATTCGTTATTATCACAATCATCTATAATAATTATAAGGTTAACAGCTTCAACAGAAACTTTTTAAAAAGATTTCGTAAATTTTACTAGAGTACTCGCAGCACTATAAATAAAAACGCATTCTAAATTAATTGTGTGTATATGTTTGTTGCCATTGGATTATTTTCTTCGATCTATAATTATATGTGGCGTCTTCAATTTTGTAGCTATTAAGGAATATTTTTTTTTTTTTGTTTTGACATGTTTATATATATGTACAGTTGACATCAAATATATATATAAACCCGCTTCTTTCGGCTTAAACGATGGTGATCTCTGCTCTTCTAGCTTTTTTTTTTTTTTTTTTTTTTTACTTGTTCATATTTACTATGCATGATCTCATCCATTAACGTTTCATAAACAACTCATTAACTTTTTCAATATATTTTGCATTATATAAGGGGGCCGTGCCCTTAGCGACCGTGCCCTTAGCGGAAATCTGTAAACCCGTGTCCTTAGCGGAAAAGTTATCTCCCCTCGGTGGCTTGCTTTTAGCATACGTGCCTTTAGCGGAAATGTATAATAAATTTAAAAATAAATTAATAAATAAAAAATGAGCTCTCCAATTTTCCTCTACACTTCATCCACATTTAGCACAGGCTATATTTTGTTTCAGAAGTAATCCGTCGCAAAAATAGGTATGCGTACAGTAGAATATCCGTTATTTGAGGGAATGGTGATCTGTAACCATATAAAGTTCAATGAATCACAGTACTCCATACGAAAACGAACATTATTGCCATTTTATGATTTTATTTAAGTTTTCGAGAAAATATAATTAAGCATTACACCTTTTAAAACTAAAACAAAAATGAAAAATCAGGAGGTATACATTGATAATCAACACATTCCAACTGTACGTATTCGTTGTATATATCGTATAACATTCTATGTTCTTTGTCTATATTATCACACAATGGACAAACAGACATATAGACTAATTGAATTCATAATCACTCTGAAACATTGTTGGAAAGTGTTAAAAATGCCTAACACAAACAGATATGCCGCTCTTAATTTCCTATTTGCACCCCTTAATGTATCGAAACATTTTTGCGTAGTCCTGTAAATCTGGAGGTTAAACATATTATAGTTTATACAAAACATTTTCTTAGCATTTAAACAATAAATGCGAAATTTTTTATGATTTTTTGATGAAGTTATTTTAAATGTCTCCCCTAAAGCGAAAGGCATTGTCATTTTTTGGATGTCCCTGTACACAAACCAATGGCATAGGTTCTATTAGTACCATTTTAAGTAGGGAATAATCAATAATGAATTTGAATAACACATATCATTAAAAATAAAAAAATAAAAATAATAAAAATAAAAATAAAAACTAGTATGCTGTGGCCGCCACAAGATTTTCTTCTATATTTTCCTGTACAAATTCACTAAGTGCAAATAACCAATTTTTATCTTAGAGAAAACTAACACTAAATATCCAAATAAAGACAGATTTATTGTCTATAAATGACATCTTAAAACATGCATGTTTATAGTTATCTCACATATCAAGTTTCGTACAGTTATATGCCATTGAAGTTGAGATATAACTTTCTCGTTATCAAGGAAATTTGCAGTATAGCAGAGCCACCTATTGGCCGATAAGCATCCAATTTGAATCAGCATAATGTCTCATAATGGCTTTCACATATATCACGTTTGTTCGATTATAAGCAATAGAACCTGAGTTATAGCCACACCTTAAATTGCGGAAATCGCTGTATAGCAGCGCCACCTGTTGAGCGGTTGACACTAAAAGTTTATAGACACTCATTTAGAATAGAGTGCATCAATATGTAAACTTATATGCAATTCTATGCAGTAGTTCCTGAGATATAGCTTTCACCTTAAATTGCAGAAATATCTGTATAGCAGCGCCACCTGTCAGTCCATAAGCATTCAAATTGAATCAGCATAATGTCTCACAATGGCCTTCTCTTATATCAAGTTTGATTGATTATACACAATAGAACCTGAGATGTAGCTTCTCCTTAAATTGTGGAAATTGCTGTATATCAGAGCCACCTATTGAGCGGTTGGCACCAAAAGTTAACAGGCACTAATATAGCTCAAGGTGCATCTACACGTAAATTTTTATGCAATTCTAAGCAGTAATTCCGGAGATACAGTTGCCACAAAATTTCCTCCCTCCCCACACACACAAGTGCTATGTTATTAAAATTTGGTTAATAGAAATAACTCTCATAGAACGAAATGCTTTGGAATACTTTCGGCTATTCCTGTACATAAACCAATAACAATATTTACTCCATTTTCCATAGAAAACACTCCATAATGAACATTATCAGTTCGAGAATGAACATATCTTCTTATTGCCGCTAAGGGCACGGCTTCTTCTATTTCTCCTTCTTCCTTTAGACCCCATTCCGCTAAGGGCACGTTCCGCTAAGGGCACGGTCGCTAAGGGCACGACATCTATATAAGGCTTGAGTTCCATATATGTTTTTTTGCTGATTAATTCACGTATTCCTTCCTAGTATTTGATCATTGTAACGACGAATTTTATTCTTTCATCCAGAAAATAATTATATATATATATATATATATATATATATATATATATATAATTTATTTTTTGAGAAAGAACAATTACAGCTAATTATTGAAAATTGCATCCTTTTTTATACAATCATCGAGAAAGTTTAGACAATATTTTTTTCTCATTCCTTATATAACATTGAATAACATTGAAAAAAGAAAAAGAAACAGAGAGAGAGAGAGAAGCTAGAAATTAAAAAAGTACAAAATTGAAAGATAAATTTTCTTAAATTTTAAACAAAATAAATAAAACATGGCAAAACAACATAAGGTCAAAACTGATTAGTACGTCAGTTTTATAAAAATCGCATAGATAATTGTTTGATCAATATTTAAATGAATAGATTAGATTTCAATAAAATATTGCTATGGTAATTAAAAGTAACACAGGAATTTTACGAAATAACACGGAAATTTTTTATATAGAAATGTGATTAAGAAAGAAGCTTTTCTTAAACTTTTTTTTAAAATCTGTAATAAACCTACTTTAATAAAGTACTGAGTGTTTTGGTAAACTTTTAAAGATATTTTGGTAATTTTGTCTATAGTCATTTGGTACTAAATGTCTGTCAAAGACCGATTTCGGTAGTTACAAAAGTTTGCGGTCTCTGAGATAAATCATCATAGCTTGTTGTAAACGGTCGACAAATAAACCTATACACATGATGCTTTATATATATTTATCGTATTTCATCACGAAATATATAAAAACTAGGATAAAAATCATGATAAAAATAAAGAATTAAAAATACGACGAATTCAAGTGAAGATTTGATAGAGAAAAAAAAAAAAAAAAAAAAGAATAACTAAGCGGTGGTGAGAAAAAAAAAACTATGAAATAATAATCGTAAAAATACCCCCCCCCCCCTACCCCCAAGAAAAAAGAAAGACAGATGCAACCACAATGTCATTAGATGTACTTATGACTGTAGGATAACAATAAAATTTGTTGTTATGATGGTAAAAGATTTTAGCAGAAATTTACCACCACTACTCAGTAATGTTATCCAACAAACATAAAGGAATGATATACGAAAGAAAAAAAAAGGAATTGTTTTGAAAAAAATATCACATAAATAGAGAAAAACACAATTAAATAGAAACGACGGGGAAGAAATGGACAAAAGCAATAACATATTTTTAATGATTAAATAATGTATTGTATAAATGTACAATTACATATTTAAACAAATAAATTATAACAAACTAAAATATTAATAAATACACACACACACACACACATATTTTTATTTCATTATATTGCATATATCATCATTTCATGGTTTTTCTCTGACGTGAGCTATTAATTCTACATTTCTCAAAAATTGTTTACAAAACTTACTTGTTAAGCTATTTAGCGTAAATTTTTTGATGATAAAGTTTCAAACACTCAACTAAATACCGAAACATTAAATGAGAATATGTCACTTATTTCATTTTTTAAATAAAATTTTATGTTTTATGACAAACACAAGCTGCTTCCAGTTGTAATATCATAATTCTGGTCTTTTATTATTCGGTAATCGTAACAAAAAATAACTTTAATAAAAGGATGCATGTGACAGAGAAAGGAGAGAGGGTGGCACAGTGAGGCAATATAATAATTTTCTTCAATTTAATTTAAGAGAAAAAATAATGCAGAACAATTTTTTGGCAATTTTTAGCTTTCATTATATATATATATATATATATATATATATATATATATATATATATATATTCATAATTTTTACTTATTTTATACTTTAAAAATATATATAATTTTAAAAAAGGTACTCAAGACGTGTGATTTTATGAGAAACGTTTACTATTCGTTAAGATAATTCAAAGATTTTTAATTGTGATTACAAATGCCTTTACCGTCCAAATTTCATGCACATAGCAAAAGTTTTAGTAAAATAAAAAGAAAATTCAAATGATTAATTTTCGGTCATATAAAAGGAAATTGAGTATAAAGTTCATTTTATCTAGTAGCGTCTTTTGACGTTTATTTCTTAAACTGCACTTAAAAATAATGTTATGAGTTTTACAGCAGTATTATATTTGAATACTTATGTAATTGTGTATATCATGTAAAATTCCCATATAGAGCAGTTAAAAAAAAAATTCCTTTTCGAATTGAATTACTTTTTACTACTGTTGTTGCAAATGTAGTTTTTCAGACAATTTATAAAAATACATCGGTGGGTTTAGATCTGGAACAGAAAACATGGAATGAGCACAGGCTTTGAGGGTATATTTTTATAACAATCTGTTTTATGTTGGAAAAAGATTCTTAATGTACGAGGGATAAATTTGTTTTCTTTTTCAATATTGTTCATATTTTGTTCAGCTCAAGTTTTTGGCAACATGAATATTTCATTAGGGAATTTTAGCCGTATTAAGTGTAGTTGAAACGAGTGCGAGAAATTTATTTTAATCTATATAAAGTTTTAGCCATAATGCATTCCTGTAAAAAAACACAATTTTTATAAAAAAAAAAAATCCACACTGTAAAACACGTATAAAATATATTTAATTAAAATCATTAAAACACATCGTGTCAAGGCCTTTCGCCCTGAACATCAGGGCATCATCACTGAAACTGACTGAATGGTGACTGTTTCATTTGTGATTGATCTATGTTCAACTGTTTTGACTGTTTCATTTGTGATTGATCTATGTTCAACTGTTTCTGACTGTTTCATTTGTGATTGATCTATGTTCAACTGTTTCTGACTGTTTCATTTGTGATTGATCTATGTTCAACTGTTTCTGACTGTTTCATTTGCGATTGTTCAACTGTTTCAGACTGTTTCATCTGTGGTTGATCTGTGTTCAACTGTTTCATCTATTTCATGTATAATAACTGTAACCGTAATGTGGTTCTTGTGTATATATAAATCAAATGTTACTGTACTTCTAGTTAAAATGGCTCTGTCCTGATGATGCCCTGATGTTCAGGGCGAAAGACCTTGACACGATGTGTTTTAATGATTTTAATTAAATATATTTTATACGTGTTTTACAGTGGATTTTTTTTTATAAAAATTGTGTTTTTCTACCAATACGCGTGTGGTTATGATGTCTCTATATGAGATGTAATAGTAAAAATGTATTCCTGTATTAACAGGATGTATATGTAATTCTGTTAACAGAAGACTTAATTTTTCATAATTTTATTTCTTTTCAATGTATGAAGGATCTTTTCCATGCTGAACTTTATTTTGATGTCTTAATGATTTTCTGAGTTTTACTGCAAAACAGTCAAGCAATATAAGTATTAATGGAAATTCCGTACAAAATCTACAAAATACAGCTTAAATTTCAAAACTAACTTAAAATGGTATACCTCTATTTTCCTACAAGGTTTTAAAAAAATAAAGAAAAAAGGAATAAAGTAATTCTGCACGCAGCTCTTTAAAATAGATTTTTAACTTGTTAACATCAATTCCCTCTGATCAAACATGCACAATGTAGAAAGTATATACGTGTATTGTTCTATTAACTTTAGAAGAAATTAAAAGAAAAGGGGCAGATATTCCATTAAGATGAAGTATTTGGCGATAAGCCATGAATTTAAACAGTCCGAAGAATGTGATCTACGTCATTTCGGAGATTAATCTTTTTCTCGAGATAATTAAGTTGACAGGATCTGAAAAGAGCGTATATACAGGTTCTTTCAAACTGGTGCACGTGATTAAAAATTTCAAGCGCAAATTTGTTTGCATCTAAAATAATTGGAATAAACTGATGAATGAAACATTAAGGAATAACATACGTACATTTAAAAATATAAGCATTTTGCTTTTAACCAAAATGGGCTGAAATCTCGAGACGAATTTTCCGGTGTAATTCAATCAACTTAATACAGAAAAGGGATTTATTCATTAAAAATTTTTTACTACATCAAATTTCTATTGAAACTGAATTTCATATCAATATAGCTTTTATTTTTGTTTGTTTGTTTAATGAGCAGCTCACGGTTTTATTTTAAGGTAATAAAAAGTTTAACTTAGCTGAAAACATTTCTTTTCAATTTTTAAGTTCATTAGGAATAAAAAGCATTAAATTAAAAATCCACTTTTTTCTTGCATCACTTATTACAAAATATAATAGTCTTTCACAAAATGTTTAAATGATTAGTATGCCAGTATAATAAACATTTTTTTCCCATAAGTTATTGCAACATCCCAAAAAAAGGGCATTTTTATAGCGAAATTAAAAGTTATTTTACATTTTCATTCTAGTTTAAATTTTGGAGAAAACTTTCTGAATTTTGTCAACCCTGTACTACATGAAAATCATGGAATTTCACCAACTTAAGAAAAAATCTTAAGTGACTCCACTCGAATATGCTTTACTCTATTATTATGTTATGTTTTAAATAATTCAACATCACTAAAGCTAACTTTAAATAGTTCGAATCCATAGACTGCAATATAAAAAAAAATACTACTTTTTATACTGGTAAAATATACAAATAAAACACTCATGTAAATCAGTATGGTTCTTCTAATAATAACTTTTAGCATGAATACCAATTTTTATCTAAATTAAATGTAGAATTTAATATCATGCTAGACTCGTAAAAATCTATACAGCTCATACGATTGTGATGTATAATGTAACTTTTAGAGTTCAATAGAATAAGACTGTTAGACGCTATCGCATTTTAAATAGTTTTAGTCTAAAATTCGTAATGATAATGAAATTTTATGTCCCTATAAAAAATATGAGTGCTAGACTCTTCAAAATGTATGTAATTCGTGCGACAAGGACGCTTAACCTATAAAGTACTTACAAACTTTTAGCTAAAACGATCAAAACGTTTAGATCGTGTTCAGCCACACATAACATATCACTGTAAATAACAAAAATGAACTTAGGAGACATCAAAACATATAGTTACACCAAAATCTCATATATATATATATATATATACATACATATACACATACACACACACACACACACATAAAGGGTGGTTATAATTAAACTTCCCCTATAAACAGCATCCTACAGCGCTAACGGGTGAACGGAATGCAACGAAATTTGGCATGTAGTCTATATACACCAGATGCGCTCACGGAATTTCGAAAACAAAAATTTAGTTCCAAAATACCCTCCAGAGGGCGCCTTTTCCGGAAAAACATTAACACACAATAAACGATCAAAACAGAATACAGATACACTATTAACATTTATTGACTAGTTTCTGATAACCTTGTCATTACAAACGTTTGCCGTCTGCAAACGTTTTATACCCTAACCCGTTTTGTATAAAGCTTCCTCTTCTACGCAAGCAGGCAAATCTCGACTTTTTTTCCTACAACTGACAACTTTTCCCGGTTTTACATTTTATTATTCATAATTCTTGTTCTGGATTGTTAATATTGTTTCATTATTCCGTTTTGGTCGTTTACTGTGTTAAATTGAATGTTTTTCGAAAAAGGCGCCCTCTGGTGGACATTTTGGAACTTTTTTTTTTTTTTTCGAAATTCCGTGAGCGCATATCGTGTATAGTCAATATATCAAATTTCGTAGCATTCCATTCACCCGTTTGCGCTGTAGGATGTTGTTTATAGGGGAAGTTTAATTACAACCAACCTGTATATATACTTACGATACCTTCCTTACTTAATGTATGCTCGGGAAAATAAAACGAACATGCGAAAAAAAAAAAAATATATATATATATATATATAATTTTGTACGTTCTGTTACATGGTTTTACCTCAGGTACGATTATTTGAAACATATGTATTGGTGCTTTCTTAGATCTTTAAATGTATAATAAATTTTTTTACCATTTACCTTTTAAGATATAAATTTAAAGAATAAAAACAAATTAATATGTTATGGCCAGCATAAAACTTTCTACTACATTTTCCTATGAAAATTCTCGCAGTAAAAATTATTTATCAAAATTATTACTTATTAAATTATTTTTCATTATAAATGCAGACGATTTGCATCTCAGATAATAACTCTAAGTCTCGAAACAAAATCGATTTTCTGCGTAATAGAAATCTAAAAGGATTATTTTTTTTTCTCGTTAAAAATGAAGAAAATGGACTTTGTTTTAAATTATCACACATCTATGATTCAACGTCCAACGATTCATTTAAAGGATACTGAAAACTTCTTTTGAAAAATATCCATACTGAAAATTTAAACACCAAGGGTACATTCCCCAGGTGGAAAACAATACCTTTACATAACCTCCCTCCCCCTTTTTTTTTCTTTCTTCTTTTTCTGGTTAACTATCATTATTATAAATATGTTTTTTTAATTTCACACTGAAATGTAAAAAATAAATCTCATTACATACATTTATACGAAATTTTGTCTTACACTGCCATACTAAAAATTACAAAAAATAGTATTACAGCGCTGCCCGTTTAGCGATGATCCTCAGATGTAATCAACACAAATTAAAACAAACTTGGTCCAACTAAACATTACGTTTGGTTAAATTTCAGTCCATTGGTTCATCAGGCACAGCGTTTAGAAAATTTGATCGAATCGTGTTCAGGACATCCCAAAACGTGTAAATCCATCAAAAACAAGAGGTTGAATATTTTCATGAATCGAACGCTTTCTTCTTATATAGAAAGAGAGTAGGAGGGATAGAGACTAGTGAAGATATTTTTTTACTTTATGAAACAAAATCATTTATTAAAGTCGACAGAATATATCTGAAAAGATCATTACGCATCAGCCTCTTTCAAATTAGAATATGTCCATGTCAAAAATTTAAAGCACTGAGCCGTTGCTAACAAAGCAGCTGAAATTCACAGGTGAATGACATAGTGTGATGCTTTCCAACCAAATAATTATAACACACCAATAAAGAATCGTTGTTATTCATAAAATTAATTTTTGACACGCTTGTTAATATGCAAAACATCTTTCTACTTTGATGACACTACTTTTTCCGCTTAATTAGTCATGTTCGTTTTTTCGCGTAAGAAAATAAATTGGTAAAATGCATTTTTATATGTAATCATTATTTATACCATAAAATACCGACGTTATAAGGTAAAAATTTACTTTTGCTTCTTTCAAATATGATGTTAATATAATTCCAAAAATTTTAATATGAATAATTATTCATAGTGTTTCTCGTCAAGATCTGTACTTACGCAATTGCGATAGCCAATTTAATTCATCGCCAAAATGAGGACAAAAACTTAAAAGCCGCCAAGGAGCTTCTATGCTAAAGCTCTAACAAAGAAATTTTAAGATATGAATATAGTAACCGATGCTAGAGAATGAGACAGTTATTTCATGTCTTTATAAGAAATAATAGAATAACCCTTTGCCGGCCCTAACACTCTAAAGCGCTCTAAACAGTGTAGCCAAATTTAGGTACTTTTTTATTCAACAAAAATTTTGTTATCACCAATTATTTTTAGGAGTGATATTTGTTATACATAATGGACGAATAACCTTCGAAGTGATTAGGCAACCTTTACAGTTAAAATTTATTGGTGGATATTCAATAAAAAAGTGCCTAAATTTGGCAATACTGACCAGAGGAGTGAATTAAAATAGGACCAGCAAAGGGTTAAAAATAAGTCCTGCGATACTAAATTAAATTCTGTTTTGCACAGAACTTTACATAAAAAATAAAAAAGGCTTAAGGTTTTAGTTTATTATTATTATTTTATTTTTTTTTTATTTTATTTTTTTTTACTCTACCTGAACCTGATTCCGTAAACAGAAAACTAACTTTTTTTTGATTTACTATCATTTTTACTTTTTCTTTTTTAATTCCTCAGAAATTTGTATATAATGTGACTTCATACACTATTTGTAGAATTTTAAATGCGTCCTGACTATAAAAAGTTTGAGAACCACACTGTTTTAGAGGCTGAAAATATTGTGTGTTGAGGAAAATCGCTTATTACTCCTAATGCTCAAAAACTTTATTAAAATAATGTTAATGGCACTGATTTAATATTCAGCTGGCGTTGCCATTATGACACCAAAATGTCAAAGATCTTGATCTCAGAGAGGCAAAATGCTGATAAAAGTGACGGCATATTTCGAAAAAGAAAGTTATAATTTTCATCATTAAAACAGAAATACTTCACGATGACAAAGCCTCTACCCATTTAACATTAACGCTGTAATTACGTATGCTCGAAATGTTTTGTGTTTACGGAGTGATGTAATATGTTGATATATAAGTCCTTTCTTTTTTTTTTCCCATAATAAGAAAAAAGTAGTATGATTGGATCAAAAGTCGGAATTTTTTTTCTGAATTTTATTTCATATTTAAAAAATAATGTTTATGCGATGTGATTATCTTTAAAAATAAGAACAAGGGGAAAAAAATACTACATTCATAAAAATAGTTGACTTCCAGTTTTTGTTACATGTTTACTAAGTGTTCCTAAACACGACTTGACTAGTTCTGAATCAATTTCTGTCTGTATGTCACAAAATTTGTTGACTTTATAACTAGCGTATTAATATACGAAATTCTGTAAAATTTATATGAAATTGCCACTTATAGGTATTGAAAATGGAAAACTTTGCAAATACACAAAATTTGAAATATTTAATACTTGTTTTTACGATATCTAGCCGATTTTAAATGTAGTGCATATCGGTTGACAGTAGAAGGTTATGCACTATTAAACTATAGCGCACTTCTGACGACTTACTAGGCAACTATTTCTTACCATATTATTTGCGTCTGTAAAATGTTCTAACAAATAGACTTTTGTCAGACAAAAATATATATTGAAACCTATTGTTAATATAATAACACATAGATAACTTAAAATATAGTTGAAATTATTACAAAACATAATTTGGGATCTAAAATCAATAGTATATCCGTACCCCAGAAGTAAAGGACACCATGTCACGAAAATGATTTTTTTTAGGGATGATGTTATAATGAAATTAATCAATCACATTTGTCATGAATAACGAAAATGGTCATGGGTTTATGCTCTATTGACCTATATTTTTTATAGTAACCGGGAATAATGCTTAACACCTCTGTATAAAACAAAATACACATGAAAGAACATGGTGCTAACTCTTTCCCCAAAATGGTCATGGTGTCCTTTACCTCCGGCGTACAGATATGTTTACTGTTTTAAAAGTGAACAGAAAATAAAATATTTTTACAATGGCACTGTTTTCACATAGTGCTCAGAATTGAATTGTTCGTCTAGCAAAAATAACATAGCAGATCGCACCACAACTGATACAGTCCGTTTGCAATCGCGAATAATTGCATCATTAGGTAAGATGCAATTCCGAAAAAGGGTAACTATTGGTTCCTTGTAAAATATTAAAAGACACAGACACAGTCAGATGTAAAATAAATATCTTTTTTTTTCTCTTCCATCGCCCTTATTTTGATTAAATCATACCAGACCTGACGCAAGTAGATAAATTTCCATGAAGAAGATTGCTATAACAAAAACAGTCAGTATGTACGATGCTTATCATCAGAAATAACAACTAAATCGTTTTATTGCATATCATCAACAAGTGTCATAGCAGTGACATTTTTTTTTTTTTTTTTTTTTTTTTTTTGGGGGGGGGGGGCTACCATGATAGCTAAATCTCAACCTTTTTAACGGGAAATTGCACTAAATTGATAATGACAGTAGCGTTGCTTGTCATATTCTCTTGGATAGTAGTAGGCTAAACACACATATCTAATTTCCCCCAATAATGTAAATTAGGCAAGAAAGCTATTGAAATATATGAAAATTATATCAAAGGAAGTTTTTCTATTGCAAATGAGCGTTAATTTTTCCTTAATTTTACTTAGAAAATCCCTTCACGGAGGATTTCCACCCAGATGACTTAAACCTACCACAATACCTTAGTTTTACTACAGAAATTTTAGTTTATGCTGTCGTAACTAAATTTTGTGTATAGTATCAAATGTCGGTGTATGCCATGAATCTTATTTATAATGTGACCAAATCGTAAAATACAAAAATTATTCGTCTAATAAAACTTAGTAACGTTTATTGCAAACATTAAATCTCATTTTTGTCTACTTCACATCTTCTATATATTACTTTTTATTTGTTTGAATCATGTTCTATTGGCACAAAAATGAGAAAGAAGAAAGAAAGAGAAGGAAAAAAAAATCTCTTATAACTATTTAAAGCACCATACCTTTATCGGCTCGAGAGATCTTCAGTAACAAGCAACAATGCTAATCGAATAAAGAATCTCTCGTTTCTTTTTATGTTTGCTCTTCCGTTATTAGTTAACGAAAGATCAGATTATGCCGGACAAGGATTAAATATTTTATTCCGTATTGTAAGAGACGCAGATTTTTTTATATTTAGTACGATACTTAAAAAATTACGGCGTAGATTATTTTTAAGAATATCCTTTTTTACTTTCCAAACGTACATATGTAAGGAAAGTATTGTAATAATGATAAAAATTTGACTTTGGGATTTTGGTGTATCTATACGTTTTGAGGTCCCTTAATTCATTTTTGCTATTTTCATGTTGGTGTATGTGTCTGTGTGAACACGATAGCGTTTAAACGCTTGGTTCGAATGAGTTGAAAGTTGGCATGTATGTTGCAGGCCACAGTAGGATGACTGAAATGCGTGGTCTAACTGGATCACTGTTCGGCAGGACGGTGGTGGTGTCATCAATAATATTTCTTTAGATTTTTCATTCATTATAAATAGAATGAACGTTATTTATTTTGTAGATACATTTATGTTTATAATTAATTCTGTTATGCATGGTGATATGTTAATTTAATTCCGTCAGATTTTAGAAAATAATTGATTTTTAATATAATAATTTAATTTTTAAAAAATTTTATTTAGAAGCAGGATTTTTTTTTTCTAAAATTGAAATTATAATTGCAAATATCAAAGATTTAAATCTGTTTTATTGAAAAAAAAAAAAAATGAAAATGAAAAAAATGAAATTTTCCAGTGATTTATGAGATTTTTTTGAAAATTACATTTGGTATGCAAGTACTATCACACAAATATGCGTAGGAAAGGCCAGTAGAAATTTAATTATAAACTGTTTGTTTTAAAATAAATTTACAAAACCCTTAATAATTAATCAAGCTTACCCTTAATTTAAGATTTTAATGCATTTATGGAAACTGAAGTTAAAAAACAAATAAATGATCTAATTTTGCACTTAAAGTTTTTCATTTTTCCCCCTTCAGAAGTGTCTTTCCGTAAAACTGTGTTTACAGGGGAAATCTGCGTTTACAAGAGATCCATAATTTTGAATATAGATCTGCAATTCTTAAAACGGGTTTTTCTTAAATGAAACTAATTTTATATATATATATATATATATCGTATATATCCGTTCATATATACTATTGTGAGATTTTTATTGTATCTATATGTTTACGGGTCTCTTTAATTCATTTGTGTTAGTTTTACAGTGATATATTTACACAGTTGAAATCTATTATATTTTTATCCTATGAGACATAATTGTCTCAACTGCATTAAATAAGTTTAAAATGTATAAAACAGATATATGCTTTAGAATTTTGCTAGGTTGTTGTTAACATTCAAAAGCTGTGCGATCTTCATTTACATTTCTTTTAAATGGACGCACAAAAAAATCTGGGTTCGTTACCCATTGTATGAATATACGAACCAAGGGGGGGGGGGGGAAATCTCAATTATAAAACTCTAATTATAACTTATGTTTAATTAGTGAATTATTCACAAATGTGTCTAAACGCCTACTAAATATTCAAAAAGTCGTATAGAGTCGCTGCAGATTTTTTACTAAAAATTCATAAAACTGAAGATCTGACTCAGTTCAATTGAATCCATAAATTTACTTTCATGAAACAAATTTTGAACGCTTACGCAACCATACAAATTCAGATTTCACGAAATTTCATGAATTAATAAACAAAATATTCCTTTATTAATGCAATCGACAACCTTGTCATAACATTATATTGCATACTGATATTATGAAAAATTTGATGGTATTTATTTTTAATAAATATATTTTTACAAAAGAAGTAACTTTATCCTTCAGACTAGACATAAAAAAAGCTCTGAAAATGTATAGTATTAAAAAAGAAAAGGGCATATTCAAAAGAAGAAAGATTTTTCTGAACAAGTAGTAACAGTTTTTAAACAAGGATAGATTAACCATTACGTAATACAAGCATGTGATGTGCTTTAGTCATCGAGAACAGAAAGAACATTTTTTTTTTCTCTCCCTATAAGAAACTGCTAAATAATTACTTTTTTTTGTTTTTTTTTTTTTTTCTTGTACTTCACGTTTTACAGACTATAGCAGCTTAAATATAAAGAATTTAGACTTTCTGCTGTAAGATAAGGTTTAAGTATGTATAAAGACAGGCTAATTTTATCAAATTTTCTGTATGAATGATTTGGAAAAACTTTTTCGCCAGACTATACGTTGTTATCTATCATCATTTATAAAGCATTTAGATTTCGAAATTGTAGGTAATTTTTTAGCAAAACGATTATTGATACTTCTTTTTTACTTATTCTATATTCATAAGAAAGTATTTGATTCGTAAAAATTTTCGCAGTCGGGTTTTATAGAAGGTTTTATACGTTTCAAGAGTTTGGGAATCTGTTTTGACTATTTTTGTAATAATGTCTGTTTGTCATAGGACAAAAATTAAGCCATATTAAAAAAAAAAAAAAATGCCAATATCTTCAAAAATGAGTGGTTGAACCGTAGATCTGTAATAGTTTGAAGCAAAACTGTCGACTTTTTTTTTTTTTTTTTTTTTTTTTCAATATTAAAAATAAAAAAGAAAGAAAGAAAGAAAGAAAAGAAAAAAAGAAAGAAAAGAAAAGAAAAAAGAAAGAAAAGAAAAGAAAAATAAATAAAAATTATATTTTCTAAGATATTATCTGTAAGGCAAAAAAAAATAAAAAATTTCGATGTTTAGGTTCATGTTTTTCGGGGATGAAAATCGCCTTCGCTATAGGAAATAGTGAATAACGTGAATTCATAGCAACACTGGATGTTTTTGTTTTGAATTACGTGAATATACAGGAAGATATAGAAGAATGTTTTCTATTGATCACAACATACCACCTTTTCTTTCAATTTTAAAAACAAATATGGTCAAAATGCAAATAAAATAGGAAAATGACGGAAACTGCATAACTGTGTATGAAATATGCGTGTTTTTTTTATGGTAAATGAAATAAGTTACTATAAAAAATAACATATATATTTTTAATACTTAAAGATAATTTATAAATAAATAAATAAAAATCCTGAACATTCACCGAAAAAAATCACTAAATACTGCTGTTGAATGATGGATGAAGAATTTGTAAGTTTTCATATTGCACACTTGCTGATTTCTTTTCGCCTAATGACGGATCGTGCTTAATTATAACGTGAAACAATTATTGTATGGGTTTTTTTTTATTTACATTGTTTGCTTACAAATTTTTTATTTGTGACATAAGCAATTATACGTTTTCTTATTTTAAGTACCGAAAACAAATATGGAAGTTCATCATTAAAACTATAAAAGAAGACAAAAATTATTACACTGCTCTGCATTTAAAAAAAAAAAAAAAAAATCGAGATATGATACCATTCTTACTGATTCTTATGTAAAATGACCTCCTGAATCTGAATATGACTCCCATTTTGCCCAGTCACCCACCGTTTTCTAGATATACCACCCCCTCCCTCAATTTCTTTCCCTGTTCGATAATTTTATGACCATGAATTTGATTTGAAGAATGAAAAATAGTTAATTTAACACCCAAAAACAAAAAATATAAAGTTTAAAAAATAACATTAATAACAGATTAAAAAAATATAAGATATGTAAATGCATAATTTCAGTGGCAAATCCCCCCCCCCCACACCAAAAAAAAAAAAAAAAAAAAAAAAAAAAAAAAAATCCTTTGTGGCAAATGGCCATGTTTTGGAATTGTCCAACTCTGTAGCCCCTCAGAAGATGTTTAACGGTTAAAATAATCCCTCCTAAAAATCAAATTTATAGCCATAAAATCACCGAAAAATGATAAAAATAGGAATCCATTCCTAAAACACGATTTGTGATAGGGCAAAATGGGCGTCGTATTAGGATTCAGGAGGTCAGTTTACATAAGAATATGCTGAAATGGTGTCAGAGGCAATTTTCATACCGAGCAGTGTTATTCGGAATAAATTAAGATTGTACTATGTATATATTAATTTGAAACATGTTTTTGTCTGTCTCCACTATATTGAGAGAACTACTTGGTGTAAAAATTTGGTTGAGGTGTCTAAAAAAAGGTCTTGGTCTGTAGATGTGCTATGAGAAAAGAAAAATAAAAAAAAGTCGAACGGTTCCCCCCCCCCCCGGGTTAAAAACACGTTTACGAGCTTAACTAAGCTTCAAATTACTTCACGGTGAAGAAAATGTACATATGGGGACTAGAGTCGAATACTAAAAAATCGCTTTCTGCGAATTTGGAATTTTCGATTTTAAAGGGGGGAAAAGGGGGAAAAAGTAGATTTGAAGGGGGGAAATTAGTTTGAAAGGGAAATCCGTTCTATACCCACGCATGTAGCACCTCATTTTAAAGGTCTTGAAATTTCATGTCGACTGGGGATGTTTGCATACAATATAGTGCGACCCCTGGTGGTGAAAAATGGAACTAGGTGATTTTGCTGCAGACCTTCTTATTTTAAAGGTCTTGGTATTTCCTGACCGTTGGTGATGTTCGTACAGAACACACTGCGCCCCCTGGCGGTGGAAAGTGCAACTAAAGTATTTTGCAGTTGACACCACCATGTGACACCTTATTTGAAAGGTCTTGGAAATCCAAGGCGATTGGTGATAGAGGTCTTGAAATTTCATGTTGATTGGAGATGTTCGTACACAATATACTGCACCCCCTGGTGGTTAAAAATGGAACTAGGTGATTTTGCAGTCGACCCTATCATGTTACACCTTATTTTAAAGGTCTTGGTATTTCCTTACTGTTGGTGGTGTTCGTATAGAACACGCTGTGCCCCATGGCGGTGGAAAGGGCAACTAAAGGATTTTGCAGTTGACACCACCAGTTGACATTTATTTGAAAAGTCTTGGAAATTCAAGGCGATTGGTGATGTTCGTATACAACATACTGCACCCCTTGGTGGAGGAAAGTGGAATTTGCAACGCGTGTGTAGCATGCATGCCTGCTATACAGTGCAGCAGTCACAGGCAGAGGTAACACGAGTCAGAGGTTCGCTCGGTTCAAGGTTAATTTTTGAGAAATTTTTCATGTTATTAGCGGCCTGTATATACGCTGCCGCAGGCACCGGGTCACGAGCCCAAGTTCAGTTCTGTTTGAGGGTTTTTTTTTTTTGTGATGCTTTCATTTAAAAATAGAAATTCAAACAAAATCGAGTTAAAGATACGACAAATTTAAGGTTCATTTAAGGTTATTATCATGGGCCCGGTCATTGCCGGGCGGGTTCGTTTGGTTCCAGATTAATTTTTTGGAATTTTTTTATGTTATTAGAGGCCCGCGTATGTGCTGCCGCAGGCATCGGGGTCACAAGGCAGAGTTTCGTTCGGTTCGAGGTAATATTTTTTTGTTACAGCTGAGTATTTTTTTCGTGATGCTTTCATTTAAAAATATAAATTCAAACTAAATCGAGTTAAAGGTATAAAATCATACAAATTTAAGGTTCATTTAAGGTATCATGGGCCCGGGCAACACCTGGCGGGTTCGTTCGGTTCCAGATTAATTTTGGGGAATGTTTTTATGTTATTAGCGGCCGGCGTATGTGCTGCCGCAGGCACCTGGGTCACAAGGCAGAGTTTCGTTTGGTTCGAGGTAATTTTTTTTTTTTTTTTTTTTTGTTACAGCTGATTATTTTTTTCGTGATGCTTTCATTTAAAAATATAAATTCAAACTAAATCGAGTTAAAGGTATAAAATCATACAAATTTAAGGTTCATTTAAGGTATCATGGGCCCGGGCAACACCTGGCGGATTCGTTCGGTTCCAGGTTAATTTTTGGGAATATTTTTATGTTATTAGCGGCCGGCGTATATGCTGCCGCAGGCACCTGGGTCACAAGGCAGAGTTTCGTTTGGTTCGAGGTATTTTTTTTTTTTTTTTTTTTTTTTTTTGTTACAGCTGATTATTTTTTTCGTGATGCTTTTATTTAAAAACAGAAATTCAAACTAAATTGAGTTAAAGATGTAAAACCATACAAATTTAAGGTTCATTTAAGGTTATTACCATGGGCCCGGGAAACGCCGGACGGGTCAGCTAACATGTAGTCTTAGTATTAAACGAAATAGAAAATGAAAGATAGGAACTGTTTATTTGGAGTCAGTTTGATTTCACATTGACTGTACTTTGTTGAAAGTGATGTCATATATAGTATTTCTATTTATAAGCATTTTTCTGACTTTCTTTTTTTTTTTTTTTTAAGTGAAATGTCGTAAATTATATTAGATGTTTTAACTTGAAATACATTTAAATAATGATGCGATGTTCTTTGAAACATTACGGTCAATAAAATGATCGTCGAATTCGACGGGTTCCAGCTAGTGTTCATTAATTACGTCCAGTTTTTATATGAACTTATGCATCGAGAAAAAAGAAAAAAATACGTTGTCATGAATATATGAAATAGCAAAGTAAAAACATAAATAAAACACTGGTGCGAACGCTGTGTTAAATTTATAATCATAGGTCTACGTGCATGTATGCCATATATTTCAGTAAAATATGCTTTTAAAAGATAGAATTTATAAAAGTCATACTTAATATTAAAAAAAAAATACATTTATTTCTTTTTTAATTTTGGGGGGTTATTTATTTATTTATATGCTTTATTTTATTTATTTATTTATTTATTTTTGTGGTTTTTCAAAACATTGAAATAAACGAGTTTTTTCTTTAGCAAATGTAAAAAAATATTGAAAGTTATCAGAGATTCCCATGCATTTTTAAATTTCTGTTCTTATATAGATATATATATATATATATATATATATATATATATAGGAATATATAGATGTAGAAATATATAAACAAATGAATGAAATTAAACCCCAAAAAACACTGAGATCTTCATCAGGGAGGCCCCTCAGTGTAGGGGCGAACGAGAAGTTTCTGAAAGGACAGTAGCTATAAGCTAATAGCTATCCTTAGCCCCCAACTTCTCACCAAACAGAAAACCACCAATAACTGAAGAGAAATCAAACATGCATATAATGTATAAAACTACTAAAAAATTTTATAAAATTATGAAATTGTAAAAGTTACACAAATACATCAATTCATTTAGAAAAATATACAATACAATAAAGAATTACTGAAGGTAAACAAGAAAGTATAAAATGAAATAAAAATACAACCCTTCATCTGGAAAACAAACCAACTTCGGCCGACGGGGCTACTCGTCGGTACTTAAATATCGCCCTTGAATAAGGAAGTAGAACAAACCGAGGTAGGAAAATTCTGGAAACTCACAGTTAAAAATTGGGACGGGTAACATTTACTTTGCAAGGTACATTTTAAGTCTTCAAGAGCATATTTTAAATCTTCTTTATTATTGCAAATAGTACGAATTCTTTTAAGCTGTGCGAACATTCGCACAGCTTAATTCATTCTCTTAAGTTATTGGTGGTTTTCTGTTTGGTGAGAAGTTGGGGGCAAAGGATAGTTATTAGCTTATAGCTACTGTCCTTTCAGAAACTTCTCGTTCACCCTTACACTGAGGGCCTCCCTGATGAAGATCTCAGTGTTTTGGGGGGTTTAATTTCATTCATTTGTTTATATATTTCTACATCTATATATTCCTACATCTACGTTTTGCATTTCCTTTCGCTGCAATTTTGCGCATTGGTTTGTAATTCTTCTTTTAGTTTTTCTAATCTGTAAAACTTATATATTTATAAATTCATGTCAATAGTTTTCTATATTATATATATATATATATATATATAAATTTAAATTCAATATCAATGACAAAAATAAATTTGTATAAGAAAGGCGCTTGAAGCAGCACAAAATATTATACAAGACCAATAGTAAATTTAATAGAAGTTAAAAGATGAGATGAAGGTGAAGAGTAACAAACAACAAGAAAAAACTTATCAAACATTGTTAATAAACAAGAAAATTGGTTAGATTTAAACATTATTCAAGCTAGAAATTCAAATTAAGCTGTGTCAATCTCTTCAGCAGGTGGGAACACAGCAATTAAAAAATTTTTTTTAAAAAACTATGTAGTACTAGCAGGTTTCAAAAGACATGCAGGCTAGCATACTCCAAATGTAATTCAAACAGAATAGTAATGGAAAAAACAATTACTTTTATTGCAATTTTAAATTTAAGCTTTGATAAAAACTGAACTTCAATTTATTAAAATTTTTATTAAAAATCATATTATAGCCAGCAAAAAACTATTAAATATACAAGAAAAAGATTTTTATATATGAAATGCTAGCCAAATGCATACGGGTGGGGACATGTTTGGCTAGCATTTCATATATAAAAATCTTTTTCTTGTATATTTAATAGTTTTTTGCTGGCTATAATATGATTTTTAATAAAAATTTTAATAAATTGAAGTTCAGTTTTTATCAAAGCTTAAATTTAAAATTGCAATAAAAGTAATTGTTTTTTCCATTACTATTCTGTTTGAATTACATTTGGAGTATGCTAGCCTGCATGTCTTTTGAAACCTGCTAGTACTACATAGTTTTTTAAAAAATTTTTTAATTGCTGTGTTCCCACCTGCTGAAGAGATTGACACAGCTTAATTTGAATTTCTAGCTTGAATAATGTTTAAATCTAACCAATTTTCTTGTTTATTAACAATGTTTGATAAGTTTTTTCTTGTTGTTTGTTACTCTTCACCTTCATCTCATCTTTTAACTTCTATTAAATTTACTATATATATATATATATATATATTCAACATAAAATGCTGAATGTTGTTACATTTTTCAAATCAATGCAGTAAACCGAAAAACTTAAAACTTTAACACATAAATGCTGAATATTTTCTTTTCTTTTGTGTGTTTTCTTAAATGTTTGTCAAATATCTTTTCATTAATTAACAGTTTTTTTTTTTTTTTTTTTAAACTTTTACTTTAAAGGGAGAAATAAAACTATTAAAAGTGAAAATTTAACTATGGGGGAGTTGAAAAGTAACTAGTGGGACAGAATAAAAAAAATGTTAGTAATTTAAAATATTACTGAAGTATGTCTTTATTTAGTTTTTTACTTATTTATTTATTTTTTATTTTATTTATTTTCGGAGAAAACTAAAACCTGCTTTTGCAAGTTGAATTCTAAAACATATTTATTTTGAAAATTCAAAGTGTAGTATTTATTTTTCCTAATGAACAACTTTAATTGGGTTTATGTAAATGATAAATTGTTTTGAGCATTCCTATCGCTCTTGCAAGTTTAGTTCTAATAACATCATATTCATATTATGAAATCAAACATAACTGCAATATTTGTGTCTATTTATCCTAATGAGTATCCATAAATGTATTTACGCGTAGATGGAAGATTATTTATCATAGATTAAATAATCGTATTTTAAAAATACTAGTTAATTATTTTTTCTGAATACATTAAACACAGTTTTAAAGAAATGTAAAACCCTTATGGCTAGTTATTGTTATCATAATTTAGTTCTAGTGTACAAGTACTTAAATACAATATATTTTAATTTTAAGGATAAAAAATGCTTACAAAATTTTATTACAAATCTTTTGACCTATTCTTAACATCAATCACGAGTTTTAGGGGTTTTTAATTTTTCTTATAAATGTATTTGCTATGTAAAACTGGCTGCTTAACCAACTTAAAAAAAAAAAAACTAAACAATTTTTCTCATTTAATAATTTTTAGACAATAAAAGATATTGCTTTCGGTCACCTTTTTCAGTGGGCCACCCTAAATAAACTAGAACCACTTCCTCATATTACGGGATAGAGCTGTCAGTGCAACTCATGGAATGTGAAAATAAATAATTTGTTTTAATTAGATATATCTTAACATGCATAATACAAATATTTATTATAATAAAAATCAAGGAAGAAAAACCATGCATCACTCACAAATTATGCAAAGTTTTCCCGTATTGCGGGATATGATTACAGTAAGAGTTTTAAGGTTCTTTCTATATTTTGCATACTAACACTATGCAAAACAGACTTCCTTAACACCCTACTGACTAAAACATTGTTTATTATTTGGACATCTTTTACACTTTTAACTGTTTTTAGCGCACATGCACTATTGTTTTCATTCTGCGGTAAAAACTTTATCGCCGTTTTAGTGGGCCACCTGGAATAAAGTAGGATGAAATAATTTCCTATGTAGTTTATTCCAACTCGTAAAGAGTGAAAATAAAGAATTTATTTCAATTATGTATATTTAAAAGTATATGAGACATATCCGTATATAATATTTATTTATTTTTTTATGAAAAAGAAAAGAAAGAAAGAAAGAAAGAAAAATCATGCATCACTCGTAAATTATGGAACACTTTTCCTCATTTGTAGGTAAAGAAAAAGTTATTGTAGACAAAACTACTAATATCTGTAAGAGACATGTTCCTATTCTAGTTACACATGCACGCAGAAATCACTTATAAATTCCGTAACAGTTTTCAAAATTTGTACACAAAGAAATGATGCGCAAAAAACAATTAAAATCTGGCAGAAGACAGATTTTAATTTTGTTTTTCAATTGCTTTATATATATTTGTTTTATTTTTTAGGACTGAGGACTATTAGTCTCAATCTACGGATTTTTATTATACCAGATTTACGACAGTTGGACATTTATCGAAATCGAAAATTTAATTGAATAATTTGAAAGCGATGTTATAATTTGAATTTAAAAAAAAAAAAAAAAAACTAATAGTCCTCCGTACTAAACAAAATTCTGCTTTTGCCAGAATTTCATCAAGATCTTCTTTTTTTTTTTCGAAAGAAAAAGAAAAAAAAAATTAATAATAATCAGTTTTGAAACGGTCCATTTTTCAATATTTTATAATTTATTGAAAAATAGAAAAGAAAGAAAATGAAAGGAAAAAGAAAAGAAAAGGAAGAAACAGAAAAAATAATAGCATAAATTACGCATTTTTGTCTAAAATGGCGATAAAAATTCAAAAGTCGCCAAGAGACAGATTTACATATCTAATTAATTAATTTTATTTTAATTTTATTCTTTTTACTTTTGCAGGGAGAGAGTAGGGGGGGGGGGGTAGTTGTCTTGATAAATGCATTCTTTGCACGTTTTAGGTAGACCACATTCAAATAAGGCTGATTAACTGCCCTCTTCACTCACCGTCACCGGAAGCCCGAGCTAATGTTATTCAATGGGGAAATTTTCTTTACAAATAACTTATTAACTAATACATATTTTTAAATTCTGTTTTCACATTCAGAAAATTTCCAACTGTTAAATTGACGGACCTTTTTTAAAAATGTATTTTTTTAATTTTTAATATTTTATTTTGAAATTGCAAAATGAAAAAAATTCACATATTGAAAATTCGTATTTTTAAGCTTCAAAATAAAATATAAAAAATTAAAGAAATAATTTTTTAGAAAAGGTGCGTCAATTTAACAGCTGAGAATTTTCAGAGTGTGAAAACAGAATTTAAAAATATGTATTAGTTAATAAGTTATTTGTAAAGAAAAATTTCCCATAGAATAACATTAGGTTCGGCTTCCGACGGCAGTGAGTGAAGAGGGCCCTTAATGGGCAGAGAAAGATGAACAAAAAAATTTTGTAACAAAAAAAAAAAAAAAAATGAAGAAAAAATGAAAATAGAAAGAAAAAACACCAGACGCTACTTAACGAAGTGCTAAAAGATCTGATAACAATGGAGAAGCACCAAGACGAAATATAAGAATATTACACAAGAAAAATGAACAAATTTGTTAAAACTGCATATGATGCAATAACTTTTCTAATGTTGTCTCTTTATTTCCTAAGCATTAAATTGTTTTTAGTCATTAATCCACGACCCAAGGAATCCTAACTTTAAAAAAAGCATCTCAAAAAACTAGAATTAAAATATATATTTATATATATAGTCTGTAATGACTCCACTCGTTTTTCCGATAATTAAGTATTACCAGGCGTTTGAAATTTTGTATCGGTAACAATTTTATAAGTAAACTTTTTAAAAGTAAAAAGTATAATAAAGTGTTTGATTACTTCTCCCCAGGCATGAATATTTAAAGCAATGAATCATAATGTATTCAAATTCTTTTGTGTACCTGTGTAACAAAACTATAAATAGAAAGCACGCAATTTTCGGTAACGACAATATTATAGCATAATTTTTAATTCAGCTCTTAAACAAATATCAATGTTAATCTTTAAAAAAAAAAAAAAAATTAATGTACTTTAGATAATGAGCTTTCTTTGAACATGATGTATAAATTCTTTCACGCTTCCCTGTAAAAGAATTATAAATAATATGCATATTAATTCGCATGCGTCCCTTAAAAAAATAAATAAAACTGCGCGTGCTTAGCCCTTTTTATTTTTATGCTTTTAATTTTCATCGTATGCTTATATTTATTAGAAAAATTAAGCAAAATCTACACATAAATTAGTCTTTTAATGCATTTTTAGCCATAATTTACTTTTAAATAATTTTATTTATTGCAAAATTCTCTCATGTTACACTAGCTCTATTTAAGTAGCAAACATTATAACCGTGTTTTCTCCTTCGGCTACAATTTTTCAGACAACACAAAGACTGATAAATTAAAAAATAACTAAACTTAAAAACTAATTTTCGTTTGTTTAAATGTATTACTAGATATTAGGACAATATGTAGAAAAATCTAGGAAGATATGTAGGCATATTACTTTTATGCTAAGTTTAAAGAAAAATCAGTAACTCAAGTTTTTTATTTTTGGAGAAAACACGGTTTGAATGTTTGCTCCTCATTTACATTCTAATAGACCCCAAATATAAGGCAAATGATATAACCTTATAATGTTATTTTAATTTTTTTAAATGGCATTTTTAACACAACGGGTGATTTTTCCAATCCTGATAAAGCTTTACTGTAACGTTTGGTATATTTTCATAGGATTTGAAAAATAAATTTTCCATGAAATTAACCAATATTAAAAAAAAAAAAAAAAAAAAAAAAAAAACTTATTTTACACTTACAAAATACAATTGGATGCTTTCTCATATTGAAATTAATCACACTTTGCGCATAAATTTATATGAAAATAAATGCCTTAATTTTGACCTGAAGGAATTTAAAAATGTGAAAAATGCTTCCTATAACAAAGATATAAGCTAATTTATATACATTTCTGACTTAATTAAGCTTAAAATTGTAATGGATATTTTAAAATTTATTTTTTAAACTAGATATTTACTTGTTTATTTAATTATTTACGAAATTAATAAAAAGGCTGTGCAACACATGAAAAATAATCTTCCTGAAATTTTTTCCTTGAAAGGCTCATTTTAAACAGTTTAGAAGAGGTAAAATCTAAAAAAAAAAAAAAAAATTGTAATTTAGTTTTATAAAAGTAACAAAATTTTCATTCTGTGTAAAATTGTTTTAAGAGGGAGGGCTGAAACAAAATATAATTGTTAATCTGTAATTGATTTTGTTCGTTTAATTAACAGAAAAGATTTTTATTAATTATTTTTCTAATTATCATTTCTTTAAATCATATTACTATAATTAAAATAAATCAAATCGTTTGTAAATCTTTGCTATCTGGTGGGATCACTTTTTATTCACATATTCTCTTTAATTTAAATAAAATATACCGCACCAGATTATAAAACTTAATCAATCTATTAACAAAAACTTTATAAAATCAGATTATTTCTCTCTTTACTGCCCCCCCCCTCTCTCTCACACACACACACATGCCGTGATAAAGAAATTTTAACTTTTAATAAAAAATAACAAGCTTTATAGTGGTTGGACAATTATAATTAACAATGCTATTAATATTTGGCATTTTTTGTAATCTTGTTATTCAAATTTTAAGATCGAAAAAAAAAAAAAAAAAAAAAAAACTCGAAATTATCAAAATTATTAAAGAATTTATATGCATACACTCAATGTGCAAAACAAATTCATAAAAAAATATACATAAATAACATAAATATATATATATATATATAACGATACATCCAAATAAGATGTATCATAAAAATGTATATTTATAATTCACAGCATCACTTACTTCGTCGGTTTCTGTTCCGGTAACATTCATCTTCAAATCTTATGTGTAAAAAAATGTATCACAAGGAAAAGCACCTGTATAAAATCCCGAAACAAGTATCATTATCCAGAGAACTGACAACTCTTCATTCAGTGGTCAAACAGAAAATCACCATGCTGGAATTATTCACCGGCTTGTCTCATCATTTTTACACTCATGTTTGTTTACTCCATGACACCTACATGATTACTGGAGAAGAAAAAGAGACGAAAATCGAACTGGGAGGAAAATCAGCGTGTTTTTTAAACAGCACTGTCAAAGATCTGCCGGTGTCAGAAGGAGAAACGCTCGGAAGCATCTGAAGGTAACCACCATCATAACGCTTGGACTGGGGTTACTAGAGATGAATGGTTTGGCGAGGTTTTTCCTTTCACGGTGATGCGAAATCGCCAAATTGTTTTCTATTTTAGTAAGTTTTTCCGATGTATGAATTGTATATCATTAATTCAGTTCAATTAAAAGTTATGCTTCTAACTTATAAAAGAAATAAATTCTATTCAAAATGTACTCTATTTTATTAAATATAACTTCATAATTATATATTAAAACTTTACTCTGCTTTATTAAATATAACATTATAATAAATCCTATTCCATATTTAATATATTTTATTAAATGTAATATTATTTATTTTATAACAATTAAAAGTTCTTTTAAAGGGATAAAAAGCCCTATAAACCTTTTTTTTTTTCTTTCTTGTGTGTGTGTGTGTGTGAAAATGTGCATACATATGCACTGAAATATAACAATATTAAGTATATTAAAATTCCAAGAAAACTATTTAAATTTAATGAAATTTAAATTTAAATTTGAAATTTAAAAATAATTAAAAGTATTTCTTGCCTTTATTGTTCTTAACTATTCAAAGATTTATATATTTAAATAACGAACACTGTAATTGAAAGCGATTCCTTATTTTGCATTCGAACACGTAAATGTTTTCAAAAAATTAATTTAACAATGAATCTGAAAAGTAATACACAAATATGTTTAGAATCTGTTTTTAAACTATAATAACGTATAATCGAGAAAAAATAAATAAATAAATAAAATAAGTAGTAGCACTTTAAAAAAAAAAAAAGAAAGAAAGAAAGAAAGAAAAATAAAATTATATATAAAAAGTTGATTAAAAAAATTGAATTTTATTAGATTTAAATAGTTTTCCGTAGATTTTAATATTGTTATATGTCAATGTACATATTTGCCTATCTCTAAGACTGTACGTTACTAAAAATATTTATAACATCCCCTTAAATGGTTTTATAAAAGGTATTTTGGTACTGGTAATAAAATTAAGGTCGATTGGTTGAACTAGGATCCTAAGCCTGAGTGGGAGTGTCCTACGTGGGAGGAGAGTCTTTCTAAGGGGTGCTAGACCATAGTTAAGCAAATATGAGAGAAAACTACAGAGAACTCCCACCGACTAAGCCGATGAGCGCGACCTGGTATCGAACCCGGGACCCTGGTATCGAACCCCTGGTATCGAACTCACAACAATATTTTAAACATTTTTTTTTTTTTTTCGTTTCATTTCTTTTTCTTATTTATTTATTTATTTTTAGAACGAAAGTAATTTATACTGTATATACGTAAGCTGATTAAATAATCATTTATTATCGGTCGTATAATGAAAGTTCATAACCGGTAGGGCCAACGAGTCTGAACTACACTCTATCTAAAAGAGTCTGAAACTTTTGCTTTAAACTAACTCGACAAGTGTAGAGTTGGATAACATAAATTTTCTCGACCAAAATCCGTCAAAATAGTTACTCTTTTAACTTCTTTTAAGGGGTTACATTGGTTTCGAAGGTTAAGAAAAAACCTATTCTGGAACGAAAGATATATTATAATAAGGTAAAATACATCAAAAATTATATATATATATGTATATATATATATATATATATATATATATATATATATATATATATATTTATACATCTCTGTCAAAAATTTAAATTTCATTATTATTTTTTTTTTTTTTTTAAATTCTTCGTTTAAGCACTAGCCAATTCCATGTTAAACAAGTGTGCAGAATTTCATTAAAATCGGTGAAAATGATACTCTTCTTGCACATTTATACGGAATTTTATTCTATAGTGAAATATTAATCACTTTGAAAAAAATGGATGGCAACGACGCTTGTTTGGGGATTTTCACTAAAAGTTGATACGCGATAATATATATCAAGGTGAAACTACATATTAATTTGTATAAAATTTTGTGTATTATGTCTTGATCTAAAGCTACCACAAAATTTTTGTCAACACAGATAGAAAATAATTTTTTAATCAACAAATCATGTTTTGGGCTCTCAAAACGTGTAAATCTATTAAAAAACGGAAATTAAAAATTTTCACGAATCCAATATTTTCTGCTATTGAATATAAAAGAAAGTAATATAATAAGTAAAACTGATTTATCAAAAAATTATTCTAGTTTTTCTTTTAAGTAACAAGTTAACATAAAAGACTCAACATAAAAAAAAAAAAAAAAAAAAAACCTGACCCAACATTAACCTGATTACGAAAAATAATACTAACACAACCCAAATTGAATCCGAGAAAAACCTTTGGGCTAACCTGACCTGACGTAGCACTCTAAACTCTAATCTGCAATATCTAAGCGAAATAAAATATATTCTGAAGTAAAATCACAATTGAAATTCTAAGAATAACTTAGCACTTTTGACTAAAAAAAGAAAAAAAAAACCTCAGTGTAAATACAATTTTTTTTTCTTTTTTTTCCCTTCGAAATTTAAGTTAATATTTAACTTTCGGCTGTGTTTTTTTTTTTTTTCTCCCAGAATTATTTTAGTTTAAACTTCTGTTACAAACACATTCGTTTGATATATATATATATATATATATTTTTTTTTTTTTTTTTTAAAGACAGAGAGAGAAAAGAAAAGAAAAAATAATCAAAATTAGAATAATCTCAGATAACTATACCTTAATAAAAGTTCGTTTTAATTTTTATAAATATTAGATAAACCTGTGTAACTTATTCTTGCAGTGATTTCATTTCCCCTTTATTTTCAAATAATAACCTATTAAAATAAAATGAAATAAAAGCGTGAATTTAATTATAGCGTATTATAGCCATTCAATTTTTCCCCTATATCATTCAATATAATAGCGCTAGTTACTGATTAACATGCGCAAAAAATTAACCGACATAGTTTCTCACAAAAAGGTTTTAACTGTGGAGTTTGCTTCAATTTTAACAAATAGTAGCTTAGATATAAATATCTGAAAAATCGCAGAAAATAAATAACTCCAACGCGACCTGCCACCTGATACATGCTCAAACTCAGCATAATTTTTCCTACCTATCTCCAATACAAAGTTTGGTGCATTTATATATAATAGAAACTGAGATATAGCCTTCCTATAAATGGGAAAAATTGCATAGATGCACCACTTGTCATCCGATATGCACACAAATTGAATCAGCATTGCATAGGTTTTCACAGTATCCATCTCACATATCCAGTTTGGTATATTTATACCCTATATAAGCTGAGGTATAGCCTTCCTTTAAATGAGAGAAATTACAGTATAGAATCATTCACTGCTGCACTGTATATTCCAGAAACTAATCACAATTTAAGCCAAGGTACAACTAAATATTATGATTAAATTCTTTTCATAGTTCGTAAGATACAGCAACAAAAAATTTTGCTAACACGCACACAGAAAAATAAATAGACAAAAGACATTTCCTAAAAATGGTCGAATCAAGTTCAGACCATCTCAAAACAACTGAATCTATCGAAAACCGGGAGCTGAAATTTTTTTCGAATCTAATACTTTCTTCTTGTGCATATAGAAGAAAATAAAAAAGTGTAGATTTCTGCTTTTTAAGATTTATATGATATTAAGTCTAGTATTAGGTATTTTTTCTACGTACTATTTATATTTTTCAAATAAATTTTAAAACAGCTCTGCTAATTTGAATCGTTTTATTACAAATTCTCTTAAAACAGATACATCAACGTTTAGTCTCAAAATATATCTTGAAAATTAAACTAAAAACAAACATCCACACCTTTCTGTCAGCTCTTTTCTTTTATAAGTAAATATTGTTCATAAGGTCTATAAAAATGTTATGCCCTAAACATTTAGTAAATATTTGTATTTAAGTACTAAATTTTATGTTACACCCAAATATTGGGCATTTTAGATACTATGTTTACAAAGTTTTCAATCTTAAACTTTGCTTCGTCACCAATTTTATAAACCATTATGGAATATTTTTTCTGTTTTTATTTTGGCAACAAATTTTAATATTTGATTTTATCAGGATAATATAATTATGCTGAATTAGTGACAATATCTTTTTTACATAATAATAGAATAAATTAATTCGATAAATGAGAAAAATTAATTTCAATAAAATATTTATTTTCAGTAGGCGAAGACTTACATTAAATTAGCGCAAATTGCCTCATTCTCACATAACAATAATGGAAAATAAAATTATCATTTTGTGAATGAAAAAATGAATCTTCTTATTAGTATTTTTTTTTTTATATGACATTATTTTTACTGTCATTTCCTTTTTCAAAGATTATGACAATATTTGAAGGGAAATTCTCCATAACATTTTATAATTTGAGATTACGGTTGGTTGGGTGGGTGGGTTTAACATCGCACTAGCACTGCGTTATGTGAAATTGGCGACGATCTGGGGCACACCCCTAAGGATAGTCATTTGAGATTACGAAAATTTTAATTTTATGTTAAAATCGGAATAAGACACAAAATGATCTGATTGTTTGGGGTCAATCTGCAATAAAAGCATCATTATCATTTTGTATATCCCCAGGAAAAATAGCATAAAGAAAATGATTGAGAAGGAATTTTGGTAAAAATCAGTGATTAAAAGAGTGCAGGAAATCGAACTGACAGATACAGGTTGTCATTGCCGGAAAAAATTATCTTCACTGACAACTTTTCCAGAGGGTGGGAGGGGCGGGAAGCTTACAGAACATCACATTGACCATTTCTATGAAATGCTTGGAGACTCTTTTTCTAAGAGCCTACAAAAGACTTCATATCGAAATCTATAAGCCTCTAGCTCTAAATGAAACTGTTTCATAGTAAGATTTCTATTTTATTTAATTTTATTGCTTGTTATTTTATTCTTTATAAAATTTGTGAAAATTATTTATTATTTTTTGATGAATATATTTTGAAAATTATTAGTTCTAGTATGTCTAAACACTTTGGGTAGCCCTGTAAACGAATGATGAATAATTTCCATACCACAATCTGCACAAAAAATACTTTTATGCATATAAAAATATATGATAATACCATTTTGTTTAGGACAGTCTATAGATGTTACATTGTACATATCAGAAATTTTCCCATGGACGTAATGTATTTAAATTCTCCTAAATGTCCCTGTATACGAACTATTTGCTTGATCTCAACAAAAAATTTGGTGTAGCATCTCTACATTACACACATTTAGAATGCTGAGTTTGGAATTTCTACTGCTAATTGTTCTTAAGATGCTGATAAAATACACTCACACACGCACACACACATTCACACAGACCAATCTTTGAAAATATCTTTTTCAGATTCATGGGACCCTGGAACGTGTAATTATAATAATAACTCAATTTCGAAATATTTGAACCAAAAACAATACTTTCTCTATCATATATTGATTAAGAGAATGTAAAAAAGAGTTGTTTTGTAATTTTGTTTTCTTCTTTTTTTTATGCTCATGTTATACAGTTTCTTTATTGTTTCTCAAGCAATTTGTAAGGAATTATATAAAATTACTTTTAAAGTGATACTTTGATTAAATCAAATGATTACTTTTAAAATAATTCAAAAAGATTAAATTTAAAGTCATAAAAGTTTCGTCTACGTACTTGTATAGAAGATCAACTAATTGTTAACTTTTGAACGCAATAGCCTAATGCTTCGGAGGTATCTGAAATAATTGTTAGTTTTGTAGTATCTTCAATTTCTAATTTAAGTTAGTGTTTATTAAAAAACAGGCATTTTTTTCACTTTTAATACACATTTTTGTTTATTCTTAATATGAGTTTTTTTTTTTTTTTTTTTTTTAATGCTGTGTTCTGTGTTAGTGAAATGTATAATAATTAATAAATATTCTTTTCTGATTGACCTTAAACTTTGGGAATATTATTTTTAAAGCAGTTGACAACTTTATAGCGGTTCCAATCGAAAATTGGATGAGAAAAAAAAATTACCCATATGTCATTTTATTCTTTTATATGTAAAATATGTATGTTATTTTTGCTGATTTCCATTAAATCTGATTTTTCTATGGGTGGTCTTAAACTTTTACAAATGACTGTAATAACAACGGAATATAGGCAATATTTTGGCTTGGAAACCTTTTAAATTGAGCTCTGAATTAGATGTTTATTACTTCTCTCTCTCTCTCTCTCTCTCTCTTTTTTTTCCCCTGCTTGCAACAAGTTAAAAAATATTTTAAACAAGATTGAGAAAAATCATACTAAAGAAATGGTACAGCTTTGAGACTCCTTGACGAATTTTTAAATTTCGCACCAGAGTACAGAGTAGCTCGGATGTTGCTCGTCAAGATCATTACTTATCCAATTATTATTAGTTATTTTAATTCATCGCCAAAATGACAACAAAAAATTAAAATTCGCCAAGGAGGTCCTATAATAAAACTGTACAGTCGTTAACAAAAGTGTCCGAACATTAGCAAAAGTTCCTATGTAAAAAAAGTTCACTTCATACGGTTTTGTTAAATAAATCCTTATCGAATCATGTTCTTAGACTGACTAAGAACAGAATTCGATAAGAATTTATTTAACAAAACCGTATGAAGTGTAATTTTTTTACATAGGAATTTTTACTAGTGTTTGGACACTTTTGTTACCGTACCAACGAAATTCAAAAAAAAAAAAAAAAAAAAAATTAATACTATAAACGTTGCTAAGGGACGAAACAGAGTTACCGCATGCCTTTATATGGAAGAATAGATTTTTAAAAGACCTGTCGTATTAAATTAAATTCTGTTTTATACAGAATTTTATATCTATTAGTTAGAAAACAAAAATAGGCTTATTATTATTATTATTTATTTATTTTAATTTAGTATTTAAATTATAGATAGACAGACATTGCCTGAAAGTCTTTGCGTGAGCGTTTAATTTTACTATAACAAACAACAGATTTCCTGTTATTTCATTTTAATTTCGTAATACTTTATGGAAGGTGACTAGCATAGCAGCTGTACATAAATAAACAGTCTAACTAAACTTTTCAGTCGTGTAGCAATCTCTTTTTTCAGAATATAGTATCGCCACAAGGAAGAAATGTAATTGCAAAAGAGACATGAGCCATACAAATAAATAAACATGGTCTCTTAACATTTAAATATAATAAATGTTTCTAGTAGTTGTTTCATAACTGAAGTTGTAGACTGATGTATTCGAGATTAAATACTCTATGTCATAATATTTTAACCCTACTACCTCTTAAATATCTCCTGGAGAATAATACTCTTTATTTAGAAAAGAAGAAAAGTATGTTTTATAAATCTTTTTCTGGTTCCATATTTTTTTCTTTTCCCCTTAAATCTTAGATATATACAGAGGCTGATCGCACATTTTTTAGACGATTTTATTTCGCAGTAAGAAAAAATCGTTTGCATGGAGAATTTTATTTTCACAACAGTTATATTTTTGGAAGTTTTATTTATCTTCTGATATTTAGAATTTTTGTTTAGATGCAAAAATGCGCTTTTAAAAAGGCAGTGGATGGAAGGATAGGTTTCCGCTCTTTCCAAAGAGAGTTTTTGGTGAAATCTTTATGAAAAGCATTTATCAGGAGAAAAATGGAAAAATGTCGCAACAATAGATGAATCTTGGGTCTATTTAAGTGGTTGCAATAAAAAAAGATCAATTCATTATCGCAAAAGTGGAGAAAAAAAAATTTTGCTACATGGTTCAAAGCGTCAAAAGAAAGTTTTTCTAAAGGATTTATGATTGCCATTGGTTTTTCATACAAGCGCAAGATAAAAGCAAAAGAAATGTAACAAAAATGTCAAAATCAGCTCTAAATATACTAACAAGAACATATTTTAATTTCAATTTTTAAAAATGAAAATCCAGATCTTTATCCACAATGCTATCGATCCGTTGAACTGTATCAAGATAAAGCAAGCAGCCACACAGCACAATCCGCAATTGCTTTTCTAGAAAAAAATGGAACAAAAAACGGGAATTAAAACCATACCCTTCACTGATATTCCTGCTAAATATCCTGATGTATCACTGTTGGATTTTTGTGTTTTTCGACTCTTAAAATCAACATTATCCAAACACCGACCTACAACGCTCTGTGGCCTTTGGAAAGCCGCTTAAGAGGAGTTGAAAAATATACCTCTTCCGATATTATAAAAAGTATTATTATCATAGAAATTACGATGTAGAATGATAGTTAAGAACAAGGGCTATCAAACTGAAGAAATAAAAAACGAAATATGAGTGAAATTGCTTCAGTACACTTCATCAAAATCGTCTAAAAAATGTGCGAACAGCCTCTGTACAATAGATTTTCGAGACGAGATGAAATTGTTTGGATTGATACGAATTATCCCGATAGCTCAAACTAATAATAATAATAATAATTGTTGGCATATCAATAATTTGTTCTGTTCTTCATCATATATTACTTATCATAAATTTCTTCTACTTCTTGATAAGAACGATGAACGCAGTTGATAGCCAAATCTTACTGGAGATTAAATTATGCCCCACATACTAGACTACCCTCCCTCGCTTTCGTTATTCACTTTATCTAAATTTATTGCATAATGTTATTGGTGTCAATTTCATATTTTAATATGTCATGCTATTTCCCATGCAATAATCCCCGTAATACAAGTTTGTACAAAATACTGTCCTCTTCTTCGATGATAAGAAAATTTTAAACTTTAAATAACTTATGAAGTTTTAAAATTAGAGTATTAAAATTCAATAGGGCTCTGACCAGTATTCTGATTTATATTATAAAACTAGTTCGACTTCTTTGCCACCATCCACACAATATCTACATAAACTATCAAACAAATTGAATAATATACAGACAGACATCAGTTTGAAGATTTTTTTTTCCGTAATAATTTTACCGATATTGGAGATTAGCAAAATTATCAAGCCAGCTTTAAAATATCAGTTATGATGCTGGCATGAACATCATTAACTATGAAAATTCAACTTTGAAAACTTCGTAAGTTATTTGAAATTTACGAATATCTTAACGCAGAATAGGGCAAAATTTCGCATAAACGTCCATTATCAAAAATGTTTTCATCGATAGGATGTTAGACCATTTTTAAAATAGCATTTATGATACATTTAAAGTACATTTATGGCATGAACATCACCAACTATGAATATTCTAATACGAAAACTTCGTAGATTGTTCAAAATGTTAGATTTGCAGAATAAGGTAATACTTCACATAAACTTACAGGTTTTATTGCATTGGAAACAGTCTATGGTATTATCCTGATATGAGATATCTGTCTTCAATTCGACGAAGATTTAAAAGCGCACTTCTAGTCAAGCATACAAATCTGATGTATATGTTATCCATAAACAAACAAAGAAACAAATTGTATGGAATTGCATGAAAACTAAAATACGAAACTAACCTTAATAAAAATCAGCAGCAAATTAGAAAATGTACCAGCCTTTGCTGGGGCCCGAAAAAGTTCGAAGACGAACAACTACAAGCATGATGAACTTTTAAAATATGGTAAAATCGTTAATACTGATTAATACCGACATTAAATAGTCAATCTGAACCATGCTTTGATCGTCAAATAACCACAATGAGCAACAAGACACTGCAAAATATTTTTGCTTCATGATAACGCACCACCACACGATTCAAAACTTGTTAATGGCACGTTAAAGGTCCATGTCTAGAAAACATTAACTCACCAGCTATATTCATCAGATTTTGCCCCTTCAGATTACTACTTGTACCACTCAATAGCACACGCACTTTTTAAGTGGCCTTTCGCAACGTATCCAAAAATGGAAAAGTGGGTCAGTGAATGGTTTGCCTTCCAGGGCGTAAAATTCTAATGGGAGGTATCCACAAATTACCTGAAAGATGGAAAAAATATATGTAAATATTGGTTGCCATTACTTTGGAGAAACCACATGTACTATTTCTGTTATCGTGTTTTCTTTGCTTTACAAAATCCGCATTGTTAATCGGTACATCTATTATATAATGTATTTTTAAATACATATACGTTTAGAGCTTGAACTAGTTGTTTATGCAATTTTGTGTAAGAAAATTGTTTCGTCATGGATCATAAAGTTCTCATGAATCATAAAATAAAATAAAATATTTAATTTTAAAAATTTATCAAAAAAATAGTTATGATGTTTGAAGTTTTTATAACGTTTTATGTGAAGAAACATTTTGTAAAAATTATTTCTATTTTAAAAAAAAAAAGAAAAAAAGAAAGAAAAAGAAAGCAAGAACGTGAAGTATAATTTTGTAAAATATTATTATAAAATATATGCATGTATATACTATAGTATAGAAAACAAATAAATATATGAATAAATAAACTGAAAATAAAGTTATATTCATATACCTTAGGTGGATGTATACCCATCTTTATGAATATGCCGATTCCGTTAAAAAATATCTGTTATGTGAAGACGGAAAGCTCCTGTAAACATAAATCGAATCGAGAGATCCTAGAGCACACGAACATCTTTAGTATTGCTGCATAGCAAGCTTTACAGGGAGTTGACGCGATTTGCATACGATTAAAATTTTATTATTTTTTTTTTTTATATTTTTTTCATCTTATAGATTTTCGATGCAGTTTTCAGTTTTTTTTTTTTTTTTTTCTCATTCTGAAATCGAAAGTTACTTTAAATATTTTTTCCTTTTTCAATAATAATAATAAGAAGAAGAAGAATTGCTTCCATCATATCTAAGTTAAAGAAAATTAATATTTTGACAGGAAATTATTTTAGTGGATATCCTAATAATATTCTTTGGTTCCATGTTAACATATGAAAAAATTTTGTTCTTTAATACGCTACCTTGAAATAAATGACTAGACACTTTGGATTTCAGACGTTTTGTCCAATATTTAGAAAAATAAGTGAAACTCCTCAAACATCAGGATTACAAAAAACACCTCTTCCCCGAAAAAAAAAAAAAAAGAAAGAAAGAAAAAAAAAAGGGGGGGGGGCAGATTATTTGGGACCACCCTGTAAAAATAATTCTTCAAATGCAGAGCAGCTGTTTCATATATATCTGAATAGCAACATATATTTATGTAGAAATAAAGTTTTTTTTTTTTTTTTTTCAACTTTTATTATTATTTTATTATAACATGCAAGGTATTTAACTTAATGCAATTCCATTTTTCGAAAACTTTACATGCTTATTTAACTACACAGTACTCTGCAATCAGACTATACAGAATAATAAATATCTGATGAAATATGAGCATTTTTACTAAATAACTTTTAACTGAATGCGCAAGACTTCGCAAAATTTCTTTTACATAAATTACCAACCGAACGTATTGAGCTACTTATTTGAAAGCCATAAATATCGTGAAAATTCAAAAAGTTATTGCCGGGAAAATGAAGTAAACTTCTTTAAACCCGTTAGTAGTCGCTAGTTGGTCGATTTGCCGCCCATCCTTCAGTGTTGCCAGATTTTTTTATTCAATAGCCACCAAACATTTTTAAAAGTGGCATTTGATATACAGTAGACTCCCGATTATCGGCGGTCGGATTATCCGCTTTGCGGATTATCCGAGGTCCTCAAGTGCCTGAATTTAAAAGGGAATTTAAAAATACAAAAAAAAAAAAAAAAAAGATCGAAGAGAGTAATGACCTTCAAGGCTTTTTGAGATACTACACGATTCTTGACAGCATTTATGGATATACACACTGCTTGGGAGGCAGTTAAGTAGTCTATATTGGTAAGGTCTTGGAGAAAAATGTTACCAAATGTGGAAAATACTTTGGTAGAGTTTATAGAGGAGGAAGAAATTTCTGCTCATGATTTGGCAAATTTGGCTAAATCTGTTACTGGAGGAGAAAAAGTCAGTGAAGGAAACATTGAAGAGTAGATTAATTGTGACGCCAATGATCCAGGTATTGAACACCTTACATATGAACAAATTGTGGACCAAGCATTAGACCCAGTTTCAGAAGATAGTGAAGAAGAAGAGGAAGAAGGAGATAAAACTCAGCAGAGGAAGAGCCACGACGCAACCCTAGCACATGCAGATGGACTTATAAAATATCTCGAGGAACAGGACGATGTATCACTTTGTGAAACATGCTGATAAAGAAACTGCAATCGCAAATTAAGAAAAAGTGTTTTAGTACAAAAAAAAAAAAAAAAAAAAAAAAAAAAAAAAATGCTTGACCGATTTTTTTGTTAAAAAATAGAACAAAATGTAAGTAGAAATTTTTATTAGTATGTTAAATTGTATATGTAGGCCATGCTTAACTGTTAATTAAATAGTATTGCTCAAAAGGCTTTATGTGTTGATTTATATCCCCTTTTTGACCATTTTGCGGATTATCCGCGGTTGTCTATTCCCCGTTCACCGCGGATAATCGGGAGTTTACTGTACATCAAACGCGAATAAAATCGAAGAAATGTCGATCACGTCACTTCTTAAAATTATTGGTGACAGTTAAATAAAAAGTGCTCAATCTGTAATAGGTGGCGCTGTCTATAGCGACTACTAACGGGTTAAAAAAAAATCTGATTGCATTATATTGTGTTTGATATAGTATGTCAAGTATTGAAAAAGTGACATTGGATTGAATTGAATATTCTGTATATTATAAAAAAGAAAACTGGAAAATATTTTTTTAAATCCTTTTAAGGAAATTTTTATATCGTGATGAATATACGTGGTATTCAAATTCCAAACATCATGTTTTTATTATAATTATTATTATTACTACCATTATTTTTTACTCATGATTTTTTTTATACCTGGGACAAAAATTTCGCTCAAATATATGAAGTATAATAGGTTTCTTACATGCCCGATGTTTCAGGATAATATATGAAGCATTTTTCTGGATAACTGATAAAACTCTAAAATTAAAATAAAAAAAAAATTTCCTGGTTAACTAGCTGATTATTACTAAGTTACACATATATTATTTTACTTAATAGTAAATCTCTTTTTTCACGTAAGATGGCGCTTGCTCACGTTACGTTGAAAGTTAAATATAAACTGAAATTTAAAAATGATTAACGTTAACATTAAAGAACTCTTTTAAAAATCACCTTTTAATATAGTTATTAGCTTTTAAAGATTAATAACTAACACTTAATGCATTCAATCATTGCATTTCAGTAGCACCTAAATCGATTAATCGTTTCTTTACCTTTAATCTTTTCTTTTTACTAATGTTCGTTTGGCAACCTGTTTATTTCTACTATCTCCGTAAGTATCGTTTAACATGTGGATTTCTTAAAAATACTTATTCCTTATATCAATTTTGGTTTGTAATATTGTTTAATCTAATTTCCTTTTTTTATTTTGTTTTGTTGCAAGATATACTTGAGCTGTATTTGGCTTGAATTAGCTATACAGTTTTCCGAAATCTTGCACTCTACTGATAGAAATGCAAGTTTCCTGATGAGTGAAAATTTCTATTTTTCAGCATTTAAAATTCCAATTTTCAATTCATGAATTTTCATTTTTTTTTTTTTTTTTTTTTTTTTTTTTCCTTTTATCGGATCTTTTTGGTAATTTTATCCTTTTCTCTTTTCTATAAAATGTTGACTGTTTCTATTACTTTAATGGTTTTTGCAAACTATTATCTCATCGTTAGGCTTATGTGTTATGTTTGTGTCATTTCTCTTCTGTGTAAGTACTTTAACTTCTTTTTACGAATCATTGGTACTCAAATTAAATTATCACCGTAACAATAATTTTATTCGAAATAAATCCCATTTAAAATTTAATTAAATGTTGATATTTTCATCCATCTTTTGTTTGCTGAGTGTTACAAAGGAATTAAATTATTCAAATTATATATATATATATATATTAATTTCGCATTAAAAGTTAAAAGTAATTCTCACTATGTACATTTATACGAATTTTTTTTCCTATGTTCTCGTATTAAAAATTGTATTGTAAAAATGGGATGACAGTGCCATCTATTGAGCATTTGGGTACCCAAATCTAATCAACACCAATTTAAGTCAAGGTTTAACTAAATATCAAGTATGTTTAAATTTTGCCCATTGGTTCGTGACATACCGCGCCCAATTTTTATACCCCAGACCCAAAGAAAGATAAACGAACACACATTCTAAAAATCGTCGAAGCATGTTCAGAACATATAAAAAGGGGTAAATTCTTCGAAAATTAAAGGTTAAAAATTTTCATAAATATAATACTTTTTTCATAAATATAGATATATATATAAAAGAAAGTAAAAAAAAAAAAAAAAAAAATCTGGAGTGACTCCACTCGACTTTCCGAACATTGAGTAATTAACAGTTTTGTAGATAAAGTAAAGAAAGAGTAGTTGTTAAACAAACAAAAGAGAGAAAACCATAATAGAGTGTTTGAGTATTTTTCTCCATCTATTACACGTTGTTTTATTTAACGCTACTGAACTTTGAGCCCATAGATCATAATGATAAAGAAATTTTCGTTGTGTCCCTGTAAAAACCTATAAATACTAGATTCACCAAAATGCTTATAGTTAGTGCAACAGTGATTTATAATACTCATATAAATTTTCAGCTGAATTCAATAAGGCGTTTAGATGCTATCGTACTTTTTAAAATTTAGTCCCATAGGCCATAATGATAAAGAATTTTTTTTGTGTCCCTGTAAAAAAACTGTAAGTGCTAGATTCACCAAAATCTATACAGTTAGTTCAACTGTGATCTATAACATGTGTACAAATTTTTTGCTCAGATTAATAAGGCGTTTAGACGCTATCACATTTTTAAAAATTTGACCCCATAGGCATAATGATAAAGAATTTTTCTTTGTGTCCCTGTAAAAAAACTATAAGTGCTAGATTCTCCAAAATCTATACAGATTGATTATTTGTGATCTATAATATGTGTATAAAATTTTTGCTCAATTGAATAAGGCGTTTAGATGCTATCGAACTTTTAAGATTTTGCTCCCATAGGCCATAATGATAAAGAATTTTTCTTTGTGTCCCTGTAAAAAAACTATAAGTGCTAGATTCACCAAAATCTATAGGGTTCGTACTATGGTGACTTACAATATGCGTACCAACTTTCAGGTTAATCGAACAAAGCGTTTAGACGCTAGCGTGTTCACTCACAGACATACACACATACACACACACATACATACATCATCGTAAAAATAGTGAAAACGGAATCAGGGGACCTCAAAACGTATAGAAACATAAAAATCTCGAATTCGGATTTTTGACATGATTACAATACTTTCCTCACTATAGTGTTCGGAAAGTAAAAATTTCTAATGTTCAATTAAATTCATGAACAAACACATACTTCTAAACTGTGTAACATATAAAATTTGAAATTGCTTTCAAATTTTTAATCACGACACCTAATTTGCATAAAACAATTTTATTTTATACTGAAATAAAATTACGTCAATTTTAAGAAAATTTAATTTCTTATAAATTTAATTTCATTTTTTTTTTAATTAATTATTCCTGCGTAAATATATACATTTCTTTTTATGTCAAACACTGAAAAAAAATTCTGTAACTATGATATCTAGAATTTAAATTGTGGCTCTAGAAAAAATAATTCCATGTCATCCTTATAAATTCTAGTCTCCTTTGAAAGCAAGTTCTAGAAACCCCTACAAGATTTCTAGAGCGTTTGCCTATATTATCGAGTTCAAATTTATTTAAAAATCTCTACAAATAAATGCGAACACAAGAGGTGGGTTTTAGCAACTGTAATATTGGTTTATGACCCAGTTCTAGAAAATCAAACGAGAATTTCTTGCAGTACAAAGATTTCAAAATATTCAGAATATTATTTAACCGTCTAGAAAAGTATAGACTAGAAATTCTTGATCATTTCGTCTATTCAGCTTATTAGCATGCCTTATACGCATAGCTCTTAAGTCTATATTTCTAGTTTACGGATTTAGAAAATGGCCACTTATTCGTTCACGATGAAAGCGGTATGTATATATATATATATATATATATATATATATATATATAGAAATACATTAATATAATCAGTGCAAAATGTTTTTATGAAATTTATAGAAGACTCAACATCAGTATCAAAACAAAATATATATTTCTCTGTGAAGAAAAATGCTCGTTGACGTGTTTTCTTCAACGTTGTTGTTGTTGTTGTTGTTGTTGTTTTTGTTGGATTTTCTGTACAACGTTTTGCTGTATAAATAAACGTCACGAAATGATATTAAAATGCTCTTTATCTTCATAGACACAAAACTATTCTAGCCAAAGATTGAATGCATCCATTCTGCAGTAACTCTGCAGAAAGAAATGTATGTTGTAAACCTAATGAAGTTTAGATTTCAAAAAAATTCCGCTTACTAAGTTTGAATTCTTTTGGAATTAAAATTAATAAAAAATATAATCTTCAATCCGCTATTGTAATGAAATGCTCGCCCTCTGGTGGGCTAAGGTGAAATTATCACACCACTGCATATCCTCATATTATGCAATCGACTTTCCATGATGAAATGGCGGAGAAAGAATAATAATTACACGTGGCTGTTACATTTACTAACAACTGCAGTGTTCAGAGCGCGCCATCTATCGATCATTACAAACGCGGATATTTAATTATTTTTCCATACATTTACTTTTTTTTTTTTTTTAAATGATAATAAGTATTTTAACATGCTGAATTTTTATATATACTATTTAAAATGTATATATATATATATGTGTGTGTGTGTGTGTATGCAGATGTTAGCCTTGTGATTAAAATAATCTAACGATATAAATTAGCAGATAATTCGTAAAAATTATAAATTATGACTTATCAAAAATGTTATTGCATTCGATACATAATTGTTTTCTATATAAAACATATAAAATTTGAAACATTTTCAAATTTTTGAATCATGTTTCAGAAAAGCATCATGAAACGTGCATAGAGAATAATATTTAAGGGAAAGAAGAAAAAGAAATCGTTACCGTAGAGAAATTTCATTATTCGATTTAAATGTCTGCTTTCAAATTTCGGGAAACACATCGGCAGTTAAAAACATCGTGAATAATTTGTTCTACGGCTAAATGAAAGTCGCAGTTTTCTTTTCCTTTTTTTTTTTATGTCAAATTTGAGGCGTTACATAAAAAAGTTATGTTCATTTTAATATCGATAGAACAGAATATTAAAATATTTAATAAAAATATTTTTCATAATTTACTGACAGCAAATTCATTTCTCTACAATTATACTATAAGTAATTCTGAAATTTATGAGACAGAGACAGACGATATAGGTGTTAAAAATATTTATTGGTTAAATATGTAAATTTAAATTTTTTTATAGCCGCAGATCGTAATTCGTGGCAACAATTGTTTGCTGCTATAGAATAAATTTCGCAAAAAAAAGGGGGTGGGGATGGGCATGAAGTTGACGCGAAAGCATTATCGCACTATGATTTTCTATGATCAAGAAGAATGGTTTCAACCAACGAGATATATAAAGTAGAGTGATAAATAGTAACCCTTGAGAAAGTCCAATATGAGTCATGTGACATGCTCCCCTTGCACTTGCGTATTCGGTGGTTTCCTTGGTTACAGCTAGCTTATTTCCAAACATTCTATGGAAGAACACAGTTTTTAAAGTTTTGAAACTCTTTCAAAAATAATTTATTTTGTTATAAAAATAAATGTGTAGGTGCTGACCAGTAAATTTTCACAGGTAAATTATAATTGTTTTATTTTGTATGTTTTAATACATAATATTTGTTATTTTTCTTTCAACTATTCGACAAAGACTATGGAAGTAAATCATGTGCTGAAAATAATGCATTTTATGAAAGATCGTACACTTTAATTATTTATTTACTGCTTAAATAATATTTTTATTATTTAGTCGAAACAATTTTTTTTTTTACTATTTGCATTTATGGTAGTATATTTCGTATTTCGAGATAATATTGTAAAGGACCAAAACTAAATTCAAAACTGGTGTTCAATCAATATATAGATTTTAAAACTTCTTTACACACCATAAATTTTAAGCCAGCACAACCAGAGTCTTGTTTTTGCCTCCAAGGCAGTAGCACGTTTTTTTTTTTTTTTTTTTTTTTTTTTTCTTTGTTTGTTTGTTTTCACCTGATGAAGAAAGGCTACGTCCTTTCGAAACCGGTTGTGCTGGCTTAAAATTTATGGTGTGTAAAGAAGTTTTAAAAACTATATAAATATTGTAAATGGCGCCGCTTGGCAAACCCAGCCAACCGCTGTCGCCAAAGCTTTTTCTTGTGTACGTTCTATGATTTATACGTATGCTTTTAGTTATATTTTCAAGTTCGCTTGCGTCCTTATTTTATGCTGTTTTTTAATTGTGTGTAGCAATTATATCACATATTTATTAAAGTCATCATATCAATTTCAAATCATTCTGTAGTTAAATAAATTAAAGTCTTTCGAGGACAGTCGCCAAAAAAGCGATAAACAGCCAGACATAGCAACCATTGGTTCATGTCACGTGATTCATCTTGAACCACGGAAAGCTAATCCTTCATCCATTGAATCAGCACTCTAATTTATATATCTCGTTGGTTTCAACCAACGAATTAAATAAATAATTAGTGTGCTGATTCAATGGATAAAGGATTAGCTTTCCGTGGTTCAACATGAATCACATGATATGAACCAATAGATTGCTATGTTTGGCCCTTTATCGCTATTTTGGAATTTAAAATTTCAGTTCGGCAAATTAGCATTATTATTAGGTAACAAGACAGTCCTATTCATAGATATAGTAATAAGACATAGATTGATCATGGAGGGAGAAAAAGTCATTCTTTTTTACTCCGAGAAAAACGGCCATTTTGACCAGCTAATGGCCGTCTTTCTCCTAGTGAATACACATAGATAATTTAGTTAATAAAATTTATGAATAATTTATGTACTAAAAGATGGAGGAAAAACTGCAGATACAATTTCAAATTTTTTCTTTTTTTTTTTTTTTACTATATTTTTTAATTTAGTTAATATTTAAATTTAAACTCTTTTTATATACTAAAACTAACGTTCTTTACCTGCGCTGCTGCTAACTATATTTAAAAGAATTTTTAAAATTCTATATTACTTACTAATATAAAATCTTAAAAAATATCAAACTTTAAAAAAAAAGTATTTCATTAAAAATCAAAACAGTTTTTATTTCATAACAATAACAGAACAACTGATTATAAAAATTATATTTTGCTCAAAAATATAATTTACTTTTATGATAACTTATCTCATTTCTTTCCATAAATTTATTAGAAGAATTAAAAGACGCAATATTCCGACATTTTGAAAATTCATCAACATGCAACTATTACAATTGCCGATTTTTAGTCATAGATATAGTAATATATATAGATCTATCATCCCAATGTTATCGAGCAAAAATTTTTAATGCCGAAAAAAAGTTCTAAAAGCAGCCATTAGAGAGTATTGAAAAAAATAAAAATAATAAAAATGAATTTGAAACTGTATCTAGAATTTTTCGTTCACCTTTAGTAAATAAATTATTCATAAATTTAATTTACTAAATTATCCATGTGTATTCCTGTGTGTAACTTACTCGGGGAAAGACAGCCATTAGAGTGACTTTTCCCGAGAAAAAAGGTATCACTTTTTCCCTCTCGCTGATCAATCTATGTCTTAATACTATATCTATGGTTTCAGTACCAGTTAATGACTGATGCCAAAAACTTTTTTCGGCATTAAAAATTTTGCATAATAACATGGGGATGCTAGATCTATCCGCGTTTGTAATGATCGATAGATGACGCTTTTTCAGCTTTTGTTGTTAGTAAATATTATAGCCACGTGTATTTATTATTGTTCTTTTTGTTATTCTACTTAATATTCGTACTATAATTTCTCCGCCATTACATCATGGAAAATTGATTACTTTTGGAAAAAAATATTTCAGTTTATTCAAAGTTCGATCGAAAGTAGATATTTAACTCAAGCTGAACAAATATTAGTTTCAAATCATCTGATTAATTCTTTACTTCCATTAGCCGAAGCAACTGAAATTTTAAATTTGTCATTTGGAAATAAATGAAAGCTTAATTCTGGATTTCTTGGTCCCTTGGAGTTACACTGGAGCACACAACAATATGTGTTATCTTTTTTACCGGATTTATTCCTTTTTATTCAATAAATATATGTGAAACTAAACATCGGCATGCAATGGCGGTTTGATGAAAGCCGAATTAAAGCATGTTTATTGTAATTTCACCTTAGCCCACCAGAGGGCGAGCATTTCATTACAATCGCGGATATAAATTACTATATCTCTGGTCCTATGACCGAAATAAATTATTTTTAAAATATTTTTTCACATATTTCACATTATAATAAATAATAAAATACTTCTTTTTCATCGTTTCCAAACAAAGTTTAAAAGTGATTATAAAAGAAAAGTTTAACTTTTAAAGAGCTAAATTTAACAACAAATAATGTTTTTCCTAGTATTTTTAAGCCTTTTGTCGATTAAAATTCGACTACACGTAATAAAAAAGAAGAAATAAAAACCAAAATGATTTAGAACAAAAGAATATTAAACTACATAAGTAAACAAAAACATTGGCGATTATGACTTTCTCCAAGTACAATCTCCAAACTTTTGCCATAAAAATTTATTGAAAATGAGCTGTTACCAGGGGAACCAACACATAGAGGGTTCATGTCACATGACTCATACTGGACCATGTCAGGGTTACCATTTATCACTCTACTTTATTTATCTCGTTGCGTTTCAACGTCTACAATAATCATATGGAAATGAAGTTCCATCTCGTGACACTATATTTAGATGACTTACAGAATTTCGCAGACGTCGAATTTCTCTTCTGAATGAAGAATACACAGGAAGGCCTTTATTAGCTGTAAGTCCTAGAAAATGTGTCGTCCATGCGAAAACTTTCAATCCATTATGATTGCTGCACTTACCAAATGAAACAGAAGGAACTTAATATTAGATCCGTAGGTATACATAAAATTATTCATAAAGAACTGCATGCGAAAAGATTAGTTTGCCGTTGGGATCCCCATAATTTAATAAAATACCAAAAAGTGGACTATGTCAGAATCTGTCAAAAAAAAAAAAAAATCTTTAAAATACTTAATGATGGTAAACACCGCCATATTTCTAAATTCATAACTGATGACGAAACAAATTTTGATGAACTGAAATATTTTAACGTTCCAACACATCAAGAAAATAAAGTGAGGGTCTTTGAAGATATCACCCCAAGCAAACAATAGTGAAAAGACAACGATAAATGAAAAACGTAATGTATGCCGTTTTACAGAAGTACAGGATTAATCAAAGCAATCAAGCTCGTAGGACAGAAAACAGTTACAGCTAACTAGTATACCACTAGTGCCTTCCAGAAATTCTTCAAGAAATGCATGTAAGAGGACCCATGATGCTTCATCGTAATAATGCATCTTCTCTTACGGCACGATTGATAGTTGAATTTCTTGAACAAAAAGGCGTTAAATTGATAAATCATCAACCCTATTCCTCTGGACCTTACTATGTATGACTTTTGGCTATTCATTAATATAAAGGAAAATATACATGGTCGTCATTTTCATTCCAAAGATGAAACTGATAGGCTATACAGGCTATTTTTCATCGATTCCAAGAAATAGATGGCTTGAAACATTTAATCCTCGGAAATTTTGCCTTTTGAACACTCCTAAGAATTGGCAAGATTAACATGCTCCGTTTAGCCCTATCTCAAAAATTTTAGAGTGACCCTCGTATGTAGCAGAGAAAGTAAGGATTATTATTATTATTATTATTATTATTATTATTATATCACTGAATGCACTGAGTTATGAATAGTATTTTAAATCAAATACCTTTTTGTCTAGAAATGGTAATAAAGTCAAATTAAAATTGTGAAGTACATTATTTATTAAGCAATTTATGTGTAAAAGATATTTAAAAATTAATTAATACTAAAGTAACGGTTACAAGTTTTGGTTATTAAAATATTTTGATATAAGAATATGTTATTTGGTTTAAAAAAAAATGAACAAAACAGGAAAAAAGTGGATTGGCCAAACAGGAATATGTGTATTAATATTCCAAAATAATAAAGCCCCACCAGTGACCGAACGGTTCTACGCTCAAAGCTGGTAGACAGGAAGTGCCGGGTTCAGTCCCAGGTCACTCTCCTCGACCTAGCCGTTCGGAGTTTTCCGTAGTTTTCTCCGAAACTCATGTATATACGGCTAGGACCCCTTAGAAAGACCCGGAGGGCAATCTACTTATAGATCATTTGATCCTAGTGCAGTCAATTAGCCTTAAACCCTCCAACCCAATACATCCAAAACAATAGTAATAATAATAATTTATCCCCGTATTTCATTTGAAAATGTATACTAGCGAACATTTCTGCTTTTAATAATCTTTTAAATCAGGGCGCGAAATTTCCGCTCGCGAGCTCGCCATTGGCGAGTGGAAATTTTACTGTGGCGAGTAAAATTTCGGTCTAAATGTAGATAGCATTCTTACAGTATACGGTGCTACTTTAAAAAAAAAAAAAAAATCGATTTAAAAACGTAAAGTTATACTAATCTTAGGTAAGGTGACCAGCCATCCTCTTTTTAAGGGGACAGTCTTCTTTTTCAACGCTCTGCCATCTTAAACGGAAAAAAACATTAACGGACTAAAAAGTCCTCTTTTTTATGTTTTTCGCCCTCTGTCCTCTTTTTCAAATGAAAAGGATTTAGTCCTTAATTTCAAAAATTTCACAAAACTGCAAAGCTCAATTGGCTGTTGGCTGCGTCGAACGGTGAACGGTGAACACTAACTTTTTTCCGCGTTAGGTTAGCAAAAGAACAACTTTTTAATAAACTTGCCAAAGCATATTATGGTTTACGTCTATTCAGATTCTTCGAATCACAAAGAAATAAAAGTATTTCCTATATTTGTATGATTCTTTGATCCAGATCACGGAATCACTATTGAATTTTCATGAAATTATTAAGAAAGTGTTGCTCCGGTTGGTACGTGGTGGGTTTACGTGTGTTCTCACTTTTGCATGAATAATATTCCTCATAAAAATAGGCCCACCAGTGATCGAGAGGTTCTGTCCTCGTAACTGGTATACGTGAGGCGCTGGGTTCGATACCCGGTCGCGCTCGTTGGCTTAACCGTTAGAAGTTTTCCGTGGTTTACTCCGAAATGAGCGTAAATATGGGCTAGAACTTCTTAGAAAGACCCCACGGAGGCCTTTATTACTCAGGCCTAGAGCCCTAGTGCAAACAATTGGCCTTTATGATAACACTGCCACCACCTCACAAAAATACGCAAAAGTTAGTTAAATTAATTTTATGTCCTCATGGCAAAAACGCTCCTACAAAGCAACTGTTCAATTAACAAAATATAGATATGTGAAAAAAAAATCCCCTTTATATACCTACTTTAAAAACTTATTAACTACTAAGACTAATTTAGGTTATACTTGTGAGAACTTGTATAAATTGTTGATAAAGAATGACTGTTCGTTAAAACAAATCGTTTCATCTGCTGAATATAAATTTTATTTTTTCATTTGCCAAGTTTATTTTTTCTTTTATGATTATAATTTTAATTAAAAAAAAAAGTGTCTACTAACATTTTATGTAACTGCATAAAAGTACCACACACACACAAAAAGTTTTTGTCTATAGCAAAAATTAATAATAATAATAATAATAAAATCTATTTTGTCCAGTGACACCTATAAAAATTAGGGATTTTTCCTCTCGTATCCGTATATTATTAATTTAAATTAAGGTGTACTGATCCAAATTCATCATTTGAGATAAAAATGCTTCCACCACTTGTGTAAAGTAGCTTTTGAATCGGTTTTTATAATCATTTTCATTCAATTTTGTGTCCTCTAAAATGTCCTCTTTTTCAAAATTGAATGTCTTCTATTTTCTTATAAAATAAAAGATTATGGGTAATTACTCCTCTTTTTCCAATAAGAAATTCTGGTCACCTTATACGCAAAAAATTGAGTAAGTTAATCATATTTTGTGGCGAGTAACTTTTTTTTACAGCGAGTGTGATCTAAGTTGAAATTTCGGGCCCTGTTTTAAATTAATAATTGCTACTATTATTGTTACTATGCATTTTAAATATACCGAAAGAAAAAAAATCTGAAAACTTTTTAAGGTATATAAAAGAATAAAAAAAAGTATATCATTGATTTTTTTTTTTTTTTTTTTCGCAATAATAAAGCAGATAAATAAATAAAAACTTTTTCATAATGTATTTTGAATGGGGAGAAAAAATTCCTATTTAGAGTGCAGTTATTCCTACTTTTTCTATACGTATCTTTAGATTAATTATACTTAAGATTTATTATTCAATGTCATCAAATACAAAATGGTATCAATAAAGAATTTCCTTACAACTCAAATAATCAATCATATCTTTTGATAGGATAGAACCAGAGAACATTATACTATTTAAAAACCAAAATAGTGATAAATTTTTAAATATGGCATCACTCCAATGAAGTGCCACGTCACAGTTTCCATAGCAACCGGTAAATTCACGTGATGCTATACTTCACCAATGATCAATAACAACTTCCTTGTGTGAAAAAAGAATTCCCCGCATCTTGAGCGTCCATATGAAGACAGATGATAGCTTCGATAAATCGAAGGAGTAACTTGGCTGGAAACATTTCTATTTTGGTGTGCACGTGATAATGTTTCTTTTTGGATCTAGTGTGCGCTCACAGAATGAAAATAAATGAAAATTTATAAGTAGAGGAAGTCAATAAGGAAAATTTTAAAAATTGAGAAAATTCATGGATAAATTGTTATTTATGGGATTTATCCCAAGTCATCTTGATTGAATTTGCATGTTTCGCAAGGAATTTTTTTTTTAAGATTAAAAAAAGAAAGATTATATAACAAAATATAAAAATAATAAAGTAAGTAGGAGAGGGACAAAAAAAGGAAGCACCATCTTCTCTACAAAATTGTTATTTCTTTAAATTTGTGATTTTAGTATCTTTATGATTTTTAGTTACAACAAAGCTTTTTCTTTCAATCAGTGAATAGAATGTTTTTACCAAAAATGTCAAAACCGATAAAATATTAAACACATTGATAAATTATGAAACATTTTCCCCTATTACAAAATGTATTTATTGTTGTAAATAACAGAAAATGCGAATGATGAATTCGATTATGTATATTTATGTCTTGTGGAAACAAATTCTTATTCTTACAAAAACATGAAAGCAAATTCACTCTAAATTATAAAATGCTTTTCTGTATTACAAAATGTAATAAGAGTGAGATTAATCAGAGAAATTGTATAAGTTTCATTCTCTTTTTAAGAAAAAGTGAAAGAAAGAAAGAGAGAAACTCGAAACTAAGTTTAGCTACAAAGGGGGGAAAAAATCATGTTCGCATTGATCATAAGCACTTTCCAACTGTATGCACCCGTTAAATCGTTTAAATTTTAATGCATTTTGCCTCTGTGATGATATTTTAAAAATCAATCTATTTTTCAATTCCTACTATTAGTTCACACTCTCCCTATATCTTGTACAAATCTTGCAATCGATTTTTAACTAACTTCCCGACTAGCTAGAAATTTGAAACTTTCAGGATTGCTCAGAACACGGTGACAACACAATACTTCGAAGTCCGATTTTCGAATTTTTTATTAATTTTCTTATAATTAAAATATGAAAATAATAGCATCCGAATAGCGATATTATAGCCATTAAAATATTAGCTATAATTTAGTTGTTGCCAAAAAAAAAAAAAAAAAAAAAAAAAAAAAAAAAATTACGAGTTCATTTTCTTTCGACATAAAAACAAATACATTGAATTAAACGGGAACATTAAAAAATTATAAAAAGTTAAATTATGCATCGCACAAAAATGGACGCCATTATCACTTTAAAAATTTTATGCACATTGATAAGAGCTCTATGATTCATCAGAAAATTTAAAACAGGGTATATATATATATATATATATATATATATATATATATATATTTTTTTTTAATCTCATATTTATTTTTATTTCATTTTTCACGCACTCTTTTTATTTCCTAATTCAAAATTATTTCAAAAAAAATTTTTTTTTCAATAGTATTTGTAAGTAAGAATTGACTTTTTTTTTTTTTTTTTTTTTTTAATTACTTGTTAATTATGAAGGAAGAAAACTCACACATTTTTTAATAACTTTTTCGTTATTACGAAAAAAAATACAAGAGTTGCCCTTAACGTAGTCTTCAAAAAAGCATATCCCTCTTATAATTCGACTTTGCCTCTAGGTATAAAATTAATACCTGTTAAGAAGTGAAAATGCAATAAAAAAAATCCACTTTAGTATTTAACAGATACATTGTGATTATTTTTTATCATAAAAAGGATAAGCGTTTGTAGTATTTTATTTTAAATGTGTTTATATAATATTTTTGAAATGTGCGTTCCTTGGTCATTATTTCTTACATTAAGAAACATAATTATGTTATTAAGAAGCATATTTATGTTTATTAATAAATAACATTTGTAGTCCATTGGATTTTATATCATAAATTTGGTCGTCCGAAGATATAATGTTATGAATTAGTGATCCTTCAAGTCAAAAAACTTGGTGGCTTCTGGTTTGAAAAATTCTTATAAACACGTTCCATATTTTGTTTATATTTTTCAGATACAATAAAAGTTTTTTCTTTTTTTTTTTTTTTTTAATAGAAAAATTGTAATTAATACTAATTACTTATTTACAGGTCCACACAAAAATATTCGGATTCATTACTGGTATTGATGGAGAAGCTTTTTTAATTGTGTTAAGGGTTATCTACAGTTTGTAATGATGATAAAAATATTTATGACTCAGTATTAATGACGTGTACGTTTAAATATATATGAAATGTTTTATAAAATTTTGAACGAAAACGTAGATAGATAGACAGGCGAAATAAAGTCATCATAGACAATTAAAATTTGTTGAAAAATAGTTGAAATATCTTCCAAATTATTCTTAAAAAGTGAAAGAAACTACATCCAAAAAAGGAAATTTTTACTTCCATTACTCGTTACCCAACTATTGTAAGTAATAAAAATACTGTTTTCGGTTAAAATAATAATAATAATAATAATAATCTAGTGTGTCACTCACACGACTTTCTTTTACCCTGCTTTTCAATACCTTAAAGACATATTGCGGATTAGGGCGTAAGATCAATGAGGAAAGATAATATAAAGTTCAATCTACTTTAACAATAATTTAAAACTGGTTTGAAACAGTTTCATTTGAGATGTAATTCTGTGTGAGGGGTCTACCGCCCGCATCAACCTCGCGTTCTCTGCATATTACCTACATTTATGGTTGGTTGGTTAGTTGGTTGGTTGGGTTTTACGCCGCACTAGTGCTGCGCAGATGAGCAATTGACGACGATCTGGCACACACCCCTAAACGTGGTCCGGAGACATGCCATCGCAATTTTGATCCTCCGCGGAAGGGATGGCTCTCCCGCTTCGGTGACCCCCAGAGGTATAATTTTTGATGGGAACATGGAGGACATTGCGGCCACGACAGATTTTGCGTGCGCCAGTCACCATTAGTGTACACGATGGTCTTTGGACGGCTCGAGTACCGAACCCGCAATCTTCCAATTACGAAGCCGGCGCTCTACCGACTGGGCTACAGCGGCCCCCTACATTTATGAAAAAATATATTCAAGGCTGTTATTAAATAAAAAGTTTATTTCAAATTATTCAGATAACTTCACCAGCAATACGTCTCGAAACTTACCAATCTTGATCAAACTATTCAAGTGGCAACCTTAGCAACCTCATACGAACATAACATCAAAAGCATCAAATTTAAATTTCCTGATTTTTTTTTTATTTTTTTTTTTTTTTAATGATATGCTGATAACAGACATACACTGAGATCAATTGCTAAAAAATTGACTTTCATATTCAAGTAACCCTTAAACGTGTTATTATACAAAATACCAGAGCTGAAGATCGAAAATCAAATATTTTGTTTTCAGTTTGAGAAGTTAATTTCCCTTTCTGAGCCTTAAGGGACATCGTAAAATGTAGCAAAGTACTTCCATCAATTATATTCAATAGAAAAGAACGTTTAATTTAGTGTATCCCTGCATTTTTTCTATAAACTGTATAGATAACAAACTGTGTATTTAAATATATTAAAACACACAGCACAACAGTACTTCCAGTAATTTCTATGTATAATACCACTATATTCCAGTCCTTTTGGGTAGCCCTATAAACGAATGGTGAATGATTTCTATACCGCATATTCTACATGAAACGCGCTTTTATGGTTATAAAAAATAAACATTAATTCCGTTTTATTTAGCTCATCCTATAGATGTTACGCTGTACTTATAGGAAATTTCGTCGATACACAATGTATTTGAATTCTCTTGAATGGCCCTGCACACGAACCATTCGCTTGATCTCAACGAAAAGTTCAGTGTAGCATCATTATATAGTTATATAGTACATATTCAGAATACCGAGTTTGGACTTTCCGGCTACTTATTTGTTCTTCAGATATGCTGATAACAGACAGACACACACAGAGAGACACACAGACCAACCGCTAAAAACATGATTTTCTGATTCAGAAAACCTCAAAACGTGTAAATATAACAAAAACTCAATTTCGAAAATTTGACCCAAAAACAATACTTTATCTACCATGTATATGGGTAACAGAAAGTAAAAAATATCGATAACAATATTGAGTTTTTTCCAGATTTACATGATTTAAAGTCTCCTGAATCCAAAAAAGTGGTTTTTGCAATTTAACAGCGTGTGTATGTAATGGGGAATTTTCTGACTGTCATATTTTCAAAGCGAATAAAAGTAGAACCACGGAACTTCCTGTGAGGGTCCGGTGTAGAACTGATTATGACAATCTTTGATGAAAATAAGAAGTGGGACCGTAAGTTTGTGTCTGGAAGACGGTTCTAGCGATTTTCTTTAAAGTTGTTATATAATTTTTCTTTTAGATGTTCTCTCGTATCTATTGATTGGTTACTTCAGCAATATTAATAGGTGTCCTGTTTAAATGGGTCTGGTAAGTGCGTTTATTAAAACGGATTTTTTCTAAATTCACCCTATTAGATTATTCCTCCTTTTTAGATGTCCTTTTGTGTGTAACTGTTAGTTTCTGGTGAACAGATGAGTTTACTATGTTTTGTTAAAAATCAGAAGTGAGACAGAAAGTCGGTATCCCAAAAGCGGATCTGATGATTTTTTTCAAATTTGCTGCATAAACTACTTTTTATATGTCCTTTCGCATGGATTACTTGGTTATTACAGGAATATTGAGAGGTGCCTTAAGTAGGTCGGTCAGTTTTAAATGTTGGAAATATGTTTTTTTTTTTTTTAACAGTTCTAACGATTTTTTTTTTTTTTAACTCGTTATGTATACCCTTTTTATATATCTTTAGAACGTATTGTTATGAAAAATTCGTCGACCTTCTTGTATTTCTTTTATTATTTAACTTCTCGAATCAATATAACAAAACTGTGATTACAACGAATATTTTTGAAACAGTCCCATAGTACTGTTAATTCATCAAAGGTTGTGGAAGTAATCCAATGTAACTGTCACTCGTACCGCAAAAGTCACTAGTCAATGGCTATTCTGGAACAGTCCGAGAAAACAGTTAATTGTTCCGCAAGAGTAAAGCAAAGAACGTCAAGAGTAGGAACTTTCGCTAGCTCATGAACAAAGTTCAGTCGCTTGGAGCATAGTCTCCAAAGTGCAATCGCTAAAAAAAAAAAAAAAAAACTCTCTGAACAACGCTGACTCGCAGTGGTTTCCCTCTCTCTCGAAGAAGTCAACTCACTTTTATTCATATCTTTTCACGATGGGATCTGGCGATAGTTCTATCCAGAATACTATGGAAATTTCTGGATCTCAGTTCTCGTCTATCGTAGAGTTTAAACACTTCAGAAACTCTAAATTACTATTTTTGCGCTAAATTTGATCTGCAAGTCGCCAAATTCATTGCCAAGGCTGACCTTAATGAAAGTGAATGAACTGCCTCTGTTTTTTTTTTTTTTTTTTTTTTTCAATTTGACTGTAAAACAACTTTCACTGCAACAGGACAAACGATGCAGGGAAAAAGGTTCAATCCGCTGTAATATTATGTATTCATTTGCTCTTCCAGTAAAATTGTTAGGTGACTGATTTGCTAGTGTGGTCTGAAGACATAAACTTGACCTATCTCCAAAAAGAGTTCATAATATGTATAGTAATGGGTAATGGAAGTGGTTGTTGTTACACACCAGATTTTGTTTGCTTAAATTATTGCACGCCGCATTAAAATAATAATAATAAAATCAAACAATTAAAAATTCGCAATTATTCTTAGTTTAATAAAAAGTAAATGAATAAATAAATAGATAGCTAAGATGAATGTAAAATATAAGATATCCAATCTTGTAACCTTCTTTTTATTACTTATACTTAATAGCATAAATTATTTATCTATTGTTGTTCAAATGTCTATTCATATTCAGATAACTTCAGCGAAAATATTTCTAGTATCTCTAATCATAGAAAGTAGGAAAATATTTTTCCTATAAAGATAAAACGAGGACGCTTCGATAAGAATATTTTTTATTACTTGAGTTGCAATGATAAGAATATCTCCAGCAATGGTTTATCTTACTTATGCAAATTCTTGCGTTTCTTGGATGGTGGAGTGTTAGCGTTAAAGCTGATTTTCTCCCCGAGGGTCCTAGGCTTAGTTGGGATGGCCTCTGTGAAGGCCTTTTTTAAGGGGGGTCACAGCCCGTATTTATGTGAGTTTTGGAGAATATCCAAGGAAAACTCCAAATAGTTAGCCCGACGAACACGACCTGAGTTCGAACACAGTATCTCCCGTCTATTAGCAGAGAAAGCTGATACTCTCATTTCTTGGATAAAAAAATCATAATACAGACTAAGTAAAAGTTATAGAAATATTCAAAAGTATAATAATTTGATCACCTTCCCGAATTCTGAATGATTTTTTTTTTTTTCAACATAAGTATATGTTTCGTTATAATTGTCGAGGTACATTTTAAAATTATAATATGCTTGCTCTATTGCAAGTCAAAACATTAAAAATCAATAATTGCGCTATAAAAAATTAAGATCACATTTAAATTTTATACAATATATGGTATGGGTATGAAATACAAATACATTTTCGAAATATTGAATTAAAGTATATTATTATTATTATTGTTACAAAATTGTAAATAATTGTGTTTATTTTTGTATAAATTTTTTCAAAGAGGCTTAGTAAGTTGATAAAGTGCTAATTTTGTCCATTTCTAGTCATTTTAGCGTTGAAATAGCCTTATTTCCCCTTAAAAACGCATTAAAAAGCCCAATAAGGCAGGTAATGGATTTGGCGCCAAATTTGGCGACTTTTTCCCACCTTGGCGATTTTTTTGGCGACCTTGGCGAGAAAATCCTTATAAGGGATATACCAAATATGGAAGCTGTAAGTTGATTGGTTGACCACTTTATAGAGTTTTCTCGAAAAATCTGGGTTCCATGGAACAGTATATAAGAAGCGCTCTCTCGCCAAGGCAGTCAGTTCAGTTCAGTTTTCAGCCAGCTTCGCTAGTGCTTGCATTGCTCTTGAGCCTCTTTCGAAGAGACTTGCTTTATGTGTTATTGCTATACAGTTTGTACTTTGGATTTACTAATAACAGCTGTTGTTTAAGCTGTGTTTACTGTTTGAATTGAAGCTGATACTTGGTTTATAGGCCTGTATTTTTCTGGAACTTTCTGTGAATAAATTACTGAATTTTTGTAAGTTTGGTCTTTCATTCTCGGACAACTCACGAACCCCCAAGTACGCAACATTTCTGGTGTCAGGAGCGGGGTTGTCTGTGAATGGTTATAACTAGAGCTATGGAGCAAGAGATGAAAAAAATTCTAGAAGGTCTCACTGCTCAGATGAATGAGTTAAGATCTGGATTGATAGAGAAAATGGAAACAGGACAGGAGAAGATGGAAACCGGATTGATCGAAAGAATGAAAGAAGGACAGAGAGAGATGAAAGATAGCCTGAGTCAAGAGATGAATGAAATGAAAGCCGGACAGGAAAAGATGGAAACCGGATTGATAGAGAAAATGGAAACTGGACAAAAAGAGATGAGAAATAGATTAACTGAAGAAATGAAAGCAGTACAAGAGAAAATGGAAACATCGCAAAGAGAGTTGAAAGACACTATGGGTGAAGTTCAGGAAGAAATTAAATCTAATCAAGATGAGATGAAGAGAGAGCTTTCAACGGTGAAAGAATCAATCGAGGGTAAATTAACGGTGATGGAAAATAGGATGGATGGAATAGAAGAGAAAGTTATAAAGATAGAAGAAAATTTTGAAGAGAAAGTTTTGAAAATAGAAGAAAGTTTTAAAGAGAAAGCTATGAAGATAGAAGAAAACGTTATGAACGTTGAAGAGAAAGCTATGAAGATAGAAGAAAATGTTATGAAGGTTGAAGAGAGTGTTACGAAAATAGAACGGAGTTTCGAGGAGAAAGTTAAAGAAAATTTTGATCAGGAACTGAAAGGAAGGTTTGCAGAGATAGAAGGTAAACTGAAGAGAATAGAAGAAGATCTGGAGAGAAAAGTGGAAGAAAAGTTAGAATCCATGCCCCAGGAAACTGAAAAGAAAGAGAGAAGAAGCCAGAATCACGAATTTATTAAGCTATCCACCTACGACGGCAGTTCCTCCTGGCATGTATATAAGACGCAGTTTTCCATCGTAGCTGAAGCTAACGGTTGGGACTCTGTTGCAAAGGCGGCTCATCTGGTAGGGTCATTGCGGGGCGACGCCGCAGATATTCTGGAGACCCTTTCGAAGGAACAGCGATATGACTTCGAAGCTGTAACCAGAGCACTAGAGCTACGTTTTGGAGCGAAATGGTCCAAAGAATATAGTCGACTCCAGCTAAGGTCCCGTCGTCAGGCATCAAACATCCAGAGGCTTTCACATTTGGCTTTCTCAGACTGTCATCCTGAAACACGTAATGATCTGGCTCTAGAATATTTCATTGATGCTGTCGGAGATCCAGATATTCAAAAAGCCCTCAGACTCTCCGGCGTGAAGGATGTGGAGTCAGCCTTGGTGTATGCCCTAAAGCTCGAGACAGCCCAACAAGCCTCCTATAAACATCGCCAGAACAGCACAGCAGACAAAGTGAACGGCTCTCAAGATAATCTTAAAGAGATTCAGAAAATGGTTGCAGAAATTAATAGAAGACTACGCATTCTTGAGAGTAGGAAAGAAGGGAAGACTCCAACAACTAAATGATGGGGCTGTGGAAAAGACGGGCATATCAAACGAAGCTGCCCAGTAAGAACACCTAGAGACGCAACCAAGAATGTCTCTGAAGTATGCCACCCAGGAGGAGCGCTTCGGGAAAATCCAGATGCCTTCTTGCGGAAGCCTCCATCTGAAGATCATAAATACATCTGTAAAGCCGATGATAGACCCCAAAGAATACAGCCAGTTGCTCGCCAAGTTACTGTCGCAACACCATCAGAACAAGATCCCAATCCATGGAGTGACGAAGAACTTAGACAAGCCCAGTTGGAAGATCCTGACATAAAGCCAATATTACAGCTGAAGGAGACGACCAGCAACAGACCTATCTGGCAGGACATTTCCAGATTTAGTCCTATTACGAAAAGTTATTGGGCACTTTGGGACTCTCTTCATATCAGAAACGGCGTATTACACAGAAAGTGGGAATCTGATGAAGGGAAAAGCTTCAGATGGCAGATTTTATTACCAAGATTAAAAATTCCAGCCGTTTTAGAACAACTGCATAGTAGCTCTACCGGAGGCCATTTTGGGGTAATGAAGACTCTGCAGAAAGTTCGGGAACGCTTCTACTGGTGCAAGGCAAAGGAGGATGTGGAGAAATGGTGTAAATCCTGTGATGCTTGTGCGGCACGTAAAGGCCCGCAGAAACGAAGTCGAGGAAGACTGCAACGGTATAACGTAGGAGCACCATTTGAACGGATTGCAATCGACATCTTGGTTCCTTTGCCACGGACCTCCAGTGGAAATAAATACATCCTCGTCGTGATGGACTATTTCACCAAGTGGCCTGAGGCATATCCCATTCCCAATCAAGAGGCATGCACAGTCGCAGAGGTCCTAGTGCAGCAATGGGTGTCAAGGTACGGCACGCCCCTACAACTTCATACCGACCAAGGTAGGAACTTTACCTCTGATGTTTTCAAAGGACTGTGTCAACTACTCGGCATAGGCAAAACCCGGACAACACCCTTACATTCCCAGTCCGACGGCATGGTCGAGAGGTTCAATCGTACCATCCTGAATAACCTCTCTCTTCTAGTATCAAGGAACCAGCAAGATTGGGACTTGAAGTTGCCATCGTTCCTGCTGGCTTATCGAAGTGCTGTCCATGAAACCACCGGCTATACTCCAGCCCAGATGCTCTTTGGACGTGAACTTCGTCTCCCATGTGATCTCCTGTTTGGTTGTCCACCCGATGCGCCTTCATCGCCCGAGGAGTACATCCAAGATCTCCAGGCACGATTTGAGGACGTACACAACTTTGCTCGGGAGCGGATTAACATGGCGACGGAGAAAATGAAGACAAGGTACGATCTAAAGGCTACACAATATGAGTTCCAGGAAGGAGACAAGGTCTGGTTGTGGAATCCTGTTCGCCGCGAAGGACTCTCTCCCAAGTTACAGTGCAACTGGGACGGACCATACACCGTCTTAAAGAGGCTGAATGATGTAGTAGTGCGGATCACTAAAACACCTTCATCAAAACCGAAGGTGGTGCACTATAACCGGCTAGCCAAGTACCACAATTAACGGTAAAATTTAAATTTAAAATGTAAATACTGGTAAAATTTGCGCATGCGCACTGTAAATATTTGTATAGAAATACTTGTACATATTTGTGAATTTTGTAAATATTTATCACTTTATTTTTTTTTTTGTATTTTGTCGTTATATGCAACTTAGTTTTTGTAATTTAGATTGTGTAAATTTGGTTAGTTTCGCCTCTTGACCAAGGGTTGCACTGCCCGGGACATGCAGTCCTTGGGAGGGGGGCAGTGTTACAAAATTGTAAATAATTGTGTTTATTTTTGTATAAATTTTTTCAAAGAGGCTTAGTAAGTTGATAAAGTGCTAATTTTGTCCATTTCTAGTCATTTTAGCGTTGAAATAGCCTTATTTCCCCTTAAAAACGCATTAAAAAGCCCAATAAGGCAGATAATGGATTTGGCGCCAAATTTGGCGACTTTTCCCACCTTGGCGATTTTGTTGGCGACCTTGGCGAGAAAATCCTTATAAGGGATATACCAAATATGGAAGCTGTAAGTTGATTGGTTGACCACTTTCTAGAGTTTTCTCGAAAAATCTGGGTTCCATGGAACAGTATATAAGAAGCGCTCTCTCGCCAAGGCAGTCAGTTCAGTTCAGTTTTCAGCCAGCTTCGCTAGTGCTTGCATTGCTCTTGAGCCTCTTTGGAAAAGACTTGCTTTATGTGTTATTGCTATATAGTTTGTACTGTGGATTTGCTATTGACAGCTGTTGTTTAAGCTGTGTTTACTGTTTGAATTGAAGCTGATACTTGGTTTATAGACCTGTATTTTTCTGGAACTTTCTGTGAATAAATTACTGAATTTTTGTAAGTTTCGTCTTTCATTCTCGGACAACTCACGAACCCCCAAGTACGCAACATTATTATTATTAAAGGAGATAGAACATCGTCAATATGTTTTTTTCCATGATTTAAATATATATATATATATTTTTTTTTTTTTTTTTTTTTTGCCTACTTATTCTTGCTCTAATATTTCTTTAAATAGCTTTAAAATATCTTGCAACTGATTAAAATGCATTATTCAATACCACAAGAAATTACTCTGAGTGCATTTTTGGCTGTATTATGCATTTTAAGCATTTCCGGAAACATTTGAAAATGTTTATAACTTAGGTTGCTGTTAAATGATGTAGCGGTAAAGTACAGTTGGAAATTGCTTTATATTAGAAGCAAGCCTATGATTTTTCTTTCCTGTTTCTTATTTAACATAGTCATGTATACCTCGAGGCAAGCAAAAAGAAACACTGTTCTGTTGAAATAGCCAATTTATCTTGATGACCAGTAAGAATTAAATGCCAATCCAGACCAATCTGTCTAGACATTGCAACAAAATACTTTTGCATGAAATACTACCCAGTTCATATAATTTAAGCCAAAAATGGAAATTTATTTAGTGGTGCATAAAAATCATATAGATTATGATTAAGTGGTAAACATAAAGGGGAAGAAATATATATATTCAAGTGCACGCACTTTATATGCGTATTTTTATTGCATATAGGGTAACATGGTGCTGTTCACCAGTAGTGGACAATTTAAGAAAATTTTCTGGCTATTTTTTGTGTAATTTTCTTAATTTTAGAGACTTAAACAATAATTAATGTTTCACACCTTTATTAACTCTTTCTTTACATGACTGTACAATGAAAATTGCTAATTGTAGCATTTTTATATGTTAAAAAAAAGAGAGAAAGATTTCGGAGCAGAGTTTAAAATGAACCAGTAGTGGATACACAAAACCCAGTATAGTGGACCCCTTTTCTGTTTTAGTAGTGGATACAGTCGGTAACAAAAGTCTCCGAACACTAGCGAAAATTCCTATGTAGAAAAAAGTACACTTAGTACAGTTTTGTTAAATAAATTCTTGTCGAATACTGTTCTTAGTCAGTCCAAAAACAGGATTCTACAAGGATTTATTTAACAAAACTGTATTAAGTGTACTTATTTTATATAGGAATTTTTGCTAGTGTTCGGAGACTTTTGTTACTGACTGTACCTCTGATTGAAATCGGTTGAGTGGGTTTTTATGTCACACTAAGGTAGGCTGACCAGATCAAAGTACCTTTATAATAGAGAAGCATTAAAAATTGCTACAATTATCAAATTATGGATGTATTTTTTCATTCCTAATAAATTAGGACTAAAAACGAAGTGTTATTGATTAATAATTTAGTTTCTACAATGTTTTAAAACTTAGAAAAATGCCTTAAAAAAAGGGGGGGGGGGGCGTCCCTATTTGTCCCCAGAAAATGGAGACGTTTGGTCAGTATACACTAAGGCTATACACTATCGGCAATTAGCGACGAAAAATCCTTAAATGACGTTAAATAAATCCTTGTCGAATCATATTCTTGGACCGACTAAGAACAGGATTCGACAAGGATTTATTTAACAAAATTGCATTAAGTGTATTTTTTTATATAGAAATTCTCGCTAGGGCTCGGATACTTTTGCTGCCGACTGTAAATATCCATTGGGGACCACATTTAGGATTGATGCTTGAGTAGGCTTTACACCGCAGTAGTGCTACGCTGTGGACAATTGGCGACAGTCTGGAATCACCCCTAAGGATGGTCCAGCGATATATTATCACAATTTTAATTTTCCATGGAGGGAATGGCTTCCCTGTTTCGGTAATCCTCTGAGGTATTATTTTGGATGGGAAACATTAAAGCGGTATAATAATGTATTTCGGTTAGTCATTCTTTAAAAGAAACTAGTATGTTGTGGCCACCACAAGACTTTCTTCTATATTTTCCTATATACATATTCAATCAGTGACAATATTTAAAAAAAAAAAAAAAAAAAAAATATTACGATTTTTTTCTTTCTTTTTTTTTTTTTTTTTTTTTTGGTTAAAAGTAATACATATTCAACCAGTAACAATATTAAAAAAAAAAAAAAAAAAAAAAAAAAAAAAAAAAAAAACGATTTTTTTTTCTAAGTTTTTTTTTGTTAAAAGTAAAAAAAATCGATAACTTTGTTTTAAATTATCACAGATTTATACTTCAACCATTCGTTTTAAAGGTATTGATGAGACCTTTCGAAAGATACCCATCTTGAAAATTTACTCCCCTCGAGGGGGGACTTCCCCCCCAGGGGGGGTGGCGTGGCTCCTACACGTACAAAAAAATTTTCCCAGTTGACTATCACTATTATAAATAATTATTGTAAATTTCATAATGATTACTAAAAAATAATTCTCTTTAAGCACATTTATACAAAATTTTGTCCTATATCACCATGTTAAAAATTTAGAAAAAGCGGGATGGCAACGCAACCTGTAAGACAATTTTTACCAAAAGTTGATAGGCACTAATTTATGTCAAGGTGCAACTACATACCAATTTGTATGAAATTCTATGCAGTAGTTCCTGAGATACAGTTGCCACAAAATTTTGTCACACACACACACACAGACAGACAGACAGACATTTTCTAAAAATAGTCAAATCGTATTCTACAGCTCTCAGAACGTGTAAATCCATCAAAAACCCGAGGTCGAAAATTTTTACGAATCCAATACTTTCTCTATATTACATATAGAAGAAAGTAAAAAAGAAAGAAAGAAATTGTCACTCTTTTTTATTGCCTGATATTATTTTCTATATTCTTTTACATTGTTGGCGTTATACAAATCTTATAGGTTTTCGAGCAAAACAAACGTAATTCTGACTACAAAAAAAAAAAAAAAAAAAAAAAAAAAAAAATTAATTGTATCTATATTTATATTTTGTATTTATATTCATAATATCAGATTTTTAAAGCGAAATATGCCTGATAAAACATCAGTAAGGCAGATATTTTTAGCCTTAACGGTTGAAGTTGAGATTGGGTGTATTTAATGTGTCATTAAGTATGCAACAGTTTGCTGGCGACGGTCTGGGAGACTTAGCTAAGAGTGTATTTAGAAGTGCCAACACAATTTCGATCCTCTACGGATGATATGGCTTCCTTGTTTAGGTTTGACCGGCATGCAATATCGACAGCTCAGAAACCCATGCAACTTTTATTTTTATGATTTTTTATATACAGTCGGCATTAAAAGTATCCAAGCACTAGAAAAAATGTCTACATAAAAAAAGTAAACTTAATACTGTTTTGTTAAATAAATCCTTGTCGAATCATGTTCTTAGACTGACTAAGAACAGGATTCGACAAAGATTTATTTAACAAAACCGTATGAAGTGTACTTTTTTTACATAGAAATGTTTGCTAGTGTTCTGACACTTTTGTTACCGACTGTATATATATATAATCATTGACATAAAAATTTGCGCGCCAAAAAGTAATTGTAGAATCGTAACAAAACTTGTCATAAAAGTACGTGTCAAGCAGATGTGCAAAGGATTAGAAATATAGCGTGATTACGCATTGCTAATGCCACCAGACGGCGTTGAACTTCGTTCTTCTTGGTGTATAAACCAGGTAAGCAGAGCTTGTTTACGTGTACAAAATATTTTGCAGAGAGACACTTTTTAAATAGACATGCTGTAACGCCACATCGAAGACAGTATGAGCAACTGTTAGAATCGGAGAGGAGAAGAATCATCGGAATAATAGAAGCCGGGTTTTCAGGTCGGCGAGTAGCCCGACTCCTAGGCAGTTCTAATTTTTCTGATAGGAGGTGCTGAGTCTACTGGACAAAGGAGAGGTCGCTTACAAAGTGACCAGTCTCAGCACGCCCTCGACAGATCAACAGTCGAGAAAAATGTTACATCATACGATACACTCGCACAGAGCTGTCTCATTGTCTGTCATCCGGACACATGCAGTACCTCCATTACCTGTCCTAGTGTCTGTCCGTACCATCACCAGGCACTTTGTTGAAGGACATTTGCTATCGCGGTGCCCATTACCATTGCTGCCAATGATACCCAATCTCCCTCTACTCCGTTTGGCGTGGTGTCGCGCTCGACGGGATCGGACTACAACCGAATGAAACCAGGTAGTCTTCAGCGAAGAATCTAGATTCATTTTGAGATGGATGGATGGATGGTTGGGTTTTACGTCGCACTAGTGCTGCGCAGATGGGCAATAATTCCTTTTGGGAAGTGATGACAATCATGTACGTGTGTGAAGGTCCTCAATATTGCTTTACCCTTATTGATGCACATCGCACCCACAGCTGGTATGATGGTATGGGATGACATCGCATACGACACACAGTCACCCTAATATTGATCCACGGCACCATAACAGCCCTGCGGTACGTTCAAGACATCCTTCAGCCACAGGTGTTGTCACTCATGGTAGGACTCTCATAAGACATTTTTTAACAGGACAGTGCTCAGCCATACACAGCAAGGGTGTCATAGGACTGCCTCCGCCGCAAAACCACCCTTCCTTGGCCTGCTGGATACGCAGATTTCTCACCAGTTGAGCATATCTGGGATTACTTGGGATGGCAAATTGGACAGTCTAAGAATTTGGAAGAATTAGAGGCGCGTTTACAGCAAATGTAGAACGAAAGGCCGCAGGACATCATACAGGACTTGTATACCTCAATGCCCACCCGTATCGCATCGGGCATTCACGCTAGAGGTAGCCCAACAGGGTACTAAAACCTCTATTCTTTTGGAATTTTTCCTGTAACAAACGATCATTTCGCTTTGATTTTGTAATCACTTATTTATATCAACGTTACACTTGCGTATGTAAAATTTTGTTTCATTCTTGCAATTTTTTCTTGGTGTGCAAATTTTTATGACAATGAGTTTATATATATATATATAAGAAGTCGCGTGATTATCTCGTTTAATATAAGAGAAGGATAAATTACAAGAAGGTGACGGGTATTTAATAACTTCCAGTAAAACCAAAAATCTGAAAAATCTAACGTTGAGAGGCATACTATTGTAACAATCGCAGCTATCGTAGATCACAAGTCGGATCGTATACTCCGCAGCAAAAGTATCCGAGTACTAGCAATAATCCCTGTCTAAAAAAAGTACACTTAATACTGCTTTGTTAAATAAATCCTTGTCGAATCATGTTCTTAAACAAACTAAGCACATGACTCGACAAGGATTTATTTAACAAAGCAGTATTAAGTGTACTTTTTTAAGACAGGGATTATTGCTAGTGCTCAGATACTTTTGCTGCGGAGTGTACGATCCGACTTGTGATCTACGATAGCTGCGATTGTTACAATAGTATGTCTCCCGTTGAAAGATGACGAAAATATGCAAACACCATAAATTTCAGAAACACGCAGCAATCATTTCTTGTTGAACTGTTTTATCACTGCTCTTCATCAGACAGAGCAAAAGTAGATGCTACTGCAGAATGAAAGAAATAACGCAATCTAGCAATCTCAAAGTAGCACTTATCTTCAAGCTAGAAAAAACTTGAAATTAGCTTTTGAACTTTTAACCATTGGTACATACCAGACAAACGAAGAAAATTGGAGTTAGTAGAAGCTTATTTTTGATTTCTAAATTGTATATTTATCGACATTTCGTAAACATAAAATTACATTTGTTTCCATTTTTTTTTTTTTTTTTTTAATAGAAATAGAAAAATGTAAAAAAAAAAAAAAAAAAAAAAAAATGTAAAAGTATTACCGAGGACAAATGATTTGTCGGTATTTGTTATTTTGGTAATATTTGTTTATGACTTGGCAACATTCGTTAATGACTTGGTGACAATTGTCGTCTTGTCGCTATGTTATCGGTGTCTTACTGATTCATAAAAAAATCCATTAAATTAATATGACTATGAGGTATCACACATTTCGCTTTTCAAAAATCCTGTTACTCATTACAAGTATCTCATCCGTTGCAATTAAATCTCTTTTTAAAGTAAAATATGACCGATTTCCATTCTTTATTAATGTTTTCTTTTGGCCCAATCTAGTCTGCTTTGTATATTAACTATATAATTTAGCATAAACATTTCCATGAATCTTATGTAAGGATTTTGTAAAAAAGGAACTTTTACGGAAAAATAGGATAAAATTCACAGTGTTATACGCTTACATATTGTTTTCTGTAAATAGAAAAAAAAAGAAAGGAAAGAAAGAGAAAGAGAAATAATTGTGAAATAACAGATGCTCTTTGTTCTACATTTTCAGTGGAAATGCATACAATTTCTTAAATAGTTGAATATTTTTCTTTCTAACTTAAAGCATTATCATTAGTTATTGTAGACCACCCATACAATGTTTAATTTATTAATGAAAACTCAGACTATGATAATTCAGTACTTTAACAGCCTTTTTGCGGAATTTCTGAAATTTGAATCCCGTGACAGCTATCCATACTTTGTTAGCATCTTTAAATTGGTTGTTAACATAAAAATTTTAAATTGCATATCAGCATTCTTAATAGTAAATTTTTATAGTTTCATTTTTATAGTCATACCACCACCCTTTCCTCACACTACATCAATTTTTTTTATTATTATTATTATTCAATTATGTTGATTATGTATAGAATAGTGTAACGTCACTGTACGGTTTCAAGTTTTCAGAAATAACAATAAAAATTCTACAAATTGTTAGATTCATACGAATTATAATATAAGATTAAAATGTTTGCCGTGGCACTTCAAGGATTTAAAATACAAAACTCCATGATTAAATTCTAGAAATATGTCTCAAGTTAAACTTTGAATTATTTATATTAACCTTCATAATTTTTCTCACAACATTCCGCGACGTATATACTTCGAAATATTCACCTTAACAGCAGGGGATATATAATTTACTTATTGTTATTCAAATTTAACTGACTTTGAATAGCATATATTTTTCTCCTTAATGTCAAAAAGTTGGGTAAAAAAAAAAATAATAATAATAATAATAATAATAATGAAATAATACAATATAAAACGAAATAAATAAGGTGTAAAAAACCTCGTTACACTTTTATTAATCATATTTGCTTACTTATGCGTTGAAAGTGAATTCTTATAGTTATGTTTAAATATATAATTATCCTCGTCATCCTTGACTTGTCTTTTGCTTTTATATGACCCCACATCAAGACTATCACTTTTTTATATCATACCGCCTTCTTCAGGGTCGGCTTTCAATTGTTAACACATCCAAAGAAAGAGGCTTATGCAAGTCGACATTGTTTAATGTATTTATTTATTTTAGGTATATTCATACGTTAATTCTAACTATATTATGTTTGTTGTTTTTATTGTTACTTTCTTCTATATTCAATAGAAGAAAGTACTGGATTCGTAAAAATTTTCGACCTCGGGTTTTTGATGGATTTACACGCTTTGAGAGCTGTAAAACACGATTTGACCATTTTTTGATAATGTCTGTCTGTGTGTGTGAGAGAGAGAGAGAGAGAGACAAAATTTTGTGGCGATTGTATCTCAGTACCTACTGCACAGAATTTCATACAAGTTGGTATGTGCTTACACATTGACATAAATTAGTGCCTATCAACTTTCTGTAAAAATTGTCCAACAGCTTGCGTTGCTATCCCGCTTTTTCCAAATTTTTAACATAATGGTATAGGACAAAATTTTGTATAAATGTGCATAAAGAGAATTATTTTTTAATAATCATTATGAAATTTAAAAGAATTATTTGTAATAGTGATAGTCAATTGGAAAAAAAAATTGTGCATATAGGAGCCTCTTCGAGGGGATTAAATTTTCATGATGGGTATTTTTTAAAAGAGCTCACCAATATCTTTAAAACGAATGGTTTAACCATCGGTCTGCGATAATTTAAAATAAAGTTATCGATTTTTTTTTTCATTAAAAAAAAAAATAATTAATGTAATATTGAGAATAAAATTGACTTTTTTTGGATATTTAGTGTTATACTACTTCTCTAATATGAAAATTGTCTGCATTATCATTGAAGATAGTTTTTTTAAATAATAATTTTAATAAATTATTTTTACTGAGTGAATTTGTATAGGAAGATATAGAAGGAAGTCATGTGGTGGCCACAACATACTAGTTTTTAAAAAGGATTTATTTAGATAGCAATCCTATGTAAAAATTTTATTATAATCTATAAACGGCATGTTTCTTTGTATGTCTGTATGTAATTTTGGACGCTAACTTTAAGTAAGTTCATGAATATGGCATAGGTTGTTAAGGTATTACTGTATGTTAAAAAAATGAATAAATATTTAACTGGGGAAAAGATTTTTTTTAGGATGACATTAAAATTTCGATACATTGTCATTATTATAATTATAAAATAGTTCAACTACGAAATATGGATATGTTTTAATTAAAGAGCAATGTAATATAAAATCCCTTTTAAAAAGAAGTATGTTGTGTATCAAGTATTTATCTACAAATAAATAAGTAAATATTTAATATGTATATATATATATATATATATGTGTATATACACTAAGTCTATTGAAATAGAATTTAATAAAGTACGACAGGACTTATTTTAATCTATTCATCCATATAAAAGCACGCAGTAAGTGTGTTTCACTTACTGCGTTTCAATTACCTAGAATCACTAACTTTCTTTTTTTTTTTTTTTTTTTTTTTTTTCTTTAGTATAGCTTTAGCATAGGAGTCCTTTGGCGACTTTTTAATTTTTGTTAACATTTTGGCGCTGAATTAAAATGGTTATCGTAATTACGTAAGTGAAGATCTTGGCAAGAAGCGTCCGAGTTACTTCGGTGCCAAATTTCAAATTTCGCCAAACCGTTCTTTTCTGAAACTGTTCCATTTCTTTAGCACGATTTTTCTCAATTTTATTTTAATTATTAAAAAAAAAAGTTTGCTCTTTTTTTCTGACATAAAAAGAACTATATATTTACTTATTTATTTATTTACTTTTAACATCAATTCATTTTTTTTTTTTTTTTTTTTTTTTTTATAATTTTAAAATTAAAATGGGGTTTTTATTTAATACCTTTTGAACCAATTATCCTAATGAGCTTAAAAATTGATTAACTAGATTTTGTTCTGATTAATAAATGCATTAATTTTTGATAAAATCTAATAATCCAGACGAAAAATCTGGTCAGATACAGTGACAAACTTTCAGCTTCATATATTTTAAATAAATAAATAAATAATTTTGTACGTTCGTTCAAGGTGATAAATAAAAATTGGTAACAACACTGTCTGTAAGAAATAATACGACTTATCGTTCTAATAAAAAAATTAAATCATGTATTATTTACAAGTGGTGTATATAAATTTATTTAAAATACAGTTGAAAATATTTTTAGAAACAGTTTCATTACATATGCATTTCTGTGTGAATAATTTCATGAATGCACCGTACATTTATAAAATTTTAAAGCTGTTATTAAATTTTAAATTTTACCTCATACACACGGATTTCACACACACCACTCATTAAAACTTATTAATCTTGGTCGAAATTTTCTAGTGGTAACATGATCTTCAAAATACGTAATTTAAATTTCTGTAACAATTTATTTTTGAGTTAAGCTGATAATAGACATATATACAAATAAAAACTTAATTTTTGCATTCAGGTTTTCTTAAAACGTCTAATTATAGCTAACTAGTTGGCATAGGTGGACTCTGCTCAGTGTCCCATCATATTTATGTTCTCATAAATTTCTAGTGCAAGAATATTATAATTATGTTAAAAGAAATGAATTTGACCAAAGCTTGATACAGTGACAGAACGAAGTCCCCGCCTAATAGGCTATCCACTGTTCACTTCGATATATTTATCTTATTCTAATCTATTAATTTATTTTATCAGGGTCAATTCCGTTGTTTAGTTTTCATGCCAGTATTTCCAATGCAATAATCCTCAAAATTCATATTTATATGAAAAATTTACAATTTTATTATGTTGATAAAATCTTAAATTACGAACAATTTGCGAAATTTTCCTATTAGAATATTTGTATTCAAACATGTTCAAACAAATATTATAAATGTAATTTTGAAGTTGTCTAATGTATTTGGGTGATTGCCAATCTAAAGGGTAGAAAACGAAGACTAATTTGAAAATATAAAAATTTTACCAAAAAAATTTGAAAAAATTCCTTAATTCCTTTTTGACAACTATGAATCTAAATTACTTGATGAGCTATCTCGTTAGCTATTTTTTGGTTGGTAATTAATTAATTTCAAAATTAATGTGTCAACGGAGCGGACATCACTGACCACGGAGTGGACACTTATAAATATCCAAACCTGAAAATTATTTTGCAGCTGTATCTTTTCATCCTTATTGTTTTACTTGTGTTTTAGAAAATAATCAACAAATATTTTTACTTTAATTCTTTTGAAAAATGAAAATAACAGGAAAATAATTGTTGGTTCCGCATATTCTTTCTTTCTTTCTTTTTTTTTTTTTTTTTTTTAATGTGATTGATCTAATATGTTGAAGACACTTGTATTTCCTTGTAATTTTTCCTGTTAAAACTTCGAAGATTTCTTTAAGTTTCTTCTTTGATTTTGCGCCTTTAAAACTTTCTTTTATTGGCTTTTTTATAACCTCGCCAAAAATAATACATTTCTCAATTTCTTTTGAATTTGCTTCTGTGATAATTTTTTTCACTTTTCTCTTGGGTTTTTCAGAATCAGTAGTATTATTTTTTGACTTCACATCCTTAGATCTTTGCACATGCTTTTTGTGTTTTTCAAGCTTCCTAACCAATTTTTTGTTTTCTTCACAAAGCCTTTCACTGTTCTTTTTCGACCTTTTACTTCCACTTTCTAGTCTGCTAGATGATGATACAGATGGTTTTGTTTTCAGAGATGGATTAATTTGTGGTAGTGTGATGTTTATGGCTGCTGAACGAGGTGTCTCAGGAGGTGTATCATCTCTGAGATGTTCTTCAAAGATTATTCTGTTTCTTCAATCTCTCCCCTTAATTTCTGTTTTGGTTCTTCCATTTTTTCCTAACACTTCATTTCATTTGTTCAAACATTTTAACTACAGTATTCTTCCTTCTGTGATATATTTATCTTTCTTTAGCTTTTCCTTCTTCATGTCTTGCGGGATCATTTCTTATGCTCCTATTACACACAAAGATGTTTCACGCGACTTTTATTTCATCCAATTTTTGCTCCAATTTTCGAAAGCTGTAAACCGAAAGAAGGTTACAATAGTTGAATCAAAAATTGTTCGAAAAACTGGTTTACACGGTGTACAGTACATGTCAAGGCACACCTATTTATCTCTGTTTTAACGGGGACGACATGGGAGAGCGAAGAGGAAAACGGTGAATGAATTCCCGCCGGCGCTGTCATTTCTCGGTACATAAAGAGCTTTCTTCTCACGGGTTTATCACAGTCTGACTTGCCAGAAAAAATTCATCGTATTCCCAATTCCTATTACACGGGGCATTGACGTGATTTGAGCCAAATTTACAATTATATCAAAAGTTGTGTGAAAACGTATTGTGTGTAATAGGAACATTAGTCTGTCTCTTGCTCTCTGCATACTTTTCTTTTTTGTTCTTTACGTTTTTCTGTAGTTTGGCTGGGAAGTTTCCTTTTCTTGTTATTTTTCTTATCTTTTTGATTTTCAACTCCACCTAATTTTCTTTTTGACTGAGTTTGAGCGAAGGTTTGTGCACATTTGTTTGTCCTGCATTGGGTTACATGCGAATTTCCATTTTTCTTGAACAGCATAATAAATTTCTGCAAAGAAAATAAATATATATTTTAAGTATTGTTTATATATATATATATATATAAAAGTTATTCAATTAATAAAAATACAAAACAATTTTAGTTTTGCTGTAAAACAAAAATATTTTTATTTATTTTTTCTTCTGAAACTAAATTTAATTATATTTTTGCAATTATTTTTCTAAAGTGTTATGTCACCTTTTCTACATTTTACCTTTAAAATTAAAAAGAAAAAAAAAAAAAAAAAAAAAAGGACATTTAGTATACATCATCCTTTTGCATTACTCTGTAAACAACACTCATAAAACTGTTCTTAAAATTATATTAATACGAATTCCGAATTCTGTTGTTACATTTAAACCATGAAGAGAAATGCTTAAGAGTTCAGTAAAAAATAGCAAATACTGTTTTAAAGACGTTGAAATGACATTTTTAGGAAATCACGAATAAAAATATAAAAGTTAGGGGAAAATATATTTCCATTGCACCTTAAGCAATCAGTAGGCTAACAAAAAAAAAAATAAATAAATAAATAAATAAATAAATAAATAAAGGGATAAAATTTATTTATAAAATTTATTTAGATTATTTTTCAAATGTATCTATTTTTAAGATTAATTTTGAAAGTATCCACTCCGTGGAAAGAAGTGTCCACTTCGTGATCAAATGATGTCCACGGAGTGGAAGTCCACGGAGTGGACAGAATGTCTGATTTTGAATTTTAAGGAACAAAGCAACAACGTCAGGAACAATTTAACTTTAGTGTTGAATTAAGTCTTATAATCATTAATTGTAATAATAATTAGATAATAAATAATCCTTATAATTACTTGTATACTTCTGACCACGGAGTGGACTGATGAGATAGCCAAACAGAGGTATCACAGATGAAATCTATTTTAACAGAACGAAATAAAGCATTGAGTTCAGCACATGTAGGTAAAAACAAAGATGGCTTCCCCCTCTTTCTTCTCAGTTACACACTGGTGACAGACAGTGCCATCTACTGAACTTTATGGGAAATTAAATAGTTGTCCACGGAGTGGACGCATTTTATTAGGGACATTTGTTATAAATTAATTAAAAAAACAAGATTCATTTTATAACTCTAAAATTTAATAAATATATTTTTAAGGATAATTATGTCCTGCTTAAATCAAAATGTAATTAAAAAACATTAATATTAAGCTTGAAAATAATGCTATATTCTGCAGACTTCCCTTGGGGACAGTCCACGGAGTGGACATTCCAGGTTTTATCGATCGAGTTCTAAGAAAAATAAATAACATTAAAAACTTTTATAATAATATTCAACTAGAGAAAATCGTAAGAAATAGCCTAGTTGTAAAATTTTTTCTGATTGAAAATATTTTCTATTTTTGAGGGCTAAGGGACATGGTTTCTACCCCTTATGTTGGCAATGACCCATTTATGATCCTCAAAATGGAAGTTTATGCTTAATTTTGCCTTATTCTGACATGTTAAGAAATTCGTAAATTTTCAATAACTTACGGAATTTTCATATTGGAAAATTCATAGTCATTAATTTTCATGCCAGTGTCCTAAATAATATTTCAAAAGTAGTCTGACATCTTTACGATGAAAATATCTTTCAAAATTGACGTTTATGTGAAATTTTGCCCTATACTGCAACGTTAAGAAATTCGTAAATTTCCAATGACTTGCGAAATTTTCAAAGTAGCATATTTATAGTTACCGATGTTCCTTCCGGCATCAAAACTGATATTTTAAAACTGGTCTGACATTTTTACAGTAAAAAGTTTTCTTTTAATGCACGTTTGAGTGAATTTTTGTCCTATTCTCCCATGTTAAGAAAATCTTAAATTTCGAATAACTGCTGAAGTTTTTTAATTCGAATGTTGCAAATGAATAGGGTTCTTGCCAGTGTCGAAAGTAATATTTTAAAATGGTCTGACCTCTCTACGATCATTTGTTCGTGAGATATCGTGTAAACAGACTAACAAACTAACGGACTTACACACTAACGGACTAACACACTAACAGACACCCTACAGACAGACACCATACGAATTTTGTCATTTTCGGATTCCTCACACCTGAAAACGTATAAAAAAGCCAAAAAACCGGGGTCGATATTTTTCACGATTACCTAAGTTCTCCATACCTATAGTATGATGGGAAACTAAAACAGCATTGAAATTTTTACTCCAAACTAATGCTTTGTTTACTATAGAGTACAAGAAAGTAATTATCATTTAGCAGTAGTTTTCCTGAACTTTCTAAAATTTAGTAAAGTACTTCTATTAATTAAACTCTGTAGAGAAGAATGCATTCCTTCAGTTTTGTGTAGCTCTGTATATTGTCTATAGATTATGTGCATACCCCATACTATATTTTAAGCACAGTATAAAAAATATTTAGCTTGAAATGCAATTTCAAGATATAGTCGTAATACATCCGAATTATTTCGGTGCAGCCCTGTAAACGAATAGTAAATTATTTTCATATCCTATCCCATACTAAGCACCATTTTATGCACATAAAAAAACTTATGTTCATTTCATTTTGTTCAGTAATTTAGAGGTGTTAAACTGTACCTCTCTGAAATTTCACTCTTAGAGATAGTGCATTCCATTCGCTTAATCTCATCCCTTTATGATACAAATTTAGAAGACCATCTTTGTAAGTTCGTTTAATTTAAAAATTGTATGTGAGGGTACAGGGGGACAGCTAGGGGTAAAACTTTAAAATTTCCCATAGGAAAAGGGGTCGTCTGTTACCTTGACGGAAAGGTTTTTACAAAACAAATATCTTGTCAAAAAATAGTTTTGTCTTACTATGCCTTTTTTTTTTTTTTTTTTTTTTTTCTTAAGTTATGCCGCATTAAAGTTTCAAGTCCTCCCTCCTCCCCCCTCTATCTCGAAAACACCTTAGAAATTCTGAAAACTGAAAAAAAAAAAAAAAAAAAAAAAAAAAAAATGGTTAATCAATTTGAACGGGACTTCGTTTGGTATATAAAAATTGAAGTTGGGGAAAATAGGGAGCATCTAGTTATAGAAGGGCAATTTTGAAATTTCAAACGGAGCAAAGTTTTTTTTTTAGCTCGTTGAAAACATCTTTTTAAAAGCCAGTTACTTTATTTATTAGTTCCCCATCATACTATAGGTATGGGGAACTTAGGTAATCGTGAAAATTTTCGACCTCGGTTTTTTGACTTTTCTACACGTTTTCAGGTGTGAGGAATCCGAAAATGACAAAATTTGTATGGTGTCTGTCTGTAGGGTGTCTGTTAGTCCGTTAGTCCGTTAGTTTGTTAGTCTGTGTACACGATATCTCAAGAACAAATTGTCGCAGAGAGGTCAGATCAGTTTTAAAATATTACTTTCGACACTGGCAAGAACCCTATTCATTTGCAACATTCGATTTTAAAAACTTCGTAAGTTATTAGAAATTTACGATTTTCTTAACATGGGAGAATAGGACAAAAATTCACTTAAACGTGCATTAAATGTAAACTTTTTACTCTAAAAATGTCAGACCAGTTTTAAAATATCCGTTTTGATGCCGGAATGAACATCAGTAACTATAAATATGCTACTTTGAAATTTTCGCAAGTTATTGGAAATTTACGAATTTCTTAACATGGCAGTGTACGGGAAAATTTCACATAAACGTCAATTTTGAGCGATATTTTCATCGTAAAGATGTCAGACTACTTTTGAAATATTATTTAGGACACTGGCATGAATATTAATGACTATGAATTTTCAAATCTAAAAATTTCGTAAGTTATTGGAAATTTACGAATTTCTTAACATGGGAGAATAGGACAAAAATTCACTTAAACGTGCATTAAATGGAAACTTTTTACTCTAAAAATGTGAGACCACTTTTAAAATATCCGTTTTGATGCCGGAACGAACATCAGTAACTATAAATATGCTACTTTGAAAATTTCGTAAGTTATTGGAAATTTACGAATTTCTTAACATGGCAGTATAGGGCAAAATTTCACATAAACGTCAATTTTTATCGATATTTTCATCGCAAGGATGTCAGACTACTTTTGAAATATTATTTAGGACACTGGCATGAATATTAATGACTATGAATTTTCAAATATAAAAATTTCGTAAGTTATTGGAAATTTACGAATTTCTTAACATGGCAGAATAGAGCAAATTTTAACATAAACGTCAATTTTGAGGGATATTTTAATCGTAAAGATGTCAAACCACTTTCGAAATATTATTTAGGTTACTGGCATGAATATCATAGACTATGATTTTTCCAATTTAAAAAATTCGTAAGTTATTTGGAATTTACGATTTACTTAACATGTCAGAATAAGGCAAAATTGAGCATAAACTTCCATTTTGAGGATCATAAATACATTAGACAACTTCAAAATTACATTTATGATATTTTGTTGAACATGATTGAATACAAATATTCTAATATGAAAATTTCGTAAATTATTCGTAATTTACGATTTTATCAACATAGCGAAATTGTAATTTTTTCATATAAATATGAATTTTGAGGATTATTGCATTGGAAATGAAAACATTGGCATGAAACATAAACAACGGAATTGACCCTGATAAAATAAATTAATAGATTAGAATAAGATAAATATATGGAAGTGAACGATGGATAGCCTATTAGGCGGGGATTTCTTTCTGTCCCTGTATCAAGCTTTGGTCAAATTGATTTTTTTAACATGATTATAATATGTCTCGCACTAGAAATTTATGAGACCATAAATATGGTGGGGAACTGAGCAGAGTCCACCTATGCCAACTAGTTTTATTTTATTTTATTTTATTTTTTTACTTTCCAATCAGGCAGGCTAGGATATTTGCATTTTTCCTTTTGGTGAAATTTTCAGGACATGTTGAACTGTAATCTAAAACTATTAGACACATTGTTATTATTACTTTCCGAACACACATATGTAATGAAAGTATTATAATCATGTCAAAAATTCGACTTTAAGATTTTGGTGTTTCTGTACGTTTTGAGGTCCCCCGAGTTCATTTTAACTATTTTTACGATGATGTGTGTATGTGTATGTGTATGCGTGAACACGATAGTGCCTAAACGCTTTGTTCGAATGAGCTGAAAGTTGGTTACCATAGCACGAACACCATTGACTTTGGTGAATCTAGGACTCATAGTTTTTTTTTTTTTTTTTTTTACAGGGACACAAAGAAAAGTTCCCCAAATTTTTTAAAGTGCGATAAGCGTCTGAACGTCTTATTCATGAAATTAGTCGGAAAAGAAGCCTTAAGTAAAGCAGAAACAAGATCAATTCACAAATCTATTGTTACTCCTTAAATTTTTTATTTAATGCGGCTCTATACTTTGTGCTAAACATGTGTTTTGTGGCACTTGTTAAATAACTTCGATTGCTTTTATTTCAATATTTGTTATAATTGTACATAAAATATTACAAAAATTTCTTTAAGTCTCTTCTCTCCCTCTAACAATTTCCCCGCCTCCGATCACCAAATCCAATGTAACTCTATGGGGGATTTTGTTTACAGAATTATTCATTACTTAACGTATTTTTAAAATTCCGTTTTACATTTGGGAAATTCACAAGCTTTACATTAGTATTCGTTTGCTAAAACCTTATTTTTTATTTATTTATTTATTTAGTTTTTAGTTTAAAAATGCAAAAATTAATTAACTAAGTATACATTTTAAGTAAATTGGAGTGTAAAGGTTGATATTTTTATTTACCAACTATGTGAAAAATACCAGAGCCGGGAATCGAACCCGGGCACCTCCGCTTAACGCACGGATGCTCTAAGAGCATCCGTGTACAATAATCAAGAAAAGGAATTGAGAGGTGAGGGAGTATTTAATGTCTCATTAAGAATTAGGAATAATTTGGTAGTATTTCTATAATGTTTTGTTTATTCATTTATTATTATTATTTTTAGTTCCCCATCATACTATAGTTATGAGGAACTTAGCTAATCGTGAAAATTTTCGACTTCGGTTTTTTGACTTTTTTTACTCGTTTTCAGGTGTGAGGAATCTGAAAATGACAAAATTTGTATGGTGTCCATCTGTAGGGTGTCTGTTAGTTTGTTAGTCCGTTAATCAGTTTGTTAGTCTGTGTACACGATATCTCAAGAACAAATAGTCGCAGAGAAGTCAGATCAGTTTTAAAATATTACTTTAGACACTGGCAAGAACCCTATTGATTTTCGACGTTCGAATTAAAAAACTTCATATGTTATTATAAATTTACGATTTTCTTAACGTGAGAGAATACGGCAAAATTTCACTTAAACGTCCATTAAGTAGAAAATTTTTACTCTAAAGTTGTCAGGACAGTTTTAAAATATCAGTTTTGAATTCGGAATGAACATCATTAACTATAAACACGCTACTTTGAAAGTTTCACAAGTTATTTGGAATTTACGAATTTCATAACATGGCAGAATAGGGCACAATTTCACATAAACGTCAATTTTGAGGGATATTTTCGTCGTAAAGATGTCAGACCACTTTTGAGATATTATTTAGGACACTGGCATGAATATTATTGACTATGAATTTTCCAATATAAAAATATCGTAAGTTATTGGAAATTTATGAATTTCTTAACATGGCAGAATAGAGCAAAATTTCACATAAACGTCAATTTTGAGGGATATTTTCATTGTAAAGATGTCAGACTACTTTTTAAATATTATTTAGGATACTGGCATGAATATCATAGACTATGATTTTTCCAATTTAAAAAATTCGTAAGTTATTTGAAAGTTACGATTTACTTAACATGGCAGAATAGGGCAAAATTGAGCATAAACGTCTATTTTGAGGATCATAAATATATCAGACGACTTCAAAATAACATTTATGATACTTGTTTGAACATGATTGACTACAAATATTCTAATAGGAAATTTTCGTAAGTTATTCGTAATTTAAGATTTTATCAACATAGCGAAATTGAAATTTTTTCATATAGGTAGGAATTTTGAGGATTATTGAATTGGAAATAGTAGCATGAAAACTAAACAACGGAACTGACCCTGATAAAATAAATTAATAGATCAGAATAAGATAAATATATCGAAGTGAACGGTGGATAGCCTATTAAGCGGGAATTTCATTCTGTCACTGTGTCAAGATTTGTCAAATTCATTTCTCTTAACATTATTATAATATGTCTCGCACTAGAAATTTATTCGAACATAAATATGATGGGGAACTGAGCAGAGTCCACCTATGCCAACTAGATTTTTTTTTAAGTTCAAATAACTGAACTGACTCTTTATAATCTGAAAAAGAATTTAATATGTTATGTCAGTGTATTAAAAACGACATAGCAGTAAAAATTGTTATTCACATATGGCTTCAATGGAAATACATTTCTCAGAAATCGTGCAGACTCTTTATTAAAAGAGTCTGCACGATTTCTGAGTTTTTTCTTATCTTTTCTTTATAAGGATAGTTTTTCTTATCTTTCTTTATATGGATGCAATCTTGTTAAACTAAAAATTTTCACCGTCGTTAAAATTTTTTGAGCAATATATCCGCTATCTTGTCTAATTTGCAATTGCAACCGGCTTTGCAAGAGGTTTGAAGCTCTTGCAAATTTGTAAGAGTGTTTGCAAGCGATGGGTTACGTTTGGGTAAGATTTTGCATTGCAAACGGCTTTGCAAGGGGAAATGTTACGTTTGCATGTCTGTCTAGAAATGCCCTCTATATTCCTATCGAAATATTACTTATAGTACGTAATGTGACCAAAGGTCCTCGAATGATGAGGACAGTCTTGGAATTTCGACCAATGTCCTCAGCAATTTGAAAATCATTTGAGGACAAATGTCCTCGATTTTACAAATTTGTCCTCAAATGTCCTAAAATTAAAGCAAAATTTAGTTCTGTCCTCAAATGGCCCTTCAATTTGAGGACACTGCGATGATTTGTCCTCAAATTGGGTTTAAAAATTTGGTCGCCTTAATAGTACGTATCTTTCATGTATCACGAGATAATATTTTTAATACGCAAGCGAAGTGACGACGTAAGCAAATGTCAATGGGTACACGTAAGGCTCCTGGTACACGCATCCAACTTGCTAATGCAAACGGCAATAGAAAATTTTTTAATAATTTATTTTAAAATTATTTATAATTTTCAGGTCTTTCATCTCTTGAGCGGAATCTCTTCTACTTTGAAGTATGATTTAAAATATTCATTTAATACTTGAATAGATTTTGTATTCTAAATGAATTTTTTTCTGGTTTTAAAACTAAAATGTTCATAGCTCATTAAAATTGGAAACTTATACGTAAACAAATCCATCCAGCGTTTATATTATGCCTAGATAAACTTGAATAGATGTTTGGATTGACGTATGTTTATATTTTACAGACGTATGCGATAATATTTCACATCTGCATTTTTTCAAAAAAACAAATTATTAATTAATTTTAAGGAACAGATTTGATATCTGTTGTCCTGGGCGAAAAAAAAAGGGTCGCTAAATTATTAAGCGAACATATGTAATTCCTTTCAAAAATCATGATTATTTTAACAACGTATATTGCGAGAGCAATCAACAATATAAAACACGTCAGATATCAAACCTATATTCACTTCGTTTGTAGAGTTTTTAAATTTAAAATTAAAATTTTGTCAACTTGACAGCAAAAAAACTTCATCTAATACATGTGCACTATAACTAATTTATAATTATACCAAATATGGGGATTAAAATCGGAAAATAATTTTCCTTTATTTTTAATAATTTTTTACAAAAAATCCAGTGGACGATTAACATAGAAAATCCTCTGCTTGTCCCCACCGACGGTCAGTGACGTCACGCTTCGCTTGCGTATTATATTGTCGTTGTTTCGATGAGGCAAGTTTGAGCTTCTCTTCTAAGTGTGAGTGATACACCAGATTATTTAAACTAATTTTTGTCCAAACCTAGAAATTTTCGCATGATTCGACTTAAACACGAAAAACACAAAATAAATTTAAAAATTCCATTTTGAACGTCAGGAAATTTTCTATCTGATTTTGTGTCGCTACTAATTTTTACAATATTTCTTCCAAAATAAGGCTTTTAAAATTTATTTTTAATTCTTTGTTCAACATTTTTTAAAAATGCGTAAAATTCAAAAATATTTATTTCTAAATTTTAATTAACACATACAACAATATCTAAAATTTGCTCATATTTATTTGGAACATATGTATCAAAAGACTGTATTTTTAAAAATTGATTTACCACATAAAGGAACGCAAGAACCCAAGCATGAACACGTGTAGCAATGAATTCAGAGACAAAAATGAAAACTGCTTGTGGTGCCTACTGTATGTTTTACATACCGTGATAAAAAAAAAATAAGTGACCTAGTGACCCCACCCTTCTCAAAACCATAGACCTTATATAAATATAACATCTGTGGTACTGCTTCTATAATGCTCGACTTTTTAAGTACTCATTCGATTGCCTAATAACAAGATGCTTTTTAACATAGAAAATCCATTCCGTAAACCTACGTTGGAAAATCTACAGTATTTTTCGATGAAAAATTAAAAAGATGGTTCATTGTTTCTTTATTTGTCAGTACGGATTTCAAAGATTCGTAGTGTTTAATGTATAACTTATAATATCTTATTTTTTCTTTGCAATATTTGTGTTTCAAAATGATATATATATATACATTTTTTTTTTTTTTTTTTAAGACCATGTCAGCAGGTCCTAGAGAGGGTCAGGGCCCGACTAACAATTTTTTATGCCCAGGGCTCTTCAAACTTTTCGTGCCCCTTAGAAGAGATAGATTTCTCCTTCTCCCCTATAGCCCCTCCCTACACACACACACAAAAAAAAAAAAAAAAAAGCCTGCTATTAACATACCAAAATTTTAGCACATAAAAAAGCAGACCGAAAAATGTTATTTGGTCAAAAATATGGTTCTAAAATTCTATTTCTGGTTCTAAACACAAATAAAATTGCCTCTAGTCAGCCTGACAACAGATTTTATTTTAAAATTTTATTCATGTAAGTAAAAACACAGCTGCATTAGTAAGAAAATATAAAAAAAAGGAAGATTTATACCATTATTTTAATCATTAATAAAATTTTGTGCCCCTCAGAAATTTCGTGCCCAGGGCACGAGTCCCGGGTGCCCGTGCGATAGTCAGGCCCTGGAGGGGGCTTAAACCCCAAAGTCCCCTTCGTGGGTGCGCCGTTTTGATATTATTCCCCCCAAACCCTATATGTGCATTCATAGATCCGATAAGCTATAATTTTCCTTAAAACTTACAGACATTTCAAAGTTTAAAAAAAAAATTGCAGAAATAAAAATATGTAAGCTAAGTTCACAATGTTAATAAAGGTGTTTAATCTTATGTTTTGCCTACACAGGCGTATTTGCCTGTCGTGACGTTTCACGTACATACCGCCCTCCGCCTCCTCCGCCCCACTTCTTCCTGCTCCACAGATTAATGTCTCCATGGAGTTCAGATGGAGGCGACGTTAACCAACAACAACAACCAAACAATTAACCAACCAAAAAAGGAGGAGATAGGTAGGTGGTAGGTCGCTCGCCTCCTCAACTCGTTTCTACGTGGATTGTTTTGGTCGCCATTGCTGCTGTGCGCGTTTCTCTGCAAGCTTTCGCTCATTATTTGGTGCCAAGTCGGTGATTTCATTCTGTGTTTTTGTTTTTTGCTTTTTCCTGCCAGTGTACAGGTATTTACTCTTTCTTTACCCTCTTTAACTTATTTATCTGGTTGTTAGTTTGTCCTTTGTGGTTGTCATCAGCGTATGATAACAAAAGCCGATGATTTAATGGCGAACGTGGGCTCTCAGTCAGAGTTGCCATCTCATGCTAATCTTTATAGTAATGCTGCCAATTTTAACGACAATTTGTCAATCGTTGTACAGAATGGGACCGAGATAGCCCTTTTTTTCACTCCTAAAACCGGCAGTTTTCCCCGCTCACACCCCCGCCAATTGAAGGAGGAGTTAGCGTCTAAGCTGGTTCATAAAGAAAGTATAGATAACATAAAAATTACCCGTCAAGGAAAAATCCAGTTAACGACGAGATCAACGGAAGTGGCTCAAACTGCTCTAGGCATTGAATCTTTACTTGGTGTTTCAGTAGACCCATATATACAAACCGAGACTGTCACAACTCGCTTTCTTTTGCATAACATTGACGTCTCTGTTTCTTGCAAGGATATAGCTGAGGAACTCGAGGAGCAAGGGCTACATACACTTGAAGTTCGCCGGTTTGTCCGGAAGTCCCAAGGCGCCGAACTACCCACCTCAACTGTGCTAGTAACTTTGTTGGGAACTCATCTCCCCTCGGAAGTCAAGCTGTGGTTCCAACTACACAGAATTTCCTTGTTTGTAGATAGACCTCGACAGTGCTTAAACTGTCATCGATATAATCATTCAACTAAGGCTTGCCGTCTTAGCAACAAACTGTGTAACACCTGCGGTGAATCCCACAATGACCCTTGCACGGCTCCCTCACCAAAATGCGTCAATTGTAAAAACGCTCACCCGGCCAATGACAAGACATGTCCCAGCTATCAGCGAGAGGCCCGGCTTCAAAAGTTCAAGTGCGAAAATCACTTGTCTCTCAGCGAGGCACGGCGTCGCTTTGTCGACAAGGAAGTATCAACTAACAGATCCTTTGCATCTGTGGTTACTGGCCCCCTCCCGATGTGGTCACCACAACAGCCTTGGAATCAGCCCTTCAAGCAGTTACATCTCAATTTACAAATATGGTGCAGACTATGTGTGTGGAACTTACAAAGTCATTTCAATCTATGCTTCTGTCTGCCACACAATCACTCCTGGAGTGCAATCAGGAATCTCAATCCAAAAAAGTGCAAAAATCTACTGCTTCTGTACTCTCAGACATCCTCCGAAGTAAAAAACCTCGCATCTTGGAGCCCAACCAAAAGGACAGTTGTCCGATGGATATTCCTCAATCGGATTCGGGATAGCGTGCCGTGGTTTCCGGTGCTCTCACGGGTAAGTCCCCTTTTCCTTTGTTTCCCTTTCTCTCTGTTTCTGTTTTTTATGGGTTTAGGTAATTTTTTGGTTCAATGGAATTGCCGCAGTCTTAGGGCCAATGGCCATTGGCTCCGTTCTACCCGTGAGCTCCATGCTAGTATGATTTGCCTGCAGGAAACTTTTTGGTCTCCCCTGGACACCTTTGTCATCCCTGACATGACGGTGTACAGGGCTGATAGAGTTGATACTCGCGGTGGTGGTCTCCTCACTGCTATACACGCCTCTAAGGCTTCCTACCTGGTTAGTCTTCCTCCTTGCCCTGTCCAGGACTTCGAAGTTCTCGGGGTCAAAGTCTTCTTGGATAACTGCTGGACTTTAGTGCTGAATTGTTACTCCCCTTCAGGCAACTTCCCGTCGGATTGGTTTACTGAAATCCTATCCTCGGAGAATCCCCCCTTTATCATTGTTGGTGACTTCAATATCAACATCCTTTCCCGCTCCCCCCCCCCGACCCAAGGCGGGTCCAACAACTGCTAGACTGGGCTAGCATCCAGGATATTTGCGTCCTGAACTTTGATCACCCTACTCGCTCCGGCTCTTTCGGTTCCTCCTCCCTTTTAGACCTCACTATGCTGTCTCCCTCTATCCAGTCCAGAATTAGGTTTTTCGTCCACCCTGACATGTTCGATTCGGACCATCACCCCATCATTCTCTTGGCCTACTCCCCTGTGGGTTACCCAACGGCCCCTCGTCGCGTTTTCAACTGGACTAGAGCCTCTGCTGCTCTTAACAAGATAGATATTCTTCCGACTTCTTCCTATCAGGACTTTGAGCACACTTGCAGAGAGGTTATGGACTCCACTTCCTTTCACCTGAGTTCGCCTAGTCGCTTGGGCTGTCCTTGGTGGGATTCTACCTGCCGGTCGCTCCTGCGTTCGAAGCGGAAACATCTCCGCCTTGCCCGTTTGCATTGCTCCAGGGAAGATTGGACTCTTTACAAGAAGCACGCGGCCAAACTTCGAAGGTATGTCAAACAAGCTGCCCGCAACTTCTGGGATTCCCTCTGCCAAGGCAGTTGCGAAAGTGGGAGAATCTTTAAAATCCTGAAGCGCCTAGCTAGTCGTGACCTCCCCCCTGGCGACAATATTATCAAAGACCCTGTTCCTATCGCGTCCATTCAATCCCAAGCTCATGCTTTCCTAGAATATTTCTCTAAGCCCAACCTTCCATATCCTATACCAGTTGATCTCGGTGATGGGGATCCGATCCTTGACGCCCCCCTCTCCCTGGATGAACTTCGTCACGCTCTAAAACGCTCTCGTCCGACTACTCCAGGCGCTGATGGCATCTCCATTAAGCTCTTTCAGAAGCTATCTGAGAAACACCTCGAATCCCTGCTGAACACCTTTAACCTTTCTTTTGGTTCGGGGGAAATCCCTAACTCCTGGAAGCTTGCCACCATCGTTCCCATCCGGAAGCCTGGCAAACCTGCTCATCGAGTTGACTCCTATCGCCCGATTGCCCTCACTTCGGCGGGGTGCAAATTATTGGAACGCATAATTCTCCGCAGACTCCTTGCTTGGGGCGGGCAGCGGCAGTTGTTCCACCAAGATCATTTCGGATTCATCCCAACTAGGGACTGCACCCTAGCTTTATGCACGTTTATAAACGATATTGTCTCGGCCCGCTCTCGTAAATGGTACGTCGCAGCAATCTGTCTTGACATTAAAGCGGCCTATGACTCTGTTCATATAGACACCCTCATCTACAAGCTTGCTTCTCATGGAATTAGAGGCATCATGGGTCGTTGGCTAACATCGTTTCTGAACTCTCGGGTTATTCAAGTTCGCTGGAAAACTGTTATTTCCGACACTGCCCCCTGCAACCAGGGCGTCCCACAAGGCAGCGTTCTTTCGCCGCTTCTTTTCATTTTCTATTTGCTGGATATCGTGGAAACACTGGAAGACGGGGTTCGTATGATCGTTTACGCGGACGACCTCTTTATCTATGTCGTGAGTCCGGAAGCTACCCAGGCACGGAGAAAACTCCAGGATACCCTTTTGCGCATTACCTGCTGGTGTTCCTCGAATGCGCTTAGTATCGCCCCAGCCAAATGTTCGGCAATCAACTTTACTCGCTGCAGGAACCAGGGGGCTCCGTTCACCCTTCGGGGCGTGAAGATCCCTTGGAGTTCTCCGATAAAAATCCTAGGTGTCTGGTTCTCTCGCACTTTATGTTTCACCCCTCACTTCACTGCTATCAAGTGCAAAGCCCAACGCCGGCTGAACTACTTAAAGGCTATCACGGGCCGCTCCCGTGGTATTAACAGCTCCCACATGCTAAAGATTGTCAATTCCATCATCCGAAGCATTCTAGAATATGGAGCTCCTCTGTTTTATGATTCTCCTGTATCGGCATTGAATATCCTTGAGATCAGTTATAACGCTGCCCTCAGATTGGCAACCGGTTTTCCCAAATGCACCCCTATCCCGGTTCTCCGTCGGGAAGCCGGGGTACCTAGTGTGTCCAGTCGCCTCCTCCTTCTCACGAAGATGTTCCTTCTCCGCCTCCTCGCTTCCCCTCCTGGACTGCGCCTCAGTGAAGCTGCTCATGCAGCCCTTTCCCAGCCTGCTCCGTTGTGGAAGTGGTGGCTACCGCTACAAGAGATACAATCCCAGGTGGGCTGTCCCCTCTCGTATACTATTCGTCTGTGCTGGCCTCCCCCCCCCATGCTGTGCCCAGTTTCGGGTGATTTCGAACGGTCTTGATTTTCAGTCTCCGGACTTTCCTGCTCTTACTAAAGTTCACGCCTGGCATCAATGGTTTGCCTCCCTCCCCCCCTGCTCTTTCGCTGCCACCGACGCTTCGAAAGACGGTGCTAAAACCGCCATCGCTGCTGTAGATCCTATCAGCAACACTTCTTTCGCAACCTTGGTTCCGCATGACAACTCTGTGTTCACTTCCGAGGCTCTTGCGTTATATCTTGCGCTCTCCTCTCTCCCCATATCTCATCCGAACATTTTCATCCTGTCTGATAGTCTGTCGGTGCTTCGTGCCCTTGAGGATTGGTCTATTCGTTCGCCGAATGTGATCCTACTGCTGATCTCCCATATCCAGAAGCTTAATGCTCGCGGCTATCATATCACCTTTGTCTGGTGCCCCGGTCATTGTGGCATTCCTCCCAACGAACTTGCAGACTCCCTCGCCAAAAATGGGCCTTATCTCTGCGCCCCTTTCCTTCGTATAGCTCCAGAAGGTCTCCGATCTCAGGTCCGGAAGACCTGGAAGGTAGAACAAGAATATTCTTGGATAAACTGCGACTACGCGATCTCTCTCCCCTTCCTCCTTCCTGACAGGTCCTTCCCCAACTGGGTCCCGTCTCGCAAAATGGATGTTCTGATGGCTCGTTGGAGATCAAAGACTATTCTAACCAATCAACGCCTTCATAGGATGAACCTCACCTTTTCCTCTCTCTGTAACTTCTGCTACGACTTGGAAACCCCTGAACACATCTTGCTCCGTTGCTCCAAGCTCTCTTCCCCTCGTCATAACTTGTTCAATGCTCTTCATTTGGGCCCTAACCCGTCGTATGGCGACGTTATCTTGGCTGCCTTCGGCTCGAAACGATCGTTAGCGCATCTGATCCTCTTCTCTCGACTAGCTTTCTCTTCCTACACTGTAAAAAAAAAACCTATTACCAGCTGCAACCTGTGATTTATTTTATCCAATCACAGAGAACTTCTTTCAAGAAATTCTCTGTGATTGGATAAAATAAATCACAGATTGCAGCTGGTAATAGTTATTTTTTTACAGTGTAACCTAACACTTTGTTTGGTTTGCGTTTTTAGATTTTCCGAGATGAAGCTGTCCCTTGGGACATAGCACAAATCTCAGTATCCCCCTACCCACAGATTAAGGTTGAGTTCACGATACACAGCCCGGGCTTGGGCTTGGGTATGCACATCCCCCGAAAATGACGTTATAACTTTAACCTGGGTAATCGTTTTCGTGAACGCTTTTACCCACTCTCCATTTCCCCATTGTTGTTGTTGACGCTAACAAATCAACCAGACAATTACAAACATGCCGGATTTCGTCGATGTTTTGTGTATATTTTAAGATACCAAAAAGAGGAGTCACAAAAAATAAATAGCTTAATAAAAAGAAATTATCTTCCAAGAATAAGATATATGAAAATTATAAAAGAAATGGATGATTAAGCAAATTTCAGGAGATATTTCATACTAAATCGTGAAACAGAAGCTGTTGTTGGAAGCATGGTATGTTTTTTAGATCGTATTTTCAGACGAATTCTTTTCTTTAGTTTAAATTATTTTATACTGAGAAGTATTTGAGCGGTTAAATCACATTTTCCGGTTTATGTTGGTATTATTTATACAGGTTTCTTTTTTGTATTTTACATTAGATTAAATAGCACTTGTTAATTGTGCAGTTGTACTAGTGTGACTTCGTAATGCATATCAGATTTAACAGATTCATGCTTCGCGTGTTAATTTGGTTTTATGTATTACTATCGTTTGAGAAAAATGTAATTTCCTATAAAATGTACATGCTAATGTTTTTATGTTGAAATTTAAAGAAGTACTAAATTTTATGGATGATCAAGTTTACATTGAAAAGATTGAATTAAAACCGGATACTTTTCATCACGTATATGTTTTATTGAGTTTTATTTAAAAAATAAAATTGTGTTCAATTTTTTAGAATGTTATCTATTTTATAATGTAGTCAACATTCTTTGTTTTATGTAAGTAATTACTTTGGTTTATGAAATATAATAAATGGTATCCTGATTAATATATATATATTACATTCTTATTAAGTGATGCTGTGTATGTAGTGGAGTTACTATTAATTATAAATTATCATTTAAAAATTTTTGTGTGTGGAGAGAATTTTTCAATCATTGAATAAAACCAAAAATAAAAGAAAAATTTAAAAGTCCCAGAGAACGTAGTGATTTATGCTTTATGCATTTATACTTTGTTTTTAGCATAGGCATAGATTTGATATGTTGGTCCTTGGGAATCGAAAACATACATGACATGTGTATATTTTCATGATATATATTGGGCAAAATATTGTTTCATATTACTGATTGCTCCCGTAATATACATTATCAAGATAATCAGGATTCTTCAGAGGAATTAAATATGTTTGTTAAATAAATTGGTGATGTCTTCTTTTTCACTAAGGACAACAGATATTATATCTTTTTCTTAGCATATTTATCACATTATAAAATTTTGCAATTTAAACTTTAAATGTAGTTATATAATGTAAACTTTATCAGGCCTGGGATCCTCGAGTACTCAGTTGCCTTTAATCTTACAACACCAAATACCAATGAAAACTTGATCATCCATAAAAAAAAAATAATAAATACTACTTTAAACTGTAAAAAAAAAAAAAAAAAAAAAAAAAAATCCAAATTGCATTTTTTTAAAACAACAGAATCTATAAAATCTGAAATGTATTGTGAAGTCTGGCTAATACAACTGCAATTAACAAGTTTACTTTAATGTAAAAAAAGGAAGAAATGTATATAAATACCAATGTGAACCGAAAAATGTGACTTTTCGTTCATCTGCTTAAGCACTTCCAGTATAAAGTACTAATAGAAACTAAAGAAATGTGTTCAACTGTAAATACAATTGAAAAAAAAAAAAACTAATATTTTCACAAGAGCTTCTATTTCCTGAGCCTAAAGTGTCTTCTGAAATATGATAAATCTTTCACTTGTTTTATAATATTGGCTGCAAGCATGCATTCAAATAGTGCAATTCACATTTATAAGGGAAAAATTAGTCTGTTGGTCCACTTGGTGCTTTTTTTTATAATTATTAATATTTTACCATTCTGCATCCTGTCCGCAGTTATAATAGCCCATTGGCGGCATAAGATAGTGAGCTTTTCAGTGATCTAACTAATCAACAAAACATGTTGGGAAAAAAAGCAGTTTGATCAGAAACAAACATAGAAAACAAGAAAAATCATCTTCAATACAGTTTTTAATAATTTTATTAAAAATTATGAAACTATAACAGCCAATTAGAAAGAAATTGATATAAATCTATCGACTACTAGCAAAGCCCCGGTTCAGAAACGTACCGATTTCCGAATGCGGGAAAAAACCATTTTTTAATTAAAGAAATCAATGAAGGTAGTGAATCAACAAAGGCTTTTCTTGCTTCGCTGGTCACTATATTTAACACATTCACGCCGGCACATTTTGTTTGCATAGTCTACTCAAAAGTTTCCGAGTGCTAGCCAAAAATTCTGATATCGAAAAAGTACACTTAAAACTGTTTTGTTCAATAAATCCTTATCGAATCATGTTCTTAGACTGACTAAGAACAGATTCGTCAAGGATTTATTTAACAAAGCAGTATTAAATGTACTTTTTTTGGACAGAGATCATTGCTAGCGCTCTGATATTTTTCTGCTGACTGTAGCTGTGACCCACCGGTGGTTCACGCCGGCGTGAATGTGTGAAAGAAAACTCTTTTCTATATCGTTTTACAAACAAAAATAAAATTTAAAGATATCATGAAATTACTTTAAAGCCCGCTTTGGTTTCCCGCTGCCTTTGGCAGCGACCCACTCATTCTCGGGTGTCTGTCCCTATTGCCTGTGACAATAGCTTACCAGTGGGCTTCCATTTGGGTGCTTATCAGATGACAGTTTCGAAAAAATTGAAGTAAAATGTCCATTTTTAAAGCTTTTACCAGGTTATTATTTTCACATTTTAATTAATTTAAAAAAAATCTAATCAAAGTTTCGTTACAAATAAGGTACCAAATGAAAGGGGCATTTTTTCTGAATCCGTCGGTTTAATTAACTTATCGATTGGACTATTAGATTTTTTAAAATTAACTAAAGTATGAAAATCTGGTGGCAACTTGCCTCAACACACAGACAGAGTCAAAAATCTCTTAGCCATTTATTTATATAGAGACTAGCAAGCTTTGCCCGCTTCGCTGGACACAATATTTAAATGAGTTGTCACAATCCCTTATCGTTATTAATTAACCTGAGTTAAAGTTCCCATTGTGTTCGGTAGAGATTTTTCTCGCTCGCAAAGTGAGGAGTCCATGTTCCCACTGCTTTCGGCAGCAACGTACCCGATTCTTACTTCCCCTTCCCTAGTGGCTAAGTTCGAAGTTTTGCGAAATCTCGACAAAGTACATACTGCGTACACCTAATAAACATCCACACACCAAAGTTTGCCATTCTAAGATAATTTAAGGCAAATTGAAATGTAAAAATGTGTTTTTACACGTGTTTATAGCCCCCTCGTCCTCAAGGGGGGGGGGGGATTTTGTAAAATCCCATTACAATAAATGTAAGATACATATAAACAATTTACACACCAAATTTCGTTACTGTAGATACCATAGATTTCCAAAGACAAATTTACCGTTAAAAGAGGGGGGGGGGTCTTGAATTTGCTACTTTGAAAACCCCCCTTCCCAAAAAATAAATAAATAAATTGAATTTTACAAGAGAGAAAATATCTTTGGAAATACCTTTGTAACATCTTTAATAAAGCTACTAAAAAATCCGGAATTTCTGAAATTTCCCCCCAAAAAACGATTTTCCCCTCTCTTTTTTTAAGAATCAATAATTAAAAATGGTATTTGTTTTATATATACTCAATTCTAATCTCACCATGTACAATTTCTTCACCATGAAGCAATTCGTTTTTTTCTTCCTGCCCTCCAGGGGGAAAGTGGGGGTATTTCGATAAATCCCATTTCTTTAGTTGTCTGATACATATAAAAAATCCAAGCACCAAACTTCATGACTGCAGCTCTCATAAATTTCCCAGGACAAATTTAGCACTAAAAAGGGTGTCTCAAATTTGCCCTTTGTAACACATACAATACCCCCCCCCCTCCCCCGCCCAACCAAAAGAAAAAAAAAATGGCAGGTCCAAAAAATTAAAAACGTCTTTTGGAAATATCCTAAAGAAGTTGCATGGCTGTTTTTTACATCTTTGTTCCATTCTTTGCAGAGTTTTATTCAAAAATCCAAAATTTCATGCCAAAAACAGATTTCTCCTATCCCTCCTCTTAAAATTAAGGCAAATGATTTTATAAATAAGATGTGTTTGGGAATAAAGCCTACTAGCTGAAACCCGTCAAATTCGACGATCACTTTATTGACTGTAATGTTTCAAAAATCATCGCATCATTATAAATGTATTTCAAGTTAAAATATGTAATATATTTTACGACATTTCACTTAAAAAAAAGAAATTCGGAAAAATACTTATAAATAGAAATATTATATATGACATCACTTTCTACAAAGTACTGTCAATGTGACGTCAAACTGACCCAAATAAACAGTTGCTATCTTTTATTTTCTATTCCGTTAACTACTACATGTTAGCTGACCCGACCGGCGTTGTTCGGGCCTATGGTAATAACCTTAAATTTGTATGGTTTTACATCTTTAACTTGATTTTGTTTGAATTTCTATTTTTAAATAAAAGCATCGCAAAAAAAATAATCAGCTGTTACAAAAAAAATTACCTTGAACCAAACGTAACTCTGCCTTGTGACCCCGGTGCCTTCGGCAGCGCATACGCCGGTCGCTAATAACATAAAAATATTCCCAAAAATTAATCTGGAACCAAACGAAAACGCTCGCTCCATGATACCTTAAATTTGTATGATTTTATACCTTTAACTCGATTTTGTTTGAATTTCTGTTTTGAATATTAGCATCACGAAAAAAATGATTAGCTGTAACAAAAAAAAAATTACCTCGAACCGAACGAAACTCTGCCTTGTGACCGCGGTTCCTGTGGCAGCGCATACACGGGCTGCTAATAACATAAAAGAATTCCAAAAAAATAACCTGGAACCGAACGAACCCGCCCGGCAATGCCCGAACCCATGATAATAACCTTAAATGAATCTTAAATGTGTATGGTTTTATATCTTTAACTCAATTTTGTTTGAATTTCTATTTTTAAAAGAAAGCATCATAAAAAAAAATAATCATCTGTAACAAAAAAAAATTACCTCAAACAGAATGGAACTCGGGCTCGTGACCCGGTGCCTGCGGCAGCGTATATGCAGCCCGCTAATAACATGAAAAAATTCTCAAAAATTAATCTTGAATCGAACGAACCTCTAGACTCGTGTTACCGCTGCCTGCGGCTGCAGCACTGTATAGCAGGCATGCTACGCACACGCTGCAAAATCCACTTTCCTCCACCAGAGGGCGCACTATGTTGTATACGAACATCACCAATTGCCTTGAATTTCCTAGACCTTTCATATAAGGTGCCACATGGTGGTATCAATTGCAAAATCCTTTAGTTGCTCTTTCCACCATCAGGGGGCACAGTGTGTTCTGTACGAACATCACCAACGGTCAGGAAATATCAAGACCTTTAAAATAAGGTGTAACATGATAGGGCTTACTGCAAAATCACCTAGTTCCACTTTTCACACCCAGGGGGCCCCCTATATTGTATACAAACATCTCCAATCAACATGAATTTTCAAAACCTTTAAAATGAGGTGCTACATGTGTGGGTCTAGAACGGATTTCCCTCTCAAACTAATTTCCCCCCTTCCTCCAAATCTACTTTCCCCCTTTAAAATCGAAAATTCCAAATTCGCAGAAAGTTATATTTTAGTATTCGACTCTTGTCCCAAAAGGTACAATTTCTTCACCATGAAGTAATTTGGAGCTTAGTTAAGCTCGTAAACGTGTTTTTAACCCGTCCCCCCCCCAAAAAAAACCATTCGGCTTTTTTTATTGTTCTCTTTTCATAGCATATCTACAGACCAAGACCTTTTTTTAGACACCTCAACCGAATTTTTACACCTAGCCGTTCTCTCAATATAGTGGAGACAGACAAAAACATGTTTCAAATTAATATATAGATTGACTGCACAAGCGTCCTAGGCGTGAGAGGGAAGGCATTACATGGAGGTCTTTTTAAGGGATCCTAGTCCGTATTTATGCAAGTTTTGGAGAAAACCATGAAAAACTTAGAACGACTAGGCCGACCTGGTTCGAACCCGGTACCTCATGTCAACCAGCTTTGAGTGCAGGATAATTTTAACTATTCATATTTACATTATTCATCTATATACATAAATATATATTTCATAATTATTGCCTATTATTAGTTTATTCGAATTTTAAAAGCATTTTAGCAATGATTTTGTTTTTCTTATTATATTAACATACTTGAACTAATTCTTCTACAAAAACATTTCTAAGTGGAGAGATTCTTCTCTCTGGTAGACAAGAAGTGCCTTGTTCAATTCCAGGTTACACTCATTGACCTTGCCGAGCTCATACATATATCTTAACCGAGTTCATTAATCAAGTTTAATCACCACCTTCTTTAAAAATAGTGACCAATTCCAAAAAAAGAAAACTATTCTTCCAATTGAACCAGAAGGACTTGTTTTTTAATGTATTTTCTAATTCAAGGAGGAAAAAAAAAAATCAAATTTTGATGTGTAAATTGTTTATTCTTAATATCTTAAGAATAGATTAGAGTATAATTTAGTTATTTTTAACGAATTTTAAAAGTATTTATCAGTTTGGTTTTGGTCAGTTTGTACATGTTTTCATATCCATATATAATATATGTATTTTTAGAATTCCATTAAATATATATGTTAGTCAGTTTTCAGAGAAATCGTAAGATGATTTCTGTTAAAACTAATATGTAGCATAAATTAAATTAGTTTGTATAGAAGGACTCAAAGCCAGACCGCCTTTATTACAATACAGTAAGACCCCGCTTAACGCTGTTTCGGTTTAGTGCTCTTTTATTTCAACCCGGGGATTCCCCAAAATTGTGCGTGTGCAGCGCTAGGTTTCCAAATAACATATCCGAAACAATGTAGTTGTGTTTCTTGTTTAGTGCGGTGCTGTACGGATGCATTTATATTTTTATACGGACGTCTTGTTTAGCGTTGTTTCGCATTACGCTCTACTTTGATGGAACATATCTCCCGCGTTAAGCGGGGTCTTACTGTATCTCTAATTATAATTATGATGCTGGCTTTCGAATTCCAATACTCCACTCACATTTCGTATTGAGGATTTTTAACACTATTTAGCCCACAGATGCAAGTTTCAGAGAAAAATCAGATACAACTTTTTTTATATTACCTTTGTATCTCAGCTTCTAATTAAGATAATTTTATAGGTAAAATATCATTTTAAAAGTCATTTAAATTTAAATTGAAGAGTAATATATTTCAAATCTTTGTCACCAGACGACGGTTTGACATTTTAATAATTCAATATCTCCAATTCTGATTATGAGTGAATTACTTACAGGGAAAAGATTGGGAGACCATAGGCCCAACCAGGTTGCAGATTTGCCACAATCACAATTTTCAAAGGTCCTTTACATGGTGAGCGAACAGGCAGTTTCAAATCATGAAACGTAAAGCGGCGCCTCAGTTGCCACAGAGCAGAAATTTGCTACAGTTAAAATTTTCAAAGCTATTTGCAGTATGAGCAAGGAAGCTGTTGTAAGTTCTAAAATGGAGATAAGGCACCTTCAAGTGGGACATTGCTAAAGTCAGAAATTTCAAAGATCATAACACGATGAGCGAACAGGCTGTTTCAGATATTGAAACGGGAAGAGGGTGCTACCAAGCAGGAATTTACTGAGATTAAATTTTTTAATAAAGCTACTTTCACTATATATCAATAAGCTGTTGTTGGACCTGAAATGGGGAAAAGGTGCCACTGAGCGAGAGTTGGAAAGTCGGATGATTTTTCAAGGATCGTGAACCAGCTGGTCGCCGTAGGCGGCTAGTTCATAATAAGATAATTACAAAAAATTAAACATTAATTATACATTAAAATAAAAATTTCTAAAGTCTTATTATGATTATGTTATAAAGTAATTTTTTTTTTTAATTATATAATTGTTATTCTAAAATTCTGTTTATCTGCCCTTTACAACAAAAAACTGGATTTTAATAATTATTTAGTGTTGCTTTATTAAATTTTTCATAGTCAATAAATTCTCATAAAATATTTTTAATTATTGCCCCTCTACGTTACTTAACAGTGTTGCACAACAGTTTTCAAGACGTTTTTTTTTTTTTTTAATTTAAATTTTTTTTTTATATTCCTCGAGTCTCACAATTTTCTTTATATTAATAAACAACTTTTTACTTTCTTCTATATTCAATAGAAGAAAGTGTTGGATTCGTAAAAATGTTCAACTTCGGATTTTTGATGGATTTACATGTTTTGAGAGCTGTAGAACATGATTTGACCCTTTTTAAAAATGTCTGTCTGTGTGTGTGACAGAATTTTGTGGTGACTGTATCTCAGGTACTACTGCACAGAATTTCAAACAAATTGGTATGTAGTTACACATTGACATAAATTGGTGCCTATCAACTTTCGGTAAAAATTGGAAAAAAAAAATTGTGTATGTAGGAGCCTCGCTTTCCCTCCTGTGGGTAAAGTTCCCCTCGAGGGGAGTAAATTTTCATGATGGGTATCTTTCAAAAGAGCTCGCCAATACCTTTAAAACGAATGGTTGAACCATCGATCTGCGATAATTTAAAATAAAGTTATAAATTTTTTTTAATGTAATATTGAGAATAAATTCCACATTTTGTGGATATTTTATGTTATACTTCTTCTCTAATATGGAAATCGTCTGCATTATCATGGAAGATAATTTTTTTAAATAATAATTTTAATAAATTATTTTTATTGAGTGAATTTGTTTATGAAAATATAGAAGAAAGTCATGTGGTGGCCACAACATACTAGTTTTTCTTGCTTTTGTGTTGGTAATTTTTTATTATGTTTTAATAAGATAATTATAATTTTTTTCCATGGGAGATTTTTTTTCCTACAGAGCAGTTTGAGAACCTCCAATATTTCTGAAAATTCTTTGTTCATGTTCTATTAATGTACATAATATTTGTTTTATATTTATAAGTTTATTATAAGTTAGATAAAAGTGGAATTTTAAATAAGGACTTTGAAAAAAACACTTGGGTTTTTTCAGGTGGGTTTTATTGGGTCGGATAAAATCAAGCCAACCCTGCCTTCTTTCTACTAAAGTGAAAATAACTTTCTTTATTGAGAGGTTATCATACAATTAAGCATAAATACATTAGCACAACACACTATACATCAGGCCTATGATTATGGAAACCATTCACTTGTATCTCCCAAATATGACTGTTTACTAGTTGGCAAATTGTATCATATAGTCAGTAACTAAACACATCCGAAAGTAAATTTGCTATGCTAGGAAACAAATTTGACAGTTAGTGATTTAGTCTATAACAACCTTGTGTAAAATATTACTCAATGCTGCAAAGCTTTAAAATTACCTTCAAAAAATGACATGTGATATGTCGTTTTATTTAAAAATATAAAGAGATATCATTTACAATCATTGCAGTATTGAATAATAACAAGCACATTGAATACAGTTTCACCTAACACAAATAAATTTAATGAAATATGTTCAGGAAAAATATAATTGCTGACATCAAATGACTTATCAGCATTTCTTTGTATTTGACTTAAATATATATTAATACTTTTTATCAAAATATAGTGAAAATTGTAAACATTTATAAGTATGTTTCAACTTTACAAAATCTTTTAGATTAGTACAAACAATGGAACAGAAGAAAACTAAAACTGCTAAGATTGAGTGATAAACCCTGATTAAAATCAAATGAATTTAATAGCATAAAAATGAAAAAAATATTTATGCAATCAATCTAAACCATTTGTAATGGAGTCAGCGGGTGAAACTATTTGATATGCAAAACCCTCCTAAAACTGCTACATGAATGTAGAATGATAGACAATGGCAGACTTAATGATATCATATGGCTATTATTAATAGTACAAGTAGTACTTATCATAAGTGATATTTAGAGGATTCTTAATACATTACAAGGTAAATAAAATATCCGAAATGAGAAATCCAGGGGTCGATCTAGGTTTTAATTTTTGGGTCCCTTTTTTGTGAAAAACAAAATATTTTTGTGAAATATAAAATATTTTTGTGAAATATAAAATATTTTTGTGAAAAAGTAAAACATTGTGTAAAATTTTTCGTTTTTACAATCACTTTATGTAATGTTTAATATCAAGTTAATAGTTTCGTTGAGCCAAATTAAGGCATTAATTAAAAATAATACTGAAAACATTTAATAAAAGGATCATTTAAAAAAAAAAATCTTGTGAAAGGACTCATTTTATGGATTTGAATTTTGTGAAGGGTCCCTTTTCATGGATTTGAATTTTGTGAAGGGTCCCTTTTTATGAATTTGAATTTTGTGAAGGGTCCCTTTTTACTATGGGGAATTTTGTGAAGGGGCCGCAAAAGGGACCCAAATTTTGCCTGGATCGACCCCTGAAATCTCTAAAATACAACAATAATTCAACATGAAGTTCAAGGATAGCATTTTTTTCAAAAACCCTGAATACAGGGGTAGCCCCTGAAAAGTTTCATACCTGTATCATCAAAATAATTTGTGAAAATGTATAAAAAGAAACATAAATATTAATTTGAAATAATAACTCAAACCGCTCATCATTATTTAACGCACAGTTCATATAAATGAAATCTAGTTTATAAAAATATTTTCATTTTAAAACAAATGATTAAATATAGATTAATTACTGTAAAGGTGTATATTATGAAAATATTTCTTTATTTAAAATTTTATGAAATAAATTTTTCTACGTCTGTTGAAATACACATGTGTTGCTGAAATTTTCAAGGGATAAAATTGGTAAGAAAAAATAACTTAATATAAGTGAGGTATAACATTCTAATACAACGAATAAAAATCGTAATTCTCATCAGATATTACTATGTTGACAAACAACATGCATTTTACCCATCACGTGACCACTTTCCCCAGAAAATTTTTCTGGGTTAAGTGTGCAAAGCCCGGGCTACCCATTCACCAGCTGTGAACGCCTTGGGCACGCATGGGTAACCCGAAAATGATCACGTGATGCCGTCTGTGAACGGTGTGGGTTAACCTGGGCAAGCCCGGGCTTGGGCTTGGGTATGCACATCCCCCGAAAATGACGTCATAACTTTAACCTGGGTAATCGTTTTCGTGAACGCTTTTACCCACTCTCCATTTCCCCATTGTTGTTGTTGACGCTAACAAATCAACCAGACAATTACAAACATGCCGGATTTCGTCGATGTTTTGTGTATATTTTAAGATACCAAAAAGAGGAGTCACAAAAAATAAATAGCTTAATAAAAAGAAATTATCTTCCAAGAATAAGATATATGAAAATTATAAAAGAAATGGATGATTAAGCAAATTTCAGGAGATATTTCATACTAAATCGTGAAACAGAAGCTGTTGTTGGAAGCATGGTATGTTTTTTAGATCGTATTTTCAGACGAATTCTTTTCTTTAGTTTAAATTATTTTATACTGAGAAGTATTTGAGCGGTTAAATCACATTTTCCGGTTTATGTTGGTATTATTTATACAGGTTTCTTTTTTGTATTTTACATTAGATTAAATAGCACTTATTAATTGTGCAGTTGTACTAGTGTGACTTCGTAATGCATATCAGATTTAACAGATTCATGCTTCGCGTGTTAATTTGGTTTTATGTATTACTATCGTTTGAGAAAAATGTAATTTCCTATAAAATGTATATGCTAATGTTTTTATGTTGAAATTTAAAGAAATACTAAATTTTATGGATGATCAAGTTTACATTGAAAAGATTGAATTAAAACCGGATACTTTTCATCACGTATATGTTTTATTGAGTTTTATTTAAAAAATAAAATTGTGTTCAATTTTTTAGAATGTTATCTATTTTATAATGTAGTCAACATTCTTTGTTTTATGTAAGTAATTACTTTGGTTTATGAAATATAATAAATGGTATCCTGATTAATATATATATATTACATTCTTATTAAGTGATGCTGTGTATGTAGTGGAGTTACTATTAATTATAAATTATCATTTAAAAATTTTTGTGTGTGGAAAGAATTTTTCAATCATTGAATAAAACCAAAAATAAAAGAAAAATTTAAAAGTCCCAGAGAACGTAGTGATTTATGCTTTATGCATTTATACTTTGTTTTTAGCATAGGCATAGATTTGATATGTTGGTCCTTGGGAATCGAAAACATACATGACATGTGTATATTTTCATGATATATATTGGGCAAAATATTGTTTCATATTACTGATTGCTCCCTTAATATACATTATCAAGATAATCAGGATTCTTCAGAGGAATTAAATATGTTTGTTAAATAAATTGGTGATGTCTTCTTTTTCACTAAGGACAACAGATATTATATCTTTTTCTTAGCATATTTATCACATTATAAAATTTTCCAATTTAAACTTTAAATGTAGTTATATAATGTAAACTTTATCAGGCCTGGGATCCTCGAGTACTCAGTTGCCTTTAATCTTACAACACCAAATACCAATGAAAACTTGATCATCCATAAAAAAAAAATAATAAATACTACTTTAAACTGTAAAAAAAAAAAAAAAAAAAAAAAAAAAAAAAAATCCAAATTGCATTTTTTTAAAACAACAGAATCTATAAAATCTGAAATGTATTGTGAAGTCTGGCTAATACAACTGCAATTAACAAGTTTACTTTAATGTAAAAAAAGGAAGAAATGTATATAAATACCAATGTGAACCGAAAAATGTGACTTTTCGTTCATCTGCTTAAGCACTTCCAGTATAAAGTACTAATAGAAACTAAAGAAATGTGTTCAACTGTAAATACAATTGAAAAAAAAAAAAACTAATATTTTCACAAGAGCTTCTATTTCCTGAGCCTAAAGTGTCTTCTGAAATATGATAAATCTTTCACTTGTTTTATAATATTGGCTGCAAGCATGCATTCAAATAGTGCAATTCACATTTATAAGGGAAAAATTAGTCTGTTGGTCCACTTGGTGCTTTTTTTTATAATTATTAATATTTTACCATTCTGCATCCTGTCCGCAGTTATAATAGCCCATTGGCGGCATAAGATAGTGAGCTTTTCAGTGATCTAACTAATCAACAAAACATGTTGGGAAAAAAAGCAGTTTGATCAGAAACAAACATAGAAAACAAGAAAAATCATCTTCAATACAGTTTTTAATAATTTTATTAAAAATTATGAAACTATAACAGCCAATTAGAAAGAAATTGATATAAATCTATCGACTACTAGCAAAGCCCCGGTTCAGAAACGTACCGATTTCCGAATGCGGGAAAAAACCATTTTTTAATTAAAGAAATCAATGAAGGTAGTGAATCAACAAAGGCTTTTCTTGCTTCGCTGGTCACTATATTTAACACATTCACGCCGGCACATTTTGTTTGCATAGTCTACTCAAAAGTTTCCGAGTGCTAGCCAAAAATTCTGATATCGAAAAAGTACACTTAAAACTGTTTTGTTCAATAAATCCTTATCGAATCATGTTCTTAGACTGACTAAGAACAGATTCGTCAAGGATTTATTTAACAAAGCAGTATTAAATGTACTTTTTTTGGACAGAGATCATTGCTAGCGCTCTGATATTTTTCTGCTGACTGTAGCTGTGACCCACCGGTGGTTCACGCCGGCGTGAATGTGTGAAAGAAAACTCTTTTCTATATCGTTTTACAAACAAAAATAAAATTTAAAGATATCATGAAATTACTTTAAAGCCCGCTTTGGTTTCCCGCTGCCTTTGGCAGCGACCCACTCATTCTCGGGTGTCTGTCCCTATTGCCTGTGACAATAGCTTACCAGTGGGCTTCCATTTGGGTGCTTATCAGATGACAGTTTCGAAAAAATTGAAGTAAAATGTCCATTTTTAAAGCTTTTACCAGGTTATTATTTTCACATTTTAATTAATTTAAAAAAAATCTAATCAAAGTTTCGTTACAAATAAGGTACCAAATGAAAGGGGCATTTTTTCTGAATCCGTCGGTTTAATTAACTTATCGATTGGACTATTAGATTTTTTAAAATTAACTAAAGTATGAAAATCTGGTGGCAACTTGCCTCAACACACAGACAGAGTCAAAAATCTCTTAGCCATTTATTTATATAGAGACTAGCAAGCTTTGCCCGCTTCGCTGGACACAATATTTAAATGAGTTGTCACAATCCCTTATCGTTATTAATTAACCTGAGTTAAAGTTCCCATTGTGTTCGGTAGAGATTTTTCTCGCTCGCAAAGTGAGGAGTCCATGTTCCCACTGCTTTCGGCAGCAACGTACCCGATTCTTACTTCCCCTTCCCTAGTGGCTAAGTTCGAAGTTTTGCGAAATCTCGACAAAGTACATACTGCGTACACCTAATAAACATCCACACACCAAAGTTTGCCATTCTAAGATAATTTAAGGCAAATTGAAATGTAAAAATGTGTTTTTACACGTGTTTATAGCCCCCTCGTCCTCAAGGGGGGGGGGATTTTGTAAAATCCCATTACAATAAATGTAAGATACATATAAACAATTTACACACCAAATTTCGTTACTGTAGATACCATAGATTTCCAAAGACAAATTTACCGTTAAAAGAGGGGGGGGGGTCTTGAATTTGCTACTTTGAAAACCCCCCTTCCCAAAAAATAAATAAATAAATTGAATTTTACAAGAGAGAAAATATCTTTGGAAATACCTTTGTAACATCTTTAATAAAGCTACTAAAAAATCCGGAATTTCTGAAATTTCCCCCCAAAAAACGATTTTCCCCTCTCTTTTTTTAAGAATCAATAATTAAAAATGGTATTTGTTTTATATATACTCAATTCTAATCTCACCATGTACAATTTCTTCACCATGAAGCAATTCGTTTTTTTCTTCTTGCCCTCCAGGGGGAAAGTGGGGGTATTTCGATAAATCCCATTTCTTTAGTTGTCAGATACATATAAAAAATCCAAGCACCAAACTTTATGACTGCAGCTCTCATAAATTTCCCAGGACAAATTTAGCACTAAAAAGGGTGTCTCAAATTTGCCCTTTGTAACACATACAATACCCCCCCCCCCCCGCCCAACCAAAAGAAAAAAAAAATGGCAGGTCCAAAAAATTAAAAACGTGTTTTGGAAATATCCTAAAGAAGTTGCATGGCTGTTTTTTACATCTTTGTTCCATTCTTTGCAGAGTTTTATTCAAAAATCCAAAATTTCATGCCAAAAACGGATTTCTCCTATCCCTCCTCTTAAAATTAAGGCAAATGATTTTATAAATAAGATGTGTTTGGGAATAAAGCCTACTAGCTGAAACCCATCAAATTCGACGATCACTTTATTGACTGTAATGTTTCAAAAATCATCGCATCATTATAAATGTATTTCAAGTTAAAATATGTAATATATTTTACGACATTTCACTTAAAAAAAAGAAATTCGGAAAAATACTTATAAATAGAAATATTATATATGACATCACTTTCTACAAAGTACTGTCAATGTGACGTCAAACTTTCCCAAATAAACAGTTGCTATCTTTTATTTTCTATTCCGTTAACTACTACATGTTAGCTGACCCGACCGGCGTTGTTCGGGCCTATGGTAATAACCTTAAATTTGTATGGTTTTACATCTTTAACTTGATTTTGTTTGAATTTCTATTTTTAAATAAAAGCATCGCAAAAAAAATAATCAGCTGTTACAAAAAAAATTACCTTGAACCAAACGTAACTCTGCCTTGTGACCCCGGTGCCTTCGGCAGCGCATACGCCGGTCGCTAATAACATAAAAATATTCCCAAAAATTAATCTGGAACCAAACGAAAACGCTCGCTGTTGCCCGGGCCCATGATACCTTAAATTTGTATGATTTTATACCTTTAACTCGATTTTGTTTGAATTTCTGTTTTAAATATTAGCATCACGAAAAAAATGATTAGCTGTAACAAAAAAAAATTACCTCGAACCGAACGAAACTCTGCCTTGTGACCGCGGTTCCTGTGGCAGCGCATACACGGGCTGCTAATAACATAAAAGAATTCCAAAAAAATAACCTGGAACCGAACGAACCCGCCCGGCAATGCCCGAACCCATGATAATAACCTTAAATGAATCTTAAATGCGTATGGTTTTATATCTTTAACTCAATTTTGTTTGAATTTCTAATTTTAAAAGAAAGCATTATAAAAAAAAATAATCATCTGTAACAAAAAAAAATTACCTCAAACAGAATGGAACTCGGGCTCGTGACCCGGTGCCTGCGGCAGCGTATATGCAGCCCGCTAATAACATGAAAAAATTCTCAAAAATTAATCTTGAATCGAACGAACCTCTAGACTCGTGTTACCGCTGCCTGCGGCTGCAGCACTGTATAGCAGGCATGCTACGCACACGCTGCAAAATCCACTTTCCTCCACCAGAGGGCGCACTATGTTGTATACGAACATCACCAATTGCCTTGAATTTCCTAGACCTTTCATATAAGGTGCCACATGGTGGTATCAATTGCAAAATCCTTTAGTTGCTCTTTCCACCATCAGGGGGCACAGTGTGTTCTGTACGAACATCACCAACGGTCAGGAAATATCAAGACCTTTAAAATAAGGTGTAACATGATAGGGCTTACTGCAAAATCACCTAGTTCCACTTTTCACCACCAGGGGGCGCCCTATATTGTATACAAACATCTCCAATCAACATGAATTTTCAAAACCTTTAAAATGAGGTGCTACATGTGTGGGTCTAGAACGGATTTCCCTCTCAAACTAATTTCCCCTCTTCCTCCAAATCTACTTTCCCCCTTTAAAATCGAAAATTCCAAATTCGCAGAAAGTTATTTTTTAGTATTCGACTCTTGTCCCAAAAGGTACAATTTCTTCACCATGAAGTAATTTGGAGCTTAGTTAAGCTCGTAAACGTGTTTTTAACTCGTTCCCCCCCCAAAAAAACCATTCGGCTTTTTTTTATTGTTCTCTTTTCATAGCATATCTACAGACCAAGACCTTTTTTTAGACACCTCAACCGAATTTTTACACCTAGCCGTTCTCTCAATATAGTGGAGACAGACAAAAACATGTTTCAAATTAATATATAGATTGACTGCACAAGCGTCCTAGGCGTGAGAGGGAAGGCATTACATGGAGGTCTTTTTAAGGGATCCTAGTCCGTATTTATGCAAGTTTTGGAGAAAACCATGAAAAACTTAGAACGACTAGGCCGACCTGGTTCGAACCCGGTACCTCATGTCAACCAGCTTTGAGTGCAGGATAATTTTAACTATTCATATTTACATTATTCATCTATATACATAAATATATATTTCATAATTATTGCCTATTATTAGTTTATTCGAATTTTAAAAGCATTTTAGCAATGATTTTGTTTTTCTTATTATATTAACATACTTGAACTAATTCTTCTACAAAAACATTTCTAAGTGGAGAGATTCTTCTCTCTGGTAGACAAGAAGTGCCTTGTTCAATTCCAGGTTACACTCATTGTCCTTGCCGAGCTCATACATATATCTTAACCGAGTTCATTAATCAAGTTTAATCACCACCTTCTTTAAAAATAGTGACCAATTCCAAAAAAAGAAAACTATTCTTCCAATTGAACCAGAAGGACTTGTTTTTTAATGTATTTTCTAATTCAAGGAGGAAAAAAAAATCAAATTTTGATGTGTAAATTGTTTATTCTTAATATCTTAAGAATAGATTAGAGTATAATTTAGTTATTTTTAACGAATTTTAAAAGTATTTATCAGTTTGGTTTTGGTCAGTTTGTACATGTTTTCATATCCATATATAATATATGTATTTTTAGAATTCCATTAAATATATATGTTAGTCAGTTTTCAGAGAAATCGTAAGATGATTTCTGTTAAAACTAATATGTAGCATAAATTAAATTAGTTTGTATAGAAGGACTCAAAGCCAGACCGCCTTTATTACAATACAGTAAGACCCCGCTTAACGCTGTTTCGGTTTAGTGCTCTTTTATTTCAACCCGGGGATTCCCCGAAATTGTGCGTGTGCAGCGCTAGGTTTCCAAATAACATATCCGAAACAATGTAGTTGTGTTTCTTGTTTAGTGCGGTGCTGTACGGATGCATTTATATTTTTATACGGACGTCTTGTTTAGCGTTGTTTCGCATTACGCTCTACTTTGATGGAACATATCTCCCGCGTTAAGCGGGGTCTTACTGTATCTCTAATTATAATTATGATGCTGGCTTTCGAATTCCAATACTCCACTCACATTTCGTATTGAGGATTTTTAACACTATTTAGCCCACAGATGCAAGTTTCAGAGAAAAATCAGATACAACTTTTTTTATATTACCTTTGTATCTCAGCTTCTAATTAAGATAATTTTATAGGTAAAATATCATTTTAAAAGTCATTTAAATTTAAATTGAAGAGTAATATATTTCAAATCTTTGTCACCAGAGGACGGTTTGACATTTTAATAATTCAATATCTCCAATTCTGATTATGAGTGAATTACTTACAGGGAAAAGATTGGGAGACCATAGGCCCAACCAGGTTGCAGATTTGCCACAATCACAATTTTCAAAGGTCCTTTACATGGTGAGCGAACAGGCAGTTTCAAATCATGAAACGTAAAGCGGCGCCTCAGTTGCCACAGAGCAGAAATTTGCTACAGTTAAAATTTTCAAAGCTATTTGCAGTATGAGCAAGGAAGCTGTTGTAAGTTCTAAAATGGAGATAAGGCACCTTCAAGTGGGACATTGCTAAAGTCAGAAATTTCAAAGATCATAACACGATGAGCGAACAGGCTGTTTCAGATATTGAAACGGGAAGAGGGTGCTACCAAGCAGGAATTTACTGAGATTAAATTTTTTAATAAAGCTACTTTCACTATATATCAATAAGCTGTTGTTGGACCTGAAATGGGGAAAAGGTGCCACTGAGCGAGAGTTGGAAAGTCGGATGATTTTTCAAGGATCGTGAACCAGCTGGTCGCCGTAGGCGGCTAGTTCATAATAAGATAATTACAAAAAATTAAACATTAATTATACATTAAAATAAAAATTTCTAAAGTCTTATTATGATTATGTTATAAAGTAAATTTTTTTTTTAATTATATAATTGTTATTCTAAAATTCTGTTTATCTGCCCTTTACAACAAAAAACTGGATTTTAATAATTATTTAGTGTTGCTTTATTAAATTTTTCATAGTCAATAAATTCTCATAAAATATTTTTAATTATTGCCCCTCTACGTTACTTAACAGTGTTGCACAACAGTTTTCAAGACGTTTTTTTTTTTTTAATTTAAATTTTTTTTTTATATTCCTCGAGTCTCACAATTTTCTTTATATTAATAAACAACTTTTTACTTTCTTCTATATTCAATAGAAGAAAGTGTTGGATTCGTAAAAATGTTCAACTTCGGATTTTTGATGGATTTACATGTTTTGAGAGCTGTAGAACATGATTTGACCCTTTTTAAAAAATGTCTGTCTGTGTGTGTGACAGAATTTTGTGGTGACTGTATCTCAGGTACTACTGCACAGAATTTCAAACAAATTGGTATGTAGTTACACATTGACATAAATTGGTGCCTATCAACTTTCGGTAAAAATTGGAAAAAAAAAATTGTGTATGTAGAAGCCTCGCTTTCCCTCCTGTGGGTAAAGTTCCCCTCGAGGGGAGTAAATTTTCATGATGGGTATCTTTCAAAAGAGCTCGCCAATACCTTTAAAACGAATGGTTGAACCATCGATCTGCGATAATTTAAAATAAAGTTATAAATTTTTTTTAATGTAATATTGAGAATAAATTCCACATTTTGTGGATATTTTATGTTATACTTCTTCTCTAATATGGAAATCGTCTGCATTATCATGGAAGATAATTTTTTTAAATAATAATTTTAATAAATTATTTTTATTGAGTGAATTTGTTTATGAAAATATAGAAGAAAGTCATGTGGTGGCCACAACATACTAGTTTTTCTTGCTTTTGTGTTGGTAATTTTTTATTATGTTTTAATAAGATAATTATAATTTTTTTCCATGGGAGATTTTTTTTCCTACAGAGCAGTTTGAGAACCTCCAATATTTCTGAAAAATCTTTGTTCATGTTCTATTAATGTACATAATATTTGTTTTATATTTATAAGTTTATTATAAGTTAGATAAAAGTGGAATTTTAAATAAGGACTTTGAAAAAAACACTTGGGTTTTTTCAGGTGGGTTTTATTGGGTCGGATAAAATCAAGCCAACCCTGCCTTCTTTCTACTAAAGTGAAAATAACTTTCTTTATTGAGAGGTTATCATACAATTAAGCATAAATACATTAGCACAACACACTATACATCAGGCCTATGATTATGGAAACCATTCACTTGTATCTCCCAAATATGACTGTTTACTAGTTGGCAAATTGTATCATATAGTCAGTAACTAAACACATCCGAAAGTAAATTTGCTATGCTAGGAAACAAATTTGACAGTTAGTGATTTAGTCTATAACAACCTTGTGTAAAATATTACTCAATGCTGCAAAGCTTTAAAATTACCTTCAAAAAATGACATGTGATATGTCGTTTTATTTTAAAATATAAAGAGATATCATTTACAATCATTGCAGTATTGAATAATAACAAGCACATTGAATACAGTTTCACCTAACACAAATAAATTTAATGAAATATGTTCAGGAAAAATATAATTGCTGACATCAAATGACTTATCAGCATTTCTTTGTATTTGACTTAAATATATATTAATACTTTTTATCAAAATATAGTGAAAATTGTAAACATTTATAAGTATGTTTCAACTTTACAAAATCTTTTAGATTAGTACAAACAATGGAACAGAAGAAAACTAAAACTGCTAAGATTGAGTGATAAACCCTGATTAAAATCAAATGAATTTAATAGCATAAAAATGAAAAAAATATTTATGCAATCAATCTAAACCATTTGTAATGGAGTCAGCGGGTGAAACTATTTGATATGCAAAACCCTCCTAAAACTGCTACATGAATGTAGAATGATAGGCAATGGCAGACTTAATGATATCATATGGCTATTATTAATAGTACAAGTAGTACTTATCATAAGTGATATTTAGAGGATTCTTAATACATTACAAGGTAAATAAAATATCCGAAATGAGAAATCCAGGGGTCGATCTAGGTTTTAATTTTTGGGTCCCTTTTTTGTGAAAAACAAAATATTTTTGTGAAATATAAAATATTTTTGTGAAATATAAAATATTTTTGTGAAAAAGTAAAACATTGTGTAAAATTTTTCGTTTTTACAATCACTTTATGTAATGTTTAATATCAAGTTAATAGTTTCGTTGAGCCAAATTAAGGCATTAATTAAAAATAATACTGAAAACATTTAATAAAAGGATCATTTTAAAAAAAAAATCTTGTGAAAGGACTCATTTTATGGATTTGAATTTTGTGAAGGGTCCCTTTTCATGGATTTGAATTTTGTGAAGGGTCCCTTTTTATGAATTTGAATTTTGTGAAGGGTCCCTTTTTACTATGGGGAATTTTGTGAAGGGGCCGCAAAAGGGACCCAAATTTTGCCTGGATCGACCCCTGAAATCTCTAAAATACAACAATAATTCAACATGAAGTTCAAGGATAGCATTTTTTTCAAAAACCCTGAATACAGGGGTAGCCCCTGAAAAGTTTCATACCTGTATCATCAAAATAATTTGTGAAAATGTATAAAAAGAAACATAAATATTAATTTGAAATAATAACTCAAACCGCTCATCATTATTTAACGCACAGTTCATATAAATGAAATCTAGTTTATAAAAATATTTTCATTTTAAAACAAATGATTAAATATAGATTAATTACTGTAAAGGTGTATATTATGAAAATATTTCTTTATTTAAAATTTTATGAAATAAATTTTTCTACGTCTGTTGAAATACACATGTGTTGCTGAAATTTTCAAGGGATAAAATTGGTAAGAAAAAATAACTTAATATAAGTGAGGTATAACATTCTAATACAACGAATAAAAATCGTAATTCTCATCAGATATTACTATGTTGACAAACAACATGCATTTTACCCATCACGTGACCACTTTCCCCAGAAAATTTTTCTGGGTTAAGTGTGCAAAGCCCGGGCTACCCATTCACCAGCTGTGAACGCCTTGGGCACGCATGGGTAACCCGAAAATGATCACGTGATGCCGTCTGTGAACGGTGTGGGTTAACCTGGGCAAGCCCGTGCTCGCCCAGGCTGTGTATCGTGAACTCAACCTACCTACCTACCTACCAAAAAAGGACTTTTTTTTGCCGTATTTGCTTGTTGTGATGTGATCCTCTGCTTCTGCTAAATAAATATTATTAAAGGTTGGTGGTGGACATCGTATATTTTCTAAAAGGTTACGAGGTTTCAATTTAGTTATCAGATTTAGTGAAATTCATTTTATTTGTGATTTTAATCTATTATTTCATTTTTACTTTTATAGGTGACATCTTTTCTATTATTGTTACATGTGTTTAGTATTCTCCGGTATTCGATCTTTATTTTAAAGTAGTAAATGAGTTTAGATTTATATAACGAATTTTTTTAAGATTAAGTAATTATTCAAAATTTTAGTCGTAACACGTTTTCTTTAGCCAAGTACCAGTAAAATTGCAAATAGCTGTTTTTCACAGTTTCTTTAGGTTATTTTTAAAAGTCATCTTGATACTATTTAGTTGATAATATGTTAAGAATCTATCAGACAATGCCACAATATTAACCCTTGCCAATCTTTAATAAAGTAGAATAAATTGAAAAATGATTAGGGGAAATGACAATGGAAATAAATGTTTGAACCAACTAAGTAGAATTTTCATTCAAAGACTTTACAGTTAATTTGATTTACCTTCAAACTATTGTTGTTTACTATGAAAATGCTATATTGTTTAACCAGTAATGAAAAACTGGAAAGTTTTTTTTTTAATGTACATTGAAAAATTGTATAAAAGATTTTTGTGTGTGTGTGTATGCAAATAGCGTTAATCCTATTTAATTTTTTAATTATTTGCAGTTTGGTCAGATTGAGATTGTGATTTTTTAAGAATATGCAAAGTGATACCGAGAAAAGTTTAAGATTTGGCTAAGATTTTTTTTTTTGTTGTTGTTGTTGTTCTTTAACCCTTTAACGCGCGCTGTCCTCGCTGTGAGGACCCAAAATTTAAGATCCAGCTGCAAAAATTCATCCCAGAAATTTTTTACCAAAAATTTACGTTTATAACATATCAGAAAAGGCCGGTTTTTTTAACCTTAAAATTTAAAATTTCTTTTAGTTTAATTTAGATCATGAATTCCGGTGGCAGTATAATTTAAATGATACAAATTGTCTCAGACCGCAAAGGGTTAAGAGTTATATTATTCAATCATATATTTTATTCCCTAAAACCTTTGAGGTTTTTTATTTATTTTATTTTATTTTTATTTTTGGAGTTCCTTTATTTATCTGTAATTTATCAAATAGATCTGACGACTAGTTTTTAAAGTTTTAATTTTCTAATAATACTAAGGTAGAAATTATAATAGTTTGGTAGATGAATTGCATTAAAGTTTAATTTTTGATGCAAAGCAAAAATATTTGAAATATAAAAAAGAAATGTATATCATATGCAGGGCTTAACAAATATGGTTGCCAATGGTAACCAATATTTTTTAACTGATGATCAATTTTTTACAATTATTTCCAATCTTCTCTTCATATTTAAAATTGATGGACATTTTGATATTGAAATTGTTAAAACAATACACCAAAACTGGATTTTCTAATTTAATCAATTTGTTTTAATGCGATAAAAATTAATCGTAACTGTTCCAGATTAGAGTAATATTTATCTAGATTTTACGGTTTTATTTTTTGTAATTTAAATTTGAAAAATATATGATAATTTTCCATTTCGCTGGCACAGGCAATAAAGTAGGTATAGACATACGTATAAAGTAGACTATAAAGACTAGTAAAACACATTAGTCTTTCAAATATAGGAAGTTTTTGGTTTACCTCATATACAGTGGTGTAGCTGGGGGGGGGGGGGGGGACAGTTTACTTCGGTGAGGATGACTTTCGATCTGAATGATTAAATGAAAAATCCTGTAAAAGTGTTTCTCTTATAAATTATTTGCTATTAATTAAAATGAATTCATTTAGTTTAAATTAATACTTTATATTTTACAAGATTAATCTCTCAGCTGTCAGCTTCATAATATGGAAATTTCAATTATGAGATCAGTGAACAACAAAAACATAGTATGGCCATATAATTTTAGTCCAGATGTACTGCCAGATAATCATAATGGCCGGATCAGCCGGTTGCAGTATGTTTGCTGGATATCCGTTGCATCCCTAGTCTAAACAACGTCTTATTTGCCTGAGCTGTAAATTTATACACCTATTATAAGTCACCGTCTCCCAAAGTGTATAAATTTTGTTGAATCTAGCTTTTATAGTTTTTTTACAGAGACATAAAGAAAAATTCTTTATCATTATGGCCTATGGGCCGAAATATTTGAAAGTGTGATAGTGTCTAAACGTTTATTCGATTGAACTGAAAAATTTATACACATAATATAGGTCACAGTTGTACAGACTATATAGATTTTGGTGAATCTAACTCTTATAGTTTTTACAGGGACATACAGAAATATTTTTTATCATATAAAAAACAATCATTTATATGTAATCATTTATATATAAATGATTTATATCAGGGATCACTCTACAGCGTTTAAATGGGGCGGCCCGCCCCAATGCCCTTTTTTACAGTAAAATCCCACCCTCCTTGCCCTTTTCCGAAAAAATACCCCCCACCCCCATTTTCCTGATGTAAACGTAATCCTGATGTGTTTACTTTCTACTTCTAAGTATTTCTGATCTTCCTTTTTCCTTTCCACAATGCTCATTTTTTCCATTCCGATGTGTATTTTTTTAAAAATGAAATAAATAACTAATATATGAAATTTCAAAATTTGTGTAAACATTTGCTCAACAAAAAATAGTGTTATGTAGAAAAAAGATTGTCGGCATAAGTTTTTGTAAAAATTAACCCATATGTGTTTAGACAATCTTTACGAAAGTTGCCCTCTTTCGGATATGATATGCCCTTTTCATAAAAATTGCCTTATTCTATAATGTGCACCCTGCCCTTTTTTATGTTCTAGAATGATCACTGTTTATGTATAAAAACAAGCATTTTCATTTCATGTGCCGCACCCTAGCTTCTCAAGTCTATGTGACCCTTACTATATGTTTTTCTTAAATACTAAGTGAATGTTGTATCAATATAATTATAGTTAATAAAAAAATAATTTGAAAGTCATCATTTACTTCTTTGTGTTCCATTATTAACCTAGTGCGTATATTTTATGCCCTTTTTTGACGGATGTATAATAATTATATACAGTGAAACTTGAATAATTCAAACTTGTTTAATTCAAAATTCTGGATAATTCGAATTTTTTACTCGGTCCCTTCAATTTTATATTAAAATAATGTTAAAAAATCATGGATAATTCGAATTTTTCATACGATTACCTTTAAAATATAACAGTAAAATTTGTTCCCAAGATGTTTCTCAGCAAAAGCTCATTATTTTTTTTTAACAGTCTTTCAAAAGAAGGATAAGGAAATACAAGAGTATTTCTAGAGAACACTAGGTATACCTAGTGCATCAGAAGATATGGTCCATATACATGAACTTCGAGGGTTTTTTTTTTTTTATTGAAAGTCATGTCTATGTAGAAGATTCTATTTTTGTATCAATTGGTAGGTTGAAGTCATATGCTATGACACAAGATTTGTATTTAAAGAAACAACCAAAAATATTTGACTGTTTTTTAAAAGTGTTGAATAATTAAGCTCATAAAAACATAGTGATTTAATGGGGGGGGGGGGGATATAGCAGTATTCTTAGATATAAAGTTTTTGTGTAAATCTTTGATCGTAGGGTTTTATTTTTTTAATTTATCTCTTCTTTTTGACAAAATAGTATATGTAATTCGAATTTTTGTATATTTCGAATTTTTTTCCGGTCCCTTCAACTTCGAATTATCCAATTTCTACTGTATTTAAAGATAATAATAATATATATCCATGTAAGTGTGGCACCATTTATACCTGCCCCAGGTGTCACCCACCCTAGCTATGCCACTGCTCATATATATATATATACAAAAGAGTTTTATAAAAGATTAATTTAGAGAGCGACTTCATTGCCTACTCTGGCGAAATGAAAACTATGAAATATATTTATGCAACAATAATGCAATTCATGAATAAATCAATTTTGTTATTGTTTAATTAAAACTTATACTCAAAAATTTTAGAAATTCTTCGCCTAAGAATTACTTTTTCTAAAATGATTATTATAATTGTTTTCAATTATCTTTTTTTTTTTTCCTTTTAATAGTGGTAAATAAAGTAAGTACCATTAATTCTGTTGGAAATCTCAGTTTATAGGAATTTTAAGTAAAAAGGATGAGGGTCCATAAGAGGGGATTTTGGCCCTAAAAAGGAAAAAAATATAAGGGTGTTCGGGCGTATGAAATTTTTGAGTTTAATTATATTACAACATCTGTATTTTAAATTTTCATCAATATTTTTTTATACTACACTAGTAATTGTGTGCTTCCCACGTCCCCAAAGATTCACAGTTTTGCGTTTTTGGCTAAGATTACCCCCATTTTCTGGGATTTGACCTACATTTTTTAATATGACTTTGTGCTCATAGTAAAAACGTTTAAAAATGTTTCTGTGAGTATGTGTTACGAAAAATTTTGTGAACGATATATCTTACAAATCAATGAACGAAATTTAATAAAATTTGGTATTTAGTTGTAACTTGACCTAAACTGGTGCCGATTACATTTGATGATCAAGTACTCAACAGGTGGCATTGTCATCTAACTTTTCATAATTTTTTAATATGGTAGTATAAAAAAAATTTCATATAAATATACATAATGAGAGTTATTTGTAATGAATGTTTGTAATATTAATATGAAGTATTGATAATAGTAGTAGAGTATGCTAGGAAAGAAATTGCATGCATGTAGGACCATCGCTTTTACCCTGGGAGGAAAGTACCCTTTGGGAGGATGCAACTTTTTAATATGGATCAATAGCCATATTAAAAATTTACATCATAAAATTATATTTTTATATAATAAAATTTACATATTAAAAAAAATACACACAGTCACTTTTTTTAATACCACTATTTGTATTAAACAATATCTGTATTATTCAATCAGAGACAACTGCTGCGTGTCATAAAAATAGTGGTATTAATAGTGATAATGACGACCCCAGTCTCGGCAAATACTGAACTTTTCGGATTAATTCACATTTTTTTATTTATAGTAGTCTAACCATTCACATAATAAAATAGGAACTTGAAATTCCATGGGGCCAAAAAGCCCTCTTATGGACTCTCATCCTTTAGACAGGTAAAAAAAAATCGCCTTTGAAAAAAAAAAAAAAGTTTATATTAAACTTAAATGTGAAATTATAAGTTAATGATAAATAAAAAGAGATCATTTGATAATTTATATGTAATAATGTTTAAGGTAGTTAAAGTTGTGTTATTTACTAGTTACATTATTAGCCAATTCTCTTTCTCAATTTTATGTAGTGAAAAATTTATGCACTTTAAAAACTTACATTTTTTCCTGACTACTTTTTACCTTCACTAATTAGGACAATATTTTATTCAGTATAAGTTAAATTACTGTGATGTATTGATATAATGTTGAAGTGTTTTGCTACAGAAATGTGCAAAAAATTCTGCTACAAGGAATGTGGCCTAAATTTCAAATTTATATTTTAATCAAGACAGTACATTAATTTAACTTTGGTACTATATATAATATCTGATTAGTGACATTATCAATTATTTATTTATGTTTAAGGTGAAAATACCTGATAATTCAAGCATATCAGCTTTAAGTATAAAACTAAATACTGTAAAAGTATTTTTATACTATCAACATATTAAAATTAATAATTTATTTCAGATGGCACCAGGACCTAAGAAAAGAAATTTTCATACACCTAGGAATACTAAAAATGCACAAGCATCTAAAGTCCCTGATAAAAATACTACTACTGAACCACAGAATGAAATAGATAAGAATGTTGTTATTAATAGTAATTTACCAACAGATTTAGGTATTTCGGAAAAAGATAAATATTCTAAAAGAGGTGTTGAAAGTAATTGGGTTAAATATGAAGAACCGCAAGTTGATTCTCATGCTGATTCTACACGTGGTAAAGATTTTAATGTCTTATTGAGTTATTCTGGGGGATCGGGAACACAAATTAAATTACAAGATGAAAAAGAATGGGATGACGAATTCACAAAAGATTTATCTCTAGATATACAAGATTTAGTGTGTGCAATGAAATGTATACCATTCCATGAAAGAATTGGTCTTAAAAATGTTTTTGATGAGAAAACCATAACAAAATTTATATCTGTTGCTAAAACTCACGAGATGGCTTATACGCCACAATCTAAATCTGAAATATCAGAAAATAAAATTACTAAAGAAGTTCCTGCGGAACCAGTTTTGACTATTGTCGAAGAACAAGGATTATTAGAATCTGATGATGATGACAGTTTGCCAATAAAAACTGTTCAAGAAAAAACTGAAGATTTAATTAATTCGCTTGCTGCAAGTTTATCTTTCAAAACATTTTCTGAAAATGTTGATGATAAAATTTCACCTGAATTCACTGTAGAAGAAAATAAGAAACCAGAAGCTGCTTCTAATGATTTGGATTTTTTGTTGTCATTGAATATTTCTTCAAAACTTCCTGCAAAAGAAGAAAATTCTTCGTCTTCTAAAAATACAAATGTTGATGATTGGCTTAATAGTATTCTTGATGATTAATCGAATGATTATTTAAAAATGTTAAATTTATTTTATATTCATGATGTGTCTATATTAAATGTTATACAATTTTCAAAAATAAAATATTTTCTTTGAGCTTATTTTTGTCTTTTTCTTCTTTTAGTTTAAATGATGCTGTCTTGTTATTGTTTAATTGAATGATTTGAAGAACAGATGCACACTGAAGTACTTATAAAGAAATTATCTGTATTTGGAGATTCATTATCTGTACTTTTGTTCATTGAAAGGTATATTTCTTATTTGATTATAAAAGATTAAAAAAAAGGGGGGGGGGGCTTTAAAAAACAAATTACTTTTCAAACCCAGGCAGTTTCAGGAAGGTACTACATTATTACCCTTTGGTTGAAAAAAAGCATCCTCCTTGTCCATCAATAAGAAAAAAAAAAAAAAAAAACTGCACCCTTTTTGTCCTTCATCCAGGAAAAATTGCACACTGATTATCCTTTGTATTACAGAATTTTGTGTTGACTCTGCCTATTTGTTGCTGTCTTACTCACACAGCGAACATAACCATTTTTAAAGCAATCTTTTAACTTTTTATTGCATTCTTCCACATTAAACTCTTCACTGAGAAACATTTTTTGCTATTTTTTGAAGCATCTTGTATTAAAATGGGAATCAATAATTAAATTATCTATTGATATATTAATTATCAAATCAATTACTTTTTTATAAGAATTTCAGCATATGCTTTCTAAACAGCTACTGAAACTGGCGTCAGCATTGCTTGTTATAACCGATTACTATCTATTCAATATATATGGGCCAAAAGAAATATTTTTCTTGATACAAAATCTTTCTAAAGAATCCTAATTCATATATACACAGTAAAGTACAAGAAAGAAACCCTCTAAACTAAAAATAAATGATTTACATATATAAATAAAACTATTGGGCATAACCAACATTTGCTTATATATTAGTACCAAGTAAAAGTAAAGAAAATAACTTTTTTGTATGCATACTTATAACAATCTTGAAATGTATGTCCAATTTTTAAATGCTGAATGTACCTTTTAGAATTTAAAAGTGCCCTTTGTTTTACTAGCAGCAGCCTGCCTTTTACAAAACCATTTTTTAAATGTAAAAACAATAAGAACAATAAGCTGTTTTCTATAAAATCAATAAAAAAGCTAAATTTTAGAAGTAAACATTATAAAATCTAAATAAAAATCATAAAGTATGTCATAGTTGAAATACTGCAGGTAACATGGTCTATTCAATTTTAAGATTAGCCAATGAAGGCCAATCTTAAAATTACTAATTTGTTGATGTGGTACAAATTTGGATACTTGAAAAAATTAATTAAAAGGGATAAGAAAATAACTTGATAGAGACATACTATATTTCATAAAACATACAAAAATATTGGTTTTTATAGTTTACTTTCCATATTTTTATTCACTTTAGAGCTCTGGATCAGTTATAGAATAGAAAGAATTTATAAAGCTTATTGAATGTAACAAAAATGTGAATACTGTAAATTCATAATATAACTGATATATTTACATAAAAATATCATGTCCATCCACAACAAGGTGAGCAAATTTCTTTCATAGTGGAAAAACGGGCAGCAAAAAATATGTTTATTTTGTTGATATAGAAGAAAATTCAAAGAATATATATTAGGTGAGCAGGTGAACCACAATATAAAAAAAAGTGGTACATGATTATGCAATTTGCATTACAGTACTTATTACAGAGAAAAGTTTGTTTTAAGCAAATAAAAATGTTGCTCTAAAATCCCTCAGATTGTGCTACTTCCTCTGTTTTTTTTTTTTTTTTTTTTTTTTTTTGTATAGCATTTCTTGTAGTTTTGCTATAGCCAGCCCAATCACCCCTCTTGATTTCTTCTTGTGATACTATGTGAAGGACAAAGTATATGCTTCCTCTGTAGCTGACATTAAAGTATTAAAAGACATGAATAAGACATACAGAGTGATTTACTACCAGTGCGACAAACTTAGAAGAGATGTAGTGGGCACAAAGACAATTTGGAATCACATAGCAAAGCAAGGTTCAGGGATGAGATTTTTCAGCTGATTTCAGCTTTTTTGTAGATTTAGCTTTCTGCCTTTTTTGTATTTTTAATGTGAATTTGTTACATTAGCTAATCAAATAAAGTATTATTGAGTTCTAAAGCATAATCATTTGTTCTTTTATATAGATTGAAGAATAAAAACTATATTTATTGCTTGAATATAGTAGAATTTGTCATCAAAATTTTAGTACTTCATTTCAACGTCTTGCCTTTTCATATAGTTTCAGATTTTTTGTCTTTTTATTAATCTCATCCCTGAAGGTTGGAAATGCAATCCTAACGAGATAGAGGATTTTTTAGCTATTTTATAATTATTTAAAGACACAACCAGATGGTTCCAATTTTTATTGAATTCAAGACATTTGTGTTAAAACAAACATATGAATGATAGGCATTTACCTTCACTTGATATTTTTTAGTACATTTAAAACAGTATGATGTATGATGTTTACTGATGCTTTCTAGTTCTCTAAAATATCAAGAAAACAAGAAACGGTAGGTGTGGCCAAATCTCGTAGATTTTACGTACACAATAGTTAAGGGATTAATGGCCATTACATGAAAACTGTCAACAGCAATTCGCAGAAGTGTTAGGATGAAAACTATGAATATATGGTGATCAAGAAATGACATTTAAAAGCTAAAAGCATAAAGTAAGTTATGAGTTTCCTAATAATTAATATCCTGTAACAACCCCCTATCTGATTGGGATTGAATTTCTGGCCCTAGATTGCTATTATGTGATTCTGAATCGTCTTTGTGCCCTCTACATCTCCTGTAAATTTGTCACACTGGTAGCTAATCACTCTGTATATTCCAGAGTCTTCCACATTCAATGCTAGTGAATATTGGATTGACATTTGGATGTGGTTCAAGTTCAAGCTATACATGGTGCATATATTGAAATATTATAAAGAATTTTACAAAATAAATTGTCTTTAATTGCTTGGTTACATTTTTTTATGTTTTTCTTTCTGTTTTTAAGGTACATCACCAGCTTTAAGCAAAATTTTGAACTAACATATTAATTTGCTGAAAAAATAGTTTTTATTGTAAGAAACACTGCAGTACAAACCACACTAGATCAACTACTTGATTTTATAAAATTTGTAAAACATATACTGTTTCTAAACATTAAGAAATGCAAATAGGACTTTTTGTGTGGGACCTATTCAGAAACCCAAGCTGATAAAATGGGTAACTTATCTCACAATTTGAATTTTTGAAGGCTGACTATAGACTCACAATCTATGCTTACCTCTATCAAAAATAAAGAAAAACTTAAAACTTTTCTTCTGCACATTGTAAATTTATTTCTTTCGTATTATAAGAATAGTAGTTAATCAATTTGGTCTAGTTTTAAAATGTACACAATTCACTTCAATAAAATAAACTTTATACACAGAAGAATATTATTCCTGCCTTATTTCAAATATAAAAATAGCCATTACTTAATTTTAAGAAAAGGATATTGATAACATTAACTAAACTTTTATACCTAATAAAATTATCCTTTTATAGTTGCACTTACTTTAAAATTCAAATATATTTCGAGCGCACACGCGCTCATCATCAGACAGGATGAATCCACTGGAAAGCACTGATGATGAGCGCGTGTGCGCTCGAAATATATTTGAATTTTAAAGTAAGTGCAACTATAAAAGGATAATTTTGTTAGGTATAAAAGTTTAGTTAATGGTTTAAAAATAACATTAAAGTTTCTCAATGTTTAATTTATTTAAAGACATCTTTAATTCAAAATTGGTTTATTTACCTCTCTTGTCCTCACTAGACATCCTTTGCTGTTGCACCTGCTGCATGTAGTGTTATTCTTCAAGTGTAGTGTTGTCCGGACTCTCTTCCTTCCCTTTATAGCTCAGTTTGAGCATACTTTGCCATTTAACGTCAATTAATATCAGATCATGGTCATTATTGCTATACAGTTGATCAGTACCTTCATGGCTTCTCTTTTTTCAACGCATAATTTTTATTATGGTTTTTAATATGGTTTTAAAATCTACTATAGTGTCTTTTTTCTGATTAGTTTTCGTTTCTGCAGTTATTACTTTAATAAACTTGAAAAGGATTGTCAAATCAATATCATATGACATGCAATGATTATGATCCAACATTAATTGACACTGAATGGCAAAATATGCTTAAACCGAGCTATAAAGGGAAGGAGGGCACTCAGGACAAAACTACACCTAAAGATGCAGCAGGCAAAAAATGCTTAGTGAAGACAAGAAAGCTAAATAAATTCATTTTGGACTGAAGTTTCTGTTATTATTTATTTGCACTATTATGTTAAAATAGATGTACATCTAACTTCTGATGTAAAATGTAGGAAGGTATATAGCATAAACAATAACAAGTGAAATGCTCATTTACTATTGATATATAAAATATTCAAATAAAAATAGATATGCTTCCAATTCACATTGAAACTAACTTCCAAGTTGCTCTATCAAATAACAGGTAAATATTCAAAATAAATACATTTACCAATTATTAACAGTTGATTGTGTTGTTTCTAATCCTATAGAGTCTGACGAAGTCAGACAAAATCTATAAGACTGTCAACTCTCGGAAAGTCCATTACAAGAAGGGAATCAATGTAAATATCCTCCCGAGAAGAGCCCAAACAATTCAAAATGTGTTCTACCTTCTTATTATATGTATAAAAGATATTGAATTAACTAGTGTTTTTAAACTGAGTAAAAACTATCTATTATGATGACAGACATATACAAGTGCAATTTTTTTTTTTGCATATATTAATACTTTTATCTGAAAATAGCATAAAGAGACTTTAAAATGTTATTACAACCTTTATTTTTTAGCAGTTGTTAAACCATTGATTGTTTCCAATACAGTCCTGCCAACTATCCCGTTTTTTAATCCTATCTCCCGTTTTTACGTTTTAATGTGTGTTTTCCCGTTTTTCTAATATTTTCGAAAATCGAACTTAAAAAATAGCTAATTTTTGACAATTTGTAGGTGCCATCTTTTCAGATTTACGAAGGCCTTCCAATTCACAATCTTTATTCATCCACAACATAAATGTCAATATTCATTTAAAACTTACTTTATGAGATTTTAGAATCTCTAAAGAAACATAATCCTTCAATATTTCTTGCTGATGTAATTATTTTTAACTCCCCCTCCCCCCCCCATATTTTCTTATCTCCAACTAGTTATCGGTGATCAAATGCTCTTTGGAACTCTTTTGTTTCTCATTCTTTCTCCATCAAACAAACCACAACAAAAATGTCAATATTCATTTTAAACTTGCTTTATTAGATTCTAGAGCCTATAAAGAAGTAGAAATGTTTAACAGTTTACACTCATGTAATTATCGTTTGACTCCCCCCACCCAAAAAAAAAAATAATAATAATAATAATAATAATAAATCCCTTTCTCCAATTAATTTCTCCAATTAGCTTTCTCATTCTACAACAAAAGAATCAAATATTTTCCACCAGGTTTTTAAAAATGTAGGGTACTGCTAATAATAAAAAAAAGAAAAAGAAAACACTTTTTAGATTCTTGAGGGCAGATTTGAATTTTTAAGGACACATTTGACATTTAAAATCCAAACACTTAATTTAAAAATTTAGTCATAAATATACATACAAAAAGAAAAAAATCTGTTTTTAAACTTTTTTTTAGTTTTACTTGTTAATGTGCTGATTGTCACACACAACAGTTTTATTTATATTTACAGCATTTATCTTCAGTTTGTATGCTATTTTTTACATAGGCAGTAATGGGGAAAAAAATAGATTGGGGCAAGGTTTTTTTTTCTTTCTTTCTTTTCCAAACAAAGATCAGGCAAGGTGCAGTACCCTCCTTAAATTATCTGGGGAAAACTCTGGATCAATGTTCATAAAAACTTGTTTTATTAGATTTTAGAACCAACTGAAGTGATATAGGGGTTCAAAATTCTTTACATTATGTAGTTATTTTTAGACTTTATTAATGAACTTGTTAACTATTTGTTTGTCCCCAATAAGTTTAAAATATAAATCATCAAACAAAAGTTATATTAGGTCTTTTTAGTTAAAAAAGTATCATGCATTGAATAATTTTGTTTTGTTTTTCTCCACAAAACCGTAAATCTCCCTTTTTCTCCCTTGAAATTATGTAAAATCTGTTTTTTTTCCCACCAAGGTTGGCAGCTCTGCCAATAGAAAGACATGGAAAATTCAGATTAAAATCAGTACAGACAAACAAGTGGGAAATGAAAAAAATATATAGACAAATATATGTTAATTAAACCATCAGTCAACAATAGATAAAATAAATCTGAAAATGTTGATGAAAAAAAAAGGGGGGAAGTGAGGTAAAATATAGAAACAAACAATTCAAAACACTGAATTGCACTGTTGTTCTTAAAACAGTTCATTTGAAAATAATAATAATAATAATAAATAAAAATAATGAGTGGTCACATATTTTATGAACTTGGGTGCAAAAAGAATACTGCAAAAGCACATTAACATATAATTAAATCAAATATTTGAAGGGGAGAAAGTTTTATATTTTGAAGGTATTTTTGGCTTCCTTGACATCTGGAACAAAGGTATCTCAAAAGTTTTCCATTCTGTATGATTTACTGACTAAAAGCTTATTGTGCATGCATAAAGGGTTCTTGCTCATATTTCTAAAACTAATCAAAACTTTGAATGGTTAATGCAATGCAGTGAAATATGTTTAAAATGAAATATTGGTTAACATGAAATGATATAGCTGTCTGGACAGTATGCTGTGCAATTTAATACATCTTTCTTTTAACATGAAAAAAATTCGCTTTCAATCTTCAGTGGCATGTTTACTGCAATATATTGCAGTCGGTAATGATATGTGTATAGTACTGATTATGACAGGCAAAAATATTTGGAGATCGTTCATAATTTAAATGATTCCACTTATGTCAGATTCCGACAACGAAATCAATGATGCAGTTCCTTTCTTCTCTACTTCAGAAATGCAGAAAATGATTAAAAGTATGTGCAGTTTTATTTAGATGTGCATTTGAATGAAGAGATGAAAAAAAAATGGATGATCTCAAACAGTTTTTGGACAATATGATGCTGCAAAAGACACTTCAATGAAAGATGTATGATTTTTTCCCCCAAAAAACAATAACTTTTTTTACTTTTTATCTCACCAGATGCAACCTACCAGTAGTTTAACAGAAAATTGAAATAAAATTTGGCAACATGGAAAATATTGAGTTTTGCATAACAAATATTTTAACATGAAAGTCCTTTTAAAAAAATTGTCATTTCAGTTTCATGTTACACATTTTTCACTATAATTTTTGGTTGGGTACATGCCATCATTTTATTCTGTCCAGCCATTTTTACTAATTCTTGGATGGAAAAAAAAAAAGCATTAGAGACATCTATCCCCCTCCCCCACATACGCAGACAGAAAGAAAATAATCTGAAAAAGGCATTTATGGTGTCTTTGATGCCTTAAATCTAAAGATATTGAAGAAATTTTCCCATTCTGTATGATTTACAGATAAGTTTTATTGAGCATGCACAAAAGTTTTTGTTTGTATCTCTAAATCTAAGTAAAATTTTGAAATAGTTGATACATCTAATTTTAAGTTGGTTACAGACCTAAACACCTGCCATTTGTTATTCAATTCCATTCAGCCATTTTCACATGATACCCAGACAGAAAAGCATTACATATTTATGTACAAAAAATATCCTGAAAGCATTTTTTTTTTTTTTTTTTTTTTTTTTTTATGTTTGAAATGTATAAACACTAAAAAAGTTTTTGATTTTGAGCAACTTACAGATAGTTTTTTTTTTTTTTGTTATTTTTATTAACATAGATAACATATTATAAAACCTATATTAACAAAGATTTAAAAAAAAAAAAAAAAAAAATCTTTCAATGTTTAATTTAAATTTGTAAATATAGGTTTTAATAAATTGCTGGCAGTAAAAAGGTTTTGTTAAAAGCTGAAGACAATAAACAAACTGCAAACACATACAACAGTCATTTCACATAAAAATAATTGAGCATGGCTCTTCATTGGGGGGGGGGGGGGACAGGCAGTAAGTATAGTGTGAAAGAAACACGGTATCATAGGCTCTAAGTGTCCAAGTAGCATTGGACAGATGTTGCAGTAAGAAAAAACCTTAAACCTACTGAATGAAAACCTTGAATTGAGTGATTAAACTGTTTTAAATATGTGCATTTTGATTTTTAAAAGGATTTTTTTTTTTTTTTTTTTTACTGATATTTTGTAAATATTAAATATATTTTTTACTTTCTTTTTGTTATGCAAATAGGGAAAAGAATAGGTTTATAAAAATATTTTAGGAGACAAATTTGCTATCCATGTCATGTCTGTGGCTTTAGCAACAATTATTGATATGTTGCCATGCTGGTATGAACCTTATTGCACATGTGTTTTAATTCAATTGCTTTTATTCATGTCCCTGATAAAATAATAATAATAATAAAAGAAAATAATATTCAACCAAATCTGAACATTTTATATAATAAAATAAATAAATATTATTCGGAAATAACACTGCCTTGCCATAAATGGCCAGACACTTTCGATTTTAGATGCTTTGTCAAATATCTAGAAAAATCAGGGGTCTGTTCAGAGACAAACCTGGGTCCATTAAAGGACCTTTCACAAAATTTTATATTTTAAAAAAGGACCCTTCACAAAATTTTTTAATCCTGAAAAAAAAACCTTCACAAAATTTTTCTCCTTAGACCTTTGATAAATCTCTCATTTTCAAAATTAATCTTCAGTGGAATGAACGCAGACTGCCTGAATAATCGGACATTTTTGTTGTATTTCTCTCGAAAAGCTGATATTCAATTTCTAATTTATAAAGGACTTCTATGCATATGTGTGAGTTTAGTTCTATAAAACTGAATTGTCATTGTCAAAAATGAAATCTGAATTGTAATTTTATTAGGCAAAATTACATTATTCACAATTTCACAAAAAGAGGACCCTAGCCGAAAAGTTTGGAAGAACTTTATTTTCACACTAAACTTAGATTCACAAAATTACGTGTAGAAATTTTTACAATTTCACAAAAACAGGACCTTGTGTGAAAAGTCTGGACAGGCCCCTGAAAATACATAAATTATTCTTAAACTTTGGGCATGTAAATAACATGTTATACCTCATTTAAATTACTTCAGGGACAAAATAAGGGACCAATAATAAATTAAAGAAAAAGCAGAATGTTTGGGTCTCTGTAAAAAATGGTAAAGCTCATATATTCATGAGATATACAGGGTTTTTTTTTTTTTTTTTTCCTTTTCTATTATTATAGTATTCAGGGTATTTATTCCAATGCAAACTAAAATTCAGTTCACCATATAAACATTTTTAATTTTTGTGATATTTGCATGGAGTGTAGTCAAAGAAAGGGCATTTTTTTAAAGAATCCTTTATAACTCCATTGAATATATATATGCTGATCCAATACAAATAAATACAGATAATTAAAAGAAGCCTGATAATAACAGTAAAACCCTGCAGAGGTTAATAAATGAAGCAAGTCGAGAATTGGTAAGCGGAGTGAGCAGGAAGCAGAGTCCCCTAATATATATTATTATAATGCATTTATTACTATAATTTAAAAGTATCACATCTAAAAGCTAAACTTTATTAAAAAGATAAATAAATAAAAATAATAATATGTTTTGACCATCACAAAACATTGTCATTCTACATAATAGTGCCACCTACTGTTTAACATGTACAAATATTTAATCTTAGCTTCTAACAAAAAATAATATACTCAGATAATTAAGTTTAGTTGTTTTCAAATGCTTTTCGAAGAGGAAAAAAAAGTTCTGATTCTTCAGTAGAATTTTTAAACGATTCTTTTTTAACACTTTCCAACAAGGTTGAAAAGTGTTTATGACTTTGGTTTGTCTGTCTGTCTGTCCGCGCTCTAACTCCCGTAAATATTTATGGAATTTCTTGAAACTGATATATGTTATTCAAGTTCACTATCGGACGTTCCCTATTGAAAATGGAGTTAATACCTCTACTGGTTTGTGTACAGGGACACCCGAAAGTATTTCAAAGCATTGTGTTCTATGAGAGATATTTCTATAAACCATATTTTCATACCTTTACTGTAGACATATCTTAATGAAATTGAAATATGTTATTCAAGATCACTATCGGACGTTCCCTATTGAAAATGGAGTTTATACTTCTACTCGTTTGTGTACAGGGACACTCGAAAGTATTTCAAAGCATTGTGTTCTATGAGAGGTATTTCTATAAACGGTATTTTCATACCTTTACTGTAGACATATCTGAATGAAATTTAAATATGTTATTCAAGTTCACTATTGGATATTTCCTGTATAAAATGGAGGAAATACCACCATCGGTTTATATACTGGGACACTCAAAAGTATTCCAAAGCATTGCGTTCTATGAGAGATATTTCTATAAATCAAATTTTAGTAACTTTAATTTCCACGAAGTTTTAGGAAATTAAAATATGTTATTTATATGCACAAAAGAATGCTTTGCATAGAATATAGCATGATTAGCATTAAATTTACAGGGTGGCACAAAAATATCCAGTTATATTAAGAGCTATTAATAAAAAATTGCTAGAATTGTACTTTCGTTTACGTTAAGCGTTTTTAACACTTTCTAACAATTTTAAGTGTGAATATGATTTCAGTTTTGTTTATCTGCCTGTCTGTCTGTCTGTCCGAGCTCTAACTCCCATAAATATTTATGGAATTTCTTGAAACTGATATATGTGTTTCAATTTCACTATCGGATGTTCCCTATTGAAAATGGAGTTTATACTTCTACTGGTTTGTGTACAGGGACACCCGAAAGTATTTCAAAGCAGTGCGTTCTATGAGAGGTATTTCTATAAACCATATTTTCATACCTTTACCGTAGACATATCTGAATGAAATTGAAATATGTTATTCAAGTTCACTATTGGGTGTTTCCTATATAAATGGAGGAAATACCACCACCGATTTATGTACAGGGACATTTAAAAGTATTCCAAAGCATTGCGTTCTATGAGATATATTTCTATAAATCAAATTTTAATAACTTTACTTTCCACAAAGTTTTGGGAAATTGAAATATGTTATTTATATGTGTAAATAAATGCTTTGCATAGAATATAGCATGATTAGCATTAGATTTACAGGATGACACAAAAATATCCATTTATATTAAGAGCTATTAATAAAAAATTGCTAGAATTGTACTTTCGTTTACATTAAGCGTTTTTAACACTTTCTAACATTTTTAAGTGTGAATATGATTTCAGTTTGTGTATCTGTCAGTCTGTCTGTCTGCCCGTGCTCTAACTCCTGTAAATATTTATGGAATTTCTCAAAACTGATATATTTTATTGAAATTCACTATCAGAATGTTCCATGTTGAAAATGGAGTGAATATCTCTTCTGGTTTGTGTACAGGGACACCCAAAAGCATTCGAAAGTATTGTGTTCTATGAAAGGTATTTCTATACACCGTATTATATTTTAATACTTTTACTTTGCACAAATCTTAATAAAATTGAAATATGTTATTCAAGTTTACTATCGGATGTTCTCTATTGAAAATGGAGTGAATACCATCTGAGGTTTGTGTACAGGGACACCCGTGAGTATTCCAAAAAATTGCGTTCTATAGGACTTATTTCTACAATTCAAACTTTAATAACTTCACTTTGCACAAATCTTAATGAAATTGAAATATGTTATTCATATGCATAAAAGAATGCTTTCTATAAAATATAGCATGATTGCATTAGATGTATAGGGCCTCACAAAAATATTTAGTTACATTAAGGGCTATTAATGGAAATTTGCTGGAATTGCATTTTCATTTGTATTGAACGTTTTTAACACTTTTAAACAATTTTTAATTTTGAATATGATTTCAATTTCTGTCTTTCAGATCTGTCTGTCCGAATGTTCGTCTTTCTATCTCTCCGTTTGCCCGCCTCGAAGTTCCTTAAACATTTTTAGAGTTTTTAAAAATTGATATATATTATTCAAGTTCACTGTGGAATGTTTCCTATTTAAAATGGCATTAATTGGTCCTGTATAACTAGTTTGTTTACAGGGACAACAACAACAAAAAAAAAACAACAATGCATTACGTTTTAGGACAGGATTTTTAGAAAGTTATATGAAAAATCGTTCTGCTGTAAAAATCATAAAAATATTGAAATGTATTGTTAATATTCTAAAATAATGTTTTGTATAGAATATGATACGATTATCTTTCTGATGTACAGGGCTACACTAAAATATTCAGAGAGTTTAAAAGCTGTAATTATAATCTAATAGCTGCATTTTCTTTTTCGTTAAGCCTTTTTAACACTTTCCAAAATGCCTAAGAGTAATTTTTAAATCAATTAGTCTATCTGTATATTTTTCAGTCCTTCTGTCTGTTGTGTGATAACATAGGCAAAGAATATTAAAAGTTATTTGATACAACAATTACGTACAGTTGGAAAGTGTTACTAATCAATGCGTTTTGCATGATTTTTCTCTCTTGTTTTTTTTGTTCCCTAGTAAGTCTCAGATATATATTTTACCTAATTTTGTACAAAAAGTTTTTTCTTATATATATATATATATGTATATGTATGTATATAAATGCTACAATTATTTTAATGTTAATTTCTTTCTCTTTTTTCTTTTTATAGAGTGAAACATGAGAGTCAGTCGTCATGATGTTTTAAAATTATACCGAGATTTAATTAGTTATTCCAAAACTTTAAAATACACAGATAAGAATTATTACCTGGATAGAGTAAAAAGTGAATTTACACAAAATAAGCATCTTCAGACTGAAGACGAAATTTTGCATCAGTATAATGTATGTATTTTATTATTATTATTATCTTTGCTATATGTCAGACAAAGACATTCACTGCTTACTTACAGACATATGCACAGACACAAAGAAAAAAAAAAAAAAAAAAAAAAGATTGTATTAAAAATGTAATGGGGCAATTTAATTGTTTATGGGCAATAATTGTATGGAATAATATTTTCCGACATTAACTTTCTTTAATGATAATTGTAATATAGTGTGCAATATTCACATGTACAATGGTACGTTATAGCTAGAAAATAGCATACATATAATTATATAGCATTTAATGTTTGTTTATAGTGTGATTCAAAATACTTTATATGCTTTACGATCTTTTTAATGATTTATATTACTTTAAATTGCACATAAAAGTTTAATATAGAAATGCATTAATTTTTTTATAAAAGTGTAAAGTAAATCTTTTAGCTAGCCTTAATATTACACTATGAAAAATGCTAAATGCAAATATATGTTTACGAAGAAGAAAAAATAAAATCTCAGTTAAATTACAGTTCTTTTTACAGTTTATTATCATTTTTATATTGCATATTAATCTTTAAAGAAAATAATGTCTATTTTTGAAACAGTATTTTTTTTCATTTTGAAGTAATTAATAAGGCAACACAATTTTTATGAATGATTCTAAAAGTCATATTTCATTAGGTTAATGCTAATTATAGTACTAATTGTGGTTATTTTAGTCAGTAATCTTATGACTATTACTTAATGCAGAATTACACAATACAATAGCCATATGTTTTTCAAGCTTAATTTTATTTATTACTATTGTTAAAAAAAAAAAAAGCAATTAATAAGTGTTATACCAAATATGTTATTTTTAATTATTTAAGAAAATAAAGTCATTTTATATCACAATGTTTATTTGTAATGCTAAAATGGAAATAGTTCTTCCTTTCTTTCTTTTTTCCTTCCACAAAACACAAATATGTGCTCAGAGCTAGATTATGGCACGGGCACACGGGGCACTGGCCCAGGGTCTCAAGATTTAACAGGGGCCTCGCTTCTAAAAGTTCCAAAATAAAAGTACAAATTTTCACATGATATGTCTAATAAAAGCAAAAACCGATTAAAATTCTTTCTATGCCACATTAAAAAGTTTAAGCGATTGTTAAATTTCGTTTCTAAACTAATGTAAGATAACATTTATATTGGCTGATCAATTTCAAATGAATTAATAAACAATAGGTGGCTGTTTTTTTTTTTTTTTAATAGAATGGGCTTATTTTGTCGACAGGGATGAGATTTTTCAGCTTTTCAGCTGATTTCAGCTTTTTTGTACATTTAGCTTTTCAGATTTTTAATTTTTTTTTCAGCTTTTTTTATGTTTCTGATGTGCATTTGTTCTTTTTTTATATATTTAAGGTTAAAATAAATATTTATTACTCTAATATAATAGATTTTGCCATCAAAATTCTAATATTTAATTTCAACATCTTGTCTTTGCGTATAGTTTCAGCTTTTTTGTATTTTTGCTAATCTCATCCCTGTGGGAGGGGCCTCCAAATAGCACCAGTGCCCCTTGTCTTTAAAAAGCATAGTCGGGCCCTGTAGCTAAATATCATCAATTATTCTTTAACTACATTTCTTGCGAACATGGGAGCTTCTGTGCAAGTGAAACTTGAGTCCAGTATTAAAATTGGGGTAATAACCTTTGTGGTTAAAAGAAAATTGCGATAAGGAAACACCAAATGACTGGACGTTTACCAAATCTCAACCTTTCAGTCAATTTGGCACCCCTCCAAGCCAATGGAATTGTCTTCAAAGCTAGGCATGAGAAACGTGGTTACACTATATAGAGTTAAAACTTCTATTTTATTGTTAGATGAGATGTTTCTTGTTTTTAAAATTTCATATGAATGGTAATAATTTTCTCTTAAATTTTACTATGGTAATTTTTTATGAGATTTAAATTTTTGCCTATAATGTTTTTATACTGCCCATGATGTGGTGTCAGACAGCATAGTATTATTTTGTTTTTGCTATATTTCTTCTTTTAATTTTATTTTAGAACTACTGTTCTACACCATTAAAAATTTTAAATTTAATGTAAATATTTATCCAGAGTATCTGTAAATTTACAGTAATTCTTAGTTAAAAGTGAATAATTGAGATTCTCAATCTTTATTCTGTATTTTTACCTAATTTCATTATTTATTTTTTTAATTAAAATTAAAAATAACTGATTTTACATTAGAAAAAGCATTCTAAGTCCAAAATATATTCTTGCCAATAATTAATTAAATTTATATTAGTTATTAAAGTGAATATATAAAATAAGTTTTTTAACATCTCCATTTATTTTTCTCTGTAAATTTACATAAGACTTAAGATAATACATTACACAGAGTTTTCTGTTGAAATTTTTAAGTGTAGTATAGTAAAATGACTTTAAATGCTAGACAGTAGTGTATTTTTCAATTATTAAAAAGCATATGATTTTAGGTCTGAAATATTTATGTATTTATTTTATCATTTAAATAATTGTATTACTATATAAATATCATACACACACACATATATATACAGTATAATCTTGATATTTTGAAAACCTTGATTTGTAGAAAAGTAATATTCCCCCTTGATTTTACTTATTCATCCAATGTTAATTTTAATTCTTATGTCGAAGAATTTTCACTCAAAACCTTGTTTTGTTTGAATATTTTTTGAAGTAAAAAAAAAAAAAAATTCAGAAAAATCGCTGTTCTGTTGTGTTGAAGCGAAAAGGTATGTTACCTAAAACCTCTCACACCCTTTATTATCTATCTGAAGGATTAGGGATGATCCAAGTAACTATAATATTTTTGGTCATTTGAGCGACAAACAAAGGGATAAAAATAAGTTTTTTTGTCGTACATCAAATAAACACACACGTGTTTCGACCAATGACAATCTCAGCTCTTTTTCTTTGAGCTCCGGTTCAGTCGTTGCTAATAGCAACATGATGTATCTGCAAAAGATTTATGGGTTGCATTTTGGGGGAAAGGAGCATTTATAGGTATGTGTTAATGTCTCACAGCATATGGATAACTTGGCCTGAGAAAAACGTGTCCGGAAATCACCAGTTGTTTCAAAAATGGAAAGTTCAGTAATCATTAAGCGAAAATTGAATTTGTTGACAAAAAGATAGCGATTTTAGAGGCAATAGCATACTTGCCAACCAATTTTAATAAAAAAAAGGGAAGATTTTTTTTACCCCCCCCCCCTTTTGACGTAATAAACTATACAGTTTTACAATTTTAATATTTAGAAGCAATCTATAAAAGCGTTTTACTATATAGATTGATTATACTAAATATATAAAAGTTTTAAATGAAGTTATTCCTCTTCAACATATAAATATCTACAAAACAGAATCTGTAAGAAATTTATTTAACAATAGACAAAAAACTTAGTTAAGTTAAAAGTATAACTAATTTTTTTAATAAATAGAATATGATTTTTGTGTAAGTACATTAATCATACATATAAAAAAAAAGCAGCAGTAGCTAATTATCAGTTTCAAGCGTGCATAAAACCAACTGAGTATTAATTTTCTTAAATTGATTTGGAAAAAATTTTCCTACCTGAAAAAATTATTCTCCTTTTTTCCCCGTGTTTACACATTTGGTATAAATATAACATACAAATATTTAATTTAATTGAGGAAAAATAAACAGATTCATTAAATTCAGCAATAAAGATAAAAAAATAATTACATGCATGAGAAATATTGAGCACTTCCATTGCTTTATTGTTTCTAGAATTGATCACTATCCGGGGAAGGGGGGGGGGGGATACAAAAATAATTACAGAGTAAGAAATATTACTCTGTGAACTCTACTTCTAGAATCGAATGGAAGAAATTTAAAATTAATATTATCATTTATGTTGCAGATGGATAAAGATTAGGAAACAAAACACTTCTGCAGAACATTTGATTGCTGATCACTAGTTGGAGATAAATGAAAGGGGGGTGGGGGCAAAAAATAATTAGATCAGCAAGAAATATTTAACAATTCTATTTCTTTACATGTTCTAGAATCTCATAAAGCAAGTTTGAAATGAATATTGACATTTATGTTATGGACGGAGAAAGTTTGGGAAACGGGAGTTTTCGTAGAACATTTGGGTTTTCTCTTTTAAACGAACGATATCAGCGACTTTTTTAAAAATGGAAGATTTCATCATCTGTCCGGAAAAACGGAAGATACGTTAAAAAACCGGAAGTCTTCGTGGAAAACCGGAAAAGTTGGCAAGTATGCAATAGATAAAGGCCTAGGAAAAAAGTATTTCAAAATTCCAGCATCCACTTCATCAACAATATTGAAAAACAGAAACAAGATTGAGAAACTTTTCAAGCAGGAAAAAGGAGCTGCGAAGATGATCAGAATGGCTAGATATCCCAATTTAGAAGAATGCCTCATAAAATGGTTTAAACAGTGCAGAGTTCGTAATGTCCCTCTTGGAGGCAATGTGTTAAAAGAAAAGGCCGAACAGTTTTCAGAAAAACTGGGGCACAAGGATTTCAAAGCCAGTAATGGATGGTTGGAGAACTTTAAAAAATGTGACAACATAATTTTTCGAAAATTGTGTGGCGAGAGCCAGTCAGTGAGCGATGAACTTTGTTCAGAATGGATTAAAAATCTTCCTGATCTTTTGAAAGACTATTCTCCAGACAACATTTATAATGCTGATGAGACAGGGCTTTTCTTCAAAGCACTGCCAGACAAAACTGCAATTTTCAAAGAAGAAGTATGTCACAGAGGAAAATGAAGTAAAGATCGAGTAACGTTGTTAGCTGCCAACATGAGTAGGACCGATAAATTAGTTCCTTTGATGGTTGGAAAATCAAAAAGCCCAAGGTGCTTTAAAGGAATGAAGTCTTTTCCTCTTCTTTATAAATCAAACAAAAAGATTGGATGACAAGCAAATTTTTTGCAGATTGGCTTAAGCAATTAAATAAGAATATGTGCAAAAAGAAAAGAAAATCATTCTTTTCATTGACAATTGCAAAGCGCACAGTATTATCCCAGAAATGAAAGTAGTAAAATTAGTTTTCCTCCCACCAAACAGCACTTCTAAGCCACAACTTCTCGATCAAGGGTTAATTACAAGTTACAAAATTGGATACAGGAAAGAGGTAGTGAAGAAGATTGTAGATGCTATTGATAAGAAAGAGGAAATCGCACTAATAAATATTCTTGATTGTATGAGGATGGCTGATTGAGCTTGGAGGCATGTGATGCAAAAGACTATCGTGAACTGTTTCAGAAAAGCTGGCTTTGTGACAGAAGTAGAAAATTAATCGGACGAGGAACAGGAAACCAGCATTGAACCTGAAAATGAAATGCAGTGTGAAGAATGGGGAAAATTTTCAAATTTGCTCAACTTTTCCAAAAACATAACTTTTGCTGAATTAGATGCTAACATTGAAGTTTGTGGGTTGTGGACCAATGATGAAATCATTTCTCAATCGATTTCTTTTCTGCCGTCTGATGATGAGGAAGAAGTGGGTGTTTCGCAACCATCACCTAGCGTTAGTGTGTCCCAAGCTAAAGATGCTGTTCACATACTACGATGCTTCATGGAATGCTTGGGAAACGTGGGAAACAATGACTTTGGTGCTACTTTTCAAATTGGAAAACTGGTTGAAGAAGAACTTTAAAAGGGATGCCGTCAGGCCACAATACTAGAATTTTTTAAGAAAATTTAGCAATGTAAGTCATTATATTTTACTAATTTTTTTTAACTTAATGTAATAATTTTTGATTACTTTTTAAAATTAAAATTAGCATTACTGTATTTTTAGACTTATTGTCAACTATCATTACATATTTATACTTATTATCGCCTATCATGACTGTAATTTTTAGAATATTATTTCGTATCTTGTGTTTTTACGTGAAATTGTATATTTTGGCAATGACTTTATTGTCTCGAAAACTCACTATCTCAAATTCTTTTTAGCATCCCTATGATTTTGAGATATTGAGTGTATACTGTATATATGTATATACAGGGTGTATGAAGAAAAAAAAAATTACCTTATTTTAAACTGTGATGATTTTTAATGAATGGAACAAAGTGTAAAATACTCAAAAAAGTACTAAAGTTTTATCAATGGTATTATGATAACTGGGATTCCTACCTACAAAAATTGAGGACCTGAAACACAGGATATTAGAATCAGTGCTGATTGTGAACCTACTTTAAAAATCTTAAAATTGCAGGAAAGGAAATAAAAAATAAAATAAAATAAAACAGGATGCAATTAACATTTTTTTTTTTTTTTACGATTGTAACAAACAAAATACATGTAATGTAAATTTTTTATACGTCTAGAAAAATAGTAGTAAATTATGAAAGATATACCTTAATTTCCATTATACAATAGTTTGAAATGAATGAATTAATTATAGGTGGTTTGCAAGGAATCTAGCACTGCAACTAAAGGTCTATTGTACTACTCTATAAAACCTAATCTTTAAAAAAACCTGTGACAGATAGAAAGCCCAACAGACACCTGACTGGAATGTTCTGAAGCTCCCTAGGCTCAATTAAATACTGCCCCAAGTGCTCAAACCTGTAGGCAGAGAAAACCTCTCATTCACATAGAATATGTGTTGCAGTTTCCTCCTTGTACTTTCAACCACTACAAAATGGGTCACTGGCAGTACCCATAACATGGAGATATCTGTTCAAGTTACAGTGTTCCGTAAGAAGACCTTGCTGATGCTATTTCTATTAAGTTTCGTGAGTTCATTAGACCTAGCACTAGGATTACTACAGTTAAGCTCTTTAGCTTGCCTGCTCCCCTCAGTCTTGAGTCCAGAAGAGTACTGCAAGTTTCTCATAATGGAGAAAATAGTACTCCTCAACTAACTGCCAGAAATACTCAGGACAGGTCCAGTACCAATAAATGATGTATCAGAATCCTTCCTAGCCAGCTCATCAGCTAATTCCCTAGGATACCAGTGTGACCTAGTACCCAATACAGGAAGACTTTGTTGTTAGTAGCAAGAGCCAGGGTTAGAAATAAACGGTCGTTAGTTGTATTTTGCGACCAGTTTTTTCATTTTGACACCTAGAATTCCAACTACAGGTGCCATATTTGACACCTGGATTTTTTCCTCATCATATCTAATAATTTTCCCATTCCCATCAGACAGTAAACAAGTCTATTTCACCTAACCTAATTAAAACTAACCTAATAAAAATCTAATTTGAACCTAATAAAAACTGATTTAAGAAATCATTTCTCTATGAAAGTAGTTGACGATTTGTTAATGATTAAATTAAACAGCCCTAAATTTGAAGATTTCTGCCCAGAAAATGCTATTAAATTGTGGTGGAATTGGAATGATGTATCATCTGGGCGAAGAATGAATTTGTGATTTTAAATATGTATGTTTAATATTGTCAATGTAATTACATTCATTACATAAATATTTTTTATACAATCTTGCATATATTATTTACAAGTTGATGCTTTTTTATTATTATTATTATTTTAAATATACATATTTAATTATAGATGGCACCTAGATTTTTAATTTGGACACCCAAAAAATTTAATCCAGGTGTTATTTTGACGCCTAGTTTCAAAATTCTTATTTCTAACACTGGCAAGAGCACTGAGTGAAATAACACTCCCAAACAAGAGAAGTCATCACTGACTTCTGTAAAACCAACAGGGCAGCCTATACAATAGTTTACTTTTAATAGTCATTGATAAATAATAATAATAAAAACCTACAAACCCTGTAGTAATCAATATTATTACTTTAGAAAAATGTAGCACAAATGTACCTATTGTCTTCATGTTGTAAGTGCTGCTGGAGGTGGATACATAAAAAATTTATAAATAATGTTAACACTTTCTGATTTTTTTTTTTTTTTTTTTTTTAATATTGTTTCATTAATTTTGCATGTTACCATTAAAAAAAAATATTACAGTTTAAAATTGGGTCTTTAGTTTTATACATCCTGTTTCTCTCCATATTATTAAATGTTCATTATAAATTATTTCTTTTACGATAATATATATATATATATATTGTTTTCTTCGAATTTTTATTGTAAGGAAAATATTTTATTTGTATTTTTTTTTTTTTCTTTTAGAAAGGCAAGAATTTTTTGAAAAACAAAAGACTTGTTTGAAGTTAAAATATGATTCCAATGAAAATTTTAAGACCTCATTTCAAAGCATTTCATATTAGACCTGTGTTGCAAAATTTTTTTCGAAATAAAGTGGATATTGATTATTCAAGATTTCCTAAGTTGAAAGAAGAAGAACTGGAAGAACAATTTATTAGTGGTCATGGTCCTGGCGGCTCAAAAGTAAACAAAAGAACTAATTGTGTTCTCTTGAAACATTTGCCAACAGGTATTCATTAAGATTTTTTTTTTTTTTTTTTTCTATCATGATATTTACCTAAAATTAATTTATTAAAAGATTCATTAATTATATTTACTTATCTTTTAAACATATATTTATTTTTTCTGTTCCTATTCTATATTTATCTACCTTCATGACCAGAATTTCTGTTCTTATTATCTTTGTATGCTTCATTTTGTTCTCTTTACCATTTTCTACAATTGAAAAGCAAAACAATAGAAAAAAATAATAAGAATTAATAAAAATAAGAATTTTTGCTTAAAAAGACAATACAGTATGAAACCATTTTTCCAGACTTGTTAGGATGAGATATACGATTATTCTGGTTCATTGGATTGCCATAGAAAACAATAATAATTGATTAGTCATATACGAAGAACATATGTGACTCTACCTTTAATCAATTAATTGATTTAAGAATGCTTTATCAATAATGCCTTGATTCAAATAATTGATTTAAGAATTAAACAATATAAAATAAATAATAATAAATGTGGCAGCTATTTAGGAATACCCTAAAAACTTAATAATCTTGCATGAAAACAGAATACCCTGTATCCAAAAGCTTTCATTTCAAATTTTGCTAAGTGAAACTTTAAAAACAGGAAATTACTTTTTAAATGAGGAAACAGGAAATCAGTTAATATAAGTTCTTCATAAAACAAAGTATAATTTTTATTTTAAATTAATTATTGGTGTTTCAAACTGTTCTTATTTAATACTCATCTACATTCTTTTTTCCTCCATACCTTAAATTAATTTAATGCATATTTCATTTTAAAAAAGGATTCCTTATGTATACAAAATTATTCTCGATAATTGATTTTCAAATAAATAGTTTTATACTGTAATTTTTTAAAATATAATATTGTAATTTGTAGAAGTCAATTTTTTTACTACATATTATGATATTATTATTTATCTGTAATTAGGATGAATAGTTTAACAGGGTTGCTACACAAATCAAGAGAAAAAATTCCCTGAGTTTTCCCTGTCCCTTTTAGAAGTTAAATAGATGACACACAATCACGCAGCATTAGAATCTAACATGTTTACAGGTTAATTGAACATATTTAGGGTATATTAATTTACTATAGTTGGGGGGAAAAAAACATAATTGATTCATTATAAAACACTAGAATTTTAAAAAATATTTGATTATGAAAAAAATTTCCAATGTTTTTCCAAAAAATTTCAAAATTCCCTGAATTTTCCCTGTTTTTGCAATAAATTTTGAAAATTCCTTCAGTTTTCCCTGTTTTTTAATAGATTTTCAAATTCCCTGAGTTTTCCAGATTTTCCAGGTGCCGTAGCAACCCTGTTTAATTATTGATTTTAAAAAATTATCCAAACTCTGTACTAACTAATCCATAAAAAATATAATAATTTTGTCCATATACACTGTATGGACAAAAATATCTGGACACATTCTAATTTAGATGTTTAGTTACATAATTAAAGAAATATTTGATGGATTCTCTTGGAATATCAGAGGTTTATAGAGTATGGTATATTTCTTATATTTCCCTGAAGTTGTCTTGAAGGTAAAAAGATCACCACTAACAAATTAATGAAAAAAAAAAGTTTGAGATCACCCTGTAAATGATAATGTTTAAAATGTGTTGTAGCTGTAATATTTGATTATGATGCTTCTTTTAAAATTATATATATAAGATAAATATGGTGTATTCATTAGTCTCTCATAAGAATCCAGAGTCCATTTACAAAGTCTTTTAGTACTCAGGACATCCAAGTACCATTTATGCAGGGAGGCTAAAATACTCTTAGAAAAGCACATTGAATGTTACGATGACCAGGCAAAAGATGCTATTATCAAACAGGGGTGGAATTAGATGTGCTTTATAATAACGAGATATATAAATTAGAGTGCTCATTCAATGGATGAAGTATTAGCTTTCCGTGGTTCAAGACGAATCACATGACATGCTGTTCGTGTGACATAGGTTGCTGTGTTTGGCCCTTTATCGCTATTTTGGCATTTAAAATATCAGTTCAACAAATTATCATTGTTATTAGGTAACATGACAGTCCTATGACCGAAATAAATTGTTTTTAAAATAATTTTGCACATATTTCACATTTTAATAAACTATAAAATACCTTTTTTTTTCATCGTTTCCCAACAAAGTTTAAAAGTGTTTACAAAAGAAATTTAAACTTTTAAAGAGCTAAATTTAACAACAAATAATAATTTTTCAACTATTTTTAAGCATTTTGTCGGTTAAAGTTCAACTACACGAAATAAAAAAGAAGTAAAATCAAAATCAAAATGATTTAGAACAAAAGAATATTAAACTACGTAAGTAAACAAAAACATTGGCGGTTACGACTTATACAAAGAACAATCTCCACTCCACTGCCATAGAAATTTACTGAAAATAAGCTGTTACCAAGGGAACCACCGAATACGCAGGTGCAAGGAGAGCATGTCACATGACTCATCTTGGACCTTCTCAAGGGTTACCATTTATCACTCTACTTTATATATATTGTTGCTTTATAAAGTAACAGCTGCTTGCAAAAAAAGTACATTTTTACAATGCCACCACTTTTAAAGTTCTAATTTCTGCATTAACTGCTAAAAGGTTTAATCTCCACTTAAACTTTTCTAATGGTCATTAATTTGATGATTAACATTTTAGCTGGGTTCTAGATATCCAGAATTTAATGAATATGCAAAAGTGTCACCACAAGAAAGGTGAATTGTATTAATGTCATCAACTATTTTATTAAAATTGTCTATTTTATCTTTGTTTGTATTATGAAGTCAGTGTTTAATCCAGAACAAATTTAGTGCCGCATTGAGGAACTTTCACAAAGTCAACTTTTAGCAATGGGATACCTTCACAAATTCACTTTTCAGCAAAGAGGCACCTTCACAAAGTCAACTTTTAGCAATGAGGTACCTTCACAAATTCACTTTTCAGTAAAGAGGCACCTTCACAAAGTTAACTCTCAGCAATATAGCTGCACTCTAAAAAATTTTATAAGTTTCACTGCATCGAACACATAAAATTACCCTCAATTTGAATATTTACTAGAGACAATGGTAAATATCTAAGTAAACACTTTCTTAGCTTACATATAAGAAATAACTTGATTTGCCTATATATATATATATATATATATATATATATATATATATATATATATATATATTGCAACTGTTCCATTTTATTTTTTAAATGCATTTTAAAATGACAAAAACTGCTTTGAGCATTATTAATTTTCACAAAGTACTTGATGTTTTCACAAATTATTTTATAAATTCACAAATGGGGGTACCATTTTGAAAAGCAATTTTGAAAAGGCTGGATTAAACCCTGGAAGTCTTTTGCAGTGAAACACACTTCACAGGGATAATTTCAGAATTATTTTTAAGCTATGAATTTTGAATATGATTTTCTTTAGACTATCATAAAACATTAATTTAAATAATAATTTAAAATCTTAATATTTTCTATCCTTTCATTTATTTCTATAAGAATATCCTATATATTCAGTGTTTCACATATACAGATTTCTTTACAAGCATTGAGATTTTTTTGTGTGTTTTGTGTATAACATGCAAGGCTTTCAAACTAATAGAATGTTATTTTCAGAAACTTGACATATTACAGTATAAACAACATATTGTAATTAGTCATAACCTTGCAATTAGAATATAAAAATATTGAATATCTAATAAAATGTAAGCATCTTTATTACATACTAGCAGGCTACGCCCGCTTCGCTGGTCACTATTTTTAAATGAATCACAATAATTAATGAATTCTCAAAATTGCATTAATTTTTATCATGTGATAAAATAAGAGAAAAAAATTTCTCATCGGGAAAAAAGTCGCACTGGGTCCCCACTGCCTTCGGCAGCGTAGACCCGTGCGCTACGCGCACGTACTCCTTCACCATCCTTATGACTTCTCAAAATTCCACGTTATTAATCATAAAATTTCATTCTTAAGAAAAGGAATTAAAAAATATATCATTTAGCATCGGGTAAAAACTCACACCGAGACCCCACTGCCTTCGGCAGCGCAGATCCATGCGCGCTGCGCGCGCACGTTTGAGGATATGCGTGGGCTGTACTCGCATGTTCCTTCTCAACTCAAACTTTTATTATTAAGAAATTAAAATTTAAAAAAAAAATATTTTATCATCGGGTAAAAACTCACACCGGGTCCCAAACCCATGCGCGCTGCGCGCCAATTCCTTCCCCACCCTTCCAGCCCCTCCTAATTAACTTACATATACCAATTTTGGACGGTCTTACTCAATTAGCTGAGATGCAAAAGAAAACCTGATCAGGACACCTTAAATTTGTAAATCAGATGAAATCTCGAATTCAAATTTCGATAATATAACAGAACTTTAAAATATCTTTCGAATGATGTATTAGAAATAATTTAATCATAATTAGAATGGGAAATATTGAAATTTAAAAAAATTACAGCGCCATCTGGCGGTAGAAATTTCTGTAATCTATTGTTCCATTCCAGATCAACAAAGTTTTCAAATGGTGTATTACTCATGAAATTATTTTAATTAGTAGATGAGATACAAAAGAAAACCTAATCAGGACACCTCAAAACGTGTAAATCGGGGGAAATCTCGAATTCCATTTTCGATAATGTAAAAGTACTTTAAAATATGTATCAACTAAAATAAGCTTTCAAATGATGTATTACTTATGAATTTTTTTTTAATTAATAACTGATATACAAAAAAATAAAAAACTGATTCAGGACACCTCAAAACGTGTAAATTTGGTGAAAACTTTCGATAATTTAAAAGAACTTTAAAATATCTTCCGAATGATGTATTAAAAATAGTTTAATCATAATTAGAAATTGAAATATTGAAATTTTAAAATATTACAGCGCCATCTGGCGGTACAAATTTCTGTATTCCACTGTTCGATTCCAAATCAAAAAAGCTTTCTAATGATGTATTACTTATGAAATTATTTTAATTAATAGCTGAGATACAAAAGAAAACTAATTCAGGAGACCTCAAAACGTGTAAATCTGGTGAAAACTTTCGATAATATAAAAAACTTAAAAATATCTTTTGAATGACGTATTAAAAATAATTTAATCATAATTAGAAATTGAATTATTGAAATTTTAAAATATTACAGCGCCATCTGGCGGTAGAAATTTCTGTAATCAACTGTTCAATTCCAAATCAAAAAAGCTTTCTAATGATGTATTACTTATGAAAATATTTTAATTAGTAGCTGATATAAAAAAGAAAACCTAATCAGGAGACCTCAAAACGTGTAAATCTGGTGAAATCCCGAATTCTATTTTCGATAATGTAAAAGTACTTTAAAATGTGTATCAACTCAACAAAGCTTACAAATGATGTATTACTTATGAAATTTCTTTAATTAATAACTGAGATATAAAAGAAAACTGATTCAGGACACCTCAAAACGTGTAAATCTGGTGAAAACTTTCGATAATTTAAAAGAACTTTAAAATATCTTTCGAATGATGCGTTAAAATTAATTTAATCATAATAAGAAATTGAAATATTGAAATTTTAAAATATTGCAGCGCCATCTGACGGTACAAATTTCTGTATTCCACTGTTCGATTCCAAATCAAAAAAGCTTTCTAATGATGTATTACTTATGAAAATATTTTAATTAGTAGCTGATATACAAAAGAAAACCTAATCAGGAGACCTCAAAACGTGTAAATCGGGTGAAATCCCGAATTCCATTTTCGATAATGTAAAAGTACTTTAAAATGTGTATCAAATAAAATAAGCTTTCAAATGATGTATTACTTATGAAATTTTTTTAATTAATAACTGATATACAAAAAATCAAAAACTGATTCAGGAGACCTCAAAACGTGTAAATATGGTGAAAACTTTCGATAATTTAAAAGTACTTTAAAATATCTTCCGAATGATGTATTAAAAATAATTTAATCATAATTAGAAATTGAAATATGGAAATTTTAAAATATTACAGCGCCATCTGGCGGTACAAATTTCTGTATTCCACTGTTCGATTCCAAATCAAAAAAGCTTTCAAGTGATGTATTACTTATGAAATTATTTTAATTAGTAGCTAAGATACAAAAAAAAACTAATTCAGGAGACCTCAAAACATGTAAATCTGGTGAAAACTTTCGATAATATAAAAAAACTTTAAAATATCTTTCGAATGATGTATTAAAAATAATTTAATCATAATTAGAAATTGAAATATTGAAATTTTAAAATATTACAGCTCCATCTGGCGGTAGAAATTTCTGTAATCAACTGTTCAATTCCAAATCAAAAAAGCTTTCTAATGATGTATTCTTTTTGAAAATATTTTAATTAGTAGCTGATATACAAAAGAAAACCTAATCAGGAGACCTCAAAACGTGTAAATCGGGTGCAATCCCGAATTCCATTTTCGATAATGTATAAGTACTCTAAAATGTGTATCAACTCAACAAATCTTTCAAATGATGTATTACTTATGAAATTTTTTTAAATTAATAACTGAGATATAAAAGAAAACTGATTCAGGACACCTCAAAACGTGTAAATCTGGTGAAAACTTTCGATAATTTAAAAGTACTTTAAAATATCTTTCGAATGATGTATTAAAATTAATTTAATCATAATTAGAAATTGAAATATTGAAATTTTAAAATATTACAGCGCCATCTGGCGGTACAAATTTCTGTATTCCACTGTTCGATTCCAAATCAAAAAAGCTTTCTAATGATGTATTACTTATGAAATTATTTTAATTAGTAGCTTATATACAAAAGAAAACCTAATCAGGAGACCTCAAAACGTGTAAATCGGGTAAAATCCCGAATTCCATTTTCGATAATTTAAAAGTACTTTAAAATGTGTATCAACTAAAATAAGCTTTCAAATGATGTATTACTTATGAAATTTTTTTAATTAATAACTGATATACAAAAAATAAAAAACTGATTCAGGAGACCTCAAAATGTGTAAATATGGTGAAAACTTTCGATAATTTAAAAGAACTTTAAAATATCTTTCGAATGATGCATTAAAAATAATTTAATTAGAATTTGAAATATCGAAATTTTAAAATATCTGGCGGTAGAAATTTCTGTAATCTACTGTTCAATTCCAAATCAACAAAGCTTTCAAATAATGTGTTACTTATGAAATTATTTTAATTAGTAGCTGAGATAACAAAAGAAAACCTAATCAGGACAATCCCAAAACCTATATATACCACGGTAATCGGGTAACGGAAGTAAAAAGAAAAAGTATTTTTTAGTTCCTTCAAATGTATTTTGTTGCTATGGAAACTTCTATTGCCTATTGAAAGATAGATTACGTGTTGGAATAAATTTTAACTTGCAATTAAAATGTAACTGCTTTGTTTATTAATGAAAATTGATGAAATTTTAACGGCAGGTTGGTTTTGTGCTGAATAGGTTGTATATTAAGTGTTGTCTACGAAAAAGAAAATTTGAAGCAGTTTGAAATTTGCAATTTTTAACCCCAGTTAAAGATCATGTGACATTAATGAGTTTCACATGTTTTGTTCCCGTTAGAGACAGCTGTTAAAATCGTCTGCTGAATGCTGATAGAATGCCGCTTTTGAAGCAATAAGGATTTTTGGTCATTTTTGCGATCAACATTTTAATTAATATCTCCGAAACTAATTAAGATTTTTAAATTCTGTTTCGAACAAAACATGGGAAAGGCTCCAGAGCATCCGTATGTCAATTCTTGTACTTCTGCGTTCAATAGGGGCTGAACGTATAAAAGAACAGACAGACAGACAGACAGACAGACAGATAGACAGACAGACAGACAGACAGACAAACCTTTCCATTTATTATTATAGATTGTTTAACTACACAGTGCAAACATTTTTTTTTTTTTTTTTTTTTTTTTTTTAATTTATTAGCCAAATGTATTAGAGTTACTCTTTCATAAAATTCAAGCAAATATCGTGAAAATTCAGAGAAAGTTGAATTTCAAGTACTCTCAAATAGAAGCACATCAATAAGGGGTTTTATCTACATACACTATATTACTATTTTGTCTTTTGTTTTATTTATTTAAAATAAATAAAACATTTACTTAACAATAATTATCACATAAAGATCTTTTTTTTAAAACACATTTATTGTAGCAATAGTTATGCCTTTGTTCTAAAAAGTAAATAAGTTAATAAGTTCAATGTTAAATAAAGAACTAGACGATATAGAAAACCATCGTGTAGAGAAGGAGTTATCTCGTTCATCAAAATGAAAGTATTAATTATTTATATCTACATGTAAATATCCGTACATAAACTCTCTCTGATAACTTGACATATCATCAGTCACATAATTTAGGATAGTTTCTGTTATGGATTTTTGAATAAAAGGAGTACATTATTAGGAAGGCATCCTAAGGATACCCTTGCATCCTAATAATTGGCCAATTTATTACAACGTCCCCCTGATGAAAAGATTTGAAATTTTTTGCATTTATCTTTATAATGTTTTATGATCAGAGATGCCAACTTCTAATGACAAAAAGCAGTAGATTTTTTAACAGAAATCACGAGACTTTTTCCAACAAGAAAGTTTGTAAGAAAAATGAGTAAAATAATGCAAATTTAATTTTAAGTAAAGTTTTATAATTGTAGGAGGTGTTTACAAAGCATCAGTATTAAAATTAAATGAATAATATATGTTTCTTGCAGTAAAACAAACTTAAAAAAAAAAAAAAAAAAACCCTCAGACACACAGTTGTTTCAAATTTAAGTGAAAATAGACAGATTTGATCATTCTGCTCCTAATATAAAACAATAAGGATCTTAATTATCTTTGTAAAAGAAAAGGTAATGAAGAAATGAAAATATCAGCTATATTCTAATGAAATTGGAATTCCTTAGGTTTTCAATAGTTATGGTATTAAAAAAAAAAAAAAACTTTTAATAATAAGTCATTTTTCATTATGCAAAAATGAAAGTTAAAAATTTATTCTTAGCAAAAATTAGTTTCAAAGCATTGTATAGTAATTCTTATTCAAACTGAACTTGATAAATTGCAGGGCAAGGTAAATTTCAATTTTTTCTTCACATTTTTTTACCCAATCCCACAAATTTTAAGCATAAATTATGCTAAGAGGGATAGATAAAAATTACATCAGAAAAGCAGGAGAAATGAGTGGAAAATCCGGAGCATGTGGAAAAACAAGCAAAAATCAGAAGACTCCTGCCAAAAGCAGAAGACTTTGCATGTCTGCATACGTTATCAAAAATTCCATTGTTAACTCGTATGGTTGCTTTGACAGAAGAGAATTAAAATATCTTTTGATCTATGGCTTCTGATTAATGGATGTGGATATCATCTGCCATGTTAAGGGAGCTAAATTATATTTCTAATTATATATGTATTTATGACATAAGGTGGTTAGGAATACAAGATGTTATTTGGTTTTTGAAATAGGTATCTCCCCAAAACAACTTGATCACGCCTATCAGCCTAGCCATTCAGAGTTTTCTCCAAATCTCGTGTAAATATGAGCTAAGGCCCTTTAGAAAGCTCTACATCCAATGCCTAGGACCCTTACATCCTAATAATTGGCCAATTTATTTCAACATCCTCTGATGAAAGATTTGAATTTTTTTGCATCTATCTTTATAATGTTTTATGATTATGCTTTTAGTTTGTGTCTTTTAATTAATAAAGATATATACATACATTATCAAAATTTTCAGATATCATTCAAATATCCTCTATGAAATTAATTTTTGTAATTTGAAACTTTTATCTTGTAACAGATTTTAAATTTGATATTTAATTATTCTTTAAAATTGAATTGTTAATTAGCCATGTTTAATTGATTGGTTCTTTTGATTGCAATTTATTGAATATCAATTAAATTTTTTTAATATATTTTAAAACCATGTCTTACTGTGTTTTCCAGGTATTGTTGTAAAATGTCATGAATCGAGACTATTACAAGATAATCAGAAAAAAGCTAGAGAGATATTACTACACAAACTTGATGATTTTTATAATGGCGAATTGAGTATTTCAGCTCAAAAGAAAAAACTTGATAAATTAGATTTAATATCAAAACAGAAGAAGAAAGAAAAAATAAATGAAATGAAAAAGAATTTTCAATGTCTATTAGAAGAACAAAAAAAAAAATAAACCACAAGAATAAGTTTTGGACATTTTAAGAAATGGAATAGTTATAAAAACTACAATCTCATGCTTTAAAAAAATTATATTGTGTATTCAGTTTTGATGTTGTGACTATTAAAATATTTTTGACAAATTTATTTCATTGTTTTGAAATTATAAACCTCAAAGTTAAAGTAGCTCTCTTAATTACATATGGATAAGCTTAGTATATTTTCAGTTTCATTTGATTTTTGTCAGTTTAACATGTACAGAGTTTTTCATATAAAATTTAATAGTTTTAATGAAGTTTATTTCAACCTTTCAAAGAATCATGTCATACTCATACCTGTCAAGCAGTGTTAGGCATAATTGATTAAAAAGTAATTGAATTACAATTATTTTACTGTCAATCAATTAACAAGTAATTGATTGGAAATAAATTGAATTACTTATTCAATTTATTTGTAATCAATTACATGTTAATCGATTGACAGTAAAATAATTGTAATTCAATTACTTTTTAATCAATAATACCGAACACTGCTGTCAAGTCTAGTGTTTTTACCTGGTTTCTGGCTCTTTCTACTAGATTTTGTTAAAAATCTACTGGTTGTCACGAATTGGACAGTTTTTCCATAAACACGTGGAGAAAATATCGGAATGATAATATACAAATGGAAAGAAGCTTTTTAATTGTATATGTGAATAAATAACAACTGATTTTAATGTTATCTCAAGTGTTTGGGCTTTTAAATAATGCTTTTAAATGTAAATATATTTATTTGTAAATAAGGCCACAGCCAGAAATTTGTTTCAGAGGGGGTTCAAAGTTTTGTATATAATGTTGAGTGTTAAAAATAAAGTTCAACTCAAAAATTTTATACTAATCTACAAAATTTCGAAGGATGTTTGAACCTCTAATCCCATCGACCTTGTTTGTAAATGCAAGTCAAACTTTTATATTTTTTGTAGTTAAATTCTAGACATAAATGTACTGGAATTTTTTAAGCAATGCTGGCATGTATGGTAATGCTCATTGTGAGCGTATTTTCAGTCAGATAAAATAATTTAATTTTAACCCTTATTATCTTATGAAAATCTGGAGAACATTTTACTTAAAATTGCTATGAACAAGTTTGAAGATTTTCTTAATAAAGTAAAAACTGCAACAAATGTAAAAAATAATGCTTATTAATTTTTTTGGTAAAATGTACTGTTTTTTTTTTTTTTTTTTTTTTTAATTGAAAGGTTGGCAGGTATGACTACTGTAGTTTTAAATCAACTGTAATCTCATTTGTTATTCCTCTTAAATTGGATTGTAAATAAATTTTCTATAAGTTTATCATTTGTTGAAGAGAAAAATAATTTTAAAAAATATACCGTATAAAATATTTATTCAGCATGAAATGCAATAAATGGTAGTAAAAACTTACAAAAAATATAAAAAGCTGTACATATTAAAAATTTTAAAAAGTAACATTTGCATATATAAAAGCTCAATACAAAATTAAAAAATATTACATATAAAATACTTATTTTGTAAATATAATCAATGTGAATATATACATATAAATGTTATCAAATGTTAAGTATATAATGCAGGTTTCAAAAGTTTTTAATTATATTATCAATGTTAAATGCAAATTAAATTGGCTATTATATTTTGAAACAATCAATTTAAAAAATAATTTCTTTATTATTTATTTTATTTTATTTTATTTTTTTTTCATTTGAAACCATAAGCAGCTGTTCATTTTTTGAAATAAAATATAATTTCCATAACATTATAAAACACATTGTATAGTTTCTCACCAAACATTATAAATTATAATTTCATATAATTGGATAATACACTATAATCACATTAAAACCACATAACATTAAGTATATTGATGTTTATTTTTGCTGTTGCTATTCATTAATTGAAGATATTCTTTTATTTTAGCTTGTCCATAGATATTAAAATAATTAACAGTTATATAAAACCATCTTTGTACTACAAAAAAAAAATTAAACTAAATCTGCTTCAAATATAACCAATTGTAATTGTTAAGTATAAAATTTTAAGACATGATATTTTCTGAAATATAGCTCAAATTAATAAAACTTTAGTTAACTGCAACCCTAAATTAGTTCTTTCATTTTCTTAACAAATGTTCATTTAAAAATTTCTCTTTTGAAAGAATTTTTTAAGCCAAAAAAATAAAAATATAGAAATTCTCTGGATATTTAAATCTAATTAATATATATAGTTCATGTAAACTACTGTAATGTGCAAATTATGAGATTCAATGCAAAAGTTACGCACATATGCTTTTACTTTTCACTATTTCAGATTCCAAACTTGGTTATGTCAAGAACATGTTAAATCATATATTTAACATGTTCACGCCGGCATTCTTCTCAAAAGTATCTGAGCACTAGCCAATAATTCCAATATCAAAAAGTATACTTAAAACTGTTTTGTTCAATAAATCCTTGTTGAATCATGTTCTTAGACTAAGATCATTATTCAACAAGGATTTATTTAACAAAGCAGTATTAAGTGTACTTTTTTTGGACAAGGATTATTGCTAGTGTTCGGAGACTTTTGCTGTAAACCACCGGTGGCCCGAGCAGGCGTGAACGTGTTAAACAAAAGTTTTGTCTCAGCTTCAAAAGGAGGACTAGTAACAAAGTAAATAAAAAGCAGAATGTTTGCGATCACACACATGGACATTTCCACACCCACTACTATTTTCTAACAATAGTAACTATCTTATTTAATCACAAAAAAATTAGCGTAAAAAAATGATTTTTTTTTCTTTCTTTTTTCATAATAGCAGTAGCAACAAATGTGGAAAACTTATTATTTTTAATGTGACTAACAGTAACCATGTAGCATAGAATTACCCTACAGCTTTAAAAACTTTAAAAAAACCTGAAACTCTATCTTAATTTTAAAATCTTCATAGGGTCTCCCAATATTTAGACTTAGATCAGTGATGAAGTGATGTGTCATGGCCAACACACACATGTGCAAATGCATGCTCATTGATTTTACAATCATTCTTGTTGTTCAGTTGAATCTTCTTTCTTGGGCACAAGAACAATTTTACCAATGTTTTTTCTCTCAACCATGCATTTTGTAGCCTCAATAACCTATAGAAATAAAATATATACTTTATTTAAATACAAATAAGTAAATAAATTACACATTATCACTGTCCATAGCTCACTTTTAAGTTTTATTACCTATCAATTAAGATAATTAGGAATAAGAATTTTTTTTTTTAATTAATTAGAGAATAAATTTAAATTGAAGGATTCAATTTCTATTATAATCATAATCAAAATATCATGACAGTTACTGCAAGAATAGAAAATGATGCCATTAGAATTCCTTGGATGTATAGGGGACAGTGGGGATGAATGAGACAATAGCAAAATTTTTGTGTTTTGCAAGCACTAGAAACAGGACAATTTTTCTGATATATGGCAGTACTGAGGTCCTTCATCAAGTGTAGTTTCAGAATTGTGCTGTCTATTGAAGGGCAGAAAAAAATTAAAGTGTCTTTTTCTGCTGCCAGAGTAAGTTTTTACTGATTCAATTAGATAGTAGTTAAAAATTAACTATTTCCTTAAAGTTAATATAACTCATATATGCTGAAAAGGCATAATCTTTTATTGTGTTTATGATATTCAAGACGAATATTGACAATTGTTCCTTAGGCCCATTTCATGTTTTATATGATCATGTGGTGGTGGGGGTGAATGGGACATCCCCCACTATGTGCTAATTTAAAATTGTACACAAGAATTATATTAAAACAAATTGTAAATCGATTTTCAATATTTTTATAACCTGTAGCTCAATAGTTATCACATGGAATTATAAAAGTAGCATGGATTTAGAGAAAAATAGATTGAAATTAATTGTTCTGATTTTTGTTTATAATAATTATGATTAAAAAAATTATAAGTTAGAATATTCAATGCAACTTAAATAAATAATATCAATAATTAAAAAAATAAATAAATAAATAAACTAATAATAATTGGATTAAAATCACAACTTCAATCAAGCTAATTAATTAAATTCTGGTGATTATTAATGTAATACAGAATAGAATGCTTATTTTTCCTGATCAGTCGGAAGCAAAAATTTATCTGGATAATTTGTACTCTATTATAATGATTTATATCTTTCTAGTGTCTAATTTATTTATTTATTTTTAGATTAGATCTTATTAGATTAAATTACCAAAGCATAGAGCACTAGGAACTGTGCAAACCGAAGGACTTTTGCCTTTTGATGTTAATTTGAGTCAATACATCAGTTTATGTTAATTTCAGTAACTTCATAGTATGTAATAAAATCCCATGAACCAATTTAACTTTAAAAATTTATTTACTTTCCATTTTGTTTTCTTTTCTTTGTTAACTCCAGTCCTGTCCCATTCATCCCCATAGGTGGGGATGAATGGGACAATGCACATGCATGTAAAAGAAAATTATTATTAATTAAAAATGATAACTTTTTATTAAAGTTAGTATGTTTATATGTAACTGATTACTAAAGTGTACTTATGAGCAATGTTATAAAATTCTGAATTACATATGGTGAACGTTATTAATAAAAACATGAAAAATGTCCCATTCACCCCCACTCTCCCCTATCTTTCTTTTTTTTGTGATCAATAAACATGTTACTCAGCATGCCAAAAATATATTGCTATATGCATTTACAAATTTTAAGTTATTCTCATTAGGTACATTTCAGCTTTTTTTTTTTTTTTCTTTTTCCTTCAAATAATCAAATGATTTTTTTTCCTTTGTAAAATACATATTCAAAACCCAATAAAGTAACACTGTATAAAATATAACTTTTTTTACAACATTAATTTTACAAGCATCTTATATAAAAATATTACTTTTTTTTTAATTATTAACACTTTGCTTAATAACCAATTAATAATTTCAAAACAACTGATAATCTATAATTATGCAGAGATTTATTTTTATAACAAGCCGAAATGAGAAAAAAAAGCAGAAAGATTGAGTGATGCCTCATGTTTCACAATTCTCAAATTGTTGGATTGAGATGCAAATTTTAATCTTTAAATTAATACATATAAATAATTTTAAGTTGCCCTATACTGCAATTTTTTTTTTTCAATATGAACGTAATAGCAGAACACGAATCTATGTCATATATGACAGCTTGAATATAATTTTACAAGGAATTTCTGACAAAAATTCTGAAAATATTCAATATAAAAAATTGAGCAGATTTCACAAATGTTCTTACGGAAATCTTTTCACTTTAAGATTCAGATTTCATACAAAACTTACAAATACATTTCAATATAAAATGCGATTAGTATTAAAATATCTAAATAAATTTTAAAAGTATTCCACTTGAAAACAGAATTCTGTTGCATTTATTATTAATTTTTTTTTAAATATCCCATTTTTTAACTGTTATTTGTATTTTTAGACTGTGTGTGTATGTAGTGCTGATGTTATATACAAATATATATTAAAAACTAACTAGTTTATATATACATATCAAAAATGTCTATGTAATGTTTATTAAATGTTATTAAAATGTTTACAGATTAAAATTAACAGTTTTTCTAAGTATTAACTTCTTATTTCATACTTAAAAATTATAAAATGGATTAAAATTGACACAGAATATTAAAAGAAAAAAAAAAGAAAGTCATTAATTATATGTAACACTTTTCGGAAATCTATATTTTATATACAGTATTATTATCTTTATCATCTGACACTTCCTGTAATGGATAATTTTTCTTTAAGAAAAAATAAAAAAATGTGACACATATTTTATGGTATGCATGACTGAAATGTGAGAGATGATAAGATAATATTTTCTTGCTAAAGAACAAGTACCATAAAATATACATATATATCTTTATAATGATGAAATTGCATTGAAATATTTTTTTTTATCCTCCTCATGAACAAGTATTATTATATATATTATCTTTACAGTGCTACATTGCAATGAAATAAAAGTTGACAAAGATAATTTACAATGAATGATAAAATATAATAAATTTTAAGCTAGCTAATATGAAACAACATCTGATAAGGCAAGTTTTATAGATGTAATTTCCTCAACAATAAAATTGTGGTTTTCATTCTTTCCTTTTAAGCCACACTACAAGCATAAAAACATTAATATTGTTTTATTTCTTACAAGTCATAATGTTACATATTATGAATGATGTAATGTTAACTCAATATAAATTTCTTTGAAAATTAATTTTGTTCATGCATGCTGAAAAAGTTAGACTACAGGGGGCAATTTATGATTCATTTTATAAGTTACAAATTTTGAATGGAATTTTCCTTTAAAATATCAAAGCTTTTTATCCATCTATATATTCAAACATTATTATCTGATCTTTTCAAAGATTATTTTTTATTACATAATTAAATCTTTGTAATATGTTTAAATAAGTTTGATTATTAATTGAAGTACTATACATTCCCAGAAAAAAAATTTAAAGTTATCTGTGATTCTGGATCATTGGTTTTCTGAATAGCTGGTTTCTGGATAAATGATTCCATACTGTATAAATTTACAATTTTGTCTATAATTTAGAAATATAAACTGACTTTCTTTTGCTTAGAAGTTTTTTCTTCCAGTTTATGAACAGTTATTTTTTATTCAAACACAAATATTGTTGCGTTAAAAAAACTAGGTACAGTAAGACCCTGCTTAACGCGGGGGATATGTTCCATCAAAGTAAAGCGTAATGCGGAACAGCGGGGAATCAATTTCGGGGAATCCCCGGGTTGAAATAAAAGAGTGTGCTAAACAGAAACAGCGTTAAGTGGGGTCTTACTGTATGTATTTACAATATCTGGACCTTACTTAATTTTTTTTTTTTTATTCCATTAGATTTAGTTCTAAAGAATTACTGTTAATATCAGTAATGTCTTGATTTTTATTTCTTGAAAACTTTACTATTAATTTGTTTAAAATGGTTGTGACGTATGTATTTCTGGGAATCTACTAATATATATACTATATATATATACCATAAAATCCCGAAAGTAACCCCTCCCCCTTTCTCGCCGAAAGTAAAATTATTCCATTTTCTTAAATATAACCCCTCCACCCTTTTTATCCATCCTACTACTGGGTGTACATATGGAGGGCAGGTAAATCTATCTTTCACCGTTTCATCCTAACCTACTTTCAATCTTCTATTCTTCAAGGTCAGTGAAACTGTACTTTTGGAAAAAGAGGATTATTTTCACAATTTTACAGTATATATAAGCATTTTTTTTTTTTTTTTTTTTTGAGAAACTTTTGGTTTGAAACAACAATATGATAGCTTGATTAAATTAAAATAATATCTATAACAGCTTTGTAAGTAAACATTAAATTTTGCAAAAACTTGCAACAGTTGTTTCAGGTGAAAATAATAGCATAACCCTTTATCAGGGAAAAAACAAGTCACAAGTGCTCTTGTGCCTACTAAGAAATTGCAAGTGACTTTTGAATTCGTCTTTCTCTGAAACATCGTTTGTTAAATTTCAGAGAAGTGCTGCTATCTAACAAACAGAGAGGGAACAAAATTTTAAAGATTGATTAAAGTAAGAGAAAAATATTAAAAAAGTGTTAAATGATGTTGAATGTTTCTTTTCAGTGTGAAACCAATGAACATTAAAGGTTAAAGGGTTTAAAACTGTGCTATGCATATGAAGTAAACACTTTGAACAAACACTATAAAGCACAAAAAACTCACAACAATTGTTTTAGGTTGAAATAAAATATGACCCTTTGTTTGGCAAACATAGCAGACAGACACGAGTGCTGCAAAATAAAGCAATGCGTTGCCACTTTGTTTTGCAGCACTTGTGTCTATTTTGTTTGCCTGACGAAAGGTCATGTTTTATTTCAACCCAAGCAATTGTTGTGAGTTTTTCATGCTTTACAATGTTTATTCAAAGATTTTTTCTTATTGCTTTACAATGTCAGTCTTCTGGTGAATTTTTATTATTCTGTGCTATATACACTTAAAAAGTTTATAAATAATGAAAATGTACATCAAATAATTATACCTCTTCAAAAGTCCAGACAGAATCTATTCTAGGTTTTATTTTCCCAGCAGTATACAGTTCAAGTACACTCTGAATAGCTGACTTGAACAAAGTTGGATCATTCTCAAAAATGTTACCTATGCTGAGTCCACAAATGGCATGATTTTTTTGTATGATATTATAAATGCTTATGTTCTTTGTCTGCCACCAGACTTTTAAGTTCTTCCATAGATTTCTTTTCTCTCCACTGATCATGCTACTAATTCCTATAAAATTTATTTGTTTTTAATTTGATTCTTTAAATTCAAAAGAACAATCATTTCAAATAAGCATGCAATAGAATTAAGTACAATTTTCAATAGTCATTTATATTTATTTTTAAATAAAGTGTGGTTGATATGAAGCACAAATTTATTGTTAAAGTTAAAAATTAATATTAAATTTACCAATATGAATAATACGTCCAGTGTCTTTCAAACATTTTTGTGCTCGCACAAAATCAGCTCCAGAAAGGCAATCTAATATTATATTTATACCTAGAAAATGAAAAAAATTAGAAACCAAAAAATAATTATAGAATATTATTAAAACATATAAATAACATATATTAATATCTGAAAATAAAAACTTTGAATTACATATATCGGATCATAAAATGTCAAATAACCCCTTTTTTTTTTTAATGGGGAGTGGGGAGTTTTACATAAGAAAAGTTTCAATTTCTGTTACACTTTTTTTTTTTAAAACCTTTTTAGCATAAGATAGTTTTTCAGCATATCTGTTTGGTTCTAGGGGTGATTCTGTTTAAAAATTTAAGACTGTCTGAAAAAAAAAAAAAAAAATGTTAATGTTTTTTATATTTTATTAGAAATAGCTTGCTTCTAATGTTTAATAAAACAACATTTTAATTTACTGAAATAAGCTGGTGGTTACAATTAAGATTAAACATACACACATTATTTAAAAGAACCATGGGAAACTATAATTTGTTATAATTAATAAATTAATATAATTTATTAATATAATTAACAATAAAGAAATTTACACAAAAGAGTGTGTTACCTTAAAAGAAAACTTAATTGTAATGAATAACAAACTTTGACATCAAACAGCATAAATTTTATAAAATCTAGCAACAATTTTTTCAGGTTAAAATGACAGTATGACCATTCATTAGGCAATAAAAATAGGCACAAGTGCAATATCAAAAGGGCAACACTTTAATGCTGCACTACTTCTATCACCTGATGAAGGATCATGCTACTATTTCAACTCGAAACAACTGTTACAAGTTTTTTGCAATTTATGGTGCTTGAATACAAAGTTTTTATCTATAATTTTTTTAACACCATTCCTTTGATGATTTTTAACTTCTAAAATTTGACTGTGTTTAATTTAAAATTTCATTTGATAATAATTATTAAAAGTCTAACAATTATATCCCTCAACTCAATTACATAAATATTATAATAGCTTTGTAAGATTTGTTAATTTTAAAATAACATCTTTGCTATTGCTTTTTAAATTAAAAAAATATATACAAATGAGAGACATTTTTTCAGACTTAGATAATTTAAAAGTTAATAAATAAATAAAAAATAAAATAAAATAATCAAAAGAAACACATGTTACGAAATATTTCTTAGATAATGTACTAACATTTTCACAACATATAAAATATAATTTCTAAATTAATGAATCTCAAACAGCTAGTATACAGTATTACCCTGTGGTGCAATTTTTAATATCTCTTCAACAAAATCTTCTTTTTGATAATCAATTGCATAAGTCACACCATTTTCCTTAATGAGCTCATGTTTGGTAGATGATGCGGTTCCAAATATTGTTACATCCTTCACAGATTTGGCTATCTGAGTAGCTGCCCAACCTACACCGCCTACAGAAAATAATAATAAAATAAAACAATGTTAGAGATATGTTAATGCATATTTATAAAAATTTCATCCTTTAAACTATCTATAAGTTTGAAAATATTACTTTATTGTTATTATATTACAAATCTTATTGCATTTTAATTATACATTAGATATTTAAATCAACAAATGAAATTAATTGTTGCACATAGTGAAAGATAAAATTAAAAATTCACTATTATTCTAATAATTTTCACATGTCTGTATATGCTACATGTGCAAGATTTGCTATGACATAATAAGCACTTAAGAGGCCTCTCCACTTATCGTCCCCAGAAGCCAGAGCCAATGTTATTCTATGGAGAATTTTGCCCCATTATAACTTATTAATTAATATATATTTTTAAATTCCGTTTTCACTTTCCGAAAATTCACAACTATTAAACAATTTATCGCTTTCTAAAAATTATTTTTTTAAATTTTTAATATATTATTTTGAGGTTGTAAAATGCGAATTTTCACAATGTGAAATTTTTCATTCTTGTGCTTAAAAATGAAATCTTAAAAATAAAAGAAATCAATTTTTAGAAAGCGATAAATTGTTTAATAGTTGTGAATTTTCGGAAAGTGAAAACGGAATTTAAAAATATGCATTAGTTAATGAATTATAATGGGGCAAAATTTCATTATTATTATTATCAATATTATAGCAATAGTTTATTAATCAAATTAATTATGAGCAACAGATGATCACTTCCATAGTTATCATATTTCAGACAAGGATAAATATTTAAAAAATAAAATAAATAAATAAATCTGGAATACCTAATTTAAATTTTGATATAAATAGCGAAACCACATTGTTCTAGAAACAAAATTACAATATTCTTAATACCATAAATACAAATAAAAATTCATGACAGGTACCTGCTGCAGATTGTATAAGGACACTTTGACCTGGTCTTAAATGACCAAAATCCATGATGGCAAAATAAGCTGTTACATAGTTAGTAACTATACTTGTGGCTTCCAAATATGTCATAGCCTCTGGCATAAGATAACAGTGAGATTGATGGATTTCAATGTATTCACCCCAAGTGCCATAGTCGAATTTCCAACACAAAACTCTATCTCCAACCTATAAAATAATAATAATTAACAAAATTATTACATAAATAATTTTATGAAATTAATTAATCCAAATAATTTGCATCACAAGGGGAAAAAATATACAATGTCGAGGGAGATTTATTGTGCAGTTATATACAAGCATTTACATATATGCAATAGATAAAAATGAAAGTTTTAAAATTATAAAATAACTTAACTTAAATTGAGTGACATTCTTCCCAATTTCATAAACGACTCCAGCTCCATCTAGTCCGAGAACAAAAGGTGGTTTTAAACCATGGAAAGTAAAAACACCTTGTCTGGTGTACAAATCAGAAAAGTTCATCCCACATGCTTTCATTTCAATAATCAGATGCTCTTCTTTTGGCTCAGATACTGGTTTATCTTGCAATTTAATTTTATCATAACCACCAAAGCCAGTTAGCATAAGAACTTTAGCTGTTTTTGTTGAGCCAATTTCTTCTGCAATCTCTTGTGCGTCTGCAATTAATGAATGAAATTTTTAAATAAAATATTATATTTTAGAGACAACACTTAAAGCGGTCATATTCATCCTTTATTTCTTCCTATGTAATTTTGTCCGGTACAAACCTTGCAATCGATTTTTAACTAACTTCCTGACTAGCTAGACATTTGAAACTTTCAGAATAGCTCGGAACCCGATGACAACACAATACTCCAAAGCTCGAATTTTTGATTTTTTCCTTTTAATTAATTAAAATATGAAAATAATAACCTCCTAATAGCTTTAAAAATAGACATTAAAATATTAGCTATAATTCAATTGTTGCCAAAAAAAAATTACGAGTTCATTTTCTTTCGACATAAAAATAAATACATTTAATTAAACGTGAACGTTAAAAAATTGTAACAAGTTAAATTATGCATCTCACAAAAATTGATGTCATTATCACTTTAAAAATTTTATACACATTGATTAAGTGCTGATGTAGTTCTGTAGCTAAGATTCAACAGAAAATTTAAAAACATGGTATATAAAAAGTTTTTTTATCTTATAATTATTAATCTTGATAAGCATTTTTTTTTTTTTTTTTTAATAAGTTTAAATATATTTCATCAAGTAAACTTAAGGGCTCTAATTTTCAATCTCAAAAAGAAATATATAAACTTATTATTATTATTATGCTCACTAAGATAAAAGGCAACATGTTCAATTGAGTAGAATTTGAAAAACGTCCTTTCTGAATTAGATATCTTATGAAGCAATCAAAATCCCATGTGATTACAACACAGGAAAGGGAAAAGAGTAAAATGAAATACAGACATGTGAACAATTAATAATTAATTTTTTTTTACTTTTTAATGATTACAATAACTCAAGAAATACAATTTCACATGTTGATATAATTTTATTTTCACTCTTTAAGAATAGTTTGGTGGATAATTTTAACACTTTCCAACAAAATTTTAAAGATAAAGTGTTCATGATTTCGGTTTATCTGTCTGTTAGTCTGCACTTTCATTTCCTTAAAGAATTTTTAGAATTCCATAAAACTAATATATGTTATTCAAGTTTTTCAGATCTACTGTAGAATGCATTCTACTAGTAATTATACATTTGAACAATTGGTTAGTGCACAAGGACTCGCAAAATAATCCAAATACATCATTGTCTAAGAGATATATTTCTTATAAACACATTTCAATATCTTTATATTGTGTTAAATGTATGAAATGTAAATATACTTTTCTGATGCAATAAAGGATGTTTTCTAAATATGAAAATAATGTAATTAACATAGACGATTTATTTACAAAGCTACACAAAAATATTTAGATTAATTACAAGAAGTGCATTTTCAGTCATGTCATGTACTTTTAACACTTTACGGTGATGTTAAAAAAATATTCATGACTTAGTATTATGTAATAAGTAAATATGGTTAGAAAGTGTTTTATAAAAATCTAAAAATATTTATGGAAACGAAAATGTGTATAGACAGGCAAACAAAAGTTATAAATACTCTTATTTATTGGAAAATATTTAAAATGTTCTCCAAACTATTCTGAATGAATGAACGATAAACTATTTCAACAAATAAAATTATTTTTTCTTTAATTTGTAAACATTCAAAAAAAAAAAAAAGATGTTCACAGTTATTCTAATAATTTTTACATCGTATATTCTACACATGCAAGATTTACTACAACATAATAAGCAATTAATATTGATTGATAATACTTAATGACTATTATCAGTAGTAATTTTATTATCTATAACACCTCAAAAGAGGCAATCGTCAATACTTAGTTTATAGAAAATTACAAAGCATTTATTACTACTTAATAGCTCATTAAATAACTTGTTAAATATAGTATTACACAACTATTTCATGTACATTCACTTCTTAGCATACTGGGTGGTACAAGATACTGTACAACTGAGGATACTTACAAAATATATTCAACTTTATTTCCTATGCCTGGCTCTACTATGCATTTTGCAAGAAATCTACAATAACATTTCATTGTTTCCAAGGCCATAGCTAGAAAAATTTTTTGAAGGGGATTCAAACTTTAGAACATAATGTTGAAGGTTAAATTTAGGTTTAACTCAAAAATTTTCAATAAATCTGGAAATTTTTGGGTTTGGTTAGATGTTTGAAGTTTTAAGCCCCTTCCCTTCAGCTATGGCTTTGATTGATTTTCACATTAAATTCTATAATTAATACAATTAATCAGAGTTTAATAAAAAATATAATTTTCATGTAATCAATTAAAAAAGCAGATCTATTTAAATTTCCTAAATAATTTTTTTACATTTCACTTTTAATTTTTTAAAAATAATCACACAGTTCTTTCTTTGGTAATAAGTACTATTTCATTTATTTAAGGTGCATATTAATTTTCCTTATTTAAAAAATGATGCAGCATTGGACAAAAAAAAAACTATTGACTGAATTATGTTGTTACAAAAAATCTCATTAACTTCCACAAAGCTATAATTGGAATTTATTTTTATTTTATTCATTCTTGTATGTGTATGCAGAGAAAGGGTACACAAACTTCTTTTATAGATTTTTAATAGATAAAAGGTTATTGTTTTCGATTTGCTAAAAAAGTGCCATCTCAGATATGTCTCCATGACGACTATAAACAATGCCCATATTGGAATCTCTGTGGCACCATGAGGTTCGTTTCACACTTGTTTCTCAAATAGACAGTAAAAAGGAATTTCACTGTTTCAGTGCATTTGAAAAAAAAAAGGGGGGGGGGGAATATTAACTGAAATTTTATTAAGCAGTATTTGGTCCAAAAGAGCAGGACCATAATGGCAAAACCAAAACGATAGGACCATGACTGCGGGACCACAGTGTCAAGTACCCATTATATTTATTGGATCAATAGTGATTAGATTAAAAGTCTGCCTTTTAAAAAAAGAATGCAAATAACTTTTATTAATGCTAAAATAACACGTGTAAATTTCATATATATATATCTTCTGACTTATCTATAAAACAGAAATAAAATACAAATTGTAACAGGTTTTTACAAACATGGCATACAGAAATGAAGGCAGAAAATGAAAATAATTGTGGAATACAAAGTAAAGTTCAAAAATCCTATCTTTTTACAGAAGAATGCATAAATTAAATAAATATATAGATAAATTCATTAGTCAGAAGAGAAGTACAAAAATCATATTTTTCAGAAGTCAAAATTGACAGTAAAAGTTTAAATAAAAAAAGGACAAAATAATATTTTTTGCTAGCAAAAATTTTTAACTTTTTATTATTAAAATAATATCCATAATAAGATTTTAATATAAAAGTTTTACTGATTATGACATTTTCATATTTAATTAAATCTTTGAAATTTATATACCTACACTTTTTTTGAGAAAAATTACATTATATAATTTAAAATAATATAATCAGTATACAAAAAAGTGACAGAAGATTATGATTAAAATAAAACATCTCTTTTTATGCTTTATTATATCAGTTAAATCTAAAGATGCTATATAAATATTGCATTGATATTGTACAAAACGCTTATACTTGCGCGGTTCCACGTATTCATCAAACGTAGAAAATAACTATACACAACGAAATAAAAATAATATTCAAGTTATTATTAAAATTATCTAAAGTATATTTTGTAAATAATTTAAGCTTCTCACCTCCCATTTCGTAGCTTTGCTCAGCATGTGACTATGGTAATAAAAAAAGGATACGGGTGATCAATATGCCGGCGGCTAAAAATTCCAAAACTCACGTGTTTCAGTTTATTTTTTAAAAAACAAAATAAGTGGACTTCCGGTTTATTTTGACACTTGACAGTTCAGGTTGGCCGATTTGGCGTACGCCAAAGAAGTCGTTGGCAAGCTTTTCGAATCGAAATGATTATTTAAAAAAAAGTGATGCCAGATTGGGGATTTTGTCCCCATTTTGGGGATTTCTGAGGCTTCTAGGGACAATTTTGGGGACCAAATGTTTGTGGGGACTTTTTTGGGGAAAAAAAATCTGCTTGATATTTTTTTTTTTTGAAAAATTTTTATTTTCCCTTTTTAGTAGAAATGAAGTTGGGGATTATTTCGAACCCCCCCCCCCCCCCTGATTTGGGAAAATTTTAAGACCTGTTTGGGGAAATAATTTTCGAATATCTGGCATCACTGAGTGATGGATGCTGCGCCCGCGGACGGATTTTGAATTCATATTCGTAGGGACTTTTTTTTTTTTTGAGTACTTTTGTAAGACCTTTTTTTCATCGAGTTTTCCATGGATATTATTGTTCGTATTTCATTTTCTTCATGATTTTCTGTCAGTAACTCGATGGTCAGTAGGAACATGGGAAAATTTGAGTTGGCAACGCCGCTATTTCACTTTCTTTTGTTCAGTGTTGCCAGACTTGAGTATTTTCCCCCATTCTGGGGGGATTTCTGAGGCTTCGAGGGAAATATTTGGGGACGAAAGTGGAAGTAGTAGTAGTTGGAAGGAAATGAAAATTTTTGGGGGAAAATATGGGGGTTTTCATTAATATTGGCAAAATATTTTTTCCTAAAATCCCACAGGAAAAGAAAAAAAAAAATGGTCACGTTTATCAACTGATGACGCAATGATTCTGGATTCTATTTCAAAAATAGAAAAATAACATTTATAACCTTTTGATTATAAAATTTATCCTGTTTTTTCCCTTTTGTAGTCCCTCATTTCAGAAATTATTTTTATTTGTTTCATGCTGTAGTGTGTAATCTGTCGTGGCCGCAATGTCCTCCATGTTCCCATCAAAATTATACCTCTGGGGGTCACCGAAGCGGGAGAGCCATCCCTTCCGTGGAGGATCAAAATTGCGATGGCATGTCTCCGGACCACCCTTAGGGGTGAGTCCCAGACCGTCGCCAATTGCCCATCTGCGCAGCATTAGTGCGACGTAAAACCCAACCAACCAAACAACCAACCATGCTGTAGTGTGTGCATTGTGAATGCTTCATACGTACTGACTGCCGCTTGAATAATCAAACTTAAAGTGAATCAGTCTAAACTAGGATGCTTTATCTTGAAGCTTGAATTAAACTTGCAAGCATGAAATATCTATTTTGATGTAAACTCTTTAAGTTCTTCAGATACCTTGTTTTTCATGCATTTTTTATAGTCCACAAAAACTTTTTTATATATACATATGGGATAAGAATTAAAGAGGGGAAAAAGCTCACTCAGAAACACGGATTAAAAGAGAAGGATGTACTACTAATGTTACGGAAAGGTAGTAATTTTCATCTTACAGATAGAGGGTGACCAATCTCGAAAATACACCAATCAGCGCGTTTTTACATTCCTGGCTGTTCCTTCGTTGGATGACTGAAGCCGAAGGGGCGGGCTTTCCCTTTCTTCCGATGAGTTTCAAAGATACTCCACCAGGCGGCGATCGGATCGCTTACTCTGTTCGGCTGAATTAATGCGGAAAATAAAGCTCCGTTCCCCACGCTGACCGCCCTATCTAGTTTGTCATCCTGTATCCTAATCCGTGCTCAGAAAGTTATACACTGTTTTAAATTTTCGAAAAGCTAGTGTATTTAAAGTTATTTTTGTAAATGGGGATTTTCTTCAAAAAAGAGCTTTATTTTGGGGAAAATGGCAGCTTAAATTTGTTAAATATTCTTTATATATATATATATGTATATTATTATTATTATTTATTTACAATTTTAGAATAAATTGATTTGGGGGAATTTTTTTGAAAAAACCCTTGATTTGGGGAAAATTGAAAACTTTTTGGGGAAATTGACTGTCGACCATCTGGCAACACTGCTTTTGTTTTTCTTTTAGTCAGATTCTGATAAATAGAAGCAGCCTTTCATATGCACCGGTTCTTAATGTGATTGAGTTATACGTCAATGAAAAGTTTCTTAATCTGATGCTGATTACTAGACACGCGGTTAGGAGTTTCTTTCGCGCTTCGATAATATCTAGGTCAAAATCACATCTATACTTTCCTAAATTTGTAAATTTCAAATCTTGTTTTAGCCGAACCATGTCATATAGCATTGTAGAAAGAGGTTGCCCTAATACTTTAGGGTATAGATTATATTATAGTACGTATATTAATTTAGTTTTCTATTGCAATAATTAAATTTTGATTTATAACGTGACCTTCACTGCTCTGTGAACTATGTGCGATATTTTCTCATTATCGTTTAATGAAAGTTCTCTCTCTCTCTCTCTCTCTCCTTAAATGAATAAATTTTAGTTTTAAAGTTTGCTAACCTTGAGAATAAAAATATTAATTTCATATTTTCTCTGAACCGATAAATGACCTTTTATTGCAAAGCGTCATAGAAGAAAAATTTAGTATTGTAATAAAATAATTGCAATTTCTAATATATTGTTTACACTCTTTTTTCAAACTTTTAAATAGTTTTTTTAAGTTTCAGCATAATTACTATTTAAAAATGTCTTATTGTTATAAAATATATCATAATATTATGAATTTTCTGTTAATGATTGTAACTGAAAAAAACAGAACTTGTTGATAAATATTTAAAATTGAGTAAAATTAAATGATTTACTTATATATATATATTCTGTACTTAAAGACTGTTAACTTTTTAATCTTTTTTTTTTTTTTTTTTTTTTTTTTTTTTTTTCTAGTGTGTAAGATAACAAAGTAGGGCTTTTTTAAAACTTTAAAATTGTAATAATTTGATCTATTTAGCAATAGGTTAAATGCTCATTTTTCTAAAAATTTATCAGATATGCTAAAATTACTAATAGTATTACTGGTTGCAACTCATTAAAAACTACATTCTTCGCTACACATATCAAAGCCTTTTTTTGGTGACTATCTAAGTGCATGAAGTAAATAAGGCAATATAGCAATCTCTCTCTCTCTCTCTTTTTTAATTTAAACAAAGTATTTTAGTTTTTGGTCTTCTATCTTTGACAGATAAACAGGCAGCCATTTCTTTTATGTTTTTCTAAGTGAGCCTGGAAAAATTTACTTTTTTTTTTTTCCTTCTCTTGAATATTTTCTCAGTTTAAAGTTATATATTGTATTTATTTGGTATTCAAATGAATTTAACTGAACTAGGTGATGAAAATGGGCCAATCTCTCCTTTCCATGACATTCCTCTTTTTGCTGACAAAGAAAACAAAATTTATAACATGGTCGTTGAAGTTCCAAGATGGACCAATGCTAAAATGGAGGTAATTTCATATATATATATTATGCTATATTATTTCGTTTTTTTATATTATGTTATGATTAAGTATTTTATAATTCAAAGAATGTTCATATATCTATATATTAAGGTTTTTAATTATTGCTATTGCTAAAGTAATAAATAAATAAAACTTTTAAGATAAAAAATGATATAAGAAGATATATGTAATTTGATAATTCAAAGAATGTTTACGTACATACATATTACCTTAATTATTTATAAAGATGAAATATATAAATTTTATAGCTCAAAGAATGTTTGTATATATATATGTATATAATCTTAAAGGTTTTAATTATTGCTAAAATAACAATTAAAAAAAAAAAAAAAAAACTTAAGATAAAATATATATATAATAAGATATATATATAGTTTTATAATTTAAAGAATGTTTATACAGTCGAACCTCGTTAACATGAACCTGCGTAACGTGAATTACTTTTAACATAAACTGTTTCCACAATCCCTGTCAAAATTCTTAAATTACAGGAAGATTAGTTACTGATAACTTGAACCAATTCTTTATTCCTCTTGAAATTCATTTTAACAAGGTTCAACTGTATATATATATATATATATATATATATATATATATATATTAACTTAGTTTTATTATTATTATTATTATTAGCAATAATAAAAAAAGAACCTTAAGATAAAATATAAAGTTATAAATTAAGCATTTGTTGATAGAACGGTTTAAAAAACTTCTAATATAATTTTAAAGCCCATTGAACTCATCTTGATTGAGATTTCTTTTGCAGAATTAAATAGTACATTTGTATTAATTACATGGCAGCAATTAATCATCATTATGGTCTGGAAAAAAATAACCAATGAATTAATTTGCAAGCCTAGTTTAGAGATACAATTTTCTGTTTACTTTAAAGTAATTTATTTTAAACTGAACAATTCAGTGTGTTTAAAACTGAAATTGGCTGTGTTTGCTTGATGGTGTGTGGTTAGTGTAAAACTAGTAATTAAATTCTTCACAAATTTTCATTTTATAAAAGCAAACCTAAGGGAAAAAAACAACTGGTAGGTAAAAATTAATGTAAAGAAATACTGCAGAAGAATAATCCAAAACTAAATGTTAAGAGAAAAGTTTTTATAGCTAGATCAAGACTGTGTTGTCTTTTTTTACCACATTATTATTATTTAAATATTAAATTATATTAAATACCATATTAAATTCTGTGGTAAAGAATTTATGAAAATTGAAAGATAAGAATACTTTATTTATACATATGTATACACGACAGGATATATATCATCACAAAAGTTTAGAACAAAAGTCTGTTTAATGTTTCTTCAAAATTTTAGCTCAGTTGGTTGATAGTTTTTAAAACACATCATTGTCTTTATCATTTCTAACAAAATAAAGAAAAAGTTGTCAATGCTTAAAAGAAAAAAAAAAAAATAAGTAAGGCTAGTTAAATGTTTCTTACTGATAGTTTTTTGAATAATTTAAAACTTAAACTTTTTCATTGACAGGTTTGAAAAGTAGAGTAAATCTCTCCCAAAACCTCATCCCTGACTTGTGTAAGAAACCTTATTTTAAAATCATTATTTGCTTGCAGATTGCCACTAAAGATGCACTGAATCCTATTAAACAAGATGTGAAGAAAGGTAATCTACGTTATGTTCATAATTGTTTCCCTCATCATGGCTATATTTGGAATTATGGAGCTCTTCCTCAGGTAAAACTTAAAATTTATATTTTTAGCATATTTTTTATGACTAGCTTTTATATTAATAAGTTTATTTTAAAAACTGTCAATACAGTTATTTTAAACCAATAATTGTGAAAAGATATGTATAAGCATTTTATAGTGGATTTTTTTTCTTTAATAAACTAAACATACAACTATAAACATTTATAAATTTGCTGATCAATGTTATCTTTGTACTTTCTTCAATATTTGTAGAAGGAAGTATCGGATTTGTAAAAAAAATTCCAGTTTTAATTATATTTTGCCAAAATGATGCAATAGTGAAAAGCAAGCCTATATTTAAGATTGAGTAGATGGACAGTGAAGTTAAATTCACACAAAGTATTGGCTTTTCTTTCATGCATTTTCAGACTAAAAAGTAATATCATAGTTATCAGAAATCATTGTTATTTAAAATTTAAATATAACATGTGTTTTAATGAAGAATAAATTTTCATGTTAAATGAAAATGCTGCCATTATTTTTACTTTCTGAACACTATAGTGAGGAAAGTATTGTAATCATGTCAAAAATCCGAATTCGAGATTTTGATGTTTCTATACGTTTTAAGGTCCCCTGAGTCCGTTTTCACTATTCTTACGATGATGTATGTATGTGTGTGTGTGTATGTATGTGTGTATGTCTGTGAGTGAACACGCTAGCGTCTAAACGCTTTGTTCGATTAACCTGAAAGTTGGTACGCATATTGTAAGTCACTATAGTACGAACCCTATAGATTTTGGTGAATCTAGCACTTATAGTTTTTTTACAGGGACACAAAGAAAAATTCTTTATCATTATGGGCTATGGGAGCAAAATCTTAAAAGTGCGATAGCATCTAAACGCCTTATTCAATTGAGCAAAAAATTTATACACATATTATAGGTCACAAATACTCAATCTGTATAGATTTTGGAGAATCTAGCACTTATAGTTTTTTTACAGGGACACAAAGAAAAATTCTTTATCATTATGCCTATGGGGCAAGCCCACCTTATCCATTGGGCTAATTGGGCTGCAGCCCAAGGGCGCCACATGTTTAAGGGCGTCTTTCCCAATTTTTTTTTTTTTTTTAATTTTACATATGTATAAAGATGACATTTTTCTGGTCTATCTTAAATATTAATTTAAGATAATAATAGATCAAAATTAATCAAAATTAATAGATCAACCTTTTTTAAATTTTCTATATTAAAATTATTTCAAATATACTTTCAAATATACTTAATTTGTATTTAATGTTTAAACAAACAAACAGACTAGCCTATTTCCACAAACAATTTCAAATTTTGGTGATATGAGTCGTTTTTTTAATAAAATCTAACTTTTTTTTTGGGGGGGGGGGGTGGAAGGTAAGAGATTCTAAAGAAATTCTCTAAAGGAAATTCTTACGCTAATACGTAGACCAGGGGAAGATATGCCTTCCATTGGTGGTCTTTTTACAGAATCTTAGCCCGATTTCACGCGAGATTTAGACAAAATCAACAAAAATTCTGAATAGTTATTCCGACGAAAGAGACCTGAATCGAACCTTCCGGCACCACTAGACTAGTCTACAACTTTGATAGCAGAACGTTTTGGTCACTTGTGTGGCCGGAAAACAGAACTCTCGCAAAGTACAAAGGACAGTCCCTCTAGGAGATTTCCATATAACAGACTAGTCACTAGTGGAAAGTGAAAAATTGATTGAATTGCCATAATTAATCAGAATTCAACCCAGAATGGGTCTTTAATTATTTGAATTTTTTTTTATTATTTGTTAATTGTAAATATATAAATGTATTGCATGGAATTAACTGAATACAGTGCTTTTCACTTTAAGTTTGGGAATTGAAACAGCTTCTTAACAGTAAGAAATATGTGCCAAGACATATATGCTAAATAATGGAGTGATTTCCAACCACAAATTGAAGAAAGTCACAAATACTTTTGATTACCCTGCGTATCATAAAAAGCTACAAATGACTTGTAACTTTAACACATAATTTCACTTACTATGTGTTTTTTTATTTGTGTGTGTGTGTGTGAGTGAGTCGCACAATTATTTGGATGGAATTTTTTTTTTTTTTTTTTTCTTATATTAAGAATGGATTTCAATAAAATTTTACAAAACTTGCATAAAGATTCACTAAAAATTGTGAACTATTATTCAGAACCATAAAATTCTCACATGTAATTTGTAGTAAATTCTATTTGAGCATTTGTAATAAATATTTTTTTATGTTCTTGGACTTATAACTGTAACAAAATTTTATTTATTTACTAAGATTTGTAAGTTCATAAAGGGTTTTTCGCAAAAAAGAATTTGCAATAAATAATTGCATAGCTAAATTAAATATGTAGCCTGGTAAAAAAACACCTTATGAAATTTCACTTCTGGAAAATATCTAAAATCTTGTTCATTCTTTTGTCGATAATTCGCTTAATTTTTACTCTATTCAAAGGAAATCTTGACATAACTTGCCCAATATATCTAGCTTTTTTCCTATGTAATAAAAAAATTCTATATCTCGTGCATGCATATTTAAAAAAATTATTTATTATAAATGCTTATACCTCAGCAAAAATTACATGTGTTAATTTTAAGTTTCAGAATAATATTTCTCTAATGTCTTATAATTTTTTCTGAAAGTTTTGTAAAATTTTGTTAAAATCTGTTCTTGTTATAAGTAAAAAAAAACTTGTTATAAAAATTAATAATTTACTATAACATATTAATATATATATATAGTGCCTAAATAATCGTGTGGTTACCACAAAAAAAAAAAAAATATATATATATATATATATATATATATATATATATATTGTAAATATTAAGTGAAATTATGTGTTATAAGTTACAAGTAATTTGTAGATTTTAAAATACAGAAAGATCCAAAGTATTTCTAATTTTCTTCAATTTGTGGTTGGTCCCCTAACTGCAGTTGTGATTAAACCGATAGAAGAAAAAATATCCATCAATTTGACCGGCCACTATATATTGAAATAATATTTTGTTTCGAATTTCGATTGAAAAAAAAAATCAAATATTCTGGCAATATATGGTATGGTGTGTTGTAGTGTTTAAATTTGATTGACTGCACATGGGTTCAAGGTCTGGGTGGAATTTCCTATGTGGGGGGGGGGGATTTTGAGAAGATTTAGCTGTATATAGGCGAGTTTAGATGAAAATAACGAGATTTAAATAGCTATTAAATTTTAATTAGATTAGTTTTTATTAAATTAAAAAAACTAAATTGCATTTAAAAATTGAGCTAAACTTAAAATTAGAATACTTTTGGTAAAGGTAAAGGGCGCCTGAACATGTTAGCCCAGGGCGCCCGAATGTATTAAGACGGCCCTGCTATGGGGCCAAATTTTTAAAAGTGTGATAGCGTCTAAACGCCTTATTAATCTGAGCAAAAAATTTGTACACATGTTACAGATCACAGTTGAACTAACTGTATAGATTTTGGTCAATCTAGCACTTACAGTTTTTTTACAGGGACACAAAGAAAAATTCTTTATCATTATGGCCTATGGGACTAAATTTTTAAAAGTACGATAGCATCTAAACGCCTTATTGAATTGAGCTGAAAATTTATATGAGTATTATAAATCACTGTTGCACTAACTATAAGCATTTTGGTGAATCTAGCATTTATAGGTTTTTACAGGGACACAACGAATAATTCTTTATCATTATGATCTATGGGCTCAAAGTTCAGTAGCGTTAAATAAAACATCATGTAATAGATGGAGAAAAATGCTCAAACACTCTATTATGGTTTTCTCTCTTTTGTTTGTTTAACTCCTCTTTCTTTACTTTATCTACAAAACTGTTAACTACTCAATGTTCGGAAAGTCGAGTGGAGTCACTCCAGATTTTTTTTATTACAATAGATATTCACTTTTCCTACTATTATGTAAAATGAGATGTAAGACAAAATTAGGTGTCTTTTTTTTTTTTTTTTTTTTTCATTTAGTATTTGCCTATTTGAATGAAAAGGAATAATTAAAAAAAAATAATACAAAATTAATTGAATCTTCTTTTTTTCTTTTCTTTTATTATGGAGGAGGCATCTTCGCATTTATTCTGTAGGCAATATACTTTTTCTTTTTTGTGAAAACAGATGAAAAATTACACTTTTTTTTCTTTTGTGTGTATTTCTTTTCTTCTGCTCAGTGCCCGATTACCGAAAAGGCTAGGGAAGCACAAGCTTTCCCTCAAAAATTTACGAAGGGCCCCAAAATGTCCAAAAACAGGGTTTTGAATTTTCTGTTTGAAATTTTCACACCGAGATTGAATTTTTTTCTGGGAAAATTCACCTAAAGCAAGGTAAAATATTCACTATTTCGGGAAAATTCTATTATTTAACTTCAAAAATCTGAATGTTCTTAATTAATAAGTTATACGATTTTAAAGTTCTGTATAGAAACCACCCAGATATATGAATGGAAAAAAAAAAAAAAAAAAAAAAAAATCTATAAACACACACTAATCTTTGGTCTATAGCATTTTTATCAGGGTTGGGTTTTTGCCGGCAAAAATGCATTTTTGCCAGGACAGTGGCAAAAAGTGGAAAAAACCAGGCAAAAAGCGGCAAAAATGGAAAAAATTAGGAAAAGTGGAAAAATAAAATTAGAACAGCACAATCCCTTTCAATTTTCACCCTTTACACTTTGGCACCTCAATAAAAAAAATGTTTGAAGATTTTTTAATTTAAAAAGTAATTATAATTAATTAATTAGTATAATATATAACCAGTGTCCGACAAATTCCGGGTGACAGGGTGACTATAAATATCCATTGGTGACCAGTTACGGCAGACTGACAAAAAAAATGTCATACATTTACAATATTTTTGTTTTTCCTCCCACCTTCTTGTCTTGGTATAAAAGATGACATTGCTGATGTATTGAATGAATAGTATGAGTTTAATGTTTTCTGAAAAATTTAACAATTATTTCTGTTTTTGAAAGATGTTTTTCCATGAAAGATAAATTCCCATATTTGATAAATGTTCTTACTACTATACTGGTACTTTCCATGTCAATGTCTTTGTGTTAAACAAGATTCAAGCATCATAAACACTATCTAAAGCAAACTATGTTTGAATGTACAACGAGAAAGTTTAAATAGTATGATATTTATCAAATGGATTCTCTTTAAAGGAATTTTGTCCTGAAAAATTAATAGACAAATAGTATTTTAAAACCAAAACTTAAACACTCTCAATATATATGATGATTATATTAAAGGTAAAAATATTTATTTATTTCTGTGGATTTTTTTCCCCCAGTAGTTTGTTTTTATCTTTATAAATAAAAAATAGTTATTTTCTTAAAAATTTCCTTAGTTCACATTTTTAAATAAATAGTTCCTTTATTCAATGTAAAATAATATGTGAATGACCTGCATTAATTATACAATTATGAAATATTATTAAGTTTTGCTGTGAGTATTGTCATAGAAATAATTCGCTATTTCTGGCTCCTAAGACTTTGTCAGTCCCTGAACATAACCATAAAAATAAAACTATGAAATTATATTTTTATTTTATTGAAGTAAAATAATCTTAAGTAAGACATATTCAGAGGGAGAGAGAGAGTTTACTTGCAATTTACATTTCAATTCCAAAAAAATTATGATCAGTGACTGACTGGCAAATTTTAGAACAGCTGAGTCAATAATTGACTCAATATTTGACTTTTCCTCACTGTAAACAAAAATATGTAATACATTGAAAACACAAGTATTCTAGTAATTATTTATTGAAGAATATTTTTTAGATAGGTAATTTAAATATTTTTTAAAATGAAAAAAAATTATGTTAATTGTTGATGTTAAAAATTTCATTTTAAAGAAATTTTAGAATGCATTATTTTAATGATTTACATAAGAATCGATTGAGCAAGAGTGTAATTAAATCTCTGGTTTTAATTTGTTAAAATTATGATTTAAACATTAAAATCGTGTAATTAAAATCCTTAAAACCCTGTCTGAAATACTGGTAATTTTTGCCACTGGCAAAAATAGTGGCAAAAACTATTTTTGCCGGGGTGGTTTTTACCATGGTTTTTTCCACTTCGGCAAAAATTGGCCAACCCTGATTTTTATATTACAATATGTAACAGGAAAACAAGATTTCCAGAAATGAAAGGGGGCCCCGAAAAGATACTGTGTTTCCCCTAGCTTCAAAACTTAATCAAGCCCTGCTTCTGCTGCATGTTACTGTACATAACAATGATACAAGATGACATTAAGTAATTATAAGCTTAAATTGTATAAAATAAAGATAGCTTTATTTTTTAGCGAGTTAATTATTGACTTGCTGTTTTAAATTTTAAGTCATTGATCAATCATTCTTTGAAATTTGCGTGTAATATATGAATAAATATTAATTGCAATACATAAGCATATATTTTTCCTTCCAAGAGCTTCACACATATATCTTTATCAGGATTATAACATCTTATCATAATGAAAAACACTTCAACATTTCCATAGTTCAAATAGTCAGAACATGAAGTTATGATTACAAATGATGCATTTTCTAGTTCTAATGTAAGTCCCTTCATTGCCCTAGATTCAAAAACATTTTCCACAATGGCCTCACATTTTGTTTGGCCACAAGAATATGATAGGTTAAGAGTAGTGCTGGGCAATGTTGACATTTCTTAAATCGATATATTGTTCATATAAAATACCGATATAAGGATATATCGATTTAATGCAGTGTTACCAAAAATGGTCAAAACGTTCTCTAGACTTCTCAAAACGTGTAAATTCATTGAAAGCCAGAAGTTAAAATTTTTACAAGTACTTTCTTATAATGAATACAAACACAAAAATCAACAATGGATCATAGAAAAATTATTTTTGTTTAACCAAATTAAACTTTTTTTCTTGAAATTATTATCTTAATCACAGACATTTATTTTTTTACTAAAATAAGACTTTTGAAAAAATCAGACTTCTGATAAAGATATAATGCTTATACTAATTATTATAAAATTATTCATTATTTTCCACAGTTCAAAATTTATGCATCTCAATGAAGTATAATTAATATAGCGCAGTTTTGTTTTACCACAAACTATAGAATTTCACATTGACTCATGATGTGACATTTTGTGAGAAACCTTCAGAATATTTAAAAACACCCAAATTTATGATTATTATTATTTTAACTAATTGATAAATTCAGAATTTTATTCTTTCTCATTACTTTTTAATCCATTAATATTGTTATAATTCCCACTTACATGCGAATGAATTGCAAAATGACAATCAGCAGAAAATTGCTAATGCTTCACACATGATATTAAATTTCTATAGTGCCTTGTATCCCCTAATAAATATAATTCTTAATTAAAATTCTGTAAAATACAATTTCTTAAAAAAAATTATGAGATTTTCTTTTTCTTACTATTTTAGATTAAATTACATCAAATACTACAAAATACAAAAAGACTTAAATAACTATAATTCAGTGTAAAAAATAAAGTTGATAGAAAGAACAATTTAGTGCATTGGAAGGGGAAAAAAAAACAAAAAGCATCAACTTTCACCGTATTTAAAATTATTTTTAAATACCCATACTATATGCTGTTAATAACTGACTTCAAAATAAATAAAAATTATATATTTAAACATTAGAATAATCATATCTAACTAAATTAACGGTGTTGTTTAAACTAATTTATTTTTGACAATATGACAATGTCATATTCTGTACTGAAATTAATGAAAAAATATTAATTACATAAAATATTCATAAAGAATAGTTAATTCACTTATCTAATAAACAGAAACTGGGGTTTCTTATTTTTAAATTATAGGAACTGGAACTGTAACAAAAAATAGCAGAATAAAATACTAATATTGATAATGAATGAATAAATCTCATTTCAGCTAGTCAAACTTAACCGCAAAGCTTTGTATCAGAATCGGTTTTCATTTTGCTAGTTCACACGCGTTTTGCTCGAAAGAAGGGTCTTAAACCGATATTCTCTTTTTCCCAATACGCCTGCGTAACACTAAATCGAAACGGAACTTCAATCTTCATGATTTAGCTGTCTATGACTGTGCATGCTTTTGACTAAACCGGAACCTTTTTGAATGAATATCTATCTGGCATTATTCCAACTATATTCAATCGGGATTTTCATGATTTAGCTGTCTATGACTGTGCATGCTTTAGACTAAACCGAAATCCCTTTGAATGAATATTTATCTGGCATTATTCCAACTTTATTCATTCGGTTTAGCCTGATATCACACGTTCGTGCGTTCAGATGTTTCTGCATTGATATTTTACGGAAGATGAAATATTTAAATCGGATTAACGGTATTAGCGTTAAATCGATATTTTTATTTACATCGATATAAAGCCCAGTCCTAGTTAAGAGTACTTTCTTTAATACAACTATTTTCGGCAAGTAGTCGATTTCTCTGAAAGTTTGGGCATGTCTTATGATAAGTAAAAATGTCTTCAGCCAGAGCAATCTTCAAACTGGCATTATTGGCTGTCAAAACTCATTCATTGTAGACTATGTTGATGCAACTTATAGAAGCTTTTCATGTTTTTCAAAGTTAATATGAGTAAAAACTTTTTTTTTTTTTTTTTTTTTTTAAACCACATGAATTATGAAGAAAACAAAGAAAAAAGGAGCAAAATTATTTAAGAAATTTTTTGAAAATTGGGGACAAATGACAGAAAATGTCCCCAATCGCTGTTTTTGTTTTGGGGGACAGATGGTCGAAATTGGAGACAGTCCCCTGAAAATGGGAACATTTGTTTGGTCACCATACTATAAGTTGATTTTTACCTAAATAAATTATTCAGTTGCAAACGTCTAAGTCAGCTGCTGCTTATTAAAAATAGGTTATAATTAGAAACAGAAATAAAATAAATCCCATTTAATAAAATACTTGTAAAACTATGTCTATCCTCTTGTGTGCTTTATCACTTCTGGTTTTTTAAAGCATCCGTGGATAAATGGGATTCAAGAAACATTGAACGAATTTCAGAAAAGGGAAGAATAGATGTGGAGTAATATTAACTTAACATTGTTATAAAAAAAAAAAAAATTGCTTTTATGGAAGATTCAAGGTAAAACTTAGTTAAGAATCTTGACTATCAAATAGAAACAAATTGTTTCAAGAAATCTGCCGGTCAATTTCAGCATGAAAAAGTAAAATACATTTTACAAAAATGTAAGCATTAAAATATAAACTGTTAAAAAATAAATTCTTATAATTGTTTCTTCAATCTGTGTTTAAATTTTAAAAGTATTACATTAAATCAATTATGAATTATAAAGTATCCAACTAACAAAAAATATTTCTTTTGCAGACGTGGGAAGATCCAAACCATACTGATGAATCAACTGGTTGTAAAGGTGATAATGATCCCATAGATGTTTGTGAAATTGGCTATAGGGTATGTGAATAAGATATCACATAATAAATTGTTTTATGTAATTTCTAGCTCTCAATAACTAGTTATCAGAATTTGACATCCAGTTTCCCTACTCTACTCAGAACACTGAGATATAAAAATTAAGTAAAGCTTTTTGTTTGCCATAATAAATGTCTACTCAAGTGTTTATTGGACATCTGATTACACAGCAAAGCCTCCTAACACTTTTAACACTGCATGAATCAGGATTTTCATTGGAGGTAAAAATTGGGTGAGAATTTCTCATCTTTACTTGAAACAAAGTGATATTTCTGAAAAGAAAGTAAGTACAAAAATATACTTCAATCAGAACATTTTTTTTTTTAATTATAAATTGTTAATAACACCTGTTTTGCAGTCCATTGGTAAAATTTGAGTTTAATCACATTTCATTGATTAACTTTTTTTTTTTTTTTTTTTTTTTGTACCAGTGATCACTGAAATAGTCAGTTATTGCAGTGCTAATTGACAAAATTTGCCCTTTTTTTTCCCCCAAAGTTGATTCCGTCATATGATTATTTACCTAAAATTTGACAAATTTCCTTTTTCTTTTAAGCAGGTGGGAGGGCAAAATTAGCAAAGTTTTTTTTTTATCTAATTTTTTTGATAATTTAAAAGTTTGTCATATAGATTTTTTTTTTTTTTTAATATAAATAGAATATTTTAAATTTGCTGAGTTTTATGAAGAGTCCATTTCTTACCTAACAATTTTCCTAAATTTCCCTGAAAAAAATGTTTTTTTCTCACAATATAACGTTCTTATGTAAGAAAGTGAAAACACACTGAAGTGAGAAGATAATGAATTCTTAGTGTATAAGGGGAGAAACATTAGGATTGAATTGCTGTGAATTTAATAAAAGTTCTCTTCAACTCAATAAGCCAGGAGTTGTAGCAAATTACATATTGCTAATTTAATTAAATATATTTGTTATAATTTGTCTAATATTTCTTTGATATTTATCTTGTTTGTTCAGTCTTCACATTCCATTTTTTTTTAAAGGGGTCCTTTTTTTTATTGTAGAAAAAAAATAGAATGTCAAGACAAGAAATTTGTCAAATTGTTCAACTACTTCATTGCAAGTTTCTAGTATATGATAGATATGATTTTGAGTGTTTTAGCTGCTAATTAATAAAATATGTCAATCAAGATCAATGAAATCTTCATTTTTGCAGTAAGATCAGATTCCTGGCCTGGTCTCTGCTCTTGGTAAAATTAATTTGACTTTTTCTTCAAAACTTTGTAATTGAAGCTATATTGTTCTTGTTTTATATCAGCCTTTGTTCTCAAAGGAGAATAAATTTATTTTATCAAACCTGATACATACCTGCTAACTCTACTAGATTTCGTCTATTCCTAATTATCTACTACCTATTTGTTAGAGGAATGGTTTGCCCTTTGGCTTTCAGGTATGTAGTTCTAAGTTTGAATCCTGATCCAGACATGGATGTTTGTAGTGGATTCTAATCCGCTTTCAGCTGTCAGATCTTGTTCTAGTAAGCTTTAAAGTTCAAAAGATGGTTGTAGGGTGATAACCCCCCCCCCCCCCCCAAAAAAAATAAATAAATAAATAAATAAATAAATAAATAAACAGAGAAAACCTAATGGGCTGGATATTATTTTTTAATTTCCAGATTTCATTATTATTTAAAAAAAAAAAAAAAAAGGAATTTTATCTAGAAATAGAATGTACTAAAAAATGGAATAAGTATATATGTGAAAAAGAAACGATAAATCTTATTGGTATTAATGTTATTTCAATTTTGTGTGTTTTTAAAACTTTTAAATTAAAATTTTATACACTTATTTGAAATAAAAGAAATCTATTTTCCTGCATAATCAGTTGCATCAGGTAAAAATCCTAAACCTTCTATTTCCAAATTGAATGATCACGTTCTCATCCAAATTGTTTTAACATTTTATTCATTACCTTCTTTTAAAATTTCAATAATTCTTTCATCATTTCGTTTTAAAGTCATTACAGGCTCTTAAAAATCCCATTCTTACTGGAAATCGATCTGGCATTTATTTAATCCCTTGTTTCTTGTGTAATTTAGGTTATATATTAATCAAACTAGGAGGTGTTTGAAATATAGAATAAATGATCACTGTTGAAATGTTCGTAATGAAAAGATTTCCGGATCTGTTGCTTCCCAGTGCTGGTCTCATGGTCATTTGTTTTGATTTTTCTAAAACTAACATATTTTCTTTTCCTATCTCCTCTTCCCATTTGGATATCCATGAGGCTTTTTACATATTTAAAAATTCAAAAAATCTTGGTAATGATATTTCTGGTGCTTGGAAATTACTCACATAATTTAGTTTTTTGTTTAGTTTTAAATTTTATTTAGATTATATTTAAATTTTATTTTCTTCTTTTCTCTTCTTGATTTTGGAATTTCCTCAATGCTGAGGTTTCCTTTCAACCAAAAACAGCCTTTAGTTTTTGTCTTCATCTTTCTCTGTCCTGATCATCTTCCTCATCTATTCCATTTTCCATCATGTCCCTCATGAGCTTGTCTTTCCACCTTTTCCACGGTCTTCCGCTCTTGTTTTCCCTTCAGGTTTCCAGTTCAGTACAAGCTGTGGTATTCCACTCACATTCATCCATTGTCTTCTTTCACTGTTATAATTCTGGTCACACTACTATTTATATTTACATTAGACTTTACTTGTTTTTGCTTCTTCACTGAAGTCAGTTTTGTGCATTGCCACTGTTTGCAACACTTGTACTTACTTTGTTCATTTGACGAAGGGTCGTGTCTTTTTTTGACCCAAAACAATTGTTGCAAGTTCTTTCACTTTATGGTGTTTATTCAAAGTTTTGTACTTTATTATTTTTGAACACAGTTCTGTGGTGCTTTTTTTTTTATAAAAGTATGATGTTATTTTAAAGGTCTAGGCAAGAAACGAATGCCCTCCTCCCCTCCAAGTTGGTATGCAATATAACAAAGTACGAAAGTACCAATCATTTTAGCCCAAAATCATGCTGTTCTATATAATTATAATGTTCTTAAGATAATCTGATTAAGATAACTAATTTTCAGCTTAATTGTGTGTTATAAATATGAAATTTCAGTTTTAAAAATTAGTTTAACAATTAATATATTATGTTAATTCAATGACCTTCTCTGTATAGGTAGCAAAACGAGGTGACATTTTACAAGTAAAAATTTTAGGAGTCATGGCTCTAATAGACGAAGGTAATATTATTATTCTATATGGCTTCAATAAGTGTAAAAAAAATATATATATATATATATATTTTAACTGCAGAAGTATGTGAATTGACACACATTAAACAAATTTTACTTTATATCTACTGCAACTGAATTATTATAAAGGTAATTATAAATAGTAAGTCTGTGCTTTTCTTTTCAGTTTGAGAAGCATTAATCACAGTAAAGTACACTAATTCTTTATTTTACAACAGGGCTCAAAATTTGACACAGAATTCATACCACAATAAGTAAAATAAAATTTTCTTCTTAAGCCAATGATTTTATAGGTAGAGAAATATTTTTAAAGAATACTGGTGAGCTCTATGTCAATTTTCCAGCCCTGCTACAAGAAAGAAGATTTCATTTAGGAATGATCTATTTTAATTATATATGGTCTATGAAGAATTTAAAATGTTTTAAGTAAATACTTTTTATACATCATAATTCATTGAAAATCTTTTGCAAGTCTCTGCATGCAAAACCAGTTGCACTATTCATACCATTTTCGATACATAATATTCCACTGTAAATTTGACTGTTAGGGGTCGATAACCCCTTAAGAGTATTAATAATTTTATTTTTCCCAAATTCTTATGCACTTACTGTCATTCACTACGGTATGTTTGTGAATCTCAACCAAAAGAAAAATGCACCTCTATTTTAGGGTAAATACAAGCTTTTTCATTTGTCTCTACATGGCTTAGTTGGTAAGAGCGTCATGTTAGTAATCCGGTGGTCCCGCTTTCGATACCCTGAAGGTCTAGAGTGTTAATTTTTGTAGACAATTAGTAGAAAAGGATGTTAATTGATAAAAGAAAATTTATCATTGACTACACAGTATTCTAAGAATTTTTGAAGAGTTTTTTTAAGAAGCCTTTTTCATAAAAATCTCTTTTTAGAAGCAAAAAAGAGTTTTTTTGCGGACTACAAGTGCCCTCTATTGGGCGGAATATTCACTAAAATGTCAATGAAACAATTAACAATGCAAAATATGATTAGGAAAAACACATAAACATTAACCAAATCAGTAAAATGTTAAGTTATAATATAAAAAAATAATAATAAAAAGGTGCCTCAAACTAATAATTAAATTGCAGATATTGGCCCTTAATCAGAAAATGAAATCACAAAACTTATAGGCAATTGTGTGGTGCTGCCATCTGTTGTGAATTTTAAGAAATAATTTCTCTTTTCTTAACACAGTTCAAATTTCCCCAATTTTGGTTAATAAACAAAAAAGTTAATTATCATTTTTTTTTTTAAATAGATTTTTTATCGTTTATTAGGTGAGACTGATTGGAAGCTTATAGCTATAGACATTAACGACCCTTTAGCAGAAGAAATGAATGGTAACTTAGTTATTTTCTCATTCTCTCTATTTAAAATTAATTTAATATAAGTCTGTATATTTTAGTATATATATATCTAAAATTTATTTTAGATATTGAAGATGTTGAGAAACACATGCCGGGATTTTTAAGAGTAAGAATCTTTTTTTTTTTTTTTTTTTTTTCCTCAATTTATCAATTGCTAGGGATTCTTTCAGGCAGTCACAATGATTCATAAATCAGTCATCGTTTTTTGGACAGTATATTTAGACCATAATTTTAAAATTTTCCACATTATTACTATAGGAAAATATAATTTGTATAGGTTAAAAAGTTAACAAAATGATTAGTAAATGGATTTATCTAAAATCAAATGACTCACGCCTTTTTTGGTCCAACAGTATTTTACTCTACTCTTTACCAATATTGTTAATCATATGTACTTGGTGAAAATAATAATAATAATAGTGACTAGTGATAATAGAATGGAAATACACAGAAAAATATATTAAATTTGCAACATGAGAAGTGTTGAATGTTTAAAGATTTTGTCAGTTAAAATAATATCCTAGCAAGCCTGGGATATTTAACAAATAAACATATCAGTGTTATGATATAGACATACAGTAAGACCCCGCTTAACGCTGTTTCATTTAGCGCTGTTTCAGTTTAGTGCTCTTTTATTTCAACCCGGGGAATTCCCCGAAATTGTGTGTGTGCAGCGCTAGGTTTCCAAATAAAATATCCGAAACAGTGAAGTTGTGTTTCTTGTTTAGTGCGGTGCTGTACGGACGCATTTTAATTTTTATGTGGATGCATTTTTACGGATGCCTCGTTTAGCGCTGTTTCGCATTACGCTCTACTTTGATGGAATGTATCCCCCGCGTTAAGCGGGGTCTTACTGTACAGTGTTAATTCAAACTGTACATTTTCTTTATTATTTAACTTTATAAAAATTTAGTCTGCTAGACAACACACCTTATTATTATTATTTTATTTTTTTTTTTCATCTGTACTGCAGGTTGCACTTTCTGATAAAAATGAGTTTATATCTTCTATGCATACTATCTTCCACTTCTTACTTTGTCAGTTAAAAGGGGAAGTAGGTAGATGATAGTCATATAATTTTTGGATTTTTCCACATTTTTTGTTATTTATTCATTCTCTGTCGTAAGTAAATTATTTAAACAATAATATGATACACATAAAAATATGACTGAGAATAAGTGCATTTTTTATTTTTACAACTAAATTCTGCCAAATCTCGCCCCCTCCATAGATTTTATTTTTTTCCTTTTTTTTTTTTTTAAGCAAATTGCATTAAAAACTAATGTTAAACAATGAAAATTTTTTTTTAAAGAACAAGTGTTAATTATTTTTTCTACTCAAAAAATTAGGAAAAAAAAAAGTCATAATGTTGACTGTGCAATGCAGAAAGTGGAACATAAATAAGCAGGCAAGTTCTAGTCAATGAACGCACTTTATTCAATGAGCAGGGTTGTTCGGTTTTTTCCATAGTGGAAAAAACCACTGGAAAAAACCTGGTTAAAAACGTCCCGGACAAAATATCGTTTTGTCCACTATTAATTATTTGCGAGTACTAAATTAAAAATTTTCTTTATTCTTTCCATATATATAAAACAATTCTTTATCAATATGTGTATGTGCAGAACTCGTGAAATATGATCACTTGGTCGCCACTGGCGACCAATATTTTTTAACTAGCAATAAAGTTTTGAACTTTATGGAAACTCTTTTTTTTTTTTTTTAAATATGTATTTTGGTGAAAGAATTGGTCCCAGAACTGGGCTACAATTGTACTTTCGATGTAGACTAACTTTCGCTGTTTTGATTCCTGCTTCTCTCATCGCTTTTTGAGACACTGTTTTGAATTAAGGGATTTACACATCTCCATGCACGTTTCACAACTCGGTGTTAAATTATTACGCCGTTTTAGTTTTAGGGAATTGGTTTACATTGCTCCTGTCTGTACATGCTATCGACCTGGTGCTGAATTGCTATACCTGTGTAATGATGTATCAATGCCGATGGTGTATTGGTTTAATGAAAGTAATAAAACCAGCTTCATGACATTAATATTAAACAGGTGCTTCCTGATGTAAAAATTCTTGGATAAAAAAAATGGCATGTTGGTACTGCAAATAAAATGTTATATAGAAATGAAAGCTTTGATTTGAAAGGACTTGCGGACATAAATTGATAAAAACATTCTATCTACATTTATGATTTTTTTTACCTAGTATAGAAATGTTAAATAAGATATTTCCATGTTAAGTACAAAATAACAAAGAAGCAACTTAAATTATTTTTAAGATTATAATCATCTATGTATTAATCAATCACTTCATTTGTGAAGAACTTTAATATTGAAAATAGTCTCTTTCAAGGTAGGGGTGTTGGGGGAGGGGATTAAGTTAAGTTATTCTTCATTTTTAATTGTCAACATTATGTACTGAAGATAACTCAACATTATGCATTAAATCTTTTTCTGGCTAAATAGCCATGTCTTATTTCTTTTGTTTTTAAAGATTTATATATATCATTAAATAACTTTTTTTCTTTTATGTTTCAGTATGATAATATTATAATAGTCTACCACAATAGACTTACTTTGTTACATCTACAAGCTGTACATAACTAATATAATTAGCATTTTCTTCATGATTTTTTTTTTTTTTTTTGTCCGTGGTTAAAATGAAATTACACTTTTCATTAATCAAATTATTAATTTTTAATAAAATATTTCTTTTGCTAAAACTGCTAATTTAAAGTTAAAATTGCAATTTATTGTTTTAAAAGAATAATTCTGTACACTGAACATGTACAGTTCAGTGGATTTTATTTTGTCCAGTTTCGTGTGGGTTTTTCCAGTTTTTTTCCACTTTTGTCCAGCGTCCCAGACTTTTGATAAAAGTGGACAAAATAAACAACCCTGTCAATGAGTATTCTCAAAACAATTGAATATAATCACTCATACCATGAAAATCAAGTAAACAGTGTCATACATACTGCAGAGCAGGAATATTCTTTGTACAGAAACAAAAATCAACGGTATATCATATAGTTTTTCGGGGACAGTCACTGTACTGAAAAATGAATACAAACTGACTCAATCTGAAGGTAGATCTTTCCTTTTATAATCTAAGAAACTGCTGGGGGGGGGGGGGACCCTTAACTTCATTCCTAATTAAGATAGCATTCAGATTTCCAGAAGCCTAGACCACCATTTTTTGCCAAATTTGGCTACCAAGACCAACCACCATAGAAATCAATAGCTCTTATTTACCTTGTGTGGACAACAGTTCTGATGCGTAAAAAAAGTGTAATCATTTGTATCAATATAATTTTTCAAAATACTGCGGCATCTAATTTTATTTTATGTTATTCTTAATGTGTGTTATTTTTAATCTCACTATGAAAATTTTCCTGCTAGGCAACTCATGAATGGTTTCGCATTTACAAAATGCCTGCTGGGAACCCAGAAAACAAATTTGCATTTAATGGAGAACCAAAGAATAGAGTAAGTCTAAATTTATAACAGGATTGTGATCTGTTATTTTCTTTTTAACTGGCAAAATTTTTATGTAAATAATTTTATTTGTAAAATATACAAAATGTTAAAAACTTTGTATCGGCTATTACCACATTAACGCCTCCATGCTCTATCCACTTAAATCTTTATTATTTTGAGATATTTTTATTTATTATTTTCTTATTATAAGCTCTAACCTTTTTAAAAATAAATTGCAAGTAAATTGATTTCAGTTATTGAATTTTAATTAAATAGTTTAAAGGATCATATATATATATATTTTTTATTAACCCTTTAATGTTAATTTTGCACTGAAATTAAACTTATATACATGGTTCGTACACATTTATGATAAAGAAAAGTAAGTAGTTTTTAAGGACTTTTTAAGGACCTCCAGAAGATTTTTTAAGGACTATGTAAATAATAATTTATACATTATGTATTCATATATATATATATATATATATGTAATTTTTTCCCCCCAATGTACCTATATATAGAGTGAGAGGGGGAAAGGAGCACTGTTAACTAACATTACAGTCTAACACAAAACATAAAATAAAATTTCATAAGTTCAAATACAAATTCAAAAAGGAAAATTGAGAAACAATCTTTTTTAATTCATAAAAAAAAAAAAATAATAATGATAATAATAATAATTTTTTCAGTTACTCACCAGATGATTCTGGAAAGTTGTTTAATTCAGTAAAGTTGAAAACATATCTTATTTTTTATGTATAGTTCAAATGTTAAAGAAAAAAAAAAAAAAAGAATTGTTGATGAAGTTGAAACTAGTGGAACATAAGGCATGCAGGACAGTACAAAAATAATTGAAAGTAAAAAGGAAAATGATATTTTTTATATACATAAACTTTTTCCCGCTTAAATGTCCCTCCCCCTTCTCATCCCCACCACAGATGTTGCCATCTCGGAGGCATAAACTGTGAATTTTCGATTGCCTCCACAAACAAATCTTGAATCCATACAAAAATTGCAGCATTAAAAAAAAAAAAAAAAAAAAAAAAAAGTTTGATGTGGCTATTATAGCATAGACTTTCTTCTATATATCTTATAAAATTCATGCAATAACAAATTATTTATTACATTATTATTCACTTAAATTATTTTCCCATCATGAATGCAGACGACTTTTCTTGACAACTGCAGACGATTTTTAAATATAACATCAAATGCCAAAAGCACATAGTCAGTTCTGTACCAGCATCAGAAAAAAAAAGCATTTTTTTCTGTTTTTCTTTTTTCCATTAAAAATGAAAAATTGATAACTTTGTTTTAAAATTTAACAAATCCATGGCTCAACCATTCGCTTTAATGGTACTGACAAGTTCTTTCGAAGGACTCTCATATAGAAAATTCACATCCCAGGTGTAAGGAAGGGTATTTCTCAGTGGCGGATCCAGAACATGACTTTTTTGGGGGGGGGGGGGGGGGGGCTAAGATTTTTCAAAGTGTTATTCTAGACCAATAAAAAATTTACAATTGCAAAATTCAATTATGAATGACAGTGTTTTGGGGGGGAGGGGACTTCAGCCCCCTAGTTCCCCCCCTTAAATCCGCCACTGGTATTTCTGGAGCAATGCTCCTAGAAGTTTGCACTTTTTTCCCCTAGTTTACAACTGGTATAATCAATAATTCATATTAATTTCACAATCAGCGTTAAAAATATCTATCATTATGTATATTTATCCAAAATTTTGTCCTACACTGCCCTGTTAAAAATTTAGGGGATTAAAAGGATGTCAGCGCCACCTGTTGAGCGATTGATCCTCAAATATAATAAGCACCAGTTTAGGAAAAGGTCGAACTAAATATCAAGTTTGGTTAAATTTCGTACATTGGTTTGAGAGATACAGCTTCGACAAAATTTGCGATACATGGACACAGACATTTTCTAAAAATAATTAAATCGTGTTCAGGACATCACAAACTGGTTAAATCCGTCGGAAAACGGAGATTGAAAAATTTTATGAGTCCAATTTTTATATATAGTGAGCGAAGAAATTAAAAAAAAAAATAAATAAATAAGTATGCTGAAAAAAATCTGGTGTGTAACAAACAGACAACTTTTAATACTTACTATTACACATAAATTTGTTTTAAAGATTGTGCAGTCAGAAGGCATAAAATATACCTAAGTAATCAGACGTTTGTAGCAACTAATTAATTAGCACAAATGCTGGAAAGACATCTGAGAGAATTAATAGCACGTGTTCAAAGAAAATCGGCAGAGCTGTTTTTTGAAGCACCTTTTTCTTAAATTGTATATTGACCTATTTAATCTAAAAGCCTATCATTTTTTCTAAAGTAATATCAGGTATTAATGAAAAAATACACCTAAAATGAAATGTTTTTTTTTTTTTTTTTTTTTTTTTTAAGATTTGTTTTTAAGACACCGTTGCTGTAATCCCATTTTCAGTTTTTCCACAAATCTTTGTAAATTCATCTCTTTATCAGAAATACACAATTACATATGGAAGAATATCTAAAAGAATGTTAATATGGCGAAGTTGAAGAAAATCCGTAGAACTGTATTTTATGAAACCACTTACAAGATGTAAAACTGACCAATTTATTGAAATCTATCAATTTTCCTAAAGTAACCAACGGATAATTTTTTTTTTTTAATCCGGCAACTGACGTTTTCTGACCATGCCTGTTAATCAAGGTTTTACTGTATTTATAAATCAGGTGAAAACTTTATATCGAAAATTTTGACCGAATACATTATTTCCATTACTTACGATAGTTGCGTAGTAGAAGTGAAAATGTAGATAATTCAGCGCATTGAAATTCCAGCTATACTCTAAGTCAATAGAAATAGTAAAGTATGAGACCAATATCTCGGTTTAATTACCAATCAAAAAGTTTTCTAAATAATTTTGGCCCCACTAGAGACTTGGGGAATTGGTTTGAGACTGATTTATATACCTAAAGTTTATATTTTTAATGATCTCATATTTGTATTTAAAATATAAACGTAATTTTTAAAAATAATTCTTAACATGTGTGTTTATCTTTTTTTTTTTTTTTTTTAAGAAAATATCTTTTTAAGTAGAGGATCAACTTATACACAAGTATTTACGGTTATATTGTTAGGCGAAATTACTTCAAGAACTCAAGTAACATGGTTTTGGGGGTTAAGGACGATAATATACTCATGAACCTAAGCTTGAGTAAAAGGCCTTATGTTTAGGTCTTTCTAAAAGATCCTAGCCTGTATTTCTAAGAGTTTCAGAAGAGGAAAAAAATATATATATAATGAATATATAATGATATAATCTATATATATAAAAGAGTAAACTCACTGATTCACTGACTCAACACGGTTGTGGCGATCCTATGGGAGATAGTCGCAATTTTTGGTGAGCAGGTTGATTTTAAGATCCTGACGCTCACTAAGACGGGATTTTGCGAAATACCCCCCCGGGGGGGCAGAAGGCAAAAATCTCCTTTATAAGCGTATCTCGGCTCCAAATTGCTTCACGGTGAAGAAATTGCAGATGGGGAGACTAGACTTGAATACAAAAAAATCATTTTCTGCGATTTTGGAATTTTGGATTTTTAAGGGGGGTAGGGGGTAAAAATGAGATTTTCGGGGGCGCATAAGGCAAAAACACATTTATAAGTACAACTCGGCACCAAATTACTTCACAGGGAAGAAATTGCAGATGGGGAGACTAGGCTTGAATACGAAAAAATCATTTTCTGCGATTTTGGAATTTTTGATTTTTAAGGGGGGAAGGGGGTGAAAATGATTTTCGGAGTTGCTGAAGACAAAAACACCTTTATAAGCATAACTCGGCTCCAAATTGCTTCACGAGGAAGATATTGCAGATGGGGAGACTAGACTTGAATACAAAAAAATCGTTTTCTGCGATTTTAGATTTTTGGATTTTTAAGGGGGAAAAGGGGTGAAAATGATTTTCGGAGGCGCAGGAGGCAAAAACACCTTTATAAGCATAACTCGGCTCCAAATTACTTCACGATGAAAAAATTGCAGATGGGGAGACTAGACTTAAGTGAAAAAAAATCATTTTCTGCGATTTTGGATTTTTAAGGGGAGAGAGGGGCTGAAAATGATTTTCGAAGGTGCAGAAGGCAAAAACCACCTTTATAAGCACAACTCGGCTCCAAATTGCTTCACGGTAAAGAAATTGCAGAGGGAGAGACTAGACTTGAAAACAAAAAAAACTTTTTCTGCGATTTTGGAATTTTGGATTTTTAAGGGAGGAAGGAGGTATAAATGATTTTCGGAGGCGCATAAGGCAAAAACACATTTATAAGTATAACTCGGCTCCAAATAACTTCACAGTGAAGAACTTGCAGATGGGGAGACTAGACTTAAATACGAAAAAATCACTTCCTGCGATTTTGGAATTTTGGATTTTTAACGGGAGAAGAGGGTATAAATGATTTAGAAAAATACGGATTTTCGAGTAAAAGTAATAGATAGCTCAAAGATGTAAAAAAAAAAAAAAAAAAAAAAAATCTCATTTTTTGATTTTTTTTTTTTTTGGGGGGGGGGGGGGGGCAAAAAATAAAATTAGTGTCAGATCGTTCAAAATTGGTACATAGAGGTTTTCGATACTTACAAATCGATTGCGGATATTTTCGAATTTTTAAAATTATTAGAAGGGGTGGGAAGGGGGTGGGCAGTATGGGGGGGGACTATGGGCAAAAACAAATAGAAATACAGTTAGGCCGTTCAAAATTGGTACAGATAGGTTTTAAAGGCCTGCAAGTCGAATGAGGATATTTTCGAAAGTGTAAAGTTATTAGGAGGGGCGAGAAGGGGGGAGGGGGATGGGGGGCAAAAAATTAAAAATAAGGTTAGATCGTTCAAAACTGGTATATAGAGGTTTTCGATACTTACAAATTGATTGCGGATATTTTCGAATTTTTAAAGTTATTAGGACGGGTGGGAAGGGGGGAGTGGGCAAAAACAAATAGAAATACAGTTAAGCCGTTCAAAATTGGTACAGATAGGTTTCAGGGGCCAGCAAGTCGAATGGGGATATTTTCGAACGTGTATAGTTATTAGGAGGGCCGGGAAGGGGGTGGCGGAGGGTCAAAAAAAAAAAATAGAATAAAGTTAAAACATTCAAAATTGGTATATAGAGGTTTTCGATACCTACAAATCGATTGCGGATATTTTCGAATTTTTAAAATTATTAGGATAGACGGGAGGGGGGGGCGAAAGGGGAAAATAATAAAAATAAGAGTTAGAGCATTTTGGGAATTTTTTCCGAAGGCAGTGAGAACCCGGTGCGACATTTTTCCTAATAAGATTTTTTTTTTTCTGTTTTTTTTTCACGTGATAAAAATTAATGCAATTTTGAGAATTCAGTAATTATAGCGATTCATTTAAAAATAGGGACCAGCGAAGCGGGCGTTGCCTGCTAGTATAATATATAATGAAAATTGAAAAGCACCTAGTCAGACATATGCTTTTTCTTTCCCGCCCTTTCCTCATCACATATTATTTGTTTAGACCTCATTAAATAAAAAAGATTATTCTTTTTTACATTTTTTTTTTACCAAATCATTTTTCTTGTAGAACGTCTTTTTAGTAGTCCATGAAAAGCAGACGATTTTTATGTCTTTCCAACTTTGTTGCTAAGCTGTTATGTGCTTTAGATTTATTATCGTTCAAATAAAATTGTCAGTTCAAAAAACGAATTTCCTTTTTTATTTATTTATTTTTTTTTTTAAAGTTTTAAATACTATAAGAGAAAAATAAGTACTTTTTAAGGTACAAGTATAAAAAGTAAGGAGTTTTTAAGGACCTAAATCAGATATAAAAAGTAAGGAGTTTTTAAGGACTTCCTAGATTTTTTAAGGACTTTTTAAGCACCTGTAGGAACCATGATATGTATAACAGTTTTTCAGGTTTTTTTTTTTTTTTTTTTTTTTTTTTTTTTTTTTTTTTCTTGTTTTAATCAATTTTTAAACTTTCGTTCCTTCCCTGTTCGTTAGATTGTAGCACTACTCTGAAATTTAACAAGTCATGTTTCAGAGGAAGCCATAAGCAGAAGTCACTTTAAATTATTTAAATCCCACTGGCTTTTAAAATATAAATTTTATTTAGAATAATACCATATAGACTTACTGCAATTCTCTAAATTACAAATTATAACTTTCAATTATTTATAAAATATGAAATAAAAAGGGTTATAAAAAAAAGTAAGGTCTTTTATTTCATGAGAAAATTAACTTCAGCAGTGATCAAGTTCTGTCAGGCAAAAATGTGAAAAATACCACAGGGATTGAAAGGAATTTCATTTATATATTTCAATGAAAAGTTTTATATTTTTTATTTTGTGTATTTTTTTTATAAATTTCTCGGATCAAGTAATATGAATATAACATCAATAAGTGTATTTGCACATGTTTGTATATATATTACCCTTTATGAATAAAGGTAATTTATATTTACTAAATATTTTGTATTTACTTAATTTGATTAATCTTATCTTTATATTACTTTAAATATATATTTTTATGATCTGAAATGTACTCAATTTTATATAAAAATGATCTATATTACCAATTTTTATTCTTAGGAATCTTTTGTATTCGTTACTGTTCGTTGGTTTCACTGTGAAACTAAAAATTTCTCAAAGTATTTTTTTTTTTTTAACATATGCTTGATCAGCTATGTATATAATTACTATTTTCGAAATTAGTTTAGCAGTTTTCAAAAGGTTATGTGTAGTAAATGTTAAAGTGTAAAACAACATGTAAAAAATTTCTGCATTTTCATCAACTACTAAACAACTGCACTCTGAAAGATAGATATAAATATTTAAATGCTATATATAAATTTAGAATTTATAAGAAATATACAGAATTAAGAAATAAAATTTAAAAGTAATTTTTCTAAACAAGTGATAGGTTATTTAAAAAAAAAAAAATTATAAAATCATTCCTTCAGATGTAATATCATAGTGACTGTTATAATCTATATAATATCTCTGTAATGTTGACCATTTACAATTAACTTTTGTAGAAACAATACAATGTGACTGAATAAAATATTGCGAAGATTTAAAAAAAATAATAATACTTAAACAATATTTAAGCATGTGGACTCAGTTCAGTGATCTAATAAAAAAAATGATGGCATTTGTCTGATGAGATTATTTTATAGAAAACTTTTTTTTCTTTTTAAGTTGTATCTTTACAATCTTTGCAAGTATCATTTTTAATCTAGCAATGCTTTAAAGATATAAACAAAATGTGAACTTTTGTTATAAACTTTCTAAAAAACACAAGAAGTATAATCAAAATAGATAGTAAGTTTTAAAAAATTATGCCAAAATGAATAAATAAAAAAATAAAAGGCATCACCAACATGGTGGCAAAAATTTAAAAGTCAACATAGGGATCCTATACTAAAGCAGTCCCGCTTGGAGAAGTATGAAAATTGGGTCATCAAACATAAATTTTATTTTGTAACTTTTCTTTGAATAATTTGGTTTAACCATCATTAACATTTCATCCCACTAAAACTAATAATAATTTGGCTTCTGATGAATTAAATTTTAAATTGGGTGGTGAAATTGGTATAAAACAAACCTATAAGTTTAGTTTGGTATAAAACTTATAAACCTGTAAAATACTTTTTGAGCATTCCATTTAAAATATATTATGTTATCTTTTGTGAGTTATATTTTATGTTATGAGCTATCTTTTATATCAGGAATGAAATTTTTTTTACCTGAGAAAATTCAGGGAATTTTTATTTTTTAAAATTCAGTGGGAATGATGTGGAGCAATTGAAAACTGTTTTTCTTTATCTCAAGTCACACATTAATGGTTAATTTTTTTTCCCTCACTTTGTATAATAAATTTATCTTCAAACCCAAATTCATTAATAAAGTACTAGTTACTAACTTAAAAAACTTTCTTAATTAGTATTTTCACACAAATTTTGCTTCAGTACCATTAAATTTGTAATAATTAAATCTTATTTTTTTTTTTTTTTCATTTATACATCCTTTTTTGTCAGTCAGTCCCTTCAAAGACGTATAAACGGTGCTTTATTGTATATGGAAAAAACAAATTTCGGTTTTCAAAATTTGTTTTGTTTTTGGTACAGAATTAGATTTTATCTTATACAGATAACAATATGCCTATTATCTGTGTAAGATAAAAACAACTGGGGGGTTGCCACTTTAAAATTTTGACCAAGATTGTTAAGTTTCAAAGAATGGTAAGGGTTAAATTTGTTTAAATAAATTGGAATGAACTTAATTTCTATAAATGGATATATTACGCTCAATCAGGGTGTTAAGAGGATGGTGGCCTTTTATTTTTAGAGTGTGTTTATACACATCACTTGTTATTGTACCCCTACATCTATAATTTAATATATATTTATCAGCAGCAGATTGTGAACTGAAAATAGGTGAAAAGCTGTATTTAAATAGTTTTAATGCATAATTTTTATTAAGCATAATGGTAACTAAAAATGCTTATTTTATTTAAATGTAAATTTATACTCTATAAATGAATACAGTGTAAAATATTGTGTAATGCCTCTTCACCTATTTTCGATCCATGAGCTGCCACTGGTATTTATAGTATTATTCAAATGCAAGGTAAGAGAAAGTTGTGCGAGTGACACATCAAATTATTTTTTAAAGAATCGGTATATGTAATATATAGATCTAATTTGATTTTTATAATAAAAATATTTTTTGGTTAGCTTGGGGCATCTTGCCAACATTTGTATTTAGTACTAAAGGAAAGAGTAGTACTAAATGAAAGAAAAATTTTTAGAAAATACTAGTCATAAAAAACTTTAAAATGATTAACCTAATGATATATGTATAGAATAACTATTTTGGTAGGTTTATTTTATTTGAAAGATGAAGCCTTCATTAAAATTGAAATTGCACAATGTGGGTTATAAATTTGAGTAGAGAATTTATTTTTTTATTACCATTTTGTTTTTAAACTTATCTTTTATTTTTTCGTACATATGTGTAGAAAGAGAAGTATTTATTTCATTACCAAATAGTGTCACTATTGTAGATGAATATATGCAGTATGCCTTTCCTTCAGTAAATAATCTTTCATCTGTTTTGATTTTGTTAACTTTTAATGTCGATTTTTCTCATCAAAGTAAGAAAACTAATTAGTTGACATTATTGAGTAAGCATTTATGATAGATTTCTAATTGCATTTAAGGATTAACATGGTTATAATCTTTAAAGAATTCTACTAATATAAGTTTTTGACTCCCAGAAGTAATCAAACAATTAGTAAAATAAAATTAGATGAGAACCATGTTTCAGCATTAAGCCTTTTTCTGTAATAAGGTTTTGGCAGAGTATGCACTTCTCAACCAAGCCATTCAATTTCCCCATGTTTTTTTTTTTTTTTTTTTTTTTAACTAAGATGAATATAATGGCTAAGACATGTGCACAAACACACACTATAGAAAAACCACCAAGTGTTTTCCTGCTCAATAAAAACTACAGATTTCCCTCCTCTTTATGTAAGTATTATAAATCTTTTATGCTTTTACTTTTAAAATTTTGTAATTTTTGTTACTTGTTTTTAGGAATTTGCAGAAAAAATAATTGATGAAACTAATAAATACTGGCAGAAACTTATAAAAAATGAAGCAGCGGATTCTCATGGAATTAACTGGTAGATTTTCTTTCTTTCTTCCTCCTTTTTTTTTTTTTTTTTTTTTTTTTTTAAATATTTACAATTTTGCCTGAAATATCTACAAAAGAACAATTTTAATACATTTCATCCTTCTTTTAAAATGAATTTTATGAGTTGCATTTGTTAAATGTTTAACATTATTAGATCTCTTTATCTACTAAACTGTAACATCTTCAATTTTTATTTTAGTAACTAGTGCTAAGCAATAGCTTAATTAAAATACTGTGATATTGCTGTATAGAGAGAGGAAGTCAAATTCCTTAGAGAGGTTAGGAGGGGGGGGGGACTTTCTGTAAAAGTATTACACAAAATGGCCTCAGGTTGCTTTATGTAACTTAAGGACTAAACTGTAACATCTTAAATTTTTTATTTTTTTAACTAGTGCTAGGCAATATCTTAAGGGCCCTAGTCACTCACCGCCGCCGGAAACCGAAGCTAATTTTATTCTATGGGAAATTTTTCTTTACAAATAACTTATTAACTAATACATACAAAGGGCATTCCATAAAAACTGAGAGTTATTTTTTTTATGTAGTGGCAACACTGCAAAACTAAAAAATAGAAGTGCAGGCGATTTTTTTCAAACTGTTAACTGTACGTTTATACAAAATTCTAAACCAAGCAGACGATTTTATTTTCCTATTTCCATGCTTGTTTAAAGAACTGTTTTATTTGCCCTGCAAAAATGGAGATGAGTGATTCAGAGTTAAAAAACGAAATGCGTTGTGCCGTAAAATTTTGCTACCGTTTGGGCAAAACAGCTCCAGAAACAGTTAAGTTAATGAAAGAAGCTTACAAAGACAAATGTTTTGGCGAGTCTACGATTTTTAGATGGCATGGTGATTTCAAGAAAGGCCGTTTGTCTGCAGAACTGGCTCCTAGGCCTGGGCGACCAAAAAGTGTTGTGAATGATCGAAATCTTAACACTGTGTGGGTAATCCTTCAAGAAAATCAGCGAATGACATGTGAGGAGATAGCGGCATCAACAAACATTTCGAAAACGTCGATATTTCGCATTCTATGCAACAATTTACAGCTTCGCTATGTTTGTTCCACATGGGTCCCTCATCACCTTTCTAAAGAACAAATGAAAACAAGAATTCACCAATGTTGTGAATGGAAACAGATGCTTCAAAATGATCCAAATCTCCTAAAGGCTGTAATAACAGGTGATGTTACCAAGTCCGCAACAAGTGTATGAAAACATACTGATTCTCCGCCTCCGAAAAAAATCCGACAAACCAAATCTGCTGGAAAGGTCATGATTATTTTCCTCGATCATAAAGGTGTAATCTATCAGCATGCTGTGCCTCCAAAAACTACTGTGAATGGTGAATATTATGTTTCAGTTTTGAAAATTTTGCGACAACACATATCGAGAAAGCATCATGAACTGGTAGGGAATTGGACATTACATAACGATAATGCTCGCCCGCATGTCGCTACTTCTGTTCAGCAATACCTTAGTAAATGCAATATTAAAATCATGCCACATCCCCCTTACAGTCCAGATCTCGCACCATGCGATTTCTGACTGTTTCCGACGTTGAAGGAGAAGCTCCGTGTGTGAAGATGAATTTCTTCACGTAGTCGTGATCGTTGACTAATGTAGATTTCTGTAAAGAAAGTCAGGTTAGCAATACTTCAATAAGGAGTCCAATGGCAGTCATCAGGAAGTCTTTATTGAATAATTCGTCCAACAAAATCTAGGAATATTTCCAACAATTTGTACAAAGCGTTGTAAAATGTTTACTAATGAAGTACGTAGACCCATGGTTAAATGTTGAGATTGTCGCATGAGATGGGGGAGAGAGCGAACGTAATTACATCGTAACTATACTATGATCTCGAGCAGTTCTGAGCTCTTTACACTAGAACAGATCTGAGATGTCTGAAGAAAAAGAGCCAAATTTTAGAAAAACAGCCAAATTATAGTGCCAAATACTTTCATTGTTTATCGGATAAAACAATGTTAATTTTTGAATTTGTAATGACGGTTTATAATTGTAGTAACCCTTTAATCGCCAACATTTTGCCAAATTACCGTTAGACAAGGGAAAGAGACGGTTAAGAAATGCAGTCATCAATATTGCGCAATCTAAAATAAATTACATCCTGTGTTGAAATAATATAAATTCTGACAATGAGTTTCCTTGTTTTATGACTATTTGAGAACACTTTTTATTTTATAATTACGTTTAATGTCAGAATTTCCGTTAGATATTATTATTATTTTATTTTCTTTTTTTTTATCGCATAAAATAAAGTACTTTTCTATTTAAAAGATAAACATGTTATTTATAATTTAGATATAAAACATATACAAATTAGATTTCTGAATGATGTGTGTTAATGTTTTATGTTAATAAATAGTGTTTATGTTAATAAATAGTGTAGGTCGTATGTATAATTAAAATTGTGCAATTTTTAATGACACTTAAAAAAAACAATTCTTTCTTCAAATGTCTGAAAACAAATTATGTGAATAAAATATCACACATGAAATTTAATTATTTTTATATTGCGATAATGCATTAATTTATCATTAGATTTTATTTTATTTAAAAATTCAATTAAAATTTAACCAAATATATGTGAACACCTTCACATATTTCTCCCCTTCACCCAAAAAGAAAAAAAAATCGAAAGGTAATCAAAAATATCGCTCTCTCTCGCATCAAGACAAAAACATACTACAAATTTCAAAATAACTTTCTATATAAAATCAATATTACTTCAAAAATATTTTTCATATTACAAGGTGGCTAATAATGTAAAATTAAACATCAAATATATATAATACCAATAATTAATTAGAACTTGTTTGTACTGGACATAGTTATCTTTCATAAGAAGCAACAATGTATATTGAAATCATGACATTATAATTATAAAATAAGCAATGCAATGTAGCATTTACAATAATTCACAGCTGTATGACAATGCGTTCTCAACAAATTTTTCTTGAAAATGTATGACAAATTGAAGGCAAGGAAAAAGGAAATCAATAATTACAAAATTAAAATATTTTAAGTATTCACAAGTTTATGCAATCTATTAATTTGCCTGAAATTATTTATTATTTACTAATTTCAATAAAAGAATATTTTGATGAGATATTTTGGTATGAGAAATTTTTTTTTAGAATATAAAGAAAGTACCAGAACGCCAATATGTGAAGACCTAAAATTTATACAAATTGAGCCAGTGTGTGTGAATCAGTATACAAATTATAATTGACATTATGGGTTGTGAGGCCACAGCCAAAAATAACTTACTGAGTTAGGGTGTGAGGCAGAAGAGGCATATATATTATGTGTAAATAAGATTACAGCAAGCATTCTGCAACACAACATAATTAAATGTCTTTTGTTTGTGTAAAGTGAATTGCGAAAAAGAAAAAAAAAAAAATAGCCCAATCAATAAAGTAATAGGACACAAGTATGAAGTCTGGAAAATTTTTAATAGAAAATGTAATTAGTTTTTTGTTCAATTATAATTAATTATTTCTAAAAAAAAATGAAGTAAGTTCATTTTTCAAACATTATGTGGTTTAAAAAAATGAAGAAAGATATCAATATACTACTAATTCCCTTTTCCTTAATAAATATAATAATTTATAAAACATGAATCACAACTGAAAAGTGTAAATTGTCAACATGAACAAATTCTAATAATATTTTAATAATATTTATATTTTATTCTATTAATAATATGTATTATTCGTGATGTTTGTATTGAATAATGATTAAATAATTGAGAAATACAAAATTTTAAACTTGTTAAGTATGCATGATACGATACTTTTTTTTTTTTTTTTTTTTTTTTTTTTTGTGTGTGTGTGTGTTTAGATCACTTACGTCTTGGACGAAGATGTGTAAATATTAGAACCTATATATTTTATATTTATTTATTTATTTTTATACAATACTGCAAGGTAAGCCATGTGAAATAATGTGTAAGATGGATAAAATTATGTGCACTTAACAAAAGTAACCCTATTGCAAGACTAGAATGACTAGATTTACATGCAGGTTACCTTAAAAGTGTATGTATATAGTGTATAAAAATTGAATAGTTCCTTTTTTTTTTTTAAATAAGGAATTTACCTTCAAAATGGACAATAATATTAAATAAAAATTGAAGTATTTGTGAAAATTTTTGTAATTGTGTATGTGGTATTATATATGTATAAAATAAATAAAATATAAGTGTATATGTGTACAGTTAGAAAACATCTGTATCTCGAAAAATTACACATTCATGTGAATCATTAAAAAAAAAAGACTCACAGTGTTTGCAAATTGGAAAATAACCATAGAAAGAAATAAAAATGTTCAAGTGCAAAAATAATTTTTTTTTTTTTTTTTTTTATACCCATAATATGAAACATTAAAAATTTATAATTAATATTCTACATAATTAATGAGAAAAATTGTATGATAGACTCTTTAACTTTATCTATTTATTTATTTATCCTTTTTTTTTTTGTGTGTGTGTGTGTGAACAAAACCATTATTTGAAAACAAAAATCAATAACTAATACATAATGGCATATGATTTCCTTTTTAGCTTGAAACCCTTATGATTAAATATGTTACCATGAATTGGCACAAGTTTAAAAAAATTTTTTTTGTTTGTTTTTGTATAAATCTCTATATTACCTTAAATAATTCATTGCCATTACTACTTTTAAAGATGTATCAAAAAGCAATTTATCTAATTAACCCCTTCCACTCCAGGGACGTACGTGCGTACGTCCTAGTGTTAATGGCCATTAATACCATGGACGTACGTGCATACGTCCAAAGAAAGTATACGATATTATTTCAAAATTATAATCTGGTATTTCAGACATTTACACTACAGCTAGCCTGGAGCGGAAGGGGTTAAAGTAAATTTTTAATCATAAAGCCAAAAATAATTAATTGAAAAAAAATTTTTTTTTGAAAGAAACTGCAATGTTTCACAAAAATGTCCCATTACCCACTGTCCATAAATAAAAAAATAAATCGGTCCAGCCGAAAAGAATTGTCTGGACAATGGATAACAAAACAGAAAACGTCCCATACACATAAAGGCCCAAAAAATGCATGAGCCATCCTTCTGCAAAACACAATAACCCCACACAAAAATTACCTTAAATTTTGACTAACAAAATGAAATCTTTGCATTAAAAATTTAAGAATTTATAAGAATAATGAAAAAAAATATTCAATAACTAGAATTATGAGAAGACCCCTAGCAAGTTTGTGAAAAAATATAAAAAAAAATATGTATATGATAAAAATGAGATACAAATGCATATCACTGCATTGATGTGTTAAAAATACCACAGGAAAGGTAATTTCGTTTTATGTGTCCATTCTTCCTTTTGTGTGCTATGTGTAAGATGGATAAAATTATCATTATTATTATTATAATTATAAATAATTTATCTTTTAATAAATTTCTAACTATATTTTACAAAAAAAAAATAACAAATTTAAAATTAAAATATTGCTGATCACCTGACATGTGCACACATGACATGCCAAATATTTAAGTCAGATAAAAGTGTATAAACTCAGAAGAGAACATGGCTGAATAATTGGGTTGTGAGGCCAATTAAAACATGCCATAATGTGTGAAATGTGTCAAAATGTGTAAAATAACTATTGAAAACACTGCCATTTAACCGTACCCCAAATTAATCAAATGACAATGAAGTTCTGACCCAAAAGACAGCACGCATAAGAACTCATGTACATAATGCAGCAAAAATGTATACAGAAAGAAACACATAAATTTGTTACTTATTTGTGATGATTTTTTTTATATAGTTTATCGGTAAAATTACCTTGTAAGCAAGTAGAAAAACATAAAAATGAAGAAACATTACATTCTCTATATATATTACTAATAACTTTAAAACAAAGTGTATGTTTAATTGTATTCGTATATTAATCATAAAATACTTCAAAATGGAGAGAATAAAATGTAAACAATAGTATAATTAGTGTATTCGTATATTAATCATAAAATACTTCAAAATGGAGAGAATAAAATGTAAACAATAGTATAATTAGTGTATTATTGTGTTATGAAATACTGTCATTTAAAATTGAGCAGAATTATAAATATTACATATATATATATACTCCTTTATTGGCTTATGATTATAAAAATATTTGATTTTATTTATTTATTTTTTTATTTTTTTTAGTATGAAGATTGCATGTGTGTGTATATGTTGAAAAAGGTGAAAATATACATACTTTACATCTAAGTATATACAGTAAAATAACCAATACAATATATGGTTATTTATTTATTTATTGTATATATTTATTAAAAATAATTAGTGAATGTTTGAAAAATAGCGTTCGCATAATAATATTAATGTGAAATGTGGTTTCCCCAACACAATTTTTGGTGTTGAAAATTTAAACTTATAGTCAAATATCAGCACATTATATAAAAACAACCTGCATAATAGATAGACCAAAGCAACACAATTGTGTTAACAGGGAGTGTGTGTTTATGTATATTTATTTATTTATTTATTTCAACAAGTAGCTGTGACAACATAGTTAAATTAATTTGATTTTTTTTTTTAAATACAAATGCGAGATTAAAATTCTCGATAACTTTCAATCATGTCCGTAAACATTCTAGAATGGTATTACTGATGAAAAAAAAATAGCCACAATATTATTATTTATGATCTCTGATGACAGCTCTTTAATTAATAATGAAATAAAAAAAATGTGCACATGAAATTGTTTACAAAAAAAGGTCATGACAATATAAACTTCTAATGAGTTCAACGAGGCCTCTTAAAATGAGCTTAAAATCAATATAAAGACTAGCTACAAGGGCTATCATAAATGCTCATATCAAATTCCATAAAAACTCGAGTAAAGGAAGCATAAATAACTTCTCAATAAAAGATGAATTCAAATTGTTCATCAAGTCGACTAAAAAAAACATAATCATAATCAGCTGACATGTATAAAAAAGCAAAAAATATTTGCTCAAAAGTTGCGCAACGCTGTTTTCTAAAAATGATGCATCTAATACACAAGGCCTGATATTTGATGTTATAAAATTTGCTAGCAATTAGATGTAAATCTTAATATTAATGTATACATATTAATAAAAATAAAAAGATACACATACGAATAAGAATATAAACCAACAAATAAATATTTATGATAAAATGTGAGTAAATAAGTATATATGATGCTTTAACACAGTTAAATTATATTTACATTAAAAAACATAAAAATATTATTATTCTTCTGATTACTATTTCCTTTAATATTATTTTATGCATGGTGAGTGACAGATATGCATCTCAGTCTTTCAGAAAGAATAAAAAAAATATAAAAATAAACATGCTTCAACAAAATATTTTCACCATTGTATGAATAAAAAGAGTGTATCTATTTCATTTCTTTTTTCCTTTTTTTTATGCATTTGTTAGCTTCTCAGTTTCTTTGCCTATAAATTTTTGTTTAATCAGTATAATCCAGTTCTTGTAATATATGAAAAAAATAAATAAACTTGATGTGTGTAAAAAGTGTAAACAAAAAAATATAAAAATCTGCTATTGCACAGTGTTAAAAATATATATATAGGCATAGCAAATTAATACGAAAGTGAATTTTTGAATGTACGTGAAAGATGAAATGTGTAAATTTATAGCAATGTGTAAAAATAAGAACATCATGCATGTAAAATATTATGGGCGGGAAAGTCTTTTATGAACAACAGCTGTTTTACTGTAGTGACGTAATCCCGTCACATCTACATGCAGTGAACAAATGCAAAAAAAAATGAGAAAAAAAAAAATTAATAAAGAAAGAAACAATGTTTATCAATTTAATTACCTTATTGCCTTCATTTAATTATTATTTTTTTTATTTACATATGTATATGAAAAACAAATGCAGAACTGTAAATTTAGCAAAGTAAATATTTTGTATAAATGAAAATAAAATTCTAGCAAAAGTAAAATTGTGCAATGCAAGGTAATCAAGGCAGATCTCTCCCCATAAAGAAATCTGGCCAGGATTTCCAAAGAGAGAAATATACCCCGAGTACCAAACAAACACTACTACATTCAAGACGTCATTAAATGCAACAGTGGTGCACAAAATCATAAAATTTAAATCTTAAAATGGGAAACGTATAAAACTTTTGAGATGTAGAAAATAAAAATTATAATGTGTATAAATTATCATTAAAAAAACTTTACAACTCGCTATTATTTAATAGAACCTAGAAATAGTGTATGTATAAAAACATGATTGAAAATGTGTTAGTGTAAGAGAAAAATTTTATTACAAACGTCCGAAAACAAATATTTCTAAAGTTTCAGGATGAGCCAAACCAATCAATTTATCGATGATTGATTACTAATATTCCCCACAAGAATTGAAAGATCAATTTTATGAAAATGTGAAATGTGTAAATGCAAAATATTTATAAAAAAAAATGTGTTTGTAAGTGTGTAAATAGTGGGAAATGCTCACCTGCCGCTTATAAACACCTAGTCCCGAACGATTGCAGAAAAAAAAATTCTTACTTAAATTATTTTAACTTTTTTTTTTTTTTGATAAAGTTATAAAATGTACATGTAAAGAAAAGATGCCTAAAATCATAATGTAAAATTGAAGTATTTTGAAATGTTTAGCAAGAAGGTATGAGAACATTTTAATGAAGGGCTACCTATTTGTGACAACAATGTAAACTATGTGTGAAATAACTTTGTTTGAGTGTGAAACAAGAATGAAGAAAAAAATTAGAAATAAGTTTTAAATATATAAAACAATGTATAAATAGATAATACTTAAAAAATATTTATGGTCTTACCAAAATAAAGTAAAGCATATTTCAAATACAAAGGCCAATATAATTTATGTAGAATTCAGCCTGAAATACTGAGAACAGATTTAACTCGTTTATCTTCTTATTCGATATAAACAACTTTGATTATAGATGTGCAATTAAACATCACTGCCTTCAGAAAAAGATGAGATATTATAATATTTATTACTTATTAAGTCTAGATATTCTATATCTTTCTCTCAAAGAGTAAATTTATTTGAACTTTAATAATATATAAAGTCGATAAAATGTATATATATTCATGTGCATTTCAAATTATCTAACAGAAAACTCAAAAATTTCACATTTTCTAAAAGAAATTATTATGAATCTAAAAAATGATTTCCCCTATAAAATGGATAATGTATATACCTGTATATCCATACGCAACATTTTAATATAGATTAAATACAAGAAAAAATATATAGAACGTATAAATAAGCAAGAGTACTACTAAGCAAGTAAAAATTGTAATAAATATAAAACGAGAAAAATATAAATTTAAAATTATTAATACATATACTTTTTAATTAATAATTATTAGAGTTGCGTGCTCCACTCAAAAATTATTTAAGTGTTATAGAATATACAAAGTTTAACTTTCTACTTTCAAACATTTTCTTCAAGACTAATGAAAAAAGTACTTACCAATCTTGAAAAATCAAAAAAAAATTTTTTTATTTATTTATTATTATTATTTTCCTTCTTTCTGAAGCACTGTAATTCGTATTTTTTTTACGAATTTGAAATTCCTCTTTTTTTTTTTTTTTTTTTGTGATTGTACGAAAATGACGATTTTTAACATACAATTTTATAACGCTGAGTTAACTAAAGTTGGTTTGTATACTTGTTTGTAAAACAGCACACACGGGGAGAATCGGTACAAGAATGCAAATACCGCAGCCTCTGCCATGGGATGGAAATGCACAACCACTAGAAAACGGAAAAATATTGTGAACTCTGTTTTATTATTAACGTAGATTTTTTCGCTCACAAATCTTGATTGTGGAGGTGTCACATGTGAAGCAGAAATTATTTTTCTTAAGTTTTGTAGGAGAAAACCACGAGTGGCAAAAATGTATAATATCACCATAATGTTTGGCATAAATTTTGAACAGGAATGCTTGAACGGAAAACATCCGGATACGATGAAGGTTATATTTGGTCCGAAACAGCTGCTATCAAATCGAGAGAACGGCAAACCCTCCAAAGTACTGTTGCTCGAACTGGAAGACAGGAGTTGACGAATCCTTTAATAAGTGACCATTGTTCAGTAATCTGACTGGTGCTTCACTCGTTTAATATACACAAACCGGGCATACATCAATTTTATATTTCTACTCACACGAAAAACTAGAGATGAATATTCATAATCTTGAAAAATATTATGTTCACAAAAAGTTATGAATGTCTCTTACTTTTTTTTAAAAAAAAAATGAGTATTATCAGTTATACAACTATTATAACACATATTAGATGAAGCCAACTACACGCAAAAATTTGCACAGAATTCTGTCTTTGAACTTTTATGCATAAAAAATGCATGCTTAAACGGTTGACAGTTTTTAGAGGCTAATTTAAAAAAAAACTAGGAGCACACTTTGAGACACCATCCGTCAACACTGATGAAACGATAAGTAACAGAAAACGGGTATTGCGTCGTCCAGTATCATTGCTTTAAAGTTTTCTTGTTCATCTCCGATAGACATATAATTATCCATGCGAAAAAATTAAGCATCAGGCAAATATGGAAAAATCCGAACAAAATATACGTACGAATAAATACAGCCCCTCTCCCCCATGTCGACCAATCTCAACTCCTGGTGCTTTAGCACCAATTTGTGTGAAGATGAATTTCTTCACGTAGTCGTGATCGTTGACTAATGTAGATTTCTGTAAAGAAAGTCAGGTTAGCAATACTTCAATAAGGAGTCCAATGGCAGTCATCAGGAAGTCTTTATTGAATAATTCGTCCAACAAAATCTAGGAATATTTCCAACAATTTGTACAAAGCGTTGTAAAATGTTTACTAATGAAGTACGTAGACCCATGGTTAAATGTTGAGATTGTCGCATGAGATGGGGGAGAGAGCGAACGTAATTACATCGTAACTATACTATGATCTCGAGCAGTTCTGAGCTCTTTACACTAGAACAGATCTGAGATGTCTGAAGAAAAAGAGCCAAATTTTAGAAAAACAGCCAAATTATAGTGCCAAATACTTTCATTGTTTATCGGATAAAACAATGTTAATTTTTGAATTTGTAATGACGGTTTATAATTGTAGTAACCCTTTAATCGCCAACATTTTGCCAAATTACCGTTAGACAAGAGAAAGAGACGGTTAAGAAATGCAGTCATCAATATTGCGCAATCTAAAATAAATTACATCCTGTGTTGAAATAATATAAATTCTGACAATGAGTTTCCTTGTTTTATGACTATTTGAGAACACTTTTTATTTTATAATTACGTTTAATGTCAGAATTTCCGTTAGATATTATTATTATTTTATTTTCTTTTTTTTTATCGCATAAAATAAAGTACTTTTCTATTTAAAAGATAAACATGTTATTTATAATTTAGATATAAAACATATACAAATTAGATTTCTGAATGATGTGTGTTAATGTTTTATGTTAATAAATAGTGTTTATGTTAATAAATAGTGTAGGTCGTATGTATAATTAAAATTGTGCAATTTTTAATGACACTTAAAAAAAACCATTCTTTCTTCAAATGTCTGAAAACAAATTATGTGAATAAAATATCACACATGAAATTTAATTATTTTTATATTGCGATAATGCATTAATTTATCATTAGATTTTTTATTTTATTTAAAAATTCAATTAAAATTTAACCAAATATATGTGAACACCTTCACACCGTGGCAGAAAATTTAATACAGATTCTGAAGTTATTTCAGCAGTGGAGGGTTCTTTGAAGCATCTTCCGAAAAGGGCTTCTCTACTTGTTTTGAAAAGTGGTTTGAACGATGGGACCGTTGCATATCATCTGACGGAAGATATTTTTGAAAAAGAATTATGCATTTTTTGCTGTAAATATATTTCTTGATTTTTTATGATTTTACTCTCCGTTTTTATGGAATGCCCTTTGTATTTTTAAATTCTGTTTTAACATTCTGAAAATTCCCAGCTGTTAAATTGACAGACATTTTTTTAAATTTTTTTATATTTTATTTTGAAGCTGCAAGATTGGAATTTTCAGTATGTGAATTTTTTTCATTTTGCAATTTCAAAATATTAATAATTAAAAAAATACATTTTTAACTAGCATGTTGTGGCCACCACATGACTTTCTTCTATATTTACCTATACATATTCAATCAGTAACAATATTTAAAAAAAAAAAAAAAGTACGTTTTTTTTTTTTTTTTTTTTTTTTTCTTCGATAACTTTGTTTTAAATTATCACAGATTTATAGTTCAACCATTCGTTTTAAAGGTATTGACAAGACCTTTCGAAAGATACCCATCTTGAAAATTTATCCCCCCCGGGGGGGGAAGCGATGCCCCCCCCCATGCAGAAAATTTTTTTCCTAGTTACATACTACTATTATCAATAATTCATATTAATTTTACAATCACAAGTTTAAAACAACTCTTATTATGCACATTTATACGAATTTTTGTCCTATGCTGCCATGTTAAAAATTTAGATAAAATGCTATCACAGCGCCACCTGTTGAGCTATTGATCCCCAAACATAATCAGCACCAGTTAATGTCGGGGACAAACTAAATACCAAGTTTGGTTAAATTTCGTTAAAAAAAAAAAAAAAAATGCGATTTTTTTTTTTTTTTTTTCTAACTTTTGTTTTGTTAAAACTAAAAAAAATCGATAACTTTGGTTTAAATTATCACAGATTTATCGTTCAACCATTTGTTTTAAAGGTATTGACGAGATCTTTCGAAAGATACCCATCTTGAAACTTTGCCCCTCGGGTGGGAACTCCCCCCCGATGCCCCCACATGCACAAAAATTTTTTCCTAGTTAACTACTACTATTATCAACCTGATCTTTCGAAAGATACCCATTGTGAAAATTTACCCCCCCCCCTGTGGGGGTATTTCCCCCCTAGGGGGGAAGCGATGCCCCCCCCCATGCAGAAAAAATTTTTCCTAGTTACATACTACTATTATCAATAATTCATATTAATTTTACAATCACAAGTTTAAAACAACTCTAATTATGCACATTTATACGAATTTTTGTCCTATGCTGCCATGTTAAAAATTTAGATAAAATGCTATCACAGCGCCACCTGTTGAGCTATTGATCCCCAAACATAATCAGCACCAGTTTATGTCGGGGACCAACTAAATACCAAGTTTGGTTAAATTTCGTTAAAAAAAAAAAAAAAGTGATTTTTTTCTAAGTTTTTTTTTTGTTAAAAGTAAAAAAAATCGATAACTTTGTTTTAAATTATCACAGATTTATAGTTCAACCATTCGTTTTAAAGGTATTGACAAGACCTTTCGAAAGATACCCATCTTGAAACTTTGCCCCCCGGGTGGGAACTCCCCCCCGATGCCCCCACATGCACAAAAATTTTTTCCTAGTTAACTACTACTATTATCAACCTGATCTTTCGAAAGATACCCATTGTGAAAATTTACCCCCCCCCCCTGTGGGGGTATTTCCCCCCTAGGGGGGGAAGCGATGCCCCCATGCAGAAAATTTTTTTCCTAGTTACATACTACTATTATCAATAATTCATATTAATTTTACAATCACAAGTTTAAAACAACTCTAATTATGCACATTTATACGAATTTTTGTCCTATGCTGCCATGTTAAAAATTTACATAAAATGCTATCACAGCGCCACCTGTTGAGCTATTGATCCCCAAACATAATCAGCACCAGTTTATGTCGGGGACCAACTAAATACCAAGTTTGGTTAAATTTCGTTTAAAAAAAAAACATGATTTTTTTTCTAAGTTTTTTTTTGTTAAAAGTAAAAAAAATCGTTAACTTTGTTTTAAATTATCACAGATTTATGGTTCAACCATTCGTTTTAAAGGTATTGACGAGACCTTTTCGATACCCATCTTGAAACTTTGCCCCCCCCCCCCCCCCCCCCGGTGGGGGGGGGAACCGATGCCCCCACATGCACATACATTTTTTCCCAGTTAACTATTACTATTATCAACGAGACCTTTCGAAAGATACCCATCTTGAAAATTTACTTCCCCGGGGGGGTACTTCCTCCCCGGGGGGGAACCGATGCCCCCACATGCACAAAATTTTTTTCCTAGCTAACTACTACTATTATCAATAATTCATATTAATTTTACAATCACAAGTGTAAAATAACTCTCTTTATGCCCATTTATACGGAATTTTGTCCTATGCTGCCATGTTAAAAATTTGCATAAAATGCGATCACAACGCCACCTATTGAGCGATTGATCCCAAAATCTAATCAGCACAAGTTTATGTCAGGGTGCAACTAAATACCAAGTTTGGTTAAATTTCATTCATTGGTTCGTGAGATACAGCATCCACAAAAAAAATGATACGGACAGACAGACAGACATTTTCTAAAAACTATTAATTCGTGTTCTCCACATCCCAAAACATGTAAATCCATCAAAAAGTGGACTTCGAAAATTTTCGCGAATCCAATACTTTCTCTATATTACATATAGAAGAAAGTAAAAAAGGTCTGTCAGTTTAACAGTTGGGAATTTTCTGAATATGAAAACAGAGTTTAAAAATATGTATTAGTTAATATTTGTAAAGAAAATTTCCCCATAGAATAACATTGGCTCAGGCTTCCGGCGACGGTAAGGTCAAGAGGGCCGTTAATTAAAATACTGTGATATTGCTGTATAGCGAGATGCAGTCAAAATTATTAGAGAGGTGGGGTGGCAGACTTTCTGTAAAAATATTACAGAAAATGGCCTCAGGTTGCTTTATGTAACTTAAGGAAGGAAAAATATTATAACCATAATCAGTTACAGATAAATTGTTGTAGCTATGAAGTGGAAGTCTCAAGTCTATTGTATTGTACTGGAATTGTCTCTGAAGTTAAGTCGATTATTTTTATGAAAGTACTGTATTGAATTGAATACTGGCAATGAATCCCTACATGCATTGTTTTTATAGAAATATTTATATTTTTTAAATTTAAGAAAAATGATTGATAGTGTTAGTGGATGTTATGTATTTATATATTCACATATTAAACCGCAAAAATAACAGATTAAAAAAAAATTCAACACAGATATTTGAACATTATGAACAAATAATTTAAACACCATAAATCTTTGAGAAATCTTGATACTTAAAAATAATAATAATAATAATAATCTCTTTTAAAAGCTTTAATTTTTTTTTTTTTTTTAATTAAGCATTGGAAATGAATTCATGATTAAAATTTTCATTATCTTGTTATTTTCTTATACTGTGTGCAATATTATTTACATATGACAAATTATTCAACATATGATTTCCCAGTCTGGCAGAGTGAATGTCGAAAAAAAAAAAAAAAAAAAACAATTATTTTTAATTTAAATGCTATTTTGGAAAGATACGAGATATTTTAAATTAGATGCCTAGCAGGGAAAGCAGAAAATAAGTAAGAAGAACTTAAACTGAAATAGCAGAATATAGGAAATGTAGAAACATTTTTGTGAAATATAGGGAAAATGGAAAATATAGGACATTTTTCATGATTTTTTTTTTTTAAATATATAGGAATACTTTGAGCCCTTTATTTTCTATTAATGATCAAAATAATAATAAAATGTATGTTCATATATTATTACTTCTAGAGTGATCATGGCTCTTTCGAACTTATTTATAAAAAAAAAAAAGTTACAGTATACATTATTTGCCACAATTAACTGTATAAGTTTTCATTTATATTATTGTTATGCTTATTTTTAGCTCTACTGTTACTATTGAAGATAGTCCTAATAAAATGAATGTTATGGATGCACTAACCATACTTCAACAAACAGATGAGCCTGGTCCTCCATCCGAAATTGATCCCATAGGTAATATATACTTTTTATCTTTTTTTAGAATAGTTCAGGGATTGTCATTATGGAATGTGTTATACTCTATTTCCTTTATGAAGTCGCCTCAAGGCCACGCTCAGATGAACTGTGATTTCACTTTCCCCGTCCGTTGCTAGGTTACTGGAGAAACAACGATATCTCACTGGATGGAATTGAGCACGTGATCTCCCTCTCTGAATTCCGCGGCCTTGAAGTGCCTCTGATGAGGAAATGGACTATAATCAGGGTTTAACCTGGCAAAAAAAGTTTCTTCAGAATTTTAGCTAAAATAACAAAGCAATATTTTAGCTTTTTTAAAAGTTAATTTAATTCTCTGGATACCATTGAATTCTTTTTCTTATCCCAGTTATCTCCAACTTTGTTTTCTATTTCTTTTGTTCACAGATGATTTTAACCAAGTATCTCTACTTGTGGTTTAAAAAACATGAATAAGTGAAACTTTAATTAGTGAATTCATAATAAGTGAAACTTTGTTTTGATTTCAGCAACAGAAAAAGGAGGCAGTCATGTCATATGTGCAAAATGAAAAAAATTATTTAAAAGGGCAGAAATGGTGTAGAGATACATCATGCAATATTAGTGCTGAGAATGCAATTCTGACATAGTTTTAAGTATTTATGCTTTTAAATTCAACTATTAAAGATGAAAATTAAATCCAAATATACTAAACAGAGGTAGAAATTAAGAAAATAGTCGGACCAGAGATTTTACTGCTCCGTACACAGTTTCAGAAGTACATTCACACATTCTATTAGATTTTTAAAAATACTTAAAAATTTGTAAGACAAAATAAATTTACATGATAAATATGTTAATTCAAATGTATTTGTAATTAATTTAATTTAAAAATACAAATGAAGACTTCAATCAAAAGTGTTTGTTTTAATAAGCGGATTATTGAATGTCACATATTTACCATTTATAAAGTACTATATATTAAGTATTAAAAGAAAAATGAAGAGCTGTTAAAATTAAATTAAAGGAAAAATTACAGAGAATATGTAATACTGATAATTGTAATAAAGTACATTTATTAATGTTATACTATATTCTATGAAAGATTCATAAGTAATTTTTGAAAAACCTTAACTGAAAAGACTTACTGGTCCGGTGGACCACTACAGTTTATATTTTGCTGGTTCATTGAACATTTTTGTAGTCCTGGACCAGTGGACCACTGTTAATTTAGATTCTTGCTAAACTAGCCAAGCTGTACCTGCCTAGGCAGTCAGTGGATTTGGAGGCCTGACTTTAGCAAAGCAATATCCATTTTGTGTGTGTGTGGCTTATTGGACTTAAATTATTTAAATTGTGATGTTTATTCAATTCAACTTATTCAATTGAGTTATGAGTTGCTAAGTATGTTATAAATCAGGGGTGGCCAACCCGCGGCCCCCGGGCCGCATTCGGCCCGCCGTGTAGTATTTGCGGCCCGCGAGTAAATTAACGATATTTATAGTTTGAGGACTTAGCTTAAATTAATAAAGCATTTCTGAATTTTTGAAGTAAAAATACCTTTAAACGTTTGCTAAATAAAGAAACAGCACACTTTTGTAAAAAAAATATTATTAAAATCTATTATTCATTCTTTTTTATTATGATTATTAATATACAATCATAAATTTTTAACAGTTCTATTGTTAATTTATCAATGTATTTTGCTCAAAATCTTTACGCTCTTTTCTCCCGTAAAAAGTACGTACATACATGATTCATACATTCACAAACATATATAAACACATACAGTGCGGCCCCCCGCCTGACTGAAATAAATTTCGAGTGCGGCCCGCTTGAATAAAATAAATTTTCAGTGCGGCCCGCCAAGCGTTTCGGGTTGGACAGGTCTGTTATAAATAACCATTGCACAAACTCCTTATTTTGATAAGTATAGGACTTGTATTTTTTTTTTACATGGACACAAAAATTCTTGATCTCTATGGCTAACTAATGTTAGATTTTCAATTAATCACATTGAATGAATAAACTTATTTACAATTGGCTTATGTAATCAATATCAATGATAGTAATTCTCTGCTTTTGATTTTCTAATTTCAAAAATCTCCGAAACAACAAAAGTTCGGGACCCCCCCGCACACAGTCTTTTTATTTTAAGAAACATTAATAAATCCATGCATGAAATTATTAAGTGTGCACTCAAATCTAAAAGTTTTTTTTAAAAATTTCTGCATGCTGCTTGCCATTTAACCACATTTTAAGTTCAGAATGCTTTCTTTTTATTTCAAGATGGGTGAAATTCTTCATGTGTTCATCAATTATTTTTTTTTCTTACAACTTCTCGATCGAGTTGTAAACAGCCAAGTATTCAGTACCTGGCTAAAGTGCTGCTCGATACAACACTACTTCCTATGCTAAAAAAATATTCAATTATGCAATATTGTTTACAAGATCTCCAGATTTTAATAATTTAACAATGTTGTTTTGAATTAATAGTAATTCAAAATAGTAATGCATACAAAGCAAAGAACAAAAAAGCAAAGTTTTTACCTAAACCAAACTTATGCAAATAATTAAAAGTTCGTGTTGCCTAAGACAATTTAATTATACTTTACTCATTTATCCATGTGTTTAAAAAATAAAAAAAATTCCTGTCAAAACAATATAAACTTTTTATATTTATTTAAAAAAATATATTGAAGATTAGTATTTAAAATATTACATTTTTTTTTGTAAGAATAACATAATACATGCATTATGCTACAGTATGAATGATTTTAATACTAAACATTCCTATCTAAATAATTTTGGTAATTTTTTAAATTTTGCTATTTTTTGTATCCCCCCCCCCCCCCTCCAAAAAAAAAACTCTGAAATACTTTGTATTTTTGTAGACAATTCTTGAAATATGAAATTACTTTCTGTTGTATGACAAATTATATTTAATTGCCAAAATATAAAATTTTCAGTCGGTTAATTATTAATGCTCATGAAACTCGAGAGAGAGAGAAAAAAAAATAAATGGTAGTAAGCTGTTTACAGTGCAGTAGCGAGCATGTTTTTGCACAACCTGAAGAACATATAAAATTATAATATACAAAATAGAATTAGGGACCATTTTGAGTCCTGGGATGATAGATCCCCTTGCCTTCCTCCTGCTACACCTCTGGTTGTTTAATCTTTTAAGCTGCCAGTTGCTACTTTATTTTGTTTAGTTGCCATGTGGCAAGTCTATATTTTCAGATCTACAAGTACAATAGAATAAAGAAACATGCATGGTGAATATGTATTTCTCTATGGAATTTTATTAATGTGTGTATATATATACATATATGTAATATTGTCATAAATTTGTAATATATGTGTGTGTGTGTGTATACATATCTGTATATAATAGTTTTTTTTTTCTTTTCTTAACAGTGGATAAATGGCATTTTGTTCATCTGAAGTGAACTCTCAAGTAATGAAGAATTCTGTACTTAACCTAGAAAAAAATATTATTTTAATGAAGAGTAATTTAAAAAAAAAAGGCTGTCATGACTCTTAATTAAAAATATTTATTGTAACAAATTTTTCACACTTTGTACATCAATTTTTCTTGTTGTGATTTACCATGACAACTTTGTTAAAACCTGTTAATGTAGGCTGTGATTTTGTAAGCTCTCTTCCTGAAATAAAGAATATACAATTATTTTTATTTATTTATTTTGTGGATAAAGAAATAAAAGATAAAATTTCTAAATATCTTAGGAGACGATTTTCAAAGAAACTTAATCTGTTAATTTATGTCATAATTTCTCAACTTTTGTACTACAAACAGCTACATACATTGCCATTTGGAACTCAATAGAATTTAGAGAAAACAGAAAAATGACTGGATTTCTTAGTAAACAGGCAAACCTGATTTTGTGAAATAAAAATAGAACTAGAAATTTTTTGAAGAACTGGAGTGATATTATATGCTACATAATTTTTCAAAAATTTCCTAAAAAAATATTCATTTAAGAGGCACTGCAGAGTAAAGACACAGTTCATTTAAATATTCACAAATATTTAGTAAGAATGAAAATAAAATAAAGGATTATAGGTCATATCATACAGGCCAACACGCGACATTTTATCACATGCTTAATAAACTACTCTCTGATACAGATACAGTACAATGTTGAAAATCCGGAATCATCTGGACCTCAGTGATTCCAGAGTTTAGAAAACTCCAGATAATAGAATAGTATGTGTAGGTTGCCATCTTGAATTGTCAGAAATAAAAAAAACCTATTTTAATACATACATATTTCTGTATTGTTAAAAGTTTCATGATTGGATCAGACGTTGAAAATATTATTTTAGTAGGATTTTTTTTTTTTTTTTTATCAGAAAGTTTTTACTGTTAATAAAGTAACAAAACTACTTTTCTTAAAGATTTTTTCTTCTTTTTTTTTTTTTAATTAAAAAATTAAGTTTTATTCAACAAATATAATATAGTGGGATAATAGCTAATCATTCACATTTTATTAGTAGTATTTAATAGTTAATCAGTAGTTCACAAATAGCTTTTTTTTATTATTATTATAATTTGCTTGCCATAATATTTTTATTTATTTTAACCATTCAGAGGAAAAATAATCATAAGCGAAATGCAAGACATTCAAAATGGCAGACGGTGAACAAGAATTTTGTAATTTACAGCAGAAAAAAAAAACAAAAAAGGACTATACTATTGAAGGGACAAATTATTAATTCTTCAGACTCTTAGAGCTAAAAATCCAGTTCTATATTACTTTAAAAATAGAAAAATAACAAGTATTGAAATTGGTTTTCGAAAGAAAATATATATATATATATATATATTCCACATTTGTGTGGTGGCGCCATTTGTCATCATTTTAGAAAACAAAGATAAAATAAAAAATTTCATTGTCTAAATTTTGGATAATTCCAGTTTTTAGAAGTCTGGATTTAAGATGTACTCTATATCTCGAGCAGTGGCACTCTGTAGATTGTCACATTTAACATCGATCACATTGCACAGATACACTTACAAAAGAAGTATGAATCAGTAAAATTGCTATTGAAACCAAACTAAGCTTAAATTAAAGAGCATGGTCGAAAACATAGGGTAGAGTACAAATTTGCTGCAACAACACCCATGGGGGTGAGATATGACCCTCTAATAGTTTGTTATTTCTATAAAACACGCATTGTAGTAAGAATAGATGGTACAGTGGTAGCGTGTTTGACTTGTGATACGGAGATCCTGATATTGAGTCCCCGCAATGGCGTTTTGTATTTTAATTATTTTTATTTCAATAGAAATATCTATTTTTTTATATTTTTAATTAAATTATTTTAAGAGAGAAAAATAATTAAATTTAAAAAATGTTTTTTTCTTCAGCATGCACAATTTAATGATTCATTATATAACAAAGAAAATCAAATTGCCATGTGAACAACTTTATGAAATGCTCATCCTGCAAATCTAAAAATGTTTTTTTCTTCAAGAATAAAATTTGTGCATCCCTTGGGACACACCATATTCTTTTTACATTTCGCCTTCAATTTTTTGCATAATTCACACACTATAGCACATCCACGATACCACTGGCACCACTTATTGGATGATATGCATTTTAATTGAATCTGAGCAGTGTTCCATTAATGACCCTATCACTTTTGTGCAGTATACAGTGGATTATGAAATTATCAGAAACATATTTTCCGTTTTTTCTAAAAAAAATTGTGGATGAAATGGTTTTGAACTTTAGATATGCAAAGAGAAAATTTATAAACTCCCATTTTCCATTTAGTCATGTGTGCAATTAGGGGACCGACCACAATTTGAAGAAAAGCACAAATACTCTGGATCACCTTGTTTCATAAAAAATTACAAATGACTTGTAATTTTAACATGTTTTCTCTTACTGTATACAATACTTGTACACTTTTTTTGTGGGAATCACACAATTATTTAGACAATTCTTTATTTTGATTTATTTTTTCTTTTTTTGCTTATAAAAAGAATGAATTTCAAAGTGAAAAAAATATATGCAGAAAATTGACAAAACAGTAGAAAAACATTCTGACATATAAAATGCACCCGTGTAATTTTCACCGAGATACGAGCATTTGTAGTAAATATTTTTTAATTGTGCATACATGAAAGAGGGAAATTTTTTTTATGACATAAGTTTAAAGCTGGATATATTGGGTAACTTATGAAAATTTTATTTGAATGAAGTAAAAATTAAGCAAATTATTGGCTTAAGAATGAGTGAGATTTTAGATATTCTCCAGAGTTGAAATTTCATGAGGGGTTTTTCACATGCCACCTATTTAATTATTTCAACTGTGTTTCGAAACTTCTTTTTTTATGAAAGACTCTTTTAACTCTAATACGATTTTATGACTTTTAACTCTAATATTTTATTCATTTTACTAAGATTTGTGAGTTCATAGAAGAGGGGAGGGGGTGTTCACAAAAAAGAACTTTTTCAATGTTGGAAAAACAAATGGAACTTTAAATTAATATGTGTCATGTAAAAAACCCCTTATGAAATTTCAACTCTGGAGAATACATAAAATCTTGCTGCTCATTTTTTAGCTGATAATTTGGTTAATTTTTACTCTATTCAAATGATATTTTACATAAGTTGCTTAATATATGTAGCTTTCAATAAAAAAAAAGTTCTATATTTCATGTATGTGCAGTAAAAAAATATTTACTACAAATGCTCATATCTCAATGAAAATTACACATGTGCATTTTATGTTTCAGACTAATGTTTCTCTACTGTTTTGTCAATCTTCTGCAAGTTTTACAAAATCTTGTTTAAATCCATTCTTTTTATTTGCAAAAAAAAAACTTGCCTCAAAATTTACAATTTTTGAAAAAAATTATACTTGTCTAAATAATTGTGCAATTCCCACAAGAAAGTATACAAATATTGTACATAGTAATTGAAATCATGTGTTAAAATTACAAGTCATTTGTAGATTTTTAGGATACAGGATGATTCAAACTATTTGTTTTTTTCTTCACTTTGCAGTTGGCCCCCTAATTGTACATGTGATTAAAATGATAGTGGATAATGTGAATTTGTAAATATTCTTTGTATCTGTGAAGTTTAAGGGCATTTTGGCCAGCATTTATTTAAAAAAATGAAAAATGTCAAAATAAAAATTGTTTCTAATAATTTGATAAAAAATGAGCGAGATTTATTTGTATGCAATAGAAGCTGAGTTATAAGCCTTCATGTAAATACAGACGAACCTCTTTAACATGAATCTCAAGTGGTATAAAATATTTGCTCATGTCATCAGTAGTTCATGCTATCAGTAACTCAGAAACTAATCTTCATTTTGAAGGGGATTGTGGAAAAAGTTCATGTCAAAAGTAATTCATGTTAAGCGTGTTCACGTTAATGAGGTTCGACGGTAGTAGAAACTGTAACGTAGCAGCCCCATCTATAAGGAGACTTACACCAAAAGTTGATAAACACTATTTTATGTTAAGGCGCAACTAAATATAAATTTTTCTGAAACTTTGCATTAATTCTTCGACTAGACATACACAGACAGAATTATGTAAAGCGAACAAAAACTGAAAGTGGAAATTTTTTTTATGAATCTAATACTTTTCCTATGAAAATAGAAGAAAATAATAATAATAATCACAAATGTCATAATAATAGTGCAAATAATAATAAAAATATTCAGGGTTGCTACACATATCAGGAGAAAAATTTCCCTGAGTTTACCCTGTCTCTTTTAACCCTTTAACGTTCATTAGTTTCGCCCAGAAACCAAACATTGCACATTTTTTTACTTTCTTCTATATGTAATATAGAGAAAGTATTGGATTCGTGAAAATTTTCGACCTCTGTTTTTTGATGAATTTACACGTTTTGGGATGTCCTGAACACAAATTGATAGTTTTTAGAAAATGTGTGTGTGTGTGTATCACGAATTTTGTGTCCACTGTATCTCACAAACCAATGAATGAAATTTAACCAAACTTGGTATTTAGTTGGACCCTGACATAAACTGGTGCTGATTAGATTTGGGGATCAATCGCTCAACAGGTGGCTCTGTGATCGCATTTTTTCTAAATTTTTAACATGGCAGTATAGGACAGAATTTCGTATAAATGTACATAATGAGAGTTATTTTTAACTTGTGATTGTAAAATTAATATGAATTATTGATAATGGTAGTGGTTAACTAGGAAAAAAATTTTGTGCATGTGGGGGCATCGCTTCCCCCCTGGGGGGTAAATTTTCAAGATAGGTATCTTTCAAAAAGGTCTCGTCAATACCTTTAAAATGAATGGTTGAACTATAAATCTGTGATAATTTGAAACAAAGTTATCGATTTTTTTTACTTTTAATAAAAAAATTAAAAAAAAAACTGGAAAAACAATCGTGTATATATATATATATATATATATATATTTTTTTTTTTTTTTTTTAAATATTGTTACTGAGTGAATTTGTATAGGAAAATATAGAAGAAAGTCTTGTGGTGGCCAGGCCACAACATAAAAGTTTTTTTTTTTGCAGCAATTTTTCAGTATTTTTACAAAGTGTTAATAGAATATTAAACTCTTATTTATTCTCTTTGCACTACATGGCAGCACTACAGCAAAACCCAAAAAATGCTATTTCAGATGAAGCCAGATATAGAAGTCAGTTTAATTTTCTAAAATTGTATCAATTTTAAAAATAAAGAAAAAATATTTATTTTAAATAATAGCACATGAACTTACTATAATCCTTCTCAGTCATAAATTGCAACTTTCAATTTTTTATATAAATAAACAGAACTGTCTTAAAAGTTATGTAAAAACCAAACTCCAGTAAAGGTAGAATTTTGCAAGACATAAGATAAGAGTAGAAATGAACATTTCCTGGATTTTCTGCAATTTCTTAAAATATCATTTTCTGGAATTATATGAATATATATTATAAGTACGTATGTGGGTACATATATCTTTATATATATATATATATTTATATATAATTTATATGTACCAAACATTTTGCAATTATGAATATAAAGTTTTTTTTTTTTTTTTTCCCCTGGTAAAACAATTAGTAAGTACAGTTAATTTTATGTATATATTTGTAAATAAAGTAAAAAATTAATAATAAAGCCAGAGCTGTAGCAATAATGTTTGGCTGGGCGTCTGGTGCTGTGGCACTGTTTACACCACACTTGCTTCTTTTCAGAATAAATTATTATTTGAATTTCTTAATAAGTAAGTCAAAATATAAATGTTTTAGATTTCTAAAGTATCTGATTTATTCTCTGCAACTTTTATATTAGTTTGTTTAAGGAGAAAAAATAGCCCGTTACCGTTCATTGGTTTCACTGTAAAACCATACATTTTGAGATAGTAAAAATTCTAATTTTTTTTCATTTGCATATTTATGATTAGTGATGCATCTAAAAGACATTTTTTAAATTAATTTCACAATTTTCAAAAGGAAATATGTAGTAAACTTTAAAGGGTTAAAAGTAAAATAGATGGCACACAATCATGCAGCATTAGAATCTAACACGTTTACAAGTCAACTGAATACATCTAGGGTATAATTAATTTTATTAACTCACTTGAAAAAAAAAACATAATTGACTTTTTCTTCTTTATTATAAAATACTAAAATTTTAAAAAAAGATTTGATTATAAAGAAATTTAAAAATTCCCTGAATTTTCCTTTTTTTTGCAATAAATTTTTGAATTTCCTAAGTTTTCCAGGTTTTCTCTGAACTCCAGATACCATAGCAACCCAGATATTTCTTTTAAATTTTTAAAACTGAATGCTCTGACCTTCCAATGTGACAAATTTTAGAATGTGGTTTTTTTCATAACTATTAAAATATATATTGAGTTTTATTACCTTGAATTTTATTTCTGAAACTTCAACTTGAAGAGCTGGGGGTAAACTTGCTTGAAAATAGGCGAGATTTTCACCTTCTGCTACAGCCATCTGAGTCATTTTACAAAGAATATTTGAACCCACATTTCCCCGCTGCTTACATTTAAAATGTCTTTATCACTATTATTAAGTTATTTAGAATTTTATCACTATTATCTTTTTTTCCATATGTCTGATCTAACAATCAGTTTCTGTACTCAGAGTATTACCTCTTTCAGCTTTCATTCTTTTGAATTTCTCTATTCAGTTTTTTTTTTTTTTTTCCCTTCAGAAAGTTTCTTTATTAAATAATTTTTCAATAACTCGAAAAGATGAATTACTATTTTCCCTAACCTATCTTTCTTTTAATGCGTCAGTTTTGTTTTCTTAAGCCTTTTGAAGAAATTTTATGGATTTTTTTTTCTGGAAAGTTAGATATTGTAATTTATTTATGCTGTCGAAATTTATCTAAGACAGTAATATTTGATGCAGGCAGATTATCTGACACTGGAATAGTTATAAGCGTAACAGGTCTAGAGCTAATTTTTGATATAAGATTAGTAACATAATGAGAATCACTAGGTGTTTCATTATCAGAATCACTAGGTGTCAAATGAGGTTCATGTTCAACAGGACAACGGTTCAGAAGTACAGGAATGGAATATGCTTGAGAATGAGTCATAGATGGAGAGTTAGTCATCTGAGGAGACACATATTGAACAGGCGCAGCAGGCACCGAAGGGTAAACATAATCTGAAGTTGAAACTATAGGCATTTGCATATTTGATAGATCATTATCAGTTTTAACAGATGTAAAATGAGAAGAATCTGATTGTTGATGTTTAGTCATTTGAGGAGACACATATTGAACAGGCACAGCAGGCACTGAAGGGTAAACATAATCTGAAGTTGAAACTATAGGCATTTGCATATTTGATAGATCATTATCAGTTTTAACAGATGTAAAATGAGAAGAATCTGATTGTTGATGTTTAGTCATTTGAGGAGACACATATTGAACAGGCGCAGCAGGCACTGAAGGATAAACATAATCTGTAGTTGAAACTATAGGCATTTGCATATTTGATAGATCATTATCAGTTTTAACAGATGTAAAATGAGAAGAATCCGATTGTTGATGTTTAGTCATTTGAAGAGACACATATTGAACAGGCGCAGCAGGCACTGAAGGGTAAACATAATCTGAAGTTGAAACTATAGGCATTTGCATATTTGATAGATCATTATCAGTTTTAACAGATGTAAAATGAGAAGAATCTGATTGTTGATGTTTAGTCATTTGAGGAGACACATATTGAACAGGCACAGCAGGCACTGAAGGGTAAACATAATCTGAAGTTGAAACTATAGGCATTTGCATATTTGATAGATCATTATCAGTTTTAACAGATGTAAAATGAGAAGAATCTGATTGTTGATGTTGTGTATTAATTAAGTTCATTAATAACTGCATTTCTCTGTGAACGAGATCACTATCTGAAGGAGTAAGTTGTGCAGAACTTAGACCACTTTCCTTCATCTCTTCTATAGTATTAAATGCTTCAGATAATTTTTTTGTCGGAAATTCTTCTGGAAATTCAAAATCAGACTTTTTTGAATCTTCATCATTTTTACAATTTAAATTCGCGATTTTATCCTCAACTGTTTTATCATCATTTGGAATTGTCTTTTTAAGAGGTTTTTTCTTTTCATCAGAGCTTTCATCAGAGATATTAGAAGAGTTATCTGAAATACTACTGAGAGAAAGTGAACAAAATGAATCACTAGAAAGTGATATTTTCTTCTTGGAGTTATCTGATTTTTTTGGTGATTTGGATTTTTTCTTATCATAGGTTTTATTTCTAGATGAGGAATATCTAGGACTTCTTGACCTAGACCTTTGTGATCTAGGACTTCTAGATTTAGACCTTTGTGATCTGGGACTTCTGGATTTAGACCTTTGTGATCTGGAACTTCTGGATCTAGACTTTCGTGATCTAGGACTTTTGGATCTAGACTTTCGTGATCTAGGACTTTTGGATCTAGACTTTCGTGATCTAGGACTTTTGGATCTAGACTTTCGTGATCTAGGACTTTTGGATCTAGACTTTCGTGATCTAGGACTTCTAGATCTAGACCTTCTGGATCTAGGACTTCTAGATCTAGACCTTTGTGATCTAGGACTTCTAGATCTAGACCTACGTGATCTGGATCTAGACTTTCGTGATCTGGATCTAGATCTTCGTGATCTGGATCTAGACCTTCGTGATCTAGGACTTCCAGACCTAGATCTTTGTGATCTAGAGTTATCTGTAGAATTATGAAAAGAAAGTGAACAAAATGAATCACCAGAACTTGATCTTTTCTTTTTCTTAGAATAATCTGATTTTTTTGGAGATTCACATTTTTTCTTATCATAGGTTTTATTTCTCGATGAGGGATATTCAGGACTTCGTAACCGAAACTTTCGTAATCTAGGACTTCCAGACCTAGATTTTTGTGATCTAGAGTTATCTGTAGAACTATGAAAAGAAAGTGAACAAAATGAATCACCAGAACTTGATCTTTTCTTTTTCTTAGAATAATCTGATTTTTTTGGAGATTCACATTTTTTCTTATCATGGGTTTTATTTCTCGATGAGGGATATTCAGGACTTCGTAACCGAAACTTTTGTAATCTAGGACTTCTGGATCTAGACTTTTGTGATCTAGAACTTTTGAAATTAGAACTTCGTGATATAGAGCTTTTACATCTGTTGTAATTTACAATTTTTTCTCCTGATCTTCTATGACATATTTGGTCAGAGTGACCTGACCATCTTGTGGTAATAGATGAATATCTTTTGTAATTTCCTGAATACCTAGGATAATGTTTATCATCAGAACTTGGACATTTATGTCTAGAATAAAATGAGCCATATTTTACATAGTTTAATTTAGAAGATGTTAGAGACTGTTTATGACTTTGTAGAGAATGATGTCCTAATAGTGAAAAACTTTTTGAAATTTCATGTCTAGAATATTTTTTGGGAGGAAGGTCTTCATGAGGATAGGTCCTTTCTTGTGTTGACTGTGTATTCATTTCATGTCTAGAATATTTTTTGGGGGGAAGGTCTTCATGAGGATAGGTCCTTTCTTGTGTTGACTGTGTATTCATTTCATGTCTAGAATATTTTTTGGGGGGAAGGTCTTCATGAGGATAGGTCCTTTCTTGTGTTGACTGTGTATTCATTTCATGTCTAGAATATTTTTTTGGGGGAAGGTCTTCATGAGGATAGGTCCTTTCTTGTGTTGACTGTGTATTCATATGCTCTTTAATCTCTTCAATATGTTTTTTATTTGTCACTTTTACATTATGCCTTTTAAAACTTGATTTATCAGATACAAAATCATTTTCAGAAGTTTGTGCAAAATCACTTATTTTTTCTCTTGAATCGTTGCTTATTAAATTCATTTTCTCAACGGAATGCTTTTTTAAAATTTCAGCAGCAACATGATATTTTGATTTATTTTTAACTACAGAGGAATTTGAACCAGGATTCTCATTTGCTATAGCTGTTAATGAGACTGAGCTACCAGACACTCGTGAAATATATTTCTGAGCAGCTCTTTCTACTAAATGAACCTTATCATCAGAAGTATCTTCTCTAACATGGGAAAATTTTACAGTCTCTTCATGAGGATAGGTTCTTTTTTTAGGTAACCGTGTACTTATATGCTCTTTAATCTCCTCCATATGTTTTTTATTTGTCACTTTTAGACTATGTCTTTTAAAACTTGATTTATCAGATTCACAATCATTTTTAGAAATTCGTGCAGAATCACTTATTTTTTTCCTTGAACTATTGCTTATAACATTCATTTTTTCAGCAGTATGCTTTTTTAAATTTTCAGCAGCAGTATGATATTTTGATTCATTTTTAACTACAGAGGAGTTTGCACCAGGATTCTCGTTTGCTGCAGCTAATGAGACTGAGCAACCAGACTCTTGTGAAACATATTTTTGAGCAGCTGTTTCTACTAAATGAATCTTATCATTAGGAGTATCTTCTTTGATATGGGGAAAATTTACAGTCTCTTCATAAGGATAGGTTCTTTTTTGTGGTGGCTGTGCATTTATATGCTCTTTAACCGCCTCGATACGTTTTTTATTTATCATTTTTGGATTATGCCATTTATACCTTGAATTACACAAATAACGACTATTTTTAGAAGTTCGTGCAAAATTGCTTAATTTTTCTCTTGAATTATTGTTCATTACATTTGTTGTTCTAGAGGTATGCTTTTTTAAAATTTTAGGAGATGCATGATGTTTTGATTTTTTTTTTATTACGGAGTAGTTTGTACCAGGATACTCATTTGCTAGAGTTGATAATGGGATAGAGCTACAAGACTCTCGTGAAACATATTTTCGAGTAGCTGTTTCTACTAAACAAGCCTTATCAGGGGCATCTTCTCTGGTATGGGGAAAATTTACAGTCTCTTTAATTTTATTTTGAGAATCACAATTTGGAATATTCCTCATAAGTCTAGAATTTAATTGGCTAAGTTTAGGCACATCATCCTCATATGGATCTTCTGCCTCTTCATCGTTACATCCTTTATTAAGTCTACCTGTGTTGTTTGTGATTGAACTTCCTTTAATAGATACTAGTTTTTCAGGAATTGAAGAATTTGAGTCCCCATATAAAAATTCATCAGAACCACAATCACTGTTAGAAGTTTGTTTTTCTCTTGAACTATTTCTTATTACATTAGCTTTTTCAGCAGTATGCTTCTTTAAAATTTTAGGAGATGCATGATGTTTTGATTTTTTTTTAATTACGGAATAGTTTGTACCAGGATATTCATTTCCTAGAGCTGATAATGGGATAGAGCTACCAGACTCTCGTGAAACATATTTTCGAGTAGCTGTTTCTACTAAATTAGCCTTATCAGGGGTATCTTCTCTGGTATGGGGAAAATTTACAGTCTCTTTAATTTTATTTTGAGAATCACAATTTGAAATATTCCTCATAAGTCTAGAATTTAATTGGCTAAGTTTAGGCACATCATCCTCATATGGATCTTCTGCCTCTTCATCATTCCATCCTTTATTAAGTCTACCTGTGTTGTTTGTGATTGAACTTTCTTTAATAGATACTAGTTTTTCAGGAATTGAAGAAATTGAGTCCCCATATAAAAATTCATCAGAATCACAATCACTTTCAGAAGTTTGTTTTTCTCTTGAGATATTGCTCATTACATTAGTTTTTTGAGCAGTATGCTTCTTTAAAATTTTAGAAGTAGTATGATATTTTGATTTATTTTTAATTACAGAGGAGTTTGCATCAGGATTCTCATTTGCTACAGCTGATAATAAGACTGAGCTACCAGACTCACGTGAAATATATTTTCGAGCAATTGTTTCTACTAAATGAGCCTTATCATCAGGGGCATCTTCTCTGATATGGGAAAAATTAACAGCATCTTTAATTTTATTTTGAGAATCAGAATTTGAAATATTCCTCATAAGTCTAGAATTTAATTGGCTAAGTTTAGGCACATCATCTTCAAATGGATCTTCTTCTTCTTCATCACTCCATCCTTTATCAAGTCTAACTGCATTGTTTGTGATTAAACTTTCTTTAATAGACACCTGTTTTTCAGGAATTGAAATTTTTGAATCCCCATACAAAAATTCATCAGAATCACATTCACTTTCAGAAGTTTGTTTTTCTCTTGAACTATTGCTTATTACATTAGTTTTTTCAGTGGTATGCTTAATAAAAATTTCAGCGGCAGCATGATTTTTTGATTTATTTTTAACTAGAGAGGAGTTTGAACCAGGATTCTTTTTTGCTATAGCTGATAATGAGACTAAGTCACCAGATTCTCGAAAAATATATTTTTGGGGAGCTGTTTCTACTAAATGAGCCTTATCATCAGAGCTATCTTCTCTAATGCGGAGAAATTTTTTAGTCTCTTTACTTTTATTTTTATAATCACTGTTTGAAAGATTTTTCATAAGTCTAGAATTTAATTTATTAAAATCAGACACATCATCTTCAAATGGATCTTCGTCCTCTTCATCAGTCCATTCTTTATTATCTCTACCGGCTTTGTTTGTGATTAAACTTTCTTTAATAGGTACCTGTTTTTTATGAATTAAAGAATTTGAGTCTCCATATAAAGATTTATCAGATTTGCAATCATTTTTAGAAGTTCGTTCAAAATCGCTTAACTTTTCTCTTGAACTATTATTTATTACATTTGTTTTTTTAGTGGCATGTTTCTTTAAAATTTCAGCAGTACCATGACATTTTGATTTATTTTTAAGATAACATTTGTCACCAGAACTTGGAGATCTATGCCTCGAACAAGATGAACAACATTTCTTATAGTCTAATTCAGAAGATGTAAGAGACTGTTTGTGATTTGATGATGAAGATCTATGTGGAGAATGATGTCCTGGTGGCGAAAATTTTTTTGAAGTTTTATGTGTAGAATATTTTTCTGGTAGACGGTCTTCATGAGGACAGATTCTTTTTTGTGGTGACTGTGCACTTGTATGCTCTTTAATCTCCTTAATATGTTTTTTATTTATCATTTTTGGATTATGCCTTTTACGCGTTGATTTATGAACTTCATGTTTAGAAATTTGTGCAAAATCACTTAATTTTTCTCTTGAATTATTGCTCATTAAATTTGTTTTTTCAGCAGTATGCTTTTTTAAAATTTCAGGAGCAGCATGATATTTTGATTTTTTTTTAAGTACAGAGGAGTTTCCACCAGGATTTTCATTTGTTACAGCTGATAATGAGAATGAGTTATCAGACTCTTGTGAAACATATTTTTGAGCAAATATTTCTTTTAAATGAGCCTTATCATCAAGGGTATCTTCTCTGATATGGGGGAAAATTGCAGTCTCTTTAATTTTATTTAGAGAATCACAATTTGAAAGATTTCTCATAAGTCTAGAATTTAATTGGCTAAGTTTAGGCTTAACATCTTCGGACTGATCTTCCTCCTCTTCGTCAGTCCATCCTTTATTAAGACTATCTGCATCGTTTGTGACTGAACTTTCCTTAATAGACATCTGTTTTTCAGGAATTGAAGAATTTGAGTCCCCATATAAAAATTCATCATCAGATTCACAATCACTTTTAGAAGTTTGTTCAAAATCGCTAAATTTTTCTCTTGAACTATTGTTTATTACATTCGTTTTTCCAGCAGTGCGTTTTTTTAGAATTTCAGCAGCAGCACGATATTTTGATTTATTTCTAACTACAGAAGAGTTTGCAACAGGATTCACTTCAACTATAGCTGATAATGAAACTGAGCTACCAGACTCATATTTTCGAGCAACTGTTTCTACTAGAGGAGTCTTATCATCAGGGTTATTTTCTCCGATATGGGAAAAATTTACAGTCACTTTAATTCTATCTTCAGAATCAAAATTTGGAAGATTTCTCATAAATGTAGAATTTAACTGTCTAATTTTAGGCCCATCATCTTCATGTGGTTCTTCCTTCTCTTCATCTCTCCATCCTTTATTCAGTCTATTTGCATTGTTTGTGATTGAACTTTCTTTAATTGATACCTGTGTTTCAGAAATAGAAAAATTTGAGTCTCCGTATAAAAATTCATCTTCTTCATCAACAGATCTTAAATTTAGATTGTTGAAAAGGTCAGAAGTAGCTATACAACTCGATGTTAAAGGTAACTTATTCAAAATTGGTGACTGAGGAGCAGCTGTTTCATACTCTTGTAAAACATTTAATGCTCTTGAGTTTCTTTCCGAAAAACACTGCAAGATTAAAAAAAAAAAAAAAATTACTTAGGAAAAATTGAAAAGAAAAAGGATAAACAAAAATACAAATCTTATAAATTACAAAATATTTTCTAATTTATAACTTAGTTAACAGTTAATAAATTTTACTAAAATAATAAATAGATATCAAAAGTACAATATTTGCCCTACTTTGCCATGTTGAGTAAATCTTAAATTTAGAAAAACCTGCAAAATTTTCATATTCAAACATTTATAATCAATGACGTTCATGCCAGTATCATAAATGATATTCTAAAAGTTGTTTGATATTTTTACGCTGAAAATATTCTTCATAAACTATGCATGCTTAAAAAAATTTTGCTCTATTGTCCTGTGTTAAGAAAATTGTAAATTTTGAATAACTTACAAAATTTTTTAAACAGAATGTTCATAGTCAATCATGTTTATACCAAAATCATAAACAATATTTTAAAGCTGGTTTGATACCTTCACAATAAAAATATTTTTAATGCACATTTAAGCAAAAGTTCACCCTATTCTTCCATACTAAAAAAGATTGTAAATTTCAAATAACTTACGAAGTTTCTAAGGTAGAATTATGCAACAAATCAACAGTGCACTTGTCAGTATCCTAGTGATATTATTAAACTTGTATGACCTTGTTATAATAATTTGTTCTTGAAGTAATGTGTACACACATTATTATACTAACGAATCAAACAATCTATGAATGGACAACATATCAATATTGTGATTTTCAGTGTTGGTGTTACTGTTAGTTGACTACACAAAAACTTTAGAGCTAAATTCACCAAAATCTATACAGTTTGTGCGACAATAACTTATAACATGTACTATATAAATTTTCAGCTCAGACCAACAAGGCGTTTAGAGACGCTATCACACTTTAAAGAATTTGGGCCCAAAGACCATAATGATAAAGAATTTTTCTTTGTGTGTCTGTAAAAAAAAACTATAAGTCCTAGATCAATAGGTTTCAGTATGGTGACCTACAACATATGTACCAACTTTCAGCTCATTCGAACAAAGCATTTAGGTGCTATCATGTTCACGCACATACATACATCAGCATAAAAATAATTAAAATGAACTCAGGAGACCTGAAAACGTACAGAAACACCAAAATTTCAAAGTTGGATTTTTGACATGATTACAATACTTTCCTTATATATGTATGTTCGGAAAGTTAAAAAAAAAAAAAAGCACATTTTCTCAAATTTTATATATATATAATAAATAATTTTTTATTCAAAATTCTGAGCATATAAAAGAGCAATATACAGGGTTGCCAACTTTTCAAAAACAGTTTGAGGAGTATTCAGAGAAATTTTGAGGAGCATTTTGGCTACTTTGAGGAGCAATTTTAAAAATACATTAAAAAAAAAAAAAAAAAAGAAAGAAAGAAAGAAAGAAACCACTAACAAACATAAATTAACAACAATAATATGAAATTAAGAAATATTTATTGATAATCAAATATATTTAGCAAAACAGTGAAGAGAGATAAGAATGGGAAATGCGATTAAGTCTGAATATAAGCTTAAAAACACCAAAAGTAATTTGTTTTTTGCATAATGGCATATTTTCCATACATAAATAAAGACAATATATGAAAGTAGATTATTCAGTTACATAAAAAAAAAAAAAAGCACGAAGGGGAAAAAAAAATTAAATTTCCAACAATTTTCATGAATGTCAAAATAATTATTATACTATCACATAAAAATCTAAAAACGAAATCTCCGATATTCATATAAATGTGTAAATGATCTCATCTCTGAGTCAACTCCCTCTAATCTGCATAGCTTGAGACCATATGTTTTGTAAACTTTAGAATTTTGCAGATTATTGGTCATAATTTGTTTACTTATTCCCCCCCCCCCCCAGATACAAATGAAGATATAATAATAAATCATTAATGCTTTAGGTGAATGATAAAATAAATGCATAATTATTTCAAATAAATCTTAAATAAAGCGTTGTCAATCGGCTTTAAAGTTCAGTAGCATTGAATTCATTATTTTTATCGATAAATAATTAAAATAAACAATTTTTTTAAAAGACCTATTAAGCATTAAGATAACTGAAACATTGATATAGTTTAAATGAAAATCAAAACACCGCATAATCATAGCATTCGGTTTCTTTCTTCCCCCCTTTCAGCTTGTGGTTTTAATTAAACACTCTCTTAGCTAATGTAAACAAATACTTGTTCCCATTCTGAGTCAGCAATATTTCGATTACGCAATGCCTAGCACTAGAATGTTTTCTTTCTTTCTTTTTTTTTCTTTACTATTTATTTATGAGTATTGTACGATGAAGCGTGTGGTTCTTCAAAAAAAAAAAAAAAAAGAAAAAGAAAAAGAAAGAAAAAAGAAAAATAGTAGTTTTTTTTTTTTTTTTTTTCGGTGTCTGCCACTATTCAGTTTTATGTATTTAATAAAAAATATTTAGTTAGGTGGTCAAGACTGAATTTGCGGAGCATAAACATTACTTTGCGGAATTGTGGAGTTTTTAAATTTTTTCGGAGAAACTCCGCAGAAATCGGAGCAGTTGGCAACCCTGCAATATATAAAGAATTTTTTATAAATTTTTCATTAAAAACTTTTAAAAATTCAGCCGGTAGATCCTGGTTTCTAGAAACCCTTTTGAAAAGTGACGGACATAATTTCTCAAAAAATAATACCGTAAATCTTAGTGAAATTTTGAATACTTCTAAATTGAATTGACTAGTGCTTAAACAAAAAAAAATAATAATAATAACAATAATAATTTAAACTGTTGGCAGCATTACGTACAAAAAACAGTAAATTTTTCAGTATATTTTATCCTACATACAGCCTTGTAAAATTAGTCGTAATAAAAAAAATAAAAAAAAAATCCTTCACTCAAGCACTAATCAATTCTATTTTGAAGTACTATGCAAAATGTCAATAAGATCAGTGCATTTAGTTTTAGAGAAACGTGGTTCAACATGTTCATGTTTGCATTCAAAATGGTGGTGAACATTTTTAACATTTTCTGTAAGGAATGATAACGTAAAAAAATGGAATTAAATTATGTTTTTCAAAAATAAAATAATAACAGGATTAAGTAACACTGTGTATCTCCATTTCTGTTTTACCTCACAAATAAAGTTGTAACAGTCCAACAGTGTTAGAAATTGTCTCCCACACTTAAACAAGGTTCAAACAATTATACTTCAGTATTAGAATAGTTGCCACATCTGTCACATTTAAAGGTAATAAGAAAAACCAACGGGTACTCTTTTAAACTGATCACCTTGTATATACATAAATAAACAACACAATTTTATACTACACTTTTTTATGATAAAAAAAAGGGAATATTTAATTTGTTACTTATAATTTCAGAATTTTTCATGAATTCAAAATGTATCACTTTTAGCTTATTCAAAGGTTATTACCTTTTGCTTAGGCTTCTTCGATCGATTTAACTGAAATCTTTCCCATCTCCTAAATTTATCTTCTACTTTTTTTAAGGACTCAGACAGATCTTCAGAAATATCAAGATATTTTGTACTTAGAATATTTGAAACATCATCTTGAGTTGTTGACACCTTAGATTTAGTGGATGGTAAACTTTTAACTATGAAAGATAAAACGTAACAAATAAAACATTTTAAAATTATAATATATATACATATGTATTGCAAATTTTTTTTATAAAATTAAACTTATAAGAGAAAAAAAAAAAACTTTGTCAGCCCTGTATTTTATACAAAATACAGGGTGTGTGCAAAATATAAAAAATGCATCATTCGCCACAGTCTGCGTTTGGCACAAATGGCTGTAACTATGCAGCATAACAATGCAATAGCTGCCATGAACTGCAAAAATAATAAATAAGAACAAAAAATCCTGCAGTTTCCATAGAACTGCACAGTTCAAATACTTTACAACTTTACAAACTCATTGCATTATTTAACCTTTACTGTACTTCGATTACATGATAAAACAATAGACAGACAGAAAGACTAATTGAATTCATAATCACTCAAACATTGTTGGAAAGAGTTAACACTTATCACAAATGGAAATGCAATTACAGTAATTACCAAATTGTAGCTCTTAATGTATCTGATTATTTGAATCTATCTCTGTAAATCTTAATGCTAAATATAGATATATTCTGTAGAAATATATACAGAATATATATTCTGTAGAAAACATTTTTATGGTCCCACTTTCGGTTCCTGATGTCCCACCTCCGGTTTTACAATTTCCACCAAAAGTGAGAAAAATCATCTGTACACCAGATATGAAGTTTCGTAGTTCGGCCTTTATTAGAAGAAGATTACCCACATACATACACTGACCAACTGCCAAAAACTTTTTCAGACCGAATACAATACTTCCATAGTCAGGTAAAGGAAATAAAAAAACATGTATTTTAGAAATCACTTGCAATCAAACTCAATTTGCTTTAATTAATGTTGAAATAGTTCTACATATCAGCAATCGGCTGCAAAAAGGTTACAGTTATTTGTTAATCAGCTGCAAAAAAGTGAAAATTTCATCAACTGACGATGAAAAAATTATATTTTCAGGAATCTTCTAGAAAAAATTTGAGTCTGTAAAAGGATTCTTAACAAAAATCGACAATCTTGAAATAGACTTTTCATAAAAACCAGCAAACCAAACTAAACAAAAACTGACAAAATAAAAATGAACCTTTCATAAAAACTGGACAATTTAAAAAAGTTGCTTTAAAACATACAGACAAAAATATGTTTCATTTCGGTTATCAGTGGAGCAATTTGCAAAACAGTGGCAAAAAAAGTATCTACTGGCCATTGGTGAGTAACGTAAAATTTTAATTTTCAGGTCGAACACACAGTGTATTATTTCTGGCATAATAACTTGTTTTTCAGAAACATATCATGTGCAATGCGTAAAATATGAAAAATTATCTGCTTTTTTAATAATAAGATTAAAGAATTTTACATACTTTGCTTTTTCCATGCTTTTTTCAACTTATTCAAGTGTTTTTTCATTTTATTTGCAGGTGGCAACACCTCATTTTCAGGCTTGTCAGAATTACTGTCACAATTGGTAGGAGTACTAGGGAAATCTTTTCCAATATTTTGATTTTTATTCGAACTTAATGCAACTTTCAATTTATCCTTTCTTTCTATAAAATAAATTTGAAAAATTATAACAAAACAATATTAATTCACATTCAAAAAACAATCATTAAAGAAAAAAAAAAAAAAAAAAATACAAAGAAATATTTAAAAATGAAAGATTAGCAATGTTTTAAATAATTTCTTTTTATAATATGTTTTTTTTTTTTTTTTTTTTTTTTTTTCCCCAAAGTTAAATGACAACCAATTATAAAGAAACCATTAAAGAACAATGTTTTTAAACAAAAGAGGTATATTAGTTATTTTCACTGGCAGCCAAACACATTGCTATTCTATGGGAGAAATTTGTAATCAGAATTATTCATTAGCTAACACATATAATATATATATATATTAATGATTTATTAAGCAATATATATACATATACATATACTGTTTAATTCTATTTTCATATTCAGAAATTGCACTTCAAAAATTGATTTTTAAAATTTTAAACAGAGCTGTGGAGTTAGAGTCAGGCACATTTTTAATGGTGTAAGAGTCTGAGCCAAAGTCACTAAAAACATGCTGACTCCGACTTCAGATTCTGTTAGACAGTTTGAAGTAAAATAAAACAAATTGCATTTTATTTTAAATTTGTAAAGCTAATTTTTTTTTTTACTATACACAGGGTGAACCAAAAGTCTTGTTCTGATTATAAGTATTTATTGTGTTCAAACTATTATAATTGTTTGGATATATTATAAGTAGTGTTGTAAATTTTTTATAAGATCATTTACATCAGTAAATTTCAACGTGTACCCCCTTGGTAGCTTGGAGAAAGTCTAAGCAGTATTCCAGTTCCCGCCAAGTGTTCTTTAAACATGTCTTCTGTTACAGTACGGCACTGCAGCTTGTATCCTAGCCTTCAGTCCTTTGACATCAGCAATTGGTGTGGCAAAAAAGCTGTTCTTGATGTCCAACAGAAAAAAATCAAGAGGAGTAATATCTGGAGAGTGCAGAGGCCAGGGTGTTGGCTCATCCTTTCTAGCACGCAACAGAAGCCTGTTATGAAGAATTATTACCAAAGTTATTTGTGGTACATGGAAATTCATGTGATGATTGACAAGCTGATTTAGTAGACCACTGAAATGATTGCCGATCAACAGTTGCTTCACTCACACTAGGCCTGCCACTTCTAGGAAGATCCTTAACAGTGCTTGTTTCTTTGAACTTTTCATACCGTTGCTTTATTGATTTTGCATCAAGAGGGTTGCATCTATAACAACGCTGAAATTTATGCTGAACATTAATAGAAGATTTCGTTTTGTAAAACCAAAACACAAATTGAGCTTTCTGTTGAATCGACACCATTTTTGTCAAAAATTATCGTCTTCTTTACAAATGTTCCTCTGAGTCACTCTTAAAGGAGTACTTGCGAGACCTATTGCACAAAACAACTTCTAAAACTGACCTATCAAAAGGTACAAAAATTACATTATTATATTAAATGGTTATTTTGTAATGAATTTTTATAATTAGGGCAAGACTTTTGATTCACCCTGTATATTAATAAATGCCTTGTTATTTTAGAGTTTATTGGTATGTTAATAATAAATAAATACAGAGAAAGAGGATGGATACGATTTTGTCACATCTTAGTCATTAAGGATTAAATTGATTCAGGGCTGCAGCTACAGAAGGGCAGGATGTGCAGTGTTCAACCTTAAAACTTTTTTGCCAGAGCTAGTATGATTGACTCAACACTCTCATTAAAACAACTATACATTTCTAAGATTTTTCATATATTTTTTCTCTTTACCATCTAAGATAAAATTCTAACCAAAATGAACATACCTCTTTCTCGCAACTCGATTAAAATAAAATAAAATATGAATATTCTCTTTTTCTCTGCTTCTACTCAACAGGTGCATTGAATACTTTTCTATCCTTTACTAAGGATTAAAATAGTTAATATTAGTGGCGTTTGCATTCCTGGCAAACTATTATTACTCAACATTTTGTTGTAACTTTCATTTAGAATAGAGCTGTGAAACCAAAACAAAATAACCTTGCAATATTGTGTATCTAACTTAAATTCAATATATATACATATTATTTCAATATCACTATCATAAAATTGATGAGTTTCATACCCCCTCCCTCTGGTTTAAAATGTATGAACACTTTGGAAGGATATTGTTTAGTTTATCAGTTACACAAATTCATTTTAAAAAGGTTGAATTTTTGAGATTTGTTGCCCTTTAATTTTGTATGTGGAAAATATAAATATAAATAATTTATTTTCCAAATGTTTACTCCTAAATTCTTTTTCTGTAGCTTTTTTACAAACGTATTTTATAGAAATAAGCAGTAACCCAGTGGCAGAAAGTTTTGTAGCTGTCTGCAACAGGCTTTTAAAATTTCATAATCTGTCTGCAAAATTTATGTGTAATCAGGAGTGAAAATGGCTTACACTCGAAAAGCATGAAAGCTGATTGAAGGAGGGGGAGGGGGGGGGGGGGTAACATCAGTGGTGATCTCGTGCAACAATACACAAATACAATTTTGCTGCAGAACAATATTGTATAAACAATTGTGTGTATTCATTCAATTCATCTCATTCAATTAAATATTTTATAGCAATGGTTGACACAACACAATATAAATAATTATAAATAATAAAAGTATTAGTTTTAGTTTTGATACAGAAATTTTTTTTTAAGTGAATTGTTATTCGAAACTTGCAGACAAATTTTTTTTATCAGTGCAGACAAAAACTGTCCGCAAGCCATTTTTCTGTGTCCGCAACTTTGTCGCTGTGTCGCGGTGTTTCTGCCACTGGGAGCTGTAATAAGTGCATACGTGTATGGTATGTATGAAGGAGTCAGAGTGAGGCTCTGATGAGTCAAAATTTTACAAGTTGGTATCAGTTATTTTTCTGACTCACTCAGCAGCCCTAATTTTAACATTTTATTTTGGTACTATAAAGCATGAATAATGCATTGTACTTTTTCTCATGTAAAAGTTGGATTTCCAGTAGCTTCAAGGAATTTAACTGCCGAAAATTGCAATGAAATATTCACTGATATTGCAGGATTGCACATTTTGATAACACACTGAAAATTTTTGCATCTTTTTAAAAATGACAAGCGATATTATCAATATCAAAATATATAATAATACTTATAACATAGTATTTATAAAATCTTTTAATAACATAAATTGCAAAAAACTCATGACAATTGCTGCAATTTTTTTTTTTTTTTTTTTTTCAATTTGTAGCGTTATTTTAAAGTTTTTTATACATTACTTTTTTATACCAGTTCTTCAAATGCATTTTTTTACTTCACAATATAATCGCATTTTATGGCAATTTGAAAAATTTAATAGAAAATGTAAATAATGTGGTGTGACATTCAAACTATTTTCTGTTTTATTATCCATACACATATTGTTACAGTTCAAGGTATAAATTATGAAGTACTGTATGTGTATTTCAACTTTTTTAGTGCACTTTAAAAACATTTCAAAATAATTTTAAGAACAGTTTTGACTGACATACATTTTTATGTGAGGAGCCTGCTGCTCCCCTTAGTTTAATTTGTCAAAAATGTTAAGTCACAAATTTTCATTTTCAATCTTTCTTATGAACATAGAAAAAAAAGTAAAAATTAGCAAATAAGAAAAGTTAAAATACTTATATTTTATTGTACCAGTATTTTCAACTGGACTCAGTCGTCTTAATGTTGTTTTCTCGTTGAATGTGATCTGCCTGCCTCTGTCTTCTTCTCTTCTCCCCTCCTTCACAGGCTGTTCCATCTTATATTAATGTTAGAAGATTCCATGTCATTACATGCTTCTTCATTAGCTAAAATTTCTATTGCCTCATGCTTAATTCGCACAGAAGAAATTTTAACTAGTAAATAAGCATGCAAAGACATGGAACTTTCTAAAACTGATGTAATATGGCACAGCCTACCAAGAGGAAGAGAGAAGCTAGCAGAACACACTCAAAGAGGGAACAACATGAAGATGACTGTGTCTGGTCGAAAGAACTTGTACAAGAAACCACATAGGTATTTTATAATTAACCCTCACTTTCCCAAGATGGGGTCATTTTGACCCCATTTTGTAGTTGAAATTTAGTTAAGCCCGCCCCATTCAAAAAATGCATTAATTCACCAGAGATAGCAAATGTAACCAGTAAACGATTGCATGACAATTTGTTCTAAATGATACAAAAAAGGCGCGGTGCTGATGATTTTCGCATGTGCCAAGCGGCACCTGAAAGCAATTTTTCTGCAGTAACGCCTTGATCTTGGGAAAACGAGGGTTAACTTAATGCAAAGAAATTGTTTTAGTTAATGTTACAAAGTATTTGAGAAAAACAGTTAATTCAAATTCATAACATTCCTATTAATTTAACTGTGACAAAATATGTACACCTTAACATGAATAAAACATACAAAATAAATTAATCTGTTGATTTTTCTATCATTACTAAAAATTAATATTTTTGTGGTACAATTTTAGGAATGCTAAGCTATAGTCTATCAACAGCAGATTAAATTTGATCATAAAATAAATAAAGTAACTTTTGGTCCGAAAACGGGTCATTCCAAAAAATCAACCATTTTGAAAAAAAAAAAAGAACTTTTGGCTTTCACAAAAATTAGTAAATTTAAACAAAACCTTCACAAAAGTTAAATGATTTTAAAAAGTTTTCAGAAAACCAATAAAAAAAATTATAAATTTAGCTGATCAGCTGCAAAAATACATTATATTTATTTTCCACAATGAAACACCAGAAAAACGAATTAATCTTGTATTGAAACTATTAAAAAAAAAAAAAAAAAAAAAAAAAAAAGCAAGTTTCATAATTTTCACTACAATAACTCCTATTTCAGAGATCAACATTGAAAAAAATCCACATATTTAAGCAATAAAATGCTATTAAACTCAAACAATACCAATGAGCTGAAAAATTTATCATCATTAGCAATTTACATTAATCCAGTCTTTTTTTTTTTTTTCTGTTCTCATACTCTTTTGAGAAATCTCACTTTGTTTCTGAGTGAAAATGAGAAAATCTCACCCAGTTTTTATCACTTATGAGCCCTGTGGCAGAATTTAGGCAGGCGACACAGTGACTTTGTCGCAGAAAAGAAATTGTCATTTGCAGAAAAATTTGTCCATAAAAATGAAAGCTATTTCTAAATTTCAGTAGAAAATAGAAACTCATGTCTTGTATTCAAGAATTCTTCAACAGTCTACTAATAATATTGGTCTTTATAGTTACATGTACATATTACGTGTAAATAAGAAAATATGTCAATACTGTCTTGCAATAAAGGTTTGCACAAACAAGACTTGTTGCAGAAAGCATAAAAAATTTCTGTCATAGGGCTTATGAGAACCCTGACATGTGACTAGTGACTGTGGCACTGTATGCAGTTGATTAATTCAGCTTATTTTGATAAATTGTGGTTTTTACAGGAAATTAATATTTTTGCATATGATATATTAAGAAAGTAATTTTAAAAGGTGAGATTTTTTTATTTAATTTAATATGAACATTTTCAAAACAGCAGTTTAGCATTTTTTTTTTTTTTTTCATATATAAAATTTTATTTGATAGTTATTTACCCATTCCTGCCCACCTGTGCCCATCCTGTTAAATTTAAAAATTCCTTCTTTTATTTGTATATATTTCTTGTGCTGTTATTTATACATCTTTTCAATTTAGCAAATATAAACAACTTAATAAAATTATTCAATTCAGTATTATTAATGTTGGTTACAGTAAAAGCAATACAAAATTAAGTTTAGCATAGACAATCATGATTCTTCATTAGTTCCAAAAATTAAATATACTAGCAGTCTTCCATTTTGCAAATAATTCATTCCCATTAAACATTTTATTTGCCATTAATTCCACATCAGTGGCAGAAAGTTTTGTAGCTGTCTGCAACAGGCTTTTAAAATTTCATAATCTGACTGCAAAATTTGTGTGTAATCAGGGGTGAAAATGGCTTACACTCAAAAAGCCTGAAAGCTGATTGGGGGAGGGGGGGGGGCTTAACATCAGTGGTGATCTTGTGCAACAATACACAAATACAATTCTACTGCAGAACAATATAGTATAAACAATTGTGTGTATTCATTCAATTCATCTCATTCAATTAAATATTTTATAGCAATGTTTGACACAACACAATATAAATAATTATAAATAATAAAAGTATTAGTTGTTTTAGTTTTGACACAGAAATTTTTTTTTAAGTGAATTGTTATTTGAAAGTTGCAGACAAATTTTTTTATCAGTGCAGACAAAAACTATCCGCAACTATGTCACCGTGTCGCGGTGTTTCTGCCACTGGGATCCTATTTAGCATGCCTTTAACTATCAAAAATTTGTTTTAATACTCTTGATTTTTTTAGATCTACTGGTGGGTTTTATAAAATCTTAATAAAATTAAATTCAGATATATTCTGCTATATTGGACAAACCAAATACATACTAAAAAAAAAAGGAATTCAAAAATATAATCGCAATGTAAAAGAGAAATAATTACAAGATAAAAAGAACATTTTATATACCATGTTTTTAAATTTTCTGTTGAATCATATAAACTCTACCGAAGGCAGCGGGAACCCGAAGCAATTGGATAAAAGTATTAAAAACATTCATTGCTATCGTGTTTTGAGCTATTATAAAAGTTTCAAATGGCTATCTAGCTGGGAAGTTAGTTAAAAATTGATTGCAAGCTTTGTACTGGTAACGCTGCCGAGGGCAGCAGGGTCCCGAAGCAATTGGTTAAAAACATTTTAAAAATGCATTTTCACCATATTCTGAAAGTTTCAAATGTCTAGCTAATCGGGAAGTTAGTTAAATACATTTTCTGTTGAATCATATAAACGGTGCTGAATGCAGTAGGGACCTGAAACAATTGACTAAAAGTAAAAAATGTATTGTCACCGTGTTCTGAACTATCCTGAAAGTTTCAAATGTCTAGCCAGTCGGGAAGTTAGTGAAAAATTGATTGCAAGTTTTCTACTGGTAACGCTGCCGAAGGCAGCAAGAACCCGAAACAGTTGGCTAAAAGTATTTTTAAAAAAATGCATTTTCACCATATTCTGAAAGTTTCAAATGTCTAGCTAGTCGGGAAGTTAGTTAAATAAATTTTCTGTTGAATCATATAAACGCAGCCGAAGGCAGTAGGGACCTGAAACAGTTGACTAAAAGTATTAAAAAAAGTATTGTCACTGTGTTCTGAGCTATCCTGAAAGTTTCAAATGTGTAGCTAGTCAGGAAGTTAGTGAAAAATCAATTGCAAGCTTTGTACTGGTAACGCTGTCGAAGGCAGCAGGAACCCAAAGCATTTGGTTAAAATATTTAAAAAATGCATTTTCACTGTGTTCTGAACTATTCTGAAAGTTTCAAATGTAAGTTAGTCGGGAAGTTAGTTAAATAAATTTTCTGTTGAATCATATAAATGCTGCCGAAGGCAGTAGAGACCTGAAACAGTTGACTAAAAGTATTAAAAATATGTATTGTCACTGTGTTTTGAACTATCTTGAAAGTTTCAAATGTCTAGCTAGTCGGAAAGTTAGTTAAAAATTGATTGCAAACTTTGTACTGATAACGCTGCCGAAAGCAGCAGGAACCCGAAACAGTTGGCTAAAGGTATTTTAAAAAATGCATTTTCACTGTATTCTGAACTATTCTGAATGTTTCAAATGTCCAGCTAGTCGGGAAGTAAGTTAAATAAATTTTCTGTTGGATCATATAAATGCTGCCGAAGGCAGCGGGACCTGAAACAGTTGACTAAATGTATTAAAAAAATGTATTGTCACCGTATTCTGAGCTGTCCTGAAAGTTTCAAATATCTAGCTAGTCGGGAAGTTAGTTAAAAATCGATTGCAAGATTTGTACTTGACAAACAAACAAGAATCGAAGTTAACAAAAACATGGTAAAATAGCTCAACTCTTGCTGACTTTGTACATAAAATAAAAATCCTGGCACTACATGTATTTGGACTATGTGACAAGTTATTTCTGCACCATCAAAAATTTCAGAATTATATTTTTCTGAGGAAATGGTTTACCAATACTGTATAACAATGAAAATTTATTTTATACCTAACTTTAAAAAGTTTTGAGTGATTTTTAGATGCCTATTAATTTTTATTTATAGGATATCACATCTCATATAGAGACATTCTATAGACATGTGCATCATTGTTAAGAACTTATTTGTTAATTAATTGTCATGCAACCAACCACTCCTAAGTTTATTTTATGCAACCAACCAACCTTGGAAGCCGCCGTGAGTGGGAGAAGGTATTTTCGCACAGAGAGAGACTTTGGCCTTCGACCTGAAACGTAGGGTGCAATTGGCGCACCCAAGTCACGGATTTATTCCGTAGGTTTATTCTTATTATTACATGAGTACATGGGTACTCATATGTATATAAATTTCTCACTGTATATATTCATCTTCATGTTTGATTTAATATTAATTAATTAAAGAGCTAATTTTATAAAAGAGAAAATTTTCTGTTCTCAAGTGTCAACACTCGGTACATCACATTAATAATGACACTTTTAAACACGTAGAGCTCTAAAAAAGATATATTAAATTAAAAACACTTAAAATTACACAGATCGTTTAAAGCTTTTTGCCCTGCCTATCAGGTCATCATCAGGAAAATTTTTTAATAGAACATAGTTTTGTAAAAAAAGTGCAGCATTACGTTCATTATATATTACAAAAGCAGTCGGCAGTTACAGTTAAACTTAATAATAAGTCAGTCAGTCTGAATCCAAAATTGTGAAGTCTTAGTTAGAGTCTTAATTAAATATATCTTTTTTAAAATTCTACGTGTTTTAAAGTGTCATTATTAACAAATAAGTTTTTAATTTTTATTTAGCTTGTGAATTGGGTTCAGATATAAAAAAGTCTGTTACGGGTATAAAATTATTTAGAATCAGATCGATAAAAATTGTCGTGTTGGATTTGATTTAAAATTCATCTTTTGGGTTTTGGATGAATTAGGACTCTAACAAATGTACCTTTTCTAAAAATGGTCTAATCACATTCAGGATATCTCAAAAATGCATCGAAAAACATTTAAAAACTTTCACAAATGTAATGCACAGTAGCAAAGAAAAAGGGCTCTTATTACACCTCTTTTCAAAACAACTACATAAAAAATCAACTATGTAAGAAAATGCCAAACTATTTAATAATTTAAAATATTTAGAAAAAAAATTACTTTTACTTCTTTTGCTGTCTTCTTTTGATTCACTAAAAATATTGGATTGATTTCCAGGTTGAACATGAACATCCATGTTTTCTTAAAACACACTTAAAATATTTTTTATATTCTTAGTGAGTTTATGTATGCTCGCTTATACATTAGATAAGCTTAGGTAAGAGAGCTTCTCAGAACATTCAATCTGTTTTTCAGTAACTTTTTTGAATTATAATAACTTTTACAAGACAAAGCACTGAAACCACTCTCAGAAGTAACGTATAAACCTAAAAAATAAAAATAAAATGTCACAAAAATGTGTAAGATAAAAACTACAGAAAACACAATTTACTATGTCTCACAAAAATAATCGGATACTCAGATTTTTAGCGGAAACTGAAGAACAGGGTACGGTTGACTTTTTATCGCCAACCAAGGCAAATAGCACCAAATATGTTGATCCATGATTTCGCCAAATGGCCATTTAGTTGTGATAACCTCAATTGGAAAACTGCTATTTTATGAAAACGTGCTCGTCATGATGTCGTTTGAATATCGTTTCTGGATTTAGTAATACTTTTTAATCTCCCAATTTTTTGAAAGTTTTTATTATTTTTTGCAGGATTTGTGTTTTTATGATGTTTGGTAATTATGATTTCAATATTTCTAAAGGAAACTGTGCTTGAATGGTTTATAAACAAAAGTTTGATAAGCAAGAGATGTGCAAATTGGTTTTTAGGGATAAAAGTGTTGATATGTTTGATTTTAGAACAAAATGTGGATACTTTCAGTTAAAAAAAGATATTTTTTTGTAAAGATGGATAAAATAACATGACTGAAGATTATTTTTCTTGATTCTTGTTTACAATTTATTATTTGTAAGTTAAAATGTATTTTTGAATACTTTTAGGACGACGACATATTGAATAGTCATTTTGGACCATTTTACAATGGGTGTATTAATATTAAATAATATGAATGGATCCTTTTGTTAGCCTTTGAAGAAAGGTCTATAGTTAAGTATATTCTGTAATAAACGGGGGGTTTACAGGAACAGAGCCCCCCTGAGAAAAAAAAATTATATAACGCTATTTAAAAATAAATATAAAATAATGCTATTTGGAAAATATTACTTTGAGTAGATTTTTTGAAAAAGCTTTTGTTTTTCTTTGTGTGTGTTTTGAATTTTTGATTAGATAGAATGTATATATTTAAGACTATTTTTCCTTTAGTTTTTTAAGTGGTATATTTAAATCGTATTTTCTTTTTTATCTTAAATTTCACTAATGCAAACCATTCAAAAACGGCTCTCTTTAAGAATGATTTGAAAATCACATTTACCAAATATTGTATAAATAACTAATCCTGTAAAGAATATTAAATTCTTTCAAGAGACAGGGAGATTGAATAGTAGCTGTCTCCTTGTTTGGCATATTGGGATTGGCGATGGGACTGTACCCTGTTGTTCAAGATCCCTGATTTTTATATATTTTATCAATTATCTGAAATTAAAATAAAAAGAAATGTTTGTATTTTGAAAGTATAATTTACCATTCTTTTGATATTAAATATATTTTTCAAAAATCAAATAATAAACTTAAAAATGAACATCTTATGGTGACAGAGGGAAAATAGTCTCATAAAAAAAAAACATTTGCACTCCGGCAGTGCCGACAGAAGTGAAAACGTGAACAATTACGTGTGTATTTCTTGAATCGTCAGGAAATATTTTATTGTGCAGGAAATACTTTTAAATGAAGTGTTTTTTTATTCACTGATATAAACTACTACTACAAAAATTATATTACAATTTCATTTAATGCGCTAACAGCAATAGAGACAGTGTCCGGAGATGAGAGAAGTCGTGTAGAGCCGCACCAGATTGTAAAAATGTGAGAAAAATGGGGGCTTTGGCCTTTCTCACTGTTTTGTGTGGTCTAACTGCAACGTTTCCGGCTGCAATCGTTAAGAGACAGTGTCCGGAGATTAGAGAAGTCGTGTAGAGCCGCACCAGATTGTAAAAACATGAGAAAAATGGCTACTTTGGCCTTTCTCACGGTTCTGTGAAGTCAAAGTGCAACGATTCCGGTTGCAATCTTTAAGAGACAGTGTTCGGAGATGAGAGAAGTCGTGTAGAGCCGCACCAGATTGTAAAAACGTGAGAAAAATGGCGGCTTTGGCCTTTCTCACTGTTTTGTGAGGTCTAACTGCATCGTTTCCGACTGCAATCTTTAAGAGACAGTGTCCGGAGATGAGAGAAGTCGTGTAGAGCCGTACCAGATTGTAAAAACGTGAGAAAAATGGCGGCTTTGGCCTTTCTCACGGTTTTGTGAGGTTTAACTGCAATAGAGACTGTGTCCGGAGATGAGAGAAGTCGTGTAGAGCCGCACCAGATTGTAAAAACGTGAGAAAATGGCAGCTTTGGGCTTTCTCACGGTTTTGTGAGGTCTAACTGCAATAGAGACAGTGCCCGGAGATGACAGAAGTCGTGTAGAGCCGCACCTATAGGATTGTTTTTGGTATATTGTAGTGGAAGAATCAAATTTAAAATATACACTTTTAACATACCTTGTTTGCAGAGATAGAAAAAGGAGTACATTGCGACTAAAATAAAGATAGATACGAAACTATTTTGAACTGTAGAATATTTATTAAAGATAATTTTCAAAACAAATAATATTATAATTATAGAATAAAAAGGCAATTTAATTAATTTTTAATAACATAACCCGGTTCATAATTTTGATGGAAACTGTTATAAAGCTGGTGGGAGAGAGAGCAAACTTATAACATGTTCAACAGACCGCGATTATTATCAAAACTGTGTAGAATCCAATCCGACAGCCCAGATGTTAACTGCCAGATAGAGATAATATCACCACATTATAAAGCCAAGGGCGCCAATATATTTTCCTTTGTGTTAATGTTATTTTAATGGGAATTTTTAAAAATAAAAAGACGGTTGAAAATATGGCAGCCCCACCTTGGCATAAATCACATTCGCCAAGAAGATCGTTGGAAGACAGGTGCAAGTAATCATAAAATATTACGAAATTCTTGCAACATGATGTCTACACAATGGGTCATTAATTTAATAGCTGCAATTAAATAGATTATCTGAATGTAAAATAAAATAAAATAATAAAAAGATATAATGGAAATTTTCCAACAGAACATTTATAGCTATAAATATAATTAGATTTATTGTGAAACAAAGTGAAATAGAAATAAAAAAATAATTACTTTCAGGGAGAATAAAATTAAATTGTGTATTAGATCCCTATATATATATTGCATTATGCTAAAAAGAGATCAATGGATTTAATACTGAACTTGTTCTTAAAATTAGAAAATGATAAGTATTTTAATTTCCAATAAAGAATTTACTCAATTTAAAATAAGTTTGGCATATTTAAAGAGGATTATTAAAGGTTAATAAATTTTAATTGTGAATAAATATATAATTAGTTAAGATATAATAAATTTGATGAAATAAAAGGATATGTGAGGAACTCCCTCACAGCACCAGATTTTAAAACAATATACAGTATATAATTATTAACACTTCACATTAGCAACTTAATTGTATGATACATTATTTGTATCATACAAGGGTGGAAAGCGTCAGCTGTCGATGATGTGAGTTCAATGATTTTTGTTCACGCAAAAGTTTTCACTTCAAATGGAAAGCGTCAGCTGACGATGACGCGAGTTCAAAGATTTTTGTTCACCCAAAAGTGCTCAACGCGCCTAAAGAAGTTTTCACTTCAATAATCTGACACTTGATATTTAATAAAAAAAAGGCAGAAATTTACATTAAAATTTCTTAATATTTTGTTAGATTGTCTTTTGATTTTAAAACTGCATTTAACCTTTTTGGCATGATTGTACTGTTTTTTTTTTTTTTTTTTTTTTCATTATTTCTGGACTGATTTTATTCCACTTATCTAGTATTTCTGATTTTAGTTCTTGCTTTGAAGAAATTGTTTGTTTTCAAAATTTGGATTTTAGTTCTTACCAAATATGTTGGATAGGTTTAAGGTCTGGAGATTGTGCTAGCCCCTTAATTACTTCTAAGCAATTAATAGTAGTCACAGGCGAACATTATGTGCAATATGCTTTAGATTATTCTCTTTGTAGAATTCAAAGCCATTTTCTATATTAAGTTTTTGTGTTGTCAGTGGCAAATTGCATTCTAAAATGTCAATGTACTTATATTGATCCATAATAACATCAATAAATTCTATATTACTTACTCCAGAATATACCATAGATCCCCATACGATAACTCCTCCTCCACCATGTTTAACTATTCTAGTAAGTTTTGTTTCTAAAATTCTTCTTTAAGTTTCCTCCGCATTAAAACTTGTCCATCTGAACCGAAGATACTTTTGCCAACAAACAAAACATTTTTCCACTAATCAGGTGTTTTCTCTTTCATAGATTTCGTGAAAGAAACTCTAACTATTTAGTTCTTTTTACTAATGTGAACTTTTTTTCTTGCTACTAGTACATGATATTTTATCGATTGGATTACTCTTTTTACGGTTTCTGGAATAACATATAATTCATGTACTTCCAGGTCCTTCTTTGTTTCAATTCTATGATGTATCTTATCACACTTAATATTGAAAACTGTTGAATGACTTAAATTATAAGTAAATTACCAATTTCTCTAACAGATTTGACTTTTATTGTATGCAAGGGTATTCCATGTCAAATCAACGAAACTAAAAACCTACCCCCCCCCCCTCGATTTCTATGAAATTAGGCTCATTTATTTATTCTATAGAAAAATGAATATATACCAATTAATAAGTCCTTATCTCTTGTAGCTTTTGATATACAGAGCTGCAAAAATGAGTAAAAAGTACAAATTTTAAATTCTTGTATTACAAATGTACCCATATTTCGTTACCTAATTGATTTAGAGAGAGGCATAAATTTGGTATCTTTAGAAAGTTTTTGATACACGCTGTCCAATGATATATCACATGCACATATTTTTTAATTTTTTTCAGTTCAAGGTCAAAACATTTCAAAAATTGTATTTTTTTTTTTTTTTTTTTTTTTAAATTTGTTGTTCCTACATTTACTGTCTATAATTAATGTGATTTTTACTTTAGATTGTCATGAGATGTTGAGTTATAAATTGAATTGAAATGTAACCCCATATCAGTATTTTCACACTGAAACTGTAGAACATTTTAGAACTTTATTTGAGTATGTTAAATTAGCATCTAATCTATAGAAATTCTATAAAAAGAAAATGGTTAATTACAATGATTTTGTAATTAATAATTATACAATATTTAAGTAAAAAAAAAAAAAAAAAAATCTGCTGGTTGAGCATTCTTTTAAAATATGCTAAGTGCAATAACTCAAGGCTAAACACTATAGATCAGCTACAATTAGTGTGTGTGTGGTTAGGGGGAGGAGCTCTTGTTTTTAATAAATTGAAAATATAAATAATTTACAATATTATATTAAAGCCTTAATTTAAAATGGTTAAATAATAATGCATCCCCTTTTTTATCATTTTTCCGACTTTACCAGTGTCGTTTCATAATTTATAAAATATAAAAAGACATATGCCATATATTTATATTAATAAAATAATTAATTGTCATCGTAGTTTTATCAGCATTTTTGGACGAATTTGTAATATCAAGGAACTGTGTAAGATTCAAAGGTACATTAAAAAAATTTATATATATATATATATATATACAAGAAAAAACTTCTGTACAAATATATTTACAAAGACTTGTGAGCAACCCTTACAGTTAATTTAAAAGATGCATGGGCATAGAACATTTCTTCAAGAGATAAAGTGTAAGTTATCCCAGTGACAGTTCTTAAAAAGAAGACTGCTGTTTAGCAATAAATGAGTGCCACATAATAAGCTGCCATATAATAAGCACTATTTTGCTATAATGGAGTGATGAATAAAATCTTTGCAGTGTGTAAACAAAGTTTCAAAAACTACACAATCAAAATTGAACTACTGTTTATAAGTTATGTGTGTCATACTATTTTCATTTAAAAAACTCCTTAATATATTCTTTAAGATTGTCATATGTTAAGCATATGTTACTCTCCTAGTTAACAAGCTGGTTTTGGGGGATTACAAGCCATTAAATTGATGTAACTTTTATATGAATTTAATTGAATATTTCCTTCTTTACGCAGTTCCTACAAATTGCATCAAATCAGCATTAATTTAAAATTTTCTTGTATATAACAAACACAGATAGAATGTGTTTCATTTGCTTGACAGCCAAACTGCAGTTTTTATTATTTTAATTCTGCAAAAGTACACAGTAATTAAATTTTAAGGTCTGGATACTTATTTTTGAATTACTTAAAAGAATTGAATTACTTTTGAATTACTTATACCAAAAATTACTTTAATTGTTACAAAGCCTTTATTTTCTTTTTCTTTTGCGAGGAACTAAACCGCATAAAGATACCCCCAATTATCAGCAATACTGGATGGATAGACAGGGTACAAATATTGAGTGCAAGCAATAGTAAAATTGCAATCAAGGTTCATTTACATTGTGTACTTTATTATAGCTGCAGAATTGTTTGGAAACTTATGTCATGTTAGTATGAAAACACAGATAGAGGTTACATATTAATTTATAACTCATCCCATGGCAATCCTAAGCTGAAAATCACAGTAATTATAGACAATAACTGTACAAACAACATATAATTTTTAAAAGAAAATTAAAAATACACTTTTTGAAATAACTAATGGTAAAAGGTCAAAATGTTTGACCTTGAAATGAAAAATTTTAAAAAATATGTGCGTGTGATATATCATTTGAAAGCTTGTATTAAAAACTTCCTAGTGATACCAAATTCATGCCTTTAAGTCAATTAGGTAACAAAATATGGGTATACTTGTAATACAAGAATTTTGAAAATTTGCACTTTTTACCCATCTTTGCAGCCGTTTATATCAAAAACTGAAAGAGATAAGGATTTATTAATTGATATACATTCATTTCTCTATAGAATAAATAAAAAAGCCCAATTTCATAATAATCTGAGGTGGTCAGGTTAAAAATGCTGCTTTTATTCGTTGACTTGACATGGAATGACCCGAAAATGCAAATCGATAACTAATCTATATGTTTCTGACGATGTTTGCTTTCCTAAAGGAGTCATTGTAACATAACAATAAAATAACTAAAATTATATTGATTAACTGAAGCAAATAACTTTATAAATGTTATCAAACCGATTTAACCCGAAATAGTCCATAAGGTACATTTTGTTCTTAACGCAGACGATCTGAATTCGTGACCTTAAAACTGTCTTTTTTTTTTTTTTTTTCGTGACACTATTTTTTTTCTGTTACCATAAGATGTTCTTTTATTAAGCTTACAATTTAATTTTTTGAACGTATATTAGATATCAAAAGAATGCTAAATTAACATACTTCCAAAATACAAATAGTCCTTTTTATTTTAATTTCATACATTTCAGATAATTAATAAAGAGTATAAAGCATCTAAGTATCCGATTATATTTGTGACACACTGTATATAACATATTCCACCCCTCGTTTCATAGAAAAATATATGAATTAAATACATATATATATGTTCATGGGTTTATCATAAATGTATGTCAGAAAATGCCTGACAATCGGAAAGAAATACTTAATAAAAAAGCTATTATTTTATTGCACTTACCTCTAGGCACGTTTTGTTATCATTGTTCAATGTAGGTAGGTTGGTTGGTAGGTAGGTGCATAGATATAGTAATTTATATAGATCTACAGGGCGTGTTCACGATATCTCCTCGATCTCCCCAACTCCCCGAGTAGTTGACGTCACAAATCACCAAACTGATCTACTCGAGGAGATGATTCTTGAACGCCTTTTCGGTCTGTTTTTGGGTAGAAACATGGCGGCTAAAGTAAACGCTTTTACCATAAATGAATTTTGATATCGCTTTTAAATGATATAATAAAAAATAGAGATATATTTTGAAGTTTAAAATTTGAGTAAAAGAGACTGTACTTGATGAAGAGTGTGTGAAGAGAAGAAATTGAAAGAAACTGAAGGATACATTGAAAATATCATTCCTAGACTGTCAAATTTTCTGCTCCAAAATTACTTCGATGGAATTCAGTTTCACAACTAAACGTATTTAAAAGTTATTTCCGTTTAGATAAAAGCTGAATATTAAGATTTTTTACAATATATGAACTGAGTTTTGAAAATATTTAATTTTTCGAAAGTAGTGCTGTTATTTTTTATTTTACGTAATTAGAGTTTTGCTGTGAAAAGTTTTTTTTTTTTTTTTTTTCCCAGTAAGATTTACATGAGCATATCAATAAATATTGAATGCTACATACTCGTATTTTATACTTGTGCTGTGTTCTACACCTGAGAATTTCTACTAATGTGACGGAAATGTCAAGTGAATTGTTCTTCTGTGTTTGGTTTTATTTATATTGCCACGCAGTAGAGCAGTTCTCTTAGATACAACCTTTCTCTCTAAAGATAAACTGGAGTTCATAGGTATGTATTAACTTTATATAAGACTTTAAGTACTATTACAAAAAAAGAAGCAGGGTCATGTCCTCCCCCCTCCCTCTGTTTTATTTTTTTATAGCATATTTGAATTAAATTACAGAGGAAATATTTTAAGTAAAATTTGTGATTGTTTAAATAAAATATTTTTCTTATATTGTTTCACATTTAACTTAATAAATATTTAAATAGCTAATTTCTTACTGTAACATTCATTCAAATGTACATAAATCCTTTACAGTTCTAATCATGTTGCTAATATAGTAGAGAATTTGTAATGACTAATATAGTTTTAACACTTTCAAAGTTTTGTAGTAGTATTCATCACTTTAGTTTATCAAATCTATGTGCACTTCCATTTCTGTAAATATATTGAAATGCCTTAAAATTGATGTATGTTATTTAGGTTTATCCCTGAGGCAGAATTTAGCGATACTGTGTCACTGCCACAGAAAAGAAATTTTCGCTTTCAGAAAGGTTTATTGATAATTACAGATATTCTCATATTTCAATAGAAAACGGAGATTTGTGTGACATTTAAGAATTCGACAGTATATTAATAATATTAATATCTATGTAATTAAAAATTGTCATCTTGCAGAAAAGGTTTGCATGAATGAAACTTGTCACAGAAAGCATAAAAATATTCTGCCACAGGGAGGTTTCTATAGCATGTTTCTTATTGAAAATTACATTCATAGTACTACACATTTGTGTACAAGCACTTACAATAAAAATATTTGGATATTTCAGGTCTATGAAAGGTATTTCTTTAAGCATATTTTATTATCTGTATGCTTAGAGTTGTTCGGGTTTTTTCCATAGTAGAAAACACTTCATTAAAACTGTCCAGACAAAATACTATTTCATCTACGTCCACTATTAATTATTTGCGTGTTGTAAATTAAAAAATATTCTTGTTTTCATATACATAAAACAATTCTTTATTAATATGTATATACAACCATTTTAAATATTGGAAAACAGACATGATAAAATCAGCAATATTTACAATATTTAATAAATCTGAATTATTCTGTGGGTAAATTCAAAAGCGATATTTTGTAGTTTTAATTTTAATCCTCCACTGCTTTCAATTGCATTATCATTTCTTTTCTCATAGTCACTAATACCTTTTAAGAATTTGTTATTAAGCGTAATAGAATTGAATGGGTCACATTTCTTTCATGCAATCTTTCTTACCTTCTAAACATACATATGTAAGGTAAGTATTGTAATCTTAACATAACAAAAATTCAACTTTAATAGAAAGGTGTGTCTAGTGCACCAAGTAGCACTTTGGCCAAATACCAAGCAGTGGCGGATCCAGAACTTGACTTTGGGGGGGGGGGAGCTAAGATTTTTCAAAGTGTTATTCTAGCTAGACCAATAAAAAATTATTGCAATATTCAATTGTGAATGTCAATGTTTTTTTTTTTTTTTAAATCCGCCACTGATACAGAGTAGTTGTAAGAAAGAATAATTGATGCATATATGAAGAAATTTGCACATCTTGGGGGATGGGAGGGGGGGGAAAGCCTTTTGAGCATAAAATTTAGCTAAATGGCAAACAGCATGCTTTCATGTAGAACTTTTGTAGTATACATACATATATATATATATATATATATATACAAAATTAGGTTCATTGCTATATTTTGATACTTTTAGTGGAGTGGATTATTAAAAGCATAACTCATAACTTTATTCTTAAAATCTTTCTTAGATGCGAAATTATCCTCAGATAATTCTTAGAGAATACAAAGCTTCCTATGCATTAAGAATTAAAATATATGAAATTTACATATGAAATGAGAACATTAAAATAAATTATTTCAAACGTGATAGGCTTCATTAATTTTCAGATCGTAGAAATGTAAAATGATAGGCGGTTTTAGGCCATAATTGGCAAAACTACAGATTTGATTATTGAAATATATTTTAAATGATGTTTTAGTGTATTTATCTTTTTTATATATACCGTAAAAACACCTTTACTGGGTTAAATGCCCCCCTCCCTCTTTTTACATTAATTTTATTTGTTCTTAAAATATTAAATAAATTCCGAGCAGTAGACTGTATCCATATAGATAACAGTTTTTTACATTATTTTATAGTGTATATTTTTCTTTTGATTCAAAATCAATCTTTTTCTTACTGATTGGAATGTGTCTTACTTTCACTTACACAAATGTATAAATAAAATTTTGTGTTAATATTACATGAGGGTTCTTTTCTTAAAAAATATTTTATTTTTGTTTGATTTATAGATACAATTTTATATACTAAGTTTTTATAAAATATTGCATATTACATACATATAAGATAGTTATAATTAAATTCTTATAGCTAAAATGGACAAGCTCATGTCATGAATTGTCTCTAAAACAAATGTAGTGGCAGCCCGTTTTAACTGCAGAAAGCTGTTATAGCAAAAATTTTAATTATAATGACTCTGTATTTATATTTTCATAACCTTTTTTGTTTAGTTATAAAATACATATCTATCATTGACACATTTCTTTCAATAATGCATAAAAATAGGGAAATTCCCTCAACTACTCGGCATTGACCAAATACTTAGCCTAAATTTGGCCGAGTATATACCGACTGTACTTGGTACAGCTCTAGGTGTATCTCTAAGTTTTGAAGTCCCCTGAGTTGAATTTTTCTCTTTTTTTATGATGATGTATGTATGCGAGTGAACACGATAGCGTCTAATGGCCGTATATTGACCATTAACTTTAACTCTCGGTTCAACGCAAAAACTTGAAAACTGTCTAATGTCAGGGTCTTTCCAACAAAATTTGGCATGTTGCTTCTGCCATCCAGCATGAATGATTGGTTATTTTCAGTTTAAAAATATGAAAATAACAATGCTATTTGATGGCAGAAGCATTACATCAAATTTTGCTGAAAGATTGCACTCAGCGGGGGATTTATAGGTTATTTTAAATGGCATTTTTATTAACATATCCTTTAAGTTTACTAACAAAACAATTCAAGTTGGTGGTAAAGGGTCCCCAGGCCCCGAGATGTTTAAAACAGTCCCTGCCAAGATCCGAGGGGTTCCTATGCAAAAGCTATACCAAAGAAATTTTAAGAAATGAATATAGTAACGATGCTAAGGAATGAAACAGAGTTATTGCATGCCTTTACATGAAAGAATAGATTAAAATATGTCTTATCATACTAAATTAAATTCTGTTTTGTGCAGAATTTTGTATCTATTACTTAAAAATCAAACACTGGCTTAGGATTTTTTTTTTTAGGAATGCCGATTTAATTAGGATGGCTCTTCGTTATGCTTGGTGAAAACCTGTTTGATAGTTTTTTTTAAATTAATTATAACATAATTTTTCAGGATACTTTGTATTTCAGAAATAGAACACTGGTGCAGAACTCAAAGTTTTCTACTTTTTAAATCAACGATTTTATATCTAGAGAAATTTCGTACAGAAATACTGGCATGAATTCTGCACCAGTATTCCATCCCTGGTATTGCTATTTCATAATTTTGAAATTGGCAATCTTCTAATTTGATTCATGTTAGATTATAAATTAGGTGTTTATTCTACGTTGAAGTATAAAAATAATTACTTTGAAAATTGCAAAATTTAAACTGATTTTTACGATAAACAGCTTATTAAAATTTTGAAAGGCAGTTGAAAGTGCATAAAATAAAATTAAGGATATTATAATTAAAATTATAATTGCCTAATAAATAGCTAAAATTTTACTATTTAATGTTAATATGCATTTTAAATGCCTTTTTAATATTATTTCAATACTTAATACTGAAGTTATAAGTTGCTCTCATTGAACATTTAATGATATAAATGTGAATATTCAACTGAGAATGGAAAAGTTTTTCTTTTTCCTTTTAGACATACTGTTTTTTATTTTATTTATTTTCCCATACTGTTAGTTTTCTGATCCGAATCACAAACAAACATGGGCAATTCTATTCTTGTAGTAGAATTATCCTTGTTTGTTTGTGACTCTAACTGAAGAATAAACAGTATGCAATAATGATGTGAAATACATATTATCTTTTGAATTTGTTATAACATTAACGTTGTCTGAATTAAAAGAGTAGTTTAAAATAATTGAGTTTAACGGTATTTAAATTTTTATTTTAAACAATCTTTATTCAAATATTTCTTATACTATTAAATTACTACCTTAATTATGATGGCTTTCAAGATTTTTTCTAAGAGGTGAAAAACTCATAAAATCGATTTTAACGTTGCCTCTTACAATGGCATCTTCTGAAAAAAGCTATAAGTACTCTTAAAGAAATAAGTGTATTTACTTGATGCATTTACCTTAACTTAATTTTCTGAGTAACTTTTGTATCACTTTCGTATTTTAGTTTTCCTGGAAGAATTAACTTACAAATCTCCTTTGTAAGTCAATGATATAACTGTTTTTGTAACAATTTATTTGAACACAATTGTAAACTTTAATAATTGCATTTTGAATCTAAAAGCAATTAAAATTATATGTTCAAGCTACAGATGCAAGGCTGTATAATAAGTCTTTATTATTATTTCCCTCTTTTTGAAAATTCACAAAACATTATGTCTTGTTGAGAAAAAAATATTATTTATATATGATTCACAATCAATCATGGAATGTAAATTGTATGATTAACCAAATGTTAAATATAAGTAATTGGTTCTTGATTAAATTAAGATATATTAAAAATTATATCGTACAGCAAAAAAGGCTCAAATCATATATATCCTATGTACATATATACCTAATCCTACAAAGTATGATAAAATAGTTATAGGGGGAAAAATACTAATTTATTTAAGTGGAATAAGTGATTGTTTAAAATAGTCTTTTAATATGTAAAAACTATTTAAATGTGTTTGAATAATTAGTTAAATTTAAGTTATTATTTTGCATGAAATTGGAAGCTATTTTAAATTATAAATATGGAAAAAAAAAGTAAGTAAAATAAAATTAAAACATTAAGAAAATAATTAATATCGTTAACTTTTTTTTAAAAAAAAGTATTTTATTAATACAACAATAGAACTACAATTTTCTGGCAAAAACTTTTGAATGTGTATAGTGCATAAGTAGTAGTTTTGATATCTATTTTGCATTTTCTATCTTGTTCAATCGTGCGCGGCCAATATTTCTAAAATTAAAAAAATGTAATTGCACAATTAATAAAAAATCATATTTTTCTTAAAGATATTACTAAAATATTTCAGCAAAACACATCAGCATAATGATATCCAGCATTTGTTTACGTCTGTTGCTACGCGGTTGCCACGCTTTCAATCTTCTCCCCGAAGAAAATTTCCGGGGAGATTGGGGAGTTGTTGCAGGCCGATTCAGAGTACGTACGAGTGGAGAAATGGCAGTGACAACGCCCATCTCTGACGTCATTTTGACGTCAGCGTTTCCGGTGAGTGAGAAATAGCAATTCTGGGGCTCATTTTCTCTACTCCATCGTTGTGTTAAATGTCTCGTTTGTTTGCATCGCGGACTCGGCTGGTTCTATGTCGGCGAGAACCGAGAAGCAGCGATGGAGAAGTGTGTATTGACTCTTTAAAAAAGAAATTTGCGACAGATTTTGTGAAGTTATACTGCGTTTTTTAAGAAAATAATCTTTTCATATTATTTTTTTATTTATTTTAACTATATTTTAAATGTATTATTTTGTAAAATTATAATCGAAAGTTAGTTTTCAACATTATTTTTAACGAAAATGATGAAGATGAAATTTTAGACTGAATGGCTATTGTTTTGTGAATGTGGATATTTAAAATTTTGCCATATTCATAAGCAGTAGGAATTCAGTCCTTTATCTTCAAACTGGATACTATATTATACTAATTAAAGACATATGCCTCTTCTGGGATGAAAATTCAATAATATACCAAAGTATCACCAAGTTGTAAATAGGTAAGGAGAAGTAAATATTTTAGCATTAAGTAATAACAATGTTCATTTACTAATTCTATTTTCTATCAGTTCTATTTATGAAATACATTAGTTAAACAACTATTGACTTTTGAATTACCATAATGCCTTTTTGTGAAGTTTGTTTTTTAAGCTTTTTTCAATAATAATGAAATAATAATTTTTTATAATATAATCTAGTTGTGAATCTGTTTTATAATTGGATCTCCCTTCACACATATTATATCAAATTTTATTGAAAGATCATACATTAAATTTTTTGCAAAACTGATATTTACAAAATTTATTGCTTTAAAATTCAAATTTCAATAAATTAAAAGATGAAGGAAAAAAAAAAAAAAAAAAACAGATGGTTTGTATGATTTATAAAACATTTTGCATCTTTACCCATTTGTTATATTTTTAAACCTCCAACTTCTCATCCTTGTTTCAATACAACAACAACAAAAAATACACTTTAAAATTTTTCTACTTATTTTTTAAAATGTACTTGGTTAATTTTATATAAACATGTAATTTAATCATTAATGCTGATTACACTACACCTTATTCATTAGAAAACATGGTTTTATGGCTCTGAATTATGTATAAATTTTATTATGTTTTGTGATATAAAAGATAATATATATACATTAAAGAAATATTCACATATGCAATATATCAGAATTCTTTCATGAGATTGTATTCATGAACCAGTAGTGCTATTTATATTATTTGTTCAAATTCAAGAGCAAGAAATCTCAAGCTTTACTTTTATAAATAAAACTTAAAATATAATGCATTTGTGTAGCCTATATCTTATCTAACAATTGAATTTCTCCTCGAAAAATCATATCACAATTGAAAAGACCTATCAAATAATTTTCATAAAGGATTCACAGGTTTTTAATGGTTTATATTATGTAAAAAATCATCAAAAAACTAAATATATTAGAGTTTGAAAGTATGGGTTAAATTACATTTTTTTAAAACATAGTTATAAAATCTCTTCAAGCAAAATCTCTTATAAATTATCAAAAGTAACATAAAAGTCAATATTTTTACCAACGTATATTATTGTTATTATATTATGTTTTTTATTTTTGAGAAACGAAAAAAAAAAAAAAAACTGTTTTCATTGATAAAAATAAAACTTTCCTAGACTATAAATTCTACCTTCAAATATCAATTAATAATTCTATGAAGTTAGATTGTATTTCATAACATACATTGAATGTATAAATCTATTTAATTTATTATTTGCAAGACGATTTAATGTTATTTCATTAATTAAATTGTATGTTATTGATACCTATATATGTGTGTTAAAAAACTACCATGTCATTATCTAGAGAAAAACAGAATTATAGCTAACTTTCAAATGGCTTCAAAATGCTAAAATGTCAATTTGGCGACTTTTGGTTACAAATTTGAAAAGTTGCTAAATGATGTATTATACTGCACCTGTCCATAAATTTATACATATTTCAGATTTAAGAAATATAAAGATTTTATCAATTTTCAATTAATCAAAGAGAAAATTGTGTTTTAAAATAGATTTTGCTTCTCTTTGCTTCATAACAAAAGTCTTGAGGTTGTTGTTAAAGGTCACATTTGGCGATAAATCGCTTGTTTAATAAGAGATCCCATGTTACAATGCAACAGTTTCGAGAACATTGAAATTTTCAAAGAAATGCTTTAGTTTATGAATGATGGATATTCTTGGAATATTCCAACAAACTATTATTTACATGACAAAAGTTATGAAAACAATTTATGTAAAGACATAAATTGTGAATAAACAATTTTCAACAACTGTCATAAAAAAAATCAAACAATTTATAAATACCTTTTAACTTTTTTGGAAAGTTTAAATACTATATAAACAAACATCAGTATGCTTGAACAATTTTTAAGTTTACCATCATAACAAGAGAATAGTTTTTTTTTTTTTTTTTTTTTTATGATAAAAGATATTAAATAAAAACATATACATACTACTTTCATATCAGCAATGAATGTAAGAGATAAACAGACATGTAAATTGTTTTGTAAATCATGCAAACCAAATTTTCAAACTTATGTTGTCTCTCAATTTCATGTTAGATTATTTTGTTTTTGTAGAAATTTCTCATTTTGAATGTTTAATTTGCATTATAATGTTTTAACAACTCTCTAAATATCATTTGTTATAGGTTTTAATAGCTATTTTTTTATAATAGGTCATTTATTTTGCATCCCAAATAGTTGTTTTCAGTACTTTTCAATGTTAGGTAGTTTCATCCATGTAGATGCTAATATTTAGCAATTTATTAATTTTTGGGGAGAAAAATGTCTAAGTATTGGCACCTGTCTTACGGTTGCTACAATAATCTTTCGACAAACTTGTACACAGCAGTAATGTTAGTACTAGAAGAAATTTCATTATGGTCAATGGAAGTGGGAAAATTTATATTTTAGTTGTCTTGATACTGCATTACACGACTATTGTTTTTAGACAGTGATTTTAACATTGTGCAAATTTACATTACTCCCCTTGAATCAAACAATTTTTAAGTTTTGTTAACTTTCAATTCTCTATACAAAACTATTATTGGATTTTTTTTTTTTTCTAGGGAATGAAGTATGAGTTTTTTAATGAAAAATAAAATTTATTATTAATTTTTAGCTAAATAAAAAAATCAACAGTAAATTGTAATATAAATAATAAGTCAATTTGGCTTCCACTCTGAATTCATGAAATTATTAATTTTTATTTCAATGAAAATAAGTACTTTGTTTTTATTATTTAAAAAAATAAAGCACCATAGTAGAATAATAAGATATACTTAGATAAATTAGGATCTTTTATTTCTATTTTGATAACTTATACAAGATTTTGCTTAAAGAAATTTTAAGATTAACACAAGATTATTGATATGTATACATTTTAGTGTATAAGTAGAAACTCTAAAAGCACATTTTTACTTGTATTTAAACAAAGATGAGGAAATGGAGGTTTAACAATGTAACAAATAAGTATAGATGTGTAAATTGTTTTATAAATCATGTAAACCATATAATTTTTCTTCAAAAAAAAAAGAAAAAAAAAAGTTATACTAATGCTATCAGTTTTATAAATGTACAGTTTTCAGAAAATTAAACATGAAATATAGGAAGATGAAAATATTTAAAATTTTTAATTCAGGTGTTTTCATTGTTATTATTTTGGGGAAAAAACACAGTTAGGAGGAACAGAGGAAACAGCAATTTTTTTTAATGTTATAAAAGCTTTAAAATGTATTGAAAAACTGATGTTGAAAAAGACACAGAATTATTAAAAACTTTGTAAGCAAACACTGTAAATTTTAAAAGTTCATAGCAATTGTTGTGTTTTATTTAAACTTTGTATACATATACAAAGTAATGTGTATATGAATATACTTTGTATATATATGTAACATTATTTAAAACAAAAAATCTTGATATTAAGAAGATGTATAAATAAAATTTTCATCTGAAATTTAATAATCAAGCAAGAATATATAAATCATTCTCCTTACCTATTTCCAGCTTGTAATTAGATCTTGATACTTCCTAATAGTCAATTTTCTTTTAATTATTATTTAGAAGAAATGGTTTACTCACATTTGAAGATGACTGAATAATTAACGTTCATGTGTGTGACAAAATATTCATTATTCACACACACAAAACAATAATATTTCAGTCTTAAATTACTAACCTACTTCATAATTACTTCGTAAATAAGCTTATTTATCAAATATTTGAAAAAGTAAACACAGAGTAAACACAGTCAGATACTTCCACAATTGAATTTCTACAACTACGCAGCATGCAGACGGTGTTTTTGATAACAAACAGTATGCCAATGAAACCTTTCCTATTGGTTATATGGCTACGTTTTCGGTAATAATCGGCTATAATCGGTAAAACTGACGTCATTTTTGGGAGGAGCTAGCGCGCCTTCTCGCTTCCTTTATCAATCAGCTGACACGACTCGTGTGCGAGTGAAAACGGGCCCCGGAATAGCAATTTCTCCTACTACCGAGAATAGCGATGGAGTAGAGATGCGCGTTTCGGCTACGTCACGTCTCACTCGCTTCTCCACTCGGCCGCGCTGTGAATTGGGCTGTTGATCTCCTCGGTCAGAAGTCGTGAACAGCTTATTTATCTGATCGAGGAGATCGGGGAGACGTTGTGAACAGCTTGGGGAGTTAGCGAGGAGATCGATCAGATCGAGGAGATATCGTGAACACGGCCACAGTTAGCCGCAAAAAGAATCGAGTGTCAATGGGCGTGTTCAGTAGAGCGCCCGATCCAAGACCGGTCGAAAGATTCCGAGCCAAAGCGTTCAGTGGTGTCGACCGATCCAGAGTCGCATCGTTCAGTGGGATGGACCGGTCTCGACCGGTCGTGGATCAGTAAGCCCAGAAAAATTTCTTGATCCATTGGGTCACTTGATGGATCAAATGTGCAATAGGTTGAAAATCAGGCTCTGATTGACATTACGCAGTGAAAACCTGAACAAAGAACATCTGTTTTTGACAATAATTGTTTATTTGTTTGATTAGCTGAGGATTAATACAGATGTACCTATTTATATGCATTGTTTGTGCTGTAGAAAATAAGGTAAGTAATTCCATAAAATGCTAAACTATATTATGTTTATTTATTTATTGTGTAAAAAAGATTTTTTACGTAATAACGATTTTCGATACGTAATTTTTTTTATTGATGAACGTAACATTCAAACATAAAATTAAAACAAAAATTTACACAATTTTAATTGAAACAAAAAAATATATATTTTTTTAATTCGGATGCTATCATATTTTGTTAATTTAATATATAAAAATAAGCTGGGAAAAATTATATTTCTTTTTTTTTCACACAAAGCTTTTCATTCATGCGATTGTTTTTTGTTTACAAATAGAAAAGTTTGTAAACGATTGTATTTTTTACCTTTAAAACAATAAGTTAACTATAAGTAAATAAATTAAAATCCTTCCACATATTTTTAATTTAGGTAAAAATAAGTATAAGATGTCAATTATTAAATTTAATAAACAAAACAGACTGTAAAAAAAGTAGCTATAAAATTATGCAGTGTTGTTTACATTGCTAGTTTATTTTAATATTCAGTCGGTAATAAGAGAAAAAGCTCTTTATATTGATTCATAAATCGAAGAAGAAAATAAGATTATTTTTTATATAAATCCATTATATTAACTGAACAGCATATTTCATATTTTATATAATTTATTTATTTATTTATTTATTTTTTCAAAAACGTTTTTGTTGTACATTTCTGTTCATAATAAAATTCGAAGAGAAAGAAAGGTGTTTTAAGTGCTCATTTAAGATAAATCTACTCTGCTCCTTTAAAAATAAATGTAACGTAACATTCTTAACATTTTCATGATTCAAATTTATACGTGAATTTAGAAAAATCATAACCAAAGTAATGTATATTAGTAATTTGTCAGTACAATCAATTAATAGCTTCTTATTTTTTGTTAGCAGAGTACAGAATTCTACATCAATAAGAAAGAAGTAAAACTGTTATTACATAAAAGATCTTTTTCTTTCTTTCTTTTTTTTTTTTTTTTAAGAAAAAACGTAATATAGTTTAGCATTTTATGGAATTACGTATTAAAAGTCCAGACAAAATAAACAACAGAAATACAATAATTAACTTGCTAATACAGGTCAAATTAGATAGATGGCGCTGCTCCTATTACGTCAAAATTGTTCCAAAGCGTTCAGTAGATACCTGGCCCGATCCAAGACCGGTCCAGGATCAGTGACGTCATCGCCCGGTCGCATTGATCCATCTCGGGCGCTCTACTGAACACGCTCAATACCTTCGTAGAATTTTTTAAAGTTTATTAATAATTAATATTATGGATACACCCGTGAACTTTTCACCTAGCTTGACCGATCCCGGAAATATTGCAAAAAGATGTATCATTGCTAAAGAGAGGCACAGCTGAGTTCAACTCCTAACCAGAAGGCATATGGACTCTTTGGCGATGGTCATCTGTCCCCAAAGGCCTTTTCAAAAGGGGAAGGGTTCATTGACCCCAAACCAGGAAGTAGTTGGGCAATGACATAATGGAACATCTGTTTACAAATACCTTCCACAATGACCTTTCGAAAGGCCTGCGAGTAAAAAAGCTTTCAGATTTTTTATTGTTGTTGTTTTTTTAACGAGGTCAGATGATACCTGGATGTATTTAATATATACTTATTTGAGTTTTTAATAATAATAATAATAATAAATATTATATATTTTTATTATTATTATTATTATTATCTTATTATATTATTTATTATTATTATTATTATTATTATTATTATCTTATTATATTATTTATTATTATTATTATTATTATTTATTTATTTATTTATTTATTATTTTTTATCTATTACCGAATCGGTATTAGAAAATGAAAACAATGAGTCACACGATTGCTTCAAATCTCAAATGGACATTGCCCTGAATACATCTGATATGGAATATCGTTATTATCGGCTCCACATAGAAATTATACTCAAAATCCCAAAATATTACCTTCAACATTTAGAGAAATGCTAAAATATAAGTCAGATCCAACTGAATGTTCAAATAAAATTAGAAAACATTTTAAATGTGAACCAGTGTATTATTTTTTTACCCATCATAGATAAAAAGTAGAAAATTTTGTGTGTTAATATTTTCAATAGGTCAGTATCAGAAAATGAATCACATAATTACTTCAAATCTCAAATCCCTGTCTGATATGGAATATCGTTATTCACACAGACCCACAATATTCCCTTCAATGTTTAAAGAAATTTTAAAATATATAAATCATATATTATATATATATATATATATATATATATATATATATATATATATAAATTACAATATAAAATATTTTTTGATGGACTCACCCTTCAAGTGTATCGAAAACAAACTTTCCATACACCCTCATGATGATTGCGATGATTCTAAAAAAAAATTTCTGTGACAGATAAACACGTGGAAAAAGGTATTTATTGACCATAAAAATTATCCAAAATATGTTTTTGTACACATCTGGTCACATCCAATCAGGTCATAACATAAAAATTATCCAAAATGTCCAAAATGTTTTTTTTGCACACATCTAAAATCCATCACAAAATGTCACATCTACGCAGGAAACAGGGCGTCCGAGATCTCCCTCGGCAAAAAGAGTCGGGCGTGTTCGAGGTCGAACCACATCTCGTGCTCCACGCGTCCTTCGCCAGTCGGCCACGGCCATCCTAACACGTCTCGCGTCGTCAGGGAGGCGAAACCGCAGACCGTCTTTTCGATGGTCGGGCTGTCTCTCTGCACGCTCACGAAATCCCTCTCCGGCGTGCCCACGTACACCAGCGTCCGACTGCTGGCGCAAGCCCGGGTGACGTCCGCGGCCCGCAGAAAGAGACGGCCGTTTCGGGTGCGGAGCGTCAGGAAGGTACAGTCCAGAGGTGGATAACCTGCATAAGAGAGCGACATGACTGTTGTGAGAAGGAACTGAGCAAGTTTCAGGGGGAAAGGAGGTCAACCAATGGCTGGGAAGGAGGTCAGCCAATGGCTGGGAAGGACCCGCCCACTCCGCCAACGGCTGGGAAGGAGGTCAACCAATGGCGGGAAAGGAGGTCAACCGGTCTTCAAAAGTCGCTTCCGACGAAGCCTTCTCTCTCATTCTCACCATGGAGACGCAAAGAGTCGTGGACATCTTCCCTCAGACTGTCTCGGAGGTGTCGGCCGCTCTCACGCCGCTCACCACCCCCGTCTACAACAATCTGCACGAGGACCTGGATTTGACGCCTTTCATCATCGCCATGACCGGGGCCGACAAAGTCTACTATCACGTGCAAAAGTACAGTCAGCACTATCTGAAACATTTCACCGACACGGTGAAAGGCGCCTGCTGCAACCAAGGCGCCCTCGTCAAGCCTTGGACTTATGCCGACAACAAGTTGAAGCGGGTGCCGGACCAGTCCCTGAAACGCAACACGGACGTTCGCACGGGATTTGTGATGGGCCGGACCTTTCTGGTGAAGAGTGTCTTCACCTTCGGCCACCGCATCGTCAAGCCGGCCACGGGCCACGTTCTCCGGACCCACGTGGCCCCGATCATGTTCCACTACATGCGCAGCAAGTCTCCCAGCAGCATCCAAGAGAAGCACTTTCATGCGAAGCGGCAGTACGACTACATCGTTCGGAAGCTACAACCGAACAACACCTATTATTGTGGGGCCGGACTCGAGTACGTGCTCTACACCATCCAGAAAACGCTGTTCCGAGTGACGGTCGTCCCCGCCCAAGACGAGGAGTGGCTCAAGCAGCAAGGATGGCTGGATCCCCGAAAAACAGAAGCGGCGGCCCCCTCTTCCCGAAATCGCCCTCGGTCGTCGGAGGACGACGAACCCTCGACCTCGTCCTGCAAAAGGCAAAAGATCAGCTACGATCCGCCGTAGACTCCTTATGTGTACGACCCGCAGCTTTCTTCGGACGAAGAGGACACATCGTGCAAAAGGTCCTACGATCTGCCGCCGACTCCCTATGTGTACGACCCACAGCCGGACGAGGAGCTACCCCGAAGGAAAAGGTCCTACGATCCGCAGCCGGACGAGGAGCCACCCCGAAGGAAAAGGTCCTACGATCCGCCTCCTTATGTGTACGACCCGCAGCCTTCTTCGGACGTGGACTACGAAGACATAAGCAGTCCAGAACCTGTGGTGCCTGCTCCCACTGTTGTGCCGCCGCCGCCGCCATCTCCCTTTGTGGTACCTAACGTGCCGCCTCCTGACCCTTCCACTGTCGTGCCGCCTCCTGCAAGTGACACTGTTGTGCTACCATCCCCCTTTGTGATGCCCCCTGTTATGCCGCCGCCTGCCATCACCCCCTTTGTGATGCCTGACCCCTTGGCGGACCTTGTGAACAGTGTGTCCTTCGAGGATTTAGAGAATGCGTCGTGGTGGGACGAATGGATCGTCTCCACCGCGGTGCCCAGCAGCACCCCTGGAGGGGTCGTGAGTCCTCCGGCTTCGGTGGAAAATGTAGAATTTTACCAGAGCCTCACGAAACTGAAAGATTGGGAAACCCATTATCCACCGCCGCCGAAAAGCCACGGCGTCAAGTCGAAAGAAGCCCCTCTCGACCTCAGCTGCAAGCATGTGTAAACTGCAGCCTATAAATAGGACTGGGTGAGTCTTTTTCTAAGAACTGAACTCTTTTGTAATCTTGCAGATGTGATTTGAAAAATGAAAAATAAATAAGTGGGTAGTTGGAAGTTATCCAACAGCCTAAAAAATATTATAGTGTTATTTATTATGTAACAAAACGATTGCACTTTTTTATTGTAAATCCAACTTTTTCGAATATTTTATTTTTTAAAACTAAGGATAATAATTATAACAGATCATCCAAACTTTTTATTTTGACATATTTGAATTTTTTTTTAGTTTTAATTGGGATTAAAAATCTTGAGATGCTTCAATTCTCATTCAACTCTGACGGTGGGCGACCTATCCAACGGTATCAAGATTATGAAGATCGGGCAATTAGGGGCTGAGCCAAAAACCGTAAAAACTGAAAGTTGTAAATAAAACGGCGCCAAATTTTGGTTCAAATAAAATTCTGAATAGAACTTGAAAAATGAGTCCTTGACGTAAAAAGCAAGTAAAAATTTGGATTAGACCCACCCGTAAGTTAAAAATGTGTCATGTTCATTATTAAAATTGGGGTGCCAAAACAACCGAAAATGAAAAAATGGTATTGGGTTACTCTAATTGAGTGAGAATACAGAAAAGGCAACAACAAACGCGAAAATGCTAGGGTAATTTAGAAAGATAGTGAAAAAAAGGAATAGGAAATGCGCCCTCTGGCGGTGAAAAAAGTGAGGTAGCCTAGAGGGTGGAGCGACTCGAGATCTATCCAACGGTATCAAGATTATGGAGATCGGGCAATTAGGGGCCGAGATATGAGCTAAAAACCATAAAAACTGGAAGTTGTAAATAAAACGGCGCAAAATTTTGGTTCAAATAAAATTCTGAATAGAACTCGAAGAATGAGTAAAAAAAAAGTCCTAGACGTAAAAAGCAAGTAAAAATTTAGATTAGACCCACCAGTAAGTTAAAATGTGTCATGTTCATTATTAAAATTGGGTCCACTGGTCGCCAAAACAGCCGAAAATGAAAAAACGCTATTGGGTTACTCTAGTTAAGTGAAAATACAGAAAAGGTAACAACAAACGCAAAAATGCTAGGGTAATTTAGAAAGATAGTGAAAAATTGGAATAGGAAATGCGCCCTCTGGCGGTGAAAAAAGTGAGGTAGCCTAGAGGGTGGGGCGACTCGAGATCTATCCAACCGTATCAAGATTATGAAGATCGGGCAATTAGGGGGGGCGATATGAGCCAAAAACCGTAAAAACTGGGACCCCAAAAACATTCAACCGTCAAAAAACCAACTGCTTCGTTTACCTCGTCGCTTAGATTGGAGGCTAAAACAATAATGCGTGGGACAAGACAATTAAATTACTAAATCTTTCTTTTGAATCAGAATTTATAAAAATGAACTTACATTTTGCTCCACTAAAGAATTACATATATGAGAAGGTTTCACACAAGGGAAGTTGAACTGTAACTAGGAAATAGATGGATGACCTGCATTGCAAAGATTCAGGCCAAAAGGTGTTGAACTCTAACAAGGAAGTGGCCTGCTTTGCAAAGGCCCAGGCCGTTTGGGTTCGTTGAACTCTAATCAGGAAGTAGATGGATGACGCAATCGAAGATCTGTTTTGCAAAGGCTCAACAATAAATACATCTTTGTAAATTTTATTTCAAAGTTCAAAACGTTTATTTAATTGTGTTTTTATAAATAAATGTAACGTTGCAAGTGACTAGATAAAATATTGAAATAAAAAGTTTCTGATTTAAGTATGTAATAAAAAATATTTAAATCAGAGATGGTAAATATTGAAAATCATTCTTTGAATCGTGACATAAATGTTCTCATAAACCATTGAACTAAAATAAATAAATAAATATTCCATGTAACATAATTTTATACTCGATTTGAGATGCATTGCACCGCCGAAAGGGATTGACCCCTAACCAGGAAGTCCTTTGGCAATGGAACATCTGTTTACAACCGTCTGAAAGGTCTAAGCAGGTTGACTCTTTGGCCCACTCCAGATTCATTGACCTCTAACCAGGAAGTCCTTTGGCAATGACACAATCTGTTTACAACCGTCTGAAAGGTCTAAGCAGGTTGACTCTTTGGCCCGCTCCGGATTCATTGACCTCTAAGCAGGAGATTGGCGATGACGAAAGGCCTCTCCTACCAGGAAGTCTTGGGGCGACCGACCTCGTGATGCTAGCCTGGCGTCCGTTGGAGGTGAGTGTCTATCCAATGTAAGAAATAATTATATAATATAATCTTTTTTGGTCTGTTTTTTTCTTGATCCTATAAATTGTTTTAGATTTTATCGATGACAAGATTTCATGGGGTTCAAATAAAATTAAAAAACCGTTTGTTGACCTCATGTTTTTAATAATCTTTATATTTGAAAGGATCATGTTTTTAATAATGGAGTTTGAAAGGCAATCATTTCAAACCTTGTGCACTGGTTCAAATAAAATGGGCGGATGGAAACACCGTGATGTTATGTTATCATGTTTTTAATAATGTCTATATATAAACGTTGAAGGTGTGGACAGGAAACCTAAAACTCATCCCCGCTAAAACAATAATCATGGGACAACAATTAAATTGAATCAGAGTTTATGCACTGGTTCAAATAAAATGGGCGGATGGCGTATACATTTGTTGATGTTATGTTATCATGTTTTTAATAATGTCTATATATAAACGTTGAAGGTGTGACCTAAAACTCATCCCCGCTAAAACAATACTCATGGGACAACAATTAAATTGAATCAGAGTTTATAAAAATGGATATGAGAAACTTACCTAGGGTTCATTGACCCCTAAGCCGGAGCGATTGCAAAGACCCAGGCCAGTTCATTTAGCGATGACCTGTTTTGCAAAGACCCCGAAGGATTCGTTGAACTCTAAGCAGGTGACATCTGCTTTGCAGGCCGTGAACTCTGAGCAGGAAGCTCTGTTTTGGGGGCACGCGCCTAGCCAATCGCATCGCTCGTGACGTCACCGACCTCGTGAGGCTGGCCCGGCGTCTCCGGCCGATCGTTCATTGCTCTCCAGGCAGCCGTTGGAGGTGAGTGTCTTTTTTGATTCTGTCCCACAATGTGATGTTTTTTTAAATTATTATTATAAATTGTTTTATTCTTTTTGGATGGGTCTTTATAACTATAGTGGGGTATAGTCATGTTTTTTAATAATCTTTATAACTCTAGTTTGAAAGGATAATGTCTTTATAACTGACCTTGTGTCACCGCTTTCAACTGAATGGACAAAACATTTGTTGCCCTTATCATCTTTTGAATAATAACTATAGTTTGAAAGGGATATTTGTTGAAGGTTCTCATTTCACACCTTGTGTAATTGCTTCAACACACCCCAACTGACAAATCAAATTGGCGAACCATTTTAAAAAATTATATGTGTTTATCCTTAAAATGTTTTGAATAATGGACTATAGTTTGAAAGGGATTATGTTTTTAATAATAACTATAGTTTGAAAGGACCTTGTGCAAGAGTCACATGATTGTTTCACTCACAGCTTTCAACGTCCCCAACTGAAATAAAATGGTGTTTTAAAAAATCCGTATATATTGGTTGAACTCAATTTTATGTTCTTATCATGTTTTTAATAATAACTATAGTTTGAAAGGGTTGAAGGTTCTCATTTCACACCTTGTGTAATTGCTTCAAATCAACTCACACCCCAACTGACAAATCAAATTGGCGAACCATTTTAAAAAATTATATGTGTTTATTTTATGTCCTTAAAATGTTTTTAATAATGGACTATAGTTTGAAAGGGATATTTGTTGGGTCATGTTTTTAATAATAACTATAGTTTGAAAGGACACCTTGTGCAAGAGTCACATGATTGTTTCACTCACAGCTTTCAACGTCCCCAACTGAAATAAAATGGTGTTTTAAAAAATTATATGACTGTATATATTGGTTGAACTCAATTTTATGTCTTTATCATGTGTTTAATAATGTTTTTATAGTTTGAAAGGATAATGTCTTTATAACTGACCTTGTGTCACTGCTTTCAACTGAATGGTTCAAATAAACAAAACATTTGTTGCCCTTATCATCTTTTGAATAATAACTATAGTTTGAAAGGGATATTTGTTGAAGGTTCTCATTTCACACCTTGTGTAATTGCTTCAAATCAACTCACACCCCAACTGACAAATCAAATTGGCGAACCATTTTAAAAAATTATATGTGTTTGTTTTATGTCCTTAAAATGTTTTGAATAATGGACTATAGTTTGAAAGGGATTATGTTTTTAATAATAACTATAGTTTGAAAGGACCTTGTGCAAGAGTCACATGATTGTTTCACTCACAGCTTTCAACGTCCCCAACTGAAATAAAATGGTGTTTTAAAAAATCCGTATATATTGGTTGAACTCAATTTTATGTTCTTATCATGTTTTTAATAATAACTATAGTTTGAAAGGGATATTTGTTGAAGGTTCTCATTTCACACCTTGTGTAATTGCTTCAAATCAACTCACACCCCAACTGAATGGTTCAAATCAAATTGGCGAACCATTTTAAAAAATTATATGTGTTTATTTTATGTCCTTAAAATGTTTTTAATAATGGACTATAGTTTGAAAGGGATATTTGTTGGATCATGTTTTTAATAATAACTATAGTTTGAAAGGACCTTGTGCAAGAGTCACATGATTGTTTCACTCACAGAAATTTGCTTTCAACGTCCCCAACTGAAATAAAATGGTGTTTTAAAAAATTATATGACCGTATATATTGGTTGAACTCAATTTTATGTCTTTATCATGTGTTTAATAATGTTTTTATAGTTTGAAAGGTGTTGGATTTATGACCATCATGTTTGTAATAATGTTTTTATAACTATAGTTTGAAAGGGGTAATCAATAATTTTAAAATTTATTCTCATACCTTGTGCAATCCGATGCTCACAGCTTTCAACGTCCCCAACTGACTGTTTGTTCAAATAAAATTGATTTGAAATGTGTTTACCAAACCACTGTTCCAAATGTCTTGTAAGAACCATCCTATAACTCCTCTCACGGTCATCCGTCCATACAGTATGTACTCATATATATATGTAAAAAAAAAAATTTTTTTTTTCGTCTATATCAGCGACCCGCACTTCAGCACTTGGCGGAGAGGGTCCCAATGTGCATGAGTCGGCAGAGGAGGCGGCAGAGTCGGCAGAGGAGGCGGCAGAGTCGAGGAAGGCTTCCCGGTGGTCATTTCTAGTGGCTATTTCTGGGAACAGGTGCTCTGCTCCCCGAGGAATCCACCTACACACCCCCCCCCGGGGACTGCAGAGTCGAGGAAGGCTTCCTGGTGGTCATTTCTAGTGGCTACGTTTGGGAACATGTACTCTGCTTTCCCCCCCCCCGGAGATCCGCCCCCCCCTCCCCACATTCACACACACACAACTCGGACCCTTCCGCCAGCTTATTTTTGAATGCGTTGTCATGATTGGTCAATCTTGAAAGCTTTGGCGAGTCGGTGATCTCTTGCCCGGATAAAATTTTTTTGAAATTGGAAAAAAAAAATTTTTGAATGCGTTGTCATGATTGGTCAATCTTGAAAGCTTTGGCGAGTCGGTGATCTCTTGCCTGGATAAAATTTTTTTGAAATTGGAAAAAAAAAATTTTTGAATGCGTTGTCATGATTGGTCAATCTTGAAAGCTTTGGCGAGTCGGTGATCTCTTGCCCGGATAAAATTTTTTTTTTAAATTGGAAAAAAAAAATTTTTGAATGCGTTGTCATGATCTTTCACCGACTCGCCGAAGCTTTCAAGATTGATGACCGATCATGACAAAGCATTCAAAAAAATTTTTTTTCAATTTCAAAAAAAATTTATTCGGAGATCTAGCGAAAGAAAAATTTTTTATCAACTCACCAAAGCTTTCAAGGTTGACCAACACATTCAAAAAAAATTTTTGAAATTGAAAAAAAAATTTTGAATGGTTTGTCAGCTTCGGCGAGTCGGTGAAAGATTTTTTTTGTTCTCTCTCAGAGCATCTTTCACCGACTCTTTCCTTTTGAGATTTGAAGCAATTGTTTTCATTTTCTGATACCATTAACATTTTATTTGGATTGACATGATTACAATTTTGTTGATTATATACTGAGAATCCAAAATGGTGGTTCACATTTAAAATTTTTTCCAATTTTATTTGAACCATCACATCATTTATATTCTGTTGGATTAAAGGTGAGTATAATTTCTGTGAGGAGATTTGAAGCAATTGTTTTCATTTTCTGATATCGATACCATATTGAAAATATTACCATTTCATTTTGCTCGCAAAAGTTTTGAAATTATTTATATTATATATATATATATATATATATATATATATATTATTATTATTATTATATATATATATATATATATATAGCTATTCGATACTAAGTGACATATATAAAATAAAAAAAAGTGTAACACAGAGCACCCTAAGATCCAGTAACATTTATATATTAGTTGTCTTAATTTAATCCACTCTTGATTATATACTGACCCAATTTTATATTTCAAATCTAGCAAAGGAGTGTCCCGATAAACTTTAAGGGGACATCAAAAATTTAATATATGTTTTTTCTGAATAACCAATATTGGTAAGTAATTGAATGTAAAAAAATGGGACTGGACAAGGTATTGTGGGTTAACCCACAATACCTTGTCCAGTCCCATTTTTTTACTTTAAAAAAAACAAACAAACTGTAATAACAATAAAATATTTTTATTTACATATAATTATTTACATTTTTTTATATACAACAATTATTTACATTTTTTTATACAATTTATACTACATGAGGAGAAGAAGAAGAAGAAGAAGAAGGGAGGACTTTCATAATTTCTCTCATGAAGAGTGTGTGTTCTTTTTTCATTTGTAGATACTGTGCATATAATCTATTTAATTTAAAATTGAAATCTATTGAGTAGTTTAAATTTTTTAGTTCTTCAATATTTTTAGCCGATTGGTTAAATTTTCTAAAAGATTTTCGTAATTTTTTTTTAATTTTTAAGGATATTTTTTTGACTAGAGGAAATTTAAGGGAACTTACAGTTCTTCTTCTTCTCCTCCTGGAGGGGCCGGGTGAAGTCGCTGCAGGGACCGGTGAGGCGGCCGCAGAGGAAGGACCAGGTGAAATGGCTGCGGGGACCGAGGAGACGGCGACGGCATCGGCAGAGGCTGATGAGAGGGTGGCAGACGATGTGGCGGTTGCAGAGGCTGATGAGAGGGTGGCAGACGATGTGGCGGTTGCAGAGGCTGATGAGAGGGTGGCAGACGATGTGGCGGTTGCAGAGGCTGATGAGAGGGCGACGGATGAGGCAGTGACAGAGGCTGATGAGAGGGTGGCAGACGATGTGGCGGTTGCAGAGGCTAATGAGCTGGCTGTTGCGGTGGCAGCGGATGAGGGAGCGGCAGATGAGGTGGCGGCCGCGGCTCTCAAATACTCCCAAAAGGCTGGTTCAAAGCGAGTAGTCCGAAGTTCCCGGAGAGAAATGAACTGGGGTCCGGCAGAGGAAGTAGAGGCGGTGGGAGCAGCAGAGGAAGCGGCAGAGGAGGCGGTGGGAGCGGCAGACCCTTCGCTGCTGCTGGGATGCGATCTCGAGAGCAGCAGTTCCTTCACGCTCGGCAAGTCGGGACTGCTGGAGCGGGAGGTATCCGACGATAACTGGATCTGTTCTGGGATGTCCAGCTGCCCCTCCAGTCCCTGGTAATATAATGTGAAACGGCAGAGGGGGCATTGGGCTCTCGAGTAGCTCGGCGCATGGTGCAGCAGGCGCCGGACACACGTCGTGTCGAACATGTGTCCGCAGCGAAGGGTGAATCCGTTCCAGGAGGAGAGAGCTTCGTAACAGATCGGGCACTCCATCTCGACTGAATCGGTAAACGGAAAACCTCTCTAGACTTTCGCGAGGCCCCGCCTCCGCGTGTCGGGATGAACCAATGGGTCCGCGTCGAGTTCTCTGAGACTTTTCCCCATTGAATTATTATTATTATGGGACCGCGATCAACTTTTTATTCAGATATTAATAAAAAATTATTTATTTATCATTATTATTATTATATCTCCACTGGGGATTTTATTTGAGACTAATGACACGATCAAATTAGACTTTTTATTCAATTTCCATCAAAAAATATATTTATATTATAATGTATTTATATATATATATATATATATATATATATGTATGTATGTATGTATGTATGTATGTATTAATAAAAATTATTTATTATTATTATTAATATATATATATATATATGTATGTATATAATAAAAAATTACACCTTGCTTAACACTGTTTGCTATTGCGCGACACAAGTGACTTTAAAAAATTTTACGAGGGTCCTGGCACCAAATTCTTTTTACAGGTGACTGTATCATCCCCATGTTAACGAGCAAAGATTTTTGATGCCGAAAAAGTTTTGGCATCAGCCATTAGAGAGTTAAAACTCGAAAACAGTGATAGAATAGAATGATAATGAATTTTGAAAATGCCGAAATATTATGCGGCTTTTAAATGTTCTAATAAATATATGAAAAGTTAAAGGGGGTAAGTTTCCATAAATAAGTTATATTCAAGTAACTTATGAAAAATATAATTTTTATAATGAGTTGCTTTGTTTTATTATGAAATAATTACTTTTTTTCATATTTAATGGAATACCTTTTTTAAATTTCAATATTTTTAAGATTTTATATTAGTAAGTAATATGGAATTCTCAAAATTCTTTTAAATGTAGTTAGAAGCCGCGAAAGTTTTAAGATATAACTAGTATGTTGTGGCCACCACAAGACTTTCTTCCATATATAATCCTATACAAGTTTACGCAATACAAATAATTTATTAAATTATAATTTATTAAAATTATTTTTCATGATGAATGCAGACGCTTTTTATCTCAAAGAAGTATAATAATAATAAATGCCGAAAGAAAGACAGTTTTGTGCAGACATGAGTAGACTAGAGTATAGTAAAAAAAAAAAAAGCAAAGGAAAAAGAAAGAAAGAAAAAGGGGTATCTGGAGTTTTTCAATCTCTTTTAGTGCATAATTTTTATTCGATAAATTGCCTATGTGTATTCCCGTGTATATTCACCTCGGGGAAATACATTCATAAGAGAGTAAAATGGCCGTCTTTTCCCGAAAAAAAAAAAAAAAGGTATCACTTTTCCTCTCTCTCACTGATCAATCTATGTCTTATTACTATATCCATCGAGACAATTCTAACTCATATTTTTATATTTTGGTCTCATTGCCTCCCCCCTTTCCTGTCTCTCCTAATAATTTTTCATTTTTGAAAATATTTGAATTTGATTTGTAGGCCGCCAAAAACCTACTATATATACCAATTTTGAACAGTCTATTTTTTTTTTTTTCCTGCCCCACCCTTTTCCACATCTCCTAATAATTTAACATTTTGAAAAATATTTAATTTGTAGGCCCCCCAAAATTAATTTTGAGTACCCTAACTCTATTTCTATTTTTTTTTTCTCCTTCGCGCCCCTACCCACCCTCTTAATAATCAAGTTTGAAAATATCTTCATCCGATTTTGAGGCCTGAAAAACCTCTATGTACCAATTTTGAACGGTCTAACTATATTTCTATTTTTTTACCCCTCAGTTCACCCCCCTTCCCACCGATCCTGGAACGAATTTCTAAAATTCCAGAAATTTGTGTTAACTGTATTTTAAATAAAAAATTTTATGGATATCTGTTATAAAAGTTTTTGTGGAATCACGTCCCCCCCCCTTGTGGAAGAGAGGGGCGAAATTTGTAAAATCGCTCCTTAGTGGATGTTTATGTCACAGAAGGAATGTTTTCTCCCAATTCCATGCTTCTAGGTCCAAGGGTTTGGGCTGGGCGATGTTGAATTACTCACTCATTTAGGACAAACGATTTTATATGTATATAGATTTAACAAATTAAAATTTATGAATATTTTTAATAATGTTCTTTAGTCACTCAAATAAATACTAATTTCAAGATATGCTCTTGTCAGATATATATCTATAAAATAATTACAGGAAAAAAAGGATTTTTTATATACCATGTTTTTTTAATTTTTCTGTTGAATTATATAAATCTTACCAAAGGCAGCAGGGACCCGAAGTAATTAGCTAAAAGTATTAAAAAATGCATTGTCACCATGTTCTAAGCTATTCTGAAATTTTTAAATGTCTAGCTAGTCGAGAAATTATATGATTGCTGAATCATATAAATAATACTGAAGGCAGCGGGGACCCGAAACAATTGACTAAAAGTATTTAAAATATGCATTGTCATTGTGTTTTGATTTATTCTAAAAGTTTCAAATGTCTAGCTAGTCAAAAAAATACATGATTGTTGAATCATATAAACGCTACCGAAGGCAGCGGGGACCCGAAACAATTGGCTAAAAGCATTTTAAAAATGCACTGTTATCGTGTTTTGAGCTTTCTAAAAGTTTCAAATTCTAGCTAGCCGGGAAGTTAGTTAAATAGTTATTTTTTATTTTGTTGAATCACTTAAACGCTGCCAACGGCATCGGGGACCGGAAACAGTAGGCAAAAACTATTAAAAAAATGCATTTCCACCGTATTCTGAACTCTTCTGAAAGTTTCAAATGTCTAGCTAGTCGGAAAGTTATTTAAATAAATATAACGTTGAACACTTAATAAAATTAAATTATAATGAAATACTTTATACATAATTAATAAATATAATAAACCTTAAAACATACTTCATGCTTGGTAGTTAATATTTTCGGCTGGGCACCTAGCTCTTTTCAAATGACTTCATCTGTGCCGGATTTCTCAGAATGGTGGTCTTTTATAGTTGATTTCATTATTTCTCAGCATGGTAGTCTTTTATAGTTGATTTCACAATTCTGAGAAATCCGGCACAGATGAAGTCGTTTGAAAAGAGCTGGGCGCCCAGCCGAAAATATTCACGGCCAAGCATAAAGAATGTTTTAAGGTTTATTATATTTATTAATTATATAACGTTAAATTTTATAAACGCTGCCGAATGCAGTGGGGACCCGAAACAGTAGGCTAAAAGTACTAAAAAAAAATGCATTGTCACCATGTTCAGAACTCTTCTGAAAGTTTCAAACGTCTGGCTAATCAGAAAGTTATTTAAATAAATTTTGTGTTGAATCATATAAACGCTGCCAAAGGCAGCAGGGACCCGAAAATGTCGGCTAAAAGTGGAAAAAAAATGCATTATTATCATGTTTTGAGCTTTTCTACAACTTTCAAATGTCTAGCTAATCGAGAGGATGTCTAGCTAATCGAGCTAAATATATTTTCTGTTGAATCATATAAACACGCTGCCGAAGGCAGCAGGGACCCGAAAATGTTGGCTAAAAATGGTTAAAAAAATGCATTTTTATCATGTTTTGAGCTTTTCTACAAGTTTCAAATGTCTAGCTAATCGGGAAGTTATTTAAATAAATTTTCTGTTGAATCATATAGACGCTGCCAATGGCAGCAGGGACCCAAAACAGTTGGCTAAAAGTATTTTAAAAAATGCATTGTTACCTTGTTCTGAATTCTCCTGAAAGTTTTAAAAGCCTAGCTAGTCGGAAAGTTAGTTAAATAAGTTTTCTGCTGAATCTTATAAACGCTGCCGACGGCAGTGGGGACCCGAAACAGTAGGCTAAAAGTACTAAAAAAATTCATTGTCACTATGTTCTGAACTCTTCTGAAAGTTTCAAATGTCTAGCTAGTAGGGAAGTTATTGAAATAAATCTCCTGCTGAATCATAAACGCTGCCAAAGGCAACGGGGACCCGAAATAGTAGGCAAAAAGTACTAAAAAAATGCATTGTCACCGTGTTCTGAATTCTTCTGAAAGTTTTAAATGCCTAGCTAGTCGGGAGGTTTGTTAAATAAGTTTTCTGCTGAATCTTATAAACGCTGTCGACGGCAGCGAAGACCCAAAACAATAGACTGAAAGTACTGAAAAAATGCATTGTCACCATGTTCTGAACTCTTTTGAAAGTTTGAAATGTCCAGCTAGTCTGGAAGTCAGTAAAAATCGATTGCAAGATTTGTACTGGACTCACAAACAAACAAACAAGAATCGAAGTTAATAAAAACATGGTAATAAGTACTAATCATTACACAGGTCTACATGAATATTTTTAATAATGTTCTTTAGTCACTCAAATAAATACTAATTTCAAGATATGCTCTTGTCAGATATATATCTATAAAATAATTACAGGAAAAAAAGGATTTTTTATATACCATGTTTTTTTAATTTTTCTGTTGAATTATATAAATCTTACCAAAGGCAGCAGGGACCCGAAGTAATTAGCTAAAAGTATTAAAAAATGCATTGTCACCATGTTCTAAGCTATTCTGAAATTTTTAAATGTCTAGCTAGTCGAGAAATTATATGATTGCTGAATCATATAAATAATACTGAAGGCAGCGGGGACCCGAAACAATTGACTAAAAGTATTTAAAATATGCATTGTCATTGTGTTTTGATTTATTCTAAAAGTTTCAAATGTCTAGCTAGTCAAAAAAATACATGATTGTTGAATCATATAAACGCTACCGAAGGCAGCGGGGACCCGAAACAATTGGCTAAAAGCATTTTAAAAATGCACTGTTATCGTGTTTTGAGCTTTCTAAAAGTTTCAAATTCTAGCTAGCCGGGAAGTTAGTTAAATAGTTATTTTTTATTTTGTTGAATCACTTAAACGCTGCCAACGGCATCGGGGACCGGAAACAGTAGGCAAAAACTATTAAAAAAATGCATTTCCACCGTATTCTGAACTCTTCTGAAAGTTTCAAATGTCTAGCTAGTCGGAAAGTTATTTAAATAAATATAACGTTGAACACTTAATAAAATTAAATTATAATGAAATACTTTATACATAATTAATAAATATAATAAACCTTAAAACATACTTCATGCTTGGTAGTTAATATTTTCGGCTGGGCACCTAGCTCTTTTCAAATGACTTCATCTGTGCCGGATTTCTCAGAATGGTGGTCTTTTATAGTTGATTTCATTATTTCTCAGCATGGTAGTCTTTTATAGTTGATTTCACAATTCTGAGAAATCCGGCACAGATGAAGTCGTTTGAAAAGAGCTGGGCGCCCAGCCGAAAATATTCACGGCCAAGCATAAAGAATGTTTTAAGGTTTATTATATTTATTAATTATATAACGTTAAATTTTATAAACGCTGCCGAATGCAGTGGGGACCCGAAACAGTAGGCTAAAAGTACTAAAAAAAAATGCATTGTCACCATGTTCAGAACTCTTCTGAAAGTTTCAAACGTCTGGCTAATCAGAAAGTTATTTAAATAAATTTTGTGTTGAATCATATAAACGCTGCCAAAGGCAGCAGGGACCCGAAAATGTCGGCTAAAAGTGGAAAAAAAATGCATTATTATCATGTTTTGAGCTTTTCTACAACTTTCAAATGTCTAGCTAATCGAGAGGATGTCTAGCTAATCGAGCTAAATATATTTTCTGTTGAATCATATAAACACGCTGCCGAAGGCAGCAGGGACCCGAAAATGTTGGCTAAAAATGGTTAAAAAAATGCATTTTTATCATGTTTTGAGCTTTTCTACAAGTTTCAAATGTCTAGCTAATCGGGAAGTTATTTAAATAAATTTTCTGTTGAATCATATAGACGCTGCCAATGGCAGCAGGGACCCAAAACAGTTGGCTAAAAGTATTTTAAAAAATGCATTGTTACCTTGTTCTGAATTCTCCTGAAAGTTTTAAAAGCCTAGCTAGTCGGAAAGTTAGTTAAATAAGTTTTCTGCTGAATCTTATAAACGCTGCCGACGGCAGTGGGGACCCGAAACAGTAGGCTAAAAGTACTAAAAAAATTCATTGTCACTATGTTCTGAACTCTTCTGAAAGTTTCAAATGTCTAGCTAGTAGGGAAGTTATTGAAATAAATCTCCTGCTGAATCATAAACGCTGCCAAAGGCAACGGGGACCCGAAATAGTAGGCAAAAAGTACTAAAAAAATGCATTGTCACCGTGTTCTGAATTCTTCTGAAAGTTTTAAATGCCTAGCTAGTCGGGAGGTTTGTTAAATAAGTTTTCTGCTGAATCTTATAAACGCTGTCGACGGCAGCGAAGACCCAAAACAATAGACTGAAAGTACTGAAAAAATGCATTGTCACCATGTTCTGAACTCTTTTGAAAGTTTGAAATGTCCAGCTAGTCTGGAAGTCAGTAAAAATCGATTGCAAGATTTGTACTGGACTCACAAACAAACAAACAAGAATCGAAGTTAATAAAAACATGGTAATAAGTACTAATCATTACACAGGTCTACAAAAATGATGTTGAAAAAATTTGATTTGATCATTTTAGCTGATGTTTTTTGATGTGCTGAAACTGAAAATGCAGCCAGTTTTTCTCTATCATATATAGATTTTTGTACAAGGTGTTTAGTGACATATAGTGCGACCACGTTTCCTACGTCTAGCAGTAAGGCCAAGTCCAAAAGTTTGGAGCACGGATTAAAAGAGTAGGATGTATTACGAATGTTACGGAAAAGTAGTAATTTTCATCTTACAGATAGAGGGCGACCAAATCTCGAAAATATACCAATCAGCACGTCTTTACATTTCTGGCTGTTCGTTCATAGGTCGTTCTCGGAAATCGTGTGATGACTGAAGCCGAAGGGGCGGGCTTTCCCTTTCTTCTGATAAGTTTCAAAGATACTGTGATGTAAACAGTGTTGTGCACGAACGCGTTCATGAGCGTAGCTCAAAATTTTTGAGTTTTGAGTTGAACTTCGCTCGTTTTTTAAATTATGAACTTGAGTTGAGCGTAGTTCGTTTTTTACACGAACTTGAGCGTGAAAAAGCAATTCAAGCTCAAACTCATTTTAAATATTTCTGTCTGAAATAGGAAAAGGAAAGTGGAAGAAGAAAAGAACAGAAAAAAGAATAATTGCTCAAAATGGAACCCGGAAAAAAAGGGAGCTTGGAAGAAAAGGGCACTTGGGAAAAAAGGCACTGGTAAAAAGGGCACCAAAAAAAAAAAAAGGGCACCCGAGAAAAAAGGGCATTTTTGCAATTTGCAATTTGCAAATACAATAAACATCAAATAATGAATTTAAAGAATGATTTTTCCTAATACATTTTTAGAAATTTAAATCAATTAAATTGGTACCACTTTCTCTTACTATATACCTGGAGGATGGGGAGTCTAGGAGCAGATTGAAAGACAATAATTGTTTTTATATCACTTTCTTTTTGATTTTAATGAAACTGTGTCTAATATTCGCTTGCTCTTTATGAAAAAAAAAAATATTACAGTGTCACACATACTTTGGGGACTGAAGGCGGGGGGGGGGGAATTTTTTTAATAACATAGATCTGAGATCGAACCCAGCACCCCAGCACTTCCTGCCTAGCAGCTTTGAAGGTATTTGTGCATATATTAATTTGCAATTTGAATGTAATATTACAGTGATATTTAATTAGATTAAAAGTTTTTATGGAAATTATGTTATCAAAGAATGGCAAAGTCTCGTTAATTGTATATTTTACGAAATATTCATAAATTGTCTGTATTTTACGGGATACTTTTTTTTTTTTTTTTTTTTAATAAATATTTACGATTTTAAAAATGTTTTATATAGATTCAGTAAACTTTTAGTTACGAGAAACGATAACTATATAATATAAATAAATTTTGAAATATTTAAGGCAGCGTTTAGTGGAATAATCATCATTTTTGTAAAATTCTAATTTTAGTTTTAGGAGTTTTCCAAGATGAAAATGGTGATAAAAATTTCCAGCTTTCATACATTTCAATAGTTATTTCTTAAGACAAATAAAGAAATAAGTCAGAGACGCACCCACGGGGGGGGGGGGGGCTTGAGGGGCTGAAGCCCACCCCAGAACCGGCTAACTTGGTAAAAATTTTAGTCCTAAATGAAGAAAATATCGTTAAAAATATTTATAATATGTATAAATAATTATATAAATCTTTGAAATTCTTACTGTGAATAACAAATAAAATAAATTGATTGAAATAAATTGATTTAAAATATTTGATCTTTCATCTACATCCACAGATAGAACTTTGTACAATTACTCTTATCCCCTTAGGGCTCACACACACATCTCCCAGCCCACCCTACAAGCGAAGCAAATGGCTTTTGGGAATAGCGGAAGTACCATTCTTTTAAAGAAAAAGATGGACTATGGGCAGTTTCAGTGGGGCTTTCAGTTTTCTCACTTCATCCTTTTATCAATGAAAGGAAATGCTCGGAAATTAGTTTTATGAGGGTGGTTCAATTCGTCGCGGGTGTATAAGTTTTTTTTTTTTTTTTTTTTGTTGTTCTCCTATATTTGTAGAAAACGGTTTCGGTAACAAAATCTCTGCAATCTGCTGCCCTTAGGCTGCACCACCCCCTTGTTGTGTATACATTGCATCCTTTTAAGGCGGCCTTGGAAAAAAAGAAGCTTTTAGATTTGGACAACCAGGCACCAAGTCTTTCCAGAATTAATGAGAAAAAAAAAAAAAAAAAACACAAAACAGGATGAAATCGTTATATTATTTATAATCAGTTTCACTGCATGCGAAAGACGCACAACATCTCATTTTCTGAATTTCGAATATTGATGTACACATTAACAAGACTAAGAGGTAAATACTAATTTTATATTTGAATTATATTATACATTATTATTATTGCCTTGTTTTAAAACTCACTCATGTTTGAAAAGATTTTTAATTTTTTTTATTATTGTAATGATAAATATTTGCATATTCAATATATTCGGAGAATTAATGCGAATTCTATCACTTTTATTTGTCTTTGCACCCGAGATTTAACTTCAGTATATATGCTTGAAATCAAATGTCCTGTCATTTTAATGCTTTCATTAAGGTGCAATAGAAAATGACTGTTCCTTTAGTTAAATTTCTAAAAATTAAAAAATATATATATATTTAATATTTCAAATATAAATTATCAAAGCTGATAAACAGAAGTGTTGGGTTCGAACCCAGGTCGCGCTCGTCGACCTAACTGTTCGGAGCTTTTTGTGGTTTTCTCCAAAACTCGCGTAAATACGGACTAAAACCCTTAGAAAGACGCCCATTGAGGGCATTCCACCTATAAGCTAGGACCTGGTATAGTCAATCGGTCTTATGCTATACAACTAACCTAATATATAAATTTCAAAACTATCTGAAATAATCGTAATAATAAAAAATAAATTTTGTGCGTGATAATCATAAACATATATATATACTTACATTAATATCATTATTGCTGTTATTATACTTACAAAGTTTAAAATCCAAACTTCCGAATAGAAATATTGTGTTCATGATTTTGTGATTCTAGCTAATCTAAAAATGTCCAGCAAAAAGGAAAATTGAGAATGATTTTTTCAAAATTGTTTTTCAATATAAATACACTTTAACACTTGTTTTTTTTTTTTTTTTAGCTTATTCATTTTCATTTAAGAATTTTTCTTAGTCTGACTTGATTTCTTGTTAACTTATAATATAGTTTAGCTGGAAGATTTAAGGCCGATTGACTCCGCATGTGTCCTAAGCCTATAGGGGAAATGCCCTCCGTGAGAGTCTTTCTAAGGGGTCCTAGCCCATATTTATGCGAGTTTCGGAGGAAACCACGGAAAATTCCGAACGGCTAGGCCGATGAGCGCGACCTGGAATCGAACCCGGCACCTTCCATCTACCAGCATTGAGCGCAGAACCGTTCAGCCGCTTGTGGGCCCTTATAATATTATAAGAAAATGCATATTTATTAAAAAATATTAAGTTGTTTATCATTAATTTTTTAGAGGGAAAAAGTTGATTATTTTCGATGAATATAGTATTAAAAAATTATCTAATTCTGTAATTCAAATAAGTAGTAGTTAAGAGAAAAATTAATTCGTATTCGGATTAATATGTCCCGTACAGATTTAGCTTACAGAATACCAAAAATCTGTATTTAGAAAATTAAACTTATTTCTCAATCAAGAATATGTTCATCCAACGTTGGCAATGATTCTCTGTCTTACGGCTTTTTCCGAACATAGAATTTTTTCCCTATTTAATCGTAAAAAAAATTATTCAAAATCTTGTTAAACAACGTTATATAAAAAATACTGAAGATTAAGATAGGAACCATTAACAGTTTGAAAAGCGAGATTTTAGAAGAATTGGACAGAAAAATGTTCTTTTTTTCTAAGCAATACTAATAAAGGGAAGAGGGGGCTCTTCAACTGTTGTCGCTGATAGCGAAACCCCGTGATATTATATGGGGAAACCTGTAATGCAAATTACCCATCACCTAATGTATTTTTTTAAATAATGTTTAGATATTTCACAATCGTTAAAATAATTCATCCTTTCAACAAATTGATTTTTTTTTTTTTTTTTTTTTTTTTTTTTTTTAATGTTTTGTTTTAAAGCTTTAAAATGCGCATAATTAACTAAAAGTATTTTTCACCCTTTACAGCTTCAAAACAAAATGTTAAAAATTTAAAAAATCCGTTTTCGGAAAACAAAAATCAGTTTAATGATATTACGAGTTTGGCTGTCAGCGACGATTGGTAAAGCATCCCCTTAAAATTAAAAACTGAGCAAAATAATAACTCACGCTAAGACATTGATTGATTTAATGTAATGATGATGTATGTAAATTTAGAAGATAATAAATAAAGCTATGTCGTAATCTCCGCTCCCCCCCCCCTCCCAAAAAAAAAAAAAAAAAAAAAAAAAAAAACTTTAAAAATGCTCTATCACTAGCTGTATTCATAATATTTGAAATTTTAAAATAAGTATTTTGCCAAAAAAATATATATATTTATTCTGTCGAAAAATTATTCTATGGAAGTCACTTAAGATCTCACTTTTATTTATTTATTTATTTATTTATTGGATATAATTGAGGAAATTGCCAAAATTTACCTTGTGAAAGGAAATTGGTTGAGAATGATAATTATTTTCGCTTACTTTTATGTTTCACAAAACTTTGTTTAGAGTTCTATACTTCACGTTGCCTTTATAGGATAATTTCACATTTTGAGTTGCCTTGAATATAGAAATAAAACTTTTAACAGCTCCTCTATGGTTCTATTATCGCAATAAATGAAAAGAAATAAATGGAAGAAATTTAAATTTAGAATGCTAAAGATTATCTGGAAATGTTACTTGAAATTTTTGTCTAAGATCAGTAAGTTACTGATACAAGTTCTCTGAAGAACTTGAAATGCATATTTTAAAATTTCCTTACAACTTTTTTTTTATGAATATGTAAATAATTGAATGGGGCATTGGGGGGAAGAGGGGAAATCCCGTCACTCAGAAATATAATATATATAAAACAATTTATACGAATTCAGATTTCTATTTTTAATTTCATTAAACTTATATACTAAAGAAAGTATTGCTATTTGCTGAATTTTCGAAAATAAGATTTCACTACCTTTTCAAGTTTTAAGTCATAAATGTATAAATGATATTTTTTAAAACTGGATTGACCTCTGACATAATTTGTTCTTGAGACAATTTGTACGCAAACTAGCAAGTTGACACACATGCTTATTCCTGCATAGTAAGCTAAATAGCAAGCGAAACTTTCTAATGATTTATCCAAGAACTCAAAACCGACATTAACTGTGGCGCAATCAAACAAAGATTAATTGAATCAAACCATTACACTATTTTTAAAATAGTGTAATTTGAAGTATTACACTATTTTTTAAAATAGTGTAATACTTCAAAACAACGGAACCTGAACCTGCAAATGATGGAATTTGTCTCCTATTAATAAGTTTTCTCATGTGAATAATGAAACGTATTGGAAATTTGAGAATAAAAACCACGCAAAAACAGTGGGTCCACTGTTCAGAAGTGTCCGCTAAATAATTTTTACTACACTTAAATTAATAATTTATAATTAAGAATTATAGGTTTATAAATTTAATTAAGCATTAAATTAAAAATAATCTTCATGGTAATTGGTAATTAAAAAAAAAAAAAAATGTAAATTACCTATGAAAGTGTTCACAGAGGAGATCTATTTAGAAAAGAAAAGACAAAAAAAAAAAAAAAAAAAAAGCACCTAAAAATGAACTTTTAATGAGTTTCGCTCCTTTTTAAAAATGAACTTGAGTTGAGCGCGTTCATTTTTTCAGACATGAGTTTGAACGCGAACTAACTCGTTTTTTGCACGATGAACTTGAGTTTGAACTAGTTCGTTTTTTTTCGTGAACTTGCACAACACTGGATGTAAATACATCACCTCTTGTTTAATTCCTATGCCAAAATACATCGTTTTGCAGGCATCTCATTGCAGCCGTTCGTTCCTGGCTCAACGCACCCTGTAAAGTTTGCTTCCCGCGACACTTGTCACCGGGAGAATCCGCGATTGTTTCTCTTGCGTGCGAGAACTGTTTAATTGGTTACTTTTGCGGTCCGATTAACGAATAAAAATCGCATATCCGTGATTTTAGGTGTGCGGACCTGTTTTTTCTTTAGGAGCGATTTTTAAAATTTGAAAATCAGTTCAGTTGGTGTTCCACCTTGGTGCAGAGAAGAATGGTCGGGCGCTTGCGTCCGTGCGTTATATTTTACCGTTATTTTTTTATATGTGGTCCCACACCCTGATACATTTTTAAATCTTTTTCCATCGAGAGATTTTTATTATTAACGGTTATTATGACTTCAAACTAAATTGTGAAAATGACCGGAGATGAGTTTTTTATTTAAATATTGTTGTAAAGTATCTTGCATTTCTTTTAAAGAAAAATGGCTATGTTATTACAGATTTGAGATTTGTAATGGTTATACACATTCTACACTCTGGAAAATAAAGAAGCCAGTTAATAAATATCTTTAAATTAGCACAATTGAATACTGCCTTTCTTTTTTCAAGACTGGGTATGTTTTACTTAAAATCTTTATTCTGAATTTTAAAATATCTTATAAATAAAAACAATAGAATAAAAATTGAATCTATCTTATACTTGGTATGTACCCATGTATGATCAGATCGAAGCCTTAGGGTTCATTCATCACTGTTTTCATACGATCACAATTTGTTAACATATTTTGTTTTAGATTAAAAGCAACCTCTATCCATTATTAAATAAAATTAAGATAAGTCTCTATTCAAGAGCAGGTAGTATATAAAGTGCCACCACATATGGTGCCGATCGTAAAATCAAAGATTGCATGAGGTGCATTGCCAGTTTTGGTCTGAAAGTGCTTTATTTAAGAAATTATTAGAAAGATGTATATCTTTGTTATTATTCATATTTTCATAGCCATAAGGGCAGTAATTATTGAAAGTAGTACTGTTTGTATGGGTGAAATTTTATTTTAAGATGCCTATTAGCCATTTCATTAATAATAGTAATAATAATAAAATGAAATAGTTAAATAAGAATTCATATATTTTTTCAAAAACATACTTTTGAAAAGTGTTTTTTTTTCAAAAAAAAAATTCCATAGTGGCATATTGAACTAAGTATTATAATCTAGTCTGTTGAATGTATTTAAACAAATGGTTTATCAAGAATAATAATTAAAAGCTTACTTTCACATTTGAAGTGTAATATATTGGTATGTATTTCTGGATTATATAGGGTATTATTCATTTGCAAAATAAAAATACTGTTCTGATTTAGAATTAATGCCAAGATAATAGAGAGAGAATATTTTGAAAATAGGCTGTATGATATTTTTGTATTTGAAGGAATAACATGTTATAATTTATTGTGTTTGGGAGTTTGCTATCACTTCTAAAAAATAGACATAATAAGATGGGTCAACTTCAGTTAATATGAAAATTTGTTATGAAATATAATAAGATTAAAGTAGATGAGTATGTCTGCTTGATATTTTGAAAATATATGACTATGTATTAACTTTTTTTATTTTGTCTCTGCAAAATTTTGACAAATTTTTCTTAAAATCATGACTTCTGAAAAAACTTATTATCTTAAATTCACAGTAACACCATTTAATGGTGATCCAGATCTTTTGGATTTTTTTATTGAACAGGTGCAGACTAAAATAGATTTTTTTAAATGGCATCCTAAACAGGCCCTTATTTTTATTAAATCTAAACTTTGCGACAGGGCTTTAAAATTTTATACATCGTCAATCCCATGCCAAAGAGCCAAGTCTCCTGATGAATTATTTCAGATTTTACGTAAGAATTTTAAAGGTGAAACAGAACAGAGTGTAGCGTTACAATATAATGCCATTAAATTTGATGGTTTGGAGAATATCCGAAACTTTGCTAATCGGCTCCAACATCTTGTTTATAAGAGGTTTCCAAAATTTCCACAAGAATCAATGGACCAACTACTCATTGCAAAATTAACAGATACTCTCACCCCTGATTATAAATTACATCTTTTAACGAGAAAGTGTAGTAATTTTGAGGAAATGGTTGACAATCTGGCTGCATATCAGGAGGTTGTTCAATCAGGTGAATCTTTGGCTGTTTCCCAGCCGTCATTTTCGAATATAAATCATTGCATGACTGCTGAAAGTGCACAGCACAATACCTCGGATCGGGACTCCTAGCTGCATCATCTCGAATTAAATTCAGATCGGCCCTCGCGGTCTGATGGTCATAAACCAACATGTCAGTGGTGTTCTCGGGTTGGACACACTGCCCGGTTTTGTTACAAATTAAAAGATTATCAGGGTGGCAGAAGATTTGACACAGATCGACAGGGATTCAGATCATGTCAAAGAAATAAAATTAGATCCAAATATAACCGCAAACATTCTCCTTCGGATGGACACTCCTCTCACACACACCCCCGGTCAGCACAGGCTCAATCGGAGTCAGCAACTTTTGAACATAAACGTAAAGGACTCAACTACAAAAATCGTCAGTTTCATAAAGACTGACAAATTTCTGGGAGAGGTCAGTCCTGCACTTCCTCTCCCATTCATAATGAACATTCGAATGGTCTAAAAATTTGTGGTCAGGATATAATCCTAAGATCACCAAGCACTAGATTAAAATTTCCTATCTCATCAAAAAGATTGGTCAGTTCAGTAAGTACTCAAACCATTGTTCCTGCAAATATATCATCTAATGCTACATCCCAAACAGAAAATCAGCCTGATGAGGATGTTATTTTTATTCATTCATTAAGATTTCTATTGTACACTCAAGCTGCCAGTCCTCACTTACCTATTGTTAAGTTAAACATAAATAAGTCATTACAAAACTTTCTTTTGGATTCAGGTGCGAGCATTTCAGTTTTAGCCAAAGGATATTTCAATAAATTCAGAAATGAATTACACTTTAAAAGAGTCGCTACAAAAGTTAAAATTGCTACTGTCAATTCAGCGGTATTTTGTGCGGGATGTATCAATCTATCATTCAAAATTGGCAAATTTTTTTTCAGACATACATTTTTTCTCATAGATATTCCTACAGACTCTAAATTCATTGGTATGTTGGGATTTGATTTTCTGAAAACCCATGGGGTCCTAATTGATTTAAAACAAAATCTCGTACAAATTAACGATTGTCATGTTCACATTTATAGCACAATTCCTGAAGATGAGTATGAGATTCCTGAATCCAAAATTAATTGCCTCCAAAATTTACCCGCTGTTCCTGAGACCAGTAGTTCTACCTCTAATCCTACTTTCGTAAACGATAAAAATTCTCAATTTGACTGTCAAGATGAAGTTAATAAATGTACACTCAAAAACAAAGTGATCATTCCACCGCTACAAACAGTTTATGTCTTTGTTATGTGCAAACAAATATATTGCTATTTATTTTATAAACAATTCTTATGTTACTGGTAACAAATATAATATTTCTTTCATGACATGTCACTTGTGTAATATGATTTCATGTTTATATTCATACTTATATATATTAATAGATATCTATTTTCATGTGCTGTGTTTACATTTAAAATATTACATTTATATTTTATGTGTATCTTATTTTTCTATAACAATTGAGATTATTTAATTTTATGAGCCATGTTATCCGCGTTTGTAATGATCGATAGATGGCGCTCTCTGAACACTGCAGTTGTTAGTAAATATAACAGGCACGTGTAATTATTATTCTTTCTCCGCCATTTCATCATGGAAAGTCGATTGCATAATATGAGGATATGCAGTGGTGTGATAATTTCACCTTAGCCCACCAGAGGGCGAGCATTTCATTACAATCGCGGATTGTCATTCGCATGATTTCCTTTAAAGAGAAATTAAAAAAAAAAAAAAAAAAAAAAAATTTTTTTTTTTTTCCACGTGAGTGTTTTCAAATAACAAGCTCATGTGTTCAGTGATTTTTTTTTTTGTTGATATTATGATTATATTATTTCTTCTTATAACAAGTTCGTATGTGTAATAACGATAAGTTTCTTTTAGTTGTAAAATAATTGATATATATGTTATATTTAGTAATGTTTCTGAATTTTTTTATATTATTCTTTTATACAATTTATTCACAAAAAATTTTATGTCTTTTGTCAACAAAAACCGTCTCTGGCTCTGTTCACAATTTCACCATATCCGGTTCATGTTTCCAGTGACATAAAATTTTTTGTAATTGGTCATGTGGGGATATATGATGTAAATACATCACCTCTTGTTTAATTCCTATGCCAAAATACATCGTTTTGCAGGCATCTCATTGCAGCCGTTCGTTCCTGGCTCAACGCACCCTGTAAAGTTTGCTTCCCGCGACACTTGTCACCGGGAGAATCCGCGATTGTTTCTCTTGCGTGCGCGAACTGTCTAATTGGTTACTTTTGCGGTCCGATTAACGAATAAAAATCGCATATCCGTGATTTTAGGTGTGCGGACCTGTTTTTTCTTTAGGAGCGATTTTTAAAATTTGAAAATCAGTTCAGTTGGTGTTCCACCTTGGTGCAGAGAAGAATGGTCGTGCGCTTGCGTCCGTGCGTTATATTTTACCGTTATTTTTTTATATGTGGTCCCACACCCTGATACATTTTTAAATCTTTTTCCATCGAGAGATTTTTATTATTAACGGTTATTATGACTTCAAACTAAATTGTGAAAATGACCGGAGATGATTTTTTTATTTAAATATTGTTGGAAAGTATCTTGCATTTCTTTTAAAGAAAAATGGCTATGTTATTACAGATTTGAGATTTGTAATGGTTATACACATTCTACACTCTGGAAAATAAAGAAGCCAGTTAATAAATATCTTTAAATTAGCACAATTGAATACTGCCTTTCTTTTTTCAAGACTGGGTATGTTTTACTTAAAATCTTTATTCTGAATTTTAAAATATCTTATAAATAAAAACAATAGAATAAAAATTGAATCTATCTTATACTTGGTATGTACCCATGTATGATCAGATCGAAGCCTTAGGGTTCATTCATCACTGTTTTCATACGATCACAATTTGTTAACATATTTTGTTTTAGATTAAAAGCAACCTCTATCCATTATTAAATAAAATTAAGATAAGTCTCTATTCAAGAGCAGGTAGTATATAAAGTACCATCACAGATACTACACCAGGCGGCGATCAAATCGCTTTCCTGGACTCGGCTGAATTAATGCGGAAAAGGAAGCTTCTGTTCCCGCGCTCGCTGCCCTATCTCGTTTTAATTCCTATACTCTTCTTCCGTGGTTTGGAGGGATGCAAAATTGGCCGAGAGATAGTTATTTGGCAAACATCCAGTTATTCGGTGTTCCCTTATCGCTCGTTTTCTCTCAGTCACCCCTATTTTAACACTGGACTCGTTCAATTCGCACTTTCGCAGAAGCTTCCATGGTCTCAAGAAATGTGGTTAAAGAATAATTTCTTACATATACCATCATAAAAATAGGTTGGTTGGTTGATAGAGTTTTACGTCGCCCTAGTGCTACGCACTAACAACAATAGGTACTCATGATTAATTAATCATGGAAACATACTATAAAACTTACTATATAATTATAGTGGTAGAGGAGTAATGAAAGAAATTATACCGGTAGGCACCCTGTATTAACAAAAATCTATATGTGATAGAGAAAAACTGGTTTCATTTTTGGTTTCAACTCACCGAAAAATATAAAGATTAGCTAACATTATTAAATCAAAATCTTTAATGTAGACCTGTGTTATAATATCCTGAGAGCATCCTGTAACTATCTCAAAAAGACATCCGGAGGGCGCGCAGCGATGTATTTTTCTACTTGTCACAGGTTCTCCTCTAAATAACAACTCCATCCTGAAATTATTAGATAAAAGACATCCGAAGGACATGCAGTGGTGTCTTCTTCTGGAAACCACTGAACATCCACCGTTGGTGACAGGATATTTCAGAACATCCAGCGGATAAGGCATTATCCTGCATGTGATAGTCTCCGGATGATCGCTGGATGTAATTTCGCTGTATGGGTAGCAGGCAACGCCCGCTTCGCTGGTCCCTATTTTTAAATGAATTACTCTAATTACTGAATTTTCAAAATTGCATTCATTTTTATCACGTGAAAAAAAAAAAGAGAAACAAAATCTGATTACTAAAAATGTCGCACCAGATTCTCACTGCCTTCGGAAAAAATTTCCAAAATGCTCTAACTCTTATTTCTATTATTTTCCCCCTTCGCCCCCCCCCCCTCCCGTCTATCCTAATAATTTTACAAATTCGAAAATATCCGCAATCGATTTGTAAGTATCAAAATCCTCTATGCACCAGTTTTGAACTATCTATCTCTATTTTTATTTTTTTGCCCCTCCGCTCCCACCCTTCCCACCCCTTCCAATAATTTTAAAAATTCGAAAATATCCGCAATTGATTTGTAGATATCGAAAACCTCTATGTACCAATTTTGAATGATCTAACTCTATTTTATTTTTGTTTGCATCTCCGCCCCCCCCCCTTCCCGGCCCTCCTAATAACTTTACACTTTCGAAAATATCCCCATTCGACTTGCAGGCCTCTAAAACCTATCTGTACCAATTTTGAACGGCCTAACTGTATTTCTATAAGTTTTTGTAAATGCCAGTTTTTTGAATGCAACAAATAAATACTTTTTCTTTGTCTCTTTTTTTATTTATTTTTTCCTCCAGCTGATTATTAATGTGATCTAAAATGCCAGTCCTTAGGCGGGCCGCAAATTGATGGCTACTGGGCCGCAGGTTGTGCACCTCTACCTTAGAGCATACCGCACCTCTCCTAAAGAGGAAGCTGAAATTAAAGATCAAATACAAAAACTATTACAAGCCAAAATCATTAAAGAGAGCCATTCTCCGTATTCATCCCCTGTAACATTAGTGTATAAACGAGAAGAAGGGAAGAAGACACGACTCTGTATCGACTTTCGTAAATTAAATTCTATAACTAAAACAGATGTAGAACCATTACCCAGAATTGATACTCTCCTAGATAAATTGGCTCAGGCAAAAAAATTTTCCACACTGGATTTAGCCAGTGGATATTGGCATATACCTATCCACTAAAAAGATACAGAAAAATTAGTATTTGCCACCACATTTGGATTGTATGAATGGATCGTTTTACCTTTTGGCCTTAAAAATTCCCCTGCAATATTTAACCGCACTATAAGAAGGATTTTACATAAGTATAAAATTGATTTTGCTTGTAATTATTTTGATGACATTATCTTTTTTTTTTCTTTTTTTGAAACAGAAGAACAACATTTAAAGCATTTAGAAACTATATTTCAAATTTGTGTCAATGAAAATGTAAAGTTAAAGTTATCTAAATGTAATTTTGTAAAATCTAAAATAAATTTCTTAGGTTATGAAGTGTCTAATGGCACTATAACACCAGATAATGCTAATATTGAAACTATTAAAAAATTAAAGCGTCCCATTAATGTTAAAGAGTTACAGAGGTTCCTGGGATCTGTAAATGTCTATAATAAATTTATATCAAATTGTGCTAAATTTCGCTACCCTTTAAACAATTTACTCAAAAAAAAAATGTACCCTATGTATGGGATGATAAATGCGAAAATTCATTTAAAAAATTGAAAAATGCCTTAATTGAAAAGCCTATTTTAAAATTGTATGATCCCAAAAAGCTTTGCCACTTATTTGTCGATGCTTCAAGTCACGGAGTTGGTTGTGCAATCAAACAGCCAGATGGGAAAGGAAAATTACACCCAATAGCTTACCATTCGTGAAATCTAAAAAAAATGAAAAAAAATTTGCTATAACTGAATTAGAATGTCTTGCCATCATAGATTCTTTAGATAAATTTTATCACTATTTACATGGTCAAAAATTTGTCATTCATGCGGCATTAACTTGGCTTAAAAATGTTAAAAATCTTAGAGGACGTTTTTTCCGCTGGTCACTTAAACTTAGTATGTTTGACTATGAAATAAAATATCAGAAAGGAACCACTAATGTAGAAGCCGATATGCTGTCCTGATTACCTGTAATGCAAAATATTTCTCACCAAGTACATCTCCTTGACTTGAATGATCTAAAACGTTTACAAAAAGAAGAGAACACAATAGTCAATAGTAAAAAGTATGTTGAAGTAAATGATCTCATAGTAACAAAAAAGAAAAGTTTATATAAGATATAAGATCATCGTTCCTATGTCACTAAGGTTAACATTGCTAAATAAAGCCCACACACAATTCGGTCACCCAGGAATTCAAAAAATGATCAATTTAATCACTCCACAATATTATTGGCCTTTCATAAATAAAGATATAGAAAATTTTGTTAAGCACTGCCATACCTGCCAAGTAAATAAAAAAATGTAAACAAAAAAGATTTGGCTTATTGCAGCAGGTACCTCCAACAGATAAACCATTTGAATGTTTGTTGTTAGACACTGTTGGTGGATTTAATTATTACAACTGTGTGAGTGTTCACACATATGTTCTTAAAAGTTTATTTATTTATTCAAATTTAATATATATAACAAAAGAAGGGATTAATATAAATAAAAATCTTTTTAAATGTATGTAATTCAATTAATTAATTATATAGAATTTCCCGTTTTATTTACAGATCAAAATCTTTCATTTATAGCGTTTCTTTGTCCTTTAATTGTTACAAACACATTGCTCTCGGAATAAATAAAGCAATTTTTATATCGGGGTTTTTGAAAACTAATGGTGTTTATACTTTTTCCCCGAAAGAATTTAATCAATTTAGCTATAATTATTTATTTGAGAAGGTTATTTAAAAGTCGTTATCAGCCTATTTCTAGCATAAGCAGCTATAAATAAAATAAAAAACAGTCATTTCAGTTCATATTTATTACCCTTATGTTTACATTAAAAGCTATTATTATTTCAAGCAGGTCATTATAGTTCTAAAAATAGATTTATAATGGATTTTTGCCGACTAAGCGGCGTCTATTAAAACTGTCGGTTTAAGTACGTTGAAGTTGAAGGACAGTTGGCGATGCTTTTCAATGTCAAATCGATCTAACTTTTGTAACGACTTTTTATATTCAAAATTTAGTATTAAAACATTGTAGGGACAAAGAAACAGCTTGGCATTCTTTAGGCTGAATTTTAACGATGCCAACCTTTGGGGTTGCACTTTACGTTCTCTGAGACTGGCCGATCTAGTTAACTTTTTCGCTTTTGTTTGCGTTCGTGTAAGACGTGAATTTTTGTGCTCCTCCTCTCCTCCCGTCCCAATTTTCGTACGAGATTCATATTTTCATCTGTAATTCAGTAAAGATGTAATATATTTTTGAAGATGATTGTTTTCACGAAGCTGACAATAAAACACCAGTTAATCTAATTGCTTCTTCGTATTTTATCTGCAAAAGGATTTTCCATTCAACAGTTTTTTTTATGGACTTCGACACGGCCATTCGAAATATGGATCTGGGTAAACATCTTGGTAATCTTCACCCCAACAACTCAACTAAAAAATACTTGCATGTGTCGTCGACCATGCAACACGTTATGCGTGGGGTTTTCCATCTGAAAGTGTGACAACTGAAGCTTATTCCAACTTTTTAAAACAGATTTTCCAAATTTAAGTCCCTGGAAAAGTACTAACTGATAGAAATGCTGCTTTTATTTCATCACGTTTTAAAAAATTCTTACGTAATTACAATGTAAAACACATTTTAACTAGCAGTCATCATCCCGAGACAAACGGAAAAATTGAACGTCTGAATCAAACTATCGTAGCTAGATTAAAGTGCAAAGTAAATTTTGCTTCATCTAAAGTATCGTGGACAAAATTACTAGAGGAGGTCTTAAGTCAGTATAATGCTACCCCTCATTCTGTTACAAAATTTTCACCTAGTTATCTATTGTTTGGAAATTTAACCTATGACCCTTTAATTCCTAATAACAATTATTATCCAAAGGTTGATGAAGCGAGAAAATTGGCAAAAGAACATACAATTGAATATCACAATAAAAATAAAGTAAGGTATGATGCTCGATTTTTCCCTGCTAAATTTAAAGTTGGTGATGAAGTATTATATGAAGAATTTCAATATCCTAATACACGTAAATTAACTGCTCCATACTCAGGACCCTATACCATTTTAAAACAGTTATCTGACGTAAATTTTGAAATTGATACACCAAATCCTCATTTTAAAAGACAGTCTGAAATTGTGCGTTCATCTAAACTAAGATATTATAATAATCTGCTTTCCTATCGTCTTAGTTTTTGCTTTCCTATCGTCCCATTACGTGCTGGATGAGGATCCTAGCTAAGTCGGAGAATTCGGAGGGATGTCGGGAGATATAACTTCCATTCTTTCGCTCAGTGGCACTAGCGTGCCTCCTAACTCTTTTTATTTTTAAGTTTTACAAATATTAATTTATTTACAAATATTACTAGACGTATTTATGAAATGAGGATCCTCCGCTCCTTACCCTCTTTTCTTTTAGGCCCTTGTTTACTCATGTTCTTCTGGACTTCATCTGATTGGATTGGAGACCCTGAAGAGCATGAGGCAACAAGTGTGCTCCCTCCTCTGATGAGATTTGTCAAAGAACCACTTTTACTTTTTACAGATATTACTTTTTTGGTTGACAAGCTCTCACAGAGTTTCACGGGTCTCTGCACCCATAAATATAATTTTTTGGGCAAACTTTTTCAGTGGTTTGTATCATTGTAGTAAGTTGAAGGAAGTGATTATGTAAAGCAATTTAGAAGAGTTATTATTGTGTAGTTTTTTTTTTTTTTTTTTCTTTTTAAGTATTGCTATTATCAAGTATTAGTATATAATTTTAAGTGTCAGTATTATTTATCGTAACAATATGATTTTTGGAATTGAATATAGTACATTATAGCATTGTTTATGTCTTAAATACGTATTATTTGCAAAAAGTGTTATCTTTTTGTGTTATAAACTTTTAATTGTTGCATTAAATAAGGAAAAAAAAAGGTGTATGGCAAAGTTTTGCTTAAAGACTCTAGTGATTATAAAGACTATATACTTGCTTCAACACTGGACATTTCGTTTCAAGAATATACCTAAATCAGAGATCTCCCACACGCATTAGGTTCTCAAGAAACTTTGTTGTCTAAGAACATTCATGAAAGCAAAGGAAAACAAACTGTTGCTATTGTTGTGTTCTACGACGTCTAAATGAAAACGTTTTCATGTAAATATTGGCCAAAAACCCTTTTAAATATCTATTTTATATGCTACTTTATTGAATATGTTATATAATACTTTTTTCATTATGTTTATTTTTTTATATATAGTATCATACAGTTGTTCTATTTTACTAGTAATTTTTAATATGAAGTATTAATGTGTGTTTACTAAATATAATGAATAGTATATTCATCAATTAGTCTGGAAAGTTAAAATGTGCATAATATGTTTATTCATCAGCAAGCTTATTGTTAATCTTGTAACGCCTCTGTATATTCCCAAGGCAAATGGAGTCATGGAAGTATTAAAATTAGTGAAAAATAATTAAATTAAAATAAATCAATCCTAAGTAAATAAATCAAGAAACAGACAAAAATTAAAATAAAATAGAGTAAATCAAAGTTATTAGGTCCGTATCACCTGGAACATCATCTACCTCCAGGTGAGCTCCCACGGCTTTGCAGGCAAACCCGGGGGATATCGCTTGGGAGGGGGGGATATGAAAGGAAGAAAAATAAATAAATTTAAATTATTAAAAAAATCCAAATTAAAAGTATAAAAATCGCTAGCCGAAATTACAATCGCGACCAGTCCAAAATGAATAATTAAATTAATCATTTAATTACAATCGCGATCAGTCCAAAATGAATAATTAAATTAATTATTTAAGTATTTTGATATCTGGAAATATCCTATAAATAAATTTAATGAGCAATAGAAAAATATCTGGGCGCCGGAAAGATTTAATTAAAGAATAAAAGATTTATGATTTTAAATTAGGGTATGATTACTTATGTCAAAAAAAAAAGCAATAAATAATTATATTAATGACTTGGCGAATTGGCGGGTTAAGGTTCCAGATGGTCTGGGGGAAAACAAAAAAATAACCAATAAGGAAGAAAGAGAAAGTGTGTTAAGCCAATTAAAGAAAATGGGAGGAGGTTGGAAATGTGCCGGATTACGCCAAAAAATAAGGGTTTAAAAGATGGAACTCGCCAAAATTTAGGGCAGACCACAATTTTCTAGTGCTAATAAATTGAACGTAGCTCGCTCCTCCAAAATTACGCAGGTCCTAAAAGCATCCTACACGAGTCCGGCGACTGGAAGCCGCGGAGCCCCGATGCTATGTGCCGTATGGGGATCGGCGATTCGTCCGTCTGACTCCATTCGCCTTCCGCTCTGTCCTGACTTCGCAATAATGAAAAAATAAAGATGTTGCCTGAAAGAAAACCTAGTAATCATTGTGTGCAACGACTATCATCTCTCTCTTCTTCAGTAAATAATAATCATTACATATAGGGGAAAGTTGGATAAAACGGGATAGTCTGACAAAACGGGATACGTCGCCTAGGGACCTGTCTAGTACTGCTATCGAGCGGACGACGACAGAAACTTGTTCTCGGCCCACATTACACCATTCTCAGTTCGTCCCGCCTCGAGACCACTAGTTGATGAAAAGTTGTAGCTCTTATAACTTTTTTACTCTGATTTCTTGGCACTTTCTACATTTACATGCGTTGTTTTCTAGATTATATTGCCTACATATATGGGAATACAATTCCGGTGAGTATTACATTTGATTAAGCATTTATTAGCGAACATTCTCATGTGTAGTTTATCTAATTTTCTTTTCAAATTTAGGCATCAGTCATGTTTGTTTTGAAAAGTGTCGGAGTTGGACAAAACGGGACATTTATGAGTTGGATAAAATGGGATACAGTTTTTTGATGCCGTATATTCGTCCCTCCTATGTTTGTATTGCCTCGAGTGAAGGAAAACCCACGACTCATGGATGATGCTTTCCCAGTATCATTTGCAGTGTATCACAAGACTGGCTGGATCATGAAGGAGACCTTCATTGTTTGGTTTAAAAAATTCGTAGAATTTTTCAATCCTACTCATGAGAAGCCAGTGCTGTTGCTACTTGATGACACAATAGTCACACCAAATGTTTGGAAATTGTAAATTTGGCAAGAGGAAATAATGCAACCATCCTAACCTTCTCCCCACATACAACTCATCGCATTCAGCCCCTGGATGTCAGTTTCATGGCTCCACTGAGCACGTATTATGAACAAGAAGTTGAAAAGTGGCTGTTCAACTATCCAGGTAGGTACGTAACAATTTACGAAGTTGCAAAACTATTTAACGCAGCCTATTCACGGGAAGCTGTTGCAGAAACTGCCGTTGAAGGGTTTAGAAAAACTGGCATAAGTCCTTACAATCCTGACGTCTTCCCAGATTACTTATTTGCACCCTCTGTCACCACAGACCACCCTACGTCAGACCTGCAACAATAACCTCCAGGCGGTGGGTACCAGACTGATATGAGCAAAGACCAAGAGCAGCCTTCAATTTTTTGTAGGAGTGGACCAACCAACAAACTTGTCAGGAGACAGCCTATGTCCAGACCAACCTGCAACATCCTCAGGGGAGAAATGATTAGAACTCTCTTGTTATCGACCTAAGCTACCATTTTCCATCTCTCCAAAGTTTGTTCTGCCTGTACCTCAAGTAAAAGGGCCTCAACCAGAAAAAAGGGCTGATAGGAGAAAGAAGAAAACTGTAGTAATAACATCATCTCCATATAGGAGTGAGTTAGAAATGGAAGAAAAAGAAAGAACGATTAAACTACAAAAAAGAACCAAGAAAATTGAAGAAAAGGCTGCTAAGAAATCCCTCTTAAAAATTCCAAAAAAGAAGTTTGTAAAAAAAGGAAATGGAAAAGAGGATGAAAAAGAGCTACCAGGTCCAGCCAAACCTAAAAGTAGGCCTAGAATCCAAAGGAAAGCCTAATCCTGATGTTAAAAGTCAAAACATAGAAAAGTTTAATAAACCTTCAGCAAACAGCCAAGAATGCATATCGTCATCGTCTGAAAATGAAACAGAGGGAGGAGAAACCTGCATATTTTGTAATGCACTGAACGTCGACCCTAAGGCTGGAGAAGGTTAGATCCAATGTTCTGGATGCCAAGAATGAGCTCACGAAGCGTGTTCTAATGCCGACGAAGAGGACAGAGGACGACACCTTTATGGACGACACCGACGACTTTTGTTCTGCTATAGGCCTAAATAAAAGGTCTCCTTTCCGATTTTGTAAATAATAACATAAAAAAACTCTTATTTTAAGTCTCTCTGATTACTGAAGACATTGTTCTTTCAAGCAGAAATTTTGCTTTACAGGTTTTTGCCAGTTAATTATGCTTTTCAGTTAGTTTTACACAAAAAATTAAACATTGTAATCCCTATTCCGTTTTGTCCAACTCAGGTATGCTAAAATGGGATGTGTAAGAGTTTGGTAAATAATTATTTTTACTATTTCACAGTCATTAAAATTAGTTAAAACTATGTTTTTTATTTACTTCAATAAATGTTGTAGTTACAAACAGCAGCGGCGACTTTGAAAATTTTCTGGGGGGGGCTCGAACCAAGGCCGTAGCCAGGATTATTTTTTGAGGGTGGGGGGCATCACATTTCTAATACAAGGTCATCAAATATGGTGTAATAATGTACACACGCTTACCCAAGGAAAAGAACATATGCACACACAAACAACGGCCTGATTAACACAGGGGCACGTGCCAGGGGCTCTGAGTAGCAAAGGGCCCCAAAACTGGACCTGGAAATGCCATCATAATCTTTGCCATTTAGTTTATGTAAATCGAATTTATATGGCAGTAACTTTTGTAAAAATAGTTATATTACTTTGCATCGATGTTTCTGAAAACTTTTGCTCCTCATGCACAAACCATAAGTGATTGGGATTCCTGTAGCACAGTAAAGGGAATCATCTTCCTCTGAACTCACCCCCCCCCCCCCCCGCGCCCCATACAGAGACTTTCAGCCTCTCTTGTTTTTCTTTCTTTTTTTCTTAGTCGATTAATGTCCATTTTCAATTGCAACAACCTTACTTTACAGCTATGATTTTGGTAAAAAACTAAATAAGAAATAGAGGAAAGAATTTCTTGTTTAATAGAGAATCAGTATTCAAAAATTTCTGGGGGGGCTGATCCCTTACAGAAAATTTTCTGGGGGAGCTCGAGCCCTCGAGCCCCCACATAGTCAGCACCACTGGTTACAAAAAAAAATAATGTGTGGTTTTCTTCAACACATTTTTCATAGTAAAAAAAAACAAGAATGGTATCCCGTTTTGTCCAACTTTCCCCTATATTTTTATATAAAATTTTATCGATTAGATTATTTAAATCAAATAAATTAGTTCTTTTTTATTATAATCATTGATAGAAGATAGATTCTAAAAATGGTCAAATCGTGTTCTACACCTCTCAAAACGAGTAAATCCATCAAAAACCCAAGGTTGAAAATTTTTACGAATCCAATACTTTCTTCTATTGAATATAGAAGAAAATAAAAATAAATCAATAATAAAATGTTGTTTTAAATTTCTGAAGTTCAATTAACTTTAAATTAAACTTTTATTTTATCTTTGTGATTAATTTCATTTTAAGTGAAAAAGTGAATCAGAGTCCAGCATCAGGTCCGTTAAACCGATTTTATCCGAGTTTGTTAGGTAGGTTTGGGTCTGGTTGACTAAATTTTTTCTCTTGCTTGTTAGGTTTGGTTCAGGTTGACTGATTTATTTTTCTTATGGGTCAGGTTAACTGTATTTTTTTCCTGGGAGGGAGCTGGGTTGACTGATTTATTTTTCTTGTGGATCTAGTTTCGATTAGGTTGACTGATTTTTTTTTTTTTTTTTCCCTGCGGGTTAGGTTAAGTTTTCAACGAGTCGGGTCGATTTGAGAACATCTTTCAAAAATTTTTATAATAAACAGAAATTTGTTTGATATAATTATAATCATATTACATAGTCCCATGATTAAATATTCCTATACACAAATTATTACATACATATCGCAGAAAGGCAATAAACAAAAAAAAAAAAAAAAAATCCTATATATACTAAATTTAAATCATATTTTTGTACTCTTGTTGAAGTACACAACACACATAAATGGTTAAAAATTACTAATCCATTTTTCAGATTTTTAAATTTTCAACTTAGTGTATCAGTAACTCCATTTAAAATTTTTTTTATTATTTACTAACTGTGACAATGAAAATTTATTTTATTTTATAACTTTAAAAAGTTTCGCATGATTTTCAGATGAATCATTAAATTTTATTTAGTTTTTGGGTTTCAGATATAAAGAAATCAGGTTCGGGTTGACGAAAAAATGTTTTTTGTTGGTTGTTTGATTCTAGTCTAAATTCCTTGTATCAATGCTGTTGGGAGATGAACGTTCCACAGGAATGCACAGCCTATGCAAAATTAATGGTTGAATGATGATTTGACTAGTTTCTGGTGTTTTGTACAAGGAAAGATAGTGGCAGTTATGAAACAGAAAGGCTCATTTTTTAATAGTAAAAGTTTTTTGCATGTCAAGAAAAAATAATATGGATTGCGTGTATTTTTTAAATATTTAAAACTTTATATTTTCTAAGATATAACCATTTAAGAAACCCTATTTTTATCTGTAAAAATTCAATTTTTCATATTCCCCCCCCCCCCCCCCCAAAAAAAAAAAAAAAAAAAAAAAAAACTGTTTTTTTTTTCCCTGCCTCAAAATTTCCAGAAATTTTACATCTCTAATCCTGATAAAGTAAGTCAGTTTTAGATCTCGGGAATCGGTGTTTCAAAAAATGGTTCAAACGATTTTTCTTTCTTTCTTTCATTTTTTTAAATATTTTTCAACGGTTCAAAAAGTGTTAATGACTTCGGTTTGTCTGTCTATCTGTCTGCACTCTGACTCCCGTCAATATTCATGGAATTTCTTGAAACTGATATATGTTATTCAAGTTCACTATCAGATGTCCCTTATTGAAAATTGAGTGAATACCTTTAGTAGTTTGTGTACAGGGTCACTCGAAAGTATTCCAAAGCATTATGTTCTATAAAAGGTATTTCTATACACCATATTTTAATACCTTTACTTTGCACAAATCTCAATGAAATTGAAATATGTTATTCAAGTTTACTATCGGATGTTCCCCATTGAAAATGGAGTGAATACCATCTCAGGTTTGTGTACAGGGGAATGCATAAAAGAATGCTTTCTATAAAATACAATATGTTTGCATTAGATGTATAGGGCCACACAAAAATATTTAGTTACTTTAAGGGCTATTAATGGAAATTTGCTGGAATTGCATTTTCGTTTCTATTAAACGTTTTTAACACTTTCTAAGTTCTAACACTTTTTAATTTTGTATATGATTTCAATTTCTGGATCTGTCTGTCTAACTGTTCGTCTTTCTATCTCTCCGTTTGCCCGCCTCGAAGTTCCTTAAATATTTTTAGAATTTTTAAAAATTGATATACACTGATGTAAAAAAAAATCCCAACACCAGGAAGGAGCTGTGCTAGATAAACGAAATTTGGTAGGCGTGTTTATACATCTGAAAGATGACATCGATTCAAATTTCGAGCTACGCGCATAAGTGTGGCGCTAGTAGCGAAACTATGAACATGCAAATGAGGTTTGCTTTAAATAAGCGCTGTAAGGTTCGTGATCGTTATTTACAGTTGATATTTGACGTAGTGGGTTAATGTTAGTCAAGGATGCCTCTAAGAAGACGAAGAAGCCATTATCAACAGCTCACTGAGTTTGAACGAGGTCGTGTAGTAGGGCTACGAGAAGGTGGGTTTTCTTTCCGCGATATTGCAGAAAGACTTGGCAGGAATGTATCCACTGTGCATGAGTATTGGCAGCAGTGAAAAAGGGAAGGTACTGCCTCAAGAAGACCGGGTTCCGGGCGGCCACGTAGCACTACTGAGAGGGAAGACCGCCGTGTTCGGCGTATGGCTGTGGCTAATCGTACTGCGTCTGCAGCTGAAATTCGAGCTGCAGTTGGCACCACAGTGACACAACGAACTGTTACAAATCGGTTACTTCAAGGACAGCTCCGAGCCAGACGCCCTGTAGCGTGCATTCCACTGACTCCAAACCACTGCCGTTTGCGACGTGAGTGGTGTCAAGCTAGAGCTCATTGGAAGACGGAGTGGAGATCTGTTGTGTTTTCTGATGAAAGCCGGTTCTGCCTTGGTCGCAGTGATAGCCGTGTGTTGGTTAGAAGGAGGCCAGGTGAACGCCTGCTAGCGACCTGTCTGCGGTCTAGACACACAGGGCCTACTCCTGGAGTTATGGTTTGGGGAGCAATTTCGTATGACAGCAGGAGCATTCTCGTGGTTATCCCACGCACCCTGACTGCAAATTTGTACGTCAGTCTAGTGATACAACCTGTTGTGCTGCCATTCATGAACAGCACTCAAGGGGGTGTTTTCCAACAGGATAACGCTCGCCCTCATACCTAATTTAAATAACTAAATTTAATATTGAATTCTCGGTAGTACACATTTATTGCGCTGTCTTAAATAACTGATCTCTTATAAAATTATATATATATATATTTATAGAGATAGAGCGCTTGTATAATTTTTATTTATATTAAATAATATTAATAATGAATAGGTAAGATTTCACTTACCTGTTGTTTAGCTTCCCTCTTGTGGTTTTGTGAGTATACACATATGCCTTACAACCAAATGATTTTATATGCGAGAGATTTGGTTTATTTCCATTCCATTTTTCATATGGTGTTTTATCGCATGCACTCGTTGGCAATCTATTCTGTAGATAATTAGCAGTTATAAGGGCTTCACCCCAAAATTTATTTGGCAAGCTGCTTTGTCTTAACAAACATCCGGTCATTTCAACCAATGTTCTATTTTTTCTCTCCGCCACACCATTTTGAGGAGAACAATGCGGTACTGTTAATTGGTGTTCGATTCCTTCATTCGCAAGAAAGTTTTGAAATTCATTGCTTTTATACTCTCCGCCGTTATCGGTACGCAATATTTTTATTTTCCTGCCGAACTTGTTTAAAGTCAACGCATAATATTGTTTAAATTTATCAAACACCTCATTTTTATTTCGCAATAAGTATGTAAATGTGAAACGACTGTAGTTGTCGATAAACGTTAAAAAATAATTTTTCCCTCCTATTGTGGAAGTTTGAAAAGGTCCGCAAACATCTGAAACAACTAGATCTAATGGTTTTTCTGCCCTAAAAGTTGCCTTTTTTGGATAAGTGTCATCCTCCAATTTTGAAATGATACAGATTTCGCATTCTGTGTTGTGTTTACATTTACTTAGCTCTATTCCAGTTGCCATATTTTTGTCGACGAGTTCTTTTATTTGTTGTAGATTTTTATGCCCTAGTCTTTCATGCCACAATTTAATACAATTTTTACTTTCGCAAGCTTGTACAATATTTACACTTTCGGAAAATTTTTCGCTCGTTTGTAGTTCATATAAATTATCTGTCAAGTTCGCCTCTATATAAGTTTTATTCCCGAATTTGATTTTACATTCATGATTTTTAAATATGGCAACACAACCATTCTCTGTTGCTTTCTTTACCGATATTAAATTTGTTGCTATATTGGGTATGTATAAAACCTCTTTTAAAGTAATATTGTTTATTTCCTTATCCGAGTTAATTACTTTAAGATTTACGTCGCCGCAACCCTGTGAGACTACGGAGTGCCCGTTCGCTAGCATAACACTAACCTTTTCGTTGTCTTTCAGATTTGTAAATTGATTTATGTCGTTGCAGATATGCCTGCTGCTCCCACTGTCGTCTGTCGACTATCCATGAGTTATGCTCGGTTTTATCAATGATAAATGTAAGATTCTTTAATTTGTTTTCAGTTTCCTTTATGAGTTGTGTTTTATTTTTGTTTTTGTACTTGCTGGGATTGTTACCGCTGTTATGAAAATTATTATAACTCCTTTGGTTATGATTTGGTCTGGCGTTTAAATGCCAGCATTCGTTACGGGTGTGTGAATTCTTTCCGCAAAAATTGCAATGTTTACTTGGTGGTGTTTTACGCTTAATTTGAGTTTTATACGCGTTTTCACCTTTTGTTTGGTGATTTTCTGTCCTTTTAATATATTCGTCAAACAATTTACTTTTAATATACTCTGGTGTAAGTTCTTCGTCATTTCTGGCTTCGATAGCCGTTATCAGGGTATCATAACTAGGAGGTAGCGAGCACAACATTAACGCTGATAAGTGCTGCTCATTTATTTTTTCTCCTATCGCTAACAATTTGTCCCTTAACTTATAAATACTAGTTATGTGTTCTATCAGATTTCCCCCTTCTGCTAGTTTGGTGGAATATAATTTTCTGAGTAAGAATAATTTGCTGCTCAGATTTGCCCTCTCATGTATATTTTTAAGTGCATCCCATGTTTCCCTGGCTGTGGACAGGTGTTTTACATACACTATCTGTGTGTCTTCTATAGCTAAATTAATTATGGCGCGCGCTTTGCGATCTTTAGATCGCCATTCATCAGTAACCGGGTTTGGGGGCGCTTCTATAATAACCTGGAAGAGATCCTCCTTCGTGAGGAGCATTTCGATCTTAAACTTCCAGCTGTCATAATTATTAGCATCTAATTTCTCAATGTATGTTGTTTCCTTTGCGGATGCTGCCATTTTTGTTATTTATTTATTTTATCGAAATATACTATTATATATTATAATATACTGCGTATATTTATAATAGTATTCAAACAGAGCAAATTTACTGAGTGTTTATCAATATCAGTTATAAAATTTTTGTCTAGTTATGAGCACATACCAGTTGATTTCAGTATATAATAATTCACACTTATATTATTTGTATATATATATATGCTTAATTGAATTTCTTCAAACACATAGATTAATTATATTTCATAATTTCTTTCTTTTTAAGTCCCAGTGCTGTAATTTTATTCATCGTTGCGCTCTTTTATTTATGAGACCCTTTAATTAAGAGAATCAGTCTCATAATCTAATTTAAATAACTAAATTTAATATTGAATTCTCGGTAGTACACATTTATTGCGCTGTCTTAAATAACTGATCTCTTATAAAATTATATATATATATATTTATAGAGATAGAGCGCTTGTATAATTTTTATTTATATTAAATAATATTAATAATGAATAGGTAAGATTTCACTTACCTGGATAAGACATACAGCACTGGTTCACCATGCGTCCAATTAAGTGTTTTAATCCTTCAGCTAGACACAATCTTACTTCGCAGTCAAGCTGAAAATAAACTTATAAACATTTTAAACTATTAGTTTTACTTGTGTAAATTATGACTGATTTGAGGATTTTTTCTTTTATGCACAACTTTAATTTTCTTGAATAAAATATACATCTTTTATAGTAAATGTATAATATAATATATATAAGAGCGTTTTCAAACGCCCTGCTGAATTAGAGCTACATATTCACAGAAAGCAGCATAACATCTAGATTAGAGATTGAAATCGAGCGGGAGGGAGTTCCATAAAATGATGAGTAAACAGTTTCTGTTCTTCCTTTAACTGGGAGTGCCGCATATTTTCTCTCTACATCTGCATTGAATATTATTCGGGATAAATGATAGTCTTTAAGACAATTCTTGATTAAAATGAAAAAATATCGGTCACACAAACGTCAATTTAATGTTGTTTTCTAACAATACCGCTGTTGTAACCCAACATGCTCTACAGAGTGTCGACATGTTGCCTTGGCCAGCTAGATCACCAGATCTTTCTCCAATCGAGCACGTGTGGGACATCATTGGACGACAACTCCAGCGTCATCCACAACCAGCATTAACCGTCCCTGCATTGACCGCCCAAGTGCAACAGGCATGGAACTCCATCCCACAAACTGATATCCGACACCTGTACGACACAATGCATGTACGTTTGCATGCTTGCATTCAAAATTCTGGCGGTTACACCGGTTACTAATGTGCCAACATTTCACATTTGAAATGGCTCTTCTCGCCAATGGCTCTAACTGTGATCTTGAAACTTTAATCAATTAAATATGTTACCTAGACAAATGTATTGCTGAAATTTCATTACTGTACAATAATTTTTTCTTGGTGTTGGGATTTTTTTTTCCATCAGTGTATATTATTCAAGTTCACTATGGAATGTTTCCTATATAAAATGACATTGACATTAATAGGTCCTATACAACTGGTTTGTGTACAGGTACATCCAAAAAAAAAATTCCAATGCATTACGTTTTAGGATAGACATATATATATATGTATTTAAATAACTTTCTAGTGTAAAAATGATAAAAATAATCTGGTGTGTCACTCACACGACTTTCTCTTACCCTGAAATTTAATACTATAAATACAGGTTGGAGATTAAGAGGTAAAATAACGATGTTATGTAAACCTATATTAAACAATTCAAATTAGGCTGCGGAAGAGTTTTATATGATAATTAACTCTGTGTGAGAGGGGCTACCGCCCCTCTCAACCCCCCGTTTCATTAATGCACCTAGATTTATATAAAATTTAATTAGGATATTAAAAATAATTCTGTTTTTAAAAAATAATTTATTAAAATTATTATTTAAAAAAATTATCTTTTATGATAATGAAGACGATTTCCATATTAGAGAAGTAGTATAACACTAAATATCCAAAAGAAGTCCATTTTATTCTCAATATTAAAAAAAAAAAAAAAAAAAAAAAAATTTTTTTTCGTTAAAAGTAAAAAAAAATCGATAACTTTGTTTTAAATTATCGCAGATCGATGGTTCAACCATTCGTTTTAAAAGTATTGGCGAGCTCTTTTGAAAAATACCCATCATGAAAATTTACTCCCCTCGAGGGGGGACTTCCCCCCCAGGGGGGGAGGCGAAGCTCCTACATACGCAAATTTTTTGTCTATCTCTATTACAAAATATATATATTCGTTTCATTTGGTTTAGTGCAGTCTATAGACGTTAAACTCTAGTTACCTAGTAATTAAACTCTAGTTACCTTTACTAATGTATTAGAATTCTCTTGATTGTCCCTGTACACGAATCATTTGCTTGATCTTAATGAAAAGCTTACTGTAGCATCTATATATGATACACATTTAGAATACCAAGTTTGGAATGTCTGCTACTATTTGTTCTTGAGATATGCTGATAACAGACACACACACACACACACACATACACACAGACCATTTGCTAAAAACATGATTTTCGTATTCAGGGGACCTCAAAACGTGTAAATATAACGAAATCTCGCGTTCGAAAATTTGACCCAAAAACAATACTTTCTCTACCTTATGGGTAAGAGAACGTAAAAAGTAAAAAAATGACATTTGCTAATAATATCCTAAAATAATGTTTTGTATAGAATATGGTATGGTTAATCGTCCGATTTACAGGGCTACACCAAAATATTCAGATATGCATAAAAGGTTGCAATTAGGATCTCGGGACTGAATTTTCTTTTGTGGTAACCATTTTTAATACTTTCCAACAATGTTTAAAAGTGATTATGAATACAATTAGTCCATTTTTATGCCTTTCAGTCCTGTCTGTCCGTTTCGGGATGGGATAACGTAGGCAAAGAACATTGAAAGTTTGCGGTACAAGTATGTACAGTTGGAAAGTGTAAGTAATTAATGCGTACCGCATGATTTTTCGTTCTTGTTTTTTTTTTTTTTTATTCGCTATGTAAGTTTGCTTTGTCTTTACACATGTATAAGCTTTGCCTTTACCGGAAAATTTTTAGAATTCTATTTCGTTAGGTCAATTTTATGCTTTCTGATTACATTATCTCGAAAAGTGCATAGACTACATGTAATACTGGGTAATGGAAGCCGTGAGGTTGTTTCATAAGATTTTTTTACTTTCCGAACACTATAGTGAGGAAAGTATTGTAATCATGTCAAAAATCCGAATTCGAGATTTTGATGTTTCTATACGTTTTGAGGTCCCCAGAGTCCGTTTTCACTATTTTTACGATGATGTATGTATGTGTGTGTGTATGTGTGTAAACACGCTAGCGTCTAAAGGCTTTGTTCGATTAACCTGAAAGTTGGTACGTATATTGTAAGTCACCATAGTACGAACCCTATAGATTTTGGTGAATCTAGCACTTATAGTTTTTTTACAGGGACACAAAGAAAAATTCTTTATCATTATGGCCTATGGGACCAAAATCTTAAAAGTGCGATAGCATCTAAACGCCTTATTCAATTGAGCATAAATTTTATACCCATATTATAGGTCACAGATACTCAATCTGTATAGATTTTGGAGAATCTAGCACTTATAGTTTTTTTACAGGGACACAAAGAAAAATTCTTTATCATTAAGGCCAATGGGGCCAAATTTTTAAAAGTGTGATAGCGTCTAAACGCCTTATTAATCTGAGCAAAAAAATTGTACACATGTTATAGGTCGCATTTGCACCAACTGTATAGATTTTGGTGAATCTAGCACTACAGTTTTTTTACAGGGACACAAAGAAAAATTCTTTATCATTATGGCCTATGAGACCAAATTTTTAAAAGTGCGATAGCATCTAAACGCCTTATTCAATTGAGCTGAAAATTTGTATGAATATTATAAATCACTGTTGCACTAACTATAAGCATTTTGGTGAATCTAGCATCTATAGATTTTTACAGGGACAAAACGAAAAATTCTTTATCATTATGATCTAAGGGCTCAAAGTTCAGTAGCGTTAAATAAAACCTCGTATGATATATGGAGAAAAAAACACTCTATTATGGTTTTCTCTCTTTTGTTTGTTTAGCAATTCCTCTTTCTTTATTTTATCTACAAAACTGTTAGTTACTCAATGTTCGGAAAGTCGAGTGGAGTCACTCCAGATTTTTTTTAAACAGGTTCCATTTTTATTTTTTTAAAAAAAATTATTAATTATTTTTATAAAAAAAAAAAAAAAAAAAAAAAAAAAAAATGTTTTATGTAACTGTTTAAACAATTCGCCATTAGTGCCTCATTATATAACCCTAATTTTATATACTTTCGCTGTTGATTAATTAAATATGTCAAATTTTCTGTGATAAATTTACAGAATTAGCAGTTTCTTTCTTAGTATTGAATACGTACGAATTTTCTATTTATGGTTTTCTATGGATTTATACATTTTCAGGTCTCCTGAACACGATTAGATCATTTTCAGAAAATGCCTGGATGTGTGTGACAAATTTTGTTGCATCTCTCGATCAAGAATCAACGAACAAAATTTCATTAAAAGTTACATTTAAATTCAACTTCTTGAAATAAATTGATGTCTATCAGCTTTTTGTGATTATCGCTTTCTCCCTGTTTTTATCGTAATCTTTAATTTTCGAAGTTTCGTATAAATGCACAAATATGAGGACTATTTTTAAACAAATATTTGTTTAAAAAAAAAAGTTTAGAAAAATAATAGTCATAACAGCACTCCTGCACCTCTGTCCCGCCAGTAGCCGAGTCGTTCTACTCTCAAAGCTGGTAGAGGAGGGAGCACCAGATCGAACCCAGATCACACTCTTAGACTTAGCTGTTTGGAGTTTTCAGTGTTTTTCTCCGAAACTAGCGTAAATACGAGATAGGACCCCTAAGAAAGACGAGCGCACACTACCTAAGCCTAGTGCACTTGTGTAGTCAAAATAGCGGCGGATCCAGAAAGCCTTTTTGGGAGGGGCGATATAGAATTATATGTAACCAAGGGTCACCCCCCCCCCTTTTTTTTTTCGGGACACATTTTAAGGATGAAAAAATTTTACCCTTTTAGTCACCCTATTTTTATACAATAATCTTGAATTTATCTAACTTCGACAAATTACTATGAAAATACCTGTAAAAAAATAGTGGTAGCAAAAAAGGCGAAAATTTCTCATCCTGAAAAGTGTCCTGAATAAATGGTGGTGAGTACGAAACTTGTACACTAAGCAAAAAAAAAAAAAAAAAAAAAAAAAAAAAAAAGGCCCGCACTGCAGAAAAAATGACTTATACCTTTTTTATTTGTAATAACTTTAAAATTAAGGGTTGAAACAAATAAAGCTGTCTTGTTTGCATAATAACAAAGGGATGAAATGATATCTATATGTATTTTCGATATAATAATTCGTTTTATTACACTCTACGAAGTACTTTATAAGAATTTGCATAAAACTTTCGTTTTAAACAAAATGCAATAACCATACACTTTGTATTCTATTATGATTTATTATATGAAATAAACAAGTTATATTTTAATATATGAAATACTATTTATTTGTTAGATCTAAGCAATTTTTCATTAAAAATATGTATTCTGTATTGGGTTAATTCCACCTTTATATGGAATTACTGCTTTAATGCACAATGGCATAGTATTATACAGTGTTTTAATATAAATCTCAGAAATTTCAGTGTGCCAAATATCACAAATAATTTTGTCTAGTTCTGGCAGAGTTGTAGGCTGCAAATTTCGAATCCTCTCCCCCGCCTTTTTATAGACAAAACATTTTCTAACGGATCGCGATTCGGACTATTTCCATGTCTGGTAAAGAAGAAATTCTACTATATATTTTGTGGGATTTAACTTAAAGTGAAAAAAGATATGATTACTTACAGAATTATAGGTTCTCATGGGAATGGATAGGAAAATTTGACAATTTGAAGTGAATAAACATACCACAGACGCCGTGTAGTAAGGTGCATTATCATCTTGAAATGCTGTTTGCGGAAATGTCCAAGATACCTCCAAAATAGTCGGTCAGGCACCACTTTTTATAAAGACTGTGCTTTATTTCAAGTTAATTGATCCCTTGAGCATAAAAATTTGCCCGACTGTTTGAAAAGTTATGCACCTCCATACCATAATGTACGGAGAATGTGTCATTGTTTTAAAAGTGCAGTTTTCATTAAGTAGGTGATATTTTCGTTGTCAGATATGCTTGTTTTCTTTAGCTCGAAATAAGTTAAACTTGACTCACCAGAGAGAACCAGTTCAGCTCAATAATTAACTAATCATTTTTTAATTTTTTTAGCCATCCGAGGTCTTGCTTTCCTAATTCTCTTCACTAAGAACGGAATTTTTTCAAATTTTCTGTCTTTTAAACCTGTTTTGTTTAATAGTTGCTGCATTGTAGTTAAAGAAATTATACTGCTAAACACTTTTTCTGAATCTCTTTTAAGTCCTAAATGTAATACAAACCGATTTTATAAGCAATGGCTATTTAACTTACGGTCATCTCACTTGGATGAGCAACATGGCTGCCTACAGCCAAATTTCCAGTTTAAACGGTCAAAAAATTTTATATCTTGCTAAAAACCATTTTACCATTATTTCGTTAACATTTTATTATTTTGCCATCTTACGTTTTAAAATATTTTTTGATTTTCATTCAAAAATTAATATTTTTTGTGGCATCGTTAACTGCCTTATTCTTACCATTTTTGAAATAATTTCTAAAATTACAATTTTCCTGACAATTACATTTTGTTTTTAACACTGAACTCAATGCTAAAGTGTATGTGGCAGACAACATAATAAAATCTGTTCAAAAATTTGCTTTTTAAACGATAAAATTGGCGGTTGTAGAAGGTGAAAAGGAAAATATCCAAGTGCGGCTTTTTTTTTTTTTTTTTTTTTTTGTCGCTTAGTGTATATATTTGATATAATAAATACTGTATGTAAAATAATATTATTATCATTTATAATTTACTTTAGTAGAACAATTTATTCATGTTTTTAGCTGATTGTCAAGCATTATTTGAATAGAATATTAATTTCTGTATTTTAAACGATTTGAACATATTAGTATTCATTTCCACTAGAATATCTATTTATGAAATGTGTTACTACTCCGTTAAAATATAGAAAGTACTTACTGATTTCGGGAAATTTTATTACTAATATTGTCAATTTTATTGCAAATACAGAATCCAGACTTGGCCTCAAATTTGATGACTTGACGACCAAATTTGATGAAAACATTTAGTTTAGGGCTGCCAAAGTTTAAAAGCTCTAACTTCAACAAGAACAGAGTTCTGGAATTTTTCGGAATGATTCATTGATTTCTAGCGCAGAATTAACTTCCTCAAAAATTCTATAAATCACTTCGAAGACTATAAAAGAGAAGTATCATTATTGATGATTGTAGACTAAAAACTTGCTTTTTTTTTACGTTTTACTTTTAGACGGCATTACAGTAACAATGGAAACAGATGGTAGTTTAACTTCCTTGAAGATGGCATTGCCATCAGACTTTGCAACTTGGCATCAAATTAGGTAATTTTGCGCCTAAATTAGGCAAAAAGTGGTAGATTAAGCTTTCCAAAGTTTGGAATATCTAACTTTAATAGGAGTCAAATTTTGGAATTTTCAAATGTTTCATTGGTTTATAATAGAGAGCTACCTTGAAAGTTCTATAAACTACTGACAAGATTCTTGATGAATTTATTTTCTGTTCAGACTTTGAAGTGAGCAGTTGATTATTGTTCCTCAGTTAGATAAATTCCTGCTCTGTGGCATGCTTAAGAGTATTTACTTGACTTTTATGGTATGAATGACTGTTTCGTTTGATTGTTTCGAGAATGTTCGTTGATTATTCATTTTTGTGGTGCAAAGAACAGTTTTATTCAAATATTTCCAGAATATTCATTAAATAAAGTGCAATCATCGACTAAAAACTGCTAATGTATTTACGAACTACTTTCTATACACAAAATTGTTGACAATGCTCATAGAAATATCATTACGAGTTCTAAAGTTAGCTCAGACATTTACCTTGATATAGCTGAAGCCGTGTTTAAAACCTTCGGTTCAATATAATGTCCTATTTTTTTTTTCTCCATGTCCATAACACAATGAACCAACCAACCAACCAAAGAGCTTGACTTTGCTATCCGAATTATGCTCTTCTATATATACACTTTTATCCTCAAAGGCTTTGACATGCTTTATGTCATTCCAATTTAAAATAAATAAACAAAAAGAACCTATCGTTCATTGATTTTATCCTATTCATTTTTGAAAGAAATGAAACAGATATTTTGTTAATTTACTGATTGAAAAATTTGGGAGCTTTATAATTGGTTAATGATTTTAACAGATACCAGTTGCGTTCTGATAATCACAAGATAAACTGAATAAATGATAAAATTTTGTTATGGAAAAAAAAAAAAAATTTGGAGGGGGCGATCCCTCCCTCCCCGATCTACGCCTGAGTCAAACTGCCTTAACCCTTACACTAACACCTGCCCCTCCATTTCCTTGGAAGAGTAAACTTTTAATATGAATATAATTAAAAATAACTTTTTGATACTTGTTTAAATCATCCATCTGCAATGATTTGTGTCAAAGTTATCCTTATTTCCTTTTTTTTTCATTTTTAACAGAAAATTAAAAAATTTCTTTCTCGGCTTTTTTTTTTTTATTTTTTTGATGAGTTATAGCGTTTCTGCGTTCGAAGCTAGTAGTAAAAAAGTGCCGGGTTCGATACCAGGTCCTGCTCGTCAACTTAGCCATTCGAAATTTCCAGTAGTTTTCTCCAAATCTCGTGTAAATTCGAGCTAGGAACCCTCAGAAAGACTTCCCATAGACGGCACACCACCTTGGCTAAGAAACCTCGTGTAATCAATCAGCCTTAACCATTACAGCAATAACTGCCCACCTCACATTCCACGGAAGAGTAATTTTTTTTTAAATAACTCGTCGATACTTTTAAAATGAATGGTTGAACCATGCATCTATGATGATTTGAAACAAATATCTTTTTCTTTTTTCACTTTTAACAAAAAAATTAAAAAAAAAAAGCTTTTCTCACCACTTTTTTAAAAGACTAATGTAAAAAGTTAGTAAATATTTGCACACTGACATAAATTAGTGTCTATAAAATTCTGGTGCATATCGCTCAATATGTGGTGCTATCATCCTTTTTTATTATAATTTTTAATATAAAAATATAGGAAAACAATTTTATTTAAATGTACACAATAAATATTTTTAACCAAACATTATAAAATTTTGTTTATAATAGTAATAGTCAACCAGGATATATTTTTTTTTGTAAATGTAGTATCATTGCTCCTGTACCCCTCCTCTTCCCGCCCCACTAGTCACCAGTGGCTGAGCAGTTCTATGCTCAAAGCGGATAGACGGAAATGCCAGGTTCGATCCCAGGTTGCGCTCATCGATCTAGCTTTTGTGAGTTTTCTCCAAATCTCATGTAAATATGAACCAGAATCCTTTAGAAAGACCACCACAGAAGGCCACACCATCTAGGTCTAGAACCTTTGTGTAGTCAGCAAGCCCTTCCTCCCCTTAGTACCTTTACACCAATACTAACACCTGCCCCTTCCCCTTCATCAAAGGAGAAAATTTTTAACATGAATATTTAAAAAAAAAAAAAAAACTCGTCTGTACCTTTAAAACAAAACTCAAGGTTTTCGGTGGAGATTAGATTAAGACAACATTTAGGGGGCCGGTAGCAAATCAAGCAAAATCAATAATGTTTGTGATCATCCTGTAACATTAAATGTACAAAATGATCTGTAACTTTAAGATATGTTAACATAGACCTGGTACAATTTGTGTAACAATAGCATGTTAAATAACGAAAATATAAGCATTTATTTTAAAATTCCAAAAAAAGTCTACATGTTTTTTGTTTATAATATACAGAGTTTTAAACGAAAATTATCCCTACTATCAGATAAATTGAAAAAATACTTTTGAAACAATATACTGCAATCAGAATGCAAATATCTTAAATATCTCATGAAACATGAGCATTTTTATGAAAAACATTTTCACTAGGCATGCGTGAAAGATAAAAAATTTTTTATTATACAGGTTGAAAGCTAGATATATCGCGCAACTATTGTCAAAAGTTCATTTGAACAGAGTAAAAATTAAGCAAACTATCGGCAAAAGAACTAGGTTTATTTCCAGAGTTGAAATTTCATAAGGAGTTTTCCACAGGATGCGTAATTAATTTGAAGATAAAATTATTTCAACCACACACCAAAAGTACTTTTTTGTGAAAAGCCCCTTTATAAGCTTGCAATTCTAACATAATTTTGTTTATTAACTAAGGTTTGTGAGATCATAAGAGGTTTTTCAAAAAAAAAAAAAAAAAAAATGTTTTTACAAAGAAGTTGAAATTGGATCTTGAAATTAATTACATGGCATATGAACCCTTATGGAATTTCAACTCTGGAAAAATACATAAAATCTAGCTCGTTCTTTTGCTGACAATTTGCTTAACTTTTACTCTATTCAAATGAACTTTTGACAAAAGTTGTCCAATATATCTAACTTTCAACCTATATAATAAAAAATTTTCCATTTTTCATCCATGCACAGTAAAAACGTTTTTCATAAAAATGCTCATATTTCATGAGATATTCAAGATATTTGTATTCCGATTGTAGCATATTATTTCAAAAGTGTTTTTTCAATTTATCTAAAAGTAGGAATAATTTTTGCTTAAAACTCAGTGTATTATAAATAAAAATCTTGCTGATTTTTTTGGAGTAAAAAAAAAAAAAATGCTTATATTTCGATTGTTTAACATGCTATCATCACACAAATTGTACCACGTCTATATTAATATATCTTAGTTATAGATTATTTCGTACATATAATGATACAGTGATCACAAACATCAAAATAGACATTCAACTTCAGAAAAATTTGCATAAAGCTGAAAATTGGTACATACCTTAAATGCATCATTATAAATGAAATGTCAAAAGTCCCCATCGATCCCACTTGTGCTAAAATTCTATGCAATATCAAAGGTCAAGAAAATGGTTTTTCACAAATATCTATCTTGACAGTACTTTGAAGTACCATTAATTTAAAAAGCCTATAAAATAGGATTTAGTAAAGACATGTTGAAGGTATTTATAAGAATACAACGCATGTATCGCACTTTAATCTCACCGCATGGCACTACAGGTTGATTCAAAATTAGTGTGACCAATTTTAAAAGAATGTAACTATTTATGGTACATTTTAATCGCTTTACCACCAGTTTTATTTTAAAAGTGAGATGTTTAAAATACCAATCTAGCTATTTTTATTAGTGGGAGTAAATTATGGTTCCAAAATTAGATCCTCAAACCCGAAACGAAATTTTAAAGCTTTTGAAGGATGATTGCTCAAATTCTGTTATAAATAAAGCATTTAAAAATCAGAAAACACATTTTTTTAATGGATTAAATAAAGGAAATAAAATTTGGCTGGAAATCAAAAGCTCCAGGGGAAAAATATGAACGAAAGGAAGTCCTTGGTGAAAAAGAAAAAAAAGAAGCTGAAAAGACTTATCACTGTAGAAAATCCTCTGCCTCAAAGAACTTTAGCAAAGGAACTACAGGTATCGCAATCTACAATTTGTCATCAGATAAAGAAAATTGGCTATAAAAAAAGTGAATAAACCAGTCTGCCATCAAATGTCTGCAAATACCATAGGAAAACTAAGAAAACGTTCCTGGCCACTGTATTTAATGTTACGCAAAGGTAGATACAAAACATGGATAGCATCAGATGAAGCACTGTTTTATCGGTCATCCACAAATGGCAAAACGAAGATACAATATATTTCACCCGAAAAGCGTCGCAAAGACGCAACTGTTTTGCAAAAGGCAAGTTGGCCGTCAGGTGTTATGGTATGGATGGGATTGTCCTCCCAAGGCTTAACAAAACCATTTTTTGTAGAACCAAAGGCTAAAATTAATGCTAAATACTATCAGAATAAAGTTTTGAAGTACATGATCGAAGAAAGTAAATGTCTTTACCTACAAGGAAACTTTGTTTTTCACCAAGATTCTGCACCAAGTCATACTGCAGAATCAACTATAAAATAGCTAAAAGATAAAAAAATTAATTTTCTTCCTCCTGAGAAATAGCTACCATCATCCCCTGACTGTGCTCCTTGCGATTATTTTTTATGGGGATACTTAAAAAAACAATTAAGTAGATGTAAAGTAAGAACACTTCAAGGGCTTCAAAAAGCAATCAAACAGGATGTTGGGAAAATAACCCAAAAAATGGTCGAAAAAGCTCTTTTGGCTTGGCCTAAAGATTTACGTAAAATGTACTATGCTAAAAGAAACTATATTGAAAATTTCATGTAAATAACTTAATTCAATAAAAATTTCTGATGCTCTGAAATTGGTCACACTAATTTTGAATCAATCTGTAGACGTTATATATAGTCCAGACTAAATACATAAATAAACTTGAAATTTCGGAAATATTCGCATAGAGCTGAAAGTTGACACAAACCTTAAATACCCATTATAAATAAAATGTCAAAAGTCCCCATCGATCTCACTTGTGTTAAAAATTTTATGCAAGGTCAAATGTTGAAAAAAAGAAAGAGACGTTTTTCTGCATTTGATTCTATTTTAAAGGAACATTAATTAAAAAAGCATATAAAATAGAATTTAGTAAAGATATATGAACGGTATTTATAAGAATAAAACGTATATATCTCCCTTTAATCTCAGCACGTGACACTAGACGCTACATAATGTCAAGACAAAATACACAAACTTGAAATCTCTGAAAAATTCACATACAGCTAAAAATTAGTACAGACCTTAAAAACATTATAAATAAAATTTCAAAAGTCCCTACCAACCCTATTTCTGCTAAAATTTTTATGAAGGTCAAAGGTAAAAAAAATCGGATTATCAGAAACATCTCTTAAACGTTAAAGTTTCTTGTAAAATCAGCCCATATAAAATTTGCAGGTTATGGGATTCTCTTCAAAAAACGTCTAAATACCGTTTTTCCTTACGATTGCGAATCACCATTCCTGAGATATCATGGTTTAAAAATTTGGAAATACTAAAACGCACAGCCTTATTTCTTTCGTATGTATGGCCTTGAAAAACATATGACTGTTACCCCTATACCATTGTATGAGCATACTCCGCTGTACACATGCTAATGTTAGTACCGAGTGATTATTTAAAGTGAACAGACATATTTATTGATACTGTTTTTCTATGTGAATGTATACTGCTTAATAATTTTTCAAAAATGTCACAGGCTTGTTTCATTTGTAGTAAACCTTTGGCTAAAACTAAAATAATTGTTGTTGAACGTGGATTAAAGGCTTTGATTGATTCAAGTATTCAAAGAAACGATGGGCATGTTAAAAAACAAACACATTTAAAAAACAAAGAATCTGTGACAATCCATGTGCAGTGTCACAAAATGTACACTAGAAAGACTAGTATTGTGGTAATACTTAATTTGATATTATTAAAAGTAAACTTTTAATAATGTCAAATTAAGACAAATCGATAAAGTACTTCCTCTTTTACTGTATCAGTAGCGCTATAAAAGTTCACTGTGAAAAGGTACCAATAGATCCTGCATTATTATTTCAATGTATGAGCATAGCATTACTAAGTCTCTTAAAGATGAACTTGAAACATTCTTCAAATATGAATTAGCTCCTTATCCATTATCACTCTGCGATGCAACTGGAATGCGTAAAACACGAAAATCAGTCATTTATGATTGCTTTCAATGTGTAAATGTTGAAATTGATACCACAAATACTACTTATATCGTCGATGGAGGATATCTTTTACATCGTGTAGTATGGGATCGAGGAGAAACATTCGATGCTACTCTGAGAAGTACAATCACTATGTACATAGACATTTTGGTCCCAATGTTCTTATAGTACTTGATGGTTATTCTGATTACATGAAGAACATCAAAGCTGCAGAACAACGCCGTCGGATTACTAAAATATCTCCCTCATATGATGTCCTTTTTGATCGATTTATGACTGTTTCAACAAACTGGCAGCAGTTTCTTTCTAATACTCTTAACAAGTCTCGCTTCATTTCAATGCTATCTGAAAAATTAAAAGTCGTAGATATTATTGTAAAACAAGCTAATAATGACGCCGTCCTCATAATTAAAATAGCTTTAGAAAAGTTCAATACAAATGTAACTATTGTTGTTGGTGAAGATATCGAATTGTTAATATTACTGACTGCACAAAATCATACTGATAGGTTTATTTACTTTTTAAAATCTGGAAAAGCACAAACGGAAGTAAAAATGTATTCAACACAAAGTTTAACTTTATTTCCAAAATGCCAAGCTCATATCTTGTTTCTCCATGCAATAACTAGATGCGATACACGTCAGCGTTTTTCAAACAAGGTAATACAAAAATATTTAAATTATTTAAAAAAAGTCCTGATTTAATTGATTGTTCTGAAGTATTGACAAATAACGGCTCTTCTCCAGATATCATTCTTACAAATAGAATTTGTTTTCTTCTTGCTATGTATGGAGCTTCAAAAAAAGTTGATTCCATTGACAAATATAGATAAAGTCGGCAGCAAATGTATCCAAGCACTAGTAAAAATTCCCATGTAAAAAATATACACTTAATAATATTTTATTAAATAAATCGTTGTCAAATCCTGTTCTTAGACTGACTAAGAACAGGATTCGACAAGGATTTGTTGATTAACATTGAATAACAAAACTGTATTGATTAACTGTAATTGATTAACAAAACTGTATTAAGTGTACTTTTTTAATATAGAAATTTTTGCTAGCGCTCGAATACTTTTACTGCCATCTGTATTTATGTTTTGTGAAAAATACACGTAATAATAAGCGTGTACAGTTATCCTGTCTTCCTTCAACATCTCCTGCTGCTTATCAACATTTACGACGTCTTTACTATCAAGTCCAAGTATGGCTTGGTAACGAACCCCCCCTCCCCCATCAGAGGCAGCTTCGTGACGGCTTGCTTGTTGCTTTGTGATGATCTGTTCCTGTGCAGTCCTCCAAACTCTACACCAGTTATGGTTGATTTCTTGTGCCGAGTCATTGCCATCACAGGTAAAAGGATTAAATAAAATTTTGACCGTTTCACGATTAGCAGCATAAGTTGTGTAGTTATAATCAGCAAGTTTGCAAACTTCATTAAAATTGATATTGATTGGTTCTTTAGCGTTAACTTTGGTAAGTGCTGTGGTTATTTTTTCCAAATTTTATGTCTGCAGTGTGTTCTTTTATACGGTTGGTAATTTTTCATTTTGTCATGCCTATGTAACAGCCAGTATTTTTATTTTCTTTTGTAAATGGGATACTATAGATATCGGAAGTTTCCAGGGGATTAATTTTATCTTTTTCATTTCGTATAGTTTGATAAATATTTTTAACGTTGATTTTATTGGTGGCATTTTTAATTTTTTGTGAGATTCCGCGATCATATGTTATGGCCGGAGTAAGTTTTTGTTTGGGATTTTGAAAACAATCTATAACATTAAGTTTTTTACTACTTTTACAGTATAGTTTATCAACTAAATATTTTTTTGTAGCCCAATTTAGTAATAATTTTTCTGATTACATTTAGTTCTTTGTTAAGTAAATTTTTATTAGAGCAGATAGCAATGGCGTGATTGATGTAAGATTGGATAGTATTTAACTTGTATTGGTAGGGAGTTTCACTTTTATAATTTATGATTTCCATACTAGAATTAGGTTTACGGTAGACTGTAGTTTCCAAAATGTTATCGTCGGTTTTAATTATACTTACATCAAGATAATTAAGGATACTGTTATTTTCATCTTCGTGGGTGAATTGGATGTTTTTGTCAAGTTTATTTAATTTATTAAGAATGGTCGGTATATCATTTTTATTGTTAACGATCGCAAATACGTCGTCAACATAACGGAACCAACTATAAATTTCATTTTTAAATGTTTTAAAAATAGTCTCTTCCAAAATTCTTAACTTTAACTTGCAACAGTACCCGAGATGGGGGATCCCATAGGGCAGGGTTGGGTTTCTTCCGGAAGAAACCAGTTTCTTCCAGGACAGTGGAAGAAACTGGAAAAAAACCAGAAGAAATGGGAAGAAATGGAAGAAACCAACCATAAGACAAAACAGATGTTCAAAATTTATGAACTATATAAACTCAAAGCATAGATATAATGTCAAATCTAAACTATAATCCAATTTATATTAAAAATATTTTAAGAAAAATATGTTATTTGATAACAAACACTAAATATGCACAGGTGATGGGTTTTTACTTTTCAATGCTAATATTTTTAAACCTTTTTGCATAGATACTACATTATAATATTATTATACATTCAAACAGTACAAGTGATAATAATTACGAAATTTTTAGCCATAATATTTGAACTTTTTTTTTTTAAGGATACAATTTTTTGTATAAACTCGAAGCTGGTACCCAGTGAACTGTATCAATAAGTAAAGATACCTACTTTTAAACTCTCCTGTAAGTTCTGTAGGATTAAAAAAAAAAAAAAAAATCCATAGTTTGTATTTATTTTAAGTTGAAAAATAAAGTGCAGTATTGAACTACTAAAAAACTTTTCATTTGTTTTACTGTCAACTCCCTCTAACTCTCAAAAGTTTTGTCCAGAGGTTGTGCAGATCTGCAGATTATAGGAATTTGCAAAGTAGGGATTTGTTTACAGCCTTTGTTTACAGTTTTCTTTTGCAGATACAAAGTCAGTTATTAATTCATAAATAGACATCAAAACAGAAAGACGATTTCTAATAAATTTTAGGCTAAAATATTTCTTCAATGTTAATAAAACTAATCTATCACATTCAAATATGATGATAAATAATTTAAGAATATTCAAATAATAGGTACTATAAAATGTAAACAAACATTGAAAAAATACTAAATAAAATATTTTTGAAAGTCTGAAAATAATATTCATCGATGATTAATTTTGTTAAACATTGATCTAATACTAGTGGTTTGTTTTAAGCACAAGTCTGTATGAATTGCAGAATAATAAATACAAGAATGTTATTCTCCCCCTCTCCTTAATTGTGTTTCAAAGCAAGGATTAAGCTAAGGATTTAATTTTAAAAAAGTAAAAATTGAAATACGAGATGTAAATGTAAATTTCTTTTACCATAAAAAAATCAATTACGAATTAGGAGGATTTGCAGATTATAAATCTGTGGATTAGAGGGAGTTGACTGTACTGTATATGATTATAAGGAAAATAAAGTTTTTGATAACATTTTGTAATACAGTAATTATTGCAAACTGGTTCTTTTAATTAACTGGATGTTTGTCAAGAGCTGTTTTATCAGAAAGTATAAGCAAGTAATCCAAACTATTATTTATTGCCTGTTAAAGAAATAAAATTTCCTAAATTATAAAACTTTACACTGTTTAAATTGAAATTTATTTTTTTACTGGATTTTGAGTATTTTGGATCGTGATCATCAGATACCGAAGCTCATTTTGGTAAAAATCTCATAATTATTAATTAAGTATGTAATTAAATTTGTATAGTTATAATTAAAGTTGTTTATAAGATAAATGCATCCATTGTATTTTACAAATCTGCAATTTATAGGATAAATTTTTAAGAAAAACAGTTTCTTCCATTTCTTCCACTTGGAATAAACCTATTTCTTCCGGCCGTTTTTTTCCGCCTTGAAAGAAACTTGCCAACCCTGCCATAGGGACGCCCTTTTGTTGTTTATAAAAACTGTTATTAAATCTATAATTCTCTCTAAGAACCAAATTACTTGCGGCTATTAAAATATAGAAAAAATATTTTATTAAAATTATTATTTATTAAAATTATCTTTCCTGATGAATGCTGATGATATCTATTCTAGATAAGTAGTATAACTATTTTATCTGGAAAGTCAATTTTATTCTCTTAAAAAGATGCAATTATATATACATTTTTTTTTTTTTTTCCCCCGTTGAAAATGAAAAAAAATATTTTAAATTATCGCAAATCAATGGTTCAACCATTCGTTTTAAAGGTATTTACTGATGAGCTCCTTTGAATGATACCCATAATGAAAATTTGTTCTTGAAGGAATCAATGCTCTTACATAATAAGTACAAAACTTTGAATAAACACAATAATATGCAATAAATTCGCAATAATTGTTTTGGGTTGAAAATGACCCTTCGTCAGGCGAACGAAGTAGGCACGAGTGCTGCAATCAAAACGACAACACATAATCAAGAAATTTGCTGCAATCAAAGCGTGCACTGCCACTTTGATTGCATGCAGCACTCATGCCTACTTTGTTTGTCTGACAAAGGTTCGTGTATTTTTTCGCCTTGAAACAATTGTTGAAAGCTTATTGCATTTTATGGTATTTATTCAAAGTTTTGTACTTATTACTTTAAAATGCCAGTTCTGTGGTGCTTTCTTATTATTAAAGCTCTTACATATACAAAAATTATTAATGCTCCTGCATATACTGGTGACTTATTTTTTTCTCTGTGTGTGTGTATTTTATTTAAATGTTGCAACAGAATCGTCAAGCATATATAAACTTGACTTTGTCTCACAGAGGTACAAGTGTTTATACATCTATTGCATCATCTCATAAATTGAACTTGCAGTTTAATTAAGGGTTGAAAGCAAGTATTAAGTAAAAAAAGAAAAAGAAAGAAAGAACGGCTATGACTCATAATTAAAAAATATTTATTACTACAAAAGAATTTTTCACACTTTGTACATCAGTTTTTTTGGTTGTGATTAACCATGACATGCTTTGTTACACTTGTTAATGTAGATTATGATTTTGTAAGCTCTTCCTGAAATGAAAAAATATACAATTATTACTATTATTTTGTGAATAAACAACTAAAACTATATTTAAACAAATAAAACATTTAAAATTTCTACAATTAGTTTTTGTCAGTAAGTTTCTAAATATCTTAGAAGTCAACATAAAAAAAAAAAAAAAAAAAAAAAACCTAACCTATGAAGTTAACTTATGTCATAAATTCCCAATTTTTATATTACAAACAGCTACCCATATACATAGTCATTAAGAACTCAGTAGAACTGGAATTTAAGGAGAACAGATAAAACCAGTGGATTTTTTAAAAAACAGCCAAACCAAATGAAAAAGGAGATAGAAATTTTGTAAAGAAAATACTTTGATCTCTAGTACACTAAGAATTTATTATAAGAGTCATTCGACGGAAAATCAGCACAGCTAAAAACCTGACCCCCCTCAGATTTTTATGAAATTGGACTCATTTATTTGTTGTATAAAGAAATGAATGTATATCAATTAACAAGTCCCTGCCTCTTTGTTTTTGATATACAGGGCTGCGAAAATGGGTAAAAAATGCAATTTTTCAAAAGTCTTCTATTAAAAATGTACCTATACTTTATTCTCTAATTACCTTAGACAGGATTCCCACTCAATTTCAAAAATAAAATTCCCTGATTTTCTTGGTCTATTTTTAGAAAATAGTCACAAAATTTGGTTTGAGACAAAAAATAATTCGCGGCATAAAACATACCATAGCTCACAACATAAAAAGCAACATAGTAACACGGCTCCCAACATAAATTGTATGGTCAAAAAGTATTTTCCAGGTTTATTTCCTCATTTTCCCAGGTTTTTTAGCACTATTTGCAATTTTTCCCTGACTTTTTTCACTAATTTCAAATTCCCTGAATTTTCCAGGTTTTTCAAGTTCTCCCTGACCTGTGGGAAACTTGCTTAGAGATATAAGATTAATATCACTAGAAAACTTATAATACAGGCTTTCAAATGATATATCATAAGCATATATTTTTAAAAATTTTCATTTTAAGGTCAAACATTTTGACCTTTGACATTCAATAACTCAAAAAGTACACATTTAATTTTCTTTTAAAAGTTATATGTTATTTTTATGTTTATTGTCTATGATTAATGTAAGTTTCAACATGGGATGTGGCCATGGGATGCTGAGTTATAAATTAAAATGCAACACTATCAGTATACACAAACTGTATATAGAATATTTTATGATTTCATTTGGGTGGGCCAAATTAGCATTTATAGAAATTCTCTGAAAAGAAAATAGTTAATTATAACATTTTTAAATCAATAATTACATCAGGGCGTGAAAAATTTCCGCTCACCAGCGGCGAGTGGAAATTTTACTGTGGCGAGTAAAAATTCGATCTGAATGTAGATAGAATTCTTACAGTATATGGTGCTACAAAAAATAAAAATAAAATAAAATAAAATAAAATAAAATAAATAAATAAAAATATATCGATCGTAAAATCGTGCTAATCTTATTTAAGGTGACAAGACATCCACTTTTTAAGAGGACAGTCTTCTTTTTCAAAGCTATGTTCTCTTAAACGAAAAGAACATTATAGGACTAAAAAGTCTTTTTTTTTTATGTTTTTCATACCCTGTCCTCTTTTATAAATGAAAAGGAATTAGTCCTTAATTTACAAAATTTCGCAAAACTGAGAAGCTCAATCGGTTGTTGGCTGTATTTGTATCGAACGGTGAACACTAACTTTTTTTCTATGTTGTTCGCAAAAAAACAACTTTCTAATAAACTTGCTAAAGCATATTATGTTTTATGTCTATTCAGATTCTTGAAATCACAAAAAAATAAAAGTATTCCCTATATTTTTACGGTTCTTTGATCCAGAACATGGAATCACTATTGAAATTGTCATGAAATCATAAGAAGGTGGTGCTCCGGTTGATTCGTGGTGGGTTAACGTGTGTTCTCACTTTTGGATGGATAATATTCCTCATAAAAATAGGCTCACCAGTGACTGAGAGGTTCTGTCCTCGAAGCTGGTATACGCGAGGCTTGGGTTCGATACCCGGTCGAGTTCGTTGGCTTAGCTGTTAGGAGTTTTCCGTGGTTTTCTCCAAAACTACCATAAATATGGACTAGGACCTCTTAGAAAGATGCCCCGGAGGACTCTTCTACTCAGGCCTAGAGCCCTTGTGCAGGCAATTGGCCTTAATGATAACACTACCTCCACCTCACAAAAATATGCAAAAGTTAGTTGAATTCATTTTATGTCCTTCTGGCACAAACGTTCCCACAAAGCTGTTGTTTCCTTCAATGAACAAAATGTAGACATGTGAAAAAAACTACTCTATATGCCTACTTTAAAAACTTATTAACTACTAGACTAATTTAGGTTATACTTGTGAGAATTTTTATAAAATGTTGATAAAAAATGACTGTTCATTAAAACAAATCGTTCCATCTGACGAATATTATTTTTATTTTTTCATTTGCAATTTTATTTTTTCTTTTATGATTATGATTTTAATAAAAAAAGAAAAAGAAATGTGTACCAACTTGCTTTATGTAACTGCATGAAAGTACCACAAAAAAAAAAAAAAAAAAAAAAAAAAAATCTATATTGTCCAGTGACACCTATAAAAATTATAGATTTTTCCTCTTGTATCCGTATATTATTAATTTAAATTAAGTTGTACTGATCCAAATTCCTCATTTAAGATAAAAATGTTTCCACCACTTGTGTAAAGTAGCTTTTGAATCGGTTTTTATAATCATTTTCATTCAATTTTGTGTCCTCTAAAATGACCTCTTTTTTAAAATTGAATGTCTTCTATTCTGTTATAAAATAAAAGACATTGCGTAATTTCTCCTCTTTTTCCAATAAAAAATTCTGGTCACCTTACACGTAAAAAATAGAGTAAGTTAACCACATTTTGTGGCGAGTAACTTTTTTTTTCAGCGAGTGTAATATAAGTTGAAATTTCGGGCCCTGAATTACATGATATATATACAGGTTTGCCACTCAAACAAAAGAATGAAATTCCCTGACTTTTCCAGGTGTTCTAAGGAAATTCCAGTTTAACCATAAATTGAGCATGGGCTGTGTTAAGGGCTAAATAATTATGGTACTACTTGAAAACATAAAAAATACATAGGATAAAAGTTACATACAATGATAGCATCTGCCGCTTACAAGCGGAATAAGAAACTTCTTTCACGAACGGAAAGGAAGGCTGGCGATGTTTAAAAGTTGGCGAAAGCTAAGGGGAAAAAATAAATACCCCCCCCCCTCCCCAGAAAATAAAAAAAAGTTAAGTATTTGTAGTTTGATGATTAATATCTGGTGATTCATTCAAGCAAGAGAAAATATCAAATCTCAAACTTTTATTTGAAATGAAATGCTACAAGAATAATAACCGGACAGATAAATAAACAAACACTTTAATGACAGGAGGCTAGGAGAAATGATGTTTTTGTTTACATTAGCCGATAAGAAAGGGAAGGAAGAAGGGGAAAGAGAAATAAGAAAACATTTTTTTTTGCACCGTTTTGAGTCTCATTTACAGAAGTTCAGTTATAAGTTTCAACTGTGCATTCAGCAATTGCCCCCCGCCCCCCCAATTCAAATATATTAATACCAATTAAAGTAGACATGTTTAAAACATGTTAAATATGTCTAAAATATCCTAATAATAATAATATCTATAAATTTTAAATGAAATTGTCTCTTTAAGATTTCACTTGTAATAGAGAGCGAAAATAGTTTTGATTTCATTGCCCTCTAATCATGATGTCAAAAACCAGTCCTTTGGCTTTATCAGTGTTTCCGCTACGGTAGTATTTTTCACGAAATGCTAAAAGACTTATCCAAAATGCGAAAATAAAATAACATGTTTTCACTTTTTTGCTAAAGCATCTTACTAAAGACAAATTGAAAACAAAAATCTTCGAAAATATTATAACGAATCTTTCATGGGGAAAAAATTGCAACATTGATCATTTCATGCATATAAGGAAAATCAAATGCTGAACTATGCATAAGAATTGCATACAGGAAATCAATTTGTAAATAAGCATGAGGCATTTGTAAAGTGATCTAATACGAAAGAAAGAAAAATTATAAATTGTAAACCAAAAAACTTTTAATAGCAATAAACAAATTTCACTTATATTACTTTTTATTTTTATAAGTTATGTTTTTATTTTCAGATACAGTATAAGCTTAATGTAGTTTTACGTGCCATAGTGATAATTGTATCTCCAGAAAAATAATATAATTCGTATATAAGATGTTCATATTGCTTTTAAAAAGTTTACAAAATAAAATAATAATCTAAAAAGTTTAATATTTTTCAGCGTCAGCCAATAAATGTGTTAAAATATATGCTTGTACTATATTCGAATTGATCTGGTTACAGTGGTAAGTTTAATTATTAATTACTTTTTTGTTTTTTATTTCAAATTAAAAAAAAAAATTATCTTCTGTGTATAACTCTTTACAGACCTGATTAAAAACTTTTAAGTTTAATTTACAAATGAAAATCAAACATGTTGAGACATTTAGAATAATGGGTAAACTGATATTCATCTTTTTCTACTGCTTCTGGCATTTTCACATTTTGCTAAAGCTTTTTTTCTGATTTTATCTTTTTTGCTAAAGAAAATTTTTACTCAGCTTAAACCCTGGGCTTTATCTAGAGAGGGTAATGGTTTAACTGGGAGGGGGGCACTTTTGTGGTATTTTACAGTATGTGGTGAGGTTATACAATATTACAGGTAGTCTTGGATTACAAGACACACTGATTTAAATAAATTCATTGTTTAGTAAGTCTTAGACTTGCTTAAATATAATAGCACATTATTAACTACAGCTTACACATAGGAGTGTTTAATTTTTCTCATCTAAAAATACTTTTTAAAACTCTGTTACATTATTATTAATATATTAAATCAAAAATATTGCATTTTCTACTAAACAGTTCACTACACATTAAGTATGATTTCCCTTTCAATTTTCTCTTTCCTTTAAAAAAGAATATTCAGAAAATATTAAAAGTATTTACTTATAATTTTAAAACATTTCAATTTTACCATACTCTACTTTAAAGTTTATTACCTTCTGTTTACGCTTCCTCTGACGATTTAAATAATTTCTTTTATATCTCTTGAATTTCTTTTCTACAATTAACTTTACTGACTGGGGTAGATCTTCAGAAATCATAACACATTTTGTACTTTGAGTATTTGAAGCATCCCCTTGAGTTGCTGACGCTTTGGATTCAGTGGATGATAAACCATTCTTCCGAACTGTGAATAGTAAAATGATAACCAACATAACATTTTAAAATTATGGCATATAATATGCATCACAAGATAATAGAATAAATATAAAATGTTTATAAAAATTAGATTTACTAGGAAAACAAAATAAATAAACTTTATAAATGAATATTGGAAATGTGGCTTGGTTGTCAATTCTTTAGATTTTTCATATGGAATATTTTAGTAATGATTTTCTTTTGAAACATAAGTTTTTTCTTTTTATGATGTAGTTACAATAGGATACATTTCTTTTCTAAAACTTCGTTATCTTTCATACTTTATTATTGAGCATTTTTGCCTCTTTTGCCCTGGGGCATCATCAGTCACATCATTCGTGTTTGCGAGATTTTTTAATTATCTGTTTCTTGACTTTAACCAGAAATGAGAGTGGGAAACAGACAAAAAGCCTGAAAATATGTGCAAAACTCAAAGATAATTTTTGGAATAAAAGACGAAACAGCAGACTTGCCAACTTTCCAAAATGAAAAAGCCTGAGACTTTTTTTAAAGGTTACTTTATCGACATACCGATATTTTTAATCTTCAGGCTCATGGCTAAAGCATGCAATACAATGTAATAATTTATCACATAAAATTGCCCTTTGCTAAAAAACGTATTGTGAATTCAGGAAATTATACTTGAAATTTAAGTGGGGAAAAAATAAATAAATAAAAGTTTTGTATGGGGGAGGCGCACATAATTTAATGCAGGGAGGCCCAAACTTCAGTTTCATCCCAAAATCCAGTACCCCCTTGCCTTCTGAAAAAAAAAAAAAAAAAAAATATTAATTTTATTTAGGCTTTGCAGTCATATGAATTTAATATTTTAATCTTTAGCTTAGGATTTCAACAACCAGTACTGGGACTAGTAGTTAAAATTATAATAAAGTAAGATTAAAATATTAAATTCATATAACTGCTAAAATTAATTAAAAATTTTCACAGAAATCTTATTAGACCACCCTGCAGTAAACTAGATATTCTTTCCCCAAAACTGAAAAAGACGGGGGGGGGGGGGGGGGGAGATCTGAATTCAGGTAAATTACCTGAACACAATCACCCCTGTAAAGTTTAAGCAGTGTGGTAGAATTTGAGACTGAAACATTGCCAGAAGTAATTATTAAAAAATTATCTCTATGAAGGAAAACTGGATCCTGAGATTATATATAAGAAGGAAGCACAAAACATTGAAAATTTTCCATTCTTTATAAAATTCTTGCTCCTACAGATTGTGACAGTAAGGTATTATTGACAGGTTTTCTATCATTTAAAAATATCTATTATAAATGTGTATATCTATCTATGTGTACATCTGCTATATATCTATTATAAATGTGTTTTTTAATTTTCAGTATATATAAAAAAAAAAAAAAAATGATAGTGCTTTATTCAATCAAGTGATTAGGTGATGTAACAAATGCATCAAAAAAAAAAAAAAAAAAATGCTGAGAAAAATGAAAAGCTAAATTTACAAAAAAAAAAAAAAAAAAAAAAAAAAAAACTAAAATCAGCTAAAAAATCTTATTCCTTACAATAGAAAAAATATTTTGTAATTTAAGAAAAAGAGATTAGAAAAATATTTTGTAATAAAAAATTGGAATTTCACTTAAAAAAAAAAAAAAAAAAAAGTTTGCAAATAACTTAATACACTCACTACAAATAATAAGTTTAAGAAAAATTAACAAACTTACCCCAATATAAATTACGCTACATGTTATAGCTTTACAATTTAAAGGATTTTATTATTATTATTTCATTTGGAACCTTTATAGATGAAATGCTTAGTTATTTTAGATTCTGCATGCTTGTACTTTAGACAAATTATACAACATAATAAAATAAATACTAAAAAAGAAAATATTAAACACTATTTTTATTGTAAACAGTTGTTGCTGACTTTGCTTTTTTGAGGAAATCATTATCAAAATTCTGTTCAAAACAAGATTTTATCATATTTGTTTTTACAATTAATAAGTTTTCTAATGTCTGTGCACTAAGTTGTGACAGAAATTGAGTCAAAGTTTTTGTTGTAAAGCTAAAAATGCGTTCACATTCATCATTACTATGTGGCAGTGTTAAAATAGAAACCATTAGTTTTGAAATTAAGGAGTATTTTCCCTCAAAAAATTCATTTAATTTAATCCATTTCAAATCCATCCTAACTTCTGATTTGATGCTTATAGGTATTTCTTCAATCTGCAAAGAACAAAACTCAGACTGCAAATCATCACGATCTTGTCTGATGAAAAGTATCAATAAGTGATGCACACAACATCAACCATCAACAAACATCACGAATTGCGCTCATACCGCGTTGCCAATCCTACAGGAGAAATTCTCCACAATAATCCCACTTCCCTTCTGAAAAGCTAAATGAAATCCGGTCAGAACTAGTTCAGCCTTTCACTGAACGACAAGATTTCATCCATTTCTGATCGAGGAAGTATTTTTTCACCGCAAGAGAAACGGATCGACGTCATCGAGCGGGGCGGTTCTTCAAGGACGTCATCGAGCGGGGTGGGTCTTCAATGACGTCATCACGTGGAGTGGTTCAAGTATGTTGTCTGCTGCATGGAACGGAAGACGAAACTCGCCTGTCGCAATCGGGAAAACGAAACTCGCGCATCGCAATCGGAAAAAGCCGGAGATTGTTCATAGAAATCCGGAGATCAAAATAAAGCAAAAAAATCTGGAGACTCCGGCCAAAATCCGGAGACTTGGCAAGTCTGAAACAGATATATGAAATCATACTTTTTACAAGCAGAAATGGAGAATATATGTCAATAAGTTGTTTAAGAACAGCCAAAATAAAGAAAATAAAACAAAAATAAGAATACTTAAAGACAAAAAATCTGAAAAATCTCATCCCTGTTTTACATCTCACAGCACCTGTCATTGATGAATATCGGATCATACTGCAGGGTTGCCAACTTTTCAAAAATAGTTTGAGGAGTATTCAGAGAAATTTTGAGGAGCATTTTGGCTACTTTGAGGAGCAATTTTAAAAATACATTTAAAAAAAAAAAAAAAGAAAGAAAGAAAAGAAAGAAATAAATAAAAGAAATAAACCACTAACAAAATAAATTAACAATAATAATATGAAATTAAGAAATATTTATTGATAATCAAATATATTTAGCAAAACAGTGAAGAGAGATAAGAATGGGAAATGCGATTAAGTCTGAATATAAGCTTAAAACCCAAAAGTAATTTGTTTTTTGCATAATGGCATATTTTCCATACATAAATAAAGACAATATATGAAAGTAGATTATTCAGTTACATTAAAAAAAAAAAAAGAAAGCACGAAGGGGGGAAAAAAAAAAATTAAATTTCCAACAATTTTCATGAATGTCAAAATAATTATTATACTATCACATAAAAATCTAAAAACGAAATCTCTGATATTCATATAAATGTGTAAATGATCTCATCTCTGAGTCAACTCCCTCTAATCTGCATAGCTTGGGACCATATGTTTTGTAAACTTTAGAATTTTGTAGATTATTGGTCATAATTTGTTTACTTATTTTTTTTTTCCCAGATACAAATGAAGATATAATAAATCATTAATACTTTAAGTGAATGATAAAATAAATGCATAATTATTTCAAATAAATCTTAAATAAAGCGTTGTCAATCAGCCTTAAAGTTCAGTAGCTTTGAATCCATTATTTTTATCGATAAATAATTAAAATAAACAATTTTTTTAACGACCTATTAAGCATTAAGATAACTGAAACATTGATATAGTTTAAATGAAAATCAAAACACCGCATAATCATAGCATTCGGTTTCTTTCTTCCCCCCTTTCAGCTTGTGGTTTTAATTAAACACACTCTTAGCTAATGTAAACAAATACTTGTTCCCGTTCTGAGTCAGCAATATTTCGATTATGCAATGCCTAGCACTAGAATGTTTTCTTTCTTTCTTTTTTTTTATTTACTATTTATTTATGAGTATTGTACGATGAGATGAAGCGTACAATACTCATAATATATATATTTTTTTTTTCAAAAAAAAAAAAAAAAAAAAAAAAAAAGAAAGAAAAAAGAAAAATAGTTTTTTTTTTTTTTTCACGGTGTCTGCCACTATTCAGTTTTATGTATTTAATAAAAAATATTTAGTTAGGTGGTCAAGACTGAATTTGCGGAGCATAAACATTACTTTGCAGAATTGCGGAGTTTTTAAGTTTTTTCGGAGAAACTCTGCAGAAATCGGAGCAGTTGGCAACCCTGATACTGGTTCTAAATGATATTATTTGTCAACACTTCTACAGTTTTGTGCTGCAATGTGCACTGGTTATTTATGTAATTTGTAAGTTTTTTGTGGTTACTGAAGTGGTTTTTGTGGTTACTCTCTTTAAAAATTTAGAGAGGGGATAAGTAGCAGTACCAATATTCGAAACAATAGGTCTGAAAAAATTTTTAGCTTCTATTTTTTCTCCTTTATGCAGCGTTAATAGTCATACTATAAAAAATTCCTATGATTTTGTTAAGAAGTTAAATAATCTGAATCCTGTAAATTGCTCAATGTTATCTCTTGATGTGAAGTCTTTATTTACTAATGTCCCCACTGAAGGTGCGCTTAATTGTTTAGAAAAAAGGCTACGCAGATTTCATTATTCTGACATTGAAATCAAAGAATTTGTTAATCTAACTAAACTCTGTGTTTCCCAAACTACTTTTGAATTTAATAACAAATTTTATAAACAGTGTGATGGTTTAAGTATGGGTAATCCTTTATCTCCTATTCTTGCCGATATCTATATGCATTATTTTGAGGAAAAATTATTAAAGATGTTAAATTTAAAATGCTGGTTACGTTACGTAGATGACACTTTCATTCTTGTTGAAAATCCATTTGATGTTTCTGCCATTCTTAATATTGCTAATGCTATTGATCCCCATATTCAGTTTACCTTCGAGTTACAAAATTGTAATCAACTTCCCTTTCTTGATGTTTTAGTTACTAGGTACGATTCCTCTTTTAAAACCTCTGTGTACAGGAAACCTTTCTCTGTTTCTAACCCTCCCCATGCTCTCTCTAATCATCCGGCTAAACAAAAAATTGGCACGTTTTACACTTACGTGTATCGTGCCCTTAAAAAAGAGGTTTTAGACCTTCTATAATTGATAAAGCTATCAAAAAGTTCAGTAGGCCAACTTATAATTCTACTCTGTCCATTGATGATAAAATTAAACCTGATAATCTTGTTGTCTTGCCTTTCTATCCCCCCTTATGTTTTAAATTAGCCAAAGTTTTGAAGCGTTTCAATTTTCAGTTATTTTTAAACCTGTCAATAAATTCCATACTTGCCAACCAATTTTAATAAAAAAAAGGGAAGATTTTTTTTCTTCTCTTTGACGTATTAAACAATACAGTTTTACAATTTTAATAATTAGAAGCAATCTATAAAAACATTTTACTATAGATTTATTATACTAAATATATACAAGTTTTAAATGACGTTATTCCTCTTCAATATATAAATATCTACAAAACAGAATCTGTAAGAAATTTATTTAACAATAGATAAAAAAACTTAGTTAAGTTAAAGTATAACTAATTTTTTAAATAAATATAGAATATGATTTTTGTGTATGTACATTAATCATACATATAAGAAATAGTAGCAGTAGCTAATTATCAGTTTCAAACGTGCATAAAACCAACTGAGTATTAATATTCTTAAATTGATTTGGGAAAAATTTTCCTACCTGAAAAAATTATTCTTCATTTTTTCCCCCTTTTTACACATTTGGTATAAATATGGCATACAAATATTTAATTTAATTGAGGAAAAATAAACAGATTCATTAAATTCAGCAATAAAGATCTGAAAATAATTACATATGTGAGAAATATTGAGCACTTCCATTGCTTTATTGTTTCTAGAATTGATCACAATCCGGGGAATGTATTGGGGGGGGGGGGGATACAAAAATAATTGCAGAGTAAGAAATATTTAAACTCTTCTAACTCTACTTCTAGAATCTAATGTAATAACTTTAAAATTAATATTATTATTTATGTTGCAGATGGATAAAGATTAGGAAAGAAAAGACTCCTGCAGAACATTTGATTGCTGATCACTAATTGTAGATAAATAAAGGGGGAGGGGGGGGGGGATAATTACATCAGCAAGAAATATTTAACAATTCTATTTCTTTAAATGTTCTATAATCTCATAAAGCAAGTTTGAAATGAATATTGACATTTATGTTATGGATGGAAAAAGATTGGGAATCAGGAATTTTCGTAGAACATTTGGGTTTCTTTTTAAAACGAAAGATATCCGCGATTTTTTTAAAAACGGAAGATTTCATCATCTGTCCGGAAGACCGGAAGATACATTAAAAAACCGGAAGCCTTCCGGGAAAACCGGAAAAGTTGGCAAGTATGAAATTCCAATTCCCTTCAACTAAATCCCCTATTCCCGAGCTTCATAAGTGGGGTGTCTATAATGTCCCTTGTAATAATTGTGATTTATCTTATATTGGTCAAACAAAAAGAAATCTTGAATGCCGTTTACTTGAACATTCTCGGTATGTTGTTAATCAAGAAATTTCTAAATCTTCTATTGCGAAGCACAGTTGGGAATTTGATCATAGTTTTAATTTTAAGAGTGCCAAAATTATCTTTCATGCCAAACGCGTTTCCGAACTGGATTTTTTGGAAAATTTAGCTATTTATCTTAATCGTGATAAAATTGTCAATGAAAAATCTGATTCCACTTTGCTATCTACAGCCTGGAAAAATTTGTTTAATTCAATTAAATAATTTCCTTCATTATGTTTTTAACACAATAATTGGTATAATTAAATAATTCTAAATAATTAAATAAAAATAATATTAAATTTTATTTAATTTACTTATTAGTATAATATTAATTAAAAAAAATAAAATAAATAATAAATAAAAAACGAAAAAAATAAAATAAAATAAATAAAATAAAATTAATTGTTTATTCCTTCCCTCCCCCCTTTTGTTTTTGTGTGTGCATGTGTGTTCCTCTCTGATTGGTCCTGCATGATGCTTCCTATTGGTTGTTTGTGTTGCTCCTCCCCCTCTGGATTTTGCCCTGCTTTCAGTCTTGCTTTTGCCTCCAAGGCAGTAGCACGTGTTTTTTTGCACCTGATGAAGGAAGGCTACGTCCTTTCGAAACTGGTTGTGCTGGCTTAAAATTTATGGTGTGTGAAGAAGTCTTATTTTCTATTTATCGTTTGTACACCAATTCTAGTGTTAATTCGGAAATATTTTTCTTTTAAGATTAAGTTGTCTGAAATGACGGTAGTTGTGATAAGAGTATTTCCACAACTTTTGGTTATTTTGTAGTTATTACCATACTTTTCTTGCAGCTTACTGCTATTATTATTATTGTTGTTTGCAATTTCATTTCGTACTTTATGCAAGTAATCTGAATATCATGAACTATTCATAACACTAGCATATGCATCGTACAAAGTTATAAAAAGAATTATTATAGCATAATGCAACACAACATTAAACTCAGAATACAAATTTAGAAGGAACAGCTTCACTGGAAATAAAACAAGATAAAAGAGTTTTGCCATTACATATTGCACATAAGTTCTCATGGGTAACTCATGTAACATCACGTAAATCCTGAAATTACATGAAAAGAAAAAAGAACCAGGCTATTAATAAATTATTTCACAAATGTAACCAATAATTAGACATAAAATTTTTGTGAAAATAAAATTATACTAGTAAATTACAAAAAGCATTCCTAAATTTCCATTATACAACAGTTTTCTCTAAACAGTCAATAAAAATTAATTTTTCTGAAATCAGGAAATATATTAAGCAAAAAACCCTCAAATCAGGGAAAAAAATCTTATGCACAATCACCTCTATAAAACATCATACTTTTGAAGTAGCAGAAGTTTTTTAGTTGTGGACACAACCATCCTCAACACTCTGACAATCCTTCTAGCTTCGAATTCGTATCTTCCTCCCTTGTTCACAACAGGCAGGAAGGCAGTGCTATCTCCTATTCATCTTCAAAAGTATGGTGTTTTATATATATTTTTTAATTTAAATACAATTTATTTTTATTTATACCATTGATAAACTAATGTAAATGTACATGCCACATAAGCTCATTTTAATGCAAATATAATGCAATGTAAAAAGACAGTCTGAAATTTAATTTGCATTATTTTAAACTCATGCAATCTTGAAGTTATATAAAATAAATAAAAATTTTAGATCTAATATAAAAACGTGACATCACATATTTTGAGAATTAAAACTGCTATATATTTGAGTAGTATTTATTCGATATATTTGAGTTTCTTAGAATTGATGAATGAGAGTTAATGTAATTTTGGCTATAATTTTTTTTTTTTTTTTTCCCACTCAAAATATGAAATTAATTTTTTTTTTTTTGCAGCTTTTGTGTTGGGTTGTTGGGATCCAGCAGTTAAAAATTTGTTAGTAAAATAATAAGTACAATGTAAAACTAATTCTCTCCCTCTTTCATAACTCTTCAGGGGTTAATCCAGAACGAATTTAGTGCCGCTTTGCGGCACTTTCACAAATTCAATTTTCGGCCATGCGGTACCTTCACAAAGTCAATTTTCGCCGATGCGGTACCTTCACAAAATGAATTTTCAGCGATGCGGTACCTTCACAAAATAAATTTTCGGCAAAACGGCACTTTCAAAAAGTCCATTCTTAGTGATAAAAAAAAAAAAAAAAATCTCACTTGAAACTTACATTTTCTTTATATTTTTGGAACATCTCGCTCTGAAGAAGAAACAACAAAAATCCTTTGTAACCCTTTTCTGCTGTGAAGAAAAAGAATCAATCCTGTACGAAAAACACACTCGAACACGATCGGTCGGCTCAAAAACAAAAACAGTTCCGATACGCAAAAGCGTAGTTCCGATTCATATACAAAAAGATTACTAGTAAAAAGTGCCGCAAAACCGAATCTCATCATTGAATCACATCACTACAAAACGAATCGCCAATGCGTGCCCTGTATCGAAGCTCAGCGCTCAGCCGAAATTTGGAAAATGGTCGAAAAACCACATTCTTTCAAAAAATAAAAAAGTATTTCTCTGCAATATGATAAACATACACAGGCAACTAGTGCCCCCCCCCCCCCAAAAAAAAAAAAAAAAAAAAAAAGAAACTATGTTTCTAGACGAGAAAAGAAAGTTCCGATTCAAAAAGGTTATAGTAAAAAGTGCCGATACTCCGAATCGCATCCTCACGTAATGAATCGCCAACAGAAGCTCTGTTTCAAAGCTTAGCCTCTGTCTTTTCTGCTGCGTTCTAGGTTCATTGGAAGAAATAAAATGGTTGAGCAAATGTGATTACAGTAGTCTGTATACGCAATTCAAGAATTTTTATAAAGGGTCTAACTCCATAAAGAATTTCAGTAAGATTTTACTGTTCTATTGCTTTGCGAAAACATAAAATTTAAAATAAATTATCACATTTTCTTTTGGTTAAATAAATATAATTTTACAGATGACTAAAAAAAGTTGGAAAACTGTCTATAATACAATTTTGACCAGTCCTATCTTGTGTGTGTTTAAGTTTTTACTTTTTTTTTTTTTAATGCAATTTATTTATACATTTATTCTATCTTTTAACAATTTGACTTGACATTTTTTGGTGTTAACCTGTCAACATATATGCAATATCTCAATTTTCTACTGCAATGAAGTTTTACAAATGAGAAATGAGGTATAAAAGAAGTTAGTAAATGGAGTAAATTAATGCCACAGATACGCTATAGCGCGTAAATTACGCAAAAAATATCAAAGGTGGGAAGCTAAATATACTAATATGGTGCCTAGGGGATGCGCAATAAAATTCATCCTCAAACGAAAGAAAGATTTTTTTTTTTTTGTGTGTGTGTGTGGGATGAGCGTTCTGTAAAATCGTTCACATGCGTTTAAAAATAGCTTTTGATTTTTTTTTTTTATGTTGTTTCGATTTTGCGATAACAATTACTTAGATTATAAATGATTTCTACAAGACAGTTGGACATGGACATTCCACGGTGACTTCCGGAAACGCGTGCTCATTTGTCCAATATTTAATCATAGTAAAAGTATCTATTATATTTAATAATAAAATCACTGAATAAAATAAATAAATAACGCTCAATATTCCGTTATCTCTTGACTTGGCTAAATGATAATAAACACACTCCTTCAAGATCCTAACAGAATCGCTGACCTACTTCTACATAACACGTTGCTCTTTGACCTTGAAGCAGGCCGCATAGAGACTAGCGTAACTCTCATCTGTACATCTTTATTTCTTTTGAGAGCTAAGAACTAACTATAAAAGGGATAATATTAAAATTTATTGACATTATACAAAATCATAGAATATTTATCTTTATACTTTTAATAATTCCCCCCACCCCCCAAGAAACTGAAAAATACGGGTTTTTATAAAATTCCGGAGTGCATGTCTCCTATTTTATTATTTAATTCGCCAAATTAAGTATAATTTGCTTTTAAGGAGTAAAAATAGCATGTGGCATGTTTCTTTTATTATCAAAAATCAGTTTTCACAAATCTGTAAAATTCAAAATTGCCGCGATCCTTGCAATTCCGGATTTAAGAGGACCATGATAAATTATTACTTCAATAATTATTTCGGTAATTATAATCTAATAAGTTTTTACAAAAGGACGAAAATAATATACATTTTTTCATATTAATCGCGCAGGTCGCTGTTAACGTCTGGTTGTTCCAGTGAAATGAAAGGCATGAACATAGCTACCAACTTTCCCGTTTTTTCCGGAAACGCCATACTTCAATTTTTACTTTATTTTGTATTCAATAGAAAAACAAATTGGTTTCATAAATATTTTTTTTACTTGCGGTTTTCGATGGTTTTATACGTTTTGATAGGTCCTGAACAAGATTTGATAATTTTTAGAAAATTCTATTTGTGTGGGACAAGAATTTGTGGCGATTATATTTCAAGAACTAGAGAACACAATTTCATATGAATTTATATGTAGTTGCACTTTGACATAAATTAGTGTCTATCAAATTTTGGTGCAAATCACTCAACAGGTGACGATACGATTTTTTCCATTTAAGGGAAGACTATATCTAAGGTTGTATCATATATACTCGATCAAAACTTGATAAGTGAGAAGGCCATTATGAAAAATTATGCTCATTCAATTTTGATGCATATCGACCGATAGGGGGCGCTGTTATACTGCAGTTTTTCCCTTGAATGGGAAGACTATATTTCATATTCTATTACCATTTATTGCACAAAACTTGGTATATGAAAGGACTACTGTGAAATACTATGCTGATTCAATTTGGGTTCATATCGGCCGACAGGTGGCGCTGCTGCGCGCGTAAATAGAAAGACTAATTTTCAACTTCTATGGCATATAAATGCGCCAAAACAGTTATTGACTTAATTTGATGTATATTGGCCTACAGGTGGCGCTGCTATTACTCACCTTTTGTTATTTTCCACGTGGCTACATTTCAGCATCTGTTGATTAAATCTGCATCAAATTCCACAGATAAATAAAAATATTTACTGTTAGAAGCTATGTTTGAATTTTTGTACATGTTAAACAGTAAGTGGCCCTGTAATATAGAATGATACAGAAGAAAGTTTTGTGAAGGCCATAACAGACTATTTTTTTTAAATAATTTTTAATTAATTTAATCGTTAAATAATAATAATAAAAATAATTTCAGTTTTATTTTAGAAAAGTGGTGAAAAATGTTATTTAAAAATTCAAAATATTGACAATCTTTGTAATCAAACATTAGTTTATTTCAAAATTTTCTTTTCCTTCCTTCCCTTTTTTTTTTTTTTTTTTTTTTTTTTGTTATCCTAATGCTGATAATTTCAAGGACTTTTTTTTTTTTTTTTTTTTTTTTTTAATGGCATTTTATATCACTGAAAATAAAATGTATTTAGTAAATATATACATGTATAGCTATTATACTGTACTTTCTTTTGTTAATTTTTCCTTTCTGGTTCCAGAACACACTGGGCTAAATATTTCCAGTTGTTTTTAAACAGCAAAAACCTCCTACATAATAGTTTTAAGGAAATCTCAAAAAGAGCTGATGAAAAATTCATAAAAAATATCTTTTAACTACAATAAGATAATTTTAATTTATATCTTTATAGTATATACGACCCATTTTTTTGAAAGAAGGACCCAGATCTTCGGAACTCATGGGTCCTGAGGACCCAGGATTTTCCCAAATACCCTGAAATTGGACGTTTAGCTTTTCCTTCATTACTGTTTAAAAATTGTCAAAGTGACACAAAATGAGAGGAGGGAGAACGTATATATAATAGCTTTATATTATAGCATTTGGTATGAAGAATATTATTTGCTTATTAGAGAATAAAGCATTTATCCATTGCTAGTTGAGATCTTTAAAATTTGTGACTTTTGAAACGAGTCTGTTATATGTGATGTCTTAGATGGTTTGAAATGTCACGTAATATGCATACTCAAATATTTTACAAAAAAATTATAAACAGCTTCAATTTAGGTATTTACCCAATCAACATAAATATAACTCTATTTTACAACTTTTATATTTTTATTGGTATTTTAAAACTGTATAAATTACTTTGTGCACTTCGGTTAATTTGTTCACTAGGCATTTTTAATTTTCACAAATTAATAAAAAAAAATTTCACAAATTATTTACAAAATTCACAAATGGGGTACCATTTTCAAAAACCTGGATTAACCCCTGCTCTTTCAAACCAATTAGGAACAAGCTTTTGAAAGAATTTCCTAGTTAGAATAATGAGTTTTCAAAAACAGCTTATTTCTACAAAATTTGGCCAAATTCGCTGATTCCTCTAGATTTGCTAAATGACTTTACTTTCTTTTACCAATATTTACCCTGGGCATTTTAGGAAGCGGGAAAATATGTCTGGACCATTTTAGGGGGGGGGGGCAGAGGAAAGGGGATTGGAGAAGAAGGGAAGACAACTTCAACTCCTGAGTGACATACAGTGTATTTTATTTCTGCCAATAAGCTGTTTTCAGAAACATGCCATGTGAAATGTGGAAAATAATCTGTTATTTTAATCAATAATAAGATGAAAGAATTTACATACCTTGCTTTCTAAACCAAAGTTTCAATTTATTCAGCTGCCTTTTCATTAATATTTTGGGTGATAACATCTCTTGTTCAGACTTCTCAGAATTATTGGCACATGTGATAGGACTTTTCTTAGGGGTCCGAGGAAAATCTTTCCCTTTTGCAATATTCTGATTTTTATTTAATCTCAATGCATTTTTAGAATTTTTTTTCCTATCTGTAAAGAAAAAATTGAGGAATTTTTTCACAAAACAACGTTAAATCATATTAAAAAGCAAACATTAAAAAAAATATTGTAAAAGAGCAATATTTGTTTTAATTAAAGTGGTACATCGACTATTGTTACTTACAACCAAACACTATGTTATTTAATGGGGGAAAATTATAATAGATATACCTAATATATTTTTTAAATACTGTTTTCCCATTCAGAATTTGTATTATTCAAAAAATTGTTTTTTGAAATTTATATTTTATGTTGAAATTATAAAGTAAAAATACCTCTGCATTTTCTAGTGCTAGTTGTGCCAAGTTTCAATAAGAGCTATCAGTAATCAGAGTTATAAACTTATGCAACGTGGAGATGTGAACCATGTCGCGGAGTATTTCTATGCACGAGCCCACATATAATGATGAACTGCACTGTTTTTGTAAACAAATATATAATGTATTAAGTAAAAAATTAGAAAAATTTCTAAAACAAAAGTAAATAAATATGTGTTTCTTTACCTTCTTACAAAATGAAAGTTTTTTTTTTTTTTAAACCTGCTTTGGAGGGGAGGGGGGGGGGTTTACAAAAATTTATTTTATTTTATCTACCTATTGCAATGGTTCTCATGGCACGACTTCTGGAAAATTTCTTCATATCTTCACCGATCATGACCCCTAGAACCCAAAACCACCCTCAGTTCAAAAGTTTATATATATATATATATATATATATATATATATATAATAAAGATGATCTATTAAGCATAGTAGAAGCCAAGCAACAGATACAAGATCACTGAAACACCAATGACCAATAAGATTTAAAAAAAAAAAAAAAAAAAAATCATCAGTGGATGAAATACACTAATGTAAAGAAACCAGATCTATTAATTATCAGCCTGCAAAACAAACGAATCAATAAAGTATAACAACAAATCTTAACTTAAAACCATAAACTTATCAAAATTAATGAAAAAACAACCCAAGAAACACAAGATAGGAAGAAGGAGGCAGGCGGCAAGACTTGTGACTTGCCTGTGGGGTTACACTAGTTTTACGCCGGCAACACTCCCCCAGCCTGCCACAACCAGAACATGAACCATATGGATTTAAAAATGCAAAATTTCAAAGCAGATGAACAACAAGGAAACCACGAAGCCACAATGAAATTCACCGATTGATCACACTGTGTTTAACAGTATAATTAGAACATTAAATATAGTTGACAACTCAAAAAGGAAAAATCTGAAATTTTATTGGAAAATGAAAGTTTGCATAGTAATACAAAGCAAATGCAACAAGCCTTCTACTTTTTTTTTTTTTTTTTAATTTAATTTCACAAACCCACCCAACCATCCAGCCTTACAACACCACCCCACCTCCGTAATCAAACATCTGCCCACCCAACTGCCACCTTTTTTATTGTCTTTTATTATTTTATAATTTTTTTGTTGATATACACAAGAGTGTACACAGCTTTTTTTTTTTTTTTTTTTTGTACTGACAGAGACATGGTTAAGGATATAAAATAGAAAATACAAAGTTTTTAGGAAAACCCATTTTAGCAGTGGCTGTGATCAGTTTATTAATATTCTTGTTTTTAAACTTTGCAGAGCATAAATTATTAATTCGAAATAAATGGTTAATGATGATGTTTCTAAATACCGAAAGATGCAGACATTAATTAAAATGTGTAAATGACATTAAAACAAAAATCTTGCCGTTTGTCAGGTGGAAATGGTGGGGGGGTCAAAATTTTCATTTGCTCATAATTTCTTTAATATTGAAAATAGGAAAATACTTCAAATCAGGCGAATTACCGCCTTACCCTAAAGAACAACTTTTGTATTTAAACTTTTTCGATAACTTCAATTGCTTAAAAGTTACGAGTTAAAAAGTGATTTTTCTTGTGATGAAGCCGACATTTTCTATAGCTTTCATTGCAAAAATTTATAATCTGATGCTTATGTCACGTGCAAATGATAATAAAAAAGATCACTGAAAATATAATAAAATTTTAATCATATTTTTAAACAATATAATATGATTAAGGAAAAAAAAAAAAAAAAAAAAAAAAAAAAAAAGTTCAATTTAACAGACAATATGGCGTCACAATTACAACAATGTACTGAGAAAAATGAAATAAAATTTTATCCGTGATTTTAAACGAGACATATAAATTAGATTGCTGATTCAGTGGATGAAGGATTAGCTTTCCATGGTTCAAGCATAGAATAATAATAAAGGAAGAAGGAGCACGCTAATACTCTAATGCTTACAAACCCCTTCTAGTGAAATGCCAGCGGAAGCTACTTTTGCTCCTCTCAACCTTAAAGTAGGGCACCCATCCTCAGCGCATTTATCACTGTTTGTTGTGGATGCTGCCTCGCAGACTGATTGACAGAGAGACGAGAAAATTCAAAAATCTCTCCAACAAGTCGCCAACCAATCAGATGGAAGCACTGTTACAACCCTATACCCGGCATTCCTGGATTTTACAAACCGAAACCAAAACACGTACGCTCCTTCTTCCTTTATTATTATTCTATGGGTTCAAGATGAATCACGTGACATGCTCCAATAGGTTGCTTGTTTGGCCCTTTATCGCTATTTTAGCATTTAAAATATCAGTTCGACAAATTATCATTATTATTAGGTAACATGACAGTCCTATGACCGAAATAAATTGCTTTTAAAATAATTTTACACACATTTCACATTTTAATAAATAATAAAATACCTTTTTTTCATCGTTTCCCAACAAAGTTTAAAAGTATTTATAAAAGAAAATTTAAACTTTTAAAGAGCTAAATTTATCAACAAATAATAATTTTTCAACTATTTTTAAGCATTTTGTCGGTTAAAGTTCAACTACACGAAATAAAAAAGAAGTAAAATCAAAATGAAAATGATTTAGAACAACAGAAAATTAAACTACATAAGTAAACAAAAACATTAGCGGTTATGACTTATGCCAAGAACAATCTCCAAACCGTTGCCATAGAAATTTACTGAAAATAAGCTGTTACCAAGGGAACCACTGAATACGCAGGTGCAAGGAGAGCATGTCACATGACTCATCTTGGACCTTCTCAAGGGTTACCATTTATAACTCTACTTTATATACAGTGGCGGATTTAAGGGGTGGGGAATTAGGGGGCTGAATTCCCCCCCCCCCCAAAAAAAAAAAAAAAAAAAAAAAAACACCATTGACATTCACAATTGAATACTGCAATTGTAAATTTTTTATTGGTCTAGAATAACACTTTGAAAAATCTTAGCCCCCCCCCCCCCAAAAGTCAAGTTCTGGATCGGCCACTGTTTATATATCTTGTTGTTTTAAACAAATAAAATAAAAGTTAATAATAAAATAAGTAAATAAAATCAACATATCTTAGGGCTAAGCAGCTTTAGACTTAGCTTTATGACATAGATGCTATAATGTAAAAGATAAATGTCATCGTTAAAAAAAAAAAAAAAAAAAATAATAATCTTGTAAATCGATGCTAAATGAATTAAACTGGCATGGTAGAAAAGGTAATAAATTTGGGGACATTTAGGTATCCTTTTAACCAATGAACTAGGGACGATTTTAATGAATTTTCTGTTGAAGTTTATTTTCATGAAAATTTAAATTTAAATTAAAGTATTTCACTAATCGAATTCCCTTATTTTGATAAATAAAATTATACCATTTAAAAAAAAAAAAAAAAAAAAAAAGAAAGAACACTCTTTTATTGAAAAATGAACTAATAAAGGTTTTAGAAAACTATTATATACTTTTAAATCTTTATTTAAAAAAAAATAATTGTTGCCACTCGACATTATACAAATACATCCAAATCCTGTGTCACATACGATAGTTTTGTATAAGTATAGATTTTTTGTTTGCCCTTGGAACCTGCCCCTGATGGGAAAAGTGCCTGGAAACACTTGTTTCTAATATTGTCATTGATTATGAAGTCGTGTGCAAAATTTCAGGTCCTTAGGATGACAAGAAGATGCCAAAAATTGAATTGCAAAATTCCGTTACATACATTAATAGTTGCATCATATCAAGTTAATAAAAGTGTGTTAATTAAAAACCTTGTTAAACGCTTTAATTAATCATTTAAAAATATAAAATTAAAATAATACGTCAATCTTAATACAAATATCGTTTGTGGTGAATAGTTTAGAATGTCAGTTTAGGCAAGAATTTAAAATTTACGATTGAGAGTAATACGTTACAGCTTCCTTTGACTTTTTATCTTGTCAAAGCAAGATATTGGTCTGTGAAGAGAAATGAGGTTTTCGCGTGGAAAGAAAATATAATGACGCCAAAGCTGCCTTTCTCCATCTCCAAGCTCGCCAAATTTTGTCGACAAGTAAAAAATTTCGTTGTCAACTATCAACTTTTGCCGCCAAATCACAAATTTCATTGAAAGTCGCAAGTTTTGTCACCAAAATCTCGCCAAATCATACAATTTACTAAATTCATAACAATTAACATTGAAATTCAGCGGTGCCAAATGGTCAAATGTTAACTAATGTTAATATTAATGTTCCAGCTTATGTGAACCAAAACAGTTTCAATTTACAATTTTTACTCATCTGACAATAAGAATCACAAAAACACAATACAAAACTTTAAATAATTCAATAAAAATTACAATGAAATAATTATCCAAAAACCGCTACCACTTATCTGTATTCGACTTGACCATAGCAACGCCAGGCTTACCAGAACTAGTAAGATCACAAGTGCATTTTCACGTTTCTATTACTTTTTCTTTTAAAAGAAAGATATTCAACAGTTATATGGATTTTAAATAAAAAATATAATTTTGATTAAGCTTGGATGGGGAGGGGGGTGTAGCCCAATAGCCCCCTCCGGGATTCACCATTGCTGGGATTGTACATCTTTAAGGCTTTTATTTGTTGAATGATTATGAGCTTAAATTTTAAAATTTGAAACATTTACAAACCAATAAATTTAGTCTAAAATTTTAAGTAGAATGAATAAAACCCTTTTGTAGTTGAAAATTAAATTTCTTGAAAACAGAATAGTGACGTAAATAATGCAATGTGTGGGAACAAAGCCATTGGCTAGGTATTAATGCATATGTAAAATTTCTTTACAATTGTAACATTAACGTAAAGGAATCTACCTTTGCCTTTAAGCTTGCCGAAAAGGGATTTTTTTATAGACAACTGTTTTTATGGCATTAAATAGTAAAACATTGTTCTTTTTTTAATAAAACTTTTTTATTATTCTTTTTTCTGTATGTATCTTGCATAAAACCTAACATATATTTTGCTTGGCAGTATAGTATGTATTTTAAATTTATTAAGGAAAAGCAAATAAATTCATCAAGTTCAGTAATACAGCCTAAAAATAATTACATATGTGAGAAATATTGAGCACTCCTGTCACTTTTTTTAGTTCTAGAAGTAATCCCTGATCACTAGCTGGGAAGCAGGAAGGGCAGTCAAAATATGAATAATTAGATAAATGAGAAATGAAACAATTCTACTTTTTATAGGTTCTAGAATATAATAAAGCAAGTTTAAAATGAATATTGACATTTATGTTGCTGATGGAGAAGGACTGGGAAACTAAAGGCTTCTGCAGAGCTTTTAATCAACAATGGCTGGTTGGAGATAAGAAAAGAGGGGGGGGGGGGGGTCAAAAATAATTACATGAGCAAGAAATATTTCATAATTCTATTTCTTTATAGTTTCTAGAATCGTATAAAGCAAGTTTTAAATGAATATTAACATTTATGTTGTGGATGGAGAAAGATTATGAATTGGAATGCTTCCGTTGTGCGTTTGATCGTCAATCGTTAGTGGAGTTTTTTTTTTTTTTCTAACGAACGATATCCGTGACTTTTTAAAAAGCATATAATCCGTAATTTTTATATGTTGTCCGTAATGCCGTAATTATTGCCGTAAATCCGTAATAATTACGGACAAATCGTAATACTTGGCACCTCTATAGTGCTAACTCTAGGCTAATTTGGCAGGGTGCTCCACCCTGTGGTTCTTTTAAACCCATTTTAGCACCCTGCAGCACTTTTAAGAACATTTTGTTACCAAGTAGCCATTTCTAACATTTTAAATGTTCTGAGACTTTTAGATACTTTTCAACCTTCTAGCGAGTTAATAAAAACATAATAATAATTGGAAAATCCCAATTTTAATAGCTAATTTTAATATTCAAAGCAGCTAGGCATTTATGGTGCAGTTAGAGAGATATTATCAACTGAAAACTCCTTTATTGGTGGTGTAACATGATTGATTTTGTTTGATTGTTTCTGACAACTTCCAATAGGTGTAAAGCTATCCGTAGTATCAATTAATTTTTTTCTGTAATTGGATTTTGAAATAGATGTCAGTTCTTAGTCTATTCTTCTTGTTAGATTTTTTTCTTCAGTATAATTCTTAAGCATAAGTAAACTTTAAAAAGCTGCAAGCAGCATTTATTTAGTATTTTAAAGTTCTATGCAGTAAAAAATAGAACACGTGAGAAAGTTAAAAAAATAATGTTGGTCTATATTTTTGAATACTTAATAAAAAATGTTAAGTTTATTTATAATCTTCATATATAGTATCGTAAATTAAAATGGATTTATTGAAGTATTAAAATATTTTATGTTTTTAACATTTTTCAACAAGGTTGAAAAACATTTATGACTTTGGGTTTGACTGTTTGTCTGCATTCTAACTGCAGTAAATATTCATAAAATTTCTTGAAAGTGATATATGTTGTTCAAGTTCACTATCTGATATTCCCTATTGTAAATGGAGTAAATATCACTATCGGTTGGTGTACAGGAACACCTGAAAGTATTTTAAAGTATAGTGTTCTAGGAGAGGTATTTCTATAAACCATATTTTAATACTTGAAACAAATCTTAATGAAACTGAAATATGTTATTCAAGTTCACTATCAGATATTCTCTACTGAATATAGAGTGGGTACCACCAGTGATTTGTGTACAAGGTGTACTTTGTGGTGTACAAGGACACCACAAAGTATTCCAAAGCATTGCATTTTAGGAGAGATATTTTTATAAATCAGATATAACATTTAAATAACTTTCTACTGCAAAAATCATAAAGAAAGGGCATAATAAGCTAAAATAATATTTTGTATGGAATGTGATATGCTTAACCTTCAGATTTACAGGGCTATACTAAAATATTCAAATACATTAAGTGCTGCAAATGGGAATTAAGGGTTGCATTTCTGTTTGTGTTAAGCATTTTCAACACTTTCAAAAAATATTTAAGTGTGATTATGAATTCAATTAGTCTATATGTCTGTCTTTCTGTACATCTGTTATGTGATAATGCAGGCAAAGAACATTAAAGGTTACACAATACAGCGAGTATATACAGCTGGAAAGTGTTAATAATGAAAAGAACATATATATATATATTTCATAGGCTTTAATTTTTTTAATATGGTTAACTTTGATTAAAGGAAAAACAGAACAATTTATACAACATAATAAATTTGAAAATATTCTTCAATAAAAAACAGCTGAGGTGGAAGCAATTACTTTCTAAAAAAGAAATAAAAGAATTTTAAGGAGAATACAAGTTTACAAACACATACACACACATACTTTATTTATTTATTTTTGTAATTGTTATCGGTTTTAATTTAATTATAATATTTTATTAAATACGCTGAATGTTTTTCTTTTTTTTTTGGGGGGGGGGGGGAGTTAAAAGGGACTATATAGTAATTTAAAATAAGAATTAAAAAAAAAAAAAAAAAAAAAAAAAAAAAAAGCAGTAAATAAAATAGATAGAAATAAAATTATAAATTTTGATGTATGCCAAAGTACAAAGAATACATCACAGTAATTGGCGGGTTGATTGGGGAAGGGGGGGGAGGATTCTTCTAATAAAAGACCCATATTTAATTTTTTTAATATGGTTAACTTTGATTATAGGAAAAACAGAACAATTTATATATGTTGTAATTTAAAACTGCTGCAATTGTGCATAAATTTTGAATGCATTTTAACTTTAATAAAACTTATTTATTTATGTCACTTCAAATAAAAAATATACGAATTTCATATATTTAGATTTGCCTAATATTGGAATTAACACTATTATATACCCAGTGGCAGAAAGTTTTGTAGCTGTCTGCGACAGGCTTTTAAAATTTCATAATCTGTCTGCAAAATTTGCGTGTAATCAGGGGTGAAAATGGCTTACACTCAAAAAGCCTGAAAGCAGATTTGGGAAGGGGGGGGGGGGACTTAACATCAGTGGTGATCTCATGCAACAGTACACAAATACAATTTTACTGCAAAACAATATAGTATTATAAACAATTGTGTGTATTCATTCAATTCAATTCATTCAATTAAATATTTTATAACAATGTTTGACACAACACAATACAAATAATAAAAGTATTAGTTTTAGTTTTGATACAGAACATTTTTTTAAAGTGAACTGTTATTCGAAAGCTGCAGACAAATTTTTTTTATCAGTGCAGATAAAAACTGTCCGCAAGCCGTTTTTCTGTGTCCGCGACTATGCCGCCGTGTCGCGGTGTTTCTGCCACTGGGATTATATATATTTATATATATAAGAAAAGATATAATTATTTAATGATTAAAAATATTCAGGAAAGAAAAAAAAAAATAAAAAATACTTTTATTTCCTCCGCTTTCTTCTTTTAATTCATTAAAACCATTGGACTGATTTCGAGATTGAAGATGAACATCAATGTTTTCTGCAGATGAAATATTTTTTATATTTTCATTCCATTTATGTATGCTCAGAAAAGAGTTCTTTCTTAGGATATTCAATCGGTTTTTCAGTAACGCTTTTGGATTATCATAACTTACAACCCAAGGCAAAGTACTGAAACCACTCTTAGAAGAACGTAATAATGGGCAAACCTAAAAAAAAAAAAAATAAATAAATAAAAAACCTTAAAATATATGTAAAATAATATCTACAAAAAGCACATATTTATATAACACATTCAGAATTCCCCCCACCCCCTCCTGCTTCTTACAAAAATATTTAAACTTCAATAAAAGCAAGGGAAAACATTCAGTGATCTTACAAATGCATCAATCCATGCAGATTCATAGAGTGACTGTGCTCGATTATTTTTCATTTTCTGATATTTGCGTCTTTTATAGACACACATGAGAGATACAGACCTGCCAACCTTTGAAAATGAAAATTAGTAGCACACCATTTTTGAAAATAGAGATTGGATGGTTGATAGGTTCATTTTTATCATGCAACACATGAATCCTAAGTATATTTATAGAGAAAGTTAATTTAAAAGTTATTATTTCCATCTAAATAGTTTGTATTAGTGTTCATATAGTGTTGTGGATGGAGAAGACAGGAAATCACAAAGCAAAACGTAGTTGAAAATATTGCAGTTTTGGTACTAAATAAAAACTTGTAGTTTTGAGTTAATTTTTGTAGTATCATAGTTTACAGCTCAAATTTATAGCAGTTGGTAGGTCTGGAGATGTTTAAAGTAACTTTTATTTTTTCTCTGCTTCTGACTTTATATTTTATACAGGTCATCGAAAGTTGTTCTCCTGGCGATTATGATTGGTTATTCGATTAGTTGTTCTCCTGGCGACATGCGATTATTACCTTTACATTTTGGCACAAATCTTTTTGAAATAAATTTATGAGTGCTATTTTTAAATATTAGTATTACAGCACATAAGGTAAAAGTGTGACATGCTTATGCTGCCGTAACTTAATAACTAAAATAATTACTATAGGTCAAAGTTCAAAGCCAAACATAGTTCTAGGGAACAAAACCACAAAATAAAATTCACACAAATTAATCTCTGAAATCACACTAATGAAAAAATTCAATTGTAGTTGTGCAGTTTTTAACCCTTTACAATTTACAGTCTCCCCCCCCACTAATTTTTATAATGAGTTTTTCTTTAATTAAAATCAATTGTTTTATAACCTTATATATATATATATGTATACACTCATACATGGGTTTATCTTAAAATAATGTCTGAACATGGCTAACAATCACAAAAATAAATTAATAACTTTTAACAAGTTTATCTGCAAGTATATTAAGTGTATGCCATCTTTCAAAGCAATTAACAATAAGATTTTTTGTTTTTTATCTAAAGTGTATTTCTTGAGGTATTTAACATGTTTCATCTTTTTGTTAAATCTGGCATGTACAAGAAAATTATTTTCAATTAAAAAATATACTACAGTTTTAACAGATACATGTCATCAATTCTCACATTGGATGAGAGGGGAAAATTTTAGTCTAAAAGTTAAAATCTTCTTATATTTATAAAAAAAAAAAAAAAAAAAAAAAAAAAGAAATTGTTCTTACTTAAGTCATTAAATCAAACTTACAACTCCAGAATGGCCCCTCTTCCCACAGTTCCAACAATACAAATTTACATTCCTTTTAACTTGAATTCCTTTCTTTATTTTGGAGGGACTTGTCTGTAAAAAACAAAAGAAAAATCTTGTTTATACTTCAAACAGAAAAAAAAAAAAAAAAAAAAAAAACACGCATTTACAATTGGACCTCTTTTCAAGAAATCTACTAAATCCAAGAAAAAAGTTTGTTATAAATAATAAAATTTTAAATTGATTCATTTTGCATAATACTTAGAAGTATATAGAGGGAAATTTTAAATCTATAAGCATTAAATACCAAGTAAACTTGATGGCACACGTGGACTCTGCTCAGTTCCTTATTATACATTATAAATTTTCTTTTATAAGGCATATTATAGTCATGTTAAGAGAAATTAACTTTAACAACTGTCTGGTTTAGTCGAGACTGAAATGTCAAATATACAGTGAAACCTCTAAAGTTGGACACCCCTCTAAGTTGGACGCTTTTTCTCGGAACGGAATGTATCAATTAACATTATATCTAACCCTTGTAAGTTGGACACTTTTTCTTGGAACCGTAGGTGTCCAACTTAGAGAGGTTTTACTGTAATAGTCTACCTTCCCTTCACTTATCCTAATTTTTTGATTAGTTTTATTAGGTTGTTTTGTATTTTAGTTTTCATGCAACTGCATACTATTTCTAAAGTAATAATCCCCATAAAGCAAGTTTATGTGAAATATCCCCCCCCCCCCATATTATGATAATCTCACTTTTGAACAACTTAAGAAGCTTTTAAAAAGAATGTTGATATTCTGACTTATTTACTATAAAAATAATCCTAAAAATCCCCATTATGTGAAATTCAGCTATACTTTACCTGTTACGAAAATCATAAATTTTGAATAATTTAAGAATTTTTTAAAATAGAAAATTCTTAGGTGATGATCATGCCAGTATCACAAATGATGATTTTGAAATCATTCCAACATTTAACAACAATAATATAACCTCATAATGCATGTTTATGCAAAATTTTATTCTATCTCGCATGTCAAGTAAATCATAAATTTTGAATAACTTACAAAGTTTTCAAAGTAGAATATTGCAAATCAATAGGTTCTTCTAGCCAGTATCATAACTGATACTATAAAACTTGACTGATTTTTCTACAATTATTTATTCTGGAGATAATGTGCACAGACTAACACAGATTTCCCACTCAATTTCAAAAATAAAATTCTAACTAAACAGGTCTATTTTTAGAAAATTCCAGTCACAAAATTAGGTTCGCGACATTAAAAATAGCTCATTGTTAAAATTGAAAATTTTAACACTTTTGGAATTTATTATTTTTTATCAAATCCTCCGGAAAATATTTTAGTTACTTTTATTTTATTTATTTTCTCCATTTAATATTTTTAAAATTCGCAATTTTCAATAAACAAAAAAAAATTTAAGAATTTCCAGTGAAGCGTTTTGTTTGTAAACAAAACTACCGATGTTTTCGGATTGTAAACAAACGCCTTAGCCAATAAAGAAATTCAATTTTATTCATTATTCAAATCAGTTCAAAATCTTTTTAGATCGTCTGCAAATAATTTAAAACTAATTTTACTAATTTTCCTAACGTTTATTTTTCATTAATTAAATTCAGTGACGTCATTTCCATTTACATTTTTTCAAATTCTCTTTCTGGAAGATTCCATTCAGTTCGCAGCAAATATGTCAGGTCCGCAGCGAATATATCACGGCGCTGATTCTAAAGTGGCGTTCCTCTAGGAAAATGTGTTTTTTTAATATCAATAATTAATCCAAAAAATAGTCCAATATAAAATATTCCTTTCTTAAAATTAAATGTATTTATTCCCGCTTGATTATTTGTTATTCAGCAGACGATCCAGGTAAAATAATTTGTTTTCGAACTATTTATCGCGCGCATCAATTTAAATGTGCGTAGCCCCGCGATAGCGGGAAATTGGAAGGCGTCTCGACTCACTCTCTCTCTCTTGGATGTAAGCTGCCAGCGGAATCACATGTTTTTTTCGCCGGTCCGCGGCATTTATCCAATGTCGCGGACAGGCTTATTTTAAAACTATTACAAATAATATTCGATGGGTAAAAGTTTAATACTTCATGAAATAAACACCTCAAGATGTCTCCATGGTATGCGAATTCGTGAAGGATGCTATTAGGATCCGATATATCTTCACTACTCAACAGTGTTACTGGCCCGCTACTAGGCCTATATCGAGGCTTGATAAAGATGATTACATACTGGCCTTTCCCAAGATATGAAACTATCAGTGAAGTGCTTCTTTCTGTGGTTAATAATATAATCTTGAATGTACATATTATGGCTCACCACGATTTCTTATTAGTTAACTGTTATTTTCTCTACAGTGGCATACGTTAAGATCATCGCATTAATTTACTCAACGAATGTGAACCCGCACTTCCACGCCGTGATCCTGTGATGTATACAGTGATGAATTTTTAATGCGAAATGAATTACTGCAAGAAATCTGCATAGAGTTTTATGAATTATGAAACATGCTCATACAATAAATAAATAAAATGTGCACGAATCATGGCGATATTCATAATGAAAGGAACGGTTAACATCATTTTACAAACTAAAAGATCGATAACGTAATATGAGTGTAATGTATGAAAATTATTATTTCAAAAGTTTGATGTCACCGGATCGAATACATACCTTCTAAGATATCAAAACATGTTGAGAGGCTGTTTTCCTCTAAGTATTATAGTCTGATTGTATGTAGAATAAGTGCCGGCACAAGAATTATTTATATAAGAAAAGCTTACAATAAATAAGAATTTGTGTTCTAGAAAAGAATGTGTTTTTATTGTTTTAAAGAGTGCCCTAATGGATTTAATTAATCTTCCCTTACAGGTATTTATTTGTACTGCAAAAGGGGTGAGTTAATAATTATTTTCATTTTCCTATTTCCCATTGTTTAAATGGAAATGATCCTTTATTTAAATTTTAATAACATCAATTATTTTGGCATATTTTTAAGATAATTTATGAGCCGCAGCACGTTATTTGTAATGTACTAACCACTATAATACTTTATTTCGGCCATTTACTAACGTTATTAATATTTAATTATTGTTATCATTAACGATCTTTTTTATTTATATACTTTATTTATTTTATCTATTCAAAATTCAAAAAACTAAAACTCAATTTCTCCTTTTTTTTTTTTTCATCATAACATTATGGTGCCGTCTAAAACTAACTCTATTTAAGGTTGAGAACCTGGAGTTATGGGCTCATTAATTTCTTTTTTCAAAATTAATTAATTTTAACGATCGCGATAAAAAAAAAAAAAAAAAAAAATCGCGAATATTTTATTTATATTTTCAATAACATATGCATGCTATTTATAGTATTCCAGAATATTATATTGTTTATGTGTGTGTTTTCATTTTATTTGATGTGGTAAATCTCAATATACGGCATCCCAAAAGATAAAAGGGATGCAAATGATTGTGATATTGCAACCATGAATGTTTAAAATAAATAAACAAAAAAAAAAAAAAAAAAAATTGATTGAGGTTTGCCACTGATACAAACATTTATTTTCTTTTGTATTGCAATCTTGTATTTTTCATATGATTCACGGATTTGCTTAAAATTGAAAGAGATATTTCAAAATTCTTTACTAATAAGATGAATATTTATATTTTGTTATTGCAAATGAATGCCAGTTTAAAATTAAAAGATTTGCTTCAAAAAAAAAAAAAAAAAAAAAAAAAAAAAAACTTTTTAATGCTTGTTTTTAAGAAAAGGGATACTTATATGAAACCAAAATATTTAACTTAGATAAAAAGTAGTAGGGGATGATTAGTTATTTTATTGTTTATGACATGCCTTAATTATGAAATAGGATTTATTTTTACAACTACTCCTAGATAGAGTAGGGAATTTACTTCAATGGAAAAAATAAAAAGATAAAATTTACAGAAAAAAATTTAGAATATACTTTCTTTTAAAGGGATGATTTCAGAATTTCTTAAACATTCAGTTGAATATATATTACTAAAAAAAAAAAAAAAAAATCTTTATAATGTAATATTTCTGGGCAGGGGTGTTTGAATATCCTTTTGGGGGATGGTATTACTTTGCATCAATGAAAAGCCAAGCCAAAGGCCACGGCAAGGTTTTTCAGATCGTCATTGGACCTCCCTAATTGTATATGACAATTCTTTTACCTAGAAAAAAAAAATCTTTATAATGTAATATTTATGGAGAAAGGTGTTTGAGTATCCTTTTGGGGGATGGCAGCTACTTGGGCCTCCCTAATTTTATATGACAATCACTTTCACTCAGAATAAATAAAAAAAAAAAGCATACATACCTTTTCATATATTTTCTCAGGCATGATATTTTTACAGGAAACATTGGTAGGCAATTAATATACAACATCATTATTCAATTTGAAAATAAAAAGCTTATGAAATGTTATATAAAACTGTGCACAGTAAAAAGTATTTTCTAATAAATTATTGATGATAGAGCATTGCATTAGTAGTTATTTTAAATGTCCACGTGGTTGTAAACTTTGGCAACCCTTACTGGCTTTTGCTCGCATGCATGCTCTATTCAAAATTTTTTATATATGAAAAAATATTTATGAAATCATTTATAGTATATGCAGAGACAAATATAATCTGAGCCTAAATTTAGTGTTATCAGCAGTCTCAACATGCATTGCTTATATTTATGTGGAATAAAATATTTCCATTTTCTTCAATTTAAAATGAATATAGAATAATATCAAAAAATCATGATGATTAGCATAATTGCCTGTTTTCCTGCCAACTAATTTCAATTAGTATAAAATTTACTCTAAAATGTTCATTTATTGATTTATGATCCACTTTTCATCCCTATTACAATTCACGCCATCATAGGCAAAATTTAAAATTCAATCATGGCTAGGACTTCTCAGCAAAAAAAAAAAAAAAAAAATTCTTTTCTTTGTCAACAATTGTTGAAACTGCTGCAATAAGTAAATACGTAAATAACCAAATTCACTTACCTTAAAATTATTCTTTGATTTCAATGTTGGTACATGTGGATGGTAGGCTGGGTTATAGGCCACCTAGTTCTGTCAATAGTATCTGTCAGGCTGGTCCGAGATATTCCACTTTTGCATTGACACTGTAAATCTTGAATCTTTGCAGATCTTCAAATTTATACAATATTTGTTAACCTAAATAACACATTTACTTACCTGTTAAAAAAAAAAAAAAAAAAAAAAAAAAAAAAACATGCACCTTTTTCAAATTTTTGAAGTTTATTTATGAAAAGATAAAAAATAATACATCAATTGCACCTGCCTGCTTTACATCCTTTGTGGTTGTGCAGGAGTGTGTATTCAAAGACAACACAAATTAAATTTACAAAAAGTTTTTATTTACCAATTCCCTTTGCATGTGACATATTTTTAAAATGTAGGTGATTTTCTCGAGTATTTTTGGGGACCTATTATAGCCAAGCCTCCTTGAGTGTCTATGGGCTGTCTTCCATACTCACATTATTTTACACTGATTTAATATAAAATTGTCACAACTCCTAATCATGTCAATTGTAGATATTGCAACTCACTCATGGTAAAGACGTTTATTTTGTGGGGATCACTAGCAGCTTTTAATGGGAATATATTTACCCGCTGTCATCTGCAACTTAATACGTGTTGAAACTACTTCATGATAGTTGCCTTAGGATATCTTTAATTGAGTCCAATAATTTTTTTTACCTTTAATTATTTGTTGGAAGGTGCATAAATTTAACTTTACAAATCCTGTTAAGAACATAATTGCTGAGATGTTTTGGTATTCATAAAATAATATTAAAAAAAAAAAAAAAAAATCTCTTTCGAATTCGTCAAATGAGCAAATCTCCATTGTACTATTTTGTGTGTTTTAAAAAGTGGCATGCATATGATTTTTTTTTTTAACTTGCCCCAGTCAGTGATGTATTTAGTGTTATTTGTGTATATTTATATAATCGGGTACTATAATATCTAGTGTGGTTTTATATTCTATGTTGTCACGCTCATCCAATTTCCCATAGCCAAATTCTTTTTTTTTGCTCTTTTTTTTTGTTGTTAGCGGGAGGAATGTTAAAATTGAAAATTTTAACACTTTTGGAAGTTATTATTTTTTATCAAATCCTCCGGAAAATATTTTAGTTACTTTTATTTTATTTATTTTCTCCATTTAATATTTTTAAAATTCGCAATTTTCAATAAACAAAAAAAAAATTTAAGAATTTCCAGTGAAGCGTTTTGTTTGTAAACAAAACTACCGATGTTTTCGGATTGTAAACAAACGCCTTAGCCAATAAAGAAATTCAATTTTATTCATTATTCAAATCAGTTCAAAATCTTTTTAGATCGTCTGCAAATAATTTAAAACTAATTTTACTAATTTTCCTAACGTTTATTTTTCATTAATTAAATTCAGTGACGTCATTTCCATTTACATTTTTTCAAATTCTCTTTCTGGAAGATTCCATTCAGTTCGCAGCGAATATGTCAGGTCTGCAGCGAATATATCACGGCGCCGATTCTAAAGTGGCGTTCCTCTAGGAAAATGTGTTTTTTTAATATCAATAATTAATCCAAAAAATAGTCCAATATAAAATATTCCTTTCTTAAAATTAAATGTATTTATTCCCGCTTGATTATTTGTTATTCAGCAGACGATCCAGGTAAAATAATTTGTTTTCGAACTATTTATCGCGCGCATCAATTTAAATGTGCGTAGCCCCGCGATAGCGGGAAATTGGAAGGCGTCTCGACTCACTCTCTCTCTCTTGGATGTAAGCTGCCAGCGGAATCACATGTTTTTTTCGCCGGTCCGCGGCATTTATCCAATGTCGCGGACAGGCTTATTTTAAAACTATTACAAATAATATTCGATGGGTAAAAGTTTAATACTTCATGAAATAAACACCTCAAGATGTCTCCATGGTATGCGAATTCGTGAAGGATGCTATTAGGATCCGATATATCTTCACTACTCAACAGTGTTACTGGCCCGCTACTAGGCCTATATCGAGGCTTGATAAAGATGATTACATACTGGCCTTTCCCAAGATATGAAACTATCAGTGAAGTGCTTCTTTCTGTGGTTAATAATATAATCTTGAATGTACATATTATGGCTCACCACGATTTCTTATTAGTTAACTGTTATTTTCTCTACAGTGGCATACGTTAAGATCATCGCATTAATTTACTCAACGAATGTGAACCCGCACTTCCACGCCGTGATCCTGTGATGTATACAGTGATGAATTTTTAATGCGAAATGAATTACTGCAAGAAATCTGCATAGAGTTTTATGAATTATGAAACATGCTCATACAATAAATAAATAAAATGTGCACGAATCATGGCGATATTCATAATGAAAGGAACGGTTAACATCATTTTACAAACTAAAAGATCGATAACGTAATATGAGTGTAATGTATGAAAATTATTATTTCAAAAGTTTGATGTCACCGGATCGAATACATACTTTCTAAGATATCAAAACATGTTGAGAGGCTGTTTTCCTCTAAGTATTATAGTCTGATTGTATGTAGAATAAGTGCCGGCACAAGAATTATTTATATAAGAAAAGCTTACAATAAATAAGAATTTGTGTTCTAGAAAAGAATGTGTTTTTATTGTTTTAAAGAGTGCCCTAATGGATTTAATTAATCTTCCCTTACAGGTATTTATTTGTACTGCAAAAGGGGTGAGTTAATAATTATTTTCATTTTCCTATTTCCCATTGTTTAAATGGAAATGATCCTTTATTTAAATTTTAATAACATCAATTATTTTGGCATATTTTTAAGATAATTTATGAGCCGCGGCACGTTATTTGTAATGTACTAACCACTATAATACTTTATTTCGGCCATTTACTAACGTTATTAATATTTAATTATTGTTATTATTAACGATCTTTTTTATTTATATACTTTATTTATTTTATCTATTGAAAATTCAAAAAACTAAAACTCAATTTCTCCTATTTTTTTTTTCATCATACACTCATGGTATAAAACAGAACATAGCTCGCGACATAAAAGACAACATAGTAATGTGACTCACGATATAAATTGTATATTCAAAAAGTATTTTCCAGATTTATATCATCATTTTTCCAGGTTTTTGAGCAATATTTACAATCTTTCCTGATATTTCCCTGACTTTTTTCAGTAATTTTAAAGGCTCTGACTTTTCCAGGTTTTCCCTGACCCGTGGGAACCCTGCTAACATACAAACAAATGAAGTCACTTTCTTAAACTTGATCTCCAAGTGGCGAGTAGCAACCTTTAATCTTGACTTTTATTGATCAAGATATACGCTCTGTAATTGGTCTCTCTCTTTCAGTTATGCATCTGTTTTCTCAAGTTCTCCTTTCCTCTGTGCATCACTAACCCCCTTTTAGAGACTGTAATATCAATAAATCCAGAAAATGATCAGTAGTTTTGTATTGATTTGTGCATCCTTGACTCTGCAATGTTTTCATCATTGCATGAGTGGATGTCACACTTCTCATATGTAACTGTTAGTTTTATTTATTATTATTATTTTTTAAATCATATAATCATTTTCCAGCAATATATGTTCCAAGTGTAACAAAATATGTAAGTACCCTTTTTACAACTTTTAAATCATTAAAAGTCTCAGTATACTCAACATAAAATTTGATTTTCTTTTTCTTTCTTTTTTTTAAATTAAGGATTAGCCTTTAAAATATCCCATTAATATGGTTAAAAAGCTATGAATAACAAAATCAATGAATTTTTCAAACACTGTGTATATTTTATGCATTAAAAATAATTTAATAATATGAGGTTTTTTTTTTTTTTTTTTTTTTTTTTGAAACATTTAGAAATTAAAATTTTAAAAGAGTTATTTATTAAAAATATAAAATAAACTTTAATTTATTCATCTACATAAAAACCTTATATATATACAGTATAACATTTTTAATTCGGACTTCTATAATTCGGAAATATCCATAATCCGGACTTTGAAAGCCCAAATCCTTCATTTTTGTTTTGATGGATGACTACAAATGATGCCACTAAAAAAATTATTCCATTTTAGAAAATTTTTATTTTAAACAATTGTTAAATTACATTTTTGTGCATGTGAGTTTGGCTATTAAAATGAATGATATAAGAAAATTTGATTGTTCTCATTAACTAAAAAAGAAACTGTTGTCTTTTTTAGACATGCTAAAATAATTTTTATTTACATTTGAAAAGTATTTCAATATTTTTTTTTTAAATCAATTAATTTAATTTTAATAATTTTCTGTATCTTTTTTTTAATACAAATTTCGATTTGAATGTTTGGTTATATATAATATATATTAGCATTATTCATTTATAATTTTTTTTTTAAACATTAAATCTTTTACACTGCTATTAATTTGTATGATAATAATAATAATAAAATAATTTACTTGTCATAATCTGTTTAAATAATTTAAAAAATTTTAATAATATAGATTTGATTTTTGCGATTTATTCTTTTATTATATTATTTATAGTTATAACTTAAAATCACAAAACTACATAATTTATTCATTAGAAAAGTTATTTCTCGAAAGCAAAGCAAGTTTTCGCCATCACACAAAAGGAAGCTTTTTTTTTGTGTGTGTGTGTGATGTTTTACTTTTAATATTTCAAATACATACAATTGTTAATATTATTTGACTGAAAAAAGAATCAATAATTTATTACACGATAATCGATGCTTATCGTATTTTTTTTAAAACAAACATTCATACATTACATTTTAGTAACTTAAATGCATACAAGATCCAAGTTCTGAAACAAACACCTATAATTCGGAAATTTCCGTAATTCGGAATCATTGAGGTCCCTAATACAGACCTTTAGGTCAATCTTTTAAAATATCTTATTTAAGCAGAAAACAGTAGAAACAATATTTAAATTTAGGGTTTAAGTAAAGATGATTTGACTAGTGTAAGTAGAAGTATGTTGAACTCAGTAAGTACAACATTTAACATTAACAAATAAATTTTACTTATGGAGAAGAAATATATATAACAATTACATAATAACTCTTAGAAAATACTATAGTACAAATCCATATTTTACCTTTTAAGTGCAGAACAACAAAACATCTTTAGATGAACTTAACATACTTGATGATTCTTCACAAACAATAACCTTTTAAATCCAGAGAAAAAAAATCACAATATTTTCATAAAACATAAAAGGAATTTTTTGCCGTTAACATTGTAGATAATCACAAATTATAGATGACATAACAAAATCATAAGAACATTGACATACGTCGTCTCGCAGTCGCCAAGTTGACCAGCGAGGGAAAGAAGAACTCTAGACTACATCTTGCGGTCACCGTGTTGACCAATGAGAAAGACAAACGATGATTTGAAAAAAAAAAAAAAAAACAAGAGTTTAATTGAAGACTGCACTAAATTAAGACTGGACCTACTATTTAAACTGTGTTAAAATCTAACTTATTTTAATTTAAATTTAATCATACAAACTTAACATGATTTAGCACTAAGACTATAAACAATTTCAACATCATTAAAACCTAAAACTTAACAATATCGATTAAAAGAACTAACATCCTTTTTAATTATCAAAGTTTTAATATCGCAAGATGAAAAATTGTTAATGAGATCAAGCTCATCTCAACTACAAAAACATAACATCCTGAAGTTGCAATAAGAGGCAGCTACTAGAGCTAAACTCATACTGCCATACTGGAACTGATGAAACTGCCAAGTGCAAAGTTGTTCAAATCGTCATGCTCTTTTATACTACACAAAGTAAATAAATTTGCATATCAACAACATCGATAACACTACCTAACGACCAAAGCCAAAATATAATTTATAGTAACTATTTCTAAAGAAATGGCAACAGTAAAAATAGAAAAGTTACATAGGCCGAAAATGGCAACGATAGAAAGGTAAACAAATGTCGATGTTTTGATACGCGAAATATTAAAGCAGCGAAATGGACTTTAAGAAAAGAAAAAGGTAAGTTAAAGCTTTTCCTAAGAAATGAGTATATAAACTTTTTTTTGTTTTTTTTATATGTGAGGACATTGATAGTTATCAGTCCCGACGATTCTGAATTAAAGGTGTTATACTGTATATATTCAAAATTATTATTTTTTTTTAATTTCCAAAAAATGACATAACCTTAGATATTTCCTAAAAAAAAAAAATTTATAACTTACAGTTAGATGATATCTTCTCCAAAGATCAGGACAATTCTGGAAAATAAAAATAAATAAAAATTATTTTAAATCCCTTTAGTTAAAGTTAAAAAAGAAAAAAAACAACGAAGTTGTGAATTTATAAATAAATACACATAAATAAAATAAAAATCAGGATAAATTATAATTCAAAATAAATAAAGTAAATAATTATTTTTTTTTTAATGTACATATTGGTAAATTATATATAAACCAGAACTGAAAACATCATCAAGGTTAAGATTGCAGTTGCAGTAAATTTAATTAATCATATTAATATTACCTAAATATATTATGCATAGATATCAAGAATTAAAAATATGTTTGTTCAACAAGCATATGAATGAATGCATTGAAAAGTCAAAATCCTTTTAACTTCTATAACTTAGGATAATAATCTTATGAAAGATTAAATAACAACAGATATACTTTAACATACAATGGTTCTTAAACTTTTTGAGGTTGAAGCACATTTAAAATCCTACAAATGAGTGCAAACACACTATTAACAAATTTTTAAGAAATATGTTAATGGTAATTTAATTAAATAACTGGAAGTCAAACTTTCATTCTCTCATCAATATATCGATATACATAAAATTTCTCTCTTTTCACAACTCGGCTCTGGTATTTTTTACATATTTGGTATAAAAAAAAAATCAATTTTATACTCCAAACCTACTTAAAATGAATTTTCACAGTTGATGTGTTTATCAATAAAATTTCTAAATACTTTAAGAAATTAAATGGTAAAATTGGACACTGGCAGACATCCAAGAATATTGGAAGTGTGACATTGCAAAATCGTTGTCTGAAAGAAATAGTCTTGCCATACTAAAAAAAAAAAAAAAAAAATCAATCAATGGATTTTCAGGAATCTGTGGTCACTTAATTTTTCAAAATAAAAAAATCATACAAAATCTTTGTTACTTGAAGATTTATCATTTAATTAATACCATAAGAAAACTATCTTTGTATTCTCTCTTCTAATTTCTCAACCGGATCATTTGACTTTACTTTTTTTTTTTTTAAGGGACATTTCCTCAAAGAATATTAAGATTAAATAAATTAAAAATTCATTAGACGATATACAGGTTCCTTCTTTGGGTGTTGTTTCTAAAATTGTTGTACTATATTTCAAGTCAATAGCTAATTCTCTTATTGGGAGAAATAGATGATGATACTATTTATACTTATGAGAATGATTTTATAGTCACCAGTCAGAGCTTTCATTTGTCATGCAAAAAAAAAATAAATAAATAAATAAATAAAAAATAATAATAATAATAATAATTAAAATAATAATAATAAAATAATAATTCAGAAAATGCTTTTAAATTTCATGTGTTCATTCCATCAACCAATAAAATTTTCTTCTGTGTTTCTAAATCAGGGCTGCCAACCTCTGGGAGTGCTAAAGTGTAGTTAAAAAGCAAAAAAAGTGTAGTTTTAAGCTACAAAGTGTAGTCGCTAAAAAATTAGAAAATACTTAAAATATAAATAAGCATAAAATCTTTTGTTTACATTATGACTTACTTTCTGAAATTTATTGATTTTTAATAATCAAACATTCAAAAATAATAGAAATTTTATCCAAATTTACTTTTTATATTAACATGGATACATGAAAATACACTAATTCTAATATAATACACTAATATGCAGGGTTGCCAACTTTTCACAAACAGTTTGAGGAGTATTCAGAGAAATTTTGAGGAGCATTTCGGCTACTTTGAGGAGCAATTTTAAAAATTAAAAAAGAAAAAGAAAGAAAGAAACTACTAACAAAAATAAATTAGCAATAATCATATGAAATTAAGTAAAAAAAAAAAAAAAAAGGTAAGATGTAGGTATGCATCAAATTTTTAGTTATTCAGTATACTGAATATTCATTATTCAGTAATAATCAAACATTTAGTGCATGCCTATTCAAAAGAAACTTGTTTAATTACAAGAACAAGACAATTGATGTGAAAATAATTTCAATGCTATACTTCAAACAGATACAAAAATTGGATTTTTTTAAACAAAATCTTAAATTTTTGGAGTAACAAAAGTCAAAATAATGAACAATTTTAATAGTTTAGATATTAGAAAATGTAATAAAACTGAATCTACAATAAAATAATCATTGTTATTAAGGATGGAAAAGGATTGAAATTGTACAACATTAAATTCAATTTCAGTGCAAACTGACAGGGATCAACTTTTCTGAAACTTTTTCCCCCCCTTAAGATTATTGCTAAATATACCTAAAAAATCGAGTTTCCGTAGAGGGGGGGGGGGGGGGTAGAATTACGTTTTTATCATTAATTAAATAAATATGCTATTCTTCTCGTATTTGACAGAATTCGCAATATTTTTACGACCGATTGCCGAAATTCGTAATTATCTCACTGCAAATTTACAAAATCTACGTTTAATAGCAAATAATTGCTAATATATACTATAATTTTGCTCTAATTGATAAAATTCACTCTTCTTTAAAGGTAAATCCTAAAATACGCGATTATTATGCGGCCGATTGCCGAAACACGCTATTATTTAGCTACTAATTTGTGCAAAATACGTTCATCTGAAAGCTGAATCTTAAATACTCAACTATTTTGCCACTAATCAGTGAAATTTGCATTTTTTTTTTTTTTCAAAGTGTAATCTCGGAAATCGGGAATAATTTTGAAGTAGTTTTCGCTAATACGGGATCGCTTACCCACTAATAATCAAAAATTTACGTTTTATATGCTATCATTTGGCTGCTAGCTAATAAAGGTTTTTTTTTTTTTCCCCCCAGTTGATTTCAGTAAATCGCGATATTTTTGTAGCCGATGACGGAAATACGCAATCATTCCGCCGCTAATTAACAAAATTTATGTTTAATCGCTGAAAAAGGCTTTATTTTGATGCTAATCGATGAATTTCTTGATTTTTTCAAACATGATTTACATTATAAGTATAATTTTGTGGCTTTTTATAGAAATACGGAATTATTTTACAGCTAATTTTCAAAATTACGTAATCGTAAACTAATTGCTAAAATAGATGTCATTTTTCTAAAAATGTCTAATTATTTAGTCATAAATCAGCTTTTTTTTTTATTACTGAAATGTCATTTTCTGCGGCTGATTTATAAAATACGCAATTTTCTTGTGCTATTTTTGTGATGAATCCATTTTAAATCCGGCGATTTTTGTGAAAGTCCCATTTTCAGATATGAAAATTTCTTAGAATCACCCAATAAAAACTAAGTTATCGCGTATTCAATTATCCTAAGAAAAAGCACAGAAAATATTCTTTTTCTTTCTCCAACGGTAGATACTTCGTACGATAAAGTTCGAAATTTTCCATGATTTTCTCAGAAACTTGTATATTAAAACACTTAAGAAAGTTTCCTATTACAGAGGACAATTCCTCCGTTAAAGTCCGACTTTATACTGTTTTCTCCAAAACTCGCGTGATTACGGCTTCAGACACTTTAGAAAGTCTCCCACGGAAGATAGCTCTTCCTGGTCTTAGTTTCCTTGCATTGTCAATCGTACTTAAAGTTCAGTAACTTTGAATTTTTTATCGATAAATAATTAAAATAAACAATTTTTTTCGTTAGAAAGTATTATTTTTTAGCGACTTATTAAGCATTAAGTTAACTGAAACATTGATAGAGTTTAAATGAAAATCAAAATACAGCATAATCATAGCCATGAAGATAATCATAGCATTCGGTTTCTTTCTCCCCCCCTTTCAGCTTGCGGTGTCTGTGCTTGCGGTTTTAATTAAGCACACTCTCAGCTAATGTAAACAAATATGTGTTCCCGTTCTGAGTCAGCAATATTTCGATTACGCAATGCCTAGCACTAGAATGTTTTTTTTTTTTTTTTTCTTTACTATTTATTTATGAGTATTTACGATGAAGCATGTGGTTCTTCAACTAGATTGTAAAAGTTAGTTTTGTTATTTTTATATTTTCAAGAAGCACTTTCATAGATAAAAAATAAAATTCAAAGAATAATGTTTGATGCGGCAACTGTTGGAAATGCAAAATTAAAAGTTGATAAGGATTGGATTGGGATTTCTGTCTAGATGTGTGCAAGGAAAAAAAAAAAAGAAAAAGAAAGAAAGAAAAAAGATAGTTTATGTATGTATGTATGTATGTATGTATGTATGAATGAATGAATGAATGAATGAATGAATGAATGTCTGTCTGTCTGTCTGTATCATTTTTTTGTGGACGCTGTATCTCACGAACCAATGAATGAAATTTAACCAAACTTGGTATTTAGTTGCACCCTGACATAAACTGGTGCTGATTAGATTTTGGGATCACTCGCTCAATAGGTGGCGTTGTGATCGCATTTTATGCAAATTTTTAACATGGCAGCATAGGACAAAATTCCGTATAAATGGGCATAAAGAGAGTTATTTTACACTTGTGATTGTAAAATTAATAGGAATTATTGATAATAGTAGTAGTTAGCTAGGAAAAAAATTTTGTGCATGGGGGGGCATCGGTTCCCCCCCTGGGGGGGAAAATCCCCCCCCCGGGGAAGTAAATTTTCAAGATGGGTATCTTTCGAAAGGTCTCGTTGATAATAGTAATAGTTAACTTGGAATAAATTTTTGCGCATGTGGGGGCATCGGTTGCCCCCCCACCGGGGGGGGAAGGTCCCACCCGGGGGGGCAAAATTTCAAGATGGGTATCTTTCGAAAGATCTCGTCAATACCTTTAAAACGAATGGTTGAACGATAAATCTGTGATAATTTAAACCAAAGTTATCGATTTTTTTTACTTTTAACAAAAAAAAACTTAGAAAAATATCGCAATATTTTTTTTTTTTTTTTTTTAACGAAATTTAACCAAACTTGGTATTTAGTTGGTCCCCGACATAAACTGGTGCTGATTATGTTTGGGGATCAATAGCTCAACAGGTGGCGCTGTGATAGCATTTTATCTAAATTTTTAACATGGCAGCATAGGACAAAAATTCGTATAAATGTGCATAATTAGAGTTGTTTTAAACTTGTGATTGTAAAATTAATATGAATTATTGATAATAGTAGTATGTAACTAGGAAAAAAAATTTCTGCATGGGGGGGCATCGCTTCCCCCCCTGGGGGGGAAGTACCCCCCCCGGGGGGGATAAATTTTCAAGATGGGTATCTTTCGAAAGATCTCGTCAATACCTTTAAAACGAATGGTTGAACTATAAATCTGTGATAATTTAAAACAAAGTTATCGATTTTTTTCACTTTTAACAAAAAAAAAAAAAAAAAAAAACTTAGAAAAAAAAAAATCGTACTTTTTTTTTTTTTTACTTTTAACAAAAAAAAAACTTAGAAAAAAAAAATCTTTTTTTTTTTTTTTTTTTTTTTTTAATATTGTTACTGATTGAATATGTATAGGAAAATATAGAAGAAAGTCTTGTGGTGGCCACAACATACTAGTTTTTTTTCAGTGTCTGCCACTATTTAGTTTTATATTATACTTTTTTTAATCCGTGGTGAAATCGGAGTTCGCTCGTTGTAAACAAGATGACGATGGGGAAAGGAAAAGCGTAGCTTTAAGTATACGATGCGTAGAGTGTAGTAGAAGCAGGCTAAAGCGTAGTTACTACGCCAATTGCGTAGTTGTTGGTAGCCCTGCTAAATACACACAAAATTAATAACTTTTCTATACTCAAATCGAAGAAACATGTCACATGCTTACTCAGTATTTGTAACTATTACTATCATCAGTAGATTCACCTCTTATGAAAACAACTGATCCCCTTGTCAAAAATAAAATTCCAACAAGAATTTAATCACAAAAGCTTCAAAACAAATATAACATCACAGACATTTCTATAATCATGCATACAGAAACAAAGGAGGTACGAAAGATTTCCAAAAAGATTCTTTGACTTTTCCAGTGCTGCAAAATTTAAATTTCCCGAGTTTTCCCTGATTTACAGATTTTTCAAAATGCTAAACACTTAAAAAAATTAAAAAAAAAAAAAAAAAAAAAAATCTGAAAAATTCTACAACAAATATCTTTGAAAGTACATAAGCACATCTAACGGCATTAATTGAAATATTGGTTTAACCCATTAACTGCCAAAACTCGAAATAATGATTTTTTTTTTCTAAATACAAACAGTAATACTCATTATTTTGATCATATATAACAATAATTTGAAATAAAATTATTAAAATTAGTCTTATCTTACTAAATACAGGGTGTTGTATTTGTACAACTTCAGTAGAATAAGAGTATAGAATTAATACAAATAAATGTTTACGGAAATTTTCTTGAGGGAGCATAAAACAGAATAAACTACAGATAACTACAAAAGTAATTGTTTTATTACAAAAACATTTTTTTACAAGTTATGTAAACTCATTCAAATATGAAGATTTTCGAAACTTTTTCACTTGAAATGGGTTTCAAGTTTGAAATCCATTTTTAAACTTAAAAATTTTTTTCAGATCAAATTTTTTTGTAATAAAATAAACATCTATTCTTCTCTTACTTAAAAACAATACTTAATAATCCAAGATTTACTTTAAGAGTGGTCCAGAGACATGCCATCACAAAACAGCAGAGGGAATGGTCCTTCCTTTAAGTACCCTCTGAGATATTAATTTTATGGAACATGGAGGATATTCAAACTATAGCAGATTTTAAGTGCACCAACCACCATTAAAATACATGACAGTTTTTAAATGGTTCGAGTATTGAACATGCAATGCTTGCCAACTGCACTACTGTGTTAAATTGGGAAAAAAAAAAAAAAAAGTTTTTTTTTTTTTAGTTGCTGGTCATATATATAACTTGTCTTAAATGATTATACAGCAGGGAATGGATAACTGGATAATAATACTATTTTGGATAACTGGTAGCTCATCAAAGCAACCCCATTAATCAGACTTGTAGAATGCAGATGGTTCTAACTTAAAATACTTTAAATCACTGAATTAAATTTAATTAATCTGAAAAACATAAAAAATAAAAGTTTTAAAATAATTTTTAATCAAGACAGAATATTACTTAGGATTTGAAGCGTATAAGAATCTCTCGGAGACTTAACCCTACATAAAAATCACAGAAATTAAAATCTGCTCTAATCCAAGAATTTCAAGCTCTGATTAGTCAAAGATTTTACATGTTAAATATTATTTACCAAGAATTAGAAAACTAAATACTTACAGGCCGATTCTTTTTTATTTCTTATGAAAATTTATTTTTGTTTATATACATAAAAAATACAAACTATTATTAAGTTAAACAGCATATATTTTTTTAAAATTATTTTATTTTATTAAACTGTCAAAAAATATGAATCTGGATAAATGGTTTTCTAGATAAACAGTTCTATGCTGTATTATCATATTAGTTAAGCATTAAAGATGTAATATTTTACCTTCATATTGATTTAAAAATCTAGATGTGTTTCAAGAGATTTCCCTGTAAAAACAAGTTAAAAAAAAAAAAACAATTGGGATTAGCAATTCAATTGGCACTTCAGTTTATGACTGAACAAGCAATGGTTAATTACTAACGAGGAACCATTCAAAAGGTGTCGTGTGTCGTCTTAAAAAAAATATATGTGATTCTACTCTTTATAAAACACCAGAAAGTGTAAAAATTATCGGCTGAAATGAATTACAGCGACCACAAAAAATTATCAAAGTTAAGCATACTTGGCGATTTCACACTGTTAGGCGATTGATTTTGAGTACTTGGCGGAGAAGCAAAACACGGCTTTATTGGAACACAGCAATCTCGGTACTAGTGAACTTATCGCCTAACAGCGCTAAATTGCCAAAAATGCTCAATTTTGATAATTTTGTGTGGTCGCTGTAATTCATTTCAGCCGATAATTTTTTCACTTTCTGGTGTTTTATGAAGAGTAGAATCACATATATATATTTTTTTCAATATTTTTTTATGACGACATTTTTTGAATGCTTCCTTGTAAGTACTTTTAATGCTTCAGATAATTATTAGGTTAATAACTGTTCAATATAAATCTGGAGTGATTTCCTTTGACTTTTTGAACATAGAGGGTCTTAAGTCAGGATGGTGGTGTTTTCTATCTTTCTAAAGGGACCTAGCCCGTATTCTTGCATGTTTAAGAGAAAAATCATAAAAAACTTCAAATTGCTAAACCAATGACTGTGACCTGGGATTAAATCCAGTACCTCTCAACCACCGGTGGGGCTTAAATCTGAGAAGTCAGTAAATAAAATTGAGAAAAAATAATAAACTGCAACTTTCTTAATCATCATTTAATTTTTAACTAACTAGATTTGATAATAGATGATTTTTCTTTTCTTACTCTTTCTTTACTTTATCATATCTGTTTTTCTTTCCCAACACTATGAAATCTTAAGTCCTTGAGTAATCATTGCATTAAATCCACTAAACAATCACTTGTATTTGTTAAATGTTACTTCAAGAATCTGATATTGTTTCTCGTTAAGGTTTAACAAAGTTTCTTTTAATTTTGAGAAAAGAATAAGAAATTTCTAACTACAGGCATGAGAGTGCAGAAAATTAAAAAAAGAGGAAACACGCATGTTCATAAAATTAATTTTAAAAGAAAAATAATGCGCGCGGGGAAATATATACAAATGTACGTTCATAAAATTTATTTCAAATGAAAAATAATGCTCACAGGAAAAAACTATACAAAATATTTTAAAAGTGACAAATTAAACTGAAAGAATAATGCTCATCAAAACAATAAAACATGTGTTAAAAAAAAAAAAAAAAAAAAAAAAACGTTAGCTAGCAATCAACATTTAATCATTGGCTGGTGGTGGAAAATGGGAAAGAAAGGGGAGGGGGTGTAAAAAGTAGTTCATGAGAGAAATATTAAACACAATTCTACTTCTTTATGGGAGAATATCATAAAGTAAGTTTAAAATTAATATTGTGGATGGATAAATATTCAAAAATAAAAGGTTTCTCGCAGAATATTTAATCGGCAATGGTTAGAGATGAAAAGGGAGGGGGGGAGGACAAATGGGTGGGAAATATTGAATAATTCTGTTCTTTTATATGTTATAGAATCTGTTGAAGAATGTATTTACATATTTTAATGCATATATACATCACTGTAAAAATGAACTCAAGAGACTTCAAAACATTAGATACACCAAAATCTCATAGTTGAATTTTTTCATGATTACAATACTTTCCTTACATAGTGTATGTTCGCAAATTATAAATAAAATGTTCTAAAACACAGGAAAAATAATTTTATATATACCCCTTTAGCATGACCTTCCATGTTGCATAAGTGGCATGGTCCTCTAAAAACTTCTTTCCTGCAGTTCTTCCAATCATGTCCAAATGCATGGCAATTACTGCACAATCTTTTTGGACACCTAAAACCTGCATGGTTGCCACCACAGAAAAAGCATTTAACTACCTAGGTAATAGAGTATTTTATTAATATTTAAAAAAAGAAAAGAAAATCATTTTTAAACATTTCTTTGAATAACAATGAAAATTATAAAATAAATTACAGTCAACTCCCTTTAATCTGCAATATTTCTTCCACTTTTACTTTTCCTTCTTTTAACTGAATTTTTTGCTTATCCTTGCTTTCAAACACAATTGGGAAAAAATAGAGTGGGATTCTCGTATTTATTAACCTGCAATTCACATGGACTAGCGACAGGTCACGCCAAAAAATATCAGGAAAGTAGATAAAAAATTTAAAACAAACCATCATTACACCAATATTTAACAAACCTTAAAAATAATCAACGATGAATATTCATTTTTGCACTTAAAATAATATTTTCTTACTATATATTATTTGAGTATGCTTAAATTATTTACCTTCATAACAGATTAGTTTTATTAATATTGAAGAAATATTTTATTCTGAAATATATTAATAACCGTCTTCAATTTTAAAAATCTATGAATTAATAATAATAACTAACTTTGTATCTGGAAAAGTAAAAGGTAAACAAAGACAGTGACTTATAATTCGCAAACTCCTATAATCCACACAAACTTTGGACAAAACTTTTGCAAATTAGAGAGAGTTGACTGTATATAAAATTTTAAATTAACAGGCTTTGCTTACTTTGCTGGTCATTATATTTAAATGAATTAAAAAAAAAAAATCCCTTTTCGGCAAGCTTAACCCTTTAAGCGTTAAGCCCGTCTTTTTCTGTCATGCATAGTCGAAATAAAAGGCTGGTGCAGCTAAATTTTGAAAGACATTTTGCTTTTTTCAAGAAAATAAGATTAATAGATACGTGTAGTATATAATATTAAATTCTCATATTTGTACTGTGCATAGTATTAATTTTATGAATCATTAAGCAGATATACCGAAAAATGGCTAACGCTGAAAGGGTTAAAGGCAAAGGTAGATTTCTTTGGAGCATATGGGCACCACTAAATTTCGATGTTAATTGTTATGAATTTAGTAAATTGTATGATTTGGCGAGATTTTGGAGACAAAACTTCCGACTTAGAAATGAAATTTGTGATTTGGCCATAAAATTTCATAGCTGATGATGAAACTTTTGACTTGGTGACAAAATTCATTATTTGATGATAATATTTGGCAATGGAGAATGGCAGCTTTGGTGTCATTACATTTTCTTCTCACGCAAAAACCTCATATCTCTTCACAGACCAATAATATTGTTTCCAGAAGATAAAAAGTCAAGGAAAGCTATAACGTATTACTCTCAAATTCAATCATAAATTTTAAATTCTTGCCAAAACTGGCATTCTAAACTATTCACCACAAACGATATATTTATTAAGACTAACGTATTATTCTAATTTTATATTTTTAAATGATTAATTAAAAAGGTTACCATGGTTTTTAAATTTTCAGTGATCTTTTTTATTATCATCTGCACGTGAAGTAAGCATCAGATCATAAATTTAAAGTTATAGAAAAAGTCGACTTCATCAGAATTGACGAACAAACACTTTTTAACTTGTAACTTTTCAGCAATTGAAGCTATCGAAAAAGTTTAAATACAAAAATTATTCTTGAGGGTAAGTTTTGAAACCTGTTTTGAAGTTTTCCTCTATTTTAAATGTTAAAGAAATTATTATAAGCAAATGAAAATTTCCACCCCCTTTGAGTTGGATACCCCACCTATGAACTTGAGCGAGATTTTCACTGTCCTGTCAACATATCCCGAGTTGGTTAAATTTAAATAAAAATTACTCCAGTTATCGTGTTCACAACTTAACATGGGAAAAAAGCGTTATACACACACACACACATATATATATATATATGTAAACTTTTGAACGGAGGGTGTTTTTGTGTTCTAGGAGTCATGATAGGTGAAGATATGAAGAAATTTTCCAGAAGTCGTGTCATGAGGACCATTGCAATAGGTAGATCTCCTATAAGGAATCTACCTAATTGATGTACTATTTTTTTTTTTTCATATCACTTTATATATATATAAAAAAAAATCATTGAAATCCTTGAAATCTCTCTTTGGGACTACATTACATTGAATCCAGGTTTTCGTGTGGGAAGAAAATAAATGACACCAAAGCTGCCGTTCTCCATTGCTAAGCTTGCCAAATATTAACGTCAAATAACGAATTTTGTCGCAAAGTCAAAAGTTTCAGCGCCAACTATCAAATTTTGTGGCCAAATCACAAATTTCATTTCTAAGTCCGAAGTTTTGTCACCAAAATCTTGCCAAATCATACAATTTACTAAATTCGTAACAATTATTGCTTGTGGCCGTGCCTTAACAGGACATTTCAATTTGGGTGTTTATCGAACAACATTTGGCACTGCTATTATTCAAGAACTATGTTTTTGCAAATGGCTATCTCAGTATAGACTAAACATTTCAGTTTTGGCACCATATACTAGGCAGACCTAATAGTGGTACCTAGTTTTTCTAGCCCATGCTCTGTTATAATGAAACTATAAGTAAAATAAATTTATGAATGATTTTATTATTACTTACAATATAAAAATTATATATGAACATAATTATTATAAATTTTAATTTAATTTCAAGTTTAATACTTTCTACTAAATATAGTACTAACCACATGATACCAATAGATACTATTGTATCATATGGTTAGTTAGTAGATACTGTACTAACCATATGATTCCAATAGAAACAATAAATTTAAAATAATAAACATTTCACTTTCAAAACAATATTTAAGTCTTCAGATAAACAATTGAAATAAAATATTACATTTTATTTTTAAAAAATCTAATGACCACTTTGCTTAAGAAAAGATTTCACCAGACTGAGAAAAAACATACCATTTTTGAAAAAGTGAAACGGTACTTCCATATCAAAATTGTGATTACATATAAACTATATTTAATCATGCGACTTAATACAAAAGAATGAAAAAATAAACAAACACAGAGTTTGAATAAAAATTAAGAAAAGAAAAGAAAAAAAATCGACTGAAAAGTTTAAAAATCTTGATGAGATGTACCCTAACGTGCAGCGTGGTCCAAGCTATGTTTCAAAAAATTATTTCACAAACAGGAAAATCATCCATAAGAAGGAATATATGAATTTATAAATGAACGAATGAATTGAGAATCTAAAGAAAGCACTAGAATACAAAACATAAAAAAGTCAAAGAATTCATGATTTTTAATCAGTCTTGAAAAAGATAAAAATTGGTTCTCAAACATATGTAGGTAATTTTATTTTTTAATTTTTGTACTGTGCATTTAATAATTAAAAAAATATTAAAATATTAGGTGCTTTAATTTATTTTCTATACTTTTCTTTAATTGTGTTATAGACAGGAAGAATGAATTAGGTGAGTTCTCTACCAATGGTCCAGATAGCTCAATTTGTAGAACACATTATACCAAAAGTAAAATTACTACTTGTATATAAAGGGCAAAACTGGGAAAATTCATTAGTGGCCAGTGGCCGGTACTGTCAGTTTCATTAGTAGCCACTTTTTTTAAGTTAGTGGCCACTTTTCACATAAGACTATTTCTTTCATACTGCAAAAAGCATTGTCACCATTTTGCGGTATAATCACCACAAGAAAAATATGAAAATAAGAAATACATATAATAAAAAAATTATCCCAGGGACACTGAAATTGTAATTTGTAATTATGCTCTTTTTAAAAATCCTAAGTTGCACATCCTAAATTAAAATCTGCTTAGGGCTGTAATAATAACAGCAAAAGTTTTTATATTTCATACAATTCAGTAGTACTTATTTTTTTTTCAATTTATTTAAGTGAAATAAGCTGTTATCATTCACAGTTCACATTGATATTTTCTAGTAAATGAATCAGCTGATTCATCATAATCACAACCTTTTACATGGTCATGTGTAAATACAGTTAGCAATTTTATTATTTTTTCTTATTTCTAAAGACACACTTACGATGATTTTATTTCAATATTAAATTTATTTTAAATGATTTTATTTCAATAGAGTTAAAATATTTCCTCTTAAAAGGTATTGATATGAAAACTTAGCTGCTTCATTAAAAATAATTTACTTAGCTGCCAAATTTGTAGCTTTAAAAATAGGACAATTTCTACTTTAAAATGGGAAGGAAAAAGGAAGATTTCTGCTTAAAAGAAAGCAAATACAAAAATTTTTGAAAAATACACATTTAAGCCAAATCAAATTTTGATACTCGCATTTGTCAAATATCTTAAATGGGTTAAATATAGACTAAATACTATGGAGATAATAATGGGAAAAGATTGTGTTTTGCAGGACATTTGATTATTAACTGTTAGTTGAAATGGAGCGCACATGTGTGTGGGCTGTGTGTGGGGGGGGGGGGGGAAGGAAATACATCCATGTACTTCTTTATAGGTTCTAGAATCTAATCAAGAAAGTTTAAAATGAATATTTACATTTATGTTATGGATGGAGTAAGATTGTAAATACAAGGCTTCAGTGGAGCATGTGATTGCCAATCGTTGGAGGGTGGGGGGATTACAAGAATTATGAGTAAGATATATTAAACAATTCTACTTCTTTACAGATTCTAGAATCTAATAAAGTAAGTTTAAAATAGATATTTATATTTTTGCGGCAAATGGAGAATGATTAGAAAATATAAAGCTTTCTATAAGCTGTGTGATCACAGATCGTTAGGGGGAGGGAAAAGGGGGTCCAAAAAATTATATGAGTGAGATATATTAAACAATTTTACTTTTTTATAGGTTGTAGAATATAATAAAGCAAGTTTAAAATGAACATTGACATTTATGCCATGGATGGAAAAAGATTGGAAATCACAAGGCTTCGATTGCCTATCATCGCTCGATTTTTAGAATCTTTTAATGATCACAAAAAGTGGCGACTTTAGTGGCGATCGATGCATAATTTTTAATCGCCATCTTTTTTTATTTAGTCGCCATGTGGCCGGTGGCGACCGTTAATTTTGCCCTTTACTTGTATATACGTAGGTCATGTGCATTTGCTTTTGCAGTAATGCTTTAAAATTGTCCTCAGAAAGCTCCATAACAGGAAGTAAAGTACTGAAAGGCTTCTGGGCACATTATTGGAAAGAGTCACTAGGTGCTAAAATATTTTTAAAAGGTCAATGAGTAGGTACTAAAATTTGTTTGAAAAACAGATGTTTAGTGCTCCACTCTGCTAAATTATACCACAGCACGGGGTTGCAGTATTGTTATATAATCTATATTTTTTGTGCTTGTTTTATTATATTATCACCCCTATTGTAACTTTCACCACCAATTGTAACTTTTAAAATAATAATATAGGATTTAAACTTTCATGAGAATTTATTTGCTTGATACCCACATAAGTTTTTTTTTTTTTTAACAAACTTGTAGAAATTAACATTAATAAAAAATAAAGCCTTTTACAAAATAATAATAAATAAATATTATACCCCCATTACCAGCTACGATGTTCATAAAAAGCTGCATATTTATTACTTAATCCCAATCAATGACATGGAGAGTAGTTATTTTTACTTTAATTAGGAAACTGAAAAAAAAAAAAAAAAAATCTGAATATCAAGTTTATATTTTCCATACTTACTTTAGGCACAGAACATGTCCTTGAAGTATGTCCTTTCTTATTACAATTTGAACAAGTAATATCGCAATGATCATGATAACGATTAGAATGCCTTTTAGATCTATACAGATCTTCAGAATTGATATTCCACTGACCTAAAAAACACAATATTTTGTGAACATTTAGACAGAGACCAACTACACTAAAACAGATATTTTGTCTAAAAACAAGATATACAATTATTATTATTATTTTTAAATCTTTATTATTATTATTATTATTTAAGTATCAGGGTTTTAAAAAAAACTCAGTTTTTTTTTTAAATATTAAACATAGAATAACACTGTTGCTGGGTTTGAATTTTAAGTTTATTTAAAAAAAGAAGTTTTAGATTAAAAGAAAATTTATTACAAAATAATAGTAATTACTATAATTAATTAAAAATTAAATGACCTTCATATTCTTAATGTTTGGTTTGGTCTAAACCTAAACTGTAAAACGAATTCTTATTTCATTCTATTCAGTATTTTATCTTAATTTTTTATTAAGTTATTTTGTATAAAATTAAAACCAGTAACAAAAGAAAAATATTTTAACCGTTCTATGTACGATTTTCATATTACAAATAAACATGCAATTTTATACAGTTTCGGTTAAAGTAAAAAAATAAAATAAAAATAAAAATAATAATAATAATAATATGCAAAAAATTTTTAAGTTTTTGTTAAAATTAACACAGACATATTTTATTCATATTTGAAAACTTATTTAATAAAGGAAAACAAAACAAAGTTATCACTGCCTGTATTTCACATTTTAAGTGTCAGGAGTGAATCCAGGTTTTAATTTTGGGGGCCCAGTTTTGTAAATAATGATAACATGCAACACCTGCCAGTCATTTTATCAGTCATTCTATATAAATATTTATTATCAAGTTAATAGTATTTTATTGAACCAAGTTATAGGTAATAATTAAAAATAATTCTGGAAAAATGGAAAAAAAAATTATAAAAAGATCATTTTTATAAAACTAAAGCTTTTAAAAAGGCTGTTTTAATGAATTTGAAGTTTCTGAGGTGCAATAAAAGAAGCCCATTTTTACTTTCTCTTACCCATAAGGTAGAGAAAGTATTGTTTTTGGGTCAAATTTCCGAACGCGAGATTTTGTTATATTTACATGTTTTGAGGTGCCCTGAATATGAAAATCATGTTTTTAGCAAATGGTCTGTGTGTCTGTCTGCTATCAGCATATCTCAAAAACAAATTATGGCAGAAAGTTCAAACTTGGTATTCTACATGTGTATCACATAGGAATGCTACAGTAAGCTTTTCGTCAAGATCAAGCAAATGGTTCGTGTACAGGGACAATCAAGAGAATTCTAATACATTACGTCTATGGGGGAAATTGCAGATAAGTAGAGTTTAACGTCTATAGACTGCACTAACGAACTAGAAACGAATATATATTTCTTGTAATAGAGATAGTTAACTGGGAAAAAAAAAAATTGTGTATGTAGGAGCCTCGCCTCCCCCCCCCCCCCTGGAGGGGAGTAAATTTTCATGATGGGTATCTTTCAAAAGAGCTTGCCAATACCTTTAAAACAAATGGTTGAACCATCGATCTGTGATAATTTAAAACAAAGTTATCGATTTTTTTTTTACTTTTAACGAAAAAAAAAAAAAAAAACTTAGAATTTTTTTTTTTTTTTTTTAAATATTGAGAATAAAATGGACTTTTTTTTGGATATTTGGTGTTATACAACTTCTCTAATATGGAAATCGTCTGCATTATCATAAAAGATATATTTTTAAAATAATAATTTTAATAAATTATTTTTTAATAACCGAATTAAATTCTATATAAATGTAGGTGCATTAATGAAACAGGGGATTGAGGGGGGCGGTAGCCCCCCTCACACAGAACTAATTATCATATAAAACTCTTCAGAAGCCTACTATGAATTGTTTAACACATGTTTACATAACAGTACTCATTATCTTACCTTTTAATCTGCAACCTGTATTTATAATTTCAGGGTAAGAGAAAGTCATGTGAATGACACACCAGATTATTTGTTTATATTGAACTTTACAAACAAGGTCAATATAGTATATCTGTTAGTTATGTTTAATACTTGTTGTTAAATCCATAGGATTTTAGGCAAAGTATTCCTTTTTTTTTTTTTTTTTAACATATCATGACTTACAAATACAAAAATGGCTTCTAATTTTGTTCATTTATCCTCATCTTTCTTTTTTTCTGAAACTGCTCTGTTCAAAAGAGATATTGTAGATAGATGGTTGAAATAAAAGGAATTTTTCTAACAAAGTTGAAAAAAAAAAAAAAAAAAAATAATAATAATAATAATAATAATTATCATAATACATATATAATATGGTATTATTATATATATAATACTGTCAAGTAAAAAAATATAAATAAAAAAATAATAAATTATTTTTAAAGTGAAAAATTTTTAGATTTAAAAAAATCCAATAAAATCTACTTCAGAGTGGGTTTTATTGGCTTTTTTTAAGTGGGTAAACAAACAACAACAGAAAAGCCCAGTTTTTTTTTTTTTTGGGGGGGGGGGGGTATTGTGGCTGGGTCTGAAACCCTGGTTTGTACAACAATATAGTTTATTGCAATATTGATGAAAATTTAGATTATGTTTGGAGAAATTTCAGGGGTCTAAATATTTTTTGCACTGCTGCAACTTTAATTAAATCTGCAAGTGAATTAGGTACAGCATGTGAAAAACATTCAAATGTGGAAAGGACACCTAGAAAATGAACTTAAGATTCCTTAACAAAAATTACTTTTATTTTATATGCATAATTTTACATTTGGACATTATAAGAATGAATAAAAATCTTAGTGCATCAAAATTTTGTTGATATCAGATATGCTGCTAAGGAGCAATAGAAGATATTCAACCTAAAAAACAAAAAAAAAAACACTCATAGTCTTAACAAACAGAAATTACTTCTGTTACTAATAAAGCCAGAACTGAAAAAAAAAAAAAAGTAATTCAATAAATATTGTATATTGTTATGTGGCATCTGGAACGATGTTTTTTGGGCTATTTCAGGATGGCTAATAATAGAACTTTTCCAAATTCCATGACTTATTTCACACAAAAATCTCATAATATAGCGAAATATTTATCGATTTACAATAACAATCTTTCAAATATGGTTTATTTTCACAAAATTCCCTGACTTTTCCAGATTCACTTAAATTTCGTTACAAGGAGCTACTTTATATTTTCATACACATGGTTAGAAACAGCTCATTATCATGAAAAGCTTATTTATCTGACTGATTCTTGAAATGTTGTCACAGCTAAGTTGTTCCTTGAAAGAAGACGAATAAATATTTTATTATAATTTGTATCGTACTTACAGTTTCTAGTCGCTCATAATGTGCCCAAAACCTCATTCATGAGACACCACTGGTATATACACATTGAAGCGTAATTAAAACCTATTTTTACATATACATGCAAATACACATTCTGTATTCATTAACATACTTAAAAATATGAAGCATAAAAATGCATTTCTTAAAAAATAATAATAAATTAAAATTTACCCATTGAATTTTGTGCAGTATTTATATTAGGCATAGACAAATTTCTTAAAAATGAATCTCTTTTCAAATAAGGAGAAGAAACACCTGGTTCATTATCAGAATCTGACAAACTTGAAAAAACTATATCTGCATCATTTAATAAATTAATTCTTAAATCACTTTTATCAGCAGAATTTGGCAAAATCCAGATATCACTATCACTGTCACTAGACTGCAACACAACTTCCTCATATTTATTGTTTAATTTATCATTTGAATCTGTGTGGTTTTCTGTATTTTTATTCTGAATATTGTTCATTTTAAATTGAAATGAATCATTTGCATTTTTAAAATCACCTACATTTAAATTACTATTTTGAGATGTAGATTTAAACTTTTTTAAGGGGCTTGATTTTTTACTATTGTCACCACATTCTAAATCCATATCGGGGGATTTTCTTTTTTCACTGGAAAAGTTATCAGAAATACATCGATTAAGAGATAGCTGTTCATTAGCAGTAAAAATAGATGCATTTTCCCCTTCATTCTTGCTCAAACTATCTTCTTTAAATGATGATAAAACTAAATTTCCAGGAGTATTTTCATTTAAATTATCATCATTTGAGCAAGATAAGTTTGGTTCATGATGTAATAAACTGTATAATTCAGCTTCAGTTTCACTGTCTACTTTATCACTATCGACCAAACTGCAATAACTTGAGTTGTCATCATCATCCTCATAAAACCAAGGATCTCCCATTCTTAACCTAAAGAAGTAAAAGTAAAATATTAGACAAATTTAAAATATTTTTTATTATATAAATAAAAATATAAATTTAATAATTAAATATCATAATTAATAAAATATAAATTTAATATTAATTAAGTGTTAAAATATAAATTTTTAAATAATTTCTTTATTATCATTACAGGGGCCAATCCAGGATTTCAAAATTAATACCTATTTTTGTGAAAAATCTTAACTATATTTTATTTTTGTGAAAAATTGCAGCACACTCTTTTTCTGTGTGTGTGTGTGTGGTGGTGGTGGGGGGGGGGGGGGAGTTAAAACTAAGTAAAATAATAAAAATAACACTTAACAGTTGGTGTGAGGCTTATAGCAGAACAAAAATCAAAAATCAATTCTATCTGAAGTAAACAGTTCAGTAGAGAGAATGTAAGTAGGAGTTGTTTTTATTTGTGCTATTATCACTGCACTACACATGAATTGTACAAGGGAGGATAGACACATCACCATACAGTCATCAAAGTGTCAAACCACCTGACGAATCAGCAAACAGTACACTATGGCCACAACTCCAAAGCGTGTCTGTACAGATACATGCAAAGATCGTTTTGTTTACTTATGCTACACCATTTCTCACCCGTAGAAAACACTTGTGTGTAGATTAAAACCAACATTGTGTATGATTCTTGCTTTGTGAATTGCATCAACAGAAATGCACAAATAAGTTACTCTTCTTTGAAAATGTGCTCATTTAAAATGCCAGATTTTGCTGGGATGACTAAGATTTTTGTGAAGGTACCGATTTTAGCTGAATGATTTTTGTGAAGGTACCTATTTTGCCAGATTGATTTTTGTGAAGGTACCTTTTTTGCCAGATTGATTTTTGTGAAGGTACCGATAAAAGGTAGTAAACTCGACCTGTATTAACCCCTGCATTAACTAAAGCACTCCACCCCCTAGGTCACAGCTTTGCCTTTTAATTATTAGGGTACTAGCCGCCTTTGGCGACCAGCTGGTTTGCCATCCTTGAAAAATCCGACTTTATGAAACTGCCGCTCGGTGGTGCCTTTTTCCCGTTTCAGATCTTACAACAACTTATTGACATATACTGAAAATAGCTTTATTGAAAAATTTAATTACAGTAAATTCCCGCTCGGTAGCCTGCAGCGCCCTCTTCCACTTTCAATATCTGAAACAGCCTGTTCGCTCACTAAGTTATGATCTTTCGAATTTCTGACTTTAGCAAAGTCCCTCTCGGTCGCGGCGCCTTATCCCCGTTTTAGAACATACAAAACCTTCCTCGCTCATTAGAATTTAAAATATTGAAATTTTAAAATATTTCAGCACCATCAGATGGTAGAAATTTCTGTAATCTACTGTTCAATTCTAAATCAAGAAACCTTTCAAATGATGTATTACTTATGAAAATATTTTAATTAGTAGCTGAGATATAAAAGAAAACCTAAACAGGAGACCTCAAAACGTGTAAAATCTCGAATTCTACTTTTGATAATATAAAAGAACTTTAAAATATCTTTTGAATGATGTATTAAAAATAATTTAATCATAATTAGAATTTGAAATATTGAAATTTTAAAATATTACAGCGCCAGCTGGCGATAGAAATTTCTGTAATCTACTGTTCAATTCCAAATCAACAAAGCTTTCAAATGATGTATTACTTATGAAATTATTTCAATTAGTAGCTGAGATACAAAAGAAAACCAATTCAGGAGACCTCAAAACGTGTAAATCAGGTGAAATCTCTAATTCCACTTTCGATAATCAGAGTTGCCACAAGAGAAATATAGCAAAAATAGTTGCTTTAGTACCCTAGAAGCATTAAAATAGTTGCCTAAATAGTAGCCTAGTGACACCAAAATACTAGCTTAAATATCGCATGCTAACTATCATTAAAGTATAAAATCCATACCTATTTTCTTACTATTCAACAATATAAATACATACCTACCAACATTTGAAAATGACAATTAGTAGCACACCAAATTTAAAAATGGATTGGATGGTTGGTTGGTTCATTTTTATCATGCAACACACGAATACTAAACAAATAAATGTATATTACCGTATTTTCTTGCATATAATCCACGGGGTACAATTTTCAGCCCTGTTGAAAAATGTTCCATATATAATATGCGCTGCCGGAGGCCAGATATATACGACTTTTATTTGCCACAGCAATCTTGCCACATTATGTTAAATGTTTTTTACCCACTCCCCCAAATTAAATATTTTTATCGAAATAATTTGCATTAGTGTTCATATATAATGAAAGACTGTATACTGTTTAAGAAACAAACACAATTTATGAAATCAGGTGTAAAATAATTTTATTCTAAATTCAGAATTACTCTTTTTACACTAATTCAACCACTTAAAATTCAGCAAAAATGCTAGCCAATCAATAAATATTTTTGTTGTGTGTTTAATTATGTGTAATTTTAAATATAAATTATAATTACAGTCGAAGTTCGATAGTCCGGAAAGCTCCATGGTTTGGACATTTTCGGATTTTTAGTTTCGTTTTTGAAAAATAATTCAAAAATAATGCTAACTTTTATTTACAAAGTATTTTTGAATAAAATTGTCCGTTTTGATCTAATTTATATTATAAAGTTCGTGTTTTTACTAAAAATTTAAAAATCGAAGCTCATACAATATTACATACATCGCTATTCAAAAATGTTATTTAGTTTCAACGTAAACAATGGCGATCTCAAAATCCACAGATATAAACAAACCCCCAAGATTGATATTTAAGAAGCTTACAGTTTAACTTAGCCATTTACTTCGAAGTACATCGTTTACATTGTGTTCCTATCACATATATTTTGCCGACGTAAGTATTTATCACTCTCTGAAAGTCTTTTTATTTTTTTAAATTCTTAACTCTAATCTCACCATGTTTCTCTGTTACTTGCCGGGATGAGCAGAAGCACTTGTGGAACCGCTAGGCCCTATCACATTTCAGCCAATCACGTTTCATCTTAATGTGACGTACGCATGTGCTCTGTAGTTCCTGAATGCACATCGCAGTAAAAACGAGATAAGATTGTGGAGGAAAAAAAGATTTCAAGTTAGTATTACGAAGAATCTTTTTGGCAACATCTATCAAAACTTTAGTCTTTTTTTGCATTATCATACTGTCAGTGATTGTGATAGCACGTGTTTTTATTCTGATATTCATTAATTTATATATTGTCGTATAATTTGTCGATTTAAAAATATGAATTCAAAGCGAACTTCTGATGCTTCATCGAGCTCTTCTTCTAAAGAGAAGAAAAGAAAGCATAATACATTAACGATTCTACAAAAAGTTGAATTATTACGCAAACTGCAAAGAGGTTCATCAGTTACGCAGATGTGTGAAGAATATAACATTGGAAAATCGACGGTTTACGATATTCAGAAACAGAAGGATAAAATTTTGAGTTTTTATGCTGACAGCGAAACGCCATTAGCAATGAGTGAGAGGAGAACTCTGAAAGGTGCGCAAAATGCAGACATCGACAAAGTGATGATTGAGTGGGTTCGCCAAAGGAGAAGCGAAAATGTTCCATTAACGGGACCGTTAATCATCGCCCAAGCAAAACTGTTCCATGAACAATTGAAAATAGATTCCCCGTGTGTGTATTCAGAAGGTTGGCTCGGAAAATTTAAAAGGCGCCACGGAATAAGACAATTACGCATCACTGGTGAGAAGGCATCTGCAGATGTAGATGCAATAGAGAATTTTGTTGACGAATTTAACGAAATGATATCTGAAGAAAAAATAACGCTAGAACAAATTTTTAACGCCGACGAAACGTCGTTATTCTGGCGTTATGTTCCTAGAATCACCCTTGCAACTGCAGATGAAAAAAACCCATCAGGTGTCAAGGATAATAAGGAAAGATTAACAATTTTAGCATGTGGTAATGCTGCGGGATCGTTCAAAAACAAGCTTTTGGTGATTGGCAAGAGTGCGAAACCCCGCGCACTGAAAGGAGTAAGAGTAATGCCCATTATTTATAAGGCGAATAAGCGGGCCTGGATTACCAAAGATATCTTAACAGACTGGTTTCGTCATCATTTTTTGCCCGAGGTTAAACAGCATTACCGCACCATCGGAATGGATGTGAATTCAAAAACCATATTAATCTTGGACAATTGCTCTGCACATCCCAGTGCTGAAGTTTTGAATACTGATAATGTGAAAGTAGTTTTTTTACCACCAAATTGTACGGCGCTCGTTCAACCAATGGACATGGGTGTGTTAAGAGCCTTAAAATGCTCTTATAAAAGTAATTTTTTGAAGAGAATGCTTCACTATGTGAACAATGAAAAGAACATAAGAGAATTTCTGAAGGTATTTTCAATAAGAGACGCCTTATGGGAAATAGCAAAGTCCTGGGATCAAATTAATGCTGAAACGCTGCGCAATGCGTGGCATAATTTGATCCCTGGCACCATATTTTTCGACGATGAGGACACCACACACGATTTTGAGGGTTTCCGACCTTCAAAAGAGAAAGCAATGGTTATTGACCTGTTAAATTTTTGCAAAGGTGCAGGCGAAAAAGAAAATATCACTTTGCCAATTAATGAATCTGATGTTGACGAGGTCCTTCATTGTGATGATGATTCTCCTGTAGTCAATGTGCTTAGCGACGTGGAAATCGCCAATATGGCTCTCGGACGATCCGAAGAAAAAACTAGCAGCTCGGATGAGGATGAGATTGATGAAATAAAAGAAAAAAAAATTCCTACAGAAGACCTCTTAATTAATATTGAGAAAGTGATTAAGGGCCTGGAGCAGCGATCTTTTATTCCAGGACATACCATTATGTCTTTATATCATGCTAAAGATCAATTAATTTCCGACAGGGAAAAATCTATGAGACAATTAACCATTACTGATATGTTCAAGAAATAATATTTTTATTTTCATTTGGTACAGCTTGTGCATCACTCCGGTCGCTACGTGTTTAACGCCCTGGGGTGCAGCAAAAGTCTCGGACCAACCAACCATCCAACCAACGATCTTTCGGCTTCGTGATAAGATGACATTTTCCCCCGTTTCTTATCAAACTTTGATGTTTTTACTCTTTTAAAATTATTTTTAATCATAAACAGTAAATATTTTTATGTATTTTCCTTGCCTTCTAATTTCTTATTCTTTCTTTTTTTTTTTTTTTTTTTAATGTAAGCAACTTTTTTAAATCTAGTTTTAAAGTTTGTTATTGAGTGCGCTAGGCCTAACATGGTAATCGGCAAGTACACAGAGGTTTCCATAAATTTTTTATTATTACGTTAATCCAGAGTTATATACAAGCTGTATCAGTATATATAAAAAATATTTTAATGTGGAAACAATCGGAATGTTTTATATTTTCATGTATATTTATAATGTGTGTCAATAAATATGTAAACCAATATTTTGATGTTCATTTCTTATGCAGTTTATTTAATGTAAATCTTTTAAAGAAATTAACGTTATATTATTTATAATTTATATAGATGCTATATTTAAATGAATGCTTGTGTGTTTTATAAGATAAAAAAAAGTTTTTGGTAAAACAGAAATAACTTGGAGTAAAATTTCAAAAAAAAGTTCTGTGGTCCGGAATTTTCCATGATCCGGAATTGCCGAAGTCCCGAGCATTCGGGATTATCGAACTTCGACTGTATTGCAAAAAATTATAATCTTAGCATTGGGATAATTATTTTTAAAATATTAAAATATAAATATTAAAAAGGCATTTGATCATCGATTGTTAGGGGAGGAGGTTAAAAAAAAACAGTGAGAAATATTGAACAATTCTACTTCTTTATAAGTTCTAGCACCTAACAAATTTAAAAATAACATTGACATTTATGTTGTGGCTGGAAAAAGATTAGGAATCCCAAGGCGCCACAAGCCGTTTGTTTGCCGATCGTTAGGGGGTGGGGCGCGAGGAGGGACAAAAAAAAAAAAAAAAAAAAAAAATACACGAATGAGAAATACTATTTAACAATTCTATCTCTTTATACATTCTAGAATCTAATAAAGCAAGTTTAAAATGAAAATTGACATTTATGGAGTAGATGGAAAAAGATTGAAAATCGCAAAACAAAACATAGTCAGAAATGTTGCAGTTTTGTTGCTACATAAAAATTCGTAATTTTGAGCCGATTTTCGTAGCATCGTAGTTTACGGCACAAATTCGTAACAACTACGAATTATTCATAACAGTTGGCAGGTCTGTAAATATACAAAAAAAAAAAACTTTAGGCAATGAGTTATTGTGGAAACAAATTTTCCCACAGACTAACATGGGATTTGGTTGTTGAAAAGATTAAGTATTGTCCGCTCTTAAGAGCTTATGTTTTTTTTTTTTTTTTTTTTTTTTTTTTTTGCTGTATTCTACATTTTCTGATTTATTAAAAGAGCTTTCTTTTATAATTTTGTTATTTTTTTTTTGCAAAAGGTGAAAAATAGTCTCCCAATAGTAGCCTTTTTGTGAAAATAGTTGCTTTTTCAAGCTTTTTGGGTCAAAAAAGTTGCCATAGTCTCCTCAGGCTGAAAATAGTCTCAAATAGTTGCCTTTTAGTAGCCTGTGGCAACCCTGGATAATATAAATGTACTTTAAAATATCTTTCGAGTGATGCATTAAAAATAATATAATCATAATTAGAATTGAAATATTACAGTGCCATCTGGCGGTAGAAATTTCTGTAATCTACTGTTCAATTCCAAATCAACAAAGCTTTCAAATGATGCATTACTAATGAAATTATTTTAATTGGTAGCTGAGATACAAAAGAAAACTGATTCAGGACACCTCAAAACGTGTAAATTGGGTGAAATCTCGAAACCCACTATTGAACAATATAAAAGTATTTCAAAATGTCTTTCAAATGAAGTATTAAAAATAACTTAATCATAATTAGAATTTGAAATACACGTATTAGAATAAAATAAAATTTTATTTGCAATTAAATGTAATTTTTTTTTTTTTTTTTATTCTCTGAAATTTCTCTCAGTAATCCGACTTATCCATGGTTTCCTCCGAAACTTGCATAATTCCGGGCTATATAACGTTAAAAATCCTTAGTACGATATGCGAGCAAAAATTGGAATTCGAAACTCTGCAAAATATTAAAGAATAAAGGTGTTCTGGGTATTCTGTTGTTTTCTCCGAAACTCCTATTCCTTTTCTTTCTACAGCTTTGCCCCTTCGCTCTCCCCCCCCCCTTTCCATTGCTAATAATAATTTTACACTCAAAAATATCCACAATTGATTTACTTTGCCGTAAAATCTAAATATGCCAACCAATTTCAAATGCTGTAACCTTTTTTTTTTTTTCCCTTTAAGTTTTGCCCCTTTCCCCCCCCCCCTCCTTCAAGCCCTCCCTAATAATTGTACTCTTTCAAAAATATTCACAATCGAATTATCGGGCATTAAAACCAAATACTACGAAATTTCAACGGCATATCTCAATTTAAAATACTGCAAAATATATAAGAAAACTTTATCTTTTTCCAATAAATATGTAATTTTTTTGTTTATTCATATATTTTCATGAAAATTGAACAGTAGCTTTATAATATGCTGTCTAAGCCGAATATTCATTTAAATGTAAGGTAAATGAAAATTTGATAATGTTTGAAAATTGCAATTTTTCTTCCCACTATAAAACACTTGATCTTTAATTGATTACAACCATTTCCTTTTTCATCCCAGACAGTCGTCTGCCTGTTGGCAACTAAATTTCATACCTTAGTTAATTTTTAAAAATCTAATTATTGTATCGATAAGTCACTTGCACTCTTAGATTCGGAAAAAATTCCCCTTTTATTTGGTACCAAATTTGTATCGATTGGACTAATATTTCTAATTTATTTTCCACTTTTTCTGCTTTTAACTCCGTTAAAATATCTATTTTTATGCAATCGCGGTGAATTCTGAGTAATTGAGATCGTTTTTTGATTAGAAAAATATATGGCATACCTAGGCATGAAATTTCTAAGGAGCACAAAATTTTACTGACAGTTAAACTGTGCTTCGTTTCACTTATATGAATAAAATTTCAAAATAACAGCTGTCATTAGGCTTGCTGGGAAATTTTTATTAATCTTTGGGAACAAAAAGAGAGAAATATTATTTCAGCATAGTATATAGTTCAGTCAACCTGTTTGCCTATTGAAAATTGTGTCTAAGTAGAAGGAGATTAGTTATTTTACTTTTTTTTCTGGGGGAGGAGAGGTCAATGGACATCAAGCATAAACGGTCATTTTGCCAAGCCAAGCTTAAAGAAAAAAAAGAAGCAGAACGAGCCAATAATAAAATCGCCAGAAATAACCCAAAACCGTAAGATGCTTATTATACAGAAACTAACTTTTCTTTGTTAAATTGGCATACTTATTTTCCATAAAGTTTTAAATATTGGAAGAACCATATCACAAAAAATTAAACAGAAAGTAAAATATTCATATCAACGAAAGTTTTAATTTGAGATAAAAATGAAGTTTCTAAGTTAATAAGCAAGAAAATGGGAGCATTTTCAATTTAATGTAAAATTAGATGTTTTGACAGGGGTGACTGAAGAACACGGTACGGTTGACTTTTTATCGCCAACCAATGTGAATCTTGTCAAATCTGCTGATCCATGTTTTTGCCCAACGGCCGTTTAGTTGTGGTAACCTCAATGGAAAACCGCCATTTTATGAAAACGTGCTTGTCATGACGTCGTTTGGAATTGGATATCGTTTATGGATTTAGTAATACTTTTTAATCTCCCTATTTTTTGCAAGTTTTTATTATTTTTTGCAGGATTAGTGTTTTTATGATGTTTGGTAATTATGATTTCAATATTTCTAAAGGAAATTGTGCTTGAATCGTTTATAAACAAAAGTTGGATAAGCAAGAGACATGCAAATTGGTTTTTAGAGATAAAAAGTGTTGATGTGTTTGATTTTAGTTAGAAAAGGAAATTTTTTTTTGTTAATAAGGATAAAATAACATGAATGAAGTAAGATTATTTTTCTTGATTCTTGTTTACAATTTATTTTTTCTAAGTTAAAATGCATTTTTGAATAATATTGAATAGCCATTTTTAACCATTTTAAAAATTTGTGTATTAAATAATATGAATATATCCTTTTGTAGTCTAGTCTTAGAAGAAAGGTTTATATTTAAGTATATCTTGCTTTAAAAGGTGTTTAAATTTAAATTAGGAATAGATTTTTTGAAAAAGCTTTTTTCTTTTTTTTTTTGTGTGTGTGTGTTTTAAAATTTTGATTAGATATATTTAAAACTGTTTTTCCTTTAGTTTTTTAAGTGGTATGTTTTAATCGTATTTTCTTTTTTATCTTAAATTTCACTAATGCAAGCCATTCAAAAACAGCTTCTTTAACAATTTGAAAATCATATTTATCAAACATTGTATAAATAATTAATCCTGTAAAGAATAATAAATTCTTTCAAGAGACAGGGAGATTGAATAGTAGCCGCCATCTTGTTTGGCGGCTTGGCGACGGGACCGTACCCTGTGCTTCAGGATTCCCGTTTTGACAACTTTTTGAAAAAAATTTCTTTGTCAAGAAATTTTTTTTTCAAACTAGCTGGAGCGTTCATAGATGTTCAGAATTCTTTAAAAACTGGTTTTTCAGATAGATAATTACTTAATCTAAGAACTTTTATAAAATTTAACTTTTAAAAATCAAAATTTCGTATCTTAATTGCTGAAAAACTTAACAGTTTTTCATCAAAATATCGCCAAATTTGTAATTATTTCATCTCAGTTTGACTGAAAAGTATGGCCAACATATATTATGTGAGAAGTGCCAAGCTGGTTATCAGCCAGGGTAGCTCAGTTGTTTAGAGCATCCGCGCGTCAAGCAGAAGGCCCGTGTTCGATTCTCGGCTCTGGTATTTTTCACATAGTTGGTAAAAAATCAACCCTCTACTTCATTCTATTCAAAATGAATTTTCAAGGTTGTTAAAAAATTTCTAAATTGAAAGGTATTAATTTCAAACTTATTCCTTTTTCTTTCTTACAAACTATTTTTTTTTTAACCAAAAAATATTTGCTTTTATTATGTTGTACAATTTTAAATTTTACATCACTGAAAACAAAAATGAATACATTTTCGAATAACATTTGTTCCAAATCTGTAGCTTGAACTGCTGAAAATTTTTCTCTTTATTTTACCTTGGAATAAAAAAAAATATATATATAAAATAACAGGCGATAAGTGCAGTTTTAATATCTTTCAATGTTCAATCTCGCTTTAATAATTATAATGCATTAAAAATCTATTGATTTTCAAAAACGATGAAACAAGCGAAAGTAAAGAGGGAGAGAAACTTAAAATCTAAAAATGTTTTTCATTGCTATAATCTATTCACATATATATATATATATATCTTTATATATAAAAATTACGTGCCATGATGTTTGTCCGCAATGAACTCCTGAACTAATGAGCCGATTTTAGTGAAATTTGGACACTGTGTGCAGTTTGATCACACTTGAGAGATACAGTCGGCAGCAAAATTATTCAAGCACTAGCAATAATCTCTGTCTAAAAAAAGTACACTTAATACGGCTTTGTTAAATAAATCCTTATCGAGTCATGTTCTTAGTCAGTCTAAGAACATGATTCGACAAGGATTTATTTAACAAAACAGTCTTAAGTGTACTTTTTTAATATAGGAATTATTGGCTAGTGCTCGAAAAATTATGCAGCCGACTGTAGAATAGTTTTATTACAAAACTCGCCCCCCCCCCTCCCAATGGGGGATGGGGCAAAACGTGATTTTTATAGAAAAAAAAAAAATAGAAACGCTGTTAGACCATTCAAAATTGGTACGGATACATTTTAAAGGCTTGCAAATCGAATGAGGTTATTTTTGAAAGTGTAAAAATATTAGGAGGGACGGGAGAGGGGATAAGGGGCAAAAAAATAAAAATAGAGTTAGATCTACAATTTTTATTAAAATCACATAATCAACTGATTGGAAGAAAATCATATTTAATGAAATTTTATTTTTCCAACTGATTTTCTTCCACAGTTGATTGCGTGATTTTAATAAAAATTGTATTTCTTTCTCCCATTGTTTAATGGTGTTTTCCATTTCCTGCGGCTTATTTCTGTCGAGCTATCTACATGATAGACCAGAGATGTTTCTGCCTATAGGTTGTCTGAGTGAGTAATGCTGACCGTTTGTCGGCCTGGATAGCTCAATTGGTAGAGCCTTGACATTGTCAGTCAAAGATCCGGGGTTCGACCCCCGGGCCAGGCATTATTTTCACTCAGTCGGAAAAATAAAATTTCATTAGAGTTAGATCATTCAAAATTGGTACATAGAGGTTTTGGATACCTACAAATCGATTGTGGATATTTTCGAATTTGTAAAATTATTTGGAGGGGTGAGAAGCAGGGGGCAATGGGCAAAAAAATAAAATTGGCGTTTGATCGTTCAAAATTGGTGCATAGAAGTATTTGATACCTACAAATCGATTGTGGATATTTTCGAATTTGCAAAATTATTAGGAGGGGCGGGAAGGTGCACTTTTTGTGTCAAAAAGTGCATCGTCCTTAGCAGAGTAGTATTAAAATGCATTGTTTCTTTGATGCTGCACTTATGTCCATTTTTTTCACCTGATGAAGGGCTGTGGGAACAACTGTAGTATTTCCCCACAACTTGATTTAGCGATTATGGCTAAATCATAAATCTAAAATAAACAGCATGCAGGCTGCCATATTATATTGCAAAGAATCCAGAACGAAATCGTTAAAAACGGCGCCAAAGAAAAATCGCCAAATCCAGTTGTGGGGAAATACTATAGTTATACCAGATTCGGGAATAAGCGTTTTAAGCTTTTATAAACTTTGTAACAAATAAGTTTCAGACTTTATTAAAAACATTTTAAATCACCTTATAAAAATCCTTTAAAATAGAGGCCAATATATTTCAGCTCCGGCCAGAGCCATCATCAGAGCCCGATGACAAAACAAAGAGCTTGTCATCGGGCTCTGATGATGGCTCCGGCTGGAGCTGAAATATATTGGTCTCTATTTTAAAGGATTTTTATAAGGTAATTTAAAATGTTTTTAATAAAATTGTAATCCTTTGTAAACTTAAATATGTAATAAGTTTCAGACTTTTTAAGCAGAGAAGACACAGCATAACTTTGAATGTTTAGTAAATTCTGTGACCAACATTAAGTGAAAGATTACAATAATACACAAAAGCTCTCTTTAATAGGAACCTGACAATACACAATAATTAACTTTACATATTTATGATAAATAATTTTGAAATAATAATTCTAAACATTTACCTTTATATTGATCCCGTATTTTGTTCCTGTAATTATTTTTTCTGATGTTCACTAAGTTATATGCAGATTTAATTTTGAATAGATAGAACATCTCAATTCCTTTTGTTTTGTTATTTAATTTTCATTTGCAATTTGAAGTACATTCACCTTACTCGTTTCTTGTCCTGTCATGCCCTGTGTTTTGTCTTTGTCTTCTGCATTCTGCTTCATCTGCACGGAAGCCACTGCCACATTTTTCTTTCAAAACAGTTAAATTTTGAACAACAGTTACAGAGAAAAGATTACAAGAATGGTTGGTTGGATTGTACTATTGCTACCCAACTGAATAAAAGAAAGAAAATGCTAAAATACTAATAAAAATTTTATTATAGTGAGTAATATTCTCAACAACATCATATTATTATTAAGAATATTAAATATTTGACATATTTAACTGTTTTCAGGGTATACAATTGCTATTCGCTTCGCAACAATTTAAATGAATGAAGCACTATTTTTGTTTTTGAATGAAACACATCACGATCTCGACCACGTGCAAGGCGGACATACGTCATTTCCGATTCCGCTTCTAAAACTAAAAGTCCGCGTAATTTGGATTTATTTGTTTTTATTATTTAATTTCACGCTTAGCACGAAACTTTAATGATAGCACCTTTTTAATTCATTTTTGTGGGGTGTCTACACTTAGATATTATTTAATTATTGTTATCCTTCATTTTTTATGAAAATCATCGACTGAGAATAAGTAAATTTTAATATTGTAAGATAATTTTATCATTCGCTCAGTTATGCTAAGTACACCGTATGAAGATTCTTTTGAAAGAACTGCCTCTTCTTCAGAAAAAAAGACTTGTGATACAGAAATAAAAATTGAATTGAGTCTTGAGAGTGACACAAATTTTCAGTCGTTTCTATTGCCTCTTGAACAAGATCTTACAAAATCAAGTAAAGGTTATGCGTCCCTTCTTTCTATTATTTCTAACAATGAAAACTCTGTGAATTCTAAGAATAAATCAGAATTATCGAAAATGAACGACATGTTGCATTGCAAGAATTTTGCTGATGATTTTTATTTAATAAATTCATACAACATGCATTTGCAAGATAATTCCCTCTATTCTAGTGGCTTTGATCATTCAAGCAATGCTGATGATTTGTATTTTGGTAAATATGCACAATTTATTGATGACACTTTAGAGAATATTAAGATTGATCAAGCTGATGAAAATAAATTGCTTAAAAGTACTGAAAATTTTCATGAAAATTCACAGAATACTTACAGTAGTGATAATATCTCTGAAAAAGAACAAAATAAGTGTTTAGGAAAAAGCATAAAAATTACTCATAATCTTTCTATAAACTTTTCTAACTCAAGTAATTTTGATAAAGAATCTGACAATAATAGCTCTGAATCATCTGAAACAAGTAGTTTTTATAGTGCATGCAATGATTCACAAAACTGTACTGATTCTGCTTCTGGTGATAATGCAGCATTTTCTGAAGAAGCTATTAAAAATAAACATTTGTATACAACTAAAGTGAAACAAACTTTTGAAACAGCTATTGATTTTCAAACTTCTGAAAGCTCCAATATTGATAAAAATTCAGAAGAAACCACTAGGTTTATTTTGGAAAATTTTGAATTTGATTCTGTGGATGCAAGAAGTCCTGTGGCTTTACAAAGAAATTCATACGATTCAGTAATAATGTGTAAATCCGAAGGCTACATTAATGCAGGTTTTGTAGATGATAATGATTTCCCAGCCGAAAAATTAAGTCCCCTTAAATGCATAAACGAAAGTTGGAACGATTCGATGAAAGATATCACTGGAGAACCTCATGAATCAAAAAGGGTAAAAATCTTAGTATTTGATAATTTTTGTATATTGTGTGCATACATTGTAAATGTGTATCTATAAAATCGTTTTTTACTTTCTTCTACATGTATATATAGAGAAAGTATTGGATTCGTGAAAGTTTTCAATGGATTTTTACACGTTTTTAGATGTCCTGAACACGATTTGACTGTTTTTTGAAAATGTCTGTCTGTGTGTATCATAAATTTTATGGACGCTGTAACTCATGAACCAATGAATAAAATTTAACCAAACTTAGTATTTAATTGAACCCTGACATAAACTGGTGCTGATTAGATTTGCTCAACAAGTAGCACTGTGATTGCTTTTTTTTTTCTAAATTTTTAACACGGCAGTATAGGACAAAATTACGTATAAATGTACATAATGAGTTATTTTAAACATGTGATTGAGCATCATTCCCCCCCCCCCCCTGGGAGGGAAGTACACCCCGGGGGGGAGTAAATTTTCAATATGGGTGTCTTTCGAAAGATCTCGTCAATACCTTTAAAATGAATTGTTGACTATAGATCTGTGACAATTTAAGACAAAGTTATAGATTTTCTTTTTAATCTTTTAGCGAAAAATAACTTTAAAAAAAAAATTGTATTTCAGGGTGACTGAAATACAGGGTACGATTGACTTTTTATCGCCAAGTACGTCAAATAGCACCAAATCTGTTACTCTGTAATTTTCCGAAATTTTCACCAAGTGGCCGCATCATACTGGTTATATTATGCTATTCTAATCTCTTAAATTTTTATTCTAAATTTATTTATATGTACCTATTATATGTTTTTTATTCATTTTTGCAAATACATTTAAAATTTGCAGTTTGTCTGTTATTTTTTTACTTAGAATAGATAATGTGTTATTTGAAAAATCAGAAAATAAATTTTATTTTAGTTTTCGCTATGCTAGAGAAAAATTCAAGATACACAAAATCTTATCATACCCCCCCCCCCCTCCCCTCCCCCCCCCCAAAAAAAAAAAAAAAATATTGTGCCAATGCTGTAGGCTGCTAATTCAAAAGTTATATATATATATTTTTTTTTCCTTGTAGGCTATGAATAGACTATTTTTTGTTCAAGTTCAAACTGAAATATTGTTGGGTTAAAAAAAAATTAAGTACACTTATTTTCAAAACCCAAACCTCATTTAAAATTAACTTTCCTCGTTTAATTTTTTAATAAATTTCTGTTGATGTCAGTGATTTTTTCTTTCTTTCGTGGTATGTGGATTTCTGAAAGACTATTTTTATGTACTCATATATAAAGAGAAAGATATGGTAAAACTGCTCAATAATGTTTCATTGAACCAAATATTGGCCAAATATCCAAATTACTATGGACCCCCTTGGCGACTTTAAATATTTTTTGCCATTTTTACAATGAATGGTTATCACAGTTGTGTTAAATAAAATCCTTGGCGAGAAACATTCAAGCTATTTCGGTGTCAAATTTTAAATTTTGCTAAGGGAGTCCTACACTAAAGTTGTGCCAAAATATTTGTCATGATATAAAGAAAAAACCTGAACTATACTTCGTGTTCTGTCGTTGTAATATTTTCAGCTGGGCGCCCAGCTTTTTTCAACGACTTCTTCTGTAGTGGAGCTCTTGAAATGATGTTGTATAGTCGTCGCCATGAGGTGGTGCCACATTCGATCTGGGGCATTACGCCGCTGTCGTTGCACACCTCCGGATTTGTCGCAATTTCAATGGCTGTACATTGCATAACTGTAATTATTATAATTTGCGAGTATTTTAATTTTTTTTTCAGTCTATTTTAATTGTCCTATTGAAAAAACTAAAAAACTCGCAAATTATAATAATTACAGTTGAAGCCATTGAAATTGCAACAAATTCGGAGGTGTGCCACGAGAGCAGCGTAATGACACCAGATCGCATGTGGCAATGACTATACAACAACATCATTCCAAGAGCTCCACTGCAGAAGAAGTGGCTGAAAAGAGCTGGGCGCTCAGCCGAAAATATTATGACGACAGACCATGAAGTATAGTTAAGGTTATTACTTACAAACTTTGAATAAACACCATAAAATGCAATAAACTCGCAACAATTGTTTCGGGTCGAAAAAACACACGACCCTTCATCAGGCGAATAAAGTAAGCACGAGTGCTGCAGTCAAAGCGGCAATTTTCTGCAGTCAAAGCGCTGTGCGTTGCCGCTTTGACTGCAGCACTCGTGCTTACTTTATTCCCCTGATGAAGGGTCGTGTGTTTTTTCGACCCGAAACAATTGTTGCGAGTTTATTGCATTTTATGGGTTTATTCAAAGTTTGTAAGTAATATTTTTACAACGCCAGTTTATTGATGCTTCTTTATTAAATATAGTTAAGGTTTTTTCTTTGTTTAATATGTTTAAAAATACTTCATTGAATTTATATAGTTCTTTAAAAATATTTGTTATGAATTTATATAATATTAAAATTAGATTTTAGACAAACATTTTTAAACAATAAATCATTTTTTTAATTTGGAAAATTTTGTTTTATTTGAGAGTGAAAAATCAATGTCCTGCTGTTGCTTGGTGCACTTTGCAAAAATCGACTCATACTCACACCAAGGATCTGTTCAAAGGCAAAACTGGACTTGTTCAAAAACCCTTCACAAAATTTTTCAGCTATGAAAATAGATCCTAGGAACTTCCCCCCTTCCCCCCCCTATAAACGGATATGCTTAATAAAATTTTTCCTCTTATAAATGAACCTTTTAATAAATTTCTTTTATCTAGAGAACTAATCTTCTGCGACGCTAAAAGATTGGCTGAATAAAACACATTTTGCTCTACTTCTTCAAAGAGTTGATATTCAATTTGTAATTTGTAAAACCTTTCTATGCATATGTGTGAGTTTATTTTGTAAAAGTGAACTTTCATTGATTAAAGCAAGACCTTTTTTTATCATAATTTTAGTTTTGCAAAATTACACAAAATGATGACCCTGGCCGAAAAGTTTGGAAGAACTTGTTTTTCACTCTTAAGTTTTGAGTGACAAAATTACTTACAGATTTTTCATAATTTCACAAAAACAGGACCCTGTTTTGCAGGCCATCTATAACAGTTGCAACCAGAGATGCCAACTACTACAGTTTGTCCGTAGATATTACTGAATTACGGCCTTATGGACAACATATAAAAAATACGGATTATACGCTTTTAAAAAAGTCACGGATATCGTTCGTTAAAAAAAAAAAAGAAAGAAACCCTATTAACAATTGACGACCAAACGTATGACGGAACCCTTCTGATTCCCTCTCTTTCTCCATCCAGAAAATAAATGTCAATATTCATTTTAAACTTGCTTTATAAAATTCTAGGAACTATAAAGAAATAGAATTGTTCAATATTTTTCGCTCATGTAATTATTTTTTGCCCCCCCCCCCCTCCCCCTCTTTTCTTACACCTAACTACTAGAGATCGTTCATTAAAAGCTCTGCAGAAGCCTTTTGTTTCCCAGTCTTTCTCCATCAGCAATATGGATGTGAATATATATTTTAAACTTGTTTTATTAGGTTCAAGAACCTTTTAAAGAAGTAGAATTGTTTCCTCTCTCATACATATATTTATTTTTTAACTTAAAAAGAAAAACATTGAAAACCACAATTTTAATATATATATGAACCACAGAAAGCATAAAATTTGGTACTTCATTTAGAAAGATTGGAGTGTAAAAACTGATTTTTTATACAAACTATGTGAAAAATACCAGAGCCGGGAATCAAACCTGGGCTCTCCTTTGGTACTTCATTTTAATAACATCCACTTACCTGGATGTATGCTTTTATTAATTTTTTCCCCCCTCAGCCCTCATACATGCTGCAAAAAATAGCTATGCTTTTATAATTTTTACTTACTACTACTTTTCTTCTGCATTCTATGTAATTTTTTGTACATTATAAAAACTTTTTATAAGATAAGTAGTGAATCCAATTAAAAATGCAATTTTCTTTGATTATTATTTAATGTAGTTAAAATTAATTATTTGTGTCTTTATCGATTTTCAGGTGTCTTTTGTACCTTTGCCTGATCTTGTCACAGTTTTCTCGTATGAGCCTGAAGATGATGATTATTGTTACAGCCTCTATGTTTTAGACCAGTTACGTTTTGAAAGCCGCATAAAAGATTTTGAACATATTATTGCACCATATTTAACGCCAGAGCACCGTGCAAATATTTATCAAAGAAACTGCTTGCCAGATTAAGAACTTTAAAATTCTTCTAACTGTATAAGAATTAAGTCTGTCTCTTGCTTTTGCATGACTGGATGATTTGTTGTCCTGCCTTGAATGATTTATCGACTTTGAATATTTATACTTTAGGGCTTTATATAAATTTGATAAAATAAATTGCCCTGAAATATTTAATAAAAACAAATTTCTCATTCTTTCAAAGCATTTTTTATTTATGTTAACTATTTTTCATGTATTAAAAAAAAAAAAAATGAACTTTTTTATTATTATTTCTTAGACAGTCTTATTTTCTTATTACTTCCATTACTCAACCATCAGAGGTAATGGAAGTATTGTATTCAGTTGAAAAATTTGATATTGAGTTTTTACCTGATTTACGTGTTTTAAGGTCTCCCGAGTCCAAAAAAAGTAATTTTTAGCAGTTGGTTAGTATGTGCGTGTGGAATTTTTAGACTATCATATCTCCGAAACTAATAAAGATAGAACTATGAAACTTCAGAAACAGGTCTGATATACAGATGATTTTTCCAACTTTCGGTGAAAATCAGAAAATTGGAAATGGGATTTTTTTATGTCACACTAGTGTTACAATAATGGGCAATTGGAAAAATCAGGAAACTTTCTTTCTGAATTTCTGTAGCTACCCTGAAGTTTCTTTTGAATAGGCATTCAGGGAATGCTTGATTAATACTGAATATTCAGTATACCAAATAGCAGCTGAAAATTCTATGATTACTTACATTTTAGCTTTTCTTTTGTATATATGGTGGTGCAAGTTTAAGAAATTTCCTTCATCCATTTTATTTTGCATATGAGATGTTCATTTTTATGTATTTAGTAAGTGGGAAAATATCTAAAATTTTTTGCAGAATTCTTAATTTTTCAATTAACAAGCCCCACAGGTTATTGTGATCAATGTGCTCCAGATTGATAATAAATTAGCTTCAAATCCATAATTATTTTGCTCCGATATGCTCCAAATCCATAACTATACTGCTCCGATGTGCTTCAAAATGGATATTTAGCTGCTGCAAAAAGGTGTTAAGTGCTCCAAAGTGGTGTTCAAGCTGTTCCATCCCTAGTATAGCAGCATCACTTATTGAGCGATTTTCACCAAAAGTTGACAGGCACTAATTTATGTCAAGCTACAACAACATATAAATTTATAGGAAATTCTATGGAATATAGTGTGAGGTCTGCTCCTTGGCTTCTGCAGATCCCATCGTAATAACTACTTAAGTTTAGATAATAATCAAAGAGACTCTTGAGTATAAAAACTAAATGATTTTTATTCTGACTTGAATAAGGGAAAGGAGGGTGTATAAAAGAAACTCACAAAGATATTTAAATGGGTAAATTAAAGCTATTATAAATAAATTTGCTCACCACTGGTGGCTATGATAGCTGCCTTTAGAAGCTTGACTTAAACTTTTTGTCCCTTGACGAATGCCTCCAATGCTTACACAAAGTCAACTGATAACTTAGCACTCCAAACTAGTTTTGCACAATTAAATGCCATAGAAGTTGAAATATAGCATTCTCGTTCTCGGGAAAAACTGCACTATAGAAGCGTAACCTATTGGTAGGTATACATCCAACTTGAATCGGCTTAATGTCCCATAATTAATGGCTTTCTCACATATCAAGTGTTGTTTGATTATACACAATAGAACCTGAAATATAGTCTTCCCTTAAAATGAGGAAATCGCTATATCAGGGGTGTTTGTGTTCAGGGTTTTTACTCTAACCCATCTGTGTTTTCATATTTCCTAAAAGTTATGTTTTGCTTTCATTGGTTGTTCATTTGCGTAAATGAAATGTAAAAGAATTGAGGGCTTCTGGCCTAAATAATTTGAGTATTATTTGATATTTTGAGATTTTTTCTAATTTGAGGCTCTGATTTTCAGGGGTTTTGCCTTTGAGTCACAATCACCCCTGCTATATAGAAGCACCACCTGTGGAGCAATTAGCACCAAAAGTTGATTCGGAGTAACTTATGTCAAGATGTATCCATATATACATTTTTATGCAATTTTGCATAGTAGTTTCTGACAAGGGTCAGAAGTGCGAGCCAGTGTTATTCTATGGGAAATTTTCTTTACGTATAACTAATTAACTAATACATATTTTTAAATTCTGTTTTCACATTCAGAAAATTCCCAACTGTTAAATTGACAGACTTTTTTAAAAAATTTTAATATTTTATTTTGAAATTGCAAAATGAGAAATTTCACATGTTGAAAATTTGTATTTTACAGCTTCAAAATAAAATATTAAAAATAAAAAAAAATACATTTTAAAAAAAGGTGCGTTAATTTAACAGTTGGGAATTTTCTGAATGTGAAAACAGAATTTAAAAATATGGATTAGTTAATATGTAATAAGTATAGGAAATTTTCCATAGAATAACATTAGCCTTGGCTTCCGCCGGTGACGGTGAGTGAAGCGGGCCTTAAAGCGCATACTCAGAATATTGTGGAAAAAATTAGAGATACTACTTACATAGGTAATACAAGGTCAGTCAAATTTATCGTGATAGATAGTCTGTAAAAAAATAATATATTATAGAATATTTGGTGCCAAAAGACAAGTGCATGCGATTTGGCAAAAAAATTTATTTCTTGCAAAACAAATCTTTCTGAATTAATTGATGAGAGAGTTGCCTGTTTTTCACACAAGCTTGTATAGTATATGCATGTGGCCTTTTATGAAAAGTATTTTATTTTAGCTTTGAAAAATCTTATATTTTTCTCCCTTGTGAGTTACAAATATTTAAATTGCTGTCAAATAGACGTTTAAGTTACATATATCTTTTGTTTTTTATTTAGTAATTGACATATCTTCTGTATTTTGCAAGTTGCAAATATTTGTTTTAAATTTTAGTTAACGTTTAAAACGAATTTTACAGTTAAGAATATTAAATTAATTATATTTTTTTATTAAAGACGTTGTCTTTGAAAATTAACATGTACAATATAGTTCGTATGCTGTTTATAATACATAGAATAAAAGAAACCACATTGTTGAGATATTAAAAAAATATGAGTGTGTAAGTTATGAAAAATTTGAAGGCATTTTTAATGATGCATATTCCTCGTCCAATGAAATATAATAAAATTCTGATTAAAATGAGTATACTACCAAATTGCTTCTTAAAGATGTGAAACATCAAAATAAAAAATATATATCATGGAACTATAAGAAGGCAGCTGTAAATTGCTGGTATAATGTGAATTCTGGAAATTCATGTCACAATTTAAAAGTTGTCCAAAGTTTAAATATGTAAAAAAAAAGAAAAATTACGTGAATTGTATCATTGAGAGAAACAAACCGAAAATGTAACTAATCGTAGAGAAAACAGGAAAGAAATAAAAAGCTTTTTCCTTGAGGGGGATGGCGATAGAATTACATATTCTAATGAACAGGGTTCCCACGGGTCAGGGAAAACCTGGAATAGTCAGGGAATTTGAAATTAATGAAAAAAGTCAGGGAAAATTGCAAATATTGCCCCAAAACCTGGAAAAGTCAGGGAATTTTATTTTTGAAATTGAATGGGAACCCTGAATGAAGCATCTTTTAATATCAAAGGTATACTCATACAAACAAATTTGTTATCGTGCATTTTTGCTAATCCAAAGATCTGTTTTGCTCCCTATGATTGTTACTTCTATAGAAGCTTAAAAATTTCAATTCATTATAATTTTCCATTGAAATTTGATTTAAAGTTGGAATAAAATAATAAAAGGTACACGGTTCAAAAACTGCAGTTATAAAATGTATTTTTATTTACTTCTAATAGAAGAAAGTATTGGATTTGTAAAAATTTTCGACTTCTGGTTTTCAACGATTTACATGTTTTGAGAAGTCTAAAATACGATTTGACCATTTTTAGAAAATGTCTGTCTGTGTGTGTGCGTGTGACACACATTTTGTGGCAACTGTTGATCTAGAACTACTGCTCAGAATTACATATAAATTTATATGTATATGCACCTTGACCTAAATTAGTGTCTATCAACTTTTGGTGTCTACTGCTCAACAGGTGATGCTGCTATACAACGATTTCCGCAATTTAAGGGGACGCTATACCTCGGGTTCTATTGCGTATAATTAAGCAAAGCTTGACATGTAAGAAGGCCATTATGCTGGTGAATTTGAATACTTATCGGCCAACAGGTGGCGGTGCTATATAGCGATATCTGCAATTTAAGGGAAGGCTGTATCTCAGGAACTACTGCACAAAAATACATATAATTTTATATGTAGATAGTAGATGCACCTTGACCTATATTAGTGCCTACCAACTTTTGGTGTCAACCGCTCAATAGGTGGCGCTGCTATACAGTGATTTCTGCAATTTAAAGGAAAGGCTATATCTCAGGTTCTATTGCGTACAATCAAAGAAAACTTGATATGTAAGAAGGCCATTATGAGAGCTTATACTAATTCAACTTAAATGCTTATCAGCCAACAGGTGGCGCTGCTATACATCGATTTCTGCAATTTAAGGGATGGCTATATCAGATTCTATTGCTTACAATCAAAGAAACCTTGATATGTAAGAAGGCCATTATGAGACCTTATACTAATTCAACTTAAATGCTTATCGGACAACAGGTGGTGCTGCTATACAGCAATTTCCGCAATTTAAGGGATGGCTATCTCTCAGGAGCTACTGCACAGAATTGCTTATAAATTTATATGTAAATGCACTTAGACATAAATTAGGGCCTATCAACTCTTGGTATCAACTGATCAATAGCTACACAGCGATTTCTGCAATTTAAGGGAAGGTTATATCTCAGGTTCTATTGTGTATCATTAAAAAAAACTTGATATGTAAGAAGGCCATTTTGTGAAGCATTATGCTGATTCAATTTAGATGCTTATTCATAGCTGTTATACTACAAATTTCCTTGATAATGGGAAGACTATATCTCAACTTCTATGGCATATAACTGTACGAAATTTGATATGTGAGATAATTATAAAAATACATTTTTTAAGATGTTATTTATAGACATTAAAACTGTTTTTCTTTAAATATTTAGTGTTAGCTTTTTCTAAGGTGAAAATCATTTGCATTCATCATGTTAGATAGTTTTAATAAATTTATTTGCACTTAGTCAATTTGTATAGGAAAATATAGAAGAAAATCTTGTAGTGGCCACAACATACTAGTTTTTTTTTGTTTTGTTTTTTTCATTGTTGAAAAAAAAAAAAAAAATTGTAACTATATTTACTTTCTATCTTCAATAGAAGAAAGTATTTTATTCGTAAAAATTTTCAACTTCCTTTGGTTTAAATTAATTCAGTACTTCAAAAGTTATTGTGATAAGAAATTTTTATATATTAGTTTCAAGGCGTTTGAAAAATATTTGTTGAAATAATAGATATAGTAATATATATAGATCTATCGTCCCCATGTTATCGTGCAAAGATTTTTTATGCCGAAAAAAAAGCTTTGGAATAAGCCATTAAGTGGTATTGTAAAAAAGAAAGAAAAATGAATTTGAAACTGTATCTGGAGTTTTTTATTCACCTTTAGTAAATAAATTATTCATAAATTTTATTTGCTAAAATATTCGTGTGTATTCACTCGGGGAAAGACGGTCATATTTTGGTAAAATTGCCGTCTTTTCCCAAGTGAAAAGGAATCACTTTTTCTCCCCGATGATCAATCTATATATTATTACTATATCTATGGTTGAAATACAGTGCAGACAGACAAATCGATGTCAATAAGTTCTTTTCAAGTTTGATGTGGAGAGGTAAAAAGGAAATTTTTGCAGTTACCACTTATGTTAGATTCTAAGGTCGCACTATACGTAGTACCAATACAATCAGTTTTTAATTATAATTGGATACTTGAACGTAAATATTTATAATTAAATCACATTTGTGCATTTAAATATATGCTCCCAAAGTTTTTATGAACTGTAATGCTTTGAAGCCAGCTGAAAAAATAGTCGTATGAAATTAAAGTGTGTACATGTTATTATGTGTGTTTTCTTAATTATTTCAGTACACAAAATCAAAAATAAATGCTCGAAACACCCGATAATTTATTTTACGTATCATTTCTTTTTCTCGCATAAATTTCAGTTCATAATTGTGAAGCCTTTAAACTGTTGTTATACTTGAAATTACTTTTTGAATACAATTTAAAAATGTAAAAACTTTAAATATATTTTTTAATTTTAAATTGTTCTCAGACAATGTTTTTCTTATGCAAAAAGTTATTCCTTGAAAGATTTGGATCATAGTCAATAATAGAATATTTTTCATTATCTCAATTTCAGCATTTTGAACCTGTCTTGTCATGTGCTTGGATCTTTTTTTTTTTTTTATGAAAAGATGCATGGACTTTCATTCCACTTTTATGTCGAATGCATCATGTTCACCATGTACTCTGTGATAATTAGTAGTTTCTGTTTCATTAACTGGTTTCTTATCAAGGTTAATTACTTCATTCCTTAACACATAATTAGACTGTTGCTGACAAGAAAGAATGGGTTGGTCAGAAGAAAGAGGGATCTGCTTATTCATTTCTGAAAATTGAGCTTTTGCTAAGTTTCTCATATATTCTTCTTCAAATGAAGATAAATTTTTGATTCTATGCGTTTGTGGAAATGTAAATTCACTTTCACGAAAACTGGATGGTTGATTGTGCTTTTGAGCGTTAATTTCTAATGAATTATTAATTTCTGCATTTTGAAAATTGTTATTTGTAAAATGTCGAGCAGCAGAAAATTCATTGTGGTAATTCCTTCTATAAGGACTGTTACATTCATTTTGGATTCTTTCTGATGCATGAATCCCATCTAATGAATGATTTAACATTTCTCCAGTGGGTTTGGGTTTAATAAAACTTGGCAAATGACGACTTGTATCATATCCAGATTGTAATATGTGTAATTCATCTGCACTACAAGAATGTCTTTGACAGGGATCTGTAAAATATTCGAAGGTTTTGCTTGGAAAATCATTTTGGAGTTCTTGAGAATGTGTCATATTTGCATTAAATTGTGGATAAAATGCAAAACCTGAATTTCTGTTATGTGGCAGAGCAGATTTGTCAGAATATTCAAAAGAAGGTTTGCAGTATTCAGAATAGCATGGCGTTGCATAAACACATGATGCTGTATTTTCATGACTGTTAGGCCTATTTTGATAATAAAGTGGCGATTTCACTGTTCTTGAAATCCAGTAAGGACAGTATGGTGGTGAAATACTTGCAGGTATCTGATTGCAATATGTAGGTGGTCTGCAGAAATAAGAACTTGTCGATCCAGGAAGATGTTCTATGGGACTACAACAAGCAGAAGGTACTGCACAAGATTGTTGCAAATTTCCAGGTAAATAAGACCCTTCTTGCATCCTGTATGGCGGAATGCAGCATTTACGGAATTCTAAAAGGAAATTGCAAACAAAATTGTAAGCTTTTAAATTATTATAATCATAAATAGTTCTACATAATAAATCGAAATCAATCTAAATTGTATTTAAAAAATTCACAACTGAATAAGATTTATAAAATAGAAACTAGACGTATTATTTTGAATTTAAAAAAAAAAAAAAAAAAATCTTCTAACTAATTTGGTGGATCTTTTTAAAACAAACTGTTTAATTATATAAAAAGAATCAATGAGATACATAAATATTATTTTTAATTTGTTGATCAATTGAATCGAATAAGTAATACTGACCTTCTTTAAAAATTCTAGGATCCTAAAACGCCTTTTTTTTTCTTAATAGTAATTTTATAGAAAAATACCTTATTAATAAAATGAAAGAAAAGGGAATGAATTACTCCTTAAGGTAATTATGTAAATTGAAAATCTATCTCACTGATGCCATGGATACATTAATAATATTTCTGCATATTAAACATTTTAGGTTTTTCATAATGGGTCTTATCATTCGGCGTAAAACTTTAAATAACATGCATTCTTTATGCTATTTTTGTAGAGTTTATATTTTTCAAGAAATCCAAAATATTATTAAAAAAATATTCATTCTTTAACAAATTTAATACATTTAAAATTACCGAATTGTTTTAATACTAACAAAAATGTATGCATTGTTAGTTTTTCTTATTTACTAGCAGGCTTTGCCCACTTCGTTGGGCACTATTTAAATGAGTTGTCAAAATCCCATATCATTATTAATAACCTAAGGTAAAGTTCCCGCTGTGTTCAGTAGAGATTTTTCCCGCTCGCAACGGGAGGAGTCCGGGTCTTCACTGCCTTCGGTAGTTAACTTACTTGCTTCTTACTTCCCCTTCCCCAGCGGGTAAGTTCGAAATTTTTCGAAATCGCACACATCCCATAAATTTTCCAAGAGAAATTTAGCGCTAAAAAATGGGGGGGGTGGGCTCGAATTTGCTCTTTCGTGACGCCCCCCCCCCCTCAAAAAAACAAAACGAAAATATGTTTTTGGAAATATCCAAAGAAGACGCATGGCTGTTTTCAATACCTTTGTACCATTTTTAGTAGAGCTCTACTCAAAAATCCGAAATTTCTGAAATTCCCCCAGAAAAACGATTTTTCCCCTCCCTCCTGTAAGAATCAAGAATTCCAAAATCGTACACAATGTTTTAATTTATGCTCAAGTCTAGTCTCCTCATGTGCAATTTCTTCACCGTGAAGAAATTTGGGGCCGAGTTATACTTACAAATTTTTTTGCTCCCTGCCCTGCAGGGGGAAAGAGGGGAGAATTTCAATAAATCCCATTACTTTAGGGGTCGGATATATATAAACAATCCAAGCACCAAACTTTGTGACAGCAGCTCTCATAAATGTCCCAGGCCAAATTTAGTGCTAAAAGGGGGCTCTCGAATTTGCTCTTCGTAACACATCCCCCCCCCCCCCCCAAAAAAAAAAAAAAAAAAAAAAAAAAACTGCAGATCGTAAAAAATCAAAAATGTGTTTTAGAAATATCCTAACGAAGGCGCATGGCTGTTTTCAACATCTTATTTGTTCCACTTTTGGTAGAGTTTTACTCAAAAATCCGGATTTGCAAAATTTCCCGCCAAAAATCGATTTTCCCCCTCCCTCCCCTTAAAAATCAAAATTTCTTAAATAACATATGTTTTATTTTTATTCATCTGTAGTTCCCTCATGTGCAATTTCTTCACTGTGAAGTAATTTGGAGCCGAGTTATGCTTACAAAGGTGTTTTTACCTTCTGTTCCCCACAAGCGGGGAACTGGGATAATTTCGATAAATTCCGTTACTTTAGGTGTCGAATACATATAAACAACCCAAGCACCAAAATTCGTGACCACAGCTCCTATAGATTTCTCCCATAGATTAGGACAAATTTAACGCTAAAAGGGATGTCCAGATTTTGCCCCCTCGTTACCCCACCCCATACACACACACACAAAAAAAAAAAAAAAAATCAATCGCAATTCACAAAAAAAAATAAAAATATGTTTTTGGAAATATCCTAAAGAAGTCGCAAAGCTTTTTTCAACATCTTTGTTCCATATTTGGTAGAGTTCTACTCAAAAATCCGGAATTAGTGAAATTTTCCTTCAAAAATCGTTTTTCCACCTCCCTCCCCTTAAAAATCGAAAATTCCTAAGTCGCAGACAATTTTTTATTTGTACTTATGTCTAGTCTCCCAATGTGCAATTTCTTTACTGTGAAGTTATTTGAAGCCGAGTTATGCTTACAACGAGTTTTTGACTTTTACTCCCCAAGGGGGGAATAGAGGGGAATTTCGAAAACGTTGATAGACATAATATTAAGTTGGGTAAAGATCTAAATTCCTGCCAAGTGTGATGTAAATACATCACCTCTTGTTTAATTCCTATGCCAAAATACATCGTTTTGCAGGCATCTCATCGCAACCGTTTGTTCCTGGCTCAACGCACCCTGTAAAGTTTGCTTCCCGCGACACTTGACAACGGGAGAATCGGCGATTGTTTTTCTTGCGTGCGCGTACTGTTTAATTGGTTACTTTTGAAGTCCGATTAACGAATCCAAATCGCGTATCCGTGATTTTAGGTGTGCGGACCTGTTTTTTCTTTAGGAGCGATTTTTGAAATTTAAAAATCAGTGAGTTGGTGTTCCACCTTGGGGTAGAGAAGAATGGCCGGGCACCTACGTCCCTACATTATATTTTACCGTTATTTTTATATATGTGGTCCCACACGGTTATTATGACTTGAAACGAAATTGTGACAGTGACCGGAGCTGATTTTTGTTATATAAATATTTTGTTATAAGTATCTTGAATTTATTTTAAAGAAGCATGGCTATGTATTAGAGATTTGAGATTTATAACAGTTGTCCGGATTTCTGCATTCTTGAAGTGGGAAAGCAAATTAATCTTAATAAATACTTTTAAATTGGAATTGAAGACTGCCTTTCCTTTTTTTCAAGACCGGATATGTTTTATTCTAAACTTTAAAATATCTTTAAAAAGTAAAGATTGAATTTATCTTATACTTGGTATGTACCCATGTATGATCAGATCGAAGCCTAGGGTAATTCATCATTATTTCATACGATCACAATTTGTTAACATATTTTGTTTTAAATTAAAGGCAACCTCTATCCACTTAATTAAATAAAATGGATAGAGGTTGCCTTTAATTTAAAACAAAATATGTTAACAAATTGTGATCGTATGAAATAATGATGAATTACCCTAGGCTTCGATCTGATCATACATGGGTACATACCAAGTATAAGATAAATTCAATCTTTACTTTTTTAAGATATTTTAAAGTTTAGAATAAAACATACCCGGTCTTGAAAAAAAGGAAAGGCAGTAGGAATGGGCAGTAGAAAGGGCTGGACGGAATTCAACGGCGTTTGGCAGAAACGATCTTTACTTAACTTAAAATTATATCTATCAATATTTTCGAAATTTCCGTCCGTTCCCCCCTGTGGGGGAGGGGGTCAAAAGTCAAAAACACGTTTTTAAGCATAACTCGGCTTCAAATTACTTCACAGTAAAGAAATTGCATATGGGGAGACTTTACATGAATACAAATAAAACGCTATCTGCGATTTGGGAATTTTTGATTTTTAAGGGGAGGGAGGGGGGAAATTGATTTTTGGCGGGAAATTTCACAAATGCCGGATTTTTGAGTAGAATTCTACCAAAAATGGGACAAAGATCTTGCAACCCAAGATATTTATAATATCAGTTCGCTGTCCAAATTTGGTTCGATTTGGAGTATTATTTCGGGAGTTATCGTGATAACAAATTTTTTCATTATAGATAGATAGATAGATAGATAAGATAAACGAAGGGATTGCAATAGGCCGATTTCTAAAAATATCAACCTAATATATACAGTTTATTTACGATTATAAAACTTTACGGAAAAACTATTTTTTTTTATGAATATTTATCAATTAAGGAACTAATGTGAAGTTTTAATCATTCTTTTTTAATTATCTTTCATAAAACAATTCTTGTCTTTCATAATAAAATAGATTAGAATGAAACTTTATAAGTTCAGTTTCTATCAGTGACAGCATCAAATGAATCTGAATAAGATACAATATCACCTTTTACACAAACTCATAATTAAACATTTATTACTAAACTAGGTGATGGGTTCGAATCCCAGTCATACTGAAGAATATTTAAGCTTATTTTTACTTAATTTTCTTTTCTAGAAATGTGGCGGGTGGATGGTGGGACCCTATTAAAAATACATTAAAATTTTTTTATATGAATATCAAAAATTAGAAAAGAAAAGAAGTTCTTGGTTGAAATGAAAACAGAAGAAACTGAGCTCGAATCTAGGTCGTACTGAATGTGAGTATATATTTACTTTTTATTAGAAGAATGAACACAAAAAAAAAAAAAAAAAATAAATAAAATAAATAAATAAGAAATTCTCTTTCGGGAATTTCAAAGATAAGGAACTCTTCAAAAGAGTTTCAAAGATAAAAAAAAATATATAGGTTTGCACAGATTAAAAAAGATCTATCTGTTCAAGCATATAGTAGAAAAAATCTCTCACACACATTTTCACTATCTACATATTTAAAACAAAATACAATAGGTCACATTTCTTAAGGTTAGAGTAGTCAAAAACTACTTCCCCATAGACAATTTTTGACACAAGTTCGAATGGAAGGTGCCAGGTTCGAATCCCAGTATTACTGTTGAAATTTTAATCAACTTTTCATTAAATTTTCACTCGAATTTTCTTTTTCTTTTTTTCCATAAAACATAGTTATTTTTTAAATTCATATTTTTAAATTTATAACTTTTTAATTCATATTTTTTTTAATTCACATTCTTTAATTACTGAACCATTTTCATAGAATACCATTCCTTTTTAATCATACTATAAGTGAAAAAATAATATCTTTTTAAAAACAATCATCGTCATTTACAAAAATCCACTAATTAATATTTTTTAATTAAATTTTCTCTTTAATATCATCATCACGTTTCACGATTAAGTCGGAGGAGGTACCGAGGGTGTGTCAAGATCGACGCCAGGTCGTGTGGACCCCTCAGGACATGGTGTGACACCCGCACGTCTCGCCGTGCACCAGTGCACCCCCCTGCTGAGCTAGAAGCGGCCTTTTCTACCTACTCTTGTATGCTATGTTTTATCATGATTTACACTTCTAAACATTCCAAACAGATAAAACAGAAATAATATATAATAAATGAAGATTAATCGAAAGTAGTTAGGAGAATCATTTTTAATAATAATTCATCATTACAATGATAAAACGCCAGAAAGGAAGACTTGAATTAATCAATAAGCAATTACATATGAAAATAAAGTATGTATAGTATGCGTACAACCACACGACTTCTATTGCCAATGCACATTAAAAACTCTTTTTGAAGTGGTCAGAAGACCTAAAATTGACCGAATTAACCTACCTAATCCAACCTACCGATTTTCTTTTAGTAGCAATCGAAAACATACGTCGTGAAGACATATAAAAGAAAGTTTATATAGCGAGTTTAAAATAAATCGGTAGAGCCCGGTGTTTTTTTTTTTTTTAACACCCATCTCCGAGACAAAAAACTGACCTATCTAATCAAGGAGCCTCTCAATTTTCCTATATTAAGCAAGTAATGCATTTAAAAGGACATCTAAAAAGGGATTTATGTAACAAGTTTGAAGAAAATCATAAGTGTCGTATTTCAGATAAAGACTTTCCATCATCCTACGTCCGAGTTTTATCGAAATTTGGCAAATTCATATGTTTACTGGAAACCAACAATTGCATACGAAATATGAAAGAACATCTAACGGTAGTTAATAAAACGAGTTTGAAGAAAATCAGTTGAGCCTTTTTTTTAAAGAAATTTACTTGAGAGTTCTAAAATCGACTTACTTATTTAGAACGCCTATAGATTTTCCAGTAACCAACTAATACGTACGAAAAGACATTCAAATTAGTATGTTGTGGCCATCAGAAGACTTTTTTCTATATTTTCCTATACAAATTCACTAAGTGCAAATAATTTATTAAAACTATTATTTATTAAAATTATCTAACAATATGAATGCAAATGATTTTCATCTTAGAGAAAACTAACACTAAATATCCAAAGAAAGACAGTTTTATTGTCTATAAATAACATCATAAAAAATGCGTTTTTATGATGGTTATCTCCCATATCAAGTTTCGTACAGTTACAGACCATTGAAGTTGAGATATAGCCTTCAGGCTATCAAGGAAATTTACAGTATATAAGACACCTATTGACCGATAAGCATCCAAATTGAATCAGCATGATGTCTCATAACGGCCTTCTCATATATCAAGTTTCGTTTGATAATGCGCAAGAGAGCCTGTGATATAGCCTTCCCTTAAATTGCGGAAATCGTTGTGTAGTAGCGCCACCTGTTGAGAAGTTGACACCAAAAGTTGATAAGCATTAATTTATGTCAAGGTGCATCTACATATAAATTCTTGAGGTATAGCCTTCCCTTAAACTATGGAAATCGCTGTATAGCAGCTTCACCTGTTGGCTGATAAGCATTTAAATTGAATCAGCGTAATATCTCATAAAAGCCTTCTCACATATCAAGTTTTGCTAGATTATACGCAATAGAACCTGAGATATAGCCTCCCCTTAAATTGCGAAAATCGCTGTATAGCAGCGTCACCTGTTGAACGGTTGACACCAAAAGTTGAAAGACACTAATTTAGGTCAAGGTACATCTAAATAAAGATTTACATACAATTCTGAGCAGTAGTTCCGGAGATACTGCGCCACAAAATTTTTGTCACACACACACACACACAGACCGACATTTTCTAAAAATGGTCAAATCGTGTTCTAGACTTCTCAAAACGTGTAAATCCGTCGAAAACCGGAAGTCGAAAATTTTTACGAATCCAAAACTTTCTTCTATTGAATATAGAAGAAAGTAAAAAAGAGAGGTTTATGTAGCAATTTTGAATAAAATTTTTTGACTCATTTTTGAGATACGAACTTGAGATTGCCCTCCCGGTTTTCCATGTTCCACCTTTCCATTATTTTGTTACGTCACCACATGGCGAATGGCGTGTGAACAATGCTTCGCGGTGGGCGTGTGAACAACAGTTTTTTCCGTTTACAGTTTGGTGTTCCACTTTGTTGCGCTGCTATAGTGCAGTTTTTTCCGTGAACGGGAATACTATATTTCAACTTCTTTCTACGGCATTTAACTATACGAAACTTGATACATGAGACAACAATTATGAAAACGCATTTTTTAAGATGCTAGTTAAACTGTGTTTCTTTGGATATTTAGTGTTAGTTTTCTCCAAGATGAAAATCGCCTGCATTCATCATGGTTGATAATTTTAATAAATAGTTTTTGTAAATTACTTTAAACTGAGTGAATTTATATAGGAAAATATAGAAGAATGTCTTGTGGGGGCCCCAACGTACTAGTTTTGTTTTGAATATATAATAACATGTATACACATTGACCAACTACCAAAAACGCTTTTTTGGGTTTAGAAAGCCTTACAACACGTACATTAGGTGAAAACTTGATATCAAAATTTTTGATCGACTACAATACTTCCATTACCGTAGTCAAGTAATGGAAGTAAGAAACACTGTATCTTTCGCACAAATTTAAAACTTTAAAATTAGAAATATTTCTAATTAACTCATTCCAAAGTAAAATAACATTAACTTTCAATACATACATGTATTCAACTGTTTATATTTCCTAATTATTGGTAAAAAGAATTAATTTTTGTTTTAGTCTGCAGCTTTAGTTACTTTGTTCAGAGATTTTCACTGGAAATCTAACTTACCTGACCCATTTTGGCTTTCTGAGGGCATTGGTGCTCTGATATGTTCTAAATTTGATGAGAGTTTCTCATTTTCACAAATAACCAATTCTGGACTCGAAGGAATAAAATATCCTGGATTGTTTGGAACATATGAAGAACCAGAATCTATTGAATCGTAATTACAATCAATCGTCTGCCCTGTTAAATAAATTAAATACATTTTTTAACATATTAAAAAAAAATTAATAAAAGGGATAATATGGTATTTTACGCTATTGCACTCAAATAATTTGAGCCCATAGATCAATTTTTCATTGTGTCCCTGTAAAAATCTATAAGGGGCTAGATTCCCCAAAACCTATAAAATTCGTGTGATTGTGACCTATAACATGTGTATAAATTTCAGCCCAATCGAATAAAGAGTTTAGACGATATCATACTTTAAAAAATTTGGGCCCATAGGCCATAATGATAAAAAAATAAAAATTGTGCCCCTGTAAAAAAGCTATAAGTCCTAGATTCACCAAAATTAATAGGGTTCGTGCTATGGAGAAGTATAACATACGTAAAAACTTTCAGCTCATTCTAACAAAGCGTTTAGGAGCTATCGTTTTCACTCACATATACAAGCACACATACACTCGCATACAAATACATCATCGTGAAAATAGCAAAAATGAACTCAGGGGAACCTCAAAACGCATAGAAACACCAAAATCTCAAAGTTGGATATTTGAAATGATTACAATAGTTTCCTTACATATGTTCGGAAAGTAATAGTTTAAATAAATGAATAAACTCAAAAAAGTAATGCATCTTTATTCTGCATATATAATATATATATATTAATAATAAAATATATATGTGAAATATATATTTGCCGAAACGTCAGTGAAGGCGTGGAGACTCAAAAAGATTTTGGGATCTGTCTATCGATCTGTGTGTCTGTGTATTTGTCTCACGATACCGGTCGCAAAAACCACGCTACTGACTTGAAAATTGGTACACAAGTCTATAAGCTAAATAGAGTTAGCTATATAGTTTTAGATATGTATTTTGTTGGTAGTTCATGTACAGAGCACACCAAAATTTTTCTTATCATTAAGGCCTAATTGACAGAATTTGTATGCATTGCAATAGAGGCCGCAAAAATCCTGCGGTTGACTTGCAAATTGGTACACGTATTCATGTACTGTACAGAAATGACTATATAATTTTTGGTGTTTATATCGTTTATGGTTCGTGTACAGGGACACACAAAAGTTTTTTCTTATCATTACGATCTGTGAGCAGAATATCATATAAACGTATTTTCACATGGTTATACTGAGTTGAACAAACCGAAATTGACATACATTATTGAGATGCTTAAAAGCATGTTTTGTGTAAAAAAATATGTGCTTAGAATTATTAATCAATGTAGAGGGCCTTACAAAAATTTTCCGACAATGTCACGTAATCATCCAAATTCTGTCAAATTTCCAACAACTATTCTTGAGATACATAAAATAACTTGAATAGTTTTACTAGTGTATGTAATGTTTATGGCTCTTTTACAGGGACACAAAAAACAAGAATTTCATGAGACTATGGACAATTTTTTATTTAAGCGCATTTCAAAATATTTATTACGCATTCAACAAAAGAATTCCAATGGCATTCTGCAATCATCCAATGATGTCAAATTTCATTCAAAATATTAAGGAGTTATAATGAATTAGTTGTATATTTTTTATTGGTGCGTATAATATTTGTGGTTCTTGTACATTGACGCACAAAAGAATTTCGTGCCATTACGATCTATAGCCGATATTTCTCACAAGTACATATTAACATGGTTACTCTCCATTAAACAAAATGAAATAAACTTACGTTATTAGAATGTTTAAAAGCATGCATCCGTGGAAAATGATTGACATAGAATTTGATGAATTAGTTAACAGGGTTACACTAAATAATTCCGATATGTTATGTAATCATCTGACAAGAAGTTTCAATGCAAATATTTATGAGTTACAAAATATTAATACAAGGTTGTGAATTACAAGGAAATATATATATTCACATTTATACAGATAGATATAGACAGACAGATACAATGGGGGTTGAGGGAGTCGGTAGCCCCTCAGAAACGTACCTGGTTATGTAGCGAGTTAATCATGTATATATGTGTGTGTGTGTGTGTGTATATATATATATATATATATATATATATATATATATATATATATATATATATATTAAATAATATGGAATAAATAATAATGATCAGCTGGATACTGAGGTATGCAAATAGGACGTTGAGGCTTCTGACCTGCAGATCCACTAGTTTAAATACCACCTAGGTATTAATGTCATAAATGGGGAGTATGTGAAGACTACTTAAAGGTTCTCTCAAATTATATTAAAAAAAAATCATAAAAAAATATTTATTTATTACAATCAATAATCTTACCTTTTTCAGGAATCTTCTCAGGCTGCATGCTCTATGAAATATAACAAAATATGTAATATGGCAAAAATAATTACAATAACATGCAATATTAATTCACTATATGATAACTTATAATTAGTCAGATTTTGCTTAACTTTATTGCACACCCCCCTCTCATGTTATCAAACTGAAAATGTTTTCGCAACCTCTTACGTTAATTTAATTACAATTGATGCTGGCCATAAAATTATTTCTATTCGCGTGTAATATACTAACTGACTAAGGGTTTATCTTGGATATTTGGATTGTTTACCAGATTTTGATATCAAACTTAACATTGGTGATTACAATGTGTTTAATATGTGTTTAATTAGTTTAATACATGGGTACAAATTCAGGTTTTAGCACGAAGAAAACATTCTGTTTCACTCAGTTATAACCGCAAAAATACGCTAATTAATAATGTAAATTTTTCTGAACTTTAATTATCTGAATTAATCGATTAAGCTGATAAATATTTTCAAGTGAAAAATTATTAATTATATAAGTTCTGCTATATATATATTCGGATAAAATAAAAATATTATTTTTACAGTCTAAATATAAATGCATGGACAGAAATTCACCTTAATATTGCAGTAGTGGCAAAAATGTATTCTAAATATGAGAGAAAGGTTATTAAATAATCAAACTTAATTTAAAGTTGATTTATTATTAAGAAATCCCATATTAATTTCTGAGATCCAAATGAAGTAATATTGAAAAGGTGTCAAGTGCTATGCTTTTATAATACTAGTAATTTTTATAAACCTTTTTTTTTTTTATTTTTTTTTTTAGCATTTGTAGATTTGTGACAGTTTTCTATGGTTAAATGAGACAAAATATTTTAAGCCAGAAAAAATGGTATTTAAGATTTGTAGTATATTGCACCTATGATTATATAAAATTATGATTATACAATATGCGCACACACACACACACACATATATATATATATATATATATATACAAATAAATTAAAATATTAAAAAAAATTAATCAATTTTACAAGTTATCAAATTAGCTTTTGTGGGTTGTTGTGCGAATTATTCATCTGTTTATATTTAGTTCTCATTGTTATTAAAAATAGAGTTATTGTAGTTTAAGGAAAGTTTTTTAAAATAGCTGATCTTCTATTTTTAAGGCGAAAAAAATGTTTATTACAAATTTGCACATTCTGGTTAATATATATACATACATATATATAAGTTTTCAGATTTATTTCTAGAATAATATTCAAGAAAAAGGATTATAAAATATCGTGATGATGAGTGTGAAAGAAATGAGAAAACAAGGGTAAGCAATTTTTCCCCAAGTTTTGTAAGCCACAAAATAAGCTTTCATCATGTCTTTCTATCGATATTGTCGGTGGTTTCAAATATTGTAATTATTTTGCTAAGTCTGAATGTAACATTTTGTACGGAAAAGTCTATGAATATCTAATACTGATTGATGCTTTATCAAATGCAAATATTTCTTACATTTGATAAAAAATAAATAAATAAATAAATTTTACGTATTTATACGCTTTCTATTCAAAGTGTTATCATTGCGTCTCATATTTATAGTTTAAATCAAGTAATATGATATAACATACATAAACCGGCGAAAAATCTTCAACGTCTTAAATGCCAAAGAGAGAAATTGATTGGCAGACAGCTATTTCGGAAGTATTTAGTGAACCATCTTCAGTGCATAAAGGAGTGAGAGAGAAGTGCTTCTATATATTATTGGGATGAAATAGGATTCTGATCAACCAGTAGAATTACGCGATTTCCTGGGTTTAGTTATCCAAGGCAAGTCTCCTTTTAATATAGCATATATATTCCTCAGAAAGTACTCAGGAAAAGGAATAAAGTACTTAGATTTAAAAGAAAAAATTCTTTAGAAATCACGAAATTAAATAATTTCTCACCACTGCACGTTATCTACAGAGCAATGTTAATGTCAAACCTGATTTATAGCCCCTGGATAAAAGTGTAAATTCCACCAATTCAATAAGTCTTTGGACAAATTTACGAAAAGAATGTGTAGATGAGTGTAGTAATATTTTCCCTACTGTAGTCAAATCTCCTTTTGTTTATTTGTTATTTGTCCATTTACTATTTTAATCTTCTCAGCAGCGAAATTATTATCTCCCCACAAGTGTTTAAAAATACCCAAACAACATTTCATAAATTCCCATCGCAATAGTAAAAGAGTTTATGATCAGCTTCATCAAAAATTTAATATTTATATCAGCGATTCGATTTATATATGAAGAGTTTATGTATCCCAGTACAAGGAATTTATATATATGTATATAAACAGAGTTTTTTTTTTTCTTTTTTTTTTTTAACTGATATTACTCAGAGCCTCCGGTAGCACAATCTATCATCCGGAATGCCAATAGGTTTGGTAATAGGACTAATTACGGCATATGGGGGAAAAAATCCACGAAACGAAAAGAAAAAGCTCCTAAAGTACCCGATAAGGAGAAATGTGGCGCGGTATAGTCTAAACAACTAGGAATTTGAATGGATTACAAGTAAAAAATGAAAATGGAAATTCATATCTATGCCGTGAAGTTATAATAAGCAGATAAAGCGAACAACAAAAAAGAAATCCCGCTGCTTTATTCAACAAATTCTTTTCTTAGTTGTAAGTTATGTTACAACAGAAAAAAAAAAAAAAAAGTTATACAAAGATGAAACTTTAGGCATACATAGCATTTTGTACACCAATTTCCCTTTCCGGTGGGGACATTCACATTGTCCTCTTTCAATTGGATCAAATTTTGCATTTGATTTACAGCATTCTCTATGAACTTAACGTGTCGCGTCGCAGGAATATTCATCATAGTCTACGTAATGTTTCCCTTTAAAGTAGTCAAGTTCAGAACTCTACCAATATCGACATTAGACTTCAAATGAGAAAAAAAAAAAAAAAAAAAAGGAGAAACGGGGTTAGATTTAGAGGAGCGAAGTAACCATGCAACTATAAAAACCATGCAACCATGCAACTTTTTTCTCTCTCAAGAGTTGTTCTACCGATCGACCAGTATATGGTGGTGTTTTATCCAGTATAAAAGTTATCCGATGTAGACATTCCCTTTCCTATAACAGTGGAATAACAAAACTAGTGAGCATATCTTGATATCTTTGCTTTGTAGTGATATAGGTTTGGGATTTTGTTCGAGTAATGTTCTCACAGAAAAAAAAAAAAAAAAAAGAGGTTGAGGTTTAGTGATGAAATATAGTGTGACAGCACATCAAACAATGAGTTTTAGTGAATGTAAGTAGATTTCTCGAGCTGCATATTGCAGAGCGTATCAGATGCCCAAGTTCGAGAATTCAAAATAGATATTATCTACATATTTACGAAATTCAGAATTTTTAATTGCTAAGTATTGTCATCCTTCATCTTTGCAAGCAGCAATGCTAGAGCAAATGTTAACTGTTAATAATAAATAATCCATGTGTTTCAATTCATGTAGCCGACTTATCTTGTATGGGAAGAAACAAAAAATACTCCGCACTTTTTTCCATAATTTTGACAGATTTAAAATCCAACTGCCGTTCTATTACGTGCACGAATATTATAGCTAAATAAAATTTTAAAGAAATGAATAAAATTTACGAGGCTTACTATGCACTGACTAATGTCAGAAGTAATAAAATGAAAATTGTACATAGTGAAAAAAAATCAATAAATCTTTTGTTTGAAAATAATTATTGTTCTGAAGAAAGAATGAATAACGAAAAAGTTAACTGAATAAAATTGTTATTTAACATATTTAAAACAGATCTTTTACAACCAGTTTAGTTAAAAAAATAGAAATGATATCGGCTAATTGTATCGAAAACCTATATGTTGAAATATGAATTTAAACGTGACATTATATTATTAAACACTAAATTATTCATACCTTTTTTGCTTGAGTATTGACTTTCGAGAAAACTTCCTCTCTCTTTTTTCGTTTCATCATTTTTTTCTTCCGAGCTTCAAGCGGACTGTAATAGTAATCTAAAACCATATTTTTAATTAAAAAACATTAATCGCACAAACTTTCTGATATTCAAAGAAAAAAATCTTTCTGGACAGAATTTAATTTAGAACACTATTGTTGACTCAGAATTTTGCTTTTTACGTAGACTATTTCATATTATTTAAACGTAAGGTCATAGCTGCCAACCCTTATGATTTTCCAATTGTACTATTCCAGGATAAGTGTTTTTTTCTTTATTTAGAAACGAAAAATCTGCAATTAAATTAAACGAAGATAACTAATTGAAAAAAAAAAAAAAGTGGTGATAGAAAATCTAAAAAATTGGCAGCTAAGCTAAGCAAGATGGTGTATTCCAAATGGTGACGATGATTATATCGGAGCTTTATAGTCCGAATTATTTTGTCCTTGGACTATTTTATCCTGGGGCTAATTTACCCTCGGGCTAATTTGTCCTGAGGCTATTTTTGTCTCTGGCTAATTTGTCAGGTACTTTTTCCTAGGACTAATTTGTCATGAGTCTATTTCATTAGAGCTGTTATGTCGCGGCTATTTTGTCCACGGGCTAATTTGTCGGGGATATTTTGTCCACGACGTGCTTTATCTGTGCTTTTTTTACCTTGGGGCTCTTTCGTCAGGGCTAGGTAGTTGAAACTTTAAAAAAAACTTAACTTGTGTCAAATAAATGTTTTTTCTACTTATTATTGCCCTTTTTTGTTCCACTCGATGTCGCACCCTTCATAACTACTTTTGCGATTGTCTCCTACTAAATGAAATTTCCGATTCTATGTTCTAAGTTAACTTTTCATCCTCAGACGTTTACTATCCTGTATTTGTCTGAATTTGTCAGCTAAATTCGGCAACATCCTGTTTATCTGAAACATCGCTTTAAAATCACTAGCCAAACAAATATGATGCGGCCACCATATGACTTCATTGTTCGCCTTTTGCACTATGCATACTTTTAAAATAACAAAAAATACTTTTAAAATAACTAAAATAACTAAAATACTATTTGGACTTCACTAACCTAGTGGTCGGTATTTCTATAATATTTCTATAAATAAACGTATTTTTAAATTTATTAATCTTTGTTTAGCTCTCATGTTAGTTTAAATCATTTAACATCGGTTTAAGCGATATTTTAAAATTAATGACTGATGTATTTTCCATGAGGATAAAAACAACACCATAATCAAACCGTTAATTAAAGTAATTAATTGATCCGTTATATACGTTTTGAGACTGTTTGTTATTCGTTTAACGGAATTATTCCCGCTTGGGAAAAAAAAAAAAAAAAATGTTGCTTTTGGAGATACATTTTAAAAAGAAGTAATAACAGGAATCTGTGGATAAATTTAATAATAATAATAATAATAAAAAATAATAATAATAATTATGGAAAAATGCAATTTCTGTAGTTTGATTTATTGTTAACCATTTCTCTGCCCTTTTATTTGCATTATACAGAGTTAAGGCTCTCAGAATCAAGGGGGAATATTGCACTAAGTTGTCGAATTTACAAAACGCACGAAGCAGTGGGCTAGACTATATATATACTACTCCGATTCAAAAAATTAGAATAATGAAAAGAAATATGGTCAAGGGAAATGAAAATCGAATTTATCAAATAAATAATCAACAATATCAAATATAAAGTACTATAATATGAATCTGCATATTTTGCAGATTATAAAAATGTAAACACATTACAATGAAATAGAAAATATATTTAAATCAGCTAACAACAAAAAATTCAAAATATTAGAATACTTTCTAACATGGTTCAAAAAATTAGAATAATGAAAATATATTGAACATAATTTAAACTCTAAGTATTTTTACTTGCTAATCAGTACTTTGTTGCATCACCCTTAGCTTTAATGACAGCTCTTAAACGTTTTGGCATGTTTTTAACTAAAGGTTCACAATCTTTTTTATCCAAATTCGCCCATATGCTCTTTATACTAGAAATAAGTTCTTTTTTGTCTCTAGGCGCAACTTCTTGAAGTCGTTTCTTCATAATTCCCCACAAATTCTCGATAGGATTTAGATCGGGTGAGTTTGCAGGCCAAGGGAGTACAGGTATGTCCTTCTCTTTGAGCCATTTAGTTGTTGATTTGGAAGTGTGGGGAGAAGCTGAATCTTGCTGAAACAAGAAAACGTCATCACATAAATCCTCAGCTAAAGGAATCATGAAATGTTCAAGAATTTCTTGATAGACTTCTGAATTGACTGTTGTGGAAACAATACACAACCTGCCTGGGCCTTCAGCAGTCATGCAGCCCCATACCATAACAGAGGTCGCAAATTTAAACGAACGTTTTAAACATTCTTTCTTATAAGCTTCATGTTTGAGTCTCCAGACACGTATACCTTGATTTCCGTGAGACACACAAAACACACTTTCATCGCTGAAAAGTATCTTTTTCCAATCGTCGTGATCCCAAAATAGCCTTTGTTTACACCATTTAACTCTAGCAGCCCTTTGCTTAGATGATAAGAATGGCTTTATCTTAGGCACACGTGATCTAAAACCTAATTTGCGAAGTCGTCGTAGTGTTGTAGATTTGGAGACATTTATACCCATTTCTTTCCATTTTCTATGCACATATCTCACACTCCGAAAACGATGTTTCTTCACAATCTTTTTCAATTGCCTTTCATCTCTTCTTGAAGTTACTGGCTTTCGACCACTTTTAAAGTGTTTATTTTGAAAACACTTATTATTAGAATATTCTCTCTAAACTCTACTCACACTTGCTTGAGAGCATTTCACTTCTTTTGCTATAAAAAGTTGTGTTTTTCCTATTTCGTGCAAGTACACAATACGATATTTCACAGCCTCAGATAAATCGCTCTTTCGTCCCATATTAAGTAAATACTACGCTACAATCAAATGCCAAACGACTTTTCATTTTCAACGGAGCACATTTTATAGTCCCACAGATGTTAATCCCGCAGCCGTTCTCTCAACTTATAAGAAAAATTTGAATATTCTAATTTTTTGAACCATGCTATCGAGGTATTCTATTTCTTTGAATTATTCTAATATTTTTTAAATAGTTAATTATTAATATATCAGATAAAAATAAATATTTATGTTATATTTATAAATGCTCTGAAGATAATTAGATACTTTTAATATATTTTTTCCTGGACGCAGTATGCAAATTGACGCGTTAGCAACATCAAACTCATTCTTTTTTACATTATTCTAATTTTTTGAATCGGAGTAGTATATATATAACTTTTTTTTTTTTTTCAAAACACTACAATTAAAAAAAAAAAAAATTACATTATTATATTAAGTAAAACAAAAATAGAAATAAATCTTATAACTCAAAAATTCTTCACAATTTTCTTGATAATTAAATTCTGTTAAATAAAAATCTTAAATTCTTTTAAATGAAAATTGAACTATGAAAAAAATATGCTAAAAAAAAAAAAAATCGAATTTCTGTATAAAAGTATTAGAATGTTAGCGAAATTTTGTATTCCGTTACTGTATGTAAAGAAGAAATTTTCTTTTAATTTAAAAATACCTTTTCAAATTTTCGATACATTATTCTTTTTTCATGTTGTTGCAGTTATCGACACAATTTTCTGTTATATAGAGAAAGTATTGGATTCGTAAAAATTTTCGAACTCCGGTTTTCGATGGATTTACACGTTTTGTGGGATGTCCTGAACACGATTTGGTAGTTTTTACAAAATGTCTGTCTGTCTGTGTGTATCACGATTTTTGTGGACACTGCATTCACGAACCAATCAACGAAATTTAACCAAACTTGGAATGTAGTTGGACCCTGACATAAACTGGTGCTGATTAGATTTGGGGATCAATCGCTCAACAGGTGGCGCTGTGATCGCCTTTTTTCTAAACTTTTAACATGGCAGTATAGGACAAAATTTCGTATAAATGTACGTAATGAGTTATTTTAAATTTGTGATTGTAAAATTAATATGAATTATTGATAATGGTAGTAGTTAAAATTTTCAACATGGGTATCTTTCGAAAGGTCTCGTCAATACCTTTAAAACGAATGGTTGAACTATAGATCTGTGATAATTTAAAACAAAGTTATAGTTTTTTTTAACTTTTAACGAAAAAAAAAAATTGTAAAAAAAAAAAATTGTTAAAAAAAAAAAAAAAAACGAAATTACGAAAAAAGAACGAAATTTAACCAAACTTGGTATTTAGTTGGACCCTGACATAAACTGGTGCTGATTAGATTTGGGGATTAATCGCTTAACAGGTGGCGCTGTGATCGCATTTTTTCTAAACTTTTTACATGGCACTATAGGACAAAATTTCGTATAAATGTACATAATGAGAGTTATTTTAAACTTGTGATTGTAAAATTAATATGAAATATTGATAATGGTAGTAGTTAACTAGGAAAAAAATTTTGTGCATGTGGGGGCATCGCTTCTCCCCCCTGGGGGAGTAAATTTTCAAGATGGGTATCTTTCGAAAGATCTCGTCAATACCTTTAAAACGAATGGTTGAACTATAGATCTGTGATAATTTAAAACAAAGTTATAGATTTTTTAAACTTTTAACGATTTTTTTTTTTTTTTTTTTTTTTTTTTTAAATATTGAGAATAAAAAGAACTTTTTTGGATATTTAGTGTTATACTACTTTTCCAATATGGAAATCGTCTGCATTATCATGGAAGATAATTTTTTTAAATAATAATTTTAATAAAGTATTTTTACTCAGTGAATTTGTATAGGAAAATATAGAAGAAAGTCTTGTGGTGGCCACAACATACTAGTTAAATAATTTATTTGTTCCAAACCATGGATAAAATTTTAGTTTATTTAACTCAATTAATGAATTGTTGTAACTATATGTCGTCACACTTTCAAGCAGAGTGGTTCATACCGAAATTATGATCGCCGTAAAATTAAAGCTTTCCTTATTATGATGATTATTTTCCAATGGTAGAATGGGAGGTCAGTGATTAAAATGGGAGATTCACAATTAAGCTTTACATAAATCAAATATTAAATTTCAACCTTTTATGGCTGGCTAGCCATTTTTGAGTTATTGTAGATATTTTTAAAATAGGGGGGGGGGTGATGTTATTTAATGACTGAAAAGAGAGGTGCACAACTAAACATAATACAAGTTGTATTACTAAATTTGAACATTCTATGGCTAACCTTCTTCATTTATGTGAAAGACACACACACAAATATATGTGCGTTTAGACATTCCGCCGTAATTAGTCAAAATGTATATTTGTTTTGCAATCTGAAAACTGAATTTTTTTGCGATTACAATACTTTCTTTATTGCTATAAAGAAGTACAAATTATTAAACATATCTAAATGACTTTTATTATCGAATGATACCGTCAAATTGTGCAATTTAACAACAATGGAATAATTTCTTGCTTCCTAACATATTAACAATCAAAAATAAAATCCTCACAAATTTTAAATTCTTATTTTATTAAAATTTGGCTTCCTAAAGATACTTTCTGACGAATTTACTTTTCTACTGCTTAAAAATTACCTGGATATTGTTCTTTGTGAAACTGTTTAACCAGTTTTGCTTTACTGTGGTATTTCTGCTTGACTTCATCAGGTAAGCTTTTCCATTCTCGTCCCAACAGGGTGCTAATGTTCTTGTTACTGATTTCAGGATACTTCTCTAGGAGAACTTTTCTCTGGTCTTTTGCAAATATCATAAAAGCATTCGGTGGGCGTTTAATTTTTTCAGATGTAGGGTACAAAATCAGATCCTTTAAATGTGAGTCAATTGTCGTGTCTACGTAAGGCATTCGCTGACTTCCCATATTAAAATATCTTTTTAATTCAAAGCACTTGCCCTAAAAAACAGCACAACGGAAATAAAAATGCATAAAATATAAATATAATAGAAATGATAACAGTAAATTTGTATGTTGGGCATTTAAAATAATAAAAATTTCTCTTTTCAGTTATGAAACTTTAGACTAAAAAAAAAAAAAAAAAAAAAAAAAACAAGTAATATAAAAGAAATTTTTTTAAAGCCAATTCCTACTTACAAACAGTATCGAAAAAGTTTTTTTTTTTTTTAATAATTTTGAATTAGGAAATAAGAAGAAATAAAAATACAATAAAAATGAAACAAAATTAATTATAATACAAAAAAAAAAAAAAAAAAAAACTTTTTATATACCATGTTTTAAATTTTCTGATGAATCATAGAGCTCTTATCAATGTGCATTAAATTTTTAAAGTGATAATGACGTCAATTTTTGTGAGATGCAAAATTTAACTTTTTATAATTTTTTAATGTTCACGTTTAATTAAATGTATTTATTTTTATGTCGAAAGAAAATGAACTCGTAATTTTTCTTTGGCAACAATTAAATTATAGCTAATATTTTAATGGCTATTTTAACGCTATTAGGATGTTATTATTTTCATATTTTAATTAATTATAAGAAAACTAATCAAAAATTCGAAAATCGGACTTCGGAGTATTGTGTTGTTACCGTGTTCTGAGCAATTCTAAAAGTTTCAAAGTTCTAGCTAGTCGGGAAGTTAGTTAAAAATCGATTGCAAGATTTGTACAAGATATATATAGGGAGTGTGTGAACTAATAGTAGGAATTGAAAAAAGAGAAAGAAAACCTCCGTGGAGGATCAAAGTTGTACTATCCCTAAAGGTGCGTTCCAGATCGTCGCCAATTACCCATTGCGCAATACTAGCGCGGCGTTAAACCCAACCAACAATTAATCAACTTTTTCAAAAAATTATCTCTATGGTTATAAGAAGGAAAGCTGTATATTTTCAAAACTAAATGTGAAATTAAATCTCTTTATACACATCCAGTCACTTGCTGGCTTGGTATATCAAAATAACATTAAATTTAAACTTTTTTTTTTTTTTCTAAAAGCTGCAAAAAAATAATTATTAGTTTAATAAAATATTAAGGTAATTGCTGAAACGTCAGTAGAGGCCTCTATGCATAGATTCAAAAAAAATTTTGGATTCTGTGTGTCTGTGAGTCTGTCTGTGTGTTTGCCTGTCTGTACCGCTATAGCGGACGCAGGAATCTCCCGACTGACTTGCAAATTGGAACATACATTCATGAACCAAAATTTTTCTTATCATTATGGCCATGGACAGAATTTATCTGCACCGCGATAAAAACCACAAAAATCACCCGACTGACTGGCAAATTAGTACACATGTTCAGGCGCTATACAGAAATATCAGTATAATTTTTTATGTCTATATTGTTTATGGTTCGTGTATAGGGTTTACACAAAATTATCTCTTATCATTACAGCTTATGGACAGAATTTCGTTTATTCACATTTTAACATGGATACACAGCATTCAACAAAATGAAATCAACATACATCTTTGAGATGCTTAAAATCAAGTTTTCTGTAGAAATAATCTGGTCTGTCACTCACACTACTTTCTCTTACCCTGAAATTTTATGCTATAAATACAGATAGGAGATTAAGGGGTAAGGTAACGAGTACTGTTATGCAAACCTATGTTAAAACAATTCAAATTAGGTTTCGGAACAACTTTATTTGACGAATAATTCTATGTAAGAGGGGAGACTATCGTCCCCTCAACCCCCCGTTTCATCATTGTGACTACATTTATATAGAATTCGAATCTGTTATTAAATTCAAAAGTTCATTTAAAATTATTCAGACAACTTTCACACCAACATTCCTCAAAACTTATCAGTTTTGATCAAACTTTCCTAGAAACAAACACTAACTTCAAAATACAACATTTGGATCGACTGAAATTATTTGTTTTTAATTTATTCTAACAGACACAGACAAAGGTCAAACGTTAAAAACTTGATTTCTGTAGTCAATAAGTCTCAAAACATCTAAATATACAAAAAAAAAAAAAAAAAAAAAAAAAAAAAAACAAGCGATGAATATTTAGCTTAAAAAAAAAATACATTATTTATCATATAGCTATGAGGAATTAATTTCAATTCCTGAGCAGCTAGTAAAATATTACAGTAAAACATTTCCACTAACAATAAAAAAGAATGCTATGGCTTAAATGTTAGCAGCCCTGTATATCTTCTAAAAGTTATGTACACATCCCGTGGAGGACATAAATATAATCCTATATTAATAAAACACTGCACAACCTGAAGTACACTTCCATCAATTTTCAAGTATTGTCGTACTATGATCTAGTTCTTTTGTGTAGCCCTGTAAACGAACAATGAATGATTTCTATGCCATATTCTGCATGAAACATGTTTTTACGTATATAATATATATATATATATATATATATATTCGTTTCCTTTGGTTTAGTGCAGTCTATAGATGTTAAACTCTACTTACCTGCAGTTTTCCCCATAGACGTAATGAATTTGAATACTCTTGAGTCTCCCTGTACACGAACCATTTGCTTGATCTCAACGAAAAGTTTAGTGTAGCATCCCTATATTATACAAATTTAGAATACCAAGTTTGGACTTTCTGCTATAAATTGTTTTTGAGATATGCTGATAAAAGACAAACACATAGATGGACAGACTGACGGGCACACAGACCAACCTCTGAAAACATGATTTTTGGATTCAGGGAACCTCAAAACGTGTAAATATAACAAAAACTAAATTTTGAAAATTTGACCCAAAAACAAAACTTTATCTACCTTATGGGTAAGAGAAAGTAAAAACGTGTGCTTAGACTTAATAATTAATCAACAGGATCACACAAAAGTGTTCCGACAATGCTATGTAATCATCCAAATTATATCAAATTTCGTACAATAAATAATTCATGACCTTCAAAGAATTAATTGTGTAATTTTTACTGTTATAATATTTAAGGCTCATTTACAGGGACACACATAAGGATTTCGTAACATTAGAGACTGTAGACAATCTTTTTTAAGCGCATTCTAACGCGTTTATGCTGCATGCGACATAATAAAATTTACATACATTATTAATAGGCTTAAAAGCATGCTTCCTTTAGAAAAAAATCTGATGTGGGCACCACATGACTTCCTTATACACTTTTAGAAATATACATAATGTTAAAAAACATTGACATTGGACCCGAAACAGTTGGCTAAAAACATTTAAAAAAATGAATTATCACCGTGTTCTGAGCATTTCTGAAAGTTAGTTAAAAACCGATTGCGAGATTTGTACTGGTAATGCTGACGAAGGTAGCAGGGACTCGAAAAAAATGGCTAAAAGTATTAAAATAATGCATTTTCACCGTGTTCTGAACTATTTTGAAAGTTTCAAATGTCTAGCTAGTCGGGAAGTTAGTTAAATAAATTTTCTGTTGAACCATATAAACGCTGCCGAAGGCAGCAGGGATCTGAAACAGTTGGCTAAAAGTATTAAAAAGATGCATTTTCACCGTGCTCTGAACTATTCTGAAAGTTTCAAATGTCTAGCTAGTCGAGAAGTTAGTTAAATAAATTTTCTGTTGAACCATATAAACGCTGCCGAAGGCAGCAGTGACCCGAAACAATTGGCTAAAAATATTTAAAAAAATGCATTGTCACCGTGTTCTGAGCTTTTCCGGAAGTTTTAAATGTCTATCTAGTCGGGAAGTTAGTTAAAAATCGATTGCAAGATTTGTACTGGTAACGCTGCTGAAGGCAGCAGGGACCCTAAACAGTTGGCTAAAAGTATTTAAAAAATGCATTTTCACCGTGTTCTGATCTAGTCTGAAAGTTTCAAATGTCTAGATAGTCGGGAAGTCAGTTAAATTGCAAGATTTGTCCAAACAGTTTTTGAGTTATTACCGTTTTTTGATACATTATGGCCAAAAACTATGTATTTTTAGTCATTATGAATCTAAGTTCCCTAAATATCTCCAAAACGGAAAATCATACAAAGTCCAAAAAGGGAGGTGCACAACAAGATGTTATAACAAACCTATGTATAAATTCGCAACTTTCTATGTCAAACCGTTTTTGAGTTATGCGACATACACACACACACACAGACACACATAGATACAGACGTCACGAAAAATCGTGTAAAGACCCTTATATCTGTAAAACGAGAGCTCGTGTTAAGACGACACTTGCAGGTGTACAACTAGACATCAAGACAGTCACACGTATAAATTGGCAACATTCAGCGATCATTCGTTTTCGAGCAATGTGACATACAAAATCCATTTCGCAAATCGGGATTACTATACTTCCTTATACTTTGTATATAAGGAAGTAAAAATGTATGTATAGATTAGATAATTTATTTACAAGACCACGCAAAAGAATTCCGATGACATTTTGTTATTATCAAAATGACGTCAAATTTGGTTAAAATATTAATGAATTACAAAGAATCAGATGTATAATTTATATTGGTGTATATAACAATTGTGGCTCGTGTACAGGAACACCTAAAAGAATTCCGTCTATAGACGCTAGACGCTATTTCTTATGACTACGTTTTATTATGTCTGCAACCCCATTAGACATAGTAAAATAAACATATATTATTAGAAGGTTTAAAAGCATGGTTTCTGTAGAAAATGATAGGCATAGCATTGGTAATTTGTTAACAGGGCTACACAAAATAATTTCGCTCTACTATGCGATCATTTGCATTAAATTTGGTACAAGTACTTATGACTTACAAGGAAATATGTATACACATATATACAGACAGATGTAGACGCATTGATACAACGGGGGTTTTAGGAAAACGGCAGCCTCCCTCAGAAAGGTATCTGGTTTTCTAACACGTTAGCGTTTATTTGTGCTTATATATACACATATTTTTGGTGTCTATATTGGTTATGGTTCGTGTATAGGGACACACCAAAGTACTTCTTATCATTACGGTTAATGAAGAGAATTTCATTTAAACGCATTATAACATAGTTACATAGCGTTCAACATAATGAAACAAATACATGTAATTAAGATACTTCAAAGCAAGTTTTATCTAGAAGAAAATGTGCATAAACTAAATAGTTATCTACAGACCACACAAAAGAATTCCGATAATGTTACACGAATACCAACTACTAGAAGTTGAATTTGCTACACAATTTATGGGTTACATGGAATTGGGTGTATAGTTTTTATATGTGTATATAATGTTTGTGGCTGGTGTATAGGAACACACAAAAGAATTTTGTACCATTACGGTCTATAGACAGAATTTCTTTAAAGTGCGTTTTAACATGGTTATACTTCATTCAACGTAATGAAAGTAACATATGTTATTAGAATATTTAAAATCATGTTTTCTGTAGAAATTCTGCACGCAAAAATGTCGACAACTTTCATGGCAGTATAATTACGGGCTCTATCTATGGATTATTCATTATTACCGATTATTCATTAAATAAAGTGCAGGTTCTAGTTGACGACTAGAACCTACTTATACCTTTAAGAATTACTTTCTACATGTAAAAATGTCGACAACTTTCGTAATAACATCATTACGGGCTCTATCTACGAGCTGAATATTCATTAAATAAAGTGCAGTCGCCGATTAGAACCTGCTTATGTACTTTGTCCACACAAAAATGTTGACAATTTTTATAACAATATCATTACGTATTCTATCTACGAGCTGAATAGTCATTAAATAAAGTGCATTCATCGACTAGCACCTATTTATGTCTACCTACACGCAAAAATATCGACAGTATTACGAGCTCTATCTACAAACTGAATATTCATTAAATAAAGTGCATTCTTCGACCAGCACCTGTTTATGTACCATCTATACACAAAAATATCGACATCATTACGGGCTCTTTCTACAGGGTAAATATTCATTAAATAAAGTGCATTCGTGGACTAGAACCTGCTAATTTCTTAATAATTACTTTCTACATGTAAAAATGTCAACAACTTTCGTAATAACATCATTACGGGCTCTATCTACGAACTGAATATTCATTAAACAAAGTGCAGTCGCCGGTTAGAACCTGCTTATGTACTTTGTCCACACAAAAATGTTGACAACTTTCATAACAGTGTCTTGACGTATTCTATCTACGAGCTGAATAGTCATTAAATAAAATGCATTCATTGACTAGCACCTATTTATGTCTACCTACACGCAAAAATATCGACATTATTACGGGCTCTATTTACAAACTGAATATTCATTAAGTAATGTGCATTTGTCGATCAGAATCTGTTTATGTACCATCTATACACAAAAATATCGACATCATTACAGGCTCTTTCTACTGGCTAAATATTTATTAAATAAAGTGCATTCGTGGACTAGAACCTGCTAATGTCTTAAGAATTACTTTCTACACGCAAAAATGTTGACAACTTTCAATGGGCTTCTTCTGAAATCTCTATGCTGGCAGAGCATATTTGTTTTTGAGTTATGCGAGATACACACACACAAGCATACGTACATACAGACGTCAAGAAAAATCGTGTATAGGCGCAGATATCTCTAAAACGGGAGCTTGTATTAAGACCAAAGTTACAGGTGTGCAACTAGACATCATGACAGTCACAGATATAAATTTGTAACACTCCATGATCATTTGTTTTTGAGCTATTCGAGATATAAAATCCATTTCGCAAATCGGGTTTACAATACTTCTTTATACTTTTGGTATAAGGAAGTAAAAAAAAAAAAAAAAGAAGAAGAAGAAGAAATGGAATTCAAGTTAAAAAAATGTAATTTTAATTTATTTATTTATGTAAATAAGTTTTGATGCAAATTATTATTCAAAGTCTTTGCAATTTATTGGTCTACGAGCTAATACTAATAAGTTTGGCTGCTCATGATGTAGGAAATTTAGTTTTGATTGAAAATAATGTGGAGCAATAAAAGTGCATACATATTTCGGAAGAAAATTTGAAAACGTCTGGCCAAAAATTTGAAATTCAAAACGCACTGAAATTGTATCAAAATATTACCTAAACTTACAGTTCTAAGTTTTCGCTTGTAGCTGCTATATAACTGACCCTATATTATTAAGACATCGGGGTGCATTCATTTTAATAGTATTTTAATATTGTCTAGACTTAACCCAATTTAAAATGCGTCGAATATACTGGAGAAGAGAGAGAGAGAGAGAACTTTTTTTTTTTTTTTAACATAATTTAAATATCGGTATTAACAAAGGAATAAAACAAAATTGAATTGTCTTGCCCGAAAAACTAGTTGAATCCATGTCAAAACACATTAAAAGTGTAATTTCATAAAAAAGAAATTTAACAAATTATTAAAATGTTTCATTATTCGCATATTTTTGTTATATATTGTTATATATTGTTGCATATTTGTTCATTGTTTAATGCATCCAATTATTTATGCGAGATAAAAAAAAATAAAAGTTCATTTAAAAATAATTTAAAGTCAATTTTTTAATATTTAGATTTTTTTTTTTTTTTACATTAAAGTTTTAAAAATACAAGTTTCCAAAAACAAATTTGAGCCACTGTGTATATAGGTTCGTACAATATATATAAATTAATAGATGAACTAGTTGGAACAGGTGGAATCTGCCTCGTTTTCTATCGTATATTTAAGCTCATAAATTTTTACTACAGAAAGTACTCGCCAAGGTTGCAGAAAGGAATGCCTCAATCCGCTAGACTACCTTCTTTTCACTTCGATATATTTACATTTTATTATTTTATTTTATTAGGGTCAGTTTCATATTTCAGTTTTCATACAACAGTATTTCCAATCAGATAATCCTCAAAATGTAATTTTCTGTAACATATTGCCCTATTCTGTTCAGTTAAGAAAATAACAACTTAACTTGAATAACTTACGAAGTTTTAAAGCAGATTGCCCTTAGTCAATGATGTTCATGCCAGTGTCATAAATATTTTAAAACTAGGGCAATATTTTAAGATAAAAATAATTCTTACAAGTTGCATTTATGTGAAGAATTTCCTTATTTACTAATGTGAAGAAAATCGTAAATTTCGAGTAATTTACTAAGTTAATTGGAATGTTGAAACAAAATAGGAATCTTGCCGGTGTTATAAGTGCTATTTTAAAACTGGATTGACCTCTCTCCGGTCATTTGTTCTTGAGTTGTCGTGCACACTGACTAACAAACTGACACACTAACGACTAATACACCAACTTACGAACACACTAATAAACTGACGCTACAGACGGACAACGATATTGTGGTTTTCGGATTTCTCACACCTCAAAGCGTGTCCAAAAATTTTCAGGAATACCAAAGTTTTCCATACCTATACTATAACGAGGAACTAATATAAATATTAAATATCGTTTGGTGATTTTTTTTTTTTTTTCTGATTTGGCGAAATGGTCAACGGGATTTAACACCTATAAATTTTTTAAGCTGCAAAATTTTAAATTGCTTATTACTGAATTAATTATAACAAAAATAAAATACAATTGCTTACTTAAATTTAACAAACACAATACTTTAAACTAAAAATCGTCAGAAACACAATTAACTTGCTGAAATTTTCTTTAAAAAATTAATACTTACATTTGAAAAAAGTTCCAAAATTAAAGACTCAATTGATTAGATTTAAGGATTTAAGCATTCCAGTAATTTGCCTGTTGCCACAAAGAAGATTCTAAATAATAAAGGAAAAAAAAAAAAAAAAAAAAGAGAGAGAGAGAGAGAGAGAGAGAGAAAATTTACTTTATAAATAATTTTATTTTGATTATTCATCTATCATCTGAATTCGAGATTGTAGGAATACGTACGTAGGATACGTGAACAACGAGAACTGATTCAGTAGTAAACAATCGAAATAATAATAATAATAGTAATAATAATGCCACTGAAGTTTAGTATTTTATCGGAACGCATGAATGAGATTTTTGTGCGTATTTGCATTTTTTATGTTTAATTAATTATTGTCATTATTTATGTTTAATAGGATTATAGGATGAATCTAAGCTGATTTAGTAAACAATTAAAATTATAGTTTTAAAAAAATATTTTAATGCCACTCAATTTTAGTATTTTGTCGGAGTACATTAATGAAATTTTGTGCGCATTTGCATTTTTTATAGTGTTTTTATTAACTCGATTTCTTGTTTGTTTGTTTGTCCAGTACAAATCTTGCATTCGATTTTTAACTAATTTCCCGACTAGCTAGACATTTGAAACTTTTAGAATAGCTCAGAACACGATGACAATACAATACCTCGAAGCCCAATTTTCGAATTTTTGATTAATTTTCTTTTAATTAATTAAAATATGAAAATAATAACCTCCTAATAGCTTTAAAATTAGCCATTTAAATATTAGCTATAATTTAATTGTTGCCAAAAAATATTTACGGGTTCAATTTTTTTCGACATAAATGTAAATACATTTACTTAAACGTGAACAAAAAAAAAACTGTAAAAAATTAAATTATGCATCTCACAAAAATTGACGTCATTATCACTTTAAAAATTTTATACACATTGATAAAGTGCAAATGTAGTTTTATACGCATGGTCATCGTTTTAATTTTTCTAAAACTAACATAATTTCTGCTCCTATCTCCTTTTCCCATTTGGATATCCATGAGACTTTTTACATATTTAAAAATTCGAAATACATTGTTAATGATATTTCTTCCACTCCGTTCTTGTTTGATACTTGAAAACTACTCACGTAACTTCGTTTTTCATTTAGTTTAGATTTTTATTTTTATTTTATTTTATTTTATTTTTTTTTTTTAAAGATTTTTAGACTTTATTTTAATTATTTATTTATTTCCTTCTTTTACTTTTATAATTCTGGTCACACCAGTATTTATATTTACACTCTACCTTGTTTGCTTTTCACTTAAATATTTTTTATGCGTTGCCGTCTTGTTTGCAACACTTTGTGTCGTGCTTACTTTGTTCGCCTGACGAAGGGCCATACGGGCCGTACGACCCGAAACAATTGTCGTGAGTTCTTGCATATTATAGTGTTTATTCAAAGTTTTGTATTTATTACTTTTAAATGCCAGTTCTATGGTGCTTTTTTATAATGAAACAATTTCGTACCGTCGGTAACAAAAGTGTCCGAACACTAGCAAAAATTCCTATGTAAAAAAAAAGTACACTTCATACGCTTTTGTTAAATAAATCCTTGTCGAATTCTGTTCTTAGTCAGTGTAAGAACATGATTCGATAAGGATTTATTTAACAAAACCGTATGAACTGTAAATTTTTTACATAGGAATTTTTGCTAGTGTTCGGACACTTTTGTTACCGACTGTAATGATAAAAATTTGCTTTGTTTTCTTTTTTGCGCTGGATCACGTCAAAGATATTATATGAAGAAGTAGTGTACTTCATCAAATACAGAAATTAATAATGGTTGAATTTGCCAATGCTAACAATTAAATACTTTTTGAATTTGCAACTAGTTAAAACAATAGCTGTGTTCCAATTTCACTATTTATGAAATTTTGGAAATATAGGAATATTCAAATGCTCAAGAAGACAATTTTAACGACAATCGTGTAGAATTTTTTTTTTTTTTTTTTTTTTTTTTTGTCATAATAATAATAATAATAATAATAATAATTAAAAAAAAAAAAAAAAAAAAAAAAAAAAACAGTATATTAAAGTTTTTATAATTTTAGTTTTTTGTTCGTTTACTTAATCTGTAAATTTTTGTATTAGAAAATATAAATAAAATAATTTTTATACTTAACGAAAAAAAATTATATACATTTTTTCCCTTTTGAATGTAACTAGGGTTCCGCTCACCAGTCGCCGAGGGAAGCTTCGCCTCCACCCGACTTGCTTCATTTATTAACCCTTGCGGGGCTCTGCCCTCCTATTCGCTGATTTGCCTTTCACTGAATAGGAAAAAGTGCATAATACAAGACAAAAGCAGAAAAATGTCAAAGAAATCCCAATATTCAATTTCAAATTAAAATACAACTAGCTGGAACCCGTCGACTTCGACGGTCACTTTATTGACCGTAATGTTTCAAAAATCGTCGTATCATTATTTAAATCTATTTCAAGTTAAAACATCTAATATAATTTACAACATTTCACTTAAAAAAAAAAAAGAAATTCGGAAAAATGGTTATAAATTGAAATACTATATATGACATCACTTTCTACAAAGTACTGTCAATGTGACGTCAAACTGACTCCAAATAAAACAGTTGCTATCTTTTATTTTCTGTTTCTTTTAATACTAAGGCTACATGTTAGCTGACCCGCCCGGCGTTGCCCGGACCAATGATAATAACCTTAATTGAACCTTAAATTTGTATGATTTTATATCTTTAACTCGATTTTGTTTGAATTTCTATTTTTAAATAAAGGCATCGCGAAAAAAATAATCAGCTGTAACAAAAAAATTACCTCGAACCGAACGAAACTCAGTCTTGTGACACCGGTGTCTGCGGCAGCACATACGTGAGCCGCTAATAACATTAAAAAAAATTCCTAAAAATTAACCTGCAACCGAAAGAACCCGCCCGGTGTTGGCCGGCCCGTGATAATAACCTTAAATGCACCTTAAATTTGTATGGTTTTATATCTTTAACTCGATTTTGTTTGATTTTCTATTTTTAAATGAAAACATCACAAATAATAATAATAATAATAATCTGTAACAAAAAAAAAAATTACTTCAAATGGAACGGAACTCGGATTCGTATCCCAGTGCCTGTGGCACGTATATGCAGGCCGCTATTAACATGAAAAAATTCTCAAAAATTAACCTTGAACCGAACGAACCTCTGACTCGTGTTACCGCTGCCTGCGGCTGCGGCACCGTATAGCAGTCATGCTAAGCAAGCACTGCAAAATCAACTTTCCTCCAACAGGGAGCGCAGTATGTTGTATACGAACATCACCAATCACCTTGAATTTCCAAGACCTTTCAAATAAGGTGTCACATGGTGGTGTCAACTGCAAAATCCTTTAGTTGCACTTTCCACCGCAAGGGGGCGCAGTTTGTTCTGTACGAACATCAACAACGGTGAGGAAATACCAAGACCATTAAAATAAGATATAACATGATAGGGTCTAGTACAGAATCACATAGTTTTATTTTTCACCACCAGGGGGCGCACTATATTGTATACAAACATCCCCAATCACCTTGAATTTCCAAGACCTTTCAAATAAGGTGTCACATGGTGGTGTCAACTGCAAAATCTTTAGTTGCACTTTCCACCGCCAGGGGGCGCAGTTTGTTCTGTACGAACATCACCAACGGTGAGGAAATACCAAGACCTTTAAAATAAGATATCACATGATAGGGTCTACTACAAAATCACCTAGTTCCATTTTTCACCACCAGGGGGCGTACTATATTGTATACAAACATCCCCAATCAACATGAAATTTCAAGACCTCTATCACCAATCGCCTTGGATTTCCAAGACCTTTTAAATAAGGTGTCACATGGTTTTGTCAACTGCCAAATCCTTTAGTTGCAGTTTCCACCGCCAGGGGGCGCACTGTGTTATGTACGAACATCACCAACGGTCAGGAAATACCAAGACCTTTAAAATAGGATGTAACATGATAGGGTCTACAGCAAAATCACTTAGTTCCATTTTTCACCACCAGGGGTCGGTCTATACTGTATACAAACATCCCCAATCGACATGAAATTTCAAGACCTTTAAAATGAGGTGCTAGATGTGTGGTTCTAGAACGGATTTCCCTCTCAAATTAATTTCCCCTCCCCTCCAAATCTACATTCCCCCCTTTTTCCCCCCTTTAAAATCGAAAATTCCAAATTCGCAGATATTGATTTTTTAGTATTCGACACTAGTCCCCATATGTACAATTTCTTCCCCGTGAAGTAATTTGAAGCTTAGTTAAGCTCGTAAACGTGTTTTTAACCCGAAACGGGTGGGAAACGGTTCCCCACCCGTTTCCCCCCCCTTCGACTTTTTTTTATTTTTCTCTTCTCATAGCACATCTACAGACCAAGACCTTTTTTTAGACACCTCAACCAAACAGACAAAAACATGTTTCAAATTAATATATAGATTTTTTCATGCTGCCACACTGTAAAAAAGGATCAATAATTAAAAAATAAAATGATAACACGTGAACTTTGTTTTTATAAGGCAATAAAAATTCAGATAAACTCGCTGTATTGTTGCATTTCCGAAAATGACGTCATTCGTTTTTAACCCAAACGGGTGGGAAACGGTTTTCCACCCGTTTCCTCCGGGATGGAAACGGTTTCCCCCCTGGGGGGAAACCATTCGACTTTTTTTTATTTTTCTCTTTTCATAGCACATCTACAGACCAAGACCTTTCTTTAGACACCTCAACCGAATTTTTACACCTAGCCGTTCTCCCAATCCGCGATTGTAATGAAATGCTCGCCCTCTGGTGGGCTACGGTGAAATTACAATAAACATGGTTTAATTCGAATTCCATATAGCCGCCATTGCTAGCCGATGTTTAGTTTCACATATATTTATTGAATAAAAATGAATAAATCCGGTAAAAAAGATAACACATACTTTTGTGTGCCACAGTGTAAATCCAAAGCATCAAGAAATCCAGAATTGAGCTTCCATTTATTTCCAAATGACGAATTTAAAATTTCAGTTGCTTCGGCTAATGGAAGTAAAGAATTAATCAGATGATTTGAAACTAATATTTGTTCAACTTCAGTTAAAAATCTACTTCCGATCGAACTTTGAATAAACTGAAGTATTTTTTCCAAAAGCAATCAATTTTCCATAATGTAATGGCGGAGAAATTATAGTACGAATATTAAGTAGAATAACAAGAACACTATTGGAACACACGTGGCTAATGTTTACTAACAACTGCAGTGTTCACAAAGCGCCATCTATCGATCATTACAAACGCGGATATAGTGGAGACAGACAAAAACATGTTTCAAATTAATATATAGACTATTATATAGTATGAGTTTTTTTTTTTTTTAATGAAATATTATGCTAAAAAGCAGTATTTTTTTTTTCAGAATAAAAAGAAATTCGTAATATTTAGAACATTTTACGTTACAGCTTTAGTATATGACCCCCTTGGTGACTTTAAAATTTATTTTATTTATTTATTTAATTTTTTTTTTCACTGTTTGGCGATGAATTTTTTGGTATATTTGCTTATCAAGAAACAAAATACATATATATATATATATATATATATATATATATATAATACCTGTTTTCTCTAATGCCTATACTTTTTATTATTGAATGTTTTAGTTAATTTAGATCAGTAAATAATACTCTGTATATATTTCTAATGTACAGCTAGGTGACAATTTAACACATTTGAAAATATCTGAAAAGAAAAAAAAAAGTTTATTATTATTATTATTATTTTAATTTGAAAAATCTCCTACAGCTTCAATTTCTAATTCTTTCCTACCTACTTCTTAAAATAACGAAGAATAAAATGTACTTGATTCTCTATGAGAGTTTTACGTGATGAATTTTTTTTCTCCATAATTACAAATATGAAATGTATCATAGAAATGTCTAATTCTGCAGTGTTAAAAAATTATGTATGCAAAATAAAAGGGGCTGTCATTTTATAAATTAGTTTGAATTTGACTCAAAAATATTTCTTTATGCCAATATAGCCAAAACGTATCCGAAGTATTTTAAAATATGATTTTAATTTATACACATACAGTCAGTTATACAGACATGACATTATTTCATTATTCCCACACACGCACAAAAAAAGAACATATAAAAAAAATTTAAGCAGTACAAGGAATCGCTAGTAAGAAAATAAATTTTCTAAAAGTACGGAAAAGAAAAAAAAAAAAAAGATATCTGCAGACGACAAATTATAATCTTAAGTTTATTTTTTCATTGAAAACATCTAAGACGTAATAAGACTGAAAGAACAACGATTTGGAGAAACTTTTTGCAAGTAGGCAAATAGAGTACCTTTATTAACCCGACGTTTTTAATTAATAACTTCGTTAATTAAGATGATAGAAATTTCTAACCAACTGAAATGTCTTCTTTGGAGAATTCGGCAAACACTGATGCATCTCATGACGCGAAGGGCACTGATGTTCGCGAGGTGATGCGGTCGCAGACGAAAAAAGTGACGCCAGCGAAAGTATTTATTTATTTATTTATTTATATACAGAGATATTTGCTACGTCTCATATTAGCTGAAAATCGATTTTTACAGGATCCTTTAAAAGCTCCATTAAAAAAAAAAAAAAAAAAAAAAAGAAACCAATGCACTCAAAGTTTCTTAATGTTGTAATGGAAGTTCACGAATCCCCATAAAAATTTAATTTTATCCAGCTCAATATCGTGAACAGACAAACTTTATCTCTGAATTTTATTCTTAATGCATGAATTCAATGTTGATTCCAATAAATAGGACAGTCAGCCTATTTGAATAAGTCGAATTGGAACCACTACTTTCGAATCACTAGTACTGAGGGAGTTTTGTTAAAAAAAAAAAAAAAATCTCAGTTTGTCAACAATATATTAAAAAAAAAAAAAATAATAATATGACTAACAGCTTGAGAACGAAGTTTCAGAAGCTGAACACTTTATTACCAGGTTTTTATTAACTTCTATTCTTGTTTGTTTGTCCGGTACAAATCTTGCAATCGAATTTTAACTAACTTCCCTACTAGCTAGACATTTGAAACTTTCACAGTAGCTCAGAGCCCGGTGACAACACAATACTTCGAAGTCCGGTTTTCGAATTTTTGGTTAGCTTTTTTTTTTTAATAATTAATTAAAATATCAAAATAATAACATCCTAATAGCGTTAATAAATATAAGATTTACAAAAAAAAAAAAAAAAAAAACTTTTTATATACGATGTTTTTAAATTTTTTGTTGAATCGTTGAATCATATATATACTCAAGCGAAGTGTGACGTCACTAACCGTCAGTGGGGCCAAAAAAAAAAAAAAAAAAAGATTTCGTATGTTAATTATCCATTGGATTTTTTGTAAAAAATTATTAAAAATTAAGAAAAATCATTTCCTGATTTTAATCCCCATATTTGGATATAGTTATATAAAAGTTATTGTCTACATGTGTTAGATTGAGTTACTTTTGCTGTAAAATTGATAAGCTTTTAATTTTAAATTTCAAAATTGTGTCGTCCTTGGCGATTTTTGTCAAAAACGTAATACGAAAATAAACATACCATATGTATATTTTCGTAATATGCATTGTACGATATATTGTTTCATATTATTGATTGCTATCTTAATATACGTTGTTGAAATAACCATGATTTTTCAAAGGAACTAAATATGTTCGCCAAATAATTTGGCGATTTTTTTTTCCCTGCCAAGGACGACAGATATCAAATATTCCGCTGCAATATATTAATATCTTATATCACACACTTTATTTAGACATTTGAAAACAAATTTCACTTCAAATTATGATAGAATATTTATTATTTTCCTTTTAATTAGTATATTAGTTGGATATTTATTGTGTAAATATAACCTTTTGAAATGAAATGTTTATGTTTACATTCGAAAATGGAAGTTAGAGATTTTTTTTTCTATAGTTTTGAAATTAAAAATTAAAATTTTATCAATTTTACAACAAATAAAATTTTTAAAGTGATAATGACGTCAATAGATGCATAATTTAACTTTTTACAATTTTTTAATGTTCACGTTTAATTAAATGTATATATTTTTATGTCAAAAGAAAATGAACTCGTAAATTTTTTTTTTGCAACAATTAAATTATAGCTAATATTTTAATGGCTATTTATATGCTATTTGGAGGCTATTATTTTCATATTTTAATTAATTAAAAGAAAACTAATAAAAAATTCGAAAATCTGACTTCGAAGTATTGTGTTGTCAACGGGTTCAGAGATACTGTGAAAGTTTCAAATGTCTAGCGAGAAGGGAAGTTAGTTAAAAATAGACTGTAAGATTTGTACCGGACAAACAAACAAACAAACAAACAAACAAACAAGAATCGAAGTTAATAAAAACACGGTAAAAATAGCCATTAAAATATTAGCTATAATTTAGTTGTTGCTAAAAAAAAAATTACGAGTTCATTTTCTTTCGACATAAAAATAAATACATTTAATTAAACGTGAACGTTAAAAAATTATAAAAAGTTAGATTATGCATCTCACAAAAATTGACGTCATTATCACTTTACAAATTTTATGCACATTGATAAGAGCTCGATGATTCATCAGAAAATTTAAGACATGGTATATAAAAAGTTTTTTTTATCTTATAATTATTTATTTACTAGCAGGCTAAGCCCGCTGCGCTGGTAACTATATTTAAATGATTTTTCAAAAGAATTGAATCACTGTTTATTTTTTATATCATATTATAAATAAAAACTAAAAAAAAAGAAAAAAAAAATTACCTGCATTTAAATCACCCTAAACCTTGCTTCGTGCACCTGCTGCCTACAGCAGGCCTTTTTCTGCCAGCACTTCATCGGGTTTCGGGTCCAGGTTAGCACTGCCTGTAGAAAGTTCTATTCCGGGTACTTCAATTTGGGTATTTATTGGCAAAAGGTAGATTTGTTATTATTTAGGAACTACGATCTCAAAGATGACTGTATCTCAACATCTATTAAATATTTTAGTTTCCTTATTCTGTAGTAAAATTTCATTATTCACGAGAAAATATATTCCTTTTTTTTTTTTTTTTTTTTTTTTTTTGTCGAAAATAATTAACTGGAAAACTTTTTTTGGCAACAATAAAGTTTAAAACTAATATTTAAATGACTAATTTTCAAGCTATTATAAGGAAATTATTTTCATATTTTAATTAGTTAAAAAAAAAAAATCTAAAATCTAACAAATATAAACAGAATCTCGAAGGTTGTTCTCGAATGCTTTTTAAAATATTTCGATTACTAGTTAAAATATTTCATCTATTGCAAAAGTGAAATATATCTATATTTTTCTTTAAAATTTACTTATTGATGACACGTTGATTTTTTTATAGCCATATCTCATCAAGAATAAATATTTATTTTATGATTTTTAGGGTTCCAGTTTTTTTTTTCTTTCACTGAAATTTTTATTTTGCGCGTTTTGTAACTAAAAGAAAGCTTTTAACCCGTTAGTAGTCGTTAGTTGGTCGATTTGCCCTCCATCCCTTCAGTGTTGCCAGATTTTTTTATTCAACAGACACCAAAAATTTTTAGAAATGGAATTTGATATACATAAAAGGCGAATAGAATCGATGAAACGTCGATTATATATATCATATATCGCTTCTTAAAATTATTGGTGAACAAAAAAGTGCGCAGTCTGTCCAAGTGGTGCTGTCTATAGCGACTACTAACGGGTTAAAAAATCTAATCAGAATTTCTTAGGATACTGTGTAGACAATGAGATGTTTTCTTTTACAATCGACATCTTATCTATTAATTATCTGAAAAAAAAAAAAATCTGCTACCGAATATCGAACCCACGATCATCGCATTAACAACTTGACGCTTTAATCGACTGAGCCATTGACCAACATAAGGAATATCTCACATTTATTTCCGAACGGAAAGGCCTTGTTTTTTAGCGTGACACGGAAACACTATGGCAAAATCCAATTAAAAAAAAAAAAAAAATTCTAATTATAAGAAAACTAATCGAAAATTCGAAAATCGGGCTTTGATCTGCATCAGGAGAGGTCATTACGAACCTCCATATAAATTTGTGTAGCTCTGCGATCAGCCGTTTTCCTAAAATGCTCTGGACATACATGAACAATGACACACACACACACAAACATCTTATTTTATTATATGTATAGATTTATAAATTTTAAGGGAAATTGTTTCCATTTTTCATTTAATACTTTCCAAATGACATTTATTATTTTTGTTTTCCTTGAATATAACTTTTGTTTAAAGTATCCAAACCTAAAAAAAGTTCATAGGGCTTATATCAGGAGATTTGGCGGGAATTTCCTCTTTTCTGATGTAATTTAGACCTCCTCTAACAATAAATAACACATTAAATAAAATCTTTTTGTAAAAAAAATAGAACCGACTCCAAAAAAGAACGACTATTCAAACAACTAAAAATGAAAGAAAATTGACAGAAAATGGAACTGTAAATAGCGCCTAAAAGTATAAAATAATTTCCTTCGCCAAACAACCTATAACACTACAATTAATCATAACTTTTGAAGTCGGCGCAAAATTAAATAAAATTAAATTAGTTTTTAAAGGTTTGTCTTTAGATCGGTAGCAACAAATGCTGTTGTCTCATCCATTTTCATGTTTTCTTTATTATTTTATCACTGTATACAATTGGCCCATTAGTAGCATCTACATAGAACAGTAAACATTCTTCACAATGCGGTATTTATGTTTCTACGAAGTTAGAGTTTCCTTTGCAAATTTGGTATAACTTTGATAACTATCATCCTTGATGGCTTTTGGAATTGGCGATCAAAACGTAAGGCAAAAATATATATGCAAGATGTATATTTTCATAATACGAGGGTTGCTATTTATATTTCTGGCCTAATAATGAAAAAACAAATATGTAGGATCGAAATTGGTTTTATTGTTTTTCAAAATATTCTCCATGATGATCAATACACTTTTGCATGTGTTTGAACCAATTTTCAAAGCACTTTTTCCAGTCCGATTGAGGTAACTCCAAAACATGCGTTTTGAATGCATCAACCGCTTCTTCGGGGGTCGAAAATCGTTGTCCACGTAATTTATTTTTGATGTGTGGGAATAAGAAGAAGTCATTGGGTGCCAAATCAGGGCTGTACGGCGGATGACCCATCAGTTCGATCTTTCGCTCAGTCAGAAATGCATTTGTTTGAGTCGATGTGTGAGAGCTCGCATTGTCATGATGAAGAATGATTCGCCTGTTCTTCTGCTTTTTTCGAATTTCTCCGATGACTTCTGGCAAACAAATGGTCGTGTACCATTCAGAATTGACCGTCCTGCGTTGCTCTAACGCCACTGTTGCCACATGACCGTTAATGCCGAAGAAACAGGCAATCATTTGTTTCGATGTGCTTCTTCCTCGAACAACTTTTGTTGGTTTTGCCTCGCCTTGGAAGACCCATACAGTTGATTGCTGTTTTGTTTCCGGCTCATATGCATAGATCCATGATTCGTCACCTGTGTAGATGTTATACACAGCCTTTGATGTACCTTGAACGTATTTTTCCAACATTTCCTTGCACCAATCGACACGAGCCTTTTTTGAGCGTTTGTCAGATTATGCGGGATCCAACGCGAACAAATTTTTTTTACGCTCAAATGTTCATGCAATATTTTATTGATGCTTGTCATACTAATGTCCAAAGACGCCTCAATCTCACGGTATGTCACATGACGATCTTGCTATCAGTTCACGCACAGCATCGATCTTTTCTGGCACAACAACGGATTTTGGACGACCTGCACGGGATTCGTCCTGGATCGAACATCGACTACGATTAAATTCGTTATACCAATTTTTTTACAGTGCTGTAGGATGGCGCTTTATCGCTGTATAAAGAATTAAGTTCATCGAAGCACTCTTGTCTTGACAATCCACGTCGAAAGTTATGAAAAATAATCGCACGAAAATTTTCACGATTCAATTCCATTTTTTGAAAGAGAAGAACTTTTCAATTTACTGTCAACAACACAAATAAAGCTATAATGGTAAATCGTCTGCTGAATTTACGTTTAAAAATATCAAACTTTCGATTAAAATCGTCTGCGGTCGCCTAGCAACTCTTACTGTTGCCAAGGCCAGAAATATAAATAGCAACCCTCGTATACTGTACGATGTGTTGTTTCATATTCTTGATTACTCTCTTGATATACCTTATCAAAATAATCATCATATCTCAAAGAAATTAAATATGTTTGCCAGATAATTTTGCGATTTTTCTTTTACCAAGTACGCCAGATAAAAGCATCTTCACCAACTTTTGCTGCTTACGAAATCTTATTTGTTTTCTTGAATCAAAGTCATTTTCGGCTGCGTTTTGCAGGTAACAATGTGAGATGTGTGTTTTGAATAGGATTTGATTTTTGTATTGAATAAAGGTATCAATTTTTATTTAATTTTGCGCCGACTTCAAAAGTTATGATTAATTGTAGTGTTATAGGTTGTTTGGCGAAGGAAATTATTTTATACTTTTAGGCGCTATTTACAGTTCCATTTTCTGCCAATTTTCTTTCATTTTTAGTTGTTTGAATAGTCGTTCCTTTTTGGAGTCGGTTCTATTTTTTTTACAAAAAGATTTTATTTTTCTCTTTTCAGTGAAAACTTATTTACACTGATGGAAAAAAAATCCCAACACCAAGAAAAAATTATTGTACAGTAATGAAATTTCAGCAATACATTTGTCTAGGTAACATATTTAATTGATTAAAGTTTCAAGATCACAGGTAGAGCCATTGGCGAGAAGAGCCATTTCAAATGTGAAATGTTGGTACATTAGTAACCGGTGTAACCGCCAGAATTTTGAAAGCAAGCATGCAAACGTGCATGCATTGTGTCGTACAGGTGTCGGATATCAGTTTGTGGGATGGAGTTCCATGCCTGTTGCACTTGGGCGGTCAATGCAGGGACGGTTAATGCTGGTTGTGGATGACGCTGGAGTTGTCGTCCAATGATGTCCCATACGTGCTCGATTGGAGAAAGATCTGGTGATCTAGCAGACCAAGGCAACATGTCGACACTCTGTAGAGCATGTTGGGTTACAACAGCGGTATAAGGGCGAGCGTTATCCTGTTGGAAAACACCCCCTTGAATGCTGTTCATGAATGGCAGCACAAGAGGTTGTATCACTAGACTGACGTACAAATTTGCAGTCCGGGTGCGTGGGATAACCACGAGAGTGCTCCTGATGTCATACGAAATTGCTACCCAAACCATAACTCCAGGAGTAGGCCCTGTGTGTCAAGGCCGCAGACAGGTCGCTAGAAGGCGTTCACCTGGCCTCCTTCTAACCAACACACGGCTATCACTGCGACCAAGGCAGAACCGGCTTTCATCAGAAAACACAACAGATCTCCACTCCGTCCTCCAATGAGCTCTAGCTTGACACCACTCACGTCGCAAACGGCAGTGGTTTGGAGTCAGTGGAATGCACGCTACAGGGCGTCTGGCTCGGAGCTGTCTTTGAAGTAACCGATTTGTAACAGTTCGTTGTGTCACTGTGGTGCCAACTGCAGCTCGAATTTCAGCTGCAGACGCAGTACGATTAGCCACAGCCATACGCCGAACACGGCGGTCTTCCCTCTCAGTAGTGCCACATGGCCGCCCGGAACCCGGTCTTCTTGAGGCAGTACCTTCCCTTGACCACTGCTGCCAACACTCATGCACAGTGGATACATTCCTGCCAAGTCTTTCTGCAATATCGCGGAAAGAAAACCCACCTTCTCGTAGCCCTACTACACGACCTCGTTCAAACTCAGTGAGCTGTTGATAATGGCTTCTTCGTCTTCTTAGAGGCATCCTTGACTAACATTAACCCACTACGTCAAATCTCAACTGTAAATACCGATCACGAACCTTACAGCGCTTATTTAAAGCAAACCTGATTTGCATGTTCATAGTGTGGCTACTAGCGCCACACTTATGCGCGTAGCTCGAAATTTGAATCGACGTCATCTTTCAGATGTATAAACAAGCCTACCAAATTTTTTTTATCTAGCACAGCTCCTTCGTGGTGTTGGGATTTTTTTTCCATCAGTGTATATAGCAGAACATCAGAAGGCGTTCGACGGAAGTTTCACAAATCACAACTTCCAAGAAAAGTGACATTACTCCAAAAATGGTTTATGTCACTGAAAAATACATGAAATGCACCCAATATGAACAAAAAATTTACATCTCCATCTAGAAATTTATCCACTCGAGAGACAGTTGTGCCAGTTTTATTCTAGTCAAGTTATTTTTAAGTTGATTTTTCTCAAATGCTGCATTTTTAAGTTGTGTCACTTTTCTTGCCTTTATCGGATATGAGCAAAAAACTATCTATTGAACGAACATACGTTAAATTAAAAAGTCTTTAGAAATGTAAAGAACGGATACGCTGTATTCGTAACCGAAAATTCTGTTAGGCATATATATTGAACTTTACAGTGAATACGTGTCACCCGCTGCGCTGGAAATTGCGCAGAGTAAAGTTCAAGCAAAGAACAAAATATGCATTGCAGCTGACGGACAGAAGTTCCAACATCGATACTTACATACTGCTTTTACCAGTGTAGCTGCATGCGTTCAGCAGTTAGAGTGAGAACAGACTTTTGTGAGTATCCTGTAATTTGTTTATATTTTAATGAAATCATAATGAAACCTATTTCAGGCCAAGATCATTACAACAACAAAAAAAAAAAATTAAAATTAAATCATCTCTTACGAAGTTATAAGCTAACGAATTTCAACAACAACAACGAGAAGCATGGTTTGTATTGAGAACCTCTTCCTTTATGAAGTCGGTTTAAAACGTCTATGCGTTAATCGATGTGACCGCTTACAATAACCATACTTTGAATTTTACGTAGCATAAATGTCACCCGCTACGCTACAACATGTGCAATGTCCTTCAAGTGCGCACAAAATAGGAAAGTGTGAACAAACAAATGCACATTTTAAGCGTTCTGTTTTTAGCAATAATGTCTAAAAACTGTCTTTTCGTAGTAAATCGATGATGCTCTACAACTTCCTAATTAACTTTTCTCCCATCTTGAACCGTTTTTGAGATAGGAGCACTAATTCCGCTGTTTTTCACCAGATGGCGCTTTATTTTCTTTAGATTGTAAAGATGGTATAATGGGACCTACTTCAGACCAAGATCTCTACAACAAAACAAAAAGTATCAAGTAACCGTATTTTGAACTATATAGCGTATGTCTCACCAGCTATGCTACAACGTGAGCAATGTAGCTCAAGTGTGTATAGTATAAGAAATTGTGAAAAAAAAAATGCACTTTTTAGCCTTGTATTTTTAGCATCAATGTCAAAACTATCTTTTCTTACTAAATCGATGATGCTCTGCAATTTTTATAATTCACTTTTTTCCCCTGTCTTGAACCGTTTCCGAGATAGGAACGTTAGCATGAATGTCTAAACTACCTTTTTGTACTAAATCGGTGATACTCTTCAGCTTTATAATTCACTTTTTCTTTAGAACCGTTTTCGAGATAGGAACACTAACTCCGCTATTTTCCACCAGGTGACACTGCAAGCGGTTTAACCTTGTACTGCATGGCCACTTTGCTATACTTACATACCATTTTTATCACTATAGCTGCAGCCGTTTAGCAGTTAAAAGAGCTGGGACTGATTTTTTTGGGCACCCTGTATTTTCTTTAGATCGTAAAGATATTACAATGGGACCTATTTCAGACCAAGACCTTTTCAACAAAACAAAAAGTATCAAAATCGGAGCATCCGTTCAGAAGTTATGAGCTAACAAACATAAAAAAAACATACGGTTTGAATTGAGAACCTTCCTTCTTTTTTGAAGTCGGTTAATAAAAACGTATTGTAGATGAATCATTTTTTAACGAAACACCCTCAGTAATCTATTTTATTGTAACCATTCAAATATTGAAATTATTTTTATGATTTCGGTTTTATTATATTTTATTGCTCTGAGTCAGATAAACTTTCATAACATGGAGACTGATAATAACCATAGTAATTTTCTGTCACAGCTGATACGAAATGCGGTTATACACATTTTACTCTATGTGGTGATAAAAGCAATCTTGCTTACCAAACGATAACACTTACCTTCGCTTCATTTTTGTTCATGACTGAGAAAAAAAATATGCTTCAGAAAAACGCCCCTTGTTAGAAACTATGATGAAATTAGAAATCGGTAACCGGTCGGGTAGTGCAGTGAATATATTTAACACTACTGAAAACACAGGTTTCTTTAAGCGCTCTTTGAAGAGAAGTTCGAGTAAAAAGAGTCAATCGTCTCTGGGTTCTTCCAATGGACCAAGAGAAGGGAAAAGTTGTTCAACTTCTGAAAGTGAGATTTCTGAGCAAGATTCAAAAGGTGCTTTAAACTTAGATGAAGATTCAGACGATGAGAATTCGGAGAAGAAAAAATTGGACACCTTGACCAATTTACAAGAAGAAACATTTTTACGTCGGCACGAAATTTATGTTACGGATATCGAAGACTCGAGTGATGTTGTTTTTGCTATTGCTCCAATTACCAGGTAAGAATTTTAATTGTAAATGCATGTGTTTTATATATTAACCATATATACAGTGAAACCTCTCTAAGTTAGCCAGGAAAAAGTGTCCAACTTAGAGAGGTGTCCAACTTATAGGGGTCCTTACATTTTTCGATAAAATTAAACTGTATCTATGCATGCCTTTTAACTTTTAATCATATCTAAATATAACATAATTAAGTATTAATAACTTATATACAAAAAATTATTAATTTACCAATTTAAAATCTAAATTTAAACTGGTATATTGTGGTCATAATAACACTTTCTTCTACAATTTTTTATATATTAGCGCCATCCACCAGTTAATATGAATGAAAATTTAATCAATAAAGATTTTGCATATGCGTTTTGGTGCAATTTTATTCAATAGACACTGTGGTAGTCATATGGAAAATCGGAGAATGTGATTAAAAGTAGCACCACTTTATCTACTGATACTGATATATACCCAAATTAAGATAACATTAATTTTCATAATAGCCATCTCACTTATGAAGTTTGGTGAATTTATTCGCTCTAAAAAATGAGATTTAATTTTTCCGTGAACGGGGAAAACTGCAGCACACCAGCGACACCTGTCGATTGATATGCACCCATATTGAATCAGCATCTTTTTTCACTATAGATAGATCTCTCACATATTAAGTTTAGTGCAATTATACACTCAAGTAAAACTTGGTAGGAAAAATATAAGGGACAAATGAAGAGGACCCCGAACAACCGAAATGTATTGTCTAATGCTCATTTTAAAACAGTTTAAGTCAAAGCATGCCTGTAGGATCTCTATTGGATATTTCCTGGAGAAAAGGACAAAAACAATTCATGCAAATCAATAAAAAGAAAGACTCTTTCATTATGCGCCAAAATTTAGTTATTTGTGAACTTTTCAATTGAAGAAAATAAATATTTTTTTACAAGATGAGACAGAGATGAATATATTGTGACAAGAAACATTGTTTTTTAGATATTTACAGCTATTTCTACAAGGGATAAGTAAAATTTCTAAAAAAAAAAAGTGAGAAAACGGAAGTTTTATATGTTTTTTATCCTGTCTCATTGGGTAAAAGTGTCCAACTTAGGACAGTATTTGACTGTCCAACTTCCAAGTTAGAGGGGTGTCCAACTTATAGAGGTTGGACATAATGTTAATCCTATGGATACATTCCGTTCCGAGAAAAAGTGTGCAACTTAGAGGGGTGTCCAACTTAAAGGGGTGTCCAACTTGAGAGGTTTCACTGTATTTTTTGGCCTGCTATATTGCTCGAATAGTCCATTGCTCTTTTTTTCATATTTTAAAAAGAAGAAATATTCTTAGCATGTTTTAATTATCAACTAGACATACAGACAAATACTAAATTAAACGGAATATATTATTAATTTTATTGATGATGCTATAGCTTGCATATAAACTAGTGTTTAAAGGTAGAGAAAAATATTTATTTATTAATTATCGATGTTTAATATAGTATCAAAGAAGTCCTTGATTCTATCGCACTTTCGGATACATCCTTTTATCTCGCAAGTCTCTTGATTAGATATGGAGATTCTTGGTTTTTAGTGATAGCTAATTCAATACTTTTGACAGTTTATATTAGAGGTTTGTTAAATTTCCATTAAAAAAAAAAAAAAAAAAAAAAAAAAGAGGAGTAGGGGGGCATTTAATAATATTATCCAGATAAATGCGAAATTTTCAGTTAGTAAGTAATTCATTCTTAATGTCTTGCCAAAGAAATTTTTCTGGAAGTACATTCACCGTACAAATTTATTTTAATAGATATTCACAATTTGTTTCAAATTATAATTTTTTTTTTTCAGACTTTACCTAGTATTCGAACTTAGGGTGTGATATACGGATTAAGGCCGATTGTATAGATGCTATAGGGACCTAGCTCCAGTATAAGAACACGATAGAGAATGCCCTCCATAGGGGCAGGGGTCATTCTGAAGGGTCCTTGTCCTTATTTACGATAACATATGCATTGCACCAAATTTAATATGAAAAAGAATCTTGACTTAATTTCGTAGTATATTAGCTAGCCTACAGGTAGCTCTGATATACTTACTTTCTGCAATTTTCTATATGGCAAAATCTCAGCAAGAACTAGTTAAAATTACATCAAGCTACATATGTAAAAACCTTATTGTAAAGCTAAGTCGATTATTATTTTGTGCATGTTAACCGATTGGTGATGTTATAGAAGTATAGGAGAAAAGTACATATAGTGATATAGAAGATGGAATATAGAATGATATAATAACAGGAGACTTGGCGTTGGAATATTAAAATTCGAATAAACGACTACGTCAGAAACGCCAAAGAAAAATATTGGAAATGCATACAGCTGTTTCGGCAGCTTTAAGCGTGCCGTCATCAGTGCAAAAAGGATGACGGCACTGATGACGGCACGCTTAAAGCTGCCGAAACAGCTGTATGCATTTCCAATATTTTTCTTTGGCGTTTCTGACGTAGTCGTTTATTCGAATAGAATGATATAGAAGAAATTTTATGATGACCATAACATACTAATTTTATTTAGTTACAGTAAAATAAAAAAGTTAATATATTTGAGAAACTGTACTTTCCCGTTTCCCAGGATTGAGTCTAATTCTAAAAACCTTTGCTTTGGGTATTAGTCTCAAGGTTGTATTATTTATTCTTTACTCTTGATATTAGTGTGCATAATAAAGCTGTTGCATTTTCTTTTTAGTTTGTAATAAATTTGCAAGCAACTGATCAAAGAAATGTCAATGCAAATAATGATGTCATTTTGAATATATATATATTCATACTGTTTTATGAATGGAATGTTTATAGCAATATTGGACAAAATTTGACTCTTTTATAATTTCTAACACTTGTTACAATTAGAGGCTATAAATAGAGGCTAACAAGGAAACATTTAAAAGGTGTCGTCTTCAAAAAAATATTGTAAATATGTGATTCTACTGTTCCTAAAACACCAGAGAGTGAAAAAATATCGGCTGAAATGAATTACAGCGACGACAAAAAAATTATCAAAATTAAGAATATTTGATGATTTCACATTGTTAGGCTATTGATTTTGAGTACTTGGCGGAGAAACAAAACACGGTTCTGTTCGTACACGGCAATCTCGGTGCTAGCGAACTGAACGCCTAACAGCGCTAAATCGCCAAATATGCTTAATTTTGATAATTTTTTGTGGTCGCTGTAATTCATTTCAGCCGATAATTTTTTCACTTCCTGGTGTTTTATGAAAAGTAGAATCACATACATTTTTTTTTCAATATTTTTTGAAGACGGCACCTTTTGAATGTTTCCTTGTAAGAAGATCTATAATTCCTTCTCAAAAGCTGGAGTCCCTTGCTAAAGTATGAATGATGACGTTTAAATAATTAATTTAATCAACTTTTTAACACTTTCTAACAACATTGAAAAGTATTAATGATTTAGTTTGTCTTTTTGTCTGTTTTTTCCATGCTCTGATTTCCGTAAATATTTGGGAAATACCTTGAAAGTTATATATGTCAATAAAGTTCATTATAGTATACTCCCTATTAAAAATGATTTATGTACAGGGTCTTAGAAAAGTATTCAAATATATTGTAGCCAATGAGAAATATTTCTACAAAGAAGATTGCTTTAAAATTTTGATATTTAAGCTTATTTTCTGTAGAATTGGGTACGATTATTACTTTCCGAACACTTTAGTGAGGAAAGTATTGTAATCATGTCAAAAATCCGAATTTCAGATTTTGATGTTTCTATACGTTTCGAGGTACCCTGAGTCCGTTTTCACTATTTTTACGATGATGTGTACCTATATATGTGTGTATGTATGTGTGAATGTATGTGTGTGTGTATGTGTGTGAGTGAACACGCTAGCTTCTAAACGCTTTGTTCGAATAAGCTGAAAGTTGGTACGTATATTGTAAGTCACCATAGTACGAACCCTATTGATTTTGGGGAATCTAGCACTTATAGTTTTTTTACAGGGACACAAAGAAAAATTCTTTATCATTATGGCCTATGGGGCCAAATTTTTAAAAGTGCGATAGCGTCTAAACGCCTTATTGTAAGCAAAAAAATTGTACACATGTTATAGGTCACAGTTGCACCAACTGTATAGATTTTAGTGAATTTAGCACTTACAGTTTTTTTACAGGGACATAAAGAAAAATTCTTTATCATTATGGCCTATGGGACCAAAATCTTAAAAGTGCGATGGCATCTAAACGCCTTATTCAATTGAGCTGAAAATTTATAAGAGTATTATAAATCACTGTTGCACTAACTGTAAGCATTTTGGTAAAACTAGCATTTATAGGTTTTTACAGGGACACAACGAAAATTTCTTTATCATTATGATCTATGGGCTCAAAGTTCGGTAGCGTTAAATAAAACATCGTGTAATATATCGAGAAAAATACTCAAACACTCTATTATAGTTTTCTCTTTTTTTTTTTTGTTTAACAACTCCTCTTTCTTTACTTTATCTACAAAACTGTTAATTACTCAATGTTCGGAAAGTCGAGTGGAGTCACTCCAGATTTTTTTTTTTTTTTTTTTTTTTTTTTTTAATAGGGTTACACAAAATATTCAGATACAGTCGGTAACAAAAGTGTCCGAACACTAGCAAAAATTCCTATATAAAAAAGTACACTTAATACTGTTTTGTTAAATAAATCCTTATCGAATCCTGTTCTTAGTCAGTCTAAAAACAGGATTTGACAAGGATTTATTTAGCAAAACTGTATTAAGCGTACTTTTTTTGTATAGGAATTTTTGCTAGCGTTCGGACACTTTTGTTACCGACTGTACAGTGAAAGATGTAAGTTCAAACAACTAGAAGGATTGTGTTACGACTTTTTTTTTCAATCTTATATTTTAGTATTCATTATGGGACTTATTTCTATTTATGCTACTAATTTGAGTATAAATTGAAATAAGGGTAAACAAAAGAATTCGGATACATTATAGTCTATCAGAATTATTTCCTTAAAGCATTTTTTATATTTTTATACAGTAGAAAACATAACGAAATTAACATACATATAATCCAAACACATTTTTTATGGAATAAACATGATTAGCTCTATTGATTAGTTTACAGACTCATCTTAGAATTGTTATGAAAACTAAGTCAAAATTATTCGAAAAGTCAAAAGGCGTTTTCAGTTATGATATTATTATGTTTTTAATAGTATAAATTTTTAATACATAAGGGATATTTTCTATTCTTTGCCGACATATAGGGCTATACAAAATGTGTTTTCTTTTCAAATGAGATTTGTGAATATAGCTTCTGTGAGATTCCTTCTCCGTAATTTATAATAGCGGCACTTGTTTGTGTACACGAACTGAAAAATAATTTAGATTTCATAAAAAACAATCCGCCCAGCAAAAACTCTTACCTTTCTTATGCAGCCAAAAAAAGGATTGATATCAAATTTCGCCGCCGTTATTGATTCCCGGGAACTCAATGCCTTGCTTAATGAAGATCTACCAATAACTCTGCATGTATCTTTCTAATAAATCCTATAATCTCTTTCAACATTCTTTGTTATCTGTGTTAGTTTTTTGGCTGTATTATAAAGTTATGATTTAAAGTATTTTTACGGCGGGGTGCGTCCCCTACGTAGAAGTTTTAATTAATAAAAATTTAGTTAGTAAAGATTAAAATATTATTACGCAATATCATACCAATATCATTCCATGTCAAGCGTAATGATATCAAAAACAAAACACTTTTTAACTACGCTGGGAAGTAGTAAAAAGCGTACCTTTCCGATACAACTAATCCAAATTAAATATATCTGTAATTAACAATAATAATTTTAATAAAATATTAACTAATCTTTTGTGTTAATTCTTTTAAAAAGCAAAATTTTAGAGTCTAATCTTCTTAATTTTAACAAAAATTCGACACAGGTTCATTAAAAAAAAAAAAAAAAAAAAAAAAAAAACTTTTCGCTAACTTGCGGCATTTAAGGTACTTGACCCAGAAAGATTTTTTTTTTCTTTCTATAATTAATTGTTTCATTACATGAGTCATTCTATGTTCCGGAACTATTCTCTATCAAATACATCACAATCATATAGTGCATCAAACACGGCTCTAAGGTTAAGTGACTTTCCCCCGGAAATGTCCCTATCGCTTTGAAAAACACATTATAAGTAACCGTCCAGAGCCTCCCACACTTGTATTTCATACAAATCAGTGTTTATGTCAATCCAAATACGTGCCTTAATAAAAATTCACATACTTGAGTTTGTGTATCCAGCTGAGATAAATGTAGGTGAAGGGAATGTATAGTTGAATAACATCTTGAGAAGTTGTATATATACTTTTAACTTCTTAAGGATAATGTCATCTTGCAACAAAATCGAAATTTCTCGGGAATCCAATGCCATACTTTTAAAGTACATAACAATAATTGCCTCTAGGAAAACGATAAGTGTTTTCGATGTCATACCTTATGCACCGTAAGTTACTTTTTTTTTTTCATATTCATTTATCTATTAATATTCAAGTAGTATAAATGTATGTATGTTTATTATAAAAATACATTTATAGGAACAATGAAATGGCAAATAATAATAATTATGATAATAACAATCTGCTGCGTTTCCACTCGTTTCTCCGAACATTTAGTAATTATCAGACGTTTAACAAATTTGAATGATCGAATAATTCAGTAAATAATTAATAGTGAAAATTACAATAGAGTGCTTGGATATTTCCCCTCAAGTTCGAACATTTGCACAACTGACGGTAACGTATGGGAATTCTTTTGTGCGTATTCCTATGTACGAGTATAACTTTTAAACAAGAAATTTCCATTAACGAACATTTTGCTGCAATTTTCTAATATATATATATTGGTTTCAGTCTCTTAAATAATTCCACCTTTTACAGGCCGAGTTCAGATACGGGAATGTATTTAATATTTTTGTTCATACTTTACATTAAAATGATTTAATTTAAAGATATTACTCATTTAAATTTCTAAAAATTTATATATATATTCTAATAAAACATAATATTTATTATTGGAAACATAAATATGATATTTCACAAATCATGCCAAATGCATTTTATTTTAATATTATAAATTTCATTATTTGTTTTAACTATTACAATCTATTTTGAGTACTGAAAATGATTTTTAAAATCATTGGATTATTTTTCACATTTATGTAAACGATACGTAGAGGGGAAATGATATTTTTAAAAAAGGTCATTTTTATAAATTTCTGTATGTTTTCCTTTTACAATAAAAATTTGGCATCTATTTTTTAAAAATTAAGCCATTTTCAAATTATATGTGCTTGGCCTGTAAAAGGTTAATGAACTTCATATAACTAGTCCCGGTAGAACGTGATATGCGTAGATAAATTATTTCATAATTTTCTGTGAAAAGACTAAATGTAATATGCACATGATTTCTAATATTAATCATATATTAGAAAAGAATATTACATATACATACGTGTGTGTCTGTTAATTTTTATACATAATTTATTTTACTCCTTAACTTGGTAAATTGCTGATGGCAACTCGACTTGTTGTGTGAATTCTGTTAATTTAACCGTGTGTAAGCATGTTAAGTGTTAAGTATGTTTTTAACTTTCTGTAATGGTTTATCATTGAGTTATATATATATATATAACACAATGATAAACCAATATAATATATATCTATCTATATATGACTTTATTTCTTTTTAATAATGTGTTTTGTCGCAAAACTGAGACGTATCACTGTAGATTTTTATCTCAAAACAGCTCTAAAGGCTTTGAAATTTTGCGATCCTCTGCTCTATCAAAGATGTACGTCTCCTGACGATAAATTGTTTTAGTTTTGAGCATTTTTTCACTTGATATTTTACTTATTAAAGGTTTCTGATTTACGAATATTCTTTATTATTGATGTTGTAAGTTCTCTAATATTACGTCATTGGCGTGAGTATGGTTTCATTATTCATTACAGCAGGGATATTAGTGATTTATTTCATTTTTATTTTATTATTCAGGGCTATATTTATATAATTTTTGGATGAAATGACATTATTAATATGTTTCTCTTGTATGCTACATATTATTATGTGTTATATATGCATTTTATTTTGATATATAAACACTATTTAAACGAAATCCGAATAATTTGAGTCCATAGAATGCAATGTGTAAGAATTCTGTTTCGTATCTCTGTTAAAAAAAAAGGAAAGAATTTTAAGTCCTATATTCATAAAAGTTTATATAGTTCTTGCGACGATGACCTGATGCTTGCATAGTTTATACGCTTTCGCACTTCAAATAACTCGAGTCCTTAGACCATAAATTAATAAGGAATTTGTATGATATGGCCCTTGTAAAAAAAAAAAATACCCTCATAAAAATCAATACAAATTGTGCAAGGAGGACTTAACATATTTACCAACTTGAGCTCAATCGAATGAAGCATTTAGTAGATGTTACCGGTTCACTCACACACGTACATACACACATATATACGTACATATAAACATACATAAGTACACACACACATACGTACGGACATGCACACATAGATACGTACATACACACATCACCGCAAATACAGCAGAAATGAGTTCAGGAAACCTCATAACGAATAGATATACCAAAATTTCGTAGTCGAATTTTTTCATGATTACAGGAATTTCCTTACATAATGTATGTTCGGAAAATAAAAACGCTAGCTGTTTTTACAATGTTTTCTCGGCGTAAACAATTAAACAACGTTAATTAAATTAAAAATGGATTGCTTTACGGTTTATTAAATTTATTTCAGAGATTCTATATATTCTCTAAAGTATCTTCTCACTTTTGAAATGTGCGTTATTTATTGCATACATTTAAATTTTTAAAAATTAATCTATACGATTCAAATCGTAAGAATGATGCTGTATTATAACGAAATCTAAATATATTTAAATATAAACTAAATCTAATATATATTTTTTGAGCTATCTTTTAACCTTTGAAATGTTGCATTTAATAAAAAAAAAATATATATATATTGAATTTTAAAAATTTGCATCTTTTGAAGAGTTAAAAACAATGTCCATTATGTACATTTATACGGAATTTCGTCTTATACTGCCATATTAAAAAGTATGAAAAATTGAGATAACAGAGCTTGTTGAACGAATGATCCCCAAATGTAATCAGCACCAATTCATATAAAGTTCCAACCAAATATCAGGTTTGATTCATAAGGTACAGCAACAGCTTACACACAATTTTTTTTAAAAATTAAAATCACACAATCAACTGTGGAAGAAAATCATATTTATTGAAATTTTATTTTTCCGACTGAGTGAAAATAATGCCTGGACCGGGAGTCGAACCCCGGATCTTTGACTTACAAGGTCAAGGCTCTACCAATTGAGCTATCCAGGCCGACAACCCAACTCCCGGTCCAGGCATTATTTTCACTCAGTCGAAAAAATAAAATTTCAATAAATATGATTTTCTTCGACAAGCTTATTTCTGTCGAGCTATCTATATGATAGACCAGATATTTCTGCCTAAAAGTTGTCTGAGTGAGTAATGCCGACTGGGTTGTCGGCCTGGATAGCTCAATTGGTAGAGCCTTGACCTTGTAAGTCAAAGATCCGGGGTTCGACTCCCGGTCCAGGCATTATTTTCACTCAGTCGGAAAAATAAAATTTCAATAAATAAGCTTACACACAGTTTTGTATATTATTTGAGCTATCGTTTAATCTTTGAATTGTACGTTATTTGTTGTATCTTTTTGAAAAAAAAAAATGTTTTGAATTTTAAAAAATTGCAGATGCAGATTCAGATTTAACAACATTCTTCTATAGAAATTTTTAGTACTAAAGATTGTATAAAAGGGAAAAAGGGCATAAAAATAAAAATATTTTAAATGCGTTCTTGACATTATAAGAGAATATATATATATATATATATATATATATATATATATATATATATATATATATATATATATTCAAACTCACATTAACTATACATTTCAAACGACACCATTTTCAATCCCATACTTTTATAACATAGTGTATTTGCAGATCAGGAGCCCCAATGTTCTGTTTGAATCACTCATTACTCAAAAGATCATTTTTATTTATTCCATATAATTTAAAATAATTGTTAATATATAAATATAAACACATATACTTATATATGATTAATTCGTTACATAAACAGATGCATTTTTGAGGGGGTTAATGTCCCTTCAACCCCCCATTATATCTATCCTGTCTATATCTATCTGTATATATGTGTATATATTTTTGCTTGTAGCTCATAACCTTGTGTTAATTTCTTGTAACTTATAAGTACTTGTACCAAATTTGATGCCAAATGAATGCATAACTTATCGGAATTATTTTGTGTAGCCCTGTAAACAAATTACCAATTCTATGCCTACCATTTTGTACAGAAACCATTCTTTTAAACATTATAATAACATACGTTTATTTCACTGTGTTTAATGGAGTAATAACTATCTAAAATTCTCTATAAGAAATCCGTGTATAGACCGTAATGATACGAAAGTCTTTTGTGTGTCCCTGTACACAAGCCACAAATGTTATGTACAGTAAACAATACAACTAATTATTCCCTATAACTCATTTATATTTGAGCCATTTTTGATATCATTTGGATGATTACAGAATGTCATCGGAATTCTTTTGCGTGGTCCTGTAAATAAATTATTTAGTCTATTCATACTTTTTTCCAGAGAAAACATACTTTTAAGCATCTTAATAATTTATGTTAATTCCATTATTATGAATGCAGCATAAACGCGTTAAAATGCGCTTAAATAAAAATCCATCTAGTCTCTAATGTTACGAAATCCTTATGTGTGTCCCTGTAAATGAGACATAAACATTACACCAGTAAAAACTACACAACTAATTATCACAGGCCTATAAAAATGAAGTTGACATAATTTGATTTGATGATTTCATCTGATCTTTATGTTTTTTGATATGCTGAAACCGAAAATGCAGCCCATTTTTCTCAATCACGTATAGATTTTTGTCAATACAGGATGTTTACCGACACGATTTCTTACATATACAATCATAACAATCGGTTGATTGGCTGGTTGATATGGTTTTAAGTCGCACTAGTTCTTCACAATTATAACAATAGGCATCTATGATTAATTAATCATGGAAACATACTATAAAACTTACAATATAATTATATTGGTGGAAGAGTAATGGAAGAAACTGTATGGGCAGGCACCCTGTGTTGATAAAAATCTATACGTGATAGAGAAAAACTGGCTTCATTTTCGGTTTCAGCACACCAGAAAACATAAAGATCAGCCAAAATTATAAAATCAAAATTTTATATGTCGACCTGTGTTATTTGTATGTCATGAATTATTGTGCGAAAATTGACATAATTTGGATGATTACGTAGCATTGTCGGAGCACTTTTGTGTGGTCCTGTAGATTAATAATTAACTTTAAACACAAATGTTTCTGTATAAAACGTGCTTTTAAAGTGTCTTAATAATGTATGTTAATTTCATTTTGTTGTAACCAAATTAAAATGCGTTTTAACCAAATTCTATCCATTGGCCGTAATGAAAAGAAAAACTTTGGTGTACACGAACTACATACAGAATACACACTCAAAACTATACAGCTAATTCTGTGTGGCTGATGAACATGTGTACAATTTTGAAGTCAATCGGCTGATTTTTGCAGCCGATATCGCGGTACACACTTTCATGGACATACACACACAGATATACCAAAAACCTTTTGAGTCTTAACAGGAAGGCCTCCACTGACGTTTCGGCAATTGATGTGTTAAAAACGTACGACAAATTCCTTGTTTGAGTATTATTATATAGAAAATAACTCTTTTAAAATAAATTAGTTAATTTGCCTTATAGAGTAAGAGTTTTTTTTTTTGTTTTTTTTTTTTTTAATCGACTTGAGTTAAAAATTCAATTCTTTGAGCTAATTAGTAGCTTTTTATTTAAGCGAACTTGAGTTATCGATATTTTTCGATACTTGACAGTTGAGTTATTCCTGCTCATTCAACTACTTGTAAGTGGCAACATCGCTCTCGCTGCAACGCGTTTCTTTAGTAGCACGCAAGTGCAACGGGCAACGCCATTGTAAAGTGATCCAGTTTATTAAAATCATTTGCTTTGAGTGCATTATGTTAACGCATTCAATTTAGTGAATTTAACTCAAAATGAAAGGGCACGTTTCTTCTTGGCAAACAAATGAAAATTCACTCAAGTTGAATTATTTTCTGGCTTTCATTTTAACCCTTTCAGGGGCGGTGATGCTACTACAGCATCACCTAATTTTAATTTTCAACTGCAAAAACCCATCCCGGAAATTTTTTAGCAAAATTTTACTTTTATAACATAGTAGGAAAGGTCGTCAGTTTCTTTTCTTTTAATTTTGTTCGTAAATTCCGGTGGCAGTGTAATTTAAATGATCCCAATTACCTTGCGCCGCAAAGGATTAAGAGAGAAATGGAAAAGAAAAACTTTATCTTATTTCGAAAAGTTTTTAACAGGATTCGAAACAGTTATTCAATTTTTTTGAAAAGTTCTAGGTGGGCTGTTTCACAAAGAACATTTACAATTAAAGTTCTACTGTAAAATTCAACAAGAACTTTTATGAAAAAAAAAAAAAAAATCTTTATTATGAAACTTTCTTCAAGAATTTATAGCAAAAGAACTTTTTAGCAAAAGTTCTGTAAATATACGTTTTCGCGAAAACTTTTTTTTTTCTCATAAAAGGTCTATTAATTAAAGTTTCTGAACTATTTAAAGATAATTTCGCACATATAAATTCATAAAATTATGGTTATCTTGACGCGTAATATTTGGGAAGATATATCGGGAGAGAGCATGTCAATGAAGTATTCTTCTAGCGTTCAAAGTGCTCTGTGAACGCCTACACTGTAAGCAATAAAGAATTATCACAACGGATTAAATATTTTTCCCAGTATCAATTGTGTTGTTGCAGTAAAAGTGATTTTACAGTCAAAATAAAAATAAATGATATTTCCATTCGCTTTCAATAAAGTCGATCTCGGAGACAAACTTGATGATTTGGCGATCGACGACTCTCTTACCCTGTATTTCAATACATTAAAACTAGACTGCAAATAATGGAATAAGATAACAATTACTGTATATAAAGATACGTTAAAACCATTTCAAACTAGGTTTAGGAACAGTTTTATTTGACTTATAATTCTGTATGAGGTGGAGCTGGTGCTCTCCTCATCCCTTCACTTCTATATAGAACATTTTTTAATATACAGATTTCAAGACTGTTATTAAATTTAAAAGTTTATTCCAAATTATTCACGAAACTTTCACCCGCTCCATTCACTGAAACTTATCAATTTTGATCATTTTCAAGTAGCAACCTCATGTGAACTTAAAAAAACAATGAATTTTCTGCAATTATTTGCTTTTAAGCTATCCTTATACAACACATACACAAAGATCAACCCTTAAGAACTTGACATTAGTATTCAGATAACCTCAAAACGTGTAATTAGATAAAAGAACCAGCGGTAAAAATTTAACTCAAAAAATACTTTATTTACCGTATGGGTATTAAGATTTAAAATTTTTATTCCTGAGTAGTTTTTCTTGACATGGAAAAATGTAGTAAAGCGTTGCCAGTAATTACACTCAATAAAAAAGAATGTTCTCGCTTTATTATTGATTGTCCTATATGTCGCCTATAAAGTATTTAACCCTGCAGTGCATGATTTTTTCTATTTTCCCAGGAAAAATATATTTGCTTCTGTGATAGCCCGATAGTAAGGGAAAAATATTAAAAAAATTCCAGTGATTTCCATTTAACTAATTTAATTTTTTTTAATTGTTGCCATATGGCAACACTGTGAATTAAGCATATACTTTTCAATACATAGGAATTTTTTTTTTTTAATTAGGCTAATTTTTATTGAAATAATAATTACACATAAATAAAAAAGCATGAGATATTTAGCAATAGCACTTAGCAGTTAGTTTTTATTATTAAACATTATGGTTTTGTATGGTATGACACAAAACGGTTATTATTTTGGTTGGAACATAGAGGAACTAAGCATTTCATGCATTTAACTCTAGTAAAACCTTTACAGTTGAGAAATTTACAACGTTACTTGGAATCTAAATGTTCGGGCCAGTGATCGATTCTGTCGTACTTAACGTCTTTGGGAGTTTGCTTGCAGTTAGGCTTCTTCAGTCGTTTTAAGTCAGTCTCAACTTCATTCGACGGTCGACCTCGTTTTAAAGTTTTCATCTCCCCAATAGAACAAAGGTTACTGCAACCTCAAGCCGAAACTCTATCAATTTCAAATGTCTATTAGGGTGTGCTCGCTTGTACAATAACCAGGCGTTTATTATAGCAAGATCGATAAGATGACAAAATAGTCTAAAGTACCATTTTCTAATGAAGATCGAAAAGAATGTTCGGATCAACTGTTGGGTCCTTATCACTATCATCAGACAAGTCACTGCCACTGGAAAATGCATTCCAGATTTTTTCAGTTAAAGGTTTTATTTTTCCGTCTTTATCTCTAAAAAATACACTCGACATAATGACATTTTTACGATACAAACATTGAAATAAGAACACAGAATAAAAATACTCATGAAAAACTTTAAAGAACTAAACGAAATTATAAGCAAAAGCTTTTACTACATCGAACTCAGAACGTAAATAATCAAAAGCAAAATCAAGCTTTCTTCATAGTGTTGCCAAATGGCAACATTTGTAAAAACGAACGTAAAAAATTATTATTATAAATTTTGTTGTTAAAAACAAGTTAAAATTAATAAAAATATATTCTCCCAACAAAATATATTTATTTTTTAATATATTTTTCCATGTTTAATAAAATTTTAGAAGATCGAAGTCAGCCTTTGCCAGAAAAAATTTGTGATTGCAAAAGTCGTATTTTGATTTCAACCATCGGGTTGGTACTGCCATTTATGATCTGTTTCATGAACGAAAATCGCTAATTGGAGTATTTTGAAGCCAGAAAGCACAGTGTTGCAGAGATGCTACATGAATTGAATAGGTTAGAGAGGAAAAAAGAGTTTGTAGCCAATTGGCTACAGTATGCACTGTAGGGTTAAACACCACATTCTGTACTTAATTACAGACTTATATTAATAATACATAGTACAATTGGGTATGCACTTTCAAAACTTTCCAAGTATAGTCCCACTATATTCTGGTTGTTTTGGGTAGCCTGTAAGCGAATGGTGAATGATTTTCATACCATATTCTGCACGAAACATACTTTCATGCATAGAAAAAAATATGTGCATTTCATTTTGCTTAATAACGCCTATAGATGATTAATTGTACCTACCAGAAATTTTGCCCTTAGACCTAATGTATTTGAATTCTCTTGAATATCCCTGTACATGACCCATTCAGTTGATCTTAACGATAATTTTAGCGTAGCATCTCTATATGATATAGATTTAGGATACCGAATTTGAACTTTCTGCTGCTATTTGTTCTTGAGATATTCTTATACCACACTCACACACGTATTAACCGTTAAAATACCAGATTTTTGGATTCAGGGGACCTCAAAACGTGTAACTATAACAAAATCTAAATTTTGAAAATTTGACCCCAAAACAATGTTTTCTCTACCCTACAGTCGCCAGCAAAATTACTGAAGCACACATCCACACTTTTCATGTATTTTGTTTTAGTTTGAACACTAATTTTACCATGTTTTTATTAACTTCTATTCTTGTTTTTTTGTTTTTAATAAATTCTATTCTTGTATGTTTGTTTGTATGTTTGTTTGTTTGTTTGACCGGTGCAAATCTTGCAATCGAATTTTAACTAACTTCCCTACTAGCTAGACATTTGAAACTTTCACAGTAGCTCAGAACCCGGTGACAACACAATACTTCGAAGTCCAATTTCCGAATTTTTGATTAGTTTTCTTATAATTAATTAAAATATGAAAATAATAACATCCTAATAGCGTTAAAATAGCCATTAAAATATTAGCTATAATTTAATTGTTGCCAAAAAAAAAAAATTTACGAGTTCATTTTCTTTCGACATAAAAATAAATACATTTAATTAAACGTGAACGTTAAAAAATTATAAAAAGTTAGATTATGCATCTCACAAAAATTGACGTCATTATCACTTTAAAAATTTTATGTACATTGATAAGAGCTCTATGATTCATCAGAAAGTTTAAAACATGGTATATAAAAAGCTTTTTTTTTTATCTTATAATTATTTATCATCAACTTACTTTTTTATAAACAGTATATGTGGTGGAAATTATTCACTTACTTTAATATTTTTAATTTATTTTATTAATATTTTTATTATCGATAGAAGTCAATTATTGAGGATCAAAAACCTCATGGCGTACATGATCATAATGTTACGTTGTGACCGCTAAACCTTTGTTGTTCTTTTGGTCAAGTAATCAAATATATCCAAACTATTTTTCTTTTGCATAAGAGAAAAGAGGAATGTATTCACTCCATTGCTATAAGGCTGTGAAAAGGAAAAAAATGCAGAAAAAAATTACATAAATCAGAAATCTATACTATTGCATCAGAATTCCATTCTTTATTGTTCATATCAACACTAGTAAATCCAAATTAAACATGACATTAAAAATTAGATGTTGTTTTAAAAATTTAAATATGTAGCAATTGAATCTCTGATATAAATATATTGTTATGAAGTAGGCACTCTCTTTCCAATCATAAAATGGTCAAAGTCCTTTAAAAACGGAACATAAACAAACCTTTCTTACGCATGCTCCTATCTAGAGTCTTGCTCAAACTCAACTGAATTGAAAATCGCCGCGATAACGGAAAATGGGGTCAGAACATCACCTTATTGGTTCTCAGAATGGTGTGAGATGACATCACCACTAGGAATGAAGAACCAATTTTTCTCCCGTATGTGTATTCCAGTAAAGCAAACATTACAGGGTGAGTTGAGCCAGCTAAGAGATACAATGCAATTAAGTGCAGAAAAACGATCTTATTTAAAATTTAGAAAGAAGTGATGTTTTTAACATCACATTACCCCGAACGACCATTAAAAAAATTTGGAAGACTAAAAATGTGAATGGAGAGTTCATACCTACATTTACATGAAGGATTACAATTTTTTTTTTTTTTTTTTTTTTTTTTTTTACATGTGGGAAAAAGAAAATTCCATATTGACTACATAATATTGTAAGAACGGCCATTAAAGGCATGCATGTAACAAAGTAAATTTTTAAGCAAATGAAAGGTCTTACAATACTCTGAATAACATGCACTCGATAAAAAATTTCAGCAGATTGATACCTAAATTTTGAGACGAATGTACATGTGACACAATTTGAATCTGAACCATACATAATAAAAATTCGAGATGTAATAATATTTAAAGCTGAAACAATAAAATTTTGACAAACAATATCACATCAACGCCTACTCTGGTAGGTGATCAATTCTACAAAAAAATAGGCGAGGAATACACCATTTCATCAAAAAAATTATTTCAGCACTGTGGACAGACATTTTCAATGATAGGATTATTATTGATGCAAAAGCGGTCAGTGACATATGTATGTATAACAATATTTATTAGGATACTGACAACTAATAAAACATATCTATAAATGCAAACATGACACAGCTTTTATCTTACTCAAGTGTCAAACATTGAACAAAAAATAAGTAATTAAGTATCATTCCCTTCAAATAAAACACAACAATAATTTATGACAAAATCACCAAGAAAAGTTTTGTTGAGAGACATAACAGTAGAAAAACTAGTATGTTGTGGCCACCACATGACTTTCTTCTATCTTTTCCTATACAAATTCACTCAGCAACAATAATTAAAAAAAAAAAAAAAAAAAAAGTGGGACTTCGACAAAATTTTGGGTAAAATATGAAAATTATTCTAAGTTTGTCAAAACACGGAAACCGTGGGACTTTGACAAAATTAGGGGAAAAAAGCAAAAATTAGTTTAAGTTTGTCAGAACACGGAAACCAAGGGGAGAGGAAAAAAAAAAAAAGTGGGACTTAAACAAATTTTCACATTTTACCCAAAATTTTGTCAAAGTCCCACTTTTTTTTTTTTTTTTTTTTTTTTTCCCCTCTCCCCTTAATTCTATCAAACTCCCACGGTTTCCGTGTTCTGACAAACTTAAACAAATTTTTGCATTTTCCCCCCAATTTTGTCAAAGTCCCACGGTTTCCGTGTTTTGACAAATTTAGAATAATTTTCACATTTTACCCAAAATTTTGTCAAAGTTTGTCAAAACACGGAAACCGTGGAACTTTGACAAAATTAGGGGAAAAATGCAAAAATTAGTTTAAGTTCGTCAGAACACGGAAACCGTGGGAGTTTGATAAAATTAAGGGGAGAAAAAAAAAAAAAGATTTTTTTTCTAAGTTTTTTTTTCGTAAAAAGTAAAAAAATCGATAACTTTGTTTTAAATTATCACAGATTTATAGTTCAACCATTCGTTTTAAAGGTACTGACGAGACCTTTCGAAAGATACCCATCTTGAAAATTTTTGCCTTTATCACCCTGTTGAAAATTTAGAAAAAGCGGGATGGCAACGCAACCTGTGAGACGATTTTTACCAAAAGTTGATAGGCACTAATTTATGTCAAGGTGCAACTACATACCAATTTGTATGAAATTCTGTGCAGTAGTTCCAGATATACAGTTGCCACAAAATTTTGTCACACACACACAGACAGACAGACAGACAGACAGACAGACAGACAGACAGACAGACAGACATTTTCTAAAAATGGTAAAATCGTGTTCTACACCTCTCAAAACGTGTAAATCCATCAAAAACCCGAAATCGAAAATTTTTACGAATCCAATACTTTCTTCTATTGAAGATAGAAGAAAGTAACAAGTGACATGAGTAAAAAAAAAAACAGATATTGATACCTTTTAAAGAAAAACAGTATTGTAAACAGAAATATTGAAAAGCATGCAAAGTGCTGTAAAATTTCTTTTTTAGAAATTTGTAAAAATAATAAGTTAAAGAGAATAATAATAATAATAAAAAAAAAAAATCTTGACATGACAAAAGAATTTTTGTGTATGTGCAATTTCAATAAAAATATTTAACAAATAATCTTGATATTAAATACCATATACTGATTAATCAATGTATATACTCATGAAAGGACAACTACACTAAATAAATGTCAGAAAAATCTTGTTAACAACTGATGGTATGGTATAAGATAAGCATTATGATAAAACAAAATCAGTTATTATATTTCAGTATAAAATATTTACAGATGACCTCATGAAGCATTATTATGAAGGAGAAAAAAAATCAAAATAAGTATTGATACAAATGTCAAAATAATCTTACAGATAAATATTACATTAGATACGGAAAAAGAATTCCAAACTAAACACTTAAGTATAATATTCGAATAAGATTTTTTAAATTATTATTATTATTATTATTATTTTCTAGGATATACATATTATAAATGGAAATAATAAATGTGAGTGGCTACTGAGGCCACCATGTTAGATTACCAAACAAAATCAAAAATGCACTTTATATAAATGTCAGGTAATACTCAAAATAAACATACTATCAGATATAACCAAAACAAAATTGCAATGTCAATAATCACAATAAACAAAGAATTTTATCAAACATTATACACATTTATATATATATATATATATCATGTGTGGATTGTGTATTAATTTGATTGTGTAATAGTGTGGATGTTGTGTATACTTGTGTTGTATAAGTGATGTTTGTGTCTGTGAAAATGGCGTGGAAGCTTCCAGAAATTGTATTTAATAACCCAGTATATTTATAAACATGACAATGTGCAGTAATTAATATATGAAGAGATAGAAGAAAATTATGTATACACATATAAATATGCAAGCTTCTGATACATATAACACACACATACTGTAAATCTAGAGCAGTAATTAATTATAGTATAGCTATCAAATTTAACAAATCAGACAATATATAAAGCAGCATAACTGAAAATTTATATTCATATTAAATACAATACACACTGCACTAAGTAGTTGTAGACATTCAACATTTGCCACAGGAGAAAATATATATATATATATATATATATATATAATTATACAATATATAATAGGACAATATACACAATACAACTTATAAAATATACCTGTACCAAATCACACTTGTTTACAACAGGCAACTTTGGCGGACCAACTGATTGTCAAGTCCCCTAAAAAAACTTTAAAAAAAAAATATGTTAAAAGAACATTTGTGAAAATGGAAACAAAAACAAAAAAAATTAAGTTTTGCATCTTGGTCTGAGATCATATGAATGAGAATGCGGTTAACAATCCCAGCTGGTTGATTTGACTGAACTGGTTGTGGAATGAGATGTTGCTTTCTTTTATGAACCAGGATGACACGGTCTATGTTGATACTGAATGGTTCAGCCCCTTCATTTTCACTCTCTGACGGAGAATAACACATCAGATATTACTTTTTGAACTGAATATGGGCCTATGATTCTTGGTTTAAATGTATGTTTGGTTTTTATAAAGATTATGTCATTCTCTTTGAATTTCCGGAGAACCGCTTTTTTATGTTGTCTAATATTACGTTGGTTTTGGTGAAATACTTCATGTTATGATGCACTTGCCTGAAGATCTGTTTCATTGAGTCCATGTATTTATGGTATTCATATGGAAATTCCAGTGTTTCTAACTGAGGAGCTTCAAACAAGTCAAAGATGCTTGTTAGTGACCTGCCAAAATGCAGAAAGGCTGGAGAATATCCAGTTGAAGAATGAACGGTGGTGTTATACAGGTTCTTGTGTATCATCAAAGCCTAAGGAACAGGGCCCGACTATGCTTTTTGAAGACCCGGGGCACTGATGCTATTTGGAGGGCCCCTTCTGCTTTACAGAGCTTGTCAAAATGCCTCCCCACATAAAAAAAAAACTTTATCTATTTATATATACCGTTAAATCCAGATTATAAGCCTCCCCTCGAAAATGTACCCCCTCCCCACTTTTAGGCAATTTTGGACTTTTTGCATAATCCAAAAAATAAGATCCCCTCTCCATTTTTTCTTTTTGAGTAAAAAAATTATTTTCTGAAATCTTATGCATATTTAATGATTTTAAATAAATGTATTCTTTTAAAATATTTTTTACCGCAAAATTTATTAACTCCCTTCTTCTCCTTCTGTTTTAACAAAATAACAATGAGGTGGGAATAAGAACTATGAAATAAGTATAGATCTATATTGAAATTGTAAACCTATTTTCCGATAGATGGCAGCACCAGTTTTAATTCCAGAAAATGTTCTTACAGGCTTCCTCAATATTCATTAAAAGATAGTAATAATAATAATTGAATCTATAAGTAAACCTCTCTTTATTTACCTTTCATATACTAAAGAATAAATAGCGTTCTTTTATTTACTTATTTAATAAAGCTTACATTTACAAAACATTATTAATTTTTCTTTTAATTATTTCAATTAAAAAGATTGATGTCATATTTTTGTAAAATATTATGTTTAACAATAATATATAAAATGAGTCTTATGCATTTAATATTCACCTAAATATATACTCTTATTAATTTATAAACACGAAATTAATTAATGTTTGATAACCTTTCAAGATTTACCTTGCCTTTACTTTACCAAAATCAGTCTAAATTTTTTAAATTAGTCTTTCATATTAACCATATGAAAAAATTAATTAAAATTATCAATTTAAATTAATAATAAAATAATTTTAAATTAATAATTTAAGATTTATTTTTGTAAGTTACATTCAATTCTGGATTAGATAATAAATATTAGTTTTATTCTCTGGTGGTAGATGGCACGACCACAACTTTTTAAAAAAGAAATTTCTAATAATCCTGATTATAAGCCCCTCCCTACTTTTTACTGGTTTTGCATTTGAAAAACGGGGGGCTTATAATTGGGATTTTACAGTATATTTTTTAAAAATCTATTTTAAACAATTTATGCTGTGTAGTGGGTTCTTTAAATTTCTCATTTGGTTGTACCTTCGATTACTATAGTTTATTATCATCCCATAAGAAAATCATTAGTTTTAAGATCAAGACAAACGAAAAATGAATAAAGCATACTGGTCAGCCAATATAAAAGCTATCTTACTAGTTTCAGAAATTAAAGGCAGAATTAAACACATATTTAAGCTCTTTAATGTACTCTAGAAAGAGAGTTTCAATCAATTTTTGTTTTGACTAGACAACTCACATAAAAATTTATACTCATACACCCTAGCTTTTGGAAGTGAGGGCCCCTAAATTTGGAGGCCCTGGGCCAGTGCCCCGTGTGCCCGTGCCATAATCTGGCTATGATGATGAAAATCAAATCCTTCCTTGGTAAGGGTAGCAATTGAGGATTTGATGCTGGTATTAATTCTCTCTGATGAACCTTGTGTTTGCGGGTGTCCTGATGATGAATGGGCGATTGTAATTTTCAATGTTTGTGCCAAGTTCTTAAAGATGATTGCTGTGAACTGTGAGCCCAAGTCTGAGAGTAGCGCAGAGGGTCGACCAAAGGTAGTAAAAAGTAGTGTTTTGAGAGTAATGACACAGAAGCTCCTGAGTCGAGAAGAAAGTTCTCTAGTGTTTTGTTTAACAATAATTGTATGATGGGGAGATTGGGCAGATCATTGTCTGTGTGTAGCAAGAATTCCAGTGAATTAACTAATATACAATCTCCATTTTCCTCCACACTCGGGGATGTTACCAGTACAGGAGATGTTGTCTGTATCGCAATAGATTTTATTTTACGTTCTAATGACAAAGGGAACTTTGCCTGTGTGTCTGGAGATCTTAGAATGATTTCATTGTTATTTACAAAAAAAATATTAGGTAGATTAGAATGTGTTGAGTTATTCCGTGAAAAGTTGTTATGGTAATTGACTTTGGTCAAACCTGACCTATGTGAAGAGCTCTTTGTACCTAGGAGTTTGATAGTGTCACTTCTACCATTCTCCACTTCTAGTCATTGTGAATGACTACTTTTGCTTTGAGAGGAGTTGGATTTAAATGTTTTACGGGCCCTGGCTCTCCGTGACATGTCTCTATAAGGTCTAGAAAAAGTTTGCCCATTACGATATCTTGTAAGTAAACTTATTATTTTGTAATTTTCTGAGTGCAAAGCACTTCAGAGCAGAATGTCCAGGTCTTTCGCACCATTGGCATTGAATCGTATGAGAACCTTTATTTTGTAGAAATTTATTGTATGGTCGCTTGCTATAAGATGAATTGTTAACCTTAGTCAAATTGTTTTCCGAGTTTGTACCTATCACTTCACTATCTATTTCCTGATTGAAGTTCTGAAGAGTGGCAAAAGATGTCCCTGGTAAGACTGGCTTTACTTGCAAGATATAAATTTCCTGGAATTTTTCTAGACATTCCACCATCTGATAAAAAAGTTGTTGCCTTTTGTGATAGTAGATGAATTCTAAAGTGAGGCGGGATGAGATCATTGAATTTTGCGATGAGTAATTGTTCCAGGGCTTTTTCATCCATATCAGGAAATTGTTTTCTCACTAAATTTTCGAGCTTATTTGCAAAAATATTAATATTGACATCGGACTCAAAACTAAACTCATTAAATTGTTGTGCGATTGAAGTTGCAGACTCCACCTTAAAATATTTCCTAAATATATTAAATAATTCTTCAGTATTTTTAGTTTTTTGGCAAGCTGAGGAGGAGACATAGAACTTAAAAGCAGTATCTGCCAATTTTGATTTTACAAATGCTAAAGCATGGGATTCATCCCATTTGCTGTTCTCAGTTTTAAATTTCACTTGTTCAATAAAGAAATCCAATAATTGAGGGTCACCAGAAAATGGAGTTACCAATGTTTTGAAAGGTAAAGATCTTGTTAAACCTTTGTTAGAAGCCATTTTTACTTACTCTTACCCATAAGGTAGAGAAAGTATTGTTTTGGGGTCAAATTTTCGAACGCGAGATTTTGTTATATTTACACGTTTTGAGGTCCCCTGAATACGAAAATCATGTTTTTAGCAAATGGTCTGTGTGTATGTCTGTGTGTGTGTCTGTCTGTTATCAGCATATCTCAAAAACAAATTATGGCAGAAAGTTTAAACTTGGTATTCTAAATGTGTATCATATAGGGATGCTACAGTAAGCTTTTTGTTAAGATCACGCAAATGGTTCGTGTACAGGGACAATCAAGAGAATTTTAATACATTACGTCTATGGGGCAAATTGCAGGTAAGTAGAGTTTAACGTCTATAGATTGCACTAAACCAAATGAAACGAATATATATTTTTTGTAATAGAGATAGTTAACTGGGAAAATAATCTTGTTTATGTAGGAGCCTCGCCTCCCCCCCTAGGGGGAAGTCCCCCCACGAGGGGAGTAAATTTTCATGATGGGTATCTTTCAAAAGAGCTCGCTAATACCTTTAAAATGAATGGTTGAACCATCGATCTGCGATAATTTAAAACAAAGTTATCGATTTTTTTTACTTTTAATGAAAAAAAAAACAGAAAAAAAATCGCATTTTTACTTTCTTTTACCATAAGGTAGAGAAAGTATTGTTTTTGGGTCAAATTTTCGAACGCGAGATTTTGTTATATTTACACGTTTTGAGATCTCCTGAATACGAAAATCATGTTTTTAGCAAATGGTCTGTGAGTATGTCTGTGTGTCTGTGTGTATGTCTGTGTGTCTGTGTGTATGTCTGTGTGTCTGTGGGTGTGTCTATCTGTTATAAGCATATCTCAAGAACAAATAGTAGCAGACATTCCAAACTTGGTATTCTAAATGTGTATCATATACAGATGCTACAGTAAGCTTTTCGTTAAGATCAAGCAAATGGTTCGTGTACAGGGACAATCAAGAGAATTCTGATACATTACGTCTATGGGGGAAATTGCAGGTAAGTAGAGTTTAACGTCTATAGACTGCACTAAACCAAATGAAACGAATATATATTTTTTGTAATAGAGATAGTCAACTGGGAAAAAAATTTTGTGTATGTAGGAGCCTCGTCTCCCCCCTGGGGAGGAAGTCCCCCCACGAGGGGAGGAAATTTTCATGATGGGTATCTTTCAAAAGAGCTCGCCCATACCTTTAAAACGAATGGTTGAACCATCGATCTGCGATAATTTAAAACAAAGTTATCGATTTTTTTTACTTTTAACGAAAAAAAACTTAGAAAAAAAATCGTATTTTTTGAAGCGAAAACTTCTTTATGTGACTGCGTTGAGCACTTTTGGATGAACAAAAATCATTGAATTCGCGTCATCGTCAGCAAATGCTTTCCATCCTTGTATGATACAAATAATGCATCATACAATTAACTTGCTAATGTGAAGTGTTAATAATTATATACTGTATATTGTTTAAAAATGTGGTGCGGCTCTACACGACTTCTCTTATCATCGGGCACTGTCTCTATTGCAGTTAGACCTCACAAAACCGTGAGAAAGCCCAAAGCTGCCATTTTTCTCACGTTTTTAAAATCTGCTGCGGCTCTACACGACTTCTCTCATCTCCGAACACTGCCTCTTAAAGATTGCAGCCGGAAACGTTGCAGTTAGACCTCACAAAACCGTGAGAAAGCCCAAAGCCGCAATTTTTCTCACGTTTTTACAATCTGGTGCGGCCCTACACGACTTCTCTCATCTCCGGACACTGTCTCTATTGCAGTTAGACCTCTCAAAACATTGAGAAAGGCCAAAGCCGCCATTTTTCTCACGTTTTTACAATCGGGTGCGGCTCTACACGACTTCACTCATCTCCGGAGACTGTCTCTTAAAGATTGCAGCCGGAAACGTTGCAGTTAGACCTCACAAAACTGTGATAAAGGCCAAAGCCGCCATTTTTCTCAAGTTTTTTACAATCTGTTGCGGCCTACACGACTTCTCTGATTTTCGGACACTGTCTCTATTCCAGTTAGACCTCACAAACCATGAGAAAGGCCAAAGCCGCCATTTTTCTCACGTTTTTACAATCTGGTGCGGCTCTACACCACTTCTCTCATCTCCGGACACTGTCTCTATTGCAGTTAGCGCATTAAATAAAATTGTAATATAATTTTTGTAGTAATATATATTAATGAATAAAAAAACACTTTATTTAAAAGTATTTCCTACACAATAAAAAATTTCCTGATGATTCAAGAAATACACACGTAATTGTTCACGTTTTCACTTCTGTCCTTCTGTCGGCACTCCCGAAGTGCAAATGTTTTTTTTTTTTTTTTTTTTTTTTTTTTTAAATACTGAGAAAAAAATGGACTTTTTTTTGGATATTTAGTGTTATACTACTTCTCTAATATGGAACGAAATGAATGGTTGAACCATCGATCTGCGATAATTTAAAACAAAGTTATCGATTTTTTTTTACTTTTAAGGAGAAAAAAAAAAATAGAAAAAAAATCGCATTTTTACTTTCTTTTACCATAAGGTAGAGAAAGTATTGTTTTTGGGTCAAATTTTTGAACGCGAGATTTTGTTATATTTACACGTTTTGAGGTCTCCTGAATACGAAAATCATGTTTTTAGCAAATGGTCTGTGAGTATGTCTGTGTGTCTGTGTGTATGTCTGTGTGTCTGTGTGTATGTCTGTGTGTCTGTGGGTGTGTCTATCTGTTATAAGCATATCTCAAGAACAAATAGTAGCAGACATTCCAAACTTGGTGTTCTAAATGTGTATCATATACAGATGCTACATTAAGCTTTTCGTTAAGATCAAGCAAATGGTTTGTGTACAGGGACAATCAAGAGAATTCTGATACATTACGTCTATGGGGGGAATTGCAGGTAACTAGAGTTTAACGTCTATAGACTGCACTAAACCAAATGAAACGAATATATATATATTTTGTAATAGAGATAGTCAACTGGGAAAAAATTTTTGTGTATGTAGGAGCCTCGCCTCCCCCCTGGGGAGGAAGACCCCCCCACGAGGGGAGGAAATTTTCATGATGGGTACCTTTCAAAAGAGCTCACCAATACCTTTAAAACGAATGGTTGAACCATCGATCTGCGATAATTTAAAACAAAGTTATCGATTTTTTTTACTTTTAACGAAAAAAAACTTAGAAAAAAAATCGTATTTTTTGAAGTGAAAACTTCTTTATGTGACTGCGTTGAGCACTTTTTGGTGAACAAAAATCATTGAATACGCGTCATCGTCAGCAAATGCTTTCCATCCTTGTATGATACAAATAATGTATCATACAATTAACTTGCTAATGTGAAGTGTTAATAATTATATACTGTATATTGTTTAAAAATGTGGTGCGGCTCTACACGACTTCTCTTATCACCGGGCACTGTCTCTATTGCAGTTAGACCTCACAAAACCGTGAGAAAGCCCAAAGCTGCCATTTTTCTCACGTTTTTACAATCTGCTGCGGCTCTACACGACTTCTCTCATCTCCGAACACTGCCTCTTAAAGATTGCAGCCGGAAACGTTGCAGTTAGACCTCACAAAACCGTGAGAAAGCCCAAAGCCGCAATTTTTCTCACATTTTTACAATCTGGTGCGGCCCTACACGACTTCTCTCATCTCCGGACACTGTCTCTATTGCAGTTAGACCTCTCAAAACATTGAGAAAGGCCAAAGCCGCCATTTTTCTCACGTTTTTACAATCGGGTGCGGCTCTACACGACTTCACTCATCTCCGGACACTGTCTCTTAAAGATTGCAGCCGGAAACGTTGCAGTTAGACCTCACAAAACCGTGATAAAGGCCAAAGCCGCCATTTTTCTCACGTTTTTTACAATCTGTTGCGGCCTACACGACTTCTCTGATTTTCGGACACTGTCTCTATTCCAGTTAGACCTCACAAACCGTGAGAAAGGCCAAAGCCGCCATTTTTCTCACGTTTTTACAATCTGGTGCGGCTCTACACCGCTTCTCTCATCTCCGGACACTGTCTCTATTGTAGTTAGCGCATTAAATAAAATTGTAATATAATTTTTGTAGTAGTAGTTTATATTAATGAATAAAAAAACACTTTATTTAAAAGTATTTCCTACACAATAAAAAATTTCCTGATGATTCAAGAAATACACACATAATTGTTCACGTTTTCACTTCTGTCCTTCTGTCGGCACTCCCGAAGTGCAAATGTTTTTTTTTTTTTTTTTTTTTTTTTAAATACTGAGAATAAAATGGACTTTTTTTGGATATTTAGTGTTATACTACTTCTCTAATATGGAAATCGTCTGCATTATCATAAAAAGATAATTTTTTTAAATAATAATTTTAATAAATTATTTTTTGAAAACAGAATTATTTTTTAATAACCGAATTAAATTTTATGTAAATCTAGGTGCATTAATGAAACGGGGGGTTGAGGGGGCTGTAGCTCCCCTCACACAGATTTAATTATCATATAAAACTCTTCCAAAGCCTAATTTGAATTGTTTAACATAGGTTTACATATCATCGTTATCTTACGTCTTAATCTCCAACCTGTATTTATAGTATTAAATTTCAGGGTAAGAGAAAGTCGTGTGAGTGACACACCAGATTATTTTTGTATATATATGAAACAGTACTATATTGGTTTAAAAATAAACAAAACAGATGTATGAAGCTTGTTATGTAACTTTCTTGATTTTTAAATGTACTGATAGCTATTTGCATATAATGAATTCAAGTAGTTGAGGAAAGAGAGACATATCTACATTTTTTTTTTTTTTTTTTTTTTTTTTCCCTTCAAGGCTAACAATATAAAGTTCTGTTGCTTATTATTTCCTTAATAAATTATTCAAAACATATTGAACCAAAAAAAAGAAAAATTTTCATTTGTACAAAGTTCCAGCATATTACAATTTTTGAAACAGGGAAGTGACTTATAGTTCACTTGGTATATATTCAATCACAAAAAAATTTTATTAGTTATGTATGACTTTAAAAAATAATTTCAGTAATTCTAGCAATAAAAAATAAAATAACTTATTCAAAATAAACAATCTCTACAGTATCATTCATTCTTAAGAGCAATAATCAAGTATTCCTTTCATTTTCCACTTTTATTTATTTCTATGCATATATTCTTCAAAATTGCAGCTTATAGAATCATTGTAGATAATATAAAGTCATATTTAATTCAATAAACATTTAAATAACCTAATGTTTTCCTCTTTTGCAATATTTTGGTTATCTAAATAAATGTATGTAATAGCTTAGCTTAAAATGGATATTTTGATTTGTGATCTCAATCTTTTTCCATCGGATCACAGTTTGACACAAACGGCACCAAATGTGGTGGAAATTATTCATTTACTTTAATATTTTTATATTTTTAATTTATTTTATTAATATTTTTAATTTTAATTATCGATAGAAGTCAATTATTGAGGATCAAAAACCTCATGGCGTACATGATCATAATATTACGTTGTGACCGCTAAACCTTTGTTGTTCTTTTGGTCAAGTAACCAAATATATCCAAACTATTTTTCTTTTGCATAAGAAAAAAGAGGAATGTATTCCCTCCATTGCTATAAGGCTGTGAAAAGGAAAAAAATGCAGAACAAATTTACATAAATCAGAAATCTATACTATTGTATCAGAATTCCATTCTTTATTGTTCATATCAACACTAGTAAATCCAAATTAAACATGACTTTAAAAAATAGATGTTGTTTTAAAAATTTAAATATGTAGCAATTGAATCTCTGATATACATATATTGTTATGAAGTAGGCACTCTCTCTCCAATCATAAAATGGTCAAAGTCCTTTAAAAACGGAACATAAACAAACCTTTCTTACCCATGCTCCTATCTACAGTCTTGCTCAAACTCAACTGAAACTGAATTGAAAATCGCCGCGATAACGGAAAATGGGGTCAGAACATCACCCTATTGGTTCTCAGAATGGTGTGAGATGACATCACCACTAGGAATGAAGAATCAATTTTTCTCCCGTATGTGTATTGCAGTAAAGTAAACATTACAGGGTGAGTTGAGCCAGCTAAGAGATACAATGCAATTAAGTGCAGAAAAACGATCTTATTTAAAATTTAGGAAGAAGTGATGTTTTTAACATCACAGTATAAGACTAATAAGATCATTTCTCACCAAATATTTGATTAACAAAACAGTATTAGGTGCCCACCTTTTAAGTAGGAATTATTCTAGTGCTCAATAATTTTGCTGCTGACTGTATATAGGGATAAGAGAAAGTAAAAATAAATATTATTGTTTGAAAATTAGTGCAATTTTTAACATGTACAAGATTTCTAAACCAAAAATGCACTTCATATTCTAAACGTAAGATGTACGTCCAAGTCTCACATGGCACCTATCACATTTTTCTCTGTAACTGAGTGACGAAAAATGTATTTCTTTCTTTCTTTTTGTCTCCAACAGTGCAATTATATCATAGGAATATCATACTGTATCGCATCGGAAAAATGTATGTAACCTTAATTATACGCGTTTGATGTTGAAATGTTACGTAAAAAGTATATGTTTCAGTAGCGCGAGAAATTTTCTGTAGTGGGGATAAAAAACAAAAACATAAAAAAAGCCATTTGTTAACATATTATATAGGTGATGTATTTATCAAAATCTAGGTACTATGAAATGACTACGCAGTCTTTGATGGTTACTGTGATCTTTTATTCAAATTTTAGCACTGAATCATGGACAGTCTAAGCACTCTGTATAGTTCTTTCTATACTATACTCTGATTATGTAGGAGCGAACCAGGCCCCCCCCCCCAGGCTAGCGTAAGTTATATTGACTGCTTTTACTTTTAATATCCTATCAAATATAATTCAGTCGATGAGGCTAATATTTGCGACTATTTTTATGTTTTATTTGTACCATATTTCTGGTTACAGAGGATACATTTTTCTAGGGTCCATCTCCATCACCATCACACCTGAGTATAGCTTAGCTAGAATACCTCCTACGTATTCAGAGTCTGTGTTAACTAATGTGAGAATCAAGGCATTTTATAATTTTTAGTGTCCTCCAAACCTTCTTTTACTTGAATGTCATTCAATGAGATCTCGCTAAGCAATGTAGATAAAGTGGTATCGTGAAGGGAGCAGAATAGTACATTCTTTTTTTCCCCAGTAATTGAAATATTTCTTTTCATTATAATTTTCAAGTAACCTTCAATTAGAATATTGATATAAAACTGTAAGAAATTTTATTTATTTAGAAAAAGTGATAGAGAGAAACGTAATATTTCGCTTACATGCATCACAATACTACTTTATTTAAAAATTACTTCATTTGGAGTATATTCCAATTTTTAAGACCGGCCATTTGGACAAAATTAGGCCATTCACACATTAATAAATATTAACATAAAAGGTCAAGAGTGTTTTATAACAGTCTTGCCTAAATTAACCCTATCACTATGACCTGAGTCCAGTGAGACCCTAGACATTATTAAAAAGTTCTGAAAATATTAATACGTATCATATTTTGGGAGGTCATAACCAAACCAGTGACATCTCATCTCAAGATGTGTTACTCGAGAGTAAAAATGCAATTTACTCTCGCAAGATATTTGTGCAAGATAGGCTTGCACAAATATCTGGGGTGGTTTAAATTTTTTCATCTAAAGTATAAATCTTCTATTTTTAGGGCATAGTGATAGGCTTAAAATAAATAGTTATTAAAACCCGAATCTGGCCCCTCTCCTATATATACGAGCACTTCTCCTGATTCAGAATCCTTTTTGCACTGAAGACGGTACGCTTAAGACTACCGAAACAGCTGTATGCATTTCAAATATTTTTCTTTGGCGTTTCTGACGTAGTAGTTTATTCGGGTTTTAATATTCCAACGCCAAGTCTCCTGTTATTATCTGTTATTATAAATAGTTATTATTTAAAATTTTTTTTACTGTTCTTACAAATTGTTATAAAGTTAAAATACAGTTTTTTTTAAAAACAAAACAGTTATTTATTTATTTATTTATTTTTAATATCTATAGCTGTATAAATATAAATGCTTCATTAAAAAACAGTAATTAAAACATATAATTTAATATATATCGGAGAGGTTTAAATTAGCAAGTGATAAGGAATTACAGTTATGTGCATTACATTTACTTATGTAGTATTCAATATGAAAAGCACTCATTTAATTATCGACAATCATCAAAAGAGCAGAATTTTTTCATGCGTAATGGTACAGTCGAGGAAAAAAAAAACGCAACACCCGCTGTAATTTCGTTATTAATTGACTCAGGAACATGTAATAGACATCATTCAACAGAAAATTAAAAGCACTTTCTGAATATGTCGTCCAATTTTGAATTAGGGGACATCTACATATTGAAATGAGCGCCAAGTATGATTTTTTCAATAGCAATACCAAATTTTGACTTCATTTTCGAATTTCTGAGAGTCTGGCAGTGCGGAAAAGTATACTGTTTGTATCATTTATCTTTAGTATTTATAGACTTATAAGCAAAAATGTGTTAGGGGGTTATCTATAAATGTAGAAAAATAAAATTAAGATCCTATAAGAAAGAGAGAAAATTTTAATGTTTCACACCGGAAATTTTTCAGGAGAAAAAATAATTATAAAAATTAATAAAACTTTGCCTCTCTTTTCAGTTCCTTAATTATCCTGAATTTAATTTTTTAGATTTATGTATACTTCAGTATTTTTTTAGATAATTTTAGGCCTATTTAAATACATTACACTTGCGATTAGTCCATACAGTACTCTTTGAGAAAAGTGCAATATTTTTCAAGTAAAAGTGTTTATTATTTCTTTACTGGTCACCAATAAAGCTTAAATTTTCTTTCGTAGGTGTAACGTAATATACGAAATGAAATAATATATATATATATATACCGGGTGATTCAAAATAGATGTTACAGCGATTATCTCGTAAACTAAGAAAGATAGAAACATACTTCCAATTACAAAATTAGAGCAAATTGAGAGTAGATTTCAAATATGGCATTTTTTTTTTGTACAAGGGGGTGTATACATATTAAATACGAAATTTAATTTTTATACGGCCCCTCCTATCATGTGACTTACATTTAGAAAATTATTCTCTTCGCTCTAACAAGCAAAAAAAAAAAAAATAATAATCTCTCTAAGTCAAAATCTCGCTGAGTTATTACAATTTGAAAATAATGACTTACACCACTTTTTCTTCAATTTTGGCATCTATTTTTCGACGCCAACGGGCCCACTTTAGGGGGTTATCTATGAGATGAGAAAAATTAAAAAAAGATCCTTTGTTTTAAAATAGCAACTAAAGTCATTCAAGCACGTAAAATCAACAGTTTTAAGAACTTAATGCAAATTTACATTATTTCGTATTCTTAAAAAAATTAATAGTTAAATTTCTTAGGGGTCACCTGCAAATTAAAACACGTTAAGAGAGGAAAAAAATTAAAAGTCTAGCAAAACCGTGTGGAATTTTCGCGCTTTGTTTTTACCACTTTCCATCATGGTTGAAAATTTTAATAACTTCGGCTCTTTAACAGTTCCAGCCAGGTTGAAAAGTGTTAATAACTTCGATTTGTCTGTCTGTCCATTCGTCTTTCTGTGTGTCCGCGCTCTAACTCCCGTGAATATTCATAGAATTTCCTGAAACTGATATATGTTATTTGAGTTCAATAACGGATGTTCCTTATTGAAAATGGAGTGAATACCTCTGCTAGCTTCTGCACAGGGACACCCGAAAGTATTCCAAAGCATTGTGTTTTATGTGAGGTATTTTTATAAACCATATTTTAATACCTTTAATTTATGCATATATTAATAAAATTGAAATACGTTATTAAAGTTTTCTATCGGATATTTTCTATAGAAAATGGAGTAAACACCATCACTGGTTTGTATACAGGGACACCCGAAAGTATTCCAAAGCATTGCGTTCTATGTGAAGATATTTCTATAAACCAAATTTTAATTACTTTGTATAAATCTTAATGAAATTGAAATATGTTATGCATATGCACAAAAGAATGCTTTCTATAGTGTACAGTACGATTAGCATTAGATTTCAGTTACGTTAAGGGTTATTATTGGACATTTGCTGGAATTGCATTTTCGTTTACATTAAACATTTTTTAACAATTTTTAACTGTGAATAGGATTTCAATTTGCATATTTTTTTGTCTGACTGTCCATCTGTCCGTCTGCCCGCCCCCAGCGTCTGTAAATATTTTCAGAAATTTTCAGAAATGATATATGTTATTCAGGTTTGCTATATGATATTCCCTATTTAAAATGGCATTAATTAATTCTCTACAATTGGTTTATGTACAGGAACGCACATAAAATGCCAATGTATTGCGTTTTGGGACAGACATTCTTATAAATTACATTTAAATAACTTTATACTGTAAAAATCATAAGGAAATTCATATTTATTGTTAATATTCTAAATGTTTTGTATATAATAAGATATCGTATACATATATAATTCTATGTCAGGGGGGTTACCGCCATTCTCAACCCCCATTTAATTATAGTGCCTATACTTATCAAAACAAAAATCAAGTCTGTTATCAATTTCCTTGAAACTTGCAAATCTTGATCAACTTTTCAAGTGGCAACTAGATGTGGAATCCAAAGTACCAAATTCGCATTTCCTGTAGTTATTACTTTCTCATACCCATAAGGTAGAGAAAGTATTGTTTTTGGGCCAAATTTACGAAAGTGAGTTTTTGTTATATTTACACGTTTTGAGGTCCCCTGAATATGAAAATCGTGTTTTTAGCGGTTGGTCTGTGTGTGTGTCTGTCTGTTATCAGCATATCTTAAGAACAAATAACAGCAGATATTCAAACTTAGCATTCTAAATATGTATCATATAGGGATGCTGCACTAAGCTTTTCATTGAGATGAAACAAATGGTTCGTGTACAGGGACACTCAAGAATATTCAAATACATTGCGTCTATGGGGGAAATTGCAGGTAAGTAGAGTTTGACACATATAGACTGTACTAAACTAAATGAAATGAATATATATTTTTTATATGCATAAAAACATGCCTCATGTAGAATATGGCAGGGAAATCATTCACTGTCCATTTACAGGGCTACACAAAATAACTAGATTATAATGCAACAATAGCTGAAAAGTGATGGAAGTGCATTTTAGGTTGTGCCGTATATTATTACTATAGGTTTATATTTAGGTGCACTTTGTGGTTTGTACATATTCTTCAAAAGATATACAGGGTTGCAAATATTTAAGCTATAATATTTTTTTTTATTGTTAGTGAAAGTGCTTTACTATAATAATATTTTACCATGTCCAGGAAAACTGCTCAGGAATGGAAATGAATTCCTCATAGACATATGATAAATAATGTATGTTTTTAAGCTAAATATGCATCGCTTATTTTTTTGTGTATTTACACGTTTTGAGGCTTCCTTATTACCAAAGTCAAGTTTTTAAAAGTTTGATTATTGTTTGCGTCAAATAATTTCAGGAAACGAATAATTTCATAAGATCACCCCTCACACAGAACTAACTATCATATAAAACTCTTCCGAAGCCTAATTTGAATTATTTTAACATAGGTTTACAGCAATCTTTATGTTACCTCTTAATCTCCAACCTGTATTTATGGTATTAAATTTCAGGGAAAGAGAAAGTCGTGTGAGTGGCACACCAGATTATTTGTTGTTAAATTATGCTGATAATTCATATATATACAGATCAACCAATAAAAATTTACCTTTCGTATTCAGGAGCCTCAAAATGTGGTATTAAACAGAAAAAAAATCGCTCTTCAAAAACTACTTTGTTTACAGTATGGGTATAAGAAATTAATTTTCGTTCTGTGTCAGCAGTGTTCTTCGAAATAAAAAAAAAATGCAGCAAAGCACTTACGCCAATTACATTTAATAATAATATTAAAAAAAAAAAAAAAAAATGTTTACCTTAATTTTGGGTAGTCCTGTATATTGTCTATAAACTATATACAAATGTCTTTGTGTACATAAATTTAGTGTTATATGTAAAACAAGTAACATAAATTGAAATACACTTCCAGCAATCCCCAAGTATAGCTCCAATATATCAAAATACTCTGGGTAACCCTGTAAATGAATGATGAATGATTGCTATACCACAATCTACATAAAACATGCTTTTATGCGTAAAAAAAATCTGTTCTTTTCATTTTGTTTAGTGTGGTATATACATGTCGCACTGTACATATGAGAAATTTCGCTCACAGACGTAATGCATTTGAAATCTCTTGGATGACCCTGTAAACAAACAATTGTCTGATCGCAACGAATACTTTAGTGTAGCACCGCAATATGATACGGATTTAGAATATCGAATTTGGATTTTCTGCTACTATTTGTTCTTGAGATATTCTAATAACACAGAAACACACACACACAGAGAGAGAGAGAGAGACCAACCGCTTAAAACATGATTTTTGATTTCATAGGATCTGAAAACATGCAAATATAACAAAAGCTAATTTTCGGAAATTTGACTCAAAAACAATTCTTTCTCTACACCGTGTATATGAGTAAGAGAATGTATAAAAGAAAAGAAATCAAAATGAATTTGAAAATTCTCTTTTATACATAAATTATTCATAAATTTTATTTGTTGAATTATCAATAAATATTCTCTTGTGTATTCACAGAGACATTACAGGTTAAAATAGCCGTCTTTCCCTGAATGATTTTTCTTTTTTTCTCCCTCAAACGCTGATCAACGTGTGCCTTATTACAAAAGCTATAGTAATTAGAATTTCTCACTTTTGATACAACCCCTTAAGATTTGGCGAAAAATGCTAGAATTTTGAAATTGCAATAACTCAGCGAGATTTTGACTTAGAGAGATGAATTTTTTTTTTATTTTGATTGGTAGAGCGAGGAGAATATTTTTCTAAATATAAGTCATATGATGGGAGGGGCCGTATAAAATTAAATTTCGTATTTAATATGTATACAGCCCCTTGTACAAAAAAATGCCATATCTGAAATCTACTCTTAATTTGCATTAATTTTGTAATTGGAAGTATGTTTCTATCTTTCTTAGTTTACGAGATAATCGCTGTAACATCTATTTTGAATCACCCGGTATATATACAAAAACGCATAAACTAAATCTTTTCGGATAAATTATTGTAAGGGTTCATGAAGTAAATATTAAACAATTTTAATCGCACTTACCAGTTTTGGGTCAGTTGAACTCTTTGTAGCTGTACGATTCCTTTTATAATTTCTATGAAAATATAATTTCTTAATTAACCCTTTCGCGACTGCTGACGTAGATTCACGCCATTTGAAAATCTGCAACTCTGTCAGTGGGCGTTTCTTTCGTAATTTGTGTGTTACATATTTCTTAAGTGCGTACGCAGTGTTCATATTTTTGCAATAAAATATACTATGGATAGAAATATATTGATTAGAAAAAATAATGTATATCCATTTGTAATATTATTGTGAATACAGAAAATTTGTTCTGAAATATTTTATTTTGAGAGTATAACGCCCGTAAGCGGGTCTTGCTGTCAAAAAGACAAAATCCTGCCGTCGCAAAAAGGGTTAAAATATATTTATAGAAGTTAAAGTATGTTTTTAAAAATGTATAAAGTCAAAATATATTAATAAAATTTTAAAGTCTAAAGTGTCCTTAAAATAACAATCCTCCCACTACAAAATAAATAAATAAGTAAATAAATAAAATAAAATAAAGCAATATATGAAGCAAATGATTAAGCCTTTTTTAACTATGACGGTAGTTAAGAAACGATTTTACAAGTCTGTCTTGCATTCCACTTCCATTCGTGTTTTATATGTGACAATTTCACATTAAACCTATTTTTCTATTTAAAACAGTAAACCCCGCCTATTTAGTAAACTTTTTTTTCTTCTAGTGTTTGTTTAAAAGATTCAAAATTTATCACCAATTAATCGATGAAGTAAATACCACTTGTGCATATTTTTGTCAACATGAAATAAGAGGTTTAACACGAATACTCAATGTCACATTTACTATTCTTTTCTTTATTGTTTTGTTTTGAAGAACGATGAAGGCAGGGCTTGTCTTCTTTAGAAAACCGGAATTCTTGATGCTAACACTGTCTAAAAATTATCATTTTTGTTTAATTTCTTTTCGTTTGATGTTGTTGTTACATAATTTGACCCGTAAATAAAGAATAAAAATATATTGTTTAATTTTCTTTGCTATTTTTTAAGATTTGATTCGTTATCTCATGCAGAACTTTATAAGAGACGGCCTCCTAAACCACTCCAAAAGAAAGATTTATATATATCTCGAAAACTAATAACTGGAATGAGCTACAAATTTGCACACCCATATTTTTCAGCATTAGGATTCATTTTATGTAAAAATTAATATAGGTCAAAATTCATAATTTTTATAAATATGAATTTATTAATATTTTTCAGAATTAAAAATATTTTTCAGAATCAAAAGTAATGATGGATTATGTTTGGGTTTCTTCACTGTATCTCGTAAAAAAAAAAAAAAATTACATCGATTAAGTTATTTTTTGGGAAGATATTAATAAAAGTTTGAAATATGAATTTAACATTAGCACCTTCAAACTTTGAACGCTTATAACTCTGTGAAAAAATAACTAAAATATACAACCAATATACTTTTTCGCATTGTCGCGATCCCAGAAATTCAAATATAAAATAAAAATAGAGTGTTACTATTGAAAAAAATCAAAGTTGGTGCGCATTTTAATATGTAGACGACCCCCTATTTAAAATTTCAGTTCATTTTCTGAAACTACTCACAATTCCTCGTCGAATGATACCTATTAAATTTTTCTACATCGATTAGCAACGAAGTTACGTTGAGTGTTGCGTTTTTTTTTCTCCGACTGTACACTCGGGGGGGAAAAAACACAACATCCGCATTGATTTCGTTATTAATTGACGCAGAAAAATTTAATAGACACCATTCAGCAGGAAATTCAATGCGCTTTCTGAAAACGTCTTCGAATTTTGAATTAGGGGTCCTCCACATATTAAAATGAACGCCAACTTTGATTTTTTTCAATACCAACACCCAATTCTGACTTCATATTCGAATTTCTGAGAGTCTCGCAGTGCGGAAAAGTATACTATTTGTATACTTTAGTATTTATGGAGTTATAATCAAAAATGTGTTAGGGGGGTTATCTGTAAACGTAGAAAAATAAAATTAAGATCCTATAAGAAAGAGACAAAATTTTAATGTTTCACACCGGAAATCTTTCAGTAAAAAAAGAATTATAAAAATTAACATTTTACCAGTTGTTTATTTATCCTGAGTTCAGTTTTTTAGATTTTTTTATACTTCAGTACTTTTTTAGATAATTTTAGATCTATTTAAATACATTACACTTGTGATTGGTCCAGACAGTACTCTTTGAAAAAAGTGCAATATTTTTCAAATAAAAGTGTCTATTATGGCTGTACTGGTCACCAATAAAGCTTAAATTTTCTTTCATAGGTGTAACATAATATACGAAATGAAATAATATATATATACAACAAAGCATAAACTAAATCTTTTCGTATAAATTATTGTAAGGGTTCATGAAGTAAATATTAAAGAATTTTAATCGCACTTTCCGGTTTTGGGTCAGTTGAACACTTTGTACGATTTGTTTTATAATTTCTATGAAAGTATAATTTCTTAATTAACCCTTTCGCGACTGCTGGCGTAGATTCACGTCATTTGAAAATCTGCAACTCTGTCAGTGGGCGTTTCTTTCGTAATTTGTGTGTTACATATTTCTTAAGTAGAAACCCAGTGTTCATATTTTTGCAATAAAATATACTATGGATAGAAATATATTAATTGAAATAATATAATTATAATGTATATCCATTTGTAATATAATTGTGAATACAGAAAATTTGTTCCGAAATATTTTATTTTGAGAGAAGAAAGCCCGTAAGTGGTTCTTACTGTCAAAAAGGCAAAATCCTGCGGTCGCAAAAAGGGTAAAAATATATTTATAAAGATTAAAGTACATTTATAAAATATATAAAGTTAAAATATATTAATAAAATTTTAAAGACTAAAGAATCCTTAAAATAATAATCCTCCCCCTACAAAATAAATAAATAAATAAAAATAAAGCAATATACGAAGCAAATGATTAAACCTGAAACTATGACAGTAGTTAAGAAAAGATTTTACAAGCCTGTCTTGCATTCCAATTCCAATTCCATTTTTTTTTTTTTTTTTTTTTTTTATTGACATTTTTACATTAAACCTATTTTTCTGTTTAAAATAGTAAACCCCGCCTATTTAGTTATTTTTTTTCCCTCTAGTGTTCGTTTAAAAGATTCAAAATTTATCACCAGTAATCGATGAAGTAAATACCACTTGTGCATATTTTTGTCAACATAAAATAAGGGGTTTAACACGAATTCATCACTCAATGTCACAGATACTTTTCTTTTCTGCGTTGTTTTGTTTTGAAGAACGATGAAGGCGGAGCTTGTCTTCTTTAGAAAACAGGAATTCTTGATGCTAACTCTAATGTCTAAAAATCATCACTTTTGTTTCATTTCTTTGTATTTGATGTTGTTGCTATATAATTTGACCCGTAAATAAAAATATTTTGTTTAATTTTCTTTGTTATTTTCAAGGATTTGATTCGTTATCTCATGCAAAACTTTATACGAGACGGCCCCCTAAACCACTCCAAAAGAAAGATTTATTTATATCTCGAAAACTAATAACTGGAATGAGCTGCAAATTTGCACACCCATATTTTTCAGCATTGGGATTCATTTTATGTAAAAATTAATATAGGTCATAATTCATAATTTTTATGAATATGAATTTATTAATATTTTTCAGAATTAAAAATATTTTTCAGAATCAAAAGTAATGATGGATTATGTTTGGGTTTCTTCACTGCATCTCGTAAAAAAAAAATTATATCGATCAAGTTATTTTTTGTGAAGATATTAATAAAAGTTTGAAATATGAATTTAACATTAGCACCTTCAAATTTCGAACGCTTATAACTCTGTGAAAAAATAAGTAAAATATACAACCAATACACTTTTTCGCGTTGTCTCGATCCCAGGAATTCAAATATAAAATAAAAATGGGGCATTGCCATTGAAAAAAATCAAAGTTAGTGCGCGTTTTAACATGTAGACGACCCCCAATTCAAAATTTCAGTTCATTTTCTAAAACTACTCACAATTCCCCTTCGAATGATACCTATTACATTTTTCTACATCGATTATCAACGAAGTTATGCTGAGTGTTGCGTTTTTATTTTCCCCGACTGTACTTATGTTCAAATACACGAACACTGAGATTTTAAAATTTGAGCATCTTGGGTTGAACAATAGCTTATTTAAACTTTTTCTGCAGAAATTTCAATATCTTTGTATATTTACAAAAAATCCAACGCAGTTTAACGTAGCTTCTGTTGTACTTAAATGATTTTAAGAGAGCACGGAGTCAAAAATCCTTTTTCTCTTGAACATTGTATTGGTAATGTTATAATTTGTAATAATTTCCCAACAGGATGGTATAAACTACAGTATTTCACTGCTATTGAAGCAATTTCATGCTTGTTTATTCTTGGTACCAAGTTTTAAATTCATTTAAAATATTTTTTAAATGATCAATAATTGTAGGGCAAAGTCATATTTAAACAAGTTGTGTGCAATAAATAGGCATCAGATGCTAACGCAACAGAGTAGACTGGGGTCGCGGTAGCCCAGTCGATAGAGCGCCGGCCTCGTAATTGGAAGATTGCGGGTTCGGTACTCGAACCGGCCAAAGACCGTCGTGTACACTAATGGTGCACGTAAAATCTGTCGTGGCCGCAATGCCCTCCATGTTCCCATCAAAAATTATACCTCTGGGGGTCACCGAAGCGGGAGAGTCATCCCTTCCGTGGAGGATCAAAATTGTGGTGGCATGTCTCCGAACCACCTCTAGGGGGTGTGTCCCAGACCGTCGCCAATTGCCCCTCTGCGCAACACTAGTGCGACGTAAAACCCAACCAACCAGAATAGACTGATACAGCTAAAAAAAATCTTTAAACGTATCGTGTCTCTGAATCCATTTTGTGGAACAGTTGAAAAACTTCTCATTGATACATATCTTCAATTGAATATTTCCATTTGGGATGTTAAAAAAAAATCACATGCTTTGTTAATAATTTCAATATGATGTCTAACAAAAGATGAACATTCATAAAATTATTGCTATGTTTAAAATTTGTAACCGCAATGTACGTTTGTAGGTAAAATGTTTTTGGAGCTGTCATCTTTAAGTAGACTTACACACCTTTAAATTGACATTTCATTGTTGATACTTCGACTTAACTTTGACCAATAAGCCACCATGTTTATTTCTGGGAAGTTAACATTTAATATTGACAGATTGATTCCTTGTTTAGTCATTACTGTTAAAGGAATGAACTGCTGAAAACTCTCCCAAAACTGGATTTTCCGTATCCATGCTCATCTCATGATTTTGATTAAATCGCTTATAAATCTAAAATCCCCAAGTTGTTAAAAATTATTTTAATAAAAACCTTTTAGGTTTCGAAGTGCGTAATGTTTTTTGTTGTGGTCCAAACTGGAAGAACATTTTAGTTATACCGTCTATATATTAGAGTACTCTTAGATTATTTTGAACATTTGTACTTTAAAATCGTACATGAGATGAATATACTGCGGGTGTGAAAGGCATAATATAATGCTTTAAAAATTTTAAATTTCGAAAAATTTTGAATGCATAAACAAACAAAGATGCAGAATGTCGTTCACACTTCATGGAAAATACTTAAAATTTTAATTTTTATATATACAGTCAGATTTCTCGCAACAGTCTACCTCTATTTCATAGTCTTAATTCTTAACTAAAATTTCCAGATTGAGTTTTCTATGAAAGTGTGCAAGTGCGATAAAGCTCATAAAAGAATCATCCCAATATTTTATATATATTTTCTTAAAAGGAGTTTGTTTTAATCCTGTTACTAATTATAACCCGTGTTTAAAAAGCATCAATTGTCATAAATGTGCAATTTGAATTTTTATATTTAATTCTCAAATTTTGTCAAAACGAAAAGAAAAATAAATTAGAAAATTATACAAAAAGGGCCGAGCTGTTGGTAAAAGAAATTTGCTCCAATAATCGATGAGGTGTAGAAGTATTTAAAAGATTAAAATATTAAAATAAAATTATGCTTTAAAAAAATTAAAGAACATGCTTTTATTGAAATGTGAACCAAAAAGCACAAAATATCTATCTTATAGTATTATCTACCTATCTTATAGTATTAAAATGCAGGATAAGAGAAAATCAAGCGAGTGATACACGATAATATTTACATACTTTTAAATCTTTAATAAATAAATAATTTAGAATTAAACAAAAACCATTTTTAAAAAATCCCCCCTGACTGGGCTCGAATGTTAGACTTTTAGGTTCGTAGCCCGGAGCTTTACCTCACAGTCACAGCGTTCACGTAGGGAAAGTCTTTTTTTACCATATAGATTTTTTGTTTACTCCCAGAGCGGTTACAAACATACATACAGGGTGAAGCTAATAAAAGCGGGTTAATAAAAAGCAATTTTGACCAGCTGTTGAAAATGACTCCGCAAAATAGGTTTGTTATTGCACAGAAAAGTTCCCAAAAGTAAAAAAGTTTCAAGTAAAGCTATACTAATTTATTCTACTATCATTAGAGTATTTTAGAGAGATGATAGAGATTAAAAAAAAAAAAAAAAAAAAAAAAAAAGTCAACTTTTATACTTATTCTCGGCCTAATTTTTATACGTAAGTGCATGAAAATTTGAAAAAACATTTAGCTCTTAGGGAGAGGTCTGGATCAGCTGAACACCCACTGTCGCAACGCCCCAGTACCCCAGCGTAATTCAGAAAGGATTCATATCAACAGATTAGCTTCGTATCGTGAAAATTTAGTTAATTTGGGAACATCAACACTAAAGAGGTAATGGAATAGCTAAAATTAAAATCCATGTAATAACAATTTTCTGTGTCGATAACTGCGTTATTAGAAGACTTTGAAGTACCAATAAATGTTTGATATTTAAAAGAGACCATAAAAAGTTCGTCCATTAAACCAAGAAATCTCTCTCTCTCTCTCTGTTGGTTTCCCATCTATATATTTAAAATCGTTTATGTTTATCCTAAGAGGGTGATTTATCATCGCCCAGCCCAAATCCCTGGACCTAATGACGTAGACATCCACTAAGAAGCGATTTTACAAAATTCGACCCCCCCCCCCCCCCCAAGGGAGGGAGGGGGGCAAAACGTGATTTCACAAAATCCTTCATATCTCAAAGAAAAAAAAAAAAAAAAAAAGATGTCCGTAAAATTTTTTATTTAAAGTATAGCTAACACAAATATCTAAAAAACGATTTCTGGAATTTTAGAAATTCTGTCCCCAAGATGGGTGATAGGGGGAAAAACGTGATTTCACATAATTCTATATATCTCAAACAAAAAAAACATACGTGAAATTTTTGCTCTAAAATATAGCTAATGCAAATATCTATAAAACAATTTCTGGAATTTTAGAAATTCAGCCCCCAGGTGGGGCGGTAAGGGGGGCTATGGGGCAAAAACAAATAGAAATACAGTTAGGCCGTTCAAAATTGGTTCAGATAGGTTTAGAGGCCTGTAAGTCGAATGGGGATATTTTCGAAAGTGTAACGTTATAGGAGGGGTGGGAAGTGGAGGGGAGGGATGGAGGGCAAAAAAATAAAAATAGAGTTAGATCGTTCCGAATTGGTACATTGAGATTTTCGATACCTACAAATCGATTGCGGATATTTCCGAATTTGTAAAATTATTAGGAGAGGTGGTAAGTGTGTGTGTGGGGGGGGCGGTGAGGGAGGCTATGGAGCAAAAACAAATAGAAAAACAGTTAGGCCGTTCAAAATTGGTACAGATAGGTTTTAGAGGCTTGCAAATCGAATGGGGATATTTTTGAAAGTGTACAGTTATTAGGAGGGGCGGGAAGGGGAGGGGAGGGGCGGTGGGCAAAAAAAGAAAAATAGAAGATCGCGCAGAATTGATACATAGAGGTTTTCGATACCTACAAATCGATTGCGAATATTTTCGAATTTGTAAAATTATTAGGAGGGGCTGGAAGTTGGGGCAGAGGGGCAAAATAATAAAAAGGAGTTAGATCGTTCAAAACTGGTGCATAGAGGTTTTTGATACCTACAAATAGATTGCGGATATTTTCGAATTTGTAAAATTAGTAGGATAGACGGGGGGGGAGCAAAATAATAGAAGTAAGAGTTAGAGCGTTGAAAATTAGTATTATTAAGTTTTAAGGCCCTATAAATCGATTGAGGATTTTTTCGAAAGTGTACAATTATTAAGAGGGGCGGGAACGGTGGGCGATGGAACACGCGCGTCGTCAGGCAGTGGGGGTCCGGACCGATTATTCCACCGAGGAGAGAAGAATTTTTGTGTATTTTATATTTTTTCCCTTTCGATAATATAGTGATTCATTAAGAGTGTCGAACATAAATGCGCGCGCGCAGCACACAATGGCCTGCGCTGCCGAAAGCAGTGGGAACCCGGTGCAACAAATTTTCTGATCAGATTTTTTCTCTTTTTTTTTTTTTTTTTTTTTTTTTTTTTCACATGATAAAAATTAATGCAATTTTTAGAATTGATTAATTATAGAGATTCATTTAAAAATAGAGACCAGCGAAGCGGACGTAGCCTGCTAGTCATACTATAGGTATGGGGAACTTAGGTAATCGTGAAACTTTTCGACCTCGGTTTTTTGACTTTTTTACACGTTTTCAGGTGTGAGGAATAAAAAAATATCAAAATGGGTATGGTGTCCGTCTGTAGGGTGTCTGTTAGTTTGTTAGTCCGTTAGTGTATTAGTATGTTAGTCTGTATACACGATATCTCTCGAACAAATGATCGCAGAGAGGTCGGACCAGTTTCAAAATATTATTTATGACACTGGCAAGAACCCTATTCATTTGCAACATCCTAATTAAAATACTTCAGAAGTTATTCGAAATTCATTATTTTCTTAACATGAGAGAATGGGGCAAAATTTCACCTAAACGTGCATGAAAAGAAATATTTTTATCGTAAAGATGTAAGAAAAGCTTTTAAATATCCGCTTTGATGTTGGGATGAATATCATTAACTATAAACATGCTACTTTGAAAATTTTGCAAATTACTCGAAATTTACGAATTTCTTAGCATGGCAGAATACGGCAAAATTTCGCATAAATGTCCCTTTTGAGGTATATTTTCATCGTAAAGTTCTCAGACTACTTTTAAAATATTGTATAAGATACTGTTATAAACATCCTTGACTATGAATTTTCCAATTTAAAAATTTCGTAAGTCATAGAAAATTTACAATTTACTTAATATAGCAGAATAGGTCGAAATTCCACATAAACGTCTATTTTGAGGAATATTTTCATCGTAAAGATGTCAAAACACTTCTAAAATATCATTTAGGCTACTGGCATGAACATCCCTGACTATGAATTTTTTAATTTAAAAATTTTATAAGTTATTTGGAATTTATGATTTACTTAACATGGCAGAATAGGGCAAAATTGAGCATAAACGTCCATTTTGAGGATCGGATCATAAATATATCAGACAACTTCAAAATAACATTTATCATACTTGTTTGAACATGATTGACTATAAATATTCTAATAGGGAAATTTCGTAAGTTATTCGTAATTTAAGATTTTATCAACATAGCAAAATTGGGTGATATTAGATATAAATATGCATTTTGAGGATTGCTGCATTGGAAATAGTAGCATGAAAACTAAACTACGAAATCGATCCTAATAAAATAAATTAATAGATTAGAATAAGATGAATATATCGAAGTGAACGATGGATAGCCTATAAGGCGGAGATTTCATTCTGTCATTGTGTCAAGCGTTTAGTCAAATTCATTTCTCTTAACATGATTATAATTTGTCCTGCACTAGAAATTTATGAGAACATATATATGATGGGGAACTGAGCAGAGTCCACTTATGACAACTAGTTTTTATTGTAATTTTTTTTTTTTTTTCCAAAACGTTATTTAACATGTTCATCTACTCAGTTTTTTAATTATGAATTGATGTAAAAAAAAAAAAAAAAAAAAAAAAAACTACTCTGAACGTCAACGTGCAGTTTTTGAAGAGGTAAGCAATGTTGCAAACAATTTAAAATAACTTTCCAGCATTTGAACTGCTGTTGCAAAAAATATAGTTTTAAAGACATGAGGAAAATTTAAATAAGACCGTTCCAATAATATCTAGGGAAATCAAATTTGGATACTTTAAATTTAAATTTAATACTTTAAATTTAAAGAAAAATGGCAGCCTAGGGCTGCCGTAATCTGGAAACTCTATCTTCAGTAGGAGCCGAGTTTCTGGAATGATCTACCGGTTTCTAGCACCGAACTAACTCAGATTTTTGCCAAATCATCATTGAGTCAAGAAGTGAGGAGGGAGCTATTCTGAAAACAATGCAGTTTGTATTTGTACTTCGAGCGAAGCGCTTAGACCCCGTTTCTGAACACATGATATTTCTTTTCTGTTGCGTATATAACGCTTTTCATTTGATTTTTATTATGTGAAAGACAGTTAGTTATATTGGATTGTTCCAAAAACATTTGATAAATAAAGTGAATTTGTTGTTGTCGGTAGGTCTGGTTATTTATAAAATTCTTTCTACACCCAAGAAAATTGACTTTTTCCTAAAAATGTTTTTCTGCTTCTTTACAACTTTTATTGTGTTGGTAACGCCAAAAAATTAGACCAGAAGTAGCTTTCAACTGCCAAAATATTGATAATAGATAAATTGAATGTGAACAAACAATTAATACAAAGCTTCAGAGTTGACATGAACATGACATTGTGTTTTAAGCGCTTCTATTTTTATAAAAGTTAGGTTAGAGTTCAAAAGCAAAGTAAGCACCAAAATCATGCAACAAACCCTCACTGTCAAAAAAAAGTTCTGTTTGCTGCCAAAAATTTTCTGTAATTCAGAAAAATGCGTTCTATCAACGTAATTTTTACGTTGAGAGAAAGTATTTTTCTGAATTACAAAAAACTTCTGGCAGCAAACAGGACTTTTTTTGACAGTGTATCACTGAAAAATATATTAAAACAGTCCTATATATATTACATACTCTTATGTTTAAGATGGATGCTTTGGAGACGAAATTGTCTGTCCTCTATTACACCAAAGGATTTTCTCCTAGTAAGCGTGAAGTGACCAAATGATTCCAAGAGCTAATAACTCATATCATGTCGATGAACTCGTTCCCTAATATACAGTACAGAAGGCAATTAAGATTTTTTTTTTTTTTATTTTACTTTATTTTATTTTTTGTAGGAGTTAAAATTTTTTGCTGAACATGTTCTGAAAATTTTTTAAGAATATTGTAACATTTTTCAATCGAAGCGACTTTTCCCCAATGAAAATAGAATTTTTGCCAGTGTTGCCAGATTTGGGGACTTTTTTATTCAACCCCCGCCGCTTAATTTTAATTGTAACAGTTGCCTAAGCACTTCGAAAGATAAACGTCTATTATGTATAGCAAATATCACTTTTCAAAATTATTGGTGAGAGTTGAATAAAAAAGTCCCCAAATCTGGCAACACTGATTTTTGCCCAGATGGGATGGTATGTCGGTATGCGTGCTGTGCACAATGAGAGGCACTGTCACCGGACTTCCTGCTATCGCTAACCCTGTTATAGTCCTTTCCCTAGCAGAGTCGCTTCAAGGCAACTGAATGCGGAGAGGGAGATTACGTGACTGAGTTCATGTACTCAATTCCATCCAGTGAGATGTCGTTGTTTCTTCAGTAACCTAGCAACGGATGAGAGAAATGATATCATAGTTAGTTCATCTGAACGTGGCCTTGACACGACAGCCTAAAGGAAATAGAGCATAGTTGTTACCTAGGTGGTTTAAAATTCCATTGCAATACTATTTTTTCTTTTAATTTGGGCTTGAGTTTTAAATAACTACCAGCCTGTTCGCTTCCCGTAAAAGATCTGACCATGCAAATTCCCATTCCCCGATTGTTGTTAAGCTCTCAACTTTAAGTGTTAAATTCACTTACTACCTGAAATAAAAATGTCATTAGACTTTTATCTTTCGCTAGCACCAGCCACATGGTCAGTGCTTCGCAGACGTTTATGAGTGGGAGATCGAGTTGAGCGCTCTTCTGATACTAACCAGCAGAGAAATTGGTCCAATGTAACTGTAATTCAAAAAGTGTCTATCTATTTATTAAGAAGTATCTTTTTTCTTTTTTTTTTTTTTTTAAGAATAGCAATTTATCTTTTCTATAATTGAAATACGTGAAAAGTGACCTTGAAAATTTTAGGACATTTATTTTCCAGAATTATACCACGGATGTGGCATGTGGCAGCATAACATAAACGGTGCGATTATCATAACATGGCGGAAGATGTGCTGAATGACAGTTCCGTTAATACTCGAAATCCACATTCTGAACATGAATTACTATTATATGAATTGGAGACTTCAGATACTAGTAGTGTGGGGTTGGTTGTTAGGTAATTAAAATGTACAGTTTTTGAATAATGTTACAATTGTCTATTTACGACGCAATAACCCAACTTACTTAGCCGGATTAAATATTTATGTCATATTTGCCATATTTCGATAATTATTTTGTGGGTTTCGATTTTTTTTTCAAAGCGACGTAAATAATCGAAACAGTGTACATTTGGTCAATGAATTTAATTGGTGTTTAATTTCTTTATTATGATTGGAAGTTCTGTCATGAGATACTAGTCACTTCCTGGCACAAATGTTTCCGCATCCAAAAAACTCCTTATCAGAAGCGGAAAAATAAAAATAAAATTATCAACAAGCTCTTGCTAGTTAGAGGCGTATTCATTACAGTTGTGTATAATGTCTATTATTGATGTTCGTGATAATATTCTCCTCCTTGACTTTGAATATGATATCAGTATTGTTCTTGCATGCCAGAATATATTGTACGTAACTGATGACTGTTGAGAATTTTTGCATAATTAATGTTTTATCATTTTTATAACAAAGATAAGGATATCATTTTTAGATTCTGTAGATATATGTAATCAAATTCGACATATCTTGATGTAAAAGAAGTCATTGAGCTTGTTTTAGAAACTAGCTTATTTTGGAAAATGGAACTATTTCTCTTCTTTTTTATGAAATTATTACGATGCTGAAAATTAAAACTGCTCTTTAGAATTACTATGATATATATTAATAAAATGCTGAATATATAAATCTGTCATTGCTTTAGAAAATCATACCAAATGGATGATTTTATCAACAATAAACTTATTGAATTCGAAATCAGTTTAAACAATATATTTTCTCTCGATACTCAATATTAGTATTTTTATTTGGAATACCATCAATTTTTTTTTTCTTATCTACAATTTTGTAATTTCTGATCGCAAATAAAAGTTCTAATGAAAGAGATTTTTCTACAAATATGAATTTAAAAAGCTAGTTACTTTAATTTTTAAAAATCTTGTATTTTATCTAATTCAAATAGATTAACTTGTCAGCTTTTTAGTGCACTAAAAAAGTAAATCCCTAGTATTTGCTAATATTAAATGGAAAAATTTCTCCGAAATTCAGATGTTATATTAAAATTGTAATTGTTTTAATACAAATTATTGAGACAACTTTCCTTTACTATAATTCTTTACATTTTCGATTGTTATAATTTCTTTATGTGTATTTTAATTTTTTTTTTTTTATAAATATGTATTTTATCTATTGAGTTGATGCAAAAGTTCATTATATTTTTGACGTTCAATGGTTAAACTACAATATCTGCTTTGTATATATAAATGTTTATATTGTTTTAAAAAAGGCATTTAATTGAAAAGTCAAGAGAAAAATTACGTGTTCAAAATTGCAAGATAAAAACAAAGATGTTTGTCAGTTTATGTTTTTTATTATTTCTAGTTGTTAATAAGTTTCTCGTATGCAAAATTAGATATGAGTCCTTTAGCTGCCAAGTGGTGTAAGCCCAAAAGTACAATTTTGAGAAAAAAGGGCTTTTGTATTAATGCTAACAATTAATTCTAATGTATCCCAATTAATTCTAATTGCTCTCAGTGGCATAAATATAAACTAGGATTTACACCACTTGGCAAATGAATAGAGGACCCCTTGAGGAACAATATTATACCTCTAACTCAATTTCGTAATTTTGGACTTGCACCACTTGGCAGCTAAGGAGCTCATATGTTCTGTGTATAGAAAATGCCATTGTTAATACAATGTGCCATAATTGATTCTGAAAGATTTGTGAAAACAAATTTAATTTTAGCAATAATTTTTTTTTTAAATCACAAACTAATATTGATAACTACTATTTCTTTGAATTGAAAGTGATAATCGGAGGACAACCCACGAAAAGGCAGTAAGTAATTTTTCGAATAAAGCAGTTGATAGTGATAAGATATACTTGAAATGGTTAGCAATGCTAATGAGTGTTCCACCAGAATTAACCGAGAAAAATTTTGACTGAATTTCTGCTTGCAATTCACTGTTGATGGGAAATGAAATCTATTATTTTTTAAACAGAATAGTTACAAATGACAGACCTAGAAATGGCTAGCTTAAGCTTTTCTAGCTATTTGTCTCTTTTTCTGTCCAGTTAGTCTCTTTTTTCTAGCTTTTTTTTCCCATACTTTTTCTAATGATATTTTTTCTTTATCCATTTTTCCTCAAAGATTCATATTCAGATCAATGTGTGCTAGATTTTAACTCTTAAATGTGAAGAGGGATGTTACAAGTATTGTATAGAATGTAAAATACGGAATTTAAAAAAATCAAAATTAGATTAAAGGTAAAAAAACCTGTGTAATGATTCCATTGATAACATGCATCCGACACTTTATGAAAAATTAGTTAAATTAGAAATAATATATAAATATTAAAACTTAATTCAATGCCAAACTTAACTTGCAATGCCGATGTACCGTAAGTGCGGCCGAAGATTGGATGTAGCTTTGTTGGATGGAGAAAAAAAAAGGAGGGGGGTTACTTTCAGGATAACGGAGACATTTCACTTTCAGCGAGAAAAGGGAGGGGGGGGGTTACTTTCGGGATTTTACAGTAAATAAATAAATAAATAAATCCTGCACAGGGCTTAGACATTACATAATCAAAATCATTAGACTGCAGAGAAATGAGATTTTTGTTTATTTTATCTGGAATGTTACGATTTCAATCAAAAAAGGAGTGAAAAGTGAAAAAACTATCATTTAACAGTATTTTCAGCAGTTTAATCCGACTTTGTTTCACTGCCTCTATTTTTTGTGAAAAAATATAAAAAATAAGCAAGTTATAAAAGCAATTAATTTGTCAGTGGATGTGGCAAGTGAAATTTGAGGCAGTGGAAATGGTTCCAAATACTTGAATCTATCATTACCCTATCAAAAATGTAGTATTTGATAAAAATCAACTTAAAGATATTGATAAAACATTGACTAGACTGCAATAAAACTGGCACAGTTATTTCCTCTCATGTAGATAAACTACAAGATAGATGTGCCTACCTTTTGTTCACATTGTTGTCACATTATTATATGTATTTTTCAGTTATATAAACTCAAAATGGTTATTTTTTATTTATTTATTTTTTTACTTGTGTCATTTTTTTTTTTTTTTTTTTTTTTTTGCTATGGGGTGATATCTTTATACCTTCACCATATGCAAAAAGTGATTAAGTAATCACAGGACAGCCTGTCCTATATTGAACCCCCTTGTATTCTTCACTTAAAGGCAAAATATTGTCCTCGACTAAATGAATTAAAGTATGAACTTTTGCATCAACCCAGTAAGTATCTAGTTTATTTTAAAGAAAGCACCTGTATGTTCTCCCCCAGGATATCCTCAGGATGTCCTTGGACATCCCATGATATCTTGATGTCATGCCTATCTTTATCCTAGCAGCATACTTCCCTAATATCATATCTCCCAGCCCAGGATAAAAGTGAATCTTATGGATGAATTAGGATGTAATAATAGGGGTAAGTGTTATGGCTTATCCTTAAAATACATCCTGTAAATGTCCATGGGGATGCCCTTTTATCCTCATGGTATCCTGAGAATCTCCTGGGGAGAAAATGTGTTAAGGCAGGATATCTTGAGGATGTCTGTGGCTGAAGATGTGCTATATTGGTAGATTCAATTTTATAATAATTCTGTAAAGTATAACTTTTTATTTACACACAAAAAGAGTAAAATACTGTCAAGAATTTTTTCTATGTCTAATGCTTTTAGAATTAAGATATTTTTGCAGTTTGAAATTATGTAGCAATAGAAAAATACTTAGCGTATTTTTAAAAAGTAATTTTGTAGATGTTTCATTTTCACTCCATTTTCTCTAATTTCGTTATTTTTTGAAATTATAATAAAATTTACTTTCAATAATGGTTTATTATTAAATTTGTAAAGTAAGACTTGATCACTTTAAACTTATAATTATTAAAACTTACATTGAATCTCATTCTTAATATCCATTTCAGTTGCAAAGGATATGGAAACATATTCTGAGATATCTTTTTAAAAGCATTTAATGTTATAATCTTTTTATGAATTACTATGTGTATTTTAACTCAAAAGGTACAGATGCCGTTTCTATTTTTCAAAAGTTAAATGTATGTAATTTATAAAATGTGTTTCAAATTTAATTACATTTATTCTTACCAGGGCAATATATGAAGGAGATGAGTATGAAAAATTTATGGAAAGACTTGATGCCAGGATAAAAAATCATGACAGGGACATTGAACGAATGTGTAATTTTCATTATCAAGGATTTATTGATTCTATTCGAGAGCTTCTTCAAGTGAGATCCAAAGCTCAAAAGCTTAAGGTATAGCATTTTATTATATACAAATATTTTTGCTGTTAATTATTTTTGACAATTTTAATTTATCATTCTTTCTTTAATGTTGTAAACAATAAAAACCACTGTTTATTCAGAATTTATCACATCCATATTCTTTCTTAAAATTTGTAATTTTAAATATTTTTTCGCCAACTATAAAAGATAAGATTCTGTTATCTACTTTTGTAAAAGAAAATATTGCTATCTACGAATGTGTGTGTATATGCAATTTTTAGGTATTGCGATTCATTATAATGAGTCTGTGGTGATTGGATACTTTAGAGGGCAATAGATAGATACCTTCTTAAAAGCACAGATCTCTGTTGGAGTCCTCATAATATCCAATATTGTATTTGAGACATATTATAGAATATCCTCAGAATGTCCCAGGAATGTACTTAAGGACAACTTCAAGATGTCCTGAGGAGAAGATGTGCTATTGTGTGTGTGTGTGTGTGTTTGGGGGGGGGGGTACTGAGAGCACATTCACACTGTCATAATCCATTGTGCTCTTAAATTTGTGTTTCCGTAAATCATGTCAAATTATCAAATATTTTCATTTTAATTGTTTAAGAATTTAATCAATGTTTTCATATTTGTAATTTGTATCATATTATGTGTATCTATAGGTATCGGATGTTTATAGTGTGTTATCAGGAATGATGTTTTCAATAGCTAGATTGACACTAAACAAATAGCTGCTATATTTATTTACTATTACTTTCTTTTTTTATTTACAAATTTTTAAAATTTAAGTTGGAAGTAACACAAGGACAATTAATTCATTCTACCTGCCAATGATGCACCCCAAAGCTTGATTTTAAAATTTTGGTATAAGGAAATTTGGAAATTGTTCACTTATCTTTATTTAAAGAATTGAGTTGAGGTTTAGTGTTATTTTAATGCTTAGATGAAAAGGTAATTGGTATGTTATTTATTTTTTTAAAGCGATTTTTGTTAACATATTTATGCAACATTTAACTATGTTCTGGTCATCACAGAGTGTTTTATTATGAAGATTTGTTTTCACTCTCCCAAAAACATATTTTTTTAAGACAAAGAAACTGAATTTGAATCAAATGTAAATTGAGTAATAATATATTTTACTGTTACAATCATAAGAAAAGCAAAGTAAATAATAAATTGAGAAATGTATGCTTGTTAAGGGAAGGACGTACCCAGGATTTTATTTCGGGAGGGGTCCAGAGTTAGGGTTTCATTAAATCACGTGGGGTGCAAGGCTGTGGCATTTTCAGGACCATTTAACAATTATTATAAATACGTTTTAAATTGAGCATCCTTTTGCCCCTCTCGTAGAAGCCTTCTGTTAACTATAGTTGAAACCATTACTTAAGCAAAATTTAAGCTTTTCCTGGAATTTGAGTTTAAGCTTAATTTTTTAAGTATCAAAATTTTAAATCACAGTTCATACTGAATCCACACGAAAAAAATGAAATATTGTTTTAAGTATATTTCGCATATTTAAAACATCATTCGATTCCTTAACACTTGAATAGTAACTTCAGCAAATTTTGTGTACTTTTGTCTATCTACAAATGGCTCTGGAAGTATCGAAAGATTTCTCTTTTTACCGGGAAGAGGGTTAGTTATAATTCTTGGGTTAAAGCCAATTGACTATGCTAGTGTCCTAAGCCTATGGGTGGAATTTTCATTAGGAGGGTTCTTTCATTAGGTGGTCTTAGCCCATATTTATGCAAAAGGGTGAATTTTATTTGAAAAACCCATAAGCAAAATATTTGCTGAAAAAATTAATAGTTTAACACTTTAAAAATTAATACTTTACACTTTAATTTTGCTTGTTGTTACTGACAAGTAAACCTTCTCTCCTTTGATACCGGTTTACCGGACACCCATATATTTTCTAAAAGCTTATGTCACAAGTAGAAAAACTGTGAAATCTTAGGGGCAGAGGGACAAGCGTACAGGAGCTACAGGACCCACAAAGTATCAGTAAAGTGTGTATAGATGGCCATATTCCCGTAATGACGTCTCCATTTCTTGTATGTTCCCGTATGTTGCTATCAAGTACTAATGTATTGCAGTCTTCTTCTTACATTACAGATGGATCTTAAAGTCGTTTTGGCTGCCTTGGTATCCCGATTCGGAACAAGCAATCAGTCTGCGAACATCCAGAAATCGGAGAAAATGAAACACATAGCTACTCTCCTGGAGAATTATATGGAGATTGTGGAAGAGATCGAGACATTAGGATTTGCTAGAGGCGATGTAGAAGAATAGGACGAGGAAATGGATTTCGGAGATGACGGTGTCGATAAGGAACAGCAATGTTCGTCGCAACAGTCACCATCCTCCATTTCTATAGAGACGTATTTTGGCCAAGTATGCCTGATGACAGGAAGAAAATTCTGCTTTTAGGGGATCCATGGTGTTCTAACACAGGTCATGCATTGTCTGCTTCCGAAGTACCTGATGGTAAAGTCCTACAAAGAGAACTGGTACCTGAAGGATGTACGTTAAAGATCCAGCCTCTGGATATTCATTTTTTCAGACACTACAAATTTTTTGTTCGTTACATAACGGACACAATCATTATCGAGACACAGGAGCACATGTAGAATCGCGATAGTTTTCCGGCTCTGCAGTCATTTTCCTTATATCAGTTCAACGCTCCTCGTTTCAAGAACTTGATTAAGTATGCTTTTTATAAGTGCGGATATCTGGACAACGAACCTGGAATGTGGATTACGCCAATGGATTACTGCTTCGATTCACTGACGAATGATGCGTGTGAAAAGTGTGCGGCTATCGCTTTTGTAAAATTTTCCCCATTGTGAACTGTCTTTCTGGCCGTCTCACAGTTTATTTGATGAATTGCACATTGATTGCCTCTTGTACTAGATTTTGTTTGAAGTCCATAACGAGTCACATTTTGAACATCCCAACGTATATTGTTTCTTTTCAACGAGTTGTTTCTTCTTTATTTTGAGATTTCCACCTTCTTATCATATAATTAGTTCATACAAATACGTGAAACGAGCATTTTAACGACTTTTGGTATCATGCTTTGAACACTTTACTGATATTTTGTGGGTCCTATAGCTCCTAAACGCTTATCTGTCTGCCCCTAAGATTTCACAGTTTTTCTACTTGTGACATAAGCTTTCAGAAAATATATAGGTTTCCGGGAAACCGGTATCAAAGGAGAGAAGGTTTACTTGTGAGTTTACACCTGATATACATGCTTTAAGGTTGCTTAAATTTAAAAAAAAAGTGATTTTTCGGAATTGGTCGTTATGTGTGTTGGTCTTCTTCTAACATTTTAGTCATTCTATCTTCGAAATGAATAAAGATAGAACAACTAAACTTTAGAATTAAGACAGGTAAAATGTAAAAATGATTTTTCCAACTTTTGGTAAAATTAGAAAACTGGTAATGGGATCATAAGATAAATCCATATCTCAAAAACAGCTTTTACTTTGAATAAAATGTTATACATTAAGAAAGCAAATAATTAAATTATTTGCGCTATAAAAATTAAAAAAGGTACATCATGTTTTGCTTCTACTTTTGTAGAGGTAAGGATGTTCTTTTATGTATTTGATAAAGAATGATTAACCCTTTGCACTCGAGGCCTTTTTAGTTCCGGCGAACCAGCAGCACGAGGCAATTTTTCTCTTATATACTGAATGACTTATCATTAACATAAATGATTTCACAAACAATTTAATTCTTAAATTTTTTTATTTAACCATTTTATGTAACTTTATACATCAAAGAAGGACGTTTGTTAAACATATTAAACATTACCACATCAAATCAAAAAGTGATCGAGAGTTACCTGTCAAGTGCAAAGGGTTAATCTTTCAAAATTCATTGTTTTTGGGGGCTGATCCAGGCAAAAATAGGGGCCCTTAGCTGGCCCTTCACAAAATTCCGCTTCAAAAATAAGTTTGCTTCACAAAATTCAAATCTATAAAATAGTCTCCTTTACAAAATAGAGTTCCAAAATAGTATATGTGAAGTAAATATTTCTTTATTTTCTTTGCATATAATGTGTGAAAATTTGTTTTATTGCTTGTAAGATCATATAAGTATGTTGTATATGTGATATACTTTTCTCTCTTTTGTGTAGAATGAAGTGGCTTTGACTGATGATGAATTGCAGCAGAGTGCTAAGAAAGTTATGCAGAAAGCTGAAGAACTAGTGAAACATAGAAAAATTCAATATAACATATCTTGTGCTATAAATAACTTAAATCTTTGTCAGCCTGTTTTGGAAATGTATTTTAAACTGATGCATCAAATGAATGAAAAAAGGTATTTTGTTTCTTATTTTATCAAGTTTTATGACCTACAAGATTGTTTATTATTAAAGGACTCTATTATATTTTGTTTGTGTTTTTTAATTAGAAATATTTTTCATTTTTATTGTTAATTATGCATGCTTTGGTATGATAATGAAAAAATCGATCCTTTCCACAAAATTAAATTTATATTTAATAGCTTAAAAGCTGCAAAAAAGTCTCTAGGGGTGCAAAAATATGTTTGAACGTCTGAATAAGTTGTTTCAGAGGATGTTTTGACTGACTGGGAGAAATTTTGAATATTTTCTTTTGAGAAAATAAAATTGTAAGTCTAAAATAACAATTTACTACTTTGCAATACTTATAATATAAACTAACAGCTGTATCTTTATGTTATAGTGTATTCTTTTAAACTCTTATAACATGGAATAAATTTCTTTGTGTAATAAAATAGATTTGTGCATTATTGAGGTAAATTTAAAAATTTGTAAAACCATAAGGTACAATTATTCAAACTTTACAATAAATTGAAACTGTACTGCAAGATTTTTTCAAGATGAGAAAACATAAAAAAAAAAAAAAAAATTGTAAATATATTATTGATTTGTAACAAAATATTTTACTTACTTTCCATGCTTAAATGAGAACATTCACATACATTACTCTGTTCATAATATAAATTAATGTTAAAGAAATCGTAATATGTTTGATGATATTTAAAATTTGTTATATTGGTTGTTTTTAAGGTCTACTTGATAAGAAAAGTTCTTTTTAAATAAAATTCCTAAAGAATTAAAGGGAAATAGAAATTGCCTAAATTGAATTTTTTCATTTCCCAATTTCTATTTAATTCTGAAAAACTTCAAATTATTGTACATAGAAAATTACACCTTACATAGGTGTAATATTTGAAGTTATTTTATGTATTTTTTGGTTTTGTAAATATGTATAGTATATGTGTGTACTACTTTTTTTTTTCTTTGTTTTTAACATCGCATCATTAGCTTGTATTATCTTCCATATTATCAAATGGACAATTATTTTTATAGAACTATGCAGATTAATAGGGAAATATGCAAATAATATTAATAATGAGCTAATATATTAAATAGCATTTAATTATCAATTGATTTTCTTGAAAAAAGTTTTGAACCTCTCCCACAATTGTTGAATTGCTATACCCTTGTATGCATTTATTATTATCTTAAATGTTTTTGCATATCAATTTCAAAATTAAAATTTGTTTTAAATTTCAGTTATGATTTCAGTAACTATTTTATCACTAACTAATGTGATTTTTTTTTTTTTTTTTAAACCCATGTTTATTATTTTCCTGTTATGTTTTAAATATTATAAATTTAGAAATATTAGAATAATTTCAGATACTATCCTGCCTTGAAAATTCTTGAACAGTTGGAACATACCTATTTGCCTCGAATTAGTAGATATCGTTTTGCTCAAACTATGAAAGCTGCAATACCTGTCCACCGAGAAAAAATTAAAGAGGCATCAAAGTCAGATTTAAATGACTTTTTGGAAAACGTACGGAGAATATCTCCAATGATTGGTGAAAAAGCTATGAAACATGTAAGTTTTATGATATTGATTTTTTTTTTTTTTTTTTAAATAGTTGCCTACTTTGAATAAATTTTACTTTTTTTATGTATTGCAGTCCATCTGTATATTTTATGGATCTTTTTTTATTCTACACATAGCTTTTTGTATTCCATGAAGCCTTTTATTTCTCTTTAAATAAATAGGTGTGCCATAGGAGAGTAGTAATTGTTTGACATTAAAACTTACTTTTAATTATCTTATCTTATTTTTATTTTAAATTGTTATTTAGTACCCACGAGTGTTTTAATGCCTGTTTTAATTATAATTTAATTATATTACTATATAAATAGTACTCACTCCCAATTATCTGAATTATGCTAGATTCAGGTTATGTTGGATAGTCATACAATAATTGAAAATAGAAATTTTTTATTTTTTAAAATAAGGGTATATATATCAATATTAAAAATAATTTGTGTATATAATTTATATTGAAAATGAGATACAAATAAAAACGAAAAGAATGTATAGAAAAGGGAAGATCATTTGTAATTATGCCCACAGCCATTTGGAATATATTTTTTCAATGTTAATTAATACAAATGAGTAATTTTGAGGAAACCCTTTAATTGATATTCACATGAACTTTCTAGCCCTATTCTTGAAAGTGTCTCATTTTTATGCCAATTATGGCTGTAAATTCAACTGTCAATTGTGGAATAATTGGTGGCAAAACTTAATACTTTCTCCTCTCTCTTCTTTTCTGCTTTTTGAACAAGACAAGATATCAATAATTTAGCTCCCTCCCCCCTTTTCCCATATGTGCTTTATATGCAAAAAGATTTTGGAATCTTGTATTATAAAACTACTTTAATGTCATAGTCATCGTCTTCAAGTTCAAATAATTAATATGTTGCATTATCAATAACACTCAGTGTTTATATAACCGGAGAATCATTTGAAAATTTTCAGATTCAGACAATATGAACCCTAAGAATCAATATAAAAGAATAAATGCATTAATAAAATTATAGGAAGACCTTACTTGAAGTTGGCAGCAGAAAATTTTTTACTCAGGGTCCCAAGCATCATCAGCTGCTCCGATGATGTTGCTGCTAGTACTTGTATCAATTAATAACAGGAGACTTGGCATTGGAATATTAAAACCCGAATAAACTACTACGTCAGAAATGCCAAAGAAAATGTTTGAGATGCATACAGCTGTTTCGGTAGCCTTAAGCGAATTCTTTTTGCACTGAAGATGGTACACTTAAGGCAGGCTACCGAAACAGCTGTATGCATCTCAAATATTTTTCTTTGGTGTTTCTGACGTAGTAGTTTATTCGGGTTTTAACTTGTATCAATTATTGAAGTTTTTAAGTTTTAAATTAAAATATAAAACAGAATAAATACATTTGTTGGGGAATAGCTTACATATTTTTTAAATGAATAAAGCTTTATAAGCTAACATTTTAAATAAGCTTGCAAAGTTTTCATTCAATGCAGTATTTAGGTACATTTTCTACAATTACACGAGTACAGCGAACAATGGGCACCCTGTCACAACATAGTGCTGGTGGGCGTGATGCTGCCCCGGGGCTTCATCAGTTGGTGTGTTGGTCTGTGAAGATTCCTGCTAACTGTTTCTTGCTTTTCTTGAATCTAACATGTTGTGCATCTAGTGTTGATGTATATGCCAGTCAAATCGAATTTACATTTTTCACAGACTAACACACCAACTGATGAAATCACAGAGCTCGGAGGTGAAAGCAGTGATGGACCTCCAACTCTTGTGACCTGTAGCAAAAATCTCACTTGGTATCCTGCTAATTGGAGCCCTTCCTATATTGAGGCCCTTTGCACTTCTTCACTTAAATTTATTGCTATAAAGAGGGATTGAAGTAAGATTTATTCTGAAGCCAAACCCAACAAGAATGTCAGGAGCACTGGTCCCGCTTGCTTTACCTTAATCAAGGCTTTACATAAGAGTTTTATTTTGTGCTTTTGTAGTTGTTGCTCTATGGTCACATTTTGTACATTAAGATTGTTTAGACAGCAACCTATTGCTTAAAGTAGAATTGCAGTGAGTTTTTCGGGGTAAGACAACTTCACAAGATATGTACTTAAAAGTTAAGTTTCTTCAGAGGCCTGGGGCAGACCCCCCCCCCCCCACCCACCCACCCTTAGTACGCCACTGGGTGAAAGGTCTCTGGAAATGAAGTATGTAGTTTTTGTTTAAATTTTATTTAAAAAAAGGTATACATATTAGGTTACAAAAATTGTGTTTACTAGTTTTTTATAATTAAATATTTTTTTTTTTCCTCTGTTGATTTCAGTGAAAATTTCATTGCTGCATAAATTAATACTTCTGCAGAAACTTATGATGAAATATACCATAACAATACATAAAATATTTCATAAAAACTTGTTTAGTTGACTTCAAACACCAATTCTCTGTTGGTAAAATTAGTCCTTCTGTCTTTTCTTGTGATTTGATAACCTTAAAAAGTGTACAAATTGTTTTGTTTCCTTCTCACCCTCACCAAATGAAAGATTTGTCAGCATCTGGCTGTATTTAAGGAAAAAAAAAGCTTGTATTTAATGAAATTTGTGTAAAAGAATATATAAAAAGATTGTTTAAAAGGCTGAAATTATTTTGCAGAAGGCTAGTCTTTTGAGTGAGTGTGTTTATGATAGATAAGGACTGAGCTTTTTTCTCTTATCTATTATATTAAATAAACTTTAAATTTCATAACCATGATGCAAAATCGTAAAATCTTTAAAAAATATCTTAAAACCCTTAAAACAATGTATAAATGGAAGAATATTCCTAGGTCTATTTTCAGTACACTTTTAAAATGTAAACATGTTTATGAAAATGTTACTCCATGTTATGCAAAGCTATATAAAAATAATAAAATTTTGTAGTAAAACAAGGGAAAGTATATACTATTATTTTCAAAAACTATAAATTCTCTGTACTTTTGAGAAAAGATTTTGTCAGCAAATCTGAATAATTATATTGATTTAGTTTCTTTTCTTTCTTTTTCTTATTAATTAACATTTTATTTTCCTTTGTATTTATACTGAAATTTGTAATATTTTTTAACAGCAATCTGAACAGAGCAATGTAGATGTTGAATTCAAATGGAAAAACAAGAAAAGGAAAGCACCACCCCCTCCTAATCCTTTTACTGGTGAAATAGAACAATTTCCTGATGAGTTGTCATGTGATGATGGAGAAGATTTAAGTGCTCAAGATATGATAGACTTTTCTCCAGTTTATCGTTGTCTTCATATCCACTCAGTTTTGGTTTGTAGTTATTAATTTATGTAAAAAATATTCAATAATTTTATTTATCTACCTTTTATTTTATAATATATTTTATACTGCTTGAGTGTTTGATTTCTTAATGGAGAATATTTAAAAAAAATTATTCAAATTACAAAAATTGCAGTTAATAAGGGTTCAAACAAATAAAAAACTTATTTTTAACAAATTTCTTTCTTTTTATTAATTTTTTCTTTGTAAGTAGCCCCATAGCAGAAAATGTGAGACGTGCGTCGCATATTTTTTCTTTAGTCTGCATATTATTTCTGAAATAGTATTGTGCAAAGATTCCAAGTCTCCCGATTTTGGCAGGAAAGATGGAGATTTTCTATCTTTCACCATCTATAATATAAATGTCAATATTCATTTTAAACACACTTTAATAGGTTATAGAACCTATAAATAGGTAGAATTCTTCAATATCTCTCACTCATGCAATTTCTTATGCATGATTTGACCATTTTTATAAAATGTCTGTGTGTGACAGAAATTTTGTGGCAGCTTTAGCTCAATAACTAATGCACAGAATTTCATATAAATTCCAATGTAGTTGCACCTTAGCATAAATTAATGCTTTATATGTAGTTACACCTTAACATAAATTAGTCAACCTTTAGTGCAAATATCTTAACAAGTGACATTGCCGTCTCATTGTATATTTTTTAATATGGCAGCACAAGACAAATTTATATAAATGTTCACAAAAACAATTATTTTTTCCAATTTTTGAAATTGGAAAATAAATAAATAATAATAAATATATATAGAATAGTCAATTAAGAAAACATTTTGTTTGTATTGGAGCATTGCTTATCTCCCTCTTTGGAATAATACCTATATTCAAGGGTGTAAATTTTCAATATGAGCATTTTTTGATGTCACCTGTTGGGCACAAAATAGATTTTCTGACATCATTTAGTGTTATACTTTGCTGATATGAAAATTCACTTGGATTCATCATGGGAAAAATAAATTTGCTGTGCGGGAATTTGTATATTAAAAAAGTTTTGTGATGACCACAACATATAAGTTTAATAAGTTTTTTCAGTCTCTTTTATTCAATGATGTTCTTTCGATTTTTAAACTTGAATATCTAAAAGTATTTTTCTGATTTTTAATATATAAGTTTTGCATGTTATTGCAGTATATTCTAAATGTTAATATAAGGATTCTGGTGTTAAATTGATGTATCTGGCTTGTGGTTAATACACTGAAACTCAAAATCTTCTTAATAATAAAAACTGAAATTTTCGTGGAATAGCACTCAAAATTAATATCATAGCTACAAAAATATATTGAAATAAAATAAATTTTTTCCTTGGTTTAGAGGAATGAATATAGTAGGATGATGATTTAGCAGAAAAATATGACGTTGCAATTGCAACAGTGTATTAACACTTTGCAGACCAAACAAATTTCACCTGAGTATAAGCTAGCCACCACACATTTTTTAACAGCTACAACTAATGGAATTCCCAAATATAGGCAACAACAAAGCTTTTATAAAAATTTGAAGAAACAAAATGATGCTATAATTAGAATTCATTTATTTTAATTCAAATGACATAAATTTGATCCAATAATGTTTAGTGATTCTTTGAAGTGTGCTGTTGACGTTAAACATAAGTTTGTGCAATGGTACTCCACAGCTTTCACGTATATATCACTTACACATTTAATAATTTTCTACTATATAATGTTTTTACTCGTTCTGTTATTTTTAAATAGTTGTGGTGATAATTTATTGTGAGCAGAGAAGCGAAGTGGACAAGACCATCAAAGTATATTGGAAATATTCTGAAAATCATACATACATTATTGCATTGTATTACAGTAGCTGCGTTCTTTTGGAAGGAGTTTAAGGAATTCCCAAACGGGAAGATCTCCCCCTATCAGTCTACAAAGTGTTAAGAAAAAATAAATTTTATCATGATTTGAAGCAACTGAAATAAGTCTAAAAGATAATTTAAAAGAATAGATGTAATTCTATGTAAAAACCTGACAGCTGGAGATTTGTCAGTTTTATTTCTTGGCCCTTGCTATAAACTGCCAAATTATAGTCAAAACATTTTTCTAAATTAGAGAACAAGTAGTTATAATAAATAACAAAAAAAAAAAAAAAAAAAAAATTAATAATATTAAAAATAATAATAATAAATTCAAACCGAAAAAAAATGATACTTTTCTGTTATTGGGATCATATTCAGGTAGAATAAAAAAAAAAAAAAAAAAAGTAATAAATTTGGGATATTAGTATTTAGGTGTTATCCCTTCAGTAAATAAACTAGCGGCAATATTAATGAATTTTTGCTGAAGTTAATTTTCATAAGTAATTTAAATTATATTTCAGGATTCAAATTGCATTATTTTGATAAAAAACAGTCAAATTTTAAATAACATTTTTTTTTTTATCGTAGCATCCGGCCTCAATTTTTGAGTTGGTGAATTTGAAAATAGGTTCATTTGGAAATATTGACCTCTAGGTGAGCAAAGGCAGACTAGTTATAAATATTGGAATTATATGAATTAAAATGACAATTAACACATAAGAATATGCACTGTTTCAACAGCTTCTTCCAGAATATTAATAGTATAAAAGTAATATGAAGCTATTAAATTTTCGAAAATATTATCATTAGACAAATATCTAATTTAATATTGCTAGCTCAAGATCATTGCTACTTTATGGCAAGGTAATATATTATTTTGTGAAATTTTTATTTCATTTATTTCTTTTTATTTTTCAGATTTGGTTGTCATATTATCGTTATTATTTTATCTGTGAATATATATATATTTTTCTAATTCAGTGGTTGAATTAGGCTTCTTTTCACTTTTTATTTAGGGTGAAAGGGAATCTTTTGAGCGATATTATAGAAATCAACGAAAGCAACAAGCAAAATTAGCTCTTCAACCCTCCACAAATATGGTAATGTAATTTTAAAATTATTTGCAGTTTTATTTAATTATTATTTTTAAAATATTAATATTTCTAATTATTTCTGAAATAAATAACGTCATATTTTTAAAGCTAAATTTATTTATAACTACAGTTGCAAATATTTTAGTAAAAGTATGAGTTTTGGCTAAAATACATCTCTATTACAAAGCTGTTTGCTATACTAAAATATGTGAGAACTGTAACTTATTTTAGTTTTTAAATTTGCCTATGTAGATGCAAAACAAGAATTTAACATTACAATTAATAAATCATATTCATTAAAATGTCATGCTGGTATTGTATGCAATTATAGAAAAATAACTATTTTTAGAAAAGTGTAAATATAAAAGTATTATGATTTTAGATTAAACTACACAGAAGGTAACATAATTCTGTAAATTTAATAAATAAAAATAGAATATTCACCTTGTGTTCTTAAAAAAAAAGAGAGAGAATTGAGAGGGTAAAAATTAAAGCATGTAGAAGTTGTTAATGTATGCTATTTTTTATTCATGCCATTGCTGTTCATTCTCTCATAATAAAATTTTAATTATAGAATGAAACAATTGATGGTTATAGAAGTTATTTCAGCGGTATTGTTGGGTAAGTATAAAAATTTGGTACCAAATTTATTTATACGTCTCAATAATTGTATTAATAGAAATGCGTAATTTATAAATTTTTGATTTGATTTCTTTTAGTGTTCCTTTTATATTTGGAAGCATTAGAGCCAGTTTTTTTAAATTTTCATTTGTTTAAATTAAAAATTTCTGTATTGTGCATAATTTATTTAGTTAAACAAATAATTATATATACAAAGTGCCCACTAAAGTCTGCTCTCCCTTTTTTTTAACTGCTGAATGGTTGCAGCTACTGCCATAAAAATGGTTTCTAGGTACAATAAAGTGGCTATGTGCTAATAGATGCAACAGTGCCATCTGATGGAAAACAGCAAAGTTGATGTTCCTATCTCAAAAATAGTATGAGATAGGGGGGAAAATTAATTAAAGTTTTAGAGCATTATCGACTTAGTACGAAAAGACACCTTGTAGAAAACAGAACACTTATGGCCATATCGCATGAGAGATTCTCATGCAACATTTCACCCATCACAATACAGCAATGCATGGGGACAATTCAAGGTCAGCAGGAAATAAACTTTATTGACTGTCACTTGGAAAAGTTTATTACGTTGTTTGCTAAAAATTTGAGCGAAAATTCTCGTGTGATATGGCCATTAAAATGGGCATTTGTTCACAATTTTCTACACAACATAATATGTCAAAATGATCTTAGAAAGAAAAAGACTACTATTCATCACCAAATACCTTTATTTTCATTATTCAAAATCTGCTGTAATAATGCCTATTTTAGACCTTTATTTGAACTTTACGTTGCACATGTTGTGACGTAGCAGGTGTCACTTATGCTCAGGGATGTTTCTCTTCAGAGGGTACCCCTGATTTCAGGGTTCTTAATCTAATCCATCTATTTTCACATTTCCAAAAAAAAAAAAAAAATCTGTTTTCATTGATTGTTTGTCATCCAGTTGATATGTGAACAAATTGTATATTTTTATTGAATAGCAGATGCAAAATGATTGAGGGCTTCTGGACTAAATAATGAGTATTATTTGATGAAATTTAGAGTTATTTTTTATTTGAGATTGAAGATTTTTATCATTGTTCAAATAATGATGTAAGCGTGGGTGTGCATCGCAGCTGATGGACAGAAATTTGAACATAAAAAATAAAGCTCTCTTGTGATAACTAGCTGTTTTTCTTAGATCATTTCCTCATGTCACAGTGCAGGAAATCACAGATAAACAAATTCACATTTTAAGCATTCTTGTCCACATGGGGTCTTTTGTACTAACTTGATGATGCCTATAACTTAATAATTAACTTTTTCCAACTATCTTGTGCTACTTTCAAGATAGGAACGCTAATTTTGCCATTTTTCACCAAGTAACAGTATAAGTGGTCATATCTAGTAGCACAGTCACTTTTACTATGTCTATATACCAGTTTTATGACTATAGCTGCAACAGTTCGGCAGTTTTAAAAGGGTGGAAACAGACTTTATTGAGCATCCTGTATATAATTTTTTTATTGTATATTGCATTAATTCTTTAATATTTTGCTGCTTTTATAAATACTCTAGAAAATATTTTTTTCTTCCTTACCTTTCGTTATGAATTTGTGTCCTAATAGATAATAGCAAATAAAATCGGAATGTTATAGAGCTTTAATTTGATCAGAATTAAATTTTTTGGGTTTTCAAAATATTAACTATGTTCAATTTGCCTTTAAAAAGTAAAATAGTCTAATGTTAATAATTTAAGAAATATATTTTTCCTTTATTAATTATTTTATGATGCTGTTAACTATATTAGGATATTTAGAAATTTTTATTCATGAATTCATCAACCGTGAATATTTATTTAAATCAAATTGGAGTGTAAAGGTTGATATTTCTATTTATTACCAACTATGTGAAAAATACCAGAGCCGGGAATCAAACCCGGGAACCTCCGCTTAACGCACGGATGCTCTACCACTGAGCTACCCTGGTTGACAACCAGCTAGGTACTTCTCACATGTGAGAAATAGAAATATCAACCTTTACACTCCAATTTGATTTAAATAAATATTAGGATATACTGTATTCATTAACTATTAATTTATATTAAGTTGTATGCTGTTCATCAGATTTTTTACCAATGTTTCAAAAAAAAAAAAAAAAAAAAAGAGTAGTGACCTTTGGTTTTTAAACCAGTAGTTTGTTTTTTAAACCAATTGCTAAGTAAAATAAGGTAGGCGATCATGTTTCAGTTTATATAACATTCTGCATAGGTTTTTGTATGAAATAATTTGCCAAAAATATTATCATAAGTAGTCATAATTATTGTGTTTGTATTTGATAAATTACTCTTTTGTGAAATTTCATATGTTTAAAGTATTAAATCTTACTCTTTAAAAAATCAAAGTTCGAGAAAGAAAAGCAAAATTAATACTTAGAAGAGAATTTACTTGAGAAGAAAGAGTTTGTTACTGAGATTTTATGTTGAATTCCTTGGATGATAACAGTACAAGTAAAATTTGTTTCAAATAATGCATATCTTTTTTTGAAGGTGCAGATGAAAAACCAATATAATATATTTAATCCCCTTTTCTTATTTTTGTAACTTGTACTTTAAAAGGTACATTATTATTGGAGAAACGTATAGATTAGTTTATTAACTCAATGTTGTCAAAAGGTGACTCTTACTCTGTGGGATACCATTTTATATGAATGTTTTTGCAATCTACCATTAGGCAGTATACTCTGTCTTACAATAAATTTTAATTGATTTTGATCGATATTTGAGCTTAGTTGTAGGCTGTCATTGGTTGTAATTTTATACAACTCGCTGCATCAGAAAAGTGTAGATTGTGCTTATTCAGTATTTTTTGCTTTTAAAAGTGCTCCCTCTCCCCCCCTTAGTTTTGTGTTAGAAAATGTTTTATTGTACAAGTTAGGTTATAAGGTTATTTGAGAATTGTTCTTGTTTTTTGAATCCAGAGCAGAATATTTCTCAAATTTCAAAAAGGCCCTTGAAATTTTAAAAAGAACTTTCAATTAATAAATTCTCAATTCCTACTCATCAATTTTGAAGTATTTTTACTTAGCATGGACATTCTTTTTTATTCTGACAAAAATACTTAATGATATTTCTTTTTACTTTCTGAACACTATAGTGAGGAAAGTATTGTAATCATGTCAAAAATCCGAATTTGAGATTTTGATGTTTCTATACGTTTCGAAGTCCCCTGAGTCCGTTTTAAATATTTTTACGATGATGTATGTGTGTGTGTGTATGTGTGTAAGTGAACATGCTAGCGTCTAAACGCTTTGTTCGAATAAGCTGAAAGTTGGTACGTATATTGTAAGTCACCATAGTACGAACCCTATTGATTTTGGTGAATCTAACCCTTATAGTTTTTTTACAGGGACACCAGGAAAAATTCTTTATCATTATGGCCTATAGGGCCAAATTTTTAAAAGTGCGATAGCGTCTAAATGCTTCATTAATCTGAGAAAAAAATTTGTACACATGTTATAGGTCACAGTTGCACGAACAGTATAGATTTTGGTGAATTTGGCACTTACAGTTTTTTTACAGGGGCACAAAGAAAAATTCTTTATCATTATGGCCTATGGGTCCAAATTTTTAAAAGTACGATAGCATCTAAATGCCTTTTTCAATTGAGCTGAAAATTTATATGAATATTATAAATCACTGTTACACTAACTATAAGCATTTTGGTGAATCTAGTTTTTATAGGTTTTTACAGAGACACAACGAAAAATTCTTTATCATTATGATCTATGGGCTCAAAGTTCAGTAGCGTTAAATAAAACATTGTGTAATATATCGAGAAAAATACTCAAACACTCTATTATGGTTTTCTCTCTTTTTTTTCTTTAACAACTCCTCTTTCTTTACTTTATTTACAAATCTGTTAATTACTCAATGTTCGGAAAGTCGAGTGGAGTCACTCCAAATTTTTTGTTTTGTGTATATAATTTGCCATTTTAATTTTCATAATATATGATGAGGGCTTTTTTTTTCATTGTAGTTTTTTTGTTGTGGAAGATCATGTTTTGAATACTGGTAATGGTCTTGTTACTCGAGCCTATTTAGATGAAGTGTGGGAAAATGCATTGTCAAAAATAGTTGCGTCATTAAGAACGCCATCTGTAAGTTTTTACTTTGTTATTTGAAATGTTATGAGTATTCTTATTTATGTAAAATAATATAAATGGTATATTAATATAATAATATAACATTTATAAATAATATTGGCCATCAATCAAAGAGTTTAAGCAGTTTGCCATCTTCTTGTCTTGCATCAGGCTCAGATGATATTTCTATACATTTTTACTTTTAAACAATGTTGTCATGGATTAATCTGTAAATTCAAATATCGAAAAACTATAAAATTATAACTCAAGGAGTTCAAATGTAAAAAATCTTTTGGCTTTGAATAGCCAAATATAATGCAATTTCTAGTATGCTTTGTATTCCAGTTACGAAATTTAGATTCACATAAAAAATTTAATTCCTTTTTTTTTTTTTTTCACCTACTGGAATGTAATTGAAGGTTAAATAAAACAGAAGGGCATTAAAAAGCAAAGCATTTTGCAAACACAGAATATTTAATGAACAATTATTTACAGCATAATTAAATACAAAACTAGTGCACAGTGCAAATTAGCAGGAATGAGCTATAAGCATATAGTTGACAGAATCTCAAGCTCAAGTGAAAGTCTAGTATATCATCGTTCTTGAGGAAGAAGAGTGTTTACGCCACATCACACATGACCACTGATGTTAAAGGAGCAAGAGAAAAAGTTCACACATTCATGTATTCCTCTGTATATTTTTTGAATACGAAAGGTAGACTTTTGAATACGAAAGAGCAAATAAACATCATTAGAGAAGCAGTTATTTCTATAATTCCCTACACAAATCATGCTTCATAAGTCAGTCAGCTCAAAGAATGATAAAAATCATAATATCCACTACCAATTTTATTTTTACATCAGTGAATCATATACATGATTCAATAAATTGTCTTCTTAAGTATTCAGAAAATATGCATTGCATTTTTTATTGCTGAATATTCCATTTCAACAATGCAACAAACTTTAGCATCATTATTCAATCCTTCAAAATTTGGTAGCCCATGTCTCTAGCTTGAACAAAGTGCCCTTAAATCCATACAACATCAAAAAGAATCTTTTCAAGATAAGTAGATTATCACTGTTTCTTAGATAAACAACAGTTTTCAGGAAGTCCTTTTACTAAATGTTACAGGAGGTGACAGTAGGGAACCAGAATGAAGAATTCTGTAAATCTACACCAAATTGTTTATTTTTATTGCTTGCATGGGTGCAGTAATCATTTGTGTTTGCAGTCCCAAGAAGATAAAAGTACACATTTAATCATTCTTTGGGATTGTGTGGATAAGCATCTTCCATTTCTATGCAAGCTATAAATTGCCGAGAAAGGTTGTTTTCCTTGCTGTAATGTGGTTGATGAGTATTGCTAGTCTTGTATGGAAAATGTGTTATTCACTTATATATTCCCTGGGTTCTTCCACTTTCTACTGTTGGATAACCTGCCTGAAGTTTGTGACTTATAGGCCACCATGGCAGAATTTAGGTGATGACACAGCAACATTGTTGCAGAAAAGTAATTGTCACTTGCAGAAAGATTTTCTCAAAATAATTAAAAATTTTCCCAGATTTCTGTAGAACACAGAAACCCGTGTCTTATATTTAAGATTTCTTCTGCAGTATATTAATAATATTAATATCTTTATAATTAAAGACACATAGCATGTGTAAATTGGAAAATATATTGTTATTAAATAACATCTTGCAGAAAAGGTTTGTACGAACAAGGCTTGTCGCAGAAACCATAATAATATTCTGCCACAGGGCTTATAGGCATCTGTCCTTACCTTTGCAATATGCATAAATATCCATGCTTTTTAAATTACAAAATTGTATTTTTCATATTTTAATTTTTCACAAGCCATTTTGATGTTTAGTTTTAAGTTTTCTTTTTGCAAAATTGACTATGAAGACATAAAAGCGTTATTACTCTTTTGCCTTATAGGCAATCAGATTATGATATAATAGTATGTTAGCTTTTAACAGCCAGTAAGGAATGATAGTCCGTCCCCCCCCCCCCCCCCCCCCCACATACACACACCAATTTTAATCTTTCTTTTTTTTTTTATGAATTTAAATTAATCTGTTCTGTTATTGAGAATTTGTATAAAAGAAAATGTATATATATACAAGTATAATCACCTGCATTAGTGTTTGCAGATATCACTCACAAGTATTTTTACTATTGCATAATAATAGATTAGCAAATTGCCTATTGTGCTGATCCAAAATCTTAGGATAATCTTTATCCAAAATCTTAGGATAAGAGTTAAAAAAAAAAAAAAAAAAAAGTTTTTTTTTTTTAAAGGCAAGTTTATTTTATTAAGTAGAATGGATAATTTATTTAAAAGAAGTTACTTAGGTAATTACAATTGATGATTTACCTTTTATTTATTTATTTTTAATGCATTGATAAAACTTTTTCAAATAATAATAATAATAGTAATAAGTTGTAAATTTTATTTTTTTAAAACTTGTTTTATTTATTCAAAAACTTAAATTTCTTTAGGAGTATTATGATTTTCTGTTAATGTTTTAGTTTAATGTCAGGTTGAAAGAATATATCTTATTTTTTTTTTTAATACAAATAATTGGTTGTTTTAAGTTATGATTCAGATCACGATTTTTAATCATCTGATAACTCATTGATGTTTTAAGTCTCGTGTTTAATTTTGTTTTGCAAATGTTAATCTTGTGAGACATTTTAGAATTATAATTCTGTTTTTAGATATTCATATAAAATATATTTTTTTAGGATTGCTCTACAGACACTTCATTGATGTTACAGTTAAAGTGGCTCATAATGTTATTTAGTTATACACTTAGAGTAAGTATTGGAAAATTTCATTAAAGTATGAAATAAAAATTTTAATTAAATACTTAATATAGTAACTTTTTTTAACCCTTTATGTTCTAAATTATGGAAAAAAAAAAAAAAAATATATATATATATATATATATATTCAAAATAATATTTTTAGTTAGGTAAGAAGAATTTTTAAAAATATAAACAACAAAAATTATGCATATCAACTTCTTCATAATAATTATTGAGGATTTCATAGGTTGGTACTTTAACCCTCTGACTGCCTTTTGAAAAGGGCAAAATCGTAATGTTGTTTTCACTGTATAGTTTTTTTTCAATATATTAAAATCGTGTTTATTTCAACTTAAAAATGTAAATGTAAAATGTGAACATCATTATAATACTTATGACTAATATTTAAAACTTTAAAAACAAGCTAAATATTGATAATTATATAATTTTGAATTATAAGTGTATTTTGGAAAAAAAAAGAGAAGCTCAGTTAGATATATTTGTCAGCGGTGGTCAGATAGTTGATGTACAATTGGTCAAAAAAATAAATATGATAAATTAGATAAATAAAATCAGGACCTTGAAAAAAAATTCTTTTTTAATCATCTTTATATTTTCTCTTAAATTAATGATTGATTCTTGAGGTAAAATATAAATTAATTATGACACAAAGGAAGATCATGAAAAAATAGCTGTCAGAATCTTTGACAATACACTGTAAACCCTTTCTTGAGCAAAAAGAATTTTGTGTAGCATCTAGTACTACAGAGTGAGTAGTGAGATTAAAGTATACATGTTTGATCCTTGTGAGTAATTTAATAAAACTTTAAATATAAAGAGTTAAAATAATTGCCTTCCATTTCTTAGTTATATTTTAAATGTTTTAACATTTTTTTTTTTTTTGAGTTATCTAGCATTCCTATTATAATTCAGGGTATCTTACTGAATATTTCTTCATATTATTTTGAAAATAATGCTTACATTTTGAAAAAATAATAAAACATTTTAATGAAGATATTATTAACTCTTTGATTTGTTTATGAATAATGGATAGAGGAAGGGAGATGAGTAATGGTGCATGATGCGTGGGTAATTAAGAGTACATTGCGTTTGTTTATTTAACTGCGAACATCTTTCAAAATAGCGGCGATTTTTTCTAAGTGCCGTTTTATCGGCAAATGACCGTGAGTTTATTCTCTTGCTGATTATTTATCTAAAAAAGAGGCATGGTCATCAAAATACAAGAATAATTATTGATAAAAAGCTTACCTTCAACTCTGAAACATAAATTAACACAAAATTGACGTTAATTCACAAATAAAAAAACACCATTATATTGCTAAACTTGTTTAATTGAATACTATAAAATATTGCAGAGGCACCTACGATACAAATATTTATTTTATACTTTGAAGATTAATATTTTTACTTATTATTTCTTCGGAATCAACAAATCAACCACAATTCATATTATTTAATTTCAACCATCGTTGTTTTAGTTGATTTTATTTTTCATATTTTGCTTAAATGCATTTTTTTTATTGAATCCACATCGTTCATTTTTTAGTCTCAAAGTCACTGCTATTTATCTATTCGATGATTGATAACGATCCCAATCTTATTTTATTTGAGAGTTGAATCCAATTAGTAGAGAAGGCGACACACATTTAATTTTAATTAATCGTGCATTTTCATATTTCGTTGACGAAAACCGGTAACTATTGCAGGCATATAGAAGACACCATAGCATGAATTGATCTTGCGGAACAGCATATTCTCATATGAATCTTATGGAGTTCATCTCTTGATGTACTTAATCTTTTTATTTCCAAAAGATCACAATAGGAGTTAGATGATTGGAGAAACAGATGACTTTGCTGAATAAGACATTTTGTCCAGGAAACCTTTGACTTGTTATTTTGTGAAGAGCTAGTGTCCGGAGTATACTTATTTTCATTTAATTTATGATTAATTGGATGGATGGAATATGGATTTTGATGAGATGTCATATCCTAAATAAATTTTCAGTCATAAAGTAAGCAAAAAGCTCTACTACGGTTCGGGCCGCACCCAGCGATCATTTCTAACGGCAGAGCCGCTAGGCCGACCTCGAACCGCACGCTCCTTACTGTACGATGTTCTCCCCCAGAATGTGTCGGCATTCCTTCCCAACTCTCCCGCTTTCAGGTACCGAAACACCGGCAATTTAATATGCGCTCAAGTAGCTTGCTCCAAATGTTTTTAATTGGAGTTGATTTTATGAATAAAAGTTAATTAAAGTTGACGAAAGTGAATTATCTTTATTCACAATTTATTTTTGATTTATTGAAAGATTAATTTATTTTTTCTATTTTTTGTGGAAAATTTTGCGATGACGCTATTTTTGAAGATGCGGATGAATACTTCCGGAGGGCATTGAACTCAAGTAGAATTTCTTGGAATTTGTGGCGTCATAGCGTCAACGAGAGAGGGAAACGATGTATTTTTGAAAATACAAAATATCAGATATTTTTTAGAAATAAATAGAGGAATCCAGAACTTATTTAAATAAATTTTCAGATGATAATTCACCAAATATTTTGAGATTTATTCTGGATTTTGTGAAATATTTATTAATTATTTTCTGGGTTTATTAAATAATTTTTCAGAGCATATTAACTGAAAAAATAGATTTTTCTGAATTTTAAATAAATTATTTCTGGAGTTTAAATAATTATTTCCGATTTCAATTTTTTAAATAAATCGCCTCCGTTTTTATTGTTTTTTTATTAAAAATTCATATCTGAATTTTTGAAGGAAGTTTTAAAATGATGAATTTTTGAATAAAATGTTAAAAGTTTTTACCTTTTAACACATTTCATTAGTTCTACCTGTTACTGACTAGACGCTTGTTAATTTGCACATTACCTACTAGGCACTCGTTAAAGTGAAAATATATTTTATGTGAAAATATGTTAGTGAAAATATGTTTTTATTGTTTTTTTATTAAAAATTCATATCTGAATTTTTGAAGGAAGTTTTAAAATGATGAATTTTTGAATAAAATGTTAAAAGTTTTTACCTTTTAACACATTTCATTAGTTCTACCTGTTACTGACTAGACGCTTGTTAATTTGCACATTACCTACTAGGCACTCGTTAAAGTGAAAATAAGATCTATAGTGTTGTAATTTTACAGCACACTACGTTGTATTTGTTTTTTTTCATTAGGAAAAAAAAAAAAAAAAACTTTCTTTCTTTACTTATTTTAATCTGTATGTGTTTTAATTTTTATGTCTCTTAAAGACATATTTGTTTTAATTTTTTTATTTATTTCATCTTTTTTATTCTGTCCATATAAATTTGAAGATAATGATTTAATACTTTTTTAACGAAGTTAACAATACATATTTAAAATTATTGAAATTTGAATACCTTAAACACCACTTTGTGCTGGCAGAAAATCTTTTTTTGGCAGGAGATCCCCTCCTTCGATGGTGCCGATTGCACTCTGTGGCTGGCGGTCTTTCAAAAGTTGATAATCTCTTTTATGGATGTACATGTGACCCCCATAGCAGAAAATGTAAGACGCACGACTTACGTCGCAGATTTTTTTTGTAATCTGCAGATTATTTCCAAATCAGCATTATGCAGAAATTCCAAATCTCCCGATTTTGGCTGGAAAGATAACGATTTTCTATCTTTTTCCATCCACAACATAAATGTCAATATTCATCTTAAACACGCTTTATTAAATTCTAGAACCTATAGAGAGGTAGAACTGTTCAATATTTCTTACTCATAATTTTTTGTGACCCCTCCCCCTTACCCCCTGTTAACAATCGGCTATCATACAGATTGCGAAATCCTTGCGATTTCCATCCCCCCCCTCATCAGTAACATAAATATCTAAATCATTTTTTTAAACTTACCCCTTCCCGCTAACGATTGGTGATTAAACGTTCCACAAAATCAAAGCACTGTAATTTTTAAGCTTTCGCCATCCACAGCATAAATGTCAATATTCCTTTGAAACTTGCTTTATGAGATTCTAGAGCCTAGAAAGAAATAGAATTGTTAAATATTTCTTGTTCGTGTAATTATTGTTTTGCCTCTCTCCCCCTTTTCTTATTTCCAACTAGCGATCACCGATCAAATGTTCTGTAGTTGTTTCTCAGTCTTTCTTCATCCATAATGTAAATGGCAATATTCATTTTAAACTTGCTCTAATAGAATTTAGAAGTAGAATTGAGAGTGTAATATTTCCTATTCATGGAATTATTTCCCCCCCCCCCTTTTCTCATTTCTAGATAGTGATAACTGATCAATTCTAGAAACAAAAAGCGATAGAAGTGCTCACTATTTCTCACATATGTAATTATTTTTAGACTTAACTTGATGAATTTATTTATTCTTTCTCAATTAAATTATATAGTTATATTTATATCCATACCAAATGTGTAAACAGGGGGAGGGGGGGGGATGAAAAATAGATTTTTTAGGAACGGAAATTTTTTCTAAATCAATTTAAGAAAATTAATGCTAAGTTGATTTCATACATGTTTAAAGCTGATAATTAAATACTTATTAATGTATGTTAATGTACATACATAAAAATTTCATTCTATATATGTTTGAAAAATTAGTTTTTCTGATGGTATGAAATTTTTATAAGGTTTTATGTGGATATAAAAGTAACTGCAGTTATATTAAATAATTTTTTTCTGTTAATGAAATAATCTTGAAAGTGTTTAATGTAGATAAAAGCTATATATATAACTGTTTAGGTAGTCAATTTATTGAAAGTGATGCTAATAATGTCCAAGCAATCCACCAACCAATCATATTTACAGAAAATTTTCAGCAAATTTCTAATTTTAGCAATCAAATGTCAGTTAATAAAATTAAACCTCTGATAATTGGCTAGTACATATTCTTTGCCTCCCCACCCCCTCCTCAGACTCAAAATAATTTCGTTTTCCTCTCATTCTAATCATAATTATTTTCCATTTGCAGATGGAAGTGCCAGACTACGTGAAATTTATTAAATGAATCAAATTTTTGTATTTCTTTTGCAATGGGATATAAAATAAATATTCTTGTAAAACACAAATTGTGTATGAGAAATAACATTGTTAGATCATATCATCATTATAGCCAGCTGTTTTCCATAGCAAAATTAATATTTATTTACGAAAGTCTATATTTTCCCTCATTAGTAAAACTTTGAATTTTGAAGTCTTCGTACTAAGTACTATAGTTATTAATAGCATTTAAAAAGCTGGAATACATGCTATTATAATTACATACTTATAGAACTCACTCTTAAAACATTAACAAGAATAAAATCATAAGCATTCAGTGGAAGTTCAAATGAGGTCATACCTTTCCTCAAAAACTGAATCACTTTTCAATGATTCAATTTCTCAATCTATTTTGTCTTCCTCTTACCTCCTTTCATTTCAGATATTGAAAAATTTAAACTATAGAAGTACGTAAGTTTTTAAAAAAAATTATTTATTTTCAAATAATACCTATTTAATTTTTTTTAATGGGTAGATATACACACATATATATTTTTTATTATTATTAAAATAATACAATAAAGAGCACTATTTCTTAATTTAATTTTACGACCATATCATTTGTGTTTTTATGCTTTATGCACACACACATATATATCATATATATATATATATATTATTTGTATGTGTATGAATCCGATGTATAACGACGACTACTCATGAGTGGCCACTGAGTTCATCATGTCCAGTGGCCACTGGCCACTTCTAAAAATTTTAAGTCTTGACCTCTATTGCCCCCCCCCTCTAGCATTTGCTAACGATCTGTAAGGAAGTTCCCTGCAGAAGATTCCCATTCTTTCTCCATATACAGCATAACTGACAATATTCTGTTTAAATTTGCTTCATTAAATTGCAGAACCTATTTAGAGGCAGAATTGTGCAATATCACTCACTACTCATGTAAATTTTGTTATTGCACCTCTGAATATATACTAGATTTTGTATTGATTTCAAAATTTGATGATCCTGACGCACTTTTGCTTGAATACCAGTATTTTTATAAATGGTTCGCTAGCACTATAAAAAAAGAAATTTGATCTGAAAGGATCACAGGTTTTATTTGAAAGTCTTTTATTGAGCTGTCAAAAAAAAAATACCTGCGCTTATTAAGTTACTTAACTCATTGATGTTACATAACCCATTAAGTTACTTAACCCCGCTATATGAATCTCACTCAAAAATTTCGCATTTTAGTACGCTTTGGTTACAAAATGCATTCCTAATCATATATAATTTGAATAATTAAAAAAAAAAAAAAAAAAAAAAAAAAAAGTTATTTTGTTCAAAGATATGATACAGTTCCAAAATGGGAGACATGGCACCTAATGGAGGTAGAATAGATGTTGATAAACTCCATAACTCTTTTAAATTTCCTTGATCCCTGTTATAATTTAAGAAACGAATTTTTTAATTAATATCCATCATTTTAAACCCCTGCACTTGAATAATAAGTTATTTTTAGCGATTTTCTCTTCTTATGCAGTAGAAACGGATGGTTTTGTTTGAATAATTAAAAAAATAAATAAATAATTTGCATTACAAACTTTTTGAAAAAATTGCAAGCGAAGCTATGCACTTCAATGTTCAATGTAAAAAATAAATATATATATTTATCTAAATTATTGTACAGAAAAAAATTCGTAACTAAATGTTCCTGCAGCGGGAGTTTTGGCGCCTAATGGGTTAAATACAGTTTCAATTCCAGTATTACAAGTTTTCTGTGAAAAATGGGGCTCGGACATTGAGAAGGTGACAGTGGCAGATCTAGGGGGGGGGGGGCTAGGGGGCTGAAACTCCAACCAAAAAAAACTGACATTCACTATTGAATATTACAGTTGTAAACTTTTCATTGATCTGGAATAACATCTTGAAAAATCTTAACCCCCCCCCCCCCCCAAAAAAAAAAAAAAAAAAAAAAAAAAAAAATTCTGGATCCGCCACTGGAAGATGAGCAAAATGCAGTTAAGATGTACAGATGGCAATGACGAATAAACTAGAATTGCGTTGATATGAGAAAGTTTATACGTCTTAATGCCCCTCTATCTGGTTACACTTACACAGGAACCAGAAAATTTTAGAAAGTTGCATTAATTTCAATAGAGTCTCCTGCAAGTATTTAACTAGTCAGTATGAACAAAATCATAAACAAAATAGTAGTTCTTATACAATATGAAAGATAATTGCTAATGCTAACTCTTTATCTAGTTATATGTATTGGAAATTCTGTAACTACAATGCTTTGACATATCTGACAGATTAATAACATTAGATAAATGCAAACTTGTGATAAAAATATGTTTAATAAACCGGTAACTCATTTTTTTCCCGGTATCTCATTGTGAAATTATGCTGCAAATTATTTTCTAATGCGTAAATAGTTGTCGCAGATTGACAGAAAAAATTCTGCTACTGGGTGTAACGCCATATCTCGTTTATCTCTGCTGATTCATGGTCATTTATTACGTCATGATTGTGCGCGATTTCAATGCTTTCTCTGAGATAAGCGTAGTACCTACGCTTATCTCAGAGAAAGCATTGAATCGCGCACAATCATGACGTAATAAATGACCACGAATCAGCGGAGATAAACGAGATATGGCATCAAATGTACATCCATTTATGAGATGATCAACTTTTGAAAGACTGCCAGCCACAGAGTGCAGTCAACACCATTGAAGGAAAGGATCCCCTGCCGAAAAAAGATTTTCTGCCAGCACGAAGTGATGTTTAAGGTATTCAAATTTCAATAATTAAAAAACAAATTTGAAGATGTTATGCATTTTTAATGTGAAATATAATAGCTTTAATAGCTTTCAATAAATTCTATTTTATAAATGAATGTTAGAATTGTAATATAGTAACGATTTCTTTTCAAAATAAAAATATGTAACCATTTAAATTTTTAAAAAATGTTTTATTAACAACTTATATTGCTATTACTATTCTAAAAAATATTACACACAAATTTTTAATTCGCTAAATAAATATTAAGTTAGAAAAATCAGAAGCATTATTTAAGAAGTACTTCAAATAATTAAAACTGCTTTAATATTTTTTAGAACGCATAAAATTAAAATGATAGTTTTCTATATTTTGCAGCATACATATATCTGTAAAAGTTTAGCAAATATATTAATTTTACAAAAAAAAAAAAGAAAAAAAAAACTTCATTAACACATTTTATGTGATAAACTACAACAAAATTATCTGAAAAAGCAAACAAAATTAAAAAATAAAAATATAATCATGATATATAAAATATATAAAGGAAACTTGAAATTGAAAGAAACAAAAAAAAAAAAAAAAAAAAAAAAAGTAATGAAATGCTAAAAAATGCACAAAAATTTCATATTACCTAAGTATTTATTAAATAATGCCATAAAACTAAATGCCATAATATGTTTCAGAGTTAAAAAATAATAATTATTTTTTTTTTTTTCAGTAAGTTATAGTAATTTAAACCAATTTTAAAATAAATTAGTTTTTAAAAAGTTGTGGTTTAATAGTTTTATTTTGGGAGGAAATAATTACTGTGTTGTAAATTTAATATTCAAAATGGAGTTTCACGAGAGAGAGCTTTTAATGAAGATTAGATTTCATTAATAAAATGCAGACTCTTATCAAACTTATATTGACAGAATTAAAAAAGAGAAGAAATAAAATCAAAATTAAAACAATTATAACTTGTTACTTTAAATTTTGTGTTGATCATAATAAACCTATTCAAGTCTTTGATCCTCCACGTTTTGCATTTACCGTTTATCAGGAAGGAGTAAAAGCTTTAGTTTATGTTTGAAGCTCATTCATGTATCTGTATCACATGACTGTTTGACATCATAGTGAATGTAAAAAAAACTAAGGCTCGAAACAAACATTTAAACTTTAATGATACAGAAGCTGCTAAAGTTCAGATTACTTATTTAAAATGCGGAAAACTCTTGATTCTGCACTTTAGCGGGTCATTTTAGTTAATCTGCAGATTAGCTAGGTAATCTGCACATTAACGGATTTTGAGCTTTAACGGTAATATGAATACGAACTAGAACTTTTAAAGAGGTCTCTCACCCTCTCCTACAGAAAAGACCCATAGTCTTAGGACCCTCGTGTAATTGTCATCAGGTTTAACCCCCTAAACTAATGTACTTGTATTTCTTCCCTCTCTTCATGTTGGACTGATGTAATTATTTTATGTCTATTGAGTAAAATAGAAGTGTCAGTATTTTAAAAAAATATTTAAAAATAGAATTACTTCTGTGATTTTTCAAGGAATTTTGAAAACTCTCCAAATATAATTGAGAACCTGTTATTATAGCTGTGCTATTAGTCATAAATTGTTATATTTAAAGAAATTGATGTCCAGTACTAAAAAATATTTAAAGAAAAAAAAAAAAGGAATACAGTCTGCTTTAATGTTTATTCGTATGAACATCTGTTATTGTTACTAATCGAATTTTGGAAAGTAGAAATATGCTCAAACAGAAAAGTTAAGAAAGTTGATTGGCTATATAAGTCTTTTTCTACGTGTGATTAAGACTTACAAATTGTGTTTGATCAGCAGCAATGATTTCTTACATGGTCACTTATAGCTAATGACAATTTTTAATAAAAAATAAAACTATATATATATATTTTTTTCATCATCTAAATAAATAACTTGTTGAATCATACAATTTTCATTCTTTAAAGTTGTTGAAACAGTATGAAATGTGAAATTTACTGTTTAAAACTGTACTAGAATCTGAAATTTACTGTTTAGTTATTATCTGGGTGAAGTGAAGATCTGCACAGTGCTATTACTTTGGGCTCATTTTAAATCCTTTCATGAGGTAAAACAAAAAAAAAAAAAAAAAAATGGTTATTGTAAATATTTTTAAAATTTTCTCGAGGGTACTATAAGAGTGACAACAAAATATTCTTATTTCTCAGAAAAATCTTTGAATATTTAGTGAATGTTCAAATTTATTGTTTTACGTTCACTGTGAAAGTTAATGTGGACATCATTTATCACCACCTGAAACTTTTCATAAAACAACCAAATTAAAATTCATAGAGTAAACTATCTTTTCCTTGTTATTGTTCAGTACAATACTATTTATCATTCAATATGATAGTATTAATTTTATTCACTGCAAAGAAAAGCTAGATTTATTCTCTATTTTCATCAATTTATTCTCTATTTTTATTTGAAAATAATAAGTCAATAAATTTTATAGATAAAATAGTTTATTATAGTCAGTATGTCTCTGAAATTATTTATGAGTGAGTTAATCTTATTTTTGATCACATATCATTTTAATTTAATATTTACAAACATAACAAGAACTTTCGTTGGTAAGATTTTAGACATTCTCAAAAGTTATTAGCAAACCTATGTTCTCAACAAATTCACTCTAACTTTGAAGGAAGGCTTAGTGTATGTTGATCTTGTGAGAAGTTTTGCTGTTATTGGTGTGTATTTATTGTTTCTATTCTTTATATTTTTAGACGTATGGTTACCCTGTGAATCAACTGTTTGAGTTGCTGTATGAAATTAGGGACCAGTATAATGAGATACTTATGAGAAAATGGAACAAAATATTCAGAAAAATTTTTGATTCAGATAATTACCACCCAATTGAAGTGGAAAATCAAGAAGAGTACGATAAAATTATCAGTAGATTTCCCTATCATGATGAAGAACTTATGTTGGTGAGAAATTTTATCATGTTAATAGTTTATTTGTGGAAGATATCATTTTTTTAATGTTGCTACCAAATCACTAATGTTTTAATAATTATTCATAATATTTATTGAATGAAGATAAATAATTAACTAGTCACAAATAAAATAATCCTTTTTAATTTAATTCTTGAATAATCTATATGCATTTGAAATTTTTCAATTGATTTTTCTTGACAGTAAGATATTTAAAAATTTCAGCATTTTTAAATATTCATGTTTAAGTTATGTTTATGCTTTTTCAAAAAGAAAAAATATCATCAAAGATACCAATAATAATTTTCTTGTTCCTATCTAAACAACGCAGTGCGGTTTCGCCCTGTATTTCTTATGCTCATGATATTTTCTGGCTGAAGTATTATCAGCCTAATAAATTTATTATGACAGATAGTTGGTTTATTTTAAACCATCTGTATGTACTATATAATAATTTGTTTATTTCCCCCCCCCCCTCCAATAATGCAGTCATTAAGGGGTTTAAGTAACGAAATGGTTAGGTACTGAAAAAAAAAAAAAATAATAATAAATAAATACAAATAAATAATAATAATAAGCAATTTAATTTATTTAGTAAATTTAGGCTGTAATTGAGAATATTTAATGAAATTGTAATTAAAAATATAAAAAAAATATATATTCATTTAAAGTAAATATGGAATGCTCTACATAAATAAATAATTTATCTGTAATTTGTGTATATATTGTTTTTTATAACTTTTTTTTTTTTTTTTGTAAAACGTATTTCTTATTTTACTTTTCAGGCTCCATTCCCTAAAAAATTTCCTTTTTCACAGTTTGTTCCTGAAGTTTATGACCAAGTTAAAGAATTTATAAATGCTTGTTTAAAATTTTCCCAAGACTTAAACTTAAGGTATGGTTAAGATTTATTGAAATTCATGTCTGAAAAAACTTCATTTTTGTTTTTGCCAAGTTTGGTAAAATTGCGGTAAAGAGATTTTTTTTTTTTTTTTTGGGGGGGGGGGGGGGGGGGGAGATAAAGGGAATCTGTTATATGATATATATTGTAACTGGAGCTAACTGTGAAATTCTTTCAAGTGTCAGTCGCAAATTTGAAAAATTACAAATATTTTTTAGGACTATTAGCTACTAAGTTACAGCGGGAAAGATGGGATAATTTACTAAAAATGAGTTCATGTCTGTAATATCTTCAAAGGAGTGCACTATTGGCAATTCAATGATTGTGATTTTCATATACAGTTGCTAAGAAAATTTTAAATATATATTTATTTCAATTGATTAAATATTTTAATATTTTTTCTTTATATTGTTTGAAAATTAATCAGTGTAAATGCAGAGTGAATTTATCGTAATGTAAAGTAAAAAGTAAACCTGATATTTAATTTGCATTATTTTAAATCTTATCTATGCAATGTTACAGTTGCATGAAATAAATGAAAATTTTATTTATTCTAAAAGAAAGTTACTTTCTCCCAATATTCATTTTGTGTTGTAGAGAATCGTAGTGGGCCATGATTCTCTAATGTAAATTTTACTAAAACTTAAATATAAACTTGAATACTTAATCACTTAATAAGGAAAGCTCGAGACAAAGTTTAAATACAAAATAACACAGTTTATTAATTCTCAATTTCAAGGAGGCGTTGAGCTAACTCGAGTAAATAAATGACTTCAGGAACTAACTTTAAACAAGATAAAAAATAGGAAGTTGCTTTATCTCACCCACGCTGATCCTTTTGACGACTGCTCACGGCTCCTTATCACTTTCCTCACTTTAGAGCGTCGAGCGGATTCCCGAACACGACAGCCTCTTTTATTTCTTTACTTCACAAAACTACACCTCTCTACCATCATTCGCATAAAACTATCACCATCAACATTTCTCTTAACTCCACACTAATCAGCTACCCCTTCATCACCATTCCGCTACACCACATCCTATATCTATATCCATATCTAGCAATTCACTATCTTTCCTTTTATACTCCATTCAACAACTCCCTTTCATTTCATTTCAATCAAAACCTTTAAACATCTCTTCTACTCATCTAACACCGCGATCCTAATTATTTTACTGCTGCACAATGCTGACATAAAACAATCTCGACCAAGACTTTCGCCGAGCTACTGGCGACGGAGTAATTTAACCGTCCCAACTTTTAGTGACGGTCCATAGCTCGACCTCACAGTGTGTCTGCAGCTCTATCTGCTCATGAACAAGAAAGTGCAGATCATTGCAAGAAATGCTGATACATATTTGCAAAATAATCCAAGGAACATGTTTATTTATTTATTTATTTTGCCTAAACCACCATTATTCTGAAATAGCGTCGATTCAATACTGGAAATTCTCTAGGTTATTCCTTATTTTAAAATTGCCATCCTTTTTCTAGAAAACCTCAGATAAAAAATATTAGTAGAATCGAAATCCAACCTTTCACTCTCTTTAATGTTTTTTTTTTTTTTTTTAGAGGTGTTTTTTTTTTTTCTGTTTTTATAGAAAATACAAATCAATTTGAATTAAATTAATAAATTTGTTTTTCAGTAACCTTTTTTGTAATTTAAAAATTGTTTTTACTATTTGTATATTTCTATCTTTACTTACCAATAAAAATAGAAATTTCATTAAAGTACAAATTATGAAATTTTATTTATAAAATATTAATGTGAATATATTGTGTAAATGCTAATGTAAGCATATCAATATCATTCAATTACAAAATTTTTATCTCCTGAAATACTGTCTAGAGATAAGTTATTATATACATTTTTCTGAAATTCATGCCCCCCCCCCTTCTTTTAAATTGAAATCGATTGTTTATAGTGATTAATGCAAAATGTTCCAAAATTTATCTAATCTTATCTTTAGTAAAAATAGAATGTATTTCCCCCCATAATTACTGGAATAATTTGCCTTACATTGTTCACCTCTGCTTCATCGCTGATTTTGAATGTATATTACATAAAGTGTTTATCAGAATCAGATTTGAAATTAAAAAGTTAAAGTGAGAACTTCATGTCAATATAATATTTGATGTTTTTTATTGAATTTTGAAAAAGTATGAAAGAGAATGTTTTCTAAATGAGTTTATTTAAATTTCTTATATTATTTCTATTTTATTTTAGTCAAACAGAAGTACAAGACATGGTACGGAAATCTACGAATTTACTACTTACAATTACTTTAAGTGGATGTCTCTCAAATCTTATAAAGAATTCAAATTTAGGTCTTCTACAGGTAATATTTGAAATGTATATAATATTTTTTCTGTTTAACTATTTATCACTGGAACAGCAGAAAAATCTTATCTACTGGAATGGTGAGAAAGGGTAATTTTTGATTCCTTGATGAAACCACTGAAATAAAAATAAAACAATTTTAAATGCCATACATTGGCAAAATATGTAATTTAAGTATATTTCATAATTTATATTTAATATTGATAATTTATTGAAATTTTAAAATACTGTAAATTTGTCAACAACAGGGTGATCAATTAGATCATACTACAACTACATCAATTTGATGTAAAAATTGATTTTAAATAAATGTTTTCACAAATTAAAACTAAGTCTAACTAAAATAAAACACATTTTATAAAATCACATTTTTTTCATCTATTTCCTCAAAAAATGATTCATTCTCTAAATCCGTAAATGAGAAATGTGTTCTGATGTTTCCATTATTTCTTTATAAGTATAGCTGAATGTTTAATATGTAAATCATTTTGTTTGAATTTTAATTAATGTTTAAAATACTCCAAATTACACACACTTATTAGGAATGCAAAAGTAATCAATGAACAAAAGTGCTCAAGGGTCAAAATGATCCTTATTGCCATTCTAGTGTTAAATATATATAATGAAAATGTCTTTGAGGGTGATTTTTACATTTACATTTTTTATTGTTTGTTCTTTTATTATAATTTTTGTAAATTTAGATTATCTAATGTTACATAATTAGGATTCATAACTTCGGCTAAATGCAAATAACATATTTTAGAGGGAAAGCTGATTAATTCTAACAAAAGTGAAAAAGTGATCAGGAAAGGAATTAAACCCAGAATCCTCGGCATAATGTATTAAGTTAATGCTCTACCAAGTTATCTGTGTCAGGTTCTGACTGTAAAGTTGCTATTAGACGGAAGAACATATATTCTAAAATATAAGATATTGCCACTCAAAAGCTACTAAACAACTTTCTTGGGAGCTAGGTAGAATTGTTTTTAAGCATAAACAAAATCCACAAATATAAACAACGGACCCAACATTTGGCGATAATTCACCTCGACGACGTTTAAAAGGAAAAAGTATAGAGGGTATTCTGTAATCTCAATTTTCTGATTGGAGGAGCTCATGCTGAAAACTAACGTATGTGATTCAAACAGTCGAAAATGCGTGATTGACGAATATACATGAGGAAAATTGTATCAAACGGTCATATTTGGATCATTTCCCTCATGAAAAACCTGTTTATGAGATAGTATGTGCTAATGACTTTAGTAGGATTTTTCGTCTGGTAGTGACTTAATGCTGCATTATTATTCGTTGGATAGATAAATATTCCTTTCCTTCATATATGTGAAAAGTGCATTCACAGACTTGAAGGTACTATTAGGGGGGATTTACCTAAATTTTAAATACTTTGTGAGCACTATTAGGCACTTAGTTTGTGGATTTTACTTAAATCTTTGTTTTAATTCAATTAATGGTAATTAAGAGGTGACATAGTCGCCACAGAGCAAAAACTTTCAAAGCTATTTGCACTATGAGCGAGCAAGTTGTTGTAAGTTCAAACGGCGTCACCAAGCGGGAGTTTTGTACAGTCGGATTTTTCAAGGATTGTGAACCAGCTGGTTGCGGCTAGTATAGTATGCATGCTATTCAGGTACAAATGAATACAGGTAATTAAAAAAAACCTCATAATCACTTTCTATTGCTACAATGCATTTTAAGCAATTTTCAGAGGGTGATTGTATTCAGTTTTAATACAAATTCATGTCATTTCTTCATATCAAAATATAAGTAACTTTAAACAAAACGTAGACATTTGTAATTCAAATAAAAAATGAGATTATTTCAGCTGGGACTTATTTTAAAACCCTCAACTTAGAGAAAAAAATCTTATATTCATATTATTCTAAAAATAGCATGAATTTTAATTCTTCCTCCAAATGTTTTTTGGTACAAAATAGAACAATAACTTTTGAAATCTACTTTTCTTATTTTATTCACAACTATTCTGGAATATTAAAATGGTTTATGTGCAATAATTACTTGTAATTTAACATTATATAGACTTGTTTAAAAAAAAAAAAAAAAAACCTTTTTGAGATCGCTAGTTTTATTTATTTATTTATTTTACATTTGCAGTTAATACAGATCACTATTAACACAAATCATCTTGAAGATGCCAGTGTTTACCTTGAAGATTATATTTCTACTGTGACAGGGTTTGTATTACTTTGAATGGTTTTTGATAGGCTTCTTTTCGTAAAATAAAATGTATATTCTTTGGTTTTCAGCTTTTTTTGTTGTTAAATTTCCTTTTTATCTAAAGTTTAAAAATATATTTCAACTTTTTTTTTTTTTTTTTTAATTATTTAAATTCTTTGCAAATGTATTCTTATTTTAAAGTAATTTATAAACTTTTGTTGATTTTATAATAAATGTGATCACATTATGCCAAAAAAAAAAAAAAAAAAAGAATATTATACATCTGTTATTCTTAAGTTTTTCTAATTTTGTACTCTAAAAGGTACCCTAATATTTTATTTTGAGTGTTTTAAGAAATGTACTATATATTTTAAAATAGACTGATAATTCTAAATATTAAAGTATTTAATTATTTTTACATGAATTCAACTTATGTGCAAGCTTATGTAAAATTTAATTTTATTGAAATTGGTTGAATATTTAGTTTTTATTTATTTGTTTTTCAGATCTGCTACGAATTCTTTTCATGTTGCTAAATTACAGAGTCGTTCCATGTTTAAGGTAAATAAATGTTATATTTGTTTGATGTAGTTATGAGCATGATGTTGCATGTACATTTTACAAATGTTGAAATTTCATTGAAGTAAAAAATATATATATAATCTAAAAATGCATGATTTTTTTTTTTATTATTATTATTGGAAAATCACCTTAATTTCTGATAAAAATTGTAATCATTATTTATTTTTATATTTATTTGAAAATATTTTGTTCATTTCACTTGAAGGAAATATTTAAAAAAGTGTTTGGAGCTTTGGTTTGTAGTATATTTTGAATGCACTTAAAAAAAAAAAAAAAAAAAAAAAAAAAAAAAAATACGATTGTTATAAAGATATTTAATCTGTCAGATTATAGAATCATTGTTAAGAATAGTTTTCTCTTTAGAACCATAGTATTTATGCTCCTATTTGACTTATTTAACCTTTAAAAAACAAAGACATTATACTTAAAAATTAAATAGTTTTTTTCATAATCAGTAAAAAAAAATATTTTCTTCTTTATAATTGTATGTATGAGAGATTACTGTATATAAGATATATCAGTAGTATTCTATATTTCCAATGCTTAATTTTTTTTTTTTTTTTTTTTTTTTTTTTATAATCCTTAAAAAAAATATTTTCTTCTTTATAATTGTATATGTGAAAGATTACTGTATATAAGATATATCAGTAGTATTTTATATTTCCAATAATTAATTTCATCATTTTATTAAAACAGAAATTATTAATGAGGTAAAATGTATACAAATATATTCTATAGCAGTGATTTTCAAAGGTTATACCAGAATGGCACCAGGTGGGCACTGAAAAATTTACTCGTGCACTCTGTGCTATTTAAGGAAATATGTGAAATATGTGTTAAAATATAAAAAAATATAACTCTGTTATACTCTTTCATAAGGGACATACTGCAAGTTTTCTCAATATATTATTATTATGTTAATTATCAACAGTTTTTTTTCTTCCAAAGAATAGTTATTTATTGGTGTAATTAAGTTGTTGGTGGCCTTTAAAAATGCATGAAGCAGACATGGTTTGAATGACTTTAACAGTTTTATTTAAATAGCATTCAATTGACATAGCAAGTTGCGTAAAACATGAAGAGGGGGGAGGGGGTTGTATGCCTATTATCAAGGTACCAATGCGTAAACGAAAAAGAGATGTTGCTAAAATTATTATTTCTTTTTTTAGCATCAATATAGCATGCATTTTAAAGTTTTTTCGTGATCCTCTATTTGTTTTGTAGCTTTCTTATGTGTAAAAAAAAAAAAAAAAAAGATAAATAAATCTGTATTGTAATTACAGGATGCTAGAGCAGATGCTGAATCCCAAATATATGAAAAATTAAATGATAAAATAGATGAATTTTTAGAATTAGGTAAGTTATGATAATTGTAACTGATATATATATATATATTTCCTCCTTCATTTTTGTGGTTCTTATTTTTATCAGTTCTTTGAAAATGTGACTAGATTAAAAATTAATGTTTTCTTATCTATTCACTTACATGTTTATCGTAAATGGACAGAGAGATAAATTTTTTAAAGATGTTATAAAGAAATATCTGCCTTACCCCCTCCCCTGCCCCCCCCCTTTTTTCCCTTAATAAAATAAATAATAGACTATAAGTTGTGAACATCTGTACAAAATGGAGATTTTGTTATGTATTGATTCTCAAAATAAACTTTGGCTGGTATAATAACATGCCTGACTTATTAGAAGACTTAAGGGCTCACTTCACTCACCGCTGCCAGAAGCCGAAGCTAATGGTATTCTATGGGAAATTTTTCTTTACAAATAACTTATTAACTAATACGTATTTTCAAATTCTGTTTTCACATTCTGAAAATTCCCAGCTGTTAAATTGACGCACCTTTTTTAAAAATGTATTTTTTTATTTTTTATTTTGAAGCTGCAAAATACGAATTTTCAATTTGTGAAATTTTTTCATTTTGCAATTTCAAAATAAAATATTAAAAATTAAAAAAATACATTTTTAAAAAAGGTCTGTCAGTTTAACAGCTGGGAATTTTCAGAATGTGAAAACAGAATTTAAAAATATGTATTAGTTAATAAGTTATTTGTAAAGAAAAATTTCCCATAGAATAACATTTATTAGCTTCGGCTTCCGGCGGCGGTGAGTGAAGCGGGCCCTTAAGAATGGCTGAGAGTTTCTTTTCTCAAAGTTGATAGATGGGATTATGCTGAGTTTCATGCTTATCAGCTTAGCTGTTTTAAGTTTTCCATGGGTTTCTTCAAAACTCACATAAATACAAGGCTAGGTTCCCTTTAATAAGCCCCCCCCCCTTCTACACACACAATACAGGACAGGACAGTCCAGGCCTAGGTCACTCATAAAAACAGTGTGCTTTGATTCACATACCACCTGACTTATTAGAGGAAGGAATTTAGTATTTTTAAAGAAAGTGCTGACATTTTGGACTAAATTTCTGTTTCTTTCTGGTGTTTAAACACCATTGTTCATTCTACCTCTCTCTTTTTATAGATGCCCAAAAATCCATGTTATCAGAATTTCCATTTGTATAGAAAACTATTGATATAATGTAACTTATAAATGCTAAATAAAGTAATCATTTTTTTAATTTTTTCTTTCTTTTTTTTTTTTTTTTTTTTAAATAATGTTTAAAATTTTACTAAAAATTGGTTGTTTGTGAGAAGCAAAATTTAAAATCAAATTTCTACTCTCAGAGTAAAGTGAATCACTTACAATCTGTTGAATCATTTACAATCGATCAACTCAGTTACTTTCTCAAAATTTGAAATAACTTTTCAGAGTTTTAGAATTATATATATTGATGTATTATATATTGTTAAGAAGTGTATATAAAGAATGAAGCTGTTTATTTATTTATTTTTTCAATTTTATTTTCAGCTAATTATGATTGGTTATTAAATGAACCAGAAGGACAAGCAAGTAGTTATCTTACCGACTTAATAGCTTTTTTGAAAAGCACATTTGAAGCCTTTACAAATCTTCCAGTAAGTTTTGTATTTACTTTTGTGTTTTGTTCCTTTTTTTTTTTTTTTTGCCGTTATGTATCTTTATATTTATCTTTCTAAAATACTGTTATTGAATGGCAAAATTTTTACCTGGTATTTATAGTAAAACTCTATGTTTGAGAATTTCACATAAACCTCTGTCTGTTTGCTTTTTAATCATTTTTTATTCTTTCCAGAGGCTGCTAATGCCATCTGGCATATTATAAACATCATTATTTTTATTTATTTATATTATTATTATTTAACTTAATCCTTATAAAATTTGCTAATTCAATTAAACTCTGTCTTTTAACATCTTTGTAGGATAAAGTTGCACAAACAGCTTGTATGTCATCTTGTAAACATATAGCAGCTGCCCTCATGAACTTTTTGTTGGACAAAGAAGTAAAACATGTATCAATAGGTGCTCTTCAGCAGTTTAATCTTGATGTCATGCAGTGTGAATGTAAGGAATTTTTAAAAACACTTTCTTTATGAATATGGCAAATTTTAATATGTCAAAAAAAAAAAAAAATAGTTTGAGCTAACATTTTTATAAAAATGTAAGTAAAAGGGCCATTTATTTAATTCTGCAATGCAATTCAAAAGTTTGAGACAATGATGTCATTCAACTTTAAAATTTAGACAATAGACGTCATTCAACTTTAAAATTTAGACAAATGCCTATAAACATACTAAAAAACTCTAAAATGCTACATTCAAAATACAGTTGTTCAATTTGCTGCAACATTATTCATTCCATTAAAATAAAAAATTCGCTTGCTGCAAAAGGTTTAAATAATTACAAGTGTCTGTGATTTTTTGCTGCCATATGCAAATTTGAAGATGTCAGAGACTTTGAGCACTTAATAGTCTGCAAATGATAAAACATTGTAGCTGAATTGCCACAAACTAATGTAATTTGAGTGGAGGAGGTTACAATGATTTGACATTTGAAAGCTAAAAGTAAGCTTGTCTCGGAAATTGCAGTTATTAATCGATCAGAGAAGTCTGTTTATTGAGTTTTAATCCTATTGAGAGCCTTTAGGGAATCATGCATCAGAGAATTTTGAATAAGATTGTCATTTAGCTGAATAAGGTAGTTGTTATAAAAAGGTTAATATAAAAAATTATTCATTTTTTCCTTTTACATACATAAAACATGAAATATGCTTTTTTATAAACTAAGAAAATAGCAGCATAACAATGCCATCTATTGAAAACTGAAAGTAGAAAATTTTCACTAATCTAGTATTTTCTGATGTATATATACACAAAAGTAAAAAATATGCTGAACTTGAGACTTTTTAATGTAACAAGTTTTATTTTTATATATATACACTGATATATTAATTTAATTATTTACTGATCTATATAAGTGTAATGATTTTTAAGTCATGACTTATTTTATTTAAATGATGTTTTGCTCAGAAAAAATATTTGTATTTTTAAGTATTACTTCTTAAAATATCATATTGTTTATTATTTTTTTTTTTAGTATTTGCAAATTGTGTTCCTGTTAGAGGCTTTGAGGAAGGTATTCTACTGATGTGCTTTGCAGAATTACGCCAGGTAAATTAAAGCTACATTTGTATATTTCTAATTTTTTTTTTTATAAATGCTTATTTAGCTAAATACTCAGCATTACATAAGAGAGTACTGTGAGAACAGACTTTCACTTGGTAATTGTAAAAATCATTCACAGTTTAAATATAGTGATTTGTTTTCAGAAATATATTTTAGCTTTGTTTGCCTTGGGCAGAGTGCTGGTTATTAGTGAACACTAATCCACTTCAGAGGCTTAAAATTTATAGAGTTAATTAGCTATATTCTCTATTAAGAGAAAAACAGAGTTAATTTTATGCCAATATCTATTTTCTTGTTTTACTATAAAATAGATTTTTCTTTTGTAATTTTCTCTGCCAAGAATTATAAACTGAGAATCAGTGCATAATCTATGTCATTTTGATGCTGGTGGCTGGCAGAAAAGTAATCCTTATGATGGTGATGTCATGCAACAATCAGTTACGCACATAGAAAAAATTTTGCACAAAAAATTAAATAACAAATTTTTAAACATTTTTGATGAAAAATTTAGTACAGCACTTTTTTTTTTGTGAAAAGTTGATCAGCTTTTTAAAAAAATCTGGAGTGACTCCACTCGACTTTCCGAACATTGAGTAATTAACAGTTTTGTAGATAAAGTAAAGAAAGAGTAGTTGTTAAACAAACAAAAGAGAGAAAACCATAATAGAGTGTTTGAGTATTTTTCTCCATCTATTACACGTTGTTTTATTTAACGCTACTGAACTTTGAGCCCATAGATCATAATGACAAAGAAATTTTCGTTGTGTCCCTGTAAAAACCTATAAATGTTAGATTCACTAAAATGCTTATAGTTAGTGCAACAGTGATTTATAATACTCATATAAATTTTCAGCTGAATTCAATAAGGCGTTTAGATGCTATCGTACTTTTAAAAATTTAGTCCCATAGGCCATAATGATAAAGAATTTTTCTTTGTGTCCCTGTAAAAAAACTGTAAGTGCTAGATTCACCAAAATCTATACAGTTAGTTCAACTGTGATCTATAACATGTGTACAATTTTTTTGCTCGGATTAATAAGGCGTTTAGACGCTATCACATTTTTAAAAATTTGGCCCCATAGGCATAATGATAAAGAATTTTTCTTTGTGTCCCTGTAAAAAAACTATAAGTGCTAGATTCTCCAAAATCTATACAGATTGAATATTTGTGATCTATAATATGTGTATAAAATTTTTGCTCAATTGAATAAGGCGTTTAGATGCTATCGCACTTTTAAGATTTTGCTCCCATAGGCCATAATGATAAAGAATTTTTCTTTGTGTCCCTGTAAAAAAACTATAAGTGCTAGATTCTCCAAAATCTATACAGATTGAGTATTTGTGATCTATAATATGTGTATAAAATTTTTGCTCAATTGAATAAGGCGTTTAGATGCTATCGCACTTTTAAGATTTTGCTCCCATAGGCCATAATGATAAAGAATTTTTCTTTGTGTCCCTGTAAAAAAACTATAAGTGCTAGATTCACCAAAATCTATAGGGTTCGTACTATGGTGACTTACAATATGCGTACCAACTTTCAGGTTAATCGAACAAAGCGTTTAGACGCTAGTGTGTTCACCCACAGACATACACACATACACACACACATACATATATCATCGTAAAAATAGTGAAAACGGACTCAGGGGACCTCAAAACGTATAGAAACATCAAAATCTCGAATTCGGATTTTTGACATGATTACAATACTTTCCTCACTATAGTGTTCGGAAAGTAAAAAGGCAGAAAAAAATTTCATAAATTGCATACTTTTCATGATCTATTGTAGGAAGGTTTTAATATCCTCCCTGTCAAAAAATAAATCAAATGTGGTTCTTAATTGGAAATTTTGTGGTGCATAAAATGCTTTATAGAAGACATAGATTTCCGAACTTCAGGGAAACAATTAATTAAAAATTCCAAAATTTCATATTTTTCAGGGGGAAAAAAATAACATTGTTGGAAGCAAAAAAGAATGGGATTTTTAATTCTGAATAGATTTTTTGGGTATCTTTTTCTGTAGCAAAAGGATGTTGATTTTAAAATGCAATAGTTTTTCTACTTTTGCTTCATCATAATTCAGAAAAAAAAAAAAAAAAAAAAACACAAAGCGGCAGTTTTCTACTTTGCTGTTAAAGCAGTAAAGAATGCAGAGAGGGAAACTAACTTGCAATTAATGTGTGGAGCAGTTTACAGGACAAATCAATTAACTTCATATGAAAATTTCATAGTTTGATAACCAAATTCAGCAGGATTCAACTTTGCGTAATTTTTTTTTTTTTATTATCAAAAGCTTTGCTTGTTAATGATTTTTAAATATAATGATTTAGAACCCTTTAATAAATTAGAATTGAATTATTGCTATTAATGATACAGTTAATATATACCCCATTTAAAAATATATATGTATTAATTATTTAATAATGCTTCTCTTAGCTTCTTTTTTAAGATGAAAAATTTTTTGAAGGGTCCTTTTTTAGATGAAAAATTTTATGAAAAATCACTTTTGAGATATAAAATTTAATGGACGCTGTTTTACTTCTAGACAGTCTCCTGTAAAGGGAGGGAAAATTATAAATAAAGCACCTTTTTTTTTTTATTAGTGCCACTCATACAGCTGATTAGGATATAAAGAGCCACTCAATCTCAAACTGGTAAAGAAAAAAAAAAAAAAAAAGAAAAAAAAAAAATGCCATTCAACCCTTAGCCTTCCAACCAAATACAGTTAAAACACAGTTTACACATTTCTCGTTTTTTACATTCATCTTTTTAGTGAAGTCCTGATTCATTCCTATTCACTTTAATGCAGAAATTCTTCTTTTTATATGCCTTCAACATCCATTATATGTCTTTTCTACTATTCTAAAATTCACAAAATTTCTCAACTGGTCATTTTCCTATTCTAAATAAGATCTAAGGTCCATTCTAAATGTCAATTTTGATGAGTATTTGAACTGTGATACCAATATATTATGACTTCGGAATTAATCACAATCATTGAACTAATTAAAAATAAATTATCTGATGTTAATTTAAGTGACCATGATGTAGAACGCGAAGAAATTATTACATCTTTCTTTAAAAACTCAATGGACTGCATGGAAAAGCTTTGAACTTATTTTGTTTGCCAAAACACAAGTAAAAAGTAACATTTAATGAACTTAGTTCAATTCGTAATGTAGTTCTTAATACACTCAAGATATGAGATATATGATTAATACTGAAGTCATGCATTAATGGTATGATTTTTCTGACTTTTTATAATAAATCTTTTTAATTTAATTATTATCTTTAAATGTAAATTCTATTATAAAATAATATACTAGTTACTATCTTAAAAAACTTTATCAGTTGGTATTTTCACTTAAATTTTGCTCCAGTGCCATTAAATTTATAGTAATCAAAGTTTTATTTCCTTGTTTCGATTATACATCTTTTCATTTATACGTCCTTTTACATCAGTCTCTTGAAAGACATATGAATGGTGATTTACTGTATCTGTTTACATATGAGTCGTTCATTGCAAAAGTGGTGTAACTCCATATTTTTTAAATATGTATTTTCTGCTTAACTATATCATATTTAGTTGTATCTTTCATTATAAAAAACTTAGAAACTCCTGTGATTGTATTAAAAGGACATAAATGGCATTACTTGTTTTTTAGGAAAACTAAAACTTCTAAATATTCATTATAAGAGTGAAGTTTTTATTTTACTTAAAATTAATTTTCTTATAAGTTCTTATAACTCTGATTTGTATTAAACACTAAAAAATCGATAACACTTTAAAGTAACTTTTTTCAGAAAATTGGTCACATTTCCACTATTTTTGAACTAGGTTTGTGCTGAGAACCCTGCACTGATTTGAATACACTAGTATTTTTTTTCTACACGCAAATTTTTAAAAAGTTCCTTTTTTCAAAATCAATTTACAAGAAAATAATTCACTTTTACAATGAGCGACCCATATAACTGATCTGTTTTATATTGGTAAAGGGGGAAAAATAAAATAAATAGAATGATAATATTGCCATTCAACTTGTAGCCCACAAGCCAGATGTTTTTTGTACTGAAAATGGCAAATTTAGCAAAAGATATGCTGTAGGAGATTGGTGTGTGCTAATTAATAGATGCTAGATTTCAGTTCTTTTTCATATTTTTTAATTCACAACACAGTAAAAAACAAACACACACTATAGATAATTGATGAAAAAAAAAGAAGAGAAGGGGACAAAGCCTGCTATTACAAAATGAGGATAAACCTGCTCATTAATGATTACTTGGGGGATAAAACCCGCTGTTACAAATTGGGGATATATCCGCTATGACAATTGACTTCTATTGCCACCGAAAGCCAAAACAACAATTGAATTCTTGGAGTGGTCTCATGACCACGAAAGCCCGCGGTGCTCATTCGACACGCGCAAATGTCCGATCATATGCTAATAAATGTAAATAGACATTAACCTTTTTTAATAGCTCTTCGTACCCAAATCAGCTAGTTGTATGAATAACCCTCACACCTAAAAAGTTGTGCATTTCTACTTTAAATAGTATTATACCATTTAACTTAATTAGTTTTAAAAAAGGGGAGGGGAATTCTTAAGCATATTAAAACACTCTATTTTAAAATATATACTCTTCGAACATATTGATTACAAAATGAATTTAACAATTTTTAAAGGAATTTCTAAAGCTCAACAGAAAATAACCTGTATTTATTTGAAATAAAAAATCTCTTGGCACTTTAATCTGGAGAGTTGTTAAGTTGAAAAGTAATATGTTTGGTATTTCACATTTCATTCAATTTTCAACAATATGTATGAAATATATTGACTGATTTTTGAGAATAATTTTAATAAGTTATTGAAAATATTTATTAATAGAAAAGAATAGGAAATTTTGTTTTGTATAATTGTGATAATAAGAAAAATTAGAATATCTAAATGTCTATGACATACTGATTTATTTCTTATACTTTATTTTTTATGCTTAGTTAGATTTTTGAATTTATATTAAAATGTTATGTCTGTATTTTATATAAATAAATGCATATTTCTTATTCCCAGTTGCTGGACCTATTTACTGAATGGGACTGGTCCAATTACTTTAGAGAATATGGCCAAGATAAAAGTAAATACTTACGAGTAAATCCTCACACAGCTTTAATTTTATTAGAAAAGTAAGTTTTCCTTATTAATGTGTGTTATTACTATTGTTATTTTTTAAATTTTTTGAAGGGGAGAAAATAAGTCAGACTTAAAAATGTGTTAAAATAAAATACCTTATTTAATTAATAATAAATTTTTAAAATGCATGGAATGATTTTTTTTTTTTTTTTCTATTAGTATTTGTTATTTTATGGGTTGGAAAGACAAGACTTTAAAATGAGTTCTACAATGTTTAAACTATGTCTTATTGATAATAATGTGAAACAAATAATTTAGTTTATTTCTAATCAGAATTTTCTCTTGATTTATAGAAAGGGGCAGGGTACTGTTGCAAGAAAAAGAGCACAGTTTAATTTAAGGACTTTTTTAATTTTACTTATAATATTTAAAAGTCAGAGCATTTATTTTAAGATACGAGTGCGTATATGAAATACTTTTTATAATAATAGCAAAAAATGTTAAGCAGCATTAAAAATTGTTATGCCTTTTTTCATCAGTTATGAATATCAGTAGTCATGTACAATTATTTCAACTATCTTTTTATCCTGAGTTTAAAACTATCTACTTATAATAAACTATTTACATACTAAAATTCTTTAAAATGAATTAAAAGTGTACATTAATTTTATTAATGCACACTTACACGCATGGGAGGCGTGAGATAATGAATGTTATTTATTTAGTTAAATGGGAGGCAGGATACAGCACTCTTCTAAAATTGTTTGGGGGAAAAATTATAGTTCTAAATTAAAAGTTTTCCGTTAATTATCTCCCACATTATCATTATTATCTGATTTTATTAAATCTACTTTGCTTGTACCCAACTCAAGGAAGGAAAATAAAAATATACAATGTAATACTGTTAATTCTTTGAAGCATGATGGTTTATTTTCTGAATCTTATATCAAATATTTTAATGCATCGCGATACAGTTTTTAAACCCTATAATGAAGAAAGGATATATTTAATACATAAAGAATATTGTGTAGTCACATTCTTCCAACCTTTAAAAAATTTAGTGTAAACTCTTAAACAAAGAAACAAAAAAAGTTTTTGATGGAAACTATAAACATTTTGTTCAAAATTTCTTGTGTCTGAAAAAGGTGATCTATGTTCTACAATCATCTGAAATCTGTTTCTTTGCTGTCAAATATCATCAATCTACATTCTTATAATTTGCAGTTACCTAAAATCCAAGCTATTCCTTGCCAGTTGAGTACTGCTAATCTACACTGCTTTCCCGCCAAGAGAATGATTTTTATTTAAATTATAAATATCTCAAAATTAGATAACTTTTAACAAACTCATATTAAAAAATTCAGTTGCATTTTGCATGCATTATTGTACAAAAAGAATTGCAGAAAAAATTGCACCTTCTCTTTTTTGTAGTGAATTGTAAAATTGGTTGTTAGCAGTATTAACAAAAAGATAAATGGTGGTAGGTGGTAGTATAAAATATTAAATGAAGCTTTGCACCATATGATACTGAAAGAAATGTATTGCAGTAGTGGCTATTAATGTTTTTTTTTTTTTTTTTAGATATCCAAAAAATAAGCTAAATCATGAGCTGTTGTATAGTATTTTTAAGAAATTGCATATGCAGATTTATCATCTTTCTTCTATATGAATTTTAAATACAAATTTTTACATGTATAAAATGAAAAAGTATATAAAAATGAAGATATTTTTGTTTGTTTCCTTGGTCTTATATGAGAGTTTTTTCCCTGCTACCCATGTTAACCATATCTTTTGAATGATACTACTTTTAAACTCCTCTTATTAAAATCAGGCTATAAACATATGGCAGATTTCATGTTTACTTGTTAACCCGTTAGTAGTCGCTAGTTGGTCGATTTGCCGCCCATCCTTCAGTGTTGCCAGATCTTTTTATTCAATAGCCACCAAAAATTTTTAGAAGTAGCATTCGATATAGATAAAACGCGAATAAAACCGAAGAAACGTCGATCACATCACTTCTTAAAATTATTGGTGAGAGTTAAATAAAAAGTACGCAATCTGTAATAGGTGGCGCTGTCTATAGCGACTACTAACGGGTTAATAAATAGAGAATGTACTGTAATCACATAATCAGATATCAAAATTTACAGGGGTGTTTGTGTTCAGGGTTTACCCCTGATTTGAGGGTTTTTACTCAACCCATCTGTATTTTCATATTTCCTGTAAAGTTATTTTTTGCTTTCATTGGTGGTTCATTTGTTATCCAGGTGATATGTGAATGAAATATAAAAGGATCGAGGGCTTCTGGCCTAAACAGTTTGAGTATTATGTGATATTTGGGGGGGGGGGGGTAATTTGAGGCTCTAATTTTCAGGGTTTTTTACCTTTGAGTCACAATCACCCCTGATTTTGAAATAATTAATTACATAATTTTTTGACAGGCTTTGCGAGTCCTTGTCTTATGGCCTTATTCACCATTAACTTCAACTCCCAGTTCAATGCCAAAACTTGAAAAGCGTCTAAAGGCAGAGTGTAGCTTTCAAAGAAAATTTGGCACGTTTCTTCTGCCATCTAGTGTCAAAGTTTTCATATAATTTTTGATTGGTTATTTTCAGCTAAAAATTCTGAAAATAACAATGCTGCTAGATGGCAGATGTGACGCGTCAAATTTTGCTAAAATGTTGAACCCTGACATTATACGCTTTTCAATTTTTTGTGTTTAACCGGGAGTTGAGGTTATTGGTGAATACGGGCATAAATAATGTAGTGTTTCAGGGTTCATACTCATCAGGGAAAACCTGGAAAACATTGAATACTCAGGGAATTTGAAATTTGTTAAAAAAAGTCAGGGAAAAGAAAAATTTTCATTAAAAGTCAGGGAAAATCAGTTATAAAACCTGGAAAAATAAATGTTTTTTTTTCTCTCAAGTTATGTTTCTCTTGTTTGGCTTCGTATCAAAATTTAAATGATTGAGTATTGTGAAAATACGCATGTAAATAATGATTTCTACCTGAATTTCTATCATGATCGGCAGTAATATGACATCATACAGTGGAAGTAGCAGTATTTTGTCCTGTCTAGAAGAGCGTTTCTTGTAATATGTCGCTGATTGTGATGTAAATAATTCATTTACCTTTTATGTTTCCATATTTTAAATTAATTTTATTAATATTTTTAATTTTCATAACAACATAAGTTACTTAGTGAGGATCAAAGAACCTCATGGCGTACATTGCGTTCTGGCCACTAACCCTTTTTATTCTTTGGGTCAAAAGGTCAAATATATATATCCAAATAATTTTATTTACATAAGAGAAAAGAGGAATCAATTTACTTATTGGCTAGAATGCTGTAAAAAGAAAAATGCTTACAAAAATAATGTTTGTAAGAAAACTAATCTGCTGCATCAAAATTAATCAATTTTATTTTCCAAACCACACTAGTAATTCCAAATTAAGTAGGATATAAAAATTAATGGTTTTTAAAATTTGAATAAGTATTCATATAAACTAATATATATATATTTATTATTAATAAGTAGGCACTCTCTCTCCAAATGATAAAATGGTCATTATTTTAAAACAGAAGCAAAACAAATCTTTCTCACCCCATGTTCTTCTCTTGAGAGCTGCTGAAACCCAACTAAATTTAAAACTGCCAGAATAACAGAAGGTGGAGTCAGAACCATCACCCTATTGGTTCTCAGCATGGTGTGATATGACATCACCACTAGGAAAGAAGAACCAATTTTTCTCCTGTGTGTGTGTTGCAGTAAAGCAAACACAACAGGGTGAGTTGAGCCAGCTGAGAGAAACAATGCATTTAAGTGCAGAAAACGATCTTATTTAACATTTAAAAAGAAGTGATGTTTTTAACATCACATTACCCACCAAATGTGATGTAAATAATTCATTTACCTTTTATGTTTCCATATTTTAAATTAATTTTATTAATATTTTTAATTTTCATAACAACATAAGTTACTTAGTGAGGATCAAAGAACCTCATGGCGTACATTGCGTTCTGGCCACTAACCCTTTTTATTCTTTGGGTCAAAAGGTCAAATATATATATCCAAATAATTTTATTTACATAAGAGAAAAGAGGAATCAATTTACTTATTGGCTAGAATGCTGTAAAAAGAAAAATGCTTACAAAAATAATGTTTGTAAGAAAACTAATCTGCTGCATCAAAATTAATCAATTTTATTTTCCAAACCACACTAGTAATTCCAAATTAAGTAGGATATAAAAATTAATGGTTTTTAAAATTTGAATAAGTATTCATATAAACTAATATATATATATTTATTATTAATAAGTAGGCACTCTCTCTCCAAATGATAAAATGGTCATTATTTTAAAACAGAAGCAAAACAAATCTTTCTCACCCCATGTTCTTCTCTTGAGAGCTGCTGAAACCCAACTAAATTTAAAACTGCCAGAATAACAGAAGGTGGAGTCAGAACCATCACCCTATTGGTTCTCAGCATGGTGTGATATGACATCACCACTAGGAAAGAAGAACCAATTTTTCTCCTGTGTGTGTGTTGCAGTAAAGCAAACACAACAGGGTGAGTTGAGCCAGCTGAGAGAAACAATGCATTTAAGTGCAGAAAACGATCTTATTTAACATTTAAAAAGAAGTGATGTTTTTAACATCACACTGATATTTTCTTGAAAATTTTCTGGGAACTCAAGGAATTTTTTTCCCATATTTGAGTATGAACCCTGTGTTTTGATTAGCAGATATATAATATATTTTTACCTAGTTATATTCTAAAAATTTTTATATGCTCAATTCTTAGATTGTTTTCTTTTCTTTTTAGAGTTAGAGAAGCAGATAGAAAAAGAAATATATTTTCTGCATTAAAGAAAAATGAAAGGGATAAAAAGAAGCTTTTAGAGACTGTTTTAAAGCAATTAAAACAATTAACAACCAATGGATCAACATAGTTCATTTTGGTTTCCAAATGAAATTTTTAGAAGTTTTATTTTCTTTGAATATTTTTTAAGCTATACTTCTTTAATATTTAAAGTGTTTTTCAAACTTTTTTTTTGGAGCTCAGAAACAAATAAAAGTAGATTTAATTATTTAGTTATAAAAATTGTTTTCAATGTAAGTGAATGGGCTTAAATTTGTTCATTTAACGGTCTGTTTTGCTTAAAAAGAAATAAAATTTTGGAATACTTTAGTTCATTTCTATGTTTGTATAAAAAATAATTTGTAATGTTTTTGTTTTTAAATGTCTCCTAGTTATTGTAATGAGATTTTTTATTATTATTTTTTTTAATTTGTTGTTTTCTCTTTATATGAGATTAAATATATTTATGAATTATTTCTTTCTTCCATATTATATTAAGCTGTTTTTGAAATTATAATGATTTTATTCCCAATTAATTACATGTTATTTATACTTATAATAAATCTTAAATTGCATGCTACGCATAAATGTTTGAAACAAATAACATAAATTCTTTTATAAAAATCTTAAGTAAACATTAAGTTGAATGCTACCGTTCTGCAAGTACTGTGATGATAATAAAAGGAAGTTGATGTAAACAATAACTTTACACTATCAGTAAAAAAGTCTCAGCCATTTTATTTTCACTTACAAAAACAGATTAAAATTTCATTTTTACATGATAAATCTGATTTTATCTAAAGATACAAATATTCAAAATTTATTTTCTGTTATTGAGGAAAACTAAACTAAATAAATATTTTAAAAGAATTTGCTTTCTAAATTAAATATTTTAAAAATATTATTCCAAATAAGTTTTTCTTGCTTCTTGCAGATTCAGGAAATGCAGAAAAGTTTTTATAACTTAATTACAAAATTATTTTAATTATAAGAATAGAAATATTAAGAAAAATATTTTTAATTCTTTTCCTAAAATTTAAAAATAGTTTAAAAAGCTTAAATGCCTCTTTACATGTATTATATATACTTTTTTAACTGGCATAATTCAATACACAATTGAACTTAAATGTTGTTATTTCTCCTATCAATATTTCTCAGAATTCATTGAATTAGATAAACATTTAAACATAAAAGTGTGTATTTTCTATTAGAAATTTGAAGAGACAATTTGTCGTAGGAACTGAATCTCTTTGCGTGGGTAAGAGTTAACAACACATTGATTTTATATTTTCCAATATTTTAATGAAACTTTTGAAAATAGTTTAAATTTTATAATTTTCTTTTTCATAATTAAAAAAAATTTGGACAAAATTTACGTTTCGAAGTTTGGCTGGCTAAAAAATATTTATGCAGTTATCTGTACTTAATAATCGAATTAACAAAACCTAAAACAGAGGTATATAATTACATTGTGTATACATATGTTAACTATTAATCAAAATAACTGGATATCTGCCAATTGAATAATTATGATACAACTATAAATAAGAAATTGTTAACAATAAAGCAAAAAAACTTAAATTGTTCAGTTGAATTACTCTGAAAATTGTAGTTTTTTTAAACAAATAATTTATTCTGAAGTATTTTAATCTCATCATGGGCTAATATTAGCAATATATATATGCTAATAGTATGATGATTTTTTAATAAAGTAAACTCCAGATTATCTGTATATGTAAGAAAAAGGCAGGATCATGAAAGTACAGGATCAAGGAAAAGTGTTTTCTCTAGAAGAAACAAACAAACAACAACAAAAAATTCACACACACAAAATCTAAATAACTATTTTGTTTTATCTTTGTACAGTATAGTATGATATTGTTTAATTTAGTGCATAAATTAACCTACAGAATGTACCTTGGTTTAAACGTAAAATAGATGTTTATCTTTTAGTCACATAACATGGGTACAGTAGACCTTTGGTCGATGTGCCCTAGCTCTCAGTATCCTGCTGAGGGCTGCCGTCCTTACCAAGTCTTAGTCACATAAAATAACAATATTTTTACTGTATTGTATTTTATTTACAATAAATTAAGTTTTTAAGCTGGCGTAATTTTCTTCTCATTTGCTCTGTATTTTCAGCCATTTTGCAGTTTATCCGTGATTTCCATTATCTGCGAAACTTGTGCCACTCAATTTCACAGATAATCGTGAGTTTACTGTAGCTTATTTTTAACAAATTATTATGTGTTTGTAAAATGCTAAATTCATAAATTAATATATGTAAAAAAAAAATTCAATATATAAATATTGCTTTATTGCTTCACTTTGTATTGATAAAAATATTCATATGAGGTTCATTATATTATGTCATTAAACTTTATATTTGTTCACTTTTTTTTTTTTTTTTTTTTAATTCTGAAAAATTATTATGTAAAGCATTATATTTTGTGTATTTGAGCATTTATTATTCTTTCTTTCTTTCTGTTATGCTTTATGAAATGCTCTGCTATTTTGTGATCTGATGCATAGAAAAAGAAATGCATTGGTGCTAGAGAATTATTTTCTGTATAGATCTCGTAATTTCTATGTTAAAATTGTGATAAATTTATTCAAAGTGCTTCATTACAAACACATTATTTAAAGTTATCTCCATGACAAGTCTTCACATGTATAGTTTGTTTAAATTGTCAAAAAGTGTACAGATTTAGTGAACAATATAAAAAGCTTAATTTATTTGAATGTATATTGTACATATGTGTAAAATGTTTTATTGTGCATATATACTTTTCTAAGTATTGTGTATTGTTATAAATACAATTCATTATTGTTAAAATTAAAATGCAAGATGTGCGACACTAGTTAGTTTGACAATCTGAAAGCAAAATGAAATGTTTTCATTGTATTATGTAACATTTTGCTGGATTCTGAAAACTATGGTGAACTTGCTTTTATTGTAAAATTATAGCCATTATTTTGTTAGTCATTGACAGATCTGTTATTTATATATCATTAAAAAATTTTCAAATAAAGTATTTGTTATAATTGTTGTTAGTTTTTTATTTTAAGTCATTTTTATTATAACTAGCCTTGTACCTACATACCTAATATGATATTCAGAAAAATCTTATAAATAAAATAATTTACTGAGAAAATTTCAGTTTTCCCCCTTACAATAAAAGATATTTAAACCTTTGATATTTGAATTATAATTTCAAGTTTAGAAAATAATTTTTTCTGCTACTAAGTTAAAAATTCCTTGAATCAAATTATTGTTCTATTGAAATTGTATCTTAATATGATTTTGATCAATAGATGGCACCACCACTATCCTGCCAAATAGCCAACCACAAAGTGCAAAGTCAAATTGGCTTTAAACTCTTCCAAATATATATCTAAATATGAGATTTTTAGCATATATTTCAGTATTAAAAACTAATATTTTTAAAAATTTCTTTAAGAAAATGCGCATTTTAAGCATATTAGATTAAATTTTTGTAGACCAAATCTGTAGCAGACAAATGTAATTGTAACTAGTTTACGTTAGAGGAATATTATATGGACTTTTTATTGTTTCTTATTTAATAGACTTAAGATCTGTTTTTTTTTTTTTCCCCAAGCATATACTATACAATTAAAATATTGTAATCATAAAAAAATTCAACTATGATATTTTAGTGTATTTATGTTTTGAGGTTTCCGGAATTCATTTTTGCTACTTTTAGGCTGTTATTCACCAATAACTTCAACTCCTGGTCGAACATGAAAATTTGAAAAGCGTATAAAGGCGGGGCACAAATTTTCAGCTAATTTTGCAGTGTTGTTTCTGCCATCTAGCTGTATAGTTTTTTTCCGACTTTTTTAGTGAAAACAACCAATCAAAGATTATATGAAATCTTCGACGCTAGATGGCAGAAACAGTGTGCCAAATTTTGCTGGAAAGCTGTACCCTGCCTTTAGACGCTTCTCAAGTTTTTGCTTTGAACCAGGAGTTAGTTAATGGTGAATACGGCCATTAGTGATGCCAGTGAACACAATATAACAACTACATTGCATAGAGGGCCTGATTTTCCAAGGGGCAAATAGGGCAAGTGCCTGGGCCCCCATTCATACGATGGCCGGCTAAATCAGCTATCTTTTGAAATTTAAAGCGGTTTTACTTATATACAAAATTCACTTTGAGTACTTTATTGTAGAAGGGGGCCCCAATTGATGATTTTGCCCTGGGCCCCCCGTAAGTCAGTCCCTGGTTGCAATAACCTATTATAGATTTTGATGAGTGTAGAACTTAGTTCTTTTATAGGCACACAAAGAAAAATTCTTTATCATTACAACCTGGGCTTATTGACTTCAATCATTTCAAGCACACTAGCATATATATAAATTCTGCATTCAATTAAGATAAAATTGGCTAGGCATGTTATAGGGTATTAAGAACTAATATATATGAATGTAAGATTTATATTATGAATGTAGGACAGATAATTTTTCATAGGGATATAGAATAGAATTCTTATACATTGCTGTCTATGGACTGAAGTGATTTGAAAAACATTAATAATGCTAAATTGTTTAAAATGGGGAAAACAAAAAAAAACTGTTATACAACTCTATCAAAATGATGTGCATATTAGTTAGTTTTTTCACAGGGAAGTACAAAATAATTTACACATTGTCTATTGGAGCTAATTAATCAAAGTTTATTAAATTAATTAAAAAAGACTAAAACTGATATGAGGGTTGCTATAGTACCTGAAATTTACGGAAAACATGGGAGAGAAAGAAAAAAAAAACAGGAATATTTTGAAAAAAACATAGGAAAAATTTTTCATAATAAAATTTTAACTTGTGTAATTTTAAAGTTAGGAATTTTTAATTTTACTTTCACAAAGGACTAACATTCAAAAGATTTTAATGAAGGAAAAAATATAAATTGCATGATTTCCCCCCAACTACAGTAAGTTAATAAAATTAATATGTTCATTTGTCTGGTAAACTTCTTACATTATAATCATTTTACTTGATTGTGTTTCATCTATTTTACTTTTAAAAGGGACAGGGAAAACTGAGGGAACTTTTCCAGATTTGTGTCCTTGATATGTTTTAGAGTTTTGCTGTAGAATGTCCATTACTGGAAATTGCTTGTTTGAAATTCATACTCCTTTACATGGACACACAAAAGAATTTAGATACATTATTGTCAATTGTACTAATATTCAAACTTGAGGAGAATTACTCGAATGCCTTATTATACTTTTCAACTTTTATTGTAAATTCAGAAATTCAAATTTCTTTTGAATGTCTGATAGCTGCTTAAATGTTTGGAAAGACGAGTGGAGCTACTTCAGATCCCCCCCCCCCCCCCTTCTATTATACAGGCTCCATACATTTACAACAATATGAAAATAATTAGTATTGTCTGAATTATCAATTTAAATATTTCATATTACTTTGATTGTTCAACTTTAAATTTTCTACTGCTAGTAAATTTTCAGATCATGATAGCTATGCCAATAAACAGTTATTTTTCATTGCATTTATACCTTTTTTTATTTAAAATAAAGTATTGGATTTGTGAAAATTTTTACTTTCAGCTGACAATGGGTTCTAATTTTTTTTTTTTTTTTCAATTTTGGAGATATGATAGAAGGTTCTTCACACATACACACTGATCAATTGCCAGAAAACACTTTTTTAGACTCTGAAGATTTAAAACATATAAATCAGGTGAAAACTTGATATAAAAATTTTTCACCAAATATAATACTTCTATTACCTATGGTAGTCAAGTAATGGAAATAAAAAAGTTGAGTAAAATGTTGAATAATATAGTAGTGTATTTAAATTATTATTTATGAGCAGACTTGCTTTTAAAGATTGTATCGTTTTGCCCGTATTTGGCACATTGGCTCTATCATACAGAAATCAAGATCTTTAATATAACTTGTATGACTTTTTCATATAACTAATAATAAATTTAGCTATAGCATTGCCTGTGATATACTTATAGGTTGTCCAGTAGGGTGGTGTGAAAAAGATCAAAAATTTAAAAATGTTATCCAATTAAATAGTACTAGCTGCTAAAAGTTGTGTATTGATCCGTATATAATGCAATATATTTTTTAGAATTTTCCTATTTCATCTTTATTTGTCACACGGGCCTTGAAGCTCAAATTTCACGGCACATGCAGCAAATGAAGATGAATTAGGAAAATTCTAAAAAATACATCATTATATACAGATCAATACACAACTTTTGGCAGCTAGTGCTATTTAATTGGATAACATTTTTAAAATTTCGATCTTTTTCACTCCACCCCAAAATTGCAAAAATCATGAACCATTTTTTTATTTTCTCTTTTAAAGCATGCTTGTATATTTAATTGTAAATTAAAAGTAACCTTCTTTAAGGGTTTTAACTTTATAAAAACACCATAAGGTACTAAAATACTGTCTTTTTTAATAAATGAATTGTATTGTGATAATGCATGAAGACTATCTTTTTCAAATTAGATGGTAAAGAAGAAGAGATGGATGTGAATGAAGTGATTTGCAATTGGAAACTGAACAATTTAATTTTAACCTGAGCTTACACTAAGCTGTCTTTGATACAGTTTTGCATGACAGCTTTATTTTAAAATTCATCCAACGTCAAATTCCTATATAGTTAACTAAATAATAGAACTAAAAATAAGATAGAAAACACTATTCAGTTTCTAAGCAACGTTTTATGCATTTGCGGAAAAATATCTTCATAAATAAGTCAGAAAAGAAAATATTTCGGAATTTAAAATATGCAAAATATATAAGTTAAAATTAAAAAATAAGTAAGAGTAAATATAAACTATATAAAGGCGACCTTTTCCCGACTATTGTGTTTAGAAAAATCTGTTTAAAGTGTTGACTTAGAGATTAACAAAAGGCTTTATTTTCATACGGAAAAAGTAAATGCTACTTTGATTCATATCATCATAATGCATGATATCTGAATAAGAAAACCTAATTATGTCGTGCATTTATGAATGAAATGGCTTCATAACTGTGCTTGAAAGTGATTAGTTTGTAATTAACAGTAGCCTACACAAAACTTCATCTGATAATCTATAAATTTATGAAAATTTTATTTGACATTTACAATAAGGAAAAGGTTCAAGCTAAAGTGAAGGGACAAGCATTTCTAACACTTTCCAATAAAGTTTAAAAAAAAAAATTATAACTTCGGTTTATCTATAAGACCGTCCCCCTCCCCCCCCCCCCACACACACATTCAGTTCATTTGTCCACAATAATCGCCTTGCATTGGCTTTTATATAATAAATTTATATTTAGCAAAAATTCCCCTGCACACAGCATGATAATTAGACATAAAGCATTTCCTGATTGAAAAAAAAAAAAAAAATATATATATATAATTTATTCTAATTGCCAACACTCATTGGAGCTCCTATTGAATTTTCAAAAAATTGCATAAAATAAGTAAATTGAACATTTCGAAGATTCACAAGTTTTCTATATTGTATCTCAGATATTTCTCTATATCCTTTTATTGAAATATAAAATTACTTAATCAGAAGAAAAAGTGAAGTCAAAAAATTTTTGTAAAATATAAAATTTGTCATAATATTTTCAGTTAGGATTCATTGGCAAAAAAATAAAGTTACATGTTGCCTATGAAGATTGAAATCTGTTATCTATTTTTAAAGTTTTTATGACATATGAAGAAAATGTTTAGTAATAATATTTTTTTTTTCTTTTTTTGCAAAAACAGAAATTAACTAAATCTAAAATTCAAAAATTAGGATTTGAGATGCATCATCATGCAAGGTAATAAATAACAGACCTCTGTGCCAAATTAGGTAGTTCTGTGATGATTTGTGTGGATGTAGTAATCACAAATTTAAAACCTTTTATTTAAATTTAAGGTTTCATAAAATAATTTAAATGTGCATTCCATTTAACCATTTTAAATTTTCTCTGGCTTCTCTTAATGAATAATACACAGAAAAGGTAAAGATAATTATATAACAAATAAAATAATTACTGGGAAACTGGTGGTCTTTTTTTGATAGTTGCAAATATCTCACTGAATCAAATAAATTCTCTTAATTCGAAGACTAATTTTCTGCAAATGTGTTAATTATCAAGTAATCATAATACTCATCGTGAAGAATATCCAATATATATTTCAGGAAGTATTCTGTAGGAATAAATCATTACTCATCCATTCTGCATTTGACTGTTGAATTGTAATTTATTGGCATCTGTTGTATATCAAAGTCTTGTTCTATTAAAGGTTTTTATTTTGGAGTGCATGCATTTTTTTTTATCTCATAGCAATAATTTGTCGAAAATAAATGTTTGGCACTACTTTAGATCTTATTAAAACTTTTGTGAGAGTATGTTTTTATATATGCTCTAGTGGAAAATAGAGTAGACCATCGTTTTCAAATGCATAAATTATTGTATTGATTTGATAAAAAATATATTTAGTTTTTGAGAGTTTTAATAGAATCATGATCTTTTGGATTTTGCTGAAATTTTTCGTAGCTATAATTTTTGTAATTTATTTTTTTATCGTGTAAGTTTTATATCACCTTCATATGTATTTTTATCCTTTTCAGTTTTGTTTGTCACATTTGTTTTGGTGTAAATTGGGTTTGTACTCTGCTAATGTTGGATCATAGGCCTACAGAAATTTACACTTAGCACATAATAATCAATCACAGCCCCCAATGACTTTTTGTTGTTAATCCCCATCTGTCAGCAAATCTAAACAAAGTCTATGACTCAAGCAACTCTGATCATATCAAGAACAAAGAGCAGATCTTCATAGAGATCCCCTCTATATAGGTTAAGGCAGTCGAGGATATGGTCAGGCGTAGCCTGACAAGTAGGGAAAACCTTTACATTATCCATATAAGTCATAAACCTCAGATGACCACTGCGAAAACGAGAAATGACTGTCTGCTGCACTAGAGGGACAAGGAACCACCATGACTTTTTGCTGATATTGAATGCTTCAATTTAAATTATGATTTTTTCAAAAAGAAAAATTCTTTTATTGTGCACAATATTTGAAAAGGTTTTTGTAATGCAATATTCCGTTCTGTTCTACGGCTTGAGATGGTTCTTAAAAATGTGAGCTCTTATTGGGAATCACATTTATCGAGTACCATTCAACTCAAAAGCTCTGAAGATTGAAAAATAATTTTTTTTTTATTTAAAAGTATTCTATTCTGATTTTGTTTTTTTAAACACCTTCAGTTTAAACAATATTTGTTATTTATATAAATGTATAGTAAAACAGAAATGAATAAAAATCAACACGAATAATTAACTGAATATAAAATTTAATCCTAAATTAGCTTTGTATAAATTAAATTGTATACATGCATATTTAATAAAATTATATACAGCATGCTCTTTAGTATATGAAGCTTATATTACAAAACTATCACAGCTTGATGCACTAGTTAAAGATCACAGTTTCCCAAAATAACTAAGTAATACAGATTATTGATTCTAATCAATTACATAAATATACAGAGGATTAAAAAAATTGTAATTCCTCACATATTAATGATGAAAAAAAATATAATACTAATAATAAGCTTATATTTAGATAAGTTAAAATATAAAAATCCTTAACAAATTCACAGTTTCAAAAGATTTTAAAAACATATAAAATGCAGTACACAAACTTTTAAAATCTTAAAAATGATTTATATTATTTACAAAAGATACAGAAAATAAACAATTTTAAAATTTGAACACACAAAACATTTCTAATAATCAACTTTAAACATGGAGTAGAAAAGATGTATTTATCAATAATGGAACATTGGAATAAATTGTAAAAATAGATACAGTAACATGATGTCCAAAAACTATTTGTGCAATGTGTGTTAGTTTACGTAACTATACAATGCAAATAAAATTGATTTTAGTAAGAAATTTCACTGGAATTGCATTTGTTCGTTAAATTATTTTTGTTTAAGCATTTCCCTTATTTACATATAGCACCAAAAAATTAAAATAATTACTTTTGAATTATTATTTGGGATTGATACTATATTCATAGCAGCATTTTAATTAAATATTTAATGAAAGAGAAAGTTAAAAGCCAAAATTTTTAGTTTTAGAGTTAAAAATCCATGTTTAAAAATAAATACTGTGCTTTCAGCATTATGAAATAACTGTTTTAAGTCTCTGTAAATTTTATTAAAATACTATTCCCATTTGTTTTATTAGGTCGTTGCAAAAGTTCGTGCGGACGCAGATAATTTTATTGCCTCCAAAGACGAGAGCTTCTATCATCGTGGTATATATTTGTTACTCGAAAAATGGGCAAAGGTTGTAGAAAGTAATAGAGAGTATTTTGATTAAAAATTGTCATTTGATTTGATGTATTTTTATGAAATGAAGCAATAAAAAACCGCACAAATTTATGCAAAGACCTAATATTTCCTTCAAATCTGAGATTAAGACACATATCCTATACTTGAGCTACACCTTTCGCAATTGAATTTTTAATATGAAAGGAATACTTCATTTTACATCTTAAATAATACTTTATAGTAAAGTCGAACCTTGTTAACGTGAACACTCTTAATGTGAATTACTTTTAACATGGAACTGTTCTCACAATTCCCATCAAAACGAAGATTAGTTACTGATAGAATGAACTACTGATAACATGAACAATTTTTTTTTGTTCCCCTTGAGATTCACGTTAATAAGATATAATTCAACTGTATAATTCAGATTTTTGACATCACAGGTTAAATCTGTCGAAAACTGATGTGCATGTGAACCTTAAAATAATAAAAATTTCATATGACTTTGCAATCAATGAAAATTTACAAGTTTGACTAAGTTTTACATTTGTGTAAATTACCATGGATCCTGAATTTGAGTTAAACCAGAGATTTTCAACTTATATGTGAGCAGTAGCAGATCCAGAACTTGACTTTTTTTTTTTTTGGGGGGGGGGGGGGGGGGGCTAAGATTTTTCAAAGTTTTATTCTAGACCAATGAAAAATTTACAATTGCAATATTCAATTGTGAATGTCAGTGTTTTTTTTTTTTTTTTTTTGGGGGGGGGGCTTCAGCCCCTAGCCCCCCCTTAAATCTGCCACTGTATGTGAGTCACATATTACCATACAAATTGTGTGGCAAGATGTATAATCATAGCACAGAACAAAAAAAAAAAAAAAAAAAAAAACTTGCACCACAATTGTTTTGACTACACTTTTCATATTACTTTTTCAAAGCTTGTTACAATAAAGATATGTGTTGTACCTCCATGTATCATATTAAATTTATTTAATCAAGTTATATTTAAGCATGTAATTATAATATAAAAGAAATTAAAAATGATAATATAATAAGAAATATAGGGCTTTTATCATTAAAATATTTGCTATTTAATCTTTTAAAAAGAACAAGATAGATTTTTTTTTCTTCACATTTTCATATTTTTCATTTCTCAGAGAAGACATTTAATAGTAAAATGATTGTTTTAAAGAGCCTATCTGATGAAAAATTGGGGACATAGGATGCATGCACCTTAGGTCACCATCTAGGAACTACAATTTCAAAGTTTTAAAAACATGATGTACCCACTCTTGATTATTAATGCCAATTTATGATAAAGATTGACTAAATAATCAAACTAAAAAATACTACATTAAAATGAATTCAAATTTCAAAATATACTGTCAATATCAATTTATCATTTAAAGTTTCTTAAATAAATAAATAAAAAAGAGAGAAGCTCTTTTGTTTTAAACAGCTATACATTAAATAAAACAAAATCTCTAGATTTTAGGCTAGAAATACACTTTTATCATTTAGCTTATCAATTTTCAATTTTTTTTTTCAAATTATACAATTTAGTTTGAATGTATTTATTGATTTATTTTTTAATAAATAAGTGAAATTTGTTTAAATAAATGAGTTTTTGAATGTTAAAATACAATCAGAAGGAAAATAATAATAATAATAATAATAACTGCTTATAACTTTTTATTTTCTCCTCAACATGCTTAAAAATAATAAAATATTATTCATGCTTACACTTCTTAATTTGAATAAAAAATTTTAAATGTTGCACAATTTCTTAATAAAAGTGACTATTTTTTTTTTTTTTTTAATTAATGCTAGCTTGTTAAATGTGTTAAATATTTTTTAGATATTCTTTTATGTAATTTAGCAGAATCCATTATAGGGTAGCTAGCATTTCATATTTTTGATTTTTCCGGACTTTTCCAGGCCATTTTCTTCCATTTTAGCATGACACTTTATAAATTGACATTTTTTGTCTAGAAGTTTTTTTTTCAAGAATTAGTAAAAATTTCTTTGTGGTGGGGAGGGTGGGTTACCATTGCAGATCAGATTGGGTAAAAGAAAAGATGATGATAATTAAATAATAATAATGCAATCACAAGTGTGACACACACACACACACACACACACAAAAAAAAAAAAAAAAAAAAAATAGAAAATTAATTTACTGGTCTAAATATGAACGAAAAAAAAATGAGAAACACCAAAAAGCTGCAAGGGTTAAGCTCAGGACTCTGAAATAGATTGACTAGGCAAGTTGCTACCCAAATTCATTTCCTTACAGGTTAATGGACATCAGAGTTCATTAAACAAACAACAACAAAAAAGATATGACAGCAATATGAATACAGTTTTTGCATTTACTGGTGCTTGCCTGCTTTACAAAATTCTCATTCTTCATCATCCAACATCAGCTTTTTAATGCCTTTTACAGCAAAACGTTATATACAATGTTTAAAAATAATTTCCAAATGTAAAATTGCTAAACAAATAACATGCCATGGTCAACAGATTGCTGCTATAGTAACTAATGCTTTAATTACAAACTTACTACAAAAAAAAAAGAAACCTTTCTTTTTTTTTTTTCACTCATGTGAACATATGCTATGTATGAAAAGTATTGTAATCATGAAAAAATATGATTAAGAAATTTTAGTATCTAAACATTTTGAGATGGCCTGATTATTATTAGCTTTTTTCATGCAGAATATCTGTGTGAAAATACTTACATAATATGACTTTCATAAATATCTCAGAAATAAAATAAAATCACTGAAAATTTCAGCCCCCCCCCCCCCCCCCCAATAAAAAAGATTTAATTTTTTTATTATTTACATTATAATTTCTATTTTAGAAAATAATTTTTTGTAATGCTAAGCTAAAAATTCTTAGAATTAATTTAAAATTATTGTTATTTTAAAAATCAAATATTTCATAAATTTTGATACAATTAAATTACCATATAAGACATATACATAACAGAAATTCCATAGCTAATAAATATATCTACAAAATAAATAAAAAGATAAAAGGTTTATTCTATTTATAATGAATGAAAAATTAAAAAAATATATATAATTTTGACTTTCAAAAATTTGTTTTTTAATGAGATGATTTTGATTAATAAATGGCACCACCATCACTTTGTCAAACAGCCAGTCATGAATGCCACGTTTAACTAGCTTTAAATTTTTGCGAATATACTTCTAAATATTTGATTTTGAGCATATGTTTCAGCACAAAAAGTTAATATTTTTTTCAATTTCTTAGAAAAAAAAAAAATGTGCATTTTAACCCCTTTCATTCCCGATTTTTTCCCTCCATGAAACAATAAATCTTATATTTAGTCAAATTTATTTCAAAGGTAATATATATAAATACTTTTTTTTAAAAAAATAGGAGTAATAGCAGAGTACGAATTAATATAGCTAACAAAGCAACTGAGAGGTGTTTGTTTATGTTTAATATAACCACTGATGCCATTTTAAATCATAACTTTTCAATAAATAAAAATATCAAAATTTTGAAAGAAATACATATTCCAAATAATTAAAATACAAATTATAAGCATTAAAAAATAAAATAAAAAATATTTCAAACAGTTAATTTACTTAAATTGCCCAAAACAGGAAACTTATTCTGATATTATTATCAGAATAGAGTAAAATATACTTTCATTTATCAACAAGGATAGTGAAATCATCTAAAATATATATTTTCGGTGGGAAAATGTATATAGATTTTAATATTGTTCATTTTGAATCAACAGGAGTGTTAGATGGTAAGAAATAAAATCTGAAATGTTATGATTAGAATTGGCATCACGGGGAATGAAAGGGTTAAGTGTATTACATAAATTTTTTGTAGAATTTCTTTTCATAGCATCATTGATCATTCTAATCTGGGTTGACAAATTAGATAGCACCCTATGTCACTATTGCACTGTTTCGATAAAATTTAATCATAAATGATCCATGTTACAGAAATATTATATAGATTACCAGTGTATGATATTTGTTTGATGTTTCTATGCATGTGAGTGAACATGATAGTGTATAAAAGGTGCATTTGATTGTGCTCAAATTTGGTAGTCTCTATTGCAATAACTATATAGATTCTTGTGAGTAAAAAACTTCTTTTACAAAGATACAAAGTAGAATTCTTATACAAGGTGGTGTTATCATCCCATTTTTTCTAATTTTTAATATGGTAGTATTAGGACAAAATTTTATATAAATAATGAGAATTATTTTAAACAAATCAAATAGAAAAAAAAAGAAAATAGCTATAATGGTAATAGTCAACTAGTAAATTATTTCTGTATATGTAGAAACATTGCACCCCCTCCCCCCTGAGTATAAAATTTCAATACGAATATTTTTCAAAACAATTCGTCAATCAGTAGCAGAATTTTCTGTAGATAATCTACAGCAAAGAAAAAAAAATCTGTGATCCATGAATGCTGGACACCAAGTGTCTTGCTTGTGCCTCCAAGGCAGTAGCATGTGTTTTTTGCACCTGATGAAGAAAGGCCACGTCCTTTCGAAACCGGTTGTGCTGTCTTTAATTTTATGTTGTGTGAAGAAATTTTAAAGTTTAAATACCAAGTGTGGCATCACAAGAGGTATCAACAATTTATAAAAGTATTAAATTTCCATTCTGAAAGAAAAGAAATTATGAATATATATCAAACACAGTAATCTAGAGATACAAATTATATTTGTATTTTTAAGCTTGGTATTTCTTCTTGAACTGTTTCTGCTACTGGGCTTGTCAATACCTTTCAAACAAATGATTCAACCAACATACTAGTTTTCTTCTATGGCATATGTAACTTGCCACAATGTCAGACTTTTAAAAATTCTCACTCTTAAGAAAATTCCTATTCTGATGACGACAAAAAAGTGACTTTTTTTTTCTTTGTTGCTCTACATTCTATTTAAGATGCAGTTTACTTTTAAGTAATGATACATAAAACATCATCAGGGCCTGATTAAGCTTTGAAGCTAGGGGAAGCTCACTATCATTTCGGGGCCCCCTTTCATTTTGGAAAATCTTGTTTTCCTGTTACATATTGTAATATTAAAATGCTATAGACCAAAAATTAATGTGAGCTTATAGTTTTTTTTTTTTTTCATTTATATACCTGGGTGGTTTATACACACAACATTAAAATCGTATAACTTATTAATTATGAACATTCAGATTTTCGAGGTTTAACAATAGATTTTTCCCAAAATAGAGAGTATTTTATTTTGCTTTAGGCACACTTTCTCAGAAAAAATTCAATCTCAGTGTGAAAATCTGAAACAGAAAATTCAAGACCCTGTTTTAAGTCATTTTGGGGCCCCCTCTTAAATTTTAGAGGGGAAGCTTGTGCTTCCCGAGTCTTTTGGGTAATCAGGCCCTGAACATCATATGTTAAATGTGTAGCATTTTAACTGATTACTAACTAAAAAAGTAGTTTAAGTACATCAATAAATTTGGTCTCTTAAATAATTATTTATAACATAAGGAAAATTTTCATTAATTTAAAAAAAAGCTTTTTTTTTTTTTTCCTTTTAATTGTATGTCTTAATCATATATTTTTAATCAAAGATTATCCTTAATTAGGATAAAATTATGAATTTACCTAGGTTTTTTTTTTTTAAACAGATTTTGAATTAAGCATTTTATTATTTTTTTTTAATGTATATTTCATTTTCTATAAATGCATACAGTAGTACCATCTTTTTTCAAGGGATGCGTGAAAAAAAAAAAAAAAAAAAAAAAAAAAACTCTGATGAAAGCGGGTTAAAGACAAAACACAGAGAAAACAATGTTTATGAATTAATACACACAATGTATACAGTATACTAATAATAAAAACTAATTTGTTACTTTTCAAACTGTCAAAGACTTCAATCAATGTAGTAGAACTTTAAATAAAATTTTTAAAAATCAATTAATTTATGTTTGTTTTTTTGTTCCTTTTATATACAGGGTTCCCACTCAATTTCAAAAATAAAATTCCCTGACTTTTCCAGGTCTATTTTTAGAAAATTCCAGTCACAAAATTTGGTTCAAGATATAAAAAATAGCTCACAGTATAAAACAAAACATAGCTTGCAACATAAAACACAACATAGTAACGTGACTTGCGATATAAATTGAATGCTCAAAAAGCATTTTCCAGGTTTATATCATCATTTTTCCAGGTTTTTGAGCAATATTTACAATTTTCCCTGACTTTTTTCAGTAATTTCAAATTCCCTGACTTTTCCATGTTTTCCCTGACCCATGGAAACCCTGTATATATTAAACAGGTATTTTTCAGATTTACAACATTTTTCTGGTTCTTTTCCGTAATTTCATGTGCTTATATAAAAGTATGTGCATTTTCAAATGCCATAATTGCGTCATCGGCATGGAAATTATCCTCTGTTTCTCCTCCATTATTTTCGTTTTTTGAAATCACACATTTCTTCTATGCTTTAGGATACCGCATGTAGCAACGTCTTGATTAATACAAATATTATCACTAAATTCTGTACCAGACGCATTCTCTGCCACACGCAACTACTCTTCATCTGCATCATCATCATTTTCTTGCGCTTCTGTTTGATATTCTTCATCATTTTATCGCACTTAACACATTTCACAAAACAATTTTGTGGATTACTGAAGAAGCTACCTCTTGCATGTTGAATTACAAAATGAATATATTGTATCATTGTATGGAGACATGACATGACAATTTTGATCTACCAGGGAAATGGAGAAAAGAGTTATTTTAGGATGAAAGGAGTAATTCCAGTTTGCATGCGATATGGAACCGCTTCTTGACCTTTAGGGGAAAATTTTCACGGTCAACAGAAATTTTTTACAACAATAAATGCGGGAAAACGACTTTTTGTAGCATGATACATGCGTGTTTCGTTAACATTATTTACGTAGAATTTGTGCAGGGACCATAGAAATAAAACGATCAATGCAGGAAAGATAGATCAGGATTTCACTGTATTTGTTAAATGATTTTTTTATGAAAAAACTTCTTAATGTTTTCACTCTTAAAAATAACTAAGGGATGAAATTAAAAGCTTTTCATGATAAACAATAATACTCAAAAAAAAAAAAAAAAAAAAAAGCTGATATTTAACAGCGTTTGTCATTTGAAATATTAAAAATAAAAATTTAACTTTTTATTACAAATAAATGATTTTGTAATATAATTAAGTAAATATTAATTTAAGTATTATTATCATTCTACTTTAATAATAAATATTTCTAAATCTAATTAAACTCACATTTGAAAAAATTAGTTTCTTACAAACGGAATTTTAATTTATTTGATTTCAAATTTATAAATATTAGGACTATTTAATAATAATAATAAGAAGAAACTTGACAACAGATTATAGTACCATACACTTAGTTATTATCAGGTTTTAAAATTTAACGTTCTTTTCAATTGTTCTTATGTAAAATTAATAATATACTTTTTTTTCTTTGTTAAAAAATGCATTCATATATTTTTAATCTATCACCTTTAACGAGTTTTCTATATCTTTTATATTTAAATTATAAATTAATTGTAAAGTCAGTTTTGAAATACTACTTTGTCAATGAAATTTCTGTTTACCTCAGCTAAAAAATTCCCTCCCTGTAATTATCTGTTTTTATTTATTGTGCAAGGTTGTTAAAACCAGATTTTATATAACATAATAGTTCCAAAAACAGTTTTGCATAACAGAACTACACTAATAAAATGACTAGATTTATAAAAAAAAATCTTTGGTATTTTCACCAAATTGTACTTTTAAATTTTAGGAAACTGTGAATATTGAGTTAAAGAATGAATCTTTTTCATCAAAGGAAGCAATTAAAACAAAGTAATTTTTTTTTCTAAAATTCAAAATTAGTTAAGTCTTATGTTAAATCAATTCCTCTGATCCATGATGATAAATCTTTAACACCAGCATGTTGTTCACCTTCAGAAAGTTTTTGATTTTGGTCCGAATCTGGTTCTAATAATAATTCAGCACATTTACGTCCAGAAAGATATGCACCATGAGTTGTAGAATAAAAAGAAGCATGAGTGGCTTCACCAGCAAACATCAGAGCTGGCTGAAAAATAGTAATTTAATAAAACTAAATATATAGTTTATTAGCATTTGCAGGGTTGGGTTTTTGCCGGCAAAAATGCATTTTTGCCAGGACAGCGGCAAAAAGTGGAAAAAAGCGGCAAAAATGGTAAAAATTGGCAAAAATGGAAAAAATTAGGAAAAGTGTAAAAATAAAATTAAAACAACACAATCCCTTTCAATTTTTACCCTTTACACTTTGGCACCTCAATGAAAAAAATGTTTGAAGATTTTTTAATTTAAAAAGTAATTATAATTAATTAATTAATAATATATAATCAGTGTTCGACAAATTCCGGGTGCCAGGGTGACTATAAATACCCATTGGTGACCAGTTACGGCAGACTGACAAAAATATTTTCATGCATTTACAATATTTTTTATGTATATTTTTGTTTTTCCACCCACCTTCTTGTCTTGGTATAAAAGATGGCATTGCTGATGTATTGAATGAATAGTATGAGTTTAATGTTTTCTGAAAAATTTAACAATTATTTCTGTTTTTGAAAGATGTTTTTTCATGAAAGATAAATTCCCATATTTGATAAATCTTCTTACTACTATACTGATGCTTTCCATGTCAACATCTTTGTGTTAAACAAGATTCAAGCATCATAAACACCAGGGGTGCAGAATATGTCCGAACGCCCGAACGAGGTTCGGGGGAAATTTAAACTGACTGGGGAAATTTTGAATATTTTTTAAGAGAAAATAAAAATGTAAATCAAAAATAACAATTTGCTACTTTGAAGTGCTTATACACTAACAGCGATATTTTTATGTTACACTGTATACTTATTCTCTTAAAGATTTATTACATAGAACAAATGACTATGCAAAAAGTAGATTTTTGCATTATCGAGGGAAATTTATACTGTGTTTGGGGGAAATTTCCGAGATTTGAACATTTTCTGCACCCCTGATAAACACTATCTATCTAATCAAACTATGTTCGAATTTACGAGAAAGTTTAAATAGTATGATATTTATCAAATGGATTCACTTTAAAGGAATTCTGCCCTGAAAAATTAAGACAAATAGCATTTTAAAGCCAAAACTTAAACACTCTCAATATATTTGATGATTATATTAAAGGTAAAAATAATATTTCTGTGGATTTTTTTTTTCCCCAATAGTTTGTTTTTATTTTTATAAATAAAAAATAGTTATTTTCTTAAAAATTTCCTTAGTTCACATTTTTAACTGAATAGTTCATTTATTCAATGTAAAATAATATGTGAATGACCTGCATTAATTATACAATTATGAAATATTATTAAGTTTTGCTGTAAGTATTGGCATAGAAATAATTCGCTATTTTTGGCTCCTAAGATATTGAAAATTTGTCAGTCCCTGAACATAACCATAAAAATAAAAGTACAAAATTATATTTTTATTTTATTGAAGTAAAAAAAATCGTAAGTAAGACATATTCAGAGAGAGAGAGAGAGTTTACTTGCAATTTACATTTCAATTCCGAAAAATGCATGATCAGTGACTGACTGGCAAATTTGAGAACAGCTGAGTCAATAATTGACTTAATATTTGACTTTTCCCCACTGTAAACAAAAATATGTAATACGTTGAAAAACACAAATATTGTAGTAATTATTGAAGAATATTTTTTAGATAGGTTATTTAAATATTATTAAAAATGAAAAAAAGTATGTGAATTGTTGATGTTAAAAATTTCATTTTAAAGAAATTTTAGAATGCATTATTTTAATGATTTACATAAGAATCAGTTGATCAAGAGTGTAATTAAATTTCTGGTTTTAATTTGTTAAAATTATGATTTAAACATTAAAATCGTGTAATTAAAATCCTTAAAACCCTGTTTGAAATACTGGTAATTTTTGCCACTGGCAAAAATTGTGGCAAAAACTATTTTTGCCGGGGCAATTATTTCCGCGGTTTTTACCATGGTTTTTTCCACTTCGGCAAAAATTGGCCAACCCTGAGCATTTGCATACAACACTTAAGTAACAAAACAGTTCATAGCTAAAACAAAGCATATCATAAAATTCATTAACAATAATCACGTTTAATGTGCGTTGTGTAAAAATTTTATATAAATTACATAATAGAGTACACAAACACTTTCCAAAAGATTTACGTGCCATTTCACTCCTTTTTACTAATTACTCACATTACCCCACCGACAATTCACTTTACCCCATGCCATGGGGTAAAGTGGGAATAAAACTTAGTTTATTTCAAATCATTATCATTTATTTATTTTAAAATATTGAACCAAAAATTCAAGTGCAGTGTATTCTCAACACTTGTAATGTATGTATGCACCAAAAAATTATTATATATTTTTAAATCTTATCTTCAAATTTTCTAACACTGATTTTCAAAAACGGTGTTTTTTTACCCCACCTGACCCTACTACTGCTAGAAAAATAAAGGATAAAATTACATTATAATTAAATGTATTTTAATTATTAGAATATGTAGTTTTATGATAGTGACTGTTATTTTAACAATTTTATGTGAGAAAAGTACCTATTATAATAATCTGAGATAATGCTAGAATTTTTTTTTTTTTTTCCCAGGGAATGAATTAATTTATTTTAGAGAAAAGAATTTAGCATTATACAAAACAAAGATGAGCATGATATTGATCCATGGTAAAAAAAAAAAAAAGGTACATTCTAAGTTAACATGGAAATTTTTATTTATTCAAATGGCTGATTACCTTCAATTCATTTGAAGAGCTGCAAAAAAGAAGAAATATTTTCATGAATGAAACAAATTTACCTTATTATGGTATGGATTACTGTAGATTGGAGTAGCAAGCAATTCTATATCTCGTTGAGTTCCTTTGACGCCAATATAGGTATATGATCCTTGAGTAAATGGTTGACTTTTCCATGAAGTACTATAAATTATTCAAAATATATGCATAAATGTTTATATATATTAGAATATAATACTCATACGTATGTATCAGTCTATTTTAAAAATAAATATCTATAAAATTAAATAAAATGCAATAATACAAAGCTGTTGCAAAAATAGCTTACCAAGCAACTTTGCAAGGCCTTGGTATATATGGATCATTCAGAAATTTTCTTAAAATTTCTGTACAGGTATTAGCTACTTGTTCTTCAGTTAATGTTTCTAAATATTCAGCTTCATGACCTGAAAGCCAAGCAAGCAATATGTTATCTGAATATCTAATAAAAGAATAAATTTTGCGAAACCATATTTTACTCATATCACTTTCTTCAGTTCTTTTCCATAATGTTATAACTTCTGAAATTTCAGCATTTAAAAATGGTCTGTCATATTCTAAATATATTTTATTTACAATACCAAAGCACAAATTTTCAATACATTGCATTTTATATTCGGGTAAATGTGGGTCAAATAAACTGGCAGCTTTATCTTTCAAAACACCTAAAGGAATTGTAATAATCACATGGTCAGTTTCCCATTTTGAGCCATCTTCACATTCAATTAAAACATTATTGTAAGAGCTACCACTATTAATATTATCACCTTTTTCAGGATTGTCAGAGTTTTGTTGATTTTTCATTTTCCATTTTATGCATTTTACTTCAGATTTTAACCTAATGCAAGCTTTTGGTAAAATGTCAGCTAAAAGTTTTATCACTAAATGGAAACCACCAGGTATACTGATATTACCCCCAGGTAATTCAGTATAGCTTCCAAAGTCACTAAGAGAAGTCTCATCCATTGAATGGCAACCAGTAATACAAGTTTCTCTATTTAATAGATGATCAAAAACCATTCTACGCATAGAAGCTTCTTCTCCTTCATATTGCTGTAGATAAGCTGCAATATCCATTTCTAAATGTTTGCCTACACTATCAATTTGAGGAGGAGTATGTAAGTGTAACAAAAAATATTCTTCACATCTTTTACTAAACCAAAAATAAGCACTATAAACTTCTTCAACAACTGATACAGGAACTCTTTTTCCTTCTTCAGTGGTGGCAACAACAGTATGAGGTTCTTGATCGTTTGTAAGATTAATTAAGCCATTTGCTACAGCAAATTCATACACAGGATTACCAAGAACACCATGGATCCATGAAGCACCAAGATCAACATGTTTTCCTCCTAAAATTGAAAATATTTTGCTTAGTCATATGTCAATTATATAATTTCACAGATTAATATCACTGAAAAAAAATTATCATTCATTGGTAGACCCAACTTTTAATTTTTGAGGCCCTAATATGGTCTATAAATGTAGAATATTATTGTTTTTAAGAGTTTAAAAATATTTGTAGTAATTCTCTTATTATTTCAAATAAAATTTTGATTGCCTATTCAAAATATTTAAAGGATCTTATAATATCTCAACAATTAAAAAAATAGGATACTTATGTATTAACCCGTCGACCTTTTCTGCAAAATAAAAAATTATCCCCAAGTGCATGATAGACAGCCAATAATGGAGAAAATTAAAAAGATTTTATGCCAATGTTTATTTTCCTGCATTTTCTGGTTCATGCATGACAAATTAGCTACATCCAATGATGCTTTTTTCTTTTGTTTTAATGCACACAAAGCATGCATATGTGTGTACCAAGGCTATAGATAGATAGAAAATGTTTTTGAAGGAAATTCAAACTATAGCACAAAAAACTGTAGTATAACTCAAGGCAAATTTTGTGTGTGTGTGTTTGAACCCCCAAAACTATTTCTTTGCTATGGCCTAGTGTGTGGTAGTCATAGCTACTGCACAGATTTTCATGTATGACAGATTAGCTGCATCCCGTGATGTTTTGATTTGGTTTTAATGCAGAGGTCAATCTATATTTTTGAAAAATGGTACCCTATTTGTGAATTTTATAAATAATTTGTACAAAAATTTAAGTAAATTTGTGAAAATTAAAAATGCTCTTTGGATGCCGGGGCCCGGGTGAAAGGACTTAGGATGAGGCCTAAAGTAAGGTTTTAACCCTTTTAAATTATACTAGTAGGAGATTCACAAAGAAAGTTATTTTACAATTTATTCAATTTTAAAATGCATTTAAAAGATGATAAAAACAGAGCAATTGTAAAATAATCCCAGTGGCAGAAAGTTTTGTAGCTGTCTGCAACAAGCTTTTAAAATTTCATAATCTGTCTGCAAAATTTGTGTGTAATCAGGGGTGAAAATGGCTTACACTTAAAAAGCCTGAAAGCTGATTGGGGGGAGGGGGGGGGGGCTTAACATCAGTGGTGATCTCATGCAACAATACACGAATACAATTTTACTGCAGAACAATATAGTATAAACAATTGTGTGTATTCATTCAATTCATCTCATTCAATTATATATTTTATAGCAATGTTTGACACAACACAATATAAATAATTATAAATAATAGAAGTATTAGTTTTAGTTTTGATACATAAAAATTTTTTTTTAAGTGAATTGTTATTCGAAAGTTGCAGACAAATTTTTTTATCAGTGCGGACAAAAACTGTCCACAAGCCGTTTTTCTGTGTCCGCGACTATGTCGCCGTGTTTCTGCCACTGGGAAAATAACTATAGATGTGGATTGCGTAAAAACTTAAAGATTTTCAAATCACTCTATAATATGTTAATGATAAAAGTAAACTGGAAGCCTCCTAGCAGAAACAGTGCAACATGGCAGTGACCACTGCAGATTGTTTTAGGCTCTGCAGACTAATAGCTCAAAAAGAAATGCCAGACATAAAAAAAATACTAATAGAATTTGCATTATGTCTTCAAATAACTATATTTTTTGTACATTCATAATTTATTTTCTTTGTAGATGCAAATTTTTATATATTTTATACATTGCTATACAATTTGTGATACCAAATTTGGTCTTCTATTCCTGTATAGCAGATAAATTTTGTTTTACTGCAGATAAGTACAGAAAATTCTATTACTGGGACTGGGAGTAACTCATATTATCACAAGAGTTAGAATTATGAAATATAAAAATAATCTGAATTTGCTTTACCTAAATTATCATAATTAAAGACTTATTTTAAAAATTAAACATTTCAATAGTTGTTTTTTAGTATTTTAAATAATCGACAGCCTTTGCTTTAAAATTCACTTTTTTCTTGTTTTTCAAAAACTATTTTCTGAAATAAATATAATTTTGCAGCCTGTTATTGAAATACAGAATCATTCGCTGCTACTTGTCAAAATTCATGATTATTTCATTACCAATCAATAAAATTTGCTCTTTTTTGAAAGTTATTTAAACGCGTATAAGCTGCGGATTTTCCACCAAAATGACATATTTTGGGTTTTGATGTAATTAAAAAATAGAACATAAAACTTAACCCTTAATGTTTGAAAATTTAAATTTTTGTTTTTTCTTCCCCTCCCTTCCGCCTTCTTTTTAAGTTCAGAATTTTTCAAGTGCTGTTTTTGAGGATAAATAACTCACTTTTCTCTCTCTCTTCTCTTACAAGAGGGTTCGTGGGTTGGGGGAGGACTGATTATTATTATAATTAATATGACATAAAAAATTTGATTTTTAGCAATTTTGGTTTTTGGAATTTTAATCATTTGGCTTTGTACAGTAATTCAGAAACATTTGATGCTTGTCCAAAGTCATATATTCTGTGCTGTGGATTCATGTGCAATGCTTTCTTATACGGGGAAGGTTCTGTCTTGGATTTTTATGAGCAATTTCCTCTGTCCTCTTTTCTAAATGTGTTGCATTAATAATAATTGGTTTTGTGAAGATGCCACATTGCTGAAAATCGATTTTGTGAAGGTTCTGCAAAGCGGCACTAAATTCATTCTGGATTGACCCCTGTAATGCACAGTAACAATTTATGCTGTATCACATTTTCCAATTCATGCATAGTGAAGTAGCTCAATTTCTCATTAGAATTTTAAATATTTTTTTTTTATTAATCTTAAAAATAGGATTAATTTTGTCATAGTGCTCTTAGCAATGATTTTATTTTCTGGAAAAGGTCGAGTAGCTAATACATACATGCCAAAACATATTTTTCAAGTTTTATTAGCAACATGACTGCATAATAATGGTCAATTCATAAATCCATAAATGAAAAAAATACTGATACCTTCTACTAAATTATGATACTTCATGCAAAGCTAGAAATTAAGTGGTCCGTTGGTCCAGGACCACAAAAACGTTTCTCAGACCAGCAAAACATAAATTCTAGTGGTTCAACGGACCAGTAAATTTTTCCAATTTGTTTTATTTATTACTTTTCACTAATTGCCAGTAAATTTTTATTATAAGACTTTATTTGTATTTTTAAATTAATTTATAAAAAATTAAATTTTTATATTTGCCATGCAAATTAATTTATTTTGTTTAACAAATTTTATATATTTTTTTAAAATCTAACAGAATGGGTGAGAACGGACTATGGAAATACGTATGGACTAACGATTTCATTTTCTTAATTTCTATCCCTGTTATGCATAATAATTGGTTTATATCAGATTGTAAAAAATATATTAATGGATAAAAAGTACTAATAATAATGAAAAAAGATCACACAATACGGTCATTTTTATCACTTTTAGCAAAAGAAACAGACTTGTTATTAGGTGTCACTGTTCTATGTTTGGTGAAATTCTGCAGATTGCACCAAAGACATTTAGGATAAAAATCAACTAGAATGAAAAATAATTGACGGAATATTACCATTAATATATATGTATACTATGATACAACTAAGGCTATTTAATCAGTATTTAATAAAACAGGTTAATTACGTTTGGAAAATTTAAAAATTAGTCGTTAAAATACTACAAGATATATTATAACATGACCAAGATAAAGAGTATAATTAAAAAAATATAAATAAATAAAAATAAACACTAAATTTACATTTTCAGCTGAAACGCAACACAAGAATAAACTTAAAGTATTTCATTGGTGATAAATTAACTATGATAGAAAATGACAACGATAACAAAAGGAAGAAATGTGTTTTAATGCAAAATTTTAAAACGATATGATCACATATTAACCATGAAAATAAAATGGTTGAAAGTATATTAAGAATCGGAAGTCATTCGAAAGACAAAATTCTTATGATAATCATCATAGCTATATGAACATTAAGAGTTATTCGATAATATGTACAATCTCACCCAAAGGAATAGATATTATTCGTCCCCCAATTCGGTTCCTTGCTTCTAATATTTTGAAATCTGTTTCTCCGTTTTTGACTAAATGATGAGCTGCGGATATACCAGCAATTCCAGCACCAATTATAATTATTTTATGAGTAAAAGTTGAAGAAGTAGATTCATCGGCAGCTGCATCTTCTGCTACGGCTGCCATCATAACAACAAATGGACATTTATTTTGTGAGTTGAGAGGATTTTTCCTTCAGCTCTGTCAAAATATCAACAACTAAGGCCAAAAAGAAAAATGCAAAAAACATTCTATAAAAGAAGCTTTTGTTTACTTTTGATTAAAAGTTGCATAATTATAAATAGAAAATGTTTACTTATTAGAAAAATGGATAAGGGAAAGTTTTACATATTTCAGCAATACTGTTTTTGTGCTACAACTCAGCATTTCTCTATGCAACAGCTGTTAAAAATTGTCTGCTTGTCAAAAGTTTTCATTTGTTTATAAATGTTGTTATTTAAAAATTAAAACCTTTAAAAAAGGTATTATTAATATTCATGGTGTATTTATGGAAGTGTTCGATTACAAATATGTTGCTTTTACAAGAATAATTATTTGTTTTTATGCTTTCCATACCGGTACATTAGTGATCTTTAATGTATGATCTGATTAAGACGAATTTTTATTGAATCATGAATATTTCAATAAAAAAGATTCGGATATAAATTGACAGAGCGATGGCTTCGAAATTTCAAAAATTAGAGGAGGAATACCTTTCTCTTCTTACAGAGGTAATAATATTTCTGCATTAATTTTATTTATTTTTTGTTATGAATTCCCAAACCGATTGTTTGTTTGAAATTTTGAAGATAACCCAAGTAATTGTTAGTATTAAGTATTTCTAAGTGGGTACCACTCTTTTTAATGTTATATATTTTCCCTTTAATTTTATTACAGAATAGTAGTGTTGATTGGAACAAAAAGGCCACCGGGGAGAGCTTAATCAAAAGAACAACCTGTTTTAAAAAATAGACATTACTGCCTCCATTCTTATCTAGAACCTATCACTTAAAATGAAACTATCCGCACTTGTATATGTCTAAGTTACATATTCTTGTTTTCATGGGAATGTTTGTACGTTGAAATAAAATTATTCGTTTTTGACTTAAACAAAAATAGCAGTATTTGAGTACTGTAAATCTCTCCTCAGAAGGCTATGTGGTCAACAGAAAAATATTTAAAGATCTCCTGGTACTTCGAAAGTTTAGAAAGGTGTTAAAATGTGTTAAAAAAGTTCTGCTGGGTGCTTCGCGTTCATAACTAAAAAATTCTGCAATTCAATACTATTACTTAAAATCTTTCATTTTCATTAATGACAATTTTAAACTAATATCATTATTATATTAAAATGATAATAAAATGTTCAAAATTTACTTCTATTTCTCTAATAAATGAATACAATGCTTTTTAAAATAACATGTTAAAGTTAAAAAAATATCATTCTGAATAGTAAATGTTTTCCTTATTCTTAACTGTTTTTGTTGCAATGTTATTTTTATATAATTTTTTTAATTATAAAAATCACAAGTTTCTTTCTTTCTTTAATGACTATTTTCTTTGGGGTGGAATGTGCTTTACCCCTTTGCTTGGTGTCAAGTTTTCCAATTTTAATAAACACCAATCTCAAAGAAAAATGTTAATAATTATAATTTTCTAGAATAAAAACACGTTTTAAATATCCCAAATTTTCAGATCGATTGGTTTGCAAGTCTGTGGGAGGCTGAGAAATGTTCTTGTTCAATTATGGAAATAAAATCTTAGCTACTAGTCTCATGGACCATTAAGGAATTCAATGCTCTATATAAGTGAAAACATTTTTAATTTTGCAAGATTTTTAAAGCCAGCAATTTTATTTAACATCGTAGGAAAAATCTGCCTTTTTTCTTCCAACTGACGGCATATAAATTGAATTAAATAATATAAATCTAAGCAATAACATGATGTATCTCAGTGACATTTATTTCATCATTTTCTTTTAATTTTTTTAAATCAGTTTACAGATATTATTAGATTAACATCAACAAAACTTATAAATTATACTTTTTAACTTTGAAGAATTTAATTTCTGAGAATTTTTTTCTTGGCATTTACTGACTAATGTAATCTATATAATATATTTCTAAAATGTTGAAATTTCTTTTTATTCAAATGACTGAAAATCATAAAGGCAAGATAACAAAATATTTTTAACTAATGTTAATGTGTAACAATTTTCAAAGTCTATTTATAATATTTATTAATACGAAAGAGGCAGTTTACTTATTTAGTACAAAATCACAACTAATACCTAATTAATCAAAAAATACATTTTTTACCCTCTTATGATCATACAAGACACTTTTTGCTCATTAGGGGCGTCCATTAATTACGTGAGGTGTTCTGGGGGCAGAGGGGGTCTAGCCGAATCTCACCCAATCTCACGTGGGGGAGAGGGGGGAGTCTTGGCAAATATCACATAATTTTTTCCCTGCAAAAAACTGTATAAAATTGCGAGAAAATTGAGTTAAATTCAAGTAAAAAATGTTTCTTGACTTAGATATTGCAAAATCTGACACGATGATATTTATCGTGGCTATCCGAATGCCGCAAAGCAGCACTGTAGCCTTACAATTGTTTTAGGGCGCCACACATGCGACTCGACGAACGTTGCAGCGTACGAGCTGAACAGCAGCAACGCACGTACAGCTTCTAACTTGCTTTGTTTGCGCCCATAAATATTTTGTTACATGACAACTCAGATTAGTTTCTATTTAAGTATTTTATTGTTGAATTTTATTACTGTGATTCTAGATTACGATCTATGCAATCTTAAAAACTAGTCTTCAATAAAAATAATAAAGCAAATTGTGTTTTTTGAAATAACTCCAATGCATTTACAGTAAAAGTATGAATTTTTAAAAATCTCACGTGAGATTAGTAGAGGGACGAGGGGGTCTAGCCAAATCTCATGAAATCTCACCAGGGGGAAGGGGGTGTCAAAAAATCATCAAAACCGCCTCACGTAATTAATGGATGCCCCCTTATCAAAAATTTTATTTAGTTATTGAGCGAGAGAATGTTTATAAAAAAAAGAGACCAGAGTTTAAACATGAATTTCTGTGAAAACATGAATTAGTTAGTCGACTCTCAAAAATCCACAACCCTAAAATCCACAATTCTCTGAAATCTGCATATCATTTGCAAACAAACATTGTCACAACTGATTTCTTGATTAGTGGATTGCAAAAATTTAGCTGAATTAGGAGATAAATCAATTTTTAACTTGTGCTGGTGAATCACCAGTCACTCAGCATATTACAGAGGAGAAAATGATAAGTTTAATTATACATAATTATCAAAAAATAAATCTAATTTAGAGAAAGACAGTTTTCATGAAAGATTTTATCTCATGAAGATAAATATTAAAACTTTCTCATAGCACAAAGTTATATGATTGATCAAGAATTGCTGACTTTTTTTGAGGTTGTAGAAAAATAAATATATATGAATATTCTTACTTAAACTACTATTGATCAGACTTTTCAAAAATCTAGATGATTTGCAACTATAATAAAATGTATAAAAATTGTTCTTCAAATTAAAATTTCATGAAATATTTGTACTTTTATTAGGTACACTTTATTGCAACATTATATACATATAACGTATAAATTGTTTCTTAATGATTTGCTACTCAAATGAGGTTCTAAGATGTAAATAAAAGAAATTATTCTAAAATATGCAAAATTCATAATTCTGCAAATTGCTTCATTTTAAGCTGTGTGGATTTTTGAGAGTGTACTGTATTTATGTTTATGGCATAACATTATTTAGAGTTTTTTTTTTCTTTAATTTCAGTTTAATACTCTGAAATGCAAGCTGGAATGTAAGACTGATTCATTATTAATTTTAAGTCATGAATTGGAGCAGTGCCGATCTGAAAAAGATCAGTATCGTTTAATGGCTGAACAACTAAGAGAAAGATACAGTGCCTTAAAAAGAAGAATTGAAGGATGGGTATGTTTTTAATTAACATTATTGCTTTTTCTTTTTTTAATGAAACAAATTTTTAAAATAGGTATTTAATTTAAAATGTTTAGTTTATTATAGATTTATGATTTTAATCAAGATAATTTTCATTTTGAAAATAATCTTATAATATTCCTGCTATACCAGTAACTGAGAAGTTTCTGCTCTCGAAGCTGATAAACTGATAAGTAGGAGGATCTGGGTTTTCAACCCAGGTTGTATTTGCCAGCCTATTTTTTCTCTTCTTTTTTATGTTTTTCAGGAAACCCATAGGAATACAGGTGCTAGGACTCTTACTGAAGTAGCACCACTAAAGGCCGCTTTCCATTTCGGTTGGAACTTCGAGGTTCCAAAAACCATTAATCACGCTTCCGACACAAACAGCCAAATGTCTTGTCATCAGTTGTAACCAGATTGTGCAGTTACTTCAAAGGAAAGCATGCAAAATTGACAAAGGTATCTGCCTCTGGCCCCTCAATTATCTCAGCTGGGGGGTTAGCGTCAAGGAGGTCTCTAGACTTCCAACCAGTTCGAGGGTTTTGAGCCCGGTTGACCACATCAAAAGATTCTGAATAGTACCGCTCCAACCGCTAGTGGAAACTGGACTTTAGATCTAGAACCCTTGCAAAGTCAATTGGCCTTATCTGCTATGCCTTATAACCTTTCCCCTGCCCCTCCCCCCCTTTAAATACAATGTGAAATGAAATATCTAAGGGAGAAAAAAAGCAAGGGGAGATCTGTTTTGGATAAAGGGTTTGGCAACTAAAGTAACGCCTATCAATCAGATTTGTTGAATATTTATGATTGTGCTTTTGTTTCTGATTTAAAATTAATTATTAGTTTATAAAGTCAATGTTTAACCTGGCAAAAAAATTTCTTTAGCATTTTAGCTAAAATGTAGTTAATATTTACTGGAAAATAAATGTGTGACAACATTTGATTTTCAATGTCTCTTTTCAAAATGTTTTATTTATAAATGATTTTCTTTTTAATTTGTGTGTTTAATGTCAGTAGATAGAAAACTTTAAAGCTTGTATTACTTTTTTAAACACCAATTTTAAGTATAAATTATTGGACTAACATAATTATTATTTCAGGGTCCTTCTTTAATGGGAGTTTATGACGTAGATGGACTGAAATGTAAAAGAGAAAAGGTATTAAGGAAATAAAAGTATTCAGTATAAAATATTAAATTTTTAGTTAATTGTAACTTCTAGTTCATTTATTTTTTCTATACAATTAATATTAGATATACTTATTTTAATTTGTAACATTTACAAATTTCATTTAATTCAACAGAGTTTAGCTCAACTGTTATGTGAACTGAAGGATCAGAATAGAGCTTTAAAACGTGAAAATGAAGATTTAAAATTAAAATTAGATGATACAAAGGGTGATGTGAAGGTATTTATACGTCTTTTTTTCTTTTCTTTTAGAAATTATTATTATTATTTTTTAATCTGTAAATGTAATTAATATATGTCCCTTATTTTGTTCTACTTGTTTTCTTATTATTCAAAATTGATATCTTATAGATTTTGCGAGAAGAAATGATGAAGCAGCAGTCTGATAGTCTTTCAAAGTGTATATCTGCAAATCATGTACCAATTACTGAGAAAGAAATACTTGTAAAACAACTTGAAGCTCAAAATTTAAAGGTTTTTATTTTTAAGCAAATATTTGAATTAGTGCTGCACCGAGTAGCACTTTGGCCGAGTACCGAGTACTCGGCCGAGTACCGAATAGCCGAATACTGAGTAGTTGTAAGAAAGAGTAATTGATGTACATATGAAGACTTTTGCATATCTTGAAATTGAAAAAAGGCCTTCTGAACACAAAATTAAGTTAAAATAGCAAGCAGCATGTTTTCATGAAATGTTTCAGAACTTTTGTACTGTATATACACAATTAGATTCATTGTTATATTTGATAATTCCAGCTTAGTGGATTATTAAAACCATAATAAATAATAACTTCATTCTTTATTATATAGTCTTTATCAGATGTAAATCATTCTCAGATAACTTTTAGAGAATATAAAATTTTCTGTACCCTCAGGTTTAATTTAAGGTCCATGAAATTTATATATGAAATGAGAACATTTAAAAAAATATTTTATCATTTCAAACATGATAGACTTCATTAATCTTCAAATTATAGAAGAATAAAAAAGATAGGTGGTTTTGAGCCATAATTTGCAAAACAACAAATTTGATTATTAAAATATATTTTTAATAACATTTTAGTGTATTTACATTTTTCACAATTATTTTATTTTTTAAATTAATCTTTTCTTACAGTTTTAAAAGTGTCTAACTTTTATTTGCACAAATATGTGACTATTTTATAAGTTTTATCTACTATATTAGTATTATATAAGGGTTCTTTTTTCTAATATATATATATTTTTTTCCTGTTTTATAGATACAATTTTATGTACTAAGTTTTTATATAAAAAATTGCATATTACACGTATACAATATGGTTATACTTAAATTCTTGTTACTAAAATGGATAAGCTCATTAGCTCATATCATGAATCGTCTCTATATCGAGCTTGGTGGCAATCTACTCGCCCGTTTTAACTACAGAAAGCTGTTTGCAGCAAAAGTTTAATGTCTCTATATTTATATTTTCATAATTTTTTAGTTTAGTTATTAATAAACAACTCTTATGAATACATTTCTTTCAATAATACATAAAAATAATGAAATTATAACAACTACTCGGTATTGGCCGAATACTTAGTCCAAATTTGGCCGAGTACCGAGTATATAACGAGTACTCGGTACAGCTCTAATTTGAATGTGAAAGTTGATTAATTAAATGTTTTTTAATTTTACCAAATATTTTAATTAGTAGCAAATTGATATTTTTAATGAACTTTTATCTATGTGGGTTAATATGGGGAATTATTTTACAGTGTAAACAACTGACCAGAGACCTACAGGCAGTTTTAGATGAGAAAGAAGAATTAGTCAATTCAAGAGATCAGTATCGGCATAAATTTGAGAGACTAAATCAACATCTTAATTATATTCTAAGAGGCGACCAACAAGTTCCTGTTGATATTGATGGAATTTTAATGGAAAACAAGTGAGTTTGTTTTGGAAAAAGAAAAGTTATGGTTTGTTATAGCTAATTATTATTTTTTTATTGCTAATATTTAAAAATGTTAATTATATCCTCACTTTGTTAATTAAAGTTAATCATCTAAGATTTTGTTTAAAATATTGTATGGGCAAACCTGTGCAAAATTTTAGAAATTTATTTATTTTCTTATTCATTTAAAACTTGAAACTCATAAATCTTATACCAATTTCCCCACCCAGTGGGAACTGCAATACATTAGAAGCCAAATTATTATTAGAACAAATTAATATTGTGCAATAGTAAAACAAAATCATTCAAGGAAAAGTTTAAAAATAAAATTCATGTTTGACAACCCAATTTTCATACTTTCTCAAAAAGTATAGCTTTAGTATAGATAGGACCACCGTGGTGACTTTTAAATTCTTGTCGCAATGTTGGCGATGCTTTTTTTACTTATTTATTTATTTTAGCTTAGCATAATTTTTGGTTAAAAAGACCCTAATACCTAATATATTGATTATACTTTTATTACATTTTTTAGTCAATTTATGACAATAATTCCTATTCTATTTATATCTTTAAAGTATCGCTAGCTTTAAAATGACGCTTGCAAAGATTGTAAAGATGCAACTTTTAAAGTAAATTTTTCTATAAAAAGATCTCATCAGACAAATGTCGCAATTTTTCTGATTAAATCATTGGACTGAGTTCACATGCTTATAATATTTATTGCCTATATGTATAAATATTATTTTTTATCCTCTCTTATTTTATTAATTACGTCACTATCGTATCATTTCATCAAAATTTAATTATAACTGGTCCACATTATAGAAATATTATTTAGCTTATTATTAAATATTTAGAACCTTTTTTTTCCTCTCATAATTTTAGATATCTACATGAAAGAATTAAACAAGCAGAAGAAGAGAAAAATGTTACAGCATCAGCTCTTGCCAAATGCAAAGTATAATGTATTTTATTATGTTTTGTAGTTAATATTCATATATAATGCAATAAATAAAAATTATGTTTGTAGGAACATTACCTTAAACCTTTTTTACCATAATTCCCCCCCCCCCCTTTTATCTGTTCATGTTTTTAGATATTTTAGAGTTAAATCTTTAAAATAGGTAATTTTCTTACACTTATTTTTTTCCTTAAGCAGTGAAATGCACTAGTTAGCTATGAAAAGTTTTTTTTTTTTGAAAAAAAAAAAATTGCAAATTATGAATGTTTTAATTTTTATGCTTATTATTTCCTGTTTTAATCTGCATGATTATTAAAAGGAGAGTGTTTTCCCTTCCTCTTAACAAAGCAAATATTTTGTGGAGAGGCTTAGAAAAACTTTATAGACTTTAAGTGTAACATGTCTTATTTTAACATTCTAAGTTACATGGCACAATTTTACGATTAAATGTATACAAATTATGTATAAACAGATTTTAGAAGCATGACACTAAAATGTATGAAAAGTTCTGAACTCCTCCACGAATAATAAGAAAATACCACATAACTGCCATTTTAAAGTAGTATGTAAAAAACTTTGAATAAACGTCATAAAATGCAAAAAACTTGCAACAATTGTTTTGGGTCGAAAGAAAACACGACCCTTCATCAGGAGAACAAAGTAGACACGAGTGCTGCAATCAAAGTGGCAATGCACCAAGCAAAGTAGGCATGAGTGCCACTTTGATTGCAGCACTTGTGCCTACTTTGTTCGGATACATTGCCGCTTTGATTGCAGCACTCATGCCTACTTTGTTCACCTGACGAAGGGTCATGTTTTCTTTTGACCCAAAACAATTGTTGCAAGTTTTTTGCATTTTATGGTGTTTATTCAAAGTTTTGTAATTTTTTTGATTAGAATACTAGATGCTGAATTTTGTATTTGATTTTTTTTATATAGTTTTACAGAATAGCATTAATTATTATTTAAAACTGGTTGAAATATCCTGTGTTTCCCAAGCTTATTTTATATATTTTTTTTTTAACTGCTAATAATAACAAAAAAGATAAAAAAATTAATAATTAGAATGCCTGAAGCCATTTCCTTTGTACATAGACGTCCTCTTTTTATCCCAATTTCTTCTAATCACTCACCCACTGCATTTCACAGAGTTCAGTAACTTTTTAATCATAGAGATTTTAAATAAAGAATTTTCATACTAAAGTTCAGGTTTCTAGCTCAAGTGTTATCCAAATTATATATAAATCTTTTTACCCTATTACACTTTAAAAAAGAAAAAAAAAAGCAGATTGAAGAATTCTTTGATAGCATAGTGAATAAAAACTTAAATAAAGATTTTTCATACCAAATTAAATATAAAGTTTATAGATCAAGCTGTTTTCAAATTGCACAGTATACTTCCTCTTTTTATTTCCATTTCATCCCGTATAAGGGAAGTTGAGCAACTTTTTGATAGCATATTAAATAATAACTTGAATGAAGACGCTTCTTACCAGATATCAACTGTTTCTAAATTGCACAATATACGGGTTGGGGACAAAATCTCGCGGGACAAAATATCGCCGATGTAAATGAATACAAAGCAAAAATGTGTTGATAATTATTAGTAATGTTGTATAAAATTTCATAACAACACATTCCTTAGTCAGAGCACTGACATTCTGACAAACCTACAACAAAATTTTTGATAAATTTTACTTAAAATAGTTTAAAGACTATATTTATTAACTTTTGTCAAGATTAGTCTTAATGAATTCAATCGTGCTTATCAATTTTAAAATTTTTAATTCAAGTTTGTGAACAGTGTTCAGTTTTAATGTCAGCAGTGATGTACACGATTTTTAAAATGTATTTTGAATAGTGAAAAGCAGAAGATAAAATAACTTAAAAATAAACATAGATAAAATAATGAAATTCAACTCTATGATTTAATTAATTAATTAATTAATATTTATAAGGCCCTGTGGCCCCTGCCAGAGATAGCACGTGGCACAAAATCAAATTTTCAAATAGATCATACTATTTTTTTGATGCGAGATTTTGTCCAGCGATATTATGTCCGGATCCCCAATATACCCCCTCTTTTTAGTTCTATTTACACTTTCTCTAAAGAGTGGAGATGATTTTTTAATAGCATAATGAATAGAAACTTGAATGAAGAATTTTCATCATAAACTTTTTAGCTTAAGTGGTTCCTAACATGCACAGCATATCCCTTTTCATCCTTCGAGACTCCAGGTCCTCTTAATTAAAATGTTTTAATCTTAAAATGATTTTAATTTATGTATAAGCAGTTGCTTAAATATCCATTTAAGCTACAACCTAGTTTTTGTAACACATTGAATAAGTTGTAAATGTAAAATTAATCAATCAACAGATGTTTTTAGAGAAATAAATTATTCATTTTCTGTATTTTTTTGCTTAGTCAATCTAGAACATCAAATTCAACTTATTCTAACAATGTTGATTCAAATATTTTTGTTTCAAATATACTAAATTATTTATCTAACATCATTTGAAAATTTAGATCACAGTATAAATGTGACAGTAGATGACCAAAATATATACTTTTGTTAACAACAAGTTTTTGCTCTTATTTATTTATTTTTAGAAATCTATGGTTGGTGTTTTGTAGTATTAATAATGATATTTTTACTTCTAGTGATTAAAATTTTATTTCATATATATATATATATTATTGTTTCAGGCTTTATTAGAAAAGAAGCGTACCAAAGGTGGCATGAGAAATTCTATAGCTTCTGGGTTAGCTGTAAGTACTAAACAAGGTAAGGATGCATTTCATGTTTTGATAGATTTCTTTTTCTCTTTTTGATTATTTGTAAATAGTTGTGATTAGAATGTTGTAGCCTATGTTTGCTGTATTTAATAATAACAACAACAATAACTAGTATGTTGTGGCCATCACAAAACTTTCTTCTATGTTTTCCTATAGAAATTCAGGCAGTACAATCAATTTATTCGAATTTATTCTATTTATAATCAATTTATTCTATTTTAATTTCAGACAGGGCCCGATTAAGCTTTGAATCTAGGGGAAGCTCAGCATCATTTCGGGCCCCCTTTCATTTCAAAAAATCTTGTTTTCCTGTTACATATTGTAATATAAAAATACTATAGGCCAAAAAAATTATGTGTGTTTATTATTTTTATTTTTATTTCATACATCTGGGTGGTTTCTACACAGAACATTAAAATCATACAACTTTTTAAATAAGAACATTCAGATTTTTGAGGTTAAATAATAGATTTTTCTCAAAATAGTGAGTGTTTTGTCTTGTTTTAGGTAACCTCTCTCAGAAAAAATTCAATCTCAGTGTAAAAATATGAAAAAAAAAATTCAAGACCATGTTTTTAATCCTTATGGGGGGGGGGGGGGCTCTTAAATTTTAGAGGGGAAGCTTGTGCTTCCTGAGCCTTTTGGATAATCAGACCCTAATCTCAGAGAAGTCTAACACTAAATGTCAAAAGAAAGTCAATTTTATGCCCTATAAATCAATAAATTTGTTTTAAATTGTTACAGATCGTATGTGCAATAATTTATTTTAAAGATATTGATAAGTTATTTTAAAAGATACCCATATTGATATTCACACTCCTGTGGAAGGGGGGAGGAAACAATTTCCTTACTTATACAAAATTTTTTCCTGGTTAACTATTACTAAGAGAAAAATAAATTATATGAATTTCGACCTCTACTGCTGTATTAAAAATTATGAAAAAATGGGATGCCATTCCCACTTGTTGAGTGATTAACCCTCAAATGTAATCAGCATCAAAATTGATAAATTAGTTTTAAATTATTAACGTACTATTGTTTAACCATTCATTTTAAAAGTATTGACAAGTTCTTTTGAAATATATCAATACTGAAAATTTACACGCTTTGAGGGTCCTACCTTCTCCCAAGAGGGGAAGCAATATGACTATGTTAAAACTCGAATAAACGACTACGTCAGAAACGCCAAAGAAAAATATTGGAAATGCATACAGCTGTTTCGGCAGCTTTAAGCGTGCCGTCTTCAGTGCAAAAAGGATTCTGAATGTGCAGAAGTGCTCGTATATATAGGAGAGAGGCCGGATTTAGTTCAACCAATAGAATTACAGGAAAAGTGGGGAGAGTGGCCAATAGGAATTTATTAATGTTAGCTGTGTAAACAGTAAAAAAAAATTAAGAAAATGTGGACTGAATATAAAATTTCCAACAGTCAGACAAATAAGGAATAGCGAAATCACAATTTACAAGGTTTTTAAAATTTTTATAAATATGAAAAGCTTCAAAGAAATCGAGTTCATGAATGGATTTAGGTCTGCAAATTATTTTAGATGAATTAAATTTAAAATTATGATTTTCCTCCCAGCAATGTTTAGAAATAGCCGATTTATTGGTTTCTTGTTTGTGGACGTAATTCATATGTTCTTTTAGACGAAATTTAAGACTGCGTTTAGTTTGGCCAATATATGATAAACCACACTGACAGGAAATACTATAAACACCCCAAGAATTATGCGTATCAATGGGATCTTTTAACTGAGAAAAGGTGAGTTTATTGGAAGGCGAAAATATTATTTTAAAACCATACTGTTTGAGAATTTTAGCTATGGTTTGACTGGATTTAGGAAAATAGGGTAAGACAATACTGATATTAGAAGAGACTGACTTAGTAGACGAAATACGAGGGAGTTGTAATTACAACTCCCTTGTATTTCCGTAGCTAAAATTCTCAAACAGTATGATTTTAAAATAATATTTTCGCTTCCAATAAACTCACCTTTTCTCAGTTAAAAGATCCCATTGATACGCATAATTCTTGGGGTGTTTATAGTATTTCCTGTCAGTGTGGTTTATCATATATTGGCCAAACTAAACGCAGTCTTAAATTTCGTCTAAAAGAACATATGAATTACGTCCGCAAACAATAAACCAATAAATCGGCTATTTCTAAACATTGCTGGGAGGAAAATCATAATTTTAAATTTAATTCAGCTAAAATAATTTGCAGACCTAAATCCATTCATGAACTCGATTTCTTTGAAGCTTTCCATATTTATAAAAATTTTAAAAACCTTGTAAATTGTGATTTCGCTATTCCTTATTTGTCTGACTGTTGGAAATTTTATATTCAGTCCACATTTTCTTAATTTTTTTTTACTGTTTACACAGCTAACATTAATAAATTCCTATTGGCCACTCTCCCCACTTTTCCCGTAATTCTATTGGTTGAACTAGATCCGGCCTCTCTCCTATATATACGAGCACTTCTGCAGATTCAGAATCCTTTTTGCACTGAAGACGGCACGCTTAAAGCTGCCGAAACAGCTGTATGCATTTCCAATATTTTTCTTTGGCGTTTCACACGTAGTCGTTTATTCGAGTTTTAATATTCCAACACCAAGTCTCCTGTTATTATAATATGACTATGTATATATTTTTTCTCTGGTTGACTATTGCTATTATAAATGATTTTTCCTTTTTTTTCTTTTAGATATTGCAAAGTTAAAAATAATTCTCATTATGTGCATTTATATGATATTTTGTTGTATATTGCATATTAAAAATTATGAAAAAAAAAAAAAAAAAGGTATGGCAGTGCCACCTGTTGAGCGATTAATACCCAAATGTAATCAGCACCAATTTAAGTCAAGGTTCAACTAAATATCAAATTTTGTTAACTTCTGTTCATTGGTTCATGAAATACAGTGTCCACAAAGTTGCTGCATGCACAAACAGGCATTTTCTAAAAATAACCAAATTAAGTTCAGGACATCTCAAAATGTGTAAATCTATCGAAAACCAGTGGTTGAAAATTTCCACGAATCCAGTGCTTTCTTTTATGTATATAAAAGTAAGTAAAAGCTAATGTAAAGGTAGCAATGAAGCTTTATTAATAAAATAAAATGTCGTATATAAAGTTTATGATGACATTTGATTTTAATAATTCAACTAGCTGGTTTTGACTTCGGCAGTCACTATACTTAAATTAGTCACTTTTTTTAAACTGTAAAAACAAAAACAAAATATGTATAAAAAGACTTAAAAAAATAAAAAATAAAAAATAAATAAATAATAATAATAATAATAACATTGAAATTGATCAATTCATTTTTGAGAAACAAACAGATACATATGAAATTTATGATGGCAACAACTTTTAATAATTCAGTTTTCTTTTCCATAAGAGGCTTTATAAAGACATGTATCATCTTTTGTTGATATTTTCTAATATTTTTCAAAATCTTAAATTGTGCTATACATGATGTTCTAAATTATTAAAAAATCTATAAATAAATCATTTTTAAAAGATATCTAATTTTTAGTTCTTTCATCTTAAAAATTTTTCATTTGATCAAGGAAAAGGTGATGAAAAAAGTCATAAAATCAGAATTTTTATAATGGGAAAAATTGTTAATATTTTGTTTTTTACTGTTTAACAAAAACAGGAATTCCTAACTATGGCCCATTTGCTATTGGTTTTAGTATTTAAAGCAGTGAGGATGAACACATTTGTTTTTGCTCGTACAGTAGAGAACCAATCATATGGATTGGTTGGGGCAAGAGGCAAGACTATGCTGGATTTCTGGTTGCTCATCCAAGCAGCCCATTAATCAGACTTGTAAAATGCACAAGGTTCTGATTTAAAATAAACATTTTAAAACAATTAATAAAGGGGTTTTTTAATTAAAAATTAATATTTTAAATCAATTAATTAAATTTAAACCTTTTATTTATTTTTAGTTTTTCAGATTAATTAATCATTTTTAGTCAAGATAAGTTATTAATTATAATTTGAAGTCTAAAAGAATCTCTTGGAAACTTAGTAACTCTATATAGAAATCAAAATATGCCCTGATACAAATGCTTCAAATCGTGATGATTTTAAAACATTAAACATTACTTACATAGGATTAGAAAATTAAGACTTACTAACAGGGTGATTCCTTTCTATTGCTTATGAAATTTCATGTTGTTTGTCTATATCCATAAAACTTCAAAATACTTGTAAACTTTTTAAGATTATGTGATTTATCACACCAATAACTAAATGAAAAAAATACAAAGACTTTTATTTGTCAAAAATTTTTTTTGTTCTTTAAATATATCATCAGTTTTCTTCTATTTAATATATATAATACACTCTAAGACAAAAAAAGAAAAAAAAATGACGCACCAAGAAGGAGTTATCCGAATGGGATGAAAATTGGTAGATGTGATGTATATGTGGAGAAAAACAAATGATTATAGTTTCAGAAAATTTGGATGATTTAATCAAGAGAAAGGGCCTCACAAAGTAAACAAGTTAATAAAGCTGTGGTCCATTTCTGGCCCTTATGTAAGCATTTATTCGGCTTGGCATTAATTGATAGAATTGGCAGATGTCCTCCTGCAGGATATCATGCTAAATTCTGTCCAATTGATGTGTTAAATTTCAAAATCTCGAGGTGATTGTAAGCCCTTTTGATGATGTTCCAAATGTCCTCAGTGGTAGAGAGATCCGGCGGCTTTGCTGACCAAAATAATGTTGGACAAGGAAGAAAACAAGCAGTAAAAACTATCTTTGTGCGTGGGCGGGCATTATTGTTTAAATATACGTTCAAAATTATGTGTTATGAAGAACAACAAAATCGGACGTAGAATTCCACTGACATACCGCTCTGCTTAAAGATGCTGCAGATGGCAACCAAAGGGGTCCTGCTATGAAATAAAATGGCACCTAAGACCATTACTAATGGTTGTCAGGCCATATGGCCAGCCACAGTCAAGTTGTAATCCCCTTTTTTTGAGGTGTCTACAGACACGTCTTTGCTGGTATCGGAGCTCAAATTGGATCTGGACTCATTACTGAAGACAATTCTACTCCATTCAGTAACATTTCAGGTCGAATGCACCCAATATCACTGTAAACTGGCTTGTCGGTGAAAAAGTTTAATAGTAGTCAACACAATGGGCTCCATGAGCTCAACCCAATTTCTGTGAGCTGCCTGTTAATGGTATTTGAAGTTGCTGAGGTACCAGTTGCACGTAGGATCGATAACAATGATGAATTTGGGTCTTTGAGTACTGCTCTGACGATTGATCGGTTCTTATGTTCTGTCCTATCTCTAGGCCGACCACTTCTTTCTTAGGACTATGTTCGGCCATGGTTCATCCATTCCTGCCAACATCATCTAATAGTGGCATCGCTCCTATCCAAATTTCACGCAATTCGCAGATTAGATGAACTGGCTTCTTTGAGCCCAACTACACTCCTCTCTCAAATGCTGACATCTGCGCATATTGTTTGTGCACCTGTGTACCAAGCATAGTTACTGTCTATCTGAGTAGATGGAATAAAATTCTCAAAGAATTTATGACCTGGTATCAAATTTTCTTCTCTTAAATTTAATATTCTGTCAACTGTGTAATTAAGATGCGATGCAGCATCACATGCTCATTCTATGGCTGCCAAACTTTAAAATTTTGCATTTCCCATCGAAACCTGTATGCATGTCAATTTGTGTCCAATTTGCATCACTCCTTCTTGGTGCATCATTTTTTTTTGCCCTAGAGTTTATATATATATATATATATATTATGATGATTTTTTTTTTTTTTTGGGAGGTGGGGTTGGGGAATTAGAAGTTAAACTATCAAAGATATGATTCTAGATTACTACTAGTTTTCTGAGTAACTAGTTTCCAAATACAGTAAAGTGCCAATTATCCAAACTCTAATTAACCAAAGTTCCTGTTATCCAAGCAGCTTATTTCTCTATTTTTCTTTATCCGAACTTCCAGTTATCCGAACAGCCTATTTCTTCCCCACAAAAAAATTTCTCAACAAACTTCTAATTATTCAAACACCCTATTTTTCTCAATCCCCCTTCCTCCTCCTCAGATTTAGCATGTGAAATCGAATCCCAGATAAGTGTTTCATTGAGAGTAAAAGGGAATAAAAGGCTTGGTGAAAGGGGGTATAATCAAGATCAAAGCAAAATTCCTGTTCATATCACCTCCTCTTCGCATTGTATCCTTCTTTTGTCACTTTCGCAGTGACCCTTTCATAATTCTTTCTACCCCATAAAAGCCCTACATAGCCGTATGCCTTAAAATCGTAGGGCATGGGGGATTATAATGATGGATGGGATTAAGCAATTGAGAGTTGCGAACAGTCAAAGGAAAAATCTATGTTATCAGTCGTTTTACTCGAAAATTTTCAGTACTCGTTAATTTAACTACTGAGGTATGTTTCTTCCGGAAAAGTAACAGCTTAAAGAACAATGTAAAAGAAGGACTCCACAAGCTATTCCAGCCGAGCTTATTGAAAGAAAGGTGTCTTGGAAGAGTTGATTAACTGCACTCGTGATCTGATACAGTTTGGTTCATTTCATTTAGAACTAAGGTGAAAATAAGATGTCTGGCAAGCGAAAAAGAATTGTTCTTTCATTGAGAGAAAAAGTAAAGATATTGGAAAGGCTTAAAAATGGCGACTGGCAGCACAAATTGGTACTGCCAGTCTTAAGCCTGGATAAAGTGTGAAAGTTTTTCTATTGTCACAACATCCCTTAAATTGTCTGTCCAATTATCCGAACTAGGGTCTGTCCCAACGTCTTCAGATAATCGGCACTCTACTGTAAACAGTTTCATATTGTGTTTTCATTTGATGTACGCTAGTAGTAATTAATATATCATTTTTTTCCCCTTCTCATTTGTAGTTGAACAACTTTTGCAGAATAATCCTTTTGTTGATCTATCTAGCAAATCTTCAAATGCTGCTGAGTTTCGTAACTTGATAATTACACTTCTGGAAGCTGTAAATGACAAGAGCATAGCTCTTTCACATCAAAGGAAAGCAAATAAGTAAATAGCTTTGTACTAATCATATTTTTATTATGTTATACTTCTGTAACAAATATTATTTAAATAATTACTTGTTTTCTTTTAATTACTAAAACTGTTAAAAGAATATTTGGTATTTCAAGAGTTCCCTTTAAGTACATTTTTCCTTAATCTGTACTGTGTAAATGAAAATTAATTGCTGCTGTTATTGTATTTATAATATCATTAATTGTAAAAATAAATCAATAAATAAAATAAAATTCTGTAAATGCTTTTTGAAAGAACACAAAATTTTAGTTTCAAAACAATAAATTATCTCTCAGCAGTCAGTAATATATATGTACTTCTCTATTTACTTTTAAATGTATCTTTAGGAAAGTCTGATGGCGATAACCAACATTCTTAATAAAATTATTTTTATAAGAAATAAAATTACTCCTATGAAAATTTGTTTATTCCAAGATTTTCTTATGTGCCGCCCAGACGGTGTAGTGGTTAGCATCCCTGACTCTTGCATGGTTGGGCCTGGGTTTGAATCCCAGAGAAGGCATGGGTGTGTTGTCCCTGTTAGGGGTAGCGATGACTGCCCATTTGGTGCTTCTTCACAAATGATCATCAATTTCGGCGACGCTCCCCCCCCCTACCCCCCCTTCCTATGCTAAGTCACAAAAAAGTGCCATTGGAAAAAAAAAAAGAATTTCTTATGCATTTAAACTTATTTTATAGTTGTGTTTGCCTTTATTTTTTCTGCAATCCTTTTCTTAAATGTACCCAGAGTGGTTTAGGCTCTACTACAGTTGTAGTCAACTTTCATCGCATATTATGCTTAAACAATCAGCATTTTTCTTTCTTTTCTTTTCTTTTTTTTTGTTAAGTTTATCTTCCTTTATATTAATACCAAATAATAAAAAAATGTTTATTTATTTAAAGATTTTTTTTACAATGTAATGATTTAAAAATAATATAATTTCCAGAACACATTTTTCAAATTCCCTTCAAGATTTTATTAATTTGGCCATTTTATTTTATGTGTTACATGTTTTTATTTGAGGATTTTTCAAAATTTTAATTTTAAAATGCCTGGTGAGGGAAAACATGTTAAAAGAAAGCCATTTTCAAATTCCAAATTGATATTTTCCTTAGGCTTTAAAATTAAATTTTGAAAAATCCTCAACTGTGAATTCAATAAAACATGTGAAAAATAAAATTATGAAGAGAAACCAAGAAATACGATTTAGAAAGATTTTTTTTTTTTTTTTAAATCATTACATTTTAGAGAAAACTTTGAACATATAAATAAATAATCTATGTATTATTTTTTTAATTTGGTACCATTATAAAGGAAGACATGCTTAATAAAATAAAAAAAGAGAAAAAGACACAGTTGTTTAAGCATAGTAGGTGATGAAAATTGACTACAACTATGGTACAGACTAATCCCATCTGTGTATCCTTAAGAATTTAATTTTCTATTTCCTTTATTATCATTATTTTAAGTAATTAAAGGGATAATTTAGAAACCTATTTCTGAGACTTAATAAAAAAAAAATAAGTTTTATTTTTATAAATATTTGTTTTAGAATTCTTGGGAACAGAATTAAAGACTTAGAAGAAAAAATAAAGTCTATGGAAGTTTCCACATTATGGAAAATTCCAGATCCAAGTAATTATATCTTAATTTTACTGTTTTATTAATGATTATTTTCATCAGTAGAAAATATCTAAAATATAAAATAAATTTCTACAAAATATTAGTAAATAATGAGCATTTTAAATATTACTTTTTCATATATATAATTTAATTAACATGGCTTTGAAATAACGTATATATTATATATTTCAAAATTGCATTTAGAAGTGTATATTGTCTATTTTTGAATTTTGCTTTAAATTGTGTTGATTCAAAAAAATTGAAATTTTTACATAACCATAAAAATTAATATTTTTTATTGTAATATTTTTTAGTTACATACATAATACATAGCTGCCAAGTACTCTGATTTTTATCGGCGTGCTCCGTTAATCCGAAAGTTATCAGAAAACTCCAATTTTTCAAACTTGACATTTCTTTATTTGTTATTTGCACTTTTATTCATAGCTGCCAACTTTTCCGTTTTTTGGCAGAAGTTTTCCGATTTTTAAGTTAATCTTCTGGCTTCCGATATTAAATCGATTTCTTCCGTTTCTTAAAAAGTCGGGAATGTCATTCGTTACTAAAAAAGAAAACTCATTAACTATTGGGAATGATTCTGATAGATAGCCTTCTGATTCCCAATCTTTTTCCATTCACAACATAAATGTTCATATTCATTTTAAACTTAATTTGTGAGATTCTAGAACGTATGAAGAATGATAATTATTCAATATTACTTGCTCTTATAATTTTTTACCCTCCTCCTCCCCCCTTTTCTTATTTATATCTAGTGATTAACATTTAAATGCCTTGCACAAGCCATTTGTTACCCAATCTTTCTCCCATCACAAAATTAATGTCAGTATTCATTTTAAACTTGCTTTATTAGACTTAAAAACCTATAAAGAAGTAAAATTATTTCTCAATCATGTATTTCCACCCCCCCCCCCCCCTTACATTGGTTTAAAGAAATCTATGTTTAAAATTGTGGTTATTGGAAACTTCCAGTCTTCTTTTTCAAGATTATGTGTCTTCTGTAAGACTTTATGACATGTATCCCTTGTGTGACCCTACTGGATCTCAACCTTGTTTTCAGAATTCATGCTGCTAATAGAGTCATCATATTGTGTACACTCTATCTTTTTTTTTATTATAACCGTATCAAGTTCCTTTGTTATATAAAATGCTGTCTACTCTTTGCTTGTGTAAAAAAAATTACCTGAAGATGCCATAACGTTGTGGCAAAAAGCTTTGTAAGTAATTTTTAATAAATTTTAATACGTGTTTTAAAGTGTTTTTTAATATATTTATTGAAATGTTTGTTCCAAGTTTCGTTCTGACTATGCTTATGAGCATGATGCTCAAAGTTCAAAACTCCAATACGGAATACAATTTTTTTCTCCCCTAAAAATGGTAAAAATCAGTTTCATATTTAAAATGATGTTTATGGTCTTGATAAATATAATATAAATTTAATATCTGGGGGAGTGCCCATAAAAGACAGGTAGGATATTTGCTTTCATATTCATATGAAGGGAACCAGATTCTACTTATAATTTAACAGCCAGTAGAATTTAAGGGATTGTATGTGTATGGGTCTCTTTGAATATTTATACCATTTCCTTCTAGTTTGATTTATGCTACATTGCTCAGATAAAATGCAGTCTTAAATTCAAATAAAGGATTACACCAGTTATGTTCAGAAACAAGAAACTAACAAGTTGTCCATTTCTTAGCAATGTTGGGGGAATAACCACAGTTTTAATTTTGACACAGCTAAAATAATTTGCATGTCTAAGTCTACACATGAACTCAATTTCTTTGAAGTTTTCAGGATACTTTTAAAAAGTTTTTCTTAAGATAGTTAGTTTTTTAAGGATCTTAAAAATATTGTCAATTGTGACTTTGCAATACCTTCTCTGTCTCAGTCCCCAGGTTGTATTTGTCGACCTAGCCATTCAGAGTTTCCTGTGATTTTCTTCAAAACTTGTATAAATACAAACGAGGTCCCTTTAGTAAGAACCCCCTTGTAGGATTTTCCACCTATGGACCTAAGACTCTAGTGTAGTCCATCAGCCTTAACCTACAAAACTGCAACCTCTGTCTCATTGTTAAAAGTTTTATATTCAATTTACATTCTGTTAAATTTTTTTGTACAGTTTTTCATGACACTTATTCCTCAATTTTGTATTAATTAACCCCTCACAATTCCTCCAATTTTATTGGTTGCTAAATCATCCATAGAATCAGGTTCTTTTCATATATATAGGAATACATACCTTCTTGCCTTTTATGCACTGCTGATAATATATTCAATACTACAGTTGTCTGCATCAGGGTACGCCGATTTAAATCAGCTTGATTAAAATCATGATTAAAATCGTGATTAAAATCACTTTGATTTTTTTAAAAAAATCATTGATTTAAATCCAAAATAAAATTTTACAATTTTGGGTCAATATGTAGTTTTATATAGTCTTAGAACTTAAGAAAACTTGAACTTACTTGTTATTTACATCAAATACCCAATCCCCCCAAAAGATAAATAAAATATCTGTGTTTATTAATTTTAAAAATGATTCTTTTAATTTTCTACAACTCTATTTTTGTCTTCTATTCTTATTTTGAAGCTAACTACGTTCATTTGCAGCCAAATTTTTTTTTTTTATATACAAAGCCTTAAATTCTCTGCCATAAGTGTTTTTTTTTAAGGATAATAAATATTGTATCATTTGAACTGAAGCATTTGATTTGTCTGTCACTCTGTCCTTCATGTTTAACTTTTCTTATTTCTAATTCTGATTACTATGTTTTTCAACTGGCCAAGGCATTCTTAAGCAATTTTTCCTTTTTTACTTAGGCTTTCATAAAATTAGAAATGAAATGGTAATGACCTGGCTAGTTGTTGCAGTTTTCTTAATTTTTTAAAACTTTAATCTTTTGAAAAAATCTTAGAATTTATATGTATTTTATTGGTAATAAATTGCACAAACTAATGTGTGTGTTATATATACATATATTATATACACATTGAATTTCCTTTAATTGTAAATTTATTCTCCAAAAAGTTTCTCTTCAAAAAATTTGTTAATGTGATATTCAAGATGTTTTAATATGTAGATTTTAATGACAATAATAATAAAAACCAATGTAACATTTAAAATGAGATAAAAAATACAAAACTTTTAAAACCTTAAAAATACATTTTAATTAAAAACATTAAAACACAAGACAGACGTTTCGGCTAGAAAACTAGTCCTCCTCAGTGTAAACATACAAGCACAACATTTACAAAAATTCCAAATACATCACAGCAAGATTCAGAATCTTGCTGTGATGTATTTGGAATTTTTGTAAATGTTGTGCTTGTATGTTTGACACTGAGGAGGGCTAGTGTTTAGCCGAAACGTCTGTCTTGTGTTTTAATGTTTTAAATTAAAATGTATTTTTAAAGTTTTATATTTTTTATCTCATTTTAAATGTTACATTGGTTTTAATATATTAATGAGACGTATACATTATGTTTAATTTGATTAAAATAATAAAAACATTAAAAAAATAATAATTATTATCTTATATGCTTTTAAGCTATTTACACTTAATCATTTATTTATTTATTTTATTTTTATTATACTATATTATATTTATTTATTTATTTTTCTTTTTGAAAGGAGGGGGGGGGGGTAGAATGTACCTATGTTGGCTAATATTACTTTTTTTTTTTTAAATATCCTCATATATATATTTTTAATTTAGTTTATTTATATTTATTGCTTCTTATATGTATTCACATTTAAATTAAAAAAAAAGTTTTCATGCTTAATTTCTTAACATTTATTTTTAGTCGAATAATGTAAATAAAACAAAAAAATTTGATTTAAATAAAAAAAATCCGATTTTAATAAAAAAAATCTGATTTTTTTGATTTTTTAAAAAAAATCATGATTTTTTCACACCCTGGTCTGCATTGTCACTTTTGATTTTTTGGCATTCTATACAATGGAATCTTATTATATATTGATCTTGCTGAAATATACTGTCTTTATAGGTCAGTTTTCTTTTTTATTGCATTCCTATGACCATGATGAGAAAAAATTAGACCCTAAAGAATCACCTCAGCATTCTTTATCATCTGGGAATAGTGAAGAACAGAAGGAAAACTTATCTGATAATATTGTTGATAATGACAGTATTAAAAGTGAAGACCAAGTTTCTGTTTCTGAATTGAGTGCAGATTTAAGAACAAATTCTGGCTTCAGTGATTTAGATATTTTACCAACTAAGGATTATTCTATCAAAGGTTATACACTAAGTTTGAATTTAATTGTAAAATCTTATTATTATCATATTTTTTTTTCAGGCTAATATTTATGACAAAAAACAAAAAAAAAAAAGTGTCATCTATTTAAATGTGTGATAAGAATGTAAAAAGATGTGAGTGTGTATGATCAGTATGTAACAAAGCTAAAAACTTGCATTTCTAAACGCCACAACTGGCAATTGCGTTATAAGAGGAAATAATATTGAAAACAGTAACATATCTGAACATTTAAAAACTTTTAAAATACATTGAAATGCAGCACTATTATATATTTCAACACCCATCATGGTTGTCTTCAGATGTTTAGATTGTTGCTGCTTTATTGACCATCATCATCATTGGACTCATAAATAAATGTAACAACTCAACAATAAATGTAAAACACCCTTTCAATATAAAATTGCTGCTAACCGTTTAATATGTTCTAACAAAAACCTCCTCAACCTCAAAATTAAATTTATAAAAGACATCACCCAATGTGCTGGCTATAGTACCTCCCTAGTTCAAAAAATCTATAAAAAACACAAAAAATCTCTAAATCAAATTAGTAACGCTAAAAAAATAAACCCTAAATTCACTCCCTCTATTCCGTTCTGTAGCGCTATAGTGAATAAAATAAAATATGAAGGATCCCATCAAGGAATATAAACATCCCCATCAAACCAAGCAAAAATATTTTTCAGTGCATACGTAATGAAAAAGATCTAATAGACCCTAAAGAATCATCCGGTATTTACAAAATCAATTTCAATTTTGAAAAGAATAATATTAAGGCTTGTTACATCGGTATGACCAAGAGAAAAATAAGAGATCGCGAAACCGAACATATTAATGATCTAAAATATAACAGATCCTCTACCGTGTTATCCCATACTCATACCAATAACCCTATAAACCCTAATACTATAACAACTGCTAAAATTGTACATTACAACTCCTATATGTTCGCATTAAAACGCAAAGCCTATGAGATCCTAACATCTAACTCTGCTGTTAATGAATGAGTACAATACCTGGAGAGTGGCAACAGCTGATAAAAAGGGCGAAATGTAAGGATGACATCACCAACAAAAGAGTCGAAGATGAATCCAGTGACGATGATGGTCAATAAGCAGCAATAATCTAAACATCTGAAGACGACTGCGATGCGTGTCGAAAAATATAATAGTGCTGCTTTTTAAAAGATTGTAAGGTATTTTAAAAGTTTTTAAATGTTTGAAATTATTCCTTTATTTATACTTTAATTAATAACATATCTGTTTAATATATATATATATATATATATATATATATATTTCTTTTTTCTACCAATCCTGTTTCAGTAAGTTTAATTGATTTCATATCTTTATTAAAATTATTACTGATTAATTTTCATATCTTTTACAGAGATGTTACTGGTTATTTTTAATTTATTTATTAATTCCTTTTGGTTATTGTGGATTTTAGTGGCAGTAGCAGAATATTTTTCTACACTCTATCTACTACTTTGTTACCACACACACACACATATATATGTATTTAAACATATTTATATTTTTAAAGAAAGAAAGAAAAAATAAGAAAAAGAGCTTCTAGTCTTGTACAAAATCCGTCTTTTTAAATGTTTTTTTTTTTCTTTTCTTTTAAATCAAATGTGAATATATGTAATCTCAGTAGCAGAAATTTCTGTATCTAGCTGCTGCCAAAACAAACAAACAAAAAAATTGTCTGTGATCCAGGAAGGCTGGACCAAATCGCTAGTATAAAAAATAATTAGCAATTAATAAAATATATGAAATTTCCACCTACTAAGAAAATAAATAATTTTTAGATTTCCTATGTTAATCGCCCATTGGATTTTTTGTAAAATATTATTAAAAATCGAGGAAAATTATTTCCCGATTTTAATACCCACATTTGAATACAGATATGTATTAGTTATATTATGAATGTATTAGATTACATTGTTTTTGCCGTAAAATTGATAAAATTTGAATTTTAAGTTTCAAAACTCTAGAAAAAAAAATGGCAAACTTCCATATTGGATTGAAAACATAAACATTTCATTTCAAAGGATGATATTTGCACAATAAATATCCAACTAATAAACTAATTAAAAGAAAAATGATAAATATTCTATCATAATTTGAAATCAAATTTGTTTTCAAATGTCTAAATAAAGTCTGATATAAGATACTAATATGTTGCATTGGAATAGATTTCATATCTGTCATCCTTAGCAGAAAAAAAATATCGCCAAATTATCTGGCGAACATATTTAATTCCTTTCAAAAATCATGGTTATTTTAACAGCTTATATTAAGAGAGTAATGAATAATATGAAACAATATTTCGTACAGTAGATATTACGAAAATATACATCTGGCATGTATATTTTCGTGTTACGTTTTTGATCGCCAAATACAAAAAAAAAAAAAAAAATGCCAAGGACGACAGAGTTTTGAAATTTGAAATTAAAATTTTGTCAATATGACAGCAAAATAACATCTAATGCATGCACACGATAACTAATGCATATCTATACCCAAATATAGGGATTAAAATCAAGAAAATAATTCTCCTCGAATTTTAATAATTTTTTACAAAAAATTCAATGGCCGATTAACACAGGAAATCTTTTTCTTGGCTCTACATATGGTCAGTGAGGTCACACATCACTTGTATATAGAACTACATTAGCACTTCATCAATGTGTATAGAATTTTTAAAGTGATTATGACATCAATTTTTGTGAGTTGCGTAATTTAACTTTTTATAATTTTTTAACGTTCATGTTTGATTAAATGTATTTATTTTTATGTCAAAAGAAAATGAACTCAAATTTTTTTTGGCAACAATTAAACTTATGGAACTCACAGATAATTATAACCCTTTGTCATACTTTAAACGAAATTTTTATATATAAAGATTACCAGTGTTTAAGAATATATGCACATAAGAATATAACTCACATATTTTTTATTATTATTTATAGGTATATTTCTTTAGAAATCGACCTATTGCAATCACTTTGTTTATCTATCTATCTATATATATAATGAAAATATTGTCATCACAATAACTCCCGAAATAATACATCAAATCGAACCAAATTTGGACAGTGAGCTTATCTTATATCTTGGATGAGTTCATTAACCAAATTGCTCCGCCATTTTGTTTTCAAGTGTTTTCCATTAGAAAATTTCAAATCCACATTGTAAAACGCATATTTAAAGCCAGATTTGCTTTAATTTTGATATAAATTTAGGCTACATAAGGGTCTCAATCAAGTTTATTAATGAACTTTATCTGCCATTTTTAACAATTTGGTGGATATTTTAAGTTAAGCTTGAAATCAGGCTATCACTTGAATACTAAAAATTATCTATTTAAAAAAAACTTTTAAAACTCAAATTCTAAATGTATCGTGTCACATAAATCTTTTCGAAGTTAGAATAAAATTTAATTTGCAAAAAAAAAAAAAAAAAAAAAAAAAAGTAAGTTTTTTGTTTATTAACCAAAATTCATGAAATTTGAACTGCAAGTTGGTCTTGTGTTGTACAGGCTATATATTAATTTTTGTGTTTGAGAGAGAAATTTTGAAAAAATTTGAAAACTGCAATTTTTAATCCTACTTCAGAAACATGTGACTTAATGAGTAGCAGATGTTTTCCTTTTTCTCCAAACGATTTCCATATAATCATCTGCTGTTGCCCCCTAATTTTAATACTTTAGTTAATTTTAAAAAATCTAATTGTCTGATCGATAAGTTTAAGTTGGATTCAGAAAAATCGCCCCTTTCATTTGGTACCTCATTTGTAACGGTACAACTGATATTTCTAATTCATTTTCCTCTTTTTCCTAGCATGACATTCACAAACTTACCTACCACTCCAGATGATAGCAAGTACATAAGAATTTGGGGATAACGATAACTTCTGAAATAATACTCCAAATTGGACCAAATATGGACAATAAATTTATCTTATAAATATCCTGGAGGAGTTTGTTAACCAAGTTGCTCCGCCATTTCGTTTCCAAATGGAGACCACTTGGAAATTTCAAATTCACATTGTAAAAAGCGTATTCCGAATTTCCTTAAATTTTGATGTATACGTAGACCATATAAGGGTCACAACAAGTTTATTAATGAATTTTTTCCACCATTGTATTAAAAATGGTGGCTATCTTAAACTAAGCCAAACCACTTGAAATCAGGCTGCCACTTGAAAATTTAAAATCATGATAACTTCCGAAATAATACTCCAAATCTAACCAAATTGGGATAGTGAACTTATCTTATAAATATCTTGGATGAGTCTGTTAACCAAATTGCTTCGCCATTTTGTTTTCAAGTGGAGGCCACTTGAAAATTTTGAATTTACACTGTAAAAAGAATATTTAAGACCAGATTTGCTTGAATTTTGATGAACACATATACAATATAAGGGTCATTATATATATATAAGAGCAGTATAAAATTAATTGTTTTTTTATAATTATATTCATATATTTTATCCAATTTCAGGTATATTTGATAGAAGAGAAAGCATGAGCAGTTGTAGCCATTATAGTGATTCTAAAGCAAGTTCTGCATCTCAATCTCCATATCATAATGCCCGCAATCTCCATAGTGATTCAGAACTGACCCCTAAAAGAACTCTGAATTTGAATGGAGATTCTAGTACATCAAACAAAACTGATCGTCAAAAATGGTCTTCATTAGATATCGATGATCTTCCTCCTAAACTCCAAAGACTTATCACTGCTGCTTTTGACAATATTGAAAAAAATCAAGAGGCATCAGCTACAGTGATTCAGAGTCCATCTCGCCAGTGTTCATCTCCCATGAAAACTATTGTAGAAAGTGATCCAAAATGTTGATGCATTTGCCATGGTTGTGAACATGACATTCCCTGTGATTACTTTTTGAATGTAAAATAGTCTAGACTGCATTTATCTATTTCATATATACAGGGTGAAAAAAAAAAAAACTTTCTAAAAAGAAACATTTGTTGATCTAAAGTTGTTATAGATAATGTGGTGTTGCAAAAAGCACTCTATAAACCATCAAATATAATTTACAATATGATGTGTTCTTTGTGTGATTCCTAATTACTCACCACATTATAGGTGCACATATTTTAATTGGCAGCCACAGATTGAAATACATGTATGGGTATCAACTATATTTTTGTTTTGATGGCCACAATAAGGTCATTGAGTAGACTTGGTATGTTTGCATTTTTGCATACATTCTGTCCTAGACATAACAAATTCCATCAGAAAAAATTATGCAGATTTAGAGTGGCTGAAAGGTTATTGCTCTTGTAGCTGGTAGATGAGAGGTACCGGGTTTAGTCCTACATTGTGTTCATTGGCATAGTCATTCACAGTTTATTGTGATTTTCTCCAAAACTCACATAAATATGGGCTAGGACCCCTTAGGAAGTCCCTATAGAGAGCACTCCTCCTAGGTCTAGGACTAGGACCCTTATGTTTTCAGTTGGCCTTAATCTTAAACACCAAACACCTGGGTTGAATTGCAGCAAGTAAGAAAACCAATCAATTCTTACACTGTAAATTTTTCTACAATGAAGTGCAATTGCAAAGTCAAATAAGTAAATTTAAAAACAAAAAAAATTCTTATGATTATTTTGTTAGCATGCACATATAAAATTTGACACATTTTCAGTCTGCTTTTTGAACTTTAGTGACTTCAACAGCACATAATAGAGAAATATAAACTTTTATTTTTTGGTAGTTTTTTTTTAACACCCTGTATATATCTATATATATATATATATATATATATATATATATATTCATAAATTGTTTTTCTATATGAATTGAATTCCTTTAGTAACAATGGGATTTCCCTTTCTTTTGTATATATATAAAATAGAATATTGAACATGATCTGGAATTCACAATGTTACTATGGATTCTTTTTTTCTACATCTATATAAATTAATGTATATATATGTATAGTACTTATATATCTTTTAAATGTAATATGACTTCTTACAGGGTAACCATTGAATTGTAATTCTTTTCGTACGTTAAGGGTGATACATTCCTATTTTACATAAAAATTTGAGCATTTTTGTTTTTGCTTCAGAATATTAATTCCAGTATTTTTAATAGAACATTCATTTATAAGTGCCACCCATCTGGTGGCAAAATAGTTATCACTCTGGTCTTCTGTTCTTAAGTGCCAGGTTTAAATACTGCAGAATCTTACTTTAAGTCATATGTTGGTCTAATGAGCCTTAATGTGCAAAATTTATTGTTGTGTGACAACCTAAACCCAATAACTGCCAAATCCTGAAAATCAATTTCATGAAGATTATTAAATGAGTTTGCAGAAATACAAAACTGAATAAATCCACAAAACTGTTTGGAAATTTTTGGAAATATGATGAAATTAGAATATTATTTTATTTTATATGACATGTTTATTGCAATTAAAAACATCACTTTATAATTATTTATGGCTGATAAGGTAAAACATGTCTATTATAAATAATTTACTCTAATATTAATTTTAGCATCTTAAAAAGTATAAAATTTTATCAGGAAGGATAATTCCCCCTCTTCTATTTTCATGCCTTAAATGTTTCAAGCATTTTTCACATAAACTTGCCAATGCCTCTGATAAATGTTTCTCAAACTTTTTATTTGTATTATTTGTCTAACTTCAAAAATATTGTGCCTCATTACATTAACGTAAATTACGTTTTTTCCGAGTATAAATTATACTGAAAATGACAAAGCATTGATTAGAATAGAGGTTTAAAGATTTATTTAGGAGTCTTCTAACAAAATTCAAAACTGCTGTTTCAGATATAATTTTTTTTTTAATTAATTTTTTTTTTAAGCCAGTTAATTAATTAAATGGATGAATATCTTTCTGTCAATAAATACTTTTTATATTGATTATATCTTATTCTTGTAATTAATGTGATGTTGTCTAGTTTGACATTCATTAAGGCTATACACAGAAAAGAAGTGAGTTAAGTGGACATTTTTTTTTTATTCAAATTATTTAAAATGAAATAATATTTAGAAATGTCATTTATCAACCATGAACATTTATTAGAAATGTTAATGTGTAAGATTGATTTTTATTTTTTACACCAACTTTTCGAAAAATACCACAGCCGGGAATTGAACTCTGGCACTTCACTTATCATACAGATGCACTACTACTAAGCCACCCTGGCAGATTATCCACATGGCATTTTTCACATAATTTCTGTTGCAAGGATTAAAAAAAAAAGTTCAACTTTACACTCCATCATCTCTAATAATTAATGAAATAATACACATATTTATCCATTAATTTGTGCTAATTGACCAGTGATTTTATTAGTTAGGTATTGAGTTATTTGCATTATACTAATTTGCACCAATAATATTTAGTATGCGATATCTGAGGTAATGAAAATATTTGGGATATAGGGTAGTTATAGTTAAATTTATGTTGTAAACAGCATGTGGGTGAGCAGATTGCCTTCAAGTCTGGTATATGTGTATAATTCATGAAATGTGTTTAAAAAATTAAAAAAAAAAAAAAAAAGTTGAAAAAATGTCCACTAGGTTACGTTTTACATGGAAATATGGCAAATTTCCAAATAGTTTGACACACACAGGATCAAAAAACTAATAAATATTTGCTCAAATTATTGTGTTTATGCATTCCTATGACTCATATCCAATATTATATTGTTCATTTTCCCATGCAAACACCACCTAGTGGATATTTTTTAAACAAAATTTTTCTTCGTATAAAACTCCTTGAGTGGATATAATGAATCATCACATACCAAATTTGGCAAGGGCGTATCCAGAAAAAAATTTCGGAGGGGGCCCAACTTTCACTAAGATGTTGGTCGTGTACCCGCACATGTACACACCAAGAGCGTGTACGCTAAAGTTTGTCCTCCCCCCCCCCAATCACTTTAACTTTAAGAAAAATATAAGTTGTTACCTTAAGCTTCATATCTAGGCATAGTAAAATGGTTATGCGCTATAAATAAGATCAGTTACAACGCCGCATGTCGGTAAACAATGGAATTAATGTTCCTAAAATCAGAAATGGCAAGAAAAGATTTAATGATAATAATAGTTCTAAAAAGTGCCTTGGGCCTAAAACTGATGGAACTAGTCCTTTAAAATACATAAGTCTCAGCTAGAGAGTTTTTTAATCCGTGATGTTGTAAACCACTGACAAATGGAGAAAATCACCAAAAACTGGACTCAGAGTAGTCCGGTTAATAAGGAGTCGAGCTCGTAATTGAAGGATTGAGTGATCGATACTGGAGACATCCAAATACGGTCATGTAGATTAATGATATTAGTTGCACGTAAAATCCGTTGTGTCCTCCATGTTTTGTAAATGCAATAGCTCGGGTATACTGAAATTGGGGAAACATCTTCTCCGCAGAGATTTTAAATTGTGATGGTACGATTCCGGATTAACCTAGAAATGAATTCCATACCGTTGCTATGCTGTCTGTCTAGCTTTAGTGCAATGTTAAGTCAATTCAAATTTAACATACCAAAAACTGGCTGACGTCGTAATTCAGTGGTACGGCACAAGATTTATGTGTCATGCACAACCATGTTTCAAATACTTTTCATTGTTTTTTAGATACAGCTTCTTTTTAATACAGCCGAGATATATTTTTTCCATAAAAAAGGAAATCTAGTGCAGCTACGCTATCTGCTGGGCGATATACGCAAAAATCTAATCAAAGTTTCAAAAAATAGTCTTATGGCATTCAATGCATCTAAAAACATGTAAATACATTGAAAACTGAAAGTCTAAAAGTTTCCGAATCCAATGCATTTTTCTCTTGTTTTGTGTGTAGAAGAAAATAATATATATACATGGTTTTCTAATTAGATAATATTGCTTACTTTAGATCATATTATTGGAAACATGAGGACCTGTGTGCTGGCGTCTACTAAACCTAGATATATTACATGTCTATGTTGGGTGAACACATTGAGGTCTTCTTATATGGCTTATCGTTTATCGTGTCTTCTACAGACGGTCTGTAACAGACCCTGGGGCCATGGTTATACGCGTTGTAGTTGTTGAAAATCTTCTGGCATGGCGTACGTATCGAACTATCTAGCATTTCTAAATGTACCCAGGGTGTGTATCAACCAGGTGTCTCATGTGACACAGCATATCTTCAACTGTGACTGCACGTCATTATTGGTTATCGTTTGGAAAGTTAGCGGTGAAGCGATGGCCCATCAACCCGTTCTACATCAGACTCAGATATGTCTGCTTTATGACGAAAGATGTTTACATAACGTGTTGGTTTTTTAAGGCCTACCTTTCATCACACGTCTTTCTGTAAAGTAGATTTTATATTGGCTGTTTCATGTTAGAAAGGAATGAAGGTATGGAAGGTATACTATGTGCATAACTGACAAAACCAGAAGTTCCATTTGCAACTGTGATCTTTGTTAATGACGAATCTTTTGTCTCAAAGGAAGGAATTAAAACGCTATTTCTGGCAAGAGAAAGGAGACACATTACAGGGTTCAACAATAAGTATCATAAAGTTCTCTTTTTAGTGTTTTTTACGAAAAGCTAATATGCATTCGGCAATTTGGACTTAACAAGACAGAAAATTGCTGATAAATAAGGTTTCACAAGCAAACAAATTAACAACAACAAAAAAAAGATATTGTGGAGAAAAGATTCATTTTTTTACATTTTTTTTTCTGGTCAGTAGAACATGAAAAAAGTTATCTCAGAAAATTTCGGGGGGGGGGGGGGGGCTCGAGCCCCCAGAGCCCCCCCTCTGGATACGTCCCTGAAATTTGGTGGCTATTCACTTGCTAGTTTTAGTTATAGGATGTTGTTTATAGTGGAAGCATAATTAATCCACCTTGTTTGCGACACTGAGCTCCAGATTATAACAGGAGAGCTGAGTCAGTAGTCAGGCAACTTACGCCTTGATGAATGCATGAGTGTTAAAAATAAAATACAGTCCACTTTACTATGCATTTGAAAGTATTGATTCTTGTTACAGTGAATTATTAAGTTATAAAATTATTTCATTTGAAAGAAATTAAAAAAATATATACATAAGTGTAGGAGGCAATATGAAAAATCATTTGTTTTGCCACATATGCAAATTAAAATTATCATTATTGTATTCATGCACACTGACCGTGCCAGATAATGTTATAGAATAGGAACTCAGCTCTCCTGTTACAACCTGGAGCTCAGCGGTGTTTGTGACTTATTTGTTGATCATAAAAAGAAGGCCATTTGATATTTGCAAGTGAAATTTAATTTTTGTTGAGAAAATTATAAAAATACTTATAAAATGGGATAGGATAGAAATTTTATATATTTATTTAGATTTAATTTGGTTACATAAAAAAAAAAAAAAAAAAAAAAAAAAAAACCTTCTTCTGATGTATAGCCTTATTAATCTTTAAAATGTATATAAACATGATTGGTCAATATGATGTGCCTTATTGAGGAAGTAAATGCAAAAGATGTTATTTAATTGATTATAAAAAAATCCTTATTGTATGTTTATTGTAAATATATATATATGTATTATTGTTTGTTGAAATGATATCTTGTTTGATGTTTTACAAATTGTTTATTTTATTTCATTTGTGTATTTTTCAGTGTTCATTGCGTTACTTTTGACAAATGTTAATGTTATTTTCTACTTCATTTTCTTTACACTTCAAAAACAGTTTTACTATCAATATCTGATATTCTAGTCATATTTTTTCCCTCACCTTTTATTATGTGATAAGAATTCTGGATATTAAAATCTAGTCATGTTTTATTAAATTTTATAAATCTATTTTATTTATACAAATTAAACATTTAATTGTATTATTGTAACAAAATTAAGTTTGCTTTTAATCAAGAGTGATTATTTGTATGTATAAATAATTTCAAAACGAGTAATGAATTTTATACTTTCCTCTTTTAATTTATTTTATTTGATGTAAAATTCCTGTATTTCTAGTTTTCATTAATATGTATTTATGTACTTTATATATATACTATATAGGAAAAAATATAGTGAAAAAAATTGCCACAATTGATTACATGCACAATAAAGTTATTTTGAAAATTTTAATGATGAAAAGAACTAATTAGTAGAAAAATTCGAATTGTACCACTACTTCATCTCTATTATCCAGAGAAAATTATTAAATAAAGATTTGTTTTATTTATAGTTTTTTCCTTGCTCTTCAGTTACATATAACAACTTTTTTTTTTTTTTTTTTTTTCTTGGTAATGTTTTAAAATAAATCAAATATAAGAAGTAATGTATTATAAATTTCAAATGAAACCAACGATTCTTTCAAACATATGAAAATCAATAAAGACTCTGATTTTCTACAAATGAGATTGTATGAGATTTTCTACTGTCTAATTATTATTCAGTAAAATATATGGCCTGGGAGTCAGCTTTAATCTTTTATTTATTGATCATTAAATAAAAAAGCACATAAAATTGAATGTGTGGAAGGATTGTCAATGGTAATTTATAAGGATTGAAGTTATATATTTTTAATTTTAAGCTCACTCTACAGTATGCTACATGAAGCCATTTTTATACAAAAAAAAAAAAAAAAAGGTTTTCTAACATGCTGTTATGTTACTAGATTTGGCTACCATTTTTCACGATCTTTACCTTATTATAATTAATTTTAATATTAGTTCAAGCAAGGGGTAACCAGAGATATTGTTTAAAGAAGGCTAAGGTGCCTTGTGACGAGCTGAGAATAACTTCTTACTTTGTTGTAATAGTTTAAAATTAAACTTAATTGAATTTTGAAGTATCTGTAGAGTTAGATCGAGCTGCCCCCCCCCCCTTCCCTCCCATCCTTCCCTGTACCCTGTACCTCAAAAATCTATCATTAATCTCAGCTTATATATAAAGATGATTAAAAAAAAATCAATACTATTTTACATTTTTTTAAGGTCTTGGTCTTTTATTATACTTTATGTGCTAACTAAGTACCACCTTATTAAGTTCTCATTAATTACTATGATGTGGAGATATGCATGATTTTTATTGCTTTAAAAGTTCCTCTTTAGTAACTTAAGAAATGTATTTGAAATATAGTTTTTGTTTCTTTTATAGTGTCATAGATAAAGAGCTAATATTGATAGTAATAAGATTTTCTTTCTTTTTCTTAAATGGTCTAATGAATAATAGGTTCTAAAGAATTTTAAATAAAATTCAAGAATTTTGTCTATTTACCAGTGGCACTGAACATCATCCATTGTTTTCTTAAGATGAGCTTTGCTTTAGTTTAATTGCTTTTAATGACTATACATAATAACTTCATGTGTTAAATATTAGTCTATTATTTTAAAAGTAATGACATGTCGATGTTAATTATTATTATTATTTTTTTTTTCAGTTAATTTTCTTTTAATAATGTGCTTTGATTAATCCAAACTTCCAAGTAATATCTCTCCCCCTCCCTTAATCTGCTGGGATGATGAATTAAAATCCAGTGTATACTTACATCTATTTTCTACTTAAAACTTTATAATTAAAACTTTTTTTTTTTTTTTTTTTTTTTTTTAAGAAAAAAAAATTTAAAAAAAGGATTTTGATTTTTTAAGCTAAATTGTGCTTTTAAGCAAACTTGAGTTCATTAATTATGTTATTTTAATTTTAAGTATATTCATTAATCATGAAATAAACTGCCTAAAAAAGCAGTTCCTCATTTCTGTTCATTTTAAACTTGTTTATGACACAGAGATATTAAAAAAAGAAAATTGAGATAATTCTCTCTCTTTTTTTTTTTAATTTGTTGAAAATAAATCTATTATTTTCTGTTAAATAAAATTAATTTTTATTAATTTTCTTTTTTTTTACATACATTTCATTTTATTAAAGTTACATTTCTAGAATAACACACTAATTTAATATTTTTAGTATTAAAAAAAAAAAAAAATGTGCATTAAGTACTTTTAATTTTTGATAAAAATATGTTAGTACAAAATGCAATGTTGCCTTACCTATGCCTGTAATTTCTTCACTATTTTTGCAGCTGCTATAGAAAAATAGGTGTTAAATATTTAAATTGCAAAGATTATTTTATCTTTGTAGATTTTTGTATATTCCATAAATTAATAAAATGTGTTTATTTAGCTGCTAATGTTTTATCAATTTAAGCTATTTATTTTATTTTTTGCTCTGATATGTACCAAAAGAGCATTTATGAGCGTGCAATAACTAACTTTGCCAACAGCCAAAGCTCATGTTATTCTGTTGGAAAGTGGTTGACAAAAATACTTATCACCTTATGTATTTTTTTTTTTTTTTTTTTTTTAATTCTGTTTTCACATTCTGAAAATTCACACCTGTAAAATTAGTATTCGTATTTTGGAAAAATTATTTTTTAATTTTTTAATATTTCATTTTACAGAAAAAAAAAAAAAAATGCATTTTTAAACTTAGTATATTAAAAATAAAAAAAATCAATTTTTAGAAAATGAGTACTAATGTTTTAGATGTGAATTTTCTGAATGTGAAAATATAATTAAAAAATTATGTTGGGTATTAGCAATTCTGGCAAGAAATTTTTCCATGCTGTTGGCAAAAATACGTGCTGTAGGCTTCTCATTAAATTAATCAATTGGTAGTTTACTTGAACATACAATTTCACATTACCATTTCATAGTTTAGTTTGAAAAAGTTCAAATCCAAAAAATTATATCCAAAATTTTAATTAGTTAAATTAAAATTTTGGATTTTTAATTTTAAAAGTAAAATAGTTGCATGATATTTAAGTTCATGATAAATATCTTGCAAAAAAAAAAAAAAAAAAAAAAAAAATCAAATGTTCTATAGCATATATATCAAATCAGTAAACTTTTAATACATATGGTTAATTTTTTCTCTCAATATGGAGAAAAAAATTAATAAAAAATTGCATTTTGAAATAAAAAGCTTGTTTAGTTTTTTAAACTTCATTGTAAAATGTATAAGCAATGAAGCATATACTATTATTTACTAATATTTTAATTATGTGAAAAATAATTTATGTGCCTGAATTAATGCAAAAGGTTAAATTTATAGTATGCTTAAGTTTAGTAGCTTTTTCTTTATTAAATAACCTATCCTTTTCCTAATCATAAACTGTGTGTTCAAAGTGATAAAATTAGGGAAAAAAATATATTTCAGTTTTATCTATTGTGTCAAAAAAAAAAAAAAAAAAAAAAAAAACACATTTTGAAAAAAAAAAAAATGTGTTATTTGCAATATTTTTCTGATGTTTTAGTTTATCTGACATGTAATTTTGTATTATTGGTTAAATAAAAACCCTTTTATGTATCTAGATTGTATTTATTATATTTTCTTCTTTCAAATTTTTCTTAGGTTAGGGTCACCCTAAAGCAGTGGTTGCCACGGGAAAATTTTGGTGGTTCACAGAAAAATCTCAACATTATTTTATTTTATGTTTTATTTTCATATCACTTGTTAATATAATTTCACATCACTTATTAATATAACATCATATCACTTATTAATAAAATTTTATATCACTTATTAATATAAAATCTAAAAAAAAAAAAAAAAAAATCCTTTACAATCGGTCAGAATTTCAGTTTGAATATGCACTGCCTTCGGCAGCACCTTTTCCGATCGTTTAGGAGTCCCCTCTGCCTGTGGCAGCGGCCGCCTAACTTCACCTTTAATTTTACAGCGTGAAAAGTAAGTTCAATAGAGTCCCAATACCCAAAACTTAGGAACCCATTTTTTTATGTCTCCTAGATCCATATTAAATTAATAAATAATTGCTCCCACCTCCCCCACCCCATAAGATTTTCAGCTTCGAAAGTATACACAATCGATTCCTCACATCAAAGAATCTAGTTTCATGGACGGATTTTTGAAGTCCCTTATTGTGCTTTAAAATTGTTAAATACATGCTCCCCACATTCCTCTGAAAATTTTACAACTTCAAAAGTATACACAATCAATTCCTCACTCCTAAAAACACAGAAACGTGATTCTTCAAGGCTTTAGCTCTAATTCAAAATTTTTAATTTATCTGCTTTCCCATCCTCCTGTTCATTTTATAACTTCGAAAATACACTGCAAAAACTAGCTGCACACATTTAGATGTAACTTTTGTGGTGAACCATGGAATTTACAAAAAAATTAGTGTAAATTACGGAAAATACGGCAAACTTAAGCATAAAAAATAATGATTAAAAGTAAAATTTACAGTTCATTTTTTGGCAGCTAGGTTACAATTTTTGTACAGTTTATGCACGATCGATTCCTGACCCCAAATACTTATTAACACGGCTTTTGTAGCTCCTAGCTCTATTTTAATTTTTCTAAATACCTCTCCTTATTTCACTACTACTAATAATTTTACAGATTTGAAATTATACGCAATCTGTTCCTCACCGTCATCTCAAAAGCCTAGTAATGCACATTTTCAAACCCGAGCTCCAATAAAATATCTGCTCCCTCATTTCTATTTCTGTTATTTTTTAGAGCTTTGAAATTGTGCAGAATGGATTCCTCACCTCCAAAAGAAGGGGGGGGGGGGGGGGGGGGAGGCCAATTTAGTCCGTATTTTTTTTTTTTAAATTCTTTATTTAAATAAGTTTTAAATAAATTAAAAATTTAATACATTGAATCTTTTCTTATATAGTATGATATAGAATTATTTTCAATATAAGGTAAAGCTAAGAGAGATTGCGCACATAAGGAATGAACAGGAAGGAGTACAATGGGAGCAGTGAAACTCCAGGTAGTTCTGCAATATCGATAGTGGAGTGCCCACTTAAATGTGCATGTTCATTGCTTGAACAGTCTAAGATTAAACGTGGTTATTTTGTCTCATTTTCAAAAATGTTTGCTTAAATTTTCAAAACCCTTTCTAAGAATTTTGATAGAATGGTAGTATTACAAAATATTTTTTAATTAAAGGATTTCCCATGGACTTGATAATTTTACTTCTGGCAGGTGGTTGCATCAAAGTTGCATCATTTATAAGGATGAGTGCAACGATGATAGACAATGGCAGATTAGATCAACAAACAAGAAACAATTCAAACTGAAAAGGAACTTTATTAATTTTAAGTTAAACATATCATCTAGTAACTAAACGTTACTTTTTATTATCTAGTCTTGATTTTTTATCTGTTTCTTTAATTTATTTTCTTAAAAAAAAAAAATAATAATCTTTTTAAATTTTTTTAAATTTTCTGTTTTTTACTTTCTTACCTTAGAGAAAGTATTGTTTTTGAGACAAATTTTGAAAGTGAGTTTTTGTTATATTTACACATATTGAGGTTCCCTGGATCCAAAAATTATGTTTTTAATGAATGGTCTGTGTGTGTGTCTGTCTGTTATCAGCAAATCTCAAACAAATTATAGCAGAAAGTCCAAACTTGGTATTCTTAATGTATATGATATAGGGATGCTACACTAAACTTTTCGTTGAGATCAAGAAAATGGTTCGTGTACAGGGACACCCAAGAGAATTCAAATACATTACATCTACGGGGAAAATTGCAGGTAAGTAGAGTTTAACATCTGTAGACTGCGCTAAACCAAATGAAATGAATATATATATATTATATGCATAAAAACAAGTTTCGTATAGAATATGGTGTAGAAATCATTCACTGTTCATTTACAGGGCTACACAAAAGAACTAGATTATAGTACGACAGTACTTGAAAATTGATGGAAGTGTACTTCAGGTTGTGCCGTGTGTTAGTAATATAGGATTCCTCCACGTGATGTGTACATAACTTTTAAAATATATACAGGGCTGCCAATATATAAGCCATAATATTCTCTTTTATTGTTAGTGGAAGCACTTTACTCCATTATTTTACCATGTCCAGGAAAGCTGCTCAGGAATTGAAATTAATTCCTCATAGCCGTATGGTAAATAATCTATTTTTTTTATCTAAATATTCATCGCTTGTTTTTTTGTATATTTAGACATTTTGAGGCTTCCTGATACCGAAGTCAAGCTTTTAATGTTTGACCTTTGTGCCTATTAGAATAAATTAAAAACAAATAATTTCAGGCGATCCAAATGTTGTATTTTGAAGTTAATGTGTTTGTTACTAGAAAAGTTTGATCAAGATTGATAAATTTCAAGGAATGTTGGTGTGAAAGTTGTCTCAATAATTTTAAATGAACTTTTGAATTTAATAACAGATCTTACCCTTTAATCTCCAATCTGTATTTATAATATTAAATTTCAGGGTAAGCGAAAGTCGTGTGAGTGACACACCATATTATTTATAATTATTAAATTGAAATACTTACATGCAATACAAAAATATTTGTTTACAAAAATCTTATACCAATGTCATTTAAGTGCAATTATTATTATTAACAATTTAACTGTAGTTAAAATTAAGTGCAGTCTCTCCTACCCTATAAGGAGAGATTGCACAAAATAGCTCTCTTGGTTTTATTACAGCTGTTGCTTTAAATCATAGCATAAAAACAAAATAGTAATGGAAATGCGTAGAAGAAGAATTACTTCAAAGATATGCACCAGCAGTTTAGCCAAAAATTAAAATTTAGATTTTTTATAACGTTTTGCTGAATTGTGCGCAGACTCTTCTAGCTTTGCTTTATATAATATACTGGCATAAATGGCGACAAGTGGTGGTGTTATACTGAAATTTTCCCTGTTTGCAGGAAAGCTGTTTTTTAGTTTCTATAGAATTTAAGTACCTCAAATTTGATAGGTGAAACGGGTATTATAAAAAAATTGTAGGCATAAAAAGAAATAGAAACAAAATTGTACAAGTAACACTGATATTTTTGGGGGTTATTAATAATTATTTTAATTTTCTGATGGATTATTTTCACGTTTTAATGTTTTACTAGAAATTATACTTATGTTAATTTTAACTTAATTTTTTTCTGAATCACTCGATACACACAGCATTAGACTTCAGAATTTTCTGGATGAGCGAGAAGTTGAATGGAATATTTTTTTAATCATTTATCACAAAAATTTGAATTCCATATCACGCATAGAAATCGCATTGAATTTCTTACCTGTATTTGATACCTAGCTACAATTGTTCTAAATTTATCATAATATTCAAATTTTTTAAACTATTCAAATGTACAGTCGGGGAAAAAAAAAAAATGCAGCACTTGCTGTAATTTCGTTATTAATTAACGAAGAAAAATTTAATAGCCACCATTCAACTTGAAATTAAATGCACTTTTGAAAATGTTGTCGAATTTTGAATTAGGGGTTATCTACATATTGAAATGAGTGTCAACTTTGATTTTTTCAATAGCAACACTCAAATTTTGGACTTCATATTCGAACTTTTGAGAGTCTGTCAGTGCGGAAAAGTATACTGTATTGTATGTATACTTTATTTTTAGTATTCATAGAGTTATAATCAAAAATGTGTTAGGGGGTTATCTGTAAATGTAGAAAAATAAAATTAAAATCATACAAGAATTACACAAAATTTTGCTGTTTCACACCGGAAATATTTCAAATAAAAAAGAGTTATAAAAATTAACAAAACCGTTAACACCTTTGCAGTATTTTAACTATCCTGAATTCAGTTTATTAGAAATGTGTATACTTAAGTACTTTTTAGATAATTTTAGGTATATTCAAATATATTACACTTACGATTGGGCAGACAATACTCTTTAAAAAAGTACAATTTCAATTAAAAAGTGTCTATCATGGATATACTGATCACAAATAAAGCTTAATTTCCTTTCGTACATGTGACATAATACACGAAATGAAATAATATAGTTATATATATATATATATATATACAACAACGCATAAACTAAATCTTTTCTGATAAATTATTGTAACCCCACTAAAAATAATCCGAAGATATTCTTGAGAAAATAGTATTTTCTTCAAATATTTAAAAATATTTTGAAAATTTATCTTTTTCTATAAAATATCTTAAGAACTTTTAAAGACATTTTAAAGAAATTTTGTAAACTTTCTTAAGAATGGGCCAAATAACTTAAAATATTCTGTAGATTTTCTCTAAAAATACCTGCAGAATATCTTGAGATTATTTTTAGTGGGGAAGGTTTCATGAAGTAAATATTACACAATTTTAATCACACTTACCAAGTTTGGGTCAGTTGAACTCTTTGGAACTGTACGATTTGTTTTATAATTTCTATGAAAATATAATTTCTTAATTAACGGTTTCGCGACTGCTGACGTCATTTGAAAATCTGCAACTCTGCCAATGGGCGTTTCTTTCGAAATTTGTGTGTTACTTATTTCTTAAGTATGTACCCTGTGTTCATATTTTTGCAATAAAATATACGATGGATAGAAATATATTGATTAGAAAGAATATAATTATAATGTATAACCATTTGTAATATAATTGTGAATACAGAAAAGTTGTTCTGAAATATTTTATTTTGAGAGAATAATGCCCGTAGGCGGACCTTACTCTCAAAAAGACAAAATCCTGCGGACGCAAAGGTGTTAAAATATATTTATAAAAGTTAAAGAATAGTTAAAAAAAAATATGTAAAGTTAAAATATATTTATAAAATTTTAAAAACTGAAGTATCCTTAAAATAATAATCCTACCCTATACAAATAAATAAATAAATAAATAAATAAAAATAAATAAATAAAGCAATATATGAAGTAAAAGTTTAATCCTTTAACTATGACGGCGGTTAAGAAACGATTTTACAAGTCTGTCTTGCATTCCAATTCAATTCTTTTTTTTTTTTTTTCTTAATTGACAATTTTTACATTTAACCTATTTTTCTGTTTTAAACAGTAAACCCCGCCTATTTAGTTTATTTTTTTCTTCTAGTGTTCATTTAAAGGATTAAAAATTTATCACCAGTAATCGATGAAGTAAATACCATTTATGTATATTTTTGTCAATGTAAAATAAGGTGTTTAACATGACTACTCAAAGTCACATTTCCTTTTTTTTTTTTTTTTTTTCCTGTATTGTTTTGTTTTGAAGAATGATGAAAGGCGGGGCTTTAGAAAACAGGAATTCTTGATGCGAAAACTAATGTCTAAAAATCATCATTTTTGTTTCATACCTTTGCGTTTGACGTTGTTGTTATATAATTTGACCCGTAAATAAAAAATAAAAATATTTTGTTCAATTTTCTTTATTATTTTTCAAAGATTTGCGTCGTTATCTCATGCAAAACTTTATAAGAGACGGCCCCTTAAACCACTCCAAAAGAACGATTTATTTATATCTCGAAAACTAATAACTGGAATGAGCTGCAAATTTGCACACCCATATTTTTCAGCATTAGGATTCATCAGCATTAATTCATATTCATAATTTTTATGAATATGAATTTATTAATATTTTTCAGAATTAAAAATATTTTTCAGAATCAAAAGTAATGATGGATTATGTTTGGGTTTCGTCACTGTATCTCGTAAAAAAAAACAATTACATCGACCAAGTTATTTTTTGTGAAGATATTAATAAAAGTTTGAAATACGAATTTAACATTAGGACCTTCAAATTTTGAACGCTTATAACTCTGTGAAAAAATAAGTAAAATATACAACCAATATACTTTTTCGCGCTGACGTGATCCCAGGAATTCAAATATAAAATAAAAATGGGGCATTGCTATTGAAAAAAATCAAAGTTGGTGCGCGTTTTAATATGTAGACGACCCCCAATTCAAAATTTAACTTAATATTCTGAAACTACTCACAATTCCCCGTCGAATGATTCCTATTACATTTTTGTGCATCGATTAGCAACGAAGTTACGTCGAGTGCTACTTCCCCCCCCCCCCCGCCCGACTGTACGTTAAAAATATAATTTCACATTGATTTTAATTATCTAAAAATATACATATCACTAGCTTTAGTAAATACAGTTTTATATATATAGAAATAAAAATTTATAGCGGTAATTTAATCTCTCGTCTCGAATTTTTATAATTTGGAAACAATAAGAATGTGTTCATGATTACCCTATAATTGTTTTATTATAATCAAAGAATTTTTAAGCATCATTGTTATGATTAAATATTTATTTATCTCATAATAAAATTTTTCTTATATTAAAATAAGTATTTCTATTGTTTTACCTTAAATAAGTTTATTTAATATTAATAAAACAGGGTTCTCTGATTAGTATATTCTAGAAATATATTTACATTTCTTCAACAATCATATTAGTGGTCCTTTGGTATATTAAATTATCTATTTGGTGGTCCGTGAAGTCAAAAAGGTTGGCGACCACTGCCCTAAAGAACCTTTAAATATAAAAAGTTTATTTTGTCATTGTATATACAATTTTTTGTCGGTATGGAAGTATCTTGCTTTTTTATTTTCTCTTACCCATATATCTGTACTGATAAGTATAAAGGATTTAAGTCCATATTCTTGATTTTCCAGGAGATGAAAAATAAAGTAAAACTAACTAAAAACTAATCAGAAGAATCGATTAGGAAAAAGGGATTAGGTTGATTTATACCCTTTATACATACTTGCCAACCATCTCATTAATAACCGTACAATTGTTAACGCCCCCTGAAAAAACGTCCCTTTTCTCACACCACTATATTTTTAGAGTTATTCTCTCCAAATGTTGTTACGATTAAATAAGACTAAAATTACTCTAAAAAATTATTGGTGTGAAAAAAAAGGCGGGTACTAAAAATTGTACGCTTCATAATGAGATAGTTGGCAAGTATGCCTTTATACCATTCAGTGATTGTCAATCTTCATTTAATAAAGGGAAAAAATTGAATTAAATATTTTATACTAAAGATTAATGCTAAATTTCTGACATGAATCTTTTTTCACAAATGGATTTTCTAAAAGACTAAATGACATGGATTTAAATCCTTTATACCAATCGGTAGATAATTTTTTTTTCTGAGTCTGACTATGTACTTAACTCAAAATCGACATTTTTGGACTTAAACCCTTTATACTTAACAGTACAGATATATGGTAGTGAAAGTATTGTATTTTGATCAAATTTTTGAAATTGAGTTTTTGTCATATTTACACGTTTTGAGGTGCCCTGAATCCAAAAACCATGTTTTTAGCAGTTGATCTGTGTGTGGAAGTGTGTCTGTGATCAACATATCTCAAGAACAAATAATAACAGAAAGTCTAAACTTAATATTTTAAATGTGTATCATATAGGCATGCTGCAGTAAACTTTTTGTTGAGATCAAGTAAATGGTTTATGTACAGTACATCCAAGAGAATTCAAATACATTATGTCTACCGGGAAATTTCTGGTAAGTATAGTTTAACACAGTTTAACATATATAAGCTGACATAAACAAAATGGAAGCTACCCAAAGTATTTGTATATATTGGGGCTCTATTTGGAAATTGCGGGAATCATAATTCCTTTTTTGTTAGATCTTTTTCAAGCAAGACTAATTTTAAATACACAGAATTATAGTGCATATTGATTATAGACAATATACAGGGCTACCCAGAGTTAACCAAAACTGTTTTTTTTCTGTTGAATGTAATTGACGGAAGTGCTTTGTACATTTTATATGTTCGACGAATACTACAAAATTAGTATTTTTTGAAGTTTTATTTTCAACTCTGTTTTTTTTTTTTGTATAATGTCACATTTTGAGGTGCCTTAATTACGAAAATCCAATTTTTAGCAGTTGATCTGTATGTATCTGTTACCAGCATAACTTAAATACAAATAACTGCAGGAAATTCAAATTTGGCATTTTGAATTTCGTATTAGATTGCCACTTAAAAATTTGATCCAGACTGACGAATTTGAAGGCAAATTAATAACATCCCGGATTTTTTTAAAATTATTTTTTATTATTTATCTTAAATAATTGCATACACTGTAATTAATTTGGGGGGGGGGGGGGGTGAGGAGGGCGGCAGCACTCCTCACACAGAAATATATGTCAAATAAAACTGTTCTTATCTGTGGTAATTTGAAACAAATTTATCGATTAAAAAAGAAGCGTCTCTTAAGATATTTTCTGTATAAGATAAAATTTATTTTTTTTTGGACATTTAATGTTATACTTCTTCGCAATGAAAATCGCCAGCATTCATCACGGAAAATAATTTTAATAAATAATTATTTTAATGAATAGTATGCATTGCATGAATTTGTATAGGAAAATATAGAAGAAAATTTCATGGTGGCCACAACGTACTCGTTTTTCTTATATTTGTGTGTTTAGGTGATCAATATCAGAATGATAACAAAATGACGAAAAGATGTTTTTTTACTATATCATTTATATATCGAAAACATGCATCATAAAATAAGGTTATGACATTATTTCTGTAATCATTAATGAGTGGGAGTTTTACAAAGATTTTGTTGGAGTTTTAGCTACTAAAGTCATGCAAATTTGCTTTCGAAAGAGGAGAAATACGATGAGAATGTGGAACTAACATGAAATTTGCATAATTTTCTTTAATAATAAATTGCAGCCATATAATTTCTGATTGCATGTTCAGTGTGCATTATATGTATAAAGCGCATCCAAACTGTTGATTACGATTCACAAAGAATTATTTGATTTCAGTGCTTCCTATATTTAATAAAAGGATTATTTTTAACACACGAAGAGAAACTTCATAAAGTTATTCTTCTTTTAGTTTCCAAATTACGTGCATTTATGTCAATTTACCACCTTCGCATCACTGCTTTCAGCAAAATCTTATGTATTGGTTTAAAAAAGTATATTTCTCAGATGATGTGGTATGACATGACTTATTATTAATCTGTCAAGTTTTGACAGGAACCAATTGATATTTATAAACTTAATAGAAATTCTCTTAATTAATCTTTTACAGGCCAATGTTCCTAATTGGGAACATCAAATTAAAACTTATTTAAAAAATTAAATTGCACCAATATTGACTTGAAAAAACTAGCAGACATATTTTAAAAAGATGACTTGAATTTTTTTAGAATAGAAACAACATTCCTATCGTTAGTTAGTAACTGTACAAAAATTCTTAAAAACGATGATTTTCATATTTTTTTTTTTTACAGAGTACAACTAAAAGAAATGCATAAAAGTTTGAAAGTATCCGATGCTTCTGAAAATCAGTTGGTATATTTAAAAAACTCTAATTATCAAAAAGGACATCAAATTTGATAATATTAAACGGATGATATTAATAATCTATAATATTAATATTAATAATCTAATAATATTAATGATAATTAATATTTATGTATATTTTTTTCCCCATTTAAATGATTAATATCCCTTAACTAAAGCATTATAAGGTGAAATATGCAAAAAACTAATGAAAAATATACCTGGATCTAAATTCGGCCTGTAAAAAGTTTTAATGTGTGTTCTTTAAGAATATTAAATATGACTGTAGCACATGCATAAACAAATAAACCATAAGATCAAACTTTAAGTTTCATACAAAATAAATGCAAAAATATAAAATATAAGATACTTGAAACACATTTGATTCTAAAATATTTATTCTGATTTTTAATAGCATTGTGAATTATTTTTATTTTCATTAGGCATTTTTTTTTTTTTTTTTACCTTGAACTTACATCAGTTACATTGAGTTATTGAATTTTTTTCATGGACAGCTGGACAATTTTATCTTCTCAGAAGCACAAATGATTCAGCAGCTGTGAAAGGAACATACCATTTCATGGCTTTGATGTTAATCGTTAATCATAAAATTTTAATAAAAATACAAATGTTATCAGTTACTTTTACCAAACGAGTTACGCAGCAGCTAATTCGATGTTCTATATGTGATTGAAGAAAGTTCGATGAGGGTCCACTTGACCAGTATTCGATGTCTTTGGCAAAAATGGAAGCACAACTGCGCTTTAACATTCTGTATTTCTCTCCAATTTCCGGCGTCAGTTGCCAGGAACTCATGGATAGTTAAAAAGAGTTGAAAATAAATGAAAAATGTGAGATCAATCACAATAAAAAAATAAAGTATATTTTATAAAAGCTGCCCGTTTTCACCCAATACATACATAGAGATTTTATCTTTCAGAAGGTATTTTCTATTGTCTGTCCAAACATTCTCATATTTACAGATAGAAAAAATACACATTACTTACAAGTAAAAATCTACGTTGTTTTTGAGGCCCCCCTTCTTTTACTAAGAATTTCTACTTTCTCTTTCTTTTCTTTTTTGTCTGCCACTAGACAATTTATTTTTCATATTATTTTTAAACATCGATTTGGTTTTACAGTTGCTCATAATACATATAATCTGTTATAAATTTATTTTCTTCATTATTATATATAAGCTTTAATAATTTCATTTTGATGGAGGAACTTGAATGCATTTTTCTATACACATAATTTGAATAGTTTCACTCTGATAGGATAATAAAAATTAAATAAATATAAAGCTTTCTACATCTATTAAAAAAAAAAAAAAATCTGTACATAAATTTAATTACTTTCTTAAAAATTTCCGAAATTATTATATAAATAAATAACTTTAAACAAAGTATATATTAAAAAAATTCACTCGCCAATTTCTTTTATGGGTTGAGGTACATTTATACAAACTCTGACGTAAAAAGATTGTTTTGTACATTGTTAAATCAATAATTTTACCATCTCTACAAACTTACTTTTCTATATTCAACACTATTCATAAATTTAAGCAGTAAAATTCTCTATTATGTTGAATTTTGTGCTGTTTTATTATATTGGACATTCATTAGAAGCGTAACATCATCTTGCACATCAACTATACATGTAAGTTTACAAACATATATATGCACATACACGGCTATACAAAGTATACATGTACATACATATATTCGAAATGTGCGTTCTCTTCGATTAGTTTATCTTGATCACAATTCGCTTTTCTTGCATAAATTAACTTTATCCATAGCTGTTTCCACTAATCGATACTGCACATTACACATGTTCATAAATAAGAACACTACCTTAGCACTACAAAGAAAAAATGTATTTTTTTAGACAGCAATATATAGTTTTTGCTACGAGTTTGACACATGAGATATCACTTAAGCTTCCTTTGCGTCAGCCACTGATCAGTATATCAAAAAATAGATATGAGGCAGGGCTCTAAAGTTCACGTGTTCTTTATACGTATGCTGTTGTTCCAGAGCCACAAAACAACATGCATTTAGTACGAAAATCACGAAGGGAAAAGTTTTTACAGGAATATCCAATATTTCAGCTCTGAGGATGAATCTCAGTCTTGCCCAAGAGACAGTTAGTTGGCGGGCAAGCTGAGAATTTAGATGCAAATCCAGAAAAAATGGCTGAAAAAATCAAGGTCTTCCTAAGGTGCAATTGTAGACTTGTGCTGAAACGTAATCGAAATGTACAATACAAGTAGCAGCATTATTGTCATAGGAAAGCTCAGAAACTTTAAGTTCTGGATTGACAGAAACCTGAAAGAAACGAAAAAAATTAGATCAAACAAATATAAACTTATCATAATAAGAAAGCATATTTATTTATTTATTTTCTTCTTTTATTTCATAATTCTAATCACACCAGTATTTAAATTTACATTCATCTTTATATATTTTTACTCTTCACTTAAAACGACTTCGTGCGTTGCCGCTTTTTCTGAAGCACTCGTGCCTACTTGGTTCGCCTGACGAAGGGTCGTGTGCTTTTTCGACCCGAAACAATTGTTGCGATTTAATTTCATTTTATGGTGTTTATTCAAAGTTTTGTACTTATTTTAAACTTATGATCATTCTAAATGGTGAAAAATATGTATAGTCAATTAACAATGGATTTGAGAGAAGAATTTTTTTTTTTTAAATGATATTCTCAGTATTTACTTGAAATATTTCGAATTTTAAATACTAAGCTCTATTATTCATCAACTTTGTTTAAATTGATATACAAAACACACATTCATTTGAGCGTTTTCTGTTTTGTCAATTACAAAAGAACATAAAGTGATCCTTTTGGAAAATGCTTATCTAATTTTTTTCTTTATTTATTTGGTGTAAAAGAGAAAAGAAAGAAAGAAGAAAAACTTTATCTAGAATCTAAGAAAAAAAAAGTATTAAATGTAACAGCAATTCTGAAAACCTGTAAGTAGACCAGGTGCAATTGATCTTTCTTTGAACAGAAGACAGTATAGTATAATGTTATTGAACTCCAAGTTACTTTTTATTTTAATAATTTTAAGACTGACAACGTATAGACATCATGTAACAATTAATTTAAGTAATATTTTTGTAAGTAAACATTCAAGCACATAGATTGTTAATTTTTCACGGTGCTTTAATTTTAAAAGCAACAATTCAATTTAGTGTACGAATCATGCAAATAAACTTTTAGCGGATTTGCCGGATGTACTAACAAGGATTTTTTTTTTTTTTTTTTTTTCCAGTCTGTTATTAATGTACTATTCTATTATTAGTGAACCTCTTTTCTTCTATGGAAATACATATTTGAAGATACAGTAAAACATAATAAAATATAATGATTCACAGCATGCGCATTTGTTCACTTGTCTTCGCATTTATTCTATTCAATTATGAAATGTCTGGAGACATATTTGCATCATTTTTCGCTGATATTTTTAGTTGAGAAAATAAGAATACTCTCATCTCCCTACCTATAATTGCTGGCAGCCAAAGTCCATATTATTCTATGGGGTATTTTTTTTTTTAACAGAATGACTTAACAACCATTACATTTTTTCAAAATCTGTTTTCACATTTTCCGTTTTTACCGTTGAATAACGGCTGTGAATTTTCCAAATGTGAAAACAGACTTTAAATTTAAATATATATATATATATACACACAATAGATAATAAGTAATTCTGTTAATAACTTTTCGTATAGGATATAGATACTTGGCTGCCAAAAATAAGGAAATTATAAGAGGTAGTGCATCTCACAGATTTTCAATCGAACTGAAGTTAGGAATACGCTATACGATGGATACAATGTATGATGTTCTTTGCTTGTCTTTTGACATTGACAAGACCATCATATTGTAAAAAATGACCCTATATGATCTGTCAATGGTTATACGATTTGATAGTATGATTAACTTAATTATTTCTCAATGATTAAGATTTTGTTTTTTGACATATTATAATCTCTTGTTTTGGTTAGTTACAGTGACTTCGATTTTTTTTTTTTTTTTTTTTTTTGTTGTTGTTGCGCTACAACACTTTTATGCCATTCCTTTGCGTTCTCGTCTCGTTGTTCCAGAGGAAATGTTATTAATCCCCCAACTGAAGCTGTTAAGTTTCTAGAATCAGTTTTGGATAATTAAATTTTATTAATCGTTTTAATGATCTTGCATCCTGATTGTTTTGGATAAGTCTTAGGTCATATGTTTTCATCTAAAAATGTCAGTTCATTCACATATTTCTAAGATGGTAAGTATGCTGGTAACTTATAAAAAATGCTGAGCATTTCATTAATCATTTTGAAGGATTCGTGTTCCTGATGCTGGGCAATAATTTGCTCTTTCTTTGGTTCAAACATGTTTTTCTCCCAAACATATAACAATTTCCATCATTTTTTCTTTGAAAGGATAAATTGTACGTTGTTTCAACATTAGTAATGAATGCGGCTTATACAAATTAATCGAAGCTCCCTCGTTCTTAGCTAATTTAAAATTTATATGCTTGAAAATCTGTTGCAACTTTATTTTTGGTTTTATTTTTAATAATTTTCACAGTCTTATTACTTACAAACTTTGAATAAACACCAATTTTCACAGTCGTCAATAAGGATTAATGACCTTTTGTGATTTATATTTAATTTTAAAAGTTGAATAAAAGTTTTCTGATTAGATTGTATTGGGTAATGATGTATCAGAGAAAATACATTACAATACATTTATGACATTTAAAAATAATTTAAATAATTTTAAAATAGTCATTAAATTAGTTAATAATAATTGGTATAATTAATAATAACAATAATTAAATAATAATTGGCATTAATATTGTATGTCTTGTAGGTAAATTTAATAATATCTTACACTGTAAAAAATAGTTTCTTAAAAATAAGTATATATTGTCTCAAAATAGCTCCTAAACTATATATACTTAAATTTGAAAACCCATATACTCATTTTTGAGTATATTGACATGCTCAAAAATTGGGTTGACCAATAAGAATCCCAATATCCCCATGTTTGACGTGTCAATATACTCAAAAATAAGTACATGGGTTTTCAAATTTAAGTATATATTGTTTCGGAGCTATTTTGAGACAATTTAGCTCATTTTTATGAAACCATTTTTAACAGTGTATAATTCTCGACATTGTATACATATATATGTTATAATGATTGTTGCATGCATGAAAACAGTTCATCGAATGCCAAAATAATACAAAAGAACCCAAAATAGAGATATTATTCTGGAGCAGTTTTATTTAATACATGAAAAAAATTAAAATGCTTATTTGATAATGAATTATAAAATCTCAAATTTCCGCTTTATATGGAAGTGACTGAAAAGCAGATTAAAAAGTAACTAATTGACAATAAAGAAAAATAACTATTCATATGAGATTCTTTAACACCATAGAATATGTATATTGAGCAATGCGCTGCTTATTGAAATTTAATTAGGCTACGGAGTCAATGAATAAGAAATTACCCACGTATTTCTTAAAATATAGTGCCATAGCCTCCTAAAGTAGATGCCTGTCGCGTGGCTCAGAAACTTGGCAACAGTTCAAGCGGTAGACAGCGCCACCTGGTAAAGATTGCGCGACTTTTTTATTACACTGTCACCAATAATTTTAAGAAGTGATACATTACATATATAATCGATGTTTCTTCGATTCTATTCGCCTTTTATGTATATCAAATCCCACTTTAAAAAATTTTTGGTGGCTGTTGAATAAAAAAGTCGCGTAATCTGAACCAGGTGGTGCTGTCTACCGCTTGAACTGTTGCCAAGTTTCCGAGCCACGCGTCAGGCATCTGGTTTAGGAGGCTATGATAGTGCAAGTTAAAATAGCTATGTAATTTAGAAATTTTTGAAAATATTTCTGCAAAAGAAATTGGAAAAAACATTTTAACATTGAAAAAGTAAGTTTTCAATGTAAATATTATTGCGAACCTAATAGAATGGAAATGTCAATTGTGTCGTTTTGACGAAATTGTTAATAAAGATCCTGGAGCAAATCAGCTCGAAAATTCAACTTTTAAGTTTTAAGTTTAACGAGTTGTCTTAATTTATACACTGAATTAAATCTTTGACTAATATTCCTTAATTTATGAATTTCTTTCAGTTATTTATTTTGAGAGTGAAATCAGTCAATTAGTCAATCGCTGCACCCAGCTTTTTTACTTTCTTCTATATTCAATAGAAGAAAGTATTAGATTCGCAAAAATTTTAGACCTCGGGTTTTTGATGGATTTACACATTTTGATAGCTGTAGAATACGATTTGACCATTTTTAGAAAATGTTTGTCTGTCTGTGTGTGTGTGTGTTAGAGACAAAATTTTGTGGCAACTGTATCTCAGAAACTACTGCGCAGAATTTCATACAAATTGGTATGTAGTTAAACCTTGACATAAATTAGTGCCTATCAATTTTTGATAAAAATTGTCTTACAGGTTGCGTTGCCATCCCGCTTTTCTAATTTTTTAACATGGTGGTATAGGACAAAATTTTGTATAAATGTGCATAAAGAGAATTAATTTTTAATAATCATTATGAAATTTACAAGAATTATTTATAATAGAGATAGTCAACTGGGAAATTTTTTTTGTATATGTAGGAGCATTACTTCCCCCCTGAGGGGGAGGGAAGTTCCCACTCGAGGGGAATAAATTTTCATGATGGGTATCTTTCAAAATAGCTCGCCAATACCTTTAAAATTAATGGCTGAATCATCGATCTGCGACAATTTAAAATAAAGTTATCGATTTTTTTAAAATGTAATATCGAGAATAAAATGAACTTTTCTTGGATATTTAGTGTTATACTACTTCTCTAATATGGAAATCGTACTGCATTATCATGGAAGATAATTTTATTAAATAATGATTTTAATAAATTATTTTTACTGAGTGAATTTGCATAGGAAAATACTGAAGAAAGTCATGTGGTGGCCACAACATTCTAGTTCCCTGTGGCATGGTAAATATGTTAAAATAATATTAATTCAGTTTGATTCCCATCTTTAACCATCCCCTTCGTAGAGGATCAAAATTGAGAACGACGTAAAACCCACTAAACATCAAACCATCTTTAACCTCTCGCAATCAGATTGTCATTTGCAAAAATAGTTTTCATCTGTCTGGCACGAATAGGAAATCAGAGGGAGCCATGAACTCAAACGAGTGGGCCCTTAAAATCCCATTTTATATTAATATTTAATGAATTATCTTTTAATTTTAATATATATTTTAAAATAAGAACTTTGTAAAAAGTAAGTATTGTATGCATTACTTCTGTTTTCATGTTCGTATTTCTTGATTCCAGGCGTGGGATCACTGCTACACACAACATCTAGCCATTTCAATCTTGCGAAATTCGTATGAGACATTTACTAAATTATAACCGTTCATGACTTTCCTGTATGCTGTCATACATTTAGTAAAATGTAATTGTACTTAGATGCATTAAATCGGCAGTGTGTTAAAAAGCATATACATAAACTTTGTTCATTATTAAGGATCATACTTTAAAAAAAATTACACATTTTTTTTTTTTTTTTTTTTTTTTGAATATTGAATTGTAAAGATGTGATCTCTAAGTCATTAATTAAATTTTTACTTTTCCATTACATCGTCTCTTTCTCCTTTATTCTTTTCTTCTTCTTTTTTTTCTTTCTTTCCCTACCTAATATAGCTACATCATTTACTTAAAGTATCTATCCTTATTTTTGATTTATAGTCCTTAGCCATGCCACTCAAGAACTCATGTTATGTATCTGCATACTTATATACTCATGCGGCATGCATTTGTATAAATAAATATCTATTTACGGAAAAATGATATCAATAAAAACTAGTACTTTGTGGCCATCAAAAGACTCTTTTATATTTCATTCTATATAACAACTCTAATTATTGTTTAACTTGTATACAAAAGTTTAACCATAACTTCTCACAAAAGGTTTTTATATAAGAAGTATGGTGCAATTATAATCGACAGATGTTGAGATGTAGCCATGTGAAATATAACTATAGTAGCTACACTTATCGTCCGATACACACCTAAATTATAGTAGTTGAGATTTAGCCTTCGTATTCGTGGGGTAAATTGCAGCGCAGTAGCGCTACTTGTTGATTGATATACAGCCAAATTAAATCAGTATAATGTTTTATAATGGTTCTCTCATATACTAAGTTTTGTGCAATTATATACAGTAGAATCTGAGCTATAGAATTCCCGTTTTCGGGGAATATTACATTACAGCAGTACCACCTATCAGTCAATGTGCGGTCAAATTGAATCAACATAATCTCTCACAACGTCTTTCTCACATATCAAGTTTTGTTCAATTATAAGCAACAGAACCAGAGATAGACTCTTTTCTTAAATTGCAGAAATCGCTGTATAGCAGCACCACCTATGGAACGATTGGCACCAAAAGTTGATACGCACTAAGTTATGCCAAGATGCATTTTCATAAAAAGTTGTATGTAATTCTGTGTAGTAGTTCCTGAAGTATAACTTTTCCTGAATTGCAGAAATCATCGTGTAGCAGCGCCACCTATTTAGCAATTAGCACCAAAAGTTGATAATGATCAAGGTGCATCTACATATAAATTTATATGAAATTCTGTGCAATAGATCCTGAGCTACAGTCGCGACAAAATGTTTGTCGCACACACACACATATTTTTAAAAAATGGTCAAATTGTATTCTGGACCTTTCAAAATATGTAAATTCACCGAAAACCGGAAGTCAGAGATTTTTACGAATCCAATATTTTCTTCTATTGAATAAGAAAGGAAGTAATAAAGGAGAGATCTAAATCTATGTTGAATGTCAGTGAGTTTTATCAGTATCTATGTTAGGCTGGAAAAAAAAAAACCCTGTTCTTTGCCTATTATCTTTATTTTATTTTATTTTTAGATTTTTATAGTAAGAAGAAGGAATAAAAAATATCAGATCAGGAAAAATGTCTCAACATATGAGGAATATTTCCTACTCAAAAGTGACGTAATTGGCATAAAAAAATCCACTGTATTTTTTTAAGGTTAAAAAAAAAAAATCTGGAGTGACTCCACTCGACTTTCCGAACATTGAGTAATTAACAGTTTTTTAGATAAAGTAAAGAAAGAGGAGTCGTTAAACAAACAAAAGAAAGAAAACCATAATAGAGTGTTTGAGTATTTTTCTCCATATACTACACGATGTTTTACTTAACGCTACCGAACTTTGAGCCCATAGATCATAATGATAAAGAATTTTTCGTTGTGTCCCTGTAAAAAACCTATAAATGCTAGATTCACCAAAATGCTTATAGTTAGTGCAACAGTGATTTATAATATTCATATAAATTTTCAGCTCAATTGAATAAGGCGTTTAGATGCTATCGCAGTTTTAAAAATTTGGTCCCATAGGCCATAATGATAAAGAATTTTTCTTTGTGTCCCTGTAAAAAAACTATAAGTGCTAGATTCTCCAAAATCTATACAGATTGAGTATTTGTAACCTGTAATATGTGTATAAATTTTTTGCTCAATTGAATAAGGCGTTTAGATACTATCGCACTTTTAAGATTTTGGTCCCATAGGCCATAATGATAAAGAATTTTTCTTTGTGTCCCTGTAAAAAAACTATTAGTGCTAGATTCACCAAAATCTATAGGGTTCGTACTATGGTGACTTACAATATACGTACCAAATTTCAGCTTATTCGAACGAAGCGTTTAGACGCTAGCGTGTTCACTCACAGACATACACACATACATACACACATACATACACACATACATACACACACACATACATACATCATCGCAAAAATAGTGAAAACGGACTCATTGGACCTCGAAACGTATAGAAACATCAAAATCTCAAATTCGGATTTTTGACATGATTACAATACTTTCCTCACTATAGTGTTCGGAAAGTAAAAAGAAAAAAAAATCCTAATATTGTTAATTTAATTGTCTTTCCTGTAAGTACATAATAAGAAAAAAGCAAATTCGTTAATTGAGAAAGATTAAATTTTTTTTCAATGTAATAATAATAAAGGAATTAATATTATTTTTAAGGAATACATTTTATTTTAAACTTCTAAAAAATAAATAAACATAAACATAAACATAAATAAATAAATAAAATAAAAGAAAACGAAATATGTCATGCCCTTTTATTTATTTGTCTAAAAAAAGTAATTTATGTTCTACTGTTTTCAATTTTATGTATTTAGTATTCGGGTGCAAAATTCTAAAGAGTTTAATGTTAATAATCGTGTATATATCTATATATCTATAAATGATATATATCGTAATAAAATTTAACCTTAAAATTTAGCAATTAATAGATTCAAAACAATATCAACACAACAAAAGTAGAACTGATTTTAACTTATAGGTAAGACTGACACAAAAATGTTGCGAAACAGATTAAGAACCATTAAGAGACAAAAACAATTTAAATTACTTACGCCAACACGATTGATAATAACAAAAAAAAAAAAAAAAGGACCATTAAACTTAATGACAGAGAAAATAACTAAAGGACCACAGAAATAATAATTGGATAAAAATGCTTAAAATTATAGAAGTAAAAACTCGTCAGGGGGCATGTATTTCATAAAGCTGTGAAAGCTGCATCGATTTCGTAAAACAATATAGCTAATCATAGCAATTTATATTGTTCCAGCCCCGATCAAGGCTGCAAAACCAATTTGAACGAGAAATTAAATAAATTATAAAATCAAATCATCAAGGAATCCACAGAGAAAACTAGAAAAAAGCAGAGTAGCCACATGTAAAACTTTTACACAAACTGTATATATATAATCCAAGGATAAATTTGCTCGATAAAAGAAAAGAAAAAGGCATTTACTAATATTTTAACAATGTTCCTTCTTTTCTTAAGGTTAGTCGAATATAACATAACTTCAAAGCGGTATACGTTTTCTTTACATCGTTATTGTTAAAGAGAAAGAAGGCAACCACAAGACAAAAGAATCTGTGATTACAATTGTCAGACATGTAGAATAAAACAATAGGGTGACATGCGGTGAATAAATCCACAACTCAACAACTGACTTTGACAATGAAAACGATACTGATTAATCATTGTTATATCGGCTTTCCCTTTCAATAGGGAAATTCAGAAAAGGAAAGAAAAAAAAAGTTATTGTTTATATTTTGTGAAATGACCTCGCCGGAAACCTTGACACGCTGCCTAGCATACTGGCCATAGTTATAGGCTACAATATCTCCTTCAATGTATGTAGTTCAGTTGTAAAATGCGGCATTGTACTCGTACTTTGTGAGGAATTCGTATGCATTTGTTAACCATTTGTATTAAGGTTTTTTTTTTTTTTTTTTTTTTTTTTTTTTTTTGTTTACACATGACGAACCTAACAAATTTTGCTGTTTGACAGAGAGAGTGGAAGAATTAACAAATATTTCTGAAATGTCAAAAGTGTTTTAAGATTATTTGTTTTGCTTTCGTGCAGTTCCGGACATCGCATGTAGGTCGAGCGTAGAAATGAATGCTGTAACAGTGGACAAACATTAGACTGCCCATTAGATTTTTTTTTTTTTTTTTAAATCCTGCGGATATCGTAATAACTGTTTAAAAAAATAATTTAAATTATTTAAAAAAAAAAAAGTACTTTTAATAGAGTTAAACTTTATTACGAGTTTTCATATAAATATTGCATAAGAGAGAAAGAGAGAGACAGTAAAAGAAATAATATTCTTTTCCAATTTAGAATACATAATTTCATTTTTGAGAAATAACAAGATAGAATTTTGTCAAAAATGTATATTTATGTATTTTTAATGTAAATCATATTTTAAACCACGGAGGAGCCACTCAAAATTGTGATGTCATGTCTCCAGACCATCCTTAGGCGTGCGCCCAGACCGTCGCCAATTATCCAGTCAAACAATAATATATACATTTTAAACCATTACTTAAAAGAAAAAAAAATGTAAACTATTAGAAAGAAATTTTAATAAAAATACATTTTTAAAGGTGAAAGTTTCTTATAGCGTAAATTACATTTAAATATCAATATTCAGGATAAAACTAACATAATTTAGTTAGTTTTGTTAAAACTGTCATTAATTAATGAAACTTTGTTTTGAAGCACATTTGAAATTTTTAAAATTCTTTTAGAAAATTCTCTCTCTCTCTCTCTCTTTTTTTCAGTTACACTCTTGCACGATATGCAGTTTTTTTAATTCTAACTCCTAAAATTTATGTAGCATGGCTATTGTTTTTTGAAAAAAAAAAAAAAAATGGAATGATCGTCCCTTTTACCAAGATATCAAAACATGCAAATGAGTGAATTGGTTAATGACTCTCAAAATAACTTCATATAGTACATACTTTTATACATTCAAAAGCTTTAGAGAATATCCTAGATATAGATTTTCTGCGTTCAGTTTCATTTAATATCAGTATTATTTTCAGAGTATTAAGTGTTTCTTTTTGCTGTGAAATATACCTTAATTTTTTGCTTATAATCTCTGGCTTAAATGTTTTAAAAACTTCATTTTTTTTTGGTAATGCGGATTATACAGCGCCGCTTATTATTTGCAAATTTCATTCCTACACCACTTTGAAAATGTGAACAATAATGTTTCTTAATGTAAACATATATTTCTAAAATAGCAGCAGATTACACTAAATGACTAAATTTCAATACAGACGAAAAAAAAAAAAAAAAAAAAAAAAAAAGAAGTTGCCTTTTAGCCCAGAATTTCAACAATATATATATATTTCCAAAATAAGCATAATTATAACATATGTTATTATATGTACAAATTAGTTATTATTAGAACAAAATAAAAATTCTGTTATAAATTAAAGAAGTGGTGTACAATAAATATTTAAATATAAAAACTTCTTCACACGCCATAAAATAGAGAGAAGCACTACCGACTTTGAAAGGACGTGACTTCAGGTGCTAAAAATACGGGCTATCTTGGAGGCAAAAATTAAAAAAAAATCACTAGATCCTTTTTTCCATTTCCATATGATATTAATTTTTTGCAAGACTACAAAAGAGAGGGATTGTATCTTCAAGTTCTAGCGGATCACATAAGTTTCTTTTTAGAGAGAATTTTTACTTGCGGATTATACGATATTTTCCCTTAACAATATCATGAAAAATCACATCAGCGGATTATAGGCAAAAAATTATGGTAGATTTAGTTCTTCTGACGATTTTATCATTTGTGGTTATTTATACACTATCTACCAATAAGTATTTGAACACTTTTGAATTTAGACGTTTTGTCTACAAAAGTTCTTTAGGAATCATCTTGAAACTTTGGTAGTGTAAAGAACATGTTCCACCTCACATATTTCAGCAAAAGTTATGTCCTGAGAAAGAAAAGGGGACCAGTAAAAAATTAAAGAAAGATCAAAATGTTTTGGATTACTATGTAAAAAGTAATGATTGAGAAGCATTTTGACTGTAGCATGTGATTATGAGGACTTTTCTCATTATCTGTATAAATTTGTATGAGGCTACCACACATATCCATGGAGATACTGTATAACGGTTCTTAAAAAAAAAAAAAAAAAAAAAAAAAAAAAGAATAAAAAAAATCCACTTTTTTAATTAAAACACGTAGGGTATTAGACCCAGTGCAAAGCCATTTTTAGGAAATTTGGCATACTAAATACATTAGATACAGCATACCGCAATCAGAATGCAAAGAATGTTAAATATTTTGCGAAATATGAGCATTTTTTACTAAATAATTTTTAACTACGCATGCGCTGGCTTAAATATATGTATATATATATATATATATATTTGCATAATTTAATAGTCAAAAGTATTGAGCAACTTATATGAAAACCCCAAACAAATATCGTGTAAATTCAAAAAGATATGAGAGATGAAATTAACAGAATTTCAGTTCTTCTCACAAAAAAAAAAAAAAAAAAAAATATATATATATATATATATTTAAAGGGGACTAATGTGAAAGTTGTACCTGACGGGACTAATGTGAAAGTTGTACCTCACGGGACTAATATGCAAGTTGCACCGAACGAACAAACTATTTCTTTCAACGAAAATTAAATCATTAAACAGATTTTGTTGTACTTATTTTTATTTCATATTGCTCGCGCACTTTATATTTCTTAATTGAAAATTATAAAAAAAAAAAAAAAACTTTTTCTATATCGTTTGTAACGATACTGATTATTATTAATTTTCTTTTCTTTTTCTTAAAAAAAAAAAAAAAAAAAAAAAAAAGATTTTTATGAAATTCTGGCAAAAGCAGAATTTAGTTTAGGACGGAGGACTATTAGTTTTTTATTCTTCAAATTATTACATCGCTTTCAAATTATTCAATTATATTTTCGCTAAATTTTAGGTTTCGATAAATGTCCAACTATCGAAAAATGATTTCGACAAATGTCCAACTATCGAAAAGGACAACGCAAAAATCCCAGATTGAGAGTAATAGTCCTCAGTCTTTTAAAAAAAAAAAAAAAAAAAGGAAGATAATAAGTGGTTTTATTAATATTTATTTACAATCAGCGAATACTGTATTACTACTGGGCATTGAATAAATAAAAATAAAAATGTGAGTAAGACCCCTCCTAGTTTAGTTTTTATTTTGAGAGAACTGAAATTCTGTTCATTTCATCTCTCATAACTTTTTGAATTTACCACGATATTTGTTTGGAGCTTTCATATAAGTTGATCAATACCTTTAGCTATTAAAATACGCAAATGAAATTTTTTAGAAGCTAGTGAATACACTGTTAAAATTATTTAGTAAAAAGGCTCCTATTTCGTAAAGATATTTAACATTTTTGGAATTCTGATTGCAGTATGCTGAGTCTAATGTAGTATGCCAAATTTTCTAAAAATGTCTTTGCACTGGGTCTAATACCCTATGTGTTATAATTAAAAAAGTAAATTTTTTTGCAAAAAAAAAAAAAAAAAGTTATATTTTTATGAATATTTGTGATAGCCTCATACAAATTTATACAGAAAATGAGAAAAATCATCTTAATCACATGCTACACCCAAATCGCATTTCAAGCATCAGGGTGATCCAAAATATTTTAACTTTAAATTTTTTTTTTACTGGTTCCTTTTTCCTCTTCAGGACACAACTTTTGATGTAATATATGAGGCATAACGTGTTCTTTAAACTATCAAAGTTTGCAATATATTAAAATCACACAATCAACTGACTGGTAAGAAAATCATATTTTATTGAAATTTTATTTTTCCGACTGAGTGAAAATAATGCCTGGACCGGGAGTCGAACCCCAGATCTTTGACATACAAGGTCAAGGCTCTACCAATTGAGCTATCCAGGCCGACAGCCGGTGGACATTACTCACTCAGACAACCTTTAGGCAGAAACATCTGGTCTATCATGTAGATAGCTCGAAAGAAATAAGCCGCAGGTAAAGGAAAACACCATTAAACAATGGGAGAAAGAAATACAATATATTAAAATCACACAATCAACTGATTGGGAAGAAAATAATATTTTATTGAAAATTTATTTTTCCGACAGAGTGAAAATAATGCCTGGACCGGGACTTTATTTTCACTCAGTCGGAAAAATAAATTTTCAATATCAAAGTTTGAAGATGATTCCTAAAGAACTTTTTTAGATATTTGACAAAACGTCTAAATTCAAAAGTGTCCAAATACTTATTGGTAGGTAGTGTGTGTGTGTGTGTGTGTGTGTGTGTGTGTGTGTGTGTATATAATAAAAGTTGACAGAGAAAGGAAAATGAATAACCGACCTTGAAGTAATACGTTCCTGGTCGAATGTCAGTAATGTCGACCCACTGGCAATCGATGTTGTGGTGGTAGGTGTCGACGCATCCCACGGATATACCCTGGTCCCCATAGTTGGCACATGCATATTTCTTAGGAATGTTGGTGTGGCACTCGTTGTCTTCGAGGCAAAAACTGGCTTTGTGGCCCTCGGCTACCTTATTGCCTCGGGAATCGATGAGGTCGAAGTGGGCGAACACCTCCATACTGTGATAATGGCTGACAAGAAACAAAAACTTTCATTTATTTTGGATATTTTTTGGCTTAATTATATAATGAATATTAAATACAAATAAAGATTCATTAATTGCAATACATCAAAGAATCAATACCAGAGTTAAGTACTTGATGGTTCTGCGTTTTAATATTAATGCGAATGCAATAATTCTGAACAGTTCTCGTTTAAGGACTATTTTTAGAAATTTTTTCTACTGAATTTCTCTACACTCTATTTCGTTTGAAAGAAATAAAGTTCCTAGACAGAGAATATCAGTTTAACCCATTAACGCCCGAATTAATTTTGCAAAATATTATTAGATGATTATTTCACTTCTAAATTAATATACACAATTGACAGTAAAATATATTAAACAATTCTTCTGATAGTTTTAAATGAACAGTCTATCCTCATTTATTGACGTTTAGTGTTTTAGCGAGAAAACTTCGAGATAATAATACTTTGAGATAACAGATTAATTTCCTATTATATGTTGACAAAGATCTCGAAAGTAAAGTATTATAATATATATTATTATTCAACTTGATTTAAGTTAGTATACCTGCGCAAAAAGCAAATACATGTGCGACGATTGAAAAATCATAAAATGTTTATCCAAATTATGAAATAATAATTAATAGTAGGCACATTGAACTTTCAGGGATCATTTAGAGTGACACTATAAACTGTCACTAAAAAGCAGAAATAATTCCAAGAAACCACATAAAATATATGTGCCATTTTATTAGCTGTCCTCAAATGAGGACACTTTGCGCTAACGGGTTAAAAGAACTGAAAGGGTCTAAGTACTTAAAATATTCAAAAATTTGACATAAAGTTAGTTTGATAGCTTAAACTAATAGTTTTGATTTTAAATATATGTACTCTGTATGCTTTAAATTGTACTACAAAGTATATTCAAATTTAAATTTCTGTTAGAGTTTTATTTTACCTCTAACTTGTTTCATTAACTGAGTGAAAGAGTTGAATAAAGTGAATCGGATTTGTCTTAATTATTATTTCTGAAAAGATTTCTTTTCAATCGAAATGCTGATGCTTCACGGGATATTTCTGGAATTATTTAAAATTTTCATACAATGAAATATTATAACAAAAGTAATGTTAAAATTCTGTACTGATAAGTATAAAGGATTTAAGTCCTAAAATGTCGGATTTTGAGTTAAGTACATAGTCAGACTCAGAAAAAAATTCTCTATCGATTGGTATAAAGGATTTAAGTCTATGCCATTTAGTCTTTGAGAAAACCCATTGGTAAAAAAAGGTTCAAGTCAGAAATTTACCATTCATTTATGGTATAAAATATTTAATTCAATTTTTTCCCGTTAATAAATGAAGGTTGACAACAACTGAATGGTATAAAGGGTATAAATCAACGAAATCCCTTTTTCCTAATCGATTCTTCTGATTTGTTTTTAGTTAGTTTAACTTTATTTTTCGTCTCCTGAAAAATCAAGAATATGGACTTAAATCCTTTATACTTATCAGTACAGAATTGTAAATTGAAAACGTATTTTATTTATTTATTTTTTTTTTTTCCCAAGGAAATTTTTTTCATACATGACTTTGATTTAAATATTATTAAATTGAAGCAAAATTTTAAATTTATGGATTGCATTATCCTTTCATGTTTGGAACCGAAAGACATAATGCGAATTTATTTAGTAATTTATGGTATTTACTTATACAGTTTTCATTTATTAACGTTTAAATGATAATACATAAAATAATTTTTAGCGTTCATTTATTAATGCTAAATAATGAAAACTGTAGTTAAAAGAATTTTAAAATAAGTTTTAATAATAATAATAATAAAAGATATAAAAGAAAGGTTTTGTGTTTTAGCTATGGAATCCTTCTTTAGGTAATTTTCTTCCCTATCTATATTTTGTTATGTAGATGTTTATTTATTCTAAAACGCCTTTCTTAATGTAATTTACCGTTATTTAATAAACAAAATTTAAATTCAACAAAATTTAATTTATTATTAAATAATTACAGGTCTGTGTATTCCAAATGAAAATATCAAATTGAAAAAATAATTAACAGGTGATTTCCACTCATATCAAACTAAATATAAATATAATAAAGATTTGATTTTTTGTGACTGAAATTATATTAAAAAGTGATTAAATAAGCTTAAAAATTTAAAATCCCAAAATTTATTTATAATTCAAAACAATACCATATTATAAATTAATAAACAGATTAAAAATGTCATTTTATAAAAAAAAAAAAAAAAAAACTAAATGATATGATCAAGTTTGCAGAAAACTTGCTATTGGTAAACGATAATTACATGCCAGAGAGTCTAAAATCAATATATTCCTTTTTTTTTTTTTAAGAGTACTCTTTGCTCACTAATAGCCTTTAATCCACATCATTAAGTTTTTAACTAAAAATCTAAATTTTTCTTCATTTCCAAAATTGAGATACCTGTATATCTGTTCCTTTTTCCATGATCGAGAATCTTTTCATGTACATTAAATGCTTTTTTTTCGTGGATCGTGTATAAAAAGTTATTTATTTACCAATTTATAATAAACTCCAGCCCAAAAGTTTAACAAGATTTGCAAACGATCAGTTTTTTTAAATTTAAATACTTATCTCTCGATGAAATGTTTTCAAACATTGGGCATTTAAAGAACTGGATCTTCCTCGTGTTTTTCAGTGAAGATTGGTTTAACCCTTTCATTCCCAATTTTTTCCCTCCATAAAACAATAAATCTTATATTTAGTCATAAATTTATTTCAAAGGTAATGTATATAAATCTTTTTTTTAAATAGGGGTAATAGCTCAGTACGAATTAATACAGCTAACAAAGCAACTGAGATGTGTTTATTTATGTTTAATATAATCACTGATGCCATTTAAAATCATAACTTTTCAATAAATAAAAATATCAAAATTTTGGAAGAAAAACATATACTACAATTAATTAAAATACAAATTATAAACATTAAAAAATAAAATAAAAAATATTTCAAACAGTTAATTTACTTAAATTGCTCAAAACAGGAAACTGATTCCGATATTATTATCAGAATAGAGTAAAATATAATTTTATTTATCAACAAGGATAGTGAAACCATCTAAAATATATATTTTTCGGTGGGAAAATGTTTATAGAGTTTAATATTTTTCATTTTGAATCAGCGGGAGTGTTAGATGGTAAGAAAGAAAATCTGAAATGTTATGATTCCAATTGGCATCACGGGGAATGAAAGGGTTAAGACAATATTTAGGAGGCCGGTAACAAATCGAGCAAAACCAATAATGTTTTCGATCACCCTGTATCGTTAAGTGAACGAAATGAGTTGTAACTTTAGGATATGTTATACAGACCCAGTTCAATTTGTGAATGAATTTGTGTGACTATAGTATATTAAATTGCGGAGATATAAGCATTTATTTTAAAACTAAAAAAAAAAAAAAAAAAAATCAACATTTTTTTAAATTTATAATACACAGAGTTTTAACGAAAATTATTTTCATTTTCAGATATATTGAAAAAATTCTTTGGAAAGAATGTACTGCAGTCGGAATACAAATTTCTTAAATATATCATGAAATATGAGCATTTTTAAGAAAAACGTTTTCACTGCGCATGTGCGAAAGATAAATTTTTTTTTTTATTGCATAAGTTGAAAGCTAGATATATCGGGCAACTTTTGTCAAAGATGCATTTGAATAGAGTAACAATTAAGCAAATTATTCGAAAAAGAACGAGCTAGACTTTAGATATTTTCCAAGAGTTGAAATTTCTTAAGGGGTTTTTCACATGCCGCATAATTAATTTGAAGATCCAATTATTTCAACCCCGTTCCAAATGTACATTTTTTGTGGAAAACCCCTTGTAATCTTGTAACTCTAACATATTTTTGTTTATTTACTAAGATTTGTGAGATAATAAGGGGTTTTTCACCAAAAAGAACTTTCACTAAGTTGTTAAAATAATTGTGTGTGTGTGTGTGTATCTTTGAATTAATTTGACAAAAGAAGTTCAATATTATCTAGCTTTCAACCTATGCAATATATATATATATATATATATATTTAATCTTTCGCACATGCGCAGTGAAATCGTTTTTCATAAAAAATGTTCATATTTCATGAGATATTTGAGATATTTGTATCCGATTGCAGTATATTGTTTTAAAAGTGTTTTTACAACTTTATCTGAAAGTGGGAATGATTTTCGTTAAAAACTCTGTATATTATAAAAAAAAAAAAAAAAAAAAAAAACATGCTGGATTTTTTTTTTTAGTTTTAAAATAAATGCTTATAGCTCTATTATTTAAGTCACACAAATTAAACTGGGTCTGTATTAACATATCCTAAAGTTACAGTTCATTTCATTCATTTAACGATACAGGGTGATAATAAACATTATTGATTTTTCTCAATTTGTTACCGGCCCCCTAAATGTTGTCTTAATCCAATCGCCACTGAAAAACATGAGGAAGACCCAGTTCTTTAAATACCCAATGTTTGAAAACATTTCATCGAGATATAAGTTTTTAAATTGAAAAAAAATGAACGTTTGCAAATCTTGCGAAACTTTTGAACTACACTTGACTTTATTCATCTATCTCAGTTAAGTTTCCAATGAAAAAAGTAATAAATTATTGTGGCGACTTCTTTTTCGCACCTGGTTCTTTTCTTCCTGTGAATTCATCTCGAGACACATTAAGACACTGATCACGCTTTCTTTACTTTTAAAGATTTTACTTTTACTTACGGCACAAACATAAAATACATAAACGAACACATAAATTAAATTAACATCCAATAAAGTATTTTAAAAACAACATATAGAATGGAACGTTAGTCCATCTTGATTCACATACGCACACACTGTTGCCACACTTTCGTACCAAACTTTTCAGTTCTTGTCTTGTGATACTCTCGAACTCAGAGGTGCGGCGTTCACAATTATATAATTCTTCGTTTCAAATATTTCATATTTTTAAAAGGAAGCATTAAAAAAAAAAAAAAAAAAAAGAAAAAAAAAATCAAATAAATAAATAAGTAAAATAAGATAAACCTCAATATGAATATGTCTGTGAAAGGTTTAAGTTCTACAATCCAATACAAGAGACGAACCGAAACAATAATTGCTTAAGAAGCGGATGAATAATTTGTAATTAAGTATAACCAGTACATTAAAAAAAATAACAATAAAATTTTTCAGTAGACAGTAGCTTTAATACTATACATTATTAACATTATATATTACAACACATTAAATATTATGCAAGTATCAATCATATTTGATTTTATTTGTAATACTATTCTTAAAAAAAAAAAAAAAAAAAAAAAAAAAATTAAATAAAAGAAAGAAAGAAAGACATGAAATTGCATAGCTATCAAAATTACTAATTTTTAAATCAAATTTATCCACCAGTACTTTTAAAAAGGAATTTGTCACATATATTTTTAACGAATACATAAAATTAAATAAACTGAAAACATTTATAAAAACTTTCCGGTGAGAAGTTTCCGTTAAAAGTAACGGAGACTTTGGCACATATGAAACTGTAATAACATACGGTGTGGACACAAATGTTTATTCTGATTTTACAACATTTTAAATCTTTAGTGATTGCCTTGATTTTCATATTCTTTTGCAGATAAATTGGAGAAATCATAAGGATTTTTCTTGATCTCCCAAATTAATATGGAGATTCATGGTTAGCTATATGATCTTACTGAAAAGAGCAAAATTGTAATGTTGTTTTGATGTAAAGTTTATAATTTTTTTTTTTTTTTTTTAAATAAAGACGACACATCCAAGACTTCTACCATGCGGGCCCTACCATGTGGGAGTCAGGAACGCTAACCACCACACCGTATGGGAAGTAAGTTTGTAAGGTAGGAGGCAGTTTCGCAAAGTACGAGTCGCGAAGCTGTTTTCAGGGTTTTACTTTCCCTACTAAAGTATTCTAATAAGGATTTAGGATTTAAAAAGAACTTGCGTATTTTACGAGATTCGCCAAGGGAGTTTTAGTGCAAGCGCTGTTAAAAGGAAAGATGCAAATTAGCAAAACGTATAAAAAGGATGAAGGTATCGTGCTCGGGGATGAGGGATGGAGGTGGGTTTAGGTGTGGAGTAGGGAGTGAAGTGGCTTCTGCCTGGAAGCATAAGTCTGGCCGCGAGTACGCCTAGGATATCTAGCTGTTCAAGAGATCATCGAGCTAGCAGTCAAGTTTCTTTCAAGAGTGGTAATATAGTATCGTTTATTGATTTATGTTATGATAGTTGAGTTATATTCTTGCTAGCTAGTAAAAGTATTTAGTATCTATAATTTTACGATGAAGTTTGAGCAAATAATTGTATTTCAAAAGGTCGTTTAAAGGTGTAGGTCCCATGCTCCCTTGAATTGAGATTTAATTAAATATAATATTCAGTTTTACATTTGTCTCTGTTGATTACTTTCTCTCACTACTTCATTAAGTATGACGTTGGAAGACAAGACAACGTCTTTACAAGTTTAGATTGTAAGATCACAAAATCGTTGACCTAATGGAAGCTTCGAACTTGCTATAACAAACAAACACCAGATATGAAATTCTTAAAAAAATTATTAATTTCATATTTGGCGGTTGTTTGGCATAACGAGTTTGAAACTTATGTTGTATTAGGAACAGTGCCCCTCCCTAATGATGCACCTGAATATTAATTTCGGACATCAAGACAAACTTTATGATTGGTCCAACGTATCTGCAAGAAAATCAGTGCAATCGCTAAAGAACAAGAATGTTGTAAAATCAGGGTCATTTTTTGTGTCCACGTTGAATAATGTAATACAATATAGCAACAATAAAATAAATACAAATTTATGAAAAAAGTATGTAGTGCTCTAAAAGTTTCTGCTTCAATAATAAGTATTATTATTATTATTTTTTTTTTTTACTTCAGGTTATACTTTTATGTTTATTTGCAATTTTTCTGAAAATTAGCTTAAGAAGTTAAAAAATTCAGACGAAATAATATGGGAAAAGACAGACTGCACCCACTCCTTTATTTTTATTAAAATCGTTTTCTATTGATGTGATTTTATTTAATTCTCGAATTTCTGTTTGGATTACTTCTTTTTCCTCCAATTTCCTTCAAACATTTTTGTCTTTAAATGCCATATATTCAGAAGTTTTTCAAAAAATTTCGATTATATCAAAATTCTTCATACACTATAAAAGGAATTTTAGTGAAAATATATTTTGTGTAATAGAGTGGAAGAAAAAGACAGAAACGCGAATAACTCGTGTTTTACTATACAGTTTTGTTAATTTGTAACTGTACAGGAAGAAAAGACAAAAATTAAATATCTCTTACATAATTCCTTACTTAAATATGAAAATTCCATTGTATTTAATGTAAATATTTCAGATATTGTTTGTTATATTTACAAACTTATCTGTAGGGCTTGAGTATATCATTTGTAGGAAGAAATCATGTGTCTAATGATACTTTAACATAATGTCCTTGACTTTTAAATAAAACCAATACCTGTCCGCCCATCAGATATCATTTCGAAAACAATAAACTTGTATGCTGATTTTAATTTTTAAGTGGGACGTTAAAGTAACTGTTTTTTTCTCCAGCCATTTCCTTCTTTTTTTTTTTTTTTCCACCATGTTTATGATCGGACATCGGATCATACGGATCTGTGGGTTGAAATGGCGCCAACTGTTAGCCCATTTCGAATTTCAAATGGAAGATATCAGACTATTATTGTTACGTAAATAGATTTTTATTTACTAAAGTCTAACTGTTTGTTTTTTCGTTCTGATTTTTGAAGGCTACTATTGAAGGTGAATAATTCTTTATTTCATTGGGTGGAGTCAAGTACACTATCGTTTTTTAAGTGTGAAATCATATCATAAAAAGAGAAAGAAGAAATTTTTTTTCTTTGTTCCTCAGTTTTATTGTTTTGAATACGGGAGGAAGATTATGCCTTTAAAAAGAAGGTCATCCATTGTAAGAAGCGTCTACCATTGATACACATTTCAGTTATTTACAAAAACGTGAAATTTGGAAGATTTTTTCAAACCAAAGCCTTAACACCATAAAGATTTAATATTTCGTAATTGACGTTCAAAAAGGTGTTACCTTCATGTAAAATAGTGGTTTAGAAACTCGATAAAGAGGTGTTAAGAAATATGTTTTTTGTGCAGATTTTTTTTTTTTTTTTTTTTGATGAATTGAGCCAAAATTATGCAACTACTAACACAATTGAAACTAAAGTGGCAATTTCTTTTCTTTAAACTTTTCGATGAAAGAATTTGTAATATATTATGGCATTCTGTGAAATATTTACTTTTCTATTATCTGCTTTTCTGTTAGAAATAATTAAATTAAATTTTTAACTGCGTTTGTAAAATTTATTTTCTCAATTTTTTTTTTATACTTTCTTCTTCTTTTTTTTTTTAATATGTTCAAATGAAATAAATAATTTCAGCAATTTATTCAATAAAATTTTGAATAAAAATTCTCTAAGCGAAATCTGATTTAATATGCACTTTTGAAATTAAAATGGTACGTTAAAAAAAGTTCCAGTTTAGCTGCCACCAATATTTTGGGGCTATTTTTCACCATTTTAATAATGCCATTTTAAAAGCATGCCCATAGGTGCCTAGAATGACAGCTTATCCATTCAAGACACCCTATTAAGCACTATATAAATGGCGATATTTAGCACCAAAACATTGATTGCAGTTAAACTGGACTCATTTTTTCTATTGAAATCTACCATTTTACTTTTAGCAGTGTGAAATGACTGAAGTTTTCTTTTCTTTTAAATGAAATAACTTGAAATACATTATAGCATTAGGGGAAACAGTGACGGATCCAGAACTTAACTTTTGGGAGGTGGGGGGGGGGCTAAGACTTTTCCAGAGCTGCCAACCTAATCCGGCAAATTGTTAGTACCGCCCCTTTTTCTACACCACTTAATTTTTAGAGTATTTTTCTACTTAATTCATCATAGATACATTTGAAGAGAATTGCTCTAAAAATTAAGTGGTGTAGAAAAAGGGGCGTTTTTCAATAGGCGTTAACAATTTGCCGGATTAGGTAGGCAGCTCTGCTTTTCAAAATGTTATTCCAGATCAATGAAAAATTTACAACTGCAATATTCAATTACGGATGTCAGTGCATTTTAGTATAAAATGTAACGCCGCTTTGACAGCGCTGTTCATGCTTTTATTTAAAATGTGATCCTTGTATTCTATATATATTGTGTTTCTGTCTTCATTAAATTTTGTCATGTGTTACACTCGTTGGAGAATTATTGTGTCCAATTCTTCCCTGTCATCGTTTTGATTTAAAATTGGTTTTATGGAAAACCAAAAATAGTAAATCTTCTGTTTATTTTAAGCGCTCTACCAAGCTAAGCTAGCTGCCAGCAACATACACTACTGTCCATTAAAATAGCAACACCAAGAAAGAATGTGAATATCAGAATGATATTAATTGAGCACATACAATATAGTAGGAAGAACAATTTATTAAATTTTCAGAAAGTTTTGAGTAATATATTCTGAGAAAACAGTACATAAAGCAGCGACCTCTGGGAGCAATAACTACACTTATCTGCTTAGGCATTGAGTCGAACAGTGATTGGATGACATATTCGGGTACAGCACTTCATGAAGTTCAACAGGATGCCACAGTTCTTAAACCGTAGTCACTGGTGAGTGGTGGCGGGCCACTCACTTTTTAATGATTAAACGATCATATTCATTAGCGCGAGATCAGGAGAAACCGCTGGCCGGAGCAACGATTCAACACATTCTGTATCAAGGAAGGTCCATACAATACAGACAACTTGCGGTCGTGCATTATCCTGCTTAAATGTTGCACTACGGAGGCCTTGAACATAGGGCAGACGGGCGGGCCTTAGCTCACCAAAAATTTAATGGCCGCTATTCAGAGTGCCGGGAATGCGAACAAGAAGTAATCGAGACATGCATCCAGTGGGACCCCATACAGTGATGGACAGTGTGACCATGTCGAATCTCAGCTGGCAATGTGCATTATTCACAATGTTGTTAAATACGGATAAGGCAATCCTGATACTGTAAACGGGATTGTGATTTGTCTGAAAGATGACGTCCCGTCATTCCTGCGTCCAGGTTCGTAGTTGATTACACATTAAAGGTGCATATATCAGTGATGCAGTTTTGAGGGTAATCAAAATATTGGTAGCTGCATACTGGGTCCCCACCTAGAGTGATGGTATGCGATACCATTGGATACACGTCTCGATCGCCTCTTGTTTTCACTCCCGCCACTCTGAATATCAGCTATTAAATTTCTGACGATTTAAGGTCCGTCGCTTTGCCTTATATTCAAGACTTCTGAAGCGCAATATTTAAGCAGTACAATGCACGACCGCAAGTTGTCCGTATTGTCCGGACCTTTCTTATGCAGAATATGTTCGACTGTTTCTCAGGCCAGCGGGTTCTCCTGATCTCGCACCAATGAAAATGACTGTTTAATCGTTGAAAAGCGACTGGCCCTCAACCACTCACCAGTAACTACGATCGACGAATTGTGGCATCGTGTTGAAGCTTCAAGAAGGGTTCTTCCCGTACATGTCATCCAATTTCTGTTTGATTTAATGCCTAGGTAGATAAGTGCTGTTTTTGCTCACAGAAGTCGCTGCTTTATGTTCTGTTTTCTCAGTACATATTACTCCAAATTACCTGAAATTTTAATCAATTGTTCTTTCTACTATAATGTATGTACCCAATAAATATCATTCTGATATTCGCATTCCTTCTTGGTGTTGCAATTTTAATGAACAGTAGTGTAACTTTAGATTTTTTTTTTCTCATTTCTCCAGATGTTGGTACAAAACTGACTTTTTTTCGGCGTTTAGTACTATACTTCTCTGAGATGCGAATCTTCCGCGCTCATCATGAAAAATAATTTTAATAAATAATTTGTACTGAGTGAATTTTTATAAGATTATACAGAAGAAAGTTTTGTGGTGGCAACAACATACTAATTTTTGTTAGAAATAAAGAAATTTAACTTTTAACTGTATTTGTAAAACTTGTTCTTTGAAATTTATTTTGTCTTTTCTTTTCTTTTTTCCCTTTTCTTTTTCTTTTTTTAAAATATATACCTAAATTAAGTAAATAATTTTGGTAACTGATTCATTAAAATTTTGAAGTAAATTTCTCTAAACGAAATCTTATTTTATATGAAATAACTGAAGTTTCGTATGCCATTAAGAATCCGAAAAATTAATTAGTAAAATCGTTTGCTCTAAAAATGACCTGAATGTATTTTGCAATTCCTAATATTCTTTTTGACATTTAACCAGATCGCAAATTAATAATTTCCATATTTTTTCTAAGATTATTTCTTTTTACTCTTATTAGCAGATAGTTTTAATAAATATTATTTAAATTGTTAACTTTTAAAGGAGTTTTGTTTTTTTTTAATAGAAAATTGTCTGTAACATTTGTCATTGTTAAGAAATTATTGTTTATATATCTTGAAAATTTATTTTTCCAACTGAGTGAAAATTATGCCCGGACCAGGAGTCGAACCCCGAAACTTTGACTTACAAGGTCAACGCTCTACCAATTGAGCTATCCAGGCCGACAACCGGTGGGCACTACTCACTCAGACAACCTTTAGGCAGAACAACTGGTCTATCATGCAGAAAGCTAAACAATGGGCTTCCTCCCATTGTTTAATGGTGTTTTCCATTACCTGCGGCTTATTCTGTCGAGCTATCTAGTACATGATAGACAAGTTGTTCTGCCTAAAGGTTGTCTGAGTGAGTAGTGCCCACCGGTTATCGGCCTGGATATCTGAATTGGTAGACCGTTGACCTTGTAAATCAAAACTCCAGGGTTCGACTCCCGGTCCAGGCATTATTTTCACTCAGTTGAAAAAATAAATTTTCAAGATATATGATTTTCTTCCCAATCTGCTGATTGTGTGATATTATTAAATTACTGTTTAGTATAAACATATGAATTTTCATAAATAAGTTGAATAGTCCTAACTATTCAACAATTATTTTACCAGTTTTATTTATTTATTTATTTACTTTAGTTACATTACTAGCAGGAAAAATGTTTTTAAGGTTTCTAATTTTTAAACTTGATTTTCCCCCCTAATATTCAGTTTAACCGCTCAGTTTTTATTTTCTATGCAAGGAATATATCGTAATTGTGAAAAAATTCGATTCTGAAATTTTGATACGAGTGGTCTGAAGTTTATTAAATTTTTTCAAGAAGATTTAAAACTAATATATGTTTCAGATTTTTTTTTTTTTTTTTGGTAGAAAGGTCGTTACTGGAAATTGCTTGTTTTAATTTTTTTCTCTTTTACAGGGATGCACAAAAGCGTTTGGATCCATTATACAAATATTCAAACTTTGGGAGAAATATTTAAATACCCTGTTATACTTTTCCCTTTTGATTATGTATCTGAGTTATTGAATGATTCAAATTTATTTAAATGTCTCATAATTACTGAATGTTCGGAAAGTCGTATGGAGCCACTCGAGATTTTTTAATAAAATAATTAATTTAATGGGTTTTTCTAAAATTGAAACACTTATTATAAGCAATTTGAAGCCATTTGTATAGTTATAAACTAAATTAATGGATTTATTATTTTAAAGGGTCTAGGGAGTTTTAAGCACCCCCCTCCCCCTCAAAAAAAAAATAAAAATAAAATAAAAATAAAATAAAATAAAAATCGAGTTTTTGAAAAAACTGTATGTTGAAATGTGAACAATTCTGAACAATTTGATGCTTCATTTATGATTCTACGTACTTTAGTTCAAAAGTTATGATCAGAATTGATGTCAGTATTGAACTTTATTACATTTCTAAACTCTAACGCTTCTTTTATCAAAAGAGTTTTTTTTGCCCCCATCCGCAAGATTAAAAAAAGAAAAAAAAAATCCCTTATTGCTATAAAGTTTTGCACGTACATTTTTATATAATGGATATCTACAAAATAAATTAATATTTAGTAGAACTAACTTAGCTAATTACATATATTATTGTATTAGTCAATTAATTAGTATTATTAGAACTATTAACTATTAGGAGTATTTTGTCAAATATATCTTTCAAAAACTTTTGAACTTTTATATAAAATTTTCAAATTTTTATATTTTACATAATTTTTAAAATAGTAAATTTTGAAATATCTCAAAAACCTTAATTCACTTTATGAAATAGATTTGTATATTTTTAAGACCATATAAAAGCCGGTAAGATATGTTGTGGATAATGCCAAAAAGAAAAAAAAAAAAAAAAAAAAAGAGAAAAAGAGAAAAAAATTGTGTTAAAATTTAGAAATGCAATGGAAGTTCAGTACTGACGTCAGTTACAATTTTACTCATAACGTTTGAACCAAAGTACGTAGAACCATAAATGAAGTATTAAAATGTTCAAAAAGATTCCTATTTTAAAAATATGGTTTTCAAAAGTAGATTTTTTTATTTTAAGGTTATTTGTACCTAGACCCCTTAAGGGAATTAAATGGGGAAGTTTATGTTAAACTAACTATACTCGTGTAACTAAACTACTTATTTTCACATTATGAGTTATTTTACAGCATTATTATAAAAATTGTATTGAAAATAATAAACAAAATATAAACTTACAGATGACATGCATGCCACTGCCAAGCATGTTTTGGTAAAAAGGGTCTGAAATCAGTTGTTCCAAAATTTCCGATCCTGGCAGTAAACCTCAAAACTCGTCGTTGAAGGAATTGCCAGCCTACAACACAACGTTATGATGAAAATGAAAGGTTGCGGGTTAGTATCAATCATTGTATTACATATTCTATTACTATATTAAATGTAATAATTAAATTTTCAGTATAACTAATGATTTAATTGATTAATCTTCGATACTTACTTTTTTTTTCAACTAAAATGATAAAGTGCACTTATTAGAAAAAAATAATTGAAAACCAAATAAAATAATAAACTAAATAAAATAATTGGAAACATTCCGTTGAGCTTGGTATTGCCATTTGGTATCACTCTTTTTTAATTTGTTCAACATCTTTTTTAGCAGTAGATATTAATTATAGATTAATATAAAATTCTTTTCTTTTCCGTGCTCCGTTTTAATTTAATATAATTTATTTATTTCTAAGAAATGACAATAATAATTAAAATAAAAAGTTATTACTATATGAAAATAGTCAATTAATCTGGACCTGAAATAAGAAGAATTTGAAATTTAACACAAATTAAATGTTTAAAGAAAATAAAAGCATAACTTAAGAGCGCATAGTACCTAATCTCGTCGACAACAGTGGTCTGTGATATTCTATGGGAAAATTTATTTCCGTAAACATTCATTACCTAATGTATTATTTTAAATTCCGTTTTCACATTCAGAAAATTTATACAACCGTTAAATTAGTACTCGATTTTTGAAAATTATTTTATTTTTTAGTTTTAATATTTTATTTTTGATTTAAAAAATACCTAAGTACATTTTTTGCATTTTTTTTTAGCTAGAAAAAAAGAAATATTAAAAATGTGAAAAAACAACTTTTCGAAAATGAGTGCTAATTTAACAGTTGCGATTTTTCTGAATATGGAAACAGAACTTAAAATAATACATTAGGTAATGAGTAATTCTGTAACACTGAGAAAAAATTCTGTAACTGACATCTGGGATCTAAATTGTGGCTCTTGAAAAAATAGTTCCATATCATCCTTATAAATTCTAGTGCCATTTGAAAGTGAGTTTTAGAAACTGATATTAGAATTCTAGAGCTTTTGTCTATATTATGGAGGGCAAAGTTAATTAAAAATCTCTGCAAATAAATGCGAATACAAGAGGCGGGTTCCATCAACTATAATCTTGGTTTATGACCCAATTCTATTAAATCAAGCGAGAATTTCTCGCCATACGAAAGATTCAGAATATTCAGATTATTCAGAATATTGTTTGACCATCTAGAAATATGTAGACTAGAAATTCGCGATTATTTCGTCTATTCAGTTTATTGGTGTGCCTTATGCGCATAGCTCGGAAATCTATATTTCTTGTTTAGAGATTTAAAAACAAAAATGACCACTTATTCATTCTAGAGGAAGGCGGTATATTTTTTTTTAATAACATGGGTTTTGGTTGTATCACTAGATCAAGTATTGCACTCTCGTAAGGTGTTATCTACATTTTACAATTTCCACGTCGATGGTAGCAAAAATACCATGGTATTCTATTCTGAAATTTGTTTATTAGAATTATTCATTACTTAATATATATATATATATATTTTAATTCCGTTTTCCCATTAAGAAAATTCACAAACACCAAATTTATTTTCCAGAAATTTATTTATTTTAATTCTTAATATTTCATTTTAAAGCTATAAAGTGCGAAAAATGAACTAGTTATTTTTCCCAAAATAGAATATTAAAATATATATGCATATATATATATAACGGTTGTAAATTTTTTAAATATGAAAACAGAATTAAAAAAAAAAAAAAAACGTATTTGATCATAAGTGATTTTTCTAAAAAAAAAATTCCCAACAACAGAATAACAAGGAATTTGACTGCCGGCGACGATAGCCAGAGATTTCTCATAAATATCATTTTTCCCTTTAAAATTTATCTATAATTAAATTGCCAAAAAATTTTCTAAAATACTTTTTTTTTTTGGTTCCTGTTTTTATAAAGAGAATGAGAATTTTGTCTTAAGTATGATTAAAACGCTATGAACAAAGAAACCGACTATTCCATTTTAAAGAATATTGTTATATAAAAGTGCATATGTTAATAAAATAAGAATACGTAAAAATGATTAATTTTGCACTGTTAAAACACACTTCTCAAAAATAAGTAGAATCGTCTCCTTTTTGAGAACTTTTCTTTCCTACAATAGCTCCGAGTTAACTTCTCATTTTTAAGAAATTTTTTTTCTCATTTAGCTATTCATATCAAATTTACATTACTGTACATACAATTGATGAATTTTCTAGAACAAAATATTCTAGAATTCGAAAAATCTAAAAATTGCATAACATTAACTGAATAATTAACGTAAACACAATTAACATAATGACATAATGAATAAATGTAAAATAAACAATTTAGATTTAAATAAAAAATACTTTTAAACAATTTCCCTTGACAGGTATCGAACCCACAATCTCTGGTTTCGTAGCCCGATGCTTCACCTCGGAGCCACGGTGTTCGCAAGCGAGCCCACTTTTGTAACAATATTACAAGAGTGAAAATGAAATAAACAGTTAAATGAGAAAAAAAAAATCTGGAAAATGAGAAGTTCCTACTCCGAGTTATTATGAGAAATGAAACTCGCTTATTTTTGAAAAGGTCTTATTTTTGAGAAGATTGTTTTGCTTGTTTTTGAAAAGTGTGTTTTAACACTATACAATATTGAAAGGATTTATAAAACAAATTAAAAGCATTTTTCGTAATGCTTTCCATGGAATTAAATTATTAGTAATTATACTTTTATTCACTAATATTCGAATTTTTCAGAAACCAATGTCTCTGGCATTTAAATATGCATCTCGTCGTTTTTGAGAAAAACCTCCTGAAAAAGATATGAGGACACTCATCTTCTCATTTTTAAGTAGTTCATTTTTTACAGCGTGTAAAGAAAAATTATTAAATTAATAAAGTTTCATTCTCAAATTATATCGAGGTATAAAATATTCAAAATATTTTATACCAATATATTTCAGATAAAGAAAGAAAAAAAAAGTAATGCTAATAATTAGTGATAATCTTAAAAACATTACTAACATTTTTAAAAACGAATTTAAAAATTGGATTGTACAAGTAACTCATCGTTATTTGAATGACTTGTAATTGAGTGATTGATAAATGAGTAATGAGTAATTGATTATATTTTAGCAGATAAATAAATTAATCTAGTAGCATTCTATTTAAAGAAAATAATTATTTAAATATAGCGGATCTTCTGGCATTTTCAATATGAGATTTAAATATTATTATTATTATTTATAACGTATTAATGCAAATATGTATAGAAACAAAACATTTAATGAGGGAATAAAATAATAAATTTCTTTATGATTATTAAATATGTACATTCAAATATTTTAAACCGCAAAAAATATTTAAAGTGACTATTTTTAAAAGCTTTTTTTTATTTCTTTTTTAAAGAATCATAGGTGAATTAATAATTTGAATTCTTTCAGAAAATAAATAAATAAATAAAGTAAATAAATAAATAAAAATAATCATAAAATAAAAAACTTTTTATAAACCATGTTTTTAAATTTTCCGTTGAATCATAGCTATAGAACTAACTACATTAGCACTTTATCAATGCGTATTGTTACGAAATTGTAAAAAATTGTATTTATTTTTGTATAAATTTTTCAAAGAGGCTTAGTAAGCTGATAAAATGTCAATTTTCTGCATTTCCAGCTCTTTTCGCGTTAAAGTAGCTTAATTTTCCCTTTAAAACGCATTAAAAAGCTCTAATAGGCAGGTAATGGATTTGGCGCCAAATTTTTCGACTTTATGCCCTTGGCGACTTTTTTGGCGAGAAAATGCTTATAATTGATATTCCAAAGATGGACGTTCTAATGTGATTGGTTAAAGAGTTATGGGAAATTTGAATTAAAAAAAAAAGTTGGTTTTAAAAATAAAATATTAATCCTTTCAGAACAACATATATTTGCATCATGAACTACATTAGCACTTTATCAATGTGTAGAAAATCTTTAAAGTGATAATGACGTAAATTTTTGCCAGATGCATAATTTAACTTTTTACAATTTTTTAACGCTCACATTTAATTAAATGTATTTATTTTTATGTCGAAAGAAAATGAACTCGTAATTTTTTTTTTTTGGCAACAATTAAACTATAGCTAATATTTTAATGACTATATTTATTGCTATTAGGACATTAGGAGCTTATTATTTTTATATTTTAATTAATTAAAAGAAAAATATTCGAAAATCTGACTTCGAAGTATTGTGTTGTCACCGGGTTCTGAGCTACTGTGAAAGTTTCAAATGTCTAGCTAGTAGGAAAGTTAGTTAAAAATAGATTGCAAGATTTGTACCGAACAAACAAACAAACAAACAAGAATAGAAGTGAATAAAAACATGGTAATAATAAAAATAACTACCCGGTCTAGTTCGGTCATATGCACTTGAAGACAAGCAGTTTTCTTCTAAAGCACACTGGAGATTGGACATCGGAATGTTATCAATATAAGACGTTCTTTCAATTTCTTTTTCATCCACGACTAAATCTGGAAGACCTAAGGAAGAAAAATGAAACTTAGTTTAATCGAGTCAAGGATAAAAAAGTGTATACATTTTAATAATAAAAATAATCATATTAAAAACTTTTTTCAATATTATTTACTATTTTCTGAACGTCTCTTTTGTTGCATACTGAAGAAAAAAATTTTGTTGAAAAAATTAAATTTATTTTGTTGACTGATTCTTAAATTCATATTGTCATTTTAACTGATTGTATTGTTCATTTAACCAAACTTAATAGTAATATTGTTCATTTAACCAAACCAACTTGCTTCGATTAACTGAAAGAATGTGGCTGAAAAAAGAGTAATTGTGAGTGAATAATTCGATAAATTATGTCATAGATTTCTCTGTAAACAATCAATCAACAAGTGATGTGCTGAATCAATAAAACTGTTTGTTTAAATCAACAAAATAGATTTGTTGTTTAAAACACATGTTGCTTAAATCAACAAAGCTGTTTGTTTAAATTAACAAAATATTGTTTTTAATTACACAAATATTGCTTGAATTAACAAAGCACCTTGTTTTAATCAACAAAATAATTTTGTTAATCTAAACTAACAATTTTTCTGATTTAGCCAATATTTGTTTTAAAACAAAATAATTTTGCTGATTAAAACAAATATTGCTTGAACCAGCAAAGCTGTTTCTTCAAATCAACAAAATAAATTTGTTGATTTAAACAAATATTGCTTGAATCAACAAAGCTGTTTCTTCAAATCAACAAAATAATTTTATTGATTCAAACAAATCTTGTTTTAATCACCAAACTGTTTGTTTGAAACAACAAAGAAATTTGGGTTCTGGTAACAAAATTATTGTTTAAAAATTTTTGTTGAGGTCAAAAATTCGATTATGAGATTTTAACATTTCTATATGTTTTAAGGTACAATGAGCTCATTTTTACTATTTTTACAATGATGTACGTGTGTGTGAGTGAATACGACAGCGTCTAAGCGCTTTGTTGGATTGAGCTGAAAGTTGGTTCGTATGTTATAAGTCGCCACAGCATGAACCCTATTGATTTTGGTGAAACTAGGACTTATAGTTTTTTTTAAAGGGACACATTTTTTTTTTAAAAATCATTATGGCCTATGAGGCCAAATTTGTTAAAGTGCGATAGCGCCTGAACTCCTCATTCATCTGAGTTGAAAATTTATACATTATGTTATAAGTCACCGTAGCACGAACTGTATAAATTTTGGTGAATCTAGCACTTATAGTTTTTTTTTCTTTACAGGGACACAAATACAAATTCTTTATCATTACGATCTATGGGTCCAAATTTTTTTAAAGTATAATAGCGTCTAAACGCGTTACTTGATTGAGCTGAAAATTTATACACATATATGTTATTGGTCACCGTCTCATGAATTGTATACACTTTGGTGAAAGACCTTATAACTTTTTACAGGGGCACAACAAAAGCTATTTATCACTATGATGAATGGGCTCAAATTATTTAAAGTGCAATAGCGTAAAACTATAAAACGGAGAAAAATACTCAAACACTCTATTATAATTTTCACTCTGGTTTATTTAACGACTTGTCTTACTTTAATATATTTATACAACTGTTAATAACTTCATGTTCGGAAAGCCGAGTGGAGTCACTCCAGATTTTTTCTATGGTAATAAGCCCAATAAAATGAAATAAATAAATAAATAAATTTCCATTAAAAAAAAAAAAAACTCACCATAACGAAATATATAAGCTACAAATTCATGTAGTCTTTCATTTTTAATGCATGACACTTATATGTAAATATTACTAGAAAACAGTGCGATTTCAAGAAAGGGGAGATCGATATTCATATATTTATATTAAACGATTTAAATTACAGATTAGATTATCTCTTAAAATGTGGATCGTAAAAACATACTTCAAATCTTAAATATTACACGGTAAGTATTAAACGGAAAATAATTTACATCCAAAACTGCAAACATGTTTAGTGCTTATATTTTTCCTTTAAATTAAAAATAAAATATATTTTACATTTCCTTTTCCTAACATTTTATTTTTCAAAACTGCATGCAACTATGCATTTTTTTTTTCACTTGGTTTATCTTTCATAGAATTTACATTTAGATATTAAAGTCTCTGTGCAACATATTTTTATATGGTTTATATTTCCTAGAACTTACATTTAGTCAATTATATTTAGAACTATTGTTCAATATTGTCCTGCTTTTAGAAAGACCAGATTTATTTGTCCAGATTTATTTTTAATATGTGAAGCATTTTCTAGAATATTACAATTTATAAATATTTATCATCACGGTTACCCGGAAAATCTTCAAAGTGTGACAACATTATTAATTTTTTACAAAAGAACTGCACTCATGCATATTCTCGTTGGAACTAAAAAGTTTCTTTTGGTTGTTCGTTGATTAACATTAGCTGCTATAATTGTTCTTTTAATACATCATCACTCTGTTGTCTTTTTAAATGGAAGCAATTACAAATGATAACTTATTAAGAAATAGAATAGCAAAATACTTCGAAAAAACGAAATGTAAAAATACAGTCGGTTTTGTAATATTAAATTATTATTATTATTATTATTATTATTATTTAATAGTTTTAAATGTATTTAAAATCAAAGTTTTCAGCAGTCACTATTTTGAATGCCACTTTTTTAAGATAGTAATCTTTTTTAATTGTTTGTGTTTTGTATCTTCGAAAAAATGATACAGGATTGCTTTATATAAAAAGTGGTATTCAAAGTACTAACTGATATATATACACATATATATATAAGAAACTTTTAAAATGAATATGTATATGATATAAAATTAAAATAAAACTATAAATTTTACGTTTTATTATAATAATTTGTAATTTAATATCATATACAAATTCATTTTAAAAGTTTCTTAGATATATATATATATATATATATCGTTGTAGTTGAAATCTTTACAGGGACGCTTACTTCACTAAAAATTCAAAGCAACTTAAAATATTAAGTGCTGTAAATATTTCTGTGAAGTTCGAGAAAATATTGCATTTGTACCTAATTGCTTAAGAGACAAGTAGTGTACTAAGTACAAAACTTTGAATAAATACCATAAAATGCAATAAACTAGCAACAATTGTTCCGGGTCGGAAAAAAAAAACAAAAAAAAAAAAAAAAAAAAAAAAACACGATCCTAACAAATTAGACACGAGTGCTGCAATCAAAGCGGTAGCATTGGTACGTTGCCGCTTTGACTTCAGCACTCGTGCCTAATTTGTTCGCCTGTCGAAGGATAGTGTTTTCTTTCAACCCCAAACAATTGTTGCGAGTTTATTGCATTTTATGGTATTTGTTCAAAGTTCTGTACTTAGTACTTTAAAACGAAAGTACTGTGGTGCTTTCTTATTATTTAAGTAGTGTACTTATTTATTTCAAAGTACTCTATTGATATCACCAATATTATTTCATTGGGCAGAAACATCAAGCTCTGTGTTAGAGGAACCTTAAATCCAAAACTATATGTGATAGTACGAAGCGGTTTAAATGGAATTTTAATTATAAAGTAATATAGTAATTCCCCCCCCCCCCTTTTTTTTAAAAAAAATTTTATTTAAATGTAGTGACTAGCAAGATGGGGAAAGCCTGCTAGTATTCCTTTAAAATGTGTTGAATTAGTTCTGAAACACCAAACTATTTCCAAATTTAATCGGTGGTTTTCTCCTAAACTTACACCAGTACGGGCTAGGATCCCTTACAAAGACCTCTACAGAAGGTACTCCTCCTCAGGCCTAGGACCCTAGTGCAGTCAATCGGCCTTATTCCGAAAACACCAAACACACAAAATTTAACCGGCAGTTTGCGGCTGGCTTATAGAGAAAGAAAGAAATTGCTTTTACTTTGATTTATTATGATTAATTAGTAAAAAAGATTAATTAAGATATTCACTAGAAAAATGCAATGCATTTACAAAAGATGCAAATTCGATTTTTATTGTGGGATTGATTATTTTAACTTATTTTTTGTTTTTCATTCATTTAAATGTAGTTATCAGATGAAGGCAAGTATGCGATAAGAATCTAGTCCTGTTTCTATCATCCGATATTAACCAAGATAGTAATTGCTTAAATTTCTCAAAGGTAATGCGATAAAATGGAGGTAAACTACGTGACTAAATTAACTTATTGAATAATGCTCACTCATAACTCCTTGTCAAAAACATATCAAAATCCATTAAGTTAATAACTGTTTACACGCCACAGTCATCCAGTGGATTGGAAATAATTCGATAGAATTTGTTGAACAAGTTAATGATCAATTTTTACTTGCCAGGAGAAAGTGTGTTTCCATGCTACGAGTTCACTTTCTCTAATCAAATCTCTGACTTTATCTAAACTGGGTGATTTGTCTGCCGCAGTAATGTTATGAAATGAAATTTTGAAAGGCCGTATCAGAACTAGTTGAGAACACTAGCTCTTTTGTAGTAGTTTTGAATGTATCTCTCCATATAAAATATTTAATACTTAGGATTCTTTTTTTTTACTTCGATCCCTCTACTATTGTAGGTGATGGAAGCATTGTATTCGGTCCAAAAATTCCATATCGCGTTTTCACCTGATTTACACGTTTTAAGGCCTCCTGAGTTCAAAAAAGTAGTTTTTGGCAATTGGTCAGTGTGTATGTGTGTATGTATGTATGTGCGAATCTTCTGGCTATCATATCTCCGAAATTAATAAAGATAGAACTACGAAACTTCAGAATTGACTGGTGTACAGATGAATTTTCCAAATTTTGGTGAAAATTGAAAAACCGGAAATGGGAACGTAAGTCCGTATCTCAAAAACGGCTCAAACGATTTTCTTCAAAGCTGCAATATAAACACTCTATTAGATGTCCTTTCGAATGATATAGTTGTTTAGTTCAGGAAAATTGATGGGCGTCCTTTATAAATAGCTCAATTTCAGGTCTCACAAGTGCGTTCCTTTAAAAACGGCTGTATGGATTTTTTTCAAACTAGTCATATGAACTCCCTTTTAAATATCCTTTTGTATGTAATTATTGTTTTACGTTCAAAAATTCAGTATGTCAAGTTTTGGTAAAAAGTGGTATCTCAAAAACGGCTCTAACGATTTTCTTGAAAATTGTTACATAAATCTATTTTAGATATCCTTTCTCATATAATACGTGGTTATTACAGGAAAATTAACAGTCATCCTGTTTAGGTAGGATAATTTTAGATCTCGGAAATTGGTGTTTCAAAAAATAACTCTACCATTTTTTTTTTCTTATTTTTTAACTTGCTATGTAAACTTTGTTTTATATGTTTTTACACGTAACACGCATATTAAGTTTCTCATACAGTAAAAATTTTAGGTTTCCACTTCTTTAGGTCAATTTTATGCCTTCTAATCCTGTTATCTCCAAAAAAAAAAAAAAAAAAAAAAAAAAACGTATAATACGGGTAATGGTAATGGAAGTCATGTGGTTGTTTCACACCAGATTTTTTTTTCAAAGGATAATTAATAACAGCAGTTTTCATTGTTATTACAAAAATAATATCCCGGAACAGAGGTCACTAACCAAATTTTAAGAAAGTTGTTAATAAAGTCATTTTTACAAAATCATATTAATTAAGAAAAGGGTACACATATTACAAATAGTTTTTTTTCCTTTGTAAATTACTGGGTTAAAGTTATTAAATTTTGCATATAGTATATAATACGTTGGAATATAACAATATTGAGTATACTGAAATTTATAGAAAACTATTTAAATAAAAATATAATAATAATGAACTTCGAAATTTTCGGGTTTTGAAAGTTTTTAAAATGCTGTGTGTCTACTAGTTTTCATCCCCTCCCTTTAATTTTACATTATTATATAGTTTAACAATATATTTTGAATACTTTTGACTATTAATTTTTTGGATTCATTTGTAAGTTATTTTTAAAAAAATGGTACGATGTTTCAAGGCTGATATTTTATGCAAATTTTTAAAAGAAATACCCAAATGTTTTAAAAATATATTGTTAAACTATAATAATGAGAAACAGAAGGGAATAAAAACTAGTAGACACGGAACATTAAAAATCCTTCAATTATTTATTTATTTACAGATTTATTTTAATTTAATATTTTAATTTTCAAAAAAGTTTAGAATACATCATATTGATACATTTCGAGGCATATTTATGCAAAATTTCTAAACTTAAGTCAGATGTTATTTTCAAAAGCAAAATATACATAAAATTTTTCACATAAAGAAAAAAAAAATGACAATGATTATTAATTAATTTATTGTTTTTGGTTTCATTTAATTTATTATGCATTAAAATATAATTCTTTTTTGGAAGGAAATTCTTTTTTGGAATTATAGAATTATATGAAACACAGTATTATAAAATATTATTTTATACGAAATAAAAATGAAATATTTAAAATGCTCTAAGATGGACGATTACTTAAATCTTATTCATCTTTCATTTTGTTTAACCTTTGAGGGACAAGCAAATTTTCTCATTTAAAGTAAAAAAACACCAGAATTCACCAACAATATTAGAAGAGAAGAAATAAATGAAATTATTCCTCTAACTTATAAAAGCAAAATTTTATAAAAAAAACTCCGGGGCCAGTTTTTGCAATTGAGAATTAAAATTTGCGTTTGCACTGTGACAAATTTATATATAACTTTTACAAGATGTTTTGTAGTTTTTTCATCGTATAATTTTCAATGTAAATACTTCAATATAAACTAAAAATTATCTAATTGCTGTTAACTATTTATGAACTTGTTTCTAAAGAATAGTAATTCATCTAGAATTTTTTAAATAGCAAAATTAAAGAGGTACTCAGTTTAAATTGAATTCCCGAAATCTTTAAACATATTTTTTAAGCATTTTCCAACAAAGTTGGAATATGTTTGTAAGAATGTTTTGTTCATTTTTGACCATATGTTTGTGTTGAAATAAGTTGGATAATTATTATTATTATTATGGGTTGATAATTTCGTTTATCTGTCTGTATTTTCGCTTGTCTAGCTTTTCATATTTTAATTTTCATAAATATTTTCAGAATGTTTTGAAATTGATATACATTATTCATATTTACTATGACGTGTACCGCATTAAAAATAGTACAAATAGCCTTAATTGCTTCTGTATAGTTTGTGTGTTAATAGTATTGTTACTATTACTTTTATTATTATTATTATTATTGCATATAATGGTATCAGAAAAATTATTAATATTAATGTTAATATTAATATTAATATTAATATTAACTTTTACTTTAAACTGTCAAATATTTCACAGCTTTATTTTCAAGCATATTATTATTATTATTATTATTATTATTATTATTATTATTATTATTAAACATTTATTTATATCGCTTTTTAAATGGAAGAATTAGGACAGATATTCTATTTGTAATTTTAATATACATTCATCATTAATTTTCCATTCTTACATTACAAGTTATGCATTTTTTCAGGCTTCTTTTACATTAAAAAGCGTGTTTTAGAGTGTAATGTTATTCAAAACAGTAACTCGTTGTATATAAAATATAGAAATTATGCTAATAATGATTCTTATTTACACTCAATCACGTTATGTCGGGAGTTATTTCAGCCATTCTACGACATTTTAAGTAGAGTTTCGTGCAACAAAATGCTCATTCAATTATCATAATTTATATATAAACATTCCCAATACAAATAAAATATAATTCATTTTTCTTAAATATCAGTTGAAATGTTAAAACGTTTCGTAATTGTTAGGGTAAGTAGTTTTTTGGGCTATACTATGTTTCAAAGATAAGTATCGAGTGTTCCACAACTCTGTTGATATTTTAAAAATTTAATAAAAATTGAAGGAATTGGTTCAATTGAACGTGGTTTGCAAACAAATTATTGAGGGAGAATTTTTTCTTTTGCTTTTTGGGTTAACAAAAAAAAAAAGTAAAATTTTCTTTGACAAAGAGATATAGATGCAGTAACAAGAAATATGTAAATTAGAGTCCTATAAACTGCAAGGTTTATGGGATTTTTTCTTCCTCTTACTCATACATAACATCATAATTTTACCCATCTTCTTTGAGGAAGATGTCATTCAAATTTGGATGTCATTCGTCATGAAATCTCCTGTATCCAATTGGATATGCTGTATGATGTAGTTATTGGTGTTGTAATTTTCTTGTAAACTATAAACTGTGGTGATGGCAGTTACAAGAGGAATATGCTTGTAAATGTTGTCTTCATCAAAATAAGTATAATTTTCCATGGAAATGTGAGAATTAGTCCGGTACAGCGCCCTCTATTGACAAAATTGTTATTATTTTTTTCTTTATAAAAAAATCCATCTTTACTTTTTATAACTTTTTCGCAAATCACGTTCAATTATATCAATTTATTCATTTTTTATGAATTTTTAAAATATGTATATTGTACTTTTAGTTGCTTATGTCGGAACGGCTTGTTAATACCGCAACCAATAAAACTTTAAATAGCCATTATTATTATTATAATTATCATTGTTATTGTTGTTTTGTAGAAATAAGATTGCTCCTATCAGCAAATTATCTGTTTCAATATTGTAATAGAAATAAAAATTATATATATTTTTGATATTATATAATTTTATATATAATTTTTATATTATATTTCATAAACAATATTATATTCCCTTAACTTTTTATTTTACAATGTCTAAAACGAAAAAAATATCCATCTTGAGTTATTTTAGTAATTTATTAGGAAAATATCAGTTTAATATTGTGATATTAAAGAAAAACAATAATAATATTAATTTTGAAAAGAAAAATACGTGTTGTTTGGCTAAATTTATGTTTTATACTTTCAAATACGTGACTCAATATCAGCATATATAGTTACACTTATCACTGACTGACTGACTGACTCTATCACGCTTAAAAAGGCTAAGAGATTTCCTTGGACTCTGTCTGTGTGAACGCAAGTTGCCACCTAATTTTCATACTTAATTTTTAAATTAAGTAATTAATAAATATATATATTTTTTAAATCTAATTGTCCGATTGATAAGCTGTTTAATCCGACGGATTCAGAAAAATCGCCTCTTTCATTTGGTACCTTATTTGTAACGAATTTTTATTAGATTTTTTAAAAATTAATTAAAATATGAAAAACAGGCATAGTTTTAAAATAGACATTTAAATTTTTAATTCTTGCCAATTTTTTTTTTCAGCATAAAATAAAATATGCTTTCACGTGAAAAAAAAAAAAAAAATATATATATAAATATATATATATTGCCACAAAGTCTGCTTTCTTTACAGCCGCCGTGGCGTAGAGGTATGTCTCTGGACTGTCACCCGGATGGCCTCAGTTCGATTCCAGCCGGGGTCAAGTAAATTTAAAGACTCTAAAAATTATTTCTAAATTCTTATAATTATCTTTGCATATTTAATTTCCTATTATAGCAGTTTCTAGAATACTCTAATTTATGTTAATCTTGTATTCTGGAATATTCGAATATTGTATATAAGTGACTTGTTCCTCAGTTTGAGTATGTTCTCAGCCAAATGCAGCTGTGTTACAAGTTTGTTCTGCTAATAAACTACGCTTGTTACTTCACTTCGAGTGCTCACTTTGACTCTTCACGACATCTGTGTGACAATATATATAATATTAAATTTGCTCATGCATATGAAAAAATGACGTCTATATAATAATAATAATAATAATTTTAAATTTTAAAGGTAACGAAGAGATAAATAAAGCGCGAAAATTTCGCACGGGCTTTCCAGCATGTGAATTATTTGAAGTGAGAAATAAATAAAATGAAATGATCATTTTTCAACGGGCGCCTTAGTCGCCCTACAACTAACTAGTTCAATATACTAAAAATGTGCCCTTCGTTTCGAATATTTGCTGTTATGTAAATAATCACAGCATTTCTAACTTACATGATTTTTTTGCAACCTGGCTGGCTAGCAATTCCAGCGACAGAAATTTAAATGTTGTTATTCGTCATTTTACTTCAACTATTAATAAAATTTGTAGTTTGCATAAACTCTTAAAAGTTGATGAACAAGAAAAACATAAACTAATTAACTAAATGAAATCTATATATAGTTAATCCCAGATATTTCACAAATATATCCCATCAAATATTGAAAAAAAAAAATTTTTCTTTAATATTTACTGTGAGGCACACAGAGACTAAAATAGAATACAATAAAAAGTAAATTTTTTTGTGTTTAAATATCTAATGAAAGAAAACACGGAAGAAATAAAACAGAAAAATTGAAAATGCTCATATTAAGCCAAGATTTCAGAAAAGCATAATCGATACGATAGTATCGAATTAAGTATTGGGTATTTTATCACATTTTAGTTTTAGATAACGGGCAAAGTTTTTATATAATTTGTTTATATTTCTAAAGACAGAATTTGAAAATAAATGTAATTCTTTATGGGAGATTTTATTCAGTAACTTTTTATTATGTATATGAGGATGGAGATAGGTAAAATATTTATGAATTTTCAATAATTATATCATTCATTACAACAAAAAGTTTCTAATAATTCAATTAAGGCTACAGATAAAAAATTATTTTAAACAATAAGGTGAGAGAAATGAATAACGTTAAATGACATATTACGCTGGTGTTCAAAATTTAAGCAACAACCTGTTTTCTCTTTTTCTTCTTTTGCGCATAATTTTTAAACAAATAAACATATGAACATAAAATTTGGATGGCATGTTCGTTATCATATCATTAACTGAATTTTATATAACTTTAACATTAGTAATAATTTTTAAGCTAATAAGTATTCATTTTTTTCTGAAAAATAAGCTTTGGAAAATAAATGAAAAATTTCAACAATTTTAGAAAAGAAAACTTAATGAAAAATGGTCATAAGGATGCATTAGATAGGCGAAGATGCACATGCATCCACGTGTTAGATTAAAACTGGATCTTTTTACCTGTATTCACTTTTCTGTTTCTTCCTTTTTAACACGCTTTTATTAGCTTCACCTGTATGTATGTTTGTATGTTTGTATGTACAGTCGGTAACAAAAGTGTCCGAACAGTAGCAAAAATTCCTATGTAAAAAAAGTACACTTAATAATGTTTTGTTAAATAAATCCTTGTCGAATCACGTTCTTAGTCAGTCTAAGAACAGGATTCGACAAGGATTTATTTAGCAAAATTGTATTAAGCGTACTTTTTTTACATAGGAATTTTTGCTACTGTTCGGACACTTTTGTTACCGACTGTATCAATGTATGTTTGTAACCACTCTGGGAACAAACAAAAATTCTATATTGTAAAAAAAAGACTTTCCCTATGTGAACGCTGTGGCTGTGAGGTAAATCTCCGCGCTACGAACCTAATGGTCTAGCGTTCGAGCCCAGTCAGGGGAGATTTTTTAAAAATGGTTTTTGTTTAATTCTAAATTATTTTAATTAAAGATTTCAATGTATGTAAATATTATGGTGTGTCACTCACACGATTTTCTCTTACCCTGTATTTTAATACTAAGATAGATATTTTGTGCTTTTTAGTTCACATTTCTATAAAAGCGTGTTCTTTAATTTTTAAAACTATAATATTCTTCTTCTTTTTTTCGCATGTGAATAACTTTTTAAAAAATATACATACAAACATGAAAATTGGATAAGAGGTTCATTATAAAACTGTTTATCGATATTTTTATTATTCTGGTGATGCTCATAGTTTCAAATTATTAATTATATATTTTTTTAAAAAGTCTATTATAAAAGTCAAAGAAAAGTTAATACAGAAAGAAAAAAATGTGATTCAGAGTAACATTTCAAGGCATGTGCGTCTTTATCTATCTGTTATGCATCCTTACAATCCCTTTACAATAAGTTTTCTTTTCTAAAATTATTGAAATTTTTCCTTTTTTTCCAAAGCACACTTTTGAAAAATAAAATAAAATAAAATAAAATAAAATAAATAAAATGAATAACTATTAGTTTAAAAATTATTACTCATGCTAAAATTATATAAAATTCGATTAATGGTATGATAACGAACATGCCATCTAAATTTTTTGATCATATGTTTATTTGTTCAAAATTTATGCGCAAAAGAAGAAAACGAGAAGACAGGTTGTTGCTTAAATTTTGAACACCAGTGTATATTATGAAAATTATGACTGTAATTATTGAAATAAGAGTAAACGATGCATTCTAAAAAAATATCGATTATGTATACAAATTTAAATATTTAACGCCAACACATAATTTTTTGTAGCAATTATGAAATTAGTTTTGACTTCATAACTACTACAAAAAATTGCTTTTTAATAAAAAATAATTAGCATTAACTAATAAATTTAATTAAATAATAAGTTTTTGTTACTATTAGAAAATAAGTGTTGACACAAGAGCACCACGTAATGATTTTAAAATGTAACTAAATGAATATGATTGAATTTAATATTTTTAATTATAATATCAAAGTGAATTGAATATTGGGCCATTTTATTTAGATGCCGCTGATCTGGATCTCGATTAACAGGATAAGTTTAATCCTTTCTGTGAAACAGAATGAGCGTCATATTTTCTGTTGAAGAATATTTTCATTATTACAGGGGCTGCACTCTCCGCCTATTTTTAGGTCTCTTTTGAGGATGAAAAATTTCCGGCTTTTATACTGTACTACTATTTTTATAGAAAACATCTTTATCCTTTTTAATCACGACAAATTACTCTAAAAATACTATGAAATTTCTCCATAAAAATGTAGGCAACAAAAAAAAATCTGAAATTTTTCATCCCTGAAAGTGCTTGCTTAAAAAAGAAAAAAGGCAGAGAATAAGACTCTTGTTACTGAGAATTCTCCTTTAAAGAATGCGCTTTTTTTTTTTTTTTTTTTTTTTTTTTAAGGACTTTTTTTAGCTTACTTTCTCTGTCATAAACCTCCTGGCGAATCCGGGTTAAAAAGGGGAAAATAAATTAGAATATCAGACCTATCGTTACAAATTCAGTACCAAATGAAAGGGGCGAATTTTCTGAATTCAAGGGTGCAAACAGTTTTTCGACACGACAATTAGATTTTTTTTAAAAATTAACTAAAGTATGAAATTTAGGTGGCAACAAAAAAGTTAAATTTTTATTGGGAATTTCTAACACACGTCACCAATAGGCAATCTAAGATTAATTTTCTTTTTTATTGTTATTATTATTTTTTTAGCTTACATTCTCTGTCATAAACCTTCTGCCGAATCGGGGTTAAAAACAGAAAAAAAGGGGAAATGAATTAGAAATGTCAGTCCTAGCGTTGCAAATTCAATTCGGTACCAAATGAAAGGGGCGATTTTTCTGAATCCAGGGGTGCGAACAGTCTTTCGACACGACCATTAGATTTTTGAAAATTAACTAAAGTAGGAAATTTTGGTGGCAATATTTCATTTTAATTCATTTCAGTCATTTTAAAAAGTACGTGGTTCGTTACAAATTCGGTACTAAATGATAGGGGAAATTTTTCTGAATCCAGGGGTGCAAACAGTTTTTCGACTCGACCATTAGATTTTTTAAAAATAACTAAAACATGAAATTTAGGTGACAACACTTAACTTTAATCTTTTCATATCTTTTAGTGCGAATCAAGCTAATACAAAAAGTCTTTAATTTAAATTTTTTAAAATTTTATTTATTTATTTATTTATTCTTTGAAATTTTTATTGGTTTAGAATAGAGGTCTATGCATTTGCGAGATTTCCAGTGAATATATCCTTCAAATTTAGATAGTTTACGAAACTTCATAGAAGTCGAAATTTTCATTTGGATAAAAAACGTAGGAAGAACTTATCAAAGTTATATCAAACGTATCGAACTTAACATAGAACCCGAAACTATAAATAAATCTATTCCTGCAGAACTGAATTTGACACGAGTAAGCTATCAAACTGAGAAAGTTTTAAATTATCCACTGATGGTGAACATGGTAGTATTTCTAAAATAATAAGCTTGACATAAAAATAATAAAAAAATGCATCCAAAAATTTTTGACGTTCGAATACGACATAAAAGTAACATATGGATTTTAGCAGATGACCTTAATAAAACAACAATGGTGAAAGACAATGAGCAAAGAAAAAATTAATAATATATGCTGCCTTCCCAGAATGTGAAACTCTAAATCACCAGGCTATACGTGAAAACAAAATCAATTACAAGTAATTAAATACGTTTCTGATTACCTTTCAGAATATTTTCACGAAATGACTATTATAGAGATTGGGCCAAAAAAAAAAAAAAAAAAAAAAAAAAAAAAAAAAGATTTTTGAAGTTTATTAAAATATATTTTCTATTGAAAATGATATTTCTAGTAATAATCATTTGACTAAAGATACACAAAAAATAATTCATACGAAAAATGATCCATAGAGAGCTATCGTTTAAAATGTTTTAATGATACTATACGCCCCTGAAAATAATGTAATAACACTGTTCAGCATGAAAATTGCCCCCCCAACACCATTTTGGCCAACTCTTATGTAAAAAGACCTCCTGAATCCGATGACGTTCATTTAGCCCTATTACCCACCGTTTTTTAGGGATGACCCCCTATTTTTATCACTTTTCGGAATTTTATGGCTATAATTTTTTTTTTGGGGGGGTGGGGGGATTATTTTAACTCTTAAATATCTTCTGGGGGTAGGGGGGAGCTACAGAGTTGAAAATTTCTAAAACACCAACATTTGTGGCAAGGAGAAAATTTTAAGGGGGGGGGGGGGATTTGCCACTGAAATTATGCATTAAATTTTTTATATTGTTTTAATCTATTATTATGTTATTTATTAAACAATATATATTTTTTGTTTTTAAGTGTTAAATTAATTCTTTATCATTCTCCAAATCAAATTCATGGCCATAAAATTACTGAACAGTGATAAAAACTGGGGGAGGGGGGGTGTCCCGAGAAAATGGTGGATGACTGGGCAAAATAGCCGTCATATTCGGATTCAGGAGGTCATTTTACATAAGAATCAGCAAGAATAGTATTAGGGCTCGAAAAAAAAAAGTTTTTTTTTTTTTTTTTTGTTTTGTTTTCAGCGCAGGGCACTTCATGCTATAGGAGTTGTTTGTATTTTACCGATAAATAAAATCACACAGAAAGTATAAATGTTACCTCTAGAGATAACATTGATACGTCTTTGTATGGGTGCCCAAGCAATTTTAAATACACTATCGTTTACAGGTGGACAATTTTAAGCTTTACACAATTTCCAGTTTAATTAAATTTAGTAAAACTATACGGTGTGCATGTGAAGTACATCGTTTTTATACAGAGATTAAAGAGAAAAAATATTCAAATATATTACTATAGACATTATTTCTTGAATTTTTTGAATTACTTTACAATTATGATGCATAATTTATTATTATATAAAATTTTATTAAACGTAAAAAAAAAAAGAAAAAAAAAATGCCTAATGGATATTATTATTTCTACGAAAAATTAAACCCATTCTAATTTTAGATTTAGAAGCATTTAAATGTATTTTATTGAACATAATATATTGGCTAATATGGAAATAGTACGATATGAAATCATAGATAAAATTTCATTCCAAATCCTTATTTGAAAGATTTCGGAAATCGCATCTATATGATCAGCAAAAGAAAAAATATCAAGAATTTTCCAGATTAACTAAGAAAGTTAGAAAAAAAAAAAAAAAAAAAAAAAGGTACAAATATACTACTATATATATAATTTCTTCTATTTCTTGAATTACTTTACAACTATGCTGTATAATTTAACATTATATAAAATTTTATTACGCTTATTAAGTAAAAAAAAAAAGGCGAATGGATATTATAGTTTCTACGAAAAATTAAATCCATTCTAATTTTAGATTTAGAAGCATTTAAATGTATTTTATTGAACATAATATATTGGCTAATATGGAAATAGTCCTATATGAAATCATAGATAAAATTTCATTGCAAATCCTTATTTGAAAGATTTCAGAAATCACAGCTCTATGATCAGCAAATGTAAAAATATATGAAATTTTCCTGATTAACTAAGAAATTTAGAAAAAAATAATAATAATGCACACAAAATGCTGTTAAAATAAGCCAATTTTTTTTTAGTTCATACACCTTCAAGAAATGTTTTGTTAGCAAAATCGAAATGAAAACATTGCTCACTCATTGGCTGCTTATAGAGAAATCTATGACGTAGTAACCAGTGACGTAGTAACCAGTGACACATCTTCCAATCACATTCTTTTGATCAATTGAAGCAAGTTGGTTTTAACTGAACAAAATTATTGTTAAAATGACAAAAATAAATCTACAAAATCAGTCAACCAAATAAATTTGGTTTTTCTAGCAAAACATTTTTTCGGTGTGTTTAAAGCGAAGTGTTGTTGTTGTTGTTAGGTTTAATGTCAATTGATTATACAAGAGTCCTAGGCCTGTGTGGTGTGCCCTTCGTGCGGGTCTTTCTATGGGGTCTTCGTCCGTATTTACGAGAGTCTTGGAGAGAACCACATAAAATTTCAAGCAGTTAGGTCGACGAGCGCGACCTGTGATTAAACCCTTTAGTTCTCCTTTACCATCTTCGACCGAAAAACACCATAATTTCAGATAATGTTTCCTGCACAATACTTTCTTAATCTGAATCTTTTTTCAGTGAGCTTGACTTACTGAAAAATAGTATATATATATGTATAAAGAGCAATGCCTGAGCAATCAGTAATCGGTTTTTATTGAAAGCAATTCGATTTTCGTTATGCTCATTAATGAAAAAAAAAAAAAAAAAAAGCAGAATATTTTATCTATATTATTTATTTAATAATTATTTTGAATTATTCTTACCTTCAATGAACATTAGTGATTTCAAATACAACAGAGAGTGATTTCCGATAAGGAATATAAATTGTTATAAAAATTTACCTTTTATATTTATTATTATATATATTGATTAACAACTGATTTATTATTAAAAATTTTTATTGCCTAAATATCACGCCTCTATGTGGAGACTCGAAAAGATTTTCGGTTCTGTGTGTGGATCTGTGTGTCTTTCTCGAGATAGCGGCCCCAAAAGTCATGCTATTAACTTGAAAATTGGTACACATGTTCATGAGCCACACAGAATCAGCTGTGTAGTTTTGGGTGTGTATTTTATTTTTCGTTTATGTACAGGGACACATAAAAGTTTTTCTTATCATTATGACCTATGGGCAGAATTTGTATGTATTGCAGTAGTGGCCGCAATAATCCCCCGAATGACTTGCAGATTGGTACACATATTCAGATGCTATACATAAATAGCTGTATAATTTTTCGGGTTTATATTATTTATGGGTTATGCAGAGGGATGCATAATCTGATCATTATCTTGTCATTATCTTGTCATTTTTACTTTCTCTTACCCATAGGGTCGAGAAAGTATTGTTTTAGGGTCAAATTTTCGTACGTGAGTTTTTGTTATATTTATATCTTCTGAGGTCCCCTGAATGCGAAAATCATGTTTTTACCAAATGGTCTGTGTGTCTGTCTGTTATCAGCATATCTCAAGAACAAATAGTAGCAGAAATTCAAAACTCGGTATTCTAAATGTGTATCATATAAGGATGCTACACTAGGCTTTTCGTTGAGATAAAGCAAATGGTTCGTGTACACGGATACTCAAAAGTATTCAAATACATTACGTCTATGGGGGAAATTACAGGCAAGTAGAGTTTAACATCTATAGACTGCACTAAACCAAATGAAACGAATATATATTTTGTGTAATAGAGATAGTCAACTGGGGAAAAAAAAATTGTGTATGTAGGAGCCTCGCTTCCCCCCCCCCCGCGTGGGAATTCCCCCCTCCAGGGGAGTACATTTTCATGATGGGTATCTTTCAAAAGAGTTCGTGAATACCTTTAAAACGAATGGTTGAACATTGATCTGCGATAGATTAAAATAAAGTTATCGATTTTTTTCATTTTTAACAATTTTTTTTAAATGTAATATTGAGAATAAATTCAACTTTTTTTTTTTAAATGATTACGCCTATGGGCAGAATATAGTATAAATGTAGTTTTACATGGGTACACTACATTCAACAAATCAAAATTATCATGCATTATTGAGAGGCTTAAAAGCATATTTTCTGTAGAAAAATGCTTGCTTAGACTTAATAATCAATGTACAGGGCCTTACAAAAGTTTTCCGACACTGTCACATAATCATCCAAATTCTGTCAAATTTCGAACAATTATTCACGAGATACATAGAGTCAGTTGAATAGTTTCTGCTAGGGCATATAATGCTTAAGGCTCCTTTACGAGGACAAAAGAATTTCATGACATTAGAGACTATGGACAATTTTTTTTATTTAAGCGCATTTGAACGCGTTTATAATATGCATTCAGGAAAAGGAAATTAACATACATTATTGAGGTGCATAAAAGCATGTTTTCTGTAGAAAAAAGTTATATATGGATTAAATAATTTATTTACTGGGCCATACAAAAGAATTGTAATGTCATTCTGTAATCATCCAAATGATGTCAAATTTGGTTCAAATATTAATGGGGGACAACAAATTAGTTGTATAATTTTTATTGGTGCGCATAACAACTGTGGTTCTTGTATAGGGAAACACAAAAGAATTTTGTACCATTACGATCTAAAGACAGTATTTCTCACAAGTGCCTTTTAACATGGTTGCACTCCATTAAACATAATGAAACAAACTTACAGTATTAGAATGTTTAAAAGCACGTTTTCTGTGGAAAATGTTTAGCATAGAGCTGATAATTAGTTTACAGGGCTACACAAAATAATTCCGATATCTTATGCAATCACCTGATATGAAGTTCGATATAAGTATTTATGAGTTACAAGGTATTAACACAAGGCTGTAAATGACAAGGAAATATATATATATACACATTTATACAGATAGATATAAACAGACAGATACAACGGGGGGCTGAAGGGGGGGGGGGAGGCAGAGCCCGCCTCAGAAACGCATCTGGTTATGTAGCGAGTTAATTACATATATACATGCTATTTTAAATAATATGGTATAAATAATAATAATCTGCTGAGTAATGAAGGATGCAAAT